>CM064326.1:300977409-305777409 GCA_032595735.1 Pelochelys cantorii | reverse complement strand
GCGAGTGAAGAGGATTTGGGTGCTGACTTGGAGCAGGAGGGAGTGGTGGCCTAGGGCAGGGAGTTGGGGGAAGGGGAAGGGTGGGGGAGGATTCAGAGTCAAGCTCTAGCAGGGAGGTGCTTTCCTAGGCACTCCTGGTTAGCATTCCTGCAGGACCCAGTGACAGGCTCCCCACCTGCTGTGGCGCCAGACTGTTTCAAAGGGCTGGCTACTTCATGTGGTTCTTTGCTGGGGATGAGGGGAGGCTTTGCGTGCTGCTCCTGCCCCACAAACAAAATCTCTCATCTTCAATTGGCCAGAAACCATGCAGAGCAGAGAGCCACAGGGAGCAGCCAGCTCCTTAATGCAATGTTAGCTGTTCTGTGTCTGAGGGTCCTGGCAGGCCTGCCTGTGGACCCGATCTGGCAACTTGGTGGGCTGGATTTGGTCCATGGGCCATATCTTGCCTGCCCTTGCCTTATCAGATGGACTGCTATTTTGTCCCCATGTACATGGACAGTTTATTCTAAAGTCAGTGAGAGTTTCAGCCAGGTTAGTGGGGATAGAATTTATCCCAATATACTGAATCTCTGTTCAATCAACCGATGCAAAAAAAAGGGTGTCCCATGTATGCACATGAAACCATATATTTAGTGGGTCATGGCCAAACAGGATAGAGCAAAGCCACTGTAATGGATTAAATTTGATCCTTATAATGAACTCCAAACATTTAAATACAGTGTTTATTTATTCAGCAGTTTGTAATTGCTAAGCAGGAGCCACTGATCTTGATTAACTTTTTCTAACCAGTTCCTCCAAATTATGTTGCTGCTTGGCCATTGTTTTGAGTTGAGGTTTAAAAAACAAAATTTGGTGCCATCAAGTGGAAATAGTCTGTACTGCTGAACTGAAGTGTCAAAGTGACAGGACACAAGCTTTGAGCAAACATATTGGCACTTGAAAATATTCACAGCACATTTTTTTCTCCCAATGCACACCTTACACCCCCTTCTGAAAGATACAGAAAAATTCACAACTGTTCACAGGTTTTACACAAGACAAAATGTTTGGCACCTTTTTCATCTCTTTTTTATTGGACAATCACATTCATTGTAAGGAGGAAATCCCTTTCCAGTGTTTTGTGATTTTCATTATGACAATATTTTCCATAACACTAATCTAATGCTAGATTATGCTCCATTGCAGAACCTTGTTCTGTGGTGTTAGTGATTTCTCCACATTTTCAAAGACAGTGAGCAATTATTATTAGTGTTTGATGAACTAGTTCCAATTTTGCAGAACTGAAAATTATTTTCTTTGGCTTGCCATATGAAATGCCCGAATAGGCAAAGATACTGTGCGATCAATAGGGTGAATCACGAGTGTTTGTTTTACACTCAGAAATTGCTGACATATATTCTCCATCTTAACCCTATTTTAACCTAGTGTTTGTCTGCAAACTGAGTCTTTGAGCCTTGGGCCCCATGCCTTCAGGGCCCTGCACTTCTCGGTGCTCACTCTTCCCACTGCTCACTCACTACCCTGACTGGGAGCTGCCCAGCCGTGCAGCACAGCAAACCACAACATGCCGCCTTGGGCCCCGCAAACTCTTTGGCCGGGCTTGTCTCTTATGTCTACGCTACAGGATAAAGTTGATGCGCAACTTCAGCTACGTTCCTTGCATAGCTGAAGTCGAAGTAGCTTAACTTGGCTTTTGGAGGTGTCTACACTCAGGAAATTGAAGGGAGAACACTCTTCCTTCAACTTCCCTTACTCCTCATGAAAGCAGGACTACCAGCATCGACCGGAGTGCCCTTCTCACTTCAAATTAGCTGTCTTAACTAGACCACTAATTCAAACCTTGGCAGATTGACAGCAGATTGGCTGCTTTGATCTTCCTCTGTAGTGTAGACATACCCTGAGAGAGTCTGAAAAGCCCTATTAGATCACTTAGCCTACCTCTCTGCCAGTGCAGATTTGTTCCCTATATTACATTGCCATCTCTTGGGATATTTAAAACCAGATTGAACAAAAAAAGGAGGCATTTTCCCCACTTCCCTTGAAAGACAATTTGAGTTGAGGTTGAAGCATGGGAGTGAGCAGACAGGTCTCCACTACAAACTAGCAGGTAAGTCCACCTCATTGCACGGACAGTTCCTGTAACTCCTCTCTTAGGCTTGAAGAGGACACCTGGACCAATCAGGGGCCACGAGGGAAGCTGTCAGCCCAGTCAAGTGGTATTTATCTCCACAGAGTCCATGTGGCCCTACTATAATTTGCTGGGTAGAGGCACTGGCTGTTGGGCAGACCAGAATTCTAAAGCTATTTCTGCAGAACCTCCGATCTGTGTTCTGGGGTTCAGTTTGTGGTATAAATTGCAGAAGCCCCAAGGGCTGCTCTAATTCATGGTTGCTTTGAATAAAATGAGAATTTTTGTAGCTTCTTATTGACCAGTATTAAGTTACATTACATTGATTCTAATCAATAAGCATCTCTACCATAAGCATCTCTTACTATTTTATTGATCATTATATTAGGTTAAGTTGCAGAGTGCACAATGGCTTTCTCCATCTTAGGACCCCTTTAAAGCTGGCCACTTCCCTGTGTTTTGTTGAGTGTTGTCAGAACTACAACTAAATTTGAATTTCACACCCTCCCATAATTAAGAAATTTGGTTAGGTGCCTGGATGACTTTATAAATTACTTAACATTTATTTGTAAACCCCAGGAGATTTTTTCTCTAACATTCTCACTAGATGACATTTCCTTTTAAAAGAAAATTGATAAATATTTTGCTGATTTAAAAAAAATCTGAAAAAAGCCCTGTTCAACTCACTACTATGGTCTGAAGCTCAGGATTGGTATTTCTGGTTTTATTGTCTTCTGTTTTATTGTTTCTTCCCTTCAAGAAGCAAAATCAAGGTAATGGTTTAGTGCTAGTCTTTTGTTGCTATGGAACTGTTCATTATCTTATAACATGTGATGCACAACCCAGGGACACAAAGATTTGATTTCATAAACATAATATGATCTCTTTAATCCTTGGACTGCTACAGGATAATTCATATAGAATTGTAATTTGCAGAAAAATGTTTATTCACCAAATGTCTGTGCTAGATAGTTTTAAACACATTCTTTCATTAAAAATATTTTTAAAAATCATATGCATGTGTATGCATTCTATATAAACACATACACCCCGCTTTTGCCTCAATTACAGGAATATTAATATTTTACCATAATATATAAATCACAAAACATTTTAGGATTCATAGATTTTCTACTGATATGGTCACAGAATTGGAGCTGCTTTGTAATAATTTATGACTGCATATTTTGGCCTGGTTGCTGTGGTGTTTCTCTATGATAGAATTGGTTTAACTCCACAGGACTCTGGAAAAACAGGCAGAAAAGAGAAGAATGGTTTGGGCTAAGCCCCTCAGCGAATACTAAATAGTTGTTCCAGAATAATGACAGAATTATTAGCTTTGATTATTTTCCCTTTTCTCCAACCAACATACAAAACTGGGACAGCAAGAGCCTGTGAACACAGAAGGAAAGAAGAACTCTGGCAGCTTATTAAGGGAAAGGCAATGGTTGTTCTGAAGAAACAAACAAATACAGGACGCCAACAGAGGTGTGTAAAGATATTATGCTGTCTTAGGTTATCATCAGGAATAGGTAAGAACTTCATGTAAGACAGGTGTATGTAGGCAGCTTGGCGTTTAAAATCTTATTTCTCCAAATATTTTGTTCCTACTCTTACAACAAGCAATATTTTTGTTTTAAGAAGGCAGTCTGTCTGATCACTGAATACAGACTCCTGAAGGGAAGAACCCCAGGTACCCAAATGTAGTCAGACCTGCAGCATAAGAACAGAGGTTACACAAGGTACCTGAGGGTGTGTCTACACTGCAGAGGAAGATCGAAACTGCTGCTGTCGATCTAGTTAAGGCAGCTAATTCGAAGTGAGGGGGGGCACTCCGGTCAATGTTGGTAATCCTGCTTTCAGGAGGAGTAAGGGAAGTCGAAAGAAGAGTGTTTTTCCTTCAACTTCCTGCAGCGTAGACAGCACCAAAAGCCAAGTTAAGCTACTTCAACTTCAGCTATACAGTTGTGAAGTTGTGTGTCTTAATTCAATTTTGTCCTGTAGTGTCGACATACCTATAGACCAGGGCCCTATCTAAGAATGGGAGCATTGTGAAATTCCATCTCAGGATAGGTCCAGTCATGAGGTCTGAGACCCGAGGGAGTGCTCTCAGAGTGACCAGAAAGGGCACAGAAATGTGGTTGGCTCTGTAAATATGCAGATACATTTTTAAGATCCTCTCCAAATTTTAAAGAAATAAAAGTAAATTTGAATAGTAATTAAAGTTCAGATTTCTCTGTGTATATCTCACCCACTCTCTACCTCCACAAATAACGTGCATGCATGCTTACAAATGTTTGCACTCTCACACACACACACACACACACACACACACACAGAGTTTTCATCTTTTTAATGAAAGGGTGTGTTTAGAAGTATTTAACATAGCCATTTGGTGAATAAAACTTTTACTTTGGGGTAAAAAAGTCCTTATGCATTTGTCACTTTACTGTAAATGGACCCAAATAACAATTTGTGACCAGAATTAGGGCTGTCAATTCACATGAGTTACTGCTTGCAATTAATGCAGGGCAGGATTAACGCGTTAAAAAAATTAATGCATTAATCACAGGTGTTAAAGCTGCACTGCCCTTTTGAAGTGCCGCTCCAATGCTTCAATGGGGGCAGTGCAACGCGGAGCCTGGGATCAGCTGGGGACTCCACAGCTGGGATCAGTTGTGTGGGGATCAGCTGTGCGGCAGCTGCCCCTTTGAAATGCCACATCCTTGTGTTTCAAAGGGGCAGTGGAGCCCGGGTCAGCTGGGGACTCCACAGCTGATCCCGGGCTCTGTGCGTCATTTACCCGGAACCTGGCATCAGCTGGGGAGTTCCCAGCTGATCCTGGGTTCCAGAGAAGTGCCGCGTGGAATGCCTTGTGCTGCCCCTTGGAAATGCCACCCTGGTGCTTCAAAGGGGCAGTGCTGCATTGAGCCCGAGGTCAGCTGGGGACTCCAGCTGACCCTGGGCTCTGCCTTGCTCTGCCCCTTGGAAATGCCACAGAGGCGTTTCAAAGGGGAGGCGTGTGTGATTAATCACGATTAAATTTTTTAATCTCTTGACAGGCCTAATCAGAATACACCTAAACTTTGGGAAACCTGGCTTCAGACCTTATTTTTTGAGTCTGGCCGGTTTTTACAGTTTGCTTAAATGAATAACTAAGCTGCATTTTTAATCTTTATATACTTTATTTGGTCTTGCATTTTGCTGGACCATCTGGTATGAAATAGCATAGTTAGTAAGTCTTTTGTGCATGCATAAAAAGATTACATATTATAGTTGATTGGCTCAGAGGTCAATATTAGCTTTTACCTAAGCTCAGGAAGCCAATCAGAATGGAAATTAATCAGCATTATTCCAGACCTTGGTATTGTTCACATCTGAAGAAGAAAACAGAAGAAGCCTGCTTATTCACCAAAGGTGCTTCTTGACATTCAGTCATGTACCAGGATATTCTTTTTGTATGTAGTAAGAGAAATTAGGAATGCAAAAGATTTATGAGGTCATCTGTTGCCTATCCCTTTTTGGAAGGCAAGATTTCTTACTCCAGTTTAATCTAGGGTTCAGTCCACTTTAGAGCTGAACTGCAATGCAAAAATGAAACTGGAAGTAAATACAGATAAGGGTGCCACGCGGAGGAGGGGGAAGGTTATGAGGTTCTGTAACCCACAATGAATTTGAACCCCTGGATTTCATACATGACGTCTGCTTAAAACACATGCCCTAGCTTCAGAGGCAGCTCTTCAGTGCAACAGAACTGGTGCTGCTGTTTCCAGCTTCACCTTTGGGACAGGGAGTTTGTTTATAATAGAGGAAGATGTGGGGATTAAGATAACAAAAGGCTTGTCATTCAAGTAACTGAACAATTGTTAGATGATCATGAAAACATTGCCAGGTACTCCACTTAATAGACAGGGAGTAGAGAAAGAGTAGAAATAAATAGTGGCGCATTCCAGGGGTCTGCATTTGGATCAGTGCTGTTCAACTTATTCATAAATGATCTTGAAAAAGGGGTAAACAGTCAGGTGGCAAAATTTGCAGATGATACAGAATTAATCAAAATAGTTAAGATCAAACTTGACTGGAAAGAGTTACAAAGAGCTCTCACAAAATTGGGTGATTGGGCAATACAAGGGCAGATGTAATGTAGTGTTGATAAATGCAAAGTAATGCACATGGAAAAATATAATCCCAACTATACTTACAAAAATAATGGAGTCTAAAATAACTGTTACCACTCAAAGAGATCTTGGAATCATTATGAATAGTTCCCTGAAAATATCTACTCAGTGTGCAGTGGCAGTCTAAAAAGCTAACAGAATACTGAGGATCATTAGGAAAGGAATAAATAATAAGACAGAAAATGTCATTTTCATCTTGGAAAAGAAATGACTAACAGGTGGGCTATAAGTTAGAGGTTAGAAAACCATGAATACTGTGGAAAAATAGAATAAGGAACTTTTAGCCAGGAGATGTTGGAAAGGCCCAAACTATAACAGGGCTCCAATAAAAACAAAATAAGTTCAAGGAGGATAGGTCCATCAATGGCTACTAGCTAGAATGGGCAGGGATGATGTCCCTAGCTGCTGCTTGCCAGAATTTGGGAATGGGTGACAGGGATTGATAATCTGATGATTGCCTCATCCATTCATGCCTTCTGAAGCACCTGGCATTGGCCACGATTGGAAGACAGAATACTGGGCTAGATGGACCATTGCTTTGACTCAGTATGGCCGTTCTTATATAGAGCCACAAAATATATGTCTCTGCTTTAACCCACTAGACCCCACTCCCTTCCCAGAGCTGAGATAGGGAGCCTAGGAATCCTGACAGTCAGTCTCTCTCCCCCCATCCCCACAGAGATAGTAACAAAGTAAGAATATATATTAAAATTTTAAAGTTAAGTGTCCCTTATGTGACTTGCCACAAGATGTCCGAATGTGTTAGTATTAGGGCCAAGTGGATCTAATATTTGTTTAATTTTCTTTCTTTTATATAGGAATTAGGTACAGTGCTTCTGTCAGCTAATTGTTAAGTTATCTGCCAAAAAACTAGAGTTTAGGTACCTTTGTAGCTCCAGGAAAGAGGTGATGTGTGGGGGGATGGATGAGGTTCAAGTCCTGTCTTCTCTCACTCTCTTCCTCCTCCGATTTGCTACTTGCTCAGTAACACTGAAGCTGCTCTCCTCAGTCTGCCCCCATCACAGCATGCACAGGTCCTCTTCCCAACATCTGAAATGGTGCCCCTGAATGCAAAATTCTGTGCTGAAGGCCCCCACTAACTAGGTTGTAGTTTTCTTCACAGAAATACGTTTTACTTAACCTTTTCCAAATGTAATCCACGCATGGTATAGCTAGCCTGTCCCTTTTAAAATCTTGTCCTGAGGCAGAGGATGACTTGCTCCAGGAAGAGGAAGTGCTGATTGTTCCAAGGGAGCAGAGGAGAAAGAGAGAGAGAGAGAGAGAATGGGGAGGGAGGGGGGCAGGGTGACTGTCAACTCTGAGTCTAGCTGCATCTCTTGGCCTCTATCCTTTTACATTGTGGTACATGGTGACCTTGTCAGATGTTACCCTGTTCAACCTTATCATCCTGTTATTTGCCTCCATTCCTCTCTCTGTAAATAAAAATTTCCCTTTTCTATATTCACTGTATTATTCCTCTCTCTGTGTGTGTGTGTGTGTGTGGGGGGGGGGTTATTCTGGGAGGGGTTGGAACAGTTGCCCCTAGGCCAATAGAGAATTTCCCTGCTGCATATGCCATTTTTGGCCAGAACCACCTGCAAAGTGGACTGTGTCTTGGCAGGAGGGTGCTATTGTAACTCCAACAAGCGGAACCGTACCTGGGACCTCCAGGGCTTAGAGCATGAGCCTCTACTATATGAGCTAAAAGCCAACTGTCTCTCAGCTTAGGCTGTAGAGCAGACTCATTATTCTCTCTGTAAGTATCTCAATACCAATAGATGGGAGAGTACACCACCCCCAGGGTATGTCTAGACTGCAGAGTTTTTCCGGAATCCCAGAAAAGCTCTGCTGCATCCAAGGAACGCATCTGCTTTCAGAAGAAAATTTCAGAAAAGCAGAAATTTTTTTCAGTATCCTTGTAGAACGAAGTTTAAAGGGAAGAAGTGATGTACCAAAAGAGGCTTTTTTTCTGACATTTGGCCCAGTATAGATGGGCCAATTGTCAGAAAAGCCTCTTTCAGAAGAAAAGCGGAAAAAGATACACAAATTGTGGTTTGCAATTTGTGTATCTTTTTCTGCTAGAATTTTGTAGTTTAGACACAGCCCCAGAAGGTGTGTGGGTTACATTATAATTACAAAAAGATATCCCAGAATGTCATATTGTAAACCTCAGAAATCACATTATGGCAACCAGTGGCATTTGTGAGTCCCCCAATGATGTATTCAGGGTTAGCATTAGTGAACAAAGAGATACAAATTTTACTAAGAAGGAAAAATAACTTTTATATATACACAAAATGTAAGTTAAAATACATTTAATTAAAATTTAATTCTGTTCCAAATTTGTTCCTCTGAACTTGGTTAGTGTGGGACCTATCAACACATGTATTACACCATTTTCATTTTTGTTTGATAATAATCTTTAAATGACCTATGATTTTGTAGCTTCCAAAAGAATCTGGCTCAAAATCCAGTGTAGGAATGAACAAGAGACTGACAGAAAGATTTGAACTGTAACTGTGGGTTAGACACTGATTTACTGTGTGATTTTTGACAAGTCTCAATCTGTCTGGGAATGGAAGACCTGGGATGTATCCCTTGAAGATTACCTGTTCTATTCATTCCCTCTGGGGCATCTGGTATTGGTCAATGTCAGAAGACAGGACACTGGGCTAGATGGACCCTTGGTCTGATCCACTATGGCTGTTCTTATGTCTCCATTTTTCCATTTATAAAATGGAGATAATGCACTATTCTCACCACACTGTTGTTAGGAAAATAAGCTGTTAGTCAATTACTTCAGTAATTTGAAGATGGAAAGTGCTAAATAAGAGAAAATAAGTTGCTGTTTTTGTTTTGGTTTCGCTATAGGAGATCAGTGACTTCTGACTGAGACATGTGGCAGTTGGCTGAGATAAGGCAGGGAGAATCATTACATATTGAAAGAGCTTCCTATGTAAGGTTGCAGTTTTAATGCCTCTATGGCCTAATTGCTTAATGGACTCTTTAAGCTCTAAATCCTTATTCTTTCAGGGAAAAGCCGAGGTTTTGATTATATTCACACTAAGGATCGATACGTAATAGAAGATTAGTATTGACTTGAGAGCCTTACTAATGTGAATATGGACAAGCCTAATTCTTAGAACTAAGGAAAGATTCTCATTGTATTTATATTTCTCACAGACCCCAGGCTCACCCACTGATCCTTACTTTTGTAAGATGCCAGAGTGTGTAAGTGTTGTAAACCTTGTAAGAAAGATTCTTGTTTATTAAGCATAGATGGTATTCACTTAATGAAGCCTTTTTTTGGAACTGCTAAATCTCTTTCTTGTCCTTTAGCCCTGCCAGAATGTTTTGTAATGCCTCAAGCTGATCTTGCATCTGGAGAGTGGTGCTGTGTGAGAAAATAGGACAAAAATATTTTCAGAATGGAGGCCTTGAAAACTATTTCATTTGCACAAATGAGGCTAATTTGTATCTATAAGGCACTGCAGTGGCTTGCAATTATCTAAATAATATATTCTTAATAGGAGCCAGTTTGTTAATTGGATTTAATTATTTCATAGGTTGCTATTTTCTATTAAAATAATTTGCATAGCAATTTAAACATATTTTTGAAAGATTTTACTATTTCCGGTACAAATTAAAATTGAATTCCAAACTGATATATTTTTGGAGATGTTGCAAACGACCGAATATGATTTTTTTTTCTGAGCAATGGATGTACATACTACTACAGCAATATTCAATATATACAAGTGTGACAAGATCCATGCCAACTCTTAGCTTAGTGGCTATTACTGAAGAGTATTTCTGAGCCATTTCTGACCTAATGTTCTGTGGACTCTGATTTCCCCTGTTGGGCAAGACAATGCACTGTAATAGAGATTCCCTACCTGACTAACAATGTGTTCTGTAATGTTCTGTGATGGCTATTATTCTGATGTGCACTCTGTATTCACAGTGGTAGTCAAGAGCTGCCACAGGTAGTTGCTTTGAATTAAAATGTCGTATTTTTCAATAACCTCATTCCGATTAAAGTCACAAAAGCTTTGTGGAAGCCACTTGATGTTTGCGGAAACAAACCAGAATTAAAACAGAAAATAAAGTCTGCTTGATAAAGATATTTTGCAGAAAAGTCTTTTCAGGATTCTGATTATTCCATTCATTTGAGACACAGGATGAAATCCTGGTCTTATTAAGGCCAATAGAGTTTTGCCATAGATGTCAATGGGGCAGGACTTCACCTTTGATCTTCTAAGAAGAAAATCTGCTAAGTCTACCACTTACTGGGTGCTCAGAGGAGCTAAACATTCATAGACTCATAGAACACTAGAACTGGAAGGGACCTTGAGAGGTCATCAAGTCCAGTTCCCTGCCCTCACGGCAGGACCCAGTACCATCTAGACCATACCTGATAGATGTCTGACCTGCTCTTAAATATCTCCAGTGATGGAGATTCCACAACCTCCCTAGGCAATTTATTCCAATGTTTAACCACCCTGACAGTTAGGAAGTTTTTCCTAATGTTCAACCTAAACCTCCCTTGCTGCAGTTTAAGCCCATTGCTTCTTATCCTATGCTCAGAGGCCAAGGAGAACAATTTTTCTCCCTCCTCCTTCTAACACCCTTTTAGATACCTGAAAACTACTATCATGTCCCCTCTCAGTCTTCTCATTTCCAAACTAAACAAGCCCAATTCTTTCAGTCTTCCTTCATAGGTCATGTTCTCTAGACCTTTAATCATTCTTATTGCTCTTCTCTGGACCTTCTCCAATTTCTCCACATCTTTCCTGAAATGTAGTGCTCAGAACTGGACATAATATTCCAATTGAGGCCTAATCAGTGCAAAGTAGAGAGGAAGAATGACTTCTCATGTCTTGCTCACAACATTCCTGTTAATACATGCCAGAATCATGTTTGCTTTTTTGCAACAGCATCACACTGTTGGCTCATATTTAGCTTGTTGTCCACTATGATCTCTAGATTCCTTTCTGCAGTATTCCTTCCTAGACAGTCGCTTCCCATTCTGTATGTGTGAAATTGATTGTTCCTTCCTAAGTGGAGTACTTTGCATTTCTCCTTATTCAACTTCATCCTATTTACCTCAGACCATTTCTCCAGTTTGTCTAGATCATTTTGAATTATGACCCTATCCTCCAAAGCAGTTGCAACCCCTCCTAGCTCGGTATCATCTGCAAACTTAATAAGCTTACTCTCTATGCCATCATCTAAATCATTGATGAAGATATTGAACACAACCGGTCACAAAACAGACCCCTGCAGAACCCCACTTGTTATGCCCTTCTAGCAGGATTGTGAACCATTAATAACTACTCTCTGAGAATGGTTATCCAGCCAGTTATGCACCCACCTTACAGTAGCCCCATCTAAGTTGTATTTGCCTAGTTTATTGATAAGAAGATCATGCAAGACCATATCAAATGCCTTACTAAAGTCTAGGTATACCACATCTACCACTTCTCCCTTATCCACAAGACTTGTTATCTTATCAAAGAAAGCTATCCGATTGGTTTGACATGATTTGTTCTTTACAAATTCATGCTGGCTGTTACCTATCACCTTATTATCTTCCAGATGTTTGCAGATGAATTCCTTAATTACTTGCTCCATTATTTTTCCTGGAACAGGAGTTAAACTGACTGGTCTGTAGTTTTCTGAGTTGTTCTTATCTCCTTTTTATAGATAGGCACTATATTTGCCTTTTTCCAGTCTTCTGGAATCTCTCCTGTCTTCCAGGATTTTTCAAAGATGATAGCTAAAGGCTCAGATACCTCCTCTATCAGCTCCTTGAGTATTCTAGGATGCATTTCATCAGGCCCTGGTGATTTGCAGACATCCAACTTTTCTAAGTGATTTTTAACTTGTTCTTTTTTATTTTATCTTCTAAACCGACCCCATTCCCAATAGTATTCACTATGTAGGCATTCCTTCATCATCAGACTTCTTGGTGAACACTGAAACAAAGAAGTCATTAAGCGCATCTGCCATTTCCAAGTTTCCTGTTACTGTTTCTCCCTTCTCACTGAGCAATGTGCCTACCCTGTCCTTGATCTTCCTCTTGCTTCTAATATATTTATAGAAAATCTTCTTGTTTCCCTTTATGTCTCTAGCTAGTTTGAGCTTGTTTTGTGCCTTTGCCTTTCTAATCTTGCCCCTGCATACCTGTATTGTTTGCTTATATTCATCCTTTGTAATTTGTCCTAGTTTCCACTTTTTATGAGACTCCTTTTTGATTCTGAGATCATGCAAGATCTCTGGGTTAAGCCAAGGAAGTCTTTTGCCATACTTTCTATCTTTCCTACCCAGGGGAATAGCTTGCTTTTGGGCCCTTGCCTTTTCCCTTTGAAAAACTGCTAACTCTTCAGTTGTTTTTTCCTGTAGTCTTACTTCCCATGGGATCTTGCCTACCAGCTCTCTGAGCTTACCAAATCCGCCTTCCTGAAATCCATTGTCTCTATTTTGCTGTTCTCCCTTCTACCATTCCTTAGAATCATGAACTCTATGATTTCACGATCACTTTCACCTAAACTGCTTTCCACTTTTAAATTCTCCACCAATTCCTCCCTATTTGTTAATAAAATCTAGACCAGCTTCCCCCCCAGTAGCTTTTTCAACCTTCTGAAATAAAACAATTTCTCCAATGCAGTCCAAGAACTTATTGGATTGTTTGTGTCCCGCTGTATTAGTTTCCCAACATATGTCTGGGTAGTTGAAGTCCCCGATCACCACCAAATCCTGTGCTTTGGATGATTTTGTTAGTTGTATAAAAAAGCCTCATCCACTTCTTCTCTCTGGGTAGGTGGTCTGTAGTACACCCCTAGCATGATATCATCTTGTTTTTTACCCCTTTTAGCTTAACCCAGAGACTCTCAACATGTCTGTCTCCTACATCCATCTCCACCTCAGCCCAAGTGTATACATTTTAAATATATAAGGCAACACCTCCTCCCTTTTTTCCCCACCTATCCTTCCTGAGTAAGCTGTACCCTTCTATACCAATATTCCAATTGTGTGTATTATCCCACCAAGTCTCTGTGATACCAACGATGTCATAGTTGTGTTTATTTATTAGCACTTCAAGTTCTTCCTGCTTATTACCCATACTTCTTGAATTTGTATATAAGCATCTAAGATACTGATTTGATCTTGCCTCCCAGTTCTGCCTTGTCCCTCCTTTTTCTCTGCTATTATAGCCCACGCTCCCTCCCATTTCTGACGCATCTCCCAGGTCTCCATGTTCATCACTTACCTGTGGGCTTTGGTCACCTGCCCCTGTTGAATCTAGTTTAAAGCCCTTTCTCCCTAGGTTAGCCAGTCTGCGTCCAAATATGCTCTTCCCCTTCTTTGAAAGGTGAACCCCATCCCTGCTTAGCAGTCCTTCTTGGAACAGCATCCTGTGGTCAAGGAAGCCAAAGCCCTTCTGGCGACACCATCTTCGCAGCCAGGCATTCATCTCCAGAATGCACCTGTCTCTGCCTGGGCCCCTACCTTTGACAGTGTTAGGCCTCAGAAAATTGGGCCTAGAGCGGTTATGCTAAGACAGTCCCCGAAAGGCTTCTGGGTAGTCTCGGAGCAGAACTTAAGACATGGTAAAAGCAAGGGCATACCCTAAATACTTGCTTAAGCTCCAAAAGTGAGGACTGCATTCCTGTACTTGCTGTGCTAGGGGAACGGCTTGTCTGAAGAACTGATAAGGAAACTCCCTGTCCTAACTCCCTGTTTCTGTTCTTCATCTGTTCTTAACTCCACATCTCCCTGTTTTCTGGTGCTTGATAAGAAAGTTGCTGGTGTATTATGAATTGTTTAAAGCCACATTATATAGTTGGCTAGGTATGCATGAATACTAAAAGTTTCTTACTGATGAAGGGGGGCGGGTTGCTTGGGTATATAGTCTGTGATGTGACGGAACTGTCTATATAAACCGGCTTGTTATTGAAATCGTGGCTGGTTCTCTTTGGAGATGGG
The DNA here is from genome assembly GCA_032595735.1 of Pelochelys cantorii. Lineage (NCBI taxonomy): Eukaryota > Metazoa > Chordata > Testudines > Trionychidae > Pelochelys > Pelochelys cantorii. Next base: position 305,763,114 of record CM064326.1, on the reverse strand, counting down.
CCGCTCTCTATTGTTGTGTGCACTCTTCAATAAAGAGCTTGTGATTGAACGTTGCTGGTGTTGCCTGTCTCTTTGCGGTCAGACAATGAACCGAAGCCGTCCGGGTTCGAGTCCCCGACAACAGGAAGGACTGAAGAGAATACCACCTGCACTCCAAATTCCTTCACCCATGCTCCCACTCAATGTCACATTTTGCAGTTTCATTAGCGCCCACATGGATGAGTAGCATGGGGTAGTAGTCAGAGGGCTGGATAATCCTCAACAGTGCCTCCGTAACGTCTCGGATACGGGCCTCTGAAAGGCAGCATACCTCCTGAGATGGCATGTCAGAGTGACAGATGGGCACCTCCATCCCCCTCAGAAGAGAGTCTCCGACCACCATTACCCTACGTTTCCTCCTCACAGTGGTGGCAGCAGACCCCCCCAGCCTTGGGGGTATGAGGCTTCTCCTCCTCGTCTGTAGGGGGTGATTCCTTATCTCCTGCATCAGGAAGAGTGTAATGGTTTCCCAGTACCACAGTGGGAGGGTTGGGAGCAGGGGTGGAGCACTCTCTGCTGCCAGAAGTGACCAGCTGCCAGTGTCTCCCAGAGCCATCTCCTCCTCCACCAGTGGTATGTCAGCAGTATTGTGTAGTGGGACAGCTACCTTAGCTGCCTCCACATTAATACTGTCCAGGAATTGCTCATGGATTTGGATGCTCCTCAGCCTAACCACCTCCTCCTGTAGCTCTCCCACCTGCTTCCTAAGAGATTCCACCAGCAGGCACCTTTCACATTGGATGGTCCCTCAGCCTGGATTTCAGTAAGTGGGCATTGCAAGCCACAGTCTCTGCAAAACTACACCATGAGGTAGAGGCATCCACAGTCAGGTGGTCTGTCTGGCTACAGGCACAGACGGAGAAGACAGAAGCAGTGCTGGAACAGGTGTTGCAGGTCTTCCTGATCATAGTAGGACTCCCTTTTAAATTCCCCTGTTTGCTTCGCTCCCCTGGTTGCTCTGCGTCTGGCTTTTAAAGCCTGCTCACCTATGTCAGGCCTACCCCCTTGTTAGCCACATAAGGGAAGGCTGATCCTCAGGCTGATCAAAGGCAATCAAGAGAATAAAGGATCAAACACTCCCAGATACACAATCCCAACTGCCACAGTAACTGAAACTGAAATCACCTGAAATGAGAATTAAAATTCAAACTGTTGAGCAAACTCACTCACACCAAAAGCTAGTACATTCATCTGGCAGCCTGTTCAGTGGCGGAATCTCTCGCTCTCCCTCTTAAACGTGTGGATAAACCTCTGCAACATTTCCATATAACCATGTATAATTCTCATATATGGATGAATCTCTGTAACATTTCCATATAACCATGTATCATTCTCATATAACTTTGTATTAAGAGAAACTTTATAAGTCTTTATATAGATAGATCTTGTATAGATCTTTGTTTCTTATAGACCATAGAAACTTTGTATTAAGCCCTTTATGTTATAGGCTGTAGGAATAGGAAAATGTCTTTTTCTAGGAGTAGAATAGATCTCTTCCCTTTCGTTGATTGTCCTGTTGAAATGAATGAGGTGTGAATGGAGAAGCCTTGAGAGGTGAGCACCTCCAGCAGCATTTGAAAGGGTGGAGAGGGGCTGGGAGCCAGATCCAAAGACAACAAGACTTGTGAAGTGAGCTCATTGAAAAGAAGATTGGACATACAGATGCCTTGGGAGTGAAGCAGCAAGTGTCTGCCCTTGGAAGGATCCTCTTTGAAGCAGCATTAAAAAAGGCGAGGTGGTGACTAACTGGCTGAATGAGGGGGATAAATATGAGGCATCTTGCAGAGGGACCCCGGGTTTTCATCTTGTCAACATGGGAGCATCACCCCTCCCCCATCTAACTCACCTGGCCAGTGTAGTTAGGGGGAGCAACTATTGGTAACAAGACTGAGTGTGTGTGTGTGTGTGTGTGTGTGTGTGTGTGTGTGTGTGTGTGAGTGTGAGAGAGTGCTTGAATGTAATGTATCATATGCATATGATAAAGTATTGATTGATCTATGTATGTTCAATAAATGTGGTGTGTTGCCTTATCCCCCTCAAAAAGATACTGGGTGCTTCTTTTAAGCACAACAAACTCCCCTGTCTGCAGCCCCCTGTCCACTTCGCTCCCCTGGTCGCTCTGTTATTAATATAACAGACCTCAGTGCTGTCCTATTAGTGGGATCAAAAGCAGTCAGTTTGGATGAGGACTAACCCTTATGGTTGGGGACATTCATAGAATTATAGAAATACAATGCTGAAAGGCACCTCCAGAGGTTATTTCATCCATGTACTGCCTCTCCCACCAGGTTAAGGAAACCTAGAACATTTGACAGGAATTCATCTAACTTGTTCTCCAGTAATGGGGATTTTACAACCTCCCTTGGTAACCAGTATTTAACTACCCTTGTAGTTAAAAAGCTTTTCTAAATATCCAACCTAGATCTCCTTTAGTACAGATAACACTGACTATTGCTTGCTCTATCTTCAGTGGACATGGAGAGCAGTTGATCATTTTCCTCTTCATTAAAAGTCTTTAACATATCTGAAGACTTAGGGTATGTCTACACTGCAGAGTTTTCAGAAAAACAGCCGTTTTTCCGAAAAAACTTCACTTACATCCACACTGCAATTGCATTCTTTCGGGAAAAAAAAATCAAAAGAAGAGAGGGGTTTTTCCAACATTGGTAAACCTCTTTCTATGAGGAAGAAGCCTTTTTTCAAAAGAGCTCTTTTGGAAAAAGGCACGTGTGGACAGGGAAGAGGGAGTTCTTTCGAAAGAGGAGGAAAGAGGAAAAAGCATATTTGCTCTGGTGGCCATTCCGTCCATAGTAATCACAGCTTAAATGTAAGATAACGTCCATTCAGTGTGGACGCTATCTTTCGAAAAAGCAGATCACTTTTTCAATCCACTTTTGCTGTGTAGACTTTTGCTCTCTTTCGGAAGAAGTTTTTTTGGAAGATCTCTTCCGGAAAACTTTCTTCCGAAAGAAACCTGCAGTCTAGATATAGCCTTATTGGGTTCTCTGTCTTCTTTTTTCACAACTAAAAATTACCTTTAACCTTTCTTCATAAGCCAGTTTTTAAATCTTTTATCAGACTTGTTGCTTTCCTCTGGACCCCTTCCAGTTGATCCAGATCTTTCTTAAAGTGTGATGCCCAAAACTGGGCCGAGTAAAACAAAGCACATATCTCCTGTGCCTTAAATATGACACTTCTGTTAATACATCCTTGACTGATATGTGCCTTTTTCACAACTGCATCATATGGTTGTTTCACTGATCCATTATAACCTACAGCCCCTTTACAGCCGTACTTCTCTTTAGCATTATTCCCCATTGTGTAGTTCTGCATTTGATTTTTTCTTCCTAAGTATGGTAGTTTGACCTGTCTTTACTAAATGTCGTCATCTTGGTTTCAGACAAATTCTCCAATTTATCAAAGTTATTTTGAATAATAATGCAAAGTGCTTGCAACTCCTCTGAACTTAGTTTTACTTGCACATTTTATAAACATACTGTCAGGAAACCGGGTGGCAAGCAGTCTATCCTAGTGGTCAGAATAGAAGTCAGGCCTAGGGCGTGGAGCCAAACATCAGAACTAGAGTCCAAATACCAGTGCCATGGGCCAACACAGAGTGAGAATCAGGAATTGGCGCTGATGGTCAGAACCAGATTCCCTGGAGTCAGGATACGAACAAGGTTGGCTCGAAGGCAGGAGTGAGGCTAGGATAGATTTGGAACAAGGACAGGTTCAGAGGAGGGTCTAGGCTGGAGCAAAGGAGGAGCAAGGCAGGAGTACAGCTCAGAATGGCGTGAGCACAGAGAGGCAAAGAATCCATGTGGCTAAGCATGTGTTGAGCAGCCAGTGGGAACAGGTTGGTTAGCTTCCTCAGCCAATGAGGCAGAGCAGTCCATCAAGTGGTCTAGCCGATGCAGCTCAGTTGTGCTTTTTAGGCCATCAAGAGATGGAGCAGGCACACCTGCAGGCATAGGCATTGGCTTCCTCCTGGCCCAGGGGTTCCCTTCTCTCTGCTCCACACCCTGCCCCCACTCGAGCCCTTGCCCCAAATCCCCATCCTTGTCTTGCCTCTTCTCACGCCTACTCTGTCCCAGGCCCTGCCCTTTCCCCCAAGCCCCTGTCTCTTCCTACCTCCTCCTCTCTGTGTGCCCTGTCCCTGCTCCTCCCCCTCCTTCCCAGAGCCTCATGCTCCTGTGACATAGCTGTTTGTGGTGGGCAGGAAGTGTTGGGAGGGATGGAGAGGAATTGATAGGCAGAGTGACGGGCAGGAAGTGTTGGAAGGGATGGAGGGGAATTGATAGACAGAGTCGCCAGTAGGCAAGAAGTGCTGGGGAAGGTGGTGAGAGCTGGCTGTCAATGAGTGCTGGCTACGCACCGACTATTTTTTTTTCCATTGGTGCTTTTGCCCTGGAGCATCCATTCAGTACCTGTGCCCCCAGGGCCTTATTCCCAGCAGCAAGTCTCCTCCTCAAGGGCCCAGTTTCTTGGGTTGGTCTCTGTAAAAGCCCACAATAGATTTAGGGCATGGAGGTGATTCACCAGTTCCCAAGACTGGTCCTCCAAGCCATAGCCCTCCTCATTCACCAAGTATTGGAGATGTCTCTAGAATCAAGGATCTGCCAGACTATGTACTCATCACGCCCTTGGATTGTTACAGACTCACAAGGCTAAAGTGACATTCTTGGGGTTTAGATTAAAAAAGGAGGCAGATGTGAAGCTGAGACAAGGCTCAAACAAGGTGAGCAGAAGGAAGCAGCAAATCCATGGGCATGTGCACTGAGCAGCTAGCAAGTTACTGCTGCTCCTGCATGTAAGAACAGGCTTGCTAGTGTAACCCTTCTGCCAGGTAGCGCTGGAAGCAGCCGGAGCCGGGTTCAATATCTAGGGGTCCCTTTTCATCCATCTCACACAGAACCAGCTTGAGCCCCCACCCACTAGCCTGGGAAATTCACACATCCCTAGGCGCCTCTGAGAGGCAATGCTTCCCCACTCGCAAGCACAGAGTCTGAGTGTAGAAAAGAAACTTTTAATGAAAGAGAGAGAGAAGTCACATGGCATTAGCTTGGGAAAATACCATAACCAGAGGTCATAACCAACCCATGAGTAATCATCCCAGCTCAAACGGATTGAGCAATTTCCCTTTCCTCTCAGGCTCACCAGTCCAACAAGGTAAGGGTCCCATTCACATACCCAAACTTTCTCTGTACCCCACTTCAAATGCCCCACTTACAGCTTTGTCCAGTCAGTGTGGACCCAGATACATGACCCTGATGACTTCCCTCATAGAGCCTGATGTGATGCCACCTGTGTGCTGCCCCTGCTGGTTGGTCGATCCCGCCAGCCGCTCTGCTGGCTCCCTGCTGCTTCACCTACCAATCGGCCACCGATCATTCCTGCCAGCCACTCTGCTGGCTGCAATGGGTCTGGCTCCAGGCCAAACCAGTGACTTCAGCTCTTAGTGATTTCAACTCTTTAGCCACCACCTAGGCTGGCAAAAGATTCCAGCTTCCACTGGAACAGCAAAAAGACTCCTGATGGAGTCTACTTTAGGTCTAGCCTTAGAACAAGGGCAGGGAGGGGGGGAGAGGGGAAAGGCAGGTTGAACCAGTCTTATAGCTCACACCTGGCAGGCATGAAGCAGACTGGCTCAAGCCCTCCCCCCCCCCCCCAACTCCATTCACTCAACTCTGCAAGGAGGAGGCTTGTTTATCTGAGACCCCTTACAATGATGGTGTCTCTCCTGCAAGCACTGGTGTCATATTTTACAGTTCCCACATTTAGGGGTAGCATGGGTTGTGACCCCACAACAGCCCACATTAGTTACAATATATCACATTCCAGTCTAACAACCGATCCTCTATCAGCCCTGGCTGGATTACATGATTTACATAACCACACCTCGGATTTCTTCCCTATCCCAGCATGAGATGTATTTACATATCAACAGTTAATTATCTTGCACACCCTTAGGGCTGCTCTCTCCTTTTAGCTGGCTGATTGCAAACAGTAGTTCAGCCCCTGTTTATACTAGCTTCCTCTGCCAATCAGATGCGGGAGTCTGTCTGATAATCTAGATCAGGCCTACTCAACTTTGGAAGCCCCTGGGGCCACAATGATACTCACAGCACATGCCGAGGACCGCAACTTAAATGTGGTTGCATATACATGCAAATATATATGCAAATATATGCAAAAAAGCTTCTTTCACACTGATGGGCATGAATACAAAGCACTTCCCACCTTACCCTGGTGCTCCCGGCACCTCCAACCTGGGGGCTAGAAATGCCGACACCCTGTACCCATCTGTTCCAGCCAGCCCGTCCACTTGCGTGTTTCAGTGCTCACCCCACCTGGGAGACGTCTCGCTGTTGTGGAGCGCGTTCGCAGTGGAGGCCATGTTAAAAAGATCCCACCTGTGGGCCATGTGTTGAGCTCCGCGTAATCCCAAACTGCCCTGCGGGCTGCAAACAAACAGGCCACGGGCTGCATGCGCCCATGGGCTGTGTGTTGAGTAGCCCTGACCTAGATGATGCAGCCTAACTGTGCTCATTAGGCCTTCCCCAGAAGACTGAGCAAGTGCAGTTGCAGCACCTTATCCCTGACACATACTCTCCATTCCATTACCCAAGTCATTAATGAAAACGTTGACCAGAACAGGACCCAGGACAGACTTTGAATACAGTTTTCCTACAAACTGTGCATTCAGATAATAGTGATTTCCTCAAGATCACATTTCACAATAGACAGATTCTCATCCACTTCATCAGAAAATAGGTACAACTACACTGCAGCAGGCTCCCTCAAAGCCTGAATTCCGCCTGTGTTTGCTGTGTTTCCCAGGGACCACAATGTTTCCGTTTGGGCGCTGTATGGCTCTCAGAGTGCTAGTGGCTGAGTAATATAGTAAGTAACATTACCTTTAGGGGATAGCACTTCTGCCCTCCGTATAGCTTCTTGCTGCTACTCCAATTGGTTTGATAATCTAGAATAAACAACATCCGATCTGGGTGTAAAAGATCAGTTTGAAAAAACACAGTCATGTAATGATAGACAATTACTCCAGAATCTCCTGAACCTCTTGTCCTGGCTACCACTCCTGGAATAGCCCAGTACTCTAATATAACAGGACTATCACCACTGCATCGCCATCAAACCCAGAAATGACAAAGGCTGCAAACAATCTCCACACCCTGGAAACAAGGATTTTTTTTCACTCCAAGACCTCTCAGAGCAGCATGATTCTCTAAAACCCCCCCTTTACATGTAGAGAAGGGGTTGGGCAACATAGAGCTTCTGTCTAGTGAGCACTTCTGAGAAATTGCTGTCCCAGAGAGAAATGATGGGCTAGTGGTAAAGGCTCTAGCCTAGGACTTTGGAAACCAAGTTTTTGCCTTATCACAGCCTTCCTGGGTGACCTCAGGCAACTCACGTCACCTCTCTACCTCAATTCCCCTTCTGCAAAATATGGAAAATAGCACTTCACTAATCTTCCAGGGATGTTATGAGGATAAATATGTCCCCCCATGGGTGGGATCCTTTGAACATGGCCTCCACTGGGAACACGCTACACAATGGAGAGACATCTCCCAGGCACAGTGAGCACTGAAACACGCAAGCGGATGGGCTGGCTGGAACAGATGGCTATAGGGTATTGGTGTTTCTAGAGAGAGAAATAGAAAGTAGGCTTGATTTGGTTTACTTTCTGCAATAAATTCACCAGTAATTGGTTTATTTTCCATTTCATTCTGTGTATAGTGTGACGGGGCTGCCCTGGCACCCTGCACACCAACTGCGCTGGCCCTGGCGTTCTGGGGACAAGCCACCACATCGCTCCGGCCCCGACTTTGCCACGCCTGCTCCGCAGCTGCCGGCAACTGTCTGGGGGATGCTCTGGTATCCCGCCCGCAAGGCACACCATCCCCGATGTTCGGAGGAGAAGCGGCGGTGCTCTGGACCAGCAGTAGACGCGCAGGCACCCCGGCACCTGGGGACGCCAACCTATGCCCATGCGCCGAAGAGCAGGAAGGGGGAGGGGCTGAGATCGGCGGCACAGCCTTCCCTATGTCAGACGCGGCATTGGTGGGACGCTTAAAAGAAGCGCCGCCACCATGAGAAAGAGGTCGCCAGACACAGCAGATGGAAGCGACCGAGAGGAGAGGAGGAAGGTAGGAAGTGGCCCAGGGCTCGGCTTTTGGACAGCCCGTGGGTTGGTGCATTACGGTTCTTAACCCACCAACCAGACCAATGAACCGATCCTGGTCTTTAGGGCCCTGGGCTGGGGCTCAGAGAGGGGTTGGGCCCGAGCCCCCCTACCTTCCCCAGCTGCTTACCGGCCGAGAAGGCCTTAGTCATATTGAGACGTAGCGGGAGACTGCCAATAGACTAGGCCCGTCCAGCTGGTCAGCAGTTTCACAGTCGCTGAGGACACTTGGGGACACCCGGGAGGACGGAGGAATGGCGGGCGGAGGAAGGACCTCTATGGGTGGCCTTCCGCCTGCACGGTTGCAATAGACAAAGTGTTTCCTAACATACTTTCATTAACATAACCAGGCTTTGTTAGGATACAGCAGACTTGTTTGTGTCAGCCATGTACCCTCTTACTAGTGCATGTAATACATAAATAATCATTTACTATTAAAAAAGAACAGAAAATTAGGAGCAACTCTTAACATTGTATCACTTTCAGCTTTATAATGGATTAACCTTCTAGGTCAGACACTAATTATGCTTTTTGCAGGAGGAATGTTAAAGTTTCAGCTGCATTTTGTACATAGGTAAAATAAGCACAAGAGTTTTGCCTGCACTAGCATTTTCATTCTTGCCAAGCTCACTATTCATATCTTACTAGAAGACTTTCTGGCATTGCCTGGGTCTTTCAGGGCGGGGTGCTGGTGGTGGGCTGTGTGTGCAGGAGTCAGGGCAATGTCTTGGGGCTGTGTGGGACCGAGGGCAGGAGGCCAGGGATGTGGGGGGAGGGGTCCAAGAGTGAGGGTTGGGGTGAGGAGGGTTCTCAGGGCAGGGGATGGGGAAGCAGGAATCGGTCAGGGGTTGGGAAGAGGGGAGGCTCAGGGGAGGGGGTCTGAAGGTAGAGGGTGGGGGTGACAGACAGCTTCTCCCTGGGGGTAGCCCAGGGCAGCAGGGACTACTCACCCTACCTGCTGGCTTGTCCCTGGGGTGAGGTGCACCCTGACTTCCTGCTTCTCCTGTGGCCAGCCACGGGCAGGGAGGGAGGGAGGGGGCGGTGTTGTGCACTCTTCCCACTGGCTTGTCCTGGAGGCCATACCAGGGTTGGGGGGGGGGTGCGCAGAGGGGCTGGAATGGTGGGGGCAGCACAGACCATATCCAATGGTGCTCCCCAAACTTGTGCCGGGGGTGGGGAGAAGCAACAAAGGCCTTCCCTGATGGCACTCTCCAGGCTCCCCATCCCGTGGGGCTTTCTTCCTTCCTCCCCCTTCCAGTCCTAGGGGGGCTCGCTCACATTCCCCCACCCTAGTCAAGTGGGGCTTTCTCCATTTCCTCACCCCTCCTGGTTTGATGGAGCTTTCTCCCTCCCCCACCCAAGTCCAGTGGGGCTTTTTCCATCCCCCCTACCAGTCTGGCAAAGGTTTCTCCCCCCCTTCCAGCGGGACTCCCCCTTGCTCCAGCACTGTGGCCAAAGGAAGGTGGTTGTAGCTGGGCGCAGGGGGGCATTTGCCTGGTCCAATGGCCAGAAAGATGGAGCGCCTTGGCCCCAGCTGGCCACTCTCTTGGTGGTGTAGCTGTCCCCAGTGGTCACTCTGCAGTATAGCTGTTCTCTGTGCTCACTGCCCCATCGCTGACCCCCAATCAGCTCCCTCCCTTTCCATGTTATGGAAAACAATCTCATTGAAGGTAGATCCCATTTTCCTGACACAACCAAATCCTGACCTCGCTTTAAGTTAGGATAAGAAGAAGCTGTATACCAAATTTGGTGGTTTTAGTTCTTACAGTTTTGGAGGAACTGTTTCTTGAACAAACACACACACATGCACACTTCTAAGATATACAGATAGGTTATCTGATCAAATAACCTCTAACAGTCTATTAATAAATATAATTTAGAACCACTAAGTGCAAGAAAATGTGGCTTATGTAACTGTTTCGAAATGTACTATTTGTTTCATACTCCCTTGTAATTCAGAATGTAATTGCCCTTAGTTAGATTGGTTTGGGAGTGTCACGGGATGGGTAGCCCACCCCCCCAGGAGCCCAGGCGGGGCACTAGGGTTGCCAGATACACAAAAAATCCCGAGCACAGCAGGGAAAAAAAATGGTTGAGCGGGGACCAAAGTTGTTGAGAAAAGAAAAAAAAAAAAAGGTCACTGTACTTTTAAATCCACATGCTCCCTGCTTCCCCCAGCCCCGGCAGGGGAATAATGTCCCCGCTGCCTTCCATCCGAGAATAACTGAAAATACCGGACATTTTACATGTTCAGTATTTTCTGTTTTTTTTTTTACTGGACAGGGGCCACACATACTGGACTGTCCGGGCGAAAACCAGACACATGGCAACCCTATGGGGCACCTCACCCCCTAACCTGGTCCTGGCTATAGCCTCTATTGGGTGGGCATTGTGACTCAATGGCCCAGTCTGTAGTGCCCTCACTCAGTAAGGCCTGGCAACCTACTCTCTAGCAACCCCTGTTAGTGGGGTTGTAAGGCCCAGCGGCCAAGTTTACAGAACCACAGGTAGCAGGGAAGTAAGGCCCAGTGGCCAAGCCTCTATTGTCTGGGGGGGTCAAGAGAGGCGAGGGTAGGAGGCCCAGGCCCTCCCTCTTCACCAGGCCCAAGCCCAGGGCCCTGTCAGTGTTAGGCATATCCCACCACAGGCTCAGCGGGGAATCCACCCGAAACACATTGAGAGGCCTCTAGCTCCCCGCCCTGGGCTACTTCCACTGGCTGGCATATTCCCCACCTGTGTCCTCCCGGTTAGTAGCTCTCCCAATCGTCAGCAAACTGGGCACTCTCCCCTTTCTCCCTGGTGGAGGGGAACACCCAGCAATGTTCCTGTATGAATGGGAGAGGGAGCTTCAGCCTTCCCTGCCCTCCATAAAGGGTGCCTGGGAGGTGGGAGGCTCGGGGGTGGCGCAGTCCAGAATGGTGGGGGGGGGAAGAGGGCACCTCCAGAAAGCCCCTTTCACCTCCATAGTGAGTCTGACTCTTTTCTGTATGGTTTTCTGAGAAGCAATCCCATTTCAAACATCCCACTTTTCTGGCTCAACCAAACCCTGACCTTGCTTTAAGTTATGATAAGAGGAAGCTGTATACGAAATTTGGTGGTCCTAGCTCTTACCATTTAGGAGGAGATCTTGGACAAACAGATGGATAGACAGGCAGACAAACTCTCTCAAATATATGGTAGATTCCCATAACACACTTTTGTATCCACCACACAAAGCACTTCAACCACTTTAGCTATATCAGCATAAAATATAACTCACAGGAATAGTTATCAGTACAAAAACCGCAAGAAGTCCATTGTATGGTAAGTCCCTGGCAGAGTTTATCGCACTCTAGTGGTATACAGTATAGGAAAGGTTAATATGCCTTTTATTAATTTAGGAGCCCTCTAGTGGCTTTATTTGTCTTTTGTTGTTGAAGCCATCAGGCCCCTTAAACTCAGAGTTGCAGTGTCATCCTCAGGGTCTGTCTAGACTAGAAACTTAAGTCAACTTAGATTAGGTCAATTTACAGTGCAGTGCTGCATGTCCACACTGCCCTCCGCGGGTCAATGGAGCAAGTTCTCACCAGGAGTGCTTCCACCAACCTCAGGGAGCCAGTGTGGGCTCTCAGTTCCACTGGCAGCTCTCTGCCAAAAGCCTGGCTGCACTTCAGGCTCCTGCTGGGCTGCTCTTCCTTTTGGCTCCCCATTCCCCACTGGGAAGCAGGGTCCAACTGCCCCAGATTCTTAGCTGCCCTTGTCTACTCCTCACTGGAGCCATGAAATTGACAAGACAACCAATGTTTCGGGGGGGGTGGGAGGAGAGCGGTTGGAGTGAGGGAAATGGTTCAGGCTTCTCACCTTGGCTCCTAGGTAGGAGTGGGGTCCAGCCAACCAGTCTTTTGACCCGTTAGGAGTGGGATCCGGCTGCCTGTGCTTCTCACCCTGACACCCAGCTGGGAGTGACATCCATTTTCACCCTAGCTTCCAGCTAGGAGCTAGGTCCAGCCACCCAGCTCTCCAGGGGAGTTGTGGCTGCTGGCCTCTAGCTACACAGCTTTCTTGTGTAACCCTAACCTTGCCAGGAAATTAACAAGACAGCCAATAGCTCATGCCTATACAGACACTGCATCAGCCTGACTACACCAACCTAAACTCTACATGCCCCATGCTAGAGGCATCTCTTGTGGAAGTAGAGTTACAATGTTGGTATAGATAGAAGGTCACTTACATCAACAAGTGCAAGGTTGTAGTGAAGACACTGGAATAATTAGGTCAATGCAAGCTGTATTACATTGACCTGTGTAGGATAGACCATGACCAGGCCTTAATTTTTAGAACACTACAGTGGCAACGCTGCAGCAGCTCAGTGCAGGCACTTACTACAATTGAAGGAGTTCCACCTCTCCAAGAGATGGTAGCTAGGTTGATGGAAGAATTCTTCTGTTGACATACCATTGACAACACCAGGGGTTGGGTTGACATAGCTACATTTCTCCTGGGTGTGACTTTTCAAACCCTAGAGCAGTGGTTCCCCAACCTTTTGGGGCTGCCGTGTGGGGGCAGCACTGCATATGCACCGCACGCCCGGGGCAGGGGCCGTGCATGCGCCGGGCACCCGGGGCGGGGGCTATGCATGTGCCAGGCGCCTGGGGCGCAAGAATGGCTCAGGCCAGCCCTGGTCACTAGGCGGGCGCACATAAATGCCCCAGCGGGCACCACGGCGCCCGCAGGCACTGCACTGGGGACCACTGCCCTAGAGAGCTGTAGCAATGCTGATGTTAAGTTTTCAGTGCAAATTAGGGATGTCAATGGTTAACCAGTAAAATTCACCCTTATCGGGTGATGCTTACCAGTTATGGGTTAACCGGTGGTCTGGCTGGACTGGAGCAGTCCCCCTCACCTGCGACAAGCCCCCAGCCCAGCCAGAGAAGCCCTCGCCTATGGAGGGCCCCAAGTCTGGCTAAAGCAGCCTACTTCAGGTGGCTGTAGCCCATTGGAGCACCCTCCACCCCATTTTAACCAGTTAACTGATTAAACGGGATTTTACACCCTTATTGTAGATCAGCCCATAAAGCAGAAGGGGGCAAACTGTGGCCTGTGGGTCATATCCATCTCATCAGACCCTTCAGTTTGGCTACCGAGCTCCCATCAGGGACTGGGTTGGAACTGCCTTGCCGGGAGGAACCAGACCAGCTCCTGGGCAGTTCTGTGTGTATGGGAAGCTAGCCTCCGGCTCCTGCCCTACTGCCCTTCCATCCCCCACAACCCAAGCTCCTTCAGTGCCCAGGTAGTGTGGTTGCTGCTCTGCCAGCCCCAATGCTCCAAGCCGTGCAGCTGCAGCTCCACCTGGTGCTCTGGGAAGCAGAGTCAGGGAGAAGGGGGGTTGAACAGGTGGTGGAGGGTTCCATAGGGGATCAGAGGATGAGGTTCAGGGGGTTTGGATAGGGAGCAGGTATGCCAGTGGTGTGGGTGGAGAGTCCTAGGGATGGTCAGTTGTAGGGAGCAAGGGGGTGGATAGGAGGCAGAGGGTCCTGGGAGGTTGTCAGGGGGCAGGGAGTTGGATGGGGGCTGAGCCATGGCTGGCTGTTTGGGAAGGAACAACCTCCTGCAGCCTTTCGTACCCAGCCCTCCATACAATTTCCAAACCCAATGTGGCTCTTAGAACAAAAACTTTGCCCACCCCTATCACAGATTCCATTGCCAGAAAGGCCCATTCTGATCATCTCATCCAACTTTCTGTATAACTCAGGCCATTGAACACCACCATATAATTCCCAGAACTTATCTTTAAGGGAAGATTGGGTGTTCATTTCTTAAAAAAATGCCACTGATGGGAAATCCACTACAACCCTTGTTTAATGATTACTTTGTCACTATTAATGTACACCCCAGCTAGGTCTGTGTATTTATATGTGGTTGGTTAGTAAACACTGATATTTGAGTCTAACTTGTGTGTGGTTTCCCCATATTACTAATCTTGTGTAGAGAGAGAAGTGGGTGGGGAAAAAGGGCAAATTAGAGAGCTAGCATTTTTTTGGGGGGGGGGGAGAGAGAGGAGAGAAGGGAGAGAAAGGCTGGGAGGTTTTTCAGAGGGTAGGGTTGCCAGATGTCCAGTTTTCGCTGGACAGACCGGTAATTGTGCAGTGACTTTTTTTTTTTTTTTTTTTGCTCAACAAGTTTGGTCCCCAGGTTTTTTGTTGCTCAGCCATGTTCAGGCTTTTTTGTGTGAAAGTATCTGGCAACCCTATCAGAGGGAGCAGGGCGAGCTTAATCGTTCAGCGTCCTGTCTCCCGTGCCCATACCCACCCCCATTACCGTGTAGTGTATGTGAAAATACAGTGTTGACACCCATTTTATTCACGTGTTTCTAGTCTTCCACATCCCCCGTTTTCCCTGTCCCACCGACGCAGATATTCCAGATGCCCCTGAGTCGTTTCTGGAAAAAGGGAGCTCAGCTCAGCTCACTCCACACCCCCCCAGGGCTAGCGGGTTTGGGCGCGAACAGCTGATCTCATGAGCACTGCGGGGCGCTACCAGCCCGCTGCTTGCGGGCATCTTAAGCGCCTGCCCCACGGCCCCTCCCCGCCCAAACAGGCTCGCCGGGGATGTGTATGAGAAGGCCCAGACGTCGCCGATGCCGTCACGCCAGGAGGGCTGACGCGATTGGCGGAAAGGGAAGGTTGTACCCCGGAGTCACGCTCGATTGGCTGCCGGCGGGGGCGGCAGCCCCTTGTTTCCCCAAATTCTGTTAATAGCCTGTCCGGGCAGCTGCTGGCTCCTTGGCGCAATCCCAGCGCCGGCGGCTGCGTTCTCCCCGTGCAAGCCCCCGCTCCGCTGCCAGGTGGGTCCCGCGCGGGCTGGGGGGAGCCGGGCCCTGGGCAGATCTGCCGGGGGCGAGGGGTGTCCTGCAGCAGGCCTCCCTCACGGGGCCTAGGCTCTCGGGTGACCCTAGTCAGCGTGGGGCTGCTCTTCCTGGCTCCATCCTGGAGGCTGCTCCCTTCCCCCCGCCCGGGCAGGGGCTTCCCGGCCGGGGCAGTGCAGGACAGTGGCTGGGCAGTGGGAGTCGCCCCCGCGTTCCGTGGCTCTGCAGGATCCTGGGCATCAGCTGCTCGCGCTGGGACTGTGTGCCTCCGAGCCGGCGCAACAGCCTGCCCTGCAGCTCCCGCCCTTCCCCTGGGCACTGCTGAGCTCGTGAGGGCAAATGTGCACCTTCCTTTTGGCAACACAGTAGCTGGCTGTGATTCCCTGCAGCGAGCCCGCTGCTTTTCAGCTAGCGAGGTCTTCTGTTTGGGCCGGTAACTGCAAAGGAAACAAGCTTGGATCGCCTCTGTCTGTTAGGAAGGCTCTGTTCGTGACCCCTGGCAAAGGAGTGTGTGTGAATCTGAAAGTCGCCATTGATTTAAAAAAAATCCTTCTGGCGTCGAGCGGATAAAAACCTTCGATCTGCTGTTGGTCCAAGTAATAGTTAATAACTGAAGAAGATCGGAGAAAATATTTCTCCCGATATCTTCACTTTGTACTGAGTTCTGGGCAGAATTCCCAGTCTATGTATCTATTAGAAAATACGGTGTAGTCGGAACAAAATCATAAATTGATAGGAGGATTCAGGCAGATATTGATGTATGAGATTAATTTCAAAACTAGATGCTTTAAATAATTTAAAAAAAAGTTAAACTCATGCTAATGTCAGTTGGTGGCTCTAGCAAAGGCATAACCATATATTCAGTATACCTCAAAGGGTTGCTGTCCATTTAAAAATCATGTTGTAAATAGTATCTGCATTAATTATAAGTAAGATTTAAAAAAAAATCCACCTTGCCACTCTTTATATGCCCTGTGTATTTTTCTGCAAAACCAATGAAAATCAGTGAAGTCAGTTTCACTTTAAGACTTACTTTAGGAGTATTTGGGTTTCAGAGAATTCTGGGTATGTTTGTTTAAAAGGTCCCATTTTTACTGGAACTCGCAAGTTTCTACAATGTTTGCTTTTGGTCTTGGGTTTTATAAAATCTTGTTTTCAGGTCAAATGTAAGGTGACAGTGTCCCTTTAATAAACCAAATGTCAAAAATAGAAAGCACAGTACATGTATATGCTGACTCTTCTCTCCCCAGGTCTACCTAAGCAAGCACACAACCTTTTAGCCCCATCTGACCCATAAACAGCTAGTTAGCTGCTCTTCAGCAGAAAGGTGTGTGTTTACAGGCATTCTGTTCATAGGAGGGTGCTGTGGAAAAATGTAAGTGAGAATTAAAAGATCGAATTACGTTGAATTTCAAAGCATTGTAGAATGCTTTACTATGTATTTCTCACAATAGCCCTGATCTTGCAAGATAAGAGTGTCTAATCTTTGAAATTCATGAGCAGTCCCTCTGAATTTAAAGGGTTGTCATATACTAAGTTAGATATGTGCATAGGTTTTTGCAAAACTGGGGCAAGAGAGCTAGATTTTTTCAAAGATGTTTAAATGCAGACAGGCACCTAGATGGAGATCCTCAAAGGTATTCAGGCATCTGACAGGTCACAGTGCTGTAACTTTCAGGCTCAGGGGTGAAAAAGCACACCTCCCCTGCCCGCAATGTAGCAAGTTATAGTACCAATAAAGTGCCAATATGAACCAGGTTGTGTTCCCAGTGCTGTTAGCTATTCCCCTTGTGGAGGTGGTTTACGTAGAGCACTGAGAGAGCTCTCTCCCAGCACTTGTACTGAGGCTATAATTTCAGTTTAAAGTGCTGCTGTGGCTGCCCTTTAAACTTTTAAGTGTAGAGTAGACAAAGGCTAAGTAACTTTTGAAGTTCTGGATCCTAGTGGGGTTTTCAAAAGTGCCTAGGCACTCAATTTACATTTAACTAAGAGCTGGGTGCATAGGCATTCTTATGGAAATACCTTTAAAGAACAGGCCTAAAGGCATTGGTCATGTTGCAGCCTTAACTGTACTTTAGTGCCATTTTATGAGTTAATCTCTTCCTTATCACTACCCCAAGTGATAAGGAAGAGACAGCCTGTGGGGTGGTTCATATATCTTTGACTCAATATTTTATATTGGTGACAGTCTAACTGGCATTTCTGTTTAAGCCTCCAGCACAGATTACATGTACAATAACAGAAATGAACAAAAAATATCTTGCACATGAGGAAAAACCTTTTGATACAGCAATATTTGCCTTTCCTGAAGTAACCCAGACAAAGTGAAGAGAAAACAAGACTTTGTAATGTTCTCATACTGTTGCAGTTGTGATTTTACTGTAGAGAACTTATATTTGGAAATGAAAGTAAATTCAGGTTTCTCTTGCACAAGAAATCCAAGAATATTGTTTTTAATCAGAAAAGTATGATAGTTATTCTTGGTGTTATGATCATTGTAGTGACTGTTTTACAGCAGATTTCTAAAGAGACTGGAACTGTTTTGCACAAACACAATGGCATCTAAGCACACTTACAAGCCTTGTATCCTTTAACTACTTTGTCTCTGTTACCATCAGGTATTTATCATGCTCCGAGCATTCAGAGACACAAATGGTAAGTTCAGGATCCACCTTTTAAGGTGCCATTACCATCATAAACCTGTACTGGCAATCAGGAGGGAAGATATTAGTGTTTGGGAAAGAAGAGCACCTCTTGCACCAAAACATGTTAAAGAGCTAACAAATTTGGGATACAAAGTCTTAGTCCAACCATCGAACCGGAGAGCCATCCATGAAAAGGTAAGTTCTGCTGTGGTTCCCATTTAGATGAACAAGATTTAACATTGGTTTATTTATGATATTACAGCAGTAGGAGATCTAAAGTAGGGGTAGGCAATAAGCCACCTGCAGGCCATATGTGGTTTGCCAAGGTTAGTGGGTTAGGTTGTGGGCTGCAAAGTGCTTTAGTTACCCGTGCGTCTGCAGGTACAGTGGCTTGCAGTTCCTGTTGGATGCAGTTCACTCTTCCCAGCCAAAGGGAGCGGCAGTAAACATCGCGGTTTAGGCCACAACTTCCCACAGCTCCCTTTGGCCAAGAACAGCAAACCACGGAGCTGAGGACAGCTGTATCTGTGGACGCTCGGGTAAATAAAGCATTTGGCAGCCTATCAAGGACTAACCCTGGCAAACTGTTTCTGACCCACAGATGGCTTATTGCCCATTCCTGATCCAAAGGATGCAGATAATAGCAAACATATTAGCTACTGTGTTATGTATTACAATAGGATATTGTTTCTCACTGACACAATGGGAATCGCTGGCTAGATCTAAAAATGCAATATCGCAAAGAGGATTTTTGTTTTTTTTGAGGGTGTTTGGTTTTTTAGGTCTCTCCTGCCCTTTCCTGGCTTCCATGCACCCCATTGTCTAAATTCTCAATAATTCTTTTCCTAGGAACTTTGGAGTTTTACCTAATTCACCATGTCGTATGTTTGTCTTTTTTTTCCTGCTTGAATTAAGGCAGGATATTTCCACTGATGTAGTCCTGACAAAGGAAAGGTGTGCCACCCCCCCCCCCCCCAATCCTGTTAGTTCATTTGGGTTACATTGAAAAGTTTGCAAAGCCCCGTTAATATGTAGGCTGTCATGTTTGAAGCCTTGATAGCTGGCCATATTGTAGCCCTGCTAGCTTGAATCTTAATGAGATGTTTATATTAAGGTAATTATGAAATGCATTCTTTATGCTTATCAAGTCAGGGTCAGAGAGGGAAGAAATATTTAAAGGTGAAAAAAAAAAATCGCAACTTGCTGTTTAATCTTCAAGGATTTGTGCAGTAATCAGATGTTTTAACAACCAAGTTTACACCAAAAACAACTTACTGTGTAAGTTGACTGCTTTTTGTTATGCTAACGTTCAGACTGATTCTATTGTCATTGAAGTCAGTGGGAGTCTGGCCATCAACTTCAGTGGAAGCAGTGTGACCCTATGGTTGAGTAAGTGAGGCAGAGAGGTGGGAGTAGAAGCCCTAGTTTCTGTAACCCATTGTAGGACCATGGACAAGTCCCCCAGTTTGTGTCTGTTTACCCATCTTAAAATTGGATTAGTGATGATTTCCCCATTTTTTTTGAAGGAATGAAAACCTCTACCACCTATTTATTATTAGTAATAAAATGGGACAAATTTTGAACCTATGTAATCCCAATGAAATAATTCTTAGAGTTTGGTAATTATTGCAGAGTATGTGCACGTACCATTTCTAAATAGGGGAAAATGCTGACTCCCCCCCACCCCACCAGCTAAAGAATTAGGGCTTGTTTCACTATGGGCTAAATTGGCACTATTGTGATTGATGCAGTGATATCAAGCTAGTGAATCTGGTGAAGATGTGATAAATCAAAGTGGCAAAGCACTCTCCCATCATCTGAAGTGCTCCAACTCTGAGAGGGAGAAGCTATGTTGATGGGGAGCATCTCCCACTCCATAGCATGGTGTAGACACTACTGTAAATTGATCTAAGGTGCATTGACTCAAGTTATATAACTTAACTTGCATAATTTAGATTATCTGGTTATTGTAGATCATGCCTCAGTCTAATGTCTCCTCTGTTTTACCATCTTCCTCTTCCAAACACCAAAATGTAACTCTGCTAGGGGTGTATACTGTGCCACATTAAAGGTTTTAATTTGAAACTGTTTTTGGATTAAAAGGAATTCCAAGCAATCTGCAAGTTGAAAAAAATCTCCTTTTGTCAAGTTATAATTCAAATAACCAAATTTGTCTGAAAGTCTCAAACCTGAGCCCTTTTAGGCTATGTCTAGACTGTAGGCTTCTTGCACAGGAAACTTTTATTGGAAGAGATCTTCCGCAAAAACTTCTTGCGCAAGAGCACATCCACACTGCAAGAGTGCATCCAAAAAGCAGTGCGCTTTTGTGAGTGTCCAGACTGCATGGATGCTCTCTCAAAAGTAAGCTCTGATTGCTAAGCACAGAATAGCTACAGGGCACCTGTGTTTTTCCCTCTTTTTGCGCAAAAAACCCCTCTTCTGTCCCCACACACCTTTTTGTGAAAGTTTTCGCAAAAAAGGCGTTCTTCCTTGTAGAATGAGGAATACCTATGCCGGAAAACCCCTTCTGTTCTTTCCATTTTTTTGTGAAAAAATGTGCTTGAGGTGTGGATGCTGCGTGAGTTTTTTTTTTTAATGGCAGTTTTTCCAAAAAAGCTTTGTAGTCTAGACATAGCCTGAATGACAAACCTAGTCTGAACTGATTTTTATAGCTGAAGTACAGGAGAAGCAGGATCAACAGAAGCTTAAAATCACACCCTTAATTATTGTGATACAATCATGTGTTTTAAAATGATTTTTTATTGAATTTGTCCTGAGGGGAACTAACTTTCAGATGACCAGTTTACTGATGTGTAACTTTTGCCCTAGTGCAATAGATCCTCCCTTCTTGTTTAATACCAGAATTAATTTTAAAATACACATTAATTCTGCTCTGTTGAGATCTTGGATTTGTATATTTCTCAAACTCTTAAATAATTTTCTTTAGTATCTGGCCTTAACTTGTTTGTTTTGTGTTTTACTGTTTCATAAGTTCTTTAACGCACTTCTTTGTGTTTTTCTCCATTAATATTTAAGAATAAAAGTGTTTTCGAATGCTCTGTTTACAGGAATACATAAAAGCGGGTGGCATTATTCAAGAAGATATTTCTGAAGCATCTCTAATTGTGGGAGTGAAGAGACCACCAGAGGGTAAATTAATTCCCAAAAAGAACTATGCATTCTTCTCCCACACTATTAAAGCCCAAGAGGCAAACATGTCTCTACTGGATGAGGTTCTAAGAAAGGTAAATATAATAGTAAAAGATTAGCTAATGTTAACAGAAGTTAAAAACAGAATTAAACATAAAAGTGCAGTGGAAAGTAACTTAAGTATTCCAAGATACTGAGGCTGCTTTTTGATCCAATAATGGAAATTCTACACTATCTACAGATGTGTTAAGGAATGCATTTAATTTTAAGCTGTTTGTGTGGGTTCTATACACATCTGTAGGTAAGCTATAACATTAAAAGTCAAGAGAACATTATATATCCCCAGCTGTAGCTTAGCTATAACACATCACTTAATGTGTTAGAATATATTGCTGCATCTCAGCATTTATATTCTAGGCTTCTATTTTGATGTTTATAACTGGGCTTTAAACATTCATTGGAGGCTGAACATGTCATTATTCCTGTACTTCTTAGGGACTTTATTATCCCTCTTTGCTTGTTGTCTATATAGTGCAGAGTGCTCAGTTTGATAGTCTTGTGTATAACACTTATACAGCACTTAAGCAGGTTTTTCTATGCTTCTCTCATGGTTGTAGACTACACTCCAGTTCTGACCTTTCTTGAGACACGAAATTGGGAGGAGAAAAACCATTGAAGTCACTGCAATTGTACTAGTGTGCAAGATTAATATAAGGGCTTGTAGCGGGTTCACTCACTATTTTTCTTTTTTGCCCGGCTCTTCCCTCCAGGGTGGCTGGTTGGCGGAAGTAGCTGGCTGCTAGGATGTGCCCTGTTTGGGTGTGGTGGTGGCTTCAGGGCACTGCTCTCCAGCAGTGACCACACCTCAGTTGCTCCGCACTCCCCTTCCGGAGGAGAGTCCATGTTGTTGTAGTCCGCTTCTCCTCCAGGGTCCTCCCGACGCTTGGGGACCCCCAGTTCTTCTACTTGGGGACTCCTAACTCCCCTCATGCCATCCTGGCCTCAGGCCCCCTACCAGCCCCTTAACAGCTCCTCCGGGCAGACCACAGGATCTCCAGGCCCCTATTTCCTGGCCACAGGTGTGCCTCTGCCTGCCCGGTTGCCTCCTGGACTTATGGGCTGGGGCTTCCCTGGCTCAGCCTCCCCCCAACTACCGCAGCTGCCTCCTTGCTAGCTGTGGCCGTCTCCTATGCAGCCCGGCCCTTTAGGGCTGCCTCCATTGCTTGTCCCGGCCCTTCATGACTGCCTCCTATGCAGCACTGGGCCTCAGGCCGTGTAGCCTGGGTTCCTCCTGCCCGAGTCTCCCCAGTCCTGCCCCCTCCAGGGAGCCTCCTTTTCCCCTGGCCATCAGGTCTTAACTGTTCTCTCCTCCAGAACAGTAGGTAGGTCCCTCTCCTCCCAGGAGCTGTTCTTATGGCCCTCAGCTGGGCTCTCCTAATTGCCCACAGCTGGGCTCTCCTCCCTCCAGCTCCTTGGCCCCTTAAAGGGCCAGGGCAGGGCAACACCCTGCCACAGGCTAAAGAATCTAGTGTACAGTCCTTATGTGTTTTACTGATCTAAAGAGTCTAATTTTGTCTGATGGAACTGCAACATATGGCCTTTTTACCTGGTTTATAATAATGGGGAAAATCCTGGCCTCATTTTGCCACTTGTGTCAGTGAGGCCAGGATTTCATCCTGTTTGTTCAGTATAGCGATTTGGTCAACTAGTTGTCCCTGAGAACAAAAGTCCTCTGTCTGCAAAGAGCATGGGCAACAAGTGTCGTCAACAAACTACAGCCCTGATCTTCTAACTCCTTTGTGGAGAGGACACCTCTGCTTCCAGTACCCAAGCAGTTTTTACTCTGGTCTCACTTGTTAGATTGCCAGTGAATGTCCAGCAAATAGCCCATTAGGACTGAGTTACCTTGCCATTTGGTCAGGATAAAGTCTTTGGGTTATAACTTCTGGCTCAGATCCTTGTCCAGGTCAGTCCGTGTAGCTCCGTCACTGAATGGCTGATTACACCGGATGGTCTGCCCCTCTGCTTTCTTCAAAGATGGTTGTGTTTTTGTTCCTTTAGTTTGATGATTGCAGTGCTAAAGTTTTATTTTTCAATTAGTTAAGGAGACTGGTTATAAACCAAGCAAACCAAAATCAACGTGTTCTTAAAAAAATAAACCCCCAAAACCCATAGTTGAAAATGGTTAGCCATGTGCACCTGCATCTTATGCACAAAACATGACACTAGGTGAATGTAAAAGCAGTTCCCAGAGAAGCAGTACATCATTAAAGCAACTTTTTTGTATTTTCAGGAGATTCGATTGATTGACTATGAGAAAATGGTTGATCACAGAGGAACGCGAGTGGTAGCCTTTGGACAGTGGGCCGGTGTAGCAGGTATACTGCATAAAGCAATAAGCAGGCCTAGGGCTAATAACTGTCCACCAATATTTACACCTTTTTGGTTTACATGAACTTCATGAGAATCCAGTACTGTGGTGCTTTTTGTAGTGGCTGTACAGATCCAGATAACCTTTATGTAGTCTGTGGCTAATTCCCAGCACCCAATATAGTCAGTGTGCTAAGGATTCTTCCTAACTCTATTATTATTATTATTATTATTCCTATAAAATCCCGTCTCTCTATACCAAAG
Source organism: Pelochelys cantorii (assembly GCA_032595735.1). Lineage (NCBI taxonomy): Eukaryota > Metazoa > Chordata > Testudines > Trionychidae > Pelochelys > Pelochelys cantorii. The sequence continues at coordinate 305,739,602 of CM064326.1, read as the reverse complement.
AGTATTTCTCTTAGTAGGAGAGTAGATACTCAACTCAATGGAGGCAGAACCAGTGACTCTGGGCCAACAGATTGTGTGCTGTAGAAAAAAAATGTCTGTCACCATCCTCATGAGCCAAAATGTGCAATGGTGCAACAACACACATGCCCTCTCTTCTTGTGCCTTAGTCCTGATAGTTTGTACTAAAGTACTTATTGTCTTTCCACTGTCTCTCTAAAAAGGTCACTCATTTTCAACAGAATTTAGTGGCATGGGCTTATTATCTCTTTCCTTCCCACCAACCCCCAATATTAGCATGTTTGAGGGAGCCAAATGAGGACTGAGATCTAAGTGAGCTACTGGACTGGTTGTCTGTTGAGTCCAGGAAGATCTCTGGGTATCAGTCACTGTAGATCCTAATGCATCCTTCTATTAAATGTGTATTTCTGAAATAGGAATGATCAATATTTTACATGGAATGGGATTACGGTTTTTGGCCCTAGGACATCACACTCCTTTCATGGTAAGATTTTTATATAATATCACTTGGAGGTTTTAGTTTTCAAAAAAATGTCATTGGCTCTGGACAGACATACTGATGAGAATCCTTGCCATTTGGTTTCAGCACATTGGCATGGCCCACAACTACAGGAACAGCAGCCAGGCTGTGCAGGCAGTGCGAGATGCTGGTTATGAAATCTCTCTGGGTTTGATGCCAAAGTCTATTGGACCCTTAACGTTTGTGTTTACAGGCACTGGTAATGTTTCTAAGGTAAGAAGCCCTCCCCCTACTGGTGCAATAGTCAGTCATTTTTTAGTCATTCAAGTTGCAGTGGGGGAGATCTAGGGTTGGATATTAGGAAAAAACTATTTCCCTAGCAGGGTGGTGAAGCACTGGAATGGGTTACCTAGGGAGGTGGTAGAATCTCCATCCTTAAAGGTTTTTAAGTCCCAGCTTGACAAAGCCCTGTCTGGGATGATTCTGTTGGGGTTGGTCCTGATTTGGGCCGGGGGTTGGACTCAATGACCTCCTGAAGTCTCTTGCAGCCTTATGATTCTATGACTTTTTTTTTTAATATATCTTTTAACCTAAGTTCTATTTCTGAATCACATACATATCAGACTGTACATAATTTAAAGTTGGAGTTAATTTGCGTTTTACTCTTGGACTTCTAGGTTTTTTGCCATGATATAGTATGAATCCTAGTTACACCAGTCTTATGCCTGTAGGGCCTGGTCTATACTAGAGCAGGCAGGTTGACTTAAGGTATGCAACTCCAGCTATGCAAAATGTGTAGCTGGAGTTGGCTTACCTTAAGCCACGCTGTGACAGTGTCCGTGCAGGGAGAGGCCAATGAGAGCAAACACTCCCGTTGGCTTTCCTTACTCCTCACAGAAAGAGGAATACCAGAAACTGGGGGGGGGGCGCTGCCCTCAGAATTCAATTTACGGGTATCCTTAAAGAAGTGATAATTAAAGGGTGATGTGGAAAAATAAGCAGATGTTGTACAAGTATAAGACTTGGAACCACAGACATGAATTTACTGTGATGGGATGTCTTTCAAGGGCAGCAAGGTTACAATACTAATGAGCTTCCAGAAAGAAATGCTACAGAAGTGTCATTTAGGAATTGAAAAGCGCAAACAAAGAACAGGAGAGGTGATCTTTTGGCTGTAGATCAATCATGACATCAATAATGTGGTAGGAAGCTGTTTTTCATGCTTCAAGTACAAGCCACACAAACAGGTGGAGACCTCACTCAGTTCTATAAAGGCCTTATGAGAATGAGGGCACTGGTTTATTTACCTGGCAAGCATAGATTTAAGTCACAGATTATTCTCTGTATCCAGAACTTTGCACACTGCACAGTACTAATAGTAAGTCAGCAATAGCTGGCATAAATGGAATCTTGTTCCTGACATGGAATTCCAGATGAAGTCTTTTAACAACAATGGTCTGTAATTTTCCAATGTAGACTTCAGGCCATTTGCCATAGACGGAGGGTAAGTTAGACTTGATTTTTTTTGTGATGAAAGTGTAATCAAATAGACTTGTGGAAAGGTCTGTATGGATGGTAAAGAATCTTAAGAAAGACTTTAGGCAGTGGGGGTGATTAGCATAAAGCTTCATTGGCTTAACGAAGTACATCTGTATTAACTTTAATCTGGCTAGCATAGGTAACAGTAGTAGTGTAGAGGTGGTGGCACAGACTTCAGTGTGGGCTACAAGGCAGAGTGAGAGCAACTACGCTTCAGAATAAAACTTGAGTTTTGCAAAGTGATTGGCTTACCTGCTGATGACTTGCAACTCAAGCTTCTGCATTTCCACTGCCTTGCTAGCTCAGCCATGAGGGCTAAAATGACAGTTGAGAAGTATAGAGTAGAAACTTGGATTCTGAATCACACTCTGCATCAAAATGTTCTTGTTCTTTTCTGTCCTCTGCCCCAGACAAATTCCACGGTAGTGGAATACATGAAATTGGGTGGCTTTGTTTTATCTCACTAAGCTAGAATAAACACTTTCTCATTTTATACAGTGGCCCAAGCTTCAGGCAGCTATTCATTTTAGATGAGTTATTGGCACATGTGGATTAGCATCTTTTTCTATATAAACAGAATAACCTGAGAGGACTGGCAAGACCTGTCAAAAATGAGCCCTTATGAATATCCTGTGAATGGAAAAATTAACTATTTTCTTTCTGCAGTTCTCAGTATCCTATACTCTTTGCTGATGCCCCCATAATTCTGGGTCATATTTTTATCTGTAGGGTGCCCAAGAAGTGTTCAATGAACTCCCTTATGAGTTTGTGGAGCCACATGAGCTGAGGGAGGTTTCTAAATCTGGAGGTAACGCTGTGGCACAAGTATGATAAGCTTTAAAATCTCTTTGACCAATGGTATTGTTTTTTAAAAAAACTGATTTTTATCCTCTTTATTGCAGACCTTAGGAAAGTATATGGGACAGTGTTAAGTCGTCATCATCATCTTGTAAGGAAGAGTGATGGGGTGTATGATCCGGAGGAATATGACAAACATCCAGAACTCTACACATCTCGTTTTAATACCGATGTGAGCATTGCTGCTGTTCTCTCAGAACAAGGTTCTCCAAATACAGTCAATAGCAAATATTGTTCCACGTTCTCTGTAGTTTGGGTATCATTCATCTAAAAGGCTAGATCCCCTGCAAGTGTCCTTGATTATCAATGACAACCATTTGTGATTTTCTTTGCAGATTGCACCATATACTACATGTTTGATTAATGGAATATACTGGGAGCAACATACCCCTCGCTTGTTAAATCGATACGATGCAAAAAAGTTGCTGGCTCCGGTTAAACCTTCTGCTGCTGCAACTGAGGGTTGCCCAGAATTGCCACACAAGTAAGGCATCTTCATTTGGTAATAATAATTATTCTCTAGTGTTCAACCTGAGCAGTATGCTGAAAACACTGATCCAATGGTATGTAAAAAACATATTTACAGTATACGAGAGAAATGGGAGCAGAACACCTGCCACACATGCTTTCCCATTTCTTTTTTGTTTCCTTTGGAATTTGTATGTCATTCATTAGTTGATATATCTGATTTGTGAGTAGTGAAAAGTTAACCCTGCACATGCTTCTCTTCTTGGGGAAAGAATGAGAGAACAAATGTTTTCCTGATGTAACTGATGTGGTGTGTGCAGGTTTAATAAGTCATGATGTCAAAATACTTCGGCTGAGTTAGTTAAAACCACAACAAATGCTTAGTAGAGCAGTATACAGAAAAGGAAACACATATTGCAAATCTTAGACTGAAGTGTGGCTGCCTATCAGAATTCACCTATTACTAACTCCTAAAACTCATCTCATATACTGTTCAGAACAAAGAAAAAATCTTTTTTCATAATTGATCTTATTAATGAATCAATAAACCAACAATATTTGCAACTAACTTATCATTACTAGGACAATCTGTAACCACAACTAGCTCTTAAGGCTTAAACATTAATATTCTGCCGATAAATTGATGTATAGAACACATCTGGTGTACCACATTGTCCATTTGTCAATTACTGAGCATTTTAAGGCCTCCCTTATCAATGACACCATTTTGTCCATTATAACATACATCTATAATAGCAGGAATCTCTTTTTATATATGTGTGTGTGTGTGTGTGTGTGTGTGTGTGCTCTCACAGATAGGACAAAGAAAATAAGCTGTTGACCATGGTCTGCATTTCCTGGTGTCTGATTTATGTAATTGATAAGCTAAAGATATTTGTTCAACTGTCCACTAATTATATCGATTAAAAAAGAGAGACTGTCATTGCAATTCCTCATGCGATAAAAGTGTCTTTCAATAGATTATAAATTACAGAGAACATATGCCCAGTTTCTGTTACAAGTGCTTTCTCTCTGAACATGGAATGGCCATGGTGGTTCAGACCAACAATACACTTAGCCCAGTATCCTATCCTCTGACAAGGGCCGTTGCCAAATGCTTTAAAGAAAATGAACAGAACAGGACAATTTATGGAGTGATCCTTTCCTTTCCCTGTTGTGCACTCCCAGCTTCTAGCAGTTAGAGGCTTAGGACATCCAGAGTGTGGGGTTACATCCGTGATCATTTTGACTAATAGCCATTCATGGACCTATCTTCCATGAACTCAGCTAATTCTTTGTTTGAACCCCATTAGTTTTGGCCTTCGAACTCTTATGCGTTGTATTAAGTAGTACTTTCTTTCACTTGTTTTAAACCTACTGTTTATTAATTTCATCAGGTGACCCCCTAGTTCTTGTTTTTAAGTGAGGGAGTAAATAGTATTTGTGATTACTGTTCTCCACACCATTGATGATTATATAGATCTCTATCACAATCCCCCATAATAGTCTTTTCTAAGATGAACAGTTGGTTTTTTAATCTCTCCTTGTATGGAACCTGTTTCATGCCCCTAATAAGTTCTGTTGCCCTTCTCTGTACCTTTCCCAATTCAAATATCTTTTTTGAGCTACAGTGACTAGAACTGCATGCAGTATTCAAAATGTGGGGGTAGCATGGAGATATACTTCCTGTCTCATTATCTCTTCCTTAATGATCTGGAACATCTGGTTAGCTTTTTTTAATTACTGCTGTGTATTGTGTGGATGTTTTCAGAGAACTGTTGACAATGACTCCAAAACTTTCTTGAGTGACAACTAATTTAGATCCAGTCATTTTGGATTTATTGTTGGGATTGATTGTTTGCCAATGTACATTATTCTGTATTTATCAACATTTGATTTTGTTTGCCATTTTGGCCAATCGCCCCAGTCTGTGAGATCTATTTGTAACTCCTAGTTAAGACCAAAGCAGACTGCCATCTTGAATAATTTTGTGTTGCCAATACATTTTGTACCCAACTGTTCATCTCCTTTCCCAGAGACTTTATGAATGTATTGAACCATAAAGGTCCCAGTACAGTATCCTTGGAGCACCTTGTTATTGACCTCCTTTTTATTGTGAAAACTGACCATTTATTTCTACCCTTCATTTCTAATCTTTTTATCCAGTTACTGAGTCATGATTGGACTTTCCTTCTTATCCCATGATCATTTAGTTAGCTTAAGAGCCTTTTGTGAGGGACCTCTTCAAAGACTTTCTGAAAATGCAAGTACATTATATCCAGTGAACATGCTTGTTGAGCTCCTCCAAACTTTCTAGTAGATTGGTGAGGCATGATTTCCATGTAGAAAGCCATTTTCACTATTCTCCTATGTATTGTATTTATTTTTGTCTAAGAGTATGTCTAGACTTACACCGTACTTCGAACTAGGGATGCAAATGCAGGCATTCGAAATAGTCAGTGGAGCGGAGATTTAAATATCCCGCGCTTCATTAGCATGATCTCGCTGGCATGTTACTCCGAATGCCAGCTGTTTCAAAAGTGAAAGTGCACGCTGGGATGCATTAGTTCGAACCAAACCCCTTGGGTCGAACTAATGTTGCTCCTCAAAAAATGAGGAGTAACGTTAGTTCGAACCAAGGGGTTTGGTTCGAACTAATGCGTCCTGGCGCGCACTTTCACTTTCAAAACAGCTGTTGAGTGGAGTAACGCGCCGACGAGATCATGCTAGTGAAGCGCGGGATATTTAAATCTCCGCTTCATTGACTATTTTGAATGCCTGCATTTGCATCCCTAGTTCGAACTAGGGTGCAAGTGCAGACATACCCTAAGTCTGGTTGAAACTGTTGTAAAGAACAATCATCTGATCTCTTGTAACTATTCTTGGATAGATTTTATTCATTGTTTTTATTTAATTTAGACTTGTGGCAATATGTGACATTTCAGCAGACACTGGAGGATCCATAGAGTTTATGACAGAGTGTACAACAATTGACAGTCCATTTTGTATGTATGATGCTGACCAGCATATTATTCATGACAGGTGGGAGAACCTTTACTTTGTACTGTATTTTGTGTTTCAATATCCTATTCCACTCATACTACGGTATGAAGAGTTCATACCTACTAAGAAAATGTGATGTGGAATTACAATATTATTTCTTTCAGCGTGGAAGGCTTTGGGATTCTGATGTGTTCCATTGACAACTTACCGGCACAGCTTCCAATAGAAGCCACGGAATATTTTGGAGACATGCTCTTCCCTTATGTTGAAGAGATGGTAAGGCCTTCTGTAGTCAGTGACAGAACGAAGGTTTGAACTTAAACCTTAATTGTATTTTGTGGCTTTTTCTGGTCTGCCATATACAGACTTAAAAAAAAATCAGCTGTCGAACATAACAAAATCTGTCTGGAAAATGACTGCTCCACAGTGTCTGAGGTAAATTTTCAAAGGCACTGATGTCCCATTTTTCAAAAGTGACTTTGAAGAGTGACTAAGAGCCAAAATCTTATTGAAAATCAATGGGAATGAAACTATGTTGTGAGTCAGATGAATTCCAGGTTTCAAAGGTCGTTTAATGTGCAATTCCTATATTTTAGTATGACTTAAAACTTGGACAGTTTCTTTTTTAATGAAATACAGCCGCTCCCTGAGTTACGAGCAAGTTACGGACCAACACTTGGTCCGTAACTCGAAGTGTTCGTAACTCGGATCCCATAGAGTTACATGGCGACTGCGCTGTTCGTAAGCGTGGATCGCCGTTCGTAACTCGGATCCACATTTACAACCGCTTTGGTCGTAAGTGCGGATGGTCGTAAGTGGAGGTGGTCGTAACTTGGGGAGCGGCTGTACATTTTTCCAAAGAGGATTTATCTCTTGAAAGTTCTCTGAAAACTGTGGAAAATAAAATGCTCTGAAATCCTTCATCTCCACAGCTGTTATCTGATGGCTCACAGCCTCTTGAAAGCCAGAATTATTCACCTGTTGTGCGAGATGTAAGTATTTTAAGCTTTTTCCCTTCCTCTTCTCACCTGGATACCTAAAGTTCAGACAGAGGAAAAGTAATTTTATGTTTCATGTACTTTGTAGGCAGTGATTGCATCCAATGGTTCATTGACTGATAAGTATAAATATATCCAGAAATTGAGAGAGAGCAGGTAATGTATAGTGTGGTTTAAGTTTCTCATTGTTTTGAGTCTGTGAGTCAGGTGTTTAAATGATCATGCTTGCTCTCTACCTTCCTTCTTGCATTTATTTAAATGTTGGTGGAATTCAGATGTGTTAATTTATGTGGTTAAATTTTATCCTGGGTTGAATCTCCCAGGGTTTCCCAACCTATGGGTCGGGACCCAAATATGGGTCGCCATTACATTTCAAAAGGGACACCAGATGTCTCCCCAGGTGGCTCTTAAGGAGCCATTCACACATTTTTTTTTTTTTTTTTTGAATTGCCCTGGGTCACCAAGTCTTCCTGAATTGTCAAAATGGGTCCCCATCCGGAAAAGGTTGGGAACCAACCCCATTAGCATACACTACTAATGCTGAGCCTGAGGGAAAAATCAGAGGTAACAAGTGTGTGCCATGTAAGTAATCAGGATTTCTCGGAAAGAAATGAATTGCATGGTAAGGTTATTATTCCCTCCTTGCATCTTCAAAACATGCAGGGCTTATTGAAGGATGGCTGGACTCTGACCACCTGTAATATAATTTTACTAAAACTGGAAGTTTGCACTATAGATTCTTGCCCTCAGGAAGAGTTATTGATTGGGGTATTCAGGATTCTGCATAAAGGCTTCTGATTTCCATTAAACTTTACTACACCCATCACTTAAGGTACCATTCTATGCTTGGCCATGTCTATTTTATCTTGCAATGGTAAAAATGAATGGAGCAGATGGGGTTAGCTTCATTCACTTAGGCTATGTCTAGACTACAACCCTTTTTTGGTAAAGGGATGTAAATTAGGCACATCGATATTGCAAATGAAGCTGTGATTTAAATATCCCGTGCTTCATTTGCATAATGGCAGCTGCCGCTTTCTGCAAAATGGTTTTTTTCCCCCCGAAAAAGCCCCTAACGAAAATGGCAGTTTAGATGGGAATCTTTTGAAAATAAAACCCTTTTTCGATAGATCCTGTAAACCTCACTTTTTTGAGGATTACAGGATCTTTCGAAAAAAGGTTTTATTTTCGAAAGATTCCTGTCTAAGCTGCTGTTTTTTCCAAAGCCCTGTTTTGAAAAAAAGCAGCAGCTGCCATTATGCAAATGAAGTGCGGGATATTTAAATCCCCGCTTCATTTGCAATATCGACGTGCCTAATTTACATCCCTTTACCGAAAAAGGGATGTAGTCTAGATGTACTCCTAATGTATAATTGCCTCCTCCCATTCCTTGTAACAATACATATTTTATTTTTATGCTTTTTACAGAGTAGCTTTGTTCTGGCAGTGATTAATTTGGTCTTTTTGGTTTTTTGATTGGTTATGCCTGGAGCACATGTAACTTTAAAAGAAAATAGGCAAAAGAAAAAGGAAATGTGCTTAAATCCATTAGATACATTGCTTTTAAATTTCCATTAATGTAATATGTCAATTTCCTCATTTAACATCAGAAATTTTAAAATATTATAGTGTAGGTAATTAATGGAGAATCCCTTTGAGGACATTAAAAAAATCTGCTTAAAATGAAGAATAGTTATTTGCTGGGTTTTTTTTTTTTTTCTGCTCCCTTTTTCTTTCTTGTGGAGTAAGTCATTTGCTTTTTGAAAACTTAGAGTTCAGAGTTTTTGGTGTATGCTGTTATGGTGGAATAGACTGCACCAATTGTCTTCATTAACATACCTTCTTATTTTTTGCATCCTTCTTAACTCACATTGCACCATGCAGTAGGTTCTGTAAGAAGCTGAAAACAACTTTGGAAAAGGGTCAACTTCTGAGTAGACTTTTGGTCTTTCTGCAGAACAGCATATTGCATGACTCGCCTCCCACATATAATTCATTGAGTTAAAAGGAAAAGTAGTACTTGCTAATGCCAGAGCTTTTTCTCTGATGCCTTCCCTTTTTTTCTTTGGAACTAATGCAAATAAACCTACTGGGTAGCCCATCTCCATAATCTCTTCACTATGCATAGTTTGTGCCGGTTATATGTTGCTTTGGCACAACTGCAAATGATGTATGTCTTTGGACAGTTAGGTATTATTGTTCTAAGTGCTGTACAAAGATTAATTAACATGGGTGTTTGTGGTGGAAAATAATTCATATGTTCTTTTTTGGAATATAAAAACTTTGTTGCAATTATTGATGTACCAAAAGTGTCTCTTAGCAATTTGTAACAGACAAGAACTAATCCAGGCAGGGATCAGCCAATCCCAGTGTGGTTAAACTGTCCACTGGACAATTAGAACTAGCACTCAGTGTGTTTTAGAAGCTTGATAAAAGCCATCTCTTCGGCAAAGAGTCTTTCCTCTGTTCCAGCATTGGTGGTGCAGTCTATTTTACCCCTCTTTGCATGTCTGTCTGTCGGTATGTACTTGTCTGGTTATAAGCATGAAATGTGTGGGGAAGTCTTGAGTATGAGAGTAGTATCCTAGGAGAGGAAGATCCTACATTAGAGCTGATGGTGGGGCTGTTGGAGAAAAGAATTTTTGTTCTACCAAACCAAAAGATCTACAGTGTGATATTTAGTGGTGTTAAAGGTTAATGAAATAATGTTGGCACTGTTGTATACATGGTCCCAGATTTGACAAACATTCTATTAAGCTATCGGCCTACGTAGGTTCCCATGATGTCCTAAAGTGATTCTGGTATAGTCTGTCCAAAGATGGCCTCTCACAACCACATCCTATTCCTTCGAGGTCACATGATGAAGGGTGTTAGGCACAGTCTGGAACCTTGAAACATTAATCCAAGATGATACAATTGGCTCATTAGTCCTAAAGGGCTCTAGTTGTTTGTTTTTGAACTATAGTAAATGACTTCTCTTACTCTTGATTTGAAAACTTCAAGTTAAACTCAGACAGAAGTTGTGGGGCTATTGCAGAACTGGAGGGTGAGGGTCTGTGACTCGCAATGTGCAAGCATGTGTATTGGATGCTCATGAGGATCCTTGCTGGCCTTAAAGTGGTTTTTTGCATCTGAGTTGGGCCCTGTGAAATTCACAGTCCATTTTGGTCAATAGGATTTGTTCAAATTGTAAATTTCATGATTTTAGCTATTTACATCTGAAATTTCACAGTGTTGTAATTCTAGGGGCCTGACCCAAAAAGGAGTTGTGGAGAAGTCACAAGGTTATTGTATGGGAGGGAGGTGGTTGCAGTACTGCTAACTTTACCTCTGCTCTGCTGATGGTGGTGTTGGCTTTAGAGCTAGGCAGCTGGAGAGCAGCAGCTGTTGGCTAGGAGCCCAGCTCTGAAGGCAGAGCTGCCACCAGCAGCAGCACAGAAGTAAGGATGGTATGGTATGGTATGGGTATTAGCAGCCTTATTTCTGTGCTGCTGCCTGCAGCACTGAGTCCTCAATCAGCAACAGCCATTCTCTGGCTACCCAGCTCTGAAGGCAGTACAGAAGAGTGTGGCAATACTGTCACCCTTGTAAAATAACCATTCAATCCCTCTTCCCTTGCAATGCTCATCAGGACCTCCAATTTGAGAAATGCTGGTCTCCCCCACAAAATCTGTGTACAGGTTGAACTTCTCTAGTTTAGTAACATCCATGATTTTAGTTAGCTGGATGTCTACTTATCATGGGTGTGGCCAAGTTTTCCATGGTCTCACAGTTTACAGCCACTAGTCCTGGCTTTCAGTGTTCTTTGTAGTTAATGAGCTTTATTTTACCCCATATGTCTTCTAGCATCCCAGTAAGCAATGGAAGTTTTGGGAATGCTGCTCGACAATATTGACAGTATTTGTCATGATCTCGCAAATTCTATGGTTTGGCACCAGTCAGGTCTTGAGGGTGCTGGACTAGAGAGGTTCAACACGCGCACCCCCCCCAGATTTTTGTGGTGTGATGCATTTTTCATGTCTGTGAATTTGCTAGGGCCCTACCTATGAGGTTGGACTAATTTGGCTGTTGAGGAAAATGCAGTGACTTCCGAGGAAGAATGAGAAGTCACAGCTGCAGTAACTGCCGGAGGAGCAATGAAACAGGGATCAAGTGGTGTGACTTTTCTGAGGTTGGATTTAGATATTTTAGTCCGCTTTCCCTGCAGTAGGAGTCATTCAGTATAAATTCTGAAAAAGCTTAGGGTAATGACATAATCAAGCCCCAGAACTTAAACTTTTTCCTGAAATAAGCTCTTCATTTGTAAACTTACTAAAATGTACTGATTTGACATTGACATCATCAGTTTGCTTATCCTGTATGTTTTTAATTTGACTATAACCTTTCTAGGGAATATTCACAGTCACTGATAAAGGATAAGAAGAGGGTCTTGTTACTTGGATCTGGCTATGTTTCTGGCCCTGTGATAGAATATCTCACGAGAGATCCCAGTGTAGAAATCACAGCAGGTATGTAAGGCCTTGCTTGCTTTCAAATATTAAAGCAGCGTATTAAGGTGAATGTATGTATGCAGTGTATTGAAACAATTCTTCATTTTGTGCCAGCATGGTGACAGACTACAAACTTTATTTAAAAGCATAGGAAGTGAGCTGTGGGAATACTGAAGATATATTTTATATTTTCAACTATTGGGCACCTTATTCAAAACATTATTCTGTAGCTTTTAAGACCACTTTAAGGGACACCAACTTAAAAATCACATAGCCATCTGAAATTTTTTTGCCTATTTCTTATTGTAAATAGCATCTAGAAAGAGACAGTAGACAATATTTTTTCCTGTCTTTTTGGCCTGTTTGCTTCCTGCATCTGACAGTACTCTGTGCAGTTTCATTCTTTCCTAAACAGCTTCATTTTCTGTCTCTTACAAAAGCATGATGATAGCACTTTATAAACATCTGCCACAGAGAAGCACATGTAAGAGAAGGTGAAAAAGTTCATGCAAGGAAGTGTTTAATTAACGACAATAGCAAAGTTGAAACTAAACAGGCAGCATACACAGACATGGAGGAATGTGGAAGTGTGGTCAGGGGTATTTACTGTCAGACATGTCCAAAATAACAAACATCACTCATGATCTTTCTTTGCCTACCTTGTTTGTCTCCCTTGGCAGGTGGTGGAGGTGTTTGAACTAGTCACCTGTGAAGAACCCAGCTGAGTTGAAGACTGTGGCTATGTCTAGACTACATCCCTCTTTTGAAAGAGGGATGTAAATTAGACAGATCGAAATTGCAAATGAAGCTGGGATTTGAATTTCCCATGCTTCATTTGCAAAATGTGGCCCCGTGTGCTTTCGAATACGGGTATTTCGAAAGTGAAAGCTCCATCTAGACACGGTTCTTTCAAAAAAAAAACAAACCCCTTTTTCGAAAGATCCTGTATTCCTCAAAATGAGGTTTACAGGATCTTTCGGGAAAGGGTTTTTTCCAAAAGAATCACGTTTAGACGGCAGTTTCACTTTCGAAATACCCATATTTGAAAGCACACGGGGCCACCATTATGCAAATGAAGCACGGGAAATTCAAATCCCGGCTTCATTTGCAATTTCGATCTGTCTAATTTACATCCCTCTTTCGAAAGAGGGATGTAGTTTAGACATGCCCTCTATTGCAGTAGGCATTGTGCAAGCACCCTAAGAGACAATCCTTGCTCTTTAAGAGCTTCCAGTTTAAATCGACCACAGAGAAAGTGTTGAAGGTGAATTGGATGCAGGGTGAGGTGAACCCTAAAATTTGGACCCAAGGCACTCCAATGCTAACTGGCCCAGCACATAAATTCATTACCAATTTATATGGTTCAAATGGGTAGAGTGTAATGGCTGAGCCTATAGGAATTGCCAGGCTATTACCAGATGTTTGTCTCTGACCCACAGAGGACTTCCCAGAGCAGGCTAACTCTGGTAACCCTTGGAAGGACACTGATGCAATCCTCCCCTCAAAGGATTGACAAACAAGCAGTTATTCTTTGAAAACGCAATCTTGTTTATTGAAAAGAACTAGGCAGATGCAGCATATTTAACAAAGTAGAAAAGAGCGCCTGGTAGTGTGTAATATTGTACTTAAAGAATTTAGGTAGTCTAGTAGAATAGACACTAGTAATATAGTCACTACAATATTCCCATATTGGTACACACTGACTCTCAGAGATCTAACAGGGGGCTTGTTACAATGTAACATGCACATTCTTTGTGAATATGTACAAAACAGTACAGTATTACAGTAACACAGCACTACAGAAGAAATAGGAGACATTTCCTATATTGTTACAATAAGCTGCTTAAGATACACTCAGAGGCACGTCTCAATATTCTGTTACAGGATAACATTGAATCACAATGATAGAACGTGCAGAATTCTATATATAATAATAGAAAAGCATCACACTATCCAATCTTAAAAACACCTGTTTCTTAAGGCTGACATGTTCTGAGTGTTGGACAGCCAACGCGTGGGGTGGATCACACTCAATCACAGACATCAATCTTTATTAGCAGACACACTCAAGTAGTCTTTAAGATAGAAAAGAAATCAGACTTACATTCCTTCAACAATCTCTCTATCTTGTCTCAGGTCTTCTGCTCTGTTTTTGCTCCAGTCTTTTCTCCTCTCTTGCTGCTGCTTCTGCCTGGTTGCCTTTTCTGCTGCTCTTTATCTTCTCCTGGTCTTTTGTGCTCTCACCCATCCACACACCTCAGCTTTTCAAAACCTCTATTTATTCAGTTTCTGGCCTCCTCTGATTGGTTGATCTCACAGGCTTTGATTAGCATAGTCTCTTCTGCTCCTTCCTGTGAGGGTGGCAATTGTCCTACCAATCAGCTTCACCTGTCATTCAGGCTGCTGCTCCTCTTACCCCTGCCTTCAGGTATTCTGGAATGAGCCAGGTCATAACTTATTGACCTTCTGTTTCACCCCTGTCTCTTATCTGCTATTGGTCTGTTCAGTCTGTCCTCCATCTTCAATATCTTCTAATAGAGACTCAGTGTCCACCATTTGGGATTTTTAGTTCTAAATTATCATTTATTTATAGCTTATCTGAAACATTGGCCTAAAACTAACAACTGTTCTTTGCAAACTCAAGCACTCTGATGCTTTTGCTTCCTTTGTAATGCTAATTGGGAGAAGTGAATTGTTCAGTGTTTCTCATTGCCCCTTCCACCCCAGTATCTCTATCCAGGGTGCTGTAATGTAGACAGGGTCTTAAGACAGGTAAAAGAAATCTCTAGTAACACAGTGACTAGTTTTAATTCACACAGCAGGTCTACAGCAGAATCAGGAATGGAACTTGTGTCTCCTGACTGCCAGTCCAATATTCTTACCCCTAAATTGTTCTACTTTACTTTTCCTTTACGTTATCAATTTTATACAGCAACCTGTTTGGTGCAAGGACCTATTATTTTATTCATTGTGAAAGGATGGTGCATATGGTATAATGTAGTATGAATAATGAAAACTAAAAAACTCAACCTGTTCAAATTCCTTATTTGTCCAGTATGCCTAGCTCTACACCTACAAATAAATATATTTTTAAAATAACAGTTACAGATTTTCTTATCCATCAGGCGATGGCTACAATGGTTTTTCCTGCAAGCTGATGAAATCATGAATGCGTAAAGCACTGTAGCAATTGCCGCACAGGATCCCATCAATTGTTGAGGAGAAACTGAACTCTGAACCCTCAAAGATCTAACATTGAACTTGTTACAATGTAACATGGCATTTCAGTTTACTTTTCTGGCCTATGAACCTGTCCATGGCCATAGGATTACTCATATGGGTACAGGTTGTGTATTTGGTCCCTGTATCAGAGATTGAGACTAGTTGTCTACTAACTTGACAAGAAGATAGCAAATAGCTGTCCAGGGGTTTGCATAGTTTTAGGTGCTGTATGTGAGACTGTTGGCTGTGGCAGAGCAGAATGCTTCATCCATTTAGATCCTCTTCTTTTAGGCTTTTCTGTATTTGATCCTCTTGACTTTTTCCCCAACAGTTTCTCCACTGACTCTTTCTCTCAGAACAGGTACTATTTGTCTGCATGAGTTCATGGCTGGTTGTAGCATAGCTAGCTGCTGGCATATTTTCTGGCAATACCCTATTATTTTATTCCTCCCAGCTCATGTCCTATTGCTTTGTGTTGGGATTAATATTCCAGAGAAAAAATGTACTTTTTGGGACTCCTTCAGTGTTTCTCTTATGAATTGTGACCAAGATTTTTTTCATTCCTGAATATCTACGTTGTATTTCTCCCTCCTCACGTGGTTTCCCCCAGCATTCTGTATAAGAACCTCTAAAGTATTTTTATCTGATGGATTATCTTTTCTATTTAGTTCCAGCACCTGTCCCTTAATGATGAAGGGAATTGGATCTGTCCCTGCCACAGCCCCCAGCCGCTGACTCTGCCAGCTGTTGGGTGGGTGATGTGGAGGGAACTACCTCCAGCCCCTGCCAGGCTGCCTGCTGGTTGCTAGCCCCACTGCTGCTGCCCTGGCTGGACTGCCTATCTGGCTCCAGCAGCCTGCACTATTGCAGGCTGTTGGGAGCTGACTCTGGCCCTGGTTAGGCTTCCAGGGGCTTCTGAGCACTTAGGCTCTGGTCCCAGCCCTGTGGCAGCCTGCAGGCTCTGGCCCCGCTTCTGTGAGTTGCCTGAGGCATTAGCCCCTGCCCTGCGCTGCCACGGACTGTCGCCGGCCCAATCCTGCGCTGCTGGTGGCTGCCCTGACCTGGTCACAGTGCTGCAGGCTGTCGGGGGCTGTTGCTGGCTCCAGCCCCACATCTGCGGGCTGCTGGTGGCTGCTGCCAGCCCCAGCCCTTGCCCCTTTCTACTGCTTCAGCCTGGCCCCTCCCAGATTGCCCTCCTGTCACTAGGCTACCAGGGTTCTCTGATTAAGGAACATTTGTGGTCCTGCTGGACCACGGATGTTGCCAGACCAGAGAATTCCAGTTTTTGGAGTTGCAACCTGTAAAATATAGTTTGTGAGTATGTGTTGAACATTTGAGACATTGAGGTTCCACCCTCTTCATGGGGACCATATCTTAATCTCCCTTTAAGTCTACTCCATCCTCCATCGGTCCTCTGTGAGGGACTATACAGACATCTTATGGCATGCTTGGAGTTGGCTTTCTGCCCTGTCTACGCTAACTATAACTGTATTTTGTTTTGTAACCTGTTTGTCAATCTTGTCTGATCCAGGTATGAAAAAAAAAACCAATAGAATTTTGTCCACACAATAGCCCCCCCCCCCCCTTTTTTTTTTTTAAAAAACAACGCAGCCATCTTTTTGTGTCCTGTATTTATCACAGATCCCAGTAATGTTTGGATCCTTGGTAAATATGGGCAGAGGACAGAGTGCCTGGAGGATGCATGAGGCAGTGCAGTCTGGGATATCCTGCTGCACAAAGTTGGGGGAAAAGGAGGGCTGGCCAAACCTCTCTTGCAGGCAGTTTAATATTCAGTGCCAAGATAGTGTGCTGAATAGCTGATCATAAGATAGATTTGTGCTAGTCTAGGCTGTTGGTGAGAGCAAAATGCTGTTAACAGCTGCAGTTATTAACTGTGTTTTGTGTGATTGGAACTTACAGTGTCCTTGACTGAGTAGACACGCCAAGGAGGCATGCTTTGGGGTATGGCAGAAGGGTACCAGTTTTTACTTCACATGGAGCACTTTGTTATTGATCAATGTTGGTGCTCCATGTCAGTGCTGGGAGGGTCCTTCAGTCTTTCCTGATTCCTACACTAACCTGCTTGATGATACTCTAGAGGTGAAATAGGCTCATAGGAAGAGAAGGAGGTCAAATAAATTAAAATACAGAACAGCAAGGAATAAAACAGTTTTCAGAAATGTGGTTCATTTCCTCTTCTCATTCTGCAGTTTCCCTTAGTTACCTGGAGAAACAGAGTACTCCACTACTATGTACTGTGGGTCCCTTAATCCAGAGGTGGGGAACCTTTTTTGGGTCAATGACCACTGATCCACAGAAAAATCAGTCAGGGGGAAGGGAGCCACACAAGTGAGAAGGAATAAATAAATAAAGCAAGCCAAACAAAAAATCTCATTGATATGGCCCCTGACTGAGAAGCAGAAAAAGACACTCCCTTCGCACTCCAGCCCCAGAGCCTAGGAAGGCTTAGGCTAGTAGATTTTTGTGGGCCACCTAGGCTCTGGGATGAGGCCAAAATGAGGGGTTCAGGCTGCGGGAGGGGCTGCTGGGAAGTAGGCCGGGAATGGGAAGGTCTGGGTGAGGTGGTAGGGTGCAGGAGCAGGCTGGTGGTGGGATGCAGGAAGGAGGGGTGGGAAGGACTGGGTGGGAGGGGGTGCTCACCTGCACAGCTCCCAGGGATACACGTGGCTCCGTGCCCCCACCGCTCCTATTGGCAATGATTCTGGCCAGTGAAATGAGCGGGGGAAAGCCTCCAGGTGAGTGCTTTACCTGCACTGCTGTTCTCCCAGCCGGAAGGGAGGGGGAGCAACAGCGCATGGAGCTGTTTCCTGCTTCCACCAGGCAGAGTCCACAGACTGGCTCCAGCCTTGGCTTGTCTGGCTCTGGCATGTGAGATTCTGGGTTCCCTCCCAATCCCTCCAGCAAGGAGCTGGTGCTGGTGCTCCAGCCGTGCCGGGGGGCACAGAGGGGGCAAGGTTGGAGCAGCAGCATGGGCTCCTGGATGCTGATGGGGATGGGGATAAAGGGCTTAAGCCTCTCAAGCCAGAGCCAGGCAAGCTTTGGGCTGGATACAGGCTGGAGGTTCCCTACCCCTGACTTAGTCACAGCTGCTGTAGCTTGACATGGCCAACTGATGAGAAAGCTGGCTCTCCGCGCGCCCCCCCGCCTTCGGACATGAGACACATCTGCTTAGCCTTCAAGTACACTCCTTTTCATTCTTTCTACTTCCTGTGCAGCTGCTTGCTTGGGAAAGAAAGAGATGGATGTGGAGTGTAGCTGGTGTTTGCGAAGGAACACACACAAGTGCCAGTGAAGGGTGTTTGATGCATGGTGATTAGGTTGTTTTGCCAATCTGAAATGGGGTGGAGGTTGTAGTTGGTGTTTTACCTTGATATTTTGGTGAGGAGGGGTTGAGGAGGAAGTGGGAATTCAATTTCACTGTGTAACGGTTGACACTGATACTACTTAAACAGCATCCATCATGAAGGAGCAACTTGGCCAGCTGACTAAGAAGTACAACAGAATTACTCCTGTTCACGTGGACCTCATTCAGCATGAGGATAAGCTGTCCTCTTTGGTGAAGAGACACGACCTTGTGATCAGGTCAGATTTCTGATTAAGACAAGAAGGGCTCAATTCTGAAATTTTCTGAGCCTTCTTCTAAGGCTGCCACAAAGGTATTGGGAATCATGGGGCATGTAACTCCTCCCTTTTATTGGTAAAGAGGCATCATAACATGTGGGGCAAGATTTTTCAAATGGCTTTTAAATTAGCCTCTTTGTGAGTGTGTGGCTTTAATTGCACAAATATTTGTGCCTACTTGAGGGACAGACTTCACATACACAAAGCTACCCCCTGTATGTGCAAGTTACATAGCTCAGAGACATGTAACAGACTGTGGTGCTTGTTAAATTGGATGCACATATACAGGGCCCAAATTCTGAAAATATGGTGGCCATTACTGCTGATCAGTTGAAGAATAAAGGTTCTCTTTCTGAGCGTTAAAGCCCACATTTAAATAGAGAAGGAAAATCTCCTTTTCAGGTAGCCTCTACCTTCTGGAGGTTCTTCAGCAAAACTTTAAATGAACACTGTTTTGGAAGAAGATTTCTACTTTGAATCTGTTTACCATATTCTATATGGGTATAATGTTACTGAGAAATGAATGCCCGGTTCTGTTTTCACAAAGATGACTCTGAAAACTGGGGCCTGCAAGGGGTTGAGAGAATTTGAACTCGCTGCCCTGCATTTCATGCAGTCACTTGCAGCAGAGCAAAGTGCATGTAAACCAGTGCTGTTCTGTGAAGTAGGACATCACATCTACTTCATCCATGTAAAAACTGCATTGAGATCAGTGACGGAGGCCCCATGTGTTAATGATGCAATACATGTTTTGCAAAATTGTCTTCCAATGAAAACACCAGCAGCTAGTTAGATCTGACATACAATTTTTCTTTTGTTCACAGTTTGCTGCCTTATTCAGCACATCCTTTAGTTGCCAAGAAATGCATTGACAGCAAAGTAAACTTAGTGACAGCCAGCTACCTAACACCAGCTATGAAAGAACTTGAAAAAAGGTAGGTCAAATGATCAGTAGTGAGATGAGACTTCTTTCTTAGGTACCTACATGGCCCTATTACTGTACTATTCAAGTGCCTCCCAACAGTCAATGTATTTATGCTCTGTATGTCCTGACTCACTGTTATTTACAGATGGAACTGAACCAAAGAAGCAAAGGCCCAGATCCTCAGATATGCAGGCCCCGTTAAAAGATGGGGTGGGGAGTGCAAGTCTGTAGCCCATTTCCCAGGCTTAGAACAGAATCTGTACTAGCACGATTAGTTTGTCCATGGCTGAAAATGGATAGTGTGGGGCTACCACTTCAGGAATATTATTCCATATTCTGACAATACTGTGTCTTTTATTATTTTAGTGTGGAAGCTGCTGGTATTACAGTTATCAGTGAAATAGGTTTGGATCCTGGTCTCGATCATATGTTGGCAATGGAGTGTATTGATAAAGCAAAAGAAGTAGGCGCTACGGTAAGCTATGTTAACAAAAAGGAATAACAAATCTTTACTACTGTTTGGTAACTTATGGTCTCTGGAAGCCCTCAATCAATGGTGCTCAAAGTGTGGATTGTGTGGTGATGCTAAATGCCAGTACAAAGTGCAGTGGCACTCCCCTTGCGATGTGTCTGCACAAAGGGTTAAACTGAATTGCGTCATTAGTTTTAAAATAGCTTTGCAGCTGTTCATTAAATGAAAGGTATAATGCTAGTGAGCAAATTTTACATTTTGAAATGAATGAATTGGACTACGTGTGACTTATGTTGCCTCGGGCAAATAGCCTTTAACATTGTGCCATATACTGTAAGCTCTTGAGGTGCTACAGCGTTCAGTTTGGAAGGGACTTGGCTCAGAGGGAAGCATGTGAGCCACTTGTTTTTGGAGGAGGTACTTCCCTGAGAACTGCTGCCATTAGGGTTACTAGTGAATCTTGCTATTCTACTTTAAAAAATTAACAAGTTTTCTGGACAGAGGAGCCATAAATGACCTGGAAAACACTCTCTGGCTTCCTTAGTGCTGGAGTCAGAGGTTGGTGAAATTCACAGCTGTTACTTTAAATTGGAGACTTAGGAGGACTGAATCAGATATTCCTGGGCGGTCTGCTAATTTCAGTCCTTCTTGCTGGCTGGAGAAGTCCTTGCTGAAAGAAGCAAGATGCTCCCTCTCCTCAGGCAGAGTGTGCTGTCTCTCCGTTGTCCCAGCATTCTGCCCAGGGTGGGGGAGTAAGCTTGGTAACCTGGATAGTCACCTTTAGCCCACCTGCCACAAGTATCACAAGTACCATTTTATAATACAATTGTAAGGGGGAGGGAGTGCAGATTGGCTAAACTCAATTGGCTGCAAGGATGTGGCCCAGTTTTTTTTCCTTATGTGTAATGCTTGTGAAATGTGCAAGACTGACAGTGTTTCCAATTGAATTCCTCTACCACTTCATATAGGCCTTCTAAATAAAGGTGGTCCAAATGGTCTCACAGGGCATGTCTACGCAGCAGTGTTATTTCAGAATAATGTCAGTTATTCTGAAATAACAGTGCGCGTCCAAACAGCAAGCCTGTTATTTCAAAATAAATTTGAAATACTCTGACTTCTGTAAACCTCATTGTACGAGGAGTAAGGAAGATCGGTGGGAGAATGCTCTATTTTGAAATAAGTGCTGTGTAGACGTGCCAAAAGATGAAATAAGCTATTTCGATTTAATTGACATAGCTCAAGTTGCATAGCTTATTTTCAGTTTAGCCCTGCTGTGTGGATGTACCCTCACAGCCTTGCTAATCTACCTCAACCTTTCCACAGATGGGGAAGGTAGCAAAGGGTGAATAGTTACAAGTCCAAATCAGTTTTTGGCTTGTATGCTCAGATTTACCACCAGGATGCCCAATTGACGGTCTCAATATGATTTCTGTTGCTAAATCAACAAATCATGTTGGAGTTTTCCTAAATAACTGTTGGATGCTATTGTCCCATTGATGCGAGTGGTGCTGCACAGGAATGAACTTGCCCTATTGTGCATTGGATTGTTCATCTGTGATCTCTTCCAGATGGGAACTGAGGGGACAGATTCTCAGTTGATATAAATTGACAGTTCAAGCAGTTGGAGTAATGATCATTTATACCAGCTGTGGTTTTGCCCCAACCCACCCAGAGATGAAAGTGCAGTGAATAAACTCATTCTGTGGCCTCTTGCATGTGAAAATAATAAATATTTTTAGCACTGTTGGCAGAAAATAGACTGGTTTTTTTGCTGCCTAATTCAGGCCTTCTAGGGAACAATAGGGAAAGAGATTCACTAAATACAGGTAACTGAATATTGCAGGGAAATCCATGGATAATGTTTCCTGTGGCTAGCTGGAGGATGATGCTATGGATCTTTAAACTACTTTTTCTTTCTGCTCATATGCAACTTGTAGATATGACTTTTTTTTTTTAATATTTGCAGGTGCTATCATATACTTCCTTCTGTGGTGGTCTGCCAGCTCCTGAATATTCTGATAATCCTCTGCGATACAAGTTCAGTTGGAGTCCACAGGGTGTTCTGTTGAATACCATTCAGGCTGCCACATATTTAAAAGGTGGCGAGGTAAAGTAACTCTCACACTTCCATTCAAACACAAGCAGAGAAGATGGTGTTAACGCCAAAGAACTGGGATTTGTTGACTGGTTATCCCATAATGCAACATTCTCATCAGAGAGTAGTTAACTGGTTATCCCATAATGCGGCATTCTCAGAGAGTAGTTAATCATGCTGGAAGGGCATAACAAGTGGGGTTCTGCAGGGACCTGTTTTGGGACTGGCTCCGTTCGATATCTTCATCAGTGATTTAGATGATGAATAGAGAGTACGATTATTAAGTTTGCAGATGATACCAAACTGGGAGGGGTTGCAAGCGCTTTGGAGGATAGGGTCATAATTCAAAATTATCTGGACAAACTAGATAAGTGGCCTGAGGTAAATAGGATGAAGTGTAATAAGGGCAAATGCTAAGTACTCCACTTTGGCCTAGAAAACATGAGCTATGAGGGAAGACTGAAAGAACTGGACTTGCTTAGTTTAGAAAAGGGAAGACTGAGAAGGGGATATGATAGCAGTTTTCAAGTATCTAAAAGGGTGCCATAAACAGGAGAGAGAAAAATTGTTCTCCTAGGCCACTGATAGAATGAGAAGCAAAGGCTTAAACTGCAGCAAGGGAGGTTTAGGTTGGACATTAGGAAAAACTTCCTTATTGTCAGGGTGGTTAAATACTGGAATAAATTGCCTAGGGAGGTTGTGGAATCTCCCCTACTGGAGATATTTAAGAACAGGTTGAATAGACATCTATCAAGGATGAGACAGTGTTGGGTCCTGCCGTGAGGGCAGGGGACTGGACTTGATGATATCTCAAGGTCCCTTCCAATTCTAGTGTGTGATATTTTAAACCACTGACAGATGCATAATCTGAGTTTAATTGTCACACTGTCACCTATTACTTGTATACTTAAAGTGACATGCCTTCTTGTTTCTACCAAGCTCTGATTTGCAGAGGTTTGAGGGCAGTGAGGAGGGATGGGTTTGTGATTAAAACACTAGACTAGGATGGAGATCTGGGGTCAGGCCCCAATCCTGCCCTGTGTGTTTTATATCACTTGATCTCCTTATGCCCATTTCCTATCTTTGTAAAACAGGGATGAAGAGGCTTTCTCCAATTTTTGTGTCTTTCATCTGTTTAGATTGTGACTTCTTTGAGAGCAGGGGACTGCCTCTTACTCTGTTTGTACAGAGCCTAGAATAATCTCCGATCTCTTTTGGGCTGGGGGTGCCTGGATGGTTCCATATTACTTTTTAGCATTGGTATTAATAGCTGTTTGGTGTTGAACTGAGGAGGGTCACCATCACATTGGGTATTACACAAAGCTTGTCTTGCTCTTTTTATAGTAAAAGGCAAAAGTCCATTTCAGGACACAGTCAAATTAAGATACACAACTTCAGCTATGTTAAAAGCTGAAGTACCTTAACTCGACTTTTGGCATGTTCCACGCTGCAGGAAGTCAAAGGAAGAACACTCTCCCTTCGACTTCCCTTACTGCTTGTGGAAGCAGGACTACTGGCATCGACCAGAGTGTCCCTCTCAGTTTGAATTAGTGGCTCTAGAGAAGACCCACTAATTCAAACCTTAGAAGATCGACAGCAGCAGCTTCGATCTTCTCTGTCATGTAGATTTACTATTGGGGTAAATTAGAGCTAAATAACATCACAGAACACCGAGAGCCGGGACTAGTGGCTGTAAACAAACTTCATGAGACCACAGGAAACTTGGCCACATTCATGAGAAGTGAAAATCTGGCTAACTAAAATCATGCTGTACTAGAGAGGCTCAACCTGTACTAGCTCAGTTAATATTTCTGTGATTATTTCCTAGACAGGAGGAAACTTAGCATGATGCTGTGATTTTTGTCCAGGGCCACTCGGCAATAGTGTCATTGCCAGATTTAAAAATCTGAGTGTCCGACAAGTCTATGCTTGTTCTTCTGACCCACTTCACCTTGCTCAAATAAACTCCTGATGGGTGCATGAAGTGTTTAGCAATTCAGTCTACGTAAGCATCTTCAGGCCTCTTGGACCTCCAAAGAGGCTTTCTCGTGATGTTCAGTATTCCAGATACTATACAAAATGAAAGAGTTAGGGAGCATGAATTGTGAACTGGATTTTTGTGGGAGGGGGGAAATTAATTCGTCCAAATTTCATATGAAGATCATGTGGGTAGATGGAGAAATGTTTCTTATTTCATTCTGTGCTGGTTCACCCATTGCTAGTTGGAATTAGATCCTAAATGTTAAGGATTTGTTATAAGAGACTCCGTGGGTCTCTTAGTAAATGCAGAAATTTTCCTCCCTGCCACCCAAATCCCTATTTCTCTTTGACTGTGGTGTGGGCTTTCCTCCACATTTGTTTGAAGCAACACACACAATGTGCTCCTATGGCATGGCCGCAGGCTTTGTGGCTACAGATGGCCTTTGAGAAGGAAACGCCCCCCTCCCCCCCTGCTCAGAAGCCACAAAAGGAATTGGTATCAATGCAGCATAGCAGATCTGTGCTTCAGCTGCTTAAAGAACGCAAGGTTCAAAGTTTTCAACAGCACTGATAATAGAGCTAGTCATCCCGTTCTTTTGTTCTTCTTTAACAATGTGTTCTTTGCATTTGCTTGCTTTTCCGTGGCAGCCAAAGATGATCGTAGGTGCGGATTCTGTATCCAGTACACATGATAGAGTGATTATTGTCATCTTAAAACAAACCAATCTGTTCCCTCCCCACCCCCTAAAACCCTTACGTTTTCAAAAGGCAAGCAAGTCTAGAGCCAGAATTTGTATTTACATTACTGAAAATCAGTGAAGTTACTCCAAATTCTCACCAGTGTGAGGTCAGAATTAGGTAGGGATGTTAAATCTCAGTTAATTGAACAGACGAGTAACCTCATGAATTCTTATCGGTTACTCGACTATTCTATAGTCCCTGGGGGCAGGGCTGGCAGCCAGTGCGCTCCAGCCCCACTCCCGAGGAGCCCCCTGCCACTCCACGCTGCTGCCTCTGTATCAGGCAGCAGTGCAGGGTGCCAAGTGGGAGCTGGTCCACAAGGGGAGCCAATTTAAAAACCAGCACCCCTTGCGGACTGGCTGCCAGTCACCCTGTACTGCTGCCTCTGATACAGGGGTGGCAGCAGCCACTGTCCAGGGCGGGATGTGTGTGTCTGAGCTCCTGGACCCGGTGTGAGCTGGAACTGAGCCGGGCTGCTTGCCTGCCTGGCTCCTAACACACTTTAAACACAGAGCCACAGCAGGGGTAGGTCCCAGACCATGAAGCCAGGACTGAGCCAGGCTGTTGGCCAGCCTACTAAAAAATTTACTGGCGCAGGGGAGGGGTAAAGGCATGTAGTCAATAGCATTAACCTATATGCTTTTTATCGGTTAATAGACTACACTAGAATTAGGTCCCTTCTTACTCCGCACAAAGCATAACACTAACCTGCACTAGGCATTGAAAATAGAAATGTTCTTTTGAATTAGCAACCTAAAATATAGTGCACTTACCTGGCTATTGGTTGTTTTTTGTTTTGTTTGTTTTTTTACAATCCTTAGATTATTAATATTCCAGCTGGAGGAGCTTTGCTTGATTCTGTTGCTGTCATGGATTTTTTCCCAGGATTAAATTTGGAAGGTTTTCCCAACAGGGACAGTACAAAATATGCGGAACCCTATGGTATTCAGTCAGCTCATACCTTGATAAGAGGCACCTTAAGGTATAAGGTAAGTTCCTAGATATTTACTAGGCTTTTTAAAAATTAAAATCTTTTTTCAAATTAGACAACTTTTTAGTACTGTGAATTGAAGGGATACTGTCAATCACATTTTTAATGGTAATAGCAGTTAAAAAGTTACAAGTAATACCTGTGATTTCTATAGCCAAAAGACACCAAAAAATGTTTTTGCTTTATTTTGTGAGTATGACCACACTTAGCTGTGTCCAAAAAAGCAAAAATATTTCCCCTGTTTCCCTACAGTATTCCTTAGAATACATTCCACTTCTATGCTGTTTTCAGCTCAGATATTTCTGGAGGGAGAGACATGTGTTTGTACCCTAGGCATTCTGAGCTCACATCTGATGTTGCTGTCAATGCATGTACTGATTGTAAAACATGGGGGAGGAGGTGTGAGAGAGATCAGAATCAGGATGTTTGTCTTTAATTGAGCTATTGGCCAGCTGAACAATTCTAACCATAATTTTAGTAACAAGGTTTCCTCTGGAAAGGCGCTAGTCAGCTGAGCTATTGGATCTGTTGAACCACTGCTCTTCACTATGGAAAGATTAGCTATTTCTTCTGCAGTTAAAGAGCACATTGAAAGGAGTGAGGGAATGGGGAAGGCAGTGAGGTTACCCTCCCTTTGGCATTATGTCTAATTGTTGCAGTCTCCCCACCTGCATATTAACCAGGGCTTTGTTTATCCTTTGTCTGACTGCAGAGGGAAGTATGTCAGTATTCACCTGAGTATCAGCTTACCCGCTACAGCATTTATAGCCACCTTTGTTTTATTTTAGGGGTATTCGAAAGCTGTGCAAGGCTTTGTAAAATTAGGGTTAATAAACTCAGATCCGAATCCTTTGCTTAGCTCAACAGCACCACCTATAACCTGGGTAAGTCTATAGGATTTTACTTGGCTTTCTGCTTTCCTTCATTCCGTTCATCTTTTTTTTTCATTGTCGGGTTTGGTATTTGCTTTCCTTGGGAAGCCTGTGTT
Organism: Pelochelys cantorii; assembly: GCA_032595735.1. Lineage (NCBI taxonomy): Eukaryota > Metazoa > Chordata > Testudines > Trionychidae > Pelochelys > Pelochelys cantorii. The sequence goes on along the minus strand of CM064326.1, from coordinate 305,712,712 downwards.
CTTCTGGACATCTATTGCTCATAATTCAGCTCCCAAAAGCCATAATTCATGCTTCTCCGCATGCATTTTATTTCCTCAGGGCCCCTAGTCATGATACAGGTTGTCCATATGAACACAGGAAAACTTACATTCTATATATCCTTGTGCCTATTTTTAATTTCCTTGATGGATATTTTCAGGTCCTACCCTCCTCTTTCTGCTGTCTCCCTTTCCACCAGTTTTGAAAATTATTCACTTGTTCCTAAGTTAAAATGTTGCTTTTCTCCTAGGCATTCCTTCTGATATTTGTCTTCTGCAAAGTGCTACCGAAGTATCAAATTCTGCTGGTGTAAATCACTATAGCTCCATTGAGGCTATACTATAGCTAAGGGATTGGTCTACAGTGCATTTTTCCTTTTATTCAGGGCTGCCAGTGAATGCTGCCAAGAAGGACAGGGTCAGCTGGGCTGTGGGAGCTAAGACAGATACCCTCAGAGATCAAGCCTCTAACTGTATGTCTACACTAGCCCCCTACTTCGAACTAGGGTGGCTAATGTAGGCATTTGAACTTGCCTTAGTTCGGATTAACTGTTACACCTCCTGCAATGAGGTGTAACAGTTAATCCAAACTAAGGACTTAGTTCGGATTGACTTCTGAGTGCCGCGTGTAGCTGCGGGCAGTCAGTTCGAACTACGGGGCATTTAAAAATGGTGCCCGCCCGGGAACATGCAAATGAAGCCCGGGATATTTAAATCCCGGGCTTCATTTGCAAGTTCAAATGCCTACGTTAGCCACCCTAGTTCGAACTAGCGGGCTAGTGTAGACATACCCTGAGAGCATGTCTACGCTGCAGTTAAAAGGCTGGGGCTTGCCTGTGCCAGTGTAGACATTTGGGCTTGGTCTGCAGCCTGGACTTTAGGACCATGTGAGGTGAGAGGGTTCTAGAGTTCAGGCTGTATCCTGAGCCAAAGTTTCCATGTTGCAATTAAACTGCCCTTTGTCTGAGTCCCATGAATTCAAGGCCAGCCACAGGCGGCTTATTGCAATATAAACACTGAAGAAGCTCAGTTATCAGCCTGACTTGAAAAATTTCCCTGTAAACTATATTTTATGGAGAATGGGTGTGTGACTGAACACTTTGGGTGTGTCTAGACTATAGGGTTTTGTCGACAAAACTATACCTGCATCTACACTGCCGCTGAGTTCTGTCGACATAACGTCGATAGAACTCATCAGTTTTGTCGACAGCTGTAAACCTCATTCTACGAGGAATAACGCCTTTTGTCGACAGAGTTCTGTCAACAGAAGGCGTTATTGCATCTACACTGTCCTTTGCGTCTACACTGTCATGTCGACAGAGCGGCTTGCTTTGTCGACAGAACTGGCTGTAGTCTAGACGCTCTTTGTGACAGAAGCTTTGTCAACAGTATCTGTCAACAAAACTTCTGTCGACAAAAGCCTGTAGTCTAGACGTACCCTGTGTGTGTGTGTGTGTGTGTGTGGTGTTTTTTACAGTGACCATAACTCCGGCATCTGGGACTTTAAGAAACACCAACAGTCATAGGAAAATTGGCATTTTATCCATGTGTATTGACGTGGGCACAGCTGTCCTCTCCTATGAGTCCTTAAGAATTTTCCATGGTTTCATTTCTCTTGCACAGTCTCCCCAGTCACAGCGTAAGGCTTGCTGCTGAGTTGACTGTATCTGCCAGATGACACTTGCTTTTTATATGCAATCCTGTTTTACAGCTTCCCCTATTATAGTTTTGGAAGAATATGGAGCAAGCAATAAGCAGCATCGCTGCAAAATGGAACAGGTCCTTCAGATGCGTATTAAAGTTATAAGAGAGGATTTTGGGGTAAAAGTTTGAGAGAGGACTAAAATCAGGGCCGTTGGACAGAATGGTGGCAGCCTGCATTTTCCTTCCTTTTGTAAATGGAACTGTCTGTCCCTTGGGTGCCTGATGCATCGTTTTGGTCTTCTGACACCCTGTCCACCAACAGGTGGCCTTGCTCCCCTGGCCACTCTGTTTTCCTCCCTTCTTCAAAATGGGATTTCCCACAGCTCTCTCTCAACTGCGTTAAGACGCCCCACAGAAAGTGGCTCCTCTGACAGTTGGTCTGTGACGTTTGGCCACCTGTTCAGCATAAAGCAGTTCTGGCTTTGGCGTTGCCCTCCCTGTTCTCTTTTGCTTGTGCGCATTCCTGTGCTTCGCTTCCATTGCTGAGGAAGGGGGCCTGATCAAAAACCAAGGGTGTGCTAGGTAGTGCAGAAAGGGTGCTGGTGTGAGAGACTGTCTACATGTGTGTCCACATGCCTAGCCTGTCTTCCCCTACCTCCGCCTGCTGTCTTGCAGCATGGAGGAGTAGGGGAAATTAGCTGTCACTGCACTTAAAAATGTTGGTCTACCCTGGCTTCCCTGGAATCACAGACCCTCCTCTCTTCTCTCCCTCCCACCCCAGAAATGTTCTTGTCTTCCATGAGCTGCACCTTTCGATGAGCTTGTTTCCTAAAATTTCATCCCGGGGTATGAGACTAAGTCCCAGGCCTGCAGATGGTAACTTGTCATGTGAATTTTTTTTGTCACTAGAAAAAGCTGATGTGTAAGCTGGTTGGACTCCAACCTTCTGCCAAATCAGATGTTCTTAAAGAAGCAATCTACAGCAAACTGGGAAAGGACGACAGCCAGCTGGAAGCCGTGGAATGGTAGGAGACTCCAGTGACTTTTTTTTTTTTTTTTTTTCCCAGAATCCAAGTATCTAGCCCAGAACATGAATGTTCAGGTTTTTTAAAAAGTTGTTTTCAAAGTTACAGACTAACATAGCTGACCCTCTGAGACTCATTAGCAGGGCTCAACAAATACACTTGCCCACTCACCCGTGGCGAGTAGATTTTACCAGCTGGCGAATGCAGGGGCGAACTGGCCTGGTGGGCCGTTGTGACAGGCTGGCTGAAGCCGCACTACGGGCGGCACGGCCCCATCCAATCCGCTGGCCGGTGGAGGAGCAGAGTGCCGCCGGGAAGGGGGAAGTGCGGCGATTCTCAGCGCTGGGCTGCCTGTGTGCAGCTCCGGTGCGAGCCAGAGGGCGGGACGCTGGCAGACGCCAGGACGCTGGCGTGACGTGGCGTCCTGACGTCACGGCCGGCGACCGCCAGATTCAAAAAGGCTCCGGCAACCCCGCAAAGTGGAAGGCAGAAGCCAGGTAGGGCAGGGGCTGGGGCTGGGGCTGGGGCTGTGCTGAAGGGGCAGGGGCTTGTGCTGTGGGGAGGGGAGGGGAAGGGAGGAGGAAGGGGAAAAATATGGGGAAGGGGCTTGTGCGGAGGGGAGGGGAGAGGAGGAGGTCAGAAGAAGAAGGAAGGGGAAGGCACCAAGGCACAGGGTGCAGGAGAAACAAATGCCAGGGGGCCAAGTGCAGACAATGAGGAAAAGGGCAGGAGGGGAGGTATCAGTGGGAGGAGGGACAGGGTGATGCTGGGAGAGGAGAGGGTAAGGGCATTGGGGGCTAGAGGGGGAGGGGAAGGTGCTGGGAGAAGGCTTGAAAGAAGAGGTGGGCATGAGGAAGGCGGGGATGGAGCAAGGCATGTGTGAGGGCATGGGCATGAGGGGAACGGGGGCAGAGGGTGGTGAGGGGGTGGGTATCAGGGCAAAGGGGGCAAGGGCAGTGAGGGAAGGGGGAGGCACCAGGAGGGTGCAGGGGTAAGGGAAGGTGCAGGTGCCAGGGGATTCTGGGGGTGAAGCAGAAGGGCAGACACCTGCAGGGGAGGGACCAGCACCAGAGGAGAGAGGCAGGGCAGGTGTGTAGAGGGAGGTGTTAGAAGAGGGGATGAGGAGGGGTAGCTCACATGATCAGAGTGGGGCTACTGGAGGAGTGGGCACAGGGGGGAGAGAAGGGCTGGTGGAGGGGGGCATGCCTCAGGAAGGCTGAGGGCAGTGAGAAGGGCAGGAGTCAGGACAGCAGAGGAGGGTGAGGGGTTGGGGGGCAGCAGGCACCAGGGAAGCTGATGGAGCAAGGGGAGGAGACAGGGCAGCAGAGGGAAAAGGTAGAGGTTTATAAGATATTTATTAATAACTTATTAGTAATTACTGTTCTTATTCTTATTAGGAATTTATGCCATTAAAAAAACACCTTTTGGGGGGGGGGGTGGCGAGTCCCTTTTTTGTCTGGCGAGTAGGGTTTTCCATAATTTGTCAAGCCCTGCTCATTATATTCTAGTAATATAGGCCTTAATCTGAGCTGTTAACATTTCCAATTGAATTTTGAACAGGTTTATTTTTTAAAAGAAAAAAATAAAATTTAGTTTGTTTTAAATCACTTATTATCCACCCTGTTGTACTTTCAAGAGCACAGAGACAGGTCAAAATTCCACATGATGTCCTATTGCTCCTCTCCCAAAATGGCACACTAAGGTCCTGGCCCACATGTTTGTGGACTGTAGAATGTCACTTTCAGAGGAAAGCAATGATCTCTTTCTGTCTCTCACCAGGTTAGGGCTGCTTGGAGATGAGCCGGTTCCTATAGCAGACTCCATTGTCAGCGCGCTGGCAATGCACATGGAGCTGAAGCTGACCTTTGGTACGTGGGCCTGCTTTAATTCACATTTGAACGGAGGTCTTGCCTATGTATGCTCAAGAAAATTAATCTGAATGAAGAAAAGTTGTGAATTTTAAGTGTATTTGTTAAATCACAGTAAACTCTCTTTGTGGATGCTCTTAGGCCTGGTCTTCACTAGGATATTGGGTTGATTTATAACTACCTCATCGATGTAAAAAATCCACACTCCTTGGGTGAGGCACTTAAGCTAACCTAACCACTAGGGTACACAGTGCTAGGTTGGCAAGAGAAATCTCCTAACAACCCAGCTATCACCTCTCATCTATGCCAAAGGGAGAACCCCTCTCTTCCATGCAGGTAGCACTTTAACTGAAGTGTTATAACACTATAGCTGGGCTGCTGCAGTGTTTAAAATGTAGACATGCCCTTGCTCAAAATTAAACTGAATTAAGGGTACTTAATTCACTAGGGCCTGGCCTACACTAATGGAGATAGTTGACTTAAAATACACAACTCCAGCTACCTTAATTATGTAGCTGGAGTCGACATATATTAAACTGTGTTTTCGGGCTGTCTACATAACGGGAGGTTGATGGGAGCATTGCTCCCATTGCCTTTCCTTACTCCTTGTGAGGAGCAAGACTACCGGCACCGATGGAGGAGCCCTCTCAGTTCAAATACAGGGGTCTTCACTAGACCTGCTAATTTGAACCCCAGAAGATCGACTGCAGCAGTGTCTATCTTTCACTTAGTGTAGATGTGGCTTAAGTGAATTATGCTAAACCAAAGTAAGTTTACTGTAATTCTGAATAAGAGCATCCACACAATAAACTCACTCCTTTGATAATTCAGATTAATTTTCCTGAGTGTCTCTATGTAGACAAGTCCTGAAACATGCTGTTTATTTCAATCTACTGAAGGAAACAGGAGAAAGACAAGAAGTGAGGTTGCTAATGAAGAGCATAAATCAATGTTGCATGATCCTCAATAACTTCTGTTCTGCCTTCTTCTCTTCCTTGGATGGCACAGATGAGCAGTAAGGGAACCGAATCATCTCAATGACTGACTTCTCCATGCTGCTGAGGTTGCATGCTGGGAAGAAATGCTGTGGGGCTACTACTCTGAGGGGATGGCCTTTAGCGTAGTGACTGGAGACAGGATTCCTTGTGATATATGGCTGTCTCTTCCATGGTAGTCATGTAGGCCCCACTCCTCAAAGACTTTAGCTGCCAATTTCAGGCTGAGATCCCCCAGGTCCCTGCTTGGCTGTTGCTTAATTTTGTAGATGCCTAAAATTGCAAGGTACCACATTTTAGCTGTAAAAGTCTCCTAGGTGCCTAAATTTCTGCTTCCTCTCTGTGGTTGTTCTCACCTTCCCCTTCTGCCTTCCTCCTACCCTCCCCCCATGGCTGTGTCTCGGTGCTTGCCATTCATAGCACTTTATCCCAGTCCCAGCATTGTTTGGTATGTGTTTCAAGCATGTCTGTTCTCAGTTTCCCACCCAGAGGGGCAGCTCCCCTGCCGGAACCTAGCAGAAATCAGGGAAAGGGGCCCAAACTTCCCGAAGGGGGATGACAGGGAGAGGGGTTTAAAACCCCCATAGGGACAAGATATCCCAAATCCTGGTTCACCTGATGGAAGGGCACCTCTAGAAAATGTAAAGCCCTTCTATATTAGCTCCTACTATTCAAGGCATGTTTCCCAAAAGTATAACCTCTACCCCACAACAGAAGCAGATGTCCATTGATCAGTCTCAGATTTTTGCCAATCTTAAGAGTTCAAATTTATGCATGGGTGCAGCTTAGTTTCTGGGCCACAGTGTTCTCCTTTGCAGGCTCATGCCCTGTTGTGTCAACTAAACTCGAAATGGTTCAAGGTTCAAGTTTTTTGGTTGCAGCTGTTGTGGGTTTTTTTTTTTCTTCCCATTTATCCCTGAATAATTTCAATATTCAACCCCACTGCCAGTGGCAGTGAGTGCCATGTTCCATGTGCTAAATCCCAGGCGACTGAGATCAGTTTGGTGGATCTGAGCCATGGTCTGAGCCTGAGGTTTCAAACAAACAAACAAAAACCAGGAGAATTTCAGAATGACCCCAGTTTGGACCAGCTAACCCTATCCTGCACCTCCATGAGGCACAGGCGTTTCAGGACAACCTGAGTAAGCATGAGGATTTTAGAGCACTTACAGTAGGGGTATGTCTAGACTACATGCCTCTGTCACCAGAGGCATGTAAATTAGACTACCCGACATAGTCAGTGAAGCCGGGATTTAAATATCCCCGGCTTCATTAAAATAAAAATGGCCGCCGTGCTGTGCCGGCTCAGCTGATCGTCGGCACAGTGCATGAGTCAAGATGCGGATCGGTTGACAAGGGAAGCCTTTGTTGACCGCTCCCTTATGCCTCGTGAAACGAGGTTTACGGGAGCGGTTGACAAAGGCTTCCCTTGTCGACCAATCCGCGTCTTGACTTGTGCTCTGTGCCGACGATCAGCTGAGCCGGCACAGCACGGCGGCCATTTTTATTTTAATGAAGCCGGGGATATTTAAATCCCGGCTTCACTGACTATGTCGGGTAGTCTAATTTACGTGCCTCTGGAGACAGAGGCATGTAGTCTAGACATACTCTTGGTCTTAACAGAGAGCAATGAGGAACCTTCACTCCAATAGGAAGTATAGTATTATACTTGAAATATAGGATTTTCTATGTGTACAGCTGAGCCAAAGGTTTGGGAGTACTGATGCCTCCAAAGGTAAAACTGATGGGGTCTGAACCTGCAAAGCACATAGCATGAGCATGCCCTTTGAAGCCAACAGGGTTATGCACATTTTAAGATAAGCTTCAGTGCTGTGCAGCAACAGGTCCAGAACACCCCAAATCGTGCAGGATCAAGCCCTGCATGAAGACTAATCACAGTATCCATTCGATGTCCATTTTATGGACTGTTAAACAGACACAGGTGAAATAATCCAAGGTGGGAAAATGAATAATTTTGCTGTAAGAAGATACATGTTCAGAGCAAGAACTAACTACATCAGTGGGGCCAACAGCCATCGCGGGCACTGCAGCAGGGTGGGTGGAGCTGGCTCTGTGCCCTCAGGAAGGGACGGGGTCGAGGGTGGAAGGGTTCGGGGCCGAAGGCAGTTGGTCCTTAGTGCATGTAGACCACAGCAACTGCCCCCTGCCCTCGGCCGCATGGAACAGCACTCCAGCAGCAATTCAAAGGGACTTGGGGCTCTGGCCACTACCACAGTAGCAGTGGCAGTGGGCAGGAGCTCCTTTGAACCTCCGGGCCTCAAGGCAATTGTCCCCTCACTCTCCTGTTCCCTGTTGGCAGACTGGAGCTACATTATGAAGAGGTGAGCTGCTCAGATGGCCATATTAATCCAAACCTTTGTGGGTCAATATTCTACTTCTTGAAAAGTCTCCTGACTGGGCTTATGTAACCAAGTTCAGCGTGCCCTGAGTATCTTTGCCACTGATGTAGCTAACTTTGGCTGCATCTACGCAGCGGTATCCCAAAATAGCTATTCTGCGTCTAAGAGCAAGACCGTTATATCGAAATATAATGGGCTCACAGTTCCGATATCCCTGTAAACCTGAGTGCACAAGGGATAAGGAACGTTTTGGAATAGCGCCTTATTTCGAGGTAACATCAAAATAAGCTACACAATTTGCGTAGTGTAAATTGCATAGCTAATTTTGAAGTAAGGGCGCTGTGCAGCTGCGCCCTTTAACACGGCTATTCAATTCATATCTTGGGACAGATTGTGATCTTATGTGGTGATGTGACTAAAGAAAGTTTCCAATGAAATCTTAGTGGCTGTGTCTATACTGGCGCGATCTTGCCCCAGAGCTATGCAAATGAGGCTCAGCGTGGAATATCGCCGAGCCTCATTTGCATAACTAATGAGCCGCCATTTTTGCGGAAGAGGCTCTTGCGCAAGACGGAGCTGTCTACACTGCCCCTTCTTGCACAAGAAAAACCCTCTTGCACAAAGCCGTTATGCTGATTATTTTCTATAATACAAAGAAGTAATTTAGGTTTGTCTGTCTCTATAGGTGCTGGAGAACGAGATATGATCATTATGAGAAATGAAATAGGTATCAGGCACCCATCTGGCCATTTGGAAGATAAATTCATCAGTTTGGTTGTGTATGGGGATGACAAAGGATATTCTGCAATGGCTAAAACTGTTGGTTACCCCACAGCTATTGCTGCTAGAATGGTTCTAGATGGTAAGTACCTATTTATCCCGCACTATGAATGTACATCTAGTCCAGCACCTTTAGGACCTGACCGGTGTTGAACCAGAGAACTTGGTTCAACCACGTGGGGGTCAGTATTGTCTAGCAGGATTACCAGCACTTCCACTGCTTACTGGGCTCTCAGAAGACATTTAGGGTACGTCTACACTACAGAGAAGATTGCTGCTGCTGCTGCTGCTGCTGCTGCTGCTTGTTGATCTTCCGAGGTTTGAATGAGCGGGTCTAGTTAAGACTACTAATTTGAACTGAGAGGGGCACTCCAATCAATGCCAGTAGTGCTGCTTCCACAAGGAGTAAGGGAAGTCGAAGGAGGAGTGTTTTCCCTTCGACTTCCTGCAGTGTAGACAGCGCCAAAAGCTGAGTTGCAGTAGCTTAACTTCAGCTACACAATTAATGTAGCTGAAGTTGCATATCTTAATTCAACTTTGTCCTGTAGTGTAAACATACCCTTAGGGGTAAATTAGGAATAAATAACAGCACTGAACAGCGAGAGCCAGAACTGCTGACCATAAACAAGTTTGTGGGACCATAAGAAACTTGACCATACCCATGATAAGTGGACGTCTTTTATTGGATCCATTCAGAATGTGCACAGCAATACATACGACAGGTTCCTTTTTCAGTATCTCTTGATATAAAGATTGACTTTGCTTTCCTCTTTGGACAGCATCAATATTTAACAAGTTGATAAATCTTCATATGTACTGCAGCAAAAATTAGGTATGTGCCCAATGGTCTAAATATATAATTTCATTTTTTGTATCTTTCAGGTGAAATTGATGCCAAAGGCATGGTAATTCCATTGACAAAGAATATCTACGCACCAATACTTGAGCGCATTAGAGCAGAAGGCATTGTATGTAGCACCCAAAGCACTATCAAACAATAACTGAAAACAAAACGATCCCACTTTGGTGGGTTTTTTGTTTTTTTTTTAAGGCTCTCATTTTGGCTTCCAATTTTATGTGCACTAATTTTGGACCCACTAATAAGTGTGCCTATAATCTGAGGCACAAATGATGCTCTTTTATAAACTATTTACCTGCCTCTTTGTGGACCCAATGAGTATTTGATGTATTAATGGAATCGCTTTTTTCCCCTTCAGAGCTGAGGGGGCTGTTTATCCTGGTCATGGCCAATTAATTTATTAAACAAGTCATGTCATAAAGTGCCCAAAACCTTTTGCCATTAGTATACCGTGCAATGCATTATTATACAGAATAATAAATGATGTATTGATAACTTTGCTAATAAAGAAGATGTCTAAGAAAACCATACATTTTTGTTAAAACCTGACAATGTTAGTGGCAGAAGCATTGAACCAGTAGGGAAAAATCTTGTGAGTAGGTCCACAAAAGGATCTGGAGCCATAACTACCACTTCAGGTGCCTAAATCCAAAATTTAGATCCTCAGAGTCCCACACCACCTGCCACCTAACTCTCTAGGGCTGTGTCTACACAGGAGGGCTTAGCTCAATTTGCTTAACTTATTTCGAGTTATGTCAATTGCGTAGCTTATTTTGAAATTGAAATTGAGAGTGTCTACACAGCACTTATTTTGAAATAGAGCACTCTTCCTCTGACTTCCCTTACTACTCATACATTCAGGGTTACAGGAGTCGGAGTAAGAAGTCCTCCTTGACAGTATTTTGACATTATTTCGCAATAACTTCCTGCTGTGTAGACACGGACTAAGTTATTTTGAAATAACACTAGTTATTGCGAAATAATGTTGCTGTGTAGAAGTACCCTAAGTGCCAAGAATCTCAAGGATTCTTTGGATGAAGTTCCCATGGTGCCTAGAAATGTGTCAGTGAGCATGCAAACAGCTGCCTTAGTCCAGGTGTTCCAGTGCCTAGCTCATGGTTAAACTCCAGTGGCCTCTTCAGGCAAGATAATCCTTCCACATGTTTCACCTCCAGTGCCCAATATGGGAGCTGTTCTCAGAAGTGCACTCTCTTTGAACTAATGGATATTTGTTTACTCAGTAGAACAGCTTCAACAGGATCAGGGGCATGCATAAGGGTGGTGGGGGAGGGGAAAGCAGGGGCACAGGTACCCCGATCCTTGGTGGGGGCACAGAACTCCTTCAGCCCCAGGACCACTGTGGGGGTGAGAGCGCAGGCCCGCTGGAGCCCAGATGGGGAGGGAGAGAGGAAAAAATGAGCTCCTGGCAGAGCAGTTGGTGGGAGAAGGAGGGGGAAGAGAGAGGGAAAAGGGAGCTGCTGCTGGAATGGGCAGGGAAGGGAAGAATTGAGGTCCTTTTGGTGGTGGGAAACTGAATGTGAACATGCATGCCGCCCCAACCCCAAAGGGTCAAAGTTAAATTTCTGCCCATATCTCTGAACAGAAGAGTGAGAGCAAACGTCATAGTTTAGTGGTTAAGCCACTCTCCTGGGAATAGGGAGACTAAAGTTTAAGGTCTTCCTACTCTTCTCAAGTGGTGCTTCTCTTTTGTTTTGTTTTCCTTTTTTCCCTGCTTATAGCAAGAAAGAGCTCAGATCTCTATTACTTGAGGAAAGGGATCATGCCTGGGAATTCCAAGTGGAGAGAGGTGCCTAGAGTTAGAATTCCCTTTGAGTGGGAGGCTTTGAGCTTCATGCCCTCGTTACCATTTCCGATTGGCTAGCTTACATGACTCTGCATTAGGCATGTTGGCTTTTGTGCATTCTCTCCCCAAGCGTTGTACAGGGAGGGTACGTCTAAACTACATCCCTCTGTCGGCAGAGGGATGTAAATTAGATGTATCGAAAGTGCAAATGAAGCCGGGATTTAAATATCCCGTGCTTCATTTGCATAATGGCGGCCTCCACTTTTTTCCGAAACGGGGCTTTTTGGAAAAAAACCTGGCAGTTTAGATGGGGCATTTTTGACAGAAATGCCCCATTTCGAAAGATCCTGTACTCCTGAGTACAAGATCTTTTGAAATGGGGCATTTCTGTCAAAAATGCCCCATCTAAGCTGCCTTTTTTTTTTTTTTCCAAAAAGCCCAGTTTCGGAAAAAAAGCGGAGGCCGCTATTATGCAAATGAAGCACGGGATATTTAAATCCCGGCTTCATTTGCACTTTCGATATATCTAATTTACATCCCTCTGCCGACAGAGGGATGTAGTTTAGACGTACCCGGAGTTATGTGCTCCTGCTTAGCTATGGGATCTACTAGATAGCAGATGCTTAACATTTAAGTCTCCTTGTGGACCTACCCATTATGTGCATATTAACATGATGGAAGTAAGTCTGATCTGAGTTCCAACCAGTAATTAGCTTTAAAATTGTCTTGGTCGAAGTCATTGACAAATGTATACCAGTCATTACCAGAAGTAGAACTAAACACTGAATTATGCATCTTACCACCACGAAAATATTGATCATGTAAAATAACTTAAAATTTTTGTACATCTCAGGCTAATATAAAAAGTTATAGTTTCAGAAACTCTTGTTTGCTAGTGCATTAAATCATGCAAAATCTTGAAATGGAAGTCTTGCAGGCTTTGAATATAAGATCTTCATTTTCATATCTGCCAGGTCTGTGGCTCTTGGAAATCAGAATAAAATATACAAGTTAATTGAGAGGTGCTTTAAAAAACAAACAAACAAACAAAAAAAAAAACCCAGGCCCCATGTTTATAGTTTCTGAATGCAAGCTTATTATACATTGGTTTAATAACTATAGCATTTTTTTCCAGCTAAAGGGCATGCAATGGAAATAAAAACTACTCTATATGTGAGGTAGCAAGGGCATTTCGGATTTAAATATAATGCTGATTAATGTCATTTGGAAAAGCTGCCAAGGCTGTTTTCACTGTTTGAATTACTCTCTCCACTTTACATTATTGTGCTAAGTCAAGTTATTACAAGCACAAATGACAAAGACTGTGATATGTAAAACCTCAAAATTATTATAGGCAGAGAATTATAAATCCAGAATGCATTAATGTTTTTATACTGTCATAGAACACACTGTGAAAACATTCATCCAGTGTTAGTCAGTTAGGACTTCCAGGGTGCATCTACACTGCACTGTAGCTGAAATAAGATACGCAATTTGAGCTTCACAAATTGCGTATCTCATTTCAATCTTATTTTGAAATAGCTTATTTCGTAATTTGGCACTGTCTACACAGTGCCAAATTTTTAAATAACCCACTATTCCAAAATGTCCCTTATTCCTTGTGGAATGAGATTTACAGGGACGTCAGAATAGCGAGCCTGTTATATTTTGAAATAACGGGCTTGCTGTGAAGACGTGGGATAGCTATTTCGGGATACTTTGTTATCCCGAAATAGCATTGCAGTGTAGATGTAGCCTCATAGAGGAGTGTCTTGGTTGTAAAGCTGTCCTTCTCTTTTGCAATACGGACCATCAGTTTGGGAGTCTGCCTGCATTCCTCCTCAGTCCCCTGCTCCTCTTGTGCCTTCGCCTTAGTTTATTACATCAGAGCCCAGAGAGGCTGGGCTACCGGATGTAATTTTTGGTTTGGAAGTGAGGCAGCTTGTCTGGAGTAGGTATCAGCTGCAAGCATAGATGAAAATCACAATTAGAAGTAAAAAAAACTATTTTCACAGGAGTTAGATGTTCTGAGTGCTATTTTATTTAATGAGACGGTGGTTGCCACAAAGTTGCCAATGGAAGGCTGTAGAGGGAGAAAGCAGAAAGTAAGGGATGGTAGAAAAAGTCCCAGGGTTAAACAGAGAGGTGTCTAAGGAGGGATTCAGTAGTGGAACTGCTTCCTGAGCCCCCAGCTCTTGATTCTCTTAGGCTGCCATGTCTGTTTTGAAGATCAGGATAAAGAGGAGACAGCCTGACCCCGGTAAAGTCGTTTCCCATTGACTTCAATAGGACTGGTATTTCACACAAGCACTCTGTGTAGAACCCTCCACCTACTAAGCTGTGCACTTATTTATCCCATGACAAAGCAAGTGCACTAAGAAAATTGGCTTTGATTTTTTTTTATATATATATATATATATATATATATATATACACACACACTGATTTCAGAGCAGGAAGGGTACTCTGGTGTCTCCTTCAAGAACTACCTCTACCTCTTTGAAGGGATACTAGGGATGTTAAATATTGGTTAGCTGAGTAGTCGAGTAACCTCATGAATTCTTATGTTACTCAACTATTCTATAGTCCCCAGGGGTGGGGCTGGCAGCCAGTGCGCTGCAGCGCCACTCCACGCTACTGCCTCTGTATCAGGCAGCAGTGCAGGGTGCCATGTGGCAGCTGGTCCATGAGGGGAGCCAGTTTAAAAAACAGCTCCCCTCACTGACTGGCTGCCTGTCACCCTGTGCTGCTGCCTCTGATACAGGGGCGGCAGCAGCCCCTGTCTGGGGATGGGGGAGGTCTGCGCTCCTGGACCCGGTGTGAACTGGGACTGAGCCAGGCTGCCTGCCCTCCCAGCTCCTACTATACTTTAAATGCAGAGCTGCACCAGGAGTAGGTTCCAGACCAGTTGCAAGCCAGGATTAAAACAGGCTGCTGGCCAGCCTACTTCAAAATTTATTGCAGGGGTGGGGAGGGAAATGCATGTAGTCTATAACATTAACCTATAAGCTTTTGCTTATTGGTTAATTGACTACACTATTACATCCCTAAGGGATATGAGAGAATGTAAAACTATGTCCTAGCACCTGGGCTGTATCTATTCTGCTAGGCTATTTTTGAAACCAAAAAACTACTGAAACTTTCTTTCTGAAGACTATAGACTTGTCTTTACAGTAGTAGAGAGCACTGACCATTGTATCAGCTGATGCATGGTGCTTAAAGGGACAGCATCCTTGATTTAAACAAATCCTTTTGTAGTAGTTTGTTTAAATTTTTAAATATACTTTTGAGGAGGGAAAATAGCTTTTTTTTTTTTTTGCTTGTTAAATGTGGGAACTTCTGATGTATTAAAAAAACCCCAACATGGATTTCTACATGTGGAGATGTCATGGGCTTCTGCTGTGATGTCTTCTGTACACAATAAATATTTTTTTGAAAGTGAGTTTATACTTGCTGCCTTCTTTTATGCAAAAATCAGTGACAAAATGGTGGTGGCTGCAGAAAAGAAGCTCTATGAATAGAGGTTGGTGCCCAGAAGCTATTGCCAAAACAGGGCCAGGATTTCACCTTGGAGTCTTGTTTGAAGTCAATGGCACAACTCCCATTTGACTTTAGTGGAGCCAGGGTTCCCCCCAGGGCATCAGTAGGGCGCTGCATGGGCACAGGAGTCTGCCTATATGTAAGCATTGTGAGAGATCAGGGCCCTTCTCAAAATGCAGAATTACTCAACCACACAAACATTTAGAAACACAGAACATGCACCGTTATGGCTGCACTTTCCACTCCACACCCCCTCCAATGAAAACTATTTTGTAGAGCTGGTGGTATGTTCTGGGAACATATCCCCTTTCCTTAGCAATACCTCCCGTTCCCTCCCCCCCACCCCACCCCACTTTCCAGAGCTGCTGTTAGTTTCACACTTCCATAAACACTAACTGCTCGTTAAGGTAGGGGCGTAACAGCAGGGGGTAGGTGCTGCCCCATTCTGATGATCTGATGCCTTCTCCCCATGCACGGGTTATACTAAACTGTACTGCTGTCGTTAGTTGTTCAGCCCTTTCTCCCTGCCCAGTGGCTGCAGTTACACTGGGGTAGCTTACTTTTGTAAAGGAAGGGGCAGGAGGATAAAGGATACAGCTGTGAAGCACCTTCAAACTGGTTCCACAGTAGAACTGTTTGGGTGCATCTACACTGCACCTGTAGGTCAAAATAAGATACGCAATTTGAGCTATGCAAATTGCCTATCTAATTTCAAAATAGCTTATTTCAAAATTTGGTAAATTTCTAAATAAAGTGCTATTCTGAAATGTCCCTTAACCCTTGTGGAACTAGGGTTACAGGGATGCCAGAATAGTGCGCCCGTTATTTCGAAATCTATTTCGAGCTAACAGGTGCATTTAAAGATGCGGAATAGCTATTTTGGGATACTTCTGGTATCTCGAAATAATGCTGCTGTCTAGATGTAGCCTTCTAGTGTAACTCTTTATTTAAATATACAAAACCTGTGTAGAGTAACTTGCTGAGGGGTACGGTAGCACAATTTTCCTGGGGGATTCCTTTCATGGGAGTGTAAAGAATGTAAAACTCAATGTATTTAATTTCCCTTTTCTCCTTTAATTTTATTACCTCTCCTCTTGACCTTCACTCGAACATTGATCCTGAGCTATCAGAGGGAGGGTTATAACCATGTGATTACTCGGGAATCTCTTAGCACAGTGCTCATAGATACCAGAATCTGTCACTCTCCTCACCCCTGCTTCCTTCCCAGTCTGCATCTAGCTACACCCAGCGCCTGGGTCATGTCCCCTCCGGTCTGGCTTTATGAGTTCTATGCTCTCCCCTCATACACTTCTCTAGCAACTTCTGTTCTCAACCACTGTTTTAGCTCCCTCTATGTACCTCTCAAAATGCCACCCCTTCCCCACTGCCCTTATTCACCAACTTCCTTTCTGGCTCTTGCCCCAGCCCTCCAACTCTGCACCTCTGTACTTGCTCAGTTTCCTCACTCTTCCATTCACACCTTCCTCAGGCCCTCTGTTTCCTTTGTCCCCCTGGCTCCTGCTCCCTGCGTTCCTCAAGCCTCCGTTTTCCAGTCAGGCTGCTGCTATCATCACCAGTTTGCTGGGGCTCTCAGTAGCTATAAAGTTGGGAGCATAGGAGAGAGTGTCTCTGCTGTCAGTTCCTGTGCCTGGAACCACAGCAGCCCCTCACCGTGGGGAGATGCAGTCACTGGGAAGTCCTCTTCAGCCCCTGCAAGCACATGCCAATGGAATCTTCTGAGCATTTAACTGTCAGATGCTAACAAGGCTTCTAAGCATGTGAGCGTGTCCAGCACTAACAGTGTGGCCAAAGTTGGGTGTTTTTTGATGTGGATGGCTAAAGGCACATCCATAACATAACTCTGCCAGACATCAAGCCCTTGTGCTAAATCAGGGGTCTCAAACTCATGGCCTGCAGGCCAGCCATGACCCAAACTGTCCCACATTCCGGCCTGTGTGTAACTGCCAGTACATGAGGCCCGCTGGGCCAGGGGTGTATGTCCATACCCCTCCCCCAAGCCCTGCCTCTGCTCTGCCCCTTGCCCCCGCCCCTCCTCCCCCCCCGATTGCATCCCTTCTCTCGAGCTCCCTCCCAGAGAGATGTGGCCTGAAAGATGGCAGTGGAGCCAAGCAGTCTGCTGCATCGCTCTGTTTCCCAGCAGCTCCTGCTGTGGCCCAGGCCGCAGGCTAACCTGACTATGGGGGGAATGGACCATCCATAGGACTGTTGGTGTGGCAGCCATGGATCCCCAATGTGCAGGGCCCGGGGCAGCCACCCCTAACTTTTCTATGGGTGGGACAGCTTTGCACACGTCTCCCCTGGGCCACAGGAATGTGCTGGCAGTGATGCTGAGCAAATCACTAGACGCCTCTCTAGCCCCACTACAGTGCTGGCGATGGCGGTGGGAGCCCCCGGTGGGTTCAGTTGCCTAGGAATGGCAGATTGTGGAGTGCGGGGGGACTCGCAAGTGGATGCTCAGACCAGCAAGTGAGGCTGGGCGATGTGCAGGGGTGGGGGCTTGGGGTGGTAGGTAGGGTCAGGAGATGTGCAGGGGAGGGGGAGAAATGCACAGAGATCCCCCACCCCTTCCCCGGAGCCCTAAGATAAATTGAGTTTGGGACCCCTGTGCTAAATCATGGCACTGCTAGAATTCCTTAACAAAATGGGTAAGAATTTCTTTAAACATGAGCAAACCAGCCTTCCTTGTCCTGCTCTTCCCTTCCCCCAGCCACCTTAGTTGCAGGAATGGCTGGACTCTTTTAGCCAGTCTGCTTTAGGGAAGCATCCTGACTGACCAAACAACATCCTAAACAGCTACAATTCGGCACCATTGTAAACCACTGAAACCAGGATCTTCTAAGAGCAAAAGGCAGGCAGCTGTAACTAGAAGCACTATCCATAAATTAAGCAACAATTTAAACTTCAAAGCCATTAAACATGGTGGTGAGCCCTAGCTGCTGGCAATGCTTATGGTGTCAGAGCAGTTGCAAGTGATACATAAGTGACATCTGTAAATGTTTTCCTTATATATGTATTTACAATAACAACTGTGTTTTCAGGGGTTGGGAATGTTGCTGGTAAGTATCTGTTTACTTGATCCATTTATTTGTGTGTGCTTAGGAACCTGTTAATCTATCACAACAGTGTACACGGGTTTGTTTATTTTTTTTAAAGCCTTAAATTGACATGGTTGGTTAAGTTAGTTGGCAACTAGCAGAACATACCTAACATCTTTTCCACACTTGACCCAGTTAAAAAGACAAACGCTATATCTTTTGAGGCTGTGACTTGGATTATAAGAAAAAATAATTAAAAGATGGACTTTGTCTGAGAATTACTTGCCAGCTCAATTTGGGAACTGACACGCATTTATTAAAATCAGTAATCCATCACAGGTTGAAGATTAGGGAAGATTTCTTATGATTCTTAATTTTTTTCTAGATCAAAACCAATATGTGTTGCTAAAGAGATTATCCGAAGGACTTATGTTTTAAATAAATGTCAGGCATGCTAAGATGATGAATGTGATTGCAGACAATGGTGGAAGAAATCTTGGAACACTACTTGATTACTTGGATTATCGTTTTTAAAATGTGTGCAAAAGAGTTTTGCAATTTCAAAGAAATGCTGTTTTGAAGGGAGAATTTTCAAAATGGGACCATTCAGTTTTACTTTTCATTTAAGTAATTGAAGAGCTACAATAGAATTTATTTGCCTAAACACCGTTTTTGTATTTGGAAGATCTATAATTGTTTTCAGTTGAAAGAAGTGAGGGGAAAAAATACTATTAGAAGTTGTCACAGGGTAAAAAGCATTACATTGTGCTTGGCTATAGGCCAATTTTCCTAACACAAAAGCTGGAGCAGACAAGAGCTTTAGGATTACTGTTGCTTTGAATCATACTGTGTGCCGATATTATGGTGAGGAGAGGAAATATAAAGTAAGAGGATTAGGGAATGGGGTTAAGGAAACAGCCATAAGATCAAAATTAACCTCCCTAGCACTTGCACCCCATGGGATTAAAAGAAGAAAAATTATTTTGTCTGTTTATGTTCTGTGTTGTTGGAACAGAAGAAGATGGCCTTAAATTCCACAGCTGCCCTATTGAACTACTTATGCAAAGATTTCAAGCACTTCAATTCTTTGCAAGAAGTAGAAGCCAGATGCCCAGGCCCCTTAGAGCAGGGGTCGGCAACCTTTAGAAACTAAAGAGCCAAACTAATCAAAATGTTGACCACTTGTTCTGAAAAGAGCCATACAAGAATGCCCATTTGCATGACTGAAAATATATAACTTAATATTATTGATACTTGACATGATTAATAATAGTGTAAATGAAACATTGAACTCACAGACTTTATTTAACAGGACTTCTGCTGCTGCTGGGGGTGCAGTTTGTGGATGTGGGGAAATAGAGTATGTGGGGGTAGCCCTGGGGCCTGATTACCTTACCTGGCCAAGGCTGGGTTACCACACCCAGGTAGCAATGGCTGGACGACGGGCTGGGCCAGCATTACCACAGCAGGATCATGGTCTCCTCTCCTCCCATGCTGCAGCAGGAGGGGGCCAGTGCCCACTCTTTCTGTGGCCAGATGGAGGCAAGACCATGGGGCCTGCCCTAGGATTGGGACTGGTGACAGGATGCTGCGACCAGATGGGGGCTGGGCCTTGATTGTGGCCTTGTTGGCCAGGCTGTCACAACTGGAGCCCAAGCAGGGCCACCATGGCTGGGCTGTTGAGGCAGTTCTGGGCCACCATAGCTGGGTCTGCCCTAGGAGCGTGACGGCTGGGGACAGACTGTGGCCAGATGAAGGCATCTATTGCTGCCAGCCCCTCTCACTATGCCAGCTTGGAGCATGCACACATCCCCTACAATGCGCCCTCAGCCAGCCCTTTAAATGAGCAGAGCGCCCCAGCCAGCTTTTGTTGCAGTGCAGAGCCGGTTCTTACTGGGGTGCGCCACCTTACTTTCACCTCCGGTTAAATGTGAAATAGACAAAAAAGATCATCTTGACATGAGGAATTAAGCGTTTTTAAAATTTTAAATTAATTTTTCATTTTAATTTAAAAAGTTGCAGGTATATTGGGAATGACAAAAGAGCCATATTTGATTCTGTACTGAGCCATATTTAGCTTGAGAGCCATAGATTGCTGACCCCTGCCTTAGAGGAAGATACCTTCTGGCACAGAAGGAATATCCTACTTCTTTAAAATTCAGCTCAGATGAGGGTTGCACTTTATGGAGTTTTACAATGTTATAAATTAGCATGTATTTTTGTGGTCACAAGCAGATACAATATATGTGAAACTCTTTCAGTTTATCAAATGAAGAGAAAATGTGCATAAATTGCAGAGTATCTGTGCAAACATAGGTTCTAAAAACTTATGGAGCCCAAAAATCCCTGTTAATGCCTGTCTATTGTCAGGCATTCTTCAGGTAAGTACATTCATTCAAACTTTCTTTAATATTCAACATGTCTGAGAACATATAAATAATACTTCATGGTATGCTCAAACACAGTGTACCCCATAACGCTATATTTCCTGTGTAACCTAGAATTAGCATTATACAAATATGACATGTAACAGTGAAAGAACTAGAATAACCTTAAGCAGTGAGCAACCAGATTCACAAAGAGCGGCTCCTTTATTCCCATGAGTTACTTGTGCAATTGGATGACCCTTTGAATTAGGAAGGCAGGGGGCTGCGTAACTGTGGAAGCAGAGGAGGTCAAGTGGAAAATGGGATTTAACAGTATAGACGCATTGGCACAATTTTAGAAGACAAATTATGCATTGTCTTGTTTTGACTGATTCAGGTCAGTCCACTCATACTTGAGATTTCATCTACATGTAACATAGCAAAACAAATGCATTTGCCTAATTTCTTAGGCAAATCCATTTTACTTAGACTCTTGTCTACATAGTCAGTTATATGCAGCAAGATGAGGTGTAACCCTAACATCCTGCACGTTAGCTGGCCATTTGGACCCTGCTAGCTACTGGGTGCTCAAAGTTCTGTAGCATACGTTGATGTACAGCCATTTCAAAGTACATTCCCTTTAAAATGAGACTCTCTGTTGCTGGAGGACTCAAGCATTGTTAAGGTTCCAGAACTGTAGAGAATAAATCATAGAAGCTGAACACAAACAGTTATATAAATGGTTCCTGTGGGAAGTTGCACAAAGAAACCATGTTGCATGTCACAGTCCTGTCTTTCCTGGCTGAATTCTGGAGCCCAGAAAGCCCCTTTAATGCGTGTCTGTTGTCAGGCACTTCTTGTGTAAACACAACCATGGCCATACTGGGTCAAACCAGTGGTCCAGTATTCTGTCTTCCAACAGTGACCAACAACAGGTGCTCTTGAGAGGGAATGAACAGGCCAGCTGAGTGACCCATGCCCTATCATCCACTCCTAGATTCTGGCAGTCAGATGTTAGGGACACGAGGGCATAAGGGTTGCGTCCCTGACCAACTTGGCTAATAGCCATGGACCTGCCCTCCACGAGCTTACAGGTTTGTTTTTTTTTAACCCCTTTATAGTTTTGGCATTATAACATCACTGGATGACAAGTTTCAGAGGCTGACTGTGCATTTTGTGCAGAAGTATTTCCTTATGTTTGTTTTAAGTCTATTAATTTCAATGGGTGACCTCTGGTTCTTGTGTTATGTGAAGGAGTAAATAACGCTTCTTAATTTACTTTCTTATTGTATAGACTTCTGTCATATCCCCCGTTAGTCATCTCTTTTCTAAGCTAACCTGGTCCAGTTTTTTTAATCTCTCCTCTTGCAGAAGCTGTTCTATACCCTTAATAGTTTTTGTTGTCTTTCTCTCCACCAGTCATCTGGTACAGTATGTAAATGATAGGTTACATATCACAATTAATAGTTCTGCAATTTCATATTTGAGTTCCTTCAGAACTCTTGATTTACTTCTAGGGTGTTAGGGTGACTTACTTCAGGTGTTAGTAGTGGGGGATTTGATCGTTAGAAACATAGATAGTTGGGTTTGTGATGACCGGGAGAACGGTATGGTGACTTGCCTGCCTGGTGCGAAGGTTGCGGATCTCTAGAGGCATCTAGATAGACCTGTATAGTGCTGGGGAGGAGCCGGTGGTCATGGTACATGTAGGTACCAATGAGATAGGGAAGGGTAGGAGAAATGTCCTGGAGACCAAATTTAGGCTGCTAAGAAAAAGACTGAAATCCAGGACCTCTATGGTGGCATTCTCAGAAATGCTTCCTGTTCCATGCGCAGGGCCAGGTAGGCAGGCAGAACTTCAGAGTCTCAATGCATGGATGAGACAATGGTGTAGGGAGAAGGGGTTTAGATTTATTAGGAACTGGGGATACTTTTGGGAGAGGGAGAGCCTATACAGGAAGGATGGGCTCCACCTAAACCAAGGTGGATCCAGACTGCTGGCACTAAACATTAAAAAGGTCGTAGAGCAGTTTTTAAAAAGGTTGTAGAGCAGTTTTTAAACTAAGAGATGGGGGAAAGCCGATTGGTGCGGAGGAGCACGTGGATCGGACGGAGACTTCTCTTAGAGGAGAGTCCATTGATGGAGATTCTCTAGGTTTTAGTCAGAAAGAGAGGAGGGGAGATGATAAAATATGGGCCAGATCAGACAAGAAACAATCACATATACAAGAATCTAATACATCAGGGAAGAGCAGACAAACAATGGCAATTTTTTAAAGTGCTTGTACACAAATGCTAGAAGTCTAAATAATAAGATGGGTGAACTAGAGTACCTCGTATTAAAGGAGGAGATTGATATAATAGGCATCACAGAAACCTGGTGGAATGAGGACAATCAGTGGGACACAATCATACTGGGATATAAAATATATTGGAAGGACAGAATAGGTCGTGTGGGTGGCGGAGTGACACTATATGTGAAAGATAATGTAGAATCAAATGAAGTAAAAATGAATCAACATGTTCCATAGAAACATGCTCTAATGAAAATATAGCCGTAGGGATATATTATCGACCACCTGACCAGGACAGTGATAGTGATGTTGAAATGCTAAGAGAGATTAGAGAGGCTATCAAAATAAAAAACTCAATAATAATGGGGGATTTCAATTATCCCCATATTGACTGGGTACATGTCACCTCAGGACGAGATGCAGAGATAAAATTTCTCGATGCCTTAAATGACTGCTTCTTAGAGCAGCTGGTACAGGAACCCACAAGGGGAGAGGCAATTCTTGATTTAGTCCTGAGTGGAATGCAGGATCTGGTCAGGGGTCCAGGAGGTAACTATTACGGGACCGCTTGGGAATAGTGACATAATATAACATTTAACATTTCTGTGGTGGGAAGAACACCTCAGCAGTCCAACACTCTGACATTTAATTTCAAAAAGGGAAATTATGCAAAAATGAGGAGGTTAGTTAAACAGAAATTAAAAGGTACAGTGACTAGAGTAAAATCCCCGCAAGCTGCATGGAGACTTTTCAAAGACACCATAATAGAGGCCCAACTTAAATGTATACTCCAAATTAAAAAAACATAGTAAGAGACCTAAAAAAGAGCCACCACAGCTTAACAACCATGTAAAAGCAGCAGTGAGAGATTAAAAAAAGGCATCTTTTAAATAGTGGAAGTCCAATCTTAGTGAGGTAAATAGAAAGGAACATAAACACTGCCAAATTAAGTGTAAAAATGTAATAAGAAAAGCCAAAAAAGATTTTGAGGAACAGCTCGTCAAAAACTCAAAAAGAAATTGCAAAATGTTTTTTGAGTACATTAGAAGCAGGAAGCCTGCTAAAAAACCAGTGGGGCTCCTGGACAATTGAGATAGAAAAGAAGCAATCAAGGACGATAAAGCCATTGCGGAGAGACTAAATGATTTCTTTGCTTCAGTCTTCACGGCTGAGGATGTTAGGGAGATTCCCAAATCTGTACCATCCTTTGTGGGTGATAAATCTGAGGAACTGTCCTGGATTGAAGTGTCATTAGAGAAGGTTTTGGAACAAACTGAAAAAACTTAACAATAATAAATCATCAGGACCAGATGGCATTCACCCAAGGGTTCTGAAAGAACTCAAATGTGAAATTGCGGAACTATTAACTGTGGTTTGTAATCTATTCTTTAAATCAGCTTCTGTACCCAAGGACTGGAAGACAGCTAACATAACGCCAATATTTAAAAAGGGCTCTAGAGGCGACCCTGGCAATTACAGATTGGTAAGTCTAACGTCAGTACCGGGCAAATTAGTTGAAACAATAGTAAATAATAA
This sequence comes from Pelochelys cantorii, assembly GCA_032595735.1. NCBI lineage: Eukaryota > Metazoa > Chordata > Testudines > Trionychidae > Pelochelys > Pelochelys cantorii. Next base: position 305,688,567 of record CM064326.1, on the reverse strand, counting down.
AATTGTGACGTGTAGAAGAACATAATTTGTTGGGCAAAAGTCAACATGGTTTCTGTAAAGGGAAATCATGTCTTACTAATCTATTAGAGTTCTTTGAAGAGGTTAACAAACATGTGGACAAGGGGGATCCAGTACATATAGTATACTTAGATTTCCAGAAAGCCTTTGACAAGGTCCCTCACCAAAGGCTCTTGTGTAAATTAGGTTGTCATAGGATAAGAGGGAAGATCCTTTCATGGATTAAAAACTGGTTAAAAGACAGGAAACAAAGGGTAGGCATAAATGGTAAATTTTCAGAATGGAGAGGTGTAACTAGTGGTGTTCCCGAAGGGTCAGTCCTAGGACCAATCCTATTCAACTTATTCATAAACAATTTAGAGAAAGGGGTAATCAGTGAGGTGGCAAAGTTTGCGGATGATACTAAACTGTTCAAGACAGTCAAGACCAAAGCAGACTGGGAAGAACTTCAAAAATCTCACAAAACTGAGTGATTGGGCAACAAAATGGCAAATAAAATTTAATGTATGTAAGTGTAAAGTAATGCACATTGGAAAAAATAACCCCAACTATACATACAATATGATGGGGGCTAATTTAGCTACAACTAATCAGGAAAGAGATCTTGGAGTTATCATGGATAGTTCTCTGAAAACATCCATGCAGTGTGCAGCAGCAGTCAAAAAAGCAAATAGGATGCTAGGAATTATTAAAAAAGGGATAGAAAATAAGATGAAGCATATCTTACTGCCTCTATATAAAACTATAGTATGCCCACATCTTGAATACTGCATACAGATCTGGTCTCCTCACCTCAAAAAAAGATATCTTGGCATTAGAAAAGGTTCAGAAAAGAGCAACTAAAATGATAAGGGGTTTGGAACGGGTCCCATATGCGGAGAGGCTAAAGAGACTGGGACTTTTCAGTTTAGAAAAGAGGAGACCGAGAGAGGATATGATAGAGGTATATAAAATCATGAGTGGTGTGGAGAGGGTGAATAAAGAAAAGTTATGTACTTTTTCCCATAATATAAGAACTAGAGGAGACCAAATGAAATTAATGGGTAGCAGGTTTAAAACTAATAAAAGAAAATTCTGCACACAGCGCACAGTCAACCTGTGGAACTCCTTGCCAGAGGAGGCTATGAAGGCTAGGATTATAACAGAGTTTAAAAAAGAGCTAGATAAATTCATGGAGGTTAGGTCCGTAAAAGGCTATTAGCTGGGGGTAAGGAATGGTGCCTCTGGCCTCTGTTTGTCAAAGGCTGGAGAAGGATGGCAGGATACAAATCGCTTGATCATTGTCTTTGGTCCACCCCCTCTGGGGCACTTGGCATTGGCCACTGTCGGCAGACAGGCTACTGGGCTAGATGGACCTTTGGTCTGACCCATGGCTGTTCTTATGTTCTTAGGGATGTGAATTTTGAACTGGTTAATTGTTGGGGGCTGGAGCAACTCTCTGCCTGCTGTGGGCAGGGGGCTGCTCCAACCCTGGTGAGAGGCCCACCACAGACTGGCGCTGCTCTGAGATTTTCAATCCCTAGTTAGTACTGTTTAAGTTACCACTTCGTTCACAAAACCGTCTCTACTGATCCTTCAATCTGGGATAGTTCCTCACATTTGTCCCCTAAAAAAGAATGGCTCAATTTGGGAATATCCATCACATCCTCTGCATGAAAACCAGCACAAAGAATTCATTTAGTTTCTCCACAGTGTCCTTATCTTCCTTGAGTGCTCCTTTAGCACCTCAATCATTCCTGGAGCCCCACTGATTGTGTGTCAGGCTTTCTGTTTTTGATTAACTTAAAAACAAACAAACAAAAAAAGCAAAAAAAAAAAAAAATCTTGCTAGCTGCTCTTCAAATTCTTTTTAGACCTGCCTAATTATATGTTTACACTTGCTTTACTCCTTTCTATTTTCCTCAGGTATACAAAGGCCTCCCACAGGGCTCCAAAGAGTTCAAAGCCCAAAAAGGTTGATCTTCATCTGTTTCTAGTTTCTGTCTAGGATAAAATCCATTCCCTTCTCCTTGCCACAGCATTCCTATCCAGCCTCATGATATAATCTTTCAAAGTGCCCCCATAAAATTTAAAACCAACTGTGACAAAGTAAACTGTTACTCTAGCCTCTCTAAGATTAGCGCTGCTTCAGCCTTCTCATGGACATAGTGGATGTGGTTTTATTATACAGCCTCAATGACTAGGATTATAAATTCAAAGGTTTGAGGAATCTCAAAGGAAGGCTGAGGGGGCAAAGCTGAGACTCCTAACTCCTACTTAGAAACCATTACTTCCTGTGCTGCTTCTGCCAGGATCTGGTCTCTGCCTCACAGTAGGAGGCAGCAAAGCGCTGAGTACCAGAGAGCACAATCACAACAGGATGGGGCAAAACCAACTTAGAGGAGGCAGGACAGAACTTAGCACTCATGAGTTCACACAGGGAGTTTTTCTAAGGTGCCCTTGAGCTAGTAACATTGTTCTTAAAAAATAAAATGTCTTCATGTCTTGATGATGCAGATTTTTCACTGTGCGAGGCATAGACTGGAATATTTATATTTATTTTTTCAATGCCTTAGGTAAAAACAATTCAAACAATGCCAATTACAGATGTTATTCTCATAAAAACTTCTCATTTCAAAACAACTGAATTTATATTTCCCACAAAAGTTAAAATTACATGCACATATATGAAGGTTAATCACCAAAGATCCACAATAATATATCAGAAGACTTTGCTAAAATAAAAACAGATACTGAACTACATCATTATTACAATGCAATTACACAGAACTAGAAAACTGACTCTGTAGTAAAATATAAAAATCTACAATTATAAATATAAATTTGGTCCATGGAATCACTATAGAAGTATTTACAGTAAGTATCAGGTTACTAGTCTATGTATCTACTGCAGTCTTCAAATGCTGAATATTATAGAGAACAGTATTTTATTTACATTCTACTATATTAAAAGTTATATTTCTAGCAAATGTATGAATTGCTATAAATACAGCAAGTAAATTGGATACTAAAAATGTGACATGTTTATCTGTAGTTGAGAACCCTCCTACCATCTATAAATATGATAACTTTTAAGTTAAAAGTAAAGCCAGACAAGTTGAAAACTAATACCGAAAAACATACCACAATTTCATTCTTAAAAACACTGTAAAATTCAATCAAGTTAGTCCAGACGTAACAAATGTATTACAAGTAATCTTTCAAAAAAAGGCACACATTGTTAAGGATGTGAGTTTGGAAATAAAATCATATGCCACAAAAATAAGTGTTGTTTGTTTGAACAAGGGAAGAGAACAGATTATATAATAGCATATATAAAAACAGTGTCAAATTCCAGGAATGACTGCATGTATGTGTGTTAGTTAAACTAAAGACTCTAAGCTTTCAGCTGCATTTCCATCAGGTAAAGCTGTGCCATTGCTGTCCATGGATGCGGAAGGATTTTCTTCTTGCCTTGTGCTAACAAGACTGAGGATAGCTTTGTACAGAAACTGGTACTGCTCCTGCAGAAGGAAAGAGGATATGTTCAGTTCAGTGCTCTAACAGTGCGAGATTATTTTGTAATACTCTCACACAAAAATAATTTAGCAACTGATGAGTCAGTTTGGCACTTTATGGCCCCTAGCAGTCTACAGTACCTCATTAACTGATGTGTTAATTCTGTGACAAACAGCCCACATCTATACTCTATAACTCAGGGCTTGTCTTCACTATGCCAGCGATCAATGCACCAACTGTTGATTGATCATGTCTGCTTAGACATAATAAATCAATCTCTACGGCTGTGTCTAGACTGGCGCGATCTTGCGGCAGAGCTATGCAAATGAGGCTCAGCGTGGAATATCACGGAGCCTCATTTGCATAACTAATGAGCCGCCATTTTTGCGGAAGAGGCTCTGGCGCAAGACGGAGCTGTCTACACTGCCCCTTCTTGCTCAAGAAAAACCCTCTTGCGCAAAGCCGTCATGCCTGAAAATAATCAGCATAACGGCTTTGCGCAAGAGGGTTTTTCTTGCGCAAGAAGGGGCAGTGTAGACAGCTCCGTCTTGCGCAAGAGCCTCTTCCGCAAAAATGGCGGCTCATTAGTTATGCAAATGAGGCTCAGCGATAGTCCATGCTGAGCCTCATTTGCATAGCTCTGGCACAAGATCGTGCCAGTCTAGACACAGCCTACAGGTACTCCACCAGAACAAGAAAAGTAGCCTAACTTCAACAGGGTCAGGATTCCACCCATAATTTGAAATATTCCCTTTGTCACGACAGTGCAACGCTGGAGTAACAGGACTGAATTGTCTCAAGATTTGCACTGGTGTAACTGACAGCAGAATTCAACACACAATTGTCATCTCTGCAATGAATTTGTATCTATTCCTGCATGGACTTCATTGCAGATTTCTAATCTAATACAGTTTTCTATTTTGCCATTTCCACAACCACAATGAAATTGATCATCAGTGATCACTCAGTGGATCAACAAAGATCTGGGTCCTAGTGGCAGTAATAGTACACTTAATAAATGTTGAGCCTAATCAGACTGAAAACATTCAGGTGATCATTCAAAGGTCTACTTGGAATGTCTGGTACTGTGCATGTAGTCGTTGGTGAAATTAAACCCTAATTTGCATATTATAGTTCAAGTTTTGTGATGGTAGAGAAGGGCTGCATTTTCTGACTGATAATCATTAAATAATATTTTATCAAGGAGACTTAATATATTTAGCTCTTCATATGAAACACTTTATTTTGGAACACAGTTTTGCTTTAACCAATGAAGAGACTCACACTGAAAAATGTGGTTTTGCTGTTCTAATACCTAATTTTGCTGAACAGGTTACATATCTTGACATATACACATTTAGTTTATTTACTTACAATATCTGTGAAGACTCCTGGTCTCATCAAATTTATCATCTTAGCTATCTGATAAACATCCATGGAACTTTCATTTTCCAGTTGATGCATGAGTGTTGTTAATGCACAGAAAGTACCTGCTGTCACTCCTCCATGCCTTTTGAAAGGTAGAAACACACAAAAGAAATGTTTGTATGAACTGGGTCATATTCCCATAGTGGAAGAAGATGCAGAAGCCCTCTCAGTGCATGGGGTGACAATCTGTACTACACCTCCAGGAGGTAAAGCACATAAGGAGGGTGGCAACTATGGTGACTTTATGCCACTTTTGCATCCCTCTGATCCTTGGCTGCTTCAAGGCTAACAGTGTACTTAAGATATCCCTGTGGCCTAAGTTATGGGAGCCTTTATGGCCTGCCTTGTGGGCATCAACACAGCCAGGAATCTCAGCAGCACTGACACATGCAGCCCAAAGGCAAGCCCCTCTTGCTCCCACCTTTCCCCTACTAGCTCCCCAATTCTAGGGTTTTTGAGGGAGTCCTCAGGATGCAGCTTTATGGATGTCTCTACAGTAACTGCACTAAGTTGTCCCCTGACAAATAGAACCAGGGCTTGTCTTCATGCCAGAGAGATTCACACTGCTATGATCAATCTTCTGGTATTTGATTTAGCAGGTCTAGTAATGGTGCACTAAATAGAAAGCTGGCAGAGCCTCCATTGTCCACAGTTCTCCTTGCAGTTGTAAGGAGTAAAGGAAGCTGATGGGAGTGTTTCTCCTGTCAATCTCCCACTGTGGGGCCACCGCAGAAAAACAATGTAATGCAATTGTTTTAGCTGGAATTGTGTATCGTATATCAATTTTCTCTGCCAATGTGGACCTGGCCTTATTAGTGCTCCTTTATGCCACTCTAGCACTTTTGCCCATGGTAAAGGGGCCAGAGCAGGGGTGAGAATCTCATCCACAGAGACTTCTAAGGGCCCATGTCCAAACAGCATATTCACTTGTCACTATAATAAAAAATGACACAAAATTATGTAATCTCTATTGGATGGAAACTGGTATTTCTTTCAGAGGATCAAAAAACAAAGACCCTACTAAAGGACATTCTTGATGTTGAGTCAAGTGTTTCTCTTGCTGAAGCCTTTGAAATAAGAGGCTAGTTCTGCTGCTTTTGTTATTTGCTCTCTATGTAGGCTTCAGGCCTGAATTCAATGGATCAGGTTCTTTTTGAGAAATAAGCTTGAGTGTGGTAGGATAATGCCCATGTATGTTGTATCCAAAGCAAAGTGAAAGTTGCAATGCTTACTCGTCATGCACTATCATGGGTCCATCTCTGTTGGAACTTTCTTCTTTTATGATACTTATCAGTTCAAATGTTTTACTAATAGGGCTGTCAGGATTTGGCCATTTGGGACATTGAAAATGCCTCACTTCAAGTACATAGTCATCCTAAAAGGAAAATATCATGATTAATAGGTTTTGCATCAATCTAGCTCTTCAAAGAATAGACTGCCCTTGTATGATATCTTGTGGAGAGTTGCACACGCTAATATCTCACGTTTTAAAGCTTAAGAGCTGAGTCTTTGAAGGTATTGACTTATTGTGCCAGCAAAACACATATATGCTCAAAATTAATCATGTGAGTAGGCTGACGTCAATGTATTAAGCTACTGTGCTCAGTAAGTTTCAGTACTAATCCATTAAATTCATGGGGTTAATTTGGTAATACAACTGTATTTAACCTAGCATTTCTATGATGTTTCTATGAAAATTACTCGGGCATTTGTATGATTAAAACAACTTGGCATTTTTGTGTGTAGTAATTGGCTATGTTCTTGATGCTATGGTATTCCAGTCATGCAATTATTTGTATTGCCGTTTATGAAACGTGCAGAGGCCCAGATGGGAGGAAAGCCTCATTACTTTGCGCACATAGAGAAACACATGCTGTCTCTCCAGAAAGTTTGCAGTCTGTGTCCTGAATCCACAAAAGGTATTGAGGTGCCTAAGCCCCAGATTTACACCCCAGTGAAATATAGCTATGCTAAAGTGTACACCAGCCCTTACTCTGGGCATCTGGACACCTATCACCACCTAAGATTCACAGACTGGAGGGAGATGCATATTTACTCATCTATCTTGTCTGTAGGGCCATGTCTAATAGGCACATTTAGGTACTGGCTGGGCACTTCACAAAACAGCTGATTATTGAGCTTCCCCTGTATGCTTTAGCTCAGTGGTTAGGGAACTCACCCGGGATGTGGGAAAGCACTAGATCAAGATCTGATGAGAAGGAATTTGAAGATTAAGTATCTGTTAATTGAGTGACTTGGTCACTGCTCTATGGATTATTTTAATTTGGGTTTCCCTCAATCTCTCCAATTTAAGCTGTTCCACTTAAATAATTGAATAATGAAATATTAATTGGGCCAAAGAAAAGGCTGGACTTACTATGTAGTCTACTGATTAGCATGCTTTCTTGAGTGGTGGCAGATCCATGTTCAACTCTCTTCTCCTCCAGAGGCAGAATGGGACTTGAACCCAGAGGTTTCTTTGCATTCTAGATAAGCACCCCAACCACTGGGCTAACATTATAAGGCAAGCCTAACATATGCTCCACTCCCCTAGGCAGTCTCTGAGCATGCTTAGCAGGTCAGATCTGCAAGGCAAGAGTGGTGTTTGCTTTCCTTCCTGCCTATTTCCCCCGAGATACAGGTGCCTCCCTTCATCCTGGACTTCAGCTCCCATTTTTGTGAGAGGGATGAGGCTTAGGTTACACTTCTCTTGTCAGCATCTCTCATTGGCTAATTAGCCCTTTCCTCACCTAGTATGCTGGCTTTTATGGATCATGTTCTAAGGCTCCTACGTCTCCTCCTTTGTGGTATAGGGAGCTTATGTGTCTAATTAAGGCTTTGTGGATCACAGTTTATTCCAGTGTTTCTGAGGCCACATCTATGCTTAACCCTGGATTGACGGTCCAGAGATTGATCTTCTAGCATTCGACTTAATGGGTCTAGTAAGGACCTGCTAAATTGAACGCTGAGGGTGCCCTTGTCAGCACTGGTACTCTTTCTCCTTGTGAGAAGTAAGAGAAGTCAATGGGAGCATTTCGTCTGACAACCTCCCGCTCTAGGAACGGTGCCAAAGTTCGAAGCAAGGTACGTCAATATCAGCTATGCAATTAACATAGCTGGAGTTGCGTATCTTGATTAGAACTCATCCCCTAGTGTAGACTTGACCCTACACACCTAATAATTCAGGGGTGAAATTCAGGAGTGCAATGCCTGATTCCCTCTGATCCATGTGGTTAAAGCACGTCACGTATTTTTTTTTAAATGATTAAACCCTTTAAAACTTAACTTTAACAAATCAAATCCACATGAATTTACCACTTTAATGATGTTACCTGTGTAGCTTCTAGAATAAAGTCTTGGATTATAAGCTTTTCCTCATTAGACAGACACTTGTGTTCTTCAGCAATCATAGTCACTTTAAAGCTCTCACAATTTATAGGCTCATCTTTGTTTGGCCAGTAAACAAATTCATCTTCAGCCTAAAAAAACCCCACACAAAGTTAACTAATGTTCTTTCCAGGTCTCAAAATAAAACACTCCAACATAGCCTCTTTGATAGAGAAATAATGCAAAATGTATGCCAGTGACAATCTTAAAGGTCAATTTATGCATTTAAATGTGATAGGATTAAAAATGTCTTTTTTTTAACCTGTATGTTAGGCATAGTTTACAGGTCTCAGAAATTGCCTTAATCACTAATACTAATTTAAAAGTCTTTCCATTTATGAAAAGAATAACATTTTTGAAATGTTTGCAGAGAAAGTGAGACTGCACTTTCTCTTCACGGCTATTGCTCAGATCACAGAAGTATCTCTCAAGCATTTGTATGACTGTCTTCCAAAATGCACCCTCATATACTGTCCCCTTCCCATTTCCTCAGGTCTAACCCAAAAACATAAAAATAACCTCCCCCAAGATGTTCCTATGGCATATGCTATTAGTCACTGAAGAGTGCATTAGCTCAGTCTTCAAGTATACACACAGATCCAACACCTGAGCATCTCTCTCAGTTTTTACTCAAACTACTATTGCTTTCAGTTGAAGTTTGCCTGAATAAGGACTTTATGATTTGGCCCACAGTAAATAGCACAAGCTGATTTCCCATCTGGTTTAGATCAGTACTATCGTATTCTTTTAAAAACTGTATTTGGTAGAATCCCAGACTCCCTAACCAAATTTTGTGCTGACCTGTTTGTTTTTAAATTAGGATAGTATTATAGCCTACATTAGCTCAAACCAGAACAATTAACCATGAATCTTACCATGTTCTGACTATCAGGAAGCATGACTATTAACTGAGCATTATGATCCCATATCATTCTCCAGAAATCCTTGATGGTATGTAACAGGGGATGCTGGGTAATAATGAATTCGTTACTTTGATAATAACCCTGCAAATAAAAAACATCAGTCTGAGAATTGATGTCCACCAATATATGTATTTAAAGAAAACTTTTACTATACAAAGACAGACAGACAGAGCTAGGTTGGCCTGTATTTCATATGGCTTAGGAACAGAAATCAATGCATGTCATATAGAAAAGGAGAAAAATCAATAAAAACAAAAAATTAATGTTCAAGCTTCCCCACCTCCTAAAATGTATTGCAATCAGCAGAGAGTTAATGGTGAACTGACAACTCAAAATAAAAATGTATGTCAGCTGAGATATATGTACTAATTGATGTGGCCTAGGAGGGAATTGGGGGTGGAGGACAAAAGAATAAATTCAATTTCTTAAAATAATTATTCTTTCTCTCTGTGAAATCCTCTAGCACTTCACTGCTTTATGAAAGAAAGCTCAGACATGCCTGCCAAATGTCACTCATCAGGAGTGACAGCTTCTGCTGGCACTCTCACTTATGCCTGGCAAAATGTCATGCATAAACGGGCCTGCAGGCAGCGGGCAAGGTTTCCCATCAAGTCCTTCTACCAGCTGGCAGAGGCCACTCCTAGAGCTTCTGAATATAGAGCTAAGGCTTTTTCCTCCTCTCTCTCCTTCCATTCACTGTTCTCAGTGCCTCACAGTGAGGCAGGATAAGGAGAGAAATAAGTGGCCAGTTCAGCGGATCCCTGGCCCCGAACAGCAACACGTTCCACTCTTAGGAGATGGCTATGGAATGAGGGACATAACAGTGAAGGGGTTAAAAAGAAATCCAAAGGAAAAAAATGATGCCAAGAAAAAGCAGAAAGTGGGAGATTATATTCTATGTCTCTTGTTCAAGCATTAAAACATGCATAGACTGATCCCTGAACAGGATCAGAGAGGAAACAAGGCTATGGCCCCTCTCCTGCAACGCATGGATACTATTTTGCCAGAATGATTCACTGTGGCCTGTAAAAGCTTGGTAGCTTTAATTAATCGTGAAAGGTTGCCCATTATTGGTGTTAAACTGTACTATTTCAAAAAGTGTTGTGTATTCCTACTGCTCAGTTAGTCAAACTCTAATGTGTTTGAGTGGACTTAAAAACAATTCCAATGCAGCATCCACCAGGGAAGAGCGGAAAGTGTGAAAAATGAGGGAAACAGCAGGGAGCCCCTTCAAAATCAAGACTATGCCACTAACATGCACATATTTCTCAGCTCTACAAATACATCTAGCAGTATAGAATATTTTTAAAGCAGAACAGCTCATGTAACTTACCATAATATAGGAAGCATTGATGTAATCTGTACCTTCACCAGACAGTGATGAGATCCCCACTCTGGATCGTTCCACTGTAAAAGGAAGTTGTGAGCTAGTCTATATGTTGTAGTGTCTGGTTCATACATTATAGAAATTATAATAACATAAAGATTCATGAAACATGATAAAACGTCACCCAGCTATCTACTTTCTTCTCCTACCTGTGGCTGCTTAGGGCAGGTCTACACTACTGCTTATGTCAATATAACGTGCATCACATAAGTGTGTGAAAAAGCCACTCCACTGAGTGACACGTTCCAATAACCCAACCACTGCATATTGGCATTATGTCTGTGAGAGACACTCTCCTGCCCATGTAGCTTCTGCCTCTTGTGGAAGTGGAGTAATTATTCTGAAAGGAGAGCTCTATGCCATCAGCATACAGCAGCTTCGCCTGACATGCTGACGTTGTGCCAATGCAATGCTTCTAGTTTTGACTAGCCCTGAGTGTGAAGCATTCCTGCACTTAAATTCCATGCAGGAATTTTGTACCCTCTACCCCACTCCCATGCATGTATCTCTCAATCTTGTTAAGGGAAGATGTAACTTTACACAATGTACACAGAATTATTGCCATCAAAAGCAACTGATTTAAAGACGCCTACCAGGAATGACTGATGAAGTTCTGTTCTTTTCTCTGTTACACTGTTTCAGTGCAGTTGAATAATCACACTGCTGTATATTAGATTGGCTCAGTAGCTGAAAAATACGGTAAAAGAATCATGTTACTATACAATACAGACAACAGAGATGAACTATACAGCTGGTTGTATTAAAATCAGCTTTCAGTGATGTCTTAATTTGATAAGTGCTGCACATTTAATTTTAATGCTCTGCTAATTTTGGTTTTCAAGAGAAAGTACGAGTGAGGGGAATACACACTCTGATATTATTTGATTCGTTAGAAATTGAACCTTCAACATTCCTTCCAGTTTACACTTGGGATCTGGCTTGTCATGTACTTGCAGCAATGCAGCACTGTTAGATTCCCTTCTGAGCTCACCAGCTCTTAATTTCTCTGAAAGGGTAATTGTTGAGCAATATGAGGTGCTACTTCCCTCCAGGGAATGACTGAGTAGCACTACGAGCTCATCCTATCCAGGAGAGTGACAAACTATGAATTACAATTAATAAGTGTGGTTTGTGCCTGCTCAGTAGTTAATTATCTCAGAGAAATGCCAGTACTGTGCATGTGTCAGTACCATTTGTTAGTAAATTATAGCACTTATTCTGTTGTACCCCACGCAACCCAGCAAGCAGGCAGGTGGGATTTGTTTCCAGAATGAAAATTAATTTGAAAAGGCAAATCTCCCACTTAAGAGACCAGGTTCACTCCAATCAGCAAACTGTACCTACCTGCTCCAGCCACTGGCACTGCAGCTGGTGGCAGTGGCCATAACAGGGGTGTGTGGAATCAGAATCGCCCATATCTTCTCCATGCCACTCTCCTGCCCAGCCAGTGCTGCATATTTTTGGGGCTGTACTGTCTGGTTCTGCCAGCCCTGTAAAGCAGATTGCAGGCACCATGTGCCACTACAATCCCTTCCAGGCAGTCTTTGCACAGGTGGGGCCCCTCTGGCAGGGACACGTTATAAATCAGGTCCAATATCCACCTTTTAAAGACTGTTTCCAGCCCGTGTTTTCCAAAACCATGACATGTTTGAAGTAGAATTCATGATTAGGTCTTTTAACCTCACATATTATATGTACTTTTGTGCTGCTCTAGATCTAGTCTCAGCAGGTATCACTATAGAAAAGTAATGGAAAGCTGAGGAGGTAGAATCAGTTACTTCATCTAAAGCCCATTGTTTACTCTGATGGGTTGGAGTATGAAAATGACACTGCCCTGGCACTTTTCATTTTGACATCCAAGAAAGCTCACCTTGAATTGTTTCTCAAGCTTTGTCTTGCCTGTTGGTCCAGGTATTAAGAGAACATTAACGTAGGCATGAATGTGACTGTCAGGAACTTCTGTTTCTTTACTGAGTATGGCTTCAACCAATGCATCATGAATAAAGATGTATTGCTCCTAGTAAAATAGCAACAAACATCTTAGCTCTAGCAATTGTCAGATTGCTCCCATGAACACCTTCTTCGGTTAAACTGCCACTGTTGGTTCACAGCAACCTTTCTGTATGATTATGGATTCTTCCCATCTTACTACTATGATTTAGTCAGCTGAATTGTTACATAACTGAAGAGAACGCCAACTTAAGATGTGTGGAAAACTTTTTCTGAAGTCTGGGAGCCAGAAATCCCCTCTGAATAATGCTGACTGTGCCAATGACTCTCCATTAACTGGGTACCATTAAAAATAGATCAGTCTTTGCCACCCAGCATGTGCAATGTACCACAAATCTTCTATATAGTTAGAGAAGGGATGACAGTGGTAAGTGTGATATTTGTTGGCTAATGAAGCATGTCTACACAGCAGTGTTACTTTGAAATAACAGAGTGCGCATCTACACAGCAAGCCCGTTATTTCAAAATAATTTCGAAATAACGGGCTTCTAACTCCCCAACTCCTGTAACCCTCATTTCACAAGGAGTAAGAGAAGTCAAAGGGAGAGTGTTCTTCCTTCAACTTCCTAGCGTGTAGACAGCGCCAAAAGCCGAGTTAAGATACGTTGACATCAGCTATGCAATTAACATAGCTAAAGTTGCATATCTTAATTCGACTTTAGCCCACAGTATAGAAGTACCCATCATGATCAATGTAATTAAAGATAATCAGGACGTCATGAATCTTTTTGATTGTTTGAATTGCAGCAGCAAAGCCCAGGTTTCCAAAAATATACCACATGTACATTGTATGAACTCCTGAAGGGGGAGGCTTCTTAGATGTGACCAGAAAAAGACCGTCCTTTTGTACTGAAATATAATTTAAAACCCGTAAGTCCATTAAAAATCACATTGTGACTGAAGGCACCCCTGTAGCCAAACGATATACAGTATTAGAATAACCTTTGTATAAAATACAAATACAGCTGTTCTTAACACAGAACCCCAAAGGGTACTGGCAGGTCCTCTGTTTAATTTTATTAAATCTGACCCTTTAGAGCTAGATATGGAATTTATGGCCCTGTCTTTTTCACAGAAAATTCAGATTACTAACTGATCATTCTCCATTAGTCTGATTACACAGAATGAAAGACTCCAATTCTCAACTGCTCCAATACAGTCTCATTCTCCGAGACTAGAATATGGAAAATGTGCATAAAAGAGAAACAAAAACATGGTGGCATATGTACTGTCCAGGAAAGAGGGCTATTGCCTCTGGGTTGGTCAGTGGCTAACTCTCTTGGAGCGTTGTAAGGGTTCTGTGTGACTGAATTCATCTCTGTGCTCACGCCTTACAAATTATTGTAATTTGTACAAAATATGCCTTGTGAGGTGTCATTTGAAAACTAATAACTCACTGGTCAATAATACTATGAAGAAACGTGTAGAGCAACATTATAAGCAAAGTTATGAATTCCATCTGAATGATGTCGGTAGCACATGTTTAAACCCACATAGCCCCAATGAGGCAGGAATCGTCAAACTGTTCTCAAACAAAAGAATGTGTGTTTACCTCAATTTACATATAAGTTGTAAACAGGATCCTCAGACAGCGAGAGGGGGAAAACAGGAGACAAGGAAAATTTGCGTTTCAGCAAGCAGAGGTGAGAAGAAACAACTGTGCAACCTCTTTTTTCACCAGACACCATGTCTCCTTTTTTGCTTGAACAAACTTTAACTAAAGATAATCCTTAGGAAAGTGCATTTCAAAGGGTGATGATCTATAAAAGTGAGGGTGAAATCACCTCATGTATCTCTCCCAATACCGATAACAAAACAAACAGCCTTTGGACTTTGGAAGCATCTGGATTTAAAAGTTGGTCAGCAATATTACTGGAAATTTGTAGTAAAAATTTCACCTTGAACCAAGCCTAGTTTGTTAAATTTAATACTAGGAAATACTTTATTTCTTTTCTAACCATTTCTGACTTTAACTTCTCATACTTGTACTCACTTTAATTCTTTCTGTTCAATTTTTTAACCAAAACTAATCCATTGTTGTGAACTCTGTTGGTAATTCCATTTGGTGTAGCAGACCTTAGAGGGGCAAAAGACCTAACATAACTGGCCTACCCAGGAAAGGTCTGGACAATGCAAAACACAGACTTTGAGGGGGGGAAATTTGGGTCTTGGAGTCACCCTGCAAGTAGTAACCAAGGCTGCTGGATCCAGAGTATGGCTGGTGTTTGATGACAAGCTGTTGGGATCAGAACTGCTGGACCAGAAATATGAGTCTACTCTACACAAATACACGGGGTGTGACTTGCATGCTGGCAGACTGTGAATAGACCAAGTGAGGGCTACAGCAGCAAAGCATTGTGAGGCACCCTCATTGGTCTGAATTGAACCCTGAAATGTCATACACCCATGCTATGCATATCCCCATCCATTCTGTGACACCAACAATTCCTATAGACATAGGACAAATTAAATATGGAATGAGAGCCTTGGGCAGAATTTTCCAACCAGCTTCTTATTTAGCTCTATTCAGCTCTCTTCCTTGCTATCATAGTAAGCCTCTCTTCCCCCACTTCCTAGGGCTATAAATGTATTCCCTCTCTCACACCATTTTAACACTTGGTCCTCTCCTTTGTGGCTACTTTCTTTTCAAGTTAAGGTATTTCTAAGGCATCTATCACCATGGTATCTAAACATGTGCATCATCTGACTACAGCTGTTGAGGATTGAAATAGATGTCCCTATCCCCTTCCTACTTATATGCATTGTTTCTCTTTGACATAATACCCTTCTGACTACCTTTCTCTGCATTACTGGTTCACTAGCCCTTTTACAAGTATCCTGGTTATTGAATTATCAACAACTCTATACATGAGCTCAGGCAAAAATCTCCCCAGAAAAGTGCTACTGCAAGAGGCATGGTGGACATTTCCTCTCTCTCTGTAGTCTTCCGTGGTTAAGAGACTAATGTTGCCAACAGTACAGATCACTTTCTGGCTCACTGATTAAGGGAGCCAGGACCAAACTGTAAAAGCAAAGAGGGAAACCAAACCGGCAGGAAATCCAGTATGGTGTTTGGTCACCCTCCTGTTTATTGGAGCCAATGAGGAGGAGGAACTCTGTGTCTATGTTGTTGCTAACTGTGTCACAGAAGCTGGCTTTCATTTGTTTATCATAACACATGTTCTCTTCTTACCTCAGTCTGCACCAAGTAGTTCCTTTGTGTACGTATGTGTTTTAAGAATCCAAATATGTTGACTGTCCCTTCATGCTGAATTTGCTGCAGCATGCTGTCTAATACTATGTACGTGCCTGTTCTCCCAACACCAGCACTGTAAAACAAAGAAATGCACCTGAGTCTGAAGCAGGTTGAAAGAACTCACATGAGGTGAATTATTGCTCCTCAGATACCAGGTTTTCAATCCAAGCTCTGAAGCTCTGACATACGGATTTTACACATACTGTTTTCAGTTACACTCTTAATGTAAGGAAGGTAATGAAGAGGAATCTCTCCCCTTCCTCTCTAGTCATCTTTTTTAAAGGGGAAGAAGACTTCTTTCTCAGCTCCTTCTGCCATTCTCCCCGCATCCCAGCTTAAACAAGACTTGTGATTTTCTATTGGTTTGCAGCTTTCAAGCCTCTAATGCTCCAGGTGTCGTCAGAGGCAGGAATCAAGGTATTTCAAAGAAGGTGCACTATATACCAGCACTTCAGAGCTCTGATGTGCTCAGAATGCTCTCAGCTGATACATGTGACACTTCAGAAGCGAGGCGATGTTTACCATATCTTACAAATTCTGACACTGACTAAGGTTCTTCCAAAGGAGATACTGCACTGAGGAAGATCCTAGGATACATCAGAACTGTGCAAGTACATTAGCAAATGTAAATCTTATTGCTCGTCAGACATAGCCCAGAAAAGCAAGCAAAAGGTGAGGCCTTCCTAAATAAACAAATAGAAGAAAAGGAGTCAACCTTGTTTAGTTAATGGCCAGTTGATTAAGAGTTTATAAAAATCCTATTGATTGTGTAAGGAGGTCATTGGTGCTCAAGTATTTTAGGACTCATGATACTGCCATAGCCTAATGTTAACATCAAATTTTGCCCTAACACACCATACATATGCAAATACCATTCAATTTAGCATGAATATACAAATGGCAAAATTTGTCTGTTATGTTTAGAACCTTAATTAAAACTTTAATTTGTATTTTTATCCTGGATTACAAAACACTGTCCAGTTATTTAACACCAGCTCAGATCTAACAGTGATGGATGAGGTATAAATATCTCTATAGTAAACAATTAATTTAGGTTCCTCATGAACAGTCTGGGTTAGTGGTATTAAGCCAATATTCTGCTCTTTGCATATATTCACAATTCCATTTATGGCTACTGAGTATGGCCTACCAGGCACCATATACTCTTATGAGAAATGGCAAACATTAAATAACAAAAGCACTGAAATATGAAAATAATTAAGCACAATTTTATAAAAATAAAAATATTTTCTCCTCTGTGTAACCTGGAAATGTAACAAGAGAAGTTAGTCTCATAGTGTGAGATTCCTTTAAAACTCCATATGACCAACCAACCAATTGTTTATAAAACAATTTGCAAATAGAATCCTGAAATTTGTACATGACCCAGTGGAGAGGTCTGAATGAAGCCATATCACTTAGCATTTTAAAAACATTATTGAGGGCTATCATAATGCTGATTTCTCTGCAATCCCTTGGAATATAGCTCAATGTTGGTATTTCTGAAAAGCTTCAGTGTTGGACTTCTGAAGTACAATCAGTGGTGGAGACATCAGCATAACAAAGAAAACGTGATAATTTTTTTCCAGTGCAAAAAATGTTTCAGTAGAATTAGATCATCCTGAAACAAAATATCTTCAACTTGTAGCATTTCTATGGCAACTTTACCTGTTGGTTTCTTCAGTCTCAGCCCCAGAAGGACAGAATTCATGAGCGTCTCTTGTCAAACGTTCCATTAAAGATGAGTTACTATAGTGGGAAACCAGAACCTGCTTATATATTTTCCAGTAACCTTATACTTCACTGGTGCTGGGAAGTAATCCCAGGTCCTATAAGCCCCTTTAAAGCAACCTTCCTGGGCTGCTTCTGTCTCGGTGAGCATTACCAAAACCTCTGCCTACAACTTGTAGCTCCATCAGAACTCAAGTATTTTCCCTTGACCTCTCCTCTATTACAAACCATTGATAGAACACAAGAGTCATGATACAATCAACAGAGCTGCTGTTCAGCAGGTAGCATATTTAGTCTTCTTTTCTGCGGTCTCCATTTAGAACTATACCTTGCAACTGCAACTCTGCACCAAAGACCATGTTAGCTGAAAAAAGTATAAAATATGTTTTTGACAGAATTGAAAAAGTTGCTGCAATATATGCATCAGAAAAGCCCTTGGCTACCCAAACAGCAATAGATACACGCAAAAGAAAAGCAATTTGAAAAAAAAGTGTAGCACAGTGTAGCATCACATTGTTTACAGTCACCAGGCAATACATGGTACTGGAACATCCAGCTAATTACTCAACCTTACAAAAGCTGTAACTACTAGATGAAAAAAAAATTGTGTTCTTTCATCAGTAATTATTATATATTCATGTGAAATTCAGCCTAAAATGCCATTGAAAAATTATTTTTTGAGCAAACAAGCAATAAGTGAAAACCACACCTGCAATGAACCACAACTGGCCCCACAGCATGACGCTTAGCATATGATGCCTTTCGCACAAATGTGAGGACAGGGAGTGTATATTCTGGAACACCCATATCAGGCCACTGGGTATAATGGTATTGAGTAACTACACGTCCACTGGACCTTCCTTTCTGGGAACCCTAAAACAGAAAATAGTTATATATGTTAATAGGCCAAGCCAAAGAAAGGCCATCTTTTGTTTTCTTCATATGCCTAATATTCTATTTTGCAACTGAATTAACATAGTCACTATTCAGAATAAAGCACGCCAGATCTTAAGAATACTAGTAGTGAATCATAGCTATATGTATTATAATGGCCAAATTGTGCCTTCCTTATAAGAACACGAGGGATTTTTTAAAATTACTTTAGTGAGTCAATACGCATGTTGACTTTGGCTTCACTGGAGCAGGCTTAGATCTCTTTGAATTCATTTGGACTACTCCTGATTTACATTGGTCTAAGGCCTGGTCTATCCTACATGGGAAGGTCAAAGTAAGATATGTAAACTACGTAGCTGGAGTTGATGTATTTTACATTGCGTTTCTGTGCCATCCACACAGCAGGAGGCCAACGGGAGCAAATGCTCCTATCAGCTTCCCTTACTCCTCATGAGGAGCAGGAGTACCTGCATTGACAAGGGAGCCCTTTCAGTTCAATCTAGTGGGTCTATACTAAACCAGCTAAATCAAACTCCAGAAGATTGACTGCAGCAGTGTCGATCTCCCATGTAGTGTAGACATGCCTTAAGTGTGTATTACCACAAGGCTGTTCAAACAAGTGTATCTCCTCCCTCTTCCTAGAACAAGTCTTCCTCTTAACTTGAATCATCTAGCCCTAGAGATGGAGCAAACATTACTGAGCAAGATTATTTCAATCTTTCTACTTTTCTGTTAGTTTTTTCCATCCTGAGAATTCCTCCTTAAGTCTAAGTGATGTCTACAGCAACAGACTGGTATGACCATAGTTCTTCCCCTACAGGGGATGTTACTGCCTTCAATCAACTTGCTCTGTAAGAACATGACATGTGGCCTCAATTGCAATTTTAATTATGTGTCTAACTGGGCATTATACAGCTGGGAGGCCATAAACTATTCATCCAGAGAGCACTCAGGTAAAACTCACTGTGAAAACAATGGGAATTTTGCTTGGGTAGGGGCTGAAGGAGTCAGCACTAAATTTGTATGAAAACAAACTGACATTACTATTATTTTTAAAGGTTCTGAAAATCATAAAACAACTCTGAGTCCAGGATGTGCTTTTGAGATTTTACCAACCTTTTTTATTTTGATGTTTCTAATAGTAAAATTCCTCACAGTGTAGTAGGCAAGCACATGAACACTCTTCTGAGTGACCAAAAAGTTTCCATATTCTTCGCTACCATCAGCAGGCCAGTACTGGTCACACTTTCTCTGTCATGGAGAGAGAACACAGTGTCATACTTCAGGATTAAAATGAACAAATTTCAGGGCACTATCATCTGCAGAAGTGGGAACTCCATGGACACATAACAAAGGTAGAATTTGTCCTTTACTCTGTGCTTGGGCATCTCTGCTCTGCTATCCTCTTATCAGCCTAAAACGCTTAGTATTTATTTTGAATCTCAAAGTTGGGCTTTGCATTTCTTTCAGAAGCAAGAATGATGTAAAAAAGAATCCTTAAGGACAATTATTGCCCAAATAGCCTATTGAGTATTAACTGCAAAAGAATTCATGGTCCCAGATCTCCACCTGACATAGAAGAAGCTGTAGAAAGGGAAAGCATATTTGTGGTGCCTGCAGTTCTTCCCTCAGGTGTGTGGGGATGGCTGTCTCTTGGAGAAATGGAGTCTACAATCACAGAATAGGTCAGGACCTTGAGAAGATGCTGGACAGGATAAATCCCTCTGCCTCAATTACAAGGAACCTCATAGCAGCATCTCCACGGCTGAGTTCTCTCTGCTACTGACTTCTCCACCATATCTATGCACCAGGTGAAATTTTAGTGGCAAGTGGTCACTGAATTTAACCTTTGCCAGAGAAGCAGGCCCTGCGCATCAAGGAGCCCAAGGCCAGAAAGGGGACCAATGTGATTATCTAGTCAGACTCCTGTACAACACAGGCCACAGAACTTCCCCAGAATATTTCCAGGAGCATTTCTTTTAGACTAACATCCAACTGGGATTTAAAAATGGTCTTGATTTAAAAATCCACCACAACCTTTGGAAATTGTTCCAATGGGTAATTACTCTCACTGTTAGAAATTTACAACTTATTTCCTGTGTGAATTTGCTAGTTTCAGCTTCTAGCCATTGGGTCATTTTATACCTTGTCTACTAGATTGAAGTGACCATTATTAAATATTTTCCTATGTAGATACATAGAGGCTGTAATGAGTCACCCCTTAACCTTCTCTTTGTAAAGCTACATAGGCTGAGCTCCTAGATTCTATATGTTTTCCATACTTTAACCATTCTCATGCCTTTTCTCTGAATCCTCTCCAATTTATCAACATACTTTTTCAATTATGGGCATGGAAACTGTACACAGTAGTCTATCAGCAGTTACACCTGTGCCAAATTCAGAGCTAAAATAAGCTCTCTGGTCCTACTCAAGATTACCAGTTAATGGATCCCAGGTATAGATTAACCCTTTTGGCCACAGTGTCATATTGGGAGCTTGTGACCAGCTGATTATCCACCATGACTCCCAATTTTTTTTCAGAGTCATTGGTTCCCAGGATAAAGGACCCCCTCCCCCATCCTGTTATTATGGCCCACATTCTTTGTTAATAGACATATACATTTACATCTAGCCATATTAAAATACATATGGTTCTCTTGTGCACAGTTTAACAAATGTTCCAGATTGTTCTATAAGTGCCCTGTCCTCTGCATTATTTATCAATCCCCCAAATTTTGTATCAGCTACAAACTTTATCAGTGATGATTTTATGTCTTGCATACCTCACCATCCGGGTAGCTGTAGGGCCTGGAGAGAATAGACCTAAACAGTTCTTGCCAAATGCCAAAATGATTGTTAATAAAGTTATTCTTATAATTTTAGGTTATTATAAATTTGCTTTTGCCATTACTGAATTTTAAGAAACATTTATAATTGTTTTCATACACATAATGCTTGGAGATTATAATAGCTCACACGCTTATGCTTTTTTGTTGCTTTTCTAATGAAATGTTTATGTTAATTTAGGAAATCTCTGGGAAATCTCTTCTTTCTGTTAATCAGTGATGGATATCAGAAGATGACACCTTGTTAGTCATAAAACTGTATTTATTACTTCCAACTTAGTTTACACAGATTCTAAGATGCAGCTTTATGACTTCCATTTCTGTTATGTTCTATAATATTTTCTTTTCTACTATATTTTGAAAGATGCATATAAATGTTATTGCAACTTCCCCTTTGTATAGAATATTTGATAGAAGTCCAATCACAAATTGTAAATGTATGTAGGCTGTATATGTAGGAACCATTTGGTTTTGGTGGAGACAATATAAAGAAATGCATTCTTACCCTTCCTTTCTCAACAAGATTAGTTATCATCACAATGACTTCCACGTTATGCTCCCAAATCATTCTCCAGAAATCTTCTGCTGTTGATTTTAAAGGCCCTTGAGCAGCAATGTAAGCTTTTGGCTTGTTGTAGCCCTAAATTAAAATATGACAAATGACACTTGTTAATGGATATTTAGTGTGAAAAGGGCAGTTGTGTAGAGTACATGACATTTAATATATCTGGATACAATAGAAAACTTCACACAGGTTCAGGTATTTTTTTATGTGTAATGATTTCATTCACATAAAACCTGTGGGACCAGATAAAATGTGAATGGAATTATTATGTTAATATGCAAAATTCCAGCAAAGGGAATATCTTACTGCAGTGTTTCCCAAACTATGGCTGCTGGGGTGATCCGGGCTCCCGGAGTGCCCATGCGGTGCCGGGTCCCCCAAGCCCTGGCCTGGGCAGCCAGGTGAAACTGAAAATTTATTCATTTTTCATTCTTTTTTTTATATGCGTTTATATTTTTGGGCTGCAAGAACCAGTACTAAAAAAACCAGGTTCCAACTAAAGTAAAAAGTTTGGGAAACCCTGGTCTAGCCAGCTTTCTATCCATCTTACAGTCCATTTATCCAATCCATATTCCCTTAACTTGCTGGCAAGAATATTGTGGGTGACCGTATCAAAAGCTTTGCTAAAGAGGGCACTGGGGGCTTTGGGAGGACCAGAAACAACTTATTTGCATATTCATCATTTGCTTAATGAATATGCAAATATGCAAATGAATGTTACCAGTCCGCCAAAAGCTTGTGACTGGATTTACTGGTCCCTGTGTCAAAATGTTTGGGAACCCCTGCCTTACTGTGCATTGGATTACTGTATGTTCTGGTAGAACACTGACAAAAAGACCTGTTATGATATTACTGTAAGAAATAAAGCAGTATCAGTTCACATATAACGGGTTTAAAGAATGAGGTACTAAAACTGAAAAAGTGCTGTCCCCCTGAGATCATCATCTGAATGGCATACACATCTCATGAGATTATCCCAGATAGAAGAATTAAATATCAACTAAAAGTATATAAAAATACAGAAAGTCAGAACTGAAATACTCACTCTGTACTGTTGTACCACATAATTTATGGTACATAAAATCATCAGCTGTTCTGAAACCTCTACAATAACTGAATACAAGAACATGTGTTCAAGACAGAATCTGAGATTTATTTTCCTATTGATGGTTTGTGGATTTAAGTCAGATCCTTAAAGAAGCTCCTACTAAAGAAGCTTTTTATATTGTTGTGTGCATACATATTTAAAAATTAATCCATTGCTTAAGAAACCTAGATGACTCAGTGCCTCAACTGCACCAGAGATACCTGCCAGATTAATTGATATATAAATGTACTTACATCAACATAGTTGGCATTGATGTAATCAGTAAGTCTTCCATCCTTTTCTGCAAGTTGTGCAAGCTTAACCCTACTATGATCATCTGCAATAAAACAAATAAAAATAAACACAGCACTCTAGCAAGCATGCTTATTTTTATTTAAGAAACCTTTAACAGAGAAAGATATTAATTGAATTTTAAAATATTTATATGGGAAATACATCAACAATCATATATGCTTTAATATGAATCAGATTCAAAATTTCAGATGTAGAAATACAAGCTGAAAACAAATAGAAATACAAGAAATACATCTGGGACTTGGCTTGGGAAATCAGAAGCACATATCTCCTAAAGAAAGGAAAAAGTTGATCACCCTCTTGGATGCACATGTGGAATGGAAGGATGTATAGCTTGATGGTCAGAGAATGTATCCATATGGGCTCTCATAGTGCCATACATCACTCTAGTATCTGAGCACCTCTCAGGAAATAACCAAAATCACATGGGTAGTGCTCCTACAAAGTATGTGTAGCAATGGGGAGAATGGGAGTGCAAATATTGATAACCTTTCCTCTGTTAAGGTGAATCCTCAGTTAGGTGAAGTGAACTTCATTTGTTCTGGGGTGAAATTTATTTCCTGTTGAATTGGTCCTATTACCTACCCAGCTTTGCTGCCTCTGCACTTGGAACACTGTATTTACTTCTGAGTGCCTTATTACCAGAAAAATATGGATAGACCAGAGACAGTAAAGAAAGGATTGACACTAAAGAAAGATTAAAGAGCTAAATATAGACAAGTCATTTAAGAATTTAACTGATGTTATTCCGAAACAACATAGTGCGTGTCCACACAGCAAGCCATTATTTCAAAATAATGGTGAGCTGGAGAACTTCTTACTCCAACTCCTGTAACCTTCATTTTACAAGGAGTAAGGGAAATTGAAGGAAGAGTGTTCTTCCTTCAACTTCCTGCTGTGTAGACAGCACCAAAAGCCGAGTTAAGCTATTTCGACTTCAGCTACACAATTGACATAAGTCAAGTTATGTTGTAGCTTATTTTGAGTTTTGCCCTGCCGTGTAGACATACCCCAAGTGTCTCAGCTAATGAAACCGATTTATATCCAGTGATTGGGCACATATATCCTAAAAATTGATAAATCTATATTTCTGTGTGAGCAGCAACTAGAAATTCTGGGATTCTGCAGATTGCTAAAGAGGATAAATCATCATTATTCCAGCTCAAAGATGGATTAACTTTGGTAATCAAAACATAGCTTCTTTGGCTTTATAATGGCATTGTAATAAAGTCTCCGATTTCTTTTTGTTTTGTCACAGAAGGCCTACCCAGCTTTTGCTATCAAATCTCAGTAGGGCAGCAGCATTTCAAAGGAATAATTTGAAAAGATATGAAAAATCTGTTCTGTAACTCACAGAACACTTCACCTGAACAGACCCAATACTTTTCAGACCAAAGTGATTTTTTCCTGCTGTGATAATACATAAGTGTACACTCTCTATATTGACCTCTAAAATACATAATCAAGTGTGTTTACTTACAAGCAACAATATTTATATATCGATTCTTATTCTTGTTGTCTGGGTGATTAGAGCTGTCTGAAGTAATACCAAGATCTACAGTACAGCTCTGGATTTCCTGAAAAGAAAATGGGGATATGCTATTGTAATAAATATTAACTGACATGCAGTATCTTAAAATGTAATACATCAACATGAAAAACCACAACTGCATACCAAACTATCTATGATAGCTTACAACTAGTTTTTTGCTAAAAAAAAAAATTGCAGTGAAATAATCCTTACCTGGTAAAACTCTTTCAGTGTCTAATGAGGGAATGAATGCAAAAAAAGTAAAGAAATCAAATTTCACAGCACACAACAAATGGATAGAAGTGCTTATACATTTATAATTACAATGGAAAACAATTATGGTCATGCAATATATGTGTTTATAATATAGCAACAACATTGAATATTTTGACATAATGCATGCAAATAAAATAAATGAGAAATTCTGAACTTAAATTAACTTTCATAACAAAGACTGGAATATATTTGTATCTCAGTGACTTGTCTCAGTCTTAGACTCTGGATTTGCAAATAATTATGCATGAGTCATCTCATTGACAAGACAGAGGCCTTTAGTTATTGGTCCATGAGCTGAGTCAAGTTTGTACAGACTTTTTCTTACTGTCATTGAAGTGAACTGCAAAACCTCAATTGATTTCCATGGGAGCAGGATTGTGCATCTTTACATCTTCATGTAACTATAAACTGACAGTTTCAGGCTCTAAACTACAACTTTTACTCATACAAAGTCTCACTGAGCCTAATGCATGCCTAAGGTCTACCTTGATGAATAAGGGTAACATGAGCAGGCCCTTAAAAATCCATAACAGTATTCTCAGCATTTAATTCAAGTTTTATTTTAAGCAATGCTTCAGTTAAATAGGAGGGTCAATCTTCTATAATAGGGACACCTTCTTAGGCAGGAAATAAATTCCATTCATTTAAAAACAGTACAGTCATGTTTCCTGTAATGTGCTGGGACTCATTTTATGGTCAAAACATCTTCCTTTTAGGCTTTCTAAAAATCAAAAATAAGAGACATGGTTACTAGTCATGGTTATAGTCTAATGACCTGGTAAATTTGATTTTAAATAGGATTTGTTTTATAGTAATAGGAACTAAAAACTGAAAAAGCTAATTTCTGTCCGCACAGCAAAGTTAATAACATTTGTTTAGAGTCTTGCATATCTTGTAAGTTCTCTAGGAGCAGAAAGTCAGGGCACATATTATGGGGAATTTTATAAACCCAGGAGAACAGATAGGTAGATTAGGGTCTCACTCCTATCTACGACCATGCTATGAGTAAAAATGCTGTTTTTGAATCATATATTCTGTACAACATCTTTTTAGAGTTTGTCCCAGGGGGGTAGGGGAGGGGAGAGAACAGGCCCTGGATGGTCTGGGGGATGATCTGGGGGGGACGGGGAGAGAGCACACCCCTGGCCTCCAGCCTCCTGCAACCCCCCCAACCCCACACACATCCCCAAGGCCCTGCCCTGAAGGATCCAGGCAATATCAGGTAAGTCTGCTAGTGGTCTATATTATAGTCTCTGGATGACAGTGGGAAACAGAGATGGAGGATAGTCAAGAGTCTTTTTTGTATGTGGTCTTCCTATTTGTGGTGAGATACAAACCAGATCCTTGGCCAAAAATTTGAATTCTGCTAAACCTACCTATACATTCAGTGTTGTCTTGTGGCACATACAAGAAATGTTTATGGGGTAGATTAGGTGAGCATAGGAATTTGGCCCCCCCCCCCATATATTGTGAATGGTCAGGGGAAACACAACAAAGGAAAGGGTAATTAACAATGAATGTCCACATTTTCAAACACTGTTGATGTAATTATAACATTCTAATAATATTTAGATAATAATAATAATTACAGATGATTTATTTACAACCTTAACTGTGCCTCCACAAATTTTTTTGTTTGGGAATACACACAAGATTTTTAACAGTAGAGCTTTGACAATACACGTGAAATTGTCTATTTTGATTTAAAAAATTTTAATTCGATAAGGGAAATGTAACTTCACAAAAGCTTGTTCATGAAATATATGCAAGTATTTTATCATGCACTGAAATTCATTAGTTACATAGGACATAATTAATGAATTATGTGATGATGTTTTTCAGTTTTGTGAATGAAACACATAATGAATTACGTGCTGTGAGATTAATCTGAAAGTTCTCACTATCATATACCAAGACTATGCATCAGTTCACTTGCTAATCACAAGTCTGAGTAGATATACCTTTTTAAAACTTTGTCAACACTTATGTATGTTCTTAGCTTTACACAAATTAGTAGTGCAGTGGGTTCAAGATATGCATTCCCATAAATATTTAAAGGATTGGTTCCAGAATCAAGATCCCGACATACATTAAATTCTTTGTTTTCAAATTAATTTCAATCTGACAATATTTGTAGCCTTTCTTTAAAAGGAAAACATAAAGCCATACCTCAAACTCTTCGGTAAAACCATTACTTGCATGTAAGTCTGCAACATGTTTTGGAAAATGTTTTATTGGAATTGCTCCAACATCATCTTAGGGTGGGAAAAGGAAAAAAAAAGACATTTGTGAAGGATAATAACCCAGAGTGATCTATAACAAGATTTATGTTTAGGCAAACTATACAAAATCCCAAAATAAAACATGCAGAATGTATAGCTTTTGGTATTTGTCGTCTTCTTAAAATCATAATCCATTTCTAGTGCTCATCTGATGAAGTGGATTTTACCCACAAAAGCTCATGATACAATATATTTTTGCTAGTGTCAAAGCCCTGGTCTACAGTAGGGAGTTATTTTGAAATAACCCCCCTTATTTCGAAATAATAAATGGAGCTGTTTTTTCGAAATCTGTACTCCTGCTTTCCTCAGGGAATAACAATTATTTCAAAATAGTTATTTTGAAATAGTGTTAGTGTGGACCATGGGTGGGCAAGATACATCTTGTGAGCTGCATCCGGCCCACCAAGCCACCGGATCCAGCTCATCGACCACCCTGCTGGGACCCTCAGGCACGCAGCAGCCGTGTGGCTCTCTGCTCTGGAGGGAGGGAGAGGCTTCATGTGATCTCCCCGCCCCCAGCCCAGTCCTCAGCTCCTATTGGTGGGAAACAACCAGCTAACAGGAGCTGAGAGGTTGGCCTGGGGGATGGGTGCAGCATAGACCTCTCCCACTCCCGAAGCTAAGAATCACATTGAGGGAGCAGTCTGCATTTTCAAGCGGTCTGGGGCTGCAGCGGACAGGGAGCCCAGCCTGCCTTAGGGGTGCTGCAGGGCTGCTGGCCAGGAGATGCTTAGGTAACCACCTCCCAGCCAAAGCCTGCCTCTGGCACCCCTGCCTCTTCCGCACCCCAACTCTCTCCCCCAGGTCATCATCCAAATCCTCTGCACTCTCTTGCCCCAGGTCACAACTCCCTCCCAGACCCTATACCCCCTTCTACACCCCTGCACCAGGCCTCTCCTGCACCCATACTCCCTCCTAGACCCTGCACCCCAATCCTCTGCCCCAGGTCACAACACCCTCCTTCACCCAACTCCCTCCCAGACCTCACATAATCTCCTGGACCCAGTCCCTTACCCCGTGCACCTTTCTGCACCTAACCTCCATCCTAGACCCTGCACCTCCTTCAGAGAAAAGTGCCATCCCTGACCACTTTCCAAAATCTTGGAGTGGACCCCTACCAGCGTTCCCTCTAAGCTGGGCGGTGGCACAGCTTCACAGGTGATTAATCAGCTCTGCCTAGTCAGAGACTCAGGGCTGCTGCCCAACTTACAGGGAACACTGCCCCCCACCAAAAATTATTGCCCATCCTTGGTGTGGACACTATGCAGCTGCTATTTTGAAATAACTACTCACTAGAGTAATTCGAAGTAATTACTCCCCAGTGCTTCCTGGGGCTCTAAGTCGTAGTAGTGCATCCACAATAATGGAGCCTGCCTCATACCAATTTCAAGGCTCCTCTGTAGTGGGGACACACTATTTCAATTTTGTTATTTCAGGAGCTATTATTTCAAATTTAGTTTTTTTCAAAATAATTTCTGAGTGTAGACATATGCAAAGGTACCACAGGACTACTTAGCATTTAAATGGTGCATAATAATGGTGCTGTCTACGGGTATGTCTAAACTACATGGCTCCGTCGATGGAGCCATGTAGATTAGTTTACTCGAAAAAGGGAAATGAAGTGGTGATTTAAATAATCACCGCTTCATTTAAATCGAAATGGCCACTGCGCTGTGCTGATCAGCTTTTTTTCGGCACAGCGCGGCTGTCTAGACGGGGATCTGCCGACCCCAGAACCCTTCGTCAGCAGATCCTGTAAACCTTGTTTCACGGTGTTATACTGGGCATGTGGGGCCAGGCGTATGGATCCCAGACTAGGAAATTAAGCCAGCATTATGCCAAAGACAGTGTTAAGGCGTGAGTATCAATGCTAGTGTCAAGGTAATTTTTATTCTCTCTCTTTCATTCCTAGACAAATCACTCATGCAAGAAATTTTTTTTTATCTTGTTGTACCATAATAAGTTTCTGTAGTTGTAATTATAGGTACTAATTTTGTGTCTCATCCTGAGAAATGTTTAGCATCTGTAAATTCTCAGGATCATGGACTTATAGTGCAATTCTTCACCAAAGTTTTTTTTTTTTCCTCAGAGAAAAGTGTCATCACCATTAATGAGAATTAGATACATCAGGAAAACTTTCTGGATACCATGAATAAAATATTTGTAAATATGACAAATTGAGATTGATGGGCTTTTCATTTTGCACTTAACATGCTGTAATCAGAATTTTCAGGCTGATGTTTTCATTTGAGAACCTCACTTTCATTCTTTATGTAAATACAAAAAAAAATCATGTGCAGAATATTCATTAAGGATCATGTAACAAATCTTCAGGATTTTTAATCTGCAGGTCTCCAAAGAAATATGCTTTGTAAATAAAATCATCTGTTCTGTTAATTAATTGTTAAAGGGACACATTATTTTAACTTGTTTTGGCTCTAAAAGGGAGAGACTTTTTTCCATTGAAAGCTTTTTATAGATTAAACATATGACTATTTCACAATATGCAATTTCATAACCTTTTATATGATAAGGAAACATCAATAACACTGCATAAGGACCAGCTATTTACAGCAACAGATGTTCATCATTTAGGACACCTAATATTTTTAGGCTTCAGTTACCAAGAATTTGTTGATTTGTATTGAGATCCATCTGCTCTTTCCTTACATGAATGGACATGAATACTAAAATTGAATTAGGCAGTCAAGCCTAAGAAAAACAGCACAAATGTGTAATACCATCCTTCATGCGTAGGAGAAGGATTCTGGCATGAAGTATATTTTACAGTGAGCTCAGAACATAGAAACAAGCACAAATATTCACACACACTCCAACTATTGTTAAATCTTCCTCAGATACAGTCTGACAATGCATGAATTGAATTCAGTACTAAAACTCTCATTGACTACAATGAACATAGGTCCAAACTGCAGACAAAAATATTGCCAATTTATGACCATGACCACAGGGGCCTGAAGAGGGTAGAAGAATATTTTTAAAGTGGCAACAAAACTGGCATGTGCCAACCAGACCTCTTATTCTATCTATATAAAAATATTTTCAGTATTCCTGGAGTTTGGCAACCTCTTGAGTCCTGATCTTGAAACAAATCAAGTTTGGAAACAAACAACTCAACATTTACTGCCTCTTTGGCACTTTTCCATCAGGCTTCTTTAGCTAGAGATGTGTAATGGCTGGAGAGGGCAGGGCAACACTGGGACATATACTGTAAAGGAGAAAGGCAGTTGCTCACATTTGTTTTTTATGGGCAGGGCTGAGTTGTCCCCCGGCTAGTTCTGACTGCAGGAGTAGGCCTTTTTGTTAGTTTACAGGAGTCATCGGCACTGTCCAAATGATTGGACTAGCCCCCAGGTCCCATCCCGAAAACCCAGAGTTGCCTGATTCATGTTACAGATCTCTAGGGAACATTCTGTATCTCTCAGGCATGTGGAACTCCCATGGATCCCAGTGAGAATGCACAGAAGTAATACAGAATACGCAATAGAAATGTATGGTGTGTTTGCATTCAGTTCTAATCTGTTTACTATTATAAAAGGAGAGGTGTCCGTCAGGCCGTCTGTCGCAGAGAATATTTGAGAAGACTTACGAAGTGTCTAGAAAGTGCCAAAATGAGTGAGAAGTGATGAGCGTGGCCAGGGCCCCTCCCCTCGGGCTGCCATTGGCTCGGCGCCACCCGAGCAAGTGGACGGCAGGTGAAGTGGAGAGCTAGTGGTGGTGGTGATACTATGCAGACCTGTGCCCGCTGGGGTGGGCAGCTCACAGACTGGGGCCCCGCACTACTCCTGTGCCCCAGGGGTGACCTGTCTGGCAGGTGGAGGTGGTGGGGGCAGCAGAGCATGGTAGGGGGACAGCACCTCGCAGCCTTCGAGCAGCGGCTACCATGACACGATGACTTCTCTGAGTGGCACATCAGGCTCAGGGACAAAGAGAAGCAGGAGATGCTGCAAGCGGTGGGGCTGGCGGTAAATCCTTGCCTACTGCACCCCACCCATCCCACCCTCATCCCCCTCCCCCCCGAGCCGGTGCCCCCCGGGTCTTCCTGTGCCCTGCTCTCTCCCCCATGCCTGCCCCGCATGCCTGCCCCGCATGCCACCGGCTCGCCTGCCTCACCTCCCACCACATCCTTCCATTCTCATCTCTGCCACCCCACAGCCCACTACACCACAGCCATAAGTTGGGGCTCGGCTAGTAAAAATAATACTTAGCAATTGCATAGTGCTTTTCCGGCTCAAACATTTTTACCTACATTATGCTGCTATGAGCCTCTCCCATAGAGTGTATTGAGTAGTCTTACAAAATATGTAATAGATCTAAAAATGCAATGCTTAAAAAAAGCCCATGTGCACTGGGAAATCTAAAACTTGCTCAGTTAAAAATCTATCGCAAAATAATTATTTCTAATTATTTCTAACCTTCCCACAAAAAGTTCTGTATATTTTTGTTACTGTAAAAGGTTCTTTTCACCTGTTTTAAATTAGCATTAATTACTATTTTTAGTATAAAACCCCCAATATCAAAACACATATATGAACTACACAACAACTGTGGATGCAATCCCCAACTTCACCTCCCAGACAGTGGAACATTGTATCTTCTTATACTGAATTGATAAGTATAGATTGTAAAAACAAACAAAATGCCATTGTTTAAACAATGTATAATTAACTATACTAACAAGACATGACAATGGTTGACCCAAAGTAAATAAACTAAACAAAAATGGAACTACTGCATGAAATTCATTCTAAGATCACTTTAGAGAATTCTTTGAATTTCCTGAGCTATACCTATTAGTTTTGTGATTAACCATTTAAAATGGTATGTTCCTCTCACATTGCTGGATTTAGAGGGAACACTTTAAAAATATCTACTTTTCAGTTATAAATAGGAATCAAATACTTGAGATTTAATAAATAAAATCTATTTATCAGTAACCTATATGGGACAGATTTTATCTGCCCTTACTTACTCTAAATAGTTTCTTACTCCACAAATAATGATCCTGTTTTCAGTGGCTACTTATAGAATGACATACAGAATATGGCTCACAGATATTAGCAGAAAGTTTTGTTCAGTACATCTCCCTAGCAGCCTCTGTCGCTGGGGAGGGAGTCTGATAGAGCTCTGGCTGTAATTTAAAGGTGCTTTATTCCCACAGAATATTCAGGTGAGCCGACTGGCATTGTCTGACACCCTTAAGGGGTGACCTTCCTTCTAAGTATAGCTGTCTCCATGAATACATGGGGGTGCAAATTTCAAATACTTATACTCTGGAGTGGTGAATCAAATCATGTTTATAGCTTTGGGACTGTGTATGAGGAATGGTTATTGACCCAAAAGCCACTTACCACACTGTTTAATGACAGTACACTTTTAACATTCACCATATTTTTCTATTACAACCAATAATTTACAAAATATTCCAAAACAAGTTACCTAAAACTGGGAAGACTGGTGCGGAGGGAGTGGAAATTACTCTAGGTGATGTGTTATCTTCTAAATAAAAGTGAGCAGTCTGGAAGCATTTCCTAAAGAAAAAAATCATTTGTAAATACAGCAAATATATATGTTTTCTGAGACATTTTCCTGGAATATTGATAATATGATAAAAAATCAAACATCTGAGAACTTTTTCTCAGGAACCTCAAAACACACCTGTTACAATATAAATGTTCACTGTAAGTGCCACTATATTTCACTAAAAACATTATGCCCACAATTTACGACACCACGTAGCTGTACATTAGCCCAGAAGATCAAAATAATGTATGTTATTTTTACCTGTACCAGAGGCAGAAGATAGAGCAGACATCAGCCATAGTGAAAGCCAAGGAAATGTGAATCTGCACTTAGAACCACTGTAGACGCTGTACAGTACTTTCAAGTAAAATGAAATTCCATTGCCCTATTCACCCAGCCATAGCCACATGATTCTACTTCTTTCGAATTTTAGGTACTGTACTATTCCAAAGCTGGAATTATGTCTGAAACCACTTTCACTGAGACACCTTTACTACCACAGTTATTGCAATAAGCAAAAGGCAATATGCTGTGTAGAAAACAAAACAGAAGCTCACAGTGCTCTTATAATTGGGGAGGGGAAGTTTCTTCTTAATGTAGCCATCTCACTGAGCACATCTTAACCAAGGAAGTCGTCATGATGCAGATAGCTGAAAGCAGGGGAGTTTATGATTCCAACAGATGCTGGCCGTGTTGCAGAGGGGTTTAAGGATGAATACTAATTGAACCAACCTTAACTATGGCCCACAATGAAACTTGAGTCTATTTCCATACCCCAGCTGTGAAGATAATATGAGCAGCATCTGGTAAGAGCATAAAACAAGCTATTCAAAGGAGTAAATAACCAACTGCTGCTTTAAGCACTGCACACCCTCCTTAATTAAAAAACTCACCAGATAATTAAACTTGCTAATAACATTCTTTGCTGTGGGCCATTTAATCTATTTGAAACATTATTCACAAGTGGTTAACTTTAAAAAGAGATACTTGTTTCAGGGAAAATATTAATCTCATTTTATATTCATGAATTTTCATTCACTGAAAGCCACTGGCTAAAAATGGATGTAGGGTCTTTTTGCCATTTTGTGCGGTTATTGTTCCTCTAAATTCAACTTCCATACAATAGCTTTTTCCAAACTAATAACTCTGCACAGAGAAAATACACTTTATAATTAATCTGTGTGATGTTATATTTAAAAAAAGAGTTATATCCAGCTTTTGTATTTTAAAACAAAGTCTCTCCACTTTTCAGGACTCAGTCACTCCTACTCCCACCCAATTTTATGAAACCTATTAAAATATTTTTAGAAGAGAAAACTTTGGGTTCACACAGGGGTAGATTTGATGTGAGGCAGTTTGCAAATAAACTGGGTTAAAGTCAGCAGATTCTCCTTTGGGTTCTGAGACCTTTGCCAGGAAAGATTCAACTTCTTCTCCATCTTCTACCTCTGTCATCTCTCTCTTCTCTGATCCATTAATGATATTACAGTTAGTTATCTACTTTTCCTGCCACACTGATTATGTAACCCCTACATTTTATTTCAGTTTCCAAATTCCTCCATAATTTTTCTATCCCATTCCAGTAATTTCAAACTCATTGATCTCATCTTCACAGCTGTCCATACAGAGGTCCCTGTTAACATCTTGGCTTTCATTCCACTCCATCTCCAACTTTGTGCATGTATTTATTCTGATATGAAGATGCACCCATTGTTCCCACTGCTCTACACTTTGCCCACTTCTTATGAACTTTATTCTCTGTTTTTTTTTCTCTTCATGCTGCTCCCTATTCCTGGAAGAGCCTCCCTGCTCCATTCTGAAAATAGCCTCAGTGCAGCGCTGAGGACTCCCTGGTGAACAAAGCTATGCAGGGCCTTATCTATGATGACAAGCTGAAGAACATAAGACTATTCAGTGTAGAGAAGAAGAGGCTATGGAGATGTTATCATTTTCTTGAAAAAAAAACATAAATTTAGATCACAGAGATTTGGGTGAGAACTGTTTCAACTAAGCATTGGGGAAATTTGTGGACACTCCTGGAATTATTTTTTTATCCCTTCAGACTGTAATCAGTGTTTGGAATTTTCTGTCCTTATAGCTCCTGGTGGATTCCCCTCTAGCAGGATTGTAAAGGAATAAAAATATAGTTACATGAACAAAATCTTGAAGTATTAAAGAAGGTTGAGGCTAGAGAAAGGAGATTCACATGATAACCAAACTTGGCGCCAAGAAGGAACTTTCCCTCAAGGAATATCTGCAAGAAACTTGGCCATCCACAGTAATCCTGTACTTATTTTATTTTGATTTATAAAAATAAAAACCAAAACACTCATACACAAGCTCCAAACACTTGGTCAACAACTTAAAATTATAACATGAAAAATAAATCTCAGTTTCCATTCTGCCATGCAGCAGATCTTAATCAAATGCTAACACTCTCACAACAGCCGATAACTCAATCTCTTATCTTTCTTCAGAGGCTGGGTAAATATGTGGGGTGCTAAAGCAAGACAGTCAACTAATCAAGGCTATTTTGAATCAGAATCAAGATGTTGACTGCAGCTACACAATTCACATAGCTGGAGTATCTTGCATCCATCTTCTCTGCCAGCGTAGACCTGGTCATACTGACGGCAAACAAGCACCAAAGCCCTCACTGACTGCAACTCCATCTGTTCATCATGGCGAGCGGGGTTGGTCTATTAAGTAAGCTGCCCATTGGCCCAAGTGGTGTTCAACACCTGCTGCAAATCAGACTCATTAGAGGTGTCTCAAGTACAGCACCCAAAAAATAACGCACCAAAATCACTAACTGCTTTTAAAAATCTGGGCATGATACTTAGTGAATTGTGCCTTTGTAACAGTGTGCGCTCTTTTAAAAAACATGAATAAATAAAAATAACAAAAAGAAAATCATGAACATTCCTTGATGCAATGATTCCAGAAAATCTTGTTCCATTAAATATATGTCACATTACAGTGTTTTGTCACATTTCCATAATAAAAAATTTAAATTGAAAAAGATTTGTGTAATGATTTTCACATCTAAAGAGCACTTTAAAGCATTTTAGTAACATACTGTGTGTTAATTATCCCTTGTTGCCTCAAGTAAATTATACCCTTAAACATCTGGGAGAAAAAAAATCCAAAGAATACTATTTAATCTAGAACAAGATTCATACTAAGTATTCCATCTGCTCTTCATCAGCAGTGAAAGCCTTCATGACTAAGCTAAGTGTTGATAGCCATGTCGCTCGCTAATTATCACTCATCGTCAATGAAAAAAGTGATGACTGTTTTAAACTTTCAGACAAAAGTCCCATCAATCAATGTTAACCTCATTATTTAATTTACACCTTTTTGCCACAGTATTTCAATCCCAAACTAAAATTGTGGAATTCATAATTCAGACATCGCACTTCTTAGAACACTCACTTAAAACCTGAGACCGTATTAAAGACGTTGCAATAATTAAAGAGGCTACATACAGCAGTAGAGTAAGACAAATAGCAGCACATTAAACTGCCATGAAGGAAATTAGAGCTGAGAGAATAATTTAAAAAGAACAGTTTAGGGCAAGACTGTGACTTGGACTATTTATCAATATAGCAGTTTATAAAGAAATGAAAATCCTTCCACTCACTCTTTCACTCCTGTGTAGGCTCGGTAGACCTTGGGTCTGGCCATGTAGAATTAAGTTGGTGCTGTGTGTCTGGTATTCCCTCCATTCCCCTGAGGGCAGGGCCTGGCAAACAGGCTGAGCAGAGCAGCTCAATTGGCATGGATGGGGTATAATTTGCTGCTAGTACAGGACAGGAAAATTTCCGTTTTTCAGAACTTGGATTTTTTTTTCACCCAGTGACCCTAATGTACAAAGTCCATTCACCAAAGTAAAAAGCCATTGCTAATGAAAATTGGACCTAGAGCTTCAGACGTGAAATCTTCAGAACCGGGATATAGGCATTTCCAGTGTAGCTCTATTATGAGGACTGAATCTTTTTTCTTTGGTTTTATGTATTCTATTTTTGGGTGAAAATCCTCCCAGAGAGGCTGCACAAAACAACGTACCCAAGGGGACAAGGCTGTGAAAGAATAAAAGGATCTCTTTGTCTACTTCACTGTAAACCTATGCTGTTGAAGAGGAAAAAACCCCACAATTATATTGTCTGGAAACTCATTCCCTAAATTACTAGAGTGCTTGAACCACCAAACTAGAGATGGGCAAGATTATATATTTTAATTTCATATATGGAATCTGATAAAATTTTCAGGAAACATCAGAGTTAAAAGTTGTCATTTCTGCAAGTGAAGAAAGTATTTCATCATGAAAAAAGGGAAATTCTGCCTCATGAAATAGTCAAGAGTTGTGTATTTCTCCATGCAGAAGTTCAATAATTCTTTACAAAGAGCAGAGTTAAACTGCAAACTTAGTTATCTGCTATGTGCAATGGCTGTTTATTTTTGCAAACAATCTGAGGAGGTGGCAAAATAATTCTGACAATTTTTCCATGAATCTGAAAAACAGCTATTTGGCAGCTTTGCTAGGGATGATTCTTTTTGACTCATCTTCGAACCAAAGAGCTATACTAAGCAGAGGTTGATGGATATAATTATCTCTTCATTTCACTGAGCAGCTCTGGCTATCCCACCATCATTTTTGTAAACATTGCTGTTAATAAGCACAAAGAGATCAGATTTTTGCAACTTTAAATATTTGGTGCGCAATTATCATGAATTTGGCTAACAACAAATAAAATAAAAAAGGCTCATATCTGATATCAACTGTCAGCTTAAAATCAGCTAACCCTAAACATATGAATTGCTGTGTTAGGTTGGGTACAGTATCTATTATTCAGTTTTTCCTATGAAACATTTTGCAAGTACAAAGAATATAAAATTGCCATAGAAAGTAAATGTCCTAATTTTCCATTGACTTTAAAAAGAGCAGTGGGTGCACAGCGCTTTTGAAAATCAGGCCGCAAAGTCCTAACTTCTGTATGATATTTAGATTTCATTCTTTTAAAAAGAGTTGAAAATATGTTACCAGCTTTAGCATAATGTCAAGAAAATCTTGAAGATTAACAAAAAAAGAGCTCCATATTTTACTTTGTAATACATTGGAAATACACAAAGGATTAAACTAAACATCCAGAAGATATTACTGCTAATGGGATCTTTGTTATATTTTGAAAGTCTGGGTTTCAAAACTGTGCATTCTCTGAGAAAGAATACCAAATGAACACAATGTCATCTGACAAGAACAAGCTCATAACATGTATAGGATTACTAAAACTACACCATGCAATATGGGTCTTAAAGTGTATGGTGATGTTTTCTTTTGTAAACAGGAAAGATTTATCATTTAGCTTAAAGATAAAGTCTTTTGGAACATAAATATGAACATTCATGTTGGACAATGTGAAATCTAAGAAAAGTCTGTCAATAAAATGAGAGAGTTAACCATAAATCCCTGTGGTAAAATTCATAATCAACTGACTAGAAGTAATCTAGGAAATGAGTTGTGCAATTCTTCTGGACATTAACTCATTCCTTTCCAAGACTCACTATGAAGATGAGATATTTTAAAAACATAATTTCTTTGTGTACCTCCATTTCCCTCTATACTTTGCATTGCAAACCAGTTGAGGGCAGCAAGGAAAGGATTAAGTTTTCTTTCAGGCAGGCAAGAAATGTAGGTCTGTGTGCTACCACTGTCTGAGCGCAATGTATGGAGTCTTTAAGAATTTGGTGGAAACTTACCCAGATCAACAAGGTTCCTAGAAAGATAACACAAGCTCCAATGATTGAAGCTATCAGCAGCAAAGCTAAGCACAAGACCCAGTCAAGAACAAAGGGCTGAGAGCTGTAAAGAAGGGGAATAAACCTGGAAGAAGCATGAGCTCTCTCACCTGGAAACTGATTAAGGAAAGAAATCGGAGACAGAGTCTGAAAATGAGTTCACTACAGACTGGTGAATTTGCTCTGGGCTGATCAGAATGGACTAGGCATTAACCTTTACTTCTCTATGCCAGTGGTCCCTAAGCTTTTCATGTTCCCCTTACTCCTGTCTGTACCCCCTCCCTGGAACTGGGGCTAGGAGTGAAGATACGGCTCTGGGACCAGAGCTAGGGGTAGGTCTGGAGCCAGGAGCAGGGCAGCCAGGTGCCGGTGCAGGGGGTGAGAGGTGCAGGTGGGCTAGCAGACAAATTTGTGGCCAGGGCAGCTCTTCTCCCAGCCTTGACCCCAGCTTTGGCCCCAAGCTGGGAATGGAACTATGACCAGCAGCCAAGGCTAGCTGGCATGGGGCCAGGAGCAGAACTACACAGAGGCTAGGGACAATGCCAAGACCCATGGATTCAATTGGGCTAGGGCTGGAGCTGAGCTGTGAGTAGAGAGGGGCTGTCCTGAGCCCCACTGTGCCCCTGAAGGTTCCTCCATGCCCTCCTTTGGGGTTTCCCCCTATACTTTGGGGGCCTCTGCTCTGTGTTAACCTAGGGGCTGTCAATGCCAGGCTCCAGGAGACTGATAAACCCTGCCTGCTTGAAAACACTGCTTGAGTATCACTGGTGAGGTGTATTAGTTCCAGAACAGTGTGCAAATCTCAAACCAGGAGCCTATCTCAATTGGATTCGCTAAGCAGAGCTTGTGGTGTGAAGCAGGAGTACTGAAGCCCCAGAGTTTCAGTTGCAGAACGCAGTGAGGCCACATGGCCTAACCTTAAGCAAGACTCAGACTCCTTAGGGGTCTGAATATTGAAGAGGTTCCTCCAAAAGACTGTTTAGACCATGACAGGACCCCATTTCTGACTGGCATCTTTTGGCACTATTACAATATAAATAATAACCTGGGACCAGATAGCTCAGAACCACAGTATAACAGCAGATTTGGGTAAGGCTTTCCCTCTGCAAGGGAACTCCTCCTTAACTGCCCCAGAGAATAAGCTGTGGAGTCCACCATTGGCACTAGTGAACCACCAGTGATCACCATGGATCTTGGGGGAATCCATGGGAGGGTAGGGCTATCCTCCTGGAGCCTCTGTCTCCTTGCTCACTTTGGTCCCCAGAAAATCTTGTAATGGAGCCATGATATAACATGGTGGAGCTAGGCATAAGCAGTTGCTTAGGACTATAATACTAGCTTAGTATTACCCCCTCCTCCCAATTCATCCCATTTCACATGGATGCTATGTGTTATTGTAACACACACATCTAGTGGGTATGGGTCACTGTCCCATGTAGTGGCACTCAGACCACTTACAGTGAGAGATCAGAATCAGTGAGTTCTACAGCCTAAACTGAGTACTAGATCCCTTTATAGCTCAAGCTGTTGCAGCTCCTTTACTAAACACCTGAGGTCCCAGGTTTGAATCTCCTGGGTGGATTTCTTATGCTGGCTTTTTTTGTGTGAGAGAAAATAATGCAATTGCTATTCTTAGGATGTGGTGAGGGGTAAGAGGAATTCCAAAATATTCTTGCTTAGGAACTCTAATGGGCTAGCACTGACTCTGGCTACTGTGGAATCCCCTAGCTATGACTGTTGTCATTGCCCTAGCCATAACCCTCCATATTTCCTGTGGAATCTCCACTGGGCCAGAGGAGCACAAAGTGCAGACTCAGCATCTGCTGATCCCTTCCTCCCCCACTTTATATGGGATGGTGGAACTGTGTGTACACATGTGTGTATGAGAGAGAAAAGGTTTCATCCCTGATCATCTATTGTACTCTTGGCTTCATGTAAAATCTGTGTTTGCCCGGAAGACCCTTGAGTTAGGGGCTGTAACTTCTTCTGCTTTTTACATCCTCTTATATGCTGATGGTGCTCCATGAGTAATTTTAAAACACAAAAAAATAGCCATGTAAAAATAAAATTTGGATTGATACAGAAATATATTCCTATACACTTAGCTTCTCTGCATTATAATATGCATCATAGGACTTCCACTGATGTGAAGAACTGCAGGATCACATAGTGAATTTGTAAATGGCCCTACGGTTACATTTCTGTTACATGTGTGATGTTTAATTTTGTTTTTCCTGTATCATTTAATACCTAACGGTAAACAATCGCATCAACTATTTGCTTTTAAAAATCCCTTGATATGAAAGTGGACCTTTTTAACAGTTTTTCAAAAATAGGTATTACTGCAATACAAATAATTAATAATAATAGCTATTAGAGAGTCAGGATCCAGTTTGATTTCCTGAAAATTTGTTCCATAATGTCAATTACATTTTTCTGATCGACAAAATATGAATTTTTTAAAACTACAAAAATGCATAACTTACCTCCAGTATATGAGAATACCCACAAGAATCACTAGACAGATAAAAGTCAGAGCTGATACGACCACAAGTGGTATAACTGTCTTCTTCTCTGATTCCAGACTCTCAGCTAGACCAATACGAGACTCATGGCTACTATTACTTGCCTCTGTAGTCAGAGAAAATTGAAATAATCCATATTTAAATGTTGACAAAAAAGCACAACATAACTGAATGTGTTTATAAGAGCCCTAGGTAATGTCACTTACCTTTCTAATTTGTACTGTGTACTGCAGAAAATATACATATTTGCAAACCAGTTCAAAGAAAATAAGCAGACAGAAAGGACAGCAAAGCATTAGCATTTATGCAACACAGCATCCCAGCAGTGTAGAAGTTCTTTGTAAAAATGCAGATTTTTGTTAAAATATGATTTCAAGAAGAAAAATTTTCACTGTTAAATTTCAATTAGCAGAACATCCAATGATCTGAGAGATCTAAATATATAATA
Source organism: Pelochelys cantorii (assembly GCA_032595735.1). Classification (NCBI taxonomy): domain Eukaryota; kingdom Metazoa; phylum Chordata; order Testudines; family Trionychidae; genus Pelochelys; species Pelochelys cantorii. The sequence continues at coordinate 305,646,817 of CM064326.1, read as the reverse complement.
TTGAAGTATATAAATATAGCTTTAATATTCTATTTTACTCATGTAATAAAAACCATTGTTCTTTTTATTAATAAACAATGTTCATAGCACAGCAAATAGCTATATGACTGATAAATTGCAACTGAAATTGCATTAGTTTAATATTTTGTCAGTCCTGTAAATTTGGCTTTTAGACTTATGGGAGAAATGCTGCATCCACTGAAGAATTCAGCTGAGACAAATTTCACTTCTTATTTGGCCTTTAACAGAGAATAAAATGATTCTATATAAAACAGATATATTTGATAGATCTCACATGTTTCTATTAGCCTTATATTACCAATGCCTGAAATGCTCAGGCCCAGGGGTACATTGGGATCTCAAAATATATTTTTATTATTTTTTATTATTTATCTTTTATGCCACGAGGCTTACAGGATCTGCTGACGAAGGGTTCTGGGGTTGGCAGATCCCCGTCTAGACTGCCACGCTGTGCCGACAAACAGCTGATCGGCACAGAGCGGTAGCCATTTTTATTTAAATGATGCAGCGACTATTTAAATCGCCGCTTCATTTCCCTTTGTCGTCCTGCCTCATCTACATGGCTCCGTTGACGGAGACATGTCGTCTAGACACACCCAAAGTGTGTCATCAAATCTGCAACTTTTTGCAAAATCTTGATTTTGATACAATTTTCTTTAAGCATGGGAAAAAATATTTCAACATTGCTGGAGCAGAAACTTCTGATTTTTCATTTTAAAGCATTTTTTATTTTAAAAATAAGATGAAATAAAAAAAATCAAAATTGAAATATTTCAAAATTTCATCCTGTCTGACTCCCTGCATAACAGAGGCCATAGAATCTCCCCAAAAATAATTCCTAGAGGTTAGATTTTAGAAAAAAAAATCCAATCTTGCTTTAAAAATTGCCAGTCATAAAGAATCCACCACAAGTCTTGGTAAAGTGCTACAATGCTTAATTCTCTCATCATTTAAAAGTCACACCTTCTTTCCAGTGTGAATTTGTCTAGCTTCATCTCCAGCCATTGGATTGTTTTATAGAATCATAGGACTAGAAGTTACCATGATAGGTCATCTAGTCCAGTTCCCTACACTCACGGGAGGACTAAGTATTATCTATCTAAGCTACGTCTACACTGCAAAGTTTTTGCGCAAGAAGTCTTTTGAGGAAGAGTTCTTGCACAAAAACACGTCTACACCTCAAAGCGCATCGCAAAAGCGATGTGCTTTTGTGCAAGAGAGCGTCCACACTGCATGGACACTCTTATGCAAGAAAGCTCTGATGGCCATTCGCAAAATGGCCGTCAAAGCACCTGTGCTTTTTCCCATAGGAGTGCCCACACTTGTCTTTTTGTGCAATAGCTATAGCGCAAAAGGGAGTTAGTTATGCCTCGTAGAAGGAGGTTTACCTACAGCAGCAAAAACCCTCTGTTCTGCTGTTTTACTGCTGATTTACTTGCACAAAAATGCATTTGAAGTGTGGACGCTCCACAGGTTTTTGCGCAAAAATGGCCATTTTTGTGCAAAAACCTTGCAGTGTGGACGTAGCCCTAGAGTCTAGACTAACCCTGGCAGGAGTTTGTCTAACCTGCTCTTAAAAATCTCCAGGGATTAAAGAGTTCATAGCCTCCCTATGCTATTTAATTCAGTGCTTATCTACCCTGACAGGAAGCTTTTCCTTATTTGCAACACTAAACCACCCTTGCTGCAATTTCAGCCTATTGCTTCTTGTACTGTCCTCAGAGCTTAAAGAAATTTTATCTCCCTCCTCCTTGTAAGAAACTTTATATACTTGAAAACTGTTATCATGATTCTCCTCGTCTACTCTTCTCCAAACTAAAGAAATCCAATTTTTCCCAATCTTCTCTAATAGGTCATGCTTTCTAGACCTTCCATGATTTTTGTTGTACTCTTTCTACTTTCTCCAATTTGTCCACATGTTGGGCATGTTTACACTTGGAAATTATTTCAAAATAACTACATTTGAAATAATAACTCCCAAAATAACTATTTCAAAATAAACTTATTCCCTGAGGAAAGCTGGAGTATAGATTTCAAAATAATGAGGCTGTTACTTTGAAATAACGAGTTTGGTAGTGTGGACGCTCTGCTTTTTAGTTCAAAATAAGGGGGGGTTATTTTGAAATTACTCCCTAGTGTAGACCAGGGCCTTTTCTGTATGTGGTGCCTACATCATGACATAATACTCCAGCTGAGGCCTAATCAGTGCAGAGCAGAACAGCAGAATTACTTCTTGTGTCTTGCTTGCAATACATCCCAGAATGATATTTGCTTTTTTTGCAACAGTATTACACTGTTTAGTACTATTTAGGTTGTGACCCAATATAACCCCCTAATCCCTGTCCTCTGTACTCCTTTCTAGGCAGTCATTTCCCATTTTGTATGTGAGCAATTGATTGTTCCTTTATAAGTTGAATACTTTGCATTTGTCTTTATTGAATTTCATGCTGATTATTTTAGACCATTTCTCCAGTTTGATAATTTTGAATTTTAATATCTTCCAAAGCACCTGCAACCCCTCATAGCTTAGTATCATCTGCAAAGTTTATAAGTGTACTTTCTATGCCATTATCTAATTAACCAATAAAGATAATGAACAGAACCAAAGCCAGAACTAATTGCAGGACCCCACTCAATATGCTCTTTTCACTTGACTGGGAACAACTGGGAATGATTTTCAAACCAATTATGCACCCTTCTTATAATAATTCCATGTAGTTTGGAATAATTTTCTCTAGTTTATTTATATGAATCTCATGGAAGACCTTACTAAAATCAAGATATACCACAGCTATCACTTTCTCCCTATTCACAAGTCTTGTTACCCAAAGAAAGGTGTTAGGCTGACTTGACATGATTTGTCTTGATAAATTCATGCTGACAGTTGATTATCACCTAATCATCTTTTAGGTGTTTGCAAATTGATTGTTTTTGCAGATACTGAAGTTAAGATGACTGATCTGTAATTCCCTAGGTTGCCCTTTTTTCCCTTTTTTTAATAGATGGGCACAATATTTGCCCTTTTCCAGTCTTCTGGAATCTGTCTTTCGTGGCTTTTTGAAGATAATTGCTAATGGCTTAGATATTTCCTTTGTCAGCTGCTTGAGTATTCTAGGATGTATTTCATGACTTCTAACCTGCCTAAGTAACTTTTACCTTATTTCCCTATTTTAGCCTATGATCCTACTTCTTTTTCACTGACATTCACAATGTTACCTGTCTAATCATTACTAACCTTTCTGGTGAAAACTGAAGCAAAAAATCATTTAGCACTTCTGCCTTTCCACATTTCCTGTTGTTGTTTTCTCTGCCTCATTGAGTAATGGGCTTATCTTATTCTTGGTCTTCCTCTTGCTTCTAATGTATTTGCACAATGTTTTCTTATTACTCTTTATTTCTCCAGCTAGTATCATCTCATTGGCCTTTTAATTTTTATACTTTTCTCTCCTAAACTGAAGAGCACCATTATTCAATATTTGTTCTCTTTGAGGGAACTGAGACACAGTAGTCAAGTTTGTTAAGATAAATATTGAGCTCCTTGAGTCTTTCACTATAAGGGTGCATCTACACAGGACCCAAAACTTGAAATAAGATACGCAATTTGAACTGTGCAAATTGCATATCTTATCTCGAATCTGTTTTGAAATTTGAAATTCGATGCATCTACACAGCACCAAATTTCAAAATAACACACTATTTCGAACCATCCTATAACCCTCGTACAACAAGGTTTACTGGCATGGCAAATTAGCACACCCGTTATTTTGAAAAATATTTCAAAATAATGGGTGGCTTGTGTAGATGCATGGTAGCTATTTCGGGATACCTACGGTATCCCAAAATAGCCATGCAGTGTATATGTACCCAAAAGTCATATTTTTAAATCTTTACTCCTCTAGTAGTCCCACTAAAATCAAGAGTAGTAAAATCTATCCCTTAACACTTCTAAAACAGCATCCATTTAGAGAATATAAAATACAATACATGGATTTTACAAACATCTAGCAAATTAATCACTTCAGTTGAGACAAAATGGAATTTAACTGAAATTTCATTTAGCATAAGATTTGTAATTTGGGATCAACAAAAATTTGAAATCTCATTTTTTTGCAGAATGTAATTTACATTTTGTTGACAGCCCTACAGAATACCAAATGGAATCTGCAAAGGCCAAATATTGAATTATCCTCTGAAAGCTGCCAGAATTAGCAAAGTGATTAAAATATGTCAGTGGTAAAATAATTAGCAGGTTACTATCAGTTTCTTAAGCTCAAGGATCTCTTTTATAGAAAGGCCTCAACTTAGCTCCTGATTTTGGACCGCAGATTTTTTTACCTAACTTATAGGATTTAAACATCTAAATAACCCATTTCCTGTAAATCAGCAAGTTAAATTTCACAATTAGTTGCAGGTGCAGAACTGCAGTCATTGTATTGGAGGCTGTTTTTCAAAATCAGGGCCCAAATTTCTGGTGAATAAGATATGGGATCCATTCAGGTATCTCCTGTTGATTTTAACGGGAACTATGTCTGTGCATGACTGATTGGGATGTGGCCTTTGAATAAGTCCACTTGTGCGACTTTGGAGGTATTCCCACTGTAGAACATGATCTTATATTTTTCAGAACAATGTACTATACTTTAGTGAGTTAAATTAGGGGAGTGAAAAGAATACATTCTTTCAGCCATATAAGGTAGTTCTTTGTCATTGCATACAACCATGCTGCACAGCTAACATACAAATTTACATTTCACACTGGAAACCACTATCACAGACCCAGAAGTGTACATGTGATATTTTATAACAGACAGATGCTCCCTCAGCACACTGTTAAAAGACAGCACTTATGCAATATTTAAGTAGCTCAGGTATCTTGTAGTTAGCTTTCAGTCTGTGGCAGATTTTGGCCCATTCCTATCTGCTCTCCCACAATCAAAAGAAGGTGAGAAAAAGGACTTCAAGGACAGTATAATCTGAGGTGAGATAACATAAATTTCAATATAAATAAGTAGCTAGTTCTTTACACAATAGTTTGAATATATTATTATGAAATAAAAGCTTATGAAAATACACTATTATTTGATTACTGATTTTATTAGGAACCAAATTCTGGTTCATGATAAAATGGGAGTAAATGCCATATTATAGCCATCCACATGATGAGCTGGCTGATCCAGAGGGAAAGTTTAGCCTGGACAAAAGGGTCTGTCAGCTGCTGATGCATAGGGTACCATTGTTCATAGGATTCTGTTCTCCTATCCAAATTGTGATTACAAATTTTGCAAAGCTACTGTGGGGTGAATAGCAGAAACCCTGAACAAAGAGAAGAATTATTTGTGGATATATGAGATTGCAGGAGACCTGTCTGCACACCATCCTTCCCCTGATTTCTATAGAGAAATGTTCTTAGCATCATTAGGACCATCTCATCTTTCTGGGTTACATCTTCTGCTCCTTCTTGGGAGAACATTTTGCTTCATGCAGCCCACTGAATCTCCATTCCATGGGTAACTGGCAACCAGGGTGGAAGCAGCTCCTCTCTCCACAACTGACATATCAGGGACTCTCCTAACACAGGACTACAGGTGGAACAAGTTTGGTGGCCAGGTGGATGATATGCAGAAAACTCTCATTTGGATTCTGTCTCAAAATACATACAATACAGCCCTAAAGTCATGAAGAGTGGCCTAACCTTATAGTTCCATTTGCCTCTTTTCCAGCTAGACCAGGATTTGGGATCTATCATTTCTTATAATTATGATATTTATTTTGATATTCAGCGTAACTAGTGCTCTTCTAAAATACCAGCACATATCAGTTTCTCAGAGCTTAGTTCTTCTTGTGCTTATGAGCTGTCATTTTTAGCAGCGACAGCAGCCTCTATTAATACAGATAATTAAGGGCCAGAATCTAAAATAATCACACATAATCCCCACATAACAATGCATTTTGTAAAATCTTCTAATTGATCCTGAAATGGTATCTAAATTCACACTAACTCTATAGAGGGAAATTTTTAAAAAAATATAAGAAAAACATTTGCCATTTTCTTCTACAGTAGCAACACTCATTAGCATTAATAATTACAATATATGTATGGAGTGACACAGATGCACAATTCTCTGTAGTCATGAATAGGAAAATCAGAGAGCCCTCTTCATGTTTAACTTCATCATTTTCCTGATTTGAATCCCAATACAGTAAGTGGCATAATTCCTACTGATTTCAAAGTATAGGAGCAAGCCATTGTGAACTAATGACAACAGAAGTCAATGGGAAAACTCCCACTGGACTCACTGGGCGTTGAACAGGTCTTATGTACTTTTGTTTTCGCCTAAAGCGAGTTCCTCCTTAATTTTGGACACACTTTCAGATTTGTGAGGCAGTTAACCATAAATCCTTCATCATCCTCTTCTCTTTTATATTACAATCCAGTTAAAAATTCATAGTAAACCTGCTATAACTATTTTAAAATATTAATGACATCTTGAATTTCCTCTCAATTAATTGTCCTGTAGGAAAGATTAATTGATGGAGCAATTTTTAAGTGATGCAGATTATATAAATGCATCTCATGCTACCACCACCACTAATTAGTAATAACAACAATAGTAATAATTTACTATTCAACAAAATATGATTTAACAATATTTTTAAACTCATGCAAATTTTCAACAAAACATGTGACTTATGTAACTACTGAGGAATGCACTGTAATACTTGAGATTTAAATACAAATATTCATATATCACAAGGTTCTTTTGTTGCTATTGTTTTAAAATAAATATTAAGATATAGCTAAGCAGTTATTTCTGATCAGCAGGAATCTCATTTGAGAAATTTACTCCAATGTAAGTGCTGTTTTATTAAAAGACTATAGAAGGCAGAATTTGTTGGAAGAGACCAATGCATAGACAATTCTTTAATAAGAGTGATGACTGTAAACTAAATTGTAAATCTCAGTTATTAGATGAGCCACATGTTCTGCCATCCTTCTGAAGTACTGTCAAGACTCAAAGCTGTTCATGGTTAATTGAAAATGAGGCATTTTAAGTTTAATTTCAGCAAACTATAAATAATGTATGATAATCTCCATGGGTATGTCTACACAGCAAAGTTATTTTGAAATAACAGCCCTTATTTCGAAATAACTTTCCTAGCGTCTACACAGCCAAACCGCTATTTCGAAATAAATTTGAAATAGTGGAGCGCTCCAGCCTCAACCAAGAACATTCTTCTCCCTCCCCAACTCCCCGGAGCCCTTAAAGGAGTAGACTCTGGCCACAGTGCCTGTGCCAGCTCCAAGCCTGCCAGCCCAGAGCCAGCAGTCTCTGCCCCGACCCAGTGGCCCCAAAACATGAACCAGCAAGCCACTGGCAGCCAGCCCTCCACTGTTCCCCAGGAGCAGTCTGCCAGCTCCCAGGAGCCTGCCACGGCCCGGAGAAGGCAGACGTCTTCCTGGTCCAGGGTGGAGATCATGGACTTTATTCAGGTTTGGGGCGGATGCCCCCAACATCCATGATCTCTGCACTACATAGAGGAACACAGCCGTCTATGACAGGATAGCTGCCAGCCTGGCCACCAAAGGCAACATGTGAACCCAGGAGCAGGTTTGCATGACAATCAAGTTGGTCCGGCGAGACCCCCAACCCTGAGCCCTGAGCTTACCCTCCCCCTTCTTCCCCTTGCTTCCCTCTTCCAGCGCCCTCCTCCCAGGTTTCCCCCTCTCCTCTCCCACCCTCTCTTCTCCCCTCTCCCGCCTCCTTTCCCCAGTCTCACCAGAGTTTCATTCCCTCCCCTCCAGTTTTGTTAAATAAAGAGAGTTTGTGTTCATGAAAATACGTGCATTTTATCTGACATCAGGAACGGGGGTTGGGAGGGGTAAGTGGAAGGACGTGAGGGAGGAATGAGGCAGGAGCCCCCAGTGGGGCAGACCAGGGAGGCTCTTAGTGCTCCTCTGGGTGGAAGCTCTCCCGCAGGGCCTCCTGGATACTGACAGCCCCCCCCCCGATGGACCTCCCAGATGGCAGCCTGCAGAAAGTGCAGCCAGGCTTGCAGCAACGCATACAAGAGAAGCACCAGAGTGCCCAGGGGCAGCTCTGGCTCCTTGTTGCAGAGTGCTGTGGTGTCCCAAGTGAGGGCAACCAGAACACGCAGAGACAAAATGCTTTGCTGTCCCTCATCGAGGTAGACAAGCAAGCAGGGAAACCTGAGAACTGGCTGTCCGGGGGGGGGGGGGGGGGGGGATGTCCCTTTAAGCACAGACCTCAGATAACCTCAGGCAGCAGCCCCACACAGTAAGTCCTGACCTGGTACCCTGCTGGAACTGCTTCCAGCCGGCCTTAAATGGGATTCAGAGTCCACTCAGTGTAGACGCGCTATTTTGAAATAGCAAAATGCTATTTCGAAATGCATTTTGTGTGTAGATGTGTTATTTTGAAATAAGCTATTTTGAAATAAGATATTTTGAAATAACACTGTAGTGTAGACATACCCCATGTCACTAGCTGGTGTAAAATGGGCTTAAAATTATTCTATCTTTCTTTTTTGCTGACATTTAAAGGTAATAATTTTACTTCATGTGTGTTTTACATAATTTTCCTAAGGAAACATCAAAACTATTAACACATTTACTGCCTCAGTTGCTTGCTCATGTGTAAAATTCCTGTGGGCCAAATGGGCTCATGATTATCCATGCTATAGCATCCTGGGCTATGCAGACTGCCTAGCGATGATTTTATGCGCCCAGTTACTAACAAAGTTATCTGACTATATATTTACAATATAGGACTTAAGTTTTTTGTATACGTTACAGATACCATTAGTTGGATGACACTGCCCCCTAGAGAGGCTATAAATATGTGATGGAAGTTCAATATTTAACATATTTTCTACATTATCAAATTAATCTTGAACTGTTTAAATAAGCACACATATTGATGGCTCTGATTAGATTTCAACAAATATGACATATAGGCAATACAACTTATTTTTGGATCACTTCAAGTTTTTCACAACAGAACTTTTTAAAGACTTTTCTTAAATTTCATCAAGATCTTATAAATGTGTGATCCCACTGCCACCCATGCTAAACAGTGATCCTGCTAACTTTTTCCCACCCAAGTGGAATGAATTTTGTTATGTGCACAAATATGGAGACAGGTGTGGGGCCTGACTGCCCCAGCCACAGCTGGATTAATGCCAGGGGAAAGGCAACCCAGCTGTGGTTGGTTCAGTCTGGGGCTGTTTTCAGGCTGTCCCTCCCCTACCCATCACCAGTTGGAGGCCAGGCTAGGTTGGGGTGGAGGTGGGAAGGGCCTCTTATTTAGATGCTAAGAATGTTACTCCATAAATAGTTAAATTGTATTCAGTAGAACTGAACAAAGAGCATGGCAAAATCAAGCCCATGGTGATTTTAGAAATAAGAATGTCAAGGAGGAAGTTTCTGTAAATTATTGAAAATTAAAAATGAGAGATGCAATAAAAATTAAAACAATTTTTTTACAATCTAAAACCAGTCAGAACTAGGTTGAAACATCTTTTACCTTGCTAAGTTCATCTTAAAGAATACAAAATACTATTTCCATAATAAAAACATAATTTTAGGACTCTTTCATACAGAACTTTAGAATCTTGAAGCAAGCTTTCCTCTGAAAGGGTGATAGTTACCCCTGTGCAAATGGCCTAAGTCCAACTTAGCCTTTAAAGAGCAAAATGTTACACTTTTCTGCCATCTGCTACATAACTCCCATTGACTATACAAACATATTCAAGGGCAGAATTTGGATCTCAATACTATCAGGTAATTCAGTTGTAGTTGTGAGTAATCAAAAGTTGCACTTACAACACAGGTGCTTTATCACTTATGATCCCCGTTCCACAGTGTTTCCTTAATCAAACCCACTGCACTATTAAGTTCTTCCATCACTGAAATATATGTAACAATTCTCACTAGTCTCATATATATTTGTACTAAGATATTTTTTCATTTTCAGTAGCAGAAAAATGTCACAGCCACACATTATGCATTAGACTGATCCATAACTAACCTGCCTCAGAAATGTTGAATATTGGTGAGTGATCACTAGTTACAGATGGTGCTGATGACTGTAATGATCCAGGAGTTAATTCTGAGTTACCTGCTTCAATTGCCCCCTCAGTGTCTCTCTCATTAAGGTCAGGAAAACTGAAATCTGTTGAAGTCTCATTATCATTAAGGCTATCTGAGGTGCCTTGACCAGAGCCACTTTCTTCATCACTTGTAAAAACAGCCCAAGATTTAGACTCTGATGTATTTTGCAATGGGATACTAAGAGTCTGAATGCGGTTTTCCCATATTGTTGGATCATTGCGGTTCTTAGGTATCAGTGCTGCCAATGTTGGTATTGATGGATAAGTTTGTCTGTCCATGCCATGGCTTATCTGATTGTCTGATGCAGCAGTTGTAATCTTTTTGTCTTCTTCAGATTTCTCAGAATGTGAATTCATCATTAGGTTACTCTCATCCTTTATATTGTTTACCTGCATATTCTGTTCATCTACTATATTTTCCTGAGTTTCTCTATGGGAAGTACATGGGAAGCCATCCTCATACTCATCATACTCATCATAAATTACAGGAGTCCACAGATTAGTGCCAGAATTGGCACTGGGGAACAAATGAGAGGATGTTTGAGAGGGAACCAGCAACCTGGGTAGGGTACTGTGGCCCTCACTGCTGGGAGAAACAGCCAGGTCTGAAATATACACATCAGGTAAAGGAAGATCATGATGACCAGATACATGAGAATCAGAAACAACTGCAGGCACATGAACAGAAACATCAGCAATAGTAGAACTTGAGAAAAAAATGGGAACCTCATTTATTTGAGAAACACTTGAAGAAATATGGCTGTTTATAAAAGTAGGAATATTTGGCAATATGTCAATTGTTAAGACAGGAGTAGCCACTCTGCTCTCTACTTTGGGGGGAAAGGCATTTGTATTTTCTAAACTGGTTGACTGGAATGAAACATCACTACTGTACAATGAAGGAGCTACCTGGTGATTATCTTCATTGTTAACCACACTGGATAAAACATATTCCTCACTTCCATAGGAATCAATTAAACCTTGAAGTGATGTTGTGGGCTTACTAGAGGTGTGTGAGAACATGTCAGCAACTGAGGGTGAAGATGTAGAATGCAACATTGTTTTATTTGTAGCAGAATCTGGTGCCATCTGATAGAATATTTGGTCAAATGTAGAACTATCCTTATGAACCCTGGAGTGTTCAACCAATATTGGATCACTAGGCACAGATGCAGCTGTTTTAAGCAAAGTGCCATCATCAGAAGATTCAAAGGAGGTTTGTAGTAATGCTTCATTATTTAATGTAGCTGAGGTCTCATAAAAGTACTGCTGTGCGGAAGGAGACAATATTTTGCTAGAAGCAGGGAGAGAGACAGCTTGATCTGAGATTACACTAAGCATAGGTTTAAGCAAAGTGTCATCAAAGGCTGGAGATGTAACATGCACAGGCTGAACAAAAAAGTAATTTTCAGAAAGTTTACTAATATCATAATCAAAAATCTTAGTAGAGGGGAAAGCAAGAGAGACTGGAAGGATTCCCTTTGTGCTAGAAACAGGAAGTGGGGTTCCTTGCAAAGACGTAGTCTGTTTAATTACATCATTGTTAGAAACAGATGTAGGAAGTTCAGGCATCACTGTACTTTCAGCATGGGAAGCCACTTCACTGAAAGAAGAAATTTGAAGTTCTTTCTCATCTCCATATATTATATCACTTTTATGAAGTGTCTCATTAACATCATTAAACACAGATGTTGCAAACATAAATTCACCTACAGAATCAGATGAAGAAACTTTGAGCATGGCCAAAGCATCTGTGTCAGGCAAAAGGGACTCACTACCAGAGTACGGTTCAGACCAATCCATATCACTAGATAGAGAGCGTGTAGTCAGCAGCAAAGTATCAGCTTGTGATATTACAGAAGAAGGCTTATGCACCAGTACATTGTTATAGCTCCTAAATAAGGGACCCTGATGAAATATGCCAACAGAATCATGCACATATTCTGCAGAGTCGTAAGTAACAGTAAAAGTTTGGAGGGAGCCCACATTACTAGACAAAGCATAAGTAAGTTCAGACATTGTAGACAGGGCATGCACATTTAAATCACTTCTGGATGGTTCGACTTGAGTAAACATGTGAGTTCTATTATGACTAAATATCAATGTCTTTGAAGCAGCATGAGTAGTCTGATGTGTCATCACATCAGAATATTGAACAAGGCTTGGCTGCATTGAAATATCACCCTCAGCCAATGTCAAAGAAGCATGCAGGGACACCTTATCACTTGTAACAGCTGGAGTAACTTGTGGAAACATTTGAGAAACTGTATACAGATGGTCAAATATTTTACTACTGAAGGAAGCAGAGGAAAATGTAAGCAAAGGTACGTCACCATAGGAAGACAGGGTAGGTTCAAATGACACATCAACACTGGGAAACACAGGTGTAGCATGCAAGGTCATATCACTACCTGATGTAGATGGGGTAGTGTTGAGCATCTGAGTTTCAAACAATAAAGGGGTGACTAGAGGAAACACTTCACTACTGTAGGAAGGTTGAAGAGCTATCTCACCATTATATACTGGTTGAGTTGTCTGAGAGAGTACTTCACTGGCAACAGAAGCAGAGCCATATTCTCCAGAGCTTGAAGAGATAGAATGAGGTGATAATTCAGTAGGGGAGAAAGCAAAATTAGAATAATGTAGCAATTCTATATCCGCATCTGAAGTATCTTGTGACATCACTGGACCACTGGAATAGGGCACCGTAGCTGGTTTTGAGCCCTCAACATATGCATCAGTATAACTAGTCTGAAATAACAGCTCACTATCTGATGGGACATCAGATCTAAGTGCCAAATCTGTTGCATTTTGAAACCACAACTTTCCATCAATGGAAGGAGTACTCTCCACATACTCTTCACTACCTGAGGGCTCTACATCTTCTGAAACATTTTTTACATAGCCTTGTGAATCAACATCATATTTGTTTATTTCTGGGCCTCTTGAATGAAGGATGTCTTCCTGGGACGTTTCCTCAGTGACAAATTCCTTGGCAGAGGTGGTAGGAATGGAATCCCAAGAGTTGTCTCCATCCTGGTGATGCTTAAATGTTGACAATAAAATATCTTCCTCACGACCACCAGTAGTGGATATGCTTGTTGGTTCAGTGCCAGAAGAAATGTAAATGTATTCTTCATCAATACCTTTGGTGGAGTCAGTGACTTGTGGGGAGATTCCAATAATAGTTTGAGATTTCAAAGAAGCATCATCTTCTTCATCTGATTTTTCAATAGCAGGTTTGGAAGTTGGGTAAAAAATGGCTTTGAAAACATCATCCTTTCCATGTGATCCTGGCTCTCTTGTTAAGTATCTGTTTGTTTTAGCTTCATTAAATTTCGTCCCAATTTTCTCTTGACTATAGCTAGATGTAGTCACCTGGAATTCTTTTCTCCTTATTTGGTTTAGAGCACTATCAGTGCTAGGAATCACCACAATTTCTTCATCTATCTCTGCCTTCTTCTCTTTAACTTCCTCCTTTGGAAAGAAAACAACACAGCCAAAGTTTATTAAGAGTACAGTTTGCACCTCTGAAAACCAATACTTTCTGGTCCGGCAACATCCGTGGTCTGGCAACACCAAAGATGCTCCTGGACAGAGAGTCCAGGGCTCAATGGCAGGAGGGCCAACAGCCCGTCTGAGGCAGGGGACAGCGGCCCACAGCAGTGCTGGGTCAGGGATCGGAGAATTCCAGCAGCCCACGGCAGTGAGCTGGGGGCTGGGGAATTCTAGGTGCCTGTGCAGTGCAGGGGTGAGGATAATAGAAGCCTGAGTGCCCATGGCAGTGTGGGGTTGGGGCCGGGGAAGCTCAGATGCCCATGGCAGCCTGCTGCATCATGGAGCTGTAGAACCCCCAACAGCCAGCAGCAATGTGGGGCTGGGGGCCGGAGAAGCCTGGCCACCTGTGACAGCGCAGGACTGGAGAAATCTGGCCGCATGAGGCAGCGAAGGGAAGGGCCAGAGAACTCCCGCTGCCAAAGGCAGCCTGGGGCTGGGGCTGGTGGCAGCAGAACAGGGGAGAAGGTAGAGAGGGCCAGAAGGAGGGGGCGAGCTGGCTCGGGTCTTGTGGCAGGGGACACTTCCCCTGGTCCGGCAAATTCTCTCATTTGGGACCAGTCAGGTCCCAACTGTGCCGGACCAGGGAGGTCCAACCTGTATTTAAAGATAAAACAGGAAAAATCAAGACACATATTGCATACATTTGCCTGTGTCCATAAATTATAACAGACAGAATGGCAGGTAACCTTTGAAATGGTTATTAAACTTAATAATAAAATGGTTTAAACCACAAAAACATTCATCTAATTTTTTCCTTGAAACCATGATACTGAGGGCACATCAACACAGTAAGGCAAAAGTAGAATTAAACTGCAAGTTCAGGTGCATCAATTGCATAGCTGAAGTCGAAATAGCTTAATTTTGGTGCTTTCTTCACAGCAGGAAGTCAAAGGAAGAACACTCTTCCTTCAACTTCCCTTACTACTTGTGAAATGAGGGTTACAGGAGTCAAAGTAAGAACTCCTCCAGCTCAACATTATCTCAAAATAATGGCTTGCTGTGTGGACGTGCACTATGTTATTTCAGAATAATGTCAGTTATTCTGAAATAATGCTGCTGTGTAGACATAGCCACGTTCTCCATCACTCTACTAATTCTTAAATTACTTTTCTATATTGAACTCTTTTAATCTTTCTTTAATGTCAGTCTTTTCTTTAATGTCTCTGATCTATCCATATTTTTCTGCTCTATCCATATTTTTCGGATAAGAAGTCCTCTAGCTCGCCATTATTTCAAAATAATGGCTTGCTTTGTTGACGAGCTCTTTGTTATTTTGGAATAACATCAATTATTCCAAAATAATGCTGCTGTGTAGACATACCCTGACAAAAGAACCACAGATCCCTCTACCTTCTTAAACACTGTATTCCTGCTATTTGTGACTCTGAAGGGTACATCTACACAGCAGGACTAAAGTCGAATTAAGCTATGTAACTTCAGCTGTGTAGATGTACCCTTAGAGAGAGATAAAAACCTCTCACTGTATTTTGTCAGCTTTGCAGTATTAATAAAAAATGATTGACCATAGAATGTTTTTGACAATGTCTCAAAGATATGCATTACTATTCTTTAATATCAGTTCAAGTGTCATTGCAACGTAACAGAAGATCTTCTTTCTTGCCATTTCCCTATTCGGAGATAGGGACTTTTAGATCTTCCTTTCAAAGCTTATGATTGTATGCCTGGTTATTGTGCAAATTAGTGTTTCTAAAGTCTGTTGATATCTACTCCTTGCACCAAGTCTTTGGCCTCCCCTTGGGTCATCTTCCATACATGATAATTGCAAGGGTCAACCAATATATCAGAAGATCTTTTAAAATATACATATTCTGCTTTCAATTTATTTAAACTTCATAATTAATCCACCGAGGATGTTAATATTTAAGATGCTCAAAGTTAACATGACCCTAGGACACTTAAATGCCATTTCATGGGCAATTTCTCATAGACCACATCCTAAAATTCCTGTTGCAAGCATCTTAGTAATTATTTATTGAACACAATTTAAAATATTTCTGCAGAAATGCATGCTAGAATTTTGCATTAGATTCTGAAAGTATGTTTTCTCAAGGTCAACTCCTGGAGTCTTTATTCAGCCCTAAATCAGACAAAATCCCAGCTGAAGTTAACTAAAATGCAGATACCATACTGATGGGGGTAAAATAAAAATACTTAGATAAAGGGTTAAATAAATGTAGGTACATGGATTAAACAAATTAGATAGATTTGATAGTTTGGATGAATAGGTACAGAGATGAGAAGACAGATAGGGGCAGTCTCTCTATCTGTTTAATTGACTAGGATTTGCTCCTCAGTGAGAATAATGAGAACATATTCTGATACAGTAAAACAGATGTTTTGAATGATCATTTAATACTAACACATATTTTATAGAAGCCATTGGCACATTACTATAAATATTTTACAGTGTCTGAAAAATTGTATTGGGACTCTTTTATATTCCTCTGCTTGTATGCCAGCTACCTTAGTTGCCAAAAGTATAACTGTGCCAGCTCAGAGGAAGTTATGAAAAAAAATCTAAAATTTTATAAAACATGATTACATTATTATAAACCATGATTAATACATCAAAATGTCATTAATCATGTTCAAGGGGTGGAATTACCACCTTACTGAAATGAATGGAAGTTTTGCCATTGACTTCAATGGAGCGAACATTTCATCAAGTATTTAGGGGCCAGATTTACAAAGCAGCAGATAGGCATCTAGTGGAAAGAACAGAAGTGCCTAAGCAAGTGAAGCACTTAACGCCCATGACTTCCAATGCCTTTGTAAATCTGACCTATAGGCCCATCCAGGGTTTGCCTGAGGGGCAAGTGTCACTGGGGAAAAGGAGGCAATTCTACATTTTGGGGAGAAAAAAAAATATTTCTTTTTCGAGGTGTATTTTTTAACTGTATTTTTTTGAAGCTTCTGAACTGTCTGGAGTGGAGAGCAATTCCCAAGCGATACTCATTACTGGACAAAGCGTGGGTGATATGGTTAAAAGTACATGTTAAATTCAGCTCTCTAAATTATCAGAGTTGATCACCTTCGCTTATGTGGAGTAAGGATGTAAAATCCTGGGTACTGTTAACTGGTTAAGTGGGATCCCACTCCCACACCTCACCCAGGGGGAAGGCCCACGTTATGCTCCCGATGCTCACACGTGTAGGCAGCGGGTTACTGCTCCCAGCCCACCCGTACAGAAGGGCAAGCTCCCACTCCCAGCCCACCCCCTGTCCCTTCACAGGGGGCGCCAGCTCCTGACGCTTGCAGGGCTGATCCCAGGTACCAATTACCCAGTACCCGGTAAGCATCACTCGGTTAGGATGATGCTTACCAGGTAACCAGTTAACTGGTTACCTGTTCACATCCCTAATGTGGAGTGTGTGATATATTATTTGAAATGCTTGTGTGAAAATGAATGTATAAAATGACTTCACTTTACTATACCTCATATTCTTCGGTTTCATTCAGTTCAGGAAAGAGGTCAATTTCTATGAAACAAAAATGTGCATTGCATTATCCAGTGTTATAACCTCAGAGAACTATTGATTTTGCAAGACACAGTGGTATCATTTTCATGATTAGTTTAGAAATGATAGACCAAAAGATTTAAGATTATCTAGTAAATAAACAAACAAACAAACAAACAAACAAACAAACAAAGAAATAGATAAAGAAATAAATAATATTGTAGCTGCATTACAATCACAGGGCATCACACTGTTATAAACATTTTCTAACCAGGGCTGTATTAACCAATTAACCTATTAGGTCAAGGTCTGAGATGATTTTGGAGGTGATATTTGCAGAAGCTGCCAAGTAGCTTCACAGAAGAGCAGCAGTGAGGAAAACAATAGGCCTCAACAACTGCATGGCATTTAGCTGCAGTGTTTCTGGTGGTCTGAAGGGGTGTAGCTGCAGCTGCCTTTCTGCACAGAGGAATAGTGATGAGAGTGAACAGGTGGGCTATGCAAGCTCCAGGAGGGAAGGTTATGGCTGTCTTGCTACCATTGCAACTTCCCTCTTGTGGCTCTTCCATTATAGAGTTGGGGAACTGTCACGGTGGTCCTGCGTCATTACGGCCTATAATGCAGTGCAAAATATGCTACAAAGGGACTTTCAGAAAATGGCATTATTGATTAGACAGTTTGCATTTTGTCCTTAGAATGCATATGGTCGATTTTATGAAATTTTGTCAGAGGCCTCCTTAATTTAGTAAACCTTGACACAATAGGCTAAACTCACATTCAGAGCTCAATCCTGGTCCCACTGAAGTCAATGGCAAAATTCCAGTTGATTTCAATGGATCATGATTTGGCCTTGCAAGCATAAACTATAATGGATCCTATGAAGGCATTAAAAGACGTGTTTCAGGTTCTCATGAACAGATATAGGCATTGGGTATTATGCCTCTGTAATTAAATGGCTTCTTCTAAGAAAGCAGATATTGTGCACTGCATTACTAGCATATCCTTAACTGAAATATTTTGGCTGCATTAATATTTTATTATTCCATTATTACGCAATTTTCTCCTTCCCCTCAAATAAGATGAATTAAGGGTAACATTTTCAATGATACTCAGTTCTGGTTTACACTGCTCCTATTTAGGTCAATAACGATTGACTTCAGTAGGAACTGAGTTAGAGCCATAACCAAAAATAAATTACGAACCAGTTATACGTCTATATTTTGCATTCCTGCCTCTTAAAATGACTACTCCTGACTAGATCAAGGGCAATGTTTTTAAAAATATGTAAATCATGTAGAGCCTGGGTCCTATTTTCAAAAATGTCTTAGGGACAGATCCACAAAGGTATTTAGGCATTGGTCTGCTCAATGTTGCAACACCTAACCCCAAAGAGTCCTAAATCTTCATGGGAACCTAAGCTCTGGGTTAGGTGCCCTGGCTCCCAATGGGGAGGGATAGGTTCCTAAGGAGGGGACCCTCAGAAACCGGTAGCTGAGTGGGAGTTGCCTAAATTATCTTGGAGTAGAAGGTAGGGGCTTAGGTTTGGCTTAGGGCCAGATATTCAGTGGTACCAGTGTCAAATGTCCATTGATCTGGACTTCAGGTGCCTCACTTTTGGGACAGAGACAGGTATTTTTCGCCATTCAGAATTCTCACTCCTTAATTCTCTTTTGGAGTTATTTGCCTAAGCCAGAACATGCCCTAGCAATCAAAACTCAGATCTTTCATATGAAAAACCAGGGAAAATGAGAAAACCCAGTGTTTAAAGCATTTATGTGGGAAACCCATGTTCAAATCCCTGCTCTCTGTGATTTGAAATAGTGACTTGAACCCACATTGTAGATGAGTGCCCTAGACAATTGGTTAACTGAGGCAGATTTCTCAAACCTTCCCTGTTCTACTTTGAATTAACAATTAAATATTAATTGGAGCAGAGACTTGAACTTAGGTTTTCCACATCACACGGGAGTGTCCTAAACACTGGCTACAGAGTCAGGCTCTCTCTCTTGCTACAGCCCAATGGGAATTTGGTTATTAATTGGGGTTCCATTGCACTAACTAGCTAAAATAATTTTTATCAATAAGTTGTAGAATGTAAAAAAATGGAATGCACAATTCTCTATGAATGCATTTAATAAGTAGCAACTATTGAATTAAATACTTGGAATACTAACAAAATATAGAAAAGTTATCTTACCTGTGACTTTCTGAAGGCTAGAAGGCTAGGGGGGGGAAAGATGATGATATTCCCTGGCTTCTCAATGGTTTCTGTTTAAATTTTTAGATAGTGATTTCAAAATTCTTAATACTGTAGCCCAGTAACATACATTATGTGGTCAACAGACTCTTAAAAACAGCCTTTCATTAAAGAGAAATATGATTATTTTTGCTGTTAGGATTAATTTTGTCTTCGGTTAATAAAAACCAATACTTTATTTCTGATTTCATGTTTTCTGCAGTATCTATGTTATCTTTTGAACTTTATCTTGAAGAAAAACCAGTCCAGTGATTATACAAATGTTTGTAAAACACCTCTTCACATTTTATTTACCACAAGGAAAGCTGTAAAAGGTTTCAATATCCTCTGTTTCAACCAGAATGAAACTACAATTTAATTTTGATGTACCCATGGAAACTCTCTGGATTAGAAGATAACAAAATAAATCTATTTGCCCAGAAAAGCAATTATTGTGTTTTTGCTACTTTTAAAAGTGTGTTCTTGAACCAATGATATATATAAAGTAGTATGGTGCCATTTCCCAACATAGGGTACGTCTACACTGCATGCTTATTTCAAAATAAGCTATTCCAGAATAGTTATTCCAAAATAGCTGATTTCGAAATAGAGCATCTACACTGCAGGGAAGCCTTCAAATTAGCCCAAGGTAGGCTTCCCTAATGAGCTGTGCTATCTCAATTTAGAGACCCAGGAGGCACTGAGGAGGAATAACTTAGAATGGCCCTGGTGAGGGGCTATTTCAAAATAGCAGCAGTGGAGCATCTACACATGCCGTATTTCGAAATAGCTATTTTGGAATAGGCATTATTCCTTGTAGAATGAGGTTTACAGATTTCAGAATAAGCTGTCCGTTATTTTGAAATTATTTTGAAATAACGGAATGGCTGTGTAGACGCTTCGCACTGTTATTTCGAAATAACACTACTTATCTCAAAATAATAGTGCAGTATAGACGCACCCATAGAGATAAAAGGTAGGTTAACAAACAAGGTATGCCTGATTTTTTCTATAACTGCAGATTGGTTATGCTATAGCTCAGATGTTATTGGAAAGGTTCGAATGTTAAATTATATTATAAAATTTTCAAGTACATTTAAATAATACTGCAGTTCAATGATTCCTGCAGAAATGATAGAATAAGGGCAAAAGGAAAATGTGATAGCTAAATATTTCCTTACATTTAAATTCAGCTCAACTCCTAAAAACATACCCCTATAACAATGTGTTCCATAATTTACAGTAATTTTCACAGAGTAAATTGCCTTCAATTCTACACTACAATTCATAATCAATGACACTAAAAAAACACAAGTAAAACCATTTTTGTTACATTTAAATGAAATACCTATTATCTTTTCCACATTCATCCCCAAGAATCACAAAAGCCCTCCTAAAGTGAAACATTTCAGATAACCTTCTTGTTCTTTATGAAGAAAATCCCTCACAAAGGCAAGTCACAAAGACATTGCATAATAAAAACCCTTACAAAGAACTGCAGCCAGTGTGAGCTGCCAAGTAGGAGACAAAAGTTTGAGATTTATATCTCTTCATATTGTTTTTATGAAAAACTTGAGCTGACTTTCTCACAAAGAAAAGGGAGAAGATATGTATCTAGTTTTATTTCCTGTGTTATTAAAAGCATTTATGCACCTATAGTACCAGCTATAGAGGAAGTTTCTGCAACTTTCATAACTATTCAAATGTTATCTAAAGAGTAAAATGTGTGCATTTAGATAACCATTCAGAAATCACTTCCAAAGGCAAATAATCAGATTATAAATTGTAGTTGAGATATTGTCAAAACTGACTATGTCATTTAGCCATGCAAGTCCCATTAATTCTAATGATAGTTGTGTAGCTAAATTTCCTAATTGGGTTTGAAAATGTTAACCAGTAAGAGCAAATATTGATAAAGCACCCCAAACCCTTTCTGACTAGCCATAAGCTTCATACACGTGTCAAAATTCTACAGTTCTAAACAAAAACTATATAGGAAAAAAAACAAAGAGAAAATGATACAGTTCTTCTCAGAAACTTAATAGATTAGTAGGTAGTATGGTAGTTCTCATGATGGAACATGGCTCATCAGTGGATTGCAGAGCCCTTCTGGAGCGTCCATAGATAGAAATATTTCTTAGAACCCAGCAGAGTGGGAATAAAGTTGGAATAGGACTTGGCCCATGTCAGGGCCTTTCCTCTTATGTAATAGTCTGAAGAATGAGGGGTTTCACTCTGGTCTGTGGATATCTTTTACTCTACAGAGCCTTTATTGGTGGTTCATAGAATGAAATGTTTTGAAAGTCTGATGGCAGGCTATGAAAACATCTCTCTCTTACATGGTGGATAGCACAATGGAAAACCAAGAACAAAAGCATGGTAGCAGCCGTTGAATAAATAAAAAAAATAGCACAGTAGTATAAAACAGCCCTTATATTAAAAATATGAAGTCCAAGAGTGAAGAGGGACTTTTGCATCATTTAAGGTCCACTTAAGCTTTTAACATGAAATTTAATTTGTTCAGATGGCATTTCAGTGAATTCCATCCTAATTGGGATGACATACTCTGAATAATTCTTGAACATAAAAGTTATACAAAATTTGAGTCAATTTTGTTTCAGGTCTTCATAGGTGAAGATAACTAGATCACAACATCATCTCTGGAATTATATTTGGAATGCGAACATTTGTATGAACACTTTAATCTTTTCATATGTTTTTTTAAAAAATGGGAAAATGTAAAGTTAACTGCATATTTAAGGGTACTATTTTAAAAGCTCAAATGCAAAAATCAAGTTCTTATAATAACATTAATTGTTCATACTGTGCATGGGTATGTCTTTTACATTACTACTTATGAAGTAGTTTCTGAATTCCTTACTCCATATTTACTCATTTCTTACTCAAAGGGAAATCATCAGGAGTTTTCCTTTCAAGGACTGGAGTAAGAACCTCAAACCTTGACCCTCTGTTGGTAAATGTAACATACAATGGACCAGTTTCTCTTCTCAGATATGCACACAAAACTCCAAGTAATGTCTGTGTGAGTTGTATAGCTGTAATAGAAGGTGAAATTAGTTTCTAGAGTAAGTATGTGCAATATAAGGAACCCACTCCTGCTCCCACTGACGTTAATGACAAAACTATCACTGAATTTTATGAGAGAGTAGGAGGGTTCAAACATCCTATGAGCTTCTGAGGGTATGTCTACACTGCAGAGTTTTTCTGGAAAAATGGCTGTTTTTCTGGCCACTTACGTCCACACTGCAATTTCATTCCTTCGAAAGAAAGTCCAAAGAATGGAGGGTTTTTTCCAACAGTGATAAACCTGTTTCTATGAGGAAGAAACTGCCTTTTTCCGAAAGAGCTCTTTCGGAAAAAGGCATGTGTAGACGGGGAAGAGGACTTTTTTTTTTAAAGAAGAGGCCTCCAGGAAAAAGCACAGGTGCCCTAATGGCCACTCCGTCCATAGTAATCACAGCTTAAATGCAAGATAAAGTCCAGTCAATGTGGATGCTATCTTTCGAAAAAGCAGATTGCTTTTTCGATGCACTTTTGCTGTATGGACACTCTCCTCCAGAAAAGCTTCTTCCAAAAGAAGCCTGCAGTTGAGACATAGTATGAGTGTTTAAAGCTATAGTGTTTGTGTTGCACCAATGTAAGTCTATGTACTGCGTTAAACATTGCTTAATTGGGGAAACTGCATGAACTGTTGACTTTAGTTTTAGAATCAAGGCCCTGATCCTTTAAAAGGTATCTGCAAATGAGCTGCCTTGCTTACACCCAATAGGACTTTGCACAGGAATAGGGTTTGTGCTTGTGGATTCTTTGCACAATTGAGGCTCTCATTTTTTCAAGCTACGCATAGAGGTGTCTAGACTTTGGGTGGGCATCTGCAGATGGAGTCCCCTAAACTCTGCTGGAGAGAAGTAAGGAAGTCCAATATCAAGGAATTACAGATAGGATACAAACTCAACCAATTATTTTGACAGAACCTCTCCTTGTTTCTGCTACAAAGAGTCAGAGAAATATAGTCTTCAAGGCTCTGGCAAATATTAGCATAAGATGAGCTAGGATACACATTCTTTTAAATGTGTTGTCTTTGTCAGACAGGTTAGATGTACCTGGGAAACTTTTGAGTTTTAACCAAAAATGTCCCAACATAAAATAACGTATTATCTTATGCTCATAGATCATTATATTTGCACAATCCATGGTAACAAGCAGAAAAACGAAAATACTTACATTCTTCATCAGTAGTCGAAAAAAAGGCATAGGTCTCCTAAAATTATGGGCCAAACTGGGCTCTCAGTCACATCTCTATAGCTCCACCGACTTTACTGGAGTTGTACAGGTAGGTCTAACTGAGGGCAGAATTCTACCTTTCTAACCCAGAATTAAAAACAACAGCAATCTGGTCCATAGGATAAGCAAAACTGGAGCTTGTGAATATGCTAAAGATCATTATAGACTGATCCTATGATCAAGACACACAGAATCCAATCCAACAGCCACTAAAGTCAATGGAAGATTCCCCCTGACTACCTTGGGAATTGGATCAAGCCCTAAATCTCCCAAGGCTTTAAAGAATGACTGAAATACAAGGATGAGCTTATCTATTTTGATTTTAAATTCCCTATAATTTACTTGCAGACAGAGTAGTTAAATCTGGCTTTGAAACCAACAAGATTTGATTCTTACCCCTTTGATTTTGCAATCCAACATTAAGAAGCAAGGGAATTCCATCACCACATATGCTTTGAAATCAAACTCCAAGTACTCATATGTAATAAAATTTCAATATCAATTGAGATACATATTTTTAATTATGCCTGCTCCTTTATTATGTTTGCTTTACATTAGTATCATGTGGATTAATTTTAGGAGGCAGATGGATGCTGGCATCAGTGAAAATTTCAAAATGACTTTGTATTCCAAAGGTTTATTGTTTAAAATCATTTATATGATTTAAAATAATGTGCACTTGTTTCAATGTATTTTTATAGTTAAAAAAATCAATGTGAATATGCTCGTGTTTACAGGAACACGACAGAAAATGAGTGACACAGAATAAATAAGTCACCTCATTAAACAAATTTAAGTAAACTACAATGATTTTGAAATTCCATTCTAGTGTACTTTGATAGTCAAGCATTTTAACTGGTTTGCAAGCAAACTATTTCTCTGAATACAGATTTTTAGCTAAAAATCATGACTGTGCTCAAAAGAACACTTACCTGGATCATCTAAAGGCATATCAGCAATGACTTGCTCACTGTATTTTCCATATAGACCGTTAGTGCAAACTGCAACTATCTGAAGAACATAACTTGAATTGGGCAGCAGATTATTTAGAATAGCTCCCTAAAAGAAAAATCATGTTTATTTCATATAAATGTGAATTCTTGGCATATTTTTTGAAAAAATATTCAATTATTTTATTCTTAGAACAGTGTTTTCTGATATAAGAGACAAGTTGGGTGTATCTTTTGTTGGACCAACGTTTGTTGGTGAAAGAGACAAGCTTTTTGAACTTTTATAAGCTGTGTAGCTTGAAAAGCTTGTCTTTTTCACCAACAAAGGTTGGCCCAATACAGGACACTCTCGTGATTCGCGAAGTCGCTATTCGTGATTTTGCATATTTGTGGATCTCTCTCATCCTGCACATTACCCCCCATCCTCTCAGCCTGGAAGGGGAATGCAGCCTCAGCAGGGAAGGAACTGTTGCTGGATGGTAGCAGCTGTCGGGGTCCCTCCCTTCCTCCCATACACACATTCACTGTGGCAGCCAGGAGCTGCGAGGAGCTTACCAGTGGGGCTGGGATTTGTGCGGAACTCACTGAAGCTGCTGGGAGCCATGGGGAGCTCACTGCGACTGCTGGGAGCCATGGGGAGCTCACTGTGACTGCTGGGAGCCATGGGGAAATCTCCACGGCTCTCAACCCCTGTGGTGAGCTCCCCACTGCTCCTGGCAGCTGTGGTGAGTTCGGGAGCCATGGGAAACTCATCACAGCAGCCAGAAAGAACCCATAGGAAGCTCACCACGGTGGCCAGGAGCCATTGCCCCTCAGTATTTGTGCCCCTCAGTATTTGTGGTCTCAGGAATGTATCCATTGCAAATAGCGAGGATTTACTGTACAAGATATTACCTCATCCACCTTGTATATCTAATATCCTGGGACATGCACAGCTACAACAACACTGCAAGCAACTGGATAATATCTCAACATTCTAATATTCTAATATATATATATATATATATATATGCGCACGCACACACATACATTGTAATATATTACATTTCATAGCCACAAAAACAGACATAAAATTTTAATCAATTACTTTTGTGAAATGTCCTAGAGGCAGGAGGCAGAATAACTGGAGAGAGTATATATTTGTATGTTGAATATTAGTTTTAGATTCTAATATTCCTTGTTCAGCTTTGAAGGGGCTAAATGTAACTGTGTCAGTAAAGAACCATCAAATTAATAAATCAGAGAATAAATATTTAGAATAGTGACAGATGGGTCATTGTTCAGATGCTGAATTTTTCATTAGTTACTTGTGTACAACATCCTATATATACTTCAAAGATCATTGGGGCAGAGGCTCTTACTGCATGATGAAAATGTCTAGTGACCTAACAAGATTTGTATTTGATACCATAGCAATAGTTATTTTGAGGCATTACAGAGAAATAGGAAGAACAATTTTAAAATGTTAGCACTGTAAGTGATAACTCTTGCCCATATAGTTTTTAGTTTGTTTTTGTTTTATAATTTGTCTTGGTAGTTGGATAGCCAAGGATACAAGCAGAGCTTCTACGAGTAGCAGCCAAAGACATTAATTCTTTTTGGATCAGCTCCCACACAAAATTACTCAAAATAATTTGTGAGTGCTTCATGACCACCAGTTTTGTATTAAACTTGAAAAGTTTACAGTTACCAGGTCCTGATACCCATCTGTCAGAAACTCATGCTTAGTCTGGTCTTCTCCATCCAACTGCTGATAAAAGACAGCAAATCTCTCAATCATGGCATTGTAAACAACTCGAGGTCTTTCCCATGTAATAAGAAGGCTGGTATAGTTCTTTGGATCGGCTTGAACGTTTTCTGGTTCTGAGCTGCAAACTAAAAACAGCAGCATATTAATAAACAGCATAATGGATTCTGAGGGTCTGATCTAATTCCCATGGAAGTTAGTATAATTCTTTGCATTGATTTCCATTGGAGTTGGATCTGTCCCTAACATTCTAAACCATATAAAACTAAACTATTAAAGATCTACTTATGTCACCATTGTGTTTAGGTTATTTTTCTTTTTAATGATATTTTTTAAAAGAATGTAGAGCTCTTGGTATATTTTGAATTATTTCACATTTTGATAAAAGTGTATATCAAGTCCCATAGTAATTACAGAATAACATTCTCTTCATTTGTTTTGTGTTAGAACTGCTTATTGGTCATAAAATACTGGTATATCCAAAAGGATTTTTTTTCTTTGTAATCATACAAGTGACAAAATGGAAGTGTAAAACTTCTTATACATGTTTCTCAGGATAAAAAGTTTCTTACATTCTGTGGCACCTTAAAAATTAACAAATTGCTATTCTTAGGCAAAAACTTAAAACCAGACTGTAATGTGAAACTGCTTAGCTGGAATTCATAATCATTCTGTCAGATGGAGTCTGACAATAATGGGGAAAGAGTGGATAGAATTGAAGTAATCAGGGATCTGAACATGCTCACACTGGCTTGTTTTAAGACTGCTAAATTTTTGCTTGTTTTCTGTTACAAATATATTTTGAAAGACACATGATCTTTAACTACAGATCTTTTTGTATACTTGGTATTCATGCAAGCTCAACTCAAGACATACATTCATACAAAACCAACCAGTGTCTAATATGTATAAATACAGACCATATCTTAAAAATGTGGTTTTACAAGATAATGTGAATAAGGTTGTGTGTCTTAATATATGTCTACACTACAGCACTAATTCGAACTAACTTAGTTAATTCGAACTAAGCTAATTCGGATTAGTGCATCTAGACCTAAAAACTAATTCGCATTAGCGTTTTGCTAATTCGAACTAGCATGTCCACATTGAGTGGACCCTGAACCGAAGTTAAGGCTGGCCGGAACCAGTGCCGGCAGGGCATCAGGTTAGGACGTAGAGCGTGGAGCTGCTGCCTCAGGCTAGCCGAGGGCTGTACTTAAAGGGACCCGACCCCCACCCTGGACAGACAATTCTCAGGGTTCCCCGCTTGCTTGTCTACCTCGATGAGGGACAGCAAAGCAGTCCTGTCTTGGCGTGCCCTGAGTGCCCACACTCGGCACATCACAGCACTCAGCCATCAGCCTGGCTTCACTTGCCGCAGGCTGCCATTCGGGGGTGTCAATCGGGGGGCTGTCAGGATCCAGGAGGCCCTGCAGGAGAGCTTCCACCCCGAGGAGCCCGCAGAGCCACCCCAGTCCTCCCCATCGGGGGCTCGTGCCCCATTCCTCCCTCACCTCCTTCCATTTACCCCTCCCCAGCCCCCCTTCCTGATGCAAAAAATAAAGGACATGTGTTCAAAATAGAAACTCTCTTTATTTAACAAAACGGGGGGGGGGAATTAACTTCTGGGGAGACTGGGAAAAGGAGGTGGGAGAGGGGAAGAGAGAGGGTGGGAGAGGGGAGGTGGAAACCTGGGAGGAGGGAGCTGGAAGGGGGAAGCCAGGGGAAGAAGGAGGAGGGGAGTATAAAACTATGGTACGCCATATCTTCAGTACTGTGTACAGATGTGGTCTCCTCACCTCAAAAAAGATATTTTGGCCTTGGAAAGGGTTCAGAAAAGGGCAACTACAATGATTAGGGGTTTGGAACAGGTCCCATATGAAGAGAGGCTAAAGAGACTGGGACTTTTCAGCTTAGAAAAGAGGAGACGAGGGGGGATATGATAGAGGTCTATAAAAGCATGAGTGGTGTGGAGAGGGTGAATAAAGAAAAGTTCTTAAATAGTTCCCATAATAGAAGGACTAGAGGACACCAAATGAAATGAATGGACAGCAGATTTAAAACTAATAAGCGAAAGTTCTTCTTCACACAGCACATAGTCAACCTGTGGAACTCCTTGCCACTGGAGGCTGTGAAGGCTAGAACTATAACAGAGCTTAAAGAGAAGTTAGATAAAGTCATGGAGGTTGGGTCCATGGAGTGCTATTAGCCAGGGAGTAGGAACGGTGTCCCTGGCCTCTGTTTGCGGAAGGCTGGAGATGGATGGCACGAGACAAATCACTTGGTCATTGTCTTCAGTCCATCCCTTGCGGGGTACCTGGTGTTGGCCGCTGTCAGCAGACAGGCTACTGGGCTAGATGGACCTTTGGTCTGACCCACTACGGCCGTTCTTATGTACTTATGTTCTAAGCTCAGGGCTCAGGGTCGAGGGTCTCACTGGACCAACTTGATTTTCATGCAAACCTGCTCCTGGGTTCGCATATGGCCTTTGGTGGCCAGGCTGGCAGCTATCCTGCCCTAGACGGCCGCATTCCTGTGCCTAGTGCGGAGGTCGTGGATGTTGAGGTCTCCCCTCAAACCTCAATGAGGTCCACGATCTCCGCACTAGACCAGGCGGGTGCCCGTCTCTTGCGGCCCCAGGCAGGCTCCTGGTAGCCACCAGCCTGGTCCTGCGAAGAGGCAGAGGGCTGGGTGGCAGCGGGTGTCTGGCTCATGCCGTGCCAGGTGCAGGGTCTGCTGGCTGGGTGCTGGCAGGTTTGCAACTGGCACGAGCACTGTAGCCAGACCATGCCCCTTTAAGGGCTCCGGGGCCGGGAGGGGGGCAGAAAAATTTCCCTGGTTTGGCCCAGAGTGGCCACCAGGGCAACCTGGGAAGGGCTAGCCTCCAACTAGTTCGAATTAAGTGGCTACACAGCCCTTAATTCGAACTACTTAATTCGAACTAGGCGTTAGTCCTCGTAGAATGAGGTTTACCTAGTTCGAATTAAGTGCTCCACTAGTTCGAATTAAGTTCGAACTAGCGGTTTGTATGTATAGACGCTATGAAAGTTAATTCGAACTAACAGCTGTAGTATAGTGCAGAAAGTTAATTCGAACTAACAGCTGTGTAGACATACCCTCATTCTATGACTTTCAGGGGAGTGAAAGCTATAGAAGCTGAAAAGGAGAAAGAGAAGAAAACTGAAGGAGTCTCAGAAAAAGAAAGAAGCAAGAACAAACACAAAATGGACATGTTAAGTTCAACATTAATTTATTAGAAAATGTTTGTGGGACTGAAATTTGCCTTCTGAAATAAAAGTTAGTTAATGAGTACCACTATTTCGTTCTACGCCCCATTATGTTTCCCATCCATCAACTTTTTCACACAAGGTCCACCTAATAATGCTCTTCCAAAAATACAGGTGATGGAATACAAATTTAATACCAATTACATGGGAGAATCAGATTCCATCACTTTACTACTTAAATTACCAGAGATCTAGGCCAGTGTGTGACATAAATTAGTACACAGTTTATCACTACATGACTAAATCATAATAAGTATACAAACTAATTTGCAAAGGCTAACTAAAAGATGAAAGATCACGTCACCTTACACTGAAGAGTAAAAGGTCCTATTCAGGAGTTTAATATAGAGAGTATTATTTTCTATTCTAGCCTGGGACAACTATGAGAATCTAAAGTACTTTTCAGATATCACTTTCCATTACATCCTCTAGTCCTACTTTTAGGAGTTCCTGGAATACCATTTAATGTTCCTTTCATAAACCCTAATGACCTGCTCCCGTGGTAATCTCAGGACTTTTGACTCTGTCATCACCTCTTCTGCTGATTTTAGCATTGTCAGATATATTCTCCTTCTCCAAATCTTGTTCGCTCCTGAGGCAATAGTGACTCTGTCCAATTCTGGCTGCCTCCTGCCTCTTGGGCCATTCTTGACATTCATCTTATCTCTTAACCTGCTCTATATCTTCTCTTTTTACATCCTCTTTAAAGACCCACTTCTTCCATGAGGCTGACAAGCAACTTGCCAACTAATAACAGGTTTGGACATCAGTGATATTTGTTCATTTAAAATGAATATATAAAAACATATATGTTGAGTGTGCCCTTGCCCACCATATGGCACTTGTCTAAGATTATAAATTCTTTGCAGCATGGACTGTGTTTTTGTACCCAGAAAGCACAGAGCCTACTATGTTTTTTGGTGCTACTATAATATAAATACAAAAATTACAACAAAAAAGGTTAAAAGAACATTGCTAAGGTTGCAAAGTCAGGCAGGAAAAAGATAGGAATAGAAAAGGTAGGTAGAAATAAAGTTTTCTGTACAATCTTCACCCTCCTCACTCATGTGCATATGATACAGGCTTTAATTATATGATCACATGCTATTTATTCCACAGCATCAGTGTCTCCTTCACTGCACAGGATGGATGGTGCAAATACTCAATTTTCTTTCTCCTGATCGTTCAGTGTGTGCCCTTAAGCTTTATTTACTATACTATATGCAAACCTCGCCCTTAAGACAAAAATAATTTCTTCATGGGCTTTACTCTGGTGCTCAGCACTATGGCATTTGAGTGCATCACAAACATTAACTAAGGCCCTGTCTCCATTTACTGGGAGATTGACGCTGCAAAGATTGATCTCCTGGAGGTCAGTTTAGCAGGTCTAGTAAGGACCAGTTAAATTGACTGCTGATCATGCTCCTGTAGACCCCAGTACATCACTGGGTCATGAAGAGTAAGGGAAGTCAGTGGGAGAGTTTCTCCCGACAACCTCCTGCAGTGGGGATGCTGTAGAAATTCAAACTAAGGTATGTTGACTCCAGCTACACTATTCATACATCTGGAGTTGCGTATCTTAGTTCGACTTTGTCCCCAGTGTAGATCTGGCCTTAACATTAACACCCCTGTGAAGTGGATGGTATTATTTCTTTGGGACCTAAAATTGGTTGGGTTGTGGCTTTTTGTGTACCTATGTAAGCTTGGAAGCTTGTCTCTCTCACCCACAAAAACTGAGACCATGACCTCACCTACCACCTCTCTCTAATGTTCTGGGACTAACTCCAGATACACCTTTTGCCATTTGTATGAAAATATGTCCACATTTGGCATAGTTATAAGCTTTTGAAAAATCGTATTTCACATATGCTCTGTAGGGAATTCTTAGATTTTAGCAGCTAAATTCCTCCAAATATTCCATGAGAACAAACCTTGTGAATGTTTGTTTGTAGTAGAGGGGCAGAAACTGACTGAACTTTTAATTGCCTTTATATTTTGCATCTTAACCACAAGAGGGCACACAAAACTAAATATTGTTTTGCAAAAGCAAAGTCCTCTACCATAGACTTGGGGGAAGTTCTACATGTTTTTTTTTTTATGAGCAAATAAAACAATAAAGATTAGTGAGCATGTCTTTTTTTTTCCTCACCAGGAATACTGATGATCCTTATAATTTATTCTGAAACCTATCACTGTGCCCATTTTCATATAGTGACGTGTTAATATCCTCATTATAGTAAATTCCTTTAGGTGCAGTATGAGTAAATGTGAATAATCACAATAAATTGTCTTTTCAAACCACTTTCAATTACATTAAATCACTCCAACTGTTGCTATTACAGTTCTTGCCCACCAGATGGCATAAGGAAATCAATACAAATAATCAGAGGATGCCTTTTCAACTGTAACCAGTCATAAGGTACAGAGATGCTGGAATTATTTGTACAGTGGGGGCACTGAGAGCTATTGAACTAAATTATAGAACTTATATGTGAAAAACAACTTCAAGCAGGGGAAGGGGGCCAGAAGCATTCTCATAACTTCTAGTTCCAGTACCTCTCATGAGGGATGTCAACAGGTTGGACACAGCCCAGTGCTCAACGTTCTGTCAAACTGGCTCTATGAGGAAGCAACTGGCTCACTTTCCTTTTCCCACAGGAATTCAGAGTCTTTCCATGATGAAAGGGAGAGGTTGAAATTGAAAGTCGTTTGACAGTCCTACATATTATCAGGTGGCTATATATTTGTAGTCACATGCATGGCAAGTTGTAGCTGTAGCATTTCCCCTGGCAACACTGTCGATAAGGATGATAAAGTTTAAATCATTGCTTTAAAACTTGTGGTATCCAACCAGTTCTGAAGCAGTAGCTACTATTGGGATAGCATCGAGAAAGGCACAGAAGGCCCGATCAAGGGCCCACTCATGCCAGTGGGAAGTTCACCATAGATTTCAATTGGTGCTAGTTTAGATCCAGAGTGTAGAGAAGGCAATTGATGCAGCGTTGAAGTTGACATTATTAGCAGAATGTACTGGGTCTGGGAGGCAACAGGAGAAGGATTTGGCCCTAATTTCCTTATTACGTAATTTTAACTTTTCAAATGGTCATTTGAATGAAGCTCATGTTGCAATTTCTTCTGTGTTAACTGAAGGAAAGTCAGAGATTTTCCTTCTGTGAACTACAATATTAGTTGTTTATCTTGATTCCATTTCTTACTGAAGTTAGCCATTCGTGTTATAATTTTTATATTTCAGTGTTTCAGAGCTCCTGGAGATCCATTCAGAACAATGAGTATTTTTTTCTAGTTTGCAAGTAGTATGCAAATACTACAAATTCAGGTACTCAAATGAGCACATTTTAGATAAATATTGCTCTTGATACATGTCCATAGCTGATGTTAATATTAAAGGAAGCAATAAGCATTCATATCAAGAGTAATCATCCTTTCCTTTCATTACAGCGGAATTGTAAAATACCTGCACACCACAAGCAACACCTGGAACTTTTATTATCTCATTCCTAGGCCTCCATTTTGCTTTTGGGCAGAGCAGATTGTTTAACAATTAGCAACTTTAAATACCCACTTGAGAACAAATACTGATTGTGCTTGTTGCTGGGGTGGTATGAAGAACAGAATACATTTGTTTTTTAAACTTAATAGATGAAAATCACTTTGTTCTGCACCTATACGTCTACATTGCAATAAAAGCTCCACGGCTCAATCACAGCTGGCCCGGGTGAGCTGCCCCGGGCTCATGGGATAGAGTTAAAACCTGCAGTGTAGATATTTTAGCTTGGTTTCTGAGACCATCCCCACCTTCCTGGGCTCCCACCTGAGCCTGAACTACACTACTACACTGCAATTTTTAGCCCCAAAACCTGAGGCACATGAGCCCGAGTCAGCTGACCTGGGTTCTGAAACTGGGCGCAGCAGGTTTTTTATTACAATGTAGAAATATCCTGTTATGCAAGTCTATCAGTCATGTGTGAAAATGTCTATTGTACTAGTCTGAAATTGGAAGCTAAGAAAAGTCAAACTCTGTAGTCTGCAATGTTAAATATGAGGTTTTAATGGTATGACAGGCATATTGTATACCAGCTACAAAGTATTTAATCAGAAGTGGACCTGAGGTTACTGCCTATGTACACTGACCGTGTGACTTTAGCTAGGCTCTCCACATGTGTAATGAAAGGGCACTCTAGTAATGGAAAGTTGCCTGCTAGGGCAGAAAGGGAAAAGCTGGATACAAATCTACCTCTGGAGTTCTATCCCCCAATGTGTAAATCCACACACTTCTGAGAGTCAGCACAGAGTGAGCTCCTCCAGGCTTTTTGGTGTGGGGTAAGAGGGCTAGAGTAGTAACCCACTTCCTGTCACATCATTCCCCACTCCATCCCCTAATTCTGTGTGGAAATGTAGGTGGGGTAACACATGTATTAACTCCCTCTGGGTTCCTTCCACTAGTGCTAGTGACCTACAGGGGACATGCCCATGGGCAGAAGTGCTGCCACATGGAGAGAGAGGCAGAGTAGAGGAAGGAGAATCCATGCAGATGTCTTCTCTCTCTATGGGTATGTCTAGACTACATGGCTCTGTTGCCAGAGCCATGTAGATTAATTTACTAGACACACCCAAATGAAGCCGCGATTTAAATAATTGGGGTTTCATTTACATGAAAATGGCTGCCATGCTGCGCGGGGGATCAGCTGTCCCGGCACAGCGGGGCAGTCTAGACACGCCACGGTTGACAGGGAAGCCTCTGTCGACCGCTCCGGTAAACCTTGTTTCACGAGGCATAATGGAGCGGTCGACAGAGGCTTCCCTGTCGACCGCGGCGCATCTAGACTGCCCCGCTGTGCCAGGACAGCTGATCCCTGGCACAGCACAGCAGCCATTTTCATGTAAATGAAGCCGTGATTATTTAAATCACGGCTTCATTTGGGTATGTCTAGTAAACTAATCTACATGGCTCTGTCGCCAGAGCCATGTAGTCTAGACATACCCTATGAGTAGGGGGTTTCATCCCCATGAATACCTTATCTCTGGATCCCAGTTTCCACTGGCTTTATCCCTTCCCCGCAACATGGACCCCTAAACTCAAAAGGGTGATCCATCTGAGGGACTGATCTGCCTCAGTTGGCCCTCCTTCAAGCATCTCCTTGGGAGGGGACAATCTTCGGCATAGTCAATCCTACACAGTTAGGTCAACACAAAGCGGTTTACATTGACCTAATCACGTCAATGTGTACATCCATGCACACAGTGAACACACTACAGCCATGCTAGAGCTGTCAAATGGACAAGAAAGATGAGTAGATAAGCCCCTGCTGCTCCTGGCTCCCCATTCCCAGGTGGGATGCTGCCCAGAGACTCCTCTCTCTCAGGAGCCGAGAAGCTCAGACAGCTGCCTCTCAGGTCTCTGGTGAGAGTGGGGAGCAAAGAGCTGGGGCAGTGGGAGGAGACTCTTGGACTCCTGTCAGGGAGCTATGTGGAGCTGAAAGCCCTTACTCTCAGCCCCACCTCCCCCGCCTGTCAGTTGGTGGAAGTTCTCCTGGTGAGGATGAGTACCAGTGACCCAAAGACAGTTGTGTGGACACTAGCCATCACAGTAATTGCTGCAGTAGTTGTAAGTCAACCTAACTTAGGTCAACCCAGAGGCAGGGCTGTAGTGTCGATATGCTCTTAGTTATTTTCCAAACTACTTTTCTTCAAAGAATGCAGAGTGCCTGCTTTTTCATGTAAAAGTATCAATGCACATAAAAAGTATGATGTCATAAAACAACAGATTGTGTAATTATTGGACTCTCAATTATTGGACTCTCAATAATTGTGTAATTATTGGACTCTCAATAATTAAACAATCATTGAGTGGGGGCCAGGAGCAGCAAGGGCTTTCTTGTCAATTTCACAGCTCTAGCATGGCTGTAGTATGTACAGTGACATAATTAGGCTGCTATAAACTATTTTGTGTTAGCCTAACTGTGTATTATATTGACCACGCCAAAGTCTGTTGAACCTCAGTTCCATCTAAAAAATTCAGATACAGCTTGGCATCTTTTTTACAAAACTTTTCCCTCAGAAAAATAATTTATTGGCAGAAAGCAAGTTATGAGAAACCTGAGAAGTTCATAAGAGGCTGAAAGGATGGGCTTAGAACTGAAGTGTCATCTTGGCTAATTAGATCAAAGAGGCTATAAATCTTTCCCATGTAGTAGCATTTTCATGCAAATAGCAGCACATATGTGTGCAAGAGGCCCAATCCTGTAAGAGTTCTGAATACAGAACACCCATTGACATCAATGAAAGTTCCACACACAAATTCCTACTAGTATCAGGCCCAGAACCAGTGGGAAATATTCAGAATCAGAGCTAGTAAAATAGAATAGAATCAGAGCTAGTAAAAAAAGTACAACTCCTTCTCCACCTCCTCTTTTTCTGGGTGATTTTGTGCTTGTGAGTATAAGTCCCTAATTTACAGATTTAGTGACAAATTTTGCTCTCAGCTACTACATGGATATAATTGCTAAAGATTTAAGTGAGATTCTGCAGATGTAACAGAGAACAAAATTTGACCTTTGATGCTGTATCCATCTACAGTAAATCACTCACACAGCGGTCTGCATTACAGCTCATCAGGTCTAGCTTCTCTCTTGCAGTTGCTTGGTAGCAGAAGTTAAATGAATTTGGTGGTCTCCTTTGAGATGCTATTGGACAGGGGTCCCTTTCATCACACAACAAAGAATTGAACTGATATGGGAAATAAAGTACTCTTTCACCCTATGACTGCAGGGGTGTTAATCGGCCACTGTACTTTGAATGGTCCCTCTTAGGATATGTGCTAACTGCTGACCTTAAATTACCTGTTCCAACTAGTATTTAGCTGCTGAACTCTGAGTACCTTCCCCAGACCTGAAGAAGAGCTCTGTGTAGCTCAAAAGCACATCTTCACCAACAGAAATCGATCCAACAAAAGATATTACCTCCGTCACCTTGTTTCTCTAATATCCTGGGACTGACATGGTACAACAACATTGTGTCACCCTCAAGATGGTGGCTCTGATCAATGTTGAAGCAATGAAAAAGATTGCCTGGGGATGCTTGGACTGATGTCCTCTTAACTACATGTATTCTGAAGACGCAACAATTTCATTTTCCACTCCATTTAATTTGGAATTTTTTTATGAGCACTAATTTCTCTCTTAACACTATGTGTTATTAGGCTCTTCTTCAAGTTAAAACCAGGCCTACTACTGGGATCAATAGTTGTACTTAAAACTGCCTTATAATCTGTGGAGCCTGCAGTAGTATGACTCCATAAATACCTGCTTCATGAATTTCTTCTTGGCCAGTGTATGAGGAAAACACCTGTCCAAAGAATTTATATTGTTGTTCTCTAAAGTTGTTTTGCAGGTAATCCATCAGCATGACATAGCCAGACTGCTGCATTGTAAGGACATCACAAAACACAGTCAACTGAAAAATAAAAGACAGCACAGTTAACTGGATTCTGGTGTATGACTCTGAAAATGGGGGAGGTGTGTAGATTGTCTCACCTCAGGAAACAATGTGATTCCGATGCACACCTCTGAGGTTATGTCCACATTGCAACTGGACACTTGCAACTGGCCCATACCAGGTGACTTGGCTTGCAGAGGTTGGGCTAAGGGTCTGTTTAATTGCAGTGTAGACATTTGAGCTTGGGCAGTAACCCAAGCTCTGGGACCCTGCCACCTCACAAGGTCCTGCAGCCCGACTGAATGCCTATACAATTAAACAGCCCCTTAGCCTCATCCCCACTAGCCCAAGTCAGCTGACATGGAACAGCCATGGCTTTTTATTACAGACATGCCCTGAGTCACTATTCCTCTAGTGCTTCCTGCTTGCTTTCTTTGGGTTAGTAATTTACCTTTGCATGGGGACATAGTCAGAATCTAGCCATGAATAAAAAAAGGTGGGCAGGGGTTATCTCCAGAAATAGATTTTAATTTAAACATGTACACCTGAAAAGCTAGATATAAGAAATGTTAGGCTGTTAGGCTACAAAGTGATGCCATGCCCTTTTACCTCATGCATTAAAGTGATTTCCTTGAAAATAATAAACATTATTTCTTTCAGATGGATTAAATGAATTACCTGTTTTTCAGAAATGTTAATCGTATCTTTAAATACAATCCATTCAACTGTCTCTGAGCAGGGAGGTGTTGACAAAGATCCGTTATAAGTGTAATATTTGTCTGTTGAGTTCGGCAAAAGGTTCAGCAAAACAAATGGCTCTAATGCAGCCTGTTTTCCTGAAAAACATGTATATTAAAATTGTGAAGATACTAAATAAAACCTGAATAAAACAAAAGAAGAGTTGCACAATGGAAATTCCCTTTAAGTAAAACAAAGGAGCATTTGAGGACATTTGGAGCCCGATTTCAATGGGTTTTCAGCCAATAAAAGGTTGGGACCTTTGCACTTCAGTTTGAACAAAGGACTTAAAACAATAATTCTACTGGGACAGTCTCAGAGGGATAGTTATGTTAGTCTGTAACTTTAAAGAAACAATGAGTAGTCCTGAAGCACCTTAGAGACTAACATATATATAGTACCATGAGCTTTCATGGGAAAAGTACACTTCCTCAGATGAGCTAAGTGGAAAAAAAAGGGGGAACCCCCCAATATATAACGGAAAAAGAAGGGGAGGGGGAGTACCTGTCAACTGTAGTGCTGGTGCTAATGAGGCTAAATGAGTAGTCTATAAAACTAAACACTTGAAAAGTTTCAAGAGAAAATGTCCTATATCAGATAGTAACATGACTGGTTTCCCAGAATGTTAGCCTGGGAAGAAACTGAGAATACTTCCACTCTAGAGCTTGAGAACTCAGCAACTCTCGTTTTAGTATACAACATATAAGATATGATTTATGAGAACAGCTGATGTACTATACATTTTCCCCCAGTATAAACCCTATGAATTAGTTTTGGTCTGAATTTTGTGAAATCACTTAGATCTATTCTAACAAAGCATGTTGTTCACCATTAACATGTCACGTAGCTTGACACCTTCTGTCCTTGGCTTTACAGCTCCTCAATAAGGTTGTTGGAGGGTGTCTGCCTTGAGGACTTACCATTTCCCTTCTGGTGTCTCGTGTGAGCATGGCATCTAAAACTAATGAATAGGGCTGATCAGAAATGCTCTGATGAAACAGTTTTGTCCAAAAGTGCCAGTTCATCAAACCTGAAAAGTCTCACAAAAGCCAGTTGGGTTTGACAAACTTTTATTGCCTTGCAAGCACGATCACAATGGAACCATTTTCCTGACAACGCACAAAGCTGGCTACTGTGGATGCCAGGTTTTCAAGTTGTGGGGAATCCAGGTTTTCCAGGCTCCTTGGTACGGAGTTGGGAGTTCCAATTGGATTGGGCTCACAGTGCTTGTGATGCAGGGCTAAAAAGCCATTTCTGCTCTGCCTGGAACCTGGCTCTAAAGCTTCCACCCTCCAGATTTCAGAAACTACGTTCCAGCTGGAGTCCAAACATCAACAGTGCTATTGTTAGCCCCAAGTGCAAGCCCTACAAGCCAAAGTCAGTTGACCCACGCTCTAAGATTCACTGAAGCAGGTCTTTTATTGCACTGTAGACAGATCTAGTGCTCTGCAAATCTGCATGTATTGGCTTTATATCCATGGATAGTTGCCTCTGGGAATGTGGTTGTATTGCATGTTGTCTTGTTGGACTGGATATGGATCCACATTTTTCTATCCCCCTGGGCTCTAGCTCAGCAGCAGTTTTCAACCAGGAGTCTGTGGCTCTTTGTGGAGCCACGGTTTCAGGTGATCTGCCCATAGTGCTGAAGCCCAGAACCTGGTGGGAATTAGGCCTTCAGCCCTGAGCATGGCTAAAGCAGCGCTCCAAGCACTGATGCCCCCCAGCAGGGCTGAAGCCTGAAGCTCCAGTACCCTTCAGCCCCCCCACAGGGCTAAAGCCCAGAGCCCTGCAGGCAGTTGGGTGGGGAAGAGAACATCAGGGCTCCTGGCTGTAGCCACCTAGTGGGCACCAGGTCCTCTGGACTCCAGCCCCACATAGGGGCATCAAGGACTCAAGCTTCTGTTCCACCGGGCTCATGGACCTCCTGAAACTGGCTCATGGAAGGTGCCCAGCTGAGAACCCCTGCTGTGGAGTGTGCTTGTGCAGCTACATGTAAAAGATGGAGTGTGGATTGCAGATCAGATACAATTTAATTACTATGGGTGGACACCAGATGTGGATCCAAATTTTTATAACTGTGCAGGGCTCCAGACAGACCCTCAGAGTCCAGAATTCTGGCTCCACAGCAGGGAATATGGAACCCCACGACCAACCAGTGCTTGGCTTCTGGCTCTGTGGCAGGAAGCTGGAGCTCTCAGGATCTCCAGGCTCTCTGTCATCGAGCCAGGAGTCTTGATATCCTATGATGAGCTTTTAGGGTCCCTGGTTCTGGGACAGCCTTACTATGTGGCCAATTGTGGAGCAGTGACCCCAGGGCTTCTTGATTCCTGGGCCAGCTGGCTCACCATGCTGCTGTTCCCAGGCTGGACAAAGAATCTTGGAAGACTCCATGCCTGGATCTGCAGATCCTGGCAACATGAGAAGCTGCTGACTGGAACTGAAAAGGATGTTAATTTCACTCAGTAGCTACCTGTCTTGGGAGCGTATTTCCTTCAGAACCACCATATGTCAATGTTTTCTAAAATGAGGAGGGGTTTTATTTTGCATGATTTCTGTTTTGTGAGAAATTTTTGAAAACTTTACTATTGGTCCATCTCAGAACAAACCCAGTTTTCAAAATATGATTTTCATTTCAGAGTAATATTGATTGAGTTTTACCATCCATCATAATGAATCCTAGCGGATTTACACAATTCACCTTGACCTTATAAGCTATAGTTTCATCACCTTGTTTTGTATTTGTCTGCTGGAGACAGAAATGTGCTTCTATTCTGAGGGCTAAATGTTTTAAAGGGTTATGACATATATTCTATAATAACTAATCATAATAAAGAATCAGTATTTTACATTTTAAATCCATATATTTCAGAAGTTAGTTATTTTTATTCCCATTTTATAGACAAAGAAACTGAGAAGGCAGGCTGAGGATCTATCTATACTAAAGCTGCTGCAACAGCTGTAGCTGTGCTGCTGTAGTGGTAGAGCATATGAACTTCCTACACTGATACAAGAGTTTTTTCTGTCAATATCAGTAATCTTCCTCTATTAGAAATGGTAGGTAGATCAGTGTAAGAATCATTTCATTGATTTAGCTCAGCCTACACCAGGAGTAGATGAACCTAACTATGGCACTCAGGGCATGACATTTTTATGACATTTTTCACAGCATTGAGTGACATAGATAGTTTGATCTAAGTTTTAGGTGTAGACTGAGGCTTAGTGACTTACCCAAGGTCATTGACTCTGATTCAGGAAAGAATCCTCACTCGTGCTTAACTACTTTCCTCAATGGGGGATATAGTAAGAGTAACAGAAATTAGGTCTCCATACACCACCCTCTATTCAGCAAACTTCGATGTAAATGAGTAGACAATTTTTTAAAAAGCAAAACATTCACAGTCAAAATCTGTTCTGAATGTAAATGTAAAGTAATTTCATGGAAACTGACTGAGTTATTTTTGATTGACACCAGTAACCCTGAAAGTGGAATTTAACTCGCTGAGTCTATTGAATGCTGACATTCATAAAATTTCACTCTGTTCCCAGAATTAGGTTTGAAAGGCAGATTTTTATTTACTAGAATAGATGTATTTGTTCCTCCAGAAACTCATATATGACTACAAAACTTTAATGAATAAAACCAATCATTTTTCTTGACTAAACACTGAAAGTGTAACAAAGTCCTTGGAAAAGTTAAATACATTCACTTTGTTAGTCAGGCTTTTCCATTTTGTTCATATAATCATTTGGGGGAAAATATAACAAATTTGTGACATTATTTTTTATTTTGGTTTTAACAAAAGTGACCATATCCAGCTTTTGGTGGTTCATAGTTCCCAATGGCTTCAATAAGTTTTTGTGTTCATGTTCAGAATTTGTCCCAACCAATAACCAATCAAGCAAGAAGATAAACTCACCAAAACGGCTAACACTATCTACTCCTTCAATTATTGCATTATAATCCATATTATCTTCCAGGCCAAGCTGTTAAAGAGAAATTGTAAACTTTATTAAAAACAGGGTTTAATAAAAAATGAAGGTTATAAATTATCTGAACAGGCAACAGAAGATTTAAAGAAGTGTAATTAGACATATTTGCCAAACTGTTTTGGGCAAAGCAAATTAGAAAATATATACATATTTTATATGCCAGAACCATTTACCTTCAGATTTGATATTTGCTATATTTCAAAGCAAAATTAAACACATATCAAAATGATTACCTCAAATAAAATTGATAAAGCTCTTAATTTTCCATTTCCTTTAATTGCCTCCTCAAAATTTGTAAACTGAGCTGCATCGTAGCAGTAAATTTGCATCTGTAAATATAAAGATTGTATCTTCAATTTTCAGAAGCATACATTACATAATAGAAAAAAAATCTTTTAAAGCATTTGAACAATTGTTTATTTCAGATATTCCTATTTTGAGAAAACTCTTGAAGCGGTAACAAACTTTCATTCTAATAAATGTATCTTCTATATTTCTCTCATCCAAAAGCTTACTTGGTGAAGCCAATGGCAAAACTCTTATTGACCTCAGGAGGGCAGGATTTCACCCACTGTATCTACCCGCAACTACAAGAAGGATGTATTGGTAATACAACCAAATCTTTGATCCTGTCTCTTGTGCCTGGAGCTGTATGCTTGTGCCAGGCTCCATGACCAACCAAAACCTGGAACCCTACATTGGGGAAGAGTTTGTGACTCTACCTTCCTGCCAGGAGATGATTTCAGGGGTGGCTCTGCACCCTTAGTGTTTTGGCAGGAT
This sequence comes from Pelochelys cantorii, assembly GCA_032595735.1. Classification (NCBI taxonomy): domain Eukaryota; kingdom Metazoa; phylum Chordata; order Testudines; family Trionychidae; genus Pelochelys; species Pelochelys cantorii. The sequence goes on along the minus strand of CM064326.1, from coordinate 305,604,140 downwards.
GGAAGACATAAGATAGGAGCCTGAGTGGAAAGTCAAAATGGGTCATGCAATCAAGCAGACTAAATGGACAACACTGCATACATTGAAAGTTTTTTACTAATAGTTCTCCATGAAACTGGGGAGGAGAAGAGAAGAGGAACCAGAACAACAACATCCCTTCATTTGTCCCCACAGAGACACATACTGCTCTTGCAACCTATTATAATAGACTATGAATGGGTCCATGCACCCTGTGTAACCCTCTGGTATTTGATCATTTGTGCAAATGTGGCCTATGTTCAGTTTGTAGGACTAGTACCCTGTATTTCTTACCAAGATTTGTGCTCATTTCTCCTGAGATATTCTAAATTTGAAAATGCGCACTTTATTTTCAGAATGGCAAACTAAATACAACTGTACAGTCAGGGCATGATTCAAAGGCTACTGTAGTCAGTGGCAAGACTTTCATGTGCTTCAGACCAGGTCTTGATTCATATTTTCAAATATAAAATTTAAATTTTACTCATTTGGATTTAAAGGAGAATTATATACACACAATATATCACAATCAAATGATAAATTAACATCTTTAACAAGTAACTTGATTATTTGCAGGACTATACAGTCGTGAGTCTATTACAATTCATTACCTCCAGAGGAAATTTTTGTCCTTCTAAACTATGTTCAGATCCATCTGATGATATATTGCATTTTCCCCAATGAAAAGTTATCTTGCTTGCTTTAAATACTGTTTCTAAGCCACCTCCGCTGACATAGTAATCATTTGTCAGGTTAATTTCCACTTAAGAGAAGAAAAGAATGATCAATGAACATGTCTGAGCATTTGCAATTCAAAAACAACAACATAACTAGCTAAAAGGTAAACATATGTTGGCTCTCCTTACATTGCATAAACAGCTTGACAGAATGTGAATTATTCAACTAAGTAAGAAAAACATATGGGAGATTTATAGCCACTAATAACAAAATGAAGTGCATTTTACTTCATTTTAAATGGTGATTCCTAAAGTAGTCATATGGGGAGCTGAATTATTTTTATGCATTCTCATAATCCAGTGTTCTGTATTCCATCTGAAAACTGTCATAGTCTTGTGTTAAACAAAAGCTGAAGAAAACTGACATACTAATGAAGCCCTGCTTCTAAGCAAATAAAACCTTAAGTGTCCTATCTTTGCGGTCCTTGGATACCGATCTTTCTGAAAGTGGGTGCATTAATAATGCAAATGGGAAAGGACAAAAAGAAATTATTGAACATAATAGAAGGGGTGTTAACTAGGACTAATGATATTATTGACTTTAGGGCTTGTCTACATTAAGGTATCGGACACTTCTTGGAGGAGGATAAAGTGACAACAAATTAAGGACTCTTTACTCCTAAATGACAGGGTTTTGGATGGAGAGTGGGGTTGGTTAAGGTGCTTTAACTTTCCATGTAGATGTAGCTGAAGGAAAGGAAAATGTAGGTCAGACAACAGGAAGAATTTCCTGATTGTGAGATTTGTAAGATTGTTCAATAGTTTTCCAGGGGAAGTGCTGGAAACTCTGTCCCTGGAGATAACTGTAAATGAACTGGACAAAGAGCTGAATACAGATATGTGGTAGAGAACAATCCTACACTCTCAAAGGGATGCACTAGATTATCAATACTGTACTCCTTTCTTGCCACATATCACAATAAATTGCTATGTTCCTTCCCTCAGAGCTGTAAGGGAAGTCTGGCTGGAATGCCATGTTGCTTCCTTCAAATATTTTGAACTTCTATAGTGGAAGAGGATTTCAATTCACTTTTATGAGCATTAAAGAATTTATCCTCAGAACACTTTTCTAAGGTAGGGAAAACTATTTGCCTAATTTACAGATAGGGAAATAGAGGCATGGAGGAGTTAAATGGTTTGTCCAGGATTATACAGGACGTATATGGCAGAATCAAGAATGCAACTTAAATGTCTTTGCTCCAAATCCTGTGCCTATGGGTATGTCTAGACAATGAGGTTTACTGGAGCGGTCGACAAAGGCTTCCCTTGTCGACCACGCCACGTCTAGACTGCCGCGCCGTGCTGGATCAGCTGATTGTTGGCACAGCGTGGCGGCCATTTTTATTTTAGTGAAGTGGGGATTATTTAAATCCCCGCTTCATTGACTATGCCGAGTAAACTAGTTTACATGGCTCTGTCGACGGAGCCATGTAGTCTAGACATACCCTGAAACAAAAGGCCATCCCTCTCTTTCCAGAAGGGAAACAGCTTTTTTATCACTATTGCACTAGATCCAAATAGCAGCCCTGACTCAGTAAATACTAACTAATCCTATGAACTACTTACTGATGAAAGGATCATTATTCATAATACATTAAAATGATTCTGCATCTGAATTGCATCGTCCAGAACTGGCATTATTATTGGTAATTATTATTTTGTGGCAAATGCTAAATTATTATTTAGCTTCAGAATAAGTACTCATTATGGGATGATACTAATGATGTGATTATTCTGGCTATTTCTAACCAAGCACATAATTTCCATTTGTTTTCTTTATTTTAGTGACATTCTATTATGTTTGGTTTTGATAACCACCTGACTTTTCCCCAATTGCTAAAATCAGAAAGGCAAAGGCTAAAAGAAAAGAGAAAAAAGAGAAAAATATAATTAAAAATCTTCATCTATCCCCCATATTTCATTTTCATGACCCCAATTAACTCAACACACGAAATCAGACATTTTACCTGTTTTGCCAGTATTGTGAATGAAAGTGTCTTGTGAAGTTTCCTTTTCCCAGCCTTGGAATTTAAATTTTTTGAGATTTACATTTACTTGTGTAAGGTTTTCATCAATATTAATAGGAGATTGTTTGGCACCATTGCATGCTGGATATTTCTTCCCCCAGTTTTTTTGGTTCAAAGTTCCTGAACAGCAAAACATAAAGTCAAACATTATAAGTAAATATTAATTGCAAGCTAATACTTTTAATTTTTGCATGTGGAAAAGGTACAATATAGAATGTAATAACCTGGTTGAAAACTTGCCTTTCTTAGTCTTCATTTACATTGCAATACATATGACTTAACATCCTAAATATTAGACAAAGAATCATTTTTTAGATCACCTAAAATCTCATGTACAAAGACTATGATGAAATAACCATTGGCTGATGACAAAGCAGATCACACACACTCTCACACACAAAGTAGATGCTAAAATATGTAATATAAAAATGGAATAAACATCCAGAGGAAGTCAAGTGAATCCAGAGTCTGATTATCTTTGGGAAATGCTGAAAAACCTTTTTCTCTGAAAAAGCCTTTACACTATAATATTGACAAGTACAATGCTGCTATTTACTTGTCCCCAAAATAGCACTGCCAACTGAGACACAGAAAGAAGAAATTAATAACATCTAAAAAATCAAAAACAAAATCCTCACCGCAAACACAACTTTTATTATTCAAAGGGAGAAGTGACAGAGACCTTATGATTCCACAAAGTCTGCTAATGACTTTGCTATTATATTAATGGAAAGCACTCAGATAGCATGGTAAGGACTGTAGGGTACTTGGAGGTTATCTGTAATAACTGATGAATATTATATATGGTCTTTCTGTTCATTGGACTGATGTAAGTGGCAGTTACTGTATGAATACAAGCAGTAGTTGTCTGGACATAAGCTGGAAAAAGAACAATTGCTTCAGACAGCCACCCATTTGCTGATACATAAGTGACAATGCAGGGGTCATTCACTTTGAATTTTTATGTCTGACACCCAGTTGAACTCAACAGTCAGCTTGGCAAAAGGGTGACTGTGTCCCAACTTGTAACCACATGGGGACTCAAGCCTATGAATACTGGAGCAAGGAACTTTGGGTGTACAAAAAGACAGGTCCTCAAAGACAAGGCAGAGAGTGTCTGTTGAGGGAATAAATTAAGCCCCAGAGATCAATAGTCTGAGGTAAGACAAGCCTGCCTCAACCATTACTCCTGTGTATAGACTGTTTTATTTTTTTAAAAGCCTCTACTCTTATGCTTTGCCTTGTTTCTGCTGTTAAGATTAAACAATACTTGTTTTAAGAAAGCAGTTTGTGGCCCCTATTCAATGCTGGCCAAAAGTTTCAAAAAGGAAGCGCTCCAGGTACTAAGTCCTGTATGACTTGATGAGGGTAAACTTGGTTCATCTATAGAGTGCTGTAGTCCAGCACCTGGTCTAGCAGTGGGGGAAATGTGTGATTCTACAACAGGGAGGTAAACACACAAGGCCATATGAGGCCAGAGAAGGGATCAGAGGTGCAGCAGTCTTACAGCCATGAAAACGGCCAGTGGTATAAAACTCTACAATCAGACAGATAAATCTCGAGCTAAATAATTCAGGAAACTGAGTTAAATAGAGTACTGATATCATCTAACTATGCATAAATAATGTGAGTTCTGCTTTGAAATTTTGATAGATGAAGCTGTCAGCTGCAAAATCAAAGCAAAGTAAACATAGCTCACTATGGAATTTTAGATGAATTCTAAAATTTCTGGAGGTAGGGAATATAGCTGAATTCTCCAACCACTGGAGAATGCCAACCTGTCTAAACTGCCAGCTCTATTTCAACATGTATACCCCTTTCAGTGGACAATGTCTAAAATGACTGTGAACTTTGATGGGATTTCCTATTGCAAGGTAATAGCTTGCCTTCTTGTGGAATGCAAGCTAACATTCTACTCTCGTGGAGTAACATTCTAACATTCTACTCTCAAAACTTCCCTAAAGATTCTGGGCATGGTGGATAGGCATTTCTTGTGCTAAAACAATGACTAGAGGAATTCAAAATACCAACTGCACAAAGAAGCAGGGAAATGTAGGGTTGTAAGGGAGTTCAAGAGACCACTTCGTCCACACTACTGCTTACTAGGAATGTCCAGGGTGATTGCATTTTACAGCCAAGAAAGTTCAAGTCAAATACTTTAAGCCCACTACATATTCCACAATACCATACCGGTTATCTGTCTAGGGTGAACTGACTATGCACTTTGCCAAGTTTTTTACAATTTTTAGGAACCATACAACTTTCCTGGCTGATATTACTGAGGCCAATTTTGTTCTAAATTCAATTTAACTAACTAGCTCACTGGCCAGCCTACCGCTTCCCCTCCTCTTGTACATTTCCTTTTCTCAATTGTCCTCTGTGGGATCCTTGCCTGCAGCTCTGAGTTTAGAGGTCATCTCTTCTAGATTCCAGTCACACTGCATCACTTGTTGCCAGTCTCCTGATTTAAATATGCATGCACATTACCTCAATGTCTCAATGAAAATTTATAATGTATACCCTCTCAAAAATGCCCTACGATCCTTCTTTTTCAAAAGATTCAAACCTGATCATTCTACTTGTCACTGACTATTGTCCTAGTACCATGAGTGGATTGTTTACAACTTTATCAATTCACTCTCTTTTAAGTCAGTCTGGGATTCATACCAATACTGCTTTCACCTTTTCCACTGTGCTTAAACTACACTTACCAAAGACAATTCTTCCTTGCTATACTATGTCTCAGGGTCTCTATCCTGACCTTCTGTTATCTTTGATAATTCTGATTGCTCTGTCTTCATCCTCAGTGCTGACTTCCCTGACTTTTGTGCCCTGTTGACTCAGATTCAGGGAAAGAACACTTATGTTCCCACTACGTCGTCTCTCGAGGGTATCCACTTTGATTTTCCAACTCCCAGGTGTCACTTCTCTGGGGTGGAGACTTACATCTCTCTCTCTCTCTCTCTCTTCTGACTAGGAGTTTTAAGGCTACATAGCTTTACGTTAGAATCATAGACTACTAGAACTGGAAGGGACCTCAAGAGAACAAGTCCAGTTCCCTGCCCTCTTGGCAGGACCAAGCACCATCTAGATCAGTGGTTCCCAAACTTTTCAGCATCACGCCCCCCTTTTTGATTTTTGAGAAACCCTCACGCTCCCCCTCCCCCCAAAAAGCAGCAAAACTTGGGGTGGGATTGAGGAGGTGTGTGTGTGGCTGGGTCGCCTCGCACCCCCTCTGGAATTTCTTCATGGCCCCCCCAGGGTGGCACGCCCCCCATTTTGGGAACCCATGATCTAGATTATCCCTGATGTATGTCTATCCAACCTGCTCTTAAATATCTTTAGTGAGGGAGATTCCACAACTTCTCTAGACAATTTATTCCGGTGTTTAACCACCCTGACAGTTAGGAAATTTTTCCTAATGTCCAACCTAAGCCCATTGCTTCCTGTCCTATCATCAGAGGCCAAGGAGAACAATTTTTCTCCCTCTTCCTTGTAACATCCTTTCAGATACTTAAAAACTGCTATTATGTCCCCTCTCAGTCTTCTCTTTTCTAAATTAATTCTTTCAGTCTTCCCTCACAGCTCATGTTTTCTATGCCTTTGATAAGTTTTGTTGCTCTTCTCTGGATCTTCTCCAATTTTTCCACATCTTTCTTGAACTGGATGCAATACTCCAACTGAGGCCTAATCAGTGCAGTATAGAGCAGAAGAATGTCTCATGTTTTGCTCACAACACTCCTGTTAATGCATCCCAGAATCATGTTTGCTTTTTATGCAACAGTGTCACACTGTTGACTCATATTTAGCTTGTGGTCCACTATGACCCCTAGATCCCCTTCTGCAGTACTCCTTCCTAGACAATCACTTCCCATTCTGTATGTATGAAACTGATAGTTCCTTCCTAAGTGGAGTACTTTGCATTTGTCCTTATTAATCCTTATCTATTTACCTCAGACCACTTCTCTAGTTTGTCCAGATCATTTTGAATTATAACCCTATCCTCCAAAGCACTTGCAACCTGTCCCAGATTGGTACCATCTGCAAACGTAATAATCATACTCTCTATGCCATCATCTAAATCATTGATAAAGATATTGAACAGAATCGGTCCCAAAATAGACCCCTGTGGAATCCCACTTGTTATGCCCTTCCAGCATGATTGTGAACCATTAATACCTACTTTCTGAGAATGGTTATCCAGCCAGTTATGCACCCACCTTATAGTAGCCACTTCTAGGTTGTATTTCCCTAGTTTATTGATAAGAAGGTCATGTGAGGCAGTATCAAATACTTTACTAAAGTCTAGGTATATCACATCCAACTCTTCTCCCTTATCCACATCTTTATAAAACCACGCTGGCTGTTACCTATCACCTTATTTTCTTCCAGATGATGTCTGCTGTTAGCCAGATTGCCTGAAGGCCAGCATCAGTGCTTTGTTTTCTCTCAAAGAGCTATGAACAGTGTATTGCCAGCAGCTACAAATTACCTCAGCCCTCTTCCGAAGCAAGCATGTATATTCTTCTGCTAAAAGCATTTCAGAGAAAACATATAAACACAATAGAAGTTCCTATATGCATGCTAAAAGCTTACCAGAGGTCACGCATCAGTCCTGTGGGCCACTAGCAGGTCAAAGTCTTTCCCACCCTTCTGCAAGTGCTGGGACCCCCTTGGACAGAAGGTCCTATCTATTTGCTGGATCAAAAAGAAGGTCCTGAGTCCACTTAAATACAACTTTTTGAATGTAAAAAGCCCTTTATTTGTTTGTTGCTCTCAGAAGTCCAGTTTGAACCATCATATTCAAGACTCCCCACAGGTGGCATCTGTTTGGAGGTGTTTACAATTTGAGTCGCAATCCCCCGATGGTTCTTAGTTCCTGGTGGAGTTATGGAAATCCTCCACACTGCCCTGAATTAGTGCAGGTAAATAGGAAGCTGGTTGCAAGTAGTGCAGCATCACTAAGGCCCAGCAGAAGCAGCTAGACCTTCTAGTCCTAAGGTGGGGGAGGTACTTGAAGTAAACAGAAAGGTTGGAGGCCAGTGGCATAAAAAGGGAGGAAGTATGATGGGCAAACATGAGGGGACAAATGTCTGGGGACACAGGAAGGAATGGTGCTGGCTGCTTGGGTAGGCAAGGAAGGAGTATGGTTGGAGAATATGCCTGAGGGAAGAAGTGTGTCTGGGAAAGAGCCCAGGTGGCTTGGGAAAGTCCAAGTAATTGAGGATGTATGGGCAGAAGAGGGAAAGAAATCACGTTTTCTCTCTCCCAGGAAGGGCCCTGCACAGCCTGCTGGTTTAGCGGGGGCGGGGAGGGGAAGGGGGGGAGGAGAAGAGGGGGAAGGAATTACAGTTTTTTAAAAATAAACACCCAAAATTGGGACAAATTTTGCAGGAGAGTTACCAGCTTTAGTGCCTACCCACTTTCAGTTACCAAAATTCTGCTGCATGTGAGAACCCTGATACTTTGGGAGAAAGCCTGAATTGTGAGAGCTTTGCAATGGTGTGTTGCACAAAATTACTGTAACAGGATGATCTCCTTCCTGTCGTGAATAAAGAAAAAGCACAAAGTCTCTCTGTTGCTCTCTAGCTGACAAAAAAATTTCTGATCTTTGCTTGGTGCCATGAAAGTTAACTGAAATCCATGAAGAATAAAAGATGAATTATTCAAACCACCACATTCACTGTATATAGTAGAAACTATGAACAATAATTGGAAAACTTTCAGACAGAGTTTTCTTCTCTATATCACAGCAGTTGGTGCAACTGAAAAGCTAGATAAACAAAGAGCAATATCACTGCTTACAACTGCAGAATCACAAGCAACTGATATTGACCCAGAGGAAGACAAAATTGGCAAAACAGTTTGCCAAGTTTGATGCATACTGCTCTTCAGAAGAAAATGAGCTATATAAGGAATATTATTTGAACATAGTAATAAGGAATGACATCTCATATGCTGATTTCATGTTCTGGGCTCAAAGCATAGATAAGCAACTGCAGAGAACTTACATAACTGATGAAATAGCATTAGGAGTTAAATATAAAGCAAATCAGAGAAAAATCTGAAAAGAGAACTGGAGTTCAAGCTTGATAGTCCAATTCATATTTGTATGCACATGTAAGTATTAAAAGTGAAAATTAGTGAAACTTCCACAATTTTGTTTTAGAAAACAAAAAACCATCAACTACAAGATGCTCACCAAAACATCAGATTATTTAAATGTAAGTTCTGTGGTGTAAAATCAATTCAAAGTAATGTCAGCCATTTTGAAAAAATTATGACAAGTGAAGATAAGAAAATAATTTTGTGAAATTGTGGTTTGCTGAAAAGAAACCTGAAGAAAATAATAATCTTCATTGTGAAACTGAGGCAAGCACAAAAGAAAATATTAGTCAAATCTGTCATCTGTAGAGGCAAATCTGAAACTTCACGATGAATGAGAATGAGTATGAGCACCACAGGTAAAAAGCTAAAAAAGGCAGTGTATATCAGTATCATTGTTCTTTTTATGGGGAAAAAAAATCTCCAGAGCTGACTCTCAGGGTGCGTCTACACTGTGCGAGTATTTCGGGATACCAGAGGTATCCCGAAATAGCTACCCCACATCTACACAAGCCACCCATTATTTCAAAATATTTTTTGAAATAATGGGTGCGCTATTTCACCATCCCAGTCACCCTCCACGATGACTAAGGGATGTCTTGGAATATCACGTTATTTCAAAATTTGGCACTGTGTAGATGCACTAAATTTCAAAATAAGCTATTTCAAAACAGATTCGAAATAAGATATGCAATTTGTGTAACACAAATTGAATATCTTATTTTGAGTTTAAGGTGCTGTGTAGATGCATCCTCAGTTTTTCTCCTTAGCTGATTCTCACATTCAACTTTGTTCCATCCCTATTCCCATTTAGAGCTGGCAGTAATGCAGGAATTCTATTTCATGAAAAATTTTGAGATTTTAACACTTGCTTTTGTTTGGAGGCAGAACAATTTGAATTTTTCACAAAAAGAGGAGCACTACACAAACCCAGAACAGCTAATAGCTAGCAGTTAGGATTCTTACATGGGCTGTGGAAGACTCAAGTTCAAATCCTTGCTCTCAATTATTCAGAGGAGAGACTTCAACTTGTGTCTCGAACATACCCTGTGCCCATCCCCAATATCCTGGATCTGAGAAACTCTTGCAAGGAAAGTTTAGTCAAAAACAGTCGGTTTCCAGGAAAAGTTTAGGTTTTGATAAGTCAGTATTTGTCTTGGGATAAAAAAAAATATTGTCACAAAAATTCTCAAACAGTTCTACTCACAGAGGAACCATCCCTCCACTGATAGCTGTAGTTACTTGACTGTATGATCTGCTGAGCACTTTTGCTGTTGTCCCATAATATATTATTGCACAGCAGACCACACCCCCAAATTCACTTTTGGCATGTGTTAAAATACTAAACGAAAAGTATCAGTCAGACATACTGCATGAAACATCTAGAGCAGGGCTGGGCAATAATTTTTGGCTGGGGGCTACTTCAAAAATTTTTGAAGTGGCCCCAGGCCGCCCCGGAAGGGGCATGGCCTAAACCGGAAGGGGCGGGGCTAGTATGCTTCTGGGCTTCCCCATCCCCAGACCATGATTGGTCTGGGGGTGGAGGAGCACCTTTGCCCCCCCTTCCTACTAGGCACCCATGCCCCTGGAAGGGTGGGAAGAGGCTTCGCACACTCTGCCCCCCAGGCCAATCACGGTTTGGGGGCGGGGGAGCAAGCGAAGCTTCTTCCCGCCCTAAGCTCCCTTCCCCCACACTTCAAAGTGCCAGGCACTCCTTGCAGGGCAGGAGGAGGCTTTGCACTCTCCCCTGCCCCCAGGCCAATCAAGCTGCATGAAGCATCCTTCGCTCTGCCCCTGCCCTGCGCAAGCGTATGGCTCTTTGAAGGGCCGTGCGCTGCTCACAGCGTGGGGGGGAGGGTTGAGGAAACTTCGCGCAGCTCCCCTGCCCCCAGGCCAATCAGAGCTAGGAGAGCATGTGACATCTTCTGCCGCTCTGCGAGCAGCACATGGTGCTTCAAAGAGCCGCATGCTCCTGGCAGGGCAGGAGGAAGGTTTGTGTGCTCCCCCGCCCCCAGGCCCTAATTGGCCTGGGGGGAAGGAGCGGCAGGGCCTCCGCAGGCCAGATCAAGCCGCTTGGCGGGCCGGATCTGGCCTGCAGAAGCCCTTTTGCCCACCCCTGATCTAGAGCTAGGTAACAAGGTGCATACGATTTCAAAGACATTCTGTGAAACCAAGGGTACGTCTATACAGCAACATTAGTCCGTGTCTACACAGCAGGCAGTTATTTCAAAATAATATCGAAATACTGTCAGGCTGGAGGACTTCTTACTCTGACTCCTGTAAGCCTCATTGTACGAGGAGAAAGGGAAGTTGGAAGAAGAGTGCTCTATTTTGAAATAAGTGCTGTGTAGATACTCTCAATTTCAATTTCAAAATAAGCTACTCAATTGACATAGCTCAATTTGCGTAGCTTATTTTGAGTCAAGCCCTGCTGTGTAGACGCACCCTAAGTAGGCTGCACTGTCCTCTGCAATTCTACATGTAAGCCAGGGCTGAATTACTGCTTGCTATCAGCCAGCTAAAAGGAGAGAGCTGCCCTGGGGGTGGGTGTGCTCACTCCAATTGTTTAGCTCTGCAAGATAATTAACTGTTAACTATTGATATGTAAATGCAGCTCATGCCAGGAGGGGGAAGGAATCCGAGGTGTGGCTATGTAAATCCAATTCAGCCAGGGCTGATGGAGGATCAGTATTGGAATGGAATGTGGTGTATTGTAACTAATTTGGGGCTGTTGTGGGAGTTACAAATCATGCTACCCCTAAATGTGGGAACTGTAAAATATGACACCACTGCTTGCAGGAGAGACACCATCATTGTAAGAGGTCTCAAAGGAACAAGCCTCCCCCCTGCCAGAGTTGAGTGAACTGAGTTGGGCGGGGGGGGGGCTTGAGTCAGCCTGCTTCATGCCTGGCAGGTGTGAGTTGTAAGACTGGCCCAACCTGCCCCTTTCCTCCTCATGAGGAGTCTTTTTGCTGTTCCAGTGGAAGCTGGAATCTTTTGCCAGCCTAGGTGGTGGCTAAAGAGTTGAAATCACTGAGCTGAAATCACTGGTTTAGCCGGGAGCCAGACCCATTGCAGCCAGTGGAGCAGCTGGCTGGAATGAGCGGCGGGCAGCCGGTAGGAGTAGTGGCAGACAGCCAGCAGGAGTGGCTGGCGGGAACGACTGGCGAGCGGCCGGTAGGAGCGGCGGCAGGCGGCCAGCGGAGTGGCTGGCGGGAACAACCAGCAAGTGGCCAGTAGGAGCCGCACAAAGGTGGCATAGCCTCAGGCTCAAGGAGTAGAGTCATCAGGATGATGTGTCAGGGTCTGCACTGACTTGACAGAGCTGTAAGTGGGGAGTTTGACGTGGGGTACGGAGAAAATTTGGATAAGTGAATGGAATCCTTACCTTGTTGGACTGAGGAGCCTGAGAGGCAAAAGACATTGCTCAATCCTTTTGAGCTGGGACAGTTACTCGTGGGGGAAGGGACTACGAACTCTGTTTGTGGTAATTTCCCAAGCTAATGCCATGTGACTTCTCTCTCTCTTTCATTAAAAGTTTCTTTTCTACACTCAGACTCTGTGCTTGCGAGTGGGGAAGCATTGCCTCTCAGAGGCGCCCAGGGGTGTGTGAATTTCCCAGGCTACTGGGTGGGGGCTTGAGCCGGTTCTGTGTGAGATGGATCCCTAGATATTGAACCTGCCCTGGTTGCTGCCAGGCCTACCGGGCGGAAGGGTTACATACAAAAGAGGTGCTTTTCAGAAGGTGGGTGCACTGCCATGCATATATAGGCAGGACTGTAAATCATCTCTCTGAGTATTGTATCTACACATACACAGTGATAGTATACAACTTGTGGTTCATTCACCATGCACCAATGCTGCTTGGGAAACATGGTACAATAAGAACTTGGGAGTCAAATATGAAAAAAGGATAAGTACTTCATATTATTTCAACTAATTATTGAAAATTTTTGTGCAAGAAATAGGAGGTTAAAATGTGTTGGTTTCCTGGGAACAGGGCTGATGAGAGACTTTACCAGGCCTTGTACTCACCCCTTGGAAGGGGTGGGGCCTCAGGCAGAGGGGTGGGGCAGGGGCCTAGCCTCCCTCAGACAGCCCTGCAGTGCCACCCGGGGCCATGGGATGCATGCTGCTAGGAGCTTTGGCTGCAATTTAAGGGCTAGAGGTTTTGACTACTACCACGGCTGAGATAGTAGCAACAGTGGCTGGGTGCACTGGGCCCTTTTAAATCATCAGGCTCCAAGGCAGCTGCCTCCTTTGCCCCTCGCCCCCACTCCTGTGTTGGTGGCCCTGCCTGGGAATAATAACTATTCTAGAAAGAAGTAGTGATTTTAACTTGGGAAACTCCATTCTATATTTAAGTTAGCATAGGTCAAAACCAAGGTTCCCTTTAAACTGAGCAACAGCATAAGACCACAGTTGCTTAAGAAGCTCTGCCCAACCAGGGACACAGGACTCTGCACATGGAGCTGCCTGCCAGAGGGAGGGGCACTTCTCCCTCAACCACAGCAGCAGCTCCCTGCTGAGGACAGAGCAGCCAGTCTCTCCCTGCTGGTAGGGAGGGAATGTATTTTTAGAACTGTATGGGAGAGCTGCTGTGGCATGGAGAAGGCTGTGGGGAGTTCTCTCTTCCCACCCAGTCCTGGGGCAGCCTGCTCCCCAACCCCTCATACCTAGCCCCACCCCAGAACCTGCACTTCCAGGTGGAACCCTCACCCTATCCCTGCACTTCAACTCTCTGCCCCAGACCTGAGCCCTCTTGCACATGCTAAACCCCTTAGCCGCATCCCTGCCACACATCATCTCCTTATTGCTGCACATACAATTAATTCTGCACATGCATGAGAAAAATGAGGGGGAACATTTCTGTGCATGCACTATTTTTTCCATGGGTGCTCCAGCCCCAGAGCACCCACAGAGTCAGCATCTATGCTATCAGGTGCTGAGTGAAGTGGTAGGTAGAAGTTGTGGAAGTTGTAGCTCCATTTTTAGTGCAGAACAGATGTAAGAAGATTGGCAGGTCAGGATTTATCCCCTTCTCCCACAAAGTTGTGGCAATTAACTTGCTCTTGCTCTCTTCTTCTCAACAGCAGGAGCAAAAGAGGAGGGGAATATGATTATCAGCTTCAAATGCAGCATTTATCTTCCACCTAATAAGTGACAGTTGATATACTTGAAGACTGACACAATATCTCCTCTCCATAGGTGAAAAACTCACTATAAGCAGAATGAAGTTCACAGTCAAAAGAGAGGATGTATACTGAAATGCAGTACAGCAATTTCTCCTTTTCATTCCATATTATTATATGGTAGATTCTCTGGCATTTAGAAAAGATTTTCAAGGAGGCACTGTTCTTGTCCCCAGTACAAATACAGATCTTTGCAATGATTTACCTTAAAAAAGCTCACTCCATGTAATTTTCCTCCTCCATCAGCCTTTCTCCTGATCAAGTATAACATATTTTCCTGAATGTATTAATTTATCTACTTAACTCTCATTATGGTGCTTATTTTCTCTTTAAGACAGAGGTGCTGAAAGCTAATGAAACACTAATTCATCTAGTTCCACGCAAACACTATTCTCACACAAAAATCCCAAAGGAACTTCTTTAATTTACCAAGTAGGTTACATTATTGAATTACCTGTAATTTGGTGTCACCTAGATAGGTAGTTTATTTTAGGGCTTGCATATCACTAAAGCTAGTATTTATAATTTGGCCCTCATTCAGAGAGTTTCTAATTCAAACCCAGCTGAAGTAAGAAAAATGACTCCCAGTGAATTCAGTGAACTTTGAACTGTAATAATGGGATGTGTGCATTCATAAAAGAAATACCAGTGAATGACAGCAGAGGAGTCTTGTATGCCAACATTTCACAAATAGCCATGAAAAAAGTTAACATTTACCCTTGAATAAAAAGGAGACCTGTACCTCAAGTTTCAGGAATAAATCTGAAGTTATTGACATGCAAGGACTTTACAGTACAGGTTGAACCTCCTAAATCTGGGACTCTCTGGTCCAGCAACATCCGTGGTCCGGCAGGATCACAGATGTTGCTGGACCAGAGAAACCCAGCACCCGGGAGTGTGAGACAGTCAGGAGTCCAGCAGCGGGGAGTCCCACCATTGAGACTGGTGAGCCCTGTCCCGGGGAATCCCATCTGGACATGGCACAGCAGGGCAGCCATGGAGCCCCAGCCTGACGTGGCAGCAGTGGGGCAGCCACAGAGACCTAACCCTGGGAAGCCCTGGCCGAGTGGGACAGAAACGGGGCAGCCGTGGAACCCTGCCCCGGAAAGCCCCAGCCAGGTATGACAGAAGCAGGAGGGCCATGGCAGCTGGGGAGCTCTGTCCCTGGCAAGCCCCAGACAGCTGGCAGAAGTGGGCCAGAGTCAGGCTCAAGCCCTGTAGCAGCAGGGCTGGAGCGGAGCCAGCTGGAGGGAGGGGTAGTGTCCTGGGAGGCTGGTGGCAGGGGACTTCCCCTGATCTGGTAAATTGTCTCATTTGGGATGGGTCAGGTCCCAAAGGTGCCAGACCAGGGAGGTCCAACCTATGAAGCAAGACAAATATAATCCAGTATTGTTTTAGCCTCATATCTGCTCTGTCACCCAGCAGTCACCTGTTCATGTGTTTCATGAGCATGAAAATAATTTCATCCTCAGTTTCTCACATTATAACACTTCATATTTTATAAATAAGACTTACAGATCTCCAGAACAATATGGTACCATATGAAAACTATTTCATCTAACAAGATTCTTTATCTAGTTGTGCTACACTTCTACAAGGAATAAAGGAATTTTTAAAGTACTAATTTTACATGCTACAAGGACAGAAAAGGGCACAAATAAGAGAGAGAAAGAGTAAATTTTGCTTTGCAAGTCATATGGAATTCTTGCATACGTATGCATATATACACATGAACATTTGCCCAAATAAAGTGAGTTATATCCCAAATATGAAGTTTTAGAAATTTTACTGCCCATAAAGCTTACCATACTTCATATTATTCTGAAACTCATACAATAACTTTAATTCCCACTTATCTTTCTCTATACATTTAAAAGGCAAATAGATAAAATCGGCAAAAAGAAATAACTTTTATATAACTCATAATTAGTCTTTGGTCTCACTACAACAAGAGATTGACAGTGTGACATTTAATCTCATATTCTTCATAGTGGTATTATTATGATATTATTAAGGCACATTTATGATGCTTTTGTACAAGATGGGTCATGTAACATGTCACTAGAAAAGTTATGATTTGCTGAATATGATTATCCTATTTATATGCACATATCTTTTCTGTATCTGAAGTTATAAATATTGACTATGTATCTGTATTTTGTACTAGGCAAGATGCTTCCAGTCTAGATAGTTGATCTGTTTGACATCCCTTCTAATCTATCTTTTTGTAGCTAATATACTTGTTTTATATTTTAACCTAATTTGCTTGTAAATAAAGTGTCTGGAGGAAAATCACAGTCTGATTAACATATATGTCCATTGTCCTTTCCACATTGAGGGAAGGGCAAACTTCATTAATGTGTTTACATTGTACAGATCCCCGTGCAGTACAAGATGGTATAATTTTAGGTTTATACACCAGAGGGGGCTGCATGCCTATGGAGCTTGCTGTTTGCACTCAGGTAGCTCATTTTGGGTCAGTGGTGCCACCTGCTGTCATGCTGGATAATAATAGGACCTTGGTGAGGCTGTCTGTGTTGCTAAGGCAGCTGTGTGTCCTGTGTCTACACTGGGAAACTTTGGCAACAACAGTGTTGTTGACATGCAAAAGTCTCCAAAAATGAAAAACGGTCAAACAATTTTTTCTGCCTCCCATTGTCAACATTTCATGGCCACATTGCTAGTACCCTGTCAACCATAGAGATAGAGCAAAGCAATGTGGGTATGCATCCCAAGTGCAGTATTGTGGGAAGGCAGAGCTACTCTATGAGCTCCCATACTGCGGAATGTCAAAGCAGCACAGCAGTCTCTCCAACCCCCCACCCTGCAACAGCAAGCTGCCTGCCACTGTGTTCCTAGCAGAGCAGAACAGAAAGGAGCATTCCACTGATTTGTTCTTTGTTTTTTCCCCCAAATGGAGCAGATCACTCAACTGTCAGATACTTCCAGAAGCTTTGAAAGGCAAAGGGGGTATGCCTGCAGGGCAGCAGAGACAACAAAACATTGAGCATAGTCATCAGGGCAGGCATTGTGGGATACTGGCAGAAGCCAGTTCCCTCAACAAACAAACAGCAGAGTCCACACAGGCTCTTTGTTGACAATAAAGGGAGGGGAGAAAAAAGGCTCTCACAAAGGTGGAAGTTTTTTTGTTACCAAAACACTCACACTGCTTTGTTGCTAAAAGGCAGGTTTAGTGACAAAACATGCCAGTTTAGAAAAGGCCTTAGAGAGACACCATGGTTCCCAAAGTTCCCAGACTGCACCTCAGGAATGACAACCTGTCTCAAACAGAATTTGAACTAAAGACTATTTATTTATATAAATAATGTGAGCATCCACTGTTATAAAAGTAAAAGCAATTTAAATTTGCATGTTTAAGGACATAAGCCAACAATTAACTGAAGATTTTAGACATGTCCATTTTAGGGTTTCTTGTCCACTCTTCAAATTCTGCTGTCAGTGGGCACTGATGGAAACAGTATGGTGTGCTAGATAGACCACTGTTCTGGCCCACTATTGAAACTCTTATGCTGCTAAAAATTAATGCCTTAACTTTATTTTTAATTCTGTTTTTTTACTTGATTTCCTTCAGGGAGGGGGGGAGGGTAGGAATGTAAAAAAAAAAATAGGTTATAAGCAAAGAAATGAAATCTAAACAATGTCATACAAGCCTTTTGAATGGAAATGGCATTATTTTATTTGTACCCAGTGTAATTTCAGTCGAACCATTATTTTACCATTTTTCCATTGAAGTTATAATGGCTAATTTAAAATTGGGACATCAATTTAAATGGAAGTATAAAAGATTCTTCTTCCAAAATTGTGTCATATTTCAATAGCACTATTATGTAATTATTTTGTCTTTGAGACTATCAGGCTTCAAAAAGCACTCCATATGAATGTTCCGCCACTGAATAGTATTTTACTCTGCCTTTGACATAACAACATTACATAAAATATGTAATAGCTGCTATACAAACTCATACTTTTCCCTAGTATTTTGTTTGAACATCTCTTTATTTTTGTCTTCTGCTGCAGTTCTTAAAGAGAGAGAGAGAAAGAGAGAGAGAGAGAGAGAGAGACTTAACCAGGCTGTTAAAAATCTTCTTTCTGAACTAATTTCATAGCAATTTCTATTGTGGAGAAATTATTCTTAGTTATACATGTCTGACAATCAATCAGATGGATAAACTCTGCTGGGGAACCCACTCTGTCTTAAGGGCATTCTTACCTAGGTTGTCTCCATTGCTGTCCTTCAAAGGAATTTATGCTTGGAGTGATGAAGGAAGCAGCTTAATTGAAGCCATGATGCATGGAATAAATGCATCCCTTGGCAACTATATAATAATTCTCTGAGGAAACACAGATTTTATTTTCAATTATCTTTGTGGTCTAATGTCAGAAATTCTATAGAGAAGTTTCATCGCAAAGATTCCAATGTTTCCTATTAATTCTCTCTTTAAAATGCATTAAACTCTTTAAGGGTATGATAGCCTCATATTTTATTTCATCTATGACTAATACAAAGGATAATCAACTTCCAGGATGATTTGTGTTATCATTACCCCTCTTTGAAATCAACCAAACAGAAATATTTCTCCTCACTTCTTCTCTCATTCTAAATACAGAAGGATAGCAGGGAATCAGGAGCAGCAAATGTTATTTCCTTTTCCGATCCTGTCACCCAAGGTT
Organism: Pelochelys cantorii; assembly: GCA_032595735.1. NCBI lineage: Eukaryota > Metazoa > Chordata > Testudines > Trionychidae > Pelochelys > Pelochelys cantorii. The sequence goes on along the minus strand of CM064326.1, from coordinate 305,585,369 downwards.
CAAAAATAAATATTTATGATCTGTGTCAATATTTTTAAAATCTTGTCTTTAACCAAGCCACTTCAAGGGAAGGGCTTGATGTGTACAGGAGACTTACCAGTTTTAAATAGAAATCTATCAGAGTGGTAGATGAGTGCATTTCTCTCTCCTCTGCATATATCCCCTCACCATCTCTGTCCCCAAAGCAGAAGATGCACAAGGAGAGTTAATGCTTTTTGAAGTATTAACCATGGGCGGTCAGTGAAAGTAGGGCTGGGGGAGGCAAGCCCCCGATCCCACCTCCAGTCCTGCCCCTTCCAATGAGGCCCTGCCCCCCATGGGAGCCAATCCTCCTCCCTGAGCCCCAGGGAGGTGGGGCAGTGTGCCACTGCCAGCCCCCCCAGCATGGGGAGGGCAGGCGCATGCCCCCCACTTCACTGGCTTCGGAGCACAGGGAGGGCAGAGGGCGCACATCCCCAGTCTTCCTGGCCCTGGAGCACAAGGAGGGCAGAGACTACACATGTCCCCAGCCTCCCCATCCCTGGAGCAGGGGAAGAGTAGTTGCTGAGGGGCAGCAACACTCCACACACCCCAGTACGCCCATAGTAGGCATTCTGGGAGTGGAGTGTGGGTGGGGCCAGACTGGCAGTTTGAGAAGGCAATGCCTTCCCCCTTCTAGCATACCAGCCGCCCATAGTATTAACTCACATACATATTGCCTATTGGATATAAATCAGATACCAAAGAGGATATGCTGGAAAGAGACGCTTCCCTGCTCCATTTCCTCTACATTCAGAAAACCCTGTGCTGCCTGTCTCTGGAGGGCTTCTGTAGCAGAAGACTTCTGATGATTTATTTTAGTTCTGTCTTTTAGCTATCTTTCCCCTCTCCTGTTTCCTGTTGGTGGCAAGTACCTCTATGTATTTATGCTAAAAACCAAATTGTCCTCAGTAACATACTTATATAACAAAATTATCCTGTGGCAGAAATAAGCTATTAGAAATCTTCCGGACAACAATCTTCTCCACTCATACTGTTGAGTACTGGCCTCTCAGAGCTAAACAGATGGATTTTCTTGAACTAGATTATTATGGACTACCAAAAATAGAACCCCACAGGCCCTTTGTCATAAACTTATGGGTAACCTTAAAATTATTTTACGACCAACAGAAAAAGCAGAATAGCTCCAAAAATTATCCAATATCTATGCAGATTACCTTTCACATCTGTGAACTGCACAAATTTTTGAAAAGTGAAATCCCAGAACATAGGGATTTGAGAGAATTAACAGTAAATCGAGGACACCTTCATTACTGCACAAAACATTGTGAAGATCTGCTAAAGAAACTAGCCCCTAAGAGACAGCTTTTTTTACTGAGTATATCCAGGAAAATTATTAAAATGCAGATGTCAGTTTAAAGTGTTTCTTTTCAGAAACTCAAATCGTAATCTAACTCTATACTGATATTTCTCTACTATGTTAGTTCTCAGCTTGATTTGGGCCCCAATCCTGCAGTGAAATTCTCAGAAGCAGACCCATTTAAGTCAGTTATTTGGGCCACAGATCTTATTTTTATACATGGGTGGCTTGTATGCTAGGCAGGGGAAGGCATTGCCTCCCCAAACTTCCAACCTGGCTCCGCCCATACGCTCACTGAAGGCATACAGGGAAGGGGGCTTGGCAGAAGGGGCAGGGCTGGGGGCTTGCCTTCCCCAGCCCTACTTTCTCCCACCACCCATGTCTTTATATTTGTCTGCAAAGCACCTTGCATGCCATTAAATTAATCAGAAAAATATAACTCATTTCTGTGGCATACTTAAAGTTCAGTGCTATCAAGGAAATACAGTTTTAAGTGTAATTAAAATATTAAATATTTTACATTGGATACTCAAGTAACATGTCTACTATTTGGTTTACATCCCTTAACTTTCTACGGTAAGCTGCGTATGTGCCAAGAGATCTCTTCACACAGACTGAGTAATATCTGTATCAACTGATCATATTTAATTTTCAGACTATCAGACACATAACTCAGTGGTTTTAGTCATATAAATTATTCAAAAAACAAGGGAAATATGTGAATTCAAAAACGCCCAACAACCTATAATGAGCCCGGCATAGAACATTAATATGGACAAAAATCTTGCTATTGAGGGCAACCCCCCAAACTTGACACAAAAACCCAAAAGTAAGCAAATGAAAAGTTAAGCCATCTAATAAGCACATTCCCTCTCCTTCTCCATGTACTAGCACATTAATTACCATCACAACAAATACCATTCACCACAGAGAATGCACTACAACTGTAATTCAGTCTGTTTGCCCATCTCTGCATACCAGATTACCTCTCCCTAACATCAGTAGACAGTTGTAGAAAATTGGTATAATAGTTGGTCATGTTGGGAGATCACAGTTAGGAAAGGCTTGTGTACAGAAGGGTGGCACTATAAGGCTGGAATTTCTAAGGGAGCAGAGATTGGCTGTGAAGTGTAGCCTGAAGCATATGGTAGTTATGATAATGCTAAAATATATGTTACTAGGAGGAGGAGAAGGAGAGGATATTTACTGGTAGATTGCTTATCTTTTCATTTCTTTGCTTTCTTGGGTTTGTGTCATGTCTTTTGTATATATGTCCAGTAACTCTAAGTATTTTACACCAAAGTTTGTGTATTAATTTCTGAGGATTTTTTTTAATGCTTCCCCTCACACCGTGGGACTGGAGCACCAGAGGAATGAGTTGTCTCAATTGAGGGCCACATCAGTGACGGTTGGGGGTTTTTGGAGGATTTTTTTTGCTTCTCACTTGTGTGGTCCCCAACTGATTTTTCTGTGGGTCAGTGACCTCCGACCCAAAAAAGATTCTCCTCCCCTGCCATAAATAAAGAAAAAATTGAAATCTTGTGTGTTGGGCATGAATTAATATTGTACTTTATTTAAAATGAAGTTTGATAAACTAACATGAGAAAGTTAAAATGCTTAATCTGTTTAATAATTTAAATTAAACTATTCTCCTTAGCTGCAGCACTAGCAAAATGGCTTGGGCATCATTATGTAATTAACGGTGAGTTTCCATTAGCAACTGGTGGTCCGCAGGAAGGTTTACATTGTGCTAGGTGGTCCGTGGGCCAAAAAGTTCGAGAACGACTAAAATAGAGGCATCCCTGGCCTCTCCCCTCCCTGTTGCTCCACAAGAGCCCACAGAAGGATTGGGTCTGTTACCATAGCGGTGAAATCACCGTGTCACTCTGGTGTGGATGATGGACAGACTCTTTGTGAGTCTTCTTCATCTAAGCAGTTGATGATTAAACAGTGTGTTAAGATGCCATGTGAAAACATTTGGCATGTCCACAGAGAGGCAGGATGTATCATCTCTCTCCAGAGAGGGTTGTCATGATTTATGTGTCTGAGTAAACAAGCCCTCTGTGAGCTCTGTGAAGGGGCTGCACGTTGCCTAGACTTGAAAGGAGTTAGCTGTGACAACGCATTTCTGAGTTATTCTGACACACAAAGTGAGACCTGTGCTAAAGACCCTATGTCCAGTGAGAGAAAGTGCTGCTGTCACAAGACGTCAGTTCAAAGTCTTTCCAATTTTCTTCAAAGATCGCCTGTACTAGGTAGTGGGGCTTTTACTGATTGGTCCCTTATATTTCTGAAGAGTGACAAATGTTAACTAGATCTTCTTTGGTCATGTCAACAGATTGCTTTGGGCCCAATCCTAGCTTAAAGTTTAAATTGGATCAGGCCCTTTGTAATCAGGTTGGAAAGTGGTCCGATTTGGCAATGATTATGAGGCATAATTTACATAATATAGGCATTGCCATCACAGTATCGACATATACATTTCTCAGTAGCTTTACATATAAAATAGCCCAGCCCCATTGACCTCCATGGGAAATGTACCTTTCAAGCAGCGATGGTGAGGGTTAGTGACATGATCTTCTCCACCCTGTAATTGTCATGATTAGTTCAGTATTGTCTTTCTGGCTTGTCATACTACACTTGATAGTTTTGCAGTAACTTCAAAAATGCAGTTGCAGTACATCTGATTAGGGATATAAATTCCCATTAATCAGTTAACCAGTTAAATAGGTCAAATTGGGGCTGCCGCCATTTTCCAGCCCCCTTTGGAGCAGCCACTGTCCACAGCAGGTTGGACTCCCCAGGGAGAGAGGGTGCTCCTGACACTAGCGCAGTTCCCAACAGACAAGAGCTGCTCTGGACAGGCCCACAAAAGGTAGAGAGCTGCTCCAGCCACCTCCGATTACCAGTTATTTGGAACCAGTAAGCATCATCCATCAAGAGGACTACGAAAGTTGTCCCATGAAACTGTCCCATGAAATTGTGGTATTGTTCTGGATGACTTCCAGGCCATGAATCAAATGGGGATGCATCTATACTGCAAAATAATAGATCTCAGATCCTGGATCTATCTTGAATTGAGGTTGAACCCCTAGCATTGCAGTGTCATGGGACCCCAGGTCTGCGGTCTGGGTTAACGCAATTGCAGTATAGTTGCTTGTGGGTGGTCCTATGGGGCCCAAACACATCCCTATTGGTAGAGGACAGTGGGAGGAGTTCTTAGAGGGGTCACATGATACCCTTTACTTCTAGTCATGTGTCCCTCTTAACTCTGGAAGTACTACCCCTAGGGGTGGGACTTCCTGTACCAGGTGGGTGGGGCCTTAGGAGCCAGGGGCATAGTTAATGCGGTCAGGGGGCGTGGCTAATGTGTCCCCATTTTTTGTTCAGAAAATATGGTCACAGTACCTATACAGAAAATTAGAAGGGCATCAAAGTAATTCTCTGGGAAATTCCACTCTAAATGAACACCTTATTAGGGAGGCCCCATTTTATATTCTCTTTTAAAGTTTTTAGAATGCAATCCTACCTAGGAAGTCAAATGAGAGTCTACATTAACATCAGTGTGTCTATGCATGTGTATGTGATGGTATTCCTAATATATATTTATTCATTGTTTATTTGTTTAGAATCACCAGTGATTTTCCTCTTTGGCCTGAGGCTACGTCTACACAAGAAAGCTTACAGCAGCACAACTGTACTGATACAGCTGAACCACTGTAAAATCTCAGGTGTAGCAGCTCTCCCATCAACATAATTAAATCATCCCCAATGGTGGTAGCTATGTCCCACCAACATAGCACTATGCACCCTATCATTTTTGCTGGAGTAACTTATGTAGCTCAGTGTGTGTGCCCCATAGTGACATAATTTTGTCAACGTAAGTGGTAGTGTAGACATAACCTAAAAGAAAGACATAAAAGACTGGATACAATGGAACATCAAGAGATGGAGAGAACATAGTGATTGTTTCCTGTTTATTTGTGTCCCTTTTTCTGTTAGTATTTGTATATAAAAGAATTCAGTAAATAGAGTATAAAACTCTTTTTTACACATAGGTACAAGGAGCAAAAGTCGAATTAAGCTATGTAACTTCAGCTACGTCAATTGCATAGTTGAAGTCGAAATAGCTTAATTCAGCTTTTGGCACTGTCTACATAGCAGAAAGCCGAAGGAAGAACACGCTTCCTTTGATGTCCCTTACCCCCTTGTGAAATGAGGGTTACAGGAGTCAGAGTAAGAAGTCCTCCAGCTCGCCATTATTTTGAAATAATGGCTTGCTGTTTAGATGCGCTCTTTGTTATTTCAGAATAATGCCAGTTATTCCGAAATAACACTGCTGTGTAGACATGCCCAAGTAGTATATATATCTTCCAGTATAACTGTGAAGATTCAAGAGTATTGGTGGCCTATTCATCAATATTTTGCATAACACTTATATGGGAATTTTAGTGTGAAAGAGGTGATCAGAAGCCTTTTTAAATGAATTTCACAACATTGTGATTCATCCACATGAGTTTCATGGCAGGTAGTGGCACATTAGACTAAAAAATGTGGGAAGTCAAAAGCAGGAAAGCAAGGAGAAACAAAGAGTAGATTAAATCAATATTTGTGACCAAATGGTGCAATACTTACATGCGGATATAATGATTTGTTTGAAATAATTTCTATAGAGCACAAACATGAAGTCTTTAACAACAGTTCTTTTGCATCAACCTTGTCTTAAAATAAAATCCAGCATGATATGTTCCCCTGTGCAAGGTACCCTCCTGCAGGGGAAAGTTAAATCTGAGACATTTGAGAAATAATTTGTCTACTGTTTGCTAATTAGGCCTCAGTTGAAGTGTTGTGTTCACTTTTAAGCACCACATTTCAAGAAAGGTATGGAAAAATTGGAGAGGGTCCAGAGAAGAGCAACAAAAATTATTAAAAGTCTAGAAAACATGACCTATGATGGAAGACAGAAATAATTTGGTTTGTTTAGTTTGGAAAAGAGAAGACTGAGAGAGGACATGGTAGCAGTTTTCAAGTATTTAAAAGGGCGTTACAAGGAGGAGGGAGAAAAATTATTCTCCTAAACTTTTGAAGATAGGACAGGAAGCAATGGGCTTAAATAGCATTTAGGGAAGTTTAGACTGGACATTAGGAAAAACTTCCTAACTGTCACGGTGGTTAAACACTGGAATAAATTGCCTAGGGAAGTTATGGAATCTGCGTCACTGGAGATATTTAAGAGCAGATCAGATAGCCATCTGTCTAGATGGTGCTTGGTCCTGCCATGAGGGCAGGGAACTGGACTTAATGACCTCTCGAGGTCCCTTAGGCTACATCTACACTGAGGGTTTTTTTCGGCAGAAGATATGCAAATGAAGCACTCATTAACATATCTCACGCTCTCATTTCCTCTCATCTTCTGATCGTTTTTGCGGAAGAGGTTTTGCTGTTAAAAAGCCCCGTGTAGACGGGGCCACTTGTTGGAAACCCCCCTTTTGCGCAAGATCCCTTATTCCTCAAAAAATGAGATTTCCAGGATCTTGCGCAAAAGGGTTTTTTTCCGACAAATGGCCCCATCTACATAGGGCTTTTTAATGGCAAAACCGCTTCCGCAAAAAGGATTGGAAGAGGATATGCAAATGAGAGTGCGAGATATGCTAATGAGTGTTACATTTGCGTATCTTCTGCCGAAAAAAACCGCAGTGTAGATGTAGCCTTAATGTTCTATGATTCTATGAGTCAAAAGTTCCCTTTCCTGAACTTTTTCTTGAAATCATGAAATGGCATGGGATCTGCCTACTAAACCTGCAGATTTAAGGGATCTGTTAGAGGAAAGGACTGTCCACCTCTTGTCCACATGACCAGCTCAGCTCCCAGTTTGTTACCATCCCTTCACAGCACAGCTCCATAGGGAACTGCAAAATTGGTGGTGGTTGTCCTTGGACCACCCCCTCTGTTAATATTACACATATAATTGGGCAAAATTTTTCAACCAAAACATCTTTCCAGAAAAATGCAAGTTTGGCAGTACTGAAACATTTTACTTATTTGTCAATTCTACTGAATATTTTTTGTTGAAAAAGAAATCTGAAAAAACCCTAAATTCTTTGTTTCAAACTATTTTCAAACTAAAACACTTTGAATTTTTATTAAAAATTATTTTTCATTTTGAAATTTCCTTTAATTTTATTTTTAAAAATGAATATGTAAGAAAATACTCAAAATGAAAGTTGAACATTTTGTTCTGGATCAAACTAAATGTTTAGGTTAAACCAAGATTAAAAACTTTGTAATACTTTAATTCTTCTCCCCTTCCAAATTTTTTTAAAAATTGTGTTCATTTTGAGTTAAAACAATTTTTGTCAGCACGCCGATAAAATCTGCTGCTCATCCAGCTGTAGTTTCATGGCAGGAAGGTTCAATCTGTTCTAGCTAACACCTCTTTGTCCTGAAAGTTTATGCTGAGGGAGAATCCTTCTGAACACATGTGGCCTTCCTCAGCCCTACCCTTTTTCAATCTGCAAGATCCCTGCACTCTGCAGAGGTCTGACTTCTGGTTTGAAGTCCAAATGGAGGGAAACAATAGGGACTTGGTTGACCAAGGAAGCAGTGAGTGGATCAGGAGTGGGACCAGAGGCAAAACACATCCTCCTCCTCCTGCACGCTGTGGAGTTTATAGGGAAAAGACAATATATTATGGCCCGGAGCAGCCATGACCAGAGGGTGTCAATGGTAGCTCTGCTTCTTTGGAGCTCCATGTGCAGGGATTACTGCAGCCAGTGCCTCTGTGAAGTCACAGAGCATCCGGTCTGCTTCTCCTATCTTTCTAAAGGCACTCTCAGAGCATGGAGATGAGTGGCATATGCTGTTCTGTAGGCTGGCAAACAGCCCCTCTCCAACAACAGGAATGTCAGTGTGGGGAGCCTGAAGAGGATTTCTTTTCACTAGATCTCTTCTGATGGATGTTGTCATCATTCGGTATTGGCCCATTCCTGTCCCCAGAAATGTAGCAAGGAGTGGAATACCCAGGGACAACAGCATGAAGATGAAAATTCAGTTTCTCACCAGAATGTGACTTTCTTTTTGTTCACTCAAACTATTGTCAGTATTCTTTTATTTTATAATTGAAGGCAATTTGATTAAAATCAATTTCAAGAAATATTTGGCCATTTAAAACATACTTCTACAACTATCATCAGGACCCTAAGAAGTAAAGGGCAAGAAAAATGTAATGCCAGATCTTGGCTTTAAATAGGTATTCAATTTAATTCATTATTATGACAAATTGCTTAGCTGTGTACAATAAATATTGTAACCACTCAAACCATTATGATTCCCTACCTAATAATGATGCTGCTGATTGGTCAAAAATTGGCCGTTATAGCTCTTCAGATGTTCCAATGAAATTGTCATATAAGTCAATGGGTTTTCAGCAGAATGTGTTATGTTTCATATACTAGGGTATCATGGAAATTCATTCAACTTTTACATGAATAAATTAAAGCTTACTATATTTTAATGGATCTTGAAAAGCAAAATATTTATTTTACAAATATGCTGTAAACAAGTGGACATAAGCAGTAAAAAGTCATGTCCTTTGTACCCAGCAAGACAGAAATGCTTGTTGTAGTTGGCCTTGAAAATTAATTTACAAATTTTCAACTGTGATGGTCTAATGAACATGTAAAGGGCATCTTATAAGGGAGCCAAAGAAAAGAAAAACTTCCACTTAAGAAATGTGATTTGTATTTTCGATTCTTATGAAGTATTGACTTGACAAGCATGCACAAGTCAACAGAATTTTTTATTCTCTCATCTCTGCTGGAGGTATTGTTTCAAAGGGGGTCATTGCTTTGCAAGTCTGGCATCTACTTACATTGTTTAAAAATCTTGCAAAGCCCCTATTAGAATAATGGATACTGACATATATTTCCTAATTTACTTCATGATTTAACCACTGTGGACAACAGTAATCAACCCTGTTTCAGAGACAGGGTTTTTTTAAAAAAAGAAGGCTTCTTTGAAAAAAAAATTGCTCCATTGATCTGAGATGTAATCTGCATTTGTGATGGCATAAACAATATGTCCTGAGGGATGACAGAATTAATATTTAATGAATAACTCTGCAAACTGCCTGTTACACAAGTTGCTTACTGCAAAAACAGCTTTTACTGAAGTTGCTTAATGAAAACTATAAAGAGGATTTATAAATAAGCTTTAGGGAACACTGTCTCTGTATAAATTGTATTTAAATTTCAGTTTTTCATTTTTAAATTACAGTACTGATATCAAATACACATTTTAAATAATATTATTAGCTTGAAATCCAGGTTTTTTTTAAAAAATAGATAACCATAGTTTCAAGTATTATACCTCCTCCTGAGTAAGACTGCCAATCTTTAAGGTTTTATGATTATATTTCCTGTTTAAAAAAATCTCCACTGCATTATTATGCAATGACTCACCTGAACACAAAAAAGGAAACTGGCTTACTACTCAGGGGCAAAAGAAAATGACCATATACAGTGTTACCAAATGACCAGAAAAAACAAAATCACACTTTTCCTCCACTAAACACATTCAGTAATAGAAGTCTTAGATGTTGTAATGATAGTAGGAAAAAAGATTTTCAGCATTATTTTCATGTTCCTAAACAAAAAAAGTGAAACCTATGTCAGTTTAGAAATTACTACTAAATGGAATGTTACTAAAACAATGAAAGTTGGCTACAGTTATATTGGATAACACTGGGCTTTCTTAACTACAGTAGCCTGTGGTTGTGAGATATGGGACCAAGGCACACAGAAGACCAAGTGGGCCTGGATGAAGTAAGAATATGAACTCGTAGAGGAGAAACAAGCTCTCAGATAGATGCTGGACCTAGTAGTGTTAGGGGTCCTACCATAACCTCCTGGTTAGAAGTAGTTTCCATTATATACAGGGTTTACAGTTTGATTCCATGGCTCTCAGCATCCTCACTAAACAAATGTTTCAGCACCTGTGAGCTCCAGGATCCAGCAGGTCTCCCTGACCTGCAACACCACTATAGGCAGAGGGGGAGGCCAATTTGGATATATTTAGATATCAATAAACAGACTTTGCATACCCTATATAAGACACTTGTCTTACATTCTCCTCCTTTTAAAATTATACCAGATTGCATGGTGAGAAAATCCTAAACTAAATTTTCAAAGAAGTGTATGTGATCTTACACATACTACAGAGTTTTTGTACAACTGAATATCCCCTGTAAGTTCCTTGGAAAATGTAGGTACCCCCACACATATACTAACACTTAGGTTGCTAACTTACATGTTACAGCCCATGCTTCTAGTGATCACAAAATCCCAGATTCAGAACAGGACACAGAAGACCAATTATGAGGATTTTTCCATCCCCACTGTGTCCTTTCTTTGAAAAAAGTACAGAACTTTTAAGCTCTCTATTCTGTAAATAGCTCCACTCTCAATCTCTTTAACAGAGGGCTCAGTACTGTACAAGATCACATGCTAGTATGTTTGTTATATTTCAGTCTATAAGAATATCAATTTAAATATACTCCCAGGATATTATATTCACGGCAGGGTAGCCAAATTCTGATTGACTCTGAAAATTGGGGGATAATGAGCTGTTCAATGAAAATAAAATGGTATGTTTTTAAACAATGTACACAAAAGAGTGGTGAGGACATGCTGATGCTAGATCAACATTTTAAAAGTAGTTTTTACAGCTCTGCTTATGCTTGGTTGATTTGTTGATAACTATTCTAACTTTGGGCATTTCCACTAATATTATCTGTTTTTTATGCCATATCACTATATTAAAAAAAGAAACCTAATATTATCCATATGCGACTCAGATTCAACATCCATTACAGGGCAGCCACCTGTGGGACAGAGGGAAGGTATCAGCCAGGTAGATAATTGGTATGTAGCTAGCATAAGAATAGAGAGAAGGAAAGTGATTTACCAAGAACAAATACTTTCTGGTTTACTACAGGTAGGAACTCTCTGGTCTGGCATCATCGGGACCTGACTGATCCTAAACAAGAGAATTTGCCGGGCCAGGGGAGGTCTCCTGCCACCAGCCCCCAAGCCTATCACCCACTGCTGGCAGGCTGCCCCCCTCCCCCCGACTGGACTACTTGACCAGCTACTGCTGGCTTTCTGGGCAGCACAGGCTCTGGCTCCTGCCGTGAGGATCTGTTCCTGTGCATCCAGGAGCAGCCATGGAGACCCTGGCCACGTAGAAGCCCCAGACCTTTGCAGCTGGGGAAAGCCGCAGGGTTCCAACCCTGGCCCCGCACAGCTGGGGAAAGCCATGATGCTCCTACTCCAGCCTTCCACAGCCCCAGCCTGGCCCCACACAACTGGGGAAAGCCATGGGGCTCTGGCTCCAGCCCCGAGCCCGCACAACCGGGGAAATCTGTGGTGCTCTGGACCCATTCCCGCACAGCTGGAGAAAGCTGTGGGGCTCCGGACCCATTCCCGTGCTCCTGGGGGCTGCAGGATGGCTCCGGGTCCAGTCCTGTGTTGCCCCCAGCCAGAATACTGACTCTGATGTCCCGTCCGGCGGGCCCTCCTGTCCTTAGGCTCCCAGGTTCTCTGCTCCAGGAGCAGACCACAGATGTTGCCAGACTACAGAATCTTGGATTTTGGAGGTACAACCTGTAGTACAGGTGATACATCTCTCGGTGGTCACTCGATAATGAGGAGGATGTCTTCCAGTCACCCTCCTATTTGTGGATCCATTGATGCCGGACCAGCCCAATTCTGGAGTCGAAGATCTTATCGCAGAAGGGGGTAGGTGCTGGTGGCTATTGGAGGGACGCAGGGTCGTTTTTGCTGCTTTTTTCTCCTTCTCCGCCTCTCCTTGTCTGCGCTGTGGTGGGACCTCTTAAATTGTGCCACCCCGTCACGGATTAATGCTGTCCACTGGGGATGATCCTGGGCAAGGTTCTCCCAAGTGTCAACATTGATGCCACACTTTTCATGTTTGCCTTCAACATGTTCTTAAATCACTTCCTCTGGCCCCCAACGCTCCTTCCTTCATCTCAGAAAACAGAATCTGTTTTGAGAGGTGCTGATCAGGCATCCGGATCATGTGACCAGTCCAGCAAAGTTGCTGATAGAGGATGATCGTTTCAATGCTGGTCATGTTTGACTCTTTCAGGATGCTAGTGCCCGTGCACCTGTCCTTCCAAGGGATATTTAGGATTCTCCTGAGGCAGCGTTGATGTTATTGTTTAAGTGTCTTCAGGTGACATTTTTATGTTGTCCAGGTTTCACATGCATACAGCAGTGTTGGAACAATCACTGTGCAGTACACAAGGAGCTTTGTCTTGGCACTGATGTCCCGGTTCTCAAAGACTCTTCATCTCAGGGGGGCAAAAGTAAAGCTTGCTCAGCTCAGACAATGCTAGATTTCTGCATCAATGTTGACTTTTGCAGAAAGATGACTTCCAAGGTACAGGAAATATTCCACGTTTTCCAGCAGTTCTCCATTGATTTTAATAGATGGTACATGAGATTGTCCCATCGGTGAGGGTTGATGGAGCACCGTGGTCTTTTTGATGTTCAGTGTGAGGCCGAGATTCTTGTACGCTTCAGCGAAGGCACTTAAGGTGGTCTGAAGAGCTACTGTTTAAAGATGCCAGTTGAAGGTGTAGTAAAATGGCAAGTTGGCAAATGGCTCTCCTATGATCTCTTATATACATAAACAATAGTGTATGCCAGCAGGAATACAGGTGGTTTGTTAGTGTTAGTAGGTTAGCAGTATGGGCTACAAAGCTTGGCTGCACTGTTGAATTAAGCCAATAGTTAAGACATAATAAAATGGCAAGCTGAGGTAGTCCATACTGACACACAAACCCTAAGGAAAACAACACAGATTCAGAATACAAGGATCCTAAGGCTGCATTAAAAGAAAAGTCAGCAGACTCCAATCACTGAACATTGGAGTTCAGTGGAAGTTGCTATCAGCTTGTGAAAGAAAATTTTCATACTGTTCAGCTCTGCACTGTGGACATCTTTTGCCTCAGAGTGATGTAATGAACTTGTGTTCCTGTGTTCTCTTCTATAGTGTCTTTTAAATTGTCATTGAATAGATAAATGGCTGACATAATTATATGATCGTTTTAAAATGTGTTGCTGATTTGCTAGTGGGTTGTATGACCTCTTGCAGGCATTCCAACAGAATGCACCATAGCAACCATGCTGGAGAGTGGCTGTGACATTTCAGGAAAGTCAGCTGGGGAGAGAATGAGCACAAAGATAGCCAAGGAAACAGAGTTAGCTGTCTCCTTCTCCAGTGCCATAATATCTGCTTGATATTGAGTTTTGCTCTAGAATACAGTATGCAGAAAGTAGCAGAGTGACAATTATTTTATAACTTGTATGTTGTAGACAGAAGAACTAGGCAGGAAGACACCAAAAAGCCAGGCAGAGATAATTTAATCTGGGAAAAGAAAAACTGGCTCCATGGAAAGAAAGCAAAGCAAGTGACACTTTGAAAAACAGCCGTTCTTTTCACCGGAGAAGGAAAGTCATACAACAAAATCATAAAGCCTTGGTCTACAGTAGGGAGTTATTTCGAAATAACAAGTGGAACATCCACACTACCAAGCCCGTCATTTCAAAATAAGGGGCAGGTTATTTCGAAATAATAACTCCTACTTTCCATGAGGAATAACACTTTATTTCAAAATAGTATGGATGCTCCACTGCTACTCTTTCAAAATATATCTACTCTCCAGATTCATTCAAAATAATTACTTCCCAGTACTTCCTGGGGCTCTAAGTCAAGGTAGCACATCCACATTAGGGGAGCCTGTCACAGACTAATTTTGAGGCTTCCCCATAGTGTGGGCCTGTGACGTAGTATGGGTACCTTGCTGGTTGCTATGCTGGGCAGTGGGTTGTCAGTGACCTCCACTGGCTGCTGTCTGCAGCACGGCCCAGCAGGGCAGGGGATGAGTCATTATGCAAGGGGGCTTCGAAACTCGTCAGACAGGTATGGGCTGGAAGGAAGAGTTAGTTTCTGTCTGGGATCATGGAGGAGACAGCCTAGGCCCAGAGGGGCTGGAATTTAGGGGCCCAGCATCCCCCCATCTCAAGGGGGGCTGAGGCATCCTAGGCCCGGTTCCTGTAACCAGATGACATCTGTGCTGTGCTATATCCTGGAGAAGCAATAAACTCCCTCTATTCTACTGGCTGGTGGAGTCTGTCCATGCCATTATGGGGATGCAGGAGTCGGGGGACCCCGACACGCCGCCACAGGGCCCACCATTTCAAAATAGTTATTTCAGGAGTTATTTCAAAATAAGTTATTTTTAAATAATTTCCTAGTGTAGTCATGCCCAAATGCAAATGTTGGGGAGAGCTGATACAGTGAAAAGTACGTCCTGAGAAAACTCAGGCACTGAGTCCGAAAAGCACTTGTATTCATGCATAAGTGCTGCTCTAAGTTCTCAGAGCCTGAGAAGGAGGAGCTAATACACAGATCACAATAGTGAACAAGTACATTTGCAATGTATCCTAGAAATATAAACAAATGAATCCCCACAGCATGTTCCCCCACCTTCCGTGAAGAAGTAAAGTACTACTAGTCCCATTTTATAGATTTTCTCTCAAGCTGAGGCATAATCTATTAAAGTAGCTTATCACATAGCAATGTCTGTGGCAAAACCGGGCCCACTTCTCTGGACTTCCCATCCTGTGTTACAGGTCAGACTTCTATGCCCAGTATTGAATACTGCCTTAGGCACACAAGAGGCCAGCAGCAGCAAATCTCAACTCCCTATGTGCTTTTCCTGATGCTCCTAAGGGTTTCCTCTGAACCCCATTTTTTCTACATTTAATACTGCCCCTGAATGGGGAGTTTGAAAGGAGTCCCCAAGCTGCTGGCTTGTTTGTTTGTTTGTTTGTAGCATTCTGGTTCCTTTTCATGTCCTTTAATCTCTTCATGAAAATCATCCCATCTCTGTCTCTGTCCTTACTTTCTTGTTTCTCCAGCCTTCTTGTTCTGTACCATCTGTCACACATCCTACTCAACCTACCCTAATATACAGTATGTGTATGCAATTTTGCAATTTTAGGACAACTCATTCAATTGGGGGCAAGGAGCAAGGCAACTGAGCAGGTCCCTCAGGAATCTCAGATGGACCTAACAAACCCTGCAACCAGATAATCATCCGTAACACTCATTCATATGAGTACAGACATTGCTCTTTATCTGGCCCTGCATCCATATCCAATAACATATCGTAGTTTTTGACTAACAGCCAGCCACTCGCTAATAGTTAATATGTGTCATTAAAGGTAAGTTATAGCAGGATATTATAGTGCTGACAGTATAGAAAAGATTCATAGTAAGGGGAATCTACAGATTTCCTTATTTAAATCATTGTACTCTTCCCCCAGTAAAACATGCTACATGCTACCCATTCTGCTAGGTGTCACTCACCTTCTTTACCCTGTTCTGGGTATTCTGAAGACTGATAAAGTGACAAATTAAGGAGTTTGGGAATCTGTGTTTCATATTGAATTCTTAGAGATTACTCTACTAGAATTCCAAGGCTCACTTCCCAAATACAGTAACATATTCCAAACACAACTCTAGCCTTCCTGAGTGCCTATTTTATGGCAAGTGAGGCAATCTTGGTCACTAAACAGCATTTTTATTATAGATACATGCTTAAAACAATTCAAAAGAAAAAAATACAGAGGGAGAATTCACCCAACCAGTGCTTTAAAACTTTTGCTTGTCTTGACTGTATGTGTGCAAGAGTGGCCAGAGACTTTAAAAGTGGTTACTAAATCCAGGGATACCTAAAACATTAGAAAATAAATTGCAAATAACAGAAGCAAATCCAGCTGCCCCTTCTATCTGATATTGAAAAACTGTAGCAATAGTTTGTGCCCTTTTTGTCTTTTAAACAATCAAATAAAATAGTGTAGGGCAGTGGTCCCCAACGCGGTGCCCACGGGCTCCATGGCGCCTGCCGGGGCATTTATGTGCGCCCACCGATTGATCGGGGCCGGCCCTGCCCCGGGTGCGTGGCGCATGCGCGGTGCCGGCCCTGGGCACATGGCGCATGGGCGACCCCGCCCCCGGGTGTGCGGCACATGGGTGGTGCCAGCCCCAGGCGCGCGGCGCATGGGCGGCCCCGCACCCAGGCACGCGGCGCGTAGGCAGCCCCACCCCCGGGCACGTGGTGCGTGAGCGGCCCCACCCCCGGGCGCCCAGCAGCCCCAAAAGGTTGGGGACCACTGGTGTAGGGTTTTTTGTTTATTGTTTTTAAATCAGTAGAAAATATGGCTGCTCAGACAACCCAACCTTGGCCAGGATTAATTCTCTGTTAAACCAAGAGACTCCAGATATTTAAAAATCAAATTCATAGTATCCTAAATGTTTAAACTGGGAGTCTCTTCCTAGCCTCAAACCATGTTTTCCAGGTTTTAATGCTCTTGCTTTCTATTTAATTACTTTATTCTCAAGGCCAACATATTTCTTTAAAATATCTTGTTTTGGTAAGAGAAAGCCCACCTGAAGTACTGACTCCGAGTCCAGAAATTCTGTGGTAGTATTCTAGCTTACATTGCATAGTACTGAAGGGAGGTCTCTGTAATGATGGTTGAAAGAGGAGACTGATAAAACATTCTGGAACAGTCAACATGCCAGAGCTGTCAGTATTTTTGTGGCTACTAAACTAGGATTAGGATCTGAGTGTGTCAGACTGAGGAATTCCAAGGAGTTCTGTTGGTTTAGCAGCTACAGACTAATTTCTCCTAAGAATGTCCTTGGGGATGTGGAGGAAGAGCCCAGAGGAGGGCATGGAACTGATTTACTGTGAGTATAACTGTGACAATATGGAAAGAAATATCTAAATCTGTGTCCAACTTTGTCCTTTTGAGTAGTGTGTTGAAGAACTATGCACGTCTTCCACCTGAAAGAGGGGCTAAAGTTGGCTCTGTGGCAGCAGAGGACATCCTGCATGCCTGGGGACCTCACAGGAGAAAGGGTGGGGAGTTGGGGGCAGGGGATACATAAGTCAACCCCCTTCATCACTGTGGAAATTATGTAAGAGATACACACATGGCTGTAGGCTTGTGGCAAGGTCCTTGCCCTGGGACCCCTTCTTGATCCACAAATCAACTAGAGACCCTTTCCAGTGCAATCACCTGTGTCTTTTATTTTCTGTGCCAATTTCCCACCACCTTCTATTTACAGAGCTTTGTTCACAACAAACTCAGCTAGCTTCTCCTCCTGGCTGGGCACCACATTCAGCCACTCTCTGACCCCCCCCCCCCCGACACACACACACACTTCCCCTCTGGATGTCTTATCTAGCTCTCTGGTTAATGAGATCCACAGCTGTTTCCCAGTAGCCCCTCAGGCATCGGCCTGCTCAGCTGGCCTCAATTTCCCTTTTCAGCCAGGCTGTAGTGGTAGAGCTCTGGCTTAGCTAGCAGTCTGTCACAAGGCTGTAAAAGCTTTCCACTGGACCACCTCCACAGCAGGTGCCCATCTTACATGAGGAATTGTGGGCCAGTCAACAGCTGTAGAAGCGCCTTCTTGAATCTGGTCCCATTTAAGCTATATAGTCTGGGAGCAGTAGTGAGGGGAAGAGAGTTCTGCAAAGTTCAAGGATCCAGTCCAGGGGCACATGACCGTGGCATGGGTGTCTATAGCTACCAGGGCTCCTCTAGGATCCATAAGCATCAATGGGGATGGATGCAATTTGTAGGCACAATTCATTGTCTGTTCTGAGGGGAAGACAAACCTTGCCATCCTCAGTGGAGCAACATCGGACAAATATCCAGAAGATCATCAGAGAGGTTTCCTCTTTCTGAGCCTCCTACAGTGTCTTTTCCCATGGGAAGGAGTGATCTGTCCCTTTATATTTACTTTTCCCCTCCCCCCCAAACTACTTCAACATTTATTGTCTCTCAATGACTCCTGATCAAATGTACACATCTTACAAGTCATTCTTTTCCCAGTTGCCAGCCCTGAATAGTCAGATTGAGATGTCAGTCAAGTTGGTTTCTTGCCTTGTCATGCATTGTTACTAACAATAATAGAAAGTCTGTAAACCAAACCAGGTCATTACTGACACATGGACAATCCCTTCCAGGTGAACAGATTTTAACAGGAGTAACTGTATGGAACAAACAATTCTGCTGTTGGTGCACAAGAAGGAGGAATAGGAGCCAGCTCATTTCCTGTTCATTGCATTAAATCTGAAGGTCTAACTGAAGCAAGAACAGGAAACACTTATTCCTGACACTAAAATGAGTAATTAAGACTCTAAATATGCACAGAAAGCAGATCTGTTGAGTAAAAAAGTTCCATTTTACAGTGTTACTATTCAGCGTAACACTGCACTTTAAAGCCATGAGCCTATGAACAAATTAAGAATTTAAATTTTGGGTGGAGATTCTCTTATAGACAAAAAAATATAAAAATGTACAGAGATTCTAGAAAATATTGAGTTGCTCAGACTGAATTGCATTAAAGAAGACAAATACACAATCTATGACCCCAAAAAAGTGAGTTACATGAATGTAGTCTGAAAAAGTCTTTAAAATATTCTCTAGAGGCACAATTGTTCCCTACCCTGAGCACCTGCAATAGGACACAGAAGGGAGTAAGACAGCCACAGTCTGTCCTTGTGCAGTCTCACCTGGATCTTGGGCCCTGATTCATTGATCTAGACACTCCCCCTTTCCCTCCAGCAAACAGGCTGCAGTGGAGAGGAAGATCTAGTTAGTAGGTGTAGCTTTGGCTTATAGTGAAGTATTGTCATTTGGTGCAGGTATGGCCCAGGAGCTAGTTAGCACCCTACTGAAAGAAGAAACATAGAGGTCTTTTTATTTTTAAAGATATAAGTACTGTTCCCTGTGCTGTTCAATATGCAAATTAGCTGCAGCAAATCTTTAAGTATGTTCAGAAATAGTAATAAACAAAGATGGACACTTTTGCCAGTAGGCAATATTCCATACTCCCATCTCTTCTGTCAATCTAAGCAGCTGCTCATCTGCCTCAAACTGGACCTTATAAAAAGGGACACAAATAAAGAGGGAAAATATACATGTGATCCTTTGAGGTTCACAAAACTACACAGGGTAGAATATTAAAACATACTATGCCCTGTCTGTGCTCCTTTCCACCCTCTATCTACTCCTCACGCACTTGCACTGGGGATGTATCAAGCATGCAGATCCTGCTTAAACCACTTACCTTGGGGATAAGGGGAGATCGAGAGGGCCACTGGAGAACTAGCTTATCCCCACACCTGCTTTATCCCTGTGAGGCTTCATTGGCTGGGCCATAATTTGTTCCATGAGGCAGTTCACTTGCCACAGAATTACAGAAGGGATCAACTGTGTGTCTCTTCTTCATGGTGTGAACATTTATACAAGTAGTCTCACTGCAACTAATGAGACTGCTCACACAAAAGAGGTTCATAACTGGACTCAACCCAATGGGATTACTCATGGAGTAAGATACTGCCATAAGCATAAGTAAGGGTGGCAGAACAGATCCTGAGTTCTCAGGTATGTGATGTTCATCAATGGATACATCTTTTTTAGTTTGTGGCTCACAATAACTTCACATTAAGCATCTGCACATTTCAGAAATGAGTACTCCACAAGCACACATCTTGCCTAGATTAACATGGTGTGAGTATACTTATGTGTGAGAAATAATTCAGTGAGTATAGGAGGATTCATTATCCTCTTGAAGTGCAACAATGTTTAACCACAGCCCATACTCTAATATGAGATGAACCCAGGCTGCTTGTGCATTTACACTGCTGCATGTCCCAGAGATGTTAAGCTTAGAAAAAGCATGTGGTTTTATCATCACCTATGTCTAACAGGCACCACAAAACAAGCGTTTTGAGCTTTGTTGTTGCCTATGAAATTTTCATCAAAACAATAGTACCATACTTAACAGAGCCACATCCTCACTTGCATTCTCCACCATCTGTAACTCTGAAGCATTTTGTAAAAGATCTAGTTAATGAGATGATGTCCTGATTCTGAGCATTACCCAAGTGCTCCATTGCCTTTGTATGCAGCAATGGGGGATAAGTGGGGACAGGATAAGCCTCATTGGAACAGCAAATTTTGGCAAACAGATCACTGCAGTCTTAGCTGCAAATCATCAGGGGGCAGAAAATTATAGAACTGTATCAAACTAGGGCAAACAAGAGCTCAGATCATCCATGGGTCAAGTCTTGTATCTTTGTTGCTAGAATCTGCTACAAGCAGCCAAGACTGAAGGGCCACGTGCAACCAAACAAGGACCCAACTTATAAACAATATCTGCACCGTGTACTTAGTTTTCCACCCAATTTATGCTAAAAACTGTTGATTGCATCAAAGTTAAATAAGCTGTAATTTGCTGTCATAAGCCTTCTTTTCTGTGCGCAACAACCAATTCTACTGTAACAAAAGAGGCAGCTTCCATTTGAATAAACAAGCTCTTTTGAACCAAAGCTTATATAGGAAAATAAGGGCCAGAGAATGACATACATGTAGTTATTTTCTCATTTGTTTTAAACAATGTTCTCTGTTTATTTCTCGTTAACACAGTCCATCTAGAGGATAAAATTGTGGCTTTTTGTCCATACCCAATAATGTTTGCATGTAATTGCATACCAGAGGAAACCCCAGCAAGCATGCAATGCTGTACTTTCTGTTGTTGAATCATCAGCCTGCCAAAACCTACATAATAATGTAATAGGCTTTATAATTAGAGAGCCAGTGAATTGACAAACAAAATATTGGTGCTGTCAATCAACACATTGGCCACTAGGGGTATGTCTACACAGCAGTGTTATTTCGGAATAATTGATGTTATTCTGAAATAACATAGTCTGTGTCTACACTACAAGCAGTTATTTCAATACTAGCCAATTAGCCCGTCATAAGACGGGATTTTCAGGTCTCTCCTCCACCTTGGTCTTCTCTCCTGAGCCTCCGGTCTCTCACGCTGTCTCTCTCTCTCTCTCCTCCTACTGCCTCCCCTTCTCTCTCTCAGCTCTCCTCCGCCTCCTGCCTCTCTCGCCTTCTGCCTCTCTCTCCATCTCTTTCTTTCTCTTCTCCCCCTCCTCCCGCCTCTCACTCTCCCTTTCTCTTCTCCTCCTCCTCCCGCCTCTCTCTCTCTTCCGTCTCTCCCCGCCCCCCTTCCCCTTCCCCTTCCCCTTCCCCTTCCACTTCCCCTCCCACCGTGGCGCTCGGCTGAGTGCTGCCTGCTCAGCCGGGCCGCCGTGAGGGAGCGGGGCAGGGCGCTGACATATACAGCTAGAGGATGTGGCCATGTACGTCACCGCCCCGCCCCCCCCTTCCCCTCCCACTGTGGTGCTCAGCTGAGTGCTGCGCGCTCAGCCGGGCCGCTGCAGGGGAGCCCAAACGCTCCCCCACGGCGGCCCGGCTGAGCGCACAGCACTCAGCTGAGCGCCACGGTGGGAGGGGAAGGGTGGGGGGGGGCGGTGACATACACGGCCACACCCCCTGGCCGAGTATGTCAGCACCCCGCCCCCCTTCCCCTCCCTCCTTGGTAGCTCGGCAGAGTGCTGCGCCGCTCAGCTGGGCTGCGGCGGGGGAGCAAGCGGTGGCAAGTGGCTGTTTGGGGTCCGCTTGCTCCCCCGCCATGGCCCAGCTGAGCGGCACAGCACTTGGCCGAGCCACCACAGAGGGAGGGGAAGGGGGACGGGGTGCTGACGTACACGGCCAGGGGGCGTGGCCATGTACGTCAGCGTTACAGACTCACAGACATTGGGCTACTATATATATGATAATGTCAAAATAATGTTGAGCTGGAGGACTTTTTATTCTGACTCCTATAACCCTCATTTTATGAGCAGGAAGGAAGTCAGAGGAAGAGTACTCTCTCAGACTTCCTGCTGTGTAGACAGCGCCAAAAGCCAAAATAAGCTATTTTGACTTAAGCTACACAATTGATGTAGTTCAAGTTGAGTAGTGTATTTCAGTTTTAGGCTTGCTGTGTAGATGTGCCCTAGGACACAAATGTATGGTGTGCGTTCTCAAGCAAGAAGCATTTGGACAGCCTCCTAAGCAAACAGCCTACTAGAAAAATGAAGATAGCCTCTGCTGAGCCATTTTTAAATCAGCTAATCCAGTACACTATTTTTATCTCTTATGCTAATACTTTCATTACAGTGGGACCCATCCAAGCGCAAGAGCATAGATTTTCCTTTGTTGTTTACAGCACTAATCTATCAGGTCATTTATTATTATAATATGTGGAATTGGACACTATCACTATGATTTATTTCCTATGGGGCAACAGAAATATCATGTCTGATCACATTATACCAGTATTGCTGAGGTACCTAACCAGCAGGAATAAATATACAAAAATGATGTGACCTGCACCCTCTTCTTGGAACGTGCATGTACCCACTCCATAATGCTTCCTAGTTTCATCAGCCCCTGGCTGCTACTAAGTTTCCTATGTGTCAACGCTCTGTCATTTCTCACTTAGTCCTGGGAAGAAGGAAGGAATTTATTAGTTGGCTTTCACTGAGGAAACCATCCTATTAAAAATGGTATTTAAATCGTGGTTAAATTGCAATTTTAATATGACATAAGAGACAGATCCTCAGTTTGCATAAAGGTATAAATGGGAGTAAGGTCCTGCCTCCTCTCTCCCCCCAGCCCAACACGCCAGTGCAGCTTTCCCACATCAGATATAGGGAGGAGTGCTTCCACTACCAAATAAGTGGCTACAAAATGCGCAGAGAGGAATAGGGAGTGGGTGGAGCCTTAGCTCTGCATTCCTAATATTTAGGCAAACCTAATTTAAGCTGGCATGCAGGTAAGGGGTGGGATGGGGTTATGATTTGCCGCTGGTCAGGAGTGAGAGTTGAGAATTCTTCCTTGTGAATAAGGGGTAAACAAAGTGAGATCTCTGTGTCACTATTCCTTCTCTGAGTTCCAGCTGACCGACTGGCTAAGTAGCAGTTTGGCAGAAAAGGACCTGGGGGATTACAGTGGATGAGAAGCTGGATATGAGTCAACAGTGTGCCCTTGTAGCCAAGAAGGCTAATGGGATACTGGGGGTGCAATAGTAGGAACATTGCCAGCAGATCTACGGAAGGGATTATTCCCTTTCTTTGGCACTGGTGAGGCCGCATCTGGAGTATTGCATACAGTTCTGGGCCCCACGTTACAGAAAGGATGTGGATGCATCAGAGAAAGTCCAGCGGAGGGCAACAAAAATGATTAGGGGGTTGGAGCACATGATTTATGAGGAGAGACTGAGAGATTTGAGCTTATTTAGTCTACAGAAGAGAAGAGTGAGGGGGAATTTGATAGCAGTCTTGAACTACTTGAATTAGGGTTCCAAAGAGGATGGAGAGAGGCTGTTCTCAGTGGTGACAGAAGACAGAACGAGGAACAATGGTCTCAAGCTGCGGTGGGAGAGGTCTATGCTGGATATTAGGAAAAACTATTTCACTAGAAGAATGGTGAGGCACTGGACTGGGTTACCTAGAGAGATGGTGGAATCTCCATCCCTAGAGGTTTTTAAGTCCTGGCTTGATAAAGCCCTGTCTGGGAAGGTTTAGTTGGGGTTGGTCCTGCTTTTAGCAGAGGTTTGGACTCAATGGCCTCTTGAGGTCTCTTCCAACCCTAGGATTCTATGATTTAAGACAATCTGAGAGATTTTAATAAGCCAAAGTCCAGACACCAGTGCAGCGGAGCTAAGGCTGGCTCACTACCAGCCTTGGCTCCATGCAACTTCCAGAAGCAAATGGCATGCCCAGCTCCTTCCATTAGTTGGGCCTCAGTTCCTGACCAATGGAAATTGCAGACTCCGTGTTTGGGGTACACTGCCCCTCCCCAAATGCTGAGTCTGCAGCTTCCAGTGGCCGGGAACTGCAGCCAATGGGAGCTGTGGGCACTCCCTGCCTGCACCCAGGCATACAGCTGCCTGGACAGCCCTGAGCCTAGGAGCTGGACACGCCAGTCGCTTCTGGGAGCTGCCTGAGGAAAGTGCCACCTGGAAGGAACCTGCATCTCTCACCCCCCTCCTTCACTCCAGTCCCCTGTCCCAGCTCTGAGTCCCCTCCTGCTTCCAAAGTACCTCCCAGAGCCCACAGCCCACATCCCCTCCTGTAACCCAACCACCTCCGTAGGTGCAGCCTGGAACCCTATCCCAACTACAAACCCTTCAGCCCTACCCCCCCCCCCCCACTCCAGGGCCCACACCCCCTCATGCGTCCAAATCCTATGCCTCAGCCTTGTAAAAGTGAGTGAATGTGGGAGAGAGTGAAGGACGGAGGGAGGGGAGAGGGTGGAATGAGTGGGGCATGGAGCATTGGGGGAGGGACAAGGAAGTTGTGTTAAGGTTTGTTCATTTAGAAAGTTGGCAACTGTTCCCACAAAGCAACAGCTGCAGACTCTGTAGTGCTCAGGATTCAAGGATATCAAATCCAAGCATAATTTGAGTCTGACTAAAGGAATGTGTACATTCTCTTAGTTTGGGCTGCAATCCAAAGCTCCACATGCAAGTTTATGTGCCAAAGCCCTAGTTTCTATATACAAACAGGCCTTGCATACGTAGCATTGCCATCCTGAAAATTCAGAAATCATGAGTCAGGCCTCAACAATTCATGTAAGCAGCTTAAAAATGTTGAACTTCAATAAAGGTTGGGTTCTTTTTTTATTTGCCTTCTTGCTTTTGAGCCTTTAGACCACACCCAGGTTGTTACATTTTTATGTGGTTCTCTAGAACCATGCAAGCTAGAAACTTACTTTTTAAAAAAATGAAACCTAAAGTTGTCATATAACCTCTTGACTCCAGGAGCTGGAGCATTAAGGAACACATCACTCATGAGAGTTGTGATAAAATCATGAGAGCTGGCAAAATTGAGTACCTAGGCAAATGCAAGTTTAGTGACAACAAATGCATTCAAATGGAGATACTTTGAAAACATCAGACCAAGAATGACTTGAGGAAGACTGTGGTGCCCTTGCATCTTAGAAAGCCTCATGCAATGCAATTTAGCTGAGCAGTGTTCCCAGCCTCATATAAACTGCTCAGAGATAAGTCTGTCCGTCTTCAAGGTATAAATGCAACAATAAAAAGATCAGGCAGAGAGGGTGCCCACAGTTTGGAAGTGTTACTGCAGTCCTGAGGGAGTAGTAGCAGCTGCAAAAAACCTCTGATGATGTTTCGTGGCCTAAATGGAGGTTCTGACCCTCACTGAACCCCATATTGACCCCCTGTGCAAAGGCCCTTTTCTAGTTCTTTGCACAGGGATCAGGATTTGACCTCTGAGTGTATGTATTCTTTGCGATCAACCCTACTTCTTTTATACAGAGTAATGTTTACAAAAGGCAGAGAAGGATTTTGAATAAGGAATGTTGTGCTGATTGATTTCACCCCTGGATGCCACAGTGCAACATGTCTGAGTAGGTGTTTCCATTATAAACTCATTGTTAAGGAGTTTATAACTTGCCTGCTTCAATTCTCTTTAGGCTCAAACTTGTTAGACATGTTTCTATCTCTCAGTTTGTAAAACAAAACGTTTTCTTCCAGGGTGAGACTAAAATCAGTTTATATCTATTTTTTAGATATAGGAAGATTTGAAAAGTTATCTGTGGCTTCAGAAAGTTTTTGAACTGAAGATAATAAAAGCTGAAATTTGCCAGGTTCTTGGCAAAAAGGCATAAGTTGGTGCCTTTTGAAAGTGACTAAACAAACGAAAGCTACACAAAAAGTATGTGGCTATGTACAACTACAGTAAGTTAATCTGAATTTTTAAAATTGGTTCTGGGTAAGATGTAAGTAACATTTTAGAACTAAATTATCATTTCAATATTTCTGAAAGACAGCAGTCCTTTCTAGCAAAATCTGGGAGCCAAATCCTGAAGTTTTTATACAGCCTGTGCGTGTAAGTTATATTCACCTGTTACTCACTCCATTCTAAACACAAATGGGTAAATCCAAAGCAGCACTAAAATCCTTTCCTGCCACAGACAGGAGCACTGTGTCAGACTGACTGATTGTGAAGATGGTTAATCAGTGTGGTAGCTGGTGGAAAAGACACTTAGCTGCTCCAAAGCTGAATCCTACAGAGTCCAGTAGTGGTCATTGAGCAAGTAAGTTTGCTAATCTTCAACTAAGACCTAGCCAGTTGTGGCCTATCTGCCTTGCGTAGTCCCCAAATTGTAATATAAAGGTGAAGAGAAAAAGCACCTAACAATAGAGGGTGAGAACTCAAATCTTACAGGTAGTTGCATATTAAAACACCGCTTAATAAGGTCATACTTTTTTTAGTGTAACAGTCAATGAAAACAAAATCTAGCCTGTTCTACCATTGCTGAAATCAGAACTTGTTCCTGAAACTTTGCAGACTTAATTTCAAACTCTGTATATATAACTCAGTCTCCAGTTCAATTTTAGCTACAGCTATATTGCAGGCTCCAGGAGTTATAATAGTGAATGTGAAATATCAAATCAAAATATTTTCTTCAATCGCATAAAGCATTTACCTGTATAGGACCAGTCAATCTCTTCAATCATTTTTCTCTGCTGTCTGTAGTATCCATAAACCACATCTACAAAAAAATAAAAAAACCAGAAAAACATCAGTAACAAAAAAAAAAGTGAATCCACAAACAAGATGGGACATTAGCAGATGAGGTACCAGCTCATTCCTGAATTCCTGATCCATATTTAGTATAGATCAAAATGATTGTTAAATGTATAAGAGTGTGATTGATGTTTAAACCTCTTGAAAACTAGTGGGATGTTACTTGCATTGATTTTACTTATCTGTATCCCATTATGTTGTTGCAGTAAACATTTATGTTGTGTATACCCCTGTAACTAAATAACCCATCAAGTGAGAGAAAAAGCCTTGTGAAATGTAAGAACTTTAACAGAAAAGTTCTATCGTCAAAGCAACTGGTCAGTATGTGTGATGATCAGAGGTCAAAGACTCAAAATGCACGTCTCACTTTCTGTTATCAATGGAAAAACCCATGTGGGTAGTGACATTCTTTGCTGTTTTTTTATGAGAAGGAGCTATATATATGGATTCAAAGAAAAATCCTGGATCTCTGGATTGTTTGTACTCTTACAGGGAAGTATATCAGATGTAAAGCAAAAGTCCTCAGACCCCTTCTGGGTATCTTGGAAAAGACTTTTGGAAAAGTGGCAATTTATTATATCACTGCCACCATTTGGAGTTACAAATGTCTATATTTGACTTGCATTAATCTCTTAACTCTCATTTCCTTATCTTATCTAATAAACATTTAGTTAATTTACTATAAAATTGGCTCCCAGCATTGTTTTTGGTGAAAGATCTAGAGTCCCAACTGATCTGGGTAAGTGACTGGTCTCTTGGGACAGGAAGCAACCTAAATATGATGTAAATTTTTGTGATAAAAGACCACTTATACAACAGTCCACTTTCTCAGGGAGTCAAAATAGGTAGGAGAGTCTTGATAAGTTGTCAAGA
Organism: Pelochelys cantorii; assembly: GCA_032595735.1. Classification (NCBI taxonomy): domain Eukaryota; kingdom Metazoa; phylum Chordata; order Testudines; family Trionychidae; genus Pelochelys; species Pelochelys cantorii. The sequence goes on along the minus strand of CM064326.1, from coordinate 305,557,530 downwards.
GCAAACGGGACAACTACTCACTTTTGTGAAAGAGTGGGGTGCAGAGGAACCTGCCAGGGTTGGGGGTGGGGAGGAGGGAGCATCATTGGCATTGGGGGAGGGACTAGGACAGACAGGGCTCAAGTGAGCAGTGACACGAGCCCCAGCTTGTTGTGGGGGGGCATGCAGGGTTCAGTGACACACTTATGGCAGCCCAACGTGGAAGAGAGACTCAGGACAGCCTAGTGCAGGTGAGGAAGGCTTGGTCTAGCTCCGTGGAATATCCCATTTTCTATCTGGAAAATATGGCCACTCAGACTGTAAACTACAACAGAAACAACTAACTATAAACCAAGGGCATGTACTGATTGTCGTCTTTGAGAAAATACTATAAGATAATTCTGCTCATACTGTGCCATAGATGTAAAATTTTACAAGAACAAAAGTTAGCCCAGCAAGGTTCATATATCATTTTCACGAAGATCCCTAGGAGAAAGCCATGATATATTGTTGATTATAGGATATTACAATTATAGTTGCTTCCTGGCAAGAATGTATATTTACAAATCATAATATTTTCCAGATGCTTCCCTGGAGTAGATGCATGTGGCAAATTTTGACAGGATGCCTGTATCATCCACATCACTCCAACTCTTTTAAGATATTTCTCCTGAAATCCTGCAGCCCTTATACATGTCTATCACTCCATGTAGTCAATGGGAATTTGGTGTGCACAAAGATAGCAGAATCAGTCCCTTATGACGCAAAGCAGTAAGTGAGCTATGTAGTATAACTGAAAGTGACAGCCAAGCCATGCATTATGCACATTAACACTACTTCTGTACCATGTTTTTCAGTCAACATGCATTTGTTATAGTTTTCTTTTAATCAGTATGTAAAAGAAAGCTGTTTAAGCCCTGATTCCCAGGTGTTAGTTGCTGTCTCTAATTTCCTTCTTTATCTATTGTTCTCCTAATTGTTACTTCAAACAATCTGTTAGACATTCATATGCTAACGAAGTAGAGTTTGGGCGTGAGAGAATACCACCACTTTTTAAATTCCATATGGAGGTCTGATGGACAAGGAGTGATAGCTTCAATGAACAAGAAAAAAGGAGAAGGATTCACTTTTTTTTTTCATGCATTATACACTTTTCTACTCAGTAAATCTTGTGGGAAGCCTGTATAAATGCCAAAGGACTTCCTAAGTTCATACACCTTCTTTACTCTGCTATTCACCTATTGTATTCTTTACAAAATGCTCACAGAAAACTGATTTACAAATGCTGTTCTTTCCCACATTTGCAGTTATGTTAATTTTTCCTATTGCTTTCTTTTTATTTCAATAAACTGAAAATTGCAAAAAAAGAAAAATATATACAACTGCTTTGAAGAAGGATAAGATGGCAGAAATAATGCATGGTATGGAAGGGGGAGAAGAGAAAGAGTTGGAGGAAAGAGAGAGAGAGAATGAACAAATGTAGCAATTTTTCCTCTGTGGTACTGATGTAATAATACTGTGGGACAAACATTAATGCTTTGTGTACCACTTGATAATGTATGGACAAAATGGAAGCAGTATATCTTTGTGTAATTTGTGTGTTAAAATGAGCAAATCTACACCCACTTTATTTCTGGCTATCTGGGAGTAGGCATTCAGGTAAATGTAATGTTTTATTGTGCCTAAATTAAAGATTTGTTTTAGCAGAATGGAAGAAATTTGTAAAGAGGAAACAAAAAACAAAGTCACAGCTGCCATTTTGTAACTAAATTTATGGACCTAGTGCTTGATTTAAAAAAAAATGTCATTAACGTGGCTAAGTATTTCATCCAACATCTAAAAATAGTTTGAACTGGAGGTTTTACGGTATAAAGCAAAAATACTTCATGTCTTCATGTGCACATAGAACTTCCTGAAGCTGGAGAACACGTTTCCACAGCTTGATTTATACATACAGTAAGTTGGTTGAGTCACAGGATCCTGTTTTAGCTAGTTGCATGACTACCTTTCTATGAAAGTCAGATAGGAGTGAAAAACAATCAAAATGCCTGTTTCCCTATTTCCAGCCTTCTACAAGGCCAAAATTTTCTTTTGAGGATGTGAAACTAATTTTATTTCTGCATAAACTGATTTCAGCAGTGCACATTCCATTTCCATTGCCATTTAAGGAACATTTCTGGCAAGAGGCTACACTGATCAAAAGGGGTAACTACCAGGTTGACTCATTTGTTGTTGACCTTGTTGCATGTTCATTCCTTAGCCACGAGGGAAAAATGGAGAAAGATGGTTTTCTGGTTAAAAGAGCAGGACTGAGAATGACAAAATCTAGTAGTTAATTTTCACAAATTATAAACATAAATAGCCAGAATCTCTCCTCACATCAGTTTTAAATCTCACCCCCTTTTACTACATCAATTAAACCACCTGCTTAGCTCCATTTACCTCAATGGAGTTGCTCCTAATTTACTTCTGGGTAAGTCAGGGTACGTCTACACTAGCCCCCTAGTTCGAACTAGGGAGGCTAATGAGGGCGACCAAAATTGCAAATGAAGCGCGGGATTTAAATATCCTGCGCTTCATTAGCATATTCCCGGGTGGTCGCCATTTTGGAAACTGACTAGCCCGGAATAACTGCCCGCGTCTACACGTGGCAGAGAAGCGCAATTCTGAGATAAACCCCTTAGTTCAAACTAAGGGGCTAGTGTAGACGTACCCTAAGAGATTCAGTCCCACAATTTTTATTAATTAAAATGCAAAAGTAAATAATGAATAATTCTGTCAATAAAAACAAAAAACACTTCTATGCATTTGACCAGGACCCTCAATAGGGCGGGGCAAAGGAGCCCATAGTCCTGAGGCCCAGTGATTCAAAGGGCTACTGCAGCAGTGGTGATAGATGGAGCCCTAGGCCCTTTAAGTAGCTTCCAGAGTGCCACTCCGCACATTCTGCATAGCTCTGAGGGCCCCTTCCACCCAAGGCCCCCACCCACAACCTTGCATGGGGGCTCATGGAAGCTGTCAGACACCTGTATGTGGCCCTCACATTTGTTCTGGCCCCTCTATATTACTGACATTGGGTAAAGGGACAAGAATGGCAAAAAAAGGCTTTTTAAAACCCCAGATCCAGCCAGGTGAGAGCCTCCTGGTACAGAAACTTAAGTAGAAAGACTCAGGCCTGAGCTTCTGGGGACCCTCTTCACAATCCCTAACGTGGGAGATGTTGCTCAGGGCAGGAGAGGCATGTTGGGGCAGGGCCACAGCACATAGTACTGCAGAGACTTTGAGCAGGGCTGCTGCATTTTATACAGGCCCTTAGGACTTAGTTATGCTGGGAACCACTCCAACCACCAGCAATCTTCAGGGTGCACAAAGGTAAGTTAAAACCACCTTAGAACCCTTTTCTCATGAGCTTCAGGCCTGTGTCTCTAAAAGGCCTAGAATAGAATCTCCTCTGTCATCAAATAGCTTGTACTATCAAGCAACTTATTTATGGAATGTGGACATGAATAGAGAATGTCTTATTTCTGCATTTATAGGGTAATCTGAAAATAAACAATGTAAGGCTGATGTTCTGTATATACAGGTTAGAAGTTAATTATGTATTATTCAATTTGTAAATGTGTCTTAGTCCTGCATAATCTCATGTCTCCCAGTATTTTCCTCTAATCCCAAAATCTAATTTAAAAAGCACTAAAGAAGGGCTCTAAAGTAAGGCTGGTCCATCTTTGATGGAGGTATGGAGATTGCTGCTTCTCCCATTAAAGTCAATGGGAATTCTATCATTGAGTTTAACAGAAAAGGGCCTGTGATGAATAAGGCATGGAAAATTATAGGAATACTCAGGGTTCCATCAGGAATGTAAAGGAACCACTGTTAGAATCATAGAATCATGGAACACTAGAACTGGAAGGGACCTTGAGAGGTCATCGAGTCTAGTCCCTTGCCTTCATGGCAGGACCAAGCGCTGTTGGGAGGAAGGAGTAAGCACTGTGCATATCTCTCCTTAATTGAAAAAGAAGGCAAACTTATAAGTTTTATGTAAAACTTTTAGACGAAGTAACACATTTATTTGGGGGTTTAGTCCCTTTTAGGGGTTGGGTTCTTAGGTGCTGTCAGCCACCTGATAGTTGAGCCCTCCCAGTGCTGAGTTGGTTTAGCCTCTGTATTGCTCTGCAGGACAGTAACTGCAATTCTGTGCCTAGGCTAATGAGAGGATGGTATGGAACCCGAGGGCAGGAAGGCAGGTGTCAGTGGCTTGATCAGCACACTGGGTGACAACCCCAAAGGAACTTGTGATCCAACCTATCATATGCTTCACTAGTGTTCTATAGGTAAACTGAAAACAGCATCTGCATCCATTATAAATCAATCATTAGGAAAGTCTTTCTAGAAAAATGTTGAATAGGAGTAAAACATAAAGGAGTTTATTGCATTTTAATCTATTTTTGTTGTTTTCCTACTATGAAAACGTTTAGGTTTTTCTATCCCCCAAACAAGGCATTTCAGCACTGTAGTTTTATTAACACATGTACTATAAATATTATAAACACAACATCATGTAAATACTACAACTAAGGCATTAGCAGGGACATTTATCTGGACTTTGGAATGTTTGTTTTAAAATATTAGTTCTTAGTAAGACTGTGCTTTATTGTCAACATCACATCTACCAAGCCATACTTACTTCCAGTTCTAGTTGTCTTATGACTCTCTCATAAGTGGTCCCAAAGAATACCACAGCAATAAAAACTACTTTAGTTAGGACTGCGAAATCAAGCTGTTAAAAATTTCCTGTTCTTACGCACCCTCTCTAAAGTTGAAATCATTTGTTTTCCCTATTTGACAGAGTACAAATGACCTTCTACATGCTTAGCAAAGTGTTACTATTCACATGGGGTATGTCTAGACTACATGGCTCCGTCGACGGAGCCATATAAACTAGTTTACCCGGCATATCAGCTGATCTGGCACAGCGCAGCAGTCTACATGCGGATCTGTCGGCCGGGAAAGCCTTTGCCGACCGATCCCTTATGCCTCGTGAAACGAGGTTTACAGGATCGGTCGGCAAAGGCTTCCTTAGCCGACAGATCCACGTCTAGACTGCCGCGCTGTGCCAGATCAGCTGATCGTCGGCACAGCGCGGTGGCCATGTTTATTTTAATGAAGCGGGGATTATTTAAATCCCCACTTCTTTGCCTATGCCGGGTAAACTAGTTTACATGGCTCCGTCGATGGAGCCATGTAGTCTAGACATACCCACAGTGCAGTGTTTCTCAAACTGTGGGTCCCGACCCCCCGGGGGGTTGCAAGCAACTTAGAGGGAGGTCGCGGTATCACAAGTTTGAGAACCCCTAACATAGTGGCTAATTATGCTTACCTTACACCCATGCAATATTCAAGTAAATAGGGTTGCACAGGTGTAAGTGAGCAGAATCTGGCCTTTGGATATTTACCAAAAAAGCTGGTTTTAAGAATCTAAATGTCTTTTGTACTTTATGGAGATATCATAGTCCTCATTGTGAGGATTTTTTTTATCATTTGGAAGATGGAGGTTACCTTGTGTGGCTTTAATACTGGTCGGCATTTATGTCTAGAGATTGCATCAGCAACATTTTATAAAATTAAAATAACTTTTAAACACGGAGACAAAAGTATTCAAACTAGTATTGTTATGATTAGCAGTCCTTAGAGAGCCCTTTTCTATTGCAACTGAAACTGAGATAGGCAAAATTCTCACTGATTTCAAGGAAAGCAAGATCAAGTTCAGGGTCTAGACAAGGCTTACATTTTCTCTCTTCCATTTAAGTGCTCCTCAGCAGAGTTTTCATTCACATACTGATCTTCCATCACAAAGCAAACTGTAATAAAATCTGCCTATCTGCTTTCTTCTGTGCACCCAGCCATGTACAGACATGCTAAAGTGTTGTATAGGCTTAAAACTATTCATTGCAAGGGGACATTCATACTCTGCAGCTCTACGTTAAAAATTATATCCTCGGAGTAGTAGAAACAGACACGGGTATAGGAGAAGCCTGGAAACATACAGTTAATGCATTCATATGCACTGCTATGCACAAGAAGCTGCAAACCCATTACATTATTATTGCATTTTCTTACTGTCATTTATCATTTTTCTTGGCTACTTTCCAAGCCATCCTTGGCAGCATCATTTTTTCTCCAAAGTTTGTTATTGAATTTGATGATTTTTTTAAGCTGTTGCCAGTGAGAGACTGAATATATGCCACAGTGCTTACAGCAATATAGCAGTATGCCACATAAGTTGGTTACTATTAACAAGTCACTAATGACCAAAAGTAGCCACACAGTTGTATTTGGATTACTGTACCATAGTATTTTACTGTGCTAAGTGCTTTTTCTTAAATACATCTGTTTAGTAAGTGTAGTAAGTGTTGAGTACTTCTGTCACTCAGTGTACAGTCTGTCAGTATGACATATGGCTACGGCTACACTACACTTTGCCGGAAGAGGCAATGCAAATGAAGCATGGATTAGCATTTTCTCGCGGTTCATTTGCATAATCTCTTCCGGTCCGTTTTTGCACAAGAGGTTTTTGCGCAAAAACAAGCAGTGTGGACGTTTCCTTTTTGCACAAATGTATATTACTTTACTGTCTGATTAACCTTGGGCAAGAGATGTCATAAAAGATTAAACACTTAATATTAACAAGACTGTTCTTGTGCATCCTATTAATGGTCTTCTCAAATCGAAAAGCAGGCTGCCTTGAAAGTTTCATCAATGCATTCTAATGCTTACCCAATGATCCCACTGCTCATTCTTAGTATTTACATCATGTTTCCAGTCCATGTCATGCCTTAGGTTTGGATACGCTTAATGCAGGAACCATTATGTAGATGATTTCCCAGCCTATAGACTGAATGCATATACACATTTCCTGACATTTCATGTAGCCTTTACTAACTTATTAGAAAAGACCAAGCAATTAACATGATTGAGAAAAACATTTATCATAATGAATATGTTGCTAAAATCTTCATACAATTTACTAGCGGCCTGCACTATTTTTAATCAGTCAATATACTTAGTAAAGCAGGATATGGAAAGTAGATTTTATAACTATTAGATTGCTACTTTCAGTAAGGGCTGGAATGTGCCTTTGCAAACAAAGGTGCATTAGAAAGTATAAAGGAGATAGTCTCAAGTTTGCAGGAGTAATTCTAGTTAAATCAAAGCTTCTAGGGAGAGCATGCCAGAATTGTCACTGCACTGGAGAAGGTAAAGTGTGTGCTTCCCTTTTTATCCAGCCAGCTCACTGGCCAACATAGGGGTACATGAAGTTATGGCCTTTTCTATACCCATTTCAGGCAGTTAATACCCGCATGGGCTCTTACGCCCAAACTGTGTTTTTGGAGAAAGATGTAGGCCAGCAATCATCTAATCCTCAGTCCAATAAGGGTTTGATGTTTTCACATCAGTAATAAATGAATGTCCTGCACAATTCTGTACAGCAAAGCATCATTACATTTCTAAACTTCTGGAAACATACCGGTGTGTTGTACATTGGCTGTACTTAAACAGTATTCATTAACCTTATAACCACAGCCAGGACCTCAGTACTTCCCTCTAATATATGTTAGTAAAGTATGAGTACAGAGAATACTGCAAATACTGTGGTAATAGGAATTCTTACATATATATTCATGATATTTCTTTTGCTGGACTCACTTTCTATTCTGCAGTTCAGTGTATTGCTATTTATATTACTATTACCATCTGTTGTGTTTTTAGGTCCAAATACAGGCTCTCCAAGATATGCATATATGAGAGGAAAAAGGATCTATGAGAGGAACCTAATCCTGGTTTTCTGAAATACCACAAAACTGGAACTTTGCAGATCCTCTGTGGATTCACAAGGGCATTCCCAGGGGGGCTCGGGAATCATGTGTTTAAACTCTATGTATATCTGTGCAACTTACTGATGCATATGTGATGGTTATGGACTCATCCTTGGAAAAAATCTACATGGGAAACTGTTCAGGGTTTGTGTGAAGCCACATGGTTAGCTAACATATGGCACAAAATACTTGAAAAAAAGTAAGGCTGATTTACACACATTTCAGATAAACCTAAAGAGAGACAGAATTCAGCTAATTTCAGAATACAGAATACATTTAATATTTTCTTTCTCCAAGTCTCTGTTCAATTCAGTTTACAATCTTTAATCTAGTTCTAAATTTGTCCCAAAATGCTGTAACATCATCCTTTCAGGATGGTGGACTACAAGATATCCAAACTTAGATAATTTTCCTCAACAAAGATGCAACATTTAATCAACCACTGAAAATATGAAACTTTACCTTTCTGCAATCATTATCTCCATATACAGTAATCCAACCTTGTGTAAAACAATAAAAAGGCCTTTTACCAATTCTTGTGTGTTATTGACACACTATGTCTCAATTTGTCTGATGAGTCACAAAATGCATGTTATGACCTTTGTTTGCTGTCTTGAACTTTGTAATGATGAACTGGAAAACTTCACCTCAGCTAATCTCTCATAGGTTTCAAATTAGTTCAATGTAAAAGAAGAGTCACATATTGTGGCATTCAGCTGTCAGTACTCCCTAACCATGAGTAAACAGATCTTGGCTCTGATTTTCTAGTATAAAGAAATTAAATATTTGGAACAAAAATGAGATAAAGCCTAAGAGCAAGGCATAGTCTCACCAACACAACAACAGAAATTTCATAGCCATTATTTTTTATGGTCATTTGCAATGACTCAATCATCCAGACAAGAAAACAAAATCAAACATTTAGTGTATTTCCAATTACTTTCAACCCAGTATGGTTGGGATGGTGGAGGGAAGCAGGGAAAGATCTGAGCATAATATACTATGAATAATTTTCAGAAGCAGTTATGTGACTTAAGGGCCCAAATGCCATTGTTAAAAGTCACTTTAGGAATAGTTGTGTAAAAGATTTTCCCCCAAAACTTTTTCTTCACAGGGAAATATGCAGATTTGCATTGACCAAAATATTTTGCAAATTTATGCTGAATTTGCTAAAGGCTGTCTCAGTAAAACATAATGAGCTCTTTTAATTATTTGATCTGAAGTGACTTACATTCAAAATACCCTTAGAGTTTTGTTTACATAATAATAATGTAAAAAAGCCCAATCAAAATGAAACATTTCATTTTTGTCTAAAGAAAATGTGTAGTTCTACCTAAACCCAAGTTTTTCAACTTTTCAATTTGTTAAAAATCTCAAAAAATTATATCAACCCGAAACTTTTGGCTTCTAATTTTTCAGTATTGCCAATGAAGCAAAAAAAAAAAAAAAATCTATTATTTACACAGCTTTACTTAAAATCCCATGTCTTTTTATAAATTCAGTGGGATTATTCTCCTACATGGTTAAATCACTTTTGAAAATAGAATTTAGAAACCTAAATTGTTTAGATCCTTTTGAAAATATTATCTCATGGGCCTAATCCAAAGCTCAAACAACTCAGTGTATGGACTCTAGTTGATTTCTATGGCCTTAGGATCATGTGTTGCGAAAAGAGAAACTAAACTTTTTGTCTCAGACTTTAGAGGAAAGTTATTCAAATGAATAGACACCTCTGCCTTCTTTAAATAATCCAGTAATGCTTTTCTTCATAATCTTTTTATTTAAGAAAAAACATTGTGATACAATGCATCTCTAGGACATATGAATACCTCTGGGATCTTCAGATATGATTTGACAAGAAAGAATGTGGGTCAATGGAATTTGCTTTTTCTCTCATTAGGGGGACATGTAAACTTGCAATTGAACTTTTTAGAAAACATACTTTAGCATTTCTTTATATTACTTTAGACATATGGGATTTCAGTCTGCTTCTAGACTCACTATTTGTACTTAAGAACAGATCAGAGTACTTAAGAACAGATCAGAATCTAGAGCAGGGGTCGGCAACCTATGGCATGAGTGCCCTAAATGGCATGCAAGCTGATTTTCTGTGGCATGTGGGGCAGGAGCTCAGCCCCGTCCTTCCCGCACCCCCAAGCAGCAGGGAACCCGTGCTGTGACTCGAGCCTCAGCCGCACAGCTGCAGGCTGGAGCACCAGCTCTGGGGTGGGAGAGGAGCACATGCATGTCCCTGTTGCTGCTCCATCCGGCCAGGGTGTTCAGCTCCTGGGATCTAAGGAGTTAGCACCGCCCCCACCCCCGCGCTATAGGCTCTGCCTCCTGCTTCTGGAGGGGACAGGGCTCCGCAGATCAGGGCTGGGTAGCTGGTACCAGGCTGTGCCACCCTGCTCCTTGGGAGGTGTGGGGGCGAGGAGCCCCTTCTCCAGCGCCCCACTGTGCCTGGAGCAGCAGCCTGCTCATGAGGGGCAAGCCCTGGGCAAAGGGCTGGGCTGGGCAGGGAAGTGACTCCGTCGCTCCCCCTCCCCTGACCCCTACTCTCCTCAGCGCTGCTCCGGAAGGCTGCGAGTCCCAGCGCTGGTGCCCTGCCAGTGAGTGCACTGAGGGGAACAGGAATGTGGGGGTACGAAGAGGGGTGAAGGACAATGTAGGGGCAGGATGGGGAGGGAATCATGGGGCTGAGGGGAGCAAGGCTGGAACAGAGGGAAGATGTGAGGGGGGGATAAAAGTTTCCTTTGCAGAAGCTTCACTTTCCTTTACTCCTCACTCTTTTGCCTCCCTTCCTCCCCATCACAGCACGATCTTCTTTGCACTTTATCATTGTGCGTAAATGACAATTTCAGCCCGTTTGCGCAACAACCAACCAGTCACAAGGGTTTTAATGTGCAGCTATTAGGCTGCATTCTCACCCTCTCACCTTTTCTTCATTACTCCCTCAACCCCTCCTGCCCCCAAACTCCCACTTGTACCCCCAGCCCACACCCTCTCCTGCCTCCAAACTCCCTTCTAGACCCTGCCCTCCTCACCCCCTCCTGCACTTCACCTCTCACCCAGATCCTGTACCCCCATTCCTATCCCACTCACTGGCAGCCCTGTCCTGCATACCGAACCCCTCATTTTTGTCCCCACCCCAGAGCCTAAGGGGGTCCCAAAAATCCACTAACCCTGGAATCCCAGAAATGTAAATCTGACCTATGGGAAGCCCTGAACTTAAGTCTTCCCTCTGCCTTCCCTCGTCCTGTGGGGCTGGAGCACCAGAAGAGTGAGGTGTCTCAGTTGGGGGCCACATCAATGAGGACTGGGGTTTTTTGCAGGAGATTTTTCTGCTTCTCACTTATGTCACTTATGTGGTCCCCAACTGATTTTTCTGTGGGTGAGTGGCCTCTGATCCGAAAAAGGTTCCCCACCCCTGCCATAAGTAAAAAAACTTCAGCGGGTAGCCGAGTTAGTCTCTACAGGATAAACTTTAAAAACAACAAACAGTCTAGTAGCACTTTATAGACTAAAATAAAGAAAACATTGAAACCTTTTGTACTGGACATAAATCAATATTTTACTTTATGTAAAATGAAGTTTGATAAACTAACATGAGAAAGTTAAAATGCTTAGTCTGTTTAATAATTTAAATTAAACTATTCTCCCTAGCTGCAGCACTAGCAAAATGACTCGGGTGTAATTATTTAATTAACAGTGAGTTTCCATTAGCAGCTGGTGGTCCGTGGAAAGGTTTATATTGGGCAATCTAGACATGTTTAAAATTCTGTTCTAGACAATGAATAGCTCATACATAATATTTTGCTAAGGTAAAAAACAACTTGTACAATCAAAATCCAAATATTTTTTGGAGCACAAGCCTAATATATTTATCTTGAAGGACTCAGCAAAGATGCAAGCTTTATTTTTCTGTTGATTACAGTTCTACAACTGAGTACTGAGCAGTGAAGCAAGTTACCCAGGCTTATGCCATGTAACAGCTTGGATTAAAAGCTGAGAACGCTTGGCTTATAGACCATTTTTCTAATCACTAAGCAACAGATTCATCAAAATCATTCAACTACATTGGCAGCAGCCAAAAAATAATTTTGTCATCTTTCCTTCTAAGAAATACTTCCCATGATGGCAGATTCCATACTTCAGTTCTATATATGAAATGAAACAGAAGTAGATCTATAAGAGTCAAGCCTCACTTTATCCTGACTAATACTAAATTACATTTAATTAACTTTGTGCCTCCCTTAAAATTGATCCAGAGGAGAATACTGTATGTTTTTTAATTAGGGCTCCTTAGACAATCAATTTTACTTAAGCAAATTCTGTTTTAAAAGGTAAATATAGGGGAAATGGATCATCAGGAATATAAACAATTGTGTCCATCCATCTGCCATCTAGACCGGGAAACTTGAAAAGTGTGCATCTTGCCTGGAGTTAGAATTCAGGATGTGATGGAGCATCCACTGAGGCTGATCAAGTTATTGTCCCACTAGCCCTTCCTCCTCCTCCATGTGAACACCAATGATACTGTCACACTATGAGGCTCTCGGATGAAGGATAAAGGAGTTTGAGGTGCAAGCCATATTCTTGTCCATCCTCCCTATTGAAGGAAAATGCCCAGGCAAGGATAATTGAATTGTGGAGGTAAATGAGTGATTGCATAAATGGTATCAGAGAGAGGGCTTTGGATTCTTCAACCATGGGATATCGTTCCAGCAACAAATATTGCAAGGAAGAGAAGGGATCCACCTAACAAAGAAAGAAAGAAAAGAGCATCTTTGCAGTCAGGCTTGCTAACCTAGTGAGGAGGACTTGAAACTAGATTCTCTGAGGAATGGTGACCTAAGCCTTGTGGTAAGTGGGGAGTGGAATAGTGGGAGGAAACACAAGGAGAAGGGTGCAACAGGGGAAGACTCCTGATTCATATTGAGAAGGTTGACAAATTGGCTATTTATCTCAATGATTGTACACAAATGGAAAGAGTGTGAGAAACAAACAGGAGGAACTGGAAGTTCTGGTACAAAGAACTGTGATGTGATTGGAATAACAGAGATCTGGTGGGGATAACTCACATAACTGGAGCACTATCATGGATGGGTATAAATAGTTCAGGACAGATGAGTGAGAAAAGGTGGAGAAGCTGCACTGTATGAAAGAGAGTAATATGATTGCCCAGTGCTCCAGTACAAAACGGGGGGGGGGGACCTACAAGACTGATGCCAAGATGGGCGTCCGTTATAGGCCATCAGACTAGAAGGATGAAGTAGATGAGGCTTTCTTCCACAACTAACAAGTTTCTAGATCACAGGCCCTGGTTCTCATGGGGGACTTCATCACCCTGACATCTGCTGGGAGAGCAAAATAGCAGGGCATAGACAATCCAGGTAGCTTTTGGAGAGTGTTGAGGACAATTTCCTGGTGCAAGTGCTGGAGAAATCAGTTAGGGATCATGCTCCTCTTGACCTGTTGCTTACAAACAGGGAAGAATTAGTAGGGTAAGTAGAACTAGGTGGCAACCTAGGTAACAGTGGCCATGAGATGGCTCCTGACAAAAGGAGAATAGCAGAATATGGACCCTGGATTTCAGAAAAGCAGACTTTGATCCCCTTGGAAAACTGATAGGCAGGATCCCCAGGGAGGCTAATATGAGGGGAAAAGAAGTCCAGGTCAGAGAACTGGCTGTATTTTAAGGAAGTCTTACTGAGTGCATAGGAATAAACCATCCCAAAGTGCAGAAGGAATAGCAAATATGGCAAGCAACCTTCTTGCCTTAACAGAGAAATCTTTGTGAGCTTAAACACAAAAAGGAAGCTTATAAAAAGTGAAAACTTGTACAGATGACTATGGAGGAATATAGAAACAGTTCAAGTAGAGTTTCAGCTAGCAAGAGATATGAGGGATAACAAAAAGGGTTTCAAAAGGTATTTTAGCAACAAGAAGATGATCAGGGAATGGGTGTGACCCTCACTGAATGGGCAAGGCAACCTAGTGACAGATGATGTGGAAAAAGCTGAAGTATTCAATGCTTTTTTTCCCCTCAGTCTTCACTCACTCAGACTGCTACATTGGGCAGAAAAGGACCTGGGAATTACAGTAGATGAAAAGGTGGATATGAGTCAACAGTGTGCCTTGAAGAGATGAGAAGAATGAAGGGACATTTGTAGAAGCTTTCAACTACCTGAAGGAGAGTTCTCAAGAGGAAGCAGCCAGGCTATTTTCAATGGCAGCAGATGATAGAATACACAGCAATAATCTGAGACTGTAGTGTGGGAGGTCAAGGTTGGATATTGGGAACATCTGCTTCACTAGGAGGGTGACGAAGCACTGGAATGGGTTACCTAGGGAAGTGGTATGATCTCCATCCCTAGAGGTTTTTAAGTTCCAGCTTGACAAATCCCTGGATGGAATGATTTAGTTGGGGTTAGTCCTGCTTTGAGAAGGATTTGAACTAAATGAGTTTCTGAGGTCTCTTCCAACCCTATGATTCTATGTGGTGACTGAGAACTGCTAGGTGACTTGCCAGTGGATATGAAGCTGAAAGATTTCATGACAAACTTAGATGGACAGAGTCTGTGCTCTGTAGTCATGCCACATATTAACACCAATGATGTCAGGAGATATGAAAGAGATCCTGGGACCTAAATTTAGCTACTAAGTAGAAAGCTTAAATCCATGGCCTCAGCTGTAGGATTTTTTTCTGAAATATTTACAGTTCCATGTGTAGTACAGCTAGGCAAAGGAAATTCAATGTATGGTGTGATGCTGGCAGACCAGGTGCTAGCTCATACCAGAGGCCCCAGCCAATTCACTTGTGTATTAGTGTAGATCAAAGTGACTGTTAAAAGTATACAAATGTAGTTGGTGTTTAAACTTAATGAAAACCAGTGGAACATTACTTGCTTTGTTTTCACTTACCTGCATCCCATTTTAATGTTGTAGAAAATATTTATATTGTGTAATTAAATAACCCAGAAAATGAGAAAGAAGCCTTGTGGTATGCAAATGGACATTTGTATTCAAGTATTAACTTCAAAACAAGTGGTCATTGTATGTGACTGGAGTTCAACAACTCAAAGTGGTATTCCTCACTCTCCATTATCAAAGGAAAAGCTGCCTCCCTCAGGGATGGAGGCTTAAAGGAAAGAGTGCAAGGAGGAGGGGGGAGAGGCTGGAGCAGTCAGGAAGAGAGCTGGCAGGGGCTAGGCTTGGGGGAAGATTATAGACACACACACTGCCAGGCCACAGCAGCTCACCTTCTGGTGGCTGTGTGATGGTGGAATTGTGGAAATGCTCAGGCCATAGATGGCCTGCAGGCCATGAGTTTGAGGACCCCTTGTTTTAAGATGAAGCAGGACTCTACGTTGTTTTTGTGGCTACAGATTAACAGGGCTACCCCTCTTATATTTAAAACTGGAGTGAAACAATGACAGAGTTAAAACCACAAAGGTAAATTCTATAAATCAGATTACAGAGTTAAATAAAATCTAGCACCTAGCCCAGAGTAAAAACTGTAACTGCCTATCTACAAAATCAAGATGCTTAAATGCAAATTTAGATGAATCAGAATGCCTTGTAATGGATGAGGACCTAAATAGAACAGGTATTATCAAAACAAATGATGGAATATTATAGTCTGAAAAGGAAGGGTTAAAGAGTTGTATCTAAATGATTTCACAGAATCTAGCAAGGTAAAATTCTGAGTAGACAGGAATACACCACTGAATCTATCTAGATACAAATGCCAAGCTATGAGGATAAATATATATTAGTAGGGCTCCATGATTGGCCCCTGGATCAAGAAAAGGAGATTGATCTCTCAGCCCTGTGCAATCAAAGTAGGAACAAAATGATAGTGCTGGAAGGACTACAAGTATCCACACATACACGGGTCATGGGATAACATTTAGAAAAAACAATTTCTCAAGATTTTAAGTGATTGTTTCTGGGATCAACTATGGCTAGAGCACAAAAGAACACAGGCTAATCTTGACTTAGTGTTCAACAAGCACCCAACAGCTAATTCAGGAAAGGACTGTAGTGCACCACTAAATAAACAATGGCCACAATATAATTAAATTCTACTTCCAAGGGATACACAACATAAAAAACAGAGCTACAGTGACACTAAACTTTAGAAAAGATTATTTCAACAAAATTACATGGTTGGTCAAAATGGATATAAAGTTTGAAATAAAGGAAGCAAAAATCTTAGTCCTAATATGGATGCTGGTTTAAATAAAGTCTTAGAAGAAATTTCTACTGCTGACCAGAAAGCAAACTAATAAGGCAAAGAATAAACCAATATGGCTAAATGGAAAGTTTCTAGGGGCTAGTTGAGCTAAAGAGAAAACCTTAAAATCTGCAGATGACAGAGTTATACTAATAGGACTAGAGGACTGTGAAGAACTTCTGGGAGATAAACAAAGTAGGTGAACATAGAACAAAACTGGAAATGTGTTGGTTAACAAATGGCAAGTAATATGTATGCACTGGAGGGAGAAATCTGAACTATTCATATATCTCATGGTATGGTAAAATTAACTATCAACTAAAGAAAGTGACCTCTAATATAAACTGCTCAGTGAAGACTTTGGAATTCACAAACCCTCTGCACCAGATGCTGTCAAATTAATGATAGGATGAATAAAACTGGGATGGTGATGAGAACAAAGAATATTATACTGCTTTTATACAAATCAATGTTGCAAACTCATCCATAATATTGTGTACAGTACTGGATACTCAATCTCAAAAAAACAATATTGAAGAGCTAATAAGAATGATGAGAATGATCAAAAGTATGGAAAAACTAACAGAGATGAAAAGACTGGGATTATAAACCTTAAAAAGGAGATGAATAAAATGGGAAAAAATATATGTAAAATAATGAATGGCCTAGAGAAGGCACACTGGGAACTTTGGTGTCCAGTCCTCAGAAACAAGAAAAAGAGGACATTAAATTAAATTTTTGCTTCACATAGCATCACCACCAATTATTTTACCCCTATAATGTGTATTAAATGCTGTTGATGCCTGCTTGATTTTAAAAAAATTAACTAGAAACTAAAATAATATAGATTACATATGTAGTACTTTTATGCTACTACATTTGCTCTATTAATTTATTATCATAAGCAACTGTCCTATGCTGGAAATATTTGGCAGCATATGAAACTATGATGTTAAATGATCTTTTAGGGTACGTCTACACAGCAGTGTTATTTCGAAATAACTGATGTTCTGAAATAACATAGTACGCATCTACACTACAAGCAGTTATTTTGACATAATGTCGAAATAATGTGGAGCTGGAAGACTTTTTATTCTGACTCCTGTAACCCTCATTTTACAAGGAGTAAGGGAAGTCAGAGGAAGAGTTCTCTTCCTCAGACTTCCTGCTATGTAGACAGTGCCAAAAGCAACTGACATAGCTGAAGTTGCCTAGTTTGTTTCGGCTTTAGCCCTGCTGTGTATATGTGCCCTTACCCGTCACTGAAATGATATGAAGAAGCTAAGCCAGGTATTAATTTCTTGATCTTGCAAGTTTAATACCTGCTGATCAAATGAGCACAGATTATGTAAAACAAACCATGCAGTTGGTATTTCTTGCTCTTTCTAAGATTTAATGTAATTATTAAACATTACAAAAAGAAAACCCCTCCAAAGTGGAGCATACAGGATTGAGTTTTCCTACAACAGCAGAAGTGGATGCAATTTGAGCCATTCTGTCCTCACCAGGGCAGTTATGCCATAGGAAGCATTCATGCTTGGGCAAAGCAGGCTGTCCTTCTGCTGGGAAGCAGGGAACCAGATATGCCCTCTGACCATGGTATACCCTCTGATTCAAGGAGACCTATGGCTGGTGGTTGCTCCATTGGAGATTCTCTGAACTACTTCTGGGTACCTTGATCCCTCGATGCCTACCTTGTTGGATATGTTGGCCATCTCATCCCCAGCCTCCTCAAGGGTGGAATGGGAGTTGGGGGGAGGGGCTTGTACTGCATACTTCCTGCTGCTAAGGGTTCACAGCCTGGCATCAGTTAACTTACACTGGCAGAAGCTAGACAACGAATCTGGGCCTGTCCAACATAGTCATGCTTCCAGTTTCATGGTGTAAGTTATAAATAATTATGGGATTTTTTGGTCTGAGATGTATTTGTCCTCCGGCTTTTCTATTAACTGTAGAGTTTACTTATGTTCCTATAATAAGTGGCACTTTTTGACTGTAGCGGGTGACCAACATTAAGTGCTTTCAAAAAGAAACCCTTAATAAATGATGTCCAGCTCTGATTAACTTGGCTATCTGAATGCAAAGCATGTCTTGACTGCTTTCCATGAAAACAAGTGATCCTTTTCATGGCTTAGTGCCATTGTAACTTCCTCTACACATTGAACAGATTGCCATGGACACAGATTCAGACTCCTTCCATTCACACAAGGTCTCTGGAAGTTTACATAACTCTACAGAGAGACCAGAAAGCCAAGCCTTTACTGGCTTGAATCTTGTGATGAAATGGTCAAACAATACATATTTTTGTATCTCTGAAAACTGAGCTTGTAACTGAAAATTCAAAATAGTTAATGTGGGAGGGAAATAAAGTTTTACAGTTATTTGTAGAAAGTTGTATCGAACAATTTTTAATGTGCAATCAATTTCTGTGCTGAACTCACGACTTATTGTGAAAGCAAACTAAAAACATTTTAGAAATATTCATCACAGAATAAAAATGACATTTTTCTATATATGCCATTGGGGGGGGGGGTTTTATCATGGCATTTCAACAGGGAAACGGGTGAAGACATACATAGAGCAAAACTAAGCTGTGACAGCACTCAGAGCTTGATTGAGGGGATATCCTTAGCACAGTCTGGTTTTACTCCATGTTTTTTAAACCAACCACCCATGCTTCTGCTAAAACTGGTATACACATCCTCTCAGCACAAAGTATTCATTGTTTCTTAGTCATTCTGGGCCCAATCAAGCAACCTTCATTCAAACTAGACTGGTACTGAATTCAGTTTTGGCCAGTTGATCAATATAGAATTTGGAGGGACTGCAAGAGTCATCTAGTCTAATCCCAGATCAAGATGCAGGATTGTTTGTGCCTACACCATCCAAAACAAACTTCTACTGAGTGGAAAAGTTCAGAAGCAAGATCAGACCCCAAGCTGTACTCCCCAGAGTTAGCAGAGGGAGGGGGGTTAGGAATAAAATGCTCCAATCCAGGTCAATCTCTAATCTGCACTTTGTTCACCTTGAACAACAAAACTACCACTTGTGATGTGCCCAAAAAGATTTCAGAGTCACGTATAAATACAGCAACAAGCCTTCAGCTAAGGATCCCAGTGCTGCCAGTGTGCTGTGCACCATGACTACTTAGAGCCACATCTCTGTGACAGTCATGTGATCAATTCTAAATTCAACAGGAGTTTTGCAGGAGTTAACAGAGTGCTGGACAGCTGCAGTATCTATTGAATCTATATTTACATAATATTCTTAGGGAAAATTTTCAAAAGTGCTTAGGGATTCTAGTCTTCCAAGTCCAAGTCTCCTATTGGGACCTGGGCTCTCAAATGCCAAATGTTAAAGTTCTTTTAAAAATCTCTCTCTGAAAGGAGGAGAAACTCATAATGAAATGATGCATCAGCAGAAAATATGTGACCTCTTCCGAGGAATCTTAAAAGGCTCTATTGCACCTTCTTTATGGTGAACAGCATTTTACATAATGAATAATCATCAGTGAGACCAGGGGGGCTGACAGACTTGATGGGCCACTGGACAAAGTAGGGGGTAGGTGGCTCCATGCTCCTGAAAGGAGCAGGGCCTCATGCGGAAGGGGAGGGGCTGGGGCACCCAGCCCTCAGCGCTACCCAGAGTGCACCATGCCATGGCCCCAATCTCTCAGGAAGCCCTCAGAGCTACCCGGTAATGTTCCCACTAATCTTTATCATCCGTGTATGGATTTTTTTCCATCCAAGTGCAGAATGATATTTTTGTGCACCGTGGCATGTGTGAATGTGCACCACCAGTAGAAAAAAAACACAGCTGTGGATGCTCTTCTAACGAGTTGAGTGGCATCTGAATCTCTCCTGAGCAGCTGCATGAGCACACAGCTTACAGGGAACACTGCTGCATGGAGCACACTGGATGGTGCTTTGGCAGTGATTTAAAGGCCCAGGGCACCAGCTGCTGCAACTAATGCTGAAGTAATGGCAGTGGTGACTGGGAGCTTCAGGCCTTTTAAATCACTGGCTCCATGGGCAGTTGCCCCTCTCTCTTCAGTGAGTGGGCCTGAGAAGTACAGTATTACTTGGTGCAAGCAAGGACAGCACTATTTGACTCTAATGAGAGATGTAGGAGACCTGCTCCAACCTGCTTTTCAGCCTATATCTGCTCTATCCTGCTCCCTCCACTCATTGAGCATTAATTTCCTCTCTACCCGCTTGCACAGTCCTGACAATGTTGGGCTTAAAACCTTCTTTTCTGCAGCTTCTGTCATCTAGGCACAGCCTCCTTGTATCTCTCACTGCCTTAGAAATGTCAAAATACTCAGTGTATGTAACAAATGTTGGTTTCTTTCCTAACAAAATCCTTTACCAATCTTATTTTACAATCTTTTTCTTTTAACAACGCTCCCTGGGTTTTAACAAAAGGAACTCTATTTTTCTTAATCTGAATCAATTTCTGTAGCCCACAAAGATAATTACAAATTGAACATAGATCTTTTTGATATTTAAGGCTGGAAGTTTACTAGGTTCAGGGTTAATTGCTAGTTTCTGTGACAAGTTATGAAAAAAGATTTTTTTTAAGACAAAATAACATACCACAGTTCTAATCACAATGGCTAATCCTGAATTCCTTGCACATCCATGACTCTGCTGGGTGAAATCCTTGCTGCATTGAAGTCAATGGAAACTTTGCCATTGACTTCAGGCAAGTCCACAATTTCACCCATTAAGTTCAGGAGGGATTGGGAGTATAGAGAATACAGAAGCTTGCACATCATAGGGTACTTCTGTTTAAAATGCCCCTCTGAGGTGAGACTTTATCATAGTACTGTGACAAGTTTCAGAGGGGTAGCTGTGTTAGGCGTTTCAGGAAAAACAACAAGGAGTCCTGTGGCACCTTAAAGACTAACACATTTATTTGGGCCTAAGTTTCATGGCCTGGATACATCTGACGAACTGGGTTGCAACCCACAAAAGCTTATGCCCAAATACACTTTTTACTCTTTAGGGTGCCACAGGACTCCTCATTGTCATAGAATTATGATTTTTATAAATAATTCTTAGTCCAAATTTACATTGTCTGACCCTTTCACTTGTGAATGGACTTCTTATAATTTGATCTATCCACCTGCTAACAAGACTGTAGCTATTTGTTTCCAAACCAGACTTTAAACACCTAATGAGTAATTCTAGAGTAACAATGCAAAAAATATTATCAGTAAGGAAAGTGAATTTGCTTTCAGTGTAGGGGAAAATATTGATTTAAATTATGGAAGAACATTCTGCAGCTATCCAAGTAAATTAATTTGTAAAAAGGCCTTTTAATATAGAGCAGAAATTCTAATTGTCTGGTCTCAATGCTTGGCAATATACGCATTAGGTAAAAAGTTTATTCTTTCAATCCTTCAGTAAACTCCATGGCTGTGTCTATACTGGAGCGATCTTGTGCCAGAGCTATGCAAATGAGGCTCAGCGTGAAATATCGCCGAGCCTCATTTGCATAACTAATGAGCCACCATTTTTGCAGAAGAGGCTCTTGAGCTGTCTACACTGCCCCTTCTTGCGCAAGAAAAACCCTCTTGCGCAAAGCCGTTATGCCTGAAAAGATCGCGCCAGTATAGACACAGCCCATTAGTTTATCCTTGAAGCAGCATGCACCAAGCTCTAATCCAATGTTTCAAGAAATATTATTTGATAGTTACATAGGAAAAATTAAAACTACTGCTTGAAATACTAGATTATTGCATCAGATTAGATGAGCCAGGATGACAGTCACACCTGTGTTAGCAGAAGAAACAATTCATCCCCGTGCAGAGGACCAGCACTAGGCTCAGACAACAGTTTAGTGCCATTTATGTCCCCACACCCCAAATGTGGCTGTGGCTGTACATAGACTTTGTATTTTCCTCTGGCACAAGGGTGACTTTCACTTTGGATGAAGGAAACTAAATTGATCATGTATATTACATTTGTGTGTGGAAGTGATCACAAAAATGAAGACAATATTTGTGAATAAACTTCTGCTTATCCAATGAAGATGTACAGAATGGACCATGGATCTTCAGTTTCTTTCTTAAATTCTTTTTCCAGATGCCTTATCTTCTCAAGACCTCTTCAATTTCTTCAAAAGCAAAACTAACATCCACCAAGCTCCCCCTTCCTTTATTATCCTCTCCTACTTTCATTCCAAATTCTGTTTCAGACTCTTTTATCTGCTTTCTGCTACAAACCTTCAGTCTATACCCTTGACCCCATTCCTTCTCCTCCTATCATCCTCAGATCTAGTGCCAATGTCCTTAATTTTAACTTCTCTCTCCCTTCTAGCTTCCTATCTTTCACCATGTCAAATATGAGTTCATCATACTCACCTTCAAGAACCCACATAATCTTATCCCATGCTATGTGTGATACAATCTCACTACCCATGGTCATCTGAGAATTGCCACCTTACTGCTCTCTTTGCTGCCTTTTTTCAATCTCAGATTCATTCCTCAGTCCCCTCTGTTAATTCCTGTCCTTGCTGATGAGGTCAGGAAGGCAAATCTATCCTCCCTACTTCTTGACTTCTTGTCTTTTTTAATGGCCACATCCTCCTTCTCCTTTACAAGGGGCTCTGTATCTTGTGTTCATTAGGGTTTTTTTTCATAATTAGACAATGAGAAGGAAAAGGTTTATTTATGTTTAAATGCTTTATAAACTAGCAGTATGATATAACTGTTTTATAGATAGTAATTCCATTATCAGAGAAATTCAGTCTCTTTGTAAGGTGTATCATAAAAGAGGGATTAGAATGTTGTATTAATTAAGAGAAATCACATTCTACATTCCTTTTCTAATGTTATATTCATTGCTTTAGCCAACCCAACTCGCGTCAATTAAATGCAAAATCAGGCCGAGACGGAGAGACTGCATTCAAATTTAACCTACAGTAACCTGGATTATTTCCAAATTTTCAGTCAGATGAATGGACTCACAGCTCACATACTGGCACTGAACCAGTTTATTAAAGAGAGGATTAAGAGTCTCATTCATTCATTAAGAGATATCTCTTCTTATGTATTCCACAGTGGGTTTGGGGTAGGAAGACTGGTGTATTTTATTGCCTTGCATCATACTTTTACCATCCCAGAGATCCACTTCCTGGAAGGACACAGCAGTTCATTAACTCTGCCACACCCTCCTCCTCAGGACTTCAGTGGCCTCCAGCAATATCACATTATTGTTCCACCTTTTCCAAAGTATTGATAGCACTTAAATCAGGAGGATGCATCAGACTGAGGGAGCCAATTAAAATGAAGTTCAGTGCAGTTGGGGGAGGAGGCTCTAGATAGAAGTGGCCTGGAGTTCCCTCTGGGAGGGAAGGCTTGCCAGAAGCCAGGTGAAGAGAGAACTGTGGGAAAGCTACCAGAGTGGAAATAGTTCCTGGCCTTGGAAAAGGTGCAGGACATTTCAGAGGTCACTGTATGGGCTAGTCTCTGTTGACGGATGGAGGACTCCTGTTCAGCCTAACTCTTTTTTCTGGAGAAGCAGCTCACTGGGCTTCCCCCTACAGTCCCTCAGCAAAACTCAAAAACCAGACAAATATAGGGTTGAGTTTTTAGTCCATCATAGGTTCTCTCCAGTCCTCCATCCTTTTCTCTTTGGTTCTTACAGCCTCTCTGTCTCAGCCTGATTTTACATTATTTGATGCTATGTGGTTACTGAATATACAGTTGTAAAATACTGGTAGATTCTGACGAATAATTTACTACTCTATGTCTTTATGCCCATCTTTTAGACTGTACCCTAGTGATAAACTTAAAAAACCAAACAAGCATATAAATATTCTAAGATATCCATCTTCACTTTCGGTGCTCCATTTTAGAAACTATCTGTATTATTACCAACATTTATCTAATTTCATTTTGAATATGAAAATGACTTAAAACTAAGAGTAGTTCTATGTGTGATAGAACTAGAAGGTTAGTTTCAAAGATTGATCTTCTATCATTCATTACGAAATATACAGAGAAAATGTAAAACTACTGAATGGAAAGTATAATGGACCTATGTTAAGTTCTCAGGAGCAGACCTTGGTGATGCAGGTGGTTTTGCAGATGCCTCTGAGGGCAGAAGTTTGATTTTTATTTAAATTCCAGTATTTCTTACCTTGCTAGCATGCAGAGAGAACTCAGCGGCCTCCTCCACCCAGGTCAATCTGGCCTGTTAGTCAGGGCTGGCAGGCAGGCAAGCTCCCTCCCACCAGCCCTTCAGGCCATCCAGTGGAATGTGGGTCCGCTGCTCTATCTCACCGTCTTTCTTTCTACTATGCATCTCTCCCCACTGGAGAGCTGGGAAGGTTTAGAGTCCAAGGTGGCCAAACGGTTGTGAAGGAGGACAGGACTGCTCCAATGTATCTCCCTGTGAAGGAGGGCACTGGTACTTAATCAACTGGTCCTGTCCATGCTCTTGCACCATCTCAACACCCTGGTCCCAACCCTGGGTTTCCTTGCCCACGTCTAGGAGTTAATGATGCAGTTCTTCTGGCCAAGACTGCACTGGTTCTCTGCAGGGGTTCTCCATCTTCCCCCGGAGGGGGGAGGGCAGGGCCTGATGTGTTTGTGCATGCAGATCCATGTCCTCCAAGTCTAGGCCCTGCAGAGGCTCCTATATCGTGCAAGTAGTCCAGTGTGGAGTACATTGGCGCACACTTTCCTTTGCCACTTCCAAGGGCTCTGATATGATCAGCAGCTCCTTTACTTCCATGAGACCTGTCTGAGCTGCCAGCCTTCTACCAGGACCTCCTCTGGACCTGGAATCTGTTTTTGGCAACCAGGTCCTTGGGAGCCACCTTGGGGGCACACTTCCTCATGGAGCCCCTGCTACATAATCCACACCTACATCTGCAGGCGGCGAAGTCCCCCTTGGTATGCCAGTGGTTGGTCCTGGCAGAAGTCAGCAGGATTGGAGACCTCCTGGAGTTCATCCAGGGAGACTGGGTGGATCCTCTGATGCTCACCCAACACATGAGGCTCTCCACCCTTCGTACTCCCCGACGCATATTTCAGGGAGGTGAGGGCCACTTTGCTGCCCACTGCTTGGGTTGGGTCTTGACCTTAACCGGGTCCTGATCTTGACCGGATCCTGTGAGAGGGTGCACCCCACCCATTACTCACCCCTGGCTCTCTGAATTTCTCCATTGACCCCCCAGCCCTGCATGCCTTCCCGACTATCTCCCCCTCATCAGCTGAACTGGCTGCATGCATTGCAGTCATCCCTCTTTTGAACTGCGCCAACAAGTCATCTGTCCATGCTCATGCTTCACACTCTTCACTTTCCTACCCTCATGTCCCACCCAGATACCAAATGGCAGGACCTCTTACCACCAATAGAGGGTGGGGAGCCCTGATAGGCCAGTCTGTACTCCACCTTGGTTCCATGGTCCACTGGGGACATTAGCTGGAAAATCCTCCACAGCGCTGTGAGCATGGGTGTGTACTTGGCATGGTTCACCCCTGTTCCTGACACTTGCCCTTTTTGTGGTGTGAGGGAGACCCAGGTGCATGTTTATCTCAAGTGCACCAGGTTAATTGTTGAGGTTTGGGTTGCAATTCTCCCCTCACCTATTAATTTATGCACACCCCATCTATGGCTCCACAAAGTTGTGTGACCTCCTCATCAACCTCCTCCTGGCTATAGCCAAGATGGCAATTTACAAGACCAGGAAGCAGAGGTTGGCTGATGGAGGGGCCTGTGGAACCTCTGACAAGGTGAGCAGTTCCTCTAGGCCATAGTCCAACTGTGGCCCTGGCGGTCCAGGCCAGTCCTCAGCTTCCCTCAGGTCCAGCTCCCAGCTTGGGAGCACAGGGGAGGCCTCTGATTCTTCCAGCAGCTGGGAACTCACTCGCCTCTCAGGATGGCCTTTTATAGTTCTGGCCCTGCCACCTGACTTTGAGTCAGGTGAGGTTCTGGGACCAGGTACTGCCCACCAGGGCTCTGTGAAGGGGACTCCTCCCCTTCTGGGTCAGTGGATAGACACTCTGCCGCTCTATAGTCTTACTTTTTATTTGCTATACAGTAGACAGTGTCTGGGTATAACTGAGCATGAGCATTTCCTATTGGTCATGGTTTACATATTATTAATGTGAAAATATTTTTTGCCAATTTCTTTCAAAATGTTCTATAATATATGACATTATATATTTTTCTGTCTCGCAAACCTTATTTGTTTCTAACGATATTTCTCATGACCATATTCAAATTCTGTATTTGAAAAACATTTTTTTTTCTTTCTGAACAGCAAGTGGCACACACATCAACATCCTAAAAGCAAATGCAACCCAGCCAAGCATATATTTCTTTACGACTACAGCCCTGGGCGGATTCCTAAAATAGTATTTTTATAATATATATTGCATCAGAAAGACCTTGGGGATGTGGTGTCCAATTAAAATCATGCTGAAATACAGTTAAAACCTATTTCTGGATAGATCCTCTATGAACAAGAATACAAACTTACATTCTTCGGGTACATCTACACTGCAACATTATTTCGAAATAACTAGCACTATTCCAAAATAACTTAGTCTGCATCTACACAGCAGGGAGTTATTTTGAAATAGTGTCAAAATACTGTCAAGTGGGAAGACTTCTTACTCGCATTCCTGTAACCCTCATTGTACGAGGATAAGGGAATTTGGAGGAAGAGTGCTCTGTTTTGAAATAAATGCTGTGTAGACGCTCCTTATTTCGAAATAAGCTGTTTTGAAATAAGCTACGCAACTGACGCAGCTCAATTTGCGTCGCTTATTTCAAATTAAGCCCCGCTGTGTAGACACACCCTTTTTTACACTAAAGTTTTTCCACTCTCACATTAACACCAAAGTACTTCCCAGCCCTAGTTTTAAGGAGTTCTACAATTTCCCCCCTCTTCAGATATTCATATTCATGTTATGTGCCAACCACAAAACATACTAGGAAACCAGCAATGTCGTTCGATCTATAATGCTCAGATTACATGCTACAGCATCCGCAGATCACCAGACTCTGCTGACTAGAGTAATGAAAGCCAGGTTTTGGAATCAAATGTTGTCCCATTATTATACAATAGTACAGTGTTAAGCCACTGGTATGGTTTTTAATGAGTAAATGTAACATCCTAAAACACCGTACATTTCATCCCAATTGTGTTTCAAACAACACATTTATACATTAAAACAAAACTATACTACACTTTTTGATGTTTAATCGACAGTTCATAATGATCATTATGGTTTCTCACAGTCTTTCTTTGGTTATTAACTAGATTTACTGATTGGACTAGGCTCCCCTGGGACGGAATACTATATAAAAACAAATTGAAGGATAACACCAGCCTCAAGTATGTATTATAAAAGACAATCAGTCTCTTTCAGATGAGAGTTCTCATCTTTAACAGCAGAGGCTACATCTACACTGCAGCTCTTTTCCGGGATATCTCCCATATCCCAGAAAAGCTATGCCGCGTCCAAAGAATGCATCCACTTTTCCAAAAAATATTTCAGAAGCGGATGCATTCTTTTGCCATCCCTGTAAACCTCGCTGTACGAGAAAGAAGGGATGTGCGGAAAGAGGCGGATTTTCCAAAATTTGATGACGTGTACATGCGCCAAATTTCAGAAAAGCTTCTTCCAAAAGAAAAGCAAAAAAAGATACGCAAATTGTGTTTTACAATTTGCGTATCTTTTTCTGACTGTTCTTTGTAATGTAGACACACTCAGAGTGTACAGTTTTAATTACAATTAAAGTTCACTGAAATCTTTATGAACACCTTGTCCATTAAAGGATTTTGGCAAGCAAACCTCTTTACAGCACCTCCCATTTAGCTCAGTGGGCATTTGGAGTTTTGCAGGAATGCAGAATTGTTGGCCTCATTTGCAATAGGCAGTACATTATTTCTCACATTTTCTAGTAACCTTTAGAAATTATCCTAGGAGGTTTACAGTTAATATCCCTGCGCTTAGCAAACTGTCACACTCTATCTTTGCTCAATTGTCCAGAATTTCATTCCAAAATTAGTCATTTATCAGAAAGCATTACAAATACTGGGGGGGGGGGGGAAATCTCCCTTTGCTAGATGTTTTTGTTTGTTTTTTTAATAAGGATCTTTTAAATTAAGAAATAAAGGTAGCTATATTTTCCTTCAACACTTGCTTGCCTAATTTAAAACTTTTGTGCACATCAGTGCTGCTATTACTTCCAATATCTATTGTTGTGGCATATTTGGGATCAATTATGTTAGGAGCTAAGAAAGTGCTGTTGAACATGTGCACAACCACAGCAGGTGCAGTGAGAGACACTGTATCTCAGAAATTCTCATTGTCTCTTGGAGCTTCCCAGTGCCGAGAGAGAGTGAAACTTCCTTGCTACAGCATCCTGTTTGCTTTCCCAGCCAGCTTCATTGACCTCTGTAGAATGCCCAGCACCATAGTTATGACTTTTCCCTGCCTCCTTTGGGATAGCCAAGTGCCCATACAGGTGCAAACAGAGCTCTCAGAGTAGGGTTATTCTGTTATAATTCAAAATATGTCTGAGGGTCACCACATCTCTAACCCACCGAGCAAGATTTAGCAATGGTCCATTACAGTGGTGGTATAATTTACTCAACAGGGGGTGAGAGATGTTATTTAATGGTAGCAAAGAGAATACAAAATGGTTAACCAAAACAAAACAAAAAAATGTAACATGGATTTTATTTAAACCCTGCAACAAATGGAACTGGATTCGACCTACCTACAAAATTAAATAGAGATGAATGCAGGTAATAGAAAAATTAAAACAATTTGAAATATATAGACATGCATTCTATAGCTTACTAGTAAGTGTACTTAACTAAATGAAGCCTGTATGCATGGGCCTCTTTTAGGTTATTATTAGAGTTCAAGGTTCCCCTTTCTCAAATCTCACACTTGGTGCTCTCTAATGCCCAACTCAGTCTTTAACCCTCAAGTGCTTCTCATGACTTCCTGAAGAGACAGACTGGGCTGCAGTGATTCTTACATGCAAACAGGGCTGGATTAAGCCGGGCAGCTGCCCAGGGCACCAACCTATGGGGGGCGCCTGATTGCAGCTGTAAGGGGCGCTGCACGGCCTCCGCCCCTGGGCGCGCAGCACCCCTTACAGCTGCAATTAGGCGCTGTGTGCCCCTTGGTGCACAGTGCCCTTACAGCCCAGGGGCGGGGGCTGCACGGCGCCTGATTATAGCTGTAAGGGGTGCCGCATGCTTGGGGCTGCGGGGGCCACGCATGCGCCGCACGCCCGGGGTGCAGCCGCACATGTGCCACGCGCTTGCTGCCTGGGGCACAAGAATGGCTCGAGCCGGCCCTGCATGCAAAGGGGCAGAATAGGCCAGACCCATGGGATCTGAAGGACTGATAGTTCTACTGTTCCAAATTTCTGGGACAATATAAATCAATGATAGGTTATGACTGGAACCAATGCTAAGAAACATACAGGAACGGATGCTCAGGAACAGACCATGAAACACATACTCACTTGACCAGTCACCTTCCAATCAAAGGGACCCTCTCCTGCACATCTGTTTGTCTTTCCCAGCCTCAGAGGCACCACTTACTCTCTCATTTGCTCAGGCCCAGTTTCCCTGCATCCTTGTGGCCACTCTTACCCTTTGCACTTATTTATCTCACTTAGACCCTTGGTTTCTCTCTCTCTTTTGGGGTCCCCATTGCATACCTCTATCTCATCACCATCCCCCCCTCTTCTCCTCAAATTGTCAGTTTCCCTCCCACTGAGGATAGAGATCACCTCCTCTTTATAGAAAAATGACAGTGCATTCACCTGAGCACATGCTAACTCATATACTCCTATGCCCAGTCAAATCCCTTTACCATATTTACAGGGCAAATAGCAAGGACAAGACCCTGCACTTGCGGGAGTGCTGGGACTGCAGATTTCTCCAGTTGCTGTGCAATATTGACATAAATAGGGAGGCATATATAATATACTAAGTACAGCAGCAAGGGTCACTGTCAAAAACGGCAACATTTACCAATGTGTTTGAAATCTGGTATCTGACACGAATATTTTCCTGATGCTGGATTAGGAGATAATAGTGGTATCTTGGGACACTACTATGTGGTATCTGTTAGCAAAATGTCAAATTCTGAATGATGACCAATATATATTCTGATTCTGATCTCTAATGTAGAGGTCCCAAAATAAACATGAGCAAGCCAGATTAACAAATAGGAAAATGTTACTTTGTAACATGTATTCCAAGATCAACTGAAATGGTAGCTAGAGATGCAACCTTGTTTCAGTGGTGAACGATAAAAGATTCACCTGGGTGCTATTATTTCTTGCAAATATTACCCTTATGAGGAGCCATGCAGTGACTGTGAATGCCACTCTTGAATGCCACATGTGAGGGAAAACCAGAATTTGTAAACTTTGAAAGTGTCTTACCACACTTTTGGGACATGCAGTCATTAAACGAAAGGAGAAAGACACATCGGTTTTTATGGATGTCCCATTCAACTTAAGTATTCCCTTTACCACACTACAGCTATGATGTGGCCTGGTTGACATCACAAATGCACATCAGATTTACCACATTCTTTTCATTTCACTGACTTGGGTGCAACATGCTACAAAATGCTCACCTACCCCATCCATTCAGAATCTGATTACTTGATGAGGTGAACAACATAACATTTAAAAAAATTTGGCCTCGCTGTTGTGTCTAATATCAATAAAAAATGTTAGAGATAACATATTGTGAATAAAATTTCAGACCAGCTGATTTGACCCAAGTCATCTAGCATAAACATAACTATGACTAAAATGTACACAAATAAATTAAGACTACCGCATTCAGAGGAAGAGGACAGAGGAGTAAGAGTTATTTGTCAGCAGCATCAGGGTATCTTATTCAAAGAACACTTGTAGTATTAACCCCAGTTCTTTGCATTTGTATTGTGCTTTCCAACCCAAACTGCTTTTAAAATGTTTAGGAAGTTATCCTATAATCTGTAAAATGGAGACAAGTGACATGCACAAGATTGCACAGCATGTAACTGGCAGTCAGAATCAGTAACCAGGTCTCCTGACTCCCAGTCCCATGCTTGAATCACCAATCAGACTGCATCCCATTGTATAAATTTAGCCCTAAATGCAATACTAATTTTTGGTTAAAATACAGACCACAAGTAAGAGGAATACAGATACAGGAAGCACTCTGCCTACCATCTGAATGGAAGTTCGCTTCCCTGTACATACACCTCCACAGACTATGAAGGAGTCTACCTATATCATTTCCTGGCAGTAAGATTTTGTTCATCATTATGTTATATAACACTAATATAGCCTTTTCCTCTTGAAAGTACAAACATTAACTTATTAATTCTCATAACAGGTCTTGAAGGAAGGTAAGTGTTAGTAACCCCATTTTACATATGGGCAGCTAAGGCAGACTGTTTAAATGGATTGCCCACAGCAGCAGAGGCCAGGAGGAGAGCTCCGGTGCTTGAGCTAAGGTCTGTACAATGCTTATGTGTGTTGAATGAAAATCTCCTTTTATTATGTAAATAGCTGTATTTCTCAAACACAGGAGTAATTGTAAAGTACAGAGGTATTACATCAGTAAGTATAGGAAAAATGTTTTCTCTTTAAAATCCTGCATATCTGTAGAGAGATTATTTTTACCTGTATTTGTAGATCATTTTGTTTTGTAAATGAAGTTTGAAACCCAACTACTGTTCATACACTGCCTCTTGAAGATAATGTGTGTCCATAAGCAATATGGAGGGAAACTGCTAATAAATTTATATTGATGTAGAAACATTACCAGAATGTTTGTTTTCCTCGGGAGCAATATTGAAAACTATTTTTACTTATTCAAATATAATTAAGAAGCATTTATTAAGCAATTTATCAAAGTAGACCAAATGTGTTTGAGTATTCTTTGCATGGGAACACTTTGTTTTGCATATAAAATACAAGTACAATAGCTAAAAGATATCCAAGCAACCTTAAAAGTAATGCTTTTCTGTAGTGCTTTTGTTTTAATTTTACTTAAATATATATTCATAAATAATCCTTGAGTATAAGAGACTGTAAGCAAATACTGCACTGCTTTATACCACAGAACCTTTGGTGCCTTTCTCCTTAATTTTTATCATCTCATAAAAAATTAATAGTATGGGGATACATTTTGACAGATGCTGTTTCTGATCCTACAACCAGCAAAAACACATCCATCACAAGTCATGCAAAGCAGAAAATGGCCTCAAAGATTCTGCCTCTTGGAAAAAAGTCACAATACCACCAACCTTCAGGGGCAAAATAGGGCACAGACTATGGATCTGAGGTGCAGTGTGCATTTTTAAACACATACTGCATTCACTCAAGCCTGACTGACCTCAGGCCTCAATGTGCAGTCTCCATGCAAAATTTTCCTACTCTTCAAAGTAACAGACTAGCCAAGCTAAAACCAGAACATGGGTGAACATTAATGCAGCTTTTTTGATCTATAGCTGCATTCAACTCTTGAAGGTAAGGCAAGGAAGAATGTGTCTGCGGTGACTAGATGTCCCAATTTTATAGGCTCAATCCCATTATTCAGGTCTTTGTCTTATGTTGGCAATTAACCCTCATCCTATCCTGATTTTTCACACTTACTATCTGGACACTGCAGTAGGCATATCCATTATGCCCCTTTCCAGCAGCCTGCTTGAATATAGTCTTATATTTATGTACATATGAGTTAAAAATTCTGTAAGAGGATATGAAAGTAAAAAGCTTCATATTCTCTTATCTCTCCTCAGATCATAAATACACATAACTACAGATACCGTAAGACCTTGCCAGTAGTTCCTGCAATACAGAATAAAATACAAAATATAGTTTTGGAAGTACAATAATAAATCTGTGTTTCTGTCTTTTCTCATGCTCTGGATATTTAAAATATGTAATTGTTCTGTAAACATATCTCACCAGTGCAAGTTAAACATTTATTTCCTGTTCTTGACTAATTGAAAGCTTTTCAAATCTCAAACAAGTTATGACTGCCCATTTCAAAGGATTATTGAGAAATGTTTTGTAAATGTGAAATAATCTAACTCTTAGGAGGACTTATCTAATGTTTTCTATCTGCCAACTATTGCATAAACTAACTAATTAAGGCATTTGGTTGAGCCTTTAGGTTTTGCCCTGCATTTGGGATGGTGTGAGATATACTAAGTCAATGGAAACTCTGGGACTTATTGTGCAGCAGAAAGCTGAGTGACGCACTGGGAAATGATTCTCTTCTTTCTACTCCATCCAATGGAGCTGGCTCACTCTGAACAGGAGCACATGTTTTACCCTCCTTAAGGCTGGGTGCTGCTGATGCATGCTCTGTGAGCTTGGGAGGTATTATATCTGCCCTAAAACAAAATGCATCTCGGAGCTCTTGCTGGGATGATGAAATTAACAGTTCCCAACACAGGGATGCAGATTAATGGCAGTTATACAACTGCAGCCTTTGAGGGTGCAACATGCGCTTTTCCACCAGACCAATTCTGTTTCTGATACACAGAAACGGGGATCTGCCGAGATTAAAATGTGCATGGACTTTGGGGATATGCAATCCGAAGGAGTCTGCCTAGTTTCCTCACAGCTCCATATGCCAGATGTACAGCAGCATAATTTATCCAGAAATAAATTCTGCACTGTGGACAAGGCTAAAAAATTATCAATAACCAAGAATGAGACTCTCCTCTCAAGCAGCTCTGTAACAAGGAGCTGTGATGCTGCTTAAGAGGATAATTTATCTGATCTTCTTTAATGATGCTTTTACTACACAGCCCCATTCACAATGGAAGACTGGTTCCAGGCTTAAACTATTATTTTTAGTTCAAAAGAACCCCTAACTTTGTGCTAGGAACCAATGGCTTTCCCATCCTAAATATTTCTACTTTTATTTCTATTATAATTGCACCCTGAAGCCCCAATCAAGATCATGGTCCCACTGTATCATACAAATACATAAAACAACAACATGGACCCTACTGCAAAGAGCTTTATCTGGAAAAGAATCCTTAAAATAACTGGGTATGTCTACACAGCAGGGCTAAAGTTGAATTAAGCTACGCAACTTCAGCTACGTTAATTGCTTAGCTGAAGTCAAAATAGCTTAATTCAGCTTTTGGCGCTATCTACACACCAGGAAGTCAAAGGAAGAAGACTCTTCCTTTGACTTCCCTTACTCCTCATGAAATGAAGGTTACCATGAGTCGGAGTAAAAAGTCCTCTAGCTCAACATTATTTTGAAATAAAGGTTTGTAGTGTAGATGCACTTTTTGTTATTTCAGAATAACATCAGTTATTCTGAAATAATGCTGCTGTGTAGACATAGTCACTGTTATTAGTGCTGACCCTTCCCCCAGCCAAGAAAAACACTCCTTTTTTAAAACCCTGGCAGCTGTCATACTGTGGTGAATTCTCAGTCTTTTGGTTGCATAGCCCATTTAAATCTTCTTTGTGGCATTTCTGTTGAGCAAAATCTTTTATCTTCAGCTCTGAGAAAGAGCAGGCTTGGGCAAGCACATAAAGCTTTGCCATCATGTGGCTGCTTTGAGGCAGTATATCCTGGGATACTTGTGGTGCAACACAAAATGCTTATTAGGCCTGGATAGAACCATTTAAAATGAAAATGTTATTATTAGGGTAATTTTTATTCATTTAATTCCCCTCCCTTTTAAACTAGAACTCTAGGTTAGCCAACAATCACGCTAAGAAAGAGACATTATTGACAAAGTGTACTGTGTTTTTTACATCTAATGTCAAGAATAAAATCAAGTCTTTGGGGACAAACTCTTACTAAGGAGCCTTGATCCACATTCTACTGCAATCAGCAGAAATCCTTCTATTAGTTTCAATAAGTCAGACTGACTTCATATGCACCAAAAATGAAAGTAAGCAAGCAAATAGCAGAACCCACCACACATATGCAAATGGAAGATTCCACTGGCATTCTGGATTATTGAGTGCAACTAAAGGAGTGTGGAGCCCATTAAACCCAGCAGGTCATAAATTCTACTTTTTCACAACTAGACTAAAGATGCTGTGTTCTGTAAAGTTATTTCATCTGTCTACTATGTTCACAGGCTTCTAGATGGCCTGCAAGACACATCTATCCTAAATGAAGCCTCTTTCAGCAACCTCATTCACCTTTTCCTTTCTTCCCTATGGGGAACAACTTGGGATACTTCTTTTAGCTATTGGCTCTACTATACATTTTAAGGGAGGGGAAAAAAATCTGTCCCAAAACTGCAAATTCCTCTGAGTAGAGTGTGTGGTTGAAATTCTGTCCCTATTAACGTTAATGACAGAGATCCCATTAATTTGTCAGCAAAACCTTATGATGTTCTATAAACACTGAACAAATAATAATGTCGACAATTACAGCTTTATCAAGACATAGCCTGTTATAAAGTTTTATTCACACACAGTATCTCCATTAGGGATAAAATTTGGAGATCATATTCCAATCAACTGATTAACCTGCATCTTATTTACCACAAACAAAACCACATATTCAAGTCCTCTTCTATTGTGTTTCTATTTCTTTCGAACTATGTAACCTGAAACTTTCCATTATGCACCACTGCATTATCATCTCCATCTGATTTATTTGTACCAATTTTCTTTCATTCAGCAAGACAACTAGACGAAGCTTAATGTACACTAAATTGCCCTGGTAATTTTTTCACATTATGAATCACTTTCCTTATAGTAAACATTTAAATAGTTGAGAATGTTAGTCACATCACTGAAGATGTGCACAAGTTCCCAAGGGGAAGTATATATCCATCTTTCCTGGTTGCATATTTTTAGTGAGTTTTCTGCTTCACAGTTCAACCACTCAGAAAAATGTCTAGCAGATTGTGTGTGTCAGCAACATCACACACAAAAATTCAGAGCTCCCTTCATAGACAATGAAAAATACTATTAGTTGGAGGTACATTTTCTCTGCCAACTTCCAACAATACGAATCCCACAGCTCACACCACAATTCAGGAAAGGTACAAAGCTTCTCAGAGCTAAAGGGTTGGGTAGTGTTCCACAATCTACACGTCTATTTATCACTAATGGATGAGGAGAATGATTCCTTGCTTAAATGTATTCTTATCTGCACTTGAATGAATGCTACTGACTATAATACTGACTAATCTGTGTTCATATGCCTATGTTGCTAACTACATAAATCTGCTTTCTTCCTCTAATATACACACAAATGATAAACACTGTAAACCTCCATACAAAATAATAAGACAATGATGCAGAAAATAAAACACAGAAAGAAAAATAGGAAATTTACATTTTTTCTTTTACCCAGTCCTTGTCTGTAACAAAAATTACTATTGGCTGTGATTTATACCGATCCTTACATTACTATTGTTTGCAGATAGAGTCAGTATTAAAATTAAAATAAGAAACACAAAACTAAATAATACAGCATGGGATGAATCCTAATGCCAAATATATGGAGAATAATATGAAAGAAATAAAGAAGGAGTAGATAAAAAGAGTGGGAAAGATTGTCCCCTTCTCTGGAAATACATATGGGAGGAGGTCTGAAAACCCTGTATAAGGAATCTTGCAAAGTTTCCTCTCAAGGATCTGCAGATGCAGGAATCACCCTGCACTTAATTCACTCTAATCAACACAGCAGAAGTAGGTCTTTAAGAAGAACTTATATGTGGATGGTAGGGGCTTTGTGGATGAAGTCAGAGAGGTCTCACCATTTATAAGGCGCTATGTGGAAGAAGGCACGTAAGGGTACGTCTACACAGCAGGGCTTAACTTGAAATAAGCTATGCAAATTGAGCTACGTCAGTTGCGTAGCTTATTTTGAAGGAGCTTATTTCTAAATCGGGAGTGTCTACACAGCACTTATTTCAAAATAGAGCACTTTTTCTCAACTTCCCTTACTCCTTGTACAATGAGGGTTACAGGAGTTGGAGTAAGAAGTCCTCCAGCTTGACAGTATTTTGACATTATTTCAAAATAACTGCCTGCTGTGTAGACACGGACTAAGTTATTTCAAAATAATGCTAGGTATTTCAAAATAATGTTGCCGTGTAGACATATCCCAAGTGATTGTGTAAAAAGCTGACAAACCAGTGGATAAGGCTGGAAACAGTCAGAGTGGAAGGGATGGGCCAATGCTAAATTTGACAAGCAAAAATAAGCTAGAAGGGGCAACATTATTTAGAACTTTGAAAGTGATAACAAGAGTCCTTCGTTTTATGCAAAAGCAGATGGGAAGCCAACACAGGATTGCAAAAAGGGAGGAGACATGATCAAATGAATGGGCAAGGAATATTATTTAAGTAGTCACATTTTATATGGATTGAAGCGGGCAATGTGAATGTACAGCACAATAGAAATGACAGCCCCTCATCTTTCATGACCCACAGGACAATTCAATTCTCACACAGAGCCTTTCACTTACTAAAACGGAGTGGAGCATCAGACCTATTTCCATTATTTTGTCATTATAAACATAAAAACTACATTAAGATTTTAAAGTCAAGCACTCAAAAGTTCTGGAAATGCCAGTATCGAAGTTGCCTGTGCATTTTCATCCTTTGTATGTATGTATTATAATAATCTTTAATTACAAGAACACAAGCTATTTTTCCCCATAGGACCTAGACTTTCCCCCTCCCCATAATATTTTCCACATGTATCATGCCTTCCATCTAAAAACATGAATTTAGCCATGAAACATGCCTCTAAAGTGTTATTGCCCCACTTACAAAGGAAATTCTAAGACACAGCAAGATCAAGGGACTAATCACTTCAACTCTAGTCAAGTGGAAGTGTGTGGCAGAGCCATGTATGTTCTACTGAGTCCTAGTCAAAATTGTCTTACCTACAAGAACCTCCTTCCCCCATTCAGGGCAACTTTGCATTCATGTGAACAACTTGGGTTACATGGGAAGGTTTTCTAGAATGGCTGAGGGTAGGAAGTGAGGAATCCTTTGCCCAGTGTAAAAAGCAGCTAATACTGCCAATTCTCATGAGGTTATTATAGGTCTTGTAATATTTGGTGCTTTATTGACAGCCACAGTTCCTGGCATCATACAATTAATTTGATTATTTGATAAAATCTTAACTTTTTAAAATAGTGAATAAGTTTCTCACACTCCTGGTTGTGGAGAAACCTTGCTTGAAATAGTAAATGCTAAAAATTTCAAAACACAGAAATCAAATAAAAAGAGCCCAAAATGTATATTTTAAAATCTCATGCTATTTAAACAGTTTAGCTTGGCAATACGAAATAGCAATGGAGTTGCTATATAATCACTGAGTGTGGGTAGGATCCAATCTGCATTCCCCCTCCAGTTACAAATGCTCATTCTGGGCCTGATTCTCTCTTCAAGTTATCTTGTAAAATTGCTAGTAACTTCAGTGAAGTCAACAAAGTAAGAAGTGATACAAAAGTGGGACAAGAGAGAAGAGAATCAGGCTCCCTGGTTTTTATTATACAAGACAAACTCCATAATATTAGAACATGCAATTAAAGTACAAACTTCAAAGTAAATGACATATAACAAGGTATTACACCCCACTTATATGTTATTTACAAAGCACATATCAATATAATAAATACAGGGAGAAAAAGCATAGAACAAAAGTTTTCAAAATGGCTGGAACTGAATCAAACCTGATTAGTTTGAAGATGTATCTGGCACTGAAATTGGCATCTTGAATTTTTAAAAGACAAACTGCTTTAATTAATATTAGGAGAACCTATAAAATTAGCTAGTTTCCCAATAACTAATTATTTAGTATCCAATCCAGCACCCAGTCCCACATTGCTTTTCACTTGGAACATCCATTGAAATCATGGGAGTTTTGGTATAGGAACATGTGGTACAGGCACAGAATCAAGCCTCTCAATGGGAATGAGTTTAAAGACTATAATTTCCTTTTAATGCACTTTGGCCTTCAAAAAGAACTTTCAAATATCTTAATGCAGGCTTCCCCTATTGGAATATTGCAAGTATTCTTTGCCTCGGCTTTGACTGATTGAAAAGGATTATTTTAATGAATTACAATGCAGGGAGAGTCCAGTTCAACTCCCACTGAAGTCACTAAATCTTTCCATGACTTCAGTGGGAGTTAGATTGGGGCCCTACAGCATCTAAATCAACTAACAACCAGTCACTTTAAAATGAACCCCCAGTTATTTGCAAGGAAATTTAAAATAAATTAGCAGTTCTCTATGAAATTCAATTAGCCGATGAACAGAAACATAAGTCTTTATTAAGAAATTTGATTAAATTTGTGTACAACATCCTTTATTCACTGTATTTCAATGAACTACACTGTAACAGTATTTCAGTATAGCACTCCAGCTTTCTCGTTTCAACCTTGGTAGCACTAATATTTCACCAGCTCTTCATTGCTTTTATCTTTAACAAGCCTTCGCAAAAGGTACTTAAGTCAGTGAGAACACACACTGCTTCACTGTAACTGTTTTATTCAATCATCAAGCAATCTAGAACTAAACAGAACTCCCTATGAAAATTAAGGGTCCAGCACCACGCCTGCAAATCCTTAATCAAATTAAGGATGGTAATTGACTAATCAAATAGTCTGGGCTCCGTGCGGTGCTGCTGCTTTGAAGTACTCCCATTTTCTCCTCCCACCTTTGCTGCCTCTGGCAGATAGAGGCAGCAAGGGGGGGGGAGCGACTAGTTGACTATCCTGTCTACTAGTCCTTCACATCCCTAAATCAAATGTGTATTTTTTACGCAGATGATTTTGCCCAATTACGTCAATGGGACTAATTCCTTGCACAATTTTACTCATATAACTAAAGCTTTGCAGGATGGTCCTTAAAAGTACATCTACTGAGCAGCATGTACTTTAGGGGGAGGAATAGGTCAGTGGTTTGAGCTGACATTCAAGGGGATTTGGGGTTTTAATTTCCTTAGGCAATTTAAAAGTCCCAGTCTATGCCATGAGAGTTCTGCATAGCTTATTTTGAAATTTGGTGCTATCTACATAGTGCTAATTTCAAAATAATTCACTATTCCGGCATCTTCCTTAATCCTCGTGCAATGAGGTTTACAGGAAGCCAGAATAAGAAGCTTGTTACTTCGAATGCATTTCAAAATAACAGGCATGCTGTTAAGAATGTTATCCCGAAATAGTGCTGCTGTGTAGACGTACCCTTAGTCTCCAGCACTAGGGATGTGAACAGCTAGTCAACATGCTAGTCGCTCCCTCCCCCCTTGCTGCCTCTACCAAAAAGGG
The DNA here is from genome assembly GCA_032595735.1 of Pelochelys cantorii. NCBI lineage: Eukaryota > Metazoa > Chordata > Testudines > Trionychidae > Pelochelys > Pelochelys cantorii. Next base: position 305,517,148 of record CM064326.1, on the reverse strand, counting down.
GCACCGGGAAGGGGGGGAGGAGGAAGGGGTGCTTCAAAGCGGCAGTACCATGTGCAGACCAGCACAGACCCTGGGCTCTACACAGTGCTGCTTCTTTGAAATGCCACTGATCCTGGGCTATATGCTGCACTGCCACTTTGAAACGCCATGTGGAGTCTGCTGACCCTGGGCACCATGCGGCACTGCTGCTTTGAAATGCTTGAGTCCCGCACTGGCCCCATGCTCCAAAGGTGGAGGCACCCTCATCAACTAAGGAAATTGCATTGACTATTCGATTAGCCAGTTAATCAAAATTTTACATCTCTATCCAGCACACTTGTCATTTCAACATGATGCCACAGTTGCTTTAGCAAAAATACAAATACTACTGAGTTTTGTTGTAGTTCTTTAGTTTTGAAGTATCTTCAAATATTTTACAAGGAGTCATTAATTTGATTGAAAAGAATTATTTACTAACTCCAAACTAGTTCATAAGAATGCCAAATAATTGCTGTAATTTTTATGGGGTTGAATCTGAAATGGGAATTTGGAAAACAGACCAGTTGGAGGATTGTACCTCTTGATACTAATCCTAAATTAAGATTAACCGAAATGTAATGTTCTCGAACCTCTTTCATCCAGTAACATTAGGAAACAGACTATGTTGTATTATGGAATTTTCCAGACTATGGATGTTCACCATAATGAAGTGTAGACAAAGGCTATTACTAAAGTTTTTGTATGTACAAACCACTGGAGAGGACTGCACATGAAAAACATGTCATAAAATAAATCCTGAATGCACTGTGTTTAAACTGTAATTAGAGGTGAGGGTGAGAGGTGTGAGAGGGAGGGATGGTGCAGGATCGCGCTGGGGGTGGGGTCACAGAGTCTGGGAGGGCCATGCAGGGTCCAAACCCTGGATGTTGTCAGATCACAGACACCCAGATTAAGGAAATTAAAATGTATTTCAATATTTATTACATAGGGAATTTTTCAGGTAAGATTGACATCCATAAATGTAAAGAAATACCTGATTCTTTAGCATTCTTCCAAAGTAATAAGTAATTTTATAAAACAAAATTAAAAGAATCCATTGTAAACCTCACATCATTAAACCTCAATATTTTCACAGAAATCCTGTGTATGATTGGTTATGACCAGAAGCTAGAAAAATGGAAATTGCATATTATGCACTATTTCCTACTGTGTAAGTTCTTCTAACAAAATAACTTGACAGTGCTACTTGATTCGATTAATTCAAAAATTTTGAAGTCCTTACTTAGACAAAAATCTTCTAAAAAGCCAGTATAAATTTTGCCTGATAAATTACTTTTGAATTTAGCCTACACAAAAATCTCTCCAACCAACAATCAAATATATCTACTTCTGGGGTGAAATATAATTATTTCTGAAAGAGCACAGCAAATCTAGATAAAAGTTTAGGCTGGGAAGTGAGAAAAATTTGGAATTTCTGAGAGAATTGTTGCATCCAAAATCACCCACACTATTTCAAACAGACAGTACCTGGATTGTGCATAGAAGTCTCCTATCTGACTATTAACATAAGAATGGCCATACTGGGTCAGACCAGAGGTACATCTAGCCCAGTATCCTGTCTGCCACCAATGGCCAATACCAGATACCCCAGAGGGAGGGATCACAACAGGTAATCCTTTCATGATCCCTCCCCTGTCTCCCACTTCTAGAGAAACAGAGGCTACGGACACCATTTCTATCCATCATTGCTAATAGCCATTGACGGATCTAACCTCCTGAATTTATCTAGCTCTTTTTTGAACCCTGTTAAAGTTCTAGCCTTCATTGCATCCTCTGGCAATTTAACCAGGCCTAACCTTGTTAAATTAACAAAATAAGTCACATTTTTACATAGTTTGGGGTAAAGTAAAAAGTAGTCACTCTGTCTTTTTCTAAAATTGCAATGGGATTAGTATTTTCCACCTATGACTCTAAAATGAATTTATTTTTATCAATAATTTGTATTCAATAGTCACCCTACACTGTACTTACCCACAAAAGTACTGCATCACAAACAGAACCTTACACACTTACTGGAGCCAAGTTTGACCTTCAATACTAACTACTTTTGAAAAATTCCCTATTTTGCAAATAGCTGATCTGCATGTTTTGCTTATTTAATCCTGCAAGCCCTCTTTTCCTGGCAATTTATTTTCTGAATGTGGAACTCTTGAAATGTTTTCGAAAAGGTGACTTGTCTTTATGAGAAAAGAAGCTTACTGAATAGCCAAATGATTCTTCATGCTGAAAAGCAATATAAAATGGTTCATGAAGTTGTAAGAATCAAGCTATTAACTGGGAGAAATGGGTTCCGGAACTAACTCAGACTTCCAATCCCTAGGGGGAATATTGAGAAGCACTGCCCATTTGGTGAGAAATTGAAATTGCCAGCAAAAGAACAGAATCTGCTTACCCATAAATTCCTAATTAGAAGTGTCATGTTGGGAAGTGGTCACTTAAATAATGAGTGCATGAAATGAAGAAAATAGCCTTAATTGGAGAATAGGCAATACACATAGTTGATTGTTAATGTACTAATAATTTGATAATATTGTTAATTTGATTATATTCAGGATATTTAAACTATCTCCACATAATTTGTATTTAAATTATGTTTTCCTTCAGGAAAAAAAACCCCAAAATACATGTATACAAGTTTAAGTAGGGCTGCCTAGCATGGCTTTGAAAACTTTGCTTTTACATCGCATGAAAATGGGGGAAATTACTGTGTGATAGTTTATCTATCACACGCACAAAAGTATATAGGATAAATATTGGTTTACACATCAGCCAGAGTTCCATAAAAATATTGTCAGTAACTTCTGCATAACTTTTCAGATATACTCATATTTATATTTATAAATATATATAATACTGTATATGTGGATACTTTGAAATATGAATGCATTTGTATGAAGTATTTTACACAAATATACAAAACGATGAAAAAAATTACCTTGAAATTCATGTCTATGTTTTATCTTTTTTTTTCCCACTTAACTAAATATATCCATAGAGAGCATGCAATAAGGGAACTGCATGATCTTAATTTAAAGCAGAGTTAACAACAGAAGATCTCCCCTGTGATATCATCAAGTATAAAATACATTAAATTAATATTTAGGACACAACAAAAATATCAATACAAGAAATTTAATCTGGGCAATAGGGCATGGTTCTGTATTCTTTGCATAGTCCAAGTCATACTGAAACCAAATGAGGTTGTGAATATGCACATAATGAATGACTGAGTCCATAGGGATCATAAAAGCAGACTTGATCCAAGCCTTTCATGTTTGCACATCCATTAATTACTAATTATTAAGGATACATATCAATGTACAATGCAGCAAATACATTCACAAAGCTTCTTATTTCTAATGAGATAATCATACTGTATCTCCATCACTCAGCTTTGGAAATAAACCCATTGAACTCAAAAGAATAACAAAAAATGAATTATTAAAACAAAACTATTTTCTGTATTGATTGATAATGGCTTGTTACTCAGATGACAGAGATTGGATTGAAAGGCTATGTCTATGCTATCAGGTTATTTTAAAATAAGTTATTTTGAAATAATAACTCCTGAAATAACAATTTTTAAATAAGCTTATTCCTCTTCACAAACAGAAGTTATTATTTCAAAATAACTAGCCTATTATTTTGAAATAACAGGCTTGGTTGTGTGGACACTTGCCTGGTTATTTCAAAATAAGGGGAGTTACTTCGAAATAACTCCCCAGTGCAGACATGCCCAAACTGAGAAATTCATTGCACAAAATGAAAACAAAGGGATCATTTACTAATTGGAAGGTTTCCTTATTGGATTTTGAGGGAAGGAGGATGGAATTTAATAATGGCAAAGTATAGATGAGCTATATTTCTAGTGATTTTTATATACATTGGGGAAATCATCTGTAAATTTTCAGAAGTAAGAAGAGGGCACAGAGAATCACAAAACAATCTCCAATATGTTCAGATAGACTTAATATTTAAATCACTTTAACTCAAAATGAAATCCCTCTTCATAATATGATTTGTTAAAATGTGTTTCTGGTTTTTAAAATATTTTCTCCTCTTCGGTTATTTATAGCCACCAAATGATTTTTCCACATGACAGAATAGAATAAATTCTGCAAAATCTTACAGCTCATTGATTTGGGTTACATGAAACGTATCAATCAGTAAGTCAGAGCAAACTTGACATGAGAGTGAATTAGCTGAATAAATGCAATTACAAACTGTGTCAATGATTTTGACACAGGTCATGGTAAAAATGCCATAAACAATACAGAATGTTGTTTAGGGCTTTTTTTTATAACAAAAATAAGAATTTAGTAGGAAATTCTTATTCCGACTATAGAATAATGTTTGCACAAAATCACATAGTGCCAAAATTGGACGGATAGCTGTATGGATCCCAGAGGAACATCATCATACTCTGCAAGTAGTGTCATTGAAGAACTGAAGTAATTGTTACTATTTGAATAAAGCCTTGCAGCATAAAGAGTCCCATTGATTTGAGTTCTTTGACTTCAGTGGAATAACTTTTAAGTAAGGATATCAGAATTAGGCCATTATCGTTTTCCAGTAAAACAATAGATGAAACCCCTGCCCTGTACTCACTCCCAAAGGAACAATTTAGCCTTAGAGTTTTCCTTCTCCTGTTCCTCTTCTATGAGTTTTTCTCAAGGGTGGGGACAGCCAAGCTTTATGCAGTTTTTATAGATTAAGCATCCCATACTCCTCCCATTGAAGTGCATGGCAAAACTCTAAAGTAGAACTGGACCCCAGAGCTCACTTCCCTTGAAATATGAGAGAATATCACTGTAAGGTAGTTGAATTCTCAGATTGCCACTACATTTTTTGAAATTACAAGCAAATCAGGAACATGGTTTTCAGGAAAGTTTTCAAGAAAATTCTCTATATCTCCCTGAGAATAAGATGATAGACTCTTGAACCAGCATGCACAGCCTTCAGGATGAAGATAACAGTCTACCGTGCTCATCAGCAACATTCCATTCACAAAATAAACTGGCATTGGTGCCGGATAACAGAATGTATAGTAACCACTAGCCCAATACAAAACCCCCCCCAAAAACAAAAAAACCTTAGGACCTATAAAATTCACTAAACCAAATGATTCAAGTCTTTATTGTGAGAAAGCAAAATTTAATTATATCAAAAGTCTAAAAAAATTAATCTGACAGGCAAAGAGTAACAGATTAGAAGAATTCTGGGTTGTAGACAGAGGGAAGAATATATTCAAATGAAATCTGATTAAAAACAGTCTAATAACTTGTACAGTGTATTCATTCATGGGAACAATCACATCATTCAACATGTTATGCAGTCTGGCTCATCAGTCCTCAGAATGAGCTACCATTGAGACTAAATCATCCATCACCTCTAAGAAGAGTGACCCCTTCAGGTCAGGTTTGAAAACAATGGTGAATCTGTCAGGAGAGAAAAAAATGAAGCAGCATCTGGTATTACACCTGATGTGTGAATTACAATTTTTGGTTTCTAGTACTGGCAGAACTTTTGTATTTAAGAGTACAACATGCTCACACACAAGCACACTTACACTGTTAGAAAGTTACATTATAAACAAAACACATTATTTCCACTGAGACACAAAAGAAAGCACAACAAATGTTTAAGGAAAGAACATTTCTATTACCCTAGAGTTCAAGTTTTACTTAATACCTTTTCCACTGTTTATAAGATGGCATTACTACATTAACACAGAAGACAGACAAACCCCACTAATGTTGCTCTTCTGCCCTTACAAGCAGATCTTAATTCTTAATTTTAAAATAGGAATTTTCATTACTACACTGTATTAGGAAATAAGTTAGGAATATATGAAAGCTCTTATAAAAACTCATCAAGTATATTTTGGTAGTTTCATACTTTGCCATACTTTACCGGCAAAGTATATAATGGTCTATTTACTTAAATTGTATTTTAGAATAACAAAGGGGAAGTTAGAATTAACATTACAATTTGAATAGTGCCTATCAGAAGTTAAGAATGTCTTAATAACAAATGAAATCGTTTTAATTAAAGGTCAGTTGCACCCATCAAATTTACAGACAAAGCACTTACAAAGAGCTTTTTGGAGAAGGAATTCAAATGAGATTCTTCATATGTCAAATCATAAAACAGTATGAGCAGTTCAACTATAGTGAAATTGATTGCACCGTTAACACAGGACACTGATCTTTGTTTATAAAGATTTACTGTGCCAGAAGCAGCACCACCTATTGGATGCAAAATGTAGGTTAATATCTACTTTAACAAGAGAGCTCTACTATAAAACTGGTTTTGCAGACAGATGATGATGACGGAAGATCTTATTTTCATATAAGTATGTGAAATTTAACAACCAATATTTTCTAGTGTTTTGGCAGGAGCTAATAGCATCACAATTAACGTTTTATATATATATATCAACATTTTATTTGAATACATATGACAAAGTATTTAAGGCAAACTCTTCTAATAATATGACCATTCCTTTAATATTTGTTTTAGAGTGATAGAAAGGAAATTTCAGGATTCTCATGATGCACAGCTGCATGAATCTGAATGTGTTTAAAATTAATTTGGTTATGTAAGTTGTCCTGCTAAAAATCAAAATACAAATACCGTGTACAGTAAGGGTGAAACTTGAATATATTAAACGTGAATATGTTAACTAATGCATTTTTGCTTTTAAAGATATCTGTATCCCACTCATTTTAGGACAATGAGTGAATTAATCAGCTATTGGGTAACTGTCTTCTTTTTAGACTAGACGTAGTACCTAGCATTGATACTCTTAAATGTTAATTGCCTAAACAGGCAGCTGGCTAAAATAAAATCGAACATCTCATGTACTGTCCAGGCAAGCTGTTGCTTGTTGTCTACGCTGCCTTGAATTCTCTCCCTCTCATTTCCGACGTGAAACATTTTCATGTGAGTGCATTCTATCGAGCTGGGGGAGTGAATGGCTGGAGCACAGTTCCCTCGAAAGATCCTGGCTGCGTGGCTCATGGCAACGCGAACCTAGTGCTTTTGGTGTTAAACGCCACTTCTCAGGCCAGGGCGTGGGTGGGATTGTGAGCGATCCCAGCCAGCCCAGGCTGTCTCTGCTGCTGATGGGGGCACGCATGACTGTAGCTTGCATCCATGGAGCCCGGCAGCAGCAGCTGGAGGCTAAGGTGAGGAGGGAGAAAGAAACGTTCCCGTCCATGATACCGACAGCATGTTGTTTCCATGGTGTGAAAGTAAAGCAGGCTCTGGTGGGGAATGGCACTCGCCAGAGCCCACAGAGGCGCAAAGTTGGCTCCAACCCCCGTTATTATTAAGGCATGCAAATCTCACTCACCCGCTCGGAGGACGCAGAGGAGCTGGATGCAAGCAAGCAAGCGCCTTAGAATTAGCATTTCCACACCGTCCTGTTCCCCCTTCTCTCGGTGGCTCTCTGCGCCCAGGCAGCGGCACCTCTCCTCACGGGGGGACTGGCGTGTGAGTCTCCAGCCTCGCCTTTTAAACGCTTCCCAGTCGAGGAGGAGGAGGAGGAGGAGGGGGCGGGTGGGGGAACGGGGCTTAATGCCTGGCGGGGGGACCTAGCAGGGCCAGACTTGGTGCTGCATCTCTGGGACTTTCGCTCGCGCTCTCCAGCCTGCTGCTCCCATTCAGCCGGCAGCGGCGGAGCTGCCCAGGGTGCGTGCGGGAGAGAGGGCGAGAGAAGGCGCGCGACCGCGCGCGAGGGCGGGGGCGCGCGCCCAGCAGTGCAGAAGCAGCAGGGGGGGAGGCTCCCACTCGCGGCGTGTGGGGCGGGGGGGGGGGGGAGGAGAGAAATGGGCGCGCGGGGCACCTAAGGCTGCAGCCAGCGCGTACCTGGGGCCCCTGCTGCACGTCTGCGGGATGGGATCGAAGCGGAGGGGGAGGGGAGGGATCTTGCCCCTTCAAGCCAGATTAACGTGCACCGAAAACCAAGCGAGCCAAAGCGAGCTCGGGGCGTGTGGCTTGGCGGGGGACAGCAAGGATGAGCTCCATGCAGTGCCACCCTAAAAGTGAACCCCACTGAGCCTTGCAACCCCTACCGACTTCAATCGGGCTGCATAGCCCATCATATGTTATGTAAAAGAGGCGCTGCTGCACCCCCTGCCTTGAAGTGGTTTCCATTATATACAGGACTTGCAATTTGGTTCAATGGCTCTTAGTACTCCCTACTCTACACATTGTTCCTGCGCCCTATAAAATGAGCACCTGGACCATCCTATAATTCAGCTAGTGGTCAGGAGCTCTTTAAACAACACTCATACCCTGCCACTCATGCTTAATTTGTGCCAGGGACCACAAGGGCTGACCTCTGGCCCCTCTGCACTTGGCATTTCAGAGCCTCATTGCTTCTGGACTTGCTACATTAGTTATGAAAGTAAAATAATTGCTTGAGCTCAGGCACTGCTTTTGTTACAAATTAAGCACTACCTATCATCCACTCTTGTAGGGATCCTGTGGACATTTCCTGTTGGGTATAATAGTGTGACTAAGCCCAGTAGTTTCAGTGTATGCTACTGCCTAGTACTTACAGACTTTTTCAACAGCAGATCCCAAAGCATTTCCCACTCTTTAAGGTGTTTATCCTCACTCCACTTTTCTGAAGCAGAGAAGTGTTGTTATTCACATTTTACAGTTCGGGAACAGAGGCACAGAAAGGGTAAGTGACTTTCCCAAGATCACACAGGAAGGCCATGAACCTCATTCTCCCTGTCCTAAGCCAGAACCCTAACCTCTGCTCCATCATTTCTCTCTGCTCTATGATAGGCGGCATCAAAGAATACTGGATTTATTTGAAAGTGGGAGGGGGTTGAAGGGACTGAGGTAGTAGAATATAATGAACTATGATAATATGATCAGGATATAAGAATTAACATGATTTATCTTATAAAGTGAACCATGGAATGTTTAATGACTGCTTGTTGCACTTTTTGGTAAGTAGATTGAGGGAAGCTACAAAGCATGTGCTTCTGCTGCTGTATCGATAAGTTAACTGGTATGTATCAATTTATCCTCAGCAAAGCGCTGACTATGATGGACTCCCTTAGACAATCTTTCTGTACTGCAGCTGCCTGATAAATGATCTGCTGATTCAGTAATTCACTGACATTAGGAGCAAGGGAGTAAGACCCTGGACTAAAAATGTTAACGTTCTAGATATCGGCATTTATATGAAATCACGTGTTGAAAGTTTGTCATGAAGTAGGTATATATAAATAGCACTGATTTGGGGACAAAAGGACAATTCTGGGATTTTGAATGTCCATATCCATCAATTAGCCACACAACAAAAATATGTTCAAACAGCTTAGCCTGTTGCATTGATGATGCCTTGTTTTCCAAAACAGTATTTTGTAATAAAGTGCTCAGCAGATCCTGCTTAGAAGGTATCCTTACGTGGAAGGTAATAAGTGTTGGGATTATTTCAATACATTTTTGTGTTTTCAATGCTAGTCCCATCTGAGCTAAACCACCCACTCAGTTTGTATGTGACATGACTTTTAATGGCTGGAGGTACTGAAGTGTAATTTCACTTCATGCTTTATACTTAAGCTATTCTGTTGGAGCTTGTTATTCCTCATGTAATGGTAGCACATTCTTCTGTCTACTTCACAAAAAAGAAAGAAAAAATTCCTGCAGCACCTTTTCATTTCAGTTTTCTGGCTGCTGACAATTCAAGTATCTGGCTGTTTGGGCAGTTATGAGCTATCTCGATACAAAACAAGTTGGAGAGTTCTGAGGAAACAAAAACTACACAAGGAATTGTCATTAATATTTAGGAATGTAGGAAGTGTTGATTGTGCTACGTAGCAGACAAGTTCAGTATCTTCCACTATATTAAACAATGTACACTGGAATGGAGGCTGGTTCATTGATAGAAGGATTTGGTTTACATGACAGTCTTGTTAACACCGTGTTGTTATAACCGGATATTAGAGACACAAGGTGCGCTAGTCCAATAAAAGATACTACCACACCCACCCAGTCTTCATCACATGAACAATAACTTTTATGTCTTATGCTTTCCGATCAAATGATGCTATTTCAATATATTTCTAAGACAAAGATTTTCAGTCACCTTATTTCCAGGTTACTCTCAGAGGCTCATATGCTGGCAGGTGCTAGGTATGCATGCATAGATGGTGCAAAAGCAATACTTAATGTGTATTGTGGCCAAGAACATCTCACCCTCCACACACAACATCACTGCAAAATTTGTACTCAGAGTAGCCTTTGTACAATTCTTTACATCTTCATATGCACTTTTATTATCATTTTAATAATCTGTGAAGAGGCCTGTGCTTAAATTGGTTTCTGTGTCAGCCTATAGCAACTGACCTAGGAATTACTGGGTGAAGTTCTGGAGCCTGCATTATGCAAAAAGTCAGACAAAATTATAACTGTTCCTTCTAGTTTAAAAAAAATGATTACTGTGCACGCCTGGAAAGAAGATATATAAACTGCCAACTTCCTGATAGTGTTTTATGTCCACTTTGCACAGGGTGTATATGATTAGACAAGGTTCTTGACCAAGAATGGGGAACCTGAGTCCTGGGGACTGGATGTGGCTATAGGCTTGCCTGAATCCAGCCCCCAAGGCTCATGGCTTCCCCCCGTCCAGCATTGGAGAGCCTGTGCTGGCGTTCCAGCCCTCTTCCACCCCAATGCAGGACTGGAATACACAAAATCTACTAGCCTCGGCCCCCCAAGGCTCTGGTGTGCAAGGGGAATGTGGAGAGCATCTTTCTGCTTCTCAGCCAGGGGCCACATCAATGAGGGTTTGGGGGCTTGGTTTTTTTCTTGTTTGCTTCTCATTTGTGTGCGGCCCCCAACTGATTTTTCTGTTGGCAAGCAACCTCCAACCCAGAAAAGGTTCCCCACTCCTGTTCTAGACAATAGGCCATACTCCTTAAAGACCCTCCTGGTTCCTAGTACAGATTGGTCCAGCACTCTCGGGACCTGACTCACTCTGAATGAGGGAATTTGCCAGATCAGGGGAGATCCCCTGCCACCCGCCTCCTGCCTCCCAGGACACCACCCTTCCCTTCGGCTAGCTCTGATCCAGCCTGCTGCTTGGGCTTGGGCTTGTTTCTGGCCTTCTTCTACCAGTTAGCTGGGGCTCTCCAGGGATGGAGCTCCCGAGCCACTGTAGCCCTGCTTCTGTCCCACCCAGCCGTGGCTTCCCAGGGTCAAGGCTCCGTGGCTGCCCTGCTGCTGCCACGCCCAGCTAGGGCTTCCCGGGACAGGGCTTGCCAGTCCCAATGGTGGGGCTCCAAGCCTCTGGACTCCTGACTGGCTTGCACTGCCAGGCACCGGGGCTCTCTGGTCCAGCAAAATCCATGATCCTGCCGGACCACAGATGTAGACAGACCAGAAAGTCCTGGATTTAGGAGGTTTAACTGTATTTAAACAGTTATGAGTGCAGCAGCTTTCTGCAATGCTGCTGCTTTTTTTTTTTAACTGTTTTTAGTCTGTGTCTATGCACAGTGGCAGCCTGAACTTGCAAAAATACTTGCAAGGGAAGTTTGCTCATCAAACTGCTACCATCATTTTAATTACCTCAATTACCATTGTTGTCTTCTTCCCTACAAAATACTAGATTTACCTGCCATTGCTCAGGTCCTTAACTCAATTAATGTTAGAATCATAGAATCATAGGGCTGGAAGAGACCTCAGGAGGTAATCAAATCCAGCCCCCTGCTCAAAGCAGGACCAATCGCAACTATATCAACCCAGCCAGGGCTTTGTCAATCCCAACATAAAAACCTCTAGAGATGGAGATTCCACCACCTCCCTAGGTAACCCATTCCAGTACTTCACCACCCTCCTAGTTTTTCCTAATATCTGACCTAGACCTCCCCCACTGTAACTTGAGACCATTGCTCCTTGTTCTGCCATCTGTCACTACTGTGAACAGCCTCTCTCCATCCTCTTTGGAACCTCTCTTCAGGAAGTTGAAGGCTGCTATCAAATCACCCCCTCATTCTTCTCTTTTGCAGACTAAATAACCCCAAATCCCTCAGCCTCTCCTCATAGGTCATGTGTTCCAGCCACCTAATCATTTTGGTTGCCCTCCACTGGACCCTCTCCAATGCATCCACATCCTTTCTATAGTGGGGGGGAGGAGGGCAGAACTGGATGCAATACTCCAGATGTGGCCTCACCAGAGCCAAATAAAAGGGAATAATCACTTCCCTACATCTGCTGGCAATGCTCCTCCTAATGCAACCTAATATTCCATTCGCCTTCTTGGCTACAAGGGCACACTATTGACTCATATCCAGCTTCTCATCCATTGTAATCCCCAGGTCCTTTTCTGCAGAACTGCTACTTAGCCATTCAGTCCCCAGCCTGTAACAATGCTTGGGATTCTTCCATCCCAAGTGCAGGACTCTGCACTTGACCTTGTTGAACCTCATCAGATTTCTTTTAGCCCAATCCTCTAATCTGTATAGGTCACTCTGGACCCTATCCCTGCTCTCCAATATATCTACCTCTCCCCCTAGCTTAGTGTCATCCACAAACTTGCTGAGTGTGCAATCTATCCCCTCATCTAGGTCATTAATAAAGATGTTGAACAAAACCGGCCCTAGAACCGAACCTTGGGGCACTTCGTAGAAACCAACCGCCAACCTGACATCGAGCCATTGATCACAACCCATTGGGCCCGACAGTCTAGACAGCTTTCTATCCATCTTACAGTCCATGTATCCAATCCATACTTCCTTAACTTGCTGGCAATAACATTGTGGGAGAGTGTATCAAAAGCTTTGCTAAAGTCAAGGTGTATTACATCCACTGACTTTCTCATGTCCACAGAGCCAGTTATCTTATCATAGAAGTTAATCAGATTGGCATGACTTGCCCTTGGTGAATCCATGTTGACTATTCCTGATCACTTTCCCCTCTTCCAAGTGCTTCAGAATGGATTCCTTGAAGATCCCCTCCATGATTTTTCCAGTGACTGAGGTAAGGCTGACTGGTCTGTAATTCAGGCTGACTGATCTGTATGGGATTTTTTTTTTCATTTAAATCATTGCTCTAAGGTGGGGCTGGGATCAGGGGTTCAGTATGCAGGCTGTACCAGGGAAAGAGGACTGCCCCGTTCTCTCTGACAGCAGCAGCTTGTGTAAGAAGTGCCTCTCCATGGCCATTACAGCTCCAGCTGGCATAGCTGGTGGAGGGATGCATGTCCCCTGGCTGGGGCAGGTACAGCTTTGTCAGTCCCCTGTGCTCCTCAGCCAGAATGAGGAATGGAGTAAATTGTGCACTTTTCCCTCACTCCATGGCAAAGGGGAACAGCCAGCAATGTTCCTATATGAATGGGGGGAGGCGCTTCAGCCCCTCTTCCCACCCTAAGGGAGGGTGCTAGTCTTAGGGCTGGGGCAGTCTGAGGAGAGGGGGGCCTCCCCCCAGTCAGCTCTTTTCACCTCCTTGGTGATTTTGTCTCTTTTCTGTATGGTTTTCTGAGAAGTAATCCCATTCCAGCCATATCCCATTTTCCTGGCACAACCAAACCATCACCTTTCTTTAAGTTATGATAAGAGGAATCTGCATACAGAATTTGGTGGTCTTAGCTCATACTGGTTAGGAGGAGTTTTTGAACAAACAGACAAACGCTCAAATGTATAGTAGATAAAACACCAGTTTGAGACTTGAACTTATAGTTAACATTTCTCACATTCTTCTTTTAAGACATGTCTTTTATCAATTTCATTTTCAGTAAAAAAAAAAAAAGTTTGCATTGAATCTCTTTTGTGTCCGAGTTTCCCGCCCCATGTTTCCTCTTTTGTCTGCATTAGTATATTTTTGGTAAGGTATTATGCCTTTTTGTTCTGGGTTAACATCCCCAATAGCAACCTTTTTTTTCTCTTTATTCTGAACCCTCCCTTTTTCATTTTTGTATTTCCTTTGTCTAATTTTGAGCCCTTTTTACCCACTTGGTTTGATATTGAATATTTTCTTTCACTTCTCTCTTTTTATCCAATGTTATATTAGTTCTTAGTCTAAATGAGTCCTTTTCACTGTTGATACAGTACTTTTCTTTTTATTGTTGCAATCCTGTTTTCTTTTCTCTCTCTCAGAGTGAGTTATTTTTGTGTTCACCTCTCCTGGAGCTTGTTTTGAGTGCTTATATTTTTCAGAGAGAAATCAAATTTTGTGTTGTGCTAATCTTTGCTTCTCTTGTAGTGAATCTTTTCTTTTTCATCTTTGTCGCTGATTTTGTTAAGTTCTTTTTTGTTTATATAAGGCTTTTCTTTTCTTTCATATATGAAGAATTCTTCTCTTCAGCATCTATTCCAACCAGGCTATGGGATAACAAACCTTGATGAAAAATATTTGTTAGTTTCTACGTTACAGGAAAAAAAAGTATTTAACGTATAAAGTTATCTGTGCACAAGCTTTTAGGTCCCAATAATTAAACATATGAAAAACAGGAATATCATCCAGCAATATTATAAAATAATCAAATTCGGATTCACTATGCCCCAACTTTAAATCTAAATATATTTGGTTATAACACTGTAAAGTCTTTTCAGGGGTATCGACATTAGGTGACAACTTTTAACTGCCATTTTTAAATAAGGTATAAGAACATAAGAACATAAGAATGGCCATACTGGGTCAGACCAAAGGTCCATCGAGCCCAGCATCCCATCTGCCGACGGTGGCCAATGCCAGGTGCCCCAGAGAAGGAGAACAGAAGACAATGATCAAGTGATTTATCTCCTGCCATCCATCTCCTGCCCTTGTTATGAAGGCTAGGGCACCATACTTTATCCCTGGCTAATAGCCATTTATGGACCTAACCTGCAAAAATTTATCAAGCTCTTTTTTAAACCCTAATAGAGTCCTGGCCTTCACAGCCTCCTCGGGCAAGGAGTTCCACAGGTTGACTGTGCGCTGTGTGAAGAAAAATTTCCTTTTATTAGTTTTGAACCTACTACCCATCAATTTCATTTGGTGTCCCCTAGTTCTTGTATTATGGGAAAAGGTAAATAATTTTTCTATAATCACTTTCTCCACACCATTCATGATTTTATATACCTCTATCATATCGCCCCTCAATCGCCTTTTTTCCAAACTGAAAAGTCCCAGTCTCTCTAGCCTCTCCCCATATGGGACCCTTTCCAAGCCCCTAATCATCTTAGTCGCCCTTTTCTGAACCTTTTCTAATGCCAATATATCTTTTTTGAGGTGAGGAGACCACATCTGCACGCAGTACTCGAGATGTGGGCGTACCATAGTTTTATATAGGGGAAGTATGATATCTTTTGTCTTATTATCTATCCCTTTTTTAATAATTCCTAACATCCTATTTGCCTTACTAACTGCCGCTGCACACTGCGTGGATGTCTTCATAGAACTATCCACTATAACTCCAAGATCCCTTTCCTGATCTGTCGTAGCTAAATTCGACCCCATCATGTAGTACGTGTAATTTGGGTTATTTTTTCCAACATGCATTACCTTACACTTACCCACATTAAATTTCATTTGCCATTTTGCTGCCCAATCACTCAGTTTGCTGAGATCTTTTTGTAGTTCTTCACAATCCCTTTTGCTTTTGACTGTCCTGAACAACTTTGTGTCATCTGCAAACTTGGCCACCTCACTGCTTACCTCATTTTCTAGATCATTGATGAACAAGTTGAACAGGATTGGTCCCAGTACTGACCCCTGGGGAACACCACTAGTTACCCTCCTCCATTGTGAAAATTTACCATTTATTCCCACCCTTTGTTTTCTGTCTTTTAACCAATTCTTGATCCATGAAAGGACCTTTCCTCCTATCCCATGACCACCTAATTTACGTAAAAGCCTTTGGTGTGGGACCGTGTCAAAGGCTTTCTGGAAATCTAGGTATATTATATCCACTGGGTGCCCCTTGTCCGCATGTTTATTAACCCCTTCAAAGAATTCTAACAGATTAGTTAGACACGACTTCCCTCTGCAGAAACCATGCTGACTTTTGCCCAACAATTCGTGCTCTTCTATGTGCCTTGCAATTTTACTCTTTACTAGTGTTTCTACTAATTTGCCTGGTACTGATGTTAAACTTATCGGTCTATAATTGCCAGGATCTCCTCTAGAGCCTTTTTTAAATATTGGTGTTATATTGGCCATCTTCCAGTCATTTGGTACCAAAGTGGATTTAAAGGATAGGTTACAAACCACTGTTAATAACTCCGCAATTTCACATTTGAGTTCTTTCAGAACCCTTGGGTGAATGCCGTCTGGTCCCGGAGACTTGTTACTATTCAGCTTATCAATTAATTCCATAACCTCCTCTAATGTCACTTCAATCTGAGTGAGTTCCTCAGATTTGTCACCTAAAAAGGCTGGCTCAGATTTAGGAACCTCTGTAACATCCTCAGCCGTGAAGACTGAAGCAAAGAAATCATTTAATCGCTCCGCAATGGCACTGTCTTCCTTGATCGCTCCTTTTATATCTTTATCATCCAAGGGCCCCACTGCTTTTTTAGCGGGCTTCCTGCTTCTAATGTATTTAAAAAACATTTTACTATCATTTTTTGAATTTTTGGCTAGCTGTTCCTCAAACTCTTTTTTGGCTTTTCTTACTACATTATGACACTTAATTTGGGAGTGTTTATGTTCCTTTCTATTTTCCTCACTAGGATTTGACTTCCACTTTTTAAAAGCTGCCCTTTTCTCTCTCACTGCCTTTTTAACATGGCTGTTTAGCCATGGTGGTTCTTTGTTAGGTCTCTTACTGTGTTTTTTTATTTGGGGTATGAAATTGAAAGTGTCAATGAACTTTATATCTCCCTCGCTTTTGATTCAATATGTTGCCAGAGTTTTATGAAGTCATAAATTCATTCTTTTACCTCAGCTGACCTGAGTAAAGATAGCTTCATATTATATAGAATCTACATTTTTTATACTCCATATGAAATCAAATTATTTTAATAGTTTATTTAGTAATGCTTCCCAAACTAGCCTGGATTCATTTGTCTCAAAGGATGTTGAAAAGGAAAAAAAAATAGTGAGGGAAATCAACACTGAAAGTGGACATTTTCCTTTAAAAAATACTAGATCCAACTGAATGACTTTTGATAACTACATCCAAAAATAGGTCTTGTAAATTTTCATTTCTGATAGAAGACAGGATTATAGGTCTTGGTAACAGAAAGTTGTCATCATGTGCTAAAAAGGGCTGTTAATTCCCAAAAGAATAGACATGCTATTCTGATATCGTGCATTTAATACGTTAAGTCTCAATAGAAAACATTTTAAAGTTTTGTCATAACATTACACAGTTCCAAAGACAGCACAACTTACCCATCACATTGCACTGTTTTGACAAATGTGTATCTGGATCTGGCTGTGGAAAAGATTTTAAATTGCCATATGGTATCTAGCTGATACCTTTAACCATGTTTTAATTGCCTCTTGACAAATATTCAATCCAGAACAAGCTTCCTACCCAATTCTTTAATGATCAGAACAGATACAGAGATTACTACATTAAGGAATAAGCAATCTTTTACTGAAACTGTAGACTCTGAACAGCTTAGCCTCATGTAAATGAACAAGAATTATATATAGGATATTTGCCCTAATTTCTTTCATATCTATTTGTAACTGTTCCAGTCATCATTTGTATACAACCATACAGTATTACAGCATGCCTTACCCACGATCGTCAGATAAAAGCCCACCTGGGGAAGGAAAGACCCAGCCATGCCCCTTCTGCCTGAGGCCCCGCTCCTGGAGCAAAGCCCCACCCACCCCACAGCCCAATCCTACCTGGCCACATGGAAAGCTGGGGCTATTGTGATGCCCCTGGCCAGCCCTCCTCAACAGCAGGGGAAAGCGATGCTGCCCCACCATGGCCCCATCCCCTCACCCCCCTGCCAGGCTGCTGAGCTGGATTGCCTTCTCCAGGGGCCAGGGAGAGCCGGACTGCCACGTCGCGATTCCAGCCTTCCCCAACAGCAGCCCCAGCCTTAGGCAGTAGGTCATATAGGCAGTGTTGGGGAGGCTGTGCCTTCCCTTGCCTACATTACCGACTGCCCATGTGCCTTACCAAGATGCAGCTTTCTCCATTAGACTGATAATATTTGGTCACATCAAGAATATCTGTGACATTAAGGACATACCATCTAATTGCTTTAGCATTGTGATTTACCAGCTAGGCACTAGGGCGGACCAGGCCGGGTCTGGGCACAGCCAAGGGTGTCTGCTCAGGGCGAATTGCTTAAATTTGGGGCTCTCTATAGCCCCCAGACTGGAGACCTTCCCAAATAGGCCACAAACCAGTCCCACAGAGTGCTTCAGCTGCCTGCCTGGCCAGCCAGAAGCTTCATGAGCAAAACCCTCCGACACCCCAGAAATATCCGTGTCCCAGATGGCCCCGGGCCTCATACACAGCTGAGCCAATCCTTTCGCATCTAGAATCTAAAGGTTTATTACTAAAAGAAAGAAAAGCATGAGAGTAAGGTTGTTAAAGTATCATACATTACATGCATCGAATCTCCCAGTTCTCGATGCAGGCTTGCAGCAGAGATGTTATAACTGCTGGCTTAAAAGTCCTTGGTGTACATCCTATGTCAGGATGGGTCCACAGTTCTTCCCGGCTCCTGATTCCCTGCGAGGCCGCATCTGGGGTCAGGTGCAGATCTGAAGACCAAGATGGAGTCAGCCACATGGCATATTTATATCCCCTCCTGGCTTCCTCCAAGCTGGAGAGAGTCACATGGCCAGTGGCCAGGTGTGTCTTTGGCCTCCAGAGGTCCATTGTTCCCTGGAGCTTTGCTCATTAGCATGTCCATGGGCAAACATTCCTGGCCCATTGCTCTGCCTCAGACAGAGAATCTTTCACCATCAACACAGAGTACGTATTTATAACTTCACACACAGACATTATACAGGTATATGAATAGCATATGTAGAATCAGAAGAAAGTAAGCTTTCACTTGACACCTCACATGGCCCCCTTTGTACCAACCTTTGGGGCAAACACCCCTCCCTCTCCATGGGTGCAGCAGTGATCTGGCTGCTCCCCACAAAATCCAGTAACGTGACAGCTAGCATGTTGCCATTTGTTGTAGGGATTTTAGATATAGTGTAATTGAATGGTCGTGTAATTGCACAAAATGCTATCAGTTACATGAGTATTTGATAGTCCCCAGAGGTGGGACCATCAGCCAGGTCACTCCTGATCCTACTCCCAGGGAGCCCCCTTCCACCCCGCGCTACTGCCTGTGATACAGAGGCAGCTGTATGGAGTGGCAGCAGCCCTATTCGCGGGGGTCCAAGCTCCCCACGGATACAGATACGGCTGTTCTGCTGGATGTGGAACAGCCTCTGTCCACAAGGAGCTCGGACCCCCTGGGGACAAGGGCTGACGCCATGAAGCAGCCTCTGCCCATGGCAGCCCAGCCTCAACGTGGAGAGAGGTTGCTTTGTGTCAGCCTCCCACCTCATCCTCCATCACCCTCTGCTGTTGCCTCTGATAGAGACAGCAGTGCGGGGGGAGAGGCAGGTGGCACTGTGGAGGTGGTTTTGGGTCAACTCCCTCTAGCACTGGCTCCTGGTTGCCCCTTCTCATTGCCTCTGTATGAGGCAGCAAGGGTGGTGGCAGGTGTGTCCACAGAGTCAATAGGCGTGAGGAGCTGGCTTGAAAGCCAGTTTCCCATGTGTATCATACTACATTATGACACTTAATTTGGGAGTGTTTATGTTCCTTTCTATTTTCCTCACTAGGATTTGACTTCCACTTTTTAAAAGCTGCCCTTTTCTCTCTCACTGCCTTTTTAACATGGCTGTTTAGCCATGGTGGTTCTTTGTTAGGTCTCTTACTGTGTTTTTTTATTTGGGGTATGAAATTGAAAGTGTCAATGAACTTTATATCTCCCTCGCTTTTGATTCAATATGTTGCCAGAGTTTTATGAAGTCATAAATTCATTCTTTTACCTCAGCTGACCTGAGTAAAGATAGCTTCATATTATATAGAATCTACATTTTTTATACTCCATATGAAATCAAATTATTTTAATAGTTTATTTAGTAATGCTTCCCAAACTAGCCTGGATTCATTTGTCTCAAAGGATGTTGAAAAGGAAAAAAAAATAGTGAGGGAAATCAACACTGAAAGTGGACATTTTCCTTTAAAAAATACTAGATCCAACTGAATGACTTTTGATAACTACATCCAAAAATAGGTCTTGTAAATTTTCATTTCTGATAGAAGACAGGATTATAGGTCTTGGTAACAGAAAGTTGTCATCATGTGCTAAAAAGGGCTGTTAATTCCCAAAAGAATAGACATGCTATTCTGATATCGTGCATTTAATACGTTAAGTCTCAATAGAAAACATTTTAAAGTTTTGTCATAACATTACACAGTTCCAAAGACAGCACAACTTACCCATCACATTGCACTGTTTTGACAAATGTGTATCTGGATCTGGCTGTGGAAAAGATTTTAAATTGCCATATGGTATCTAGCTGATACCTTTAACCATGTTTTAATTGCCTCTTGACAAATATTCAATCCAGAACAAGCTTCCTACCCAATTCTTTAATGATCAGAACAGATACAGAGATTACTACATTAAGGAATAAGCAATCTTTTACTGAAACTGTAGACTCTGAACAGCTTAGCCTCATGTAAATGAACAAGAATTATATATAGGATATTTGCCCTAATTTCTTTCATATCTATTTGTAACTGTTCCAGTCATCATTTGTATACAACCATACAGTATTACAGCATGCCTTACCCACGATCGTCAGATAAAAGCCCACCTGGGGAAGGAAAGACCCAGCCATGCCCCTTCTGCCTGAGGCCCCGCTCCTGGAGCAAAGCCCCACCCACCCCACAGCCCAATCCTACCTGGCCACATGGAAAGCTGGGGCTATTGTGATGCCCCTGGCCAGCCCTCCTCAACAGCAGGGGAAAGCGATGCTGCCCCACCATGGCCCCATCCCCTCACCCCCCTGCCAGGCTGCTGAGCTGGATTGCCTTCTCCAGGGGCCAGGGAGAGCCGGACTGCCACGTCGCGATTCCAGCCTTCCCCAACAGCAGCCCCAGCCTTAGGCAGTAGGTCATATAGGCAGTGTTGGGGAGGCTGTGCCTTCCCTTGCCTACATTACCGACTGCCCATGTGCCTTACCAAGATGCAGCTTTCTCCATTAGACTGATAATATTTGGTCACATCAAGAATATCTGTGACATTAAGGACATACCATCTAATTGCTTTAGCATTGTGATTTACCAGCTAGGCACTAGGGCGGACCAGGCCGGGTCTGGGCACAGCCAAGGGTGTCTGCTCAGGGCGAATTGCTTAAATTTGGGGCTCTCTATAGCCCCCAGACTGGAGACCTTCCCAAATAGGCCACAAACCAGTCCCACAGAGTGCTTCAGCTGCCTGCCTGGCCAGCCAGAAGCTTCATGAGCAAAACCCCTCCGACACCCCAGAAATATCCGTGTCCCAGATGGCCCCGGGCCTCATACACAGCTGAGCCAATCCTTTCGCATCTAGAATCTAAAGGTTTATTACTACAAGAAAGAAAAGCATGAGTGTAAGGCTGTTAATGTATCATACATTACATGCATCGAATCTCCCAGTTCTCGATGCAGGCTTGCAGCAGAGACGTTATAACTGCTGGCTTAAAAGTCCTTGGTGTCCATCCTATGTCAGGATGGGTCCACAGTTCTTCCTAGCTCGTGATTCCCTGCGAGGCCGCATCTGGGGTCAGGAGGAGATCTGAAGACCAAGATGGAGTCAGCCACATGGCATATTTATATCCCCTCCTGGCTTCTTCCAAGCTGGAGAGAGTCACATGGCCAGTGGCCAGGTGTGTCTTTGGCCTCCAGAGGTCCATTGTTCCCTGGAGCTTTGCTCATTAGCATGTCCATGGGCAAACATTCCTGGCCCATTGCTCTGCCTCAGACAGAGAATCTTTCAGCATCAACACAGAGTACATATTTATAACTTCACACACAGACATTATACAATTACATGAATAGCATATGTAGAATCAGAAGAAAGTAAGCTTTCACTTGACACCTCACATGGCCCCCTTTGTACCAACCTTTGGGGCAAACACCCCTCCCTCTCCATGGGTGCAGCAGTGATCTGGCTGCTCCCCACAAAATCCAGTAACGTGACAGCTAGCATGTTGCCATTTGTTGTAGGGATTTTAGATATAGTGTAATTGAATGGTCGTGTAATTGCACAAAATGCTATCAGTTACATGAGTATTTGATAGTCCCCAGAGGTGGGACCATCAGCCAGGTCACTCCTGATCCTACTCCCAGGGAGCCCCCTTCCACCCCGCGCTACTGCCTGTGATACAGAGGCAGCTGTATGGAGTGGCAGCAGCCCTATTCGCGGGGGTCCAAGCTCCCCACGGATACAGATACGGCTGTTCTGCTGGATGTGGAACAGCCTCTGTCCACAAGGAGCTCGGACCCCCTGGGGACAAGGGCTGACGCCATGAAGCAGCCTCTGCCCATGGCAGCCCAGCCTCAACGTGGAGAGAGGTTGCTTTGTGTCAGCCTCCCACCTCATCCTCCATCACCCTCTGCTGTTGCCTCTGATAGAGACAGCAGTGCGGGGGGAGAGGCAGGTGGCACTGTGGAGGTGGTTTTGGGTCAACTCCCTCTAGCACTGGCTCCTGGTTGCCCCTTCTCATTGCCTCTGTATGAGGCAGCAAGGGTGGTGGCAGGTGTGTCCACAGAGTCAATAGGCGTGAGGAGCTGGCTTGAAAGCCAGTTTCCCATGTGTATCATAGAATCATAGAATCATAGAGCTAGAAGAAACATGAGAAAGTCATCAAGTCCAGCCCCCTGCCCAAGACAGGACCAATCCCAACTAAATCAACCTAGCCAGGGCTTTGTCAAGCCGAGACTTAAAAACCTCTAGGAATGGAGATTCTACCACCTCCCTAGGTAATCCATTCCAGCACTTCATCACTCTCCCAGTGAAATAGTTTTTCCTAATATCCAACCAAGACCTCCCCCACTGTAACTTGAGACCATTTTTGCTCCTTGTTCTGCCATCCGTCTCTACTGTGAACAGCCTTTCTCCATCCTCTTTGGAACCTCTCTTCAGGAAGTTGAAGGCTGCTATCAAATCCTCCCTCATTCTTCTCTTTTGCAGACTAAATAACCCCAAATCCCTAAGCCTCTCCTCATAGGTCATGTGCTCCAGCCCCCTAATCATTTTAGTTGCCCTCCACTGGACCCTCTCCAATGCATCCACATACTTTCTGTAGTGGGGGGCCCAGAAGTGGACACAATACTCCAGATGTGGCCTCACCAGTGCCGAATAAAGGGGAATAATCACTTCTCTATATCTGCTGGCAATGCTCCTCCTAATGCAACCTAATAGACCATTTGCCTTCTTGGCTACAAGGGTACACTGTTGACTCATATCCAGCTTCTCATCCATTGTAATCCCCAGATCCTTTTCTGCAGAACTGCTACTTAGCCGTTCAGTCCCCAGCCTGTAACAATGCTTGGGATTCTTCTGTCCCAAGTGCAGGACTCTGCACTTGACCTTGTTGAACCTCATCAGATTTCTTTTAGCCCAATCCTCTAATCTGTATAGGTCACTCTGGACCCTATCCCTGCCCTCCAGCGTATCTACCTCTCCCCCTAGTTTAGTGTCATCTGCAAACTTGCTGAGGGTTCAATCTATCCCCTCATCTAGGTCATTAATAAAGATGTTGAACAAAACTGGTCCTAGAACCGATCCTTGGGGAACTCCGTAGAAACCGACCGCCAACCTGACATCGAGCCGTTAATCACTACCTGTTGGACCTGACAGTCTAGCCAGCTTTCTATCCATCTTACAGTCCATGTATCCAATCCATACTTCCTTAACTTGCTGGCAAGAATATTATGGGAGATCGTATCAAAAGCTTTGCTAAAGTCAAGGCATATCACATCCACTGTGTAAAGTAATTGACTTGTCCCATGGGTTCCTCCCCGTGTGGACACTATTTATTGGGCGTCTCCGCGCTTTTTCCCATTCCCGTATTCCCCAACACAAATCAAACGCGACGGAAGTCCTCCAGTCCTCTGGCTGGAGATCTCATTCTTCAAGGCTACCGCCCTGGCTGCACCGCAATTTCCTCTCGGTGACAGAGCAGGGGGGCTGAGGCCCATCCTCTCTCCAAGCCCCAGCCCAGGGCCCTAAGGCAGGGAAGGAATCTCCCTGCACAGCGGACGGGGTAGTTGCCCCTAACCCACCCGCTCTTGGGTTCCATGGCCCCGCCCTGAGCCGCTTCCTACTCTTTTTCCGCGACCCCTTCTCCCCCCCTTCTCCACCAAGGGGGGGGTCCCCTACTGACCCCCTGGCTCGTTCCGTCTTGCTTACCCCCCTCTTGGCGTCTGCCCACCACTTTTTAATCATCCTGCTGAGCCAGCGGGTGACATCATCCGCCCGTATCCTGGCGGCGTCTCTGGTGACATCATCGGGAGTTGCCCCGGGCTGCGCACTACCTCCCGGCACGGCCGAGTTGGCAGACACCGGACGCGCGGCAACCTGCCCGGCCTCCGCACGCTCCCGCCATCCCTGGGGAGTTCGTCCCAGCTCTCCGGAGTGCGGGACCGGAGCACCCCATCACACACTGACTTTCCCATATCCACAGAGTCAGTTACCTCATCATAGAAGCTAATCAGATTGGTCAGGAATGACTTGCCCTTGGTGAATCCATGTTCACTATTCCTGATCACTTTCTCCTCTTCCAAGTGCTTCAAAATGGATTCCTTGAGGTTCCCCTCCATGATTTTTCCGGTGACTGAGGTAAGGCTGACTGGTCTGTAGTTCCCTGGATTGTCCTTCTTCCCTTTTTTAAGGATGGGCTCTACATTTGCTTTTTTCCAATCATCTGGGATCTCTCCCGATCTCCACGAGTTTTCAGAGATAATGGCCAAGACATTTGCCAACTCAGCTCCAGCTTGACCCCCTCAGCCTCTGTGCTGCTGCTTCTCTAGCAGAGGCAGCAGCGTGGGGGTCGGGGAGGCAGGTGGATCTGTTGCTCATGGGGAGCATCTTTTAAGCACACTCTTTACAGGCACCAACTCCTGCCCCCGCCCTTGCTGCCTCTGATACAGAGGCAGCAAGGGGAAGGGGAATGCGTGTAGCCAACAAGATTAACCGAGAAGGCTAGGCTTCCTGGTTAATTGTATAGTCCACTACACGTTGGCATCCCTAATTTGCTGGCTAACATCTTGTTATATTACCTTCTGAAAAAATAAGGTATGGGATGTTTGAGTTATGCTACTACAAAAACAAAAGTCTTAATATTATTAAAGGCTTCAATTATTTTTAAAAGATAACATGCATCAATGCAAGTCAATGTTACATGTATATTTACAAAGTTAGAGAACAAGAATGGAAACCCTCAGTGCTTGCTTAAAGTATATATTAAAACTACATATGCAAACTTCATATGCAAACTTTGATCTTGCAGACAAAAAAAAATCACCCTCTTTAAGAGTGTCCATATTTTAATTCAGTAAGAGAAACAAAACAGCAGCTCTCAAACAGAGATCTAATAGGTCAAGTTCCAGTCAAGAGCAAATTGTTTTGTCTGAGTCACAAATCTAATCAAATATTTCCTGACTGACTCCATATTTTCCAAATTTTTATCTCTTTCATTTGTGGATGCTGTGATATTCTTATTACAAGGATCACAATACTACAAAACACAATAGATGTGATCTTCCTGAAATAATGTATTACACTCATGGTTGGGTAACACTGTTGATTATTTTCCACAGAGGACTTTTCAAATAAGGCTATTTAACTGTTAGGTACCATTTACTAGTGCTAAATGAAAGATATTTCTAAATTTTTCTTCTAAAGTTGTGTATAAATTAAATGGTACCACTATGAGGTTGAATTCTCAATTTTAAAATTGACACATATCATCTGAATCAATCATCCTAGTCCATACATTTGACTTATTGTTTCAAAAGGAAATTTCACTAATCTGAAATATTTATTTTTTCCTGAAATCCACCATTCAGCCATTGGGGAAAAAGCAAATAATAAAGGCCTCCTGATTTTAAGGAACTGCCCTTAAAAATAGCCATCATTAGATGCAGTCAAGATATTCACAGCTGTGCTCATTTCTGCCAATAGCATCAGTGATGCTTGTTCACAGATAGAAAAATAAACAAAGAGAACCATGTTAACTTCTGTTGCATTTGAAAAAAATAATTGCAATGGTTTCAAATAAGGAAAAAGACAAATATGGTACAGTAATGTTCTTCTCCATCATCTAAAAATAATGAGGGCAACCTTTCCTAGGCAATGACTCACAGGGCCAGCAAAGATCAGTTGCCAACAAGAGATGATATTTTATTAATGGTTGGACAAAATTGTACTTGAAAATTTTGGCAGATCTTATTATGGTCAGTTAAGCAATAGGGTTGCCCTTTGCCAACCTTTGGCCCAGAAAGAGATTTAAAAAAAAATCCTGTAAGACATGGAATTGCTTAATGGAGATGATATTTAGCAGTGATCTCTAAAGTAGAAAAGGTAGAAGCTGATAGTGCCCATTTAACATTAGCAACATCAATAATTCCTCTGTAAAGCATCTCCAAACATTAAAGTGTTCCCTCTTCATTTTACTGAGTTGGCATTAAATTATGCTTTTATCAATGTATCAATTTCATTATTAGAGCTGGGTAGGAAATGGAATTGTTTATTTCACAAAAACATTCACTGCTTCCAAATTGGAATAAGTCAGAAATATGAATTTTTCCATGATACAGAATTTTCAAAAGAATTCCATTTCAGGAGAATTGAAACTTATTTTCTTCCTAAAAATACAGGGCAGCCAGGGAACTCTTAAGCCCAGCTGAACTCTTAAATTCAGCTCCCAGGCTAGCAATCAACAAGCCAAAGAGCCAGCCAGCCTGCTTGCGTTCCATTGAGAGTTTTAATGGAATCAACAGTTTTCTCATGATCCTTCCATTCTGCTGAATCTGCATTTTTTGATGGAAAACTGGTCCACTAGCAAACTTTCAGATCTACCCAGCAGAATATTATGACTCTCATGAACATTACTGACTTTTGCAAGCAAACATATTTATTGGGCGTCTCCGCGCTTTTTCCCATTCCCGTATTCCCCAACACAAATCAAACGCGACGGAAGTCCTCCAGTCCTCTGGCTGGAGATCTCATTCTTCAAGGCTACCGCCCTGGCTGCACCGCAATTTCCTCTCGGTGACAGAGCAGGGGGGCTGAGGCCCATCCTCTCTCCAAGCCCCAGCCCAGGGCCCTAAGGCAGGGAAGGAATCTCCCTGCACAGCGGACGGGGTAGTTGCCCCTAAACCCACCCGCTCTTGGGTTCCATGGCCCCGCCCTGAGCCGCTTCCTACTCTTTTTCCGCGACCCCTTCTCCCCCCCTTCTCCACCAAGGGGGGGGTCCCCTACTGACCCCCTGGCTCGTTCCGTCTTGCTTACCCCCCTCTTGGCGTCTGCCCACCGCTTTTTAATCATCCTGCTGAGCCAGCGGGTGACATCATCCGCCCGTATCCTGGCGGCGTCTCTGGTGACATCATCGGGAGTTGCCCCGGGCTGCGCACTACCTCCCGGCACGGCCGAGTTGGCAGACACCGGACGCGCGGCAACCTGCCCGGCCTCCGCACGCTCCCGCCATCCCTGGGGAGTTCGTCCCAGCTCTCCGGAGTGCGGGACCGGAGCACCCCATCACACACTGACTTTCCCATATCCACAGAGTCAGTTACCTCATCATAGAAGCTAATCAGATTGGTCAGGAATGACTTGCCCTTGGTGAATCCATGTTCACTATTCCTGATCACTTTCTCCTCTTCCAAGTGCTTCAAAATGGATTCCTTGAGGTTCCCCTCCATGATTTTTCCGGTGACTGAGGTAAGGCTGACTGGTCTGTAGTTCCCTGGATTGTCCTTCTTCCCTTTTTTAAGGATGGGCTCTACATTTGCTTTTTTCCAATCATCTGGGATCTCTCCCGATCTCCACGAGTTTTCAGAGATAATGGCCAAGACATTTGCCAACTCAGCTCCAGCTTGACCCCCTCAGCCTCTGTGCTGCTGCTTCTCTAGCAGAGGCAGCAGCGTGGGGGTCGGGGAGGCAGGTGGATCTGTTGCTCATGGGGAGCATCTTTTAAGCACACTCTTTACAGGCACCAACTCCTGCCCCCGCCCTTGCTGCCTCTGATACAGAGGCAGCAAGGGGAAGGGGAATGCGTGTAGCCAACAAGATTAACCGAGAAGGCTAGGCTTCCT
Source organism: Pelochelys cantorii (assembly GCA_032595735.1). Lineage (NCBI taxonomy): Eukaryota > Metazoa > Chordata > Testudines > Trionychidae > Pelochelys > Pelochelys cantorii. Next base: position 305,488,812 of record CM064326.1, on the reverse strand, counting down.
GGTTAATTGTATAGTCCACTACACGTTGGCATCCCTAATTTGCTGGCTAACATCTTGTTATATTACCTTCTGAAAAAATAAGGTATGGGATGTTTGAGTTATGCTACTACAAAAACAAAAGTCTTAATATTATTAAAGGCTTCAATTATTTTTAAAAGATAACATGCATCAATGCAAGTCAATGTTACATGTATATTTACAAAGTTAGAGAACAAGAATGGAAACCCTCAGTGCTTGCTTAAAGTATATATTAAAACTACATATGCAAACTTCATATGCAAACTTTGATCTTGCAGACAAAAAAAAATCACCCTCTTTAAGAGTGTCCATATTTTAATTCAGTAAGAGAAACAAAACAGCAGCTCTCAAACAGAGATCTAATAGGTCAAGTTCCAGTCAAGAGCAAATTGTTTTGTCTGAGTCACAAATCTAATCAAATATTTCCTGACTGACTCCATATTTTCCAAATTTTTATCTCTTTCATTTGTGGATGCTGTGATATTCTTATTACAAGGATCACAATACTACAAAACACAATAGATGTGATCTTCCTGAAATAATGTATTACACTCATGGTTGGGTAACACTGTTGATTATTTTCCACAGAGGACTTTTCAAATAAGGCTATTTAACTGTTAGGTACCATTTACTAGTGCTAAATGAAAGATATTTCTAAATTTTTCTTCTAAAGTTGTGTATAAATTAAATGGTACCACTATGAGGTTGAATTCTCAATTTTAAAATTGACACATATCATCTGAATCAATCATCCTAGTCCATACATTTGACTTATTGTTTCAAAAGGAAATTTCACTAATCTGAAATATTTATTTTTTCCTGAAATCCACCATTCAGCCATTGGGGAAAAAGCAAATAATAAAGGCCTCCTGATTTTAAGGAACTGCCCTTAAAAATAGCCATCATTAGATGCAGTCAAGATATTCACAGCTGTGCTCATTTCTGCCAATAGCATCAGTGATGCTTGTTCACAGATAGAAAAATAAACAAAGAGAACCATGTTAACTTCTGTTGCATTTGAAAAAAATAATTGCAATGGTTTCAAATAAGGAAAAAGACAAATATGGTACAGTAATGTTCTTCTCCATCATCTAAAAATAATGAGGGCAACCTTTCCTAGGCAATGACTCACAGGGCCAGCAAAGATCAGTTGCCAACAAGAGATGATATTTTATTAATGGTTGGACAAAATTGTACTTGAAAATTTTGGCAGATCTTATTATGGTCAGTTAAGCAATAGGGTTGCCCTTTGCCAACCTTTGGCCCAGAAAGAGATTTAAAAAAAAATCCTGTAAGACATGGAATTGCTTAATGGAGATGATATTTAGCAGTGATCTCTAAAGTAGAAAAGGTAGAAGCTGATAGTGCCCATTTAACATTAGCAACATCAATAATTCCTCTGTAAAGCATCTCCAAACATTAAAGTGTTCCCTCTTCATTTTACTGAGTTGGCATTAAATTATGCTTTTATCAATGTATCAATTTCATTATTAGAGCTGGGTAGGAAATGGAATTGTTTATTTCACAAAAACATTCACTGCTTCCAAATTGGAATAAGTCAGAAATATGAATTTTTCCATGATACAGAATTTTCAAAAGAATTCCATTTCAGGAGAATTGAAACTTATTTTCTTCCTAAAAATACAGGGCAGCCAGGGAACTCTTAAGCCCAGCTGAACTCTTAAATTCAGCTCCCAGGCTAGCAATCAACAAGCCAAAGAGCCAGCCAGCCTGCTTGCGTTCCATTGAGAGTTTTAATGGAATCAACAGTTTTCTCATGATCCTTCCATTCTGCTGAATCTGCATTTTTTGATGGAAAACTGGTCCACTAGCAAACTTTCAGATCTACCCAGCAGAATATTATGACTCTCATGAACATTACTGACTTTTGCAAGCAAACATATTCCAAGTAAATATGGGAAAGTGCTAAATTTATACTACCCTTTAGAGTCCCCTATTTACACACACACAAGGAATTCTTTTTACCAGCATGAACGTGTTTATGCCAGTACCATTATTTCACTGAGCTGCAGACAACACTATGAGTAATTACCATCTCTTCCTCTTCTGTTCTAAACTCCTGCATAGTGGTAATGTCCATGTGAAATAGAAGATAGGAACATGATTTCTCTATGGGAGTAAATGTAGTCTAGTGGATTGTGTACAAGCCTCGACTTGGAAAGTCTCCATTCAATTCCCTGATTCCCCACAGACTTCCTGTGTCATCTCAGGCAAGTCACTTGGTCTTTTAACATCAAAAGACTGAGGTGTTCAGATACTACAGTAATAGAGGTCTTATAAGTGCCTAAGACAGATTAGTGTTTGTGCAGTAGCTAGCCAAGTTTGTATTTGTAAAGTACTGAGAATTATTTCAATGAAAGACCCTTTAAGATGTAATATCATTATCAACATTTTCAACAAATTGCGTACACCTGCAGCTAGTATGTGGTTATGTACACAATTACGAGCAGACATACTGGCATTTCTTGGGTCTTTAATGGAAATATTATTTTTTTAAATAAATGATAAATGCACATGCTTTATTTAAATTATTTTAAAAAACAAAGGAAAATGAAGGCTGGAGTGAGGGTTTGGGGGTAAGGAGAGGCTTAAGGCAGAGGGTTGGGCAGTGTGGGGGTACTCAAGACAAGGGGTAGGGGCCTCAGGGCAGGTGGAAGGAGGTGGGGCACAGGGGAAGAAGGTAGGGGTGCAGAAGTCAAGGCAAGTGGGAGGTGCAGGACTCAGGGCAGGGGGCTCAGGACATGGGGATGGGAAGTGTGGTGGGGCTTACTGGCAGCTCCTCTTAGGTGGGGCTGTGGCAGTGCTCCCTGGCCAGCGGCTTCTCCCGAGGGTCCAGGACTGTGCTCCTTGGGAAGGGGGAAAATCCAGGTCTGAGTGTTGGTCAGGTAGGAATTGGGGCTCCGTGGCTGGCCCCAGCCTCTAGCTGCCTCCCCCTGGCCTACAACCTGTCTGGGGCAGCAGCCCTGCCTGGCCTGCTGCATCCCTCCAGCATGGAGCTGCTCTGGGGAGGCCTTGGTTAGAGCAATGTCCCTCCCATTCTGCAGCCTGCTGGGGAGGAAGCACTCTGTGGGCTGGCCTGCCCTCCAGCTTCCCCCCTCCCTGCCCTGCAGCTGATCTGCAGGGGTGGTGCTTCAGGGGATACCTCCAGATTCGAGCAGCCCCCTGCATCCTGAAGCCTGTTTGAGGGATTTTTTTGGGGCTGGCCAGGTTCCGTGGGATGCCCCAGAGCCTGCAATCAATCTGGGGTGTATGAGGCTCTGGGGGCTATCCCTGGCCTCCAGCAGCCCCCCCGTGGCCTGCAAGCTGTCTGGGGTGGGGACAACCCACAGAGCCTGACCAGCCCCCCCAGAGAATCCCCCAAACAGGCTGCAGGATGGAAGGGGCTGCTTGAAGCTGGGGGTACTCACCCAGTCTGGTGGCAGGCAAGATGGCAGAGCCCCAGCCTTGCTAGCCACTGTTGTTGTGCTGCAGCCGCCCCCAGTGGCCTCTCTCAGTATAGCTTCCATCCTCTCTATGCCCTCCCTTTCATGTCCCTCCCCTCGCTACCTCCCCTCACTTTCCATGTTATGGAAAACAATCCCATTCCTGGCACAATCAAACCCTGGCTTTGGTTTAAGTCAGGAGAAGAGGAAGCTATATACCAGGGTGGCCAACACATTTAACTGGCCCTTTAAGAAACAAGCTTAGGCTTTTTGGCCATATCAGGCTCCCATCGACAGCCGCCCCAGTGAGCACAGGGGAGCCGGGGGCTGGGGTGGAGCCAGGGGCCGTCTGGGCGGGGCGCAGGAATGGCTTTGCATGCCATACTTTTGGGAGAGAAGAGCTGCATGCAGCTCGCAAGCCGCGGGTTGGCCACCCTGTTGTATACCAAATTTGGTGGTCTTACTGGAGAGCAGAGATTATGTTTACTTGGACAATTCATGGATGTTCTGTGCCTTCATAATTTGGAACTAATGGGTTGTTTCTTCCCTGAGTTGATAGCTAGTTCCAGGCTTCAATATTTGGTACCTCCAAGATAACTATTGCTAATCAAATAATTTCTCTCTCTTGTTCTTTGGCTCAGTGCACTTTAGTAATAACTTTGGGATTTTGTTTTCACCTTTTAATTTCCAATCAGCTCATTTGCAGGTTTTGAAATTATTCTGGATTATGGCAAATGCACAAAAAATGTTAGGATGAAGACAGAAATGTAAAGAGTTCTTCTCACCTCTGCAACCAATTATTGACACATTGACGACAGGTCGTGCCTCCAAAACCGTCAATCTCTGGTCCAGCAACATCCATGGTCCTGGAGCAGAGAGCTCGATATAGCCTAGTGGCAGGAGGGCTATCTAAAAACGGGGCTGGGATGAAGCAGCAAGACGGGACAGGGGTAGGGGCTGCTGGCAACCCTGAGCAGCCTGCAGCAGGCGGACTGGAGCCAGCAGCAGCCCCCGGCAGCCTGCAGCACTGAGACCGGGTTCAGGGCAGCACCCACAGTGCAGTACTGGGCAGTCGACAGCCTGTGATAGTGCAAGGCCGAAGCCAGAGCCCCAAGCCACCAGTGGGAGAGGGGCCAGAGCTTGCAGGCTGCCACAGGGCAGGAGTTCAAGCGCTTGGCAGCCTGTGGCAGTAGGACCAGGGCCAAGGCCAGTGCCTCGGGCAGCCTGCGGAAGCATGGGGCCAGAGCCCATGGGCTGCTGTGGAGCTAGAGCTCCCGACAATTCCTGGGAGCCGTGGCAGCAGGACCGGGACCAGAGCCAGCCCCTACCAGCCCACAGCAGCAGGACCAGGGCTGGAGCTGGCAGCAGCCCCTGGCAGCTTGCAGCAGTGGGGCTGGGGTAGGACTTGCAGCAGCGCCTCGCAGGGCCGGAGCCAGAGGCTGTGGCAGCCCATGATACTGAGGGCTGCTGGAGCAAGCAAGCAGCTTCCTGCCAGGACAGCAGCAGCAGGGCTGGCCTGGGCCTGGACTAGTGAGGGAGCCCCTGAGCTGGCAGCGCTGAGAGTCGAGGGCTGAGGGACTATGGCAGGGAACCTTCCCTGGTCCAGCAAATTCCCTGATTCGGGACCAGTCAGGTCCCAAGGATGCCAGACCAGGGAGGTCCAACCTGCACCATGAATTGCTGGTAGGCTTCAGCTCATCCAGAAGGGCTGTGAGCTGGGAAATCAGACTTTCTGGTTTGCAGGCCCAAAGATGGCAGTAGCCCAGAGGAACTTGTCGTGTCCAAAGGTGAGACAGATTCCATAAACTGAACTGGTAGAAAAGGAGTTTACAAAAAAGGCTCCTTGGCCACATGGCTAGCTCGCACAATAAAAGTTTTCAATTAAAAATACAGGAGAAAATCCTGTAGTTGATATTCAATCATGTATAACTACCTACCGGTTATAGTAGATAAATTTGCCAGAATATACATCAATGTGCTCCACAAGTCAGAGAACAATTTCACATCTTCAGTGTTTCATTAAAATGAAGTTAAACTTCATAAGCAATGTTATGATACTGAGGTTCTGGCAAGCATGCTTATCTTGAGAGTAATAATTTTCATAATACAAATCTTGTTATACAACTGAATTAAGTCCAAGTGTCAGGAAAAAGAACTATGCAGTAACTACAAATTGTCTTGTACTTGTTTCTGTAAAAACACTTGTAAAATTTCTTGTTAAATATGGTAAATACAGGAAATATTTATCTGAAATATTTAGGCTTTAATTCTTTGTATTTCATGTGCATTTAAAGTACACCAGTGCAATGTGAGTGCCAAACAGTACTAGGTCAGGCGGATAACATTTGATACCACTTAGCACATGTGCAAGTGACTATGCAACGGCAGGGCAATGAAGAATCTGGTTCAGTGAGCACTAACATGCACTAATGTTTTTGAATGCAAGTAGCCAAATGGCTCCTGGTTGGTTGGTTTTAAAGCTTTAATAGCCTGCCTTTAGAATACAAATTAAAGTATGCATTTTAAATAGCTGTTTATTTAGTTGCAATGTATGTAGAAAGGCATATTTTGCTTTGCTTGATCAGTTATATTGCATTATATGAGAACATGCTTAAAAATAATTACTCCGGGAGCAACAATCAAATTAAGAAATTTGTGCTTAATATAACAACTGTGCAGCATGTTGATATAGAAAAGATTTATTTTTACCAAAAAAATTGGAAGTGCATTGCACAGCAGAACTGCAAAGTGGCAAAAATAATATTTTATTGCTAAAAGCAGAATGAAATCTTGTTACTGGCTGAGTTAAAACTCCATTGAGGTTGACAGGTGTGAACTCATCCTTCAATTAGCATAACTTTAAACATAAGCCCCCACCAAAGACAAAAGGTATATGCCAACTTGCCCAGAAATGGAATATTACTTTGGGTAGAGAGATGGGTGTGTGTGCAGTGTCATAAGCAGAGGTGGAGTAAGGTCTCGTAGGACCCTGGGTCAGAGCAAGTGGGGAGCCCCACTCCTGCCGGCAGTCCTGCCCCTATTCCCCACTTCTATGCACCCCACTTCTATGCACCCCATATCTGTCTTAGATAGTTCCCTTTTAATAGTAAAACCGGAAGAGTATTGGGGTCTTACTGAACTTGGTATGCATTTCATATGTAGAGGGATAATTCAGTCTGATGCTGACCTGTGGTACCCAATATATAGTTTAATTTGTGTATTGTGAGATATAGTAGGCATAATGGGTGAAATCCTGGCTCCACTGAAGCCAATGGCAAACAGCAGTCTGAATAGGCCACTCATCATTGACAAGGATGGTTGGACCTGCTGCCTATTCCGGCCCTGGCTGCCCCGTCTGTAGCCCTAGTACCTTCTTGGGTCCCTGTATCAGGGCTTCAGCCTGGGTCTGGGTTAAGGAAGTTAAATTTCATGTAGTCAACTAATTGACTAGTTGATAGATTTTCCATAGACTAGTTGATTAGTCATTAAGTGGGGGAGCCGCAGTGGGGTTAGCGCCTAGCAGCAGGTGCTAACACCGCTGTGGCTCTGCCTTTTGAATGTATTAAGAGCCTGTTGGCTCTTAATGCATTTAAAATGCTGAAGCACAGCAGGGGGGACCCTGTGCAAGCTGGGTCTCCCTCACTGCGCACCAGCCTTTTAAATGTATTAAGAGCTGGCTGGCTCTTAATACAGTTAAAAGGCTGAAGGGCAATGGGGGGAAGACCTAGAGTGAGCCGGGCCAGCTGATTCCTGGCTCATGACAAGTCCCCACACTGCACACCAGCCTTAAATGTAAAAAGCCTGGAGTGCATTGTGGGACTGGCACAAGCTGGGAACCAGCTGGGCCAGCTCACACCAGCTCCCCAACTCCTCCCCCCCATTTCTGAGTTTTAAATGCATTAAGAGCCATCAGGCTCTTAATACATTTTAAAAGCAGAGGCGCAGCATCTAGGACTGGGCATGAGCCAGGAATCAGCTGATTCCTGGCTAGTGCCCTGTCCTTGCTACCCCCTGCCTCCCCTACCTCCCCCTCCCGCGGGGATAATGCTAGGGGGAACTGGCTTTTAAGCTGGCTCCCCTCAGCACTGGCTCCTGCTCCCTCCCCCTTGCTGCAATGGTGGGGGAAGTGACCAGTCAAGGGATTAGTCGACTAGTTGCTTACATCCTTAGTGTGGGTCAGCCCAGAACTCCTCCGGCTTCCCTTGACTTTCCCCAGCACTGGTCAGTCCAAGGTACCTTCCCTAATAGGCAACTAGGTCCATCTTCCTCCAAAGCTGGAGAGACTGATCTCTCTCTGGCCAGCCCCTTTTTTATACTGCCCAGCCAGGCCCTGATTCACTACCTCAAGTAGTGACTGACTCCCAGCCTCAGCTCCCAGACCTGTTTTAACCTCTTATGTGCCAGTGCAGGACAACCACCTGTCACATACCACTTTTGGCACCACTGAGAAAACATCTCCATGAAAAGATTGGAGGGGAGTGTGTGCACCTGTGCCTTTCATTGAACTTTACATAACAGCAATAAAGCAGGGAAGTCTGTATGGAGAAAACACTAGGAATAAAATACACCATCTCTTCCTTTCCCATTACATACACATCAAGAAAAGGTTGCCTGGTACATTCATTATTTATGTTTCTTTTTTCCAGTGTCCCTCAATATGCTTCAGGGGAGCCATGAAGGGTTTTGATTTAAAGCTGTGTCTATTATTTGATTTTTCTTCAAGGGAGAAGTATCAAAGAACAACTGGAATTGCTCAGTGACTTTCTAAAACAATTACTTAAATCCTCAAAAGACATAATTGTTTTGACTCATGTTAACATTTAAGATCCCAAATGACGTAAGAGTTAAGGGCCAACTTTTGCCCTAACATGTGTTTCCCATTATTTTCTATCTTATCACTAAAAAACCCACTAAAGAAGCCCCACCAACTCACAGCAAGATATCCGCCTCTCTCAATTCATTCCATAGCCAATGAGCTTCAGCATCTTCACTCCATTCTCCAGGAGAAACCTGGACCAAGAGCCTTGCAGGCTGAACTGAAGGGCAGCAAAACTGGGCTCTGTGTTTGTGTTTAAACAGAGATTGATTAATTCATTGAATCGCATATTTTAATTCAACTACAACATGAAATGCTACAGGCAGTCACTGAAAGAAGGGCTCTTTTACACTAATGGAAATCTAGAATATTGCCAGCAAAATTGATGGGGTTATTCCAGTTTAACACAACTAAAATTGACTGCTGAATTTCTTTGTTTGAAGTCACTGCCTAAGACAGAGCACCAATTTTAAGCAAGGGTCACATCATACCACTATTTTGTAGAAGTGCATAGACTCTACAGTGATTTCCTAAGATAAATGTACAATGATTCTTTAAGAAGAAGAATTAACTTTGAGAAAAAAGATTATTATAATAAAAGAGGACTGTATATACCTTAGAGGTGCAGATTAGAAAGATGAAGCAACTGGAAAAAGTTAGACAGAATATTAATATTTCTTGTCTACTTAAGCTTCTGTTGTCAGGCTCTTGCTCATTTCCTTTTAATGGTTACATATATCTTTATTGGCAAACAACATCCACTCTACTGAAAGGGCTGTTGTGAAGTTTAATTGATGTTTGTTTAGAGCTTTGAGTCCTTATATGTGTTCAGCATTACTGAGTACCCATAATTACTATGTACTCAGCACCTATCAAAATTAGGACCAATGTGAATTTTGCCCGAATGAGGGCTCAGTTAAAGCTTCACAATTTTGTCCATGGAATTATATTTTTAATTCAGAAGTGTTTTGATTAGAAGATCTTATAAATAAGGTTGTCCTAATAGTGTTTCAGAGAAACATAAGCCTATGAAAACTATTATAGACTCTCAACTGTATTTCAGCCACATTGTTACTTTTAATTTTGTGACTGTATCAGATTAAATACTGCAGAGACTTGGTCTGGCTCTGTAGAGTTTAAATTAATTGCACACATTCGATTCAAGTCATTACCAAAACAGAAAAGATTTAAAGTCCAGGTGAATTCCCTTCCTCCACCTTTCCCAAAATGTGACAGTTATATAGGTATGTGGCATGCTATTATTTCATCAACTAAACATGCATCAGCTGTTTATTTGCATAAAGCACAGGTAGATTTATTCATATGAATAAATACTTCATAATAGCATCAGACATTTTTACTGATCCTACTGAACATCAGAAGCAAAGCTTGCTGTTATTTGCCACTAGGTTCAGTGCCATGACAACAGATGGAATTCATGGCTGGGGAGGGCGGAGTGTGAGAGACTTCCAGCCCACTGTCACTTTTGGTAAGAATCCCTAAAGAGAAAATTATGCAAACTAGTAGAAACCAAGTGCAGAATGGAAATGGCTGTGGAACTGTGCAATCTGCATTTACACAAAAAAAACTTGTTTGTGAAACTATGTATGTGGTACAAGCAGATATGGAAGTCATTTACATTTTTGGAAGGAACACGGGGGAAGGAAATGACCATGATTTTGCTTCCACTGAAGTCAATGGGAGCAGATTCAAAACTGTCATGGGTTCAGAGGCAGATTAAATACAACCACCCTTTCTGTGTCATTCAAAAATTGATTCATGTTTCTGTTGACAATGCTGTAACAGATTTGCACTGATTATTGTAAAAGTGTTTACTCTTTACAGTTTCAGTATTTTGGACATTTCCATCCTGTTTTGAAAGAAAACTGCTGCTAAGAGTCTATTCTGTTGCAGAAAGTGCCTATATGTTAATATCTTTCTTGAAGTTGATAGGATTCACCAGTGTAAGTAAAAAAAGAGTTTGGTCTGTTTTTTTCTGGGCAAGCACTCAGGAAAGAAGACCCATGAGTCAGATGTTACCTATTAAGAACCAAAGTTACTTTGAATAGCTAGATAGCTTACCTTATGGACCTTGACAAAACATGCATTGTGGGGGCCTGATACGCACAAAAAAATGCCCCCAAAGCTGTTTCTCCCCTAATAGGTTGCACTAGACTACATGGTCTCAGCAGAATTTAGCACTAATACAGATGCATACAGGAGAAAAAGCAGTATGAAAAGGTGAGGAATTAAAAGCAGTGATGACACAAAAAAAAAAAAAACCCCAAACAAAACCCAAGCTGACTTTATAGGGCTGGATCCTGGTCCTTTCCAATCAAAGGAATTTTTACCATCTGCTTTGGTGTGTGCATTATCAGGCCATATGTAAATAATAGAATATGACTTGCAGCTCTATAAAGGTACTCTCCAGTAATCTATGTCTGTATCAACTGGAAGTATGATCAACCAAAAATAGATTCAGTATTGACTTACTGCCCACGCCCAGATCCTAACAGAAATAGACATAGCTCTGCAAGAGACTGGCCATCAGAATCTTTAGTATTGCTCAAAAGCATTAACTGTTTTTACAGTATGGAAGTCAGAATTAACTGTGTGATTCCTCATTAGATTTATTTTGTTAATATTTATCTGTACCCTGGTGACATTGGACACTACAGTGGTGGGAACTGGAGAATGCTAGAACATTCATTGGTCTGAATGACAAAGCCATCTAAATTGAAATTGCAATTACCCTGTACATCATGAATTATGATATTCCCATAAGAGCTGGGCCAGTGGAATATTCTACATCCCACTGAACTTTGAGGACATTCTGTTCTGAATCTCCTGGAGTTGTGGAGCAGATTCGATGCTACTTAATACAGAGTTAAAGTCTGCCCATTTTCTATTGCTTAGTTTCACATATTCTGAAAAGAAGGAGGCCATCTTTCATCATACAGCTGGAAAGCTGTTTCCCACATATTGTCCTGTTTATTCTCACTTGAAATGGATTTGAATGACACCATTAACATCTATATTGAACCCTTTCAGCATTTGGGACTGAACAGGTCTAGGGTTTTGGTTTGATTCATGACATAATGGGACAGCACTGGAGAACTATATATCCATACAAACTGGGTAATTGGAAGCTGAATTATTGCATGTTGAACTTATACACTCATATGTCACAGATATAAAATGAGAGGCCTCTTTTTGAAAATGTGGCCCAACGGTAACTTGTATGTCTGCTTTTGTTTACATTACTGATTTATATTTTAAATGCATGTATTTAGCCATTATACTGTATGAGACCTTACATTAAAACCTATCATATGGTTCCTTGTAGCAATGCCAATATTACTTAAGAATCAATCAAGAAATACTCAAAATTAATCATTATGGTACAACAGACCAAGTGATGTAAATTTGAATGTAACACAGAATGCAATGTGCTCATCAAATAAAATGTTCACTAACAACTTCAACATTCTCATGCAATAGACAAATGCATCATCCCAGTATACACAATGAGGCCCCTCATTTAGAAGGGGTCACTGAACTTCACAGGGCACTTTGCTCCATTCTAGAGTGAATCTGCTCTTTGGAAAATCTCACCTTTTGACTAAAGGGGTGAGAGGTGGTAGCAAGACCTATTAAGATGCCTATGAGATCAAAAAAGCGGGAGTGATTATTCAAATTGCCCAGAGAAATAAAAGCAGAGAATAAAATGTATTGTACCTAAAAAGTAATAGACAGGGTGAGAAACGGCCAAAGGGGCAGAAACTGAATGGAGAGGCAAAGGCCTGAATGAGAAGCAGAGAAAGACTGGTAAGCGAAGATGGAAAGAAAGGGAGGAGGGGAAAGCCTAGGGCTTGAGAGAGAGAGAAGAGAGCAGTGAGAGGCAGAGTTTGGTAAATGAAGCAAAGGTGGAAAATTGATCCCTGCAGACTACAGTGGTTCTCTGCTTTTATGATGGTATTTTATGATGAATTCACTGATGCTAAAAACAACTAAATAATTCACTTCCTTAGGGCTCTAATTCAATAAAAGTAACCATTTCTGCATCTGTTATAAGGAATAAGCCATCCTGTTGAATGGCAGGTAAAGTTTCAGAAGGCAATGAGACACCACATCCAGTTTTAGTACAATTAATTCAAGCAACAAAACCCAGAAGCTCCTCACCTCAAATTTTGCATGCCCCAGTGTTCTGTGTACCATGCTGTGGGTAATAACACAAAAAGAGTCCACTCTTGTAAAACTAAACTGGCTCCTTATTGAGAAAAATCTGTATAGAGATGCTGCAAGTGCAGCCAACATTCAAGCCATGTACACACAGATTAACTTCCTGGTGCTTCCTCTAAATGTTACTCATCCCTTCTCCAACTAGTACTGCTCTGTAAAAGGGCCCTGTAGCATTCATAGGGAAGCATTAGCTGCTAAAAAAAATGCCCGATGACCTCAGGATGGTTTTGGACGAGTCAAGGAAGATCATCAATTTCATCAAGGCCCATCCATTGAATTCAAGACTATTTGCTGCTTTGTGTGACGAGATGGGCAGTGATCACAGCCAACTTCTTCTTCACACAGAAGTTCACTGGCTTTCGAGAGGAAAGGTTCTCTCATGCCTGGTTGAAATGCATGATGAAGTGAGGATTTTTTTGTTGAACCATCATTTTGAGCTTTCTCATCATCTTGTTGAGTTTCCTTGGCTAGCTAAATTGGCTTACTTAGCTGATATCTTCAGCTATCTAAATGGGCTTAATCTGAGTCTACAGGAAAAAGCTGTGACCATCTTCCATGACCATGATAAAATTGACACTATGATCAAGAAATTGGGCCTGTGGACATCATATGATTCTTTCCCAAATCTGTCCAATTTTTTGGCCTGCTCAGAAATGCAACTCACAGATAATGTAAAATGTGAAATCAGAGAGCACATGCAAAACCTCCAAGTACAGCTGTGTGAATACTTTCCTGTTACCAACACGAACAACGACTGGATCAGAAACCCTTTTGTGGACCTTGCTACAGACATAAACACAAGTTTGACATCCCAAGAACAAGACAATCTTGCTAAACTATCATGTGATAACTCGTTGAAGCTTGTCTTCAAACAAAACTCTCTGATTGACTTTTGGCTACAAGTCGTTACTGAGTATCCAGAACTTTCTTACAAGACTGCAAAATACTTGATGCCTTTACCAACACCTTATGTTTGTGAGGCTGCATTTTCCATGCTGGTTGCATTAAAATTGAAGTAAATAGAAAATAAGATGAAGAATATCTTACTGCCCCTATATAAAACTGTAGTACGCCCACATCTTGAATACTGCGTACAGATGTGGTCTCCTCACCTCAAAAAAGATATTTTGGCCTTGGAAAGGGTTCAGAAAAGGGCAACTAAAATGATTAGGGGTTTGGAACGGGTCCCATATGAGGAGAGGCTAAAGACACTGGGACTTTTCAGTTTAGAAAAGAGGAGACTGAGGGGGGATATGATAGAGGTATATAAAATCATGAGTGGTGTGGAGAGGATGAATAAAGAAAAGGTATTTACTTGTTCCCATAATATAAGAATTAGAGGACACCAAATTAAATTAATGGGCAGCAGGTTTAAAACAAATAAAAGAAAGTTCTTCTTCACACAGCGCACAGTCAACCTGTGGAACTCCTTGCCAGAAGAGGCTGTGAAGGCTAGGACTATAACAGAGTTTTAAAAAGAGCTAGATGAATTAATGGAGGTTAGGTCCATAAAAGGCTATTAGCCAGGGGGTAAGGAATGGTGCCCCTGGCCTCTGTTTGTCAAAGGCTGGAGAAGGATGGCAGGAGACAAATCTCTTGATCATTGTCTTCAGTCCACCCACTCTGGGGCACCTGGCGCTGGCCATTGTCGGCAGACAGGATACTGGGCTAGATGGACCTTTGGTCTGACCCAGTATGGCCATTCTTCTGTTCTTATGAAATGATTAAATAAGCTATACACAGAGAATCCGGGCAAATAACTTCCATCCACACACTGAAAAGGAGGCAAAAAATACCTAAGGACACTGCTAATCTGACCTGGGCAAAAGTCCCTTCTCAGATCCACATATAGCAATCAGTTAAACCAGGGATGGGCAGTAAAATGGCAGCAGTTCACCAGGATTAGCCCCTGTTGGGCCACTACCACTGGTACAGGCAATTGCAGCTTCCATTGCCTGCAGATCTCTGTTCCCAGCCAATGGGAGCTCCGGGAAGCAGCACGAACCAGAATATCACTCCCCGCAGCTCCCATTAGCCAGGAATGGTGATCCGCAGCAACAGGAGCTGCATTCTCTCATACCTGTGGCAGTGCAGGTAAATATAATGGCAGTGGCCTAGCAGGGGCTAACCCTGGGGAATTCTCCCAGAGATTTTGCCATTTGGCTGGTAGAATTGTAGAGCTCTTTCTAGTGCTCCTGGTCCCAGGGCTTTACAGCAACAGTAGCCTGGAATTTCTCCAATCTTTGACTGTTCCTCTGGGACTGTCTTTCTCTCTCCTAACACTCAGTTCTGCCTCCCCTAGATCTTCATCTGCTCTCAAACTCCCAGAACTTAAAGGGATACCATGAACTCCTATAGTGGCTAACCACTAGGTTCTTACTACTCTGGAGGGGAGAACAGTCCCTCTATTACATCCTCCCTCCAAGTTTTGTGTAAGTTCCCACATCCTGATCTTGGGCCAGCTGCACACTCTGCTGTCTTTCTTCATAAATTAGAGCAGACTTCAAACTGCTACAATATATGCCACATGTTAACTGGCAAAGGCCAAAATGGTAACTGGGGATTGGCATGGCATAGGGAACCTATGCCTTCTATTCCTGCCCAGGCCCTGTGAGCTGCTGCCAGGGAGGAGGGGTGGTGCAGGAACATGGAATTTATGTCTTTGCAGAATCTTCCTATGTTGAGATCAGATGAGATCCCAGGCCAGATTATTCAATCAGATTCCAATGGAAGAACTGCACAAAAAGGCAAACAGTATATAAAAATCTGGTCCAGAGACTTCATGTGCACAGTGATGCAGCGAGGGGAATGGAAGCATGAATAAGATGTGAATTACTTAGAAAGTATTCATCCTCAGTCAGCTCCTAAAAAGTAGGAAAATAGATGGCTATCAAATTATTTTAATTGATCGCTGAAAGGAACATGAATTTATAAGATGGAAAAATAAGGCCTAGTTCCCCATTAAGTAGTGGTCAAATTGTTTGCTGAATTGCTCTATAAGCAGTTCCTCATTTAGGTAAAGCATTTAAGTATGTACTTAAAAGATGAGAGTGAGCTTCAATGGCATCCAGACAAATCAAGTGTGGCAAGATGATGGATTGTATGGACATGCGTTTGGTTTACTTAACTCTTCATTTCCTGACACTTCATTGATTGGGTTTTATTATCTCCTGTTGGTTAAAAAATACAAAAAGGAAAGTTATTATAGTCTACTTTTACTTATTTTTATGTCATCTATTGTTACATGAAACTAGGCAGTAGAAAGGTTAAAGAAACATGAAAATTACATGGAACAATCTACATTTTTTAAATAGTAAGTTAAAACGAAATCTGTGGTGGATCACATAATATCTGTGAAACTCTTCTGCCAGGTGGAGTTTCAGCAACCAGGATTCGGTTCAATTTCAAGGGGTTCCTTATGACAAAACAACCCAGAACCCAACACAGCGACGGTCAAATGGTGTCTAGGACCCGTCAGCAAAGCCCACACCACCAGGCACAACAATATTCTCTCTCTCCTTCTCCACTTGGCTTAGCCAGGGTCAGATTATGAAAGAGGCTTTTGGGGATGCAGCCCAGGGCCCCAAGCTAAGGGGGCCATCTTAGTGCAGAGCCCTGGGGTGCAGCCACTAAAGCCCCTTTGTGCTGCATTCCTGGCTGGCTCTGCCTAGTAGGGGGTCAGCTCTGCCTGCTGCCATTCTCCCTCCCCACCCTCCAGGCTGGAGCTACATCGCCGTGAGTGCAAGGAAATGCTCTGTCCCTGTGCTCCTCTGAAGGCTTTTTCCCCGGCCACTCCCATTGGCCATGAATTTGGTCAATGGGAGTAGATGGGGCGGGGGGACCTGCAAGTGCAGGACAATGTAGAACCACCTATTCCCCACAGCTGTGCCAGGTAAATGCCCAATCCCCTGTCTTCTCCTGCCCTCTCCCTCTCTTCCAGACCCTGCAAACCCACCCTCAGCCCACTCCTGCTCCCACCTAGATCTCCACACCCACCACCAGCCCACTCACTTCCCACATAATGAACCATTCAGTTTGGCCCCACCCACCCCAGAACCCAAGGGGGCCCACAAAAATCTACTAGTCCACAGGGTCCTCCTGAAGCATTAATCCAGCCCTGTGCTTAGTGAGTGCAGTTCAGCTGAGGATGAGTCCCTCAATCAGGAATCGCTTTGTCTCTCTGGGTATATCTACACTACAGCACTAATTCGAACTAACTTAATTCGAATTAGTTAATTTGAACTAAGCTAATTCGAACTAGTGCATCTAGACCTAAAAACTAATTTGAATTAGCGTTTTGCTAATTCGAACTAGCATGTCCACATTGAGTGGACCCTGAACCGAAGTTAAGGCTGGCCGGAACCAGTGCCAGCAGGGCATCAGGTTAGGACTTAGAGTGTGGAGCTGCTGCCTGAGGCTAACTGCGCTCCATGCTTAAAGGGACCCGACCCCCATCCCGGACAGACAGTTCTCAGGGTTCCCCGCTTGCTTGTCTACCTCGATGAGGGACAGCAAAGCAGTCATGTCTTGGAGTGCCCTGAGTGCCCACCCTCGGCACATCACAACACTCGGCCATCAGCCCGGCTGCACTTGCCGCAGGCTGCCATCCGGGAGTGTCAATCGGGGGGCTGTCAGGATCCAGGAGGCCCTGCAGGAGAGTTTCCACCCCGAGGAGCCCGCAGAGCCACCCCAGTCCTCCCCATCAGGGGCTCGTGCCCCATTCCTCCCTCACTTCCTTCCACTTACCCTTCCCTAGCCCCCCTTCCTGATGTAAAAAATAAAGGACACGTGTGTTCAAAAATAGAAACTCTTTTTATTTAACAAAACTGGGGGGGGGATTAGCCTCTGGGGAGACTGGGAAAAGGAGGTGGGAGAGGGGAAGAGAGAGGGTGGGAGAGGGGAGGTGGAAACCTGGGAGGAGGGAGCTGGAAGGGGGAAGCCAGGGGAAGAAGGAGGAGGGGAAGTATAAAACTATGGTATGCCATATCTTCAGTATTGTGTAGAGATGTGGTCTCCTTACCTCAAAAAAGATATTTTGGCCTTGGAAAGGGTTCAGAAAAGGGCAACTACAATGATTAGGGGTTTGGAACAGGTCCCATATGAAGAGAGGCTAAAGAGACTGGGACTTTTCAGCTTAGAAAAGAGGAGACTGAGGGGGGATATGATAGAGGTCTATAAAATCATGAGTGGTGTGGAGAGGGTGCATAAAGAAAAATTCTTCATTAGTTCCCATAATAGAAGGACTAGAGGACGCCAAATGAAATGAATGGGTAGCAGGCTTCAAACTAATAAAAGAAAGTTCTTCTTCACAAAGCAAATAGTCAACCTGTGGAACTCCTTGCCACAGGAGGCTGTGAAGGCTAGAACTATAACAGAGTTTAAAGAGAAATGTTAGATAAAGTCATGGAGGTTGGGTCCATGGAGTGCTATTAGCCAGGAGGTAGGAATGGTGTCCCTGGCCTCTGTTTGTAGAAGGCTGGAGATGGATGGCATGAGACAAATGGCTTGGTCATTGTCTTCGGTCCATCCACTCTGGGGTACCTGGTGTTGGCCGCTGTCGGCAGACAGGCTACTGAGCTAGATGGTCCTTTGGTCTGACCCAGTACGGCCATTCTTATGTTCTTATGTTCTAAGCTCAGGGCTCAGGGTCAGGGGTCTCACTGGACCAACTTGATTTTCATGCAAACCTGCTCCTGGGTTCACATGTGGCCTTTGGTGGCCAGGCTGGCAGCTATCCTGCCCTAGATGGCCTCATTCCTGTGCCTAGTGCGGAGGTCGTGGACGTTGGAGGTCTCCCCCCAAACCTTGATGAGGTCCATGATCTCCACACTAGACCAGACGGGCTCCCACCTCTTGCGGCCCTGGGCAGGCTCCTGGGAGCTGCCAGCCTGGACCTGGGAAGAGGCAGAGGGCTGAGTGGCAGCGGGTGGCTGGCTCATGCCGTGCCAGGTGCAGGGTCTGCTGGCTGGGTGCTGGCAGGCTTGCACCTGGCATGGGCACTGTAGCCAGACCGTGCCCCTTTAAGGGCTCCAGGGCCGGGAGGGGGGCAGAAGAGTTTCCCTGGCTTGGCCCAGAGTGGCCACCAGGGCAAGCTGGGAAGAGCTATCCTCCAACTAGTTCGAATTAAGTGGCTACACAGCCCTTAATTCGAACTACTTAATTCGAACTAGGCGTTAGTCCTCGTAGAATGAGGTTTACCTAGTTCGAATTAAGCGCTCCCCTAGTTCGAATTAAGTTCGAACTAGCGGTTTGCATGTGTAGCGCCTATGAAAGTTAATTCGAACTAACAGCTGTTAGTTTGAATTAACTTTGTAGTGTAGACATACCCTCTGTGTTTTTTCATTTCTTTGTGTGTTATTATTTTTATTTCTAAAAAATACAGCAGCGTTATGTTCCAGAATTCCAGCAAGAGTATTTATGTTTTTACCTAACTTCTCTGTGTGTAAGCTGTGTAACAGGAACTTTAATCCCTAGATCGGTCAAAGAGGACAAGGGTACAGTTTTATTTCTCATATTTCCAGCCCTCGACAGTGGGCTAATACACATCTGCAGTTGAATTACAGAGCTACAAAAACCTGGGTGCCTAATAACACTTGTATACACCCTTTTAAAAGTCTTCTGTGAACTGTGTTTTGCCTATTCAGGAGGCACATATCAATTGTTACATGGGAAGATGTTTGCAAAATGCAAGTACAAGTTTGTGTATGCCTATGTCAAGACCAGAGGCCTAGCTGAACAGTATATACAAAAATGAGGAAAGTATGAAGAAATTGACATAAAACTGCATGCAAATTTGAGACACTAAAGGGGGAAAATAATGAATTAAAGAGTGTGGGGGAAGGCTGAAGAGAAAACTAGACACAAGAAGAAAAAAGACAGAAGTAGTTGAAGAAAAGGAGGAAAGTACCTCCTGAGTAAAGAATTTCTTTTTACTTTTTCTTCATAAGATATGAAAGTTCACTGACCTATGATTTAAAAAAATATTAACGGCTTTGTTGAAGCATTGTACCCTTGAAAATATTCCTTTGAATATAGAGATTTTGCAATTTGTCTCTCTTGTGCAACTTCCACGAAATCCATATTCAACAATTCTAGTTTCTAGCAAACAATGAAACATTCAGCTTATATGTGAGGGGTGAGGGCAAGCAAGTGAAAAGAGAGAGCACAGAACGGGAAAGAGATCAATACTGGCACAAAAGAAGCAAAGAATCCCAATTCAGAAGGCGGGTGCGAAAGCAAAATCTGCATCCATGCCTGCTACAGTATATATTACACAACTGGCACTTACTTGGCAAATCACCCATTCAGGCACTGACCTTGGCAGCATCACAGGGATAACCTCTATGTGTGTGGGGTGAGGGGCTATTCTTCAACAATGTCTCCAATATGTGTGGCATCAGAATACTTTTTAAAAAAAAACAAGTATTTTTCCCACCTTTAGTCCAGGGGAAAATGCCATTTTCTTTCTATTGAAAGGGAAAATGATTGGGTTTCCCTGTATTCTTCATATTGTGTTCCAGGTTGTATGCACTATAGATATATGTGTTAGATTACATATCATTAAGGTTATGAGTCAGTCCTGGAGGTTACAGATTCCATTATTTTTACGTGACCTCTACATATTCAGCCCCATGCGATGAAGCTCAGGCTGTCAGCACTGGGCGGTGGGGTGCCTGCTTCAGCCCTGCCTGGTGGAGCGTGATATATTGTTTATTGTCTGCATCCCATCCACGACTTTTACTAAAAATACCCATGACAAAATATTAATCTTCCATCTACTATGTATTTGAGTGAATTTGTCTGTGAGCGAGTAAGCGGGTCTGTCTGTCCATCTGTCTCTTTGTTCAAGAACTCCTCCTAAATGCTATGAGCTAGAACCACCAAATTCGAATGCAGCTTCCTCTTATAATAGCTTAAAGCAAGGTCAGGGTTTGGTTGTGCGGCAGGGATGGGTGCTAAAGTTTCCACCCTGCCTCTTATTCCCTCTCCTATCCCGATTCATACGGGCATGCATAAAACCATACAGAAAAGAGACAGAATCAACACGCAGGCAAAGGGAAGGCTAGGGCACTTGCTCCCGACCCTGTCCAGGACTGCCCCAGCCCCAAGCCTCCCACCCCCCAGGTACCATTTTGGCAGGGGGGAGGGGACAGCTTCCCCTCCCCCCCAATTCATATGGGAACATTGCTGGCTGTTCCCCTTCATCAGAGAGCAAGAAGAAAGTGAACAGTTTGCTCCATTCCTCAATCTGTCTGTGAAGTGCAGAGGGCAGACAAACCAGGACCTGCCCAAGTCTGGGGGTATGCACCCCTCCCCCAGCTGTGCCCACTGGAGCTGCAGTGGCCATGAAGAGATGCTTCTGACCTGGCCCCAAACTGTTTCAGTGAGAGAGGGGTGGGGTAGTCCTCTCTTCCATGGGAAGCTTGAATACTGAATCCCTCATCCCCAATCCCACCCCAAAGTTATGATTTAAATGAAGAAAAAGAAAAAATAATTGTGTTAAGGACCCAAGCAACTCCAGGTAAATCTTCTATGTAATATAAATACTGTTCCACAACCATGTCATTTTTGTAGCATTTCTCTTCAAAATTTCAGAGTCAATGAGCAATGGTTATAGTTAAAGACCTTCTGCACCGGAAATGCTAGATGTGGTATTATTCTGTAAACGATGGCATAATATGTGGTGTTGTAGGAAGACCTATCAAAGGGAAAAAATTGATTGTTTCAAATAGTAGAAAATACAAAATCAGAACATGGAAATGGAGATGTGTGCCTTTCCCCCTCATCTTTTCCTGATCTCTAAGACCAGTTAGAGCTAGGGAGGCTGCAAATTTTGAAGTAGATTGTTTTTACCTCTACTAAAATTGCCACCACAATTACAAGCTGCCAAATTATAGTTCTACATTGAATGTTGTACATTCATTCTTGATCCTACAGACAAGGCTTTGTAGAATCAAGTCTTTAGGCAGTTTCTTTTAAAAATATTATTTAGGAAATATTAACAGATTTATAGATTGTTGCCTCATGCTTTTGTTTAGAGAGACATTATACAGTAATATAGTTCATCAGATCTCTCTAGTTAACAGGGTGTTACCATATTACAGAGTGAACATCATTGTAATACCGACAACCTACCATTTCTAGCGATTTTATTAAATCGCTGATATTTTACAGACCAAGTATGTCTCTTAAATGTAAATATTCAAATAAACTGGACAGGCATGCTTTTCTTTTGTTGTTGGGATTTTTGTTCATTTTATTTTTTCAGGTGAATGTACTTGTGTAAGTATTAAATAAAAAGTCACGAGGCAGCTACGTGTATCTTACATTCACAAGCACACCATTAAGACTGGCTAAAACACACATGCAAGGGGTGCAGTCCCAGTGGTCTGAGAAATATGTATCCCAGGTCTTGGATGTATTTGTATATTCAATCCTGAAATCACTGGAATTATGGTTGCTGATCCTGGTGTTTTAGGGGAAGATATTTTGGCAAAAGTATTTATCTGAAAATTAGTAAAAAATGCAAAAGCAGACAGAGCAAGGGTTGACACTTGGGAATGAGATCAGACCAAGTGTCATTGCTTGTACTTGGTCTTTGAGAATGGTCAAAAGCCTTTTATGTATATTTAGAAACTAAAATGTGTTTCTTGCTCTCAACAGTGAAAGTAAAAAATATGTATATCATGAAAGGGAATGGTAACCACAAGTAAATATATTGTGTATAGGCCCAGCAGTGTGGTTACTCCATGCACAGAATGTCCGTTGACTTTAAATGGATTTCCATGAGCAGCAGAGCAGCTGTAGCATCAGCCTCTATGAAATCACATTATTCTATTTGGAAATCATTTTAAAAACAAAAATTGCAGCCAGTCTGTACACTGTATTTTGAATACATAAAGATGGTGACAGATGGACTCTGGCAGCCTTGGCAAATTGGTTGAGCAGCCCCGTGTGTATGACATACATAATACCCGATGATGTGGTATAAGATGCTGAGATGGGCTGCATTAATCCTGTGTCTCAATTCTCACTCTGGTGCCTGCCACCTTCACTCGCTTTCTTTGATGAGTGGAGTGGCATGTCTAGCAGAACCCTCAAACACATCCTCAGGCCTGGAATGGATGTGTGGGGGGTGGAATGGGTGAGGCGAGCACCTCATGCCCAGATCTGAAGAAGCATCATTTGAGACTGTTCACAGGCCATAAGCAGAAAGGAAGGCAGCCCCTGAGGCTTGGCAGTTTGGGATGCCACTACTAACTCTTCACTGCCCTGCAGAGCTAGAATGGGTGGGAATGACTGTCCAGCTTTAGGCAGGAGCTCAGGTCTCAGTTTCATTCATTCTCCCTGTCCTGAGACTGAAGCACCTGAATATTTGGAAATCAGCTCAAAGCTCCGCTCTGCAGCACCAGTCCAGCTCTGTGGGTCCTTAAGGAGCTAGCTATTTATGCCTATGACTTTATATGGCCCATCCCATCCCCATCACATCAGGGAGTGGGTGTAATTCAGTAACACTAATGTGGGAGGGGAGTTATGCAAATTACGCTTTACTATCTGACATAAAATAAGCCCCACTTGATTCTACTCCAGTGTATCTATCCCACTTTCCAGAGGAAGAGGGATATTGTCTGCAAAGTAGTACTACCGCTTTCTGAATAAACGAGATATCACACACTGACAGCTATTCCATCGTGGGCTGCACCTCTTATGATTTATACAAAAGTCATCAGAACAGTAGCTTTCTCTGCCATACCCAGAATAACTACATTCAACTTTGGATTAGGGCTGAAAAGATGGTTGTTTCACAATTCAACATCTGTATAGCAAACAAAACATGAAATTCAGTGTGTCTGCTGATGAACTGACATCACCAAGGAGCTGGTGATCTATGAAGTTCAATGTTTATAATTCTGATCTGCTATTTTAAGCATTCAGGATACTTTATTTGTAGGTATTTCCA
Source organism: Pelochelys cantorii (assembly GCA_032595735.1). Taxonomy (NCBI): domain Eukaryota; kingdom Metazoa; phylum Chordata; order Testudines; family Trionychidae; genus Pelochelys; species Pelochelys cantorii. The sequence continues at coordinate 305,465,333 of CM064326.1, read as the reverse complement.
TAGAACTCATCACCATAGCATTTTAGTTTTTCACAATATCCCTGCAAGCTAGGGGAGGCATCATCCCCATTTTACAGAGCGAAAACTGAAATAGAGAAAAGAGTGTCTTGTGTATGTGTGATTGGTTTTCCTGGGAGGCAACCTGGCTTATGGGACTGTTGATTCATCTGCCCCACCAGCCAGGGCTCTCTCTTACAGTGTGGAGCTGTTGCTAATCCATAAACCTCTGTCACATACTGCACTTATGCAGACTTCCACTAGCAAAGGCACATCCACCTATGTTATGGGAAGGCTTCTCCCAGCCACTCATGAGCTAACAACAGAGAGACTCCAGCCAGTTCTCTCCCAGACTTCCTAGTCTTGCACCCAAGAAATGTACCATCTTGCACTAGTGTAAAGGCTGTTCCCCACTCTGGCACTCTGAGTGCAGCAGGTGTGGGCCCACAGGAGACATTAAATACCTTGCCTCTATCAGCTTTTGCTTATAAAAACTCCCTAGGGTCACACATTTCCTGCCCTTGGAAGGTAGCTGCCACCATCAAGTGTAAAACAAAGACCCCTTCTTTTGAAAAGCCCTCGAACTTCTTCCAGAGAGGTAGCCCCCAAGCTCTTTTACCACAAGAGAGCTTGAGAAAAAAAGAAAACAAACTTCAGTCTCTGATAGCTGACCTCTTAGTCTTAGGCACGCATACACAGACCCCCTGCTACTTTCTAGGATACAAGAGTCAAGGCATCGCCTTCAAAAAGATGATTTTATTAACAAAACCAGAAAGATATCCTTAATAAGGTATATTTGGTTGTTAGGTGTTATAGAGCAACTGAGAAAAACAAATTAAAACACAGAGAACATGGTATCTCTGGGTATAGCTTGGATATAGTGAATGGAGGGGGGAGCACAAAGACTTAGCACAGAGAAGCTTAACCAAACAACAAAACAAATAAAATAACCTGATCACGATTAAATATTATTTTTCCCTGTTCACTCATGATACACTTCAAGGTCCATTTCCATGCCCTGAATTCCTTGTAGACATGGTAGTGCTGCCTGCATTAATTCATCTTGTTTTCCCCAGCTCCTAGCTTAAAACCTCACAAAAAGGAACAGCAGGCAGGTATATTTCTTCAATTTAAATTTCAATAAACTTTCCCATTAGCTTTCCTGGCTTCCTGTAAACACCCCCTAGCTACCTGAGCTTAACCCTTTAGTCACCAAGTGCTGGCCAGCACTCCTCCTATCCATCATAACTAGTCAAAAGCCTAACCAGTGTAAACTAATTAAGACCTTGTCTACATGACAGGGTAAATCGATGGGAGTATTGAAGTCAACAGGAGAGTGCTCACCCATTGACTTCTGACTTCACCAGACCTGTTAAACCTGCATAGATTGAAGAGGTGCTGATTTATTGCACAGTGAAGACAAGCTCTAAGATCACCACTTCTACATGCATCAGCCTTTTTCACCTGAGCAGCTTTCCCAAGCACTTCAACTAAAGCACACTGTTTTAGGTAAATTATAAAACAGATATATTGACTATATAGAGATTTTAAGTGATTATAAATAGCAAACATAGAGATCAAAGATGGTCACATAAGAATTAAAATAAATTCACAGTCTAAGTCAGAGATGGGCAACCTGAAGACCAAGGGCCATATGCGACCCATTGGGGTTCCATGTGTGGCCCGTGAAGCATTTTGTTTACTGTTGCTCACAGGCAGTGTTTACAGATTACGCTGGCTTTCAGCCATGCAGTTTTTTTCCTACTGGTATTACTAAAATGGCACACACTTGAAGCAAGGGCATGTGAAGTGAGGTGTGTGCTGATTGCATATAACACTATGAAAGCCATGAGCTCTCTCTGCATCCAATCAAAGTGCTTCTATGGTTTACTCAGCATACTCTGAAAATCCTAGGTACGCAAACTCAGTTAGCAAAACCACCCTATCTTGGGAGACCATTATGACACTCTTGCAGTCCACTGAGATGAAGAAGGGCCATCATGTGGCCCACTCACTCACCTTGGTTGCCCATTGCTGGTCCCAATGCAGGATTTGAGTCAAGTAGTGTCTCATCCTTATAGACAGGACAAGCAGGTTATAGGTCTTCAATGCACAGGCTGAAATTCTCCTTCAGTCCGGGACCTTCATCGCCAACATAGGTGACTCATGGTAGCACTTGCCTCCCTATATCCCATCAAAATTTTACGTGCTAAATGGGGTGCCCCCACATGACCGCAGGCTCTAGTCGCCCCTACTCACCAATTCAAAATCTTTGTTCTCCAGGGGTGTATCTAGACTACAGGGTTTTTTCGAAAAAAGTTGCCTTTTTTTGAAAAAACTTCCCCTGCATCTAGACTGCCGCTGCATTCTTTCTAAAGTAAATCAAAAGAATGCAGCAGTTTTTTCGACCGTGGAAAATCTCATTTTATGAGGAAGAATGCCTTTTTTCGAAAGTGCTCTTTCGAAAAAAGGCGCTATGTAATGCAAACTGTGCTTTTTCAAAAGAGAGCACCCACGCAATCTGGATGCTCTCTTTCGAAAAAGCGGCTTGCTTTTTCGAAAGTACTGATTGTAGTCTAGATGCTCTTTTTCGAAAGAGGCTTGCAGTCTAGACGTAGCCCAGATGTCTTTCCTGATATTGAATTGGAAGGGAGTGAGGCCAAGTGATGATGTCACTTATTCTCTTTTATAGTTTTTTCCAGCTCACTAGAAAGATCTTCGCTTCTGAGATGGGGGTCCACTCATACTGGTCAAATGTTCTCCATTGCCTACATACTATATCTGAGAAATCTCCATTGTAACCAATTCCTGGGACATTGGATTCTCTTTAATGGGTCATCAGCATGTCTGGCTGTTCAATTATTGTACCTGAAAGGCTAGTCATGGGTGTTCCCAACCTTACATCATATCTGAGTAACACACACATAGCAAAACTTCATATCTTCACATACAATGACAGTACATGCAATCCAGTGGACTATTAATGTTCGACAGAGCAAGACTTTTAAAATGATACCTCACAAGGCCTACTCTGTTCAAAGCATATTATAATTTTATGACAGTAGCAAATATGGGTGTTCTAGGTGTTGTTTCGAGGCACAGAATACGACAGTGTGGTCACAGATAACATTTGTGGAAAAGGATTGTCTGACTCCCTGGAGAGTATGTTAACCACAAATCCATCCTTCTCCTTTATTAGCTTCTTATCTTTCCTTCTTTGTGTTCAATCACAAGCCAACTAAATATGTGATTTATATCCCAAAGTTTTTCTTCTGGATTTTTTTTTCATTATTATGAGTTATTTGAAGCCAGGTGACAAATCTAAGAGCCATAGTTAGCATACAGTACATTATGAAACTAGTAAGCTAGTGTTGAAAAGTGAGTAAATCATAGCCTACCATTGAATAAGTAGCTCTATTACAACCACTAGAGTGGAAGCAGAAAAGGATTTTTCTGCAGCTTGCTCTTTGTCTACCATGTTGCTCTCAAGAATGAGTGCTGAAGGACTTACCTGTTTATGTTTCCTCTGTGCATTTTTGCAGTTTATTGGGTATCCATGAGTCTGACTAACGATTCTGTGCAGTGTGAAAGAACAATGAGCAATGAGAAATTAAGAGAAATGAGTGATAGTTAAAGAATAAGCTACAATTACAATCTCCCTTTTCATGTGTTTTTGGCAACTTCACAAATCATGCTTATTAACTGATTCATGTTCAAATTCCCTGTTTATAACAGATAACATCATCTAATAATTAACACACCAGTGCAAGATAAAGCCTTAATGTTACCAGCATAAATAAGGGATTCTGGAATAAAACTAAACATTCACATCTAAAATTAATATACTTCATTGAGATCAGACACATGGCACCTCTCAGTATTTTTTCCAGAAGGCCCTATGGTTGCCCAAAAGAGAACATCTGTCAAATCAATGCTGCCACATGAAAGCCTTTCCTCTCAGACACTATGTCCAAAATAAAATAGGGACTTCAGCTTTTTCAGTGTGAATGAGATACTTATAGATATGAAGGAGAAACAGGTACATTACAGCCTTGCTCCCTTTTCCTTAATGGCCAGCAAAGATGGCTTTTAAATACCCTTCTTCCCAGAAACTATTTCTCTTAATGATAATTCCAGAGACTATTCAGTTTGGCACCTTCTAAGGGACAGGACAAGACAGAACAGAGCTGCTAGGATGGGACAACCAAATTAATAAGGAAATTTACTGAGAATTAGTGTTACTGATGTGTGTACTACTTTAAGGTAAAAACAAAAAAAAGTTTGGTGGCACCTTAAAGACTAACAATTTTATTATAACATAAGTTGCTAGTTACTTCATCAGATGTATGAAGGGAAAGAAAGAGAAACAGATAGCAGTGGTATAGAGGTAAGAGTGTTACATGAGAGCTAATTCAATCAGGGTGAATGTGGGAAAGGTGAGAATACCTAAAGTGGAATATTACATATGGTAATGAGTGAGCCATTCCCAATCTCTATTCAGACCTATTCAGATAGGGTCAAATTTGTATCTGAATTCCAGAGCTGCAGTTTCATACTACAGCCTGGTTTTGAAGTTTTTTTGCTTGAGGATAGCAACTTTCAACTCTGTAACCTCTGTCCAGCGAGGTTAAAATGTTCTCCCATTGATGCTGTGTGATTTGTGACCATTTATTCTGTTGTGTAAATACAGTCCAGTTTGTCCAATGTACATTGCAGAAGGACAGTAGATGTATAGACAGAGATGGCAAAGGGGTTTGTTGCAGGGATTGGTTCCTGGGTTGCTGTTTCTGTTGTGGGGTGTGAGGTTGGTAGTGAGTATGTGTTTCAGATCGGGCAGGGCTGTCTGTAAGCAAAGAGTGGCCTGCCTCCCAAGGTTTGTGAGAGCAAGGCATCATCATCTAGGACAGTTTGTAGTTCCTTGATGATATGTTGGACTGGGTTTTAGCTGGGGGCTATAGGTAATGGCCAGTGGTATTCTGTTCCTATTTGTTGGGTCTGTCCTGTAGTAGGTGACTTTCAGGTATCCATCTGGTTCTGTTATTCTGTTTCTTCAGTTCCCCAGATGAGTATAGTAGTTTTAAGACTGTTTGATAGAGAACATGTAGGTGTTTGGCTCAGTCTGAGGGATTGGAGCAAATGTGTTTGTATCTTAGGATTTGCCTGTAGATAATGGATCATGTGATATGTTCTGGATGAAAGCTGGAGGCACATAGATAAGTGTAGCAGTCAGTGGGTTTCCAGTATAAAATGGTATAGAGTGGAATTTATGTGACCATCACTTGCAGTGTAATGTCCAGTAGGTGGATCTCTTGTGTGAAGTGGTCCAGGCTGAGATTGATAATGTTATGAAAATTGTTAAAATCCTGGTGGAATTCTTCAAGGGCCTCCTTTTCGTGGGTCCAGATGATGAAGATGTCAACATTGTAGCACAAGTAGAAGAGAGGCACTTGGGGACGAGAACTGAGGAAGCGTTGTTCTAAGTCATCCATAAAAATGTTGGCCTACTGTGGGGCCACGTGGAAATCCTTAGCAATGCCACTGACATGAAGATATAATTCTCCCCAGATCTGAAATGGTAGTGGGTGAGAACAAAAACACAAAGCTTAACAATCAGGTATGCCCTGACATCATTGGGGGTATAGTTCCTGACAGCTTGTACTCCATCTTTAAGCTTGGTGACTTACCGAAAATCAGTTGATAGCTAAAAGCTGTGTAGAGTGACTGCTGTTAAAAGGCAATTCTTTGCTAGTAGTTACCAGATCATGGTAGGGTAATTGACCACTAGAACAATTTACCAAGGATTGTGGTGGATTTCCCATCAGTGGAAATTTTGAAATCAAGATTGCATGTTTTTCTAAAAGAGATACCCTAATTCAGATAGACTAAATTCAGGAATGTCTTCTGGACTATACTATGCAAGTGATCAGACCAAAAGATCATAATATTCCCGTCTGGCCTTATCATCAATGATATTGGAGATACTGCAGCTTTTTTCTATATTTATAATACAGAAAACCAGATATTGTGCATCAGTAGCTACTGGTAAAAAAATTCTCTTTAATCTAAATGTGTATTTCACTTTCTCTACATAAATTCACATGGCAAGGAAACAGAGTGCACTTTAAGGCTTGGAAATCAGTTCATAATTGCTCTATGGCTCCTTTGTGCCAACTGGGATAGTACAAAGGGGCTATATGCAAAGTTTAAGCTCTCTTCTCCCCAATCAGGAATTCACCCAGGTCATGTTGTTCATTTCATTTATTAATCAAGACTCCAGATACAGTAAAAGCTTTTTAATCCAACATGTTGGATGAATGCGGGGTGCTGGTAAGTGAAAAATTCTAGTTAACTAAGAGAGGAAGTTTGGGTGAGGGAGAGAGTGTGGAGTCCAGGCTGTAGGAGGGAGTTGGGGTGTGACAGGGGCTCCGGGCAGGAGGCTGGGACACAGGAGGGGTTTTGGGGTGTCAGATCTGGGGATTGCTCTCTCAGGCAGCTCCCCACAAACAGTGACTCTTCCTCTGCTACTGCTGGTGGAGGCATGACTGGATGGCTCTGCCTGTTGTCTCAGCACACAGGTGCTGCCCCCACAGCTCCCATTGACTGTGTTCCTGGACAATGAGAGCTGTGGAGCCATGCCTCCATCAGGTGCAGCAAGTTCAGGTTGCCACTTGTGGGGATCTACCCCAATTTGAGCACTCCCAAAGCCAACACCTTGTCCCCCCCATCCCCTGCCCTGAGCCCTTTCCTACACTCAAACTCTCTTGTGCCCATGCCACATACCTCCTTCCACACTCCAAACCCTTTGTGGCCATACCTCTGCCCAGGGGCAGTAGGCACATGTTTCTGGTTCTAGGGAGCCATGTGTAGCCAGGTAAGGAGCCTGCTGGCCTCACGCCAGCTGGACTATAAACCAGACTTTCTGTGAAGATTAGAAATGCTGGTTTATAGAGCTTTCCAGTTGGTTCAGGGCCAGATAACAGTTTTTAGTGCATTGGTGTTTTTATACAAAAGCCCCAAAGATTTTGCTTTATGGGATGTCAGGGACTGAATTCCCTAATTCCAAATCCTCACTATTGTTCTGTACTATTTGGGAAATGTTTGTCTCTTCTCTTTATGCATCCATCTTTATCTGCTCTACAAAGTTCAGTGAGGCTGACACAATGAAAAGACCTTCTGCAGAGACAATATCTCTCAACACATACTTTTAAAAACGCATATACGAGAGCAATATCAAAACTGATTTATTCAGAGGTGGGAAACAAGACAGCTGGTGTTTGTTTTTCTCCCTATACAACAAGATAACAATTTATCATTACAGTATAGCACAATACTAGCTTGGTTTTTAAAAATCCATCGGCACATGTTTATTTTCCGTTTGAAATTTGAGATGTCTAGATTTCAGGGGCAGATGGACTAGTCTACCGTATGTGTGTGTGTGTGTGTGTGTGTGTGTGTGTGTGTGTGTGTATAAATATATATATTTTAAAGAAATGAAGTTTGGTCTAGTAGAGAAGGTTGGAAGCTTTTTGACAAATGTTTTTTCATCGGAAACTCCTGATTCCCCTAAACAAATGTTTCATGGGAAAGAATTTATTTCAATTAATTTTTGACACAATTTTTTGAAAAGAATTGTCTGTTTCAACATTTTTCTAAATGAAAAAATCCCAGTTTTCTGATTGGACACAACTTTTTCTTTAAAAGTTTAAACTAAATATAGTAAAAATAAAATAAAAATGGCCTAAATTGAAGTAAAACATTTTGCTTGACCCAAACTGATCTATCTATCTATCTATCTATCTGTCTGTCTTTTGAATGTTGGGTTGTAAAAAAATTGGAGATTTTAACTTTTCCTGTCACATGAGATTTTAAATAAATCTACCCATTATGAATTGAACAAAAAACTGTTTACTGTACAATTCTATTTTCTAGGCTTTTCTCTCATTCTCTCACCAGTAGGTCAGTGCTGGGCAACCTGCCACCAGTGTAATCCAGCTGTGGAAAAGGCTAATAAAATTCTAGGATGGAATGGGCAAAGTATTTCCAGTAGAAATTTCCAGAGGGAAGTATTATCATCATTGTACAAGTAAAAAGTGAGATTTCATCAGAATAGTCTGGGAAATTCTGCCCTTCCATGTTTAAGAAAGATAAATTCAAACTAGAACAGGTGCAGAGAAGGTCTACTAAGATTATCAGAGGAACGGAAAACCTACCAGAGGATACTCAAAGAACTTGGCTTATTTATCTTAACAAAATGAAGGCTGAGGGGAGATAGGATTGCTTGATATAAATACATAGCTATGGGATAAACACAAGGGGAGATAAATACTAGGGAGGAAGAGAACTTATTTAAGTCAAGGGCCAATGTTGGTACAACAACAAATGGATATAAACTGGCAATCAAATTTAGGCTTGAAACTAGATAAAAGTTTATACGATCAGAACAATGAAGTGGAAGGGCAAAAGAGGAAGGGCAAAAACCCTAACTTTTTTCAAGACTAAGCTTGTTAAGTATATGAAGTTGCTGACAATGGCATATGGCTTTTCCATATCTTTTATTGGCAAGTATCTCTAGTGACTGTAAATTGAGAGAGTGTGACTGAAAGCACCGCTGTATTCACACCTTACACTGTAATGATCTTTGTGCAAAATATACCTTGTGGGATACCATTTAAAAACTAATTATACACTGATCATCAACACTTGTGTAATGTATGTATGAAATGTATATGAAGAGGCATAAACATAAACTGAAATTATGATTCCAATGTGTTTACAGAGGAGGGTGAACCTGTTGTTCAAAGACACAGGACAAACTGACACCCCTAGCCAGGTGTTATCAAAGTTGACTGGCAATCGCTGGTCAGGTGGCCATTAATTGGCAACAAAGATGGACAGGAACAGATCAATATGCATTGTACCAAACAACAACATGGAACCTCTCTCACCAGGAGACTCCATAGCTCCATCCTTATAGTGGGAAAGAACTTTATCTTGAGGTAACTTTCAGGAAAATACATTTCAAAGCATGACTAAACTACAAAAGTGAGGAGCAAATCTCCCCCAGTTACCCACTCTTTTTCTTTTTCCCCTGTCTCTTCCTCATTCTCTCTCATCTAAAACAACAAAGGGATCATCCCTTTGACTTGGTGGGGCAAGGGACCCTTTTTTGAGATTTTGGTCAGTGATGTTGCTGGGATCATGTGATAAGGATAATGTCTTGAAACAAGTCTAGTTTGTTAAGTCTTAACTACTAGAAAGTGTTTTATCTTTATTTCTCTTATAACCATTTCAGACTTTAATGCCTTGTACTCACATAAAGTCTACCTCTTTGTAGTTAAATAAACTTGTTTTTTTTTTAATTAAATTTAATCCAATGTTGTGCTTAAATGAAACTGTTTGGGAAACTCCATTTCAAGTAGCAAACTGTTAATGACAGAGCCATTACAGAGGCATCAGACTTATAATATCTGAACTGTCCAAGAGAGTGCAGGACAATGCAGAACACAAATTTTGAGAGAAATTTGGGACGGGAGTGTATTGGAGTCACCCTGCAAATAGTAACCAAGACTGCTGGGAGCCAGAATGTCGCTGGTGTGTTTCTGACAGACTGCTGTGGTCAGAGGAGTTGGACCAGGGCTGCAGCTATAATAAGATGGTTAGAATGTGATGTACATGCTGTTTGACTGTTTGTGAATAGCCCAGGTTGGGGGCTATACCAGCAAAGTGTTTGGAGGCACCCAAAGTGGAAAGCAGGTGGTGACACAGCCCCTCCCTGTTCTGGACTGCATTTGAGAATGTGACAGAGGGCTCTGATTTGACACAGGGAATTCTTTCCCAGGTGTCTAGCTCAGGGTCTAACTAACTGCCATGTCTGGAGACAAGAAGGAATTTCCCCCCAGGTCAGATTGGCAGAGATGCTGCAGGAGGAGATCACTTGCTTTTGCTGCATAGGACAAGGGTTATAGGCTGGTTTGAACTAGAGTAAATGGTGGCTTCTCTATGGGTATGTCTACACTTCAGCGTTATTTCGAAATATCTTATTTCGAAATAGTTAATTCTAAATAAGTTATTTCAAAATAACGCATCTACACACATAATGCATTTCAAAATAGCATTTTGCTATTTCAAAATAGCGCGTCCACACTGAGTGGACACTGAATCGCATTTAAGGCTGGCCAGAACCAGGTCTGGCAGGGCATCAGGTCAGGAGTTACTTTGTGTGGCTGCTGCCTGAGGCTATCTGAGGCCTGTGCTTAAAGGGACCACCCCCGGACAGCCAGTTCTCAGCTTTCCCTGCTTGCTTGCCTACCTCAATGAGGGACAGCAAAGCATTTTGTCTCTGCATGCTCTGGTTGCCCTCACTCGGGACACCACAGCACTCGGCAACATGGAGCCAGAGCTGCCCCTGGGCACTCTGGTGCTTCTCTTGGACATGTTGCTGTGAGCCTGGCTGCACTTTCTGCAGGCTGCCATCCGGGAGGTCCATCGGGGAGCTGTCAGTATCCAGGAGGCCCTGCGGGAGAGCTTCCACCCCGAGGAGCACTAAGAGCACCCTGGTCTGCCCCACTGGGGGCTTGTGCCTCATTCCTCCCTCATGTCCTTCCACTTACCTCTCCCTACCCCCCTTCCTGATGTCAAGTAAAATACATGTATTTTCATGAACACAAACTCTCTTTATTTAACAAAACTGGGGGGGGAGGGAATGAAACTCTGGTGAGATTGGGGAAAGGAGGCGGGAGAGGGGAGAAGAGAGGGTGGGAGAGGGAAGGGGGAAACCTGGGAGGAGGGAGCTGGAAGGGGGAAGCAATGGGAAGAAGGGGGAGGGGAAGCTCAGGGCTCAGGGTTGGGGGTCTCGCCGGACCAACTTGATTGTCATGCAAACCTGCTCCTGGGTTCGCATGTTGCCTTTGGTGGCCAGGCTGGCAGCTATCCTGCCATAGACGGCCGCGTTCCTCTGTCTAGTGTGGAGATCATGGACGTTGGGGGCATCCCCCCCCCAAACCTGAATTAGGTGCATGATCTCCACCCTGGACCAGGTAGGCACCCGCCTTCTCCGGGCCCTCACAGGCTCCTGGGAGCTGGCAGACTGCTCCTGGGGAGTGGTGGAGGGCTGGCTGCCAGTGGCTTGCTGGCTCATGTTTTGGGGCCAATGGGTCAGGGGCAGTGATTGCTGGCTCTGAGCTGGCAGGCTTGGAGCTGGCACAGGCACTGTGGCCAGAGTCAACCCCTTTAAGGGCTCTGGGGAGGGGGGAGGGAGAGGAGTGTTCTTGGTTGAGGCTGGAGTGGCCACCAGGGCACCCTAGGAAGGCTGGAGGCCCCCTATTTCAAAATAAGTGTCTACACAGCACTTATTTTGGAATAGCTATTTTGAATTTGGTGTTATTCCTCGTGGAATGAGGTTTACCAAATTTGAAATAAGTGCTCCGCTATTTCAAATTAATTTCGAAATTGCAGTTTGGCTGTGTAGACACTAGGAAAGTTATTTCGAAATAATGGCTGTTATTTCGAAATAACTTTGCTGTGTAGACATACCCTATAACTTTAAGACTTTAAATCATGGTTTAAGGACTTCAGCGACTGAGTCACAGATTATGGGATTATTGCAGGAACAGCTGGGTGAGGCTCTGTGGTCTGTGATATGCAGGAGGTCAGATAATAATGGTCCTGTCTGACTTTAAAGTCTATGAATCTACAAGGACACAGCTGTTTCTGTTACTAATTTAAGGAAACTCTTGTGCACAATGAACTGAAATTACAGATATAGAAGAGGCTATGGTAAACAATTTTGTTACCAGCCTTCCTGCTCCTTATGCCCTTACTCCCTTTGCCAGGAGCAGACACTATGTTATCCTGAAATCTCTTGGATACAAATGTTGACAGTTGAATAAAAAATGAAGAAGTGGTCAATTGGATCAGGAAAATGAAACATTCATATGTTCTATAGAACTTCTGGACTCGTTTGGTTGCTTTTTAAGGAGCTACGCCTATGGTCTGTAGGTTGGGAAACTCTATCTAAAACTGGGAATTCCTTGCCTGAGAACAGTAGGAATAAACCATTAAATATTTCTGTTTTGTAAGGATGGCCAGTCTCACAAGGGTTCAATTCACAGCCATGAAATGTCAACTGTTTTCTCCCTTGTTTTCTCCTTTGCTTATATAGTACTTCCAGAAAACAGGGCTGTTTGAATAATGAATAATGCTGCATAACAACTGGAGTGTCTCAGGGTGCCCATGTTCCCTTCAGTGTCACTGCTTCTCTATAGAATGTACTAAGTATCTCTCATTAAAGAAGAGGTAGTATACAAAACTGCAGTTTTCAAAATAACACCACTGAACAAGGTCATTGAGCTACTCAGCAGTTAATTCAGTAGTGGGCAATAAGCGGCTTGCAGGCTAGATGTGGTTCACCAGGGTTAGCCCCTGGTGGGTTGCTGGCACTTTTTTTACCTGAGTGCCCACAGGTACGCTGCTCACAGCTCCTGTTAGCTGCAGATTGCTGTTTCCAGCCAAGAAGTGATGTCCCAGTCTGTGCCGCTTCCCACTGTTGCCAACGGGAGCTTGGAGCAGCCGTAACTCAGGATGCTCAGGTAAATAAAGCGCTGTCATCCTGTCAGAGGCTAACTCTTGTCAACACGTCCAGCCCACGGGCTGCTTATTGCCCACTCCTGAGTTAGTCAGTCTAACACTAGGCACACCTGGTCACAGACTTGTGCTAACCTGCACAGTTTGTAATCAGGACAAGCTATAGTACAAATATTTTTTAGTGAGAGACCTAACCCCTGAGCAGAGATTCTACTGGATATCATCCTCACTTGCCATAGTTCTTGGACTCAATTGTATTCCTCTGTAAGGCTCAAATGAACAATATGCTTGAAATCCTGTCACAACTGAGACTGCAATGGTGCTGGAATAAAGTCTAACTTCTTTTATTGTGGGAGTCAAGGGATCTATTACTATGCAGCTGATCCCATAAAATAACACTCACAGTGAAATGACTACCTCATGGTCCTCTTTTAGAATGTGATTTTTTAAACAGATGCACATCAGAGACTTGCTCATCAGAGCAAGTAGAAGAGTTTTCATTTGGAGGGTTATTTGTGGTTGGAGTGATATTTGTGAATATGCTGTGATAGGTCTGGTTCTTCACTTAAAGGGTGGGTGAACATTATGTAATTTTTTCTTATGATATTATACGGAGCATAAATTAGTTTTGAAAGCTGATGCACCTAATACCAGGGAATGTTTCATCCGATCACAGTTCCTGAAAAAATGTTCATGTATGTAATTATTTCTAACAATTTTCTCCTTGTGGCTTTAACTGGAATATGAATAAAAAACAAAATTTCAGAACTCAGATTCCCAGAAAGCAAATTTAATAAATACTGTGGCTTAAATACATTTCATGTATTAACCAAAACAGAGGCAGATTTCTGACATTGCCCACTCTGAATCACTTCTCTCATCTTTCCTCCAGGAAAATTTGTCATTCCCTTGTTCATGACTTCAACTGCTGCTTTCACCCATATAGGAAGAAATTTGTCCATTACTCCCCCACACATCCTTCACACTGCACATCTTGCTTGTTTCATTCTCCCACAGAGACTTGCCTTCATTGAACAGCACACCATGAAAAAACATTGCTATTTCTCTGTTGCTATTCAAGATGCGACAAATACTTGATACCTTATCTTTGTGACATGCAGTTGTTTTTATAGAAGTGATAATAATAAGTGGGGATAGCATTTGGTCAATAGAGAGGCTTCTAGTATGGAAGCATTTTTCCATGTCTTTTTGAGCAAATCTTCAGCTGCCATTGATCTTGGGGAGGGTATGCAGCTCGTAATAGGTGGAATTGTTGCCCTGGATTTGAGGGATTTGTGCCCCAAAGTATGATTAAGTTAATTGCATATTATGTGCATTCAGCCACCATGAATTAATGAAATAGAATATCACATAGTGAAGGGTTAATATGAAGCAAGGCGCAGTTTCTGTTAATCAGAATGGAGAAGAGGACAGACAAGTAAACAAGTGAGACTGAAACCCTGTGGATGGGAAACATGGAATCTAGATGCCTCTGGTATTAAACGTTTTTTTGAAAGTTAGGAGGGTGATGATCCACTAAGGGTCATTTTTACCTACGTATTTTGTAGAAATTAGTTATAAAAGACTAATTAATATTATGTACTTTGGTGCAGTCCTCTGAAGCCATCTTGAGAGAGAGTTTTCCTGACACCCTTGCTCCTTGGCCAGTGAGCAACTGGTCATTGTGAGCCTGCTGTTAATTATTCAGTACCATTCCTGATGGTAAAATATCTGGGATGTTCTAAACCTATTGCATACGTCTCTGTGTGCTTAAATTTAACTGCAGTGCTAGCAAGTACACTTAACTTTAATTTAATTCTTGATCAGACAGAATTGCTGTGTTCCTACTGATTTTTCTTAACCCTGACTGGAGTGCAATAGTTAAGTTGCTGCTGCTCTGGGTTCTGAAAATCCTGGATAACAGGATGAGTCATTGGTATGGCTGCTTTTCACTGTCCTTTAAAGAAGATAAGGAAGCAAGGGCACTAAGCCCTGAGGTGATGCTTATGCTGTTAAGGGAAGTGTTACTTGGGGAAAGAGTGAGTTCCTTAATAGATAGGGTATCATTTTCAAATTTCTTAGGTCATGAGTTCAAATCCTTCAAAGCTATACTTTGAGAGGTGAAAGGTAAAAACGACAGAATGATTAACTGAAAAGCTACTTTAAGGCAAATGGGTGTATTTCAGAGTGAATTGCTTTTGAGGTTTTCTACAAAAGCAAGTAGAAATTTTGCACAGTGTTTGTTTTGTGTGTTGAGTGTCTTCTGCATTGTTGAAAGCTCTGATATTAGGAGCTAAAGAGATGCATTTGCAATGACAACATGGAGTCAACCAAAGTATATCAGCAATGCTTCAATGAACACTGTGGGGAGAAAAAAGCAAAGAGGTGGGTTGCTGAAGAAGTTCATAGATATTATAGTGCTCACGAGCAAAGGATATCATGGAACATGTATTGGCTGCCATTCAAAGTCAGCAGACAATTAGTAGTTATATCACCATATTGCCATAGTAATTTCCTATATTTTAACTACAGGTTGAACATCCCTGGCCTGGGACTGCCTGGTCCAGCAATGTCCATGGTCTGGCAGGACCATGGATGTTGCTGAACCAGAAAGCCCCTGGACCAGAGAGCCCCCGCTTGGGGCAGTGGGATCCTGGCACCCAGGGCAGCCTTGGGGTGCTGAGTGCCAGCAGCCTGTGGCTCTCAATGGAGCACCACTGGGCCCAGAGCAACTGAGCTCCAGTAGCCCAGGGACAATGGTGCCCTGGAGCAGTGGAGCCATGGAGCAACAGAGCTCTGGTGGCCCCAGCCAGCAGAGCCCCAGAGCAGAGGAGCCCTGGAGTAATGGAGAAGCAAAGCCCTGGAGCAGCGGAGCCCAGAATAAAGGAGCCCCAGCGGCCCTGGAGCAGCTGAGTCTGGCAGCCTTGGGGGCAGTGGAACCCCAGCAGCCCTGGGGCTGGCCAAGGAGCTGGGAGCCTGGTGGCCCAGGGACAGGGGAGCCTGGCGATTTGCTGACAGATCCCAGAGAGCCCAGAGTCTGTCAGCAGAGGGGCCAATCTTCCTTGGTCCAGCAAACTTCCTCCTTCGGGACCAGTCAGGTCCCAAGGGTGCCAGACCAGGGAGGTCCAACCTGTATAAGGAAAAACTGTGATATATTGGATCTCAGACCAAAAGTTTCATTAAGGTAAAGTTCAGCTGATAGAACCAGAAGTGTGATTTGAGTACATATTGCCTTCCAAGAACTTTAGAACTAAAAATAAATAAAGTAATATTAGAAATTCAGGGAATTTACAGTTAAGGCAGTACTTCATAAACCAGGCATTGAAACAATAAGCACAATCTTAAGCCTGCCACAGAAGAGACAAAAGAGTCAAAGTAAAGCATTAATTAACAAAAAAAGCAGCTAATACATGGATTTGATAATACAGCAAATGAAAGTAAGGTGCTTGTAATGCTAAAATAGAAATGTGGCTCTGATAAACTTATTTCCCAGTGTATCATATTATAAATACAATTTACCAAACCAAACCCCAAAATACTAGGTTTACATTTTGTCATTGAAGATATTAGGACACCATTTTTTAAAAAAACAACAAATGGTCTGGTAGCACTTTATAGACTAACAAAACATGTAGATGGTATCATGAGCTTTCATGGGCACAGCTCACTTCTGTTTCTCCTTCAACATTTTGCAAATAAAGCAAATATCCTTACAATTAAACAGACAAATAAAAGCACAAGCCATCTTTCACTTTTAAACCCATTTTCCCACAAGGTTTGTGCCTATAAACACATTGATAAGTTATGCAGAAAATAAATTGACAAAAGGCAGCATTCCTGTTCTCATTACATTTAAAAATAAAGATGTCCATAATATGGTATGCATTTCTTTAAGCTCAGATTAAAAGAAGAAGAAGAAGAAGAAGAAGTCAAGGCTAGCCATTCAAGGAAAGTTGTTCAATTGATATATTAATCAAAATGACAATGGCAGATTGTATCTTTCCCTTATTAACAGACTATTCTAATTTACAGATACTTAATGGAAAAAGAGACTTCCTCAAGCCCATCTACGATAAAAGAAAATTGTGAAGTACTTTTTGCTCCATTTGGAGAATACCACATAGTTGCAATTCTGTTGAGCTGTGCTCAGTTGTGGTTGGTGTGAGCATGTAAGTTAGTGCCAAAGCTGAGATCTGCAAATATAATGCTGAATTTCTTAATTTCTAATTTCTTTTTCTAACTCTAAAGTTCACAAAAGGTGATATCTATTTAGATCCAGAGGTGCTAGTTCAGATTTTGGTGGGGGGAGGCAACCTATTCATGCTATGATGGGGGGAAGAGAGCGAAAGCATGGGGGGGCAGACTGAAGACGGAGACTTCAGCAGTGTTACTGAGCATGCTCAGTGCAAGTCAAGCACCAAATGGGGGGAGGGAAACCAACCCCATCTGCCCCTCCCCACACATGTACATACATCACCTCTATCCAGAGGCTACTAAGGCACTGAAAAACTCTACTTTTTTGGCAGACTGGTTCCGGGTGGCCTTATATGTGAGATAGCGTCCAATCAATATGGATACTATCTTTTGAAAAAGCAGATTGCTTTTTCATTGTGCTTTTGCTGTGTAGACACTCTCTTTCAAAAAAAGTTTTTCTGGAAGATCTCTTCTGGAAAAGCTTCTTCTGAAAGAAACTTGCAGTCTAGATGTAGCCAGAGGGAGAGAGAGAGAAAGAGAGAGAGAAAGAGAGAGAGAGAGATCCCATCAGGACTCCTGGGCTTTGTCTCAGCTCTGGAAGGGGTGTGGGGTCTAGTGGGTTACCGCAGGGGGCAGATATATGTCAGCTCTATATAAGAACATCAGAGTGGCCATACTGGGTCAGACCAATGGTCCTACTAGCCCCGTATCCTGTCTTCCAACAGTGGCCAATGCTGGGTGCTTCAGAAGGAATAAACAAAAGAGGCAATCATGATCCATCCCCTGTTGCCCATTCCGAGCTTCTGGCAAACAGCGGCTAGGGACACCATCCTTGCTCATTCTGGCTAGTAGCCATTGAGGGTCCTATCGTCCGTGAATTTATTTTGTTCTTATTGGAACCCTGTTATGGTTTGGGCCTTTCCACTATCTCCTGGCAAAGAGTTCCACAAGTTGACTGTGAAAAAATAATTTATTTTGTTTGTTTTAAATCTGCTGCCTATATATTTCATTGGGTTAGCTTCTTGTGCTATGTTAGTGAAGGAATGAATAACATTTCCTTATTCTATTTTTCCACACTGTTCATGATTTTCTAGACCTCTAACATATCCCTCCACCCTTTAGTCATTTCTTTTCCTAGCTGAAAAGTCTCAGTCTTGTTAATCTTTCCTCATATGGAAGCTGTTCCTTACCCCTAAATCATTTCTGTTGCCCTTTCTGTACCCTTTCCAAATCCAATATATCTTTTTTTAGATGGGATGCCCAAATCTGGATACAGTATTCAAGATGTGGACATACAATGACTTCATATAGAGGCAAAATGGTATTTTGTCTTATTAGCTATTCCTTTCCTAATGATTCCCAATATTCTGTTGGTTTTTTAGTTTTTAGACTGCCACTGCACATTGAGCAGATGTTTTCAGGGAAGTATCCATAATGATTCCAAGATCTCTTTCTTGAGTTGTAACAGGTATTTTAGACCCCATCCTTTTTGTATGTATAGCTGGGATTATGTTTTTCCATGTGCATTACTTTGCACTTATCAACTCTGAATTCCATCTGCCCTTGTGTTGCCCAGTCACCCAATTTTGTGAGATCCTTTTGTAACTCTTTGCAGTCAGCTTTGGATTAGTCACTGTTCACCCCATTTTCAAGAACATTTATACATTTAAGAGCCATATTTTTGTT
The DNA here is from genome assembly GCA_032595735.1 of Pelochelys cantorii. Lineage (NCBI taxonomy): Eukaryota > Metazoa > Chordata > Testudines > Trionychidae > Pelochelys > Pelochelys cantorii. Next base: position 305,446,874 of record CM064326.1, on the reverse strand, counting down.
CGTCGCTACGGTTCTACAGGACCATTCATTTTTTAAGGTTTTTTTTAAGTTTTGCAGCAGTGATTCAATTGCAAATCCAGCAGCACAACAGTCATTCCTATTCTTTTTTCCCCCTCCTATCTTTTAAGTGGAATACCTTTGCAATGCTTTCATGATAATCTAATGATCCTTCAGTTACTTGAATGCCCAGCCTTTTGTTATTCTTAATCACCTTGCTTCCCTCTTTTTATAACAAACTCCCTGCCCCAAAGGCAAATTGCGAGCAGCTCAAACTCTGTTGCAGTTAAGGCCTGCCTCTGGAGTCAGGACATGCAGCTTTAAGCAAACCCCATGTATGAAATCCAGGGTTTCAAACTCGGGGGGGGGTCTACTGTCCCCCCTTAGCCCCACATAAATGGCACCCATTTTAAGATTGCTGATATATGTGGCAATCTTAGCTTCGCCTTAAGAAAGTCACTTTGTCTTGGAAAATATGCTTACTTATCTTCATATTCTTAACATGTGACTAGAGAATCAAGAGGGAAGAGGGCTGGCATTTTTCCCTTCTTCCTGATGAGCTCATGAGGTAATACAAGGGCCACCAACAGGATGGGGCAAAGCAGGCAGCTGCTCTTGGGCCCGGTGATTTAAAAGGTCCCAGGGCTTCCAGCCACCACCACTGCTACAGCAGTAACGGCAGCAGCCCAAACCCCAGGTGGCACATGCCAGGTGGTGCTGAATGGCTTATATTATGTACATTTAGAGGAGATATGATGTAGAGTGTCAAGTGATGCCTGCAGACAATATTAGAAAAAACATTATGATTCTGCAATTTCATTCTATGGTAGCATGGACAAGTCAAGTCTACCAAGCAGTGTAATTACTTAGCTGATGCAATCCAAGCTGCCAGTAATCTGAAGCAGGAATTTAAGCCATCCAAATGTTTCATGGTTGTTCTTCTGAGCAGCTTTTGAATGAACAAGTAGTGTTGTATAATGCTGCAATCTTAAATAGCCCAAACAAGAGCCTCAGAATATTATCCAAAGACAGGTGATTGTAGTTTACAGAGTTTTACGCCCTGGTTAGTGCAGGAGTTTGTCCTTTGGTTGATAGATAAAGGCATGACATTCAGCCAACAAAGAGTATCATTCTTCAGAAGACACTCAAAGAAGGTGCCTCTCAGTTGCGTAATGCATAGTGTTTAACAGTTCCAAAATTATCTCACGATGTACACATATGACTTGTTGCACAGCTACACCATAAATGTGGGTCTCTCGGTTTGATATAGTACACCTTCATTAATTCTGTGACAGTTACAAAGTGTTGAGGCCATTCATTCCTAGTGCTGCAAAAACTGGAGAAGTAAGACTCCAAATGGAATTGTACCACTTCATGCTGGAGGAAATCTCATTCATGAAAGAGAAGCTAATACAGAAATCAACACAGAGAAAACTGATAGAAAGAGTATCTTCCATTCAGTGGCTTAAGTGACATTTCAAGAAGAGCCTGAAGATAGTCCAGCATCACAAGAAATATCACTGAATTGTGGGAAGGAAAAGTCCCTGATCCTTCCTGGGTAATTAGAGTCTCTTTTATAATGTACAGCATTTGAAAAACCTACCATGTGTCCAGAATTGACTCACCATGTAAAAATTCTTTGAGAAAGTAACCTCTTGTCACTACAAATGAATGCTGTTCAGGATTGTTCCAGGTGTCTTTGAAGAGTACTACCTCATGATGTCCTATCAATATCAAATGACACTGATATTGTTCATAAATAACTAGTTGATTCCATTTTGCACTTGTTTCAATCATAAGCTTTCAACAAAGCAGAGCACCTACACTTTGGTTGCATATGCATCTCTTGTGGATGCTGTACCAACTGACATGGCCACAGTCTGTATCACAGCACTGATTTATAGGGGAATGGCTAGGACAACAGCATACCATTCAAACCATGTATGCTGTTGCTCAGCAAGAGAGACGAACTGTCCCAAATGAACTTGGTACCAATATGATTTGACTTGGGGGGCAAAGGGGTTCACACCCTGTGCTGTTTTATTGCATATATTGGGAAATTTTGGAGAAAGGCAGAATTGCTAGACTTTCTTGTTAATTCTTTTGGGCATATAGCTTTTCTATAGAAAAAAAAACCTTGTTGGTAAGCAATTCATTCATGCCTTAAGTGGCTCCACTAACATTTGAAGGCCTGAGTGCCATGAAACTTTATCCATTTGTTAAACACTGTGAGCAGGGAGGAGATACACATGTAGTTCCAGCTCTTGTCTGGCAATGGTGGACTAACATTCAGAAGTTGTTTGAGTCTGACAACACTGACTCCTTAAAACATATCACTAAAAGAGCTTCATGATGCTCTAACTCGGCATATACTACCACTATCTGAGGTCTTTCAGACAAGGTATGCCCAGTCTCCTACTTTTAAGTCTTGGGTTAATTTTCTCCAGGGTACACAGATAATAATTTCTAATATCTAATGCAGTGCAAGAGTCTGATAAGAAGTTTCCCCTACACCAGTGGTCACCAACAGGTAGTTCGGGATCTACTGCTAGATTTTGGAGCCTCTGACAGGTGATCTTGACTGGTTTGGCCAAGAGGCTATCAAGTGCCTGAACTTCAGCTGCCCCTCCCCCTTCGGCTGTGCACTTCCTGCCCTTTGCCTTGGAGCTGCCTCCCCCCACTCCTGGGAGCCTCCTGCTTGCTGTGCAGGGCAGGGGAGGGAGAAGAGGGGCAGTGATGTTGCAGTGCCCCCTCTTCCACCCTGTATCCTATCTCCACAGAGCAGAGTGGGGGGCACAACAGGACTTGGGATGGAGTTTGCTGGCTGCTTTTGGGAGTGGTGCAGAGCCAGGGCAGGGGTTAACCTGCCTTAGTCCCACTGCACCACCACCCAGGAGCCACCTGAGGTAAGCAGTGCCCAATTGGAGCCTACATCCTGAAATCCTACCCCAGTCATGTACCTCCTCCTGCACCCTAAGCTCCTGCCCTAGCCCCGAGCACCCCTGAATCCAAACACCCTCCCAGAGCCTGCACCTAGAACCACCTCTGGCACCTCAACTGCTTGCCCAAAGATCAGCTCAGAGCCCCTCTCATATTCCAAATCTCTTAATCCAGGTGCAGAACCTACACCCAACCCTCTGCCCCAGCCTGGTGAAAGTAAGGAAGGATGGGGGAAGGAGGGAGGATGGAGTGAGCAGGGGCAGGGCCTCAGAGAAGACGCACAAAGGAGGTGGGGTGAGGGCATTTGGGTTTGAGATAGATCTTGGATTGCATTTAAATTCAAAAGGCGATCTCATGCTTAAAAAGGTTGGAGACCACTGCCCTACACACACAGTTTGCCATGCTTTCATACGTCTGTGTGTCTATATGTATGTGTGTGTGGGTGGGTGGGTATCTAGAGAGAGGTTACATTAAGTTAACCAAATTGGTGGTGACTGCCACTCACCTTTTGCTGTCATTGCATAATACCTTGATATAGTAATTGTTGGTGCCTTTATTTCTTAAGAGTAACCACTGTAGACTGAATATGTTGCATCTATTTTAAGACTTGGAATCTAGGCTTGACTAAGGCAAGCTCTGACTTCTAGACAACAGTCTGCATATTCCTGATAAATACAGATCTTTTCCAATTTGAACCTGCTTGTGCTATAGATGTCAATACACAGCCTCCAACACAGATACTAACAGCTGGAGTATAATGTCAGCTTGGTTTGTGAGGATACAGTAGTGAAAAAGAACCCTGTGAACATGACCCCCCTGACATCACCGTAAGGAGCACTTAGCAATTCTATCTGGCAGATGACTGACTAAAAGGCCAAGAACAGCATTAAGTAAATTATGACCAAGCTTTTTTTTTCCCCCTAAAAACAATTCATTAATTTGCATTTTGACCCATTTGATTTTTTTAAAACAAAAACTCATTATGGGAAATCTATAAGAAATCAGTGGGACATCTTAACACTTGGGAGAAAAGTAATATATCTGGATTTATAATGTGTAGGGCTAAATTCTGCTTTTACTTACACCAGTGCTTTTTTTCAAACCACTATCATTCTTCATCTTGTTGAATTAAAACCTCAACCAGCTAGTTCTCATCCAATTCCCAACAGGGTTACAAAAATGGAAGAGTGGAAATTGATCCCCTACCCATGACTCAGTTGTGCTACTTAAAAGCATGAGTTTATGGCCTCGTTACCTAGCCGTAGGTCTCTCAAGAGAGACATTGATCTTTATGTATATGTCATGGGTGCATCCTCACTGTCCAACTGTGCTTTTCCCTGGTTGCTTCTGGGACTGGCTCAAGGCTGATGCTCCTGTCCAAAGTCTACACACCATCACTCTGTCTCTGTTTCTATCTACAGCCTTTCTCTCAGCTTCCAGAACTGCAGCATCCTCTTCACGACTCAGCCCTCCAGTCATGTTAAGGTCTCTGTTTCCCCCTTCAGGGATGGAGGGGAGATCATATCACAGTCCTCTTGTCCAGCCACTTCTCCAATGGCAAGTGGAAGAGACCCAGGCCCACCATTACTCTAGATCCCAACCCAGGGACCGTGTAGACAGCAGTGCCCTGCTTTCCTCTTTAACTTCCGTCAATATTGCTGTATTTCCTTGTGCCACTTCCCCAGGGGCCCAGCATCTTCTTTGCCCTCACCTCACGGCCCTCAGCTGCTCAGACAGGAGCTCCCCCTTGCTTGTCTGGTACCTGCTAGCATCTGCTCTGCCCAAGGTGCTGACAGTTCTCTCAGCCCTCCAGGGACACAGTCCTTATTTCCTGAGCTCCCAGCAGCAACTGACTCACTATTTGTAGCTTCTTTAATGTGAGCTTGCTGGGTCCTGATTGGTTGCTCTTTGCATATTCTCCCAGATTTATTGGGCCTTAGACAGTCTTTCTAGAACACTTGGGGATTTCACCTCTCCTGCTCCTTTTGGGATTCAGCATAATTAATCCTTTCTATGCCTGTGTGGGTTAGGCATCCCATCACAGTATCTCTGCAGTGAAACAAAGCTTATGGTATCATGTACCTCTGGCTGCAACCACTAGTGTTTTATTTCTTGCTGGTTTATTTTCATCTTAGTTTAAAATCTTCCCTTACTACCTCTAGCTCATTGGAGGAGTTTTCCCAAAATCTCTTTCACTTGTGTCCAGAAGTAATGATTCTTATATTCGCAAAAGAGTATGGAGGGAAATCTTATTCCAGTTATTTTTCCTAAATCAAAATGCAAGGTAGATAATTTCTTTTGCAAGATTTCACTCCTAAGAAAATCTGTTCTAATAGCCAAGGGACCGATAAGGCACGTCACCGCGTATTGCCCTTGCATTTGACAAAAATTCTTTGTGAAATGTTGCATTGGCCATTGAAAAAGGCAAATGTGAGGCATAAAAGAAAATTCTTGAGGTCCAAATCACTTTTAGTGTAGCTTTTCTTTGGATCTTTGTTATATTTTGCATGGCTGCAGGTGGGGGTGTAATGAACATGGTAATTTTTAAAAAGTTTATATTAGGTACCTTAACAGGATGGGTACAAAACACCAGCTGTTGGTGCACTTAAAAATGTCTGTTGCCAATGCTTCTATTGCATCCAGAATATTCCCTGTCTTTTCACTGGGGGCACTCCAATAGAAAAGACAAAATCTCTACATAAGCAAAACTGAATATAGTTATATTGACATATTCATCTCAGAATATTATTTGTGCAGACTTTATTGTATATGACTAATGCCCCAAATTCTCCATTTAACTGTGGCTGAAATCTATAGCAACACATCAGTGGTAGTTTCAACAATTTTAGATAGTTTTAGAATACAAACCCTCATTCAAGGAAAAAGCTTTCATGGCTGCTGGTCCATAAAATCTTTTCAGAAAAGAACATTCCCACTCCAGAAACTGCAGAATGCTAACCAGGATGAATATTGTGATATTTACCAACTCAAACATCACATATGGCCAGGACCTTTGGAATGCCATCAGGGAATCTGACATTAGGGTAGGTCTTTTGATGTCTAACTATGGCCAGGTCTACACTAAGGGAAAAAGTCATCTTAAGATACACAACTCAAACTATGTAAATAGCATAGCTGGAGTCTACATACATTAGGTTGAGTTTCCATAGTGTTCCTACTGAGGGAAGTCGACAGGAGAAACTCTCCCATCAGCTTTTCTTACTCTTTGCAACCTTGTGGAGTACTGGAGTCGATAGGGGTGCCATCTGTGTTTGATTTAGCAGGTCCTTACTCAACGCTGCCGAGATTTCCCAGTAAGTGGATACAAGCCTTCATGCAAGGGAGAAGTGTGGTCCTAAATTATCATTCCTTGTAAGAGAAGTTATTTGTAAGGGAAACCTTAGCTGACAGTTCCATTTCAGAGGTCAGCTAGGGAAAGGAGGGAATAACCACTGAGGCCTGAAGGTCCATTCCTTCAAAACAAAATCTAATGGTTTAAGGAAGAAAGCAAAATGCTCTCTTTCTCTCCTCCATTCATGCACATATATTTACCATGGAAACAGCTCATAGATATGAAAATGAAACTTTTTATTTAATTTCTGCAGAAGGTCAGCCTTTGCCTAGATTAATTTGGCTAGTGTAAATGGGTGGTCTTCTAAGGCAGCCCCAGATGAATGTCTTCAGTCACATCAGATCCTGTGGTTTTTTGCTTCTTCTCAATACTGAAAAAATGCAAAATGAACCTGACCTAAGCAGTGGTAATAAAGACAGCAAGCATTGCTATACACCTTATAGGTGATAACAGCAGATATTATTTTCTGTAAAAATAGAGTTTTAAAATAAATATTGTACAGTTGAATTAGCAATGCAATTTGCTAATCTTTCTGATTTTTCTAACCAAAATGAATCCATTAAATGTGCAATTTGTTACTGTAATCTAATTAATGGAGAACTACAATTTCAGATGAAAATCTCAGAGAAAAGTGAACAGACTAAATTAATACATATAAGTAAACCAAAATTAGTTGTAAATTTATTTAACTGATTTATACCATGTGAGCTTTTCAAAAAGACGAACTTTATTTATGAGCATTTCAGGATTCTCTTTAATACATATTTGATAGGCTTTGTGTGCATTCCAACTCAGAGATTCTCTTTTATTTGGACTTCTTTTAAATACTAAAGTGGAATCAACCTTGGATTTAAAAGAATATTAGCTCTCTCCTCACATATTCTGTCTGGTCTTGTGAGAGCTGCCCATTGTACCCAAATACAACAGTTTCTTTGGCAGTGCTGAAACTTAGACACTAAAGACAGCCTCTCCTCAATGGGGGCTACTACAGGGGAGAAAAGAATTTTTCAGTGCATCAGAAAAAGGGGCAATCTAATCCTCTTTGCTGGTACATCTGCTCTGGCAGTTTTGCTCTACAAACCAAAAGGCATCCCATTAATTAAGGTTCCTTTTTCTTTCATTTTTATTCAGCTTGTGAAATGTGACCAGTATTCACAAAAGTTTCAGCCCATTTTATACACAAATATCCACCAGAAGGGTATGCACTTTGATTTGTTGTCAGGTTTCCGCTTTTTCTTTTTCTTTCTTTCTTTCTTTCTTTCTTTCTTTCTTTCTTTCGACCTTCTCCTTTGGCAAAGTGTGATACATTCAGAGAGTCTTACAAAACAAAGCTTTCAGTTCTTGGTCAGCGACAAACTCATCTTTGTTCATGCAGCTCTATTAAGGAAAGAAGGCCAATTTTATGCAGGTTTCTATGGTCTGAAGCACAAAGGCATCTAACTGCATGCAAGCTATCTGGCAGGCACACAGCAGACTATGAGATCATCTATGTCAGTAATTGCCAACTGCAATGAGGAACTGTAAAAATCATAAACTGGTTTATATAGTGCTTTTATTTTTCCAAACAGCCTGCACTACAGATTTATACATTCTTTTATGGACAGTTAACAAGTGCAGCTAATTGGGTCCCTTCACATCTAGATCCCAGAACTTAGTCTACATTTTTTTCCTCTGTAATTCCCGACTATTTGATTGGACACTAATGTTATTTATCTTAAGCAGGAAATGATGCTCGACTGCTTCATCCCTGGGATTTCTACTGTTGCCTAAGGAATCTGGTTCTTTATTTGATGGACTTTTACTGCACTTTCGCTACCATCCACCATTATCACACAGTGGGTGGTCGTCTATTTAACACTTGCCAGTTGCATCATATACTCATTATAAAGAGAGCATACTGTAATTCCACAGGATGAGAAAAATGAGAATATTTCACAAAGTCAGACTTATTCTTTATAGTAGAACAGGAAAGGAGGCAGGTTGGATGGAGACGGGAGGATTTTTTTAGATTTTTTTCAAATGCTCAGCTCATAACTAATCATGAAGCTATCAAAAGGGTTTATATATACAAAGAGAGAGAGACACAACTTAAGATCTTGATTATTGTAGGCTTTTCACTTGAACTGCATAGTGCAATATCTAAAATGAGTTCAACTGTGCCATCTTTAACCTAAAGTAATGGATCAGAATACTTCTCATTTATACCGGTTCAATTTCATTTACCTCAGTGGGTGTTACAATAGCAACTCAAGAGCAAATCCAGCCCTTATCTAAGGATATGTTTACACAGGAACAACTAGCCCAGGTCAGCTGACCAACCTAACCCAGGTCAGCTGACCAAGGTTTCCTCTAAGCTACATGGCAGCTTGGCCCTGAAGCTGCTTAATCAGCCCTGCCCAGCCAGGGGCTTAGGGCTCTGTGCACGGAGCTGCCTGGCTGGGTGGGACTGATTAAGCAGCTGTGGGCCATGCTGCCATGTAACTTAGAGGGAACCTTGGTCATCTGACTTGGCTTATAAGGCTTGGACTGTGGGGCTAAAGGAGACGTTTGGGTTCATATTGGAGCTGCAGCTCTGGGACATTGTGAGGGTGGAGGGGCCCAGAGCTCAGGCTCCAGCCTAAGCCTGAATGTCTACACTGCAATTTTTAGCCCCACAAACTGGGCCCCATGGGCCCAAGTCAGCTGACCCAGGCCAGCCATTGTTCTGCCATGGGGCTTTTATCCCCATGTGGATATACCCTCACAGGCTGTAGAGTTGCCTCCAAAGCCCTGTGAAGTCAGTGGAAAGCCTCTCAATGAATTTTGTGGGCTTTGAATCAGATCTACGGTGCAACTCCCTGCACAGGGGAGGCTGCAGGATTTAAGTGGCTCTCGCTGTGTGGGCAGAGTTCAATTTCACAGGAACTCCCTGCACATTAGCTCATGGAGGCAAGAGTGATATAGAAGCATGGGAAGAGTTGGCAAAGGCAGGGCCACTGGGCCCACTGCTGCACAGACAGTATACCCTCTATTCACAGCCATCTTAAGTGTGACCAGGTTCTTTTAGCCAGTGGGCCAAGATACCATGATGGAGCCATTCTTGGATTTTTCTACATCCAGTCCAACAATGCAGACTAGGCATTAGGGTTCAGATTTGCTTCCAAGATTTCTGGCCTAATGTATCAAATTTAATTGTTCTTAACTGAAAAAGTAGTTAATGACAGCAGCTATGTTACAATAAAATGAAGCACAAGCATTGTGGGATGGAAATGTTTGGGATGTATGTGTGAGAAAATGGGATTCTCCAAGACCCTTATTTTTCATAGAATGTATGATACTTATTTATCTGAAGAATAAAACTCACAACACCTTCCAGGCATATTTGACAGAGAACTTTAATACGTGTGTCTATAAAAAATGCATAAGCTTTTGTTATCCAAAACCTTTGGTTTGAAAACAATTAGGCACTGTAATGAGAGTAGTGTATACTCTTTATTAATGAAGAGTATCCTCTTGCAGGTAGTGCCACAGGGAAGTTCACCCTGTTTGTGAAAACTTTGTCTTTATGTCTATTGTGCCCTAACTTATATAATATTCCTACAATCAAAGTAATAATTCTGCTGTACTTTCTCTTTGATCAATTACAATCATATCATGCACTCCTATGTAAACAATTATGTATTCAGAACAAATATGTAATACTGGAGGAGATCAAGCTAAGTTACTACACACAATGCCAATGGCTGCTTCACATGGGTTACTGTTCTCTCTGTGCTTTTCCAGATCAATTTGAGCCAAATTTTGCACCATGATACTTGACATGATTGGAATCATTATTACTTATTTGTAGTACCATAGCACCTAGAAGACCTTGCCATGGACTAAGATCTCCTTATGCTAGGTGGTATACCAACATAGCAAGAGCTTTGAGCATGTCTCTGTGGACAGAATTTCTCCTATTGTGTTTTTAATACCTAGTAAAGGCCTAGAAATCATCTTGGTTTTGTTTCCAAACAGGAAAGCAACTCTGTGTATTCAGTAATACTTCAAGGTGTGTCCACAGGGATTTTTTGAAAAAGTGGCCTTTTTTCTAAAAATCTTTACCTGTGTCTAGACTGCTGCCGCATTCTGTCAACCGTAAATCGAAAGAACACGGTGGTTTTGTCGACGGCGGTAAACCTTGTTTTACGAGGAATAACGCTATTTTCGACAGAGATCTGTCAAAAAAAGGTCTGTGTGGATGCAGGGAAGTGGGTTTTTTTTTCGAAAATAAAGGCCTCCAGGAAAAAGCCCTGATGGACACTCCTTGCCAGACCTTTCACCTCTATTGTTCCTGCCTGTAGCCATCTTTTAAAGGCACAGGCACCCAGGAGTAGCATTGTGGCAGCAAGCTCCAAGCAGGACCCTGACTGCTCAGCTCTTCCTGGTAGGCCCATTACAGCCATGTCACAGGCACGAGACCCCTTTGGCCCTTCCAGGGAAACATCCCCGCACCAAGCCAGGGGCACCAAATGTCGGGGACCATTATGGTCTGGCCCCAAGATCAAAACCCTGTTGGAGCTCTGGTCCAAGGAGGAGTCTCTGCAGGCCCTGCAGTCCAGGAGGAGAAATGCGGACATTTATGCCCGAATTGCTGATGGCCTTGCTAAGAAAGGCCACCACCCCCACACACTAGACCAAGTGAGAGCAAAGGTCAAGGAGCTGTGGCAGGGGTATGTTAGGGCCCGTGAGCGCAGCTCCTGCTCTGGGGAAGCAGCACACTACTGTGCATGTTATGAGGACCTGGACCGGATCCTGGGGCCAGGGGAACTCCTGTCTCCAGAGAAGGTAGTGGAGTCTGGGATGGAGACACCTGTGCACTCCAGGATGATATCCCTGAGGACCAGCAGCTCCAAGACAAGGAGGAGGAGGACACCAGGAGCACGGTGACCCTCACCCAGGAGCTGGACACCCAGATGCAGGAGGCCTCCCAGACAACTTTGGACACCGGGGAGGGAACATCAGGTGAGTGCTGTGAGGGTCCAACACACCCAGGGGAGGGGAGACAGGAGCCAAGTGGATGGTGCGGTACTGTGACGTGTCATGCTGATCACAGCCTGGGGGGGGGGCCCACATATGGCCGACCTCAGGGACGGCCGCCCTACCCCCGTACCCGCATGGGTGTGAGGCACTACCTGCTCCTGCAGACAGTGATGCCAGGTGCAGGCATGGGTTGGGGAACCTGGGATGGCCACGCAGCTCCAGGCCTCTCAGCAACCTGTGGGAACCCCAACTGTGGCCTGACACTTGTCTGTGCTGCTTGGCCATCGTGTGTGTGGGGGAGGGGGGCAGGATGGTGGCCTGCACACCTTCTGGGCTCCAGTGAGGCCATGGCTGCTGGCCAGGCCACACCACGCCTTGCTGAGACCACATGAGCATCCCCTGACCCTAGGACAGGCACTGACTGCTGAGAAGGAGGGCATGCCCTCTCAGGGAAAGTGTGAGCATGCATGACTTTTCCCTCTTGTCCTCCACAGCTGGATCAGCTGTCCAGGGGGAGTGTGCCACACCTGTCCCACCACCCAGACAGCTGCATGGAACCCACTGGCACTGGCGCACATATCTGGACCTGACATGCCAGCACATCTTGGTCCTGCAAGGGATGCAGGACACATTTATGCAGAGGATGCAGGCAGAGGCAGAGTGGCGCAGTCGTTTGCTGGACGAGTTCGTCCAGCAGCTCACTGCAATTTGCGCTGCTATCCGGGAGGGGATGGCCTTCCCAGGTCCTGTCCCTGTTCCTGCTCCTCCTGCTCAGCCTGCCCCCCCGCCCTCACTCCCTGTCCACCTCCTCACCCCTGCCATCCCAGACCCCGGTGCAGCCCCACCTCCTGCCTAGCCCCCTACTGTCCCAGGCCGCATACACAGCCGTCTCCAAGCAGGCCCCCGTACCCGAGGTGGCAGGACCTATTCATCCAGGTGGCACCCTCAGCCCTGAGACTCCCTCCTTGCTTCCAGGTTTACATCCCCCTTCCCACCAGTGAGAGTGAGTGAGGGAAGCACTTTAATTTGTTAACAAAAAGTTTATCTTTCATTACAAAAGAGTTACACTGTTTGTTACATACAACTGCAATAAACGGAAAGCATTTTGTAAACCACACCTGTCTCTCTTCTCTGCATACCTGTACAAAGCGGGGCAGGGATGGGTTTGGGGGGAAGGCACTGGGGGCATGGAGCAAACCCATATTTGGAAGGCCCTGGGGAAAGTCATTGGGCTCCTTGGGAGAATCTCTCCCTCAGGGCCTCCTGAATTCTCAATCCTGACTGGTGGGCTTGGTGGATGGCAGCTGTCCAGGGCTGCTCAAACTGCCTCCCCTCCACATCAGCCCATGTCCCCCAACCTGGGAGGAAGGCCTCCCCTTTCCTCTCCACCAGGTTGTGCAGCACGCAACAGGCAGCAACCACCTCAGGGTTGTTGCGTTCCCCCTGTCCAGGCGAGTGAGCAGGCATCTAAACCTGCCCTTCAGATGCCTGAAGGTGCATTCTACCTGCAAGCGAGCCTGGTTAAGGTGGGAGTTAAACAGTTCCCTGCTCACATCCAGGTGTCCAGTGAACGGCTTCATGAGCCAGGCATAAGGGGGTACGCAGCATTGGCCACGATGCACATAGGCATCTGCTCATCCCCGACTGCAAAGTTGCACTGTGGAAAGAATGTCCCAGCCTGCAGCCTGCGGTACAGGTACGAGTTCCGGAAGATGCGGGCATCGTGTGCCCAGTCTGACCACCCGACACAAATGTCAGTGAATTGTCCCTGGTGGTCGACCAGGGCCTGCAGCACCATGGAAAAGTAGCCCTTTCTGTTAATGTACTGGGCTGCTCGATGGGACAGTGCACGGATCGGGATGTGAGTCCCATCAAGTGCTCCACTGCAGTTCGGAAATCCTAGACCTGCAAATTTGGCCATGATGGTATCCAGGTCTCCGAGGCGGACAGTTCTGTGAAGCAGCTCCAAAGTGATGGCCGTCACCACCTGCAGAAAAGGACAAATAGAAACACACATAACAGGAAATTAGAGGAGTTGTCTGAGCTGATGAGAGGTGCTCCCCCACCCCACTCCTCCCCTCCCAGACCCCAAGAGCCCCCCCTCAGATAACCCCCCCCGTACCATGGCAGGGTGAGGCCAGGAGAGCTTCTACCACTCCCAACCCATCCCCCATTCCTTCTGCCTGGTCCTGACCATCCCCCTTGTCTGCTCCCTGCCCCGCCCATGGACTGTCCCTAGAGAGTGACTTACTTCCATCAAGACAGCCCCAACAGTAGACCTCCCCACGCCAAACTGGTGTCCCACTGAGCGGTAGCTGTTGGGAGTGGCCAGCTTCCAGAGGGCAATAGCGACCTGCTTCTCCAGGGGGGTAGCGGGCTGCAAGTGGGTGTCCTGGCACTGTAGGGCAGGAGCAAGCCAGGCACACAGCTCCTGGAAGGTGGACTGCCGCATACGGAAGTTTCAGAACCAAGCCTGGTCGTCCCACTGCTCCATAACAAGATGGTCCCACCAGTCTGAACTGGTGTCTAGCCTCCAAACTCGCCTCTCCAGGAATAAGTTCGGTGGCAAGGGCAGTGGGAATGCAGCCCGAGTGAGAGGCTCAAAGCTGGGTTCTGCATCCAGATCTGGCATGAACATCATGATGGTCTCATGAAGATGCAGCAGAACTTCAAGCATCACAGTGTGGGACCATCGCCTGCCCAAGCGCAGCTCCAGGTCCATGGCAAAAAAAACAATTAAAAGCACAAAAATCAATCAGGAAAGTAACTGATGTGGTGTTCCAGAAAGTAGGGCACTCAAAGCAAGCACTGCAGAAGCTTTGCTGTCCCTCTAGGCAAGCCAGCTGCAGGAGCAGAGCAACGGCTGTTCAGGGGGATCCCTTTAACCACGCGTCTCTGCAAAGGCATGCAGCAGCACCAGGAAGTAAATGCTGTCCCCATGCCCTGACAGAAGCAGTTCCGGGTGCCTTTTTTTTCCCTAAAGAGCGTCCATCAGTCTGGATGCTCTTTTTCAAAAAAGCGGATCGCTTTTTCGATCAGCGTAATGCAATCTAGATGCTCTTTTTCGAAAGAGAGTTTTTCAGAAGATACTTTAGAAAAAGCCTCTTTCGAAAAAGGCGTGTACTCTAGATGTACCCTCAATGTGTGGATAGTCCTATGTGTTGATTTATAAGGAAGATTATCCAGCTACTGTGTCTTTTTTCTAGGACATTGGCTATGATTTGCAGATTTAACTTTGGTGCTGTTATGTTCTGATGGCACTTTGGTTTAGGAAGAAATGTTTGTTCAGGGCTTTGTTCTATGAACTGAATCTTTCTTTACTTCAGATTATTTAGAACTGGTACAACTGTTTCCTTCAGAGACTAACTGATTCACTGCTAAGGTTTGGGTCATACAGTCATGATTGGTGTGCTTGCCAAGTACTGGGAGAGCTTTAGAATATGATTGACTCAAAGAGGGTATGTCTACACTACCACCCTAGTTCGAACTAGGGTGGTTAATGTAGGCATTCGAAGTTGCAAATGAAGCCCGGGATTTAAATATCCCGGGCTTCATTTGCATCTTGCCGGGCGGGCTACACGCGGCACGGAGTTCGACCTAAGGGGATTTAAAAATGGCGCCCGCCCGGCAAGATGCAAATGAAGCCCGGGATATTTAAACCCCGGGCTTCATTTGCAACTTCGAATGCCTACATTAACCATCCTAGTTCGAACTAGGGTGGTAGTGTAGACATACCCAAAGATATTGGGACAAAGAGTAACGATTTCCCTACTTTTCTATCCTATATTTTAAGCCCTATATTACTGTTACAGGGCATCCCTGCTATAAGTCGCCCCAGTGTACATCTGTTCCACACTAAAGTTGTTGATGCTTGTAGGAACTGATGCGTTATAAGTCCTTTCATTCCCTTCTCTTAAATCATGACCAAAAAACCCCCCCAATTTGCACAAATGGAAGTCAGCCGTGGGGAAAAAATTCCCCACTTTAAGTTGTTTTGCTGTAAGTCCAAGTTTTTTGGAACATACCTTGGACTTATTGTGAGGACAGCTTGTACTGTTACCTTACATTTACAATTAAGATCAGAAAGACTCCCAAAGCATTTTACAGCTATTTAGATCGAGGTCCATTAATTGTAGTGACCTTTTGACTGTAAAGGTGGAAGCCAGCCAGAATGCAGTACACTGCACAAGAGTGCAGGTAGGGGGATGAGAGCCCAAGATACCACCAATATGTTTCATGAATATAATGAACCCTAAATTTTCAAAAGTTTGGCTGAAAAGAATAAAGTGCATAGTCTTCAGCCTATTTGTCACAGACAATGAAATGCGGAGATGCTATTGCTGGGATTTAAACCTGGAGTTACAAGGAATCCAGATGTTTCAAAACTGAAATTTTAAAAATGTATTTCTTTGGATTTATATACAAAGACACAAAAAGATGGCACCTACGCACCTAGGCACCCTGACATACGTTATGAGAAAAGAAAAGAAAAGAAAAGAAAAGAAAAGAAAAGAAAAGAAAAGAAGAAAAGAATTTAGGCACTTTAGATCCATTGACTCTCAATGTGGCCTATGCTTCTAAGTTCCTAAGCCACTTCTGAAAATGGGACTTAGGAGCCTACATCATCTAGATAAACATAATATTCCCTTCTCGCCTTAAATGTACTAATCTGTTCTAGGTTTCTCTACCATGCCAGTTACTGTAGTATTGGAGTTCTATGACTGAATCTTTTTGTGGAAGAACTATATGCTGTAAATAAATTGTGGCAACCACCTGACCTCTTTAAGACATGATGCAGCCAACATAAGAACTAGAAAATTGAAGGAAACCAAAGTGCTTCATACAGAAGGGAACTGGAGACCAGTGGGCATACAGGTCACTTCTGCTGGGACCCCATGATGAAAAATAACTGGAATGAGCAAATTCCATGTACTCAATGATAGCCAGAATCTCTTTGGCTGGGGGCACAGAAGCCAGTTCTGCTCATTCTTTCCTTTGCTCTAGTCTATGACCAGATCTGGACAGAAGGGCTTTTTCAATCTGAAACCAACCCAGGGGCAATTACTATACCTGAGAAGTAACTTGTTTTGACCTGTAAGAAACACAGATAAAATCTGAATATTTGTGCATACCCATTAACTGATTACTCATTTTTTAAGAAGAAATTTGCAAGCATAAGCAATACTCAGTAAACAATCTGCAAGTACAAAGCTGGATGACTCAACAAGACTAAGCAGGGCACTTGTGAGCTGATGCATGGTTTAGGTTTCTGTTTAGACAGCTTTAACTACCTTTATTTTCTGTAATGAAAACTTTGATAACAGGTACAAATCTTGGGGGGGAAAAGGAGTAAAGGTGATGTGTCAAAATAAGGACAACAATATACATTAATTTGTTCTCTTATACATGAGAAGAGTGTGCCACCAATTCAAATTTGACATACAACATAATTTACCTTTGTTCTTTTAATACGAAAGGATGTAGCAGAAATTCTGAATTCTAGGAAAAAGTATGGAAGGCAGCAGAAATATCCACATTCCTTCAAACACCATGGTAACTGAAACAACGTGACAAAGGCAGTGCATATTATCTACCATTGAGTTGTTTCTTAGGAATAAAATCTTTTTTTTTTTCCACCTAAAGTGGTCATACAAATCTACAGATCCCATTGGGGAGATCATTTGTACTGACATGCATTGATCCCATCCAGCAGTTGGCAAACATGGGACTAACACACACTTTCTCAGCAACCAGCACAACTGCTTGCCGGTAGTGCTGGGATAGGCCAGGAGCCCTGCCTCAAACAGGAATCTCGCTGCATGTAAGGGATACCTGACAGAACTCCTAATAAAAGTGAAACTCTCAACAGTCTTTCACTCTGGACAGGCCTGAACTAGGGTTCATGCCCCCTTCCCAGAAATAAGGCTGCAAAAAGTCATTTTGTGCAGTATTTATTAAAACTTTGGCTGTGAGATTTGTTTGCACTGACAGAACCTATGGCTATGAGAAACCTGTATTTCAAATATTAGCTGGTTACTCTTTCTCTGACCTTGCCTCTTGCTATGGCATTTCTCCAGTCACATGATGTCCATAATGTACATTGCACTGGTAGTTTGTTGCTGAAATGTTTTTACTGAAAATGAAATAGAGTGCTGGAATTTAGTCCTTACCCTGTAACTCACACTGCCCAATAGCCCCAGCACATACCAATGTAGATAGGCATTTGTTACCACATTAGCCCTAGAAGGCAACAAAAATTCTTATATGTTCGTACTTCTCACTGAGGACTTGTCTACATTAGGAAATAATTTTGAAATAAGTAAAATCAAAATAATAACTCCCAAAATAACAAAATCAAAATAGCTACACTATGGGGGAGCATTGAAATAGCTCAGAATTATTTCAAAATAGTGTGTCCTCACTGACTGCAGCCTGCCTCAGACTTAGCCCCCAGAAGCACCTTGAGGAAGGCAACAGGAGGGCAGACACTTCCTGTGGCAGCTTGGTCAGGCAAGCTGAGACACATGCTTACAGGGGCTCCTTTCTACGGCCACGTCTCACATGCCACTCCTCCACCGTCTCCTCCCTCATGGGACACCAAATGGACGCAGTGTGCTCTGGTTGCCCTTGCAGACACCACAGCACTGACATCAGAGAGCTGAAGCTGCTGCCTCGTGCTGTGCCTCATGGCATGCTGCTCCAGCAGGATGACGACCAGCCTGAACCGGAGGACCCCTTCATCCAGGTGCTCCTGCTGCTGCAAATGCCCCTAAACCCCTTGGACACTGTTGAACACCTCTTCCGGCAGAGGGAGACCGGTTCTGACTGGTGGGACTGCATCGTCCTGCAGTGGTGAGACGACCAGCAGTGGCTGCAGAATTTCTGCATGCAGAAGGCCACCATCCTGGACCTCTGCAAATGGCTCGTCCTTGCCCTCAGGCTACAGAACTGCCATCCCCCTGTCAGGGCCGTCCTTAGGCATAGGAAGAATAGGCAGTTGCCTAGGGCACCAGTATTTCTGGGGCACCACTCTGCTGGGAGGAACAGGAAGCAGTGGAACATGCAACAGCAGGGCTGCTGGGTCCTAGAGAGAGCTGAATGCGCTGCCTGTAGCACAGTCTGAGGGAGGGGATTGGCTGCTGGGGTCTCAGGGAAGGGGAGAGAGTAGGGGTGGGGGAAGGAACTCACTTGTGTGACTCTCTCCCCTGGAGTGAGGTGAGGCAGGCTGGCTGGGTGGCTCTGGCAGTATCCTTTTTTTTTGCCCCCCATAACGACCATTCTTCTCCCCTCCCACCACAGAGCAACTCCCACTTTCCCCCTCCCCCACGGAGCACCCCTCTCTCCCCCCTCCCCTCCCTCAGGACTGGGTTGGGGGAGGTGCTAGGGGGAGGTGCTAGGGGGAGGAGAGGAGGGGGCTGGCTGGCTGCGTGCTGAGGCAGGGGTGGACTGGCCCAGCAGGATACCGGGAACTTCCTGGTGGGCCGTCCACCGAAGGGCCGGCTGGCGGCTGCTGGAGGGGGATTGTGACGCGGGGCGCGCCGCAGCCTGAGCCCAGCACTTTAAATTCCCCAGCGCTGGCCGGGGCAAGGTGTGGGGCCGAGGGAGTGCATGCGCGGTGTGCTCAAAGGCTGCACAACAGCTGAGAGGGGAGAAGCCCGGGCGTCTCCCCTCTCAGCTGGTTTGAGCTCCGCACCTGGATGCTGCCGCCAGGAAGGGGAGAGAGGCGGGTCTGGGGCTGGGAGTGATCGGGGAGGAAGGGGGCGCTGAGTGCTCAGCCTGGGTGGGAGGCTGGGGGATCCAGGAGGGGAAAGCACCCCCCCTCTTATGGGGGTTGGCACGGGCGCTGCGCTCCCCGGCTGGTCACCCACCAGAGCACCACTGCCCTCACCCTGACTCCTCCTCACTCGGCCCTGGCAGCGCTTGGCCGCCGCCTCCCCCGCTGCTGGCTGGGGCTGCCCGCCACAGCTGTCGCACCTTTTGGCTTCACCCGGTCGCAAAGGCAGCGCTGCTTTGTGGCTCCGTGTGGGCATGTCATGGTGGGAGGTGCCAGCTGGAGGGGAGCAAACCTTACAGGGCAACGCGGGGATGGGCACAGTTGGGATAGCTGCGCAGCGACCTTCCCCCCAGTACTGAGGAGCGGGGGAGGGAAGAAGGCTGCCCCCACACCGTTGTCAATTTGCGTGGGGGCGGGGTTGTTTTTGAGGTGAGGGAAGGCCTGGGTCCGTAAATCCCCAGCTCCTGCAGTCCTGTTACTACGTGACACTCTCCGTTTTCTTCAAACATTTCTAAGCTTCATGGTTAAAGAGAAAATCTTTGGGAGGAGATATTATGCTTGTTGTGATAACATATTTATGTCCCTATGAGCGTATCTGGATCTTTAAGAGGTAAATTTGGGGGAGGGTAGGAATGGAGAGGGGGAGAGGTTACAAAATAAAAGGAAAATGTACAAGCTTTAGTTAAATGATAGAATTTTTCAAAAATGAAGGGAAAAAGGAAGTTTGTATTAATATCAGAAGGAAAGTGATTAAAACATCAGATGTAGTTTTTTGGTGGACAATATTTGCAAGTTTTCTGTCTTGCTAGAATAAAAAGGGGTGGGGGTACAAGAGTGAGGGCAGGGGGCTGGGAGAGTTGGGGAACTCAGGGCGGGGGTTGAAGGGTCCTGGAGTGAAGGCAGGAGGTAGGGGGCTGAGGGCAGGGGCGTTAGGGCAGGAGCATAAGGTTGCAGGGCTGGAGTCAGGGCAGAGATATGGGGGACTCTTGGTAAGGGATAGGGGTTAAGATGTGTGGGCAGGGAGCTGGAAGGTTTGTGGGGGCAGCTCAGGGCAGAAGGTGATACAGTGAGGGCAGGCGGGGTGGATTCAGGGCACAGGGTCTGGGTGGAGGGGGGACTCAGGGTAGGGAGGTGGGGGAGCAGGTGTCAGGGCAGGAGGTAGAGGATGCAGAACTTAGGAGGGAGCTGGAAGAGATTACGGGGCTTACAAGGCTGTGCTGATGACGCCTCCCGGGGGGACAGAGCTTTGCTTTCCTGTCAGTGGCTCCTCCGAGGGGGGAGAGGAACTGCATGGGCTGGGCCTGGCCTCAAGTTTGGGGTGAGCAGGGCTCCATGAGCCAACCCTGGCCTTCAGCTGGCCCCCATCTTGCAGCTGGTGAAGGAGGGCAGGGTTCTTCATATACATTTCCAATAAAATGTTGACAAATTTAAAAAATTATATTATTTGCATCATTCTGTCAATAAATCAGAATTTCTTCTATAGTGCTACTTCTTTAGTGCTAGTCCATCACACCAGGAAGCTACCGCTCCATTGAGAACCAATTTGGGAAATCCACTGTCTGGGCTGTGCTTGTGCAAGTAGTCAAGGCCATCACCAACGTGCCGCTACAGGGGGTCATCACTCTGGGTAACCTCAACAATATCATTGATGGCTTTGTCACCATGGGCTTCCCCAACTGTGGGGGGGCCATAGACGGCACCCACATCCCCATCCTGGCCCCCGACCACTATGCCCCTAACTATATAAACAGGAAGGGGTACTTCTCCATGGTGCTACAGGCCCTAGTGGATCAGAAGGGCTGTTTCACAGACATCACTGTTGGGTGGCTGGGGAAGGTGCATAATATCCGCATCATCCAGAACTACTGCCTGTTCCAGAAAATGCACACTGGCACTTTTTTCCCCGACCGCACCATCAGAATCGGGGATGTGAACATGCCCATGTACATCATGGGTGACGCAGCCTACTCCTTGCTCCCCTGGCTTATGAAGCCCTACACAGGCAGCCCAGACCTCACCAAGGAGCACTTCAATGCCAGGCTCAGAAGATGCCGCATGGTAGTAGTGTGCATTTGGCCGCTTGAAGGGGAGGTTCAGGAGTCTCCTTACCCACGTGGACCTCAGCGAGCAGAACATCCCTTTTGTGGTGGCTGCCTGGTGTGTGTTTCACAAGAAAGGTGCCAGCTAGGCCAGGAGACTGAGGGTGGGAGTGGAGGACTGGATGGCTCTGCCTCCTTTTGTGTCCCACACATGCTAAGTCCGGCACTGGCGATGTCCCGCAGAGAGAAAACTTCTATCCCTGCCCACTGGAGGGAAAGGGATGTTGGCAAGGTGTGTGTGAACAGCATCTTGCTGGAGAGAGTAGTACTGGGATCACATCCTTTTTCTTTCCCTAGAAGGTTCCCATGCAGGGGATCAGTCTATTCCACATCACTGTGCTTGACTGAGAGTGGATGCTGCTTGAGTGCAGCCATGATCCTGAGCCATGTGTGGCACTGCTGCATGTTTCCATGACCCCAGCCTCCTTAGTGGTGGCGTGTCATGGGAAGGCATCCCATCACAAAGCTAGAATAAGGCAGGCCTCTCCAGGAACCTTGTGAGAAGGACCAAGGGGCTCCTGTGTGAGAGTGTCATGGGGATGAGTGCTCCGGACTGGCACTCCATGTGCACCCATGTGTGATCCCCCCCTTCCCCAGGCCAAGTAGGCCAAGTGAGGAGCATGCAGCCTTTCACAGTCTGCCTCCTGCCTCTGTGTATGCACAGGGAAAGTTATAGAACTCACCTGAAGTACTTTCCCTGGGAGACATCCTGGGAGGAGGGACCAACTCCAGGGTGAGGAGCAGCTCCTGGCTGGTGTGCATGGTGTCCTGGCTGGCCAGCTCTGCCTCTTTCTCATCAACTGCTACAACCCTGCCCTCATGGAGACTGATGCCGGGCATGTCCTGGCCAGACTCTATGAGGACGGGGGAGAGGTGACTGGCCCCCCTCCCAGGATGGCATCAAACTGGTGATAGTACCAGCACGTGTGAGTTGCTGCCCCAGAGCGTCTACTCTGCTCCCTGACCTTATAGTAGGCCTGCCAGAGCTCCTTTATTTTCATGCAGACCTGGTCAAGGGTTCATGTGTATCCTTTTTCAGCTGAGCTGGTGGGCATTGAGCTGTAGACATCCGTGTTGCACTTTCTGGTGTGGAGATCCTGGAGGTTGGTCTCCTCACCCAAGACCTTGATATTTTCCAGGATCTCTGCATCAGTTCACTTGCAGCAAAGGGAGCAGCAGGAGTGCTGGCAGCCATGGGGGGGCTCAGAGGAGTGCTGGGGTCAGCCATGGCTCCTGGGATTTTGTGGAGTGGCCTGGAGCTGGCAAGGCTTTCCTCATGCCACAAGCCCGTTTCCTGAAGCTTGCTGCTTTAAAAGCTCCTCAGGGGAAGGGAAACAGCGGAGCTGACAGATGTGGCCAGAGAAGCCACAAGTGCAGCTGTGAGAGGTCTCTGGAGGCCAATTATTTCAAAATAGCAGCAGCTGAGCATCCACACTAATGCTATTTTGAAATAAGCATTATTCCATGTGGAAAGCAGGAGTACAGATTTCAAAATAACCAACCCCTTATTTCAAAATAACGGGCTTGGTAGTGTGCACGCTCCACTTGTTATTTCGAAATAAGGGGAGTTATTTTGAAATAACTCCTAGTGTAGACCAGGACTGAGAGATTTAATCAGTTCAACGAAAAGAAGATCAAGAGGTGACATGATTATGGTAAATAAGCACCTTCACAAAGAGAAAGCACTAGGTACTAACAGGCTCTTTTGCAGAAAAAGGCATAACAAAAATCAATGACTGGAAGTTAAACCCAGACAAGCTGACATTAGAAATAAGGCACACATTCTGAATAACAAGGGTGATTAACCGCTGGGACTAACAAAGGAATTTGTGGATTCTCCATTTCATGAGGTCTTCACATCACAATTGGATGCCTTTCTGGGTGATATGGTTTAGTCAAACTCAAATTATCCAAATTTCTGGGTGCTGAACTGAACTCTGGAAGGTTTGCCTGTCATTGGCTTATACATGTCACTTCCTGCATTCTACTCTGAGAACACATCCTATTACAAGTAGTATTACTGATTATTTACATGACAGTTACACGTAGGGAGCCCTGATTGGGAACCCACAGTGCTAGACATTGTGCGTGCATAATAAAAGACAGTCTTTGTCTGGAACTGTACAAATATAATGAAGCTCAACAAGTGGATAAAATAAATAAATGGAGGAAGGACGAGGTAAATAGTGAAACAATAATAAACTGATACAGCACACCAATTCTCTAGCCATGTCTTGGAATCTAGACACTAAGCCCTTTACTGCAATTCTGGTCCCATCATTTAAATTCTACCTATTCCAAAAATATTACACCCCTGCCATGAGCAGCAGCTTGTCAGAACCTCCTTCCACATGGCAAAATGACAGGGCTCGCATCTGAGTCACAGTAGGACTCAGGCTCTGACCAGGGATGTAAATACCCATTAAAACAGTTAACAGGTTAAACTATTAACATTATATTGTTTAACCAGTTAACCATTGGAGGGCTGGTGCAGAGCAGCTGGGGCTGGGGACCCGCAGTGGGGACT
This sequence comes from Pelochelys cantorii, assembly GCA_032595735.1. Classification (NCBI taxonomy): domain Eukaryota; kingdom Metazoa; phylum Chordata; order Testudines; family Trionychidae; genus Pelochelys; species Pelochelys cantorii. The sequence goes on along the minus strand of CM064326.1, from coordinate 305,423,184 downwards.
GCTCCAGGCAGGGGCCACCACGGCTGGGGCCCTGCCAGGCCAGTCTACCATGTGCAGGAGGCTCCTCCATGGGCATGGCTGCTCCATCCTTGCTGGCCGCAGCTGGAGTCCTGCCACTGGGCCGTCTGTGTCATGGATGGGGGCTGCTCCAGCCCACCTGCTGAGGCCAGAGTCCTGCTGGCCGGGCTGCCATGGGTGGAGGGAGCTGCTCCAACCGAGACTGTCGCACTGCATCGAGGGTCTGCTCCAGCCAGGCCCACCATGGCTAAGATCCTCCCAGCCAAGCCACTGCAGGCAGGAGCCTGGACCTCCAGTTGAACAGTTACCAGGTAAACATGCTGGTAAGACTAGTGCTTACCGGGTAACCACTTAACCTTTTACATTCCTAGCTCTGACACATCTCCTCTCGCAGGGTCCTAGGACCTGGGCTCCTTAGTGCTTGCTGACTGAGTCAGACTGATTTGTGTGTGGATGGAAGGGGAGCTTGGTTTCAAACCTAAATCAAAGCCTACGTGCATTGTGCATTGTAGACATACCCAGAATGAGCTTTTCCTTCTCCTATTTCTCCATGCTTCTTCTCATCTTCCAGTATTGCCACCTTCCCTCCACACATTGGTTCTGCCTCAGTTTCCTCCTGTTGTTGTTCCCATGCCCATCTCACTCAAAGTTTCTCTGCCATCTCACTAGGCAGGTGACATCTCTGTCCTGCCCTGATAAATTACTTGTATCATCTACGAGGGCTAGTTATGAGCTTGACACAGCAACCACTGACTAAAGTCCTATGGTTTATGTTATGCAGGAGGTCAGACTAGCTGATCATCCCTCCTAGCCTTAAAATGTATGATGCTGAGTCACAAAGGGTCCCTTGCAGCTATTCCATAGATTCCACTTGTCAATGAATTAAATATCAAGTCTAGCTACAACCCACATTTACTTTGGTTTTGAAAGGGTGGGTCCATTAGGGGAAAGAATCAGGGAGTGTTGCACAAAATGCCTAAAAAGGAGTAATTGAGCAACCACATTTAGTAAATCAAAGCTGCTATAACATGTTTGCTTTCCCAAAGAGGGAGTAATGTGATTAATACATGAAGTTCTTATTGGCAACATTCCAAATGCTGTCATTTTTTTTATCTGTAACTTCAAACGGCTTTACATTCACAAACTTGAAACTATAAAGGTCTTGATCCTGCTCCATTGAAGTCAATGGGAGTTTTTGCCATTTAACATCAATGCGAGCCAGAACAAGCCAATAGGATCTGATTGTCAAAGATGCTTAGCACTCACGGCTGCTATTGATTTACATATGGGTGATCAGTGCCTCTGAATATCTCGTTGTTACATTAACATGCAGTTAACTCCATGAGACAGAATTCTCTATATAAATTGGTAGCAAACATTGTTCTTTCTTTGCCACCTCCTCTTGCTTTATAAGCAGCACCCTGGTACATCAAGATCTGCAGTTAAAGAAAAAACAGTTCCTGATTCAAGCTTGCCACCGTGATGAAACTTTAAAGGTGAGTGACGGTTCATGGCATTAAATATTTAAGATCAAACATGTAGTGTGATTTCTGGGTTGTTTTTTTTTTGACATGTTAAATGATGACTAGGCCTTCAGATCTGTGTAGGTATGTGCACACATTGCCCATCCTTAAAATGCAGAGAATATTTAGATTCTACACACTGGTCCTATTCTCCTCTTCATTACAACAGCTCAACCTCCTTTTCCTCAATGAGTTTGCACTGAGGTAACAGTGGAGAATCTGACCCAAGGCTTGATTAAAACAGTCCTATTGAAAAGGTGGGGTTACTGTAACATGGGTGGCAGTAATAGATTCAGAAGCTGGCTACGGAACTAACAATAGTGAGTCAAAAGCTGACAGAGCAGGAGAACAAATAGACCCCTTGAGCAGAAGGTGGGGCTATTTCTAGATACAGAGAAGCAGCTATGGGGAAAGAAGACAAGCTGAATGGGGCCTGGGGAAGATGGTGTGGCAAGAACTCATAGAGGAGAAGCTGCAGTATGTGAGGGGGAGGCAGTAATACCTTATGAAGGCAAAGAGGAATAAAGAAGCCCTGGGACTTGATGCAGGGGAGGGATGCAGGAGACCTCCCAAGGAGCTTGGTGGGAGAGGAGCTATGGAAACGCTTTGTGGAGGCGGGGAGACAAGCAGATGGTGCAGGGCATGAGTCCAGGCTCAGATGCGTGCATTGTATGAAATATTTAAAATAACCTTTTTTTGAATTAGGGAGCTATAATTCCATTTAGGAGCTCAGGTAACTGCACAAACCACTTGAGCTTTGGTCTCATGGCTTCTGACATTATTGAAACTCCTTGATAGGATTAGAGCCATGTAATTCACATTGGCTGGTTATTTATTATAGATGTAATTAGCCTCAGCATGCATAAATGCACCATCGTTTCTATTGTGTTACGGCATAATCCAATCACCATTGCAGTGGTAATTTTATTGTCAGGTAAAGAACATGGAATTTGAGCTGTGGAGAGCTGAATAAATATGTGAATGCTGGAAGAATTATTTATTTAGAGATAATTCTAAATGACATACCGTAGCCCAGCATGAGGTGGAGAGCTGCAATACTGAAACTGCCTATGAAAATGTTCTCAGAGCCTAATAGATTGATGGTAATTGACCTAATTTTTTTCTAAATCAAAACATCTCATTGGTGCATTAGAGCCCAATGAAATCCTCTCATAGTTGTTATGACAGCAACAGGTTCAAAGAAAAGATGCTCAAATGAGATACCACATGTTTATACTGAGCCGGTAATTGTGACTTGACAGTCCAGAAGGTGTCTTCACACTCCGCTGTCCAGTGGACTCAAAGGGGCTGTCCCCAGTGAGGAGAGAATATATCGGTAGCAGGCATAAAGGGAACCCCAATGATGGATAACAGTCCAGAGGACTTTTGCACTCCTGGAGGAGATGTAAGCTGATGCTAGGGACATAAGTTACAGTAATCCTTCACCTTCAACCCCAGCCAAAAAAAAAAAAACCTGGCTAGGATTGTCTTGTCCCAATTTGCTGTGGACCAAATTTTCATAGGCTCAGCTGAATGTGGGGTCCTCTCTTCGTCTCAGCTGAAATCTTCAGGTACAGCCAAGTGGATGACTCTCCCCGTGAATGGTTCTGGCCCAGAGTCAGCAAGCAGGTATGAGATTCTCCCTTGTAGTCCTGGCCAAACCCACAATCTATGTCTTGGACATCTGCATAGAGAATGCCCAGCCAGCCACATGCAAAACAGGACCCCGATTCTGGGCACTTTGAGAGGGTGGCTGTCTCAGCTAGGGGACTGGGCAAACTCAGGTTAGACAATCTGTCCCCCACCCTAGCTGGGGCATCTTGGGGCTCCCCAGAAAGCAAGACAAGATCAGCAAGGAATGTTGCTCACCCAACTGTCATGTCTTCAGGATTCAGGTCATACATCGGCCTTGGGCCCAGACTTCTCCAGGCAGTTGATCCTACTGCCAGGGTTGGACTCTCAGCTTGACAGGAGCTTCTGTGGCCAGGAGTACTTCCATCAAACTGATGGCTACACTCATCATAGCAAGCCCCTGTCAAAGGACCCAGGTCCTCCGTCTAGATGAGAGGGTATGCACAAACTGCTCCCTGTTTGGCAACAGCACTCCCAGAACACCTCACCAGCAGGTGTCCTTCTGTTCTTGGGGCACAACTCAGGGTCAGTTGTCCCTCTGGATAGACCTTTCCTCAGAACGATTCTCCAAAGGTTTCCAAAGTAAACCATGGCCCTGGGTTTATTTGTATTTAATAAAGCAGAATGCAACAGGGGACTTCTGCCTGACACCTTTTTGGACTGTGTGTGGTTCTTAAGGATCCCCGGGAGAAGTGAATCCAAGACAGTGCATGCCTGCGGTGCCATGCTAGATCAAAAAGAGGTGCTACAAGATAGGCATGCTCTGCAACAGGCATGTTTTCCTCTCCCCTGGTTAGATTGTTCTTGGCACAGGATCCCAAGCATGAAACATTCTAATTCCTTTTCAAAACTCTTCCTTGGACACTATTGGATTAACTGTTGCAGAGGAATGCAACTAAATGGATTGTTAATGGAGAGATAGCTGATCACAGTCTAATGAGGATGTTTGGCATCTTAGAGCTGTAAACTGACAATGAAGTGAACTTGGGACCAATTGTGGCTGCAGAGCACTGATCTGATAAATTCTTTGCATTATTTCTGTTAAGGTTATGGAATAACCTGTGCATATTATATAAGCTGAAGATTTTGAGTTGCTTCCACCTGTAGCCCCAGACAAGCTTAGCTGTACATGGCTCATTGTGACTAGGTCATCATCTGAAAGTCAGAGGTTGGAAGAAGGTATCTCTCATTGCCGTTGCCAGCTGCATATGCAGTATTAATGAGCAGTGCAGTTAGCAAATAGCTGTTCTGACTGCAACATCCTTAATGTGTTACCACTAATCATTTTCTGAAAGCAAGAAGAGTCAGGTGTTATATCTGCTTGTGTAGGAGACAATCTGAAAGATCATACTGCTTAAATTGTTTCAGCAGTAGATGAATGTCCTAAACCCAAATAGCAGAGGAAAGTTTAAAAAAAAGCGTTAAGACACTATCCAAGTAAGATCTGTTCAAGACAGAGAAAGTATGGATTCCTTACATATATCAGGTCACCCAAGAAAGCTAATCCATCTGTTTTTTGTTTTATATCAGAAGGGCAGGGCTGGTTCTAGAGCTGGGTGAACAGTGTGGCTTCAGTTTTATCCCCTTTTGCTCTCAGTGGGCTGGCCTTTTGGTTTTGCCTCAACTATTGGGAGCTGGCAGCTGTCCACAAAAAAAAAAAAATCTGCCCCAACCAGCAAAATTACTCTTGCATGAGGCTTTAAGCCCTATACTCTCAGGTGAATAAACCTGTCCCTCTGTGAAAATAAGATCTACTTTCAAGTTCCTGCTCTTTTTACCTAACCCTGCAAAGAGTTTGTGAACACTCCAGTTGCAAGCTATTGTTAAATGTTTTTGAGTGTTAAGAATGTTAAAGACTAAATTCCCTGTGTAAAAAAAAAAAATGACTTGCATGGTTTCAGGCTATGTCTAGACTGTAGGCTTCTTTCGGAACAAGCTTTTCTGGAAGAGATCTTCCAAAAAAACTTCTTCCGAGACAGAGCGTACACTCTGCCAAAGCGCATCGAAAAAGCAATCTGCTTTTTTGAAAGATAGTGTCCACACTGAATGGATGCTATCTCACATTTAAGCTGTGATTACTATGAACAGAGTGGCCACCAGGGCACCTGTGCTTTTTCCTCTTTTCTCTCTTCTTTCGAAAGAACTCCCTCTTCCCCATCCACACACACCTTTTTCTGAAAGAGCGCTTTCGGAAAAAGGCTTCTTCCTTGTAGAAAGAGGTTTACCAGTGCTGGAAAAACCCCTCTGTTCTTTCGATTGCAGTGTAGACATAAGTTAACTTTTTCAGAAAAACAGACATTTTTCTGAAAAAACTCTGCAGTGTAGACATACCCTCAGAGATGTGGGTGCCCATGACTAGAGCTGATCAGAGGACTGACAAGTCCATTTCAAAGACCCTTCCATAGTGTCAAGACTCCTTCCCCACTCTGGCATGATAAATGCAGAAGTGGGGGCCCACAAAAGTATTCCAAAACCTTACCTTTCCAGGCTTTGGTATAAAACTCCCCCTCCCACCCCCAAAAAAATCTTTAAAACCTAGATTTGGGGGATAAAATCCACTGCCACCAACCAAGTAATGATAAGAAAATCAGGGGAGAGATCACTTGGGAAATCTCACCCCTAAAGTAAAAACCAGGACACAAAAATTAACCAATACCAGGTTAATAAAAGAAAAGAGAAAGAACTTTTATTATCACCACAATATTCCTGTTGCAAGCATCATGACTAGATGGAAAAGTCACAAATTAACATACTCATGGGGGAAACCCTACCATGGGCCAAGACTTAATTACAAAGGAGAGCAAAACCCATGTTTAAAAATGTACAGACATCAGATCCCATTTCCCAAACCATAAAACAATAAAACCTAACGGATTTATCTAACCTTACCCTACTTACAGATAGTGAAGAGTCTATTCTTGGAGGGAGACATTCTGTCTCCCTCAGTAGCTGGAGAGAAACTGTCCAGGGACAAAGGAGGGGGAAAAAACAAAACTTCCTTTGTCCCAGTTTGAAATTCCTACCTGCATTCCTATTGGCTGACTCTACCTGGCTTAGGTAAGGGACATAGTTAACCCCTTAGTCCCCAGGGTGCTGGCTAACCCTCATGGTCATGACACATGGTTTTGAAATTTTCCAAATGGTAATGAAACCCAAAACACTTGGAATGATTTTGTGACAATAAAATGGTGGGTTTGGATAAAAACCTGAGCTTTTCAATTCAGAAAGTGGAGAGTGGGCAGTTTGTGGGAATCCCACTTTAAAATCCTTGCTCTGTTTGATTCAGGGCATAGTATTTTTTTTTTCAATCCTGATACTCCAAATCAAGCAGAGCAGGAACTTGAATCTGGATCTGCCATGCCAGCACTTGAACCAATAGGCTGCAGAACCCCTCTCCCTTCCTCCCCTCCCCAAAATTATAAAACTGATACATCTCTATTGAACACTTCAGCTTTGGTGAAGCAGCATCCTTTGAAGAAATTGCATTTAGTCAAATATGCTTTGACCAGTTCTGCCCATTATTTACTAATGTGTGCCTTTCACCGTGAGCTGTGCAGTCTGCTCCCATTTGTATTCCTTTTGTAATGTTTTTTTCTCTTCACACAACATATCCCTTTGCCCCAATGCGTGCTCGCCTATGACTGAGGAAAACTACAAAAGTCTAAAAACAAAGCATGAGTAGCTAGCAAGATTTGTGGGTTTGCTTTATAACAGGCTCTGCAGCTGTCTGCTGTTCTTTTCATTCAGAATGGATGTGGTATTCTGCAGGGAGACACTGTGGCTGAGATTGATACTAGAATAAGACTAATAATCTATTGAGACCAGTCAGGGGGACCTTAAGCAATATGAATGAGATGAGTTCTAAAGGAATTATTACATTCCTTTTATTCTTCCTTATAATTTTCCTTGTCTGTACATCTTTGCTTCTATGATGCTAAGAACTCTTGCAAAGAAGTAAGCTGTCTCCTGTAGCAAGGGGTTTAAGTGCATATCCTGGTTTCAAATGATCTCAGTGAAAGAGTATCTGCAATGCTGGTCAATTGCTAGAATTGAATGCTCTTCTATCTCTTGTAAATGGAGTCCAAGACAAGGTTAAGACTTTTGCTCTTGGTCCTTCAGTGTTTCAGTTTAATTTCCCCCCTCCCCCACACGCACATCCCTACCATTTGCTAAAATTAACAGAAATACCAGTAAAGGTCCTGATCCTTGGGGATGCTGATTTTATAGTAACATTACACAGACCAATCACTATCAAGATTAAATATATAAAATCTGCAACTAGTTAGATGGAAAATGGAATTTTCTTCCCTCTTAATATTCCAAGATTTTGGCATTTGGGTTTTTCCAGAAGCAAGACGAAAAGTCAGTCTCAGAATCTTTTGCAAAACAAAATATTCTGATATATTTCACTGTGATCTCATCAAAATATTTCAAGATTTCATTTAAACTTGTATCATCTTATAACTGAGAGAGAATATGAAAAATCAAAACACTTCAATTATATATATTTAAAATGCAATATAAGTAGAAATGATAAAGTTGAAATGAAATATCTCAACTTTATTGAAATGAAACATTACAACTATTTGGAAGAAATGGATGCATTCCTGCAAAATGATCCAACATCATCAAATCAGTATTTTCTGATAGAAATTGTTCTGTTGGAAACTTGTCTCAACTAGAGCTTGTAGAGCAGGATCTTAAACCTCTCAACAGATAACATAAAATCCTTTCTGAATGAAAGTGGCACAAAATTGTACCCAGTATATCAGCAAAGATGTTGGAGAAAAATTTTAAAATAGGTTTCCAAATAAGAGTGGTTCTAGGTGGTGGAACAGATTTCTCCAACTGTGTATCAATTTTCGGTCACATTCAGTTGAAGAACAATAGTGTCAATGCCCCCTCCTTGTATTTTTTATGCATAATAATGTTGAAATAGATTGCTAGAGAAGGTCCCACACCTTCCTTGTGGAAACTTGCTTTATTCAAATCTCTCTTACCTCTCCTAAGCTAAATTGCAACATCAAAGAAAAAGACATGGAATCTCATTTTTCATATACCCCATGTCACAGAAGTGGTCATTTGATAATAGAAAAGGGAAAGAGGGTTAATGCCCTGTCCTAGAGACAGGAGCTACAGCTGACCACAGCCACTGTCAACAATATGAAACTTGGGTGGGGCAGGCCCCTAGGAATGACAGGTCTCACAGCTGAGCTGCTGTGAAAAAGAAAAAATGGATCAGGTCCTAAGTCAATGTGCGTGTAATGCTATTGAAATCCATGGAGCTATGTCCATTTATACCAGCTGTTAATGTGGTTCATTGAGTCTTAGGCAGCCATGACCTATGTGGGTGGCTGGAGAAGCTGAGAGCAATCAAGGCTGGGAGAAGGGTTGGACTGGATGATGATTTCCTATTGTTCATTTTTAGTAATAACAAACCTCAGCCACAGGGTGAGTTTTGACACCAGTGAGGGTGTATGGATAGTTTTACAGCATATGGGAATATCTCCTGCTCAAAGGGGGAGGGATAACTCAAGTGGTTTGAGCATGGGCCTGCTAAACCCGGGGTTGTGAGCTCAATCCTTGAGAGGGCCATTTAGGCATCTGGGACAAATCTGTTAGGGATGGTACTTGGTCCTGCTGTGAAGGCAGGGGACTGGACTCTATGACTTTCCAAGGTCCCTTCCAGTTCTATGAGATAGGCATACATCTTCATTTATTTATTTATAAGTCCACCTCCCTTAAATTGCACAAATGTTAGAGAAAGAACTCTGCAAATTGGTCAAGCTAACTTCCTTTACGAACATAGATTAATTCCAATGACAGAACAGAGAGATGTATAAAATACATTACCCCATGTAATACCTTACATAAAACTAACAACATCAGACCCAACTTGTCGTGGGAAGAGAGCGGGGTTAGAGAAAGCACCCTAAAATAGGTATTAGCTGGACTACGGTTAGGCTAGATGGATCTGCCATTTCGATCATGTGAACCTTTTCATTGACTTCACTGGAGCCAGTGTGAGGCCGTTTAGGTTCCAATACTGAAGGCCATTCCTGTCCAGCAAAGTATTTAATCACATGATCAACTTTAGTCATGAGCTTATGTGCTATTGACTTCATGGATTTAAGCATCTTATTACTTTTATTATTTAACATATTTATTACTGTTGTTCTGAAAGGCCAGCCAAGAACAGTGCCTAACACAACAAGGCCCTATCTCAACACAGAGAAGAGGACAGTCCCTCCTTGGAAAAACTTACCATCTAAACAGACAAGACAGACCACAGGGTGTGGAAAGGGGTAGAACACACAAACAGAACAAACAATGAGGTGGCAGCAAATGACAGTTTGGTTCCACTTGGGGGGGGGGGGATTTGCTTAAGAGGGTCTTTGCTAAATGGAAAGGAAAAAGGGTGAGGGGAAGAGGGGCAAGTGTGCAGTGAAGCTGAGGGGAAGAGGCTGAGAAGGAAAGAGAGCAGGAAGGTTGAGTTGGGTTGCACATCCTTAACGGTAAGCATATGCTTAGGTGCTTGGCTGAATAATGATAGACTTGGGCATCTGCTTAAATATATTGCTGAACTGGAGCCTCTGAGAGAGCAAGGGGCACAGCATCAATTGCTTCTTACAACAGTGACACCATCACAGGATGTAATCACATATGCCACTACATCAGAGGCTCATACAACTGCACATCCTCTAATGTGATACATGCCATTGAGTGCCAGCAATGACCCTCTGCCAAGTATATTGGCCAAATTGGACAGTCTCTGAGGCAAAGGATTAATGGACACAAAACAGATATTAGAAATGGTAACACACAGAAACCTGTAGGGGAACATTTTAACTTGCCTGGGCTTAAAAGTAGCCCTTAATGGACTTAAAAGTAGCCCTTCTTCTACAAAGAAATTTCACAAGCCAACTACAGAGAGAGCGTGTGTGTAGAATTAACCTTCATATGCAAATCTGTCACCCTCCCACTTGGCCTGAACAAAGACTTGAACTGGTTAACATATTATAAAACCAGCTTTCCTTACATTCAACACCCTATTGACATAAAAGCTAGGTATGGGATGCTTCCAGCCCACTCAATTAGCCTCATTAGCACTGGGACTACAATTGACAATTAATTTTTCCCCCTCTCCCTTCTTATTCTGAGGGGCCCCCTTTTTTTCTCCACTCAAGATCAACTCATTTGAAGAAGTAGGTTTTGCCCACTAAAGCTCATGATACTATGTATATTTTTTTAGTCTCGAGGGTGCCACAGGACCACCTGTTGTTTTTAAAGTTACAGACTAACACAGCGACCCCTTTGAGACTGATTACATCATAAGTTTCAGATTTGTTCCCACTGTTATAAATAGAAGAGGCTCTTATATTAGACGTGTTTTAGAACAAGAATGCCTCCTCTTTTCCCCTGACCTGACCAATCAATATAGGGAAGATAGCTGTCCTTTCCAAAACTTCTTTCTCCTCCAGTTCTTCTCCTGAGAAATTTATCTTTAAGCATTTCCCTGTTAAGTTGTCTGTTCTTTTTCTTGCCTTTTTCATTATTAATCCTCCTGCTAACTCTCTTGCATCACTGTATCCTGGTGTCAGATTTGTACTGACATCAAAAGATTTTTCCCCCAAAGATTTTAATATCTTTTTATCAATTTCTTGCTGGTCTCTGAGAGTATGTCTACACTACAGGAGTTATTTTGAAATAACAAAGCAAGCATCCACACAGCATGTGTGTTATTTTGAAATCATTTCAAAATAACAGGTTTCTTATTTCAAAATAGTAAACCCTCATTTCACAAGGAATAACATTTATTTTGAAATAGCTATTTTGAAATAAGGTGAGTGTGGATGGTGCAGCTGTACTTATTTCAAAATATTTAGTCTCTAGGGCTTCTCACAGTTGCCCTAGTGGCCACTCTGTCTACACCCCTCAAAATTCTATAGTTTTCCTTGCCCTGCAGCCTTTAAAGGTACAGATAGGAGGGAAAGGGTTTGTGGCACCACACTGACCATGCCAGCCATGTGCCACAGAGCAGCATCCATCAGTACAGCCATAAGTGACCCCAACACTGCCACTGCGCCCCCCAGGGCTGAAAGTGAGCTGGCAGCCAACTCTGAAGCCCCTGGCCCAGGGCGGAAGAAGAGGGCCCCTTCCTGGTCTGGTGTGGAGATCCTGGATCTCATTGAGGTCTGGGGAGAGGAGGCTAACCCTACAGGATCTCCACAGCAGGTGCAAGAATGCTGAAGTCTGCAGCTGGATGACTGCCAGCCTGGCCCAGAAGGGCCACATGTGCACCCAGGAGCAGGTGCACATGAAAATAAAAGAGCTGTACAAGGCCTACACAAAGGCCAGGGAACGAAGTTTCTGATCAGGTGCGGAACCCTAGTCATGTTGCTACTTTGAGCACCTGCATTTCATCCTAGGAGGGGGGTCGGTTCATTCCCCCCCCTTGTCATTGGCTCCGACCTGGAAACGCCTGTTGTCAGCCTCCAGGTGAGCGGGGCTGTGGACAAGGAAAACGAGGAGATGATGGAGGAGGTGAGTTCCATTACTTTCCATAGACACACGTTGGGGGAGACGGCAAATGGCAAGGAGTTGTGCTCTCCTCACTCAGCCTTCTCAGCTGGGGAATTGCACTGTAGCCTGTGCACGTTGGTGCACATGGAGCAGCAGGCTGGAGCAGACAGCCGCATGAGGCTGCCACACAGGGACCGGTTGCTCCTTCTCACAAGGTTCCTGCACAGGCCTGCTTTTCTCCGGACTCTGTGGTGGGACTCCTTCCCACCACAAGCCACCACTAAGGAGACTAGGGACAGGGAAACATACAGCAGTGCTGCCCCCAGCACACGGTCATGCCTGCACTCTCAGGACAGCATCTGCTCCTGGTCAAGCACGACAAGGCAGAGGGACACTGATCCCCGGCAGGGGAATCTGCCGGGGGACAGGAAGAGAAGGGGACCCCTGTAGCACCCTCCCTGGCAAGTGATGTCTGCTGCTCACACACACCTCTCCCAACACCCTTCACCATCTCCTCCAGTAGGTAGGGATAGAATTTCTCTCTCTGTGGGATACTTCCACTGCCAGACCCAGTGTGTACACATCACAGAGGAGGGGATGGCAAACTGGCCCATCAGCCCTCCTACCAGCAGGTTCCTGGCCTGGTCAGCATCTTCCCATGCCAGCTTGCATCCGGGGGATGGAGGTAGCAAGGCTCCCCCAGGACAACCGTGCCCATGCAGGGCATTGCCCACTGCCTAGGCCACAGATGGCCTTGCTCGACACACTTTGCCATAATCTGAACTGAAACCTTTCGGTGTCAGCTCACACATTAGGGCTAGGCTTCATGTACATGGTCTCCTGGGATGACTGGCCTTCTTGCTTTTCTTCAGAGCTGGACCAGCTGCTAGTGATGCATGTGGAACACCTTCTTCACCGTCCTCCCTACCCTGCAAGACCTGCCGGTGAAGGTGACCCCAGGATGACTGACGTGCCTCAGTTCCCTCAACAGGAACTTTGAGGAGGACTGCCAGGAGTGCCATGCTGACTGGGAGCTGCACTGCACCATCTGGCAGCAGCTGTCCCAGTAGCATAAGAGCATGTGTGCGACTTACACCAACACCATTGAGTGCACAGTTGCCACCATGGAACAGTCCAGCAGCCACACCCCAGCACCCACTTCTCCCCACGTTCCTCCAGCACCCGCCCCTGCTCCTGCACCCCAACTTCTTCTCCTAGTCCCACCACCCAAGGCAGGTGCCATTCCCAGTCCCATCCCTGAGTCACTCTTCCCCCCTCTTTTCCCCTCCTCCCTCTTCCCAGGTTCTTTCTCCAGTCCCTCCCCAGTTCTAAATTCCCTCAAATAAACATCAGAGAGTTTATTGTTTCAAACAAAAAGTCTTTTTTATTTGGTCTGCAGGGAAGGGTGGAGTGCAGAAGGGAGGAGATGGGAGGGGTGGGAGAGGAAAGGCACACAGGAGCTATGCAGAGGCCTCTTGTGGGGAGGCCCAAGGGAGAGTGTCACAGCTGGCCTTGGCTGAAACTCTCCCTCAGGGCCTCCCAGATGCGCACAGGCCCCCTGGGTTTGTCGGATGGCAGCAGTGCATGGTTGTTCAAAAGCTCTGGCAAGCCACTCGGCCTCTGCACCCCACCCTGATGGGAACATATCCCCCTTGTTCTCACTCAGGTTGTGAAGGACACAGCAGGCTACCACAACCTGGGGGTTGTTCCAGTTGCCAAGGTCCAGGCAGGTGAGGAGACACAGGAACCTTCCTTTGAGGCAGCCGAAAGCACCCTCTGCCATGATGCGGCACCTTCTGAGCTTGGCATTGAATTGTTCCTTGGTGGTGTCCAGGTGTCCCATGTAGGGCTTCATTAGCCAGGAGAGCAAGCGGTAGGATGTATCACCCACAGCGCACATCGGCATGTCCACCTCCCTGACCCTGGTGGTACAGGATGACAACCCTGCACAGCAGGATGGTGTGGATGGCCCGTACCATCTGTAGAAGGATACAAACAGAGAATCACAAGCAGTGTCCCCTTTAAGCTGTGTGGCAGTACAGCTTCACAGGTAGCTATTCAGCCCTGCCCAGTCAGTCAGCTTAGAGGAACCACTGATCACAGGGAGTTCCCCGAGCCCAAGCCCCTTCCCACAGTAGGAACAACCCCCAAGTACCCCATCCCTGGCAGGGCTTTGTGAAGCTGGGACTGAAAAACCTTCAGGGAAGGAGAGTCTACCACCTCCCTTCCCCAGGGAACCCCATTCCAGTAGTTCACTGCCATCCTGGGACAATAACAAGAGAGTCAAACCTACATGAGCATGGCCTCAATGGTCGATCTTTCCACACTGAACTGGTTCCTGACAGAATGGTAGCTGTCCAGAGTGGTGAGCTTCCAAATAATGATGGCAACACACTTCTGGAGGGGGATGGCAGGTCGTACATGGGTGTCCCTTTGCCGGAGGGCAGGGGCGAGCCACTTGCAGAGCTCCAGAAAGGTGCCTTTCCACATGCGGAAGTTCTGGAGCCACTGCTGGTTGTCCCACCCTCCATGAAGATCCAGTCCCACCAGTCGGTACTGGTCTCCCGTCGCCAGAAGCAGCAGTGCATGGTATGGGGGGGGGGCAGGGTGAGAGGGACTGTGGTGCATGAGGAATGCCCAGGCCTGGGTGAGGAGGTCCCCCATTCCAGGCTGGTCATCATCCTCAAGCAGTGGCATGAGGGCAGCCTGCATAAACTGTGCCAGGAGGTATAGCAGCAGGTTTAAGAGCCAGTGACTGCTTTGCAGCAGGTCTGGCTCCATGGTACGAGTGCTGTGGCATCCACAAGGCAACCAGAGCATGCAGTGTGGTGTTTGCTGTCCCTCAATGAGGTAGGCAATGGAGAAGGTTCAGAGACGCAACCTCAGGCAGTAACTCCAGGATGTGAGTGCTGTCCTGATGACCAGCCCGGAGTGCTTCCAGGGGGCCTTAAATGTGATTCAGGCTCCAATCAGAGTGGATGAGCAATTTTGATATAGCTCTGTGCTATTTTGATGGGGATTTGTAGTGTGGATGTGCTATTTCAAAATAGTTATTTTGGGTGTCATTATTCCAAAATAACTTATTTTAAAATAACGCTGTAGTGTCGATGTACCCTGAGAGTGTTTTAGCTGTTTCTTCCTGCTGCTGCAGCAAAGGGCTGAATATCTGTCTCCCACCCCCATCCCAGCAGGGGATATTTCAGGAACTAGGCGCCCTTGCCAGAAGCCACTGGCCCAGCTTTGGGATGTTCTGAAGACTCAAGATGGACAGACATGTGCCATCACTACTGCAAGGACCCACAGGTCAGTGTAGCATGATGCAAGTTCAGCACTAGGTGCAGAACCTGCCCCACAGTGTTCCCTCGACAACAATTAAGCACAGAAATTAATCTGGTGCCCTCTGACCTCCTGAAAATCCCAAGCAACCATTTATCCCAAGCAACCTAACGTCAGTGATGACTGACAAAAATATCAGAGCTTCAAGAACAATAAGCTATGACTCGCAGCTTTTTATTTATTGTTTTAGTCCTTGTCTCTCCCTTCTCTACCACTTTCTTTGAGAGCTAGCTGCATTTTGATGTTTGTCTTTTAAGTCCTGACAACAATATCAGCTCTTCGTTTATAAAGTCCTCATTGCAGGGACAGTGCCTTCTTATTTCTCAAAAGTATCATCAATGAGGCTTCTCAACATCTCCCCCACCTCCCACCCCAGCCCTCTGGAATGCCAACTTTTCTGGGTACATTTCCCACACATGAAGAGCTGTGTAAGCTTGTCTACCTCACAAGAACACCAGTTCAGGAGAGCAGGGAGAGGGGGCAGCAGCCATGTCTTCAGGGACACTACTTGCTTTTCTTCCCTTTCCCCTGACTATCAGGGAGTGAGGGGAAAGCACACAGCTTATGTGCATGCTTCTCACTCCTGGCTAGTGAGAGGAGCAGCAGAGAAGTAACTTATGAAATCTGAGTAGTTTCCCCTTGCTCCCTGACAAGTCAAGGAAATAGGAAGAAAAGCAAGCAGCGTCCTGGTATGCATGGCTTCTGCCTCCCCCTCCTCTCCTGAAATGGTGCCCTTGCTACCTCATCAACAAGATTTGGTCCATTAAAATATATTACCTCATCCACCTTGTCTCTTCAACATTTTCTGATAGCAAGCCACAGCTTTTCATGGTAAACCCCGCAATTTTCACCTGCAAAAATTGCCTTCTATTTTCATAGAAAAATTCAAGGTGGAACTGCAAAGACTTTTGCTTTTCCTCTGACTGATACAGATGACCTTCAGCAAGATTATGTGACAGTGAGATTCCCCACCCCCGCCCCCCCCAAAGCTGTAGTCAGGATTGATACAAATTCTCTTTCCTCTGTACCTTGTGGCAAAATGTTGATCCTCGGATGTCATCTGCAATTGTCCTTTCAGACACCACCAACATTTTTGACAGAAATTATCAATCATTTCTCCTTGAGTCTCTAGATTGTTCTCTCTTGGTACAGCTCCCTCCTAATTTACTGAGTTTGAAGTGAATTGATTGCTGGGGAATGGTACCAGACTGACAACCCTTGATATTGAAGGTGTGCATTTACCTACTGAGCAGATACAAGGTAGCAGTGTCTGTGACCACTTCTCAATGTTGCACAGTCAATGTGCTTTATGCTTGACCCAGAATCTATCTGCCAGAATGTGCAAATAGTTTAGTGACTAGTTTCTAGGCTCATTAATTCCTTGGCATCACTTCCATGACGGTAAACAAGGAACCTAATAAGTGCCCATTGTGATGTTGGGTTTTGCTGGAATTTACCTGTGCACTGGTAACTGGATTGAGATCATGGCTCTCAAAGGCCATCAAATGGCTATATTTTTTATGTTGACCTGGATTTGAATAAATATCTTTAAGATTAAAATGTATCTTTTGACCTATCCAGTTGCAAGTAATTTCTTTTTAATGAGATGCCAACTTTTGTACTCGACCCACTGTTGCTAGTATCCCAGAAGGCTTTGTTCTTAAGTCTCTTGTTTTAGTGTAGGGGTATGTCTACACTTGCATCCTCTTTTGAGAGAGGGATGCAAATGAAGACATTCAAAATTGAAAATGAAACCGGGATTTAAATATCCCGTGCTTCATTTGTATATTCGTGTTTTGGCACTATTTCGAAATGATAGCACTATTTCGAAATAACAGACGCTGTTAAGACGCAGTTATTTCGAGAGAAAACCCTTCTCTCAAAATAACTGGTAAACCTCATTGTACGAGGAATAAGGGTTATTTCGAGAGAAGGGCTTTCTCTCGAAATAACCACGTCTTAACAGTGTCTGTTATTTCGAAATAGCGCTATTTCAAAATAGCGCCATAACGCGAATATGCAAATGAAGTATGGGATATTTAAATCCCGGCTTCATTTGCAATTTCGAATGTCTTCATTTGCACCCCTCTCTCGAAAGAGGGTGCAAGTGTAGACATACCCTAGATCTGCTTTGTCCTACTTACATTCTATGATCTTCACCATTCGTGTAATAAATTGTTGTAGACCTTCGAAGAAACAAAGAATATATTATTTACTTCCCCCTCTGATACCCCAGCCTCATATCTTATATATGTAGAGAATGTTGTGTGTGAAAACTGGTGGTTATATGGTTATACTCTCTTGTATCCAGGTTTACTCTGTGATTATTTAGCCTGATAATTCATTGACCAAGAGCTTTGTCTTCCAAAGCCACATGAATACGTTTATAATTAAATTCCTGAAGCAATATCACAAATGTTTATTATAGAGGGCAAAAATGTTCTTGTAGGTGTCAGGGGGCTGAAGGAATTAGCAGTTTCATATGAAAAGGAGCAGTCACCAACTCATGCCTACCTTGTCTGTAGAACTGAGCATAAACCAACATATAGATTCCAACATCTTGGACGTTGGGAACTCTCGGTCCAAATGAGGTAGCTGGTCCTTGTAAAAGTAACCACTGAAGTTAATAAAAAATGACTTGTGTTACATAACCTAGACAAAAGTCTTTTAAAACACGACTCACATCATGTGACAGAGCCACTAAAATACACTTAACAATATGTCCATGTGACTCACCTAAGCTACATCTAATCTTTCCAAGTATGTGTGTCTATACTGCAGTTTAAAATCTACAGCTGGTCACTAGCAGGCTGACTTGGGTTCACTGTGCTTGAGCGATGCCACAATTCACTAGCCCTTTAGCCTGAATCAGTTGGCACAAGCCAGCCACTGGTTTCTAATTGCATTATAGACATACCCTTTGAGGCCAATGAACTTGCATCTCTTCTGAACAACTTCAAACTCTGGGAAAGTTCAAATGGAGACAAACGTTGTAGCTCTATTTTACTACCATATCATTGTACAAAAAATATAAATTTAATTAGAATGATTTATAATTCTATTACTAGGATTATCATGCCTGTAGATCTTTTATGCCCAACAAATGTGAGCTAACACCTCATTCTTGGTGATTGATAAATAAATGGGTGAAGTGCAGAGTTCCCTCTAATTTTTCCCACCCCAGAGCACACTGAATTTTGTTAAGTGCACCGATATGGAGGTGATGTGCAACACATTGCCTTCACATTGGTGCGCATAAGAAAATTTGAGTGGTGCAAAGACGTTCTGAGTGTCGGAAGAGGCTCAGGCCTAGCACAGAGGGTTCAGGTGTTTGAGGGTGAGGGCTCCATCTGGGAGTGCAGAATCTAAAGCTGGAGATGAAGGGGACAGAGGGTTGGGATGGAAGGATGTGAGGGGGGGTCTAGAGCTGAGCCACCCAGGCCACAGCAGGGGGGCTATGGGGCTGCCTAGGTTGCACTGGGGGCTCTGTGGTTGCCCAGGCCTCCCATGGGGGGCTGTGAGGTCAGACTGGATTGATCCGGGTATGGCATGGCAGAGGCACTCTGGGGCTGGAGTGCCCAGGCTGTAGTTGTGTTTAGGCCAGGGGAGAGGTGGTGGGTTCAGCCTGTTCCTTCCCCCACTGCAACAGGCTGGAAGCCAGACCAGCTTGGAGGCACCCCTCCTTCCCTCTTTGGACAGGAGCCTTGAGCACCTGTGAGATGCTAACTAGACACCTACATGACCATGTAGCTTACAGGTAACTTGGATAAGAAGCGAAGTCTGAATTTCACTTAGGTTTTCAAGCCAATCATATGATGGCTACAGCACATGAGTAAATGCAATGAGAAAATGAATTTAAACGAGTTTAAACTGAAACAAATATATATATTTGGTTGAAGTGATACCAATTTTCAGATATAAGTGAGTCTTAAACTGATTGAATGCCCTTTTATTTCAAGAAATACCTGAGGTTACTATAACAAACTTTTAGAGAATGCAGACTTTTCTGTTTACTTGTGCAATTGATGGCACTTTGTGTATAGTAAATTTCCCTGTATCCTCTGACTAATCCCCTGACTAATGATTGTGAACCCCTTTCACTGGCGGGGGGGTTATTCTCCATCAAACAATGAGCATACATGGATGACTAACTGCTTGTCACTGTGAATAAGAAGTTCTCAATCTAGCACTCAGTATTTTTCTCTGTGATCGGTATGTCTTCTCTCCCATCAACAGAATAGAAGAACAGATTTTGAAAAATAAACAAATAAATGGGTCTTAAAGCACAAATATTGCCGTAGGGACTCCAGTACAGGGGTAAGAATTTGAAACTATATTAACTCAATTTTTAAAAACTACAAGGTTTCTGGAAATAAAATACAAATTCTGCCCTTATTTAGGCCCTTGACAGAATTTGGCCTTGTAATTTTACATTAGTAGAGCAATTCTGTTATCCTGGCCATGGCAGCTGTACTTGCATCAGGATCACAAGAATCAGGCATTTAGAAAGAGAACTTTGAACTATTTTTCACAGTTCAGTGTTCTCATTTGTTGTTCTCGGTTGCTTGCAGGCATCTGTGTGACTCCTTCTGCTACAGTTAGTTATGCAGGCTTCAATGCACCTTTTTCAATTATTAGCAATACACAGCACCCAAGCACTTTCCTTTGGGTTACATTTTTAAATAGAAGAGGTCTAACTAGCTCCTATGCAATGAACAGATACAAAGAGGTGATTCTTTTTTTGTAAGTGAAACTACCTAGTTTCAGTGAGTATGCACATATTCTGTGTACAAATACATATTGTGAATGCAATTTAGATTCTGTTTGGAAAAAAATCCTTTAAGTTTATGAACTCACCTGGCTCATCACTGGTTTGACAACATACTGATTTAATGTTTTCTCAATTGCATTGTCATTCTCCAGGTTCTTTGAGAAATATTTGTCCTTGAGAAATTTTTGTACTTCTGCCTAAACAGGACCTTTACAGGTACCACATACTTGGGCTCTTATTTCATGCTGTCTTTTCACTTGTTATATTTCTCATCTATGGAATTACTTCCCCTGAGGACTTGGAAGTGTCCTCGACTCTCTTAAAACAAGATTATGGCTTCACTCATAAGTTTTCTTTTTACTTACTTTTATTCTGTTTGTTTAAAATCTAGTTTGTGTTTATCATTATTGACAATATATGAGGTGCTTCCATCATTGGCACTATAGAATAAAAAATTGACTGAATGATCTAGAGTGGCAATAGCAGTTCTTTATTTCACTACACAGTGTACCCATTTTTTTTATTCCACCTCTTTTTTAAAAAATGTTTGCTTAAATGATTTATAGAGCTGGCAACACAGTGCATGAGTACAAACTCAAAATATCAAAAAAGCACTTCCAGGGGTTCCCATCTGGTCTCAGTTCATCCCAAGTGGAAATGTTTGATATAACTGACATGTATAAACAAAATTAACTGTTGATGTTTCTATTTTAACATCATCTTAATCACACCAGGCCCCACCCCGGTAATACCCAAGGCTGCATCCCTCGGGGTACGGGTAGAGGAGCTGACAGCCATGCTGGTCCCCTGGGCAAGGTGTTGGGGGGATTGGCTTCACATTCCTGGAAGAGGCATGGCCTCAGGCAGAAGGGGCAGGGCCAAGGGCACTGGACATCAGTGCAGCCCAGATCACGGAACTCCCCAAGCGCTGCCTGGAGCGTGTTGCACCCCACCTCTCCAGGCAGCCCTAACAGCAACCCAGAGCAAGACACACAGCACTCTGATGGCAATTTAATGGGCTCCAGGCACCACTGCTGCTGCTGCAGCAGCCAGAGCCCCGGTCCTCTTGAATCACTGAGCCCTTTGGCAATTGCCCCTTTGCCCCCTCTGTTGGCAAGCCTGAAAATAGGGTTCTATGAGTGGGAGAGGGTGGAGCTTGAGGTATGGAACAGATAGGTCCCCCTCCCAGCCTGTGAGGCCCCTGTAATTCCCTGGGTCCATCCTGTCCATAGGACGGTTGAGGCGGTTACCCCAAAGCCACCCTGAATCATCCTAGGGACAGGACAGTGCTGCTGGACTCCCAGGCCAGATTTTTTGAGTCCCTTTTAGGGAACATTTCTTCCAAAGGAGTGTTTATTACTAATAGTTTAGTCTGTGTTCTTTATTGTGATGTTGGAAAATTACTGTCCAAATATACCACTTTGTTTCTTTCTAACATATTGTAACCATTACTTTTTGCCCCACCTTACTGATGAAATACCACTTGTGTACCAGGCCTAGCAGTGGAGCCACCAGTAATGTCAATGTTGTTCCAGGCCCTGCCCATCTTTCTCTTTTCTGTCTATGATGTAGCCTTTTCCAAACCAAAGCAGCAGTGGCCTTCTGTCAAGATCCTGTTCTGGTGAAGGGGGGGTGGCCATAGAGCTGCACAATCCCCTTCCTGAAAAATCCCAATTTAATCAGCGAACAAAACAAAGCAGGACACTTGATATATTTTTCTCTCTTCACATTTGTATTCAGCAGAACGTGAGGAAAACACATCTTAAATCCCTTCTGAATAATTTAGCTTGAAATGTTTACCCTTTGATGAACAAGCACAAAATGGGGAGAAAATACAAAGTGCTGAAACCGTTCCCAGAAGCCACCGTAGCATACACGGTCTTTACATATTTTAAACTCTTTATGCTGGAAAAGGCCTCAGGCCTTCTGTGCTGCACAAGGCTCTGGAAGATACAAAAGAAACTGTAAATCTTGGCAATGCCACTGAACCGTCCTTCCTACATGTGGATTTCCTCTCAGCAGAGGAAAGCCAAACCACAGTTCACTCTGTAGCAGGTTACTTCAACTAAAGGCACAAGTAATTCCCCAGTGGATGCCCACAGATGGTCAGCATAGTTCATTGCATCTTTCTGATTTCAGTAAGTACCTGAGATACAACGAAGGCCACTTTTATCATTTTTAACTTTTAAAATGACTATGGTTTGAGGTGATTCACAGCTGCCATGGCAACTAGCTGTCTACAGTTCTGCTCCAGAGAGCTCTCATCCTTGTTCTGTCATGAGAATTTCCTGCTCCTTAGAACCCCCTTGGTATTGTTATAGGTTGGGTTAAACCTCATTGAAACTGATGGATGTAACAGCCAAACCTCATTTGGGAAAAATGTAAGAAACAATTAAGTTAGTGGTCCCCAAACTTTTCAGCATCACATCGCTATTTTACTTCATCTATGACCCCCTCTAGAGCTGGGGCCAGGGCCAGGTGGGAGAGGTAAGGGGCCAGGGAGAGGGCTATAAGTGGGGATGGGACCAGAGCTGGAGGCAGAGCCATGGTCAGGCACCAAAGATGGGGGCAGGGTTGGCAACTAAGACCATGGCTGGGCTGGAGTAGAGCTGGGAGCAGAGAGGGGCTGGATGTGATGCTTCTACTGCCCCTCCCCCTGCCATGGGGCTGGCCCAGGACCATCTGCCCCCAGTTTGGGGACCTGTAGGTATGGAACTAGAAATCCTCCACTCATTACACAGGCAGCAGGGCTGACAGCCTCACAGGGCCCCTGGCATAGATGTACTTGTACTAGTCCAAAGGGATATAGTGGAATGCTGTGCTGATATAGGCACATTTATACCAGCATAACTACATTCACACTAAGGCACTGGAACTCAACTCTCATGTGTTGACAAGATAAACCAACAGTCCCTAAGTCAGCCCCTGGTACCAAAAGTACTCACTCCACACCATTGCTCTCCTGCAGGCAATCACATACTGGCATGTAAATCCCCCAGGCAAAGTCCAGACCTGACTTCTCTGTTTGAAGGTCCATTCCCACATATCTATCTGTTCTGATTACCACTAACCCCTATCCCAGCAGCAAGCCATTTCTTAGTCTGATTCTCAGCCTTTCGGTCCCAGCACCAAAGCTACTCAGCTTTTTCTCTGCAACCTGCTCCCCACCAGGCTCCCACCTCCTGCCTGCTGCACCAATCACCACATGGCCTCTCACTCCCTCTGACCTACGGTGGCAAGTCTTTTTCATGAGTGGAAGGATTCTAGAGTTGTCTAGATGTTGTTATGGGGATTTACACACTGTCCAGCTATAGGCTGCCTTGCTCATTTCTAAGTTTTGTAACTGAAACTGAAGGAAACTGCAACTAGCCAAATCAAAACTGGGCAGGACACAAAGCTAACATCCAAGCTCTGCCTTTTGAAAATTACCACAGTCCGGATTTCACTTTTGTGTCCTGCTCCCTTAGTTTTATTTGCCTTTTACTCATCTAGACACCTGCTTCCCTCCAGGCTTTTATACATGGAAGACACCCCTTTCTTATGTACCAAATGTTTTCATTTTCCTCCTTCAGGAACCCCTCTATGCACACTTCTTCCATGAAAGCTTAAAAACAGTGTCTCCCAAACCTCCTCACATTCTTACCTTCATTTTATACATGTTTGAACTGTTTGTGTGTGTAAACTGCTCCCTGAGGCAGGGATCATATTTATGTCTGCACATGCCATGAGCACAGTCAGCAGTCAATTAATAATAATAGTTTCTTACATCTATTCAGGCACAAAGCTGTGAAAATCAGATAACGTTCTATGTCTTATCACCTGAGGCTCTGAATGTCTATGGAATGCAGCTCTTCACGGTTACTTTGTTCTGAGCAACCATATTGTTTAAGTATTGAAAAGCACAGTACTGAAAGGCAGTGAACTATTTTCTCTCACTTCTGATATTAACTCCTCTCTCTGACCTAAGAGTCATTTGTATGCTTTAGCCCATGTACCCCAGCTGTAATTTAGATATGTTTTACTTTTAGTGATTTAAGCCAAGCTTTTGTAATGTTTTTGGATGCCATCTTGAGACTCCTTAATTTTCAGAGAACTAACCCTTAGACACAGATTCTGTGAGTGCTTCAAGGCTGCAGCACCCATGAAAAATAATTATTGGGTGCTTAGCATCCAGTGGCAGCCAGATCCCTGGGCTGTGTCTAGACTGGACAGTTTTTCTGCAAAAGCAACCGCTTTTGCGCAAAAACTTGCCAGCTGTCTACACTGGCCGCTTGAATTTGCGCAAGAGCACTGACATTCTAATGTAAGAAATCAGTGCTTCTTGCGCAAATACTTTGACGCTCCCATTCGGGCAAAGTCCTTTTGCGTAAAACCTTTTGTGCAAAAGGGCCAGTGTAGACAGCTCAGTTTTGTTTTGCGCAAAAAAGCCCCGATGGCTAAAATGGCGATCGGGGCTTTCTTGCGCAAAAGCGCGTCTAGATTTGCCACGGATGCTTTTGCGCAAAAAGTGCTTTTGCGCAAAAGCGTCCGTGCCAATCTAGACGCTCTCTTGCGCAAATACTTTTAACGGAAAACTTTTCCGTTAAAAGCATTTGCGCAAAATCATGCCAGTCTAGACATAGCCCTGCTGTCTGCAGGCAGCCCTGCTGATCAGCTCCTCCCCTTCTTCCCAGTGCCTCTCACCTGCCACAATCAGCTGTTCCACAGCTGAGGATCAGCAGGGATGGAGCATGTTCAGGCAAGGGATTGGAACTGGGTGGGAAGAGGCAAGGCGGGGTAGAGAGGGGGTTGTAAGAGGTGGGGCTGGATGGGAAGAGCTGGGGTGGAGGCTTGAGAGAAGGTTTGGGGTGGGTCAGGGTTTGGGGTAGAGCAGAGGTGAGGTGGAGCCTTGGGAAGGAAGCTGGCACTTGTGCTTTAAGTATCTCAACTTGACTCCTTCCCTCCCCCGCCCCCCCAAAAATCAGTAGTTGCATTTGAAACTCTTGGCCCTTATGTTTGTAAACTGTTCTGTAGATGAAAGTGCCAAGTACTACTAATTAGTACTACTAATTAACTAGTGCCTAGTACTATTAATAGTACTGCTGTTTGTGAAAGCTTTCAAACTCCAGTAAAAAAAAATTGAGGATAAAGAGAAGAGTTACATAGATAGAGCTATATCTCCTGTTCCACTAAAAAGCACTATGATGGAATTTCCTGGGTTTTTTTTAAAGACAATCTTGTGGCTAAAGCACAGACCTGGGATTCCGGAGATCTGGACTGCATTCTCAGCTTTGCATCAGATTTCCTCTGTCACCTATGGCAAGTCACTTAGGCCACAGTGTTCCAACTTGAGGGTCTGTAGTAAAGCACCAATGTGGAAATAGTTGGTTCTTAACCTTTGTGCCTCAGTTTCTCCATCTGTACAATGGGGAGAATAATATAATGCAGGAGTTTGGGGATTTTTAAGATATTAGTAATTGTATATCACTTTTAAATCCTTGTATGGAATGGAAAGTACAAACTATTAATATTGCAATATGGTGCAATTACCTTGGCATGAAAGTAATTTAAATGAATCTAAGCCCAGTATGTAGGAGTGGATGAGAAAATTATATAATGCAGAGGTCATGAGGCACTAACAAGAGCTAGAACAAGAATTTACAAGGCAGCAACTCATATTGAAAAGCTTTGAAAATTAATTGAAAAAAGAAGGTGGATGAAATCCTGCAATCCCAGTGTTGCTCTAACCTACTTTCTGTAGCCTATTGTGAGTTTTATACAACTAGAGTGTTTAATTCCTCCCCATACCCACTAAATAAAGAAAAAAGTAAATGATTCTGCCAAATCATATGAGATTTAACCTACTTGAAAGTACTTTCTAAAAGAAACAGACTCCAATGTGTCATGTCTCTCTGCTCTTCTCTATTCTTGAGAATAATTAAATATGTGTTGTAGAGAAAATACATTTTTTTCTGTTTTAAATTGATAGCATTTCCTAATTCCTCCAGCCAGTTCATACTTTTCTCTTTTTCTTTTCACTGTTAAAATCTTATTAGACTGGGCATGGGGGTGGGGGGGGGGTGATGAATGCAGAAAAGGATGGCAATTGAGAAAGGGTGCATGCAAGGCTACAGAGAGCACATGTTTTATGTGGATGTTACTAACTATATACAAATCATTTTCTTTTATTCCTTGTGGAAGGCATGAGGAACAGCATAATACTCCACTGAACAATTCCTCTATGAAAATCTCATGTTTTGACCTTGTGAAGTATGATTCAAAGCACATATTTCCCTTTGTCATATCCAGCATTTCATTTAAACATGCCTCACACAGATTCACAGGCTGTGAACAAACTGTTTCTTTTTCTTCTGTGTTTCATAATTGCAAGAACTGGGTTAGAATTGGCCTTTGCAGGCCCATGGAGTTCATGGCATTTCCCCCTACTCCAATTTCAGGAACATAGAAATGTACAGGAGAACCCCTCTGCTTGTTTGGGGGTTTTAGTAGGTTTCTAGCTCTTTTCCTCATATTGAAACCTTGATCTGTAATGGATGCACACTTATCACTGGGGCTATGTCTACTGTGGCAAGATACTTGCCCAGACCACTTGCCCTGGGACCCCTTCCTGGGTCACAAATCAACCAGAGACCCTTTCTGGTATAGTCACCCATGCCTTTTATTGTCAGTGCCAGTTTCCCACCATCTCTGGCTACCTTATATAGCCCTGTGGCTAATGAGGCCAACAGCTGCTTCCATTAGCCCTTCAGGCCTGTGCTTGCTCAGCTGGGTTCCATTTGGCCTTTTCAGCCAAGCTGTAGTGGCAGAGCTCTGGCTTAGCCAGCAGTCTGTCACACACCTTCCCGCTTATGAACTGCCAGGTTGGGGTCTGCCCTGGCCCTCTTGGGGTCCCCTACCCTGACACCTCAGCACCTCCCACAGCTGAGTGCATAGGGCAGCCTGCCAGTCCTTAAAACTCTTTGCCCCTGGGGGTGGCTTGCCCCCCTTTTCTTTGGGGTCCTCACTGAGGAACTGTCCCTTGCTCTTGGAGACCCTGCTCTGGGGTTACACCCTCTCTGGGCCACTCTGGTCCTTGCTAAAGGGGTCCCTTTGGGACAAATCCCAACTTGTGCCCAAACACTCCCTCGGGGCTTTCCCAGGAGGCTCCTTCATTCTCTCCCCACAAAAGTTACAGTGGAAGAGGTCTGGCCCATAAAATTCAGGCCTTGTGCACAGGTCTGCACACCAAATGCACCCCCATTGGGGCCCTTCCTCAAATACCACTTCAATCTACCGTGGGGGGTAGGGTGAGCCCTACCTGGGCCCCACCCGACTTTGTGAGGTACTATCTGTGCCTCAGTTTTCCTCATCTCCTCTCCCGCTTCAACTGGAATCTGCCCCTCACTTCCAGCGGCACGTGGGCTACTGGGTAGGACGTCTTGTCCCCATGGATGAATTCTAGTGTCATCTGTGCTCCCAGGACTATCCAGTGTGGCCTCACCAGCTCCTTCTGCATTGGCAAGTGGGCTGATGTGGAGTCCATTAACCCTCGCCGGTCCTTTCTCCCCACCTCTATCGGGACAGTGGGCAGGCTCTACCTCTTGTCAGGTCCTCCCACCTGAGTCAACCCACAGAACACCACATACCCACAGTCCATACTGTCTGGGCACTTCTGCATCCTATGCCTTGCCCTCCTGCATTGCCAGCAGCTCATTGTGCCAGCCCCCCATTGTGCTCTGTGGGGCACCTCCTTCCTTCCCAGGCCTTTCCCAGAAAGGGGCTCCTCCAGCTTCCTCCCTCGTTCCTTGTCTCTGTAGCATCAGCCTTCTGTCTGGGGAACCACCATCTTGGTATACTACTCTACCAGCCTGACAGCTGCATCCACTGTGTCAAGCAGGTGGCACCGGACCCACATGCAGATATTCTCCAGCAGCAACTGCTCGAGGACAAGCAAATCCATTATTTCTTGCACTGTTTGTGTCTCCGGCCTTAGCCAGTGGGTTGCCCAGTCTATTAACTTTTGGGCAAATACTCAGGGCCTTGCTGCTGCTGTCCATCAAACTGACTGAAACTTCTGCCAGTATTTTTCCATGGATAGACCCACCTGGCCCAAAATGGCCACTCTCACTGCCTCATAGTTGTAGGCTTGATCATCCCCCAAGGCCATGTAAGCTGCTTGAGCCTCTCTTGGCAGGTAGGGAGCCAGACGCAGGGCCTAGGTAGCCCTCTCCCATCTGGCACCCATGGCTATCTTCTCAAATGTCCCCCAAAAAGCATCCAGGTCATCTGCTGGCCCCATTTTACAGAGTCCCAGACCTGATGGTTGGGTACCATCCCCTCCCTCAGGATTCACCACTTTTTGCAGGAGTTGCTGCTGCACTTTACTCTGTTCCTTAATAAAGTCCTGCAGGCTTTGCTGCTGCTCTGCTTGCCAGGTTAGCAAGGCCTGTGTCTCTGCCTGGTGAAAATTATGCAGGGCCTGCCGCTCCTGTTCTTGCTGCTTGATGAGCCACTGCAGGGTCTTTTCCATCTCTGGGCCACCAACCACATTTGCTGGTGCTGGATCCCACCCCTTGCCCAGGCCCCTTGCCTTGGGACCCCTTCTTGAGTCACAAATCAACCAGAGACCCTTTCTGGTGCAGTCACCCATGCCTTTTATTGTCATGCAAATTTCCTACTACCCTTCTATTTACAGAGCTTTTTCACAGCAATCTCTCATCCAGCTTCTCCTTCTGGCTTAGGCACACACCCTAACTCCTCCCCTTTCATTTCCCCTCTGGCTGCCTTATATAGCCCCGTGGCTAATGAGGCCCTCAGCTGCTTCCATTAGCCCTTTAGGCAGGGGCTTGCTCAGATGATTTCCAATTGGCCTTTTCAGCCAGGCTGTAGTGGCAGAGCTCTGGCTGAGCCAGCAATCTGTCATACTATACAGCAGCATGACGTCAGAATAATGTCAGTAAAGGTAAAGGTAGCAGTACTGCAAACCCCACTCATACAAAAAGCTTGTGATCCTCCACCCACAACTTCTTTTTCGGTCAGAACCCCTACAAATACAGCACCATGAAGTTTCAGATGTACATAGGTGACATCATGAAATTTATGATTTTTAAAATCCTATGATAGTGAAATTTACCAAAATGGATTGTGAATTTGGTAAGGCCCTATATATGATCATGATTGGCAGGGAGGTGAATCACAAGATAATCATTCTACTAAAATGTGGCCATTACTATGGAAAAGTGTAAGAAGCACTTCTATGTGAAGGCCCATGTCCACAAAGAGATTTCTTCTTGCCATTTTGTGTGGCATGCTCTGAACACATCTACTGGATTGAGCCCCACAGGCAAAACAGGCAGGACAACACGTATCTTCCTCTGGTCTGAGGATCATACTGGGGCTTAGATGCAAGAAAGCAATTGATGAAGTAATATGCACACCCAGAGATAGAAATATAGGTACTTAGAAGACTTATACAGCCAAAAAATGGTTGTCAAGTGACTTTATACACCTACAGGGTTAAGTGGTAGCAGAGTGAGGGGTTTATGCATTGTAGTGGTATCTAAAACTGAAATCTAGGTGCCCAATCTGGGCTTTATGTGCCTAAGTCCTTTTGTGGACTTGTCTGAAAGCCATCCCTATTTGGGAAAATAAGTCCCACAACTGAGTTATTCAGCTCTTTTGAAGAAGTAGTAATTTTTTATTCATAGCAATCAGAAAATATTGATGTGAACCATTTCAGATTTCCTCTATATCAAGACGTGATAAACGTCCCATGATTTTAACATGCAGTGTGATTTATGATTAGGTATGAAACAGTTTATTGTAAACATCCAGCTGGATAGCAATATGTGTATGTTAGAAGAGGATGGAGCACTATCATTTTTCTGACTCAGTTGGTGAAACAAATGCATTGTATAACCCAGGGGTGGACAATAAGGGTACATCTACATAGCAACATTATTTCAAAATAACTTAGTCTGCGTCTACACAGGAGGCAGTTATTTTGAAATAATGTTGAAATACTGTCAAGCTGGAGGAGTTCTTACTCGGACTCCTGTAACCCTCATTTTACGAAGAGTAAGGGCAGTCAGAGGAAGAGTGCTCTATTTTGAAATAAGTGCTGTGTACCTAGTTTTGAAATAAGCTACACAAATGATGTTGCTCAATTTGCATAGATTATTCCAAATTAAACCCTGCTGTGTAAACACACCTAAAATGGCAGCTGTTTTCCAGGGTTAGCCCCTGGTGGGCTGTCGCCACTGTATTTACCTGTGCCTCCATAGGTATGGGTGATTGCATCTCCC
The DNA here is from genome assembly GCA_032595735.1 of Pelochelys cantorii. NCBI lineage: Eukaryota > Metazoa > Chordata > Testudines > Trionychidae > Pelochelys > Pelochelys cantorii. The sequence goes on along the minus strand of CM064326.1, from coordinate 305,393,098 downwards.
ATTGGCCACAGATAGCCATTCTTGGCCAATGGGAGCTGCAGAAAGTGGTGTGGACCGGGACAATGCTTCCCGCAGCTCCCATTAGCCAGGAATGGCAATCTGCAGCCAATAGGAGCTACAATTGCCTGTACTGGTAGAGGCTCAGGTAAATATAGCCTTGGGGAACCAGATCTGGCCTTTGGTATTTGCCCACTTCTAGTATAATCTCTTCTTGCTTGGTACGGGGTTCTGTTCCTCTCGAGTGACACCTAACCCAGCTAGAGATTGATGAGTCTGCTACAGCTTTGGGTGACAGGCATATGGCTTTTAGTTCATGTATAGAGGATCCTACACCAAGATTCAGAGCTCTCCAGTTCAATCCCACCCTCCCACGACCACAGTCTGTCAGTTTTACAATTGATTAAGATATAATGCTGGCTCTTTGCACATGAAAATGACACCATCATTTAGAGCCCAGCCTAAGAAAATCTGCTAATTTAGTCATTTTAAAACAAAAGAAGAAAGTTGCTGGAGTAGATTGAGAGTGTAAAACCTATGAGTGTAACTCAACCCGAAGCAAAGATGCAAAGGAGTTATCATTTAATGGCTATCTTAATCGGGGAATTACCTCTTACACCATTATTTTATAAACAATTATTTTATGTATAAAATCAACTTTTAATTCCCTTAAAAAGTAATAATCATAATCATGGATACATCATAATACATAATAATAAAGCAACTCAATAGGCCTCTGACATTTCTTAACAGAATAACGGTCCCTGAGAAAATCAATGGATGTCTTCATAATTTGGCCATCCAATACAACTAACTCTTTCCCCTGCTAGTTCGTTTCATATTTGAAAGGAAGACTTACAACCTTGTTTAAGATTGCCTACAAAGACTATGTTGAGTAGAGCTGAGCAACTAATTCCCAGTGAATAATGTGACTAGTTTAGAATTTTTTTCTGGTCAAATTTCCTGAGAGTTGTATATGATTTTCTTAAAAATAAATTTTTGTGGTTCAAAATTATTGGCCTAATGACTTCTATAAAAAATTCATTATCTGTAAATTATTTAAGAGCATGTTGTTGAAGGTATCCAAAACTTGAGCTGTGCTGATTGGTTTTGACTGAACATATTGATTACATGATATTGTTTCTGTTCCCTAACTGGATGAGTGTAAATTAGAATCAGCTTTCTGGTACTTATAAGCTGAAAATTTGCTTTGCCCTTTTATCTCAGATTCACTTGAAATGTGCAGTTTTGGTTAGTATTCCTGCCTGAAACTGAGTTTAGAATATTCATGAGAAATGAATGTAAAAAGAATCAGGCAAAGTAAAGTCAGGTCTTTGTTGTTTTGTAAAACTATCCGCAAAAATGTATTTAATTATTCATCCAGTTCTACAGTTGGACCTCCCAAAGCCCAATGAAGTCAATGTGAATTGCACTTTGGATCAGGCCCAATGAGTGAAATAATTGCTGTTTTCTGGTAATACTTCTTGGGATGCAAACCCAAGAAATGTAAATTGAACTGGTTTGCGCATCAAGATTGTATGAATGAAATGGTTCTTTAACGTGTCTCTGGTATCAAAAGGACTCCTCTCTCCTGCACACAGAGATCCGCAAAATGAGTTTTGAGCAGTACAATGGCAAGCCAGATCCGAACCATTTCTCTAGAATGTGATTCTGAAAGTCAGACTTCCTCTCATCATATGGCACATCCCTGTTCATCTGTGGAAAGGAGTTGCACATCATTTTTCAACATATGGAAATTGCCTCCTTTCATTAAGTGACAAGAGATGATGTTTTAAGGCCCTCATGCCAGAAAACTTGTACTCCTGTAGTTTTTATATAGGCCTTCCCTTCCATTCTTACCTTAGCTTTGAAGTGGAAAAATGAGTTGTCTGTAAAAACATAAAAAGACCTTTAATATCCGCGAATAAAGAAAACACTTTTTAAAAGACTAGATAAAAGCTACAGATAAACAATAAATACAATCTTTCTGAAAAGGAAGATCACCTTTCATACTATGCTAAAGTATTTGAAATTAAATATTATTTTATTATTACTATTTTACAGTGTCCAAAAATGAGCTACCATCTTTACAGAATAATTAAATATGCACGACATTGTCCCTGCCTCAAAGATCTTCCCATTTAATTATAGACACATTGTGATGACAAAGAGTAACAAACAATGGAAAAATTAATTGAAGAACAGGGTTATAGTTATTAAATATGTGGTTACTTCATTTTGGTGTTTTAAAAAATATTATGGTTCTATTCCATTTTTTTAACAGGGATAAGTCAAACAGAATTTTTTTCCCGTCCAAATCTTGAAAAATGAAAGTATAATGAAATATGCACAAAGGGACAGGTTTTAAAAAGTATTCAGGGTCTAACTTAATCAAAGTTAAGAACCTAAATACTTTTAAAAATCTTGTCCAAAGAGCCCTTTTAAAATATGTGAGAAGAACAAGGGGAAGTCCTGGCCTTATTGATGGCGATGAGATAACACAAAGATCTTCGCATTCATACCTGACACCATGTTAAAAAGGCAAATGTCTGTCCACAGTTTGAAAAACCAAAAGATTATGCTGAAAGGTAAAAAGACAATGCTAGTGTTTCAATAAAACATTTATTTCAGGTATGTTTGCTGGTAACTATATACTGAACTACTGATTCATATTGGTTGTACGTTTGTATAAAATCACCAATTCTTAACTGAGATTCTGTGCTACTGGTGCCTATACTGGTTTTATAAAAGGTCTTTTCAGGTTAATTATATATGTACAATATAATGTGTAGAAATTATTAACTCATTGAAATTACTAAACTCAGAGCCAGCATCTTCTCAAGTAGACTTTCTTTTAAAAAATCATATTGAACTTGCACTGCACTCTGTCAATGAAACAGCAGAAATTCTCTAGACTTCTTAATAATCTGTTTGTATATAAAGTCAAGATTTTATTTTCCCCTATGTGTGGTCTTGCCTATGGCATTTTCTCCTCACAGGGAAAATATCACGTGGGATATATTTTATAGGATCAAAACTAGAGCATGAAAGTAGATTAAAAAAAAGCATATGAATAGCCCACAGTAATGGCATGCTTATTATTGTGAAACATAATGTATGTTTTATTGTAAGAACTTTTTGGATTGCATGTAACACTCCTTATTTCCCATTGAATAGAGTTATCAAAAGGTCTCAGAGTTAGTCTTAGGATACATGAACAATTAATGCTTACATAGATTTCCTGGGAAAATACCCTTTTTACTTATATGCTTCCTTCATATATTACTGAATGAAATTTGCATGCCTACTCAGTTATATAGAACAAAAAACAGGACTATGTAGCACTTTAAAGACTAACAAGATGGTTTATTAGTTGATGAGCTTTCGTGGGCCAGACCCACTTCCTCAGATCAAATTGTGGAAGAAAATAGGCATGACCATATATACCAAAGGGATACAATCAAAAAAATGAACACACATAAAAAAGGACAAATCAAATTTCAGAACAGAGGGGAGATAAGGGGGGGGGGAGGTAAATGTCTGTGAGCTAATGATATTAGAGGTGATAATTGGGGAAGCTATCTTTGTAATGGGTAAGATAATTAGAGTCTTTGTTGAGACCCCGGCGTAAAGTGTCAAATTTAAGCATGAATGACAGTTCAGAGGTTTCTCTTTCAAGCCTGGTGTGAAAATGTCTTTGAAGCAAAAGCTCTATACACCAACATCCCACATGAAGACAGATTACAAGCAATTAGAAACACTATCCCAGAGGACACCACTGCCAACCTGGCAGCAGACCTATGTAACTTTGTTCTCACCCACAATTATTTCCATTTTGAGGACAACTTATACCTCCAGATCAGCGGCACAGCCATGGGTACCTGCATGGCCCCACAGTACGCTAACATCTTTATGGCTGACTTAGAACAACGTTTCCTCAGATCCTGTCCCCTTTTACCCCTTCTATACTTACGCTACATCCATGACATCTTTATGATCTGGACCCACGGCCAAGAAACACTGGAGACATTCCACAGAGATTTTAACAACCTATACCCCACCATCAATCTCAGCCTGGACCATTCTACACGAGAGATCCATTTCCTGGATACCACAGTACAAATCACCTATGGTAAATTAGACACCACTCTCTACAGAAAACCCACTGACTCATACAGTTACCTTCATGCCTCCAGCTCACATCCAGAACACACCATACTATCCATCATCTATAGCCAAGCCCTTTGATACAACCGCATCTGCTCTAATCCCACTGACAGAGACCAGAAACTTCAGGATCTCTACCAAGCATTTATAAACCTCAGTTACCCACCTGGAGAAATAAAAACACAAATTGAAAGAGCCAGACGAATACCCAGAAACCATCTACTTCAAGACCCAAGAAAACCAACAATAGAACACCACTTGTCATCACCTATAGCCCCCACCTTAAACCCGTCCAACATATTATCAATAAACTACAACCTATACTAGAACAGGATATTACACTCTGAGAGGCTCTGGGAGACAGACCCATAGTCTCCTACAGACAACCACCTAACCTCAGGATGATTCTTACCAACAACCATAGGACATACCACACTAATACCAACCCTGGGACTTTTCCTTGCAACAAACCCCGTTGCCAACTTTGCCCACATATTTACTCTGCTGACACCATTATTGGACCTAACCAATTCAGTTATAAGATCAAGAACACATATTCCTGCTCATCCAGAAATATAATCTATATCATCATGTGCCGACAGTGTCCATCTGCTATGTACATTGGACAAATGTCTCAGACGCTTCGCCAAAGAATCAATGCACACAAAACGGATATCAGACAGTATCACAAAGAAAAAACAGTTTCTTGCCATTTCAACCAGAAAGGGCATTGTCTCAATGACTTGATTACCTACATACTGCTTCAAAGACATTTTCACACCAGGCTTGAAAGAGAAACCTCTGAACTGTCATTCATGCTTAAATTTGACACTTTACGCTGGGGTCTCAACAAAGACTCTAATTATCTTACCCATTACAAAGATAGCTTCCCCGATTATCACCTCTAATATCATTAGCTCACAGACATTTACCTCCCCCCCACCCTTATCTCCCCTCTGTTCTGAAATTTGATTTGTCCTTTTTTATGTGTGTTCATTTTTTTGATTGTATCCCTTTGGTATATAAGGTCATGTCTATTTTCTTCCACAATTTGATCTGAGGAAGTGGGTCTGGCCCACGAAAGCTCATCAACTAATAAACCATCTTGTTAGTCTTTAAAGTGCTACATAGTTCTGTTTTTTGTTTCAGCTAGACTAGACTAACACGGTTACATCTCTATTACTATTTTATATAGAACAAATACTGATTTGTGGGATCTTAGAGATGTAATTACATTAATTAGCAACCACGTAATAGCCTTATACAATATTTTATTATGAAAACATTCTGGCTTGCTTTTATTTCTAGAGTGCAGGCAAAAATTATAGGCATAAAAAGCCAAATTCTAATCTGTTACACCAGATTTAAACTGCATCAACTTCATAAAAATGAACACCAGCATTATTGAGACCAACTCCAGATCAAGGTGTTCTGCAACAAAACATTAGTGTAACTGGGACTTAATGCAAATCTCACTGAAAACAATAAAAAGACTCCAGTGCTAGACCCCAGTTTATATGCTACAAAAGAATTAGACTCGTAACTAACTGCCATATAAACAAAACATTGGTCTCAATTTTTATACTTTGATGGATGTTTCTGAATACCTCCAACAAAAATAATGTTGTAGACTGTATCATGATAGTAGCCAAGTCCCAATCGTTTTATGGCTTCATCAGATTTAAATGCCTTTGTGCTTTCTGACTGTTCACTGAATATTATTAATAACTTTTACAGCATCCAGAATTAGGCTGGGCCCTTGAGGGTACGTCTACATAGCAACATTATTTCAAAATCTACACAGCAGGCAGTTACTTCGCAATAATATTGAAATACTGTCAAGCTGGAGGACCTCTTACTCTGACTCCTGTAACCCTCATTGTACGAGGAGCAGGGGAAGTCGGAGGAAGAGTGCTCTATTTTGAAATAAGTGCTGTGTAGATGCTCCCAATTTCGAAATAAGCTATTTTGAAATAAGCTATTCAATTGACGTAGCTCAATTTGCATAGTTTATTTCAAGGTAAGCACTACTGTGTAGACACACTTACAGAAGTAGTAATAGACAATAGGCATGGGTCTAATCCCACTCACAGTAATGTAAATCAGGAGAACTTAAGGTGAAGTCAGTGGATTTAGGGCAGCATCAGGCCCAGAGTCCTTGTCCCAAACAATTTATATGCTAACTGCAATAGCTAGTGAAGTGCAATGGGAATTACAGAAGGCTGCAAGTTCCATCCCTGATTTGAAAGCCTCATTTCCCAGGCTTAATGACAACCTGAATGGTGTATGAAACTCATGCTCTGTCCAGTGTGGGTCTGTATGGACACTCAGGCTACGTCTACACTACAGGTTTTTGCGCAAAAAAATTTACAGTAGAATAGCAGAACAGAGGGCTTTTTGTGGTATAAATAAATGTACCTCTTTTTATGAGGAATAACTTCTTTTTTGCGCAAGAGTGCTTGCGCAAAAAGGTGTGTGTGGACGCTCAACGGGGATTTTTGCGCAAAAAGAGCCTATCAGAAAAAGCACAGGTGCTCTGATGGCCATTCTGTGAATGGCAATCAGAACTTTCATGGGCAAGAGTGTCCATGCAATGTGGATGCTCTCTTGTGCAAAAGTGCATCGCTTTTGCGATGCGCTTTTGTAGTATGGACACGCTTTTGCTCAAGAAGTTTTTGCAGAAGATTTCTTCTGCAAAAAGCTTCTTGCGCAAAAAGCCTGCAGTGTGGAAGTAGCCATACAGAAGTTACACTGAGACCACATCTAGCTAAATGACAGGTGCCTTTGGAAGCAGTTGTCAAAAGATAAAAAGTAGGAAATGGACTAGATCCAGATGATTCACCTCTGTCTAAAACTACTGTAACCTATGCCACCGACAATATGCTGAAGCTCACTATTAATTCAAAGATTTAAAGTGTGATTGCAAGAAGTGAATGGGCAAAGTCAAAATATGTTATAATTGAAAAAGTACTTTATCAGTCAGATATTATTGCTGAAAAATTGTTTACTTTTTCATTTTACATATAATTATAAAATAAATCAATTGGTGTATTAATATTGTACTTACATTTCAGTGTATAATATATGGAGCAGTATAAACAAGTCATACTAGATTTTGCTAGTATTTTTAATGTAGCCTGTTGTAAAACCAAGAATATCTAGATCAGTGGATGTACCTCCTGGAAGATACTTGTGTTCCCATGGTCGAGAACCACAGTATCAGATCATGGTACTCAGACTTTCCTGAATTAGAAGCCAAAAAGGAGAAAGATTAGACAACTGCTCTTAGAGAATACTACATGAAGAGGTCAAATCTTATATCTACTATATATTTGAGAGAATTTGCCTGTCTGTCCATCTGCCTGTCTTTTCAAGAACTCCTCCTAAACGGTAAAGGCTAGGACCACCAAATTTAATATACAGCTTCTTCTTATAACTTAAAGCAAGGAAGGGTTTGATTGTGCCAGGAAAATGGGAATGTGGCTGGAATGGAATTGCTTTTCATAAAACCATAGAGAAAAGAGACAGAATCACCAAGCAGGTGAAAGGGGCTGGCTGGCGGCATGCCCCTGCCCTCCAATACCGCCCAGCCCCAAGCTTCCCACCCCCCAGGCACCTTTGGGGGGCGGGGGGGCTGAAGCTGGCTGTTCCCCTTTGCCAGGAACAAAGTGCACAGTTTGCTGCATTATTTACTCTGGCTGGGGAGTGCAGGGGACAGACAAACCTGGACCTGCCCTAGCTGGGAGACATTCATCCCTCCCCTAGCTGTGCACGCTAGAGCTGCAGTAGCCATGGAAAGGTGCTTCTCACTTGGCCCAAGCTGCTGTAGTGAGAGAGGGCTGGTGTAGTCTTCTCTCCTTGGGGCAACTTGCATAATGAACCCCTCGCCCCCATCCTCATCCCAGAGCAATGATTGAAATGAGGTATGTGCATTTTAATTTTACTTCCCAAAAAACCAAAAATGAATTGAAAGTTATGAGTAAACCAAACCAGGGCTATAGTAAGAACAATTTTGCAACCTTAACTATAGGAAAAGCTATCGTGATTCTTCAGAAAATGTTTATTGACAGAATATTTACAGTAAAATGTTCCAATTCTCTCCTGTCATTAATATTTTTCTGTATCACCAACACATCAGTGTTGTATTTTATTCCATATTGTATTGTACTATTCTATATAGTGTTACAACATCTACCTAGTTTTTTTGTTGGAATAGGCCATGGGTTAAAGGTGAGTGGCTTCATGAGAAAAATGGGCACTGTAAATGAAACATGAATGTTACTGGAACATAAAGATCCTGCTTTCAGAAGAATGGGAAGAAACTTTGTTACTCACTGACCAAAAGAAAAGTAACCTACAGAGAAAGAGCAGGAGGCCAGTGATTCATTCACATAATAGCTAAATTAAACTCACAGAATTAAATCTCTCTTTCTCTCTCATGAATATCTTTGCATCTGTATAGTAAACAATACCATCTCTTTTTCAGTGTGTTCATTAAAACTAAATTTAAAAAATTAAGACAACTGGAGGGGGGGAGACAAAGCTAAAAATCTGTTCAAGTTACTTAATGAAAGAGTGAGTTGTGCTCCTCTCAGCTGGAAATGCTTCCTTCAGATCCTTGTGCTGGGCAGATTCTGCTCTTACTCGCATTGGGGTAATTGCACACTGGTGTAACTCAGAGTAGAATCTGGTCCTTGGTGCTTTGACAAATTGCACTTAGTAGCCAATTCCACGTGCATGTCATGCTCCAGGAGGAGGTGTGCATGGGAAACTGTCTACTGCTCAAGCGATAGAAAAAGGTATGATGTTTTCTCATCTCCAGGTCACTGGGCTGAATGACAGCCTGGTTCATTAGCAACAGAAAATCATCATTATATGACAGCTGTTCTAGGATGTAGGTAAAGTAAATTGGAGGTGGCAGTCTAGCTCCTGGAGGACAGCTGTTCATATACAGTATAGATGGGCCCAATTCTTTTCACACTTACACTAAGGTAAATGAGTAACTCCACTGAAATCAACACAGAATGAAACACGAGCTACCATGAGTGTGAAACTGGTATAAGTGAGCGGGAATGAAGGATGGCCCAGTAGTGAGGGTGCCAGCATGGGGCTTGGAAGACAGAAGATCAATTTCTGTGTGACCTTGGGCAAGACTCTGTTTCTCTCAGCCTCACTTATCCATCATGAAATGTGGGTAAAGGCACGTTCCTATTTCATATGTGTATTGGAAAGTAAATACTTAAGATGGCATTTACATGGCAGAACACTAAATAATACTAAGTAACCAGTGCCATTTAAATATTTTAAATCACATAAAAGGCTAATTGGCCTCTTTGATCGCAATCTCTATCTATGTACTTGCCCCACCACTGTGGTGTCTGGGTGCCTACAACCATTAATGAATTTATCCTTGCAATGCCTTAAAGACTATTACATACAAATAGGTAAATGAGGTAAAGAGAGATTAAATGCACACACTGCCCAGGATGGATTAATAGCTCATTAATTAGCAGCAATTCCACCAACAGAAGGGAGCCCACAGGGTGAAAGGTTGCACATGTACATTTCTGAGGAACGCCACAACTTTCAGTTTCAGCCACAGCTGGGATTTCTTTATTTTGTATCTCACCCAAAAAATGGCCTTATTTTAAAGGTGAGTAAAGTAAATGGCTCTCTTGTTGAAAATAAAGATTGTTGAAAACAAAGATTATAACTCATTTGTATATTTGTTTACCTGTTTTAACCTTTTTAATAATTATTTTTGTTTTCTTTTTCCAACTTAATACATCTTTACATAGTTTATTATAGGTTTGACCACTAGACTTGCCTTTGGAATGAGACCTAAGGTGCAGCTGAAGTGGAATATGTCTTTATACTTTGAGACAAGGAGTAACTTGAATATTGCTCTGATTCTTGATGTAAGAGACCATTTATCATAAAAGTATGCTCATCTGGATGTCAAAATAAGTCAGAGTATCTAAGGGTGTCATCTGTGACTCCATTTTAGGCATTATAGTGCCTGAGGAGTTTATATGTGATAAATGTTTGGTGAAATCAAAGTGTAAACCTCCCATCCAATTTGGGGGTTGTGCCCTGGTTCTAACAGGCTGCACTGGGGTTGGTATTCTTGCTTCTGAACAGGGCAGTGTGACTAAGGCGATATGTACACTATAGCCTTTTTGTGGATAAACATATGCAAATCAGGCTAAGTGTGGAATATCACTGCCCTCATTTGCATAATTAATGAGCACCCATTTTTGTGCAAGAGGCTTTTGTGCAAGAGCTGTTCTTCCAGAAAAAAATGCGGAAGAACGGCTCTTGCACAAGAGGGGGAGTTTTGTGCAAAAAGGAGCCATGTAGATGGCTCCTTTTTGCGCAAAACCGGGTGCTCATTAATTATGCAAAAGAGGCATGGCGATATTCCACGCTTAACTTCATTTGCATATGTTTTTTTTGCAAAAAGGCTATAGTGTAGACAGCCCATAGAGTTCAACAGAAGTTTTGTGGATCATAGTGGGGGACTTAGCCAAGAAGCTTCTTGGATTCCACCTAGAGAAACTAAGTAATTTAGTCAAAATCACATGGAAAGCCAATGGAAAGGTAAGTATTTGAATCTAGGTCTCCAGAGACCTAGGCTAACTACTGGACCATCCTTCCTCTTTGTAACATAAGCTTTATTTTAAGATACTTGTGGTTTAAGCTCTAGGGTCAGTGGTCAGCAACCTATGACACGTGAGCTGATTTTGAGTGGCACGCTCAGCTCCCCTCCTCTCCCCCCCCACCCCAGTCCCCTAGCAGTGGCTGGAGCCCTGTGGTCACCACGCAGCTGCAGGCTAAACAACCAGCTCTGGCTTCCTGCTGGAAGGGCAAGCAGGGCTGATATGGGCATGTAGTGGCTGGGGCTGTCCAGCAAGTGAAGCGGGCAGCATGACCCTGCACTGGGCTCCGCATCCCTGGGGCTGCCTCTGCCCAGCCTGTGTGTGCAACTCCCAGGAGCTAAAGGGTTAACACCCCCCTCCCCCCCACAACAGGCTCTGCTCCCTGCTCCGGGAGGGAGCAGGGCTGGAGCCGCTCTCCAGATCTGGGGCTGGGAGGCCAGTCACAAGCTCCTGCCACCTTCATGGGGTGCCAGGGCCCAGGCTGCACCATGCTGCTCCCCTCAGGGTGGGGAGCCCCTTCCCCAGTGCCCCACAGCATCAGCCAGGCTGGAACCAGCCCTGAGCAGTCTCGGGCTTTGCCCGCCCCAGCCCCAGAGCAGCAGCCTGAAGGTGAGGGGTGAACCCCGGCAAAGGGCTGGGCCAGGCAGAGAAGTTGCTCTGTTCCTCCCCTCCTTGCCCCAGCACTGCTTCCAGGGGGCTGCGAGTCCCAGCACTGCTGCCCTGCTGGTGTCCACGTTGGGGGCACAGGGATGTGGGGGTAGGAGGATGCAGGGGCAGGATGAGAGAGGGTAGGGGTTGCACTGAGGAGGATGGGGTGATGCAGGGTATCAGGCTGGGGGGATTATGGGGCTGAGGAGAGTGAAGCTGGAGCAGACGGAAGATGTGAGGGGGGATACAGATTTGCAGAAGCTGCCCTTTCCTTTACTCCCCACTTCTTTGTCTCCCTCCCCAGCTAGCTATTTGGCTGCATTCTCACCCTCTCACCTTTTCTGCATTACTCCTCCAACCCCCTCCTACCCCCAAACTCCTCCCTGTACCTCCACCCCACACCCTCTCCTGCCACCAAACTCCTTTCCAGACCCTCCTCACCCCCTCCTGCACCCCACCTCCCACCCAGTTCCTGCATCCCTCTCCTACTCTCTGGCAGCCCTGTCCTGCACACTGAACTCCTCATTTTTGTTGCCATCCCAGAGCCTAAGGAGGTCCACAAAATCCACTAACTCTGGAAGCCCAGAAAAGTAAATCTGGCCTATGGGAAGCCCCGAACCTCAGTCTTCTCCATGCCACCCTGTACCCCATGGAGCTGGAGTGCCAGAAGAGTGAAGTGTCTCTGTTGCGGGCCATATCAGTGAGGGTTGGGGGTTTTTGAAGGAGTTTTTTTTGCTTCTCACTTGTGTGGTCCCCAGCTAATTTTTCTGTGGGCCAGTGGCCCCCAACACAAAAAAGGTTCCCCACCCCTGCCATTAATAAAGAAAACTTTGAAACCTTTTGTGTTGGAAATAAATTAATATTTTACTTTATTTAAAATTAAGTTTGATAAACTAACATGAGAAAGTTAAAATGCTTGATCTGTTTAATAATTTAAATTAAACTATTCTTCCTACCTGCAGCTGGTTCCGAAAATATGGTCACCTGTTCTGTCATCTCCTCCCCCCAGGCATGCAGACCTGTAAATAGAAGTGAATAAGTTAAATCTTGGTACACCACTTCTGAAAGGTTGCTGACCTCTGACTTAGGTGGTCTGTTTTATTTTGTGTATGGGGTAATTACCGGCTATATCTTTACAACCTTGGTTGTTTAATCCTCCTGTGTTTTTGAGGCACAACAGGTGAAGAATAAAGAAGCTGGTATCCAATTCAGTCTGATAGGGCTGCCAGGCATCTGGTTTTTTACCAGCATGTTTAATTGACAGTGCCAACTGGGCCCTTAAAAGTGTGGCCAGTGATGCTTCAGGGCTAAATCAGGCTAGTCCCTACCTGTCCTGGCTCTGCAATGTACCCCAGAAGTGACCAGCAGGTCTGGCTCTGAGGCAGAGGGTGGGGGCTGGGAGAAGGATCTGCATGCTGCCCCTGTCCTGAGCACCAGCTCCACATTCCCATTGGCCAGGAAACATGACCAATGGGAACTGAGGGGGTGGTGCCTGCAGGTGAGAATGGTGCACACAGCCTCCTTTCCCCCCTTCTATCTAGGAGCCAGACCTGTTGGCTGTTTCCAGGGTACCCTGGAACCTGCCCTAGCCCCACTGCATCATGCCATGAGAGCTTCCTGAGATAAACCCATGCCCCAATCCTCTACCCCAGCCTTGAGTCCCATCAAATCCAGAGCCCCCTAGTGTACCTCAACCCTCTCTTCCCTATTCCCACCCCCAAGCCTGCACCTCCAGCTGGACTCTCACTCCCCTGCATCCCAAACCCCTGCCCTAGCCCAGAGCCCCCTCCCATACTCTGGGCCCCTTATCCTGGGTCCTCCTAAAGCCCACACCCCCAGCCCAGAGCCCATATCACCTCCTAAACCTCAACGTCCTTCCTCAACTCACAATCCCTTCCTGCATTCTGAATCCCTAAGCCCCAATCCCCAAACTGGAGCAGCTTCCTGCACCCCAAACCTCTCATCCATCTCAGAGTCTGCACCCCACACAGAACCAGTCTTCCCCTCCTGATTTCCAACCCCCTGCCCTGGCCTCAAAGCCCCCTCCCCTACTGCATATCCCTCATTTCTAGCTTCACCTAGAGCCTGCACCTACTGTTAGAACCCTCACCCCTTTTGACACACCAACCTAGTGTCCCAGCTCCATGCAAGTGAGATTAGGAGAGAGCGAGCTACTGAGTAGGGGGAATGTAATGAAGAGAAGTGGAGCCTCGGGGAGGAGGCAGGGCTAGGGCATTTGGTTTTGTGCTATTGGAATGTTGGCAATCCTAATGAAAGTACAGATTCTACTGCTTAGTTATTTGCAAGGTTTTTTACTCCTAGAGCATTATTACATTTTTTATCCCTGTACCTGTTCAGTGTAGCTTGATGGATCTTTCAGAATGTTAAATGACTTGGTTCTGGCAGATTGCTGCTTAGAAAGGGTTAGGTTGACCCAGGGAGAAAAGATTGGGAAAGAAAAAACACATGACAAGGAAAAGGGTTTTTTGTTCTTTTTTGTTTGTTTGTTTAACTTAGTAACACTAATTTACCCTCTTGTCTAGAAATGAAAGTTATCCTGGAATAAGACGGGTTGTGAATTTAAAGTAGAACAGCTGTTTTGGAATAATGCCATGCACAGACACCTTTATTTCAGAACAGAAGTGCCTTCCAAAGTGGATTAAGCTAATTTGGAAAAAGGCATTCTTATTCTGGAATCAGGGTCTCCATGTGTGGAATTATTCTGGAATAACTCCCATGTGGATAAGCCCTTTACAAAACAAGCATATGAAAGCAATGAATTTGGCTGCAAACAAAGGCAATAAAACTGACTTTTATATTGCCTGTGTATGTATACATGTTCCAACAGAAAAAGTACACTAACATAGCATTAATGTTAAGAGGATATTCCAATAATCTGGGGGAAAATACATGACAGCAAAATTATAATTATCCCCAAAACAAGCATTCCAAAGCCAGGAAATTCAGATTTAAGGTTACATTTAAAACAAATATAGATGTGTTGAAGAATGGAAATGTATAATTAAGAAGCCTCACTTTTGCCTTCTAGGGTTCATCTAGAATACACCGAAGTGCCAAAAGAGGATATTCAAATTCCGTGGAAATTTGCATATCTTCTTCCGGTCTCACTTTCTAAAGCATAAACCTCATTTTTTGAGGAAGAGTGGCTTTTTGAAAAGGGGGGTTTGCTGAAAAAACCACGTCCGGACTGCTTTCACTTTCAAAAGCTCCGCTTCGGCACTTGCGCGTAGTCTAGATGAGCTCCTAGTGATACTATGTAGTAACCATAGGATTAGGTTGTTTTCATGTCTGTGGTCCCAGATTAGATTAAATTGATTTTTGAAGATTAGATTTTTATTCTTCCATGAAATTGCCATGTGGAAAACCTAGGGCCAGCACTGATACAATTTACTCTCTGGGCCAAATATAAAGTAGAGTCTGAGACAGTCTAAGAGAATAGAAATTCTGTTTTCTGAACAATTTCAAGATTTCAGACTTTGGCTTCATTTTGAATCAGAACAAATTCCCAAACATTTGAAATTCTCTACAAAGGAAAATTCCAGAAAAAAAATAATTTTGAGTTAAGAAAAATGGTTTGATTTTTGCCTCAGTTCTGTCACATTTTCTCTGACCAGCTCTAGTGTTTTATTTATACTTTCTTTCAGCCTCTTTTTTGATCATTCTGCTCTCATTTACACTAGTACTGTGTTACATTGGAGTTACACTAGTAAATCTGAATGCAGTATTATGCCCTGAGTGTGCAAATTACCTCAGCTTATATGATTTTTTCAGTTAAAATACACCAGTATAATGAGGCTTAGCTATTTACAGAGTGTTTAGAGACCATCACACAAAAGGTGCCATTAGTGCACGGAAGGGTTATCCTACTGTATAATAAGCTGTAAAAAAATTCTATTTGTGACAGCCACTATCTTAGCCAACACCAGGGACCTCCAGAGCTGAAAGCATGAGTCTGTATACTTGCTGGCTGTAATGTGCTCACATATTTGTAGGTTGGGCACAAGTAGTCAGGATGTTTAATATACACTGAGCTTATCATTCATTTCTGCTTGGGAAATCAGGAATAGCCCCACTGATGTGAACAGAATTATACTACTGTAAAATTTGAGTAAACAAGATCAGTCAGTGCCAAAGTGTAAGAAAAGGAAATAAGATTGGGACAGAGTAGAATGAATGAACTCTGACAACTGTACACATAACACCCTACTGTAGAGCACAGCATCTGGAAGAAGTATGCAAATGGAATAATTTTAATGTGACTATAATGGCCAATTGCTTACTCACTTATTGCACAAAAACTATTAGTATCAGCTGACTGTGCCTGTGGTGTACTATGGGGGACCTCTTCTAATTGCATTGCATTGTAGCGATGAAAGATCTATTTCCCTGAATAGTCTAATTAGTGCATTTCTGGTTCTATACCTTTTAGTCTTTCTGTGACCATGCTATGTGGTATCCAAAGGCAACAGCATTGAAATAAACGGATGCTTAGCATACTGTGCCAGCCTTAATAGAAAGGCTTTTCAGAGCTGAAAAGCCCTGGAAATTTTAAATGAATAGGTTAGGTTTCATATTCTGCCTCACCACTGAAATCTTCAAAACACTGTAAATGAAATAAATTTGTTGAAAAACAATCCACTGAAAATAGCAAGGCTGGTAGAATCATACCAAGAATGGGAAGACTATGGATAACCAAGGAGCCAAAAAGGCAGATAAAATGGATTTTACTTGCCTAGTAAACAACCCTTTAGGAGACCTTGGGTTAAGTCCTATGCTTAAGAAGCTCAGTGGATGCTATATGAATATGCTATAGACAGGGGAGCTGACAACCACACCGGGCTCCTGGGCAAGGTAAGGAGAGGCATCTCTGTGAACCTGGAAGGGGTGAGGATTCCTGTAGGAAGTGTGGGGCCAGGGCAGTGAGCATATACCATCACAGACTCCCCCTCCCCCTGCAGCCTTCAGCGCCACCCAGAGTGCGGCTCACCCCCCTCCAGCCCTTAGAGCCACTGTGCAGCGCTCCAGCACCAATTTAAAGCTCTCGGGGCTCCTAGCACTGCCACTGCCATAGTAACGGCAGCGGCAGCCAAGAGCCCTGGGTCCTTTTGAATCACTAGGCCCTGGGCAGTTGCTCTTATCACCTCAAAATTGGACTCATGGAGTATGTTCTACATGAGATTATACTGTAAATCCACTGGGAAGCAAGCAGCAAGTGGTATCTTGGTGCAAGCATATCGCACCGATGTATCATGAGCTGTACTGGGTCCCTCTTATTTTCCAGTAGGAGCCAAGAAGAGCCCATGGTTTTGTTTGCTACTTACCTACATGACAACCCACCTTGTCCCCCCAAAAATTTTATCAGTGCTGGTGCAGTCACTCAAACTGGAGCCCACTCAGTTTAAAAGGGCTACTGACAGGCTGTTTCTCATAAGAATTCATTGAGAGGAATTTGCTCCCATAATTGGACTGGAATAGCTCACATCTATTGAGTTTTTAGGCTGCAAAGCTCATCTCTTTTATTATACTTGGGGTGGGAGGAATGCAATGAGGATAGGCATGTGAGTGGAGGTTGGAGGGATTGCTTTGATCTTTATTTTTTGCCTGTCACATGATGATAGACAGGCTGACCAATTTATTGGACCGTGTTTTACATATTTCTAAAAAGTGCCTGCAACTCTGACTAGGTGCTTTTAAAGTTGTGCAAAATAAATACATTCTTATTTAATGGCTCAATGTACAGGGGCTAATGGAGAACCAAGCAGGGTGAAGCTGAAGTAATCCTACAAATGGACGCTCTTAGTCATGCCTTCAGTGAGTAAGAGGTTGCTAGGGTAAGCATTGGACTGCTACTGCAGTGTTAATGTTCTCAGCATGACTGCTGCAGAGTGCATCACCAGGACTCTTGGAACATTTCTGAAACAGGGAAGCAAGTTTTTATAACCAGCTGTGAACAGCATGAATTGTTGAGTGCCAATATTTGAGAAGAATGACATTACAGTTCAGCATGGCACCCAATTATAAACTTCAAAGATCCTGAAATCTGTTAAGGCAAAAGCCCCATTTGATGAAAATTGCTATGGGGAACTGGAGACTGGCTCTATGGCAAAAAACATATTTAAATAGGACAAGGAGTGGCATAGTTCATGCTTGAACACTGCTTAGCAGAAGAATTTCTCACTGGATCTGTTTCAAATATCTAAAAGAAAAAAAGCAAAGCAAATAAGGCATATTGTAAGACCACTGAGATACTCAAGTGGATGCCTGCATTTCAAATTGTGTCATTTAATAAACTTGTCATCAACTTAAGGTTTAATAATTATTTAAAATATGCATTCTCTGATGTTTCTGTAAGTAGTAAGAAAGAAGGGGGGGAAATCAGAATCAATGATATGTGAAAATTAGAGTTCTAAAAACTTTTTAATCCCAATCAATGTCAATATAACTTTTCAGTGGAAAATGAATATTTTAGAAATATTTTGGGGGTTTATGGCAGTTTGAAGAGATGGGGAGGAGGAAATCTCATATTCTTTTCCTTTTTTCCCAATATTAAAAACTTTTTTAATCTTTTTAAGTGAGAGAATATTATTTCCCTCACACTCTTTCATTTTACTTTTTCTCCATTCTTTCTCCCTCTTACTGGCAAAACAGAGAGGAGGCTAAAAGTGAGAGGAAAGGGGGAAGGAACAAACATTCAACATGATTTTTTTTTCATTTTTCTCTACAAAATTCTATGTTGAACTTTTTGTTGAGAAAACAAAAACCAACCAAAGAAAAATAATAAAAATGTCAAATACAATTGCTCGTTTTTAAGATGTGCATGGTTTACATTACAGCAATTTAATTTTTCTTGCTCAGATGCTCGCCAAAAAGGAGTTTTAGGTTTACACATTTAAGTATCCATAAATTATTAAACTTAAGGCCAGGAAAGGCTATTATGAGCATCTACTCTAGAGTTTCTCAATGACAAGTCCATGGAAAGGTGCCAGATCCTGAGATCTCTATGACACAGTTTGGGAAGGCAGCAAGCTGGTACCAAAAAGGCTAAAACACTGACTTGCTGCATAATACTGTAAGATTACACCAAGTAATGCCTGCTTCAAGCCCATAATGTCTGACTGAGCTGGAACATATCATTTAGAAATATTAATCTTCATTTAAAGACTTTAAGTGATACAGAATCACTTGGCTCTTGTTATGCTTTGTCTTCTATATTAGAGTGCTTTATTATCAGAAATCTACCAATGCTGTAAAGGTCTGCAGACTGCAAACAAGTCAATGCTAGATTTTCTCTTGCGTAAACTAAATAGGTAGAGATCCTTTAGTCTTTCACTGCAAGGCAAGTTTTCCAGTTTTGATTCTTTCTGTAGCTCTTTTTCTGTATTCTTTCCAGAATTTCAACATCCTTTTAAAAGTGTGGACACTAGAACAGGATACAGTATTTCAGTATCTGTTTTGCTAATGCTTTATATAGAAATAATGCCATCTCCCTAGTCCTACTTGGTTTTCACATTTTTTTATATATCCAAGGATGCTGTTAGCGGTCAGATATTACATCACATAGAGAGCACGGCTATGTCTAGACTGGCATGATTTTCCAGAAATACTTTTAATGGAAAAGGTTTTCTGTTAAAAGTATTTCTGCAAAAGAGCATCTAGATTGGTCCCGGAGTTATCATTAGAACAATGCGCTTTTGCGCAAAAGCACGTCTAGATTGGTGGCGCGCTTTTGCGCAAAAGCAGAAGCCCGGAACCATTTTGAAGAGGGCAAAAGGGCACCAGCCCTTTCTGGGGGCGGGGCTGGAGCTCCGTTCAGACACGTGCTTAAAGGGGTCTCGCCGGACAGCCGTTTGTCTCCTGCTCCATGCGTTAGGACCTCTGGCAGGGACTGACAGCCATAGCAGGTTTGGTGGTTGCCCTCTGCCTTTTGGACACCACCCTTTTGCCCCCTAGTGCTTTTTCCTGGTTTTGGTTTCTTGTGCCTTGCTTTGTCTGCCATGGAACCAGGGGTGGCCATGTGCCTGCTCTGGCCCCTGTCGGCCATTTTCGAGTGCCTGCAGCTGGTGCTCCAGGCTGGTGCCCTCGTGTTCCGGGACCAGGAGGCGCAGATCACCTGGGACTCCCTCACCAGGGAGGCCATGGAGTCCCTGTGGCATCCCCACCCCATCGTGGAGAGGCCACTCTGGAGACTGGACACCAGTACAGACTGGTGGGACCGGCTGGTCCTTGGGCAATGGGACGACCAGCAATGGCTCCAGAATTTCCACATGCGAAAGCGGACGTTCCTGGAGCTGTGTGCCTGGCTCACCCCCGTGCTCCAGAGAGCCACCACCCGGCTGCGTGCGCCCATCCCCGTGAAGAAGAGGGTTGCCATCGCGCTATGGAAGCTGGCCGCCCCGGACAGCTACCGATCGGTGGCACACCAATTCGGGGTGGGAAGATCCACCGTCGGTGTGATCGTCACGGAGGTAAGTCCCAGGGGGAGTGGGGAGTGGGTGGGGGGAGGGTGCTGCACTCCATGCCCGGGGCAGCCAAGACTCCAGGCTGGGTCACCCAGCCTGCTGGTGGGGGGGAGGGGCCGTGGGGCGAGGGGGCCCTGGTGTATGTGTGCATGTGTGTGTGTGCGTGCATGAGGACAGAGAGAATCACGGGGGGGCGGCCCAAGGGAGCGCACACTCACCCCTGCCTTATGTGATGTGTTCCCTTGTGTTTCTCTGCACCCTTCTGCAGGTCGTCCATGCCATCAGTGATGTCCTGCTACCCAGAGTGATCCGCCTGCGCAACGTGGACGCTACGCTGGCCGGCTTCGCTGCCCTCAGGTTCCCCAACTGCGGGGGAGCCCTGGATGCAACCCACATCCCCGTCTGGGTCCCAGAGCATCGAGCAGCCCATTTCACGAACAGGAAGGGGTACTGCTCTATTGTTCTCCAGGCCCTCGTGGACCACCGGGGCCGCTTCTTGGATGGCTACACAGGCTGGTCCGGCAGGGCACACGACGCCCGCATCCTCCACAACTCCGGACTGTTTTGCAGGCTGGATGCGGGCACCTACTTCCCCCGGCGGGAGCTGACTGTTGGGGATGTGCCTATGCCCATCTGCGTCATCGGGGACGCGGCCTACCCTCTGCTGCCCTGGCTAATGCGGCCCTACATGGGGCGGCTGGACCAGAACTGGGCCCGGTTCAACGACCGCCTCAACTGGGCCCGAAATCAGGTGGAGCTCACCTTTGGCCGCTTAAAAGCCCGCTTCTGTTGTTTGCTCACCCGTCTCGAGATGGGTGAGCGGAATGCAACGGAGGTACTGGCTGCGTGCTGCGTGCTCCACAACATTGTGGAGCAGAGTGGGGAGGCCTTCCTCCCTGCATGGATGGCAGCCGAGGCACAGATGTTTGAACAGCCCCACACAGCTGCCATCCGCCAGGCACACCAGGATGGGGTGCGCATCAGAGAGGCCCTGACGGACATGTTCACACAAGTCCCATAGTAGGGTCGCCTCGGTCTCCCCATACGACTCCCTCCCATCACCTACCTTTCCCCCTCCCCTCCCCTTACCTCCCCCCATTGTAAAGCGTCGGTTCCAAGCACATCGGCCTTCATCGTGAATGTTCGTCGGGTGCGTCGGATGTAGCTAGGGTTTTTCTTTTTAGTTTAGGCTAGGGTTTAGGCCACCATCTCCTGTCCGAGCTGTCCCGAAGAACAGGAAGAGGATTCGTGGTTCGTGCGGAAGGCTCAAGTCAGCGTACCCGATTCCAGTCATCTTTGAGGGATCTCCTGGCTGTTCCTCTCCCGAGGCCCGGAAGGACCAAAGGATTGAGGTTGCCAGCTTCGCCGTCATCTTCTATCGAGGGATCTCCTGGCTGTTCCTCTCCCGAGGCCCGGAAGGACCAAAGGATTGAGGTTGCCAGCAACACTGCAATCGTCCCCTGAGTCTAGACTATGTACATATTCTTTTGTGTGCGTCTTTTAACCTTTCTTGCTTGTTTGTTATCTATGTTAATATAGTTGTGGTTTAAATTTTACTTAAAAGTGTCAGTATTTATTTATGCGCCACAACCAATGACCACTTACAGGAACGACCGGTGATAGATACAGAATTTGGTGTCCGCATTTTGTAATCCTCTTAAATTTAGTTGGCTAATTGGCATCTCAAATCATTTATTACAGTTACCTCGAGTAACACAATAACCAACACAGTTTTGTTTTCAACTGAAAAATGTATGTTTTTATTTACAAGGGGGAGGGGAAGGGGGAGGAGACCTTCAACTGGGAGGGGGAGGGGGAGGAGACCTTCAACTGGGAGGGGGAGGAGCTAGTCCTGGGAGGGGTAGTCCCTGCGAGTGCTCCTGCGGGGGCGGACCTGGACATGCGGGGCAGGCCGCATCGGGGCAGGCTGCACGGGGAGGTGGGCAGGAGGGGCTATTGCAGGGGCGGCAGGAGGAGGCATTGCAGGGGCGGCAGGAGGGGGCCTTGCAGGGGTGGCAGGAAGAGGCATTGGAGGGGCGGCAGGAGGGGGCATTGCAGGGGCAGCAGGAGGGGGCCCTGCAGGGGCGGCAGGAGGGGGCACAGCAGGAGGGGGCATTGCAGGGGCAGGAGGGGGCATGGGCAGTGCTAGGGGAGGGATGGCGGGGGCATGGGATAAGGCCATGCCATAGTGAATGGCATGGGCTATGTGGGCAGTGAGGGTGGCAACGGAGTCAGCCATCCGCATGCACTGGGCCTGGAAGGTGGCCCAGGCCTCCTGGCGCCACTGCAGGTCCCCCTCGACGCGTTGGCGAATCGACGCCTTGATGCGCTCGACGGCCTGCACATGCCGGCGAAGGAGCTGGTCCCGGTGGCGGAGCCTCTGGCTCCGTGGTTGGGCAGCTGGGGGTGCCGCTGCTGCCAGACTGGAGGGTCCCCGGCTTGTGCTTGGTCCCACTGCAGGGAAGAGAAGAAAGGATGGGTCAGTCAGGCAGGCCGGCCACTGTCCCCACACCTCATGCCCTCCACCCCTGAGCCCAGGCGACACCACAGTAGTGTGGCTTGGGTCCACTCGGTTCCCACCCTGCCCCCCGTGTTGTATGTTTGCAAGGAGGACCGCGCCTGGAGTAG
Source organism: Pelochelys cantorii (assembly GCA_032595735.1). Lineage (NCBI taxonomy): Eukaryota > Metazoa > Chordata > Testudines > Trionychidae > Pelochelys > Pelochelys cantorii. Next base: position 305,370,519 of record CM064326.1, on the reverse strand, counting down.
GGTCCTCCTCCATGTATTGTAACCACCGGACTGTGTCCTGGCCCTTTCCTCCCTACACCCTGACCCCTGACATGGCAAGCCAGCTCCAGTCACAGAACTCCTTAGCCTCTGATCTGGCAATATAGGACAAGACACATTCATGCTCCTGTTGTATAGATATGACAACAGCATGGAATATGCTATGTTTTATATAAGAATAATATTAAAACACTTTATTCACCATTTTTGTGACCTTGTTCTTCTGCTCTTTTCACTGCCTCAGTAGCTGGAGCAGGGTACAGTTATTCCACCCAGTGCCAAAAACCTCCTCCTCTGCCCCAGCTCTGGTCATTCCTCACTCCCACCCCTTTGAAGTCCTTCACTAACTTCCCACCGCTCTTCGACTTTAACTCAAGTTTCTGATCCTCATCTTGAAAGCTCCGTGCACCCCTGGCCTCACCTCCATCTCAGCTCTCATATCCTGCTCTGTACCCTCATACTACCCAAACTACAGACCACCCTCCTGATCGTGTCTTCACACCTTCTCCCACGGCACCTGTTATGTTAGAATGCCTGCCTATCCCTTAGTGCTAGACAATCCATATTCTTCCATTGCACACACTTTTCTAGGAATAATCCCGAAGAAATGATCTCTGTAATACATTTACTCATAAAAGTGACATCTGCACCACTTCGAGGTGCCGTTATAGTCTAGTTACCCTGTGTATTTTCCATCTCAAATTGCTTGATTGAACAACTGGGACAGCGCTGCCCAGGTGCACACAAGGAGCTCCTTCACTTGCCCTGCTCGAGGACCTGTCGGCATTTCCATGTGGAGCTGTGAGGATATGCATTGCTCCACATGTGGTGGGGTAAGGCAGAGCTGGCCTGGCATGCCAGTGTGTGTATACTTTGCCCTCTGAAAGATGCCGCTGTTTGCATGCTCCCTCTGACTAATAGCGAGCGAGCTCTCAGATGACACAGCCCTGCACTGCTCCTAACACAGCAACGTAAGTGGCAAAGTCCTCAAGATTGTAGACTCAATGGGGAAGGGACCATGCCTCTCTCTGTGTTTTGTACAGTGCCAAGAACAGCCAAGGATCTCTGTAAATCAAAATGATAAATAATAATCAGCTGGCATGTTGCTGTGACTGCAGCCACTCTGAATTGCTGTGTGGCTTAATGTGATTTGACACATTAATGAGTCATGAGTGGTCTCGTTTTCTTAGAGCGTGAAAGAGATCTAGCAATAAATTGCAAGGTAACATATGCCAAATGCTGCTTGCACTCTGCCTGCAAGAAGTGAATTAATTTTACCATTAAAAAAAGGCACCATTCGTGGAACCATTAAGATACACAGCCACCATAACTGAATAACCATGAGGTTATATTACAGAACGTTGGTACTTCCTCCTCCATTACTGTGTATTTGTCTTACTCCTTGTGTCATGCCTGAAAGTAGGTTGTAAGCATTGCAGGGGAGGATCAGACCTTATATGTAGGTTCCTGCTATATAAATTTAACATGAATTTTGTAACAGTAACTCCTTTGTTCTGGTGTGGCCATGCTGTGTTCAGCCCAAAATTAGCTGGGGACTGAGGTTGGAGAGCAAAGGCTACTTTAAGCCATATGCATTCTTTGTCCTGAGGACCAATCGGGCTTTTGTCACATGCTAAAATACACTAGATGAAAGCTTACGACAGAGCCCTGAATGGCCCCAGCGTCCGGGGAATACATGTGGCTTAAAGTAATCATTCCACTCCATCTTCAGCCCTTTATTAGTTCTGGGCCTGCCACAACTCATGCCTGGCTGGCCATGATCCCACCAAGCTGCCATAGTAGTGGGGCACTCAGGAACCCCTTTTCTTAGCCATCCCTCTCTATGCAGATCTGAAAAATCAAGTCCTTAGTGTGACTTTCCATGCTCCCAGCAAAGAGCTCACTCTTCTGTAACTACAACTGTTACTAGGCCAGACAAACTCACACCCCTGACTGTGTTGTCATAATAGTTATCCAAAAAGTATAGTATAAGGCAACAAATGAAAACTGGTGACATTAACACGGTATGATATTTATATTGTTAGGGTGGAAAATGTGCTAAAAATACTTTCCTAAAATATCTTCAAACTAAGCAACCTACTTAGAGTAGAACAACAGGTTGGTTCCCGACAAAGGAATGTGAATTAGGGATGTTAAAATGTGGTTAATTGACTAGTCAACTGGTCGATAGGCACTTCCACATTCCTCCTTTGAAATGTACCAGAGCTCATGTACATTTGAAAGGAGGAATGCAGAACTCCACGTACAGCCTGGGGCCAGCAGGAAGTCCCGCTGACTCTGGGCTGCATGCGGCGTGCCTGCTTTGAAATGCATAAGAGTCCCCAGCAAGGGCTCTTGTGCTTTTCAAAGCCATGGAGCCCAGGGTCAGCTGGGGACTCCCCAGCTGATCCCAGGTTCTGGGGAAATGCCACGGGGAGCCTCCAGTTGACCCTGGGCTCCATGGCAGCTGCCCCTTTGAAATGCGCGGCAGTGGCGTTTTAAAGGGGCAGCGGCTACCTTGGGGTTTCAAAGTGGCAGCGCTGCATAGCAGTGCTTCCACTTTGAATTACTTCTCCCCCCCTTTGCTGCCTCTCTCTCATAGAGGCAGGAAAGGGGGAGGATATTGACTAATTGACTAGTCAAAAGATTAATCTTTAAGGGTATGTCTACACTATAGCACTAATTCGAACTAACTTAGTTCAAATTAGTTAATTCAAACTAAGCTAATTCGAATTAGTGCTTCTAGACCTAAAAACTAATTCGAATTAGCATTTTGCTAATTCGAACTAGCATGTCCACATTGAGTGGACCCTAAACCGAAGTTAAGGCTGACCGGAACCAGTGCTGGCAGGGCATCAGGTTAGGACTTAAAGCGTGGAGCTGCTGCCGAAGGCTGTGCTTAAAGGGACCCGACCCCACCCGGACAGACAGTTCTCAGGGTTCCCCGCTTGCTTGTCTACCTCGATGAGGGACAGCAAAGCAGTGCTGGGGGCAGTGCTGGCCTCTGTTTGTGGAAGGCTGGAGATGGATGGCACGAGACAAATCGCTTGGTCATTGTCTTCGGTCCATCCCCTGCGGGGTACCTGGTGTTGGCCGCTGTCGGCAGACAGGCTACTGGGCTAGATGGACCTTTGGTCTGACCCAGTATGGCCGTTCTTATGTTCTAAGCTCAGGGCTCAGGGTCAGGGGTCTCACTGGACCAACTTGATTTTCATGCAAACCTGCTCCTGAGTTCGCATGTGGCCTTTGGTGGCCAGGCTGGCAGCTATCCTGCCCTAGACGGCCGCATTCCTGTGCCTAGTGCGGAGGTCGTGGACGTTGGAGGTCTCCCCCCAAACCTCAATGAGGTCCACGATCTCCGCACTAGACCAGGCGGGCGTCCGCCTCTTGCAACCCCGGGCAGACTCCTGGGAGCCGCCAGCCTGCTCCTGGGAAGAGGTGGAGGGCTGGGTGGCAGCGGGTGGCTGGCTCATGCCGTGCCAGGTGCAGGGTCTGCTGGCTGGGTGCTGGCAGGCTTGCAACTGGCATGAGCACTGTAGCCAGACCGTGCCCCTTTAAGGGCTCCGGAGCCGGGAGGGGGGGGCAGAAAAGTTTCCCTGGTTTGGCCCAGAGTGGCCACCAGGGCAAGCTGGGAAGGGCTAGCCTCCAACTAGTTCTAATTAAGGGGCTACACAGCCCTTAATTCGAACTACTTAATTCGAACTAGGCGTTAGTCCTCGTAGAATGAGGTTTACCTAGTTCGAATTAAGCGCTCCGCTAGTTCGAATTAAGTTCGAACTAGTGGTTTGTATGTATAGACGCTATGAAAGTTAATTCGAACTAACGGCTGTTAGTTTGAATTAACTTTGTAGTGTAGACATAGCCTAACATCCTTAATGTGAATTAACCAATCTTCTTGCAGTTTGCTTTGTAAGCCAGAGAAAATGAACATATGCAGCTGAGGTAAACACCAGGTTAAGAAGACAGCATGGCATCAGCTTTCTGGAGCACAAGTTGCAGGGAAGAAAATCTTTATCTGTAGCTACATTTCAAAGGTTTATAGGCTATAAGAAGAGAACCCCTTCATTATCCATAAGGGTCAAAGAGGCCAGCACTCTTAGAATCCGTGAAAGGGAGAGCCCCAGGCATGTGGGTAGAGGATGCTGAAAGCTGATTGTAAGTGACACATTTCCTGAGACCTGGATTGAAATCTGTTAACTTTCAGACACTCAAAAGTGTGTTTTATTTGTACTCATTTAATTTCCATTATTCTTGCTTACTGTCACCTAAGTCTCCATCCCTACTGGTTTTTAACTCCTGGCTTGACAAGGCTCTAGCTGGGATGATTTAGTTGGGGTTGGTCCTGCTTTGGGCATGGGGTTGGACTCGATGACCTCCTAAGGTCTCTTCCAACCCTGTGATTCCATGTTCTTTATTAATAAATGTATTTTTAGTTTTACCATAAAATCACCATCATGAGTGTAGTAAAATAAAGCTTGGGTCCTCAGCTAAACAAACGGATTGGTGTATGCACTGTCTCTTTGGAAGCAGCAGATTTGGCCATTTGTGAAAGTCCGGTGACAGGCGCTAGATAGTGCAGAGAAACACCTCTGGTGAGCTCAGGAACTGATGTGCACTGAATGTTATCCTTAAGGCATGGTTACTGTCAGAATCTCAGGGTACCTCTACACAGCAGTGTTATTTCAGAATAATTGATGTCATTCCAAAATAACAAAATGTACACTTACACTACAAGCCTTTATTTTGAAATAATGTTGAGCTGGAGGACTTCTTACTCCGACTCATGGTAACCCTCATTTCACGAGGAGTTATGAAAGCAGAAGGAACTACTTCCTTCGACTTCATTCTGTGCAGACAGCGCCAAAAGTCGAATTAAGCTATTTTGACTTCAGCTACGCAACTGACGTAGCTGAAGTTGTGTAGCTTATTCCAACTTCAGCCGTGCTGTGTAGATGTACCCTCAAAAATTTTGTTGGGGAAACAGACAGGATGGGGTGGCAGGGAATTCTTCCAGGGGCTCCTTCCTGTAGGTCCATATGATGAAAATGTTGTCAAAGTAGTGTAAGTAGAGTAAAGGTACTAGGGGGCGAGAGCTGAGGAAATGTTGTTCAAGATCAGCCATAAAGATGTTGGCATATTTTTGGGCTGTGTGGGTGCCCATAGCTGTGCCGCTGACTTGAAGATATAAATTGTCCCCAAATTGGAAACAGTTGTTGGCAAAATCAAAATTGTAACCAGGTGTGCAGTGGCATCCTGACAGCCAGTAATCCATCATTGTGTGGAACGCTGGTGTAAAGAACTCCTTTAATCACTACCATAAAATCACAACAGTATTCTGGTGATAATTCTACAACCACAATAGCCAGGATGGTGTTTTCAGAAAGATTAGTGATGGTTCTGTAGTTTCCTCAGGAAGTTGGTGGTATCTTGAAGATAGCTAAGAGTGCTGGTAGGATTCCACAGGGATTTCAACAACTTCCACTCCATTTTAGCCTGGACCAGTCCACACAGGAGATCCACTTCTTGACACTACACTACAATGGCACATTTCCACCACTTTATACTGGAAACCTGCTGACTGTTACACTTACCTACATGCCTCTAGTTTCCATCCAAGACACATTTCCCAATCAATTGTTTACAGCCAGGCCCTTAGATACAATCAGATTTGCTCCAACCCACAGACAAAGACAAACACCTACAGGATCTATATCAAGCATTCTTAAAACTAAAGATTAGTGAAAAAACAGACTGACAGAGCCAAATGAGTACCCAGACATCAGTTTCTTCAAGAGAGGCCCTACAAAAAGAACAACAAAACTCCACTTGTCATCACCTACAGCCCCCAACTTAAACCCCTCCAGCGCATCATCAGCCATCTACAACCGATCCTGGAAAATGACCCCTCCCTCTCAGGCTATGTCTATACTGTGGCAGTTTTTCAGACAAGCAAATGCAAATGGAGTGGCCATTTGCAAATCTCGCACTCTCATTTGCATATTCTCTTCCAATCCTTTTTGTGGAAGAGGTTTTTGCAATAAAAAGCCGGGTGTAGATGGGGCCATTTGTTGGAAAAAACCTGTTTTGCGCAAGATCCTGTAAACCTCACTTTTTGAGGAATAAGGTATCTGCGCAAAACGGGGTTTTTCTGACAAATGGCCCCATCTACCCCGGGCTTTTTATTACAAAAACCTCTCCACAAAAAGGATCAGAAGAGACTATGCAAATGAGAGCGCAAGATTTGCAAATAAGCCTCCATTTGCATTTCCGTTTCCGAAAAACTGCCACAGTGTAGACGTTCATAGGCCTTGGGAGACAGGCCAATCCTCACCTACAGACAACCCCTTACCCTCAAACAAATTATTTCCAGCAACCATGCAACACATCTCCACCATACTCATCCAGGAACCCACCCCTGCAATCAACTCTGGTGCCAACTCTGTCCACAAATATATACAAGCGACATCATCACAAGACCTAGCCACATAAACCACCACATCAGAGGCTCATATAACTATACATCCACCAATGTGATCTATGCCATGAAATGCCAGCAATGCCCCTTTGCTATGTATATTGGCCAAACTGGATGGTCTCTACGGCAAAGGATTAACGGACACAAATCTGATATTTGAAAAGATAACACACAAAAACCTGTTAGAGAACATTTTAACTTGCCTGGGCACTCACTAATGGATCTCAAAGTTTCCATATTATTACAACCAATTTCAAAAACCAGCTTGAAAGGGAAGTTGCAGAGCTTAATTTCATTTTCAAGTTTGATACCTACAATAGAGTTGTAAACAAAGACCTCTACATTCCACATCCTAATGACATAAAATGCCAAACACCTGGTACTTAAGAGTACTTAGAACTCTATCAGGTTAATTGAGCATGGAAACTGTAATAGACTATTCTTTTCCTATTTTTTCTCCTTTCCTTTCCCTCTCCATCCCCTCTCTTTCTCTGCTATTTATTTGGAACCTAGACTCCTTAAACTTCATTTATCTGAAGAAGTGGGTTGTGCCCATGAAAACACATGATACCATCTACATTTTTGTTGGTCTTTAAGGTGCTGCAGGACTATTCATTGTTTCGCTGTGTCTCATTTGTAAAATGAGCATGGCAGTGGCTAAGCAACTAACCCTAAGGTCACACAGTGAATCAGCCACAAATCCAGAACAAAAATCCAGGAGTCCTAGTTCCTTGTCACCTTGTTCTAATCACTAGACAACATGGCATGTAGGCCTCACTGACTATAAACAATGCTATCTTCCTACTTAGACTGTTCCTGCAGAAGGAAAGGTAAGAAACTGTGGTGAATCAGATATGACTGTACTAGCCCTGTTTAAAGTTCTGTCCCTGTTTATTCCCTGCTGGTGTCAGTGGAAGAATTCTTTAGAATGTTACATTATTCTGGCAGTACAGATGATACATGCTAAAGTTAGTTGGCTGGTGGGGACAAGGAAAAGCTAATGAAGCATAAGTGTAATTGAGACAATTTTCATGTATTAAAAACAATAAATTATTTTATGACCATTTAATTGTTTTACTTTTCAGGAAGAAGAAAAACCCTTTACCAAATAACATAGGGCATCGCTCTGAACAAGTCTAGCTCTATACACATGTAGAAAGCCAAAACTCTGAGGGTATGGCATTTATTGAGGCTTTTTATAGCCCAATAAAAGAGAGAAAGCAAGCACAGGACATGCCCTGTAAAGGAGGTGCAGACAAAGAGTGTAAGGTTTCTTTTAAACCTATGGGTCCCCATTAAACATACTGTAAAAATCAGCACTCGAGTAATTGCCTAGTCGGTAATATAAGACAAGTAGCAATGCAAACCTGTACCCTAAGGGTACGTCTAAACTATGCTCTATTTTCAAAAGAGGGGGTTTGCATATCTTCTTCCGTTCTCACTGTTAAAAGCAGAGCTTTTGAAAATGAAAGTAGTCTGGACTTGGGGTTTTTTTCGGGAAAAAAACCCTTTTTCAAAAAAAACGCATAAACCTCATTTTTTAAGGAAGAGCGGGCTTTTTTTCGAAAAAGGGGGTTTTCCCCCCAAAAAATGCATCCAGACTACTTTCACTTTTGAAAGCTCTGCTTTCAAAAGTGAGATCGGAAGAAGATATGCAATTTGCATATCCTCTTTCGAAAACAGAACGTAGTCTAGACATAGCCTCACAAAAAGAGTGGAACATTTCTCCTGTTCAAAATGTAGAGAAACAGAGATGCTGTCTGTACACTAGAGAATTAAACAGCTTGTAGCTGACCTGACTGGACAGAACAAACTGTTCCTGTTAGTCACACTGACATAGTTAAGAACACTTGCACTTTTGCCCTGCATCCATTCTAGTGCTATTCTAAACCATTTCAATTGCAAAGCCTTCTGGGTACCTATTTTACAGTTCTTAGCAGAGTTCCCAAAAAGCAGTGAATTCTGGGAGATTTCAAATGGCCATTAACACACTGTTTTATGGTAGTGTGAGAAGGCTTGTCTACCCCAACATGGTTCACAAGAAAGCAGTTCTTAGATATGCTGAAAACAAATCTAATTTGGACCCAGACAGCATCTAGATCACCCAAGAGACTAGATCCTCTGTTGGTGTAAATTGGCATAGCCCAGTTCAGGCTGATAGTGCTAAGCTGATTTGCACCAGCTGAGCAGTTGGCCCACTAAACTAGTTGGTGCACTTGCATAGCTGCAAAGTATTTTACAAGCATTCGAATGGGTTTGGTTCTTAGAGGACAAATTGAGCTAATATTGGAAATTATTGAGAACAAATGCCTGCACCCCTACATCCCAAAGGCTCACATTTTCCACTCAGAGAAAAACCCCACTGTTTGTTGAAAGAAGACATAAGTTTGACTTTGCAAGCCAGGATGATCTTCATCACCCTAGGAGTAAAAAGAAAAGATTAAAAAATAAAAAAAAAACCCTTGTCTCTTAAGGCAGAAATTCAATAATTGATTTTGTGCTTTGATCTCAATCTGTCTCTCCCTTCTCTTTGTTCAACAGGGTCTCTGGTGTAAGTTAATTAAAGATGGACAAAATGTGGAGCATTATGCGTATTTCTACATTGCCACAAGAGTGAACACATACTGATGTCATCAGGCATGTAAGTAGCTGAGATAACATTAAAACTTTCTTACTGGAACAGCTTATTGTGCACAACCACACAAAAGTGCATTTCTTGGGATGCTTTTTGTGAGACAAGTGTGCTTGATTAGCTCATTAGAGGCAGAGACTGTCCTTTACTATCTGTTTGCACACCCCTTAATACAAGAGGATTCTACATGGTTGGGGCCTCTGGCCACTACCACAAAATGAATAGTAAACAATAATAAATTGACAATAGACTGTCTTTCATAGAATCATAGGGCTGGAAGAGACCTCAGGAGGTCATCGAGTCTAGTCCCTTGCCCAAAGCAGGACCAATCCCAATTAAATCAACCCAGCTGGGCTTTGTCAAGCTGAAACTTAAAGACCTCTAGGGATGGAGATTCCACCACCTCCCTAGGTAACCCATTCCAGTACTTCACCACCCTCCTAGTGAAATAGTTTTTCCTAATATCCAACCTAGATCTCCCTCACTGTAACTTGAGACCATTGCTCCTGGTTCTGCCACCCATCATTACTGAGAACGGCCTCTCTCCATCCTCTTTGGAACCTCGCTTCAGGAAGTTGAAGGCTGCTATCAAATCTCCCACCCCACCCCCCCACTCTTATCTTCTGCAGACTAAATAAGCCCAAATCCCTCAGCCTCTCCTCATATGTCATGTGCTCCAGCCCCCTAATCATTTTGGTTGCCCTCCGCTGGACCCTCTCCAATGCATCCACATCCTTTCTGTACTGGGGGGCCCAGAACTGGACACAGTACTCCAGATGTGGCCTCACCAGTGCCGAATAAAGGGGAATAATCACTTCTCTGGATCTGCTGGCAATGCTCCTCCTAATGCCGCCTAATATTCCATTTGCCTTCTTGGCTACAAGGGTACACTGTTGACTCATATCCACCTTCTCTTCCACTGTAATCCCCAGGTTCTTTTCTGCAGAACTGCTACTTAGCCATTCGGTCCCCAGCCTGTAATAATGCTTGGGATTCTTCCATCCCAAATGCAGGACTCTACACTTGTCCTTGTTGAACCTCATCTGACTTCTTTTGGCCCAATCCTCTAATATGTCTGGGTCACTCTGGACCCTATCCCTGCCCTCCAAGGTATCTACCTTTCCCCCTAGCTTAGTGTCATCCGCAAACTTGCTGAGGGTGCAATCCATCCCCTCATCCAGGTCATTAATAAAGATGTTGAACAAGACCAGTCCTAGAACCGATCTTTGGGGCACTCCGCTTGAAACCAACTGCCAGCCAGACATCAAGCTGTTGATCACTAGCCATTGAGCCCAACAATCTAGCCTTTTTCCAGCCACCTTACAGTCCATTTATCCAATCCATACTTCCTTAAATTGCTGGCAAGAATATTGTGGGAGACCGTATCAAAAGCTTTGCTAAAGTCAAGGTATATCACATCCGCCAACTTCCCCATGTCCACAGAGCCAGTTACTTTATCATAGAAGCTAATCAGGTTGGTTAGGCATGACTTGCCCTTGGTGAATCCATGTTGACTATTCCTGATCACTTTCCCCTCTTCCAAGTTCTTCAAAATGGATTCCCTGAGGCTCCCCTCCATGCTTTTCCGGGGACTGAGGTAAGGCTGACTGGTCAATAATTCACTGAATTGTCCTCCTTCCCTTTTTTAAAGATGGGCACTGCATTTGCCTTTTTCCAATCATCCGGGATCTCTCCTGATCTCCGTGAGTTTTCAAAGATAATGGCCAAAAGCTCTGCAATGACATTTCCAACTCCCTCAGTACCCTCGCATGCATTAAACCCAGACCCATGGATTTGTGTATGTCTAGCTTTTCTAAATAGTTCTTAACCTGTTCTCTGTCAACCAAGGGCTGCCCACCTCCTTCCCGCATTACGTTGCCTAGTGCAATAGTCTGGGAGCTGACCTTGTCTGTGAAGACAGAGGCAAAGAAAGCATTGAGTACTTCAGCTTTTCCCACATCATCTGTCATTAGGTTACCTCCCTCATCCAGTAAGAGCCCCACACCTTCTCTGATCACCATCTTACTGCTAACATGCCTGTAGAAACCTTTCTTGTTACCCTTCACATCCCTTGCTAGCTGCAATTCCAGTTGCGCTTTCGCCTTCCTGATTACTCCTATGCATTCTTGGCAATATATTTATACTCCTCCCTAGTCATCTGTCCAAGTTTCCACTTCTTGTAAGCTTCCTTTTTGTGTTTGGCTTACCAGGGAAATCCTTGGTGAGCTTAATCTGGTCGCCTACCATATTTGCATTTCTTACTGAGCATCGGGATGGTTTCTTCCTGGGCCTTTAATAAGGCTTAAAAACACTGCCAGCTCTCCTGGACTCCTTTCCCCTTCATGTTAGCATCCCTGGGGATCTTGCCCATCAGTTCTCTGAGGGAATCAAAGTCTGCTTTTCTGAAGTCCAGGGTGTGTATTTTGCTACTCTTCTTTCTTCCTTTTGTCAGGATCCTGAAATCTACCATCTCATGATCACTGTTTCCCAGGTTGCCACCCACATCTACTTCCCCTACTAGTTCCTCCCTGTTTGTGAGCAGCAGGTCAAGCTGTGCATGGTCCCTTGTCAGTTCCTTCAGCACTTGTACCAAGAAGTTATCCCCAACATTCTCCGAAAACTTCCTGGATTGTCTGTGTTCTGATGTATTGGTCTCCCAAAAGATGTCAGGGGGTATGTCTACACTACAGCACTAATTTGAACTAACTTAGTTCAATTCGAAATAAGCTAATTTGAACTAGCGCATCTAGACCCCAAAACTAATTCGAATTAGCGCTTTGCTAATTCGAATTAGCGTGTCCACACTGATTGGACGCTGGGTCACATTTAAAGGCAGCTGAAACCAGTTCCAGCAGAGCATCAGGTTAGTAGTTGCTTTGTGTGGCTGCTGTCTGAGGCTCGTGCTTAAAGGGACCCCCCTGGACAGCCGGTTCTCAGCTTCTGCGCTTGCTTGCCTACCTCGCCGAGGGACAGCAAAGCGTTTTCCTCTGCGCCTGCCTGTGTCCGTGGTTCCCACTGGGGACGCCACCGCAGTTGGCATCATGGAGCCAGAGCTCACCCTGGGCATTATGGTGCAGTTTTTGGACCAACTGGTGCACATCAGCCCCCTGCCTCTCCACCTGGCCTCCCTGGGGGCCATGGAGGAGTCACAGCAGCGCCTGGATGCCAGCGTGCCCTGCCGCATCTGGCGTCGGGACACCAGCAGCGACTGGTGGGACCGCATCGTCCTGGAGCGCTGGGGAGACAGACAGTGGACCCAGAACTTCAGGATGAAGAGGGACACCTTCCTGGAGCTCTGCGAGTGGCTCACCCCTGCTCTGCGGCGACGGGACACTCGCATGAGGCCCGCCATCCCCCTCCAGAAGCGTGTGGCCATCGCCCTCTGGAAGCTCTCCACGCCGGACAGCTACCGATCCATTGGGAACCAGTTTGGCGTGGGGAGATCCACCGTCGGAGCAGTACTCATGCAGGTACGGCACTCACCGGCCACTGGGCTGGGGCGGGAGGGGGGCTGCAAGGAGGGAATGGGCTGCCGCAGGGAAAATGGGGGTGGGGGAGGAGGTGACAGTGCCCCACACGGGAGGGTTCGGTCTGTCCCGGCCGTACTACAGGTCGCCCGTGGCGGCCAGGATCGCAGCGGGGGTTGCTTCTGGGAGTGGGGCGCAGGGCAGTGCCAGGGAACGAACACTCCCACCCACCCGGGCACCCCAGTGATTCGCGGTTTGCTGTGTCTCTCTGCAGGTGGTCAAGGCCATCAACCAGGTGCTGCTCCGCAGGGTGGTCCGCCTCGCCGATCCGGACGCCATCATCCAGGGGTTCGGCACCCTCAGCTTCCCCAACTGCAGGGGGGCCATTGACGGGACGCACATCCCCATCTGTGCCCCGGAACACCAGGCCTCCCAGTACATCACCCGCAAGGGGTACTTCTCCGTCCTCCTGCAGGCCACGTCTGACCACCAGGGCCAGTTCACGGACATTAATGTGGGCTGCTCCGGCAAGGCACACGACGCCAGGGTGTTCCACAACTCCTCCGTGTGCCAGAGGCTGCACGCCGGGACCTTCTTCCCCGACCGCCACATCAGGGTCGGGGATGTGGACATGCCCGTCTGCCTGGTGGGGGATGCGGCGTACCCCCTACAGCCCTGGCTGATGAAGCTGTACATGGGACACCTCAACCCCTCCCGCCAGGCCTTCAATGCCAGGCTCACCAGGGCCCGCACTGTGGTCGAGGGGGCCTTCGGACGACTGAAAGCCAGATTTAGGTGCCTCCTCACCCGCCTCAACCTCGCCGAGCACAATATCCCTCCTGTGGTGGCAGCATGTTGTGTGCTGCAAAATTTGTGCAAGCGGAAGGGGGAGGCTTTCCTGCCAGCCTGGATGGCTGAGGCTGAGCGCATGGCTGGCCACTATGCTCAGCCGCGCACTGCTGCCGTCCGGGAGGCCCAGCAGGGGGTCATCCAGATCCGGGAAGCCCTACGGGAGACCTTCCTGGTGGAGGAGGAGGACTGAACTCTCCCTGCATGCCCCATTGGGGCCTTCTTCCACCCTCCCCTCCTTCCCCTTTCCCCTCCCTAACCCCCCTTCCTAATGTTAAATAAAGATACCTGTTTTGAAAACAACAATCTCTTTTTATTGTACATAACTGGGTTGGGGGGTATGGAGGAATGAGGGTGGGAGAGGGGAGGGGGAAACCTGGGAGGAGGGAGATGGAAGGGGGAGGAAGGGGAGGAAGGCAAGGGAAAACTCAGGGTTGGGGGTCCTGCTGGCTCTCCCGTCTCGCAGCACTGCGGGTGCGGGGGCGTCTGGGGGGAGTGGGTGTGGAGGGTGGGGCAGGAGGGATGGGGGGTGTGGAGGAAGCGGGAAGGGGAGCAGGGGTGGGAAGAGGAGCGAGAGCTGGGGCGGCCGCAGGGGCTGGAGCAGGAGGAGGCAGGAACCTGTGCACCAGGGTCTGGTGGTGGCCTCTGAGGGCACGGCCCTGCTCCTCCAGCGCCTCCAAGCTCCACTGCCGCAGCCGCAGGTCCTCCCGGACCCAGTGGTCCTGGGTGCGGAGCTGGTGCTCCAGTAGCCGCAGGTGCTGCCGGTGGTAGTCCTCCAGGTTCCTGGTGCGCCTGCTGGCCCGGGTGCGGGTGGCCGTTGCAGGCGGGGTGGTGCGCCCTGCAGTCCCAGGTGCTGCGGCTGTGGTGAAACAAGAGCAGTGGTCAGTTCTCCCTGGGGACACAGTGGGTGAAACCCAGGCCCCCTGTGCAAGGCGAGGTCGGCGTGTGGGGAACAGGCCACGGCCCCTGCATGACAACCAGCTGCTGCTCCATGGTGGGCAAGGCCCAGGCGCATGGTCCCTGGGCTCCCTCTCCCCCCACCCCCTCCATACACATAAGGGGAGTATGATGGCACTCACATGTGGAGCCCTCCTCGGCCTTGGACAACACAGCCGATGTGCTCTGTGGGATGCCTCGGGGGTCCTGGGTCCTGGGCAGGCTTCCTGCAGGCTCCTGGCTCTCGGCATCCTCCTCCTCCTCCTCGGTGTCAGGGATGGGTCCCTCTGCCCCGGAGTCGATCACCACCCGGGGGGCATGGACTGCATGAGCCCCCAGGATGAGGTCCAAGGCCTCAAAGTGGGGGCAGGCCTCCGGGTCGGCCCCTGGCTGGGAGGCCCTAGAGTAGGACTGCCGCAGGTCCTTAATTTTGCAGCGGACCTGCTCCCGGGTCTGCATGTGGCCTCTGGTGGCCAGGATGGCAGCCATGCGGCTGTAGACGGCCGCGTTCCTGTGGCTAGTGCGGAGATCATGGATGTTGGAGGCTTCCCCCCAAACCTCGATGAGGTCCACGATCTCCGAACTAGACCAGGCGGGCTCCCGCCTCTCGCAGCCCCGAGCAGGCTCCTGGGAGCTGCCAGCCTGGTCCTG
Source organism: Pelochelys cantorii (assembly GCA_032595735.1). Taxonomy (NCBI): domain Eukaryota; kingdom Metazoa; phylum Chordata; order Testudines; family Trionychidae; genus Pelochelys; species Pelochelys cantorii. The sequence continues at coordinate 305,355,491 of CM064326.1, read as the reverse complement.
GGAAGAGGTGGAGGGCTGGGTGGCAGCGGGTGGCTGGCTTATGCCGTGCCAGGTGCAGGGTCTGCTGGCTGGGTGCTGGCAGGCTTGCAGCTGGCACAAACACCGTAGCCAGACCGTGCCCCTTTTAGGGCTCCAGGGTTGGGAGGGGGGCAGAAAAGTTTCCCTGGTTTGGCCCAGAGTGGCCACCAGGGCAAGCTGGGAAGGGCTAGCGTCCAACTAGTTCAAATTAAGTGGCTACACAGCCCTTAATTCGAACTAGGCGTTAGTCCTCGTAGAATGAAGTTTACCTAGTTCAAATTAAGCACTCCGCTAGTTCGAATTAAGTTCGAACTAGCGGTTTGTATGTGTAGTGCCTATGAAAGTTAATTCGAACTAACGGCTGTTAGTTCGAATTAACTTTGTAGTGCAGACATACCCAGGGTGATTAACGTCCCCCATGAGAACCAGGGCCAGTGATCTGGAAGCTTCTCTTAGTTGTCTGAAGAAAGCCTTGTCTACCTCATCCATCTGATATGGTGGTATATAGCAGACACCAACCACAACATCACCCCTGTTGCTTCTGCCTCTAAACTTAACCCATAGACTTTCAACAGGCTTTTTTCCCTCTATATACTGGAGCTCTGAGCAATTATCCTGCTCTCTTACATGCAGTGCAACTCCTCCTCCTTTTCCTCCCCCGACTGTTCTTCCTGAACAGTTTATACCCTTCCATGACAATGCTCCAGTCATGTGAGTCATCCCACGAAGTCTCCTTTATTCTAATCAAATCATAGTTCTTTGATTGGGCCAGGGCTTCTAATTCTTCCTGTTTGTTTCCCAGGCTTCTTGCGTTCGTGTACAAAGATGTTAGATAACCAGTTGATTGCCCTACCTTCTCCATTCGAATCAGGGGTCCTCCTTTGTTGCTCCTTCCTCCTTGTGTTTCTTCCTGGTATCCGACTTCCCCACTTACCTCAGGGCTTAGGTCACCGTTCCCCAACGAACCTAGTTTAAAACCCTCCTCACTAGGTTTGCAAGCCTGCCCGCAAAGATGCTCTTTCCTCTCTTGGTTAGGTGGATCCCATCTCTTCCTAGCAATCCTTGTGCCCGGAACAGAGTCCCATGGTCGAAGAAACCAAAGCCCTCTCTCCGACACCACCTGCACAACCACGCATTTACTTCCAAGATTCAACAATCTCTACCTGTACCTTTTCCCTCAACAGGGAGGATGGGCCACTTGCACTTCAAATTCCTTGATCCTTCTTCCCAGCGCTACATAATCTGTAGTGACCTGCTCAAGGTCATTCTTGGCCGTATCTTTAGTTCCTACATTGAGAAGCAGGAAGGGGTAGTGATCCGAAGGTTTGATCAGTTTTGGAAGACTCTCGGTCACATCCTGAATTCTAGCTCCTGGTAAGCAGCACACTTCTCGAGATTCCAGATCTGGAGAGCAGATGGATGACTCCATCCTTCTTAGGAGGGAGTCCCCCGACCACCACCACCCGTCTTTTTCTTTTGGGGGGGGTGGTGGTTATGGAACGCTCATCCCTAAGACCACGCATCCCATGTGTTCTGGTAGATGGTGTCATCTTCTGATTTCTTCCCTGAGAGGTCCCTGCCAAAGCATTCTCCCCAGTAGTGCCTGTGCAGAGAGCCTGAAAGAGGTTACTTATCTCTACTGGCATTGGGGATACCTGAGTTGGCTGCCTTCTCCTAGAGGTTACATGCTGCCAGTTTTCTTCCTGGTTCTGTACTGCCCTCACTGACTCTTCAGCCTGCAGTATTAAATGCTGCCTTCTATCAAGGAAGTCTTCATCTTCTCTGATGGAATGTAGGATTGATATTTGGGCCTCAAGTCCTCTAATTTGTTCTTCCAAAATGGCGATCAGCTTGCACTTAGTGCAGATGAAATTCCTTCTAACTTCCAGGAGGAAGACAAACATGGCCCATGCTGTGCAGGTAACAACAGCAGACCTATCACTATCCATTCCTGCCTTCCTTCAGAGAGATTCCTCAAATGTTTTTAAATGCCCCCTTGGAGAGCAGAAGAGAAAAAAAATCAAGAAAAAGACCACCAAACACTATGGAGCTCCCCCAGAGTGCACTCCCAAGCAAACTCCCCTGTTGGCTGCTCACTGCATTCGCTCTGGCTGCCTTTTTATAAGGCTACTGGCGAGGCCTGTCTCAAAGCCTTGCCTCTAATCCAATCAGCCCCTGAAGGCCCACCTGGAACAAAGCACTCCCAATTCACACTTTTCAAACTTTCCAACTGCCGCTTTTTTCAAACTGCCGCTCTTTTCAAACCGCCAAACACACAAACAAATGCTCACAGACAGACAAACACTTTGATACTGGCCCCACCAACTCACAACACAGTCCCCCACAAGCCACACTTACCTGAGCTCCTCTCGGTCTTTGTGTGGTCTATTTCTGTGTTAAGGTAATTAATGGCAATTGGACAAGAACTCCACCCTGAGCAGTAAACAATCTGATTTCCAGAAAGCTGACAGATATAACAAGTAAAGATAGAAATCACCAAGGAATGTTGAGTACAGGAAGAGCAATTAATGAGTTAAAAAGAAGAGGGAGAAAAGCTTGTGAGAAACTTGGTTTGGGTGCACCCATTCATGTTTATATGTTCCATTAATTTCTGAGTATATTTTGCTTTTCAGGAGGGAGAGGAGATGCTTAAATGGTGTTCTCCTAATGAAAATGCAAATTACAGTGTCAACGAGCAACACCATGGAGGAAAGGAAGGAGGAGGTAAAGACCAGGACTTTAGCAGAGTTCAAGAAAGAACTAGATAAATTCATGGAGATTAGGTCCATCAATTACTATTAGCCAGGATTGGTAGGAATAGTGTCCCTAGCCTCTGTCAGGGTATGTCTACACTAGCCCCCTAGTTCGAACTAGGAAGGCTAATGTAGGCAGTCGAACTTGCAAATGAAGCCCGGGATTTAAATATCCCGGGCTTCATTTGCATGGTCCCGGGTGGGTGCCATTTTTAAATCCCCCTAGTCCAAACTAACTAACTGCGGCTACACGCGGCAGTTAAAAGTTAATTCGAACTAAGTCCTTAGTGTCTGGCCAGGGGGCAAGATATTTGGCCAGGGTGTCTGGCCATGGGACAGGGACCAAGAGTGGGCTGGGGGCAGGGTGTCTGGCCAGGGGGCAGGAGTGGGCTGAAGGCAGGGTGTCTAGCCAGGAGGTAAGTGAAAGGGTGGGGTTTGGGCATGAAGGGGGGCACTTACTTGTTATCGTGCCATTATAGGAACCATGTAACATGGCCTCCACTGCTTCCATTCACCAGAAGGAAGCCTCCAGGAAGAATCTGCAGGGGGAGGTGTCCTGGGGGAAGGAAAATGTCAGTATGTGGAGCCATTTTTGTTTCCGCTTGTTCCCCACACAGTGGGGGAAGGAAAAGGGCAGTGCATGTTTCCCTCTTGTTCCCCGCATGCTGGATCTGGCATGGTGGCTCCAGTCATTCTTCCCCAAACCTCACAGGAAGCCAGCGCTGGCGCTCAAATCTTGCAGGGGGAGGGGACATAAGGCTGTAGCACCAGCGCTGGCTTCCTGCTGTAGGGGAAGCTGAGGGGGGATGAGTTGGGGCTCCAGAAGAGCCATATCTGGCTCCCTAGTTGGCTCACAAGGCATAGGTTGCTGACCTCTGCTGTAGACAAATAACAGACCATTCAGGTTTAAACAAGTGTTTTGTTAGTCCAGAGATACACTGAACAGGAAGAATAAGCAGGATTTAGTTGAATGTGGAAGCAATGGAGGGGTGTGAAAAAACATCAGTTTATAGCAAAGGTTCTCAAACCTGGAAGAGGGCATTGAACGTACCCTAGGAGGTGTGAGGAACTTTAGGGGGGGAAAAAACATACTGTGTGCATTTTACCAACAGCAATGAACAACTAGCAAAGCTTATTCCTCCAAACACATCAGGACCTCAGATGGCGCTGTACGTTTTGATGGATTTTGCTTAAGTTGGCATACCTTTATACAGAGCCATTGCCATCTGTAGGTTAATCTGTTTGCTTGGCAGGGGTGTGCACATTTAATTGTAAGCAAAGATGACAATCACAGTTTTGCTTTTTGCTCTTATTACAATGGATTGCTGGCTCATTTGTGCAACAGAAATAAAACTCACTCAAGTGAAAAACAAAGAAGCAGAAACCGATTCAAGTGAAGCATCACTATCGCACATATCAGTATATGTACTTGTGGGGCAGAGTGAGGAATGTGAACTATTACAGACACAAAGCAGGGGAATGTGATCAAATAAATTTGAGAACCACTGGTCTAGAGACTCAAGCACAAATCAGAAAGCTGAGCATAACTGAGTTACAATTCTGGCTCTTAAAATGACACTCTCTCGGCCCTTATCTATAAGAGGGGATAACACTCACTTGTCTGCCTCATGGGTATCTTTAGAGGATTAATGAGTTACTGCCTGTGAAATGCTTTGAAGATGAAAAGTGCTGTCTAGATGCCAAATAATATTACACTGTGTTTCTTCTGCTGCACTCCACACTGCAAAATCTCACTGCTGACTAGTTACACTTATGAAAATGTTGACCCATAGTGATTCAGCACTAGATTGCAAGCTGCAGGTTGCAAATGGCCACAGAGGAGGATGACCAAGACATAGTTGTTCTGAGACCTTCTCCTTACCTTAAAAGTTTGTTGCAATGGAAGGGATGATTAGAGTGTGTGGAGAAAGGGTCCAAAGAGAAAGGGTGGCTTTGAAAGGACTGTGTATCTTTAGAAGAAAGAACAAAGTCCTTTCAAGTTAACAAGCACCAACCCCACCACACACCCCAGCTAAACATATTCTCTAAAGATAAATTCTGACCAGTTCTCTGTCACCAAGTCCTTAATTATGGTCACACCCCTTTCATTATTACAGAAGTCATTTCTCTCCTGTACTGGTTAATGTTGGCCAGTCCAGGTTGAGTGAGAAACCTGTCCCTTCTTCCAGGTCTAACTTGGTACAGGTTAAACCTTTAAAATCCAGGACTCTTTGGTCCAGCAACATCTGGACCATAGATATTGTTGGATCAGAGAGCCCCAGCTGGCCAGGTTCAGAAGATGGACTGGCGGTGGGGAGCACAGCCCTGGCAGCAGCAGGCTGGCGTGATGGGGAGCAGAGACTCTGGGGTTGGTGGTAGGGAGTACAGTGGAGCCAGCTCCCAGGAGCGTAGCCCTGGCCAAGTGAACAGAGTGGGGAGCATAGCCCTCCCGGCCTGCAGAGTCTGGCAATGCAGCACCGGCCAAGGCCAGTACAGCAGAGCAGGGAGTGCAGCCCTATCTGGACCAGAGGCAGCAGGGAGCACAGCCTTGGTCGGGCAGGGGAGAGCGGGGCCTGGTGCCTGCAGTGCAGTGGGGAGCACAGCCCTATCCCCAGATGGGAGTGCAGCCTGGCAGGGCTGGGGGCAGCTGGGCTGGTGGGGGAGCAGGGCCTACAGCTGGGAAGGGAGCACTGTGGGTAAGGATCCTTGTGCTTCTTGGGATTCCTTCCTAGCTTAGTGAGCTCTTTGTACTGAGGTATATCAAAGCAGCACAGTGGTCTCTCCAGCCCTCCCCTGTAACGGCAGTCTTCCTGCTGCTGTCTTTCTAGTGCAGGGCAGAAAAGAAGCAGTCCAATGATTTGTTTTTTATTCCGAAAACAGAGCAGCTTACCCAGCTGTCAGATACTTCCTGGAGCTTTGAAAGGGGAGGGGTGCATGCCTGCAGGGCAGCAGAGGTCACAAAACACTAAGCACAGCCATTAGAGTAGGCATTGTTGGTTACCAGTGGAAGACAGTTCTCTCAACAAAACAAACAGTCCACACTGGCTCTTTGTCAACAATAAAGGGAGGGGAAAAGATTGCCTTTCGCAATAGTGGAAGTTTTTTGTAGCCAAAACTGTGGGTTCTTCTCAACAAAAGTTGCATTGTAGCGTATATGCTCCGTTTTGTCAACAAAAGGCAGTTTTTGATGACAAAATGTGCCAGTGTAGACAAGGCCTAACTCTCCACATAAACATCCCTGGTAGACATGCCATTAAATAGGTACTGTTTTCTTTTCAAATAAACAGAAACATCATAACTATAAAATAAAAAGTTAACCGGTAGGTAAGAGATTTGTACAAGCAGTGAGCAAAATGCAACACCCTTTGTAATATATTCAAGACTTTCCTGAGTTTTAAAAAAATGGGGTGTGATACATTCTAGATATATTAGTGTCTTTTAAAATTAAAGGACTCTTTTCAAACTATGATTTTGAAAGCAGGCAAGCATAAAAGAACCCTTCATTTTTAAAATAGTTGATGGACTCATGTTGAAGATCAGTCCACAAAAGCTTAGAAAACATTTTAAATTACAGAGTGGATACTGCAGGCAGGCATATCATACAACAGGTAATTATAGGAAGCATATTTAATAAGCTACAGATTAAAGAAAATTGCTATTTTCAAATCAGTGGAGACAACCGACCAAAGCAACTGAACTAACAGATAATTGAGCTGACATCTCAAATGCTACCCAAACAGATGAAGAATGCAGGGATTAAACACTGAATTTGCAGTTTATCAGCCAATTCAACTAGATTTAAGAATGACTGTGCAATAACCACTGCACACACTGACCCAAACTTGCAAATACTTGCCCATGTGAATACAGAGGGGCCATCAGCTTCCACGGGCCCCCAAGCAAGGTGTGGGGAGGCTAGCTCTATGCCCCCAGAAGGGGTGGGGCCTCAGGCAGAAGGGGTGGGGTGGTGACAGAAAACCCTCAACGCTGTCCAGACCACAGCACTGGTTCTCAGAGCTGTGCAGAGCATGAGGAGTGGCATTCTGGCACTCCGGCAGCAATTTAAAAGGTGCACAGCGCCTGCCAGTGGTGGTGGCCAGGAGCCCTGTGCCCCATTGAATCACTGGGCCCAGGGCAATTATCTCCTTTGCCCCCCCCCCAACCCCCTGTCAGCAGGCCTGTGTGAGTAGGCCTAATGATTGTCTCTAGGGCAGGTTTACACTAGAGGGGAAGTTACACAACTTCAGCTACATGAATAGCATAGCTAAAATTGACATACTTAGATCTACTTACCATGCTGTCTTTGCTGTGGTATATCGATGGGATATGCTCTCCCATTGACTCCCCTTGCTCTTCTCATTGAGGTGGAGAACCGGAGTTCACAGGAGAGCAATAGGCAGTCAATTTATTGCATCTATGTGATAAATCAATTCCCACTGGATCTATCACTGCCCCGTCAATCTGGCTGGTAGTGAAGACAAGTACTAACTCAGAGGCATAAAGTGATCCATGTAGATCAGGGTTTGCAGAAACAGGACCTTAGAATCATCTGCTATATTCAAAAATGGTACCCAAATTTTATTTATCAGCAGAGATTTCTTTTCATTTAAATATCATTTTCACCCCAAACATACAAACCGTTATACATTACTAATTTTTAAGCATGCAAATAGTCCACTGCTGTCAGGTTAAGCACACACATGAACAGTATTGCCAAAAAGCATTCATATATCATGGACTGGGTCACAAAACCCTGCATGAAAATCATGATAAAAAACACAGTACGTTTGGGGTTCTTTTAGGTTTTTTCAAGCTTTCCTCTGCAACTTTGAGGCTACCAACTTTAATTTAAAAATAAGGAAAGTGGAATTCTCACAATTATTTCAAGCCAAGTGAAGTGACATATATCACAACTCACAAGATAGCAGAGCCTCCATCTCTAGTGACTGTGACGTGCCATTGTTGCCTCCACCAGGGCTTTCCATTACTGTCCCTGTTTCTGCTGATTGCTGTCACCTCTGCTGCTGCTGCCTTTAACTGCAGAGCTGTGGCCTGAGGTTCCACCGCCTAGCCCAGACCTTAGTGATTCCACTGGGCAATAGGAAATCTCACTGCTTCTTCTGCATTGTCTTTCACTGCAATATTGTCCCTATTCCAGCTCTACGGCTCAGCCCTTCAACCAGCTTATCAGTGATTTCAGCTCTAGTGATCACTGAAAAGACACAAGGATTCAACTCCATCAAGTTAGCTCTGTCTTTAAACACTGGAGGGAGAGAGTCAAATAGCATCTAAGACCCTTTGAACAGAGTCTAGGTCACCAGGTAAAAAACATCTGTCCTATCTTGTCCAGTCCAGTCCCATCCTCACCTCTCTCCGCCCACAGTCAATTAGATTTGGATTTACTACTGCCTGCTTAGCAAGTGAAATTACATTTAGAGTGACCCCCTTTCAATTAGGGCATATGACATACAGTTCTGCTGCTCCCCTTTAGTTGTACAGTATTTCATTGCCTCTGCATCTAAAAACTACAGGTTGTACCTTCCAAAACCAGAACTCCCTCATCCAGCAACATCTGTGGTCCAGCAGGACCATGGGTGTTCCTGGAACAGGGAGTCCTGCCTGGGAGCCCCAGTGGCAAGAGGGCTGGCGGAGCCCGATGGGGCTGGGGCCAGCACCAAAACCCAGGTAGTGCAGCAAGGGCTGCAGCAGGCCCAGCAGCAGGGCTGAGGATGTGGCAGTCACGGCAGCTGTGGTAGTGGAGCCAGGGCTGGAGGTGCGACAGCCGCAGCAGCCCCAATAGCAAGGTCCGGGGCTGGAGACACAGCACGGGGGCAGCCTAGCAGACCTGGAGCCAGGGACACGGCAGCCCTGATAACAGGGCTGAGGCCAGGCAGTCCAGGATGCTGAGGCCACAGCAGCACAGCAACCAGTCGGGGGGCAGCCGGGCCAAGCAGTGAGCAGGGAAGATGGTCTGGGGAGCCGGCAGCAGGGGACCTCCTCTGGGCCAACAAATTCCCTCATTTGGGACTGGTCAGGTCCCGAAGGTTCTGGACCAGAGAGGTCGAACCTGTAATACATTTGTTTTCACCCCAAACAGCCAAAATTGATCACTTTGGGAAAACAGATCTGTCAATCATGTCTGCTCCTGACTTTTGATACTAATCTTGATTGAATACTGGATATGTAGATCAGTTACTTAGAAGTAGATGCACTTACAAAATTCCTTGCAGTATTTGAGTATCTAAGTTCAGCTGTCCCTATTTGCACTTTGTTGGGAATTTTCCTCTTCCTTTTCCTTTCCTCATTCCAATTATTCTCTAAATTTTCTGGAGAATTTGTTCCCAAAAAGATGTAGCTTTCAGCTGATTGGATGGACTGAAGTGATTGAAGTATCATTTTCAGAAGAGATTGGCCTTTTACTGCTGAAACATATGAACTTCGCAAAGTTTTGGACGGATATCACACCATGTTTTTTCAAACTAGCTAAATATAAACAAGGAAGTTATAATTTTTTAGCTGATATACCACCTTCTTCAGCTCTCATTTCAAGATCTCTTATTACTTTCTAAACAACCTCCCAAATTGCACACAGAGCAAAGTAGTTCTCAAAAACTGAAGCCAGTGGTTCTGCACAGAAAGTCCATTTTGTTGGAGAGAGAACATGGATGCTTGATGATGTACTCAACACTTCAGATATTATGTCCTGAAATACAGCATCTTGTATAGGTAATATTTTTAATTAACTCCATGATATTTTTGTAAAAAATTTTAGTATCTCCCATAATAGTATTTTAACTAGCCTCCCAGCCTTCCAATCATAAAGCACACCTATAGCAATGAGTATATGAAACTTGTAGTCCTCCTCTTGCAATCTAGTTGTTAACTCAGATATTAAGAATGACATGTTGGTGGAACTGTCACAGCAGTGTTCACGGCAGTTGTCAATCCTCAAATTCTAACTCAATATTGTATTTTTAATTATGGATATGATCACGTCTACTGATGTGCAGGCAGCATTGTACAATCCAATGAATTCTTCATGCCATCATCCACATATCACAGATATAAAACCACATGCTCATTGTTGGAATAGTTTGTTTCATCTACCATAATTTCATAACACTTTCCAGGAATATCCCTGATAATTTTAAGAGCCATGATTTCCATTATCTCATTTTGTATAACTGAATTGTGACTTTGTCTTGAATCTTTATCAGCCACTTTAAACCATCAAGATCAGATTCTGCCTGAAAACAAAGCAGTTGATTAAAGTCAACCTGTCCACTTGAAGGCGTATTTTTACTTTGTTCAGTATAATGGCCTCACAGCACAAGTCCTTGTTTGGCAAGATAATACACATTACTTAGAACTTTTGTTAGGCTCTTCTCCTTTTCTTCTTTGAATCTGAGTGTACTAAAAAGCTAGCACATTATCAATGTTCTTTTTTGTCTTTTGAAGAATATCAGTTGCTTCATGGTGACAGAAAGAAGGTTGGTGCTGCTCAAATTTGTCTTGAGCTTTTTTCTAATTAGTCAATCTCGACACTGTGAAAGCTTCATCTGAGGGTGCATCTAGACTGCAGGGTTTTTTTGGAAAAATGGCAGTTTTTCAAAAAAATAACCCTTCACTTACGTCCTCACTGCTATTGCGTTCTTTCAAAAGAAAATTGAAAGAATGCAGGAGTTTTTCTGACATTGGTAAACCTCATTCTACAAGGAAGAATGCCTTTTCCAAAAGAGTTTTTTCAAAAGAAGAGGCCTCCAGAAAAAAGCACAGGTGCCCTGGTGGACGCTCCGTCTACACTAATCACAGCTCTATAGTTCCTGTCTCCTGCCAGCTCTTAAAGCTGCAGGCACCCTAAACTAGCCGTGTGGCAGGAAGCCTGCCTTGCAGCACATCTTGACCGCACGGCTCTGAGTGCTAAAGGCCAGCTGACCCATGGCACAGCCACAAGCCCTTCCGAGACCCCTCTGGCCCACACACGGAGCAGCACCAGGGCTCCGAGGATCCACCTAGGGTCACCAAATGCCAGGTGCCCTCCTGGTCCAGGGCGGAGATCCTGTCCCTCCTGGAGTTGTGGGGGGAGGAGGAAACAATGCAGGATCTCTTCTCCCGGAGGCAAAATGCCGACATCTATGGCCAGATGGCCAAGGCTCTGGCCCAGAAGGGACACCACCCCCCACACTTTGGACCAAGTACGGAGCAAGATGAAGGAGCTCCAGCAAGGGTATGCCTGGGCCAGGGAGCGCAGTTCTTGCTCCAGGGCAGGACCCCACTCCTGCCCCTACTACAAAGAGCTGCACCAGATCCTGACAGGTGGGAAAGTCCTTTTCCCACCTGTACTGGTGGACTTAGGCGTGGAGACACCTGTGCTTGCCCGCCTGGAGCTCCTTGAGGAGCACGACAACGAGGAGCAACAGCTGCAGGAGAAGGACGACACTGGCAGCGTCGTCACCCTCAGCCTGGAGCTGGTATCTCAGGCCCTGGAGATCTCCCAGGCATCATCTTACCATGGGGAGGGAACATCAGGTGAGTGCTCTCAGTTTGTCACATACACAGGGTCGGCGAGGCAGGGTCAGAGGGGATGGGGCGCGATCATCGCTCAGTCTGGACAGCGTGCTGTTGTCTGTGCATGTGCAAGCACATGTAGCAGCATTGTGCACTACGTGGTCTATGGAGCTAGCCCCGGAGCACACACAGGTTGCTGCTCACAGGCTGGGGGGAGGCCCCACACCCGTCCGACCCCTGGGAGGATGTCCTCCCACCACAAGGGAGTTCTTCACCCCACTAGCCACCGCCAGAAGTAGGCTGGGCACAAGGGCATACGCACGACCCCACACAGACTGAGGAGTGCCACACATAGCACACGGCCATGCTTGCACGCATGAGGCACCACCTGCTCCCGCAGACAGCGCTGGCAGGTGCAGGGGTGTGTGTGTGTGTATGTGTGGGCCCCAGGGAGGGCCAGGCTGCTCCAGGCCCCTCTCCTGCCCATGATTCTGTGAGGAATGGGGGAGAGGGGGAAGATGTCAGCGGGTATACTCTTTGTTTTAATCCTGAGAGATGTTCGGCGCACACAAAGCCAGACAGAGGGCTCTAGAAGACACTACTCCCTCTATTAGCTCTAGCTGAATCCCAAACACCACCTGGAATAAATCAAGATTGGACTGTAAAAACAGCAGCAACAACTGCTATAGCACATCTCAACAAACTTCTCTTTTTCCCAAACATGACAGTTATTAGCATCTGTGATGCCATCTTAGGGACTGTCAGACAAGGAGGTAGGTTTTCCTTCTAAAAACTCTCTCCAGGTAAAGGGAACAAGTGATGTTTTAAGAACAAAAGCCTTGCATTAGATTTTATATTTCAACTGCTTTAACTGATTTTCCTTCCTTTATCTTTATTAAAATGTTTATAATGTTATTTGCTGTGGTATTAAGCAAGCTGAAGTCTCTGTATAGCAAACCACAAACCTTATTCAATGTTTAAATCCTGTTTAATACTGGATAGTGACTGACTATGGCAGGGCTACTCAATATGTGATTTGCGTTGATACGTGTTTTAGCAATTAAATCCTTGGATTGTTGTGAAGCCAAAACAAAAAAATAGTCAATATAATGGTCTTCTGTTGATACGCATTTTAGTAGTTAAATCCCTGGACTGTCATTGCTCATTAAAAGTGCTTGTCATATGGGTGGAAATCGGGTAAATATTGCATTTTATTAATATCAGCAGAACTGACTCAAATGGGGCCTGTGTGTTGTGTAGTCTTGCCTTAATCTTTGTATTCATGCCTGTCAGTGTGAAAGAAGCTATTTGCATATATATTTGCATGTATATGCAACCACACTTAAGTTGCGTCCCTCGGCTTGTGCTGTGAGTATCATTGTGGCCCTTGGGGCTTCTGAAGTTGAGTAGTGTTCAGCTACGGCCCAACCTTTGGCCCATATATTTCACCTAAATACATATATCAGCTCCAGGATATCAGACCTTCCCTTACCCTTTGTGAAAGGAACACATTGACCTTGAGAGGGGATTCTTGTGATGATTAGACTTCCAGAGTGTGCCCCTGTTATAAGCTCAAACGTGTAAAGACAATGAACGTACACAGAATGTTGCAATATCCTCCAGCTTTTGACTGCTTCAAAATTAATCATGAAAAACAGGTTGAGCCACTTTCAATAAATGAATATTATAAGCAGACATAAGAGAAACAGATAAAGGAGCAGGATAAGTCAAAACAAATGAGACCTGTTGATGTAACTTGAGGACCGGTAAGATTAGGCTTGGTAAAAATTGAAGATTTGAAAGAAATTAATGGACCAATACTGGTATGAACAGATATTAGGCCTAACTGGTAGGCAAAATAGAAAGGAATGAACAATGCTGTCCACTTTTCCCCTTTAGGGATTACTTAAAAAGAGATTTTTTGGAAAAAAAACCCCATTAACTGCTCATTCTCTCATTCCCTGCCCCACATTGCAGTCCCAGCTCTTCTTTCTACTTTGGGCTCAGGGAAGATGAGAGCAGACTAATCTGAAAGATACTCTTCTAGAAGGAAGCCAGGCTGGCCTTGCTATTCTTCAGAGAACTTTGTTTTTCATTTTGTAAATTCTGAAAATGATTATGACTTCCAGTCCTCAGCCCAGCAGTAGGGATACTAATAGCTAGCATCACAGAGATCCAATTTTACCTCCTTTTTCTGTCATGTTACATTCTGCTCCCGCTGTGTTTTACCTACTACTCCTCCCACCCCTGCTTTGGGGTTTTCATGAACTCTGAAAACAACTGCATTGCATCACCACAGTGAAGTGAAATGACCATAATCCTACCCTGTCTAAGGAAAAAAAGACCCAACCAAATGATGTTCCTGCCTGGAAAGTGAACAGGATCTTAGCAATAGGTGCCGTGGTTGACCCGCCAGCTTGCTATCTAGTGTTGCAAAGAATTCACAAAAGCTGTATTTCCCCCACCATTTCTATCCTCTCTCTCCTCCACCTTCTGTCTGGAACAGAAGTGAATACTCTTTATACATCAGGAGTTAAAATGAAATTAACCCTTTCCTTTTCATTAAAGAAAAATTGTTCTGAAAACATGAGAATAATATTTTGCTTCCAAAAGGAGAGAGACTCTAAAGGCTTAGATTGTTTTGCATATCACTAAAACAAAGTTTCAGTATATAGGTTTGTTTTAATTTCTTGTTCTTTCTTGTGTTTGATCAACTAACTTTCAACTTTAGAATGTAGCTTTTGCTTGTTTGCCATAAAAAAAAGTAAATTACAATCTCTGTAAAACCTGTTCCCAAATCTCTTTGCATTTCTTTTTTTGAGGGGAAGGGGGGATAGTGAAAAAAACTTATAACACCCTTAGCTCTTTGGGCCCTTACAATAAATACAGTAGGGAGTGGAAAGAGAAAAGAGAAGCCCTTGTCAGGAGGCTCTGGAAATCAGCCCCAGACTCCAGGAGTGACTGCTTTCTGGGCATATCCCCAATCTACCTAGAGTGAGGAGATCAGAAGGCCTTGTGTATGGAAAGAGGAAAAAAAAGAATTTGTAGCCTCTGTAAGAGAAGGAGGAAAGGCACCTGGCTGCAGAAAGAGTAGGAGAAGCACAGAGAGGGGAGTCTCATTTCTGGATGCCTCATTTGCCTTCACAGGAAGAGGATAGTCTCTTGGGCTATGTCTATACTACCATGTTATTTTGAAATAAGTTATTTAGAAAGAAATAATAACTCCTGAAATAACTATTTTGAAAAAAAGTGTATTCTTCTTCACAAGCAAGAGTTATTATTTTGAAATAATGGGCTTGGTAGTGTGGATGCTTCCCTTTGTTATTTTGAAATAAGGGGAGATATTTCAAAATAACTCCCCAGTGTAGACATACCCTTGGTGAGCCGTTTCCGAGTTCAGGAAAAAAAAGAATCAGTGCCTGCTGCAAGCATAACCTTGGGTGGGCTAGACTTCACTGCCCTTCCCCAGTGTCTAAAAAAAAACCCACTCCCACAGCAGTACTGGAGAGCCAGAGTTCAGTCTGTAAGCAATTTCAGCAAGGATTGCCCAGTGTCAAAGTTCCAAAAGAAACTGAAGAAATGAATTTAAGTTAAATAACATTATAAAAACTTATGAAGAAACAAATAATCTAGTACTTGCAACAGAACACAGCTATTTTATAACCCACAGACGCTGTCCACAGTTACAGTAAACATAAGTAAAGAGAAAACTAAAAGTAAAGTTTAAACAGTTCAGTGCACACAAACACAATAAGAAGAGACTGAGATCCCAAAAGCTTAGATTTAGTTCAGAAGGTCTCAGTTTGTGCCTCTGATAATCAAATCTGCATCATATGCTGAGCCTGAATCATCTTGTAGGGAATCTGCAGTTGGAGTCCAGCAGACTCTTCCTCTGCTGTGAATCACTGCTCAGCAGCCAGCTAACTGATTAACTAATCAGTTAGCTCACAAGTGAAGGGACTTAAAGAAACCCTGTTACAAGAAAATACAAAAACTGAGAATAACAAAATAGAAATGACTCTTTCCCCATTTATAGAGGAGCTGAAAAAAATTATACTGAGAAAGTGAAAACAGTTAGGCTAAAATCAAAACAGCATTTGAAGCACACAGTTAACACAGAAGGTATTTCCCCCCCCCAGCTTTTCCTTGCTATAAGTAGCATTGCCCATGATCCCTGGTAGAGGGTTAACAACATCACTACCTGCTGCAGAGTGAGGAAAAACAGTCTGCTCTCTGCTCCTGGCTCAGCTTCTCCCAGCTCACATAGGCCTTAGAAAAGCATCTGCCTTGCCTCCTTGGTCATGAAGTCTGACCCCAGACTACCACACCCAACTCCACAATCTTCTGGGTGTGGAGTGCTAAATCTGCCTAGCAACAGTAACATTCAACTCACTCCTACTTCTCCTACTGGGGTCTCTTAAAGAGATAGTTCCCTATTAGGTGCACGGGTTACACAAGCAGAGCCCTTCAACTTGGTCCCAACTTCTAGGAACCACATGCTATCCTGGGGGCAAGAAAAGGTCTTCAAACAGCTAAGAGAATCATAGGACTCCTCCTCTCCTTTTCCTGAAGTGAGAAGAACAAGCTGTGAGAGGACTGTCCCTGCTAGAACAATTAGATGGTGTAAACGCAATATTCAATAGTTGTGTTTAATTCTAGCCCTCTCTGACACTTTGTACCTCAAAGCAGCACCTGGGAACGCCCATATTGGCTATGGGGATATGATTATGATATGTTTTGTCCCAGATATGCCTTGTGAGATATTTTAAAACTCTTGACCTGGTGAATGTCAGTATCCTTTTGGTTTCAGAGAAGTAGCCATGTTAGTCTGTTTCAGCAAAAACAACAAGGAATCTGGTGGCAAGATTGTGTGTGCTATTGTTATATGTGAGGCTATGAAGTACTGCTGGATATGTTATTGAAATATGTTGTGAGGTTGGGAACACCACAACTAGCCTTTCAGGTACAACAATGGAGTAGCCAGATAGTGGTTAATGAGTCCTCAACACTCATCAAGAAAAAAACCACTATCCTAGGAACTATACATAGAAACTCAGAGAAAGCATGTAGATAATGGAGACCGCTTGACCAATGCAGGTGGACCTCCACATCACAGCAAATGATCATTCCAGAAGCTGGAAGAAACTATTGAAGAGGGGAAGTAACCTCTTCTCCTCTCTCCGCAACTCAACACCCAGAAGAATATATGGAGGACAAAGACTATGTACTGAGGGATGGTGATACAGGTTGAAACTCTCTTAACTGGGATTCTCTGGTCCAGCAACATCCATGGTCTGGGCCGGATTAAGGATGTAAAGGACTAGTCGACTAGTCGATCCCCCCTCCCCACATTGCTGTCTCTATCAGATACTTCAAAGAGGTATTTCAAAGAGGCAGTGTTCAAAGGAGCAGTGCCGCACAGCTGTGCAACACTGATCCTTTGAAACACTACCTCGGCGTTTCAAAGCGACTGCACCGCATGGAGCCTGAGGTCAGCTGTGGACTCCCCAGCTGATCTTGGGTTCTGCACGGCATTTCCGCGGAACCCAGGCCCATGGAACTCGAACCTGCTGGGGACTCTTGTATATTTCAAAGCTGGCACACCCGGGTGCAGCCCCGAGTCAGCGGGACTTCCTGCTGGCCCCAGGCTGCACGCAGAGTTCCTCATTCCTCCTTTGAAATATACAAAAGCCCCCACTGGGGCTCTTGTATATTTCAAAGGAGTAATGCAGAAGTTCTATCAACTAGTTGAGTAGTCGATGGAAATTCCATCGACTTGGAAATTCCATCGACTACTCAACTAGTAAATTAACCAATATTTAACATCCTTATAGCATGGATGTTGCAGGACCAGTGAGTCCCGGTGCAGGGCCAGCAGCAATGACCCGTGCTGGGCTGGCAGGGCAGTGGGCTGCTTGCCCAGTGGGGCTGGGAGAACTGGAGTATGGTTGCTGGGCAGGTCCCGGAGCCCCAGCATGGCACACGCAACTGTCCAGCAAGTCCTGGAACCCCACTGCAGCGTGCAGGCTGCCCTCCTGGTCCGTGAGCTTCAGCGTGGTGCGCATGGCTGTGTGGCAGGTCCCAGAGCCACGGCAGTGATGTCTGCCCAGCAGGGTTGGCACAGTAGCAGGGCCAGCAGGAGATGGGGAAATGGCTGGGAGGCCAGTGGGCTAGGCGGGGGAGCCAGTGGAAGGGGTCCAGAAATGACCTCTTCTCGTCCGGCAAAATCCCTCATCCAGGACCGATCAGGTCCCAAGGGTGCTGGAGCAGGGAGGCCCAGCCTGTACTAGGTTGGAAAAAAATCCCAACCTGTGTATGGAGGATTTGTGATCAGTTTGTACCATCTATCAGGGTGAGACACTGCTTGATTCAAACCCTGTTTAGTTTGTAGAACTCGGACTACAAATTAATGTTTGTTTCTTAAATACCTAGCTTTGGTGCCTACACTTGCCACTTATAATCACTTAAAATCTATCTTTCTGTAGTTAATAAATCTGTTTTATATTTTACAATAAAATAGAGCATCTCAGTTGATGTACTTGGGAAATCTCAGCTCGATTTCTAAAGTTTAGTGTGTGTCCTCTCCACATTGAGTGGGGGCAGGCTTCTGGCCAGTGTAAGACGGTCTGGGATACTAGGCTGGAAAGATGAAGGGAAATGGCTGGAGTCTCTTTATTGTTGGATTATGAGTATCTGAAAAAGCATTAATGTAACTTAGTTGGGAGTGTCCCTGCCAGTGGCTGTCTGTAAGTTTAGTACTTTGCAAAGGTGTGTAGCTTGACACAACATCACAGAGTTAGAGGGATACCCCAAGTTGGTGGGACAGAGGGCTCAGTGTTCCCACAGTTCAGGATGCATTCAGGAGACTCTGTTATACCCTCTCCATCCTCCCCTCACCTGTGAAACAGGTAGGCAAAATAGCCATAGTAGCACTGCAAAGAAAGAAGATGAACAGACAGGAAAAGACTTCAGAATATGTTAGCTATTCCCTAAGCATGTATTTCTATCCTAGTAAAGAGGAAAATTCTCCTCTCTGTAGGGGAGTGGACATTTTGAATTTCAATTAGTGGAATTTCTGTGGTATTCTGCCAACAGAGAAAGAGCCAGAAAGAGGCCAGAGTTTCACTTTTTACACTTTGTCACCCAGATTGCCACAAAGATCTCAGGGATCCAAAGGAGGCAAAGATATCCATACAAAATGTTCAGTCCCTCCTTTCTGCTGCTTAGTATCTCTCAGCTGACTGCACTTTGCCCTAGTGGGTTTTATTTCAAAATAACCTCCCTTGGATTAAATTTATTAGCAGACATCCACACTACCAAGCCCATTATTTTGAAATAAGGGGCTGCTTATTTTGAAATCTGTGTTCCTGCTTTTCTCATGGAATAACATTAATTTCAAAATAGTTATTTTGAAATAGTGTTAGTGCGGATGCTCCAGTGCCGCTATTTTGAAATAACTACTCCCCAGAGTAATTTAAAGTAATTACTCCCCAGTGTTTCCTAGGGACCTAGGTCAAGGTAGCATGTCCACATTAACAGAGCCTGCCTTGGACTAATTTTGAGGTTTCCCCATAGCGGGGACACGCTATTTCGATTTTGTAAAACTGGGAGTTAAGTTGAATTTAATGATTTTGAAAGTTTCCTAGTGTAGACATGGCCCTATAGTGCAGTATGGCTCCAGGAAGAACTATGCATTCAGGGGCACTCCAGACCTCAGAATGCCTCAAGAAATTCATTGTAGGGTGCTTCCAAACTATGGAGGAGGGCAAGCAGAATAAGTAATTGAAAACATAGCCTGCTGTGGGCCACAAGTTACTGGGAGGGAAAAGTCTGGCAAAAGCTGACTGACCTCTTACCTTCCAGCTTTGTTGTGTTAAACTTATTTTTAGAGAGGCTTTTCCATGTGTAAGGGGACTGAAGCAGGAGCAGCATTTTCCTGCTCTGTCCCTAAGTCTAGGCCCCTGAGTGGAGGCTTCTCTGTGTGAGAAAGTTGAATGAAGAACGGCCTAGAATCCTGTATTTTTTCCAAAACTCTGCAAATATTTTATAATCCATTATCATTAGGTCTTTGAAATGTTTTAGGCCCTTGTCATGTGATGAGATTCATGCAGATGGAACTCTAAGCCTGCAAGGAGACTCACTGACATCAGTGGAGCTCAACAGGGTTGCAGAGGTTCACCTGTGTGCCTCTCATTGCAGGATTAGAGCTTAGTTTGGGGCTTGGAAGGGTTCTGTGGAGGTTTGGTTTTTCTGAAGGTGGCAGTTTTATAGTTTTAAAACAAATGTTTTTGTTACATTAAAAATAAATTCAGTGGAAGGTCTTGCTTTGGATTTAACAACATTCCTGAGTCCATGATGGACTGCCTAGAAATGTAAAGATAATCTGACAGGTCTACATTTAGTCACCACAGCTGACTAACATGGAAGAAGTAAGCAAACAGCAGGGGTTTTTATTGTGTTAAAAATGATGTATTGGCTCATTGAACTAGGGATGGAAGGGATGAGTTTATAGGGGAAAAGGAGCTGGGAGCTGGTGGTCAGAAGGGAGGGTCTCCAGACTAGTGGCTAGTGCCCATAATGGCAGTTATCCCAATGGGTGTAGTTCAGCATGGCAACCCCAACTAGAGGATACCATTCAGGGGCAGATAGAGGAACACATAACCACTCCTTCCACTGAGTACCGACCCCAGGCCTTGTAAAGCTGTTTTGGATCCACTTAACCTGCATGATCTTGCATCAGCCTCAAGTCAACTTCTCTGGGTCACTCAGTCGGCCACCCAGCCATCCGTGGGGGGGGGGGTGGGGGCTGCCTTCTCAGCTCCCTTCTTTGGTGCTGGTCCTCAGACCTGCGGTTCATTCATTCCCTGGCTTCATGTGAGTTCTGTCTATGCCTTGCCCAAGCTCATGGAACACATTCCTCTCCCTGGCCTGTCAGTCCACACTAAGCTGTTTTGCTGCCCTTTCAAACCCAACAACAACCTGAGCATACTTGGCTTAGGTGCAGAGGCATGGCCTTCTGAGCCCAAAGTTGTTTCTTAATCTCTTCCTGTCTAGTGAGGGGTTTATACACTTTATCACAAAGGGGAAAATGGAAAAACAAAATGGGAGGGAAAGAAGGAAATAAGAGAGAGAGGGCTAAGAAAAGCATAGTGGCTAGGGCAGGTGAGGTCTGTTCACAAGGGGATGTGGATATTGGAGAAAGATGGAAAGAGATCAAAGCAAAGAGTGAATCTGTCATTTAGAAATTTCAGAACTGGTTTGCAGAACAGTTGGTGATTCTTGACGAGCTGGCTGGGTTCTTCTTACTCCTGAGTTTTTAATTTGACACAATAATTAATCATATACTAATCCTCTCTTGAACTGATTCTTCAACCCCTTGCCTCAGCCTGGTGAAAGTGAGTGAGGGTGGGGGAGAGCAGGCGAGGGAGAGACGGTGGATGGAGTGAGTGGGATGGGGCTTTGAGGAAGGGGTGGGGCCTTGAGGAAGGGACAAGAAGATTCTGAGTTGCCCTTAAGTTACCTTGGGTGCACAAAGGTTGGAGACCACTGCTCTAGACCTTAGGAATGTATACCTAGCCTCTCCCCATTGACTACAGCTTCATACTAAATTCAAAGCAAAGCTGTCATGTGGTATTTTTAATTGCATTCTCCTCATATGTGTGTATAATTGTCATCTTTTTATTTCACTGCTATACTGGTCTTATAGAATCATATGGTTTTCGCTATGGAGTCAGCCAGTTGGCATGACAATACTTGTCCTGTTGGAAAAACTCTGCACATGAAATTTAAAAAATACCAATTAAACATTGCATCTGCTTAAAACTCCCCTAACAGACCTTCATTGTCTGAGCCAATTACACTACACTATAAGATTTTTCTCTTTATCCTCAGGCACCTGTGACTTCATTTGATCTGAAACTAATTAGGTGCACAAGAATATGAAAAACAAGTCATTAATATTAATCTTAAAACTGAGTTTTGCAACACCATTCATCGTAGGAATATCCTAGAAGTCCCAAAGAATAGGCAAGAAACTACATATTCTCCTTATCAACATATATTTTATCATCAAGCTTGAGCACCTGGTTGTTGAAACCTAACTGGCTGAACCTAGCAACAGACAAGATGCCTACATAACTTTGCCATAAACACCCCTCTCTGACAAATCCTCCTTATCTCTCTTTCTTGTTAAATAGAGTTATGAGACACAATGCAGGTATTACATCATTAAAAATATTCACCTTCTGTGTGAAGTAAATAGTGTACAAATTCCTCAAAACCTTAACTAGAATCACTTTCATGTGCTAATGTGATGTGCTTTAAAATAAACCAATTCTATTTAATATTATACAGTTTCCCTTCCTGTATCATCAGAAGTTTTTTTAATTGATTTCTGGAATTTATTGTACATTGCATGCTATTTTTAAATAAAATGCCTTATTTGCTACATTTTCAAATGGGTGCATGGGCTTTTGATCCTGAACCTGCAAAAGGTCCCCTGAGACTGCACAGATTTGGAGCTTTCACCTACATTTACACTGCAATGTAAAGACCAGGCTTAGTGGGACTTGGGTGAGCTGACCCTGGATTAGAGAACCCAGGGCTTGAGCATCAACATTGATTGTTAAGCCTAGGTTAAGAATTTTCTAGCTCAGACTCAAACCTGGGTCTCTGGCAGCTAGATGGCAGTACACAGGCCTGAGTCCAGCCAACCATACTCCAGATGGCCCTAGTGCCTTCCTGAAACTTGGGTGCTGTAACCCATGGTGCTCTGTAGGAAAACTTGTCTGTCAACCTGCACAGAGAGTTTGAACTGCCTTGCGTGATCGCTTCTATTTTCAGTAGAATCGTTTCAAGATTCTTGGGGCAGAGAGGACAAAGAAAGTTGGCCCCTGGGATTGTGGGATACTTTTTGGAGGACTGCTAGGACCTGAGTCAAGTGGTGCTGCATCTACACCATAAAACAATAGAGCTCAAACCCTGGATTAAATCTTGAGCTGGCCTCTGACCCTGGAGCCCTGGGTTAGTGTGATTTGTGTGTGGATGGAAGGGGAGTGGGCTGGAGGCTGAGACCCTGCCTACATCCGAGTATTGACATACCCTAAGGCATTTGCCTTGCTTTGACTGTAACAAGAGCTGTGCATCTGAACCCCTATGCTCAAATCATTCATGCTGACAATTATTAATTTTATTTCCAGTTCATGAAAATATGCCTCACAGCACTTGGGCCCCAGGCCCACTGACAGTGGGGAGGAGAGAGCAAAATCCCAGACAATTCAAAAGAGTTCAGTTGCCCCAGTCTCAGGCAATTCAAAGGAGCCCAAGGCTCCTGACCACCTCTGCAGCTACTGTGGCAGCAGTGGTGGCTAGAGCTCCTGGCCGTTTAAATCGCTGTCAGAGCACAGTGCTGTCATGAGGGATGACTGCCCCTGGCCTTGCCCCTTCCACCCAAGGTCCTACTCCCTCTGGGAGTGCAGAGCCAGGGCCCTCCCACCTTGCCCAGGGGCCCACACAGGCTGTTGGCTCCCCTGTTGGGCGCAAACCAGAAAATACAGAACAAATATAATACTGATCAATCACACACAGAAGTAACACAATGCCAATCTTTAAAAAAGAAAACAAAGTTTAGAACTCTGCTCCTCCTAGCCCATAACATCAGCTTAAAGCCCAGCTAGAGAGAGAACCCAGAGAAGGCTGAGATGCTGCACTATTGTATAAACAGGGAAGACAAGTTTCAGCCAAGGGCCTTTAGCTAGGAATCCCATGCTACTAGCCTTCAGGTTTAACAATCTAGGTCCTGGATGTATTAACTCAAGAATTGCAGCTGATCTCAACCGCTGGGAAAGGGCTTAAAGAGAAAGCTAGGCATATTCAGCAAAGTACAAGACATGATCCTACATCACACAGGCACCTTTGAAAAATCCACCCAAAGTCTCTGAAATCTTTATGCTTCACCATTGAAGTCAAAAGAGCTCTGCCATTGACTTCAGCAGGATCAGGCCTAAAATAGCTGAGAACAAAAACATATGTGGCTTTACACATTAAAGTTGACACAGTGAGTGACAGCCAAAATAAACCCTGGATGCCTGGGAAGTCTATAGGCCACCTGTGTAATATGCTCTCTATATATGAAAGGGTCAAGAAAACAGGTAGCTGTGTTCTGAAACAGCTGAAATTTATGAATGATCTTCAAAAATGGCTCCACATAGAGTACAATGCAGTAATCCAGTCTGGAAAACATGGAAAATCATTTTCAACTTTGCTAGGGTTTGTATCACAAAAGTAAATTATGTAAATCGTAAATAATGTAAGCAAAATTCAGACCTTTCTCTATCCAACCAAGTTGAGTCCTATGCCAGAGAAGACCCTTCAGCCTGTTCTCGTAAACCAAAACTTCATTCAGGCCTAGTCAACATCTAAATCTTAAATTGTCTTAGCTACAGCATTCAGGGGCTTGGAAAATTCACCACTGTCAGAGATGTAGTAAAGCAGACCTAAGCCCCACTGTAGACACTGCTAGGTCAATGGAAGAACTGTCGCTGTAGCAAGTGTTAACACTACAGTGTCTCTGTAGAGTCTACAGAAAAACTACAGCTGCAGCAACCAGGCAAACATAGACCCAATCAATTCTTAGTCCAGTGATGACAAGGAGTCCAGGCACAGATATTATAGATCGATTTAGTTCATGGTCCAGTGAGAATGAGGAGCAGGCAAATATAATACCATTGATGATAATCATTAGTCAGTTGAAAAATAAATTCAAGAGAGGATTCAAAAGAAATGTGTATGGAATGTCAGTTTGTGCTTGTAGTTATTCTGTGCTACTGAAGCTGTTTTTACTAGAAGTACTCAAAGTAAAGCCTCTTCAAAACATGGTTTGCAGAATGCAACAGTATTCTACAGAAAGCATTCACAGTATGCTTAGCATTACAAACACACATCAAACCTATGTAAATACTAGATAGCAAAACTAACAATATTCCCCAGCCATATCCTATCTAAAGTCAACGACCTGCTGGGGTTAAATACAAATTTTATTTTATTTTATCTTCCAGTCATGAAGGTGACCTACTTACGATTCACAGTTCACATTAGAGTCACTTGTTAATTCATAGCACTCAGTACTCAGTGCAAATAGATTTGACATACAGTGTCACTAGTTAACGCCATAAAGTAAATTCTCCTTTCACTAACAGTACAGTTTCACAGATTTCAGTGGCATTATTATTAATTGTTTTGTGTATTGTGGGGAGATAGGGGGACACACTGACAGAATGGTACATCCCAAGGCAGAGACCACTGTCACTGTTATTTACTTTAAGAACTAAATAAAACTTAAAAGAATATTCATGGAGGTTAGGTCCATCAATGGCTATTAGCCATTATGGATAGGGGAGGTGTCCCTGGCCTCTGTTGTCAGAGGCTGGAAATGGATGACAGGAAAGGGATCACTTAATGATTACCTGTTTTGTTCACTCCCTCTGAGGCACCTGGCATTGGCCACTGTTGGAAGACAGGATACTGGATTAGATGGACCTTTGGTCTGATCCAGTATGGCCATTCTTATGTGCTTATGTAGCATAGATCTTGGACCTCTGTGATATATATCTTACTGGTCAGACCTTTCACAACAACTTTTGGCCCTAGTTCTGCAAAATGATCCACATAGACAGATTCTTTGTGGATCCAGGTCTTTGTAATTAACAGAACTGGCTGAAAAAATGGTGAACATTTAATTTGTTGTGATTTTTTTAGCAGCTTTAATAATGGAATAAGTCATTAAAATATCACTGTCCATTTGAAATTATGAATGAGTATACTAACCGAATCATTGGAATATTGAGTAGCTTTATTAGGAAACTAAAACCCAATCTACCCTGGTTGAACAACAGAATTTTAAAATCATAGTATGTGGTTGTTAGACTGTAATCTTTTAGTTTTCCTTAGTTGCTATCTCTGAGGAAGAACAGCACTAATTAAACTATTGACACCTGCATTTCTCACTCCCTAATCACATTGTAATACCATTCACTTTGTTCTTTATCTCCCTTGTTATAATTATCATTGAAAGGATGTGCTGAAAAAGCCAATAACTCAATCCACTGAGACATTCTCTTTCCCCAGTTCTGAGAACTAATTTCCCCAGCATTCATATGAGAATTGCCCAAACAAAATCCCAGTGCATCAACACTACATAGATTTCTAATGTTCACCATAGTTCTGATAACAAATCATAAAATATATTAAGATTAATAATACTTAGCACTATCATCTATTTTCAAATCACTATACAAACATTAATAAATTAGTTGCTGGTGCTGGTGCTTGCAGTTTTGGAAACTGATCTATTCCTCTGCCTTAATTTACTATAGTACTCCTTATCTTAACTTCCATGTCTTCAACTGTACCTTTATTGGCTTCCACCTGCCACTAACTCTTAGCTTTCTTAATACATGGCTTCTCCAAATCTATAAATGTGCCAGCCTTACTGTGCTTCCAACTCCCTGCTCATTAACATAGGCTCCTGATCTCTTCCAGTATTGCTCTGGGCAGGACATTTCACTTCTATAACATATAGAAATGAAGTTCAAACAGACAATATGGTAGTTGAGCACTTTAAGCCTCTTCAGCCATCAGAGAAAGATATATTTGGCTGGCAAGAATCCAGAGCAGCAGGGTTTGACAATACCATTTCTGCTGCCGTCAAGGAGGTGGGATCAGATGTGGGCACTGCTGGATTTTTTCAGTACCCTTATCTTCCCATTATGCTCTGCTGAAGGAATTAGGAATATAAAAGAAAAAAGGAGAGACTTAAATGGCAAACTGACACAACTGATTTTATAACAAAATTTTATTCTAACAAGGAGATTATAATACAAGAAAGCCAAGCAAGTGATAAAAGCAGGAAAATTCCAGCTGGTATAAAAATAGCTAATGCTATTGAGCTAATACAGCCTCACTCCTCATATCAATATGGTAAAAAGAATCTTTGTGTCTTGTACACTTAAACATAATATACATTTCATCTCATCTGGCATCTCAGTTTGTGTGTCGCCAAGTTTTCAGCTCAGCAGTGGCTGTGTTTCCACAAAATTGGAGGCACAGATAATGGCAGGCACAGTTTTGTGCCTGCAGTTATATGCACCTGTAGTTTGCATTGAAAACAAAAGAAGAGAAAGAGAGAGCCCAGTGTTCAAAATCTAGCCCATAGTGTGTATTATAAGAAGAGAGTAAATACAGGTTTAGCCTTCTTTTTCCCAGGGACTCTGCCTCATCCAGTGAATGTGAAATGTTACATCCCTGTCTCTGTTCCTATTTCCCCATCCCTCCTGAACCTACTGTGAATGCTGCTGTCTATCACTTCCTTTTTCAGTGTAATCCTGGTGATATCAGCACAGTGGCTGCCAAAGTGTTTTTGTCAGCTGTCTCCTTCCCAATAGTGTTCTGTGTCTAGGTCCAAACTTTCTAGGTTTTCCAGAGACCAGCAGACAAACATTATACAATACAGAAGTAAAAATTGGCTCTAGCGTGAAGAATGGCGTCAAGCCAAAGGGCACCACCTTCAGTGGGCTCTCTCTGTGTGAATGTGAAGGCTCTTCTGAGGCACTGGAGAAACGACAAAGCAACAGCAGGGACACGAAGAGGGTGTTAATAAGGTGATTGCTGTGTGGGGGCATTCAGAGTTGCCAACACTGTAAAAATGTTGGCAGGAACAAGATTCCATATAGCCAGGGGTCTAAGGGCAATGGGGGTGCTAGCCCCCCTACTGTCAGAGAGTTTACATGTAAATTCTGGAGCATTTCAGGCTAATTTGAATATGAAGACCCTTATTCAGGGCCTCAGTCACTGTGCGGCCTGGATAACCACCCTGAGGTTTAAAAGCTTATTCACATTTATGAAGAGTGTGTTGTGATCGGTTTGGTCACAGAGATATCTTTGAAACTGTCATCAGATGTGCTGATCATACCACTGAGCCAGTTTACCTACCCTCTGGGGCACCCCACCACCCTGTCCTGCTGAGCCAAAACCTATGGTCTCACTCAAAGAAGGCACAGAGTCGGGGGTCAGAGCCCACAGCAGAATGACACAGACACTGAGATCCACTCAGCTCTGGGAAGGCTCAGTTAAAGGACTTGACCCAGCTGCCAGGTACACAGCCCCAGTGGGACCACAACCCCAGATAAATCCGTTTCACTATGCATGATGTTTATACACAAAGAGCTCATAAGTTGTTCACCCCCTTTATCAATAAAAGACATATGCACAGCTGGTGTCGCCGCCCCTAGTTAACCATCATTTATACTGAGTTTATTAATAAGCAAAAGTGATTTTATTAGGTATAAAAAGAAGGATTTAAGTAATTGTAAGTGAAAACATACAGAGCAAAGTAAGTTACTAAACCAAATAAAACAAAACACGCCAGCTAAGCTTAATACTCAAAGGGTATGTCTACACTACCACCCTAGTTCGAACTAGGGTGGTTAATGTAGGCATTCGAAGTTGCAAATGAAGCCCGGGATTTAAATATCCCGGGCTTCATTTGCATCTTGCCGGGCGGGCGCCATTTTTAAATCCCCTTAGGTCGAACTCCGTGCCTGCGGCTACACGCAGCACGGAGTAGGTAGTTCAAATTAGGATCTCTAATTCAAACTACTGTTACTCCTCATGGAATGAGGTGTACCGGTAGTTCGAATTAGAGATCCTAATTCGAACTACCTACTCCGTGCCGTGTGTAGCCGCGGGAACGGAGTTCGACCTAAGGGGATTTAAAAATGGCGCTCGCCCGGCAAGATGCAAATGAAGCCCAGGATATTTAAATCCCAGGCTTCATTTGCAACTTCGAATGCCTACATTAACCACCCTAGTTTGAACTAGGGTGGTAGTGTAGACATACCCTAAGAAACTTGATACATGAATTTCTTAGCCTAAGAGTAGTTCTAACTACTTTTCTCACAAGCTTCCCACCTTTTCTCATGAACCTTCCCCCTATTCAGTCTTAGATGTTTCCAGTAGTTATCTTACATGGTAATCAGGGGGGTCTTCTGGCATCTGACATCTACACCCCATATTGTTTGGTTTCATGCCTATATATATGTAGCCCAATGTAGGAATCCTTTGCGTTCAGTTCAAACTTTTCTCATCTTCAGTGGAAATGTAGAACATCCAGAATGGTTTCCAGCATCAGGTGGCCTGATCACATGTCTTTGTAGAACCAACCATAATCCAGGCTCACAGGAAAAGCAAGACTCCAAAGATCATTGTCCCAAATAACAGGACATTAAGTAGCACTAATGGCCCTCACTTCACAGGTCTAGATCAGCAAACAATTTTGCGCTTCATATTTCTAACTTCAAAACCAGGAATGATACTTGCACACAGATAGAATATTGCATAAAGTATATCTGACTTAGGCATATTCATGTTTATGAGCACATTTTCATGGGTGTGCAATATCATATGCATAACCTCCATCCCCTGGAACTCCTCCTCCTACATTGGGCTCTCTCTGCTTGTAGAGGTCTTCTTGTGAGAAGGGTCATTCAGGCACATTGGGAAGGTTGATGGCATCCTAAAGGGAGAATGGCAGGCCTAGTCCCTTTCTTCTCTTCTCAGGAAAGATAGTAAGTTTTCTCCCTTCTTTGGGGACTTTTTCTTACAGGGCCAGGAGCTTTAGTTCTCTACTCTTACTCAGGGGATCACAGAGTTTCTGTTCAGGGGGGTCTCCACTTTCTCTCTTTCTCGTAAGTTCCCCCATTTTTCCTGCTACTGAAACTCATTCCTTGTATCCAGGGTTACCACCTTTCTCGACTGGATAGACTAAATGCCATTCGCAGCAATGGTGTTCAGTCCATCTGATCAAGAAAGCTGGCAACCCTAATTGTGTCAGGCAACTCTGTGGCTACGTCTAGACTGGCATGATTTTGCGCAAATGCTTTTAACGGAAAAGTTTTCCGTTAAAAGTATTTGCGCAAGAGAGCGTCTAGATTGGCACGGACGCTTTTGCGCAAAAAAGTGCTTTTGCGCAAAAGTGTCCGTGCCAATCTAGACGCACTTTTGTGCAAGAAAGCCCCGATCACCATTTTAGCCATCCGGGCTTTTTTGCGCAAAACAAAACTGATCTGTCTACACTGACCCTTTTGCACAAAAGGTTTTGCGCAAAAGGACTTTTGCCCGAACGGGAGCGTCAAAGTATTTGCACAAGAAGCACTGATTTCTTACATTAGAACGTCAGTGTTCTTGCGCAAATTCAAGCGGCCAGTGTAGACAGCTGGCAAGTTTTTGCACAAAAGCGGCTGCTTTTGCGCAAAAACTGGCCAGTCTTGACACAGCCTGTGTGTATATCTTATTTGAACTCCCTTCTCTGTTTATCTCCCTATTCTGGCTCCTTTTCCCCTGTTTCCCATTCTATGCATCCCTTCTGTTCCATCCCTTGTGTATCTATGTTCTGATTATAGGCTGGGACTCATGGACTCCAAGACTGGGCTTAGAAACCTACGGCACCTTCAGCCAAACCAGGATAGCTTGCCAATACAGTATATTTTCCGCTTTTCACCTATTTGCTAATGAACTATCTAAATCTTGCAAGCAACAGGAGGTGGGAAGGAAGCAAATGAACTTACTCAAGCAATGATAACACAAGGAAACAAATACCAAGAACTTTATGACGGAAATAATAATATATTTGTCTGTGAATTGGGGCATGAGGTGCTTCACAGAAGGCATAAAAACAAACTCTGCCCTTGGGAATTTACATAATGCATTATAAAGGCAATTTCCTCTCTCTGGATATTCACATCTCCATATCAAATTCTGTGAATGAGCCACTTCTACCCTGACTTGATTAGCCTCATTAACACAAGCAACTTCTTTATGTATATTCCTGCCTCTGTTACTTCCACTCCAATTCATCTGACGAAGTAGGTTGTACCCACAAAAGCTTATGCCCTAATGAATCTGTTCATCTCTAAAGTGTCACAAGACTTCTCTTTGTTTTGCAGTCTAGATCATTCTCTTCACCTTTGTGGTCAGAAGGGTTAGCTGAATTTAATTCTAGCTCATCCAGTTCCCAGAGACAGCTGGGATACCAGAAGGAACTTCCTGGTAAGAAGTCTTCCCATGCTAAACCTCCTCCCCATTCATATCCTTGAGTCCTTTAGTCCAGTTCACTTCCTTAACTAATTGCATTTTTTTTAAAGTTTGCCCAGAGTGTGACATACATTTCACTGAAGCTTCTGATGAACGCAGGAGAGAAAAGCTGTTTTATGAAAGATTCCACAACCTCCCCTTAGAATGGGGGCTGAAGAACCTCCCATTTTAGTTCTCTAGTACTTCAGGGAGTTTTTCAGTTAAAAAAAATATGAAAGACCTGATATTTCTGATTGCTATTAGGCTATAAAGTGATTATTTTATTTGCTAACACAATTTTGTTATCCCTTTGTAGTTCACCATTGAAACATTAACAAGCTGATTCTGCCACTTTGCTTCACATTCAGTAGAAATTTATACTACAAGACTGATGGAAGAGTTGAGCTCTAATTGTGTTAATAACCTCAGAGAGCCTCGAGTGTGGGACAGGTTCTGTTTTGTTACACCAGTAACTCCACAGACTTCAGCTGAGTTGCCCTGGATTTTTGCCAGGGTAATTGTGGGCAGAATTTGACTCTTACGGAATAAAATGGGTAACATAATTCCATTCCCCTCTCACTGTACATGAAGCCTAAACAATTCCATGTTGTTTAGATTCATGAGGCATAAATAATAATGAGACAGCTGACTGAGCACAGGTTATTATCTCTTGTGTGGGTGCACTTCTACTGTAGCTTAGGCATGGGAAATCTGAACACAGTATTCACAGACATCGACAAATGAAGATATTCCTTACCCTCCCTCACATATACAATGAACATACATCATCACAAAGTGATCAAACACAATACTCACCCACAAATGTACACTCGTAACATGTTCTCTCTCTTCCACAGTTTGCTGTTTTTGCAAGGCAGATAGAAAACAGACAATTGCTTAGAATATCAACATGCAAGGGGCACATGCAGCCTTCTGTTTATAGTTTCTCTCTCTCAACATGCATGTAACAGCTTTTTTAGCATGGATGACATAGGAGGTCTTTTCAATTCATCCTGATTCTGTCTTAGTATTTGTCAGTCATGTAGCACCATAATCAGCTGAACATTTCATAGCTGTCTTTTTCATCTTTTCAGTATTTCAGCATCTCAAACAAGAGAGCTGGGATTTGTCTTCCCACCCAGTAGGCCCGGTGTTGGAGTGTGGATCATTGAACCATCTGTAATAACACACTTAAAGAGACAGGAGGTGCAGCTAAAAGAGCAGCAGCAGTAGACTCTTTTTGTAAAATGTCTGACACTGAACGATTTAAATACTCATCTAAATTATCTATGCTTATTCACAAAGGGTACGTCTACACTAGCCCCCTACTTTGAACTAGGGAGGCTAATGAGGGCGACCAAAATTGCAAATGAAGCGCAGGATTTAAATATCCCGCGCTTCATTAGCATGTTCCTGGGCGGTTGCCATTTTGGATATTGACTAGCCTGGAAGAACTGCCTGCGTCTACACGTGGCAGAGAAGGGCGATTCCGAAATAAATCCCTTATTTCGAATTAACAGTTAAACCTCATTCCATAAATAAACCCCTTACTTCGAATTAACAGTTAAACCCATGGAATGAGGTTTAACTGTTAATTCGAAGTAAGGGGTTTATTTCGGAATCGCCCTTCTCTGCCACGTGTAGACGCGGGCAGTTCTTCCAGGCTAGTCAATTTCCAAAAATGGCGACCGCCCAGGAACATGCTAATGAAGCGCTGGATATTTAAATCCCGCGCTTCATTTGCAATTTCGGTCGCCCTCATGAGCCTCCCTAGTTCGAACTAGGGGGTTAGTGTAGACATACCCAAAGAGCTCAACCTATAGGGCCACATATCAGTACAAACCTGTGAATCGATCAAACTGATTTTATAAACTAGTACTTATTTTTTTCTTTGATATTTGATCAGTTTAGATTTAAACAAGAAATTAGAAGAGAAAAAAAATGTATTCCTTTATTCACTAAATCCTGGGCGAGGCTCTCAGCTGATGTCAGTTAGCATTGTCAACAGAGTGATGCTGATTAACACAGGTCTGGCCCAAAGTCTTTTCATTAAGTCATCTGTATGAATTTGAAATAGAAACTGTCACAGTAAGCGCAATCTCCTGCATCCTGTGGGTCCATTGGAGCTGAAGGTGCAGAATGCCTCAGGGCAGATACTGAGCACTCTCAAGAATTGGGTCCATAAGAATATGAAAATCCAAAGATGTAATGTTTTCTTTTTGCTTATACTGTACTTGCAGCTACAACTTTCATCAAGACGGTATAGAAGCTTTCATGCATGGATGAGCCCAACTGTACGGGAGGAGAGTTTTTGTTTTGTTACCTCAGATTGCAAACACAACAGAATCACTTGCTTAGCAAGTACTTTATGTGAAATGCAGGATGTGAGGGTTTTTGCCACTCCTATTGAATGACAGGTGTATTAAATAGTTATTATTGCAGTCTAACTGTGGAGAGAAACTGCTCCTCATCAAGTGCTGAAAACAGTTTTCTGATAAAATTTCAGCTAATCACTATTGTGTAAAGGTAACCTTATATAGTTTTTGTAAAAGACCATCAAGAGCCCTTATCCTCTGTCATAGTGTACACCTTTTTTAGATTAATTTCAAAATGTTGTTTGCAAATGATTGGCAAATTTCTTTTCTCCAGTTAACAGCAAGATCTAGCCGCCAGTAGTCTGCCTTCCACATGTGTGGAACACTGCAGACAATGGGTGGAAAGATCAAATGAAATGATCAGAAAAGACAGTTTTGCTCTATGTAAGTACATGGGGCCAGACAGTCCAGGTTATAGATTCTGTGTCCAGGTACATTTGACAAGTCGTGATGTCTATTTGTTTTTTTAATACATGAGGGAAGAGCCAGAGCAAGGGTAGGGCCTGGGGGAAGAAGGAGAGAAAGGAGTGGGCCTCCAGGGAAGAGGCAGAGTGGGGGTGGGTTTTGGGAGGAAGAGTCAGTGCAGGGGCTGGGGCCTCAAGAGTCCAGTTATCAGCCATTAGAACGGTGGCAACTCGCTATGTTTATACTGTGCCCGTTTTGCACAAGAAATATGCAAATAAGGCTAAGTGTGGAATATCACCAAGCCTCCTTTGCATAATTAATAAGGCTCCATTTTTGTGCAAGAGGCTTTTGCGCAAGAGCTGTTCTTCCGCATTTTTTTCAGGAAGAATGGCTCTTGCGCAAAAGCCTCTTGCGCAAAAATGGAGCTCACTAATTATGCAGATGAGGCTTGGCGATATTCCACGCTTAGCCTCATTTGCATATTTCTTGCACAAAACAGGCGCAGTGTAGACATAGCTTAAGGTATGCTGGGCCCTTGAGCCCTTCAGCAGGCCAGCTACCCTCACACATGTTCACAGAGCAGCAATCACAGTCTTGAGGAAATATAGCGGTGTAGCAGTGAATGATTTGACAGTGCAGGCGAGACCTTTTGCTCCAGCTAATCCTTCTCCTACTCTCCTCTTCATATTTTCTTGTATACTGACCTACATTCCTGAAATATTTTTCAGTATACCAGTCAAACACCAGGTCATTCAAATTCCTCTTTAAATACTATCTCCACAAAGCCTATGAGTACTAGCCATCTTCAATAAAAGATTGTGCTACACACTTCTCATAGACGTATACATACAAATTTGTCTTAAAATCCTTTCTATTGTAGGGTACATTATCCCCTAATGTATTTTGTGTCTGAATACACTGGTGTCCATTTAGTTTGAGTTGTTAACTAATAGTAGGAGCATTGCAGAGTCATTGCCATTAGGGGGAACAATGGATGATACAAGACAGATATTTCTTTGGTGTAATCCCATTTGCTTACAAAGAATCTATACAAAGTCCTATTTCCCCGAACACAGTAGAAAGAAATAGAGAGACATTTCCAAGTCTGCTTTCTCAGGCTGTCCTGCACTGCAAGGAGATCTGTCTCTGTTCCCTGTTACTCACAGTATAGTCTGTTGACTTTACTCCAAACTTTCTGCCTCTAACACAGTTTACTAAATGATTTCCTCTAGCCCTTGCATGTGCAATCAGAAAAACCCTCAGATCTCATGACTTAGGCCTTGTCTACACTAGAACACTAAGTTGATTTAACTATGACACTCAGGGGTGTGAAAAATCCCGAGTGGCATAGTTAAGCTGACAGACCCCCTGTAGTAGAGACAGTGCTGTATTGATGGAAGAAGTCTTCCATCAACTTAGTTATTCCCTCTCAGGGAGGCGAATTACCTATGCTGGCAGGATAGTCCCTCCCATTGGCATAGGAAGTGTCTATGCCAAAGTGCTACGGCAGCACAGCTGCAATGATGCATCTGTGACACTGTAGAATGTCAAGTGTAGACAAACCCTTATCTAGTGATCAGGCCTTGCCATGCAGCCCATTGCCTTGGGTTTGACTGCTCCTTCCACTGAGTCTGAAAGAAGGGTGCTTGGGGTGCTTTTAACCAGACCTGTGACTGTCTATAAATGGCAGGCATCAGACCCTTCCAGCACAACCATATTTCACAGAGGTGGCTTTTCCCATTAATTTCTTTGACAGAGTTTCCTGTCTTTGGTCATTATGTGGTACCTGAACTACCCTTCTTATCTTAATGCCTCCTCCCTGATTGGATGCCAATAAACAGGAAGAGTGCTCAAATGAGTCACTCCAGTTTAATCCTTTATGTGAAGCTTTGCACTTACACACATGAATAATTTATTTCAGCTCTCATTGTGCCAACATCCAGCTAGGATTATTTAGACAGGTATTGAATTTTATGCAGCTTGAAATGAGGCTGCACTATAAAAGTTATTTATGGATCTGTGTCATTAATTAATCCACATTCTGGTTTAAAACAAACAAAAAGCTACTATAGGATAAATGATTCCCTGTCCTGTCAGGCTACATAAGAATGGCCTGACTAAACCAAAGGTCCATCTAGCTCACTATCCTGTCTCTGACAGAGGCTAGTGCCAGCTCTTTTAAAGGGAATGAGCAGAACAGGGCAATATCATCCTTCCTCATCCAGCCCTAGCTTTTGACAGTTGGAGGTTTACAGGCACCTGCAGTATAGTGTTGCGTCCTCAACCATCTGGGCTAATAGCCACTGATTGATCTATCCTCCATGAACTTACCTAGTTCTATTTTAAAAACCAGTTATACTTTTGACCTCCACAATAGCCCACAACAAGTTTTACCAGTTCATTGTGCAATATATGAAGAAATACTTCTTTTTGTTTGTTTTAAACCTGACACCAATTGTTTCATTGAGTGATCCCTAGTTCTTATTCTTATCTTACGTGGAGGGACAAATACCACCTCCCTATCTGCTTTCTCTCCACTATTCATGATTTTATAGATCTCTGCTAGGTAGCCATCTCTTTGCGAAGATGAACAGCCCCAGGGGTTTTTTTTTAATCAATCTGCACATGAAAAACTGTTTCATACCCCTAATCATCATCAGTACCCTTTTCTGTACTTTTTCCAATTCTAATATATCTTTGTTGAGAAGGGGGGACCAATTGGGGACTATGTCTGTACAGGTTTTTTTCTCCTTCTCACTTGGGGGCCAGGTCAGTGAGGGCTTTTTTTAAATTGTCACTTGTGTGTGGCCCCCACTGATTTTTCTATGGGGCAGTGGCCCCCAATATGAATAAGATTCTCCACCCTGGTTTAGGGTGAGCTTACAGTATGGGCTTTTCTATGCTGAGCAGGAATCCTACACTTGCAAACTAAGGCAGAAAGTGCCTGCAGTACCATGCCTGACCCCATAGGAGATGTATCACAACAGCCCTACCTGCCACACTTCGCACCTGAAGAACTTAAAAATCTGAATTTCAGGGTACTTTTAGACTGGAGTGTTTTTCTGGGATACCTCTGGTTCAGAGAACACCTTTTTTTTGCGGAAGAGCAAACACGCTCTTTCAGGAAGCCCTATATACCTCGTTCTATGAGAAATAAAGGCTCCTCCGAAAGAGGAGGCTTTTCCACCATTTGGCCCCCAAATGGTGGAAAAGCCTCTTCCGGAAAAGCGATCGGAAAAGCTACGCAAATTGCGGAGCACAATTTGCATAGCTTTTTCCAACAAAGGACTGTAGTCTAGACCTAGCCCTATATGTGATACAAATGAGGGTAACAAACAAAGAGAGAGGGATGTGGCAACAGTTATACAGTTTAATTTTGTTCACACTTTGACTCTGGTAAATTGTGTGTGTGGCATGTGTATATTTCAAGTCAACGATGACATTACAGAGGGGATAGAATTAAGGTGCTGATATAATGCCCCCAGAAAATAATAGCAAGTCTCTCATTCACGTCAGTGGATATAGGCTCAAACACTCAGGCTATGTCTACGCTTGGAAGGTTTGGCAGCAAAAGTGCTGTCGACATACAAAAGTCGATATATTCAGTTTAAATCTCAATTTTTTAAATGGCATTTTACCTTTGATATTGCAACTTTCAGCAGAGTCTCTTCGGATGAAAGAGCAAGGCAGATACCTACAATAGTCTGAGTTCTAGATTTCCTGGAACAAACATCTCACACTTACCCACCATTTGCAGGGAGCCAGAACTGAGTAAGCACACATTACTTTTGGCATTCTGTGTGCACTATGGCATATGATAAGCAATGATCAAAGTGGTTTTAGACAGAAACTAAATACATTGATGTACACTTGCATAATCAGTAAACCTGGAGCACTTTTGTGATGCAGCTAAATACCTCTGTCAAAATCAAGTTAATTGTTTGTTTCAAATAGTTCACAAACAACTTCATTAATGCTACAGAACAGTTCATTTGTAATGGCTTCCAGGCACTTAGCTTGGCTTGTAATCTTCCATTAGATAGAAAATACTCATCTTGAGGTTTCAACTTTAAACGTTTAGAGTAAATCTGCACTGCAATAAAACACCTGTGACTGGCCCAGCTCAGCTGACTTGGGCTCACCAGATGCAGCTGATCAGAAACTATACAATTGCAGGGTAGATGTTTAGGGTCAAACTGCACTGCAGATTTGGCTGCCCTGCCAGGGGAAAGGGTCACAGAGCCAAGGATCCAACCCAAGCCTGAATGGTTACGTGGCTGTGTTAGAGCTCCACAACCAGAGACCTGTGAGTTTGAATTAGCCTACCCAGGCCAGCCTTGGGTGTTTTATTGCAATGTAGACATACAGGATTTTTCATAACTCATCTTCACACCACAGATGGGGTATTATCTATACCAGATTTCAAATTCATTTCCATGTGTAATTCAGTGTGTTAGTTTTGATCAGGAAAGTCCTAAATGGTATGAGTCCTGGTTACCTTAGAAGCCGCTTCTTTCACTGTGAGATCCTTCTGGAGTTGAGGTCAGCTGTATCTTTGCACTTTAACAATGAGGTGGTTACAGTTAATGACTTTCCTCAGCTGCCTGACAGACCCCTAGTTCTACTTAAGGGAGAGCTCTGTGTGGCTTAAAAGCTTGTTGCTCTCACCAACAGAATTTGGTCCAATAAAAGATGTTACCTCACTTACTGTGTCTTTAAGCCCTGGTCTACACTAGGGAGTTATTTCGAAATAACCCCTCTTATTTTGAATTAATAAGCGGAACATCCACACTACCAAGGCCATTATTTTGAAATAACAGGCAGCTTATTTTGAAATGTGTACTCCTGCTTTCGTTGGGGAATAACACTTATTTTAAAATAATTATTTGAAATAGTGGTAGTTTGGACGCTCTGCTGCTCCTATTTCGAAATAACTACTCCCCAGAATAATTCAAAGTAATTATTCCCCAGTGCTTCCTGGGTCTCTAAGTTGAAGTAGCGCATCCACAATAATGGAGCCTGCCTCAGACTAATTTCAAGGCTCCTTCCAGTAACGCGCTATTTCGATTTTGTTACTTTGGAAGT
This sequence comes from Pelochelys cantorii, assembly GCA_032595735.1. Classification (NCBI taxonomy): domain Eukaryota; kingdom Metazoa; phylum Chordata; order Testudines; family Trionychidae; genus Pelochelys; species Pelochelys cantorii. The sequence continues at coordinate 305,317,222 of CM064326.1, read as the reverse complement.
TGTAATTTCAAATTTAGTTATTTTGAAATAATTTCCCAGTGTAGACATACCCTAAGAGTCCTAGTTTGTTAACTTTTCAGGCATGTTGCACGGGCCCATGTGTTTTCCTGGGTTTTCTATAAGACAACAAGAGTGCACAGTCAGGAAGCGCTGCAAAGATATCTGGGTGGGTGGATTGCAGGAAGGGAGTAGAAAGGATTGTTAATTGTGCCATTGGACTTATCAGACATGTATGCTTTGGGCTTTTCAATGAATTGATTTGTGCATGTGCTTTAAGCTCTGGAGAGATGTAAATTAAAAATCTAAATACACTAATTCAATTAGTTATATATTTACTTTAGTATTTAATGTAACTGTGCAACCAGTAATCTAGAATACTCCATAGTCCAAGTTCAGACCTGATGTAAGCAAGTGCAACCTCATTGAAGTTGACAGAGTTGCATTCTGTGCATTGCCTGTAAGTAAGGGTGCATCTAGACATTGGCACTATTTCCGGATACTTCCGGTATAGCTCTAGAAATAACAGGTTTGCTATTCCGACATCCCTGTAAACCTTGTTCCATGAGGATTAAGGGACCTTTCAGAATCATGCTCTATTTCTAAATTTGGCACTGTGTAGCATGTGCCAAATTTCGAAATAAGCTATTTTGAAATACACTCGAAATAAGCTATGCAATTTGCATAGCTCAAATTGCACAGTTTATTTCGAGATACAGATGCAATGGAGACGCACCCTAACAGGAACAGTTTTAACTCTTTGGTGTGTAATGAATGGGGGGAAGGCTGGGTTAACACAGAGGAATCTATAAAAACTTCTGAAGGACCAAGAACTAGGCAGAAACCTGGTTCTAATAACTGAGTGATAAGAACTGGTCTCATAGAGATTCACCTGAGCAGGAACCCCATAATTTCCAGAGGAGTTTTTGTGCTTTTCCCAGTCTTTTCTACTTTCAATCTTTGTTTTTTTAAAAAAATGAAACTGTTTTTAATACACCCCTCCAGCCTGTTTGTTACGACATCTCAGTGCCTCCCAGTAATATTTTTTAAAGAAATCTTTTGATCCCAACTGTGCTGAATTGTTTCTGCTGACATAAACACATTCTGTCAATCATTGGCATGAACTGCAGCTTCCCAAAGTGTTCTGTAGCAGTGAGTGATACTGAAGGTTGAAAAGCCAGAGGGCAATAGGCAGCAGAAATCATTACAGTAAGAGGATTGAAAAATAAATGAAAATATTTTAGTGAAGGGGAATGGGAGGGAGAGGAGATGGCAAAGGAGAGGAGCAATTTCAGAAGAAACGGAATAAGGAAAGGAGGAAGGAAGAAAAATTGCCAGACATGGACATGGAAGAAGTGTGGGGGGAGGGGGTCAGAGCACAGGTTCCAGCCCAGACCTAAGCCCTAGTCTACATTAGGAGTTATTTTGAAATAGCCCCCCTTATTTCAAAATAATAAGCAGAGTGTCCACACTACCAAACCCGTTATTTTGAAATCTGTACTGCTTTCCTCAGGGAATAAGCTCATTTCAAAATAGTTATTTTGGGAGTTATTATTTCAAATTTAGTTCTTTCAAAATAATTTCCTAATGTAGACATGCCCTGAATGTCTACATCATAATTTTACAGTCTCATAACCCAAACCCTCATCAGCTGACACAAGGCAGCAAAAGCGATTTAATTGCAGTGTAGACATAACCTAAGTCCTTCAGTAAAGACACTGAAAGGAAACAGATATCTCTATTGTCAGGTGAAAGGCTGGGGTAGTCTTCCCACAAAGCAAGGCAGAGAATTTCATTGCCAGCTGGACCAGTAAGGGAGACGGTGATGGTGTGGAAATAGCTGCTCCATTGCCCCATCTGGGCTTTCTGATTGCACCACATCAGGTGTTATGTCTTGTACCTTTACTTGTCTCAGGGTATGTGATGGGATCCCCAGGGTACAACCTGGAACTGGGGTACTTCTGTTCCCCTTCACTATTCAGCTTGGGCTACCTGTCATGATGCTTTTACTAGTAATAACCTGCAAATCCCTCCAGGTACTGTGATCACTCATAGAATCATAGACTCCTAGGCTGGAAGAGACCTCAGGAGGTCATCGAGTCCTACCCCTGCCCAAAGCAGGACCAACCCCAATTAAACCATCCCAGACAGTGCTTAAGCCACCAGCATACAGAAACACATCTAGCTAGGTTGTATGAATGCTCTCTAAGCCACTCATGAAGTACACAGAGAGAGACACCAGCAAATTCCCCAAGGTGCCAGCCTTGCACCCCCAGAAATGTACCGTCTTACACTGCTCAAGATCTTCTCTTGAACAATGCAGGCTTATTAATTAGTTGGCCACTTATAGTAGACATGCACCAGCCTTCATAGTCTAAGGAGGTTCTCCAAGCACTGTAGACAAACTTACTGGTGTAGGGTTACTTGGTCTTGCCTTAGTGAAGGGGCTGGAGTTGATGACTTCTCAAGGTCCCTTCCAGCCATATGGTTCTATGATATCTTTTTTTTTACACTAGGGCTTCGGCTAACATCAGTTTTATAAAAAAAAAAATCAATCATATCCCTAACCTAACTGTTATGCCAAGAAAACTTTCTAATGTAGAGTTGATCTTAATCTGGTTCTTTCTTAGCCACTCTATTCAAATTTGATTTTTGGGTGCTACCTAGAAGAGAGGGCTAGAGCCATTAAGGCTACTTGCCTTGCCATTGTCCCTAAATGACCCTTTAGAATAAATTGTTAAGTGACTATTGGTAAGGGCATCCTCCTTCTTTCCCTAGGTGGCAGGCTCTCCTACTCACTTATATTTCTTTGGCAAAATATCGACACACATACACTCATTTTGTGGATGGGAGTGGTAGATCCAGCCACCATATTAACAATCTCTAGAGAGCACCCCCACATTTGTCACATAGGCCTGTAATAATTAACAGAGGCACTCAGACATGATGGAGATGAGAGCAATAGAAAACATAGATAGAAAGATGCCCCTGGCAAGCCATGACAACAAAGGGTGGCTCTCTATTTCCATTCTTTTGACTCACAGCAGCTAACAAAGTTAGCAAACATTCCCTCCCAGAAAGAACTGCTGCAAAGCTCACTTTAATGTCACTCTCAAATAGTGTATTAAAATTCTGTTTTTCAGCAGTTGTCTCACATCATGATATGAGGCAGATGTGTAGGCAGCAGCAAATACCAGACTGTGTCCAACACTTTGACTCATTTGGATCTTAGTTCTCTTTTCTCTGTGTTTCTCTCTTGATCTTCATTGATCACTTTGGAATATAAAATACAACATTCCCTGCTGCATATCCTTTGTGATTTGTAATGTTACATCAATTAGAGGATGAGAAAATCAAGATTCAGGATCCACTATGCTATTGTAGGAGTGTGTGTATCTGGTATGTTAAGTTATTGAGCTTTATATGATGAAGTTACTATTAGAATGGGAGATAAAATATACATATCATGTCGACCATATCTGAAACTGAGCTTACTTCATGTGTTCATTATTATCCTGTGGCTAGGGACCTACATAATCAACATTTGCATGAAAAAGAAATGAGGAGAAAGTGGAGCTGGCTTCTAAAAATGGTTATGCTAGGTATTCCATTTGCCTGTTGGCAGCCCAGCTTCATTTTGTCCAAGAGCTAATTAACTTTCCAAATACACCACTTCTTCTATAATATTTCTAAGGGCTTGTTTTCACTACGGAGTGGATTGATGCTGCAGCGATCGATCCACCAGCTGTTGATTTATTGTGTCTGCTTAGACATGATAAATTGATCTCCAAGTGCTCTCATGTTGAATTCAGTACTTCACCAGGCTGAGAAGAGTAGCTGAAGTCGATGGGAGAGCACAGATGATATGATGGTAAGTATATCAACTTCAGCTATGCTACTTACATAGCTGAAGTCATGTAGATTATATCAACGGCAGGGGTTAGTGTAGACAAGGACCTAGGGTATGTCTACACTTGAACCCTCTTTCAATAGAGGGATGCAAATGAAGACATTCGAAATGGCAAATGAAGCTGGGATTTAAATATCCCGTGCTTCATTTGCATAATCGCGTTATGGCGCTATTTCGAAATAGTGCTATTTCGAAATAAAACACACTGTATAGACGCATTATTTCGAGAGAAAACCCTTCTCTCAAAATAACCCTTATTCCTCATTGTCGAAGTAAAAACTTCACTCTGTTTACGCGGCTAAAATATATGGTTTTATTGGCCAATAAAAGCAAAGTGAGCCAAACGTGGACCCAGCAAAGTCAGGCCCAGTAAGGCTGCTGATACAATCCGTCATAGTATCTTTATACCCTTGACCAAACAGCCTGACGTCAGGGCATTCAAATACAGAAATCATCAATTAAGCTAGGAAAATAAAGCCTCATCAACAAAATGGAGGACAGGTACGAGGGAGTACCTCTCCTGTCTAAACCAGCCCAATTAACACATTCCAATAGCACATCTGTCTTGGCCTGGCACATGGGGTGATAGAAAGTTCACTCTGGCCTACATGCAAAGGCAAAAAGCTGAAATGGTTTCTGCTATACAAGATGGCTTTTAGCTAAACATATAAAATGGTTACGGCAGTCTCTACAACTCCCCCCTTTTAGCCTTTTAAAGGCTAACCATGAAACCATTTTATATCTCCATTTCCATTAAAGTATTAATATGCATTTCCTGTTCCTTTCTCTGCTCATCATATTTTAACATCATTACTTCCACATTCTCTCTAGTAAGGGTCTGTCTTGTGCTTTTTAGAATACAAGCAATACAGCATTTGATTAACAAGAAACAAAAATAAACACAAAAGAATATAACCAAGACTAAAACTACACCTTGAAGAATTCAAGTTCCCACATGTCCAAACCAGCCTCTCAACGAACCCCAGAGGGTCCTGTCTTCCTCCTGCCTTAGGCTTTCCACAGTTCTTTCAATCTCTAAGGCATTTTCCTCTACTTCCTTGCTGGTGTCAGTGATATACACACAGCATTCTTTTCCCACTAAGGCACAAACCCCGCCCTTACTAGCTAGGACATAGTCTAGGGCCATCCGGTTTGGGCTCTTTCCCACTCTGGCTCCTGAACCATTACATGTCCAGCAGTACTTTCCAATTGGGGTCAGGTCTAGGTGGATATACCCTGGGTTAGTAAACCCTTTATCCTGCCAAGTATCATTTGGCTTTAGTTCACTAAACAATGGGCCATTCATTTGAGTGTTGTTCAGTGGGACCGGAATCATTGGGATGCCTCCTTCTGAATGTACAGGACTGTGAGCACATATCCAGCAACCTGTGGAATTAAATTCTTGGGAAACTTGATTCATTAAAAGCATAAACACATTTGAACCATACAGGTTATAACTACTAGGTATTAAAAACAAAATTAAGCATAAGCTCAACAGGAATTGTTTGTCCAGCCTCATGCTGGCTGTTCTTCAGGACTTCGTAGATTGCTTCACCTATCGCTGGCAGGTTCTTCTGGGTCGCAGCTGGTACCTTGGCCTCGGTTCCTCAGGATCGTCTGCTTCTGGGCTTGCATTGCCGGTACCAAGCCTGCGCTGATCCCCATCTACTTCTGGACCTGGGTTTCCGGTACCAGGTCTGCGGTGCTCCTGGTTAGGGCTAACCTCTGTAGGGGCTGGAACCGCTTTGCAGTGGGACGCGTGAATCCAGGTGGGGAATCCCTCACACTTTACAGCAGTATGGGTGGTCAGAAGGACTTGGTAGGGACCCTTCCACCTGGGCTCCAGGGCAGTCTTCCGCTGGTGAACTTTCACGCAAACCCAGTCTCCTGGTTGTAGTTTATGGCACGGCTCAGTCGGGGCCTCCTGGAAGGCGTCCTTAACCTGTGAATGATAGGACTGTACACACCTCATAAGTTCCTGACAATACTTGACTATGCTTCCTTTAATAGTGTGATATCAGCCAGGTCAATTTCTGGGCTGCTTAACAGTCTTATAGGTCGGCCACATGCAATTTCATGTGGACTGAGTCCAGTTTTCCGATTAGGAGTGGCTCTCATGCTCATTAGGGCAATCGGGAGAGCTTCTACCCATGTTAAACCAGAATCTTCACATATCTTAGCAAGTTTGTTCTTTAAAATCCCGTTGCGTCTCTCTACTGCTCCTGGGTGTTACGCGCAGTGCAGTGCTTGTCTGATAGAGTAGTACTTTGCCAGGTTTTGAACAATTTGTCCAGTAAAGTGGGTACCTCTATCACTGGAGATCACAAGGGGTATTCCCCATGATGGGATGTAATGATTTAGAAGTTTCTTAGCCACTGTGATAGCATCAGTTTTCCTGCAGGGATAAGCTTCTACTCATCTCAAAAACAAACAAACAATAATCAGCACATATTCAAAAGATTGACATTTAGGCAATTGAATAAAGTCCATCTGTAAATTTAGAAATGGTCCCAAAGGCGGAGGTCTGGTTGCCGGAACTGTCTTTACAGGTTTTCCCACGTTGTGGGCTTGGCAGACAGGGCAAGCCAGACAGTAATCTTTAGCTGCTTGGGAGAATTTAGGAGCAAACCAATTTTGCTTTAGGATTGCTACCATCCCCCCTTTTGCCAACGTGTGACAGTCCATGGAGCACGGAGGCAAGGTGAGGTAGCAAAACCACTGGGGCAACAATGTGGCCATCAGAGCTGCGCCACAAATGGTCTGGGTGCAAGGTGCACCCTACCAGTCTCCACTCCTGCTTTTCCGATTCTGGGGCTTGGTCCTGCAGAAGGGCCAGTTCTGACAGGGATGGCATTGGAGCTGGCGATGGTAGGAGAGAAGGGAAAAATGGCAGGTAGAGGAGCAGATTTCACTACATTCCAGACAGTACAAACTGCATAGTCTACTACTAAAACTACACTAGAATTATAAAAGCAAAAAACCGTTTGTGTAAAGCACAAAGTTAAGATTATTCAAGGTACTTAAAAATTTTTTTTTTCTCATTAAAACAACAATATTGTACACACAACAATGTCTGAAATACATATATCACAATTAAGACACACAAGACAAATCTGGACAGAACACAGAACACAAACTTATTATGTCATGACACAGAACCATGGTTTTTCTTCAGTTAATTTTCAGCTGATATTAGCGCTTTTTGATGATCTGAAAGACAAGAAAACATTTCTACCCCTGTCGGGGTGGCCCATTATAACTTAAAATACTGCCTAAGATCTGCTAGGGGAACCGGTTACAGCTAGTTCCCTACCACTTCCATGGGCAAGTGAGCTGCAACTTTCCGAGAACAAGGGTGCTTCATCGGTACTCGTGACCTTCCACTCCCTTGAATTACCTCAGAGTTGCTAGCCCTACCCAACAGTGGCATGCCTCAGTTTCCCTCTTGTACTGCAGACCAGGTTGTTGTTGTTGGTTTTTTTGTTTTTTTGGTTTTTTTTAATGTGTGAAGCTTCAAATGATTTACTGCCACAGAAACTCTTTCTTAGAACAAGGCGCTTGCTAGTTACTATTTCAGCAAGCAAAAAGGTTTTCTTTTCCTGAAAAGAATCATATACAATGTTACAGGCTTGCTTATGGGGGACAGTGCCCCCCCCTTCCTCTTCCAAAACAGACAGGCAGTTTGCAGACACACACAACCTTGGATCTGAAAGCAAGCCAAAAGTGCTATCAACTCAGCCTTGAACAGAAACACCGTGAAGTTTCTGGGCTTGGATTTTTTTAAAACAATAATTAGTTTCCTTGAAAGACACATTTAACCCTTAGGGTGCAGGTTTTACAAATTTACAATGTATAGATTCTATTTTTTTATGCAGTTAACCAATTAAGTTTCAGTAGAATTCCTTATTTTCCTGTAATAGATTTAACAAAGTGTCTGTAGCCAAATGTTTAAACTTGATTGTTTCTTCGCGTAGATGATTAAAAGAGGCTGCAAGAAACAAGGAGTCATTTCTAAAGCAGTTTTTTTTCTTACACATTACAATATTGCTTAATTTCTTTTCTTTAGAATTTGGAGGAACACTTCCCTTAAACTGTTAAACTTATTTTAAACTTGGTGTTTTGCTTTGGATGGGGCAAGTTTGTTACAGAAGCCTGTGTTTTCAAAGAGAAGAGCTAATTCCTTTCAGGTTTTTTTTTGTGTTTCCTCTCTATCTGCGTATGCGTTATAAAGAGGGATAGAGGGGTGATGTTGTGCAAAATTTCCCACCCCCCCATCTTGGTTGATACGGGTGTGCCAACTGAGAAATCTCTTTTTTTTTTTCCCACTTCTTGTGCATTATTTTGGCACAGAGGCTCTGCAGCAAGTTTGTAAGTTACCTATCTTACTGCAGGGTGGATTTTTTTTGCTTTTCTGAGCTTCACTTTCATCCCTCAGGGCTTTAATTTTTTCTCTTTTCCAATTCGTTAAATGCTTACAGGTCCTTGGACCATTATGCACGTACATGTAGTACACAGGGGTGCCTTTCGGCAGTGTGGGGGGATGTTTAGACTAACCCCCACCTAAACTAACTTTTCACACTCTAAAGTAAGAGTCTGCCGGATCTAGAGTGTCAGACCTTAGCAGCTCATGAAATAAGGGGAGTCTTCACTCCCTCACATATCCGCTGAGTCTTGAGGTTCAGCTGACCCCCTTAAATGTAAGACTTTAGTCATATCGAAAGTCCCTTGCAATGGGAATTGTAATTTGGAGTCATTTTGAGTATACAAATTCCATTTATCTAAAAACTTGCAAGTATTTTTCCCATAGTGGGTATACATAAAGAAAGCCGGACTGTCCTTAGAAGGCACTGGAATTCCTGCGGACTGACCTACCCCCATTTTCTGCGCGCGCTCAAACAGATTCTGCAAGGCACCGAACCAAAGTCCGCCTGCTTGCACTACCCCCCCTTTGTATTGCGAGGCACTGGACTCAAAGTCCACCTGGCTCGCAGGGGCTGCGAGTCACCGGATTAAGAGAAATCCGCCTGCCCGCACCGATCCCCCCCCTTTTGTATTGCGAGGCACTGGACTCAAAGTCCACCTGGCTCGCAGGGGTTTCCGGCACCCGTCCCAGCCCGGCAGAACACCACGTCCTGGCGCCTGGAGACAGCCTGGCGGAGTGGGGAAATACTATGGCCTGGGGTTAGCCTCAGAGGTCAGTACTACGTCCACAAATAACAGAGAGAGACAACAAAGCTTCCCCACAGTTCCGTGTGCCGAGAGAGAGTAATGGCACCACACCAGCCTTTAGCGTCCGAACACAGAGGGTCCAGCGCATGGCTGCCTCACTAGAGACACCGGTGTGCCCTTTTGGAACTGTGACACATAAGACAGGCCTAATAGACAAAGACAGACACAGACAGACAAAAAATGTTAGCTGCTCCACAAAATTGAATTCCGTCGCCCCCCTTACCCCAATGGCCAGCCGTCACTCCAAATCCTAAGCCCTCACCCAGGAGATTTCGTAACAGGTATCCCCTTTACCTTCTATTGAGCGCTCTGAGAAGTTTGGAAATGGAGTGCCGGTCCGTCCATACAGGCAAGTGGCGCGTTAGGAATCTTGGTGGAACCTCCAAATTGTCGAAGTAAAAACTTCACTCTGTTTACGCGGCTAAAATATATGGTTTTATTGGCCAATAAAAGCAAAGTGAGCCAAACGTGGACCCAGCAAAGTCAGGCCCAGTAAGGCTGCTGATACAATCCGTCATAGTATCTTTATACCCTTGACCAAACAGCCTGACGTCAGGGCATTCAAATACAGAAATCATCAATTAAGCTAGGAAAATAAAGCCTTATCAACAAAATGGAGGACAGGTACGAGGGAGTACCTCTCCTGTCTAAACCAGCCCAATTAACACATTCCAATAGCACATCTGTCTTGGCCTGGCACATGGGGTGATAGAAAGTTCACTCTGGCCTACATGCAAAGGCAAAAAGCTGAAATGGTTTCTGCTATACAAGATGGCTTTTAGCTAAACATATAAAATGGTTACGGCAGTCTCTACATCATAAAATGAGGTTTAACAGTTATTTCAAGAGAAGGGTTTTATTTTGAAATAGCACTATTTTGAAATAGCGCCATAACGCGATTATGCAAATGAAGCATGGGATATTTAAATCCCAGCTTCATTTGCAATTTTGAATGTCTTCATTTGCATCCCTCTCTCGAAAGAGGGTGCAAGTGCAGACATACCCTAAGGGATCTTCCTCTGAATTCTGTATTTTAAAACATCAGGTCCAAGTAAGGGTGTATATATGTGTGTGTTTATTTGAATGTAAGTATTATAAAGGCTTGTTTAATGGTCACTTGCTCATCTAGCATTAAAGTACTAGTGATGCCTATGGAATGAATAAGCAAATTCTGTCTCCGCAAAGAAACCTTTCATGAGCTATAATCCTCTGCTGTTTTAATGTAACCCTGGCATTTATTTATAGCACCACACTCTAGCAATGGGTGGGCATTGCAGATGGGTCTGTCTCACCGCAACGCTAAATTAAGTCATTTATTTTTGAAAGGGAGGTTTGTTCATTGACCTCAATAATTTTAATCTTGATTTGCCTGGAGCTTTAACTAAGAATACAATCCAGCAATTTGATGTCACTTACACTGTGGTTTTTCTGTTTTCAAAACATGGTTTCATTTCTCTTCTTATCCTTCATGGCTTTTAATGTAGCCATTTTCCCCGACCATCGGATTTCGGGCATATTCTCCAGTGCTAATATCTGTAAACTCTTTGATTTGGCTGGCTATTTAGAATCCCAAGTAAAGTGATAAAAATTGCACGTAATCACAAATCTGTGATAGGCAAATTCAACCTGCGATTTTATTTCTCTCATAATAAGGCCCTGGTGCATTAGAATGCAGAATGTATTCAACTTGTTAGTGTCAGGACATCTGGCAGCTTTTTCATCCACCCTCACTCTAGCCACTTGGCTTATTCTATCCCTCACATAAACTCTAGGGGGGTGGCTGATAGAGCTTGCTGTTTCTTCGTCACATGAGATGGAGGCACTTGATAGAACATAAGAAGGGGGTAAATGAGGCCAGCTTCTTCTCCTCTGGGAAATCTAATTGCTCACTTCTGTATTTGCACTAATAAAGGCAGCAATAGTTTGGGTATTGCTGCTACACCATGGTCACACTCATGGCTGGGAAAATTGCTGACACCAAGCCATAAGCTGATATTATGGTAGCCAGCCTTTCTACTGCAGTGCCAAGCGCACATAGATCAGACTACCTAATAAGCTTAGGGGTTTGACCTGCGTCTCCCAGGCTCTATGGAGTTCCTCTACTTACTCCAGGGCTTCTATTGGCCCCTTAGCTATAAAACCAGAACAGCACAAATGATTCCCGGGATCTGGCTTTGGTATCATGATTCCTAATTGTGAAATGGCATTAGAGCTAAAAACTACCTATAAGCAGCAATTAGAATCAAAATGAGCTTTATAGCAATCCCACGCACAATTTCCTTTAATACCATATCCACGGCAAACTAGATAAACATCAGCAAATGAACTGTCTGCGTTTTTTCATATTGAGCTAAGCAAAGTCTCTGCAACATGAGACACAATAGCAACTGAGTGAATATGCCTTTGCTGAATTCACAGAGCCGCTCCATCTGGTGGATGCAAACACTGCACATCATCATGCCTGAGATTTAAAGCTGGAGGTATGTGGTTCATAGTAACTTAGCAAGGTAAACAAAAGGCTCCCTGAGTTAGCCAAGTCAATAAGAACTATGGGCCTGATTACCCTATCTTGTGGGGAAACTAATGATATTACTAAGTTGGTCTTAGTTTTTTTCAAAAATAGCTATATGTGTCCGTGCAGAGGATACCAGTGCAAAAAGCAAAGCCTCAGTTACAGCTGCCACCTTTGGAATATCACTTATGTGTATGCATACTTCAGTTCTGGGGGAATTCTGCAATTGTTGCATTTGGAGCTATAGTAAAATTGCAAAATTCCCCCAGGACTGATATTTGGCTTCCTGTATCTGCACTGCATGAATTCACCAGGAGACCTTGTGTCAGTGCACAATACAGGGCACTGTGAATTCAGATAGGTGTCCCAGTGTGCAATCTGCCACCATCTGGTGCGCTACCTTTTGTGAAGTTTTTAGCAATATTGCAAGCACAGGAGGCACGATCCTCTGGCATTTTAGAGGGGCAAGAAGAACCAAATCAACAGGGGACATGACAATTTCATGGAAGACAGATGCCTGTGAGGCCTAGCAAGAATAAATTTAAAGTTGTTATTAGCATTCCCAGAGCAGCTGCAAACAGTAGAGTGCCACTTCTGGGCTTGAGAAATGAGCACTGACTGTTGGAATCACAGGTTGGGAGTAATGAGTTCTGGGTGCAGAACTTTTGGATGTGCACGACCACATTTCTGGCCCTGAGATTTGAAACTAACTCTAGCTCTTGAGTGCAGCACACCAGAATAAGAGCCTCCCTAACAGTGGTGAAGAACATGCATTTGCATTGTGGGCACTTGCAATACCAAATTGCTATGAATCCGTGGGAAATCTGAGGGAAATTGGAAAATCCATGGTGGGAGTCATTGTCATACAAGTGTGCAGAGCAATTAATTATCTGGGCACTTTGCCCAGATGGTCCATTGTGGATGGATTTGCAGCAATGGGGATCCGGAACTGCAGTGAAGTGACAGACAACAATCAACCCTCTTTTGGCAACAGACCACCTTGCCACAGAGTACATCAGCAGGAAGAGTTACTTTGGTGAAGTGTCCACCAACACTTGTGTAACGACAGCAAAGTCATTGTTGGCTGGTCAGGGAAGGTGAATGATTCTAGTATCTTTAAGAACCCCCAGGATTGTTCAGAAAGCTGTAAGCAGGCATGTGTAAGCACACACACACACACACACACACACACACACATGCACACACATGCCAACCTATAGATTTCCACTGGGGATGTTGAAATGCCAAAAGGGAGACCTACCCTACCCCTTGCTCTCTTGGCTTATGAATAAGGCTCAAATTTTGTCACGGTTGTTTTTAGTAAAAATCATGTACTGATCACAGGCAATAAACAATTACAATAGCACAGGGATATTCTTTGCTGGAGGAAACAAATACGTAACGTTCATTTATAAATCAAATCTTTTTATACTCACACGGGTGTATCAAACAAGCAACACCTAATGCCGCTTGTGTTTTTGTTGTGGAAATTGGGTACATTATGAATTCAGATTTTTTTAACATCTTATCATTGTTGTAAAAATTCACTCTGGGCATTAAAAATTTAAGATCGGTTTCAATTCTTTGGCTTCATCCATAGAAGCATCTTTAAGGTGAATTTATTGATCTGAAGACCTTTTTGTGTGCTAGATTAATTCACTGGGGTAATGCATGCCAAAGCTAAAATTCAAATTGATCAGATGGAAAACTTTAAATAGTAGCACTGACAATCAGTCCCACATGTGCTCTAGCTTCCCTTAGGCTGTTCACTACTGAATACTAATATTAAACACTACCAAATATGGAAAAATGGGTTAATCCTGATCTGTTCTTATTGACATTGATAGGAATTTTGCCGCTGACTGCAATGGAAATGAGAGAAAGCCACAGTCTTGCCCCTTCCCGCAGGTACAGAAATGGCCATTCTCTCCCCCCCCCCCCACACACACACTTTGCCCAGGGGCCTAGCAATTCTGTCAGCCCCACAATACGAACTTCTGACACAGGCATTAAAAACTAGATGTGATTGGGAAACAGAGGAGGGCAACATCACTTCCTATTTTTATGAGCCTTTGTATTATTTTTTAATTAATAAATAGAAGAGATGATGTATCAATATCTTAGCAATGTCATTTTGTCAAGCATTGTCACAAACCAAATCCAGCTCACACATCCCATGACTGTGGAATCTTGAATTCAGACTCTGAACAATTTCTTATTTGCTGGCAGAAGTGAAGGAAATAATTCTACAACTATGACTTCTTGGCAGGGAGTCTATCTCAGTAATATGCTAGATAAAGAGCTTTAACATTCTCCATTGTTTCCATGTCTTTTAAGTGCAACTGAGATGTTTATACTTGTGCCACACTCTCTATTTTGAAATGGCACATCATTTCTTTATAAAAAAGACTAAATAGAAATCACGTAAGTGGTTATGGAAACTTACATACACAAACCCACACTCTCAAAGGTTGCAATTTGTTAATAGCTGTTTTATTTATCTTTCCTCCAAAATCAACATTTCCTGTGTATATTAAAGGATTATATCCCCTGAAATCCAAATAATTTTCCTGAAAACCACCTCCTCTGTTGCACTGTAAATTCTTCTTTTTCACTCTGTCATATATAATCCTACTTTCACATCAGATACCAAAACACAGCTGATACCAATGACTATGTCTCAGCCCCCCCATTTCTGAGATGAAGAACCCTTCCTTCAGCTGTAATGTACTGCAAATCTTTGGTGTGTTATAGAGATCCATTACAAAAATCCCTTCAAAGTAGGACAGATCAAGGGACTAAAATGAAATCCCATTTAACCTCGATTTTCATTTTAATGAAACTGCAGTGGCTTTGTCTGTTCTGGCATTTCCACTGCCATTTACTGGCTTGACACTGTGTGGCAGGATTCACATTTTATAATACTGTCTGTGCTTCAGATTTGCTTTCCTTGCTATAAGTAACAGTAAAAGGTGCATGACTGAGTACTTGTGCTATCCTGTAAATTAAAGGCCAGAGGCTTGCTGTCATTCACAAACTACTCAAACTGAATTCCTTGCTTAAATAGATCAGCAGGAGCTCCGTAGATTGAATTATACTGATATTCAGTTGTATCTCTTTTATTATTCTTTATTAAAATATAAAATGAATTGCTCTGCAGCAGGAACCTAGCCAATGAAAATGTTATTAAATCAGTTCCAGGGATCATAGGGGCTGCTTTATCTCTGTTCTGACTAATGACCAGATTTGCCAGGAGGAGAATACCTGTCACACTTTCTTCTGTGAATAAGAACATAAACACTGCCTGCTGCCCACGAAGTATTTATAAAGACATTAATTTCTGGTAGTGGTGAGGTGGATCGTCCTTTTTCCTTTTGCTTGCCAGTACCTGCAGTCACCTAAGACAGAAAATTACTACCTTGAGTGTTGGCCAAGAGGAGTTGCTAAAGAACTCCAGATCAATGGGAGTTTTGCCACTAACTGTAATGAGCTTTGTATGAGTGTCAAGTGCTCTCCCCCACAGTGCATCTAGCTGCAGAAGCAAGATTACATCGACAGAACAAGTGACTTTTATTTCTCATAAAAAACAGGTTGCATTGTCCAGAGCTGGGCATGACCTGCTCAACTATGGATCTCTCTCATTACATCTGTCTACCTAACTAGTATCTGCTGTGTGTGCCTGAGCAGAGATTACAGCTTGTATGTGGCTTCTGAGTGATGCAAAACAATTGCTTGGGACTACCTTGTGGGTCAAGGGTCACATGCTCAGGGGAACCAGAGACACATCCAGACACAGCTGTGTCAGCACATCAAACCATTCAGAAGCAAACCTGCATCTCAAGGTCCTCATTGACCCAGAGCCTATTGAAGTCAATAGGAGTCAATGGGCATTGGGTCAGGTCTTCAGAGAGTATAGAATCAGTGGTTCCAATTCCTGATGAAAAGTTCTAGGATATGAACATCTGAATCAAGAGAACTCCTTCTCTTTCCTCCAGCTAAATTCAACAGGGGCTGTACAAGAGAATTTACCCAAGTCAAGAATTAAAAGAAGGGAACCTATGGCCTGTGCTATGCTGCAGGTCAGACTAGAAATCACAGGAGTCCTTTCTGACCTTACAAATCCATGAATTTGTATGCAAAGGCAACAGATGCAGAAGAAAAAATAGCAAAGAATAAACTATTTATTTTCTTACTAGAAGATTTACTTGGCATTGCTTGGGTCCTTAACTCAATTAATTTCTGTTTTTCTTCATTAAATTCATGGCTGGGGATGAGGGGTTCAGTATGCAGGCTGCCCTGGTGAGAGAGGACTTACCCCAGCCCCGTCTCACCGCAGCAGCTTGGGGCCAGGTGAGAAGTGCCTCTCCATGGCTGCTGCAGCTCCAGCAGGTACAGCCCAAGGAGAGGTGCGTGTCCCCCCACTGAGGGATTGTGACGTGGTGTACCAACCCTGCACTGGCCTGGGAGGGGTTAACCAGGCCTGCTAGGCTGGGAAGGCTCCCTCCCCCGCCCCACAGCCCTGCTGGGCATGCTCCAAGTGCAGGCTCAGTATAAAGGCCAGAGGAACAGCTCAATTGGGGCTGGCCTGCTGGAACTCAGGAGCAGCCGCCCCTGCTGGCCCAGTAGCTGCCACAGCTGCAGCAGCAGCAGCCACCATTGGTGGGGAATACGCCAGCTGGAGGGCCGAGGTAGGAAGTAGCCCAAGACGGGGAGGCCTCCCAGCCAGCTCAGCGTCTTTCAGGCGGATTCCCTGCCAAGCTAGTGATGGGATACACCTACCACTGACAGGGCCCTAGACTGGGGCCAGGTGCAGAGGGAGGGCCCGGGCCCCCCTATCACCCCAGCTCTAAACCTAGCACAATAGAGACTTGGCCACTGGACCTTACCACCCTGCAGACCAGAGTGTTTAAGACCTGGCCTCAGGGCCATACCGCCCACAGACGGGTGCTATAGACTGGGCCGCTAGGCCTTACTGCCCTGCTGTCTGCAGTGCTATAAACTTGGTCACTGGGCCTTACAACCCCGCTAAAAGGGGTTGCTAGAGACTAGGCTGCCGGGCCATACTGATTGAGGGCACTACAGACTAAGCCGCTGAGCCCTAATGCCTGGCCAACAGAGGTTATAGCTGGAGCTAGATTACAGGGTGAGGCACCCCACCCCATCTCCCAGGAGGGACAGGCTACTCACCCCGTGACAGGGACAAACAAACAGACAGACACTCTAACAGACAAAATCTTTAAAATATAAAGTAGATAGGAGCTGTCCTTTTCTCCACCTCTGCCCCCTGCTACCCCAGTGGGATTATAGCTGCGCTCGTCCTCATCTCTGGCCCCTTGTTGCCCTTCTCTGGCCATTATACAGCATAATTGTCCCTGCTTTCCATCCTATATCCTCTGCTGCCTGCATCCGGTCATTATACAGCAGAGTCCTCCCTTTCCATGTTATGAGGAGCAATCCCATTTCAGACACATCCCATTTTCCTGGCACAACCAAACCCTTGCCTTGCTTTAAGTTATGATAAGAGGAAGCTTAGATGGTGGTCCTGCCTCTTACCATTTCGGAGGAGTTCTTGAACAGACAGACAGACAGATGGATGGACAGACAGACTCTCAAATATATAATAGATGAGCATTCAGCAGGAGATGCATCTTTTGTGTGAGCTTATATTTTATTAAGTTATCCTTCATTAGTAGTCTTTGAAAGGAATAACTTTACCAACCTGTTTCTCTTAGAACTTAGGTTTTCTAACTTTTTCCTTCTTTAGTGCCCATACACGTAATCAGGCCACAGAAAGAAAAATGGACAAAGCTTCCTCTGGAAAAAATATCATCTAACATTTTCCCATCCTAATTAAATTATATAATCTTATTTATAGCCACATTGTTAATAATGCATCTATTTGTTAAATGTTGACAATGTACTCAGTGATGTACAAGGCAACGCCTGCCCCTAGAAGTTTGCAGTCTTAACAGACCTACAGTCTAAACAAGCCAGATCACTCCATCCTGCAGAAAAAAACAGAGGGGATGGAAGCTGAACGGAGGGGTTTCAGCTGTGGTGAGAGGAAGGTGTTAAGGGCTACAGATTCTGGAAGCCATGCCCCCTCCTAACTCCATAATTCTCAGAGACCAGGCAACGACAACTATCTCCCAGGCTGAGATGGGACTCACTGCATGGAAGGGTCCTATCTGCTGACTGCCCTCCCCTTGGCAACATGGTAGTAGCTGGATCTCTTATGCCCTTCTTGGAGTCTCTTTGAATATTGGTGGCAGGGTTTCCTGCTGAATGTCAGGACAGATTTGAGCTGGGTTTGGCTCTGCTTTCAGGGGCATGGCTAAAGGTACCCTCCCTGATAGGTGCTGGGGGCAGGATTCAAGGAAGTGCAAAAGATGTGTGAGTCAGGGGGCCTGGGTATGGGCAGAGTGCCTGTAGACTGGGTGCCTATAGAAGCCTAGGATTCTGAGTTATATGATGGGCTGCAGATGTGTGCCTAGGATGTACGAGGATAGGGGGGAGGGAAAAGGGAAGAGACAGAGAATGATTGGGTTGGCAGAGGCATATGGGGTATAAAAGGCAGTGGAGTTCTTCTGCAGAGTGCAGGGGGAGGTATGACAGGGTGGACTAGGCCCCAAAGCTCCCTAGAGTGGCAGTGTGAGAAGCAGCCAATCAAGACCCAGCAATCTAGCATAAAGAAAGCTGCTGGGCCAGAGCCAGGCAGTTCCTCTTTGGAGCTTGAGGAGTGAAGGCTGGGTGACTGGCTGTCTGAGAGAGCAGCAGTGCTGTGGAAAGCTCACTGCGAAGAGCTTACTGCAGACAGGACCGAGGCCTAGGGTCAGCTGCTGAAGACCGGGTGTTTGGCTGGTGGAAGAGCTGCACAACCCTTGATAGGGTGGCGCTGGGACTTTATTGAGTCAAAGCCTTCAGATAAGGGCAAGGACAATGTGGGGCCATGGGGAAGTGGCCCAGGGATTTAGAATAGCAGCAGAACTTTAATGAACAGGGCATGGCAGATAATTGCTATTTACAGGGTGCCTGGACCAGAACCCAAAGAAGTGGGTGGGTCTGAATTTCCTCCTCCCCCACCTGAGCTGTCCATTAGTTTCTGGGGAGGAGGGCAAAGAAGCCTGGTTCTAAGGCAATCCAGAGGAGGGAGCTCTGTGACACTATCCCATCACAGAGCTGGAAGAAATAGTGCAGCATCTCCAGTATTCTGTCTATCCCACTTCAGCCCCCTACCTCGAAGAAACTGGTGCTGCCCTGTAGAATTCTAAAAATTATAATAGAAATTAATAAAATTACTATGGGATAGTTCAAAGAACTTATAGAAATGTATCTTCCATTATTTGCAATGTTGTAACCATGTTGGTCCCAGGACATTAGAGATATAAGGTGGGTAAGGTAATATCTTTTATTGGACCAACTTCTGTCAAAAACTTCTCTTTCACAAACAAAAGTGGGCCCAATAAAAGAGACTACTTCTCCCACTTTCATAGAATTGTAAGATACTGGAACTGGAAGGAACCTTGAGAGGTCATCAAATCCAGTCCCCTGTACTCATGGCAGGATCAAGCACCATCTAGATCATCCCTGACAGGTGTTTGTCTAACCTGCTCTTAAATATCTCCAATGATGGAGATTCGACAAAATCCCCAGGCAATTTATTCTAGTGCTTAACCACTCTGACAACCTCCTTTGCCGCAATTTAAGTCCATTGCTTGTCTTATCATCAAATATTAAGGAGAATATTTTTTCTCCTTCCTCCCTGTAATAACCTTTTAGGTACTTAAAAACCATTATCATGTGATCTTTCAGTCTTCTCTTTTCCAAACTAAACAAACCCAGTTCTTTCATTCTTCCCTCATAGATCATATTTTCTAGACCTTTAATCATCTTTGTTGCTCTTTTCTGGAACTTCTCCAGTTTCCTCATGGCTATGTCTACACTGCGCATTTTTGCTCAAGAAGATGTGCAAATGAGGCGTGGTGATGGATATCGCTGCACCTTATTTGTATACCTAATGAGTCACCATCTTTGTAGAAGGGGCTTTTGTGCAAGAAGGAACTGTCAACACTGCTCTTTCTTGTTCAAAAAAACCCCTTTGCGCAGGAGCCATTCTGCCGCTTATTTTCAGGAAGAACGGCTCCTGCGCAAGAAGGGTTTTTTGCACAAGAAGGAGCAGCATAGACAGCTCCTTCTTGTGCAAAAGCCCCTTCCGCAAAAATGGTGGCTCATTAGGTATGCAAATGAGATGCGGCGATATTCATTGCCATGCCTCATTTGCATATCTTCTTGCACAACAATGCGCAGTGTAGACGTAGCCCATGTGTTCACAGAAATGTGGTGCCCAGAACTGGACACAAAACTCCAGTTGAGGCCTAATCCGGGCAGAATAGAGCGGAAGAAATTACTTCGTGTCTTGCTCACAACACTCTTGTTAATGCATCCCAGAATCATGTTTGGTTTTTTTGCAACAGTGTCACACTGTTGACTCATATTTAGCTTGTAGTCCACTATGACCCTTAGATCCCTTTCTGAAGTACTCCTTAATAGACAGTCATTTCTCATTCTGTGTGTGTGAAACTTATTGTTTCTCCCTAAGTGGGATACTTTGCATTTGTCCTTATTGAACATTGTCCTATTTACCACAAACCATTTCTCCAGTTTGTCCTGATCATTTTGAATTATGACCCTATCCTCCAAAGCAGTTGCAACTCCTTCCAGCTTGGTATCATCTGCAAACTTTATAAGCGTACTGTCTATGCCATCATATAAATCGTTGATGAAGATATTGAACAGATCCAGTTCCAAAACTGATCCCTTCAGAACCCCACTGGTTATGCTCTTCCAGCATGAATGTGAACCACTGATAACTACTCTCTGAGAATGGTTATCCAATAATTATGCACCCACCTTATAGTAGCCCATCTAGGTTGTAATTCCCTAGTTTATCTATAACAGGGTTGGGGAACCTAAGGACCGGGGCCCGGATGTGGCCCCCAGCTTGCATGGATCTAGCCCCCAAGGCTCAGGGTTCCTCCCAGCATTGGGGAGCCCACGCTAGCACTTCAGCCCTCCTGCCACCCTCCCACAGAGCTGGAACACAAAAGTCTACTAGCCTGAGCACCCCCTAGGCTTTGGTGAGAGGAATGTGGGAAGTGTCTTCCTCCTCAGTCAGGAACCATGTCAGTGGGGATTTGTTTGGGGTTTTTTTGTTTTTGAGGGGGTTTGGTTTTTTTTGCACTTCTCATTTGTGTGTTCCCCCCTCCCCCTGACTCATTTTTCTTTCAGCAGCCCCCAATCCAAAAAAAGTTCCCCACCCTGATCTATAAGAATGGCATGGAAGACTGTATCAAATGCTTTATTAAAGTCTAGGTTTACCTAGACTTTGTCTTATCTCTATAGAAAGGTAATCACTTTCTGCTAAAGTCTATATGGTTTTCTATAGGGAAAGATCTGGTCTCACAACCACTCCATATACTGAATCCTTTTTTACTTAAATTAAAGTTCGACATGAAAAGTGCTTGGAGAATCACCTCAGAATAGATGATTTATATGAGGGATCCCAAGAACTCTAGCTGATTTATTTCCTTCCTTCCTTCCTGATATTTTGCTGTCCTGGAACAGAAGGCTTCCCAGTCTTTCCATGAACACAAGAGACTGTAGTTTTGATCACAATTTTAGTAATATTTGTAGCTTGGAGATGCAGACTGGAAGCCTCTAAGATGTGCGTGTGCGTGTTGGAAATTATTGGAGAAGGAGTTAAGGATTTCATTTATGAGAGAAAAAGAAATCACAGAGGTGTTGCATAGTAGACAAGCTGATAATTTCTCAAAGTAATCAAAGTCCATATGGGCTGAGCTTAATGAGTTTGCTGATCAAGGGAATGATTTCTTAAATGCTGTCTTTCTTGTGAGCCAGCCAAGAAAATCGGCAACACCCAAGTGATATTGGATTCATCTTTGCTGATTTGATTAATTTTCAACCTGTTGCAGTCAATTAGAGAGTTTAACTTCTTTTGATAGGTTTCTGAATTCTACCAGATATTAATGCTGCTGCTATTTCCATATATAAACCAACTGTTCTGTTTCATCATGCAGCTGATGTAAATGTTGTTACTTTCCTGCCAACATTCTCTCTTACAAAGACAAATTATATCCTGACTGTCACAGTGAGAGGCAACAGACACAATACATGGTGCATTCAATTTGCAAGGGGACTCTTGGCCCATTGGCAGCAAGTTATATGGTTCAGTGGTGTCCAGGTACCAGGACTATTTGTGGCCCAGATCCCTGCTTCACCAAAGTTTGGGGCCAGGTCTCTCTCTCAGCCCCACCTGCAGCATGTGGACAATTTAAAACTGCCCGGAGCTTCTACCAGCAACACAGCAGGGCTAGAATGGCTTCTTGCAGCTAGCTCCATGTGGCTTCCAGCATGATCCTGTGACCCTGCGGGGGGGGGTGTGTGTTCTGTGCACTGTCCCTGTTCTGAGTGTCCCTGCAGCCAGTGGGAAGTTGTGGGGGTGATGACTGTGAGTAGCAGCATGTGGAGACCCCACAGCCCCCCCCCCACCTATGTGCCCTAGGTAAGCACTGCATCTCACCCTCTCACCTGCACCCATTGAGGACCCCACTCCCTCCCAGAGCCTGCACCTCACCCATTCCTGAACCTCCACCCCCTGCCTTAGCCCAGAGTCTGCATCCCAGGCCCACTGCTACACCCTCATTCCCTCCCTGAACCTGAGCCCTCGTCCTTTTTGCACCCAAACTCCTTCCCACAGCATGTGCCAGCAGCTCCCCTGCACTCCTGTCTCCTGCCCCAGCCCAGAGCTTGCGCCCAACACCCAAATTCCCTCCCACAGCTTGTACCCTCCCCCACCCAAATTCCATCTCAGAGCCTTAGATAGGTGGGGGAAGGGTGTGGAATCTGGGCATACTGGGCACCACCAACATTTCTGCAAACATTCCACCTCTGTCTCAGTGGGGAGGGTGGGTTGGTTGGCTGGCTAACTCCCAGTACCAAAAGTAAGGGGAAGGGACTATGGGAATTCAGGACCCAGAGACTGACAGTCACCAGGAGCAATAGGAAAAGGCCATTGCTCCAGGTCAGCCTGATCGACACGGCAGGCTGGCTAGGGAGGAAGTCCTATCTTCCATATGAGCTGGAATTGCCTGGAACAGAGTGGGACTGAGCTAAGGAGAGAGCTGGAGCCCAGGCTAAGCTGGGGAGCAGGACTGTGCCAGCCAGAGAGAACCAGGGAAACAGCTCCAGAAAGATCTGTGCTGGAAGAAGGGCTGCAGCACCAACAAAAAAACAGAGAAGCAACCCAGGGAGCAGGTCAGTGGGGGAGCAGAGTTGCAGAAGCAGCCCAGAGAGCAGCCCTGTGCTTAGAGCAAAGCTGCAGCAACCTGAGCCAGAAGGGCCAGAAAAGCAGACCTAGGGGCAGAACAGTCCTGGGGCTGGAGTTGAGGCTGGAGCTGGAATAGTCCAGAGCCAGGTGTGGTGAATAACTGGGGAGAACAACAGCAGACCCTAGGCAGTGGGCACAACAGGGGGAGATGCCACCAGCCACGAGGCCTTGCAGGCTGGACTTGCAGGGGTTACGATACCCCTGCAAGTCCAGCCTGCAAGGCCTCGTGGCTGGTGGCATCTCCCTGTGTTGTGCCCACAGGGGGCAGAAGAAGGGGCTGATGCTGGGAAGAAGAGTCCTGCCACCTAATGCCTGAAGCAAGTGTCCAACCCACAAAAACCTTGCAGCACAACCAGGGCCTGAGAATGAGGCCTGGGATCTATGAGGAACAGACTTATATTCCAAAGATGGTTGTTTGTGATGTCCCCATGCCTAGAGCGGGATTATATGTTTTCCTTTAACCATTCCTATGTTTTACCTTATCTTTATATTGACTGCTGTTTAATGAATTGTGTTTGCTTTGAGCTGTATGTAATGATCAGTGGGTCAAGGAAGCATCTAGTGTGGAGTGAGCACCCTGGAAAAGGGACACCCTAGTGCCTATCTTAAATGGCCATGACAGGGTTGGAGGTAGAGCCCTCAGCAGTCCTGATTCCAGCCTTGGTGTGGTTACAAGGACTCTGCCACACGGGAGAGTAGAAGGGGCACCCATTAGATCAGGGAGACCTCTGAGTAAAGGGGGTAGGAGTGAAAACTCAGTTCCTTTCGCTAACCCACTTCCCTGGGGTAATTTATAAGCCAGAAAAGCTCCCCACAATAAAGAGACCATTGCCCCACTTACATATGCTACAGGAATTCTGCTGGCTAGGACAAGATTCCTCTCACCTGCCTGGTGGGATATACTCTAGAGTATACTTTGCTGCCCCTGTGAGCACAAAGTGCACCCACAGTAGCACTTGGTGATGATTTGCTGGGTTTGGGAGTACGAGAGTATCAGAATCACCCAGAACCCCCATTAATAGCTCCTGTTTGTTTCTCATTTGTATTTTATTTTTTAAAAGATTCCCAGCTAGAGCTGGACAGAGGATGACAATTCAGTTTTGCAGCAACTTTTGACTTTTGTTTTTGTTCTGATGTGGAACAAAACCAAAACCTTTTCAATGTTTCTGTGAAAACAGAATGATGTTGGAATGTCTGGACTCAGATCAAAACCTCTGCTTTTTGAGTAGGGATGGGTGTGTATCTGGGGGCTAAGGCCCCGGTCTGAGGCATGGGAAACACACATTGAAGTTACTAATCAGCCTAATTCAAGGCTGAAATCTTCATACTAAATCACTCTATTTCATTTAGAGCAGGGGTGGGGAACCTCGGGCCCAGATGTGGCCCCCGGTTTGCCTGGACCTGGCCCCCAAGGCTCAGGGCCACCTCATCCCCTTCGAATTGGGGAGCCTGTGCTGGCACTCCAGCCCCTCCTCCCCCCCCCCCCACGCTATCCCACCACGAAGCTAGAGCACACAAAATCTAGTAGGCTGGGCCCCCTAGGCTCTGGTGGGGCAAAGGGAATGTGGGGAGTGTCTTTCTCCTTCTCAGTTGGGGCGCCACATCAGTGAAAGGTTTTTTATTTGTTCGGGGGGGGGAGGGGTTGTTTGGTTGGGATTTTTTTGCTTCTCACTTGTATGCAACCCACAATTAATTTTTCTGTGGGTCATTGGCTCCCAACCCCACCCCGGATTTACAGTAAGGACTTGCACCTGCTTCTTACCCATTCCTATGCCCTAATCACCTGCCGATGGGGTCTATCTAATATACTTTTGCTCACCAAAAAACCTTCCCAACAGATGTTTCAGCATTGATGAAATATCATATGGAACATTTTTGACTAATCAGTTCCACTCCAGGCCTGAGGCATACTCAGAGATATTCTATGGGTGCGTCTAGACTACATGGCTCCGTCGACGGAACCATGTAAATTAGTTTACTCGGCATAGTCAAAGAAGTGGGGATTTAAATAATCCCCGCTTCATTAAAATAAAAATGGCTGCCGCGCTGTGCCGACAATCAGCTGATCCAGCACAGCGCAGCAGTCTAGACGCAGAGCGGTCGACAAAGGAAGCCTTTGTCAACCGCGCCACATTTTGTTTTACCTTTGGCTGCAAGCACCTTGGGTCTGGAATTGTCTCTTGCTCTGTGTTTATACAGTGCCTAGCACAGACCTAATTAAGACTGCTGGATGTTATTGCAGTATAATTAATATAATAATCAGATGCAGGCTCCTCAACTCTGTTTTTTGTTTGAAAGCCCACTGATAGCAATACAATGTACTAAAACGATAATTCACCTATCTGTTATTAATGGGAGTTACCAATATAATCAGAGTCCATACAGATGAGATGATAGCTCTCAACAGAGCATTTTAAAATCATATTAGCATGGGCTGTGAACTTTTTAGAAGAAAGGGACTTGTGTATTAGACAACATGGAGATAAATGTCTGGCTAGTACTTCATGGTATTTCTACACAGCAGGCCTAACGTCAAATTAAGGTACACAAATTCAACTACATCAATTGTGTATCTTATGTAGAAATAGCTTAATTCAGCTTTTGGCGCTGTTTACGCAGAAGGAAGTTGAAGGAAGAACACTCTTCCTTTGACTTCCCTTACTCCTCGTGAAATGAGGGTTACCATGAGTCAGAGTAAGAAGTCCTCCAGCTCAACATTATTTCGAAATAAAAGCTTGTAGTGTAGACATGCACTGTGTTATTTTGGAATAATGCCAGTTATTCCGAAATAACACTGCTGTGTAGACGTAGACTAAGGCTATGTCTACACTGCAGGTTATTTTCTGATTCTTTTTTTGGAAGAGGCTTTTCTGACATTTGGCCCGTCTACACGGGGCCAAATGTGGGAAAAACTTCCTCTTTTGGAACAGCCCTTATTCCTCATAAAATAAGAAATACAGGGCTTCTGAAAGAGCGCACCTGCTTTTTTGGAAACTAATCTGAAAAAATGGATGCGTTCCCTGGAGGTATCCCAGAAAAACTCTGTAGCGTAGACATAGCCTTAGATGACTTTACTGCTCTAAAAGTGATGCAGAGCACAACATGTTTTACTTATGTAAAGGGGACAGACACTGGTTTTCCACAGATGGAATTGAACTTGTTACCTTAGGGGCAAAAGTCATATGCCTCTACCACATGCGCTAAAAGCCAACTGACCCCTAGCTAAGGCACTAGAACAAACTTCACTCTCCCTTGTCAGTAGTCTCAGTGCCTCTGGGTTACACGTAATCAGTATTGTGCTGCTCAGCACACTGGGTGGGGCCACTGTACTGTGCTGATGACAAATTTCCGATGAGCTATGACATCTTTCAGGCATAAGGTCCCAGGGATACATCTTTAGATACCAAGAACAGTTGAGTTCTATTTCTGCCTCTGCCACCAAGTGGCATTGGGCAAACCACTTCACAACTCTGTGTCACAGCTTCTCCCTCTACAAAATAATATTTACCTTCCTCCTTAGGAGGTGTTTGGATTAATTAATATTTATGCAGCACTTTGGAAATGTAAAACACTATGTAACGCAATAGATTTCTGTGGTGAACTAATGGTCATTATTAATAAAATCCCATAGCACTTTTGCAAGATTAGGGCTACAGTCCTTATCAAATTCCTAGTAGTTCAAGTCAGGCAGTTACAACCTGTCTAGCTGACTTCTGCTTGTAATTAAACCGAATATATTTTTCTCATTGCTTCCTGAAAACATTTGTGCAGTGCTGCTAGTACAGTAAATCTGTCTTGTTTCCCATTACACGAGAATTTCTGAGCTCAGTAAGTGCAAACTCTGGAATTAAAAATGCCATAAAAATGTACAGTATTATAGATAGTCTACATAAGCAAAGGCTCTTGAAGGACCTTATAAAAGAATATTTCCATGAAAACACATCAGACTGATAGTATAGCTCACCCATTAGGGCTGTTTTTGACAGAATATGGCTCCAAGAAAAGATTGTGTAATTATGCAGGACAAATCCATCACTGCGGTTCCTCAAAAAAATCACTAGATGGCACTGAGAGAACCAGCAATACTTCATGACACCCCTAATGAAACTAAACAGCTGAGCTTTCATTGGGTCAGTGTTTCATTAAGATTTATAAGAACTTTTTCCAGAAAGTAAAGCAGTTGTGACATAACATGATAAATTGAACGATCAAGTGTACATTACTGATGGATACTGGGCTTTAATTTACTTAAACATCAATAACATAAACAAATCAAGGTGACATCCCAAGGAAATGTAATAGCTTTTCGTTTATTGAAAACTTGTGGTAGTTCACAGAAGCCTCTGTTTGGGTCTGTTCCTGAGTGGTTCTCAGCTATATATTGGAAATTCTGGTATATGGTTTTCTGATTAGGGATGTGAAAAGTTAACCATTAACTGGTAGGGGCTGGAGGCTGCTCCTGCCCTGTAGGGGGCAAGCCGCGGACAGGGGCTGGTCCTCATCTGGAGCAGCCCCCGTCTGCAGCAGGCCTTGGTGTGCCGCAGGAAAGAGCTTCTCCAGTGGAGCAGCCTCTGTCCACTGGGAGTCCAGCCAGCTAAGCACGGGGGCTGCTCTCATCTGGAGCAGCCCCTGTCCACGATGGGTCCGGATGCCCTGCAAGCAGGGGCTGCTCCAGCATCTGTAGCAGCCGCTGTCTGTGGGGAGGCCAGCCTGCCACAGACAGAGGCTGTGCCAGAGGGGGCTAGGAGCTGGCGGTCAGCCCCAGTACCTGGCTGGGAGGGGGAGCCCCATGGGATGGGGATTGCTCCAGCTGGGCTGATGTGGTTTTCTGCACGGATCCTGCTTATTTGCTTAACAAGTAAAGGTTAAACTGATTAGCCAGGATTTTGCATCCCTAATTCTGATAAATTGATTAAGAAGCAGTTATCAACGGTTCTCTGTCAAAGTGAAAGTGCCTACCTAGTGGGCTCCCTAGTGAATTCTGGATAGTCAGTATTTTAATTAATCAATTAATCAGTATTTTAATTAATGATTTGGATAATGAAATGGAGAGTGTGCTTACAAAATCTGCGGAGGATTCCAAGTTGGAAGGGGTTGCAATCACCTTGAAGGACAGGATTAGAATTCAAAACAACCTTGATAACTTAGAAAATTGCTCTGAAGTCAACAAGATGAAATTCAACAAAGACAAGTGTAAAAAGACTTCACATAGCAAGGAAAAATAAAATCCAAAATTACAAAATGGAGAATAACTGACTCAATGGTAGTACTGCTTGATAGGATCTGGGGTGTTACAATGGTTCATAAAATTAATGCATCAACAATGAGATGCAGTTGCCCTAAAGACTATCATTCTGGGGTATATTAAGAGGAATCTATTATATATTTTGAAGAGTTTGTTTGTATGTGGATTTGCTTGTGCAAAATAATGTCACACTTTGCTATTACCTACAGATACGAAATTTTTCATAAATAATCCTGCCACTTAAATTAGCCAAAGGCACTATTGGATAAAAGGTTTAAATAATTATTTTTGTTTTTCATTTGGAAAAAAAGTCATGACTATTATGATTAGAGTTCATAAAAAATATTTGCTAACAAAATTAAAGTTGCCTATTCAACTGTGAGTGCAAAAAAAATTTTACTGTTACAAATAACAAATTTCAAATTAGTTATGGAAAGAAGTAATGGTAGCTTTATGAGTTTCTGATTCAAATTTACTATATATGGTAATTATTCAATAAAATGAAAACTGTGTGAAGTTGAAATCCTACAAATTTAAAACTGTTCTTTTATTTCCCTTTTGCAAGCACATTAATTTAAAATTTCAATTACATATATTTAATTTCTTGAACTTTCCTATAAGTGTAATCTACACAAAATGAATGACGGGCCTCACCTGCTGGTGTGATATATAAGAAGGTAATTGTTTCACTCTGCTTGACACAAATGAGGTCTCAGGAGTACTGTTTCCAGTTCTGGTTGCCACACAAAATGTGGCTAAACTGGAGAGTGCTTGAATGAGAGCATCCAAATTATTAAAGGTTTCAAAAATCTGACCTTTGAGGAAAAGTTAAAAATAACTGCATGTATAAAAGTTTCAGAGGGGTAGCCGAATTAGTCTGTAACAGGAAAAAATTAAATCTGGACTTCTAATAGTCCAGTCATCTGAAGAAGTGGGTTGTGCCCACAAAAGCTCATGATGCCATCTACATGTTTTGTTAGTCTTTAATGTGCATGTATAGTCTTGAGAAAAGAAGACTAAGTAGAGAACATAATAGCAATTTTCAAATCTGGAAAGGGCTGTTACAAAGAGGAGGGGGATCAACTGTTCTCAGTGTCCACTGAAGGTAAGAAAAGAAATAATGGACTAGAGCTCAGAGAGGGCAAAGGAGCTTTAGAGCTTGTTTAAAAAGAAACTATTAACTGGAGCTAGAAACTTTTTCGTTCACACCTGCAGCAGCCAAATGGCACAGCTACAGCATAGCACTTTGGTGCATTCTGATGTCACACCCCCATCATTCATACCGTGACAGCGATGTAGCCTTTGAAGATTTTTCCTACCACTAACCTAACGAAAGGATAGTTAAGCTCTGGGTAAGCTCTGGAGCAGGCTTCCAAGGACAATTGTGGAATCCCTTTTCACTAGCTCCTTTCCCTTATTTAAACCACTAACCAGAGGACACAAGATGGGTTTGGCTAAGCAATTGATGTGCTGTGGCAGTTATTACAATCACAATACAAGTACTGCACTTCTGGTTTCCCCTTGTCTGTCCCAATCATTTCACCCAACATCCCCACTTTCTTCCAAGAGTTGTTCTTGCTGAGTTCAGCATTTCTATTAGTCTCACTTTCACCCTAATACACTTGCAGCCTTAAGCATTACATGGCCCCTGTCACACAGAGATTGCCACTCCACTCAAAATTAACCCAAGCCAAGTTCCCTCTCGACCAAGTTCCTTCTCTGACACAGCATGTAAGGAAGTAGATCCTCGATATCGCACATTCTGATCAGGGCACTCTCTGATCAGGGCACTCTCACCATACTCATCTGTATGCCTCATGAAAATGGATGCAATGTCACTTACTCAAGATCTGAACTGATCTCAATAACTTTATATTGAGCCAGGATCTGACTTCCCAACCTATAGTTTCTCCACGGCTTTCTTTGTCTGTTATTTTCCAACCATCCTTTATAGACTGATAGAAATGCAGGTCTAAAAGAGATTTCAAGAGATCGTCTAGTTTCTCCTCTTGTACCGAGGCAGGGCTTCCTTCACCTGTCTTTCCTTCACCTGTCTTTTCCTTTCCAGTTTTCCTTTCTCAGGTGGGCCTGCATTAGAGCAGGGAGCTGGACTTGATGACCTTGTAGGGTCCCTTCCAGTCCTACATTTCTAAGATTAACAAAGAATTTTAGCAGATAGATGAGCTGAAACTGAAATTCAAGGTCAAAAATTCCAAGAAGCTTGGGGAAATCTGGATCCAGATTCAGATCAGAAGCCAGTTTCAAAGTCTTAGTATTTGTATTTCAAATATTTTAAAAATCCCAGAGGAAAACATTAGTAGAAACATTTTAGATGTCTTCAGAGGAAAAGGCTCAAAATAATTTTGCATTCATTTTTCAAACGGGTCTGACAAGATGAGAATGGACACTAATGTAGAAACTGGGACAGATATACATGCTCCATGCTAGCAAGGGAAGGAATGTGTTACTGGGCTCCCCTAAAGGAGAGGAAAAATACATGTCCTGCTTAGAAGTGAATAATCAGCTGTCAGTCCCGGAGGGAGGGGCTGACAGGGCTCATTAATGAACTAATTATTTTAAAAGGCATGTTTGAGCTATAGGAACACATGGTTTGAGGGAGGAATATGTAAAGAGCTGTGCCTACACTGCCCAAGTCTGAACAGCACACGGAGTAGAAGCTTTGGATTTTGGTTTTAGATTGTTTGTTTTCTTACAAGATTTTGTGAGTTGCTTTTTCCAGAGAATCTGGAACATGCTGTATTTCGTACTGACGACAGGCCTGTGCCTTGTGATCTGAACCTAAAGTCAGCTGGACCACAGCTTTTAATAGAAATTAACAGTATGCTTTCTGTAAAATAGGTTTTTGGAGTTTTATTCTGCATTTTCCATTTCTCCCAAGTTTTTACATACATAATCTTTTAAGGATTTGTATACATAATACCCATCTAAGGAGTGGTTGCCTTTATTACAAATTGCCACTGGCTATTTTTTTTTCAGTCTGTTTAAGTTAAACCAAAGCCTAGGGCGTGTGTTTGTTCTTGGGAAGTGTGTAAATGTAAAAATTCCTAGGAATCGTGTAGGCCAATATAATATGCACAACTCTCTCAAATTTTCATAGAAAACTCTCTTCTTATTGGAAGCAGTTAATGAGTCTTGCTATGGGACCCAGAGATCATTGCCAGATCTGGACTCTAATGTACCAAGGGAGGTTGGGTACATTTCAAAGGATGGGGTCCCTCATTAAAACATTCTGGACTTTGTTCTTCTCTCACTTAGACATCTATAAATCAGGAGTAACTCCACTGAAAGCAATAGGGTTTTACTGGTATAAAGTTGGGGTAATAGAGATCAGATCAATAAAACAAGGTAATTATTAATTTGAGAACCTCAGCAGATCTTTATTATAGTATCTTGTGAGGAAAGAGGGCAGTGATAAGTTAGCCATCTATCAGGCAGGAACATAAGCATTATGTCAAAGAGTATGTGCAAACAGGACTTGCAAGAAAACTGTAACTGTTCAATGGAAAAGTTCAGAATTATTTGGTGTATGTTTCAAAGTAGTTTGTAATACAGTAATAAACATCTGGTAAACCACACACTAGGAAGGACGTTTAAAGCAAGCTACAGGGGCTGACTCAAATATCGACATTTAATTTAGGAAAGTAACCTGTGATGCAGACAGAGATGGGCTTGTTGGATTAATATAATTGAGAAATTGGGGAAGGCTGTAACCCCATACCACAATCTCAGAATGCTACAGCCTGAGACCAGGTGAAGGGTTAGGGTTAGAGAAGGTAGAGAAGCTAGAGGGTGCTATCAGGAAGGACTAGAAAAGCACAGCTTGTCCTGCAACAATGGTACAGGTCAACTTTACAGCAGTGATTTCAGTGGGAGTTGAGGGTATTTGGTGTTTTGCAGTGGTGGTCAGCTCACTGTAGCATAGGATCCCTGGGTAATCCTGTTAATCTACAGCTATAGATCTAATCAGCAGTGATTGTAACCCCTGAAGGTAAGTGCTATATTCCTTCAGATACAATTCTTATCTCCCGAAGTAGGTGCAGTTTCAAAACAGTGGCTTTGTCCATGTATAATTAGATGTAGTCAAACTGGAATGTACA
Organism: Pelochelys cantorii; assembly: GCA_032595735.1. Lineage (NCBI taxonomy): Eukaryota > Metazoa > Chordata > Testudines > Trionychidae > Pelochelys > Pelochelys cantorii. The sequence continues at coordinate 305,284,804 of CM064326.1, read as the reverse complement.
TTGTGCAGCACTCAAACAAGCCTTGGGAGGGCTCCATCCCCAGGCTGTTTGTTAAATTGCATATTTGCAGACATTAAATCTGCCTGGCCTCAGTGGAAAATGTGATCATAGGAACATCTTGTTGATTCTTAAAGTTTCCACTAGGAATGCTTTGCCACACAACACCCTTTCTCTTTGTGGGAGCCTTGCTCACATAATTAATAGCTTGTCCTAAAACTCAACATGTCAGTTTGAATAATAAAGCCCAGATGATGAACTTTAAAAAAAAAGTACAACAAAAACATAAAATGTATGAGCATTTAGGTTTTTCCAAAGTGGATTGTTTTCTACCTCTGTTTCCAATAATTCTCCTTTTAATTTCATTATGTCTGTTACAAACTTGCTATCTCATATCATTCTCCACAAAAATGAATCTCAGAGTTTAATCATGGAAGATTAATAAACACATTTGTCTTGCTGCTTTTACTAACGGACACTAATATTCCAACTAATCTCTAGACTTGGCATACTATATATTGATTACATGTTCAATTTCATTCTTGTTTTAAATGTAATCGAGTTCAGTCGTTTCCAAACTTTTAAGCCCAAGATCACTTTTTAAATGTCAGGGCAACCCAGTATCTCCCCAACCCCGTCCCCAAGGCCTCACCTCTTCCCTGAGGCCCCGCCAACTCCATTCCTCCTCCCCCTTCCATCACTTGCTTTCCCCCATCCTCATTCACTTTCACTGGGCTGGGACAGGGAGTGTAAGCTCGGGCTGGGACCAAGGGATTTGGGAGCAGAAAGGGATGAGAGGTGCAAGCTCTGGGAGGGGATTTGGATGCAGGAGAGGTCTCCAGGCTGGGGCAGAGTGTTGATGGTGCAGGAGGGGGTTTAGGGTGCTGAGCAAGAACCAAAGAAGAAAACCCCAGAATGTTTGTGGGAAGCAGGGCTTTGCATTTCCCCCCTCAGCACTCTCTAGCATGCTGGACAACTGCCTCTTAGGCTGGTAGCCCAAGGGAAAAGCCACAGGGCTTGGTGGAGTTTGCTTGAACACAAGCCATGTAATGGGGTGGTCTGGGCTGTTGCCTAACTCCATCTGCATTCCGAGCAGAGGCAGTGCCTTCCCCTCAGTGCTCATGGCACCAGGCCCAACTCCCAATAGCAACTGGTTAGCTGGTTTGTTACAATTGGCCCCACCCCAGAACTCCCTGCTGAATGCACAGGGGCAATCCATGCAAGCAGCGCTGCCTCTCCTCCTGAGGCCGTGGGGGGCCCTACTCAGAGAAATACCTTCTTGCTGGCAGCGGCCAGGCATGGTCCCTCAGTCTCTCCTCATAAGTCATGTGTCATTAGCATTCTTGGCTACAAGGACACACTGTTGACTCATCCAGCTTCTCATCCGCAAACTTGGTGAGGGTGCAATCCATCCCCCCATCCAGGTCATTAATATAGACGTTGAACAAAACCGGCCCTAAAACCGATCTTTGGGGCACTCCGCTTGAAACCAACTGCCAGCCAGACATTGAGCTGTTGATCACTAGCCATTGAGCCCAACAATCTAGCCAGCTTTCCAGCCACCTTACAATCCATTTATCCAATCCATACTTCCTTAAATTGCTGGCAAGAATATTGTGGGAGACCGTATCAAAAGCTTTGCTAAAGTCAAGGTATATCACATCCGCTGACTTCCCCATGTCCACAGAGCCAGTTACTTTATCATAGAAACTAATCAGGTTGGTTAGGCATGAATTGCCCTTGGTGAATCTATGTTGACTATTCCTGATCACTTTCCCCTCTTCCAAGTGCCTAAAAATGGATTCCTTGAAGATCCCCTCCATGATTTTTCTGGGGACTAAGGTGAGGCTGACAAGTCTATAGTTCCCTGGATTGTCCTTCTTCCCTTTTTTAAAGATGGGGCACTACATTTGCCTTTTTCCAATCATCCAGGACCTCTCCCAACCTCCACAATTTTCCAAAGATAATGGCCAAAGTCTCTTCAATGACATTTGCCAACTCCCTCAGTACCCTCACATGCATTAAATCTGGACCCATGGATTTATATGTCTAGCTTTTCTAAATAGTTCTTAACCTGTTCTTTCTCCACTGAGGGCTGCCCACCTCCTTCCCACACTGCATTGCCTAGTGCAGTAGTCTGGGAGCTGACCTTGTCTGTGAAGACAGAGACAAAAAAAGCATTGAGTACTTCAGCTTTTCCCACATCATCTGTCATTAGGTTACCTCCCTCATCCAGTAAGGGCCCCACACTCTCCCTGATCACCCTCTTATTCCTAACATGTTTGTAGAAACCTTTCTTGTTACCCTTCACATCTCGTGCCAGCTGCAATTCCAATTGGGCTTTCACCTTCCTGATTACTCCCCTGCATTCTCAAGCAATATATTTATACTCCTCCCTGGTCATCTGTCCAAGTTTCAATTTCTTGTAAGCTTCCCTTTTGTGTTGAAGCTCGCCAAGGATTTCACTACTAAGCCAAGCTGGTCACCTACCACATTTGCTTTTCTTACTGCACATCAGGATTGTTTGTTCCTGTGACTTCAATAAGGCTTCTTTAAAATACTGCCAGTTCTTCTGGATTCCTTTGCACTTCATGTTAGCATCCTAGGGAATCCTGCCCATCAGTTCTCTGAGGGAGTCAAAGTCTGCTTTTCTGAAGTCCAGCATGTGTATTTTGCTACTCTCCTTTCTTCCTTTTGTCAGGATCCTGAAATCTACCATCTCATGATCACTGCTTCCCAGGTTGCCACCCACATCTACTTCCCCTACTAATTCCTCCCTGTTTGTGAGCAGCAGGTCAAGCTGTGCATGGCCCCTGATTGGTTCCCTCAGCACTTGTGATCACTAGAGTCCAGTGTTGTTCTCTCCTGGGGCTCCATGAAATGAGAAGAGAGGGGTTCTGGTTTTGTCGTGGTGGGGGAGGTTCAGAGTACATCATGCCTGCTGCCTGCCCACTCCACTGCAGGCAAGAGAAACCCCAGAATGCACTGCATTGTAAAGAAACCCAAATCAACTGTGCTAGCTAAGGGAAGGTGGATTGTAGGGAGTGGGAGATTGGGAGCCAGGCTCATAGGGAAGAGGAGGGAAATGATGAAGAGCAAGTGAGGTGAGTGCTGGGAGTGGAAGGAAAGTAGGGATCTTGTGGAACAGAGGAATAGGCATGAGGCTGGGAGTGGAAGGGAGGCAAATGTGCGGTTTGCCAATATAGCTTATTTTGCTGAGAGAGGCTGATAAAAACACTGGTTGTGGTGGTCCCACAGATAGCTCACCATGGTACAAACACCTGTACAGAGCCACATGTCCACATAATAACCATTCCAGTCCCACCCTGTCTTTGATGAACACTCCAGAAAGTGACTGGATTTTTTTGGAGAAGGCCGAGGCACTTCCCCTCCCCTGTCTGAAGTTAGATCAGCGCCCTCCTTGGTAGTTCCTTTCCGCCCTCACTTGCTGCTGCAGCTGGGGAGCCTGCAAGGACCAGAGACTGTGGGAGATTCCCACATGTAGTCTCTTCTGGATGACTGTGGAAAGGAAGCACCCTGACCCATTGGGCATTGCTGGAACTTGTTCTGTGCTACAGACACAGCTCCTGCCCAGGTTAGGAGGCGGGTGATGAGCAGTTTTCTACTGAATCCTCTTCAGGATCAGAGGAGGGAACCTAGCAGCAATTCAAAGAGTGAGGCCAGCCTACATCCCTCTCAACATCTCCCTGTCCCTGTAAGCACCTTTCACAGAAAAGACCACAATACCTGCTGAGAAGGCATCTATCAAATCAGCCTGGGCTACTGGTAAGGTGCAGCCTATACACTGAGTTCATATGAGTTAAAGCACCATCTGCTACTGGAGAACAAAGTGGGAGAGGGGAGATGTGGGAGATTGACTATTAGAGACTTCATGATTGACAGGTTGGGGACAGCTGATCTAGTTAATATAAACTTTCAGGCTATAAAAATGCATTTTAACAAAGGATTTATATAAAAGGCTACATTTTAAGTATTATTTTAGCATGTGTGGTGTGAAAAAGTAAGTATAGGTTTATTATATATAGTTAATACAAAGCTCACAGAAGCGACTGAAAAATATTCTTGTTTACTTCAACGGCCTTTGCATCAAGCGTATAATACTTAATTATATCTCTGTGTTCGCTAAAATGCTATAAACAGTTATTTCTAATTCTCTAATACACAGTTCTGCTACTGAAAGCATGAACTGCAGGTATGGTTATCTTTCTCCCCTCCCCGCTTATCTATATGAATAAGGGAGTCTGTAATTTTCCTAGTAGGGATAAGCATTTGTAAGGAATATCACTCAGTATGACCTAGGACATGAGCACTCCTGGCGGTCAGAAGAAAACTTCTCCAGCGGGGTATAATTCCATAAGGCTACGTCTACGCTGCAAGTTTTTTGCGGCAGAAAATATGCTAATGAGGGATTCATCAGCAAAAGTCATGATCTCATTAGCATATTTTCTGCCGTTTCTTTTTGCACAAGGCATTTTTGCGCAAAAAGCAGCAGTGTAGCTGCTTCCATTTTGTGCAAAAACTCCATTTTGCACAAGATCCTTATGCCTCTCTGGAGGCTACACTGCTTCTTTTTGCACAAAAACCCCTCGCACAAAAAGACCTGCAGAAAATATGCTGATGAGATCATGACTTATGCTAATGAGTCCCTCATTAGCATATTTTCTGCCAGAAAAACTTGCAGTGTAGACGTAGCCTTAGTGTCTCTCGCTCTTATACCTTCTTTTGAAATCTCAACTACCAGCTATTTCCCCTGACCCAGGAAAACATTTTTAACGATTTTTCTTAAGGTGAGATTCTCATCACTGTGATAACACCATTTCTGCTGCATTATATGGCTATTTCCCAAATGTTTATGGGGATGGGACATTAGACATGGTAGAATGGAACAGTCTTCAGAATTCGGATGTATGTTCACAAGCTGCATTTGTAGTACTTAAGCAGCTTCATTACAGCATACATTAAAGATGAATGTAAGCTAATTCCATTAATTCTTCATTCTGAGCCTTACAGAATTGTGTGGGAAGGAGGGACTGTACTAATCACACAAAATAATATAGTCTACTCTATATTTGAGAGAGTCTGTGCATCTGTCTGTCTGTGCATCAGTGAGTCTGTTTGTTCAAGAACTCCTTCCAAATGGTAAGAGCTAGGATCACCCAGGGAGACGCTGCCAGCTGGGAAGCATGGTCCCCTCTGCCCTGGGCTGGTTCTGTGGAGGAGCCAATGGCCAGGCAGCATTAAGGATGTTAAGTACTGGGTAATTGACTAACCAAATAGTCAATGCATTTTGCATCAACTATTAGATTAGTTGATAGGGCCACCTCCACCTTTGACATGTAACAACAGCTCTAGGGCTATTGCTACACTTCAAAGGCAAAAGTGCCACATGGAGCCCAGGGTCAGCTGGGGACTCCCCAGCTGACCCTGGGCTCTGTGTGGCGCCACAGCAGCATTTCAAAGCAGCAGCACTGCACAGAGCCCAGGGTCAGCTGGGGAGTGCTCAGCTGATCCCAGGCTCCACGCAGCGCTGCCGCTTTGAAATGCTGCATGCAGCCTGGGGACACCCCAGCTGACCCCGGGCTGCATGCAGCTTTTCAAAGCGGCAGCACTGCATGGAGCCCGGGGTCTGGCCCCAGGCTTCAAGCAGCGCTGCCGCTTGGCAGTACCTCTATTCTCCCCCTCCCCTTGCTGCCTTTATCTGATAGAGGCAGCAAGGGGGTAAGCGACTAGTCGACTATCCTGTCAACTATCCGCTAAGCATTTGCCCCAGGAAGCAGCTGTCAGCCACCTCAACCCTCTTCCCTGAGCTATCCATGTTTTGCCCTGACTCCTGCACCACACACCCATCCCTGAGCCTACTTTCTGCCCTGATTCCTGCACCCCCACACGTACTCCTTGCCTTGAAGGATCCAATCAATGCCAGGTCAATCTTCTAGTATATTTCATTTTTATCTCAAGTTTTCCATAAAGAAGAGGTAGTTTTTCACCTTGATATTGCAAAAAAAAAAAAGTTTAACTGGAGGAAAGGGTGGAGTATTATCTTTGATTAATGAATATGTTATTCTTCACATGTGAATAGTCATGGAGACAAAACTGATATTGCTCTCTACTGAAGGTTTTTCAAAAGCTGTGTCTCTGTGAATGCTATTTTGGAGGTGAAGGGTATGAAAATAATTAATGGCATATGGAGTATTTCATCTCTATCTTTTTGTTGAAAGAAAGGCCAGGTTAGCAGTGACCCAAAGTTAATCTGAAAGCTAGCTGGCAGTTTATATGAAATGAGTTTGCAGTCTCATTCAGTTCCCAAAGGAAACATGTTGACATTACAAAACTCAGATCACAGATGCCCCTTTGTTTGCAGTCAGTTGAGGCACAGGTGTTAGAAAGGAAAGAGCTTTATTAATGGCAAATCCAGAAGTAGCATGGAAGAAGCAACACTAAGTTCCACATCTAGTAAAACCTTCAATCTTAACTCATCAAGTGCACAGAGAATTGAAACATATTAACAGAACAGTGTGAGGAGTCTGGCAGTGCTGACATCCATTCTATGGGTAAATGGCCATTCTCTAGCTATGTCAGTCCAACTCAGTTGATATAGGTTCCAAGGCTCCCAGGGATGTAAACTGAGAGCTCTTACATGGAACCATGAGCATGAGTGTGGAATTGGTAAAGTAGGTTAATATCCCCAAGATTTGACAAGAGGAAGACAGCTGGGTACATCCAAATGTACCCCTTCTCTGCCTCCTCCATATCTCATTATATTTGTGGCTGTTCTTCTCGCCACATTTTTTTGGTATCCTATCTGGGATTCCCAAAAGCCCAGGGACATCCCTGTCAACCTCCTCCTGGCACTGGCTAAAATGACCATCCCTCTACCAAGAGGGAGAAGTTGAGATGATAGGGGAGCTGGCTTTTTCTGTGATTGTGGGCTCATAACCTCACACTTTTCTGGTCACCCATCGAACCAGAATTTCTTTGGTTACTTTCATATCTTCTTGGAGTGGCGGGGATTGTCAGGTTCTCTGTTTGATGGCCCCTTCTGGACTGTTAATTTTATCCTTATAGCTTCACTTCCATTCCTTTTTTTTTTTTTTTTCATTTTTGTCCCCTGGAATAGGGTTGTTCATATAGTCCCCCCTCATTTTTATAGATGAAGCTTGCTTACTGGGGACTTCAGCCATCCCTAGGGAGTCAAATAGGCCTGCTGTTGTGACTGGCACTAAACTCACTACAAGAAAAATTCTGTTTTAAACAACATACTAATTTCATGACCCAGCATGTTGCTATAGCCTAGCTGCAAATGTCCTTTCTAATGAGAGAAATAAAACACCACATATTAAATGCTCAGATTGTAAAAGTCACTTTTATCTTGACTGTTTCTCAACCACATCCCATATAACCACATTCCTTTTATACAACCTTGAATATTGCCCCAAGCCTTTTAAATATCTACAGTAAGGAAGACTACTTGTTAATGAAATCTGGCAAGATGCTGCCAATCCATCTCTCTACTATATCAAACAGAAATTCGCAACAACCAGCTGCTTAAAAGACTTCAGAAAAGGTGTTCTGATACCTAAGGGAGGATACTAAGAAATAATATATTCAACAGGATGCAGGGAGGCCATTTTGAGGGTAATATATTTTCCTCACTGTGGTGGTGTCAGGCTATGTCTACACTGCAGCCTTTTGTCGGCAGAGACAATGCAAATGAAAAGCTCATTACCATTTGTCACACTGTCATTTGCATATTGTCTTCCGATGCTTTTTGTAGAAGAGGTTTTTGTGCAAAAACAAGTAGTGTAGATGGGGCCATTTTGTGCAAAAAAAACCCTTTTGCGCAAGATCCCATATGCCTCAAAAAAGGAGGTATACAGGATCTTGCACAAAAGGGTTTTTTTGTGCTAAATGGCCCCGTCTACACTGCTTGTTTTTGCGCAAAAACCTCTTCTGCAAAAAGCATCGGCAGAGAATATGCAAATGACGGCACAACAAATGCTAATGACCTCTTCATTTGCATTGTCTCTGCCGACAAAAGGCTGCAGTATAGACATAGCCTCAGATTTCTAGCCAAGGATCATAACACACTTCACCAATATTAATGAATTAAGCCTCACAACTGTGAGGAAGAGAAGCATTGCTATTCCTATTTGATATATAAATAAACGAGCATAGGGAAACACAGGAAAGCCTCAGACCTGAGCCAGTGTCTGTTAGCATGAGCACCTTCACTCATAGGGATTCCCACTGAAACAGGAATTCATGTTTGTTGATCCCAATGCCATTCTACAGCCAAAGTCTATGAAAAGCCTTATCTCTTAGTCTTGCCATTAAAATACAAGACTAGCTATTCTCCTTGCCAAAAGCAAATCTGTGTAATTAACAAGGGTTTCGTTTGGCATCAATTTCGGAGTAAAAGGCAAAGAAGATGATGTTCTTTCCTCTTCTCTATTAACAATACTGTCATTATGCAAATGAGGCAACTAGTATGATAATTGCATTAGAAACTCAGTAGATGAAGTAACACTGTAGTGTAGGCCATCATTAACATGCACTACAAGTGGTTGCCCTTAGAGAATAAAATTACCTGCTGCTTTGGCTTGATTCTGTGTTCTATATGTAGGAGAGGAGAGTGATTTTGTTCAGTGGTTAGCTCTTTCTACAAATGAAGGAAGTTAAATAAGGCTGACTTCCAAGAGATGTAGAAACATATAGAAAATATTGCAAAAATGGAAGAGATTGCACTGTTAGCATTGAACAGAAGCCTTGTCTGTGTACCAACAAAGACAGTCTTACTGGGTACTTTGTTCTATGTCTCTGAGGTTAAACTGTACCTGTTGTAAGGTACAAGCACCTACACTTTTTAAATTTAATTTTTTTTTTAAATTTCATACATTCAGCTTTGATCAGTCAAGCAAGGGTTTGTAGGCAGCTCCTGTACAAACACGCCAGGCAGCTCCAGTCCACTTTCTTCCTCAGCTTGCACTGCTGCTACTATTTTAGTCCTTGAACTCTTCCAAATGGAACTATTCATCATGCCAAATGATGGGCTTTAGGCTTCCCTCCATTGTGCATGACACTCTAGACAGGAGCAAAAGCTCCAGAAAGCATGCGGATACCTTGATGCAGAATGCATTATAAATAAATAGGTATATCAAAGAGCAAAGGCAAATATCAGCTAAAATTGCAGAATGGGGAAAAGAATGGCTCTAAACAGTGTGTTCCTCTGATGTGGGAGTCCACAGAGGTTGCTCCATATTGACACAACATGATTAGGGATTTTGGAGGCTCTCCAGGGAGTTATACTGAAGGAAGCATCATCACAAAATGTGTGCATTCAGCCTTGCACTCTCTAATCACGTGTGGTTTTTGTTTTGGGAATATTTTATTCTCTAAGGTACCTTTTTTTACATATGTTATTGTAATGTTACCCAGGTCTACATTAAAACCAATATGTTCTGCCAAGTATGAACTCAGGTTTCCAAAGCTAAATGGTTACCTCACCACTTTTCTCTTTACTGTCTTCCTTTTCGCATAACACAGTGCTAAGAAGCAGGGCTGTCCTTAAGCATACACAGCATACATTGCTGTATAGGGCACCCAAAAATCTGGGATACCATTCTCTTCACTGGTCCCAGCTGAAATCCTCTTCTCTAGCCCCTGCCCTGTGCTGAAACAGCAAACTTCTCCCTGCCCCCAACCCCATCCCCCCCTCACTTGCTCCTTAGCCAGCTAGCTGAGATAAGAAGATTGCTAATGGTGCAATAGCCCGGCCCACCGCTGCCTGGAATGGAGTCCCTCGCTAGACCCTGTCTGCGCTGAGCTGCTTGGTCTCCCTGGGGAGAGGAACAGGACAGGAGGAGCAAAAATTGCAGGTGAGTGAAGGAGAGGGAGGAGCCGGGCCAAGCGGGGAAGAGACAGAGGGAAGAAGGGACTTGAAGTGCGCTCACTGTCTCTCATACACAGAGACTAGCTTTCACATCCACATACCTCTGCCTCTCACAAGTCACAGTCCCCTAACACAGATCGTCACACACACACAGAGCCTCACACACTCCCCAACACACACTCTGTCACACAGTCCCTCAGCACACATGTGGGTGCATCTACACTGCACTGTTCTTCCGGAATAACAGCGTTATTTCGAAAGAAAATCTAAATAATGGAGGGCTTTTTCCGATGCTGGTGAACCTCATTCCACGAGGAAAAACACCACTTCCTAAAAAGCTTTTTCAGAAGACGCTGTGTGTAGACCAGGGGTTTCCAACCTGGGGTACGCATACCACCAGGGGGTACGAGAAGCTTGTCAAGGGGGTACGGGGAATATTTGGTAAATAACTAGATTATCCTAATTGAAATATTCCAAAAAGTAGTAGTGTTAGTGAAAAAAGTTGTGGATTCTAGAGTCTAGAATTTATTTCCTTTCATATTGAATAGGGGGTACGGGAAGGTTTACTAAAAGCCAAGGGGGTACAGGGACCGAAAAAGGTTGGTAACCCCTGGTGTAGACGCTCCACTGCTGCTATGTCGAAATAGCTCCTCACCAGGGCCATTCTAAGTTATTCCCCCCCAGTGCCTCCTGGGGCTCTAAATTGAGATAGCGGATCCACATTAGGGGAGCCTGCCTTGGACTAATTTTGAGGCTTCCCTGTAGTATGGACGTGCTATTTTGAAATAAACGTTTCCAGAAGATATCTTCCAGAAAAGCTTATTCCGAAAGCTTGCAGTATAGACATACCCACAGTCTCACACGCATTGGCTAACTCTCTGGCTCTCTCATACACTCATACACGTGCTGACACGCACACACACATGCGCGCGCATGCACACACGTGTATTGTTCTTATTACTGCTTGGTACTTCCTGTCAAAATGCTGGTGGTGGCTATGGGCTGTAGAAGGATTGTGGACTCTGGCAAGATGCAGCCCTCGTGTGACAGCGCAAAACCTGCCTTGAGCCATTGCCTCAGCATCATGCTTTATACAAAGCTTGATGTGTGTCAGCAATGGGAAGATTCTGCGGGTCTGCAGGTGGGACTGGTGGATGCACCCCCTTCACAAACTGGAGTCAGCTATGCTAACTGAGAACTGCCTTCAGAGGAGCATAAGTTTAATAATACTGAGTAGGGTCCCTGTCATGGGGTGAGTTCACTCAGACCCCTCTGAAGCAGGGCATTGAGCCTATCAGGCCCCTCAATACATGCTCAACCCTGTGAGTGGTACCAACTCCAACACCCTCCATACAAGAGTCTGGCCTACTTGCCAAAGTCAATAGCAAGGCCCAGTGGCCTGAGTCTGTAACACAGGTCAGTAATGCCTGGTGGCCAAAGTCAGTAACAATCCCCTATTTATGGGGCTCTAGGGCCCAGCAGCCCAAATCTATAACAGCCCCTTGTTTGTGGGGCAGTAAGTCTTGGCAGAAAAAGTCAATAGTCCCAGTAGTAGTGTCCCCTTTGAGTATAATGAGGGCGGGGCAGGGGTACCTGAGCCCTCCATCTCCACCAGGTCCCAGCCCAGGGCCCTATTAGTGGTGAGAGCATCCCACCATTAGTTCAGCAGGGAAATCCTCCTGCAACAGGCTGAGCTCTTGGGGGGACTCCAGCTCCCTGCCCTGGGCTGCTCCCTATCGAACACAAAATTATCGGCATTTTCCTCACTTGCCTCCTCCAGACTGGGAGCTGCTCCCAACCCCAGCACAATCCCATTGCCCAGTTTCTGGACAGAAACTGGCCAGTGGGGGTCCACGAAGCACAAGTGGCTCCAGAGCACATGGCTGCAGCCTGTGGGGGGGCAGCACAGTCAGGGAGGCTGATTCAGAAATGGGCTGCTGGCTGGTAAGTCTCTTGGCCAGAGCCTGCCTCTGGCTCCCCAGCTTCTTCCTTCCCCAACCCTCTACCCCTCACTCCTTCCCCCTACTCCGCATACCCAAATCCTCTGCCCCCCTCCTGTACCCATATTCCCACCCAGATCTGGCACCCCAATCTCCTGCCTAAGATCACAGTCCCCTCCTGCCCTAGCTCACAACCCAAATCCCTACACCCCCCTTGTAACCATATCCCTTGCCCTAGGCCACAATCCAACCCCCTGCATCCCAGTCCTGTGCCCCAGGTCACAACTGCCTCCTTCACGCAAACTCCCTCCCTTACTCCATGCCCTCTTCTGCAACAAACCTCCATCCTAGACCCCACACCTCCTCCATTAATATCATGGAAGAGTGCGGTCCTCTACCAGTTTCCAAATTCTTGGAGTAGCCTCCCCATAAAAAATTATTGCCCACCCCGATCTTGTGTAACAAAAACTACAACTCTCCAGCAACCACTCCCTCACAGTATACTATTACAGCAGGTCAAATTATTACTTGCAATTCAGTTATCTGATATTCTAACCTTTTCTTTCTCTTTGTGATTATTTGTGAAGTGGCTTTAACCTGGTTACTGAGATGATGCTGAACAGTTTATCTTTACCCCCTTTTGCAGCTCCCCTGCATATAGCACCCTGGCTGAAACTCCCTGGCTGCACAAATAATTGGTGTAACTACTAGGCTGAGTTCTCTTCAGCAATTTTCAAAATATTCAGTTCCAGCAACCCAGTGCCAGCAATAAGGTATAATTACTGTTGCTGCCAGACCAAGCTAGAGGAGCATGTTTCCAAAACAAACTTTCCTTGTTCAACATTAAGCTATGGACTGGCCCTAAACCATGCTGTAGGGGCCTGATTGCTCTTTCTGGAGAATGCACAGGTCAGAGCTATTTACTGAAAAGAGATGTAAACAAAGGGGGCATCCTTACCTCCCCACAGGGCAGCCTCATTCCCTATTCCTGCCCTCACCCTATCTGTGCCATGGAAACACCTTGTCTGGAATTGTTTGGGATCACAAAAAAAGTGAATTTACAAGCTTACCGCTCTGCCATTAGTAGTTTGAAGGCAGCTATGGGATTTCTTTTTTCCTGACAGTGACGCAGAAAAAAAAATCTGATTATTTCTTCTGCCCATCCCCTCCAACCCTCCCCCCTCCCAAAACTAATACCACAGTGTAGGAGAGGATAGAAGAGCAATTATTTCATCCCCATTAGAAGGCATTTGAGAAACAATGTTGCATATAAAACTAGCTTCTACACCCTGCCCTGGAGGAAGTACTTACAACCACAGTAAACTGGCTAAATGAGTTTGTTTAGCACACTACTGGAAGCAAATGCGGGGCTAATTCTTTGACTTCTGTTCTATTCTCTCTCCAAAGCAAAAGTCAAAGGGGTCATAGCTCGCAGCCTATCACACACCTTCTGCCCTACAGATATTTTATCTGGATGGAATTCTATACAGCCTTCAGCTGAGTGATTTGTTACTATTAAAGCTCCTTTTGAAAATTACTGATTCCTAAGGCTCTGTTCCTGTCATAGATGTCAGTTTTGCTGAAGTACTTATGTCGGGTCAAGCCCACAGGTTTTTCAGTCTGGATTTGTGACTTGTATGTGAGTGCTTTTTGAATGCCATTCCACTAAAATCAATGCTGCACTTTGTATTTCAGCAACTTGATGATTATTATCTTGTTCAGATAATACTTCAGATTGAATAAAAGAATCAGGTTTAATGGGTCCTGACCCTGAGGGTTTTTTTCAAGCAGTAAATAACATTTATAAAACCAAAGAAATAACTAGTAAAACACGAACTACTCTATCTGCTTTTTGCAATTAAAACGCCCAAAATGTGCACAGACCTTAATTTCTGTTTTATTATTCTCAGAGCAGAATTTTGTGTCATGTTTAACTCTAAATGAATTCACAGCACAATATCCTCTTATGGTTTCATGTTTTCAGGCAGCAATGCATGATTAAGATTAGCTTTAATTCTTTATGAGAAAAGCTATTTTTCTTGTGCAGGAGCTCTACAAGGCAGCAACTAAACGCCGCAAGAGCAGCTTCACAACCAAAATATATTTACAAAATATATTTACATAATGAACAGGTTCACAACTCGGCAAACATACACAATTTGTTACTCTTTGCAGAGCGGTCCCTATGGACTGACAGGGCAACTGTCCAGGCCCCATGTCTGGGGGGTCCTGAACTTCAGGGTTACATGGGAGAGGTTAGTGGGGGCCTGATGCTAGCAGCAGGGTGCTGACCAGCCCCCTTCTAACCTCGAGCTGGGTGTTTATTATGTGTGCAGCGGCAGTTAGTAAGGCAAATAGGATGTTAGGAATTATTAAAAAAGGGATAGATAATAAGACAAAAGATATCATACTTCCCCTATATAAAACTATGGTACGCCCACATCTCGAGTACTGCGTGCAGATGTGGTCTCCTCACCTCAAAAAAGATATATTGGCATTAGAAAAGGTTCAGAAAAGGGCGACTAAGATGATTAGGGGCTTGGAAAGGGTCCCATATGGGGAGAGGCTAGAGAGACTGGGACTTTTCAGTTTGGAAAAAAGGCGATTGAGGGGCGATATGATAGAGGTATATAAAATCATGAATGGTGTGGAGAAAGTGATTATAGAAAAATTATTTACCTTTTCCCATAATACAAGAACTAGGGGACACCAAATGAAATTGATGGGTAGTAGGTTCAAAACTAATAAAAGGAAATTTTTCTTCACACAGCGCACAGTCAACCTGTGGAACTCCTTGCCCGAGGAGGCTGTGAAGGCCAGGACTCTATTAGGGTTTAAAAAAGAGCTTGATAAATTTTTGCAGGTTAGGTCCATAAATGGCTATTAGCCAGGGATAAAGTATGGTGCCCTAGCCTTCATAACAAGGGCAGGAGATGGATGGCAGGAGATAAATCACTTGATCATTGTCTTCTGTTCTCTTTCTCTGGGGCACCTGGCATTGGCCACCGTCGGCAGATGGGATGCTGGGCTCGATGGACCTTTGGTCTGACCCAGTATGGCCATTCTTATGTTCTTATGTTCTTATGTTCTTGCCTACAGCCCTTCCACATGGGCTGCTCAGTCTCTATTTTACCAGCTCCCTAGTGGCCTGCTGGCCACCAGTCCATAGGATCCTAGTGCTTCCCATTATCCCATCCCCTGTTACCACTCAAGCAGACTGGTCCTGCCCCTGCCCTTCTAGGCTTCCACTACAGCGGGACAGAGGGACCTGTGGTGGGACCCTCTACAGCACAGCCCAGGTACACAGGGGCCTCTTCCTAGCACAGGGAAGAACAACCAGTCTCTGTTGCATAGCACTAGTGTCCTTTCCACTGCCCTCTCTCTGCTTGCTGTCCTTGCTATGAGGGGGGCGCAGCCCTTATCATCCCCCTGCCTCAGGATATGTCTACACAGCAGCTTCACAACCATTTGGGATTAACTGATGTTATTCTGAAATAACATAATCCGCGTCCACACTAGTCAAAATGTCAAAATATTGTCAAGGTGGAGGACTTCTTACCATGACTCCTGTAACCCTCATTTTACAAGGAGTAAGGGATGTTGGATGAAGAGTGCTCTCTCTCCGACTTCCTACTCTGTAGACAGGGCCAAAAGCTGAAATAAGCTATTTCAACTTAAGCTATGCAATTGACGTAGCTCAGGTTGTGTAGCTAGTTTCCGCTTTAGCCCTGCTGACTAGATGTACCCTCAGAGTCCTCCTGGACTTTTTCAGCTCTTCAGCAGTAGGCTCCTGCCTTGGGATTCCCGTCCCGCAGCACCAGGACCTAGGAACCCACAACATCATACTGCCACCAGGCCAGGCAAATTACAGAAAAACAGAAGAGGGTTTCCATGGTCTCTGAGCATTTTATGAGCTTTAAAACTCTACCTTGCTAAGTGCTCTAAAGTCTGAATGGTTACTCTGAATTGCTTGGAGATCTGCCTCCTGGGGATGCACAGTCACTAGTGATCCAACTGTGGGGTCCTTTGATCAAAGGATCTCTGAGTTACAGGTTGCTCCTCAAAAAAAATCTGTTCCCTTCCGTATTGCAGACCTCATTGTCCTCATCCAGATCGATGGTGTGAACTCACCCCACTGCCAGATAATATAACTAAGGAATAAGTTGATCACATCACAACCTTATTAGGCAAAAGGAGTTTTGGAATAGATGCCAGTTGGAGGGTGCTACAGTTTGTGAGCCATGGGATGTGCAATTTGACTCTGATGAAAATGTAAGGGAGAATGTAAGGGGGAAGGGGGGGGAATTAAGAATGCTTCCTGGGCAGAGAGCAGTAGGGAATGTCCTAGGGAATGTCCTGATCTCTGTGGATCAATTAGTTTTGTTGTAGGAAAGAGACAAATAGGACTGAGATAATCATGGAACTGTCAAATACAAAAAGTTGCCCAAGACAGAGAAACATGGGATTCACATCATATTCCCAGATGATCCACAAGGGAAAAGACTTACTAGAGATCTTCCTGTTCCTTTTTCCTCATTTCTGCATCTGCAGATGGACTGAGACAGGACAGGGAGGGAAAGGCCAGGAGGTGAGGTGCCTCTTTCTTGTCCCTAGAAAAGCCAATAGACAATAAATTGAGCCAGTATTAATTGTTCTACAGCATCCTAAGTGTTGGGGAAACCCACTTGGGATAGGTTCTGGAAACAGCAGTAGCTGGGAAAGGTGCCTATGTTACCAGGCATGCAGGACTAGAGCCACTACAGAGACAGCAAGTCCCATAAGCAGGGAAGACACAGCTTGGAATCCTTGCGCCCCCCACACCTGAACCCTTGCCCTGAGCCCCTCATATAACCCAACTCTGACTCCTGCACCCCATATATCCCAAGCCCCTTCCCTGACTTGCACTCCCCCACACTCCAACCCTCTGCCCTGAGCCCCCTGCACTCCACCCCATACTTACATTTGTTACAGGTTCTGTTGTATCACAACACACCTACCCAACCCCTGCCTTGGGGCCCCCTCCAAGGGGCGGGGCAGGTTGTGACAGGACAGTACCTGTAAGAAATTTAAGTTACTTTCACCCATGAATAAAATGTCCACTCCTGCCACCTTTGAAGTGCCAGAAGCAAGCGGAAGGTGGGAAGGGGAGCTCCCCATGGCAGATACTGAGGCACTGACCAAGAGGAAGCAGGGAAAGATCAGAGATGAGCCCCAGAAAGGGGCAGTCCCACCCAGGCTGAACTGCCCCAGCTCCCTAGCCCCAGCCAGCCTCTCCCTGGTTGGCTCTTCTTTCTGGGGTCCTCAAGCACCTCTGCCCCTCCCCCCCTTCTGTGTCTGGAAAAGTCCATTAAGTGAAGTGTAGAAAGGGCAAGATCTATTGTGAGCTAAGTGTTCCTAATGGACCATTCAACTTCACTGTTGACTTCTCCCCTGCCTTCATGTGCTGGCTAAACACCTTACCCGCATTACCACAGGAGCACACGTAAGCTGGACAACCTTACCCGCATTACCACAGGAGCACAACGCTGGAAAATGGAACCTTTGCTTTCTTTGCGTTGCTCCTCCAATTTGGGGCTCCCCGGTCTCTAGGGGGCCTGTGCCACAGAACCCTTTGTTTCATGGTAAATCCTCTCCTGGCAGAAGGTTGTGGAGCAGTCTGGTTTTTGAAGGTTGACGAATAGTGGAATGTGACAGGAGGCTCATTTTGCTTGAAAAGATCAGAAAGTGAAGACCAGAGAACAAGGTGGGATACCTACTGAAGGGAAACAAGACCTAATTACAAGTAGACTTGTCCCATGTGTTTTAAGGATTACTGATGTGGGTTTTGTTTGTTTTGCTAACCTTGCACAGGATAATGCTCTCTGGCAGCTACATAAACAGCAAAGTAAAGCTGGGTCATTTATGAAAAATGAATGTCAAGTCAAAGTCCAAATGTTTATTTCCCAAGCTGGAGCTATAGATCATATAGAAATATTCTTTCCTAATGACTGTTTGTATTGAGCTCAATGATTAATAGAGATTTAATCCCCTTATCTGATGGTTGGTCATACACAGCATTAGTGATCCATGCTCACTGTACCATTATTGAGCTACTGTAGTCTCATTAGCTTAGAGCAGAGCTACTCAACTTGGTTGCATATACATGCAAATATATATGCAAATATATTCAAATAGCTTCTTTCACACTGACGGGCATGAATACAAAAACGCATATCAACAGACGACCATTGTATTGACTCGCCATTGTTGAACATTGTTGAGCATGTTCCCCATGGAGGCCATGTTCAAAGGATCCCACTCGTGAGCCACATGTTGAGTCCTGAGTAAACCCAAACCGCATCGCGGGCCGCAAACAAATGGGTCATGGGCCACATGTGGCCTGCAGGCCACGTGTTGAGTAGCCCTGGTTTAGAGAATTGATTTATTGTGTATATCAGACAATCAGAAACCAGCACATACACAAATATGCCCTCTGTTTTTATGAATGAGCCCATTTCTAAGTGGCTACAATTTTACTTTATTATGTAATGGCAAACTATTCAGTATGCTATGAGCTGCATGAATTCCATTTGGGACCCTCATCCCACAGTCGTTGGGTGAAATACTAGGCCCATGTTCATCAATAGCAAAACTTGCATTGACTTCAGTGGGGTCAGGATTCCACACATAATGTGGCAAAACTCCCCCTCCGAAACAGAAGGTCTGTTGCATTAGGATGGTGGGATTAGGCCCTTGATACTATCGCCTCTAGTGGTAGACAAAAGTCAATGCTAAAAATGACTGTAACGGAAGTTCTCTACTGAGCCTTTTGCAAACAGACATACCCTGTGTTGATCCCTTGCTAAATAACAAAGCTTGTGTAGACAGATATCACCACACAGAAGCACCGTAAACTAGCCAGCTATGGCACAGACTGCTGACTGCTTTATAGGCATGATAGTAAATATATGAGTTTGAAAGGAAAATATATTGAGACAAATAATCCCTTGTAAATTCAGTGCTATGATGTCTGTGTGAGTCTGCAAAGGGAAAGCGGACTCACACAGATACACACCTGCTTCTGCCAGGCCATGAGGGAAGAAAATCTGTGGAAAGGAGTAATTACACAAAAGAATTATTTAGCGCAATATAATTTCCTTTCAAATCCATACTATTGATTGTAGTTAATATAGTAGAGATTACTTTAGTCTATTGAATTCTATTTAGGCTACGATGTAATTTGACAATATTCATCAATTCTATCCATCTATAGTTCTAATCCTATCTAAAAACTATTTTACAGCAGGTTTTTTTTTTAAATGCTTCCTTTAAATAAAAGAGTGTTCATCAGTCAGACATGGTGTGTCACAAGAAAATGCATCAGGGAAAAAAATTCAGGACACACAGTTTTAAAAATAACACAGCTTCA
Organism: Pelochelys cantorii; assembly: GCA_032595735.1. Taxonomy (NCBI): domain Eukaryota; kingdom Metazoa; phylum Chordata; order Testudines; family Trionychidae; genus Pelochelys; species Pelochelys cantorii. Next base: position 305,265,549 of record CM064326.1, on the reverse strand, counting down.
TATTGTTCTGTGTAAATAAGAAACTCATTAACAGCCCAATAATACTTTACTATTTCATAGACCATTAGCTCCCCAGGGTTTGACCAGATGTTCCTGTGTGTTTCTATAGCACTAAATAGAATAGGGTCTCTCTCATGAATGGGGCCTCCATGTGCTTGAGTGAGACTGCTCCCATGCCAAGAGGTAGCAGATGTCCAGGGCCTAACACATTGGCTTCCCAGTGGAGGAGAAATCAGTGCTGTGGAATCTGTATATATTGTAACTTTTCCCACATATGTAGACAAAAGTTGATGAAAGCAGCCACTAGACCTCTGCTTGTGTTGAGAATGTAAGTGAGTGTGAGCAAAGGAGATGATGGCTATTCAGTCCCCTTCCAACTTGAACATCCATGAAAAAGTCAGTCACGATCTGCCCCACGGTGAATTCTAAAGGACCCAATCCTGTCCCCATTGACTTCAGTGGGAAAACTCCAGTGACTTCAATTTGAGCATGGGTAGACAGATGTGTTACACAGATGAAGTTGTCCACAAAATATATATTCTAGAATCTACAATTAATACATTTAATTCCGGAATCTGAATCTTTCCACATTGCTAGATGTTGCTTAGGGGACATACAAGGCTCTGCTATCCATGTCTTTCATGATGTTGGCTGGAATGGTTACCAAGTTGTGTTTCTGTAGCTTGATGTTTTTACCAAGGAAAGTTCCTTCCTCTTTAATATGCCTATGTTAGGTGGCCCTAACACAAATTAAGATTCCAGACAGAATAGCTGCCAGGATCAGTGTAGCACAAAAGCCTTCCCACAGGTAGCTGTGTTAGTCTGTATCTGCAAAAACAACAAGGAGTCCTGTGGTGCTGTGATGGGGTGGAGCAGCTTTGGGCCCTCTGCCAGAGGCCCTGTGGTCCTGCCACACCCCACCCCAGAAAAGGGCCATAGAGAAGTCCTCCAGGAAGCTAGAGTGGCTAGGAAGAAACCAGCCAATCAGGAGGCCAGAGCCAGGGCCATAACAAGGGCAGGGCCAGCGGTGTGCTCACCCTGAGCACCTCATAATTAGGGGCGCAAAGACACAATAAGTAAAAATAATAAACTGCAAGAGTAAAGAGCACAACATGTGCTAACCTAAGGACAGGGAGAGCGTAACTAATATTTTGCCTGGGTGCAAAAATATTTAGTTATGGCTCTTGCAGGAGGGACTACAAAAGGAGCTGCAGGACTAGAGGCTGCTCAGTTGCAGCCCAGACCTAGAAGGGAGAAGGTGAGGGGTGGCTGGCAGATCCAAGGACAGCTCAGAGTGGGGAGTTGTTTATATTATAACCATAGTGTCCAACCAGTTCTAAAACGAACTAGCCACACTGAACCTGCCAAATAGCCACATGTGGGTAGTGGCTAGTGGCTAGCGGCTAGCATGTTGGACACCACAGGTTTAGAACATTGTCTCCAGGAGGAGAAGCCTGGCAGACACCACTCTCAAAGGGTATGTCTACACAGCAAAGTGTAGTGCAGAGATCATGGATGTTGGGGGCTTCCCCCCCCAAAACCTGAATAAGGTCCATGATCTCCACCCTGGACCAGGAAGGCGCCTGCCTTCTCCGGGCCTTGGCAGGCTCCTGGAAGTTGGCAGACTGCTCCTGGGGAGTGGTGGAGGGCTGGCTGCCGGTGGCTTTCTGGCTCATGTTTTGGGGCCACTGGGTCAGGGGCAGTGACTGCTGGCTCTGGGCTGGCAGGCTTGGAGCTGGCACCGGCACTGTGGCCAGAGTCAACCCCTTTAAGGGCTCTGGAGAGGAGAGAGGGAGAGCAGTGTTCTTGGTTGAGGCTGGAGTGGCTACCAGGGCACCTTGGGAAGGCTGGAGGCCCCCTATTTCAATATAAGTGTCTACAAAGTACTTCTTTCAAAATAGCTATTTCGAATTTGGTGTTATTCCTCGTGGAATGAGTTTTACCAAATTTGAAATAAGCGCTCCACTATTTTGAATTGATTTTGAAATAGAGTTTTGGCTGTGTAGACGCTAGTAAAGTTATTTCGAAATAACGGCTGTTATTTCAAAATAACTTTGCTGTGTAGACATACCCAGAGAGACACTCTACAGAGGGCACCAAGATGGGCCTCTGTTACAGGTACACCCCGGAAGGGGTCGTGGTTCCACATAAAGTATGTGACTCAGCTGGAGGGCTAAGTAGCCAAAAAAGCTGAAGACTGAGGGCAGTGAAGGCACATGCACTAGGCCAAACGGGGTGCTTCTTCTTCGGTGATGTCCCCATGGGTGCTCCACTTGAAGTGTCGGGCTCATCCTGGTGCTGCAGGTCGGAGAGTCGTCAGCCGTGGTCCAGCCGGACCGCTCATGCATGGGGCGCGTGCTGCTTGCACTGATGGTTAGCTTGCGCTGAGTCCGGCTTCCCGCCAGTTCCTCCTTACTGTTCAACAGTTGCAGGCAGAGTAACTCCCTTCTCCTCAACTGTTAACAAAACAAGATTTCTGTATCTCTGTAAATAGTTAGTTAGTCAGCCATTAGTAATTAGTTAGTTACAGTTCTCTGAATATTTCCCCGTTTAAAAAAAAAAACCCGCTTTTCTTCAGTTTCAAAATGCTGGCTTCCTCCAGCTTCAAGAAGTGCTCTGAGTGCCAGGATGCCATGCCGGCATCTGATGGACACTCACTCTGTGTCAAATGCCTGGGCGAGGGGCATGTACCACACAAATGCCCACATTGCCAAAAACTGACTGGCAGAGCCAGACGGGACCACGAGATGCGGCTGAAGCTGCTTCTCTACACCAGCGCGCTTCAGCCGCAGGACGGACAATCACAACAAATTCACCTGGGGACCCTCAAAGCCCCAACCATGTCATCTAAGAGTAGGGACCAGAAATCATCCGGGCACCATCATCAAGGACAGTGGCAGGCAAAGAGCCGCAGTATTTCCGAGTCCAGCCCCACCTCTAGCAGGGGGGTGGATCGGGCAACGATGGTGCCTCCAAGATCTGAATCGGCACCGGTGCTGATTGTCCGGCACCTTCACACACCCACTGCGGCGGGTACTTCAGCCCAAGCGGTCCCGACATCGGCACCAGCAGCAGCGGCACTGACTCTCCCAAAGTTGGCTCCAAGCGCCTCCGTGCCAGCTGCTGCAGCACCGCTTCAGGCCATGCTGCCTCCATCTGCCTCCATGCTGGCTACTGTGGCACTGTCGATCCTGGCACCGGAGACTACGGCACCAGTCACCTCGGGGCCAGCTGCTACGGCGCCGAGCACAGCACCGACTGCTTCGGGGCAGGCTCAGTGCCCCTTCACTCCGGCATTATCACCAGCACTGAGCTTCTTCTCAGCAAGCTCTTTGCTGGCGCCGGCTTCAGCGCCTGAAACCGACAAGCGCCGGAGCGCTAGTGTCTCAGCTCCCAGGGCTGCACCATGCCAGCTCCCAGATTACTCACGGGCACCGCAGCAACAGGGCTCCCCCCCACACAGCTCACATCAATTAGTGCTGCATGCAGGAGCTGATCATTCAGCAGGCACAGGGTTTCAGTTTCCACCAAGCCCTGAGCAATTAGCTCCCTATTCACACAGATCACCTTCTTCTGCCTTCTCTGAGCCACATAGGCTTGAGACTCATGTTAATACCTCGAGAAGACACTACCAGTGATACTCACCATTACCGTGTCGCTACTGCAGACATTCTCGATCACCTTCATACACCAGACGCAGATCTCGTTCACCTAGGTCACCAATGCACTCATCTTCACCTCGATACTGTCATGAGTACAGACGAAGATACTCACCTGCATATTCATTGTCTCGTTATCATCGTGATCATCATCGTCACCATAGCGACTATCATAATGAGCGACCAACTCTTCTGGGCGTTCTTCTTCCCGATCCCCACGACGCTATCGGTATCATTCCCACAACAGCTCCAGGGTCCCTACGCCACCAGCTGCTTCCACTCAGCCCTCGACACCGGCTGGAAATGTGCCTCGCCCTCAAGTACATTTAGAGCCAGCACAACTAGTGACACCAGAACAGCATCAGCAGGAACAATCCCCAGTGGACCATTCTGCTGCTTCTTCTTCTCCAGATGATGCAGTGTTTCCTAGTGATTCTTCTCCAGTAGATCACACTCGCCAGTTTCAAGATCTCTTTAAAAGGGTGGCAGAATCACAGGACCTGCATGTAGCAGAGGTCCAAGAGAAGCAACATAAGCTGTTGAAGAATCTTCAAAAATCCCAAAATTCCAAAATGGGAATTAGGACCCTTTGATGAAGCAATCCTAGAAATTGCCGATGACATATGGCAGGCACCGGCATCTGCTCAGTCCACTCATAAGAGGATGGACAAGAAATATTTCGTTCCCCCGAAGGGGATGGAATTTCTCTTCATGCATCCTCAACCAAACTCACTGGTCGTGGACGCAGCCCAGCAAAAATCTAAGACACCACAACATAAGAATGCTGCTGCTGGTAAGGAATCTAAATGCTTAGATCTTTTTGGACAGAAAGTTTATTCTTCAGCCACACTTATACTGAGAATGGCAAACTATATGGCCCATCTGTCTAACCATACCTTCAATAATTATTCTAAGATGGTAGCAGTTTTAGAGAACTTGCCTGACGAGAAACAGCAGCTCTTAAAATCAGTTATCCAGGAAGGCTATATGGCCTCAACAACGGCCTTACAAATTTCCCTGGATATTGCCGATGCAGTGGCAAGGGCCACGGCGACATCAGTGGTTATGAGACGCTCTTCGTGGCTACAAATGGCCTCCGTACCTAAAGATTTACAATCTAAGGTAGAAGACCTGCCTTTTGACGAGCAGAGTCTATTTGCGGAGAAAACAGACCAAGTTCTGCATTCGGGCAAGGACTCTAGAACTACCCTGAAAAGGTTAGGGATGTATACACCTCCATATCGTCGCAAATGATATACTCCCTACTTGAGACAGAGACCCTTCTTGTATGGGGCACCAAGGTTCAGACAACAAGACCTCTCACAACAACAACAACAACGCTCCAGACCACGTCAACAAAAGCGAAGACCGCAAACTGGACGAAACCCTAATTCCCAGAACAACAGACAGCAAGTTTGATGGTGCGATCGAGGGACTGAGGACCATTCCTTTAATGTACAACCCAGAAACACAGAAGTTATTCCATCATCGACTGAGACCGTACCAGCACAGATTGTTTACCATCACCGCAGACCGTTGGGTCTGGGAGATAGTAACATTAGGATACTCCATCCCTTTTCTTTCCTGTCCCCCCACCACCCGTACAACACCATCCCTTTTCAGGGACCCATCTCACGTGAATCTCCTAATGCAGGAGGTTCTCCATCTCATAGAGATTGGTGCGGTGGAGGCAGTACCCGATCAATTTTGGGGCAAGGGATTCTATCCCTCTATTTTCTCACCGAGCAGAAATCGGGAGGATGGAGACCGATCCAGGACCTGCGCAATCTCAATCGGTACCTCAGGAAGCAGAAATTCAGGATGGTGACTTTAACTTCTATATTTCCAACCCTGAACAAAGACGATTGGTTCATGTCCCTCGATCTACAAGATGCGTATTTCCACGTGATGATACATCCAGCACACAGATGTTTTCTGAGATTCATCATGGGCACGCAGCACTTTCAATACAAAGTCCTCCCGTTTGGCCTCTCCTTTGCACTCAGAGTGTTTTCAAAGACACTTGCGGTGCTGGCAGCGTACCTTCATCGTTAAGGCATCATGATCTTCCCATACCTGGACGACTGCCTGATCAAGGTTCATTCGTTCGAAAGTGCACTGTCAGCCACGCAGGTCACACGAGACTTATTCACGGATGTGGGCCTTGTACTGAACATTCCGAAGTCTTCGCTCATACCACAAAAATCCCTCATGTTCATTGGGGCACGATTAGATTCTACGATGGCCCAGGCCTATCTTCCTACAGAAAGGTTTCACAAAATTCAAAACCTCACGCAGACACTGTCCATCAGCCCAAGAGTGTCAATACTTACTTGCCTCCAATGCTTGGGACACATGGTGGCGACGACATATGTAGTGCAACACACCAGACTACGCCTCAAGTGTCTGCAACATCGGCTGCCGTCCATATATCATCCGAGCAATTGCGACATACACAGGCTAGTAACACTGCCACTGACAGTGAAACGATCCCTCGCGTGGTGGAATTCTCCAACCAACATGCTCACTGGGGTTCCCTTCCACCGTCCGCATCCCACCGTCCAAGTTACTTTGGACGCCTCTCTCCTAGGATGGGGAGCCCACTGCGAAGGCAAATTCACTCAAGGCCAATGGAATGCTCAGGAAGCCCTGCAGCACATCAATCTTCTGGAACTCAGGGCAGTGTTCAGTGCATGCAAGGCATTCCTTCCCAAGATCTGTGGTCAGATTGTTCAGGTCTTCTCCGACAACACCACCACGGTGTACTACATCAACCGACAAGAAGGGGCCTGATCCGTGCAGAAGCCACGAAGCTATGGAATTGGTGTATCAATCACAAGATCACTCTCATAGCAACATACTTACCTGGCAAAGACAATTCCATTGCAGACGCCTTGAGCAGACACCTGTTTCCTCAACACGAGTGGGAACTCAACCACAAAGTGGTCCTTTCCATATTCCAATGCTGGGGCACCCCAGTATAGACTTGTTTGCCACACATCACAACACCAAATGTCCCAGATACTGTTCCAGAGCCAGTCTGGGCCCCAAATCTCTGGGGGATGCGTTCCTGATCAGCTGGGCTCACCACCATCTTCTCTACGCTTCCCCCCCTATTCCACTTCTCCCAAGAGTGCTGGAGAAGATAATCGACGACAGGGCCACGGTGATACTAATAGCCCCCTTCTGGCCCAGACAGACCTGGCTTCCTCTTCTTCTGCAAATGTCTCGCTGACCACCATATCCGTTACCCAAACGACCGGATCTGCTCATGCAGCCAGGGATGTTCATGCCACAACCACATATCGACCGAATGCACCTCACAGCATGGTCCTAGTTGGTTCCATAGCACAGAGGCACGTTGTTCACAAGAGGTGAAACATATATTACTTCATAGCAGGCACGACTCCACACGAAAGACTTACCTTCATAAGTGGCATCGGTTCCATTCCTGGTGTGCAGCCAATGGGTTCGATGCAATGTCCACCCCGCTTCACTGCATTCTGGACTATGCCCTCCATCTGCACCACTCTAAACTGGGTTTTTCATCTATTAAAGTCCATCTTTGAGCAACTTCCGCATTCAGACAATCAATTGAAGGCTTTTCAATTATGTCTCACCCGATGACTAAACATTTCGTGAAGGGATTAATGAATGTACACCCTCTGCACCGAAAACCACCTACGCTGTGGGATCTTGAGTTTGTTTTGGACACTCTCACATACCCACCCTTCCAGTCTATAGCCACATGTGACATTCAGACTCTCACCATGAAGGTGATATTCCTTCTAGCCATAACGTCGGCCAGATGAGTTGGAGAATTGGCAGCTCTTTCGGCCGATCCTCCATACACCCTGTTCACCAACCAAGGGGTAATACTACACTCGCACCCAAAATTTCTGCCGAAGGTGAATTCACAATTTCATATCAACGAACCTATAATACTCTCAACGTTTTACCCCAAACCACATGCAACAACTCACGAGGCCAGTCTACATACCTTAGACGTCCGCAGGGTGCTCGCCTTTTATCTGGATCGGACTCGCCCCTTTCGGCGATTGCAACAGCTCTTCCTATGCTCCGACGGAAAATCCAAGGGCCAACCGTTGTCTTCACAGTGGATATCTAAAATAATTGTGAAATGTATTACCTCTTGCTATACTTTACGGAACAAGTCCATATCAACGCCTATTATGGCTCATTCCACTAGAGCAACGTGCACTTCTCTAGCCTTTCTCAAAGGAGTCTCAATCCAAGATATTCGCCATACAGTGACATGGTCTTCGGACATGACCTTTGCTAAGCACTATGCTATCAATACATTGCACGAGAATCAGCACTGGCCTCTGCGGTGTTGTCCACAGCAGACAGATCTTAACTCCGATCCCCCCTCTGTAGATGAGGCTACTGCTCTGTACTCACCTCAAGTGGAGCACCCACAGGGACATCACCAAAGAAGAAGAGGAAGTTACTCACCTTGTGCAGTAACGATGTTTCTTCGAGGTGTATGTCCCCGTGGGTGCTCCACGACCCACCCTCCTCCCCTCTTCAGAGTTTCTCCTTATGTTTTTCAGGAGTGATCCAGTTCGGAGGAACTGGCGGGAAGCCGGACTCAGCACAAGCTAAAAATAGCGCGAGCAGCACGCACCCCATGCGTGCGCGGTCCAGCTGGACCATGGCTGACGACTCTCCGACATGCAGTGCCGGGACGAGCCCGACACCTCAAGTGGAGCACCCACGGGGACATACACCTCGAAGAAACATCCTTACTGCACAAGGTGAGTAATTTCCTCTTGTAGGAGGAGACTGCCACCCCATTACAGGTACTTAAAGACTAACAGATTTATTTGAGCATGAGCTTTTGTGGGTAAAAACCGCTTCATCAGATGCATGATGTTGCATCTGACAAAGTGGTTTTTACTCACGAAAACTCATGCCCAAATAAATCTATTAGTCTTTAAGTGCCATGGCACTCCTTGCCATTTTTGTATTAATTAGGTTACTTCCCCAAGAAGAAATATTTATACTGCAGGCAGCTTGTAATATAATGGATCTTGCATAATGCTGAGCTCCCTCATCTCCTGGTGAAGTCAGAGTGTGTGACCCTTCACAGGATCAAGCTATGTGTTCGTATGCCTGTTGCAGTGTACATTGCTTCAGCTAACAGCAGGGTTTATACAGCATCTGCCTCATTTCAGCAGTACAGGCAGAGGCCAAATAGCTTGGAATGCATTCACAATTCAATTGCATAACATTAGCAAACCTAAACATGCATTTCTGCTATTCTTACAGAAGAACAAAGCAGTTCTCAGAGTAATGAGCTTAAATATACAGGGAGGGACAGTGAGGATGGCTGTGGTGCGGCTATGGAAAAGCCATTACAAGGGGTGCTCTCATTCCTGGCAGCTCACAGAAAGGTGTGCAGAATGGGAAAGGAATCATAGCACCATAGAACTGGAAGGGTCTCCTGGATCACTGAATCTCATCCCACAACTTCCTGGGCAACCCCATTCTATAATTCCACTCAGATACCTATCAAGGAACTGCAGGAAGCAGTATGATCTCAGTAAGCCTACAGCAAAGGTTTATGGAAAGTGAATTCTACCTACATCTGTTGCATTTCATGAATATATTGCAGAAGTGCAAAGTGTGGCTATTTAAAAAAAACACACTCAAACCACCAGTTTTGAAAAAAAAATGAAGCCAAAGGAAATTACATACAAACAGATAAGGGATGAGAGAGCAGATTAAATTCTGGGTTTAGGCTTGATAGTGTCTCTTTGAAACCACAGTTAATTCATTGTATGTCTCTTTGTGGAGCATATAGTTCTCATTTCCATTAATTGAAAGTGCATGTGCACTTGGTGTATGATCCTTCCTGGTGTTGAGCAACAGTTCCCATGACTTGACTGTTGAAGGTGCTCGGCATGGCCAGGAGCTGCTCAGTACCTTACAGAATCAATCTCATATAAAGGACAATATAATCATAAGGCTTACCCTGCTGCTGATGCAGTTCTAAATTCTTTGCTATTAATGAGAAATCCCCCTACATCCATTTGTCTGATCTTTCCATTTTCACTCTTGGTTATCCCAGCCACAAAGACAACTGTGACTGTTCTCAGTGTTAAAGGGAAAACAGTGTGGCTGGGAGCACTCCAGTTATTCCTTGTCTGAAAGCAAGCATATAGGTAGATGTAAGAGAAACAGGAAAGAATTTTTAGGCATTAAGATCATATCTTTTAGTGGTCAAACATTTTATGGCTGAGCTGAACTGGAGATACAGTTTCTCATATTGCCGGTTCCCCTTACTGCAGTGATGGAAGTTGTTGTTCCTCCCCACCCTACATTTTGCAGTATGCTAGACAGGTAAGTGAATGCATCCTTTACAGGAGACCCCAGAATACATCTGAGGTCCAATTTCATTACTGTAGTGAAAGCATCCTGCATTTGATTTAATAATTCACATTTTTACCTTTTATTGATTTCTCACTGACAGGACATGGATGCCATATTATGTCAGATGAAGCTCATAGCAAAGACACTTTTATAAGGAACAGCTACCATGTATCATTGCGCATAGGTGGGTTTGTATTCATGTAAAATGAGAAAAGTGACCCATACGCAAATATTTTTTAAAATAGGTGCCTAAATTAGGTTCCTCAATCCACACTTAGGCTGCATCTATACAGCAGCCTTCTTCCGCAAAAGCTTATGCAAATGAAGCGCGGAGTAGAAAATCGCTGCGCTTCATTTGCATAATTAAGTAGCAGCCATTTTTGTGCAAGAGGCTTTTGTGCAAAAAGGAGCTGTGAGGGGGTTTCCCTGCTGCTCAGCTGGACTATTTGCTGGTTTTGGGAAGACCAGAGGCCAGATCCACAGAAGGATTTAGGTATTGAAGCTCCAATGTGGCAATGCCTAGCTTTTAGGTGCCTAGAAAATCACTGGAAGCCACAAAGCCAAGTTCCCTGTGCAGTGAGAATCGGCACAGGCCAGATATGTGACAAAAACGGCATCCACAAAAGCTAGGCTGAGCATAGAACTGACCAAACTAGCCAACAGCAAATGCCAACGAGAAGGTTGTGTCCTAATCTGGGCCCTTCTCAGGCCTTTCAGTGACTAAATCCAAGCACAAGACAGGTGCCTACCTTTGCTTGGGATCCACAGGCTAGAATTGTTTCCTGGAACTGGGCACATAGGCCATATTTTTTTTTCAAGGAATGCCACTGGAGAAGGAGCAAGGGACATGCTACTGCCTCTCTGTTTATTTTTAAGTCACTGGGCTACGATTTTTCCTCAGAGAGACTGAATTCTGGTTTTCCCACCTCCTAGGTAAGTGCCCTAACATCTCAAATACGCAGTCAGTCTCTCTCTCTTTTGGTCTCTCAGGGTGCATCTAGATAGCGGCGCTATTTTGAGATACGTCCAGTATCCCAAAATAGCATTTTCCACATCTTGACAGGATACCTGTTATTTCAAAAGAGCTTTCGAAATAACAGGCATGCTATTCCAACATCCCTATAAAACTCATTCCACTGATGATTAAGGGATGTTTCGGAATAGCTCTCTATTTCGAAATTTACTCAAAATAAGTTACACAATTTGCGTAGCTAAAATTGAGTAGCTGATTTCAAGCTAGGGGTGCAGTATAGATGCTCCTTTAATGACTGTTTAAAGAAAACTGGAAGATCTTTGTCAATAGAAGGAGAGAGCCCCCTAGCAGATTATCCTATATCCCACTGGTTTGGACACTCTCCTCAGTGGTGGGAGGCCCCTCTTCAAATCCTTTCTCCCCATCAGATGGAAGGGGAATTGAACCTGATTCTCTCACATCCCGGGTGAGTTATCTCACTCCTGAGCTAAAAGTTAGAAGAGTAATAACCTCACAGTTTGTGGGCTGAACAAACCTACCCAATCGAGATTGACAGGGGCAAGTCCTACCTCCATTTGGTTTGAGGATCTTGCTGAGGTATAGGCATGAAGATAGGGGTCATTATAACTTTGCTGTAAAAAACCTCTACGTCTCTTGTCAAGGTGGTTTTATTTTGTTGGTAAAACGAAAGAGCATTGTGGTGTGTACATCTCCACTGTTTTGTGGACAAAGCCTGAATTTGTTGACAAAAAACACACCTTCTGGGCATGGGTCACTATGCCATGTAGTGACAGAGAGAGAGAATGAGTTTGCTCCTCTACTCCATAAGCTGAGAGCCAGTTGACTTTTATATCAAGCAGGAGAGGCTCATGCACTAAGCTCCAGAGGTCCTAGTTTTGATTCCATCTGCCATCCTTACATTTAGACAAGGCCTTAGGAAGGAAAAATCCAATGCACATAATGCAGAATAAATTGACTATGAGGCAGTATTGCAGAAAAAGCTCTAGGGTTCAGTGGCACAAGCTGAATATTAGTCAACAGTATGATGCTGCAGTGAAAAAAGCCAATGCTATTGTGAGATGTATTAACAGGAGCATGTATGCAAAATGGGCAGTAATTGTTCTGCTCTTCTTTGAGCTGGTGAGGTCTCAGCTGGAATACTGTGTCCACATTTGGGTGCACTTTAAGGAAGAGGTCAGCAAGCTGGAGAGAGTCCAAACAAGAGCATCAAAAAATATAAAGGTTTAGAAAACATGACCCATGACAGAAGGCTGAAAAGATGGGCATGTTTAGTCTAGATAAAAGAAAGTAGAGGCAGGGGGTGAGGGCTGATAACAGGATTCAAAAATGTAAAATGTTATAAAGAGTATGGTGATCAATTGTGTGCCATGTCTGTCACCACAGTAGCAGAAGTACACAATTTAGTTTGCTGGAAAGGAGACAATTCAGGCTAGGTATTAGGGAAAACTTTCTAAATGTAAAGATAGTTAAACACTGGGGAAGTTGTGAAATTCTCACCATTGGAGGTTTTTAATAATGGATTATTATTATCAGTGCACAGGGGTGGACTAGCTGATCTCTCAACAACCCTTTCTGCCCCACATTTGCATGCGCCTATGAAGTTAACTAAATGAAAGAAAATACAATTTTTCAAATTATAAAGAAAAAGCAAATGGTCACACAACATGAAAGGTAAATAAACCATAGAAAATGATAAAGGGATAAAACATGCAATGTGATGTGTTGATTATGCAAGAGAAACCATGTTAAAATTGAGTATGAAGTCTAGGGCTGTATCAAAGCTTAAAATGCTTATATCAGAAGAAACAATGCCATGAAATGAGTATAAATTCCACAAGCAACCACAATTAAACCATGTTTTTCCATTAGTCACTCATCCCAAAGCAAAATGTAGAAGAATCCATAAAAAGAGTACAGCATTTGACTGATGTAACACTATAAATCTTTAATGTAACTTAAACTATATAGGTAAATACAGACGGGAATGAGCTGAGTCAGAAAATAAATGAATGCAATATCCATTTCACATCACTAGGCTTCTAAGCATGAATGTAGCTGAGCAGTACTAAAGTCTAAACCGAGTACCCATAAAAAGAAGGAAAAACAATTTGGGCACTGTTAAACCAAAAAAGCTTTATTATGGCCAAGTGGCAATTTCTTTTGAATGTTTTTAAGAGATTGTTTTTAACACGGATGTACAAGGTAGGTGAGGGTATGTCTACACTACAGCACTAATTCGAACTAACTTAGTTCGAATTAGTTAATTCGAACTAAGCTAATTCGAACTAATGCATCGAGACCCAAAAACTAATTCGAATTAGTGTTTTGCTAATTCGAACTAGCGGGTCCACACTGATTGGACGCTGGGTCGCATTTAAGGACAGCTGAAACCGGTTCCGGCAGGGCATCAGGTCAGTAGTTGCTTTGTGTGGCTGCTGTCTGAGGCTATCTGAGGTTCGTGCTTAAAGGGACCCCCCTGGACAGCCGGTTCTCAGCTTCTCCGCTTGCTTGCCTACCTCGCCGAGGGACAGCAAAGCGTTTTCCTCTGCGCCTGCCTGTGTCGGTGGTTCCCATTGGAGACGCCGCCACAGTTGGCACCATGGAGCCAGAGCTCGCCCTGGGCATTCTGGTGCAGTTTTTGGACTTGCTGCTGCAAGCCTGCCAGCAATGGCTGGAGGCTGCCTGGCACCACCTGGTGCATGTCAGCCCCCTGCCTCTCCACCTGGCCTCCCTGGGGGCCATGGAGGAGCCGCAGCAGCGCCCGGATGCCAGCGTGCCCCGCCGCATCTGGCGTCTGAACACCAGCAGCGACTGGTGGGACCGCATCGTCCTGGAGCGCTGGGGAGACAGACAGTGGACCCAGAACTTCAGGATGAAGAGGGACACCTTCCTGGAGCTCTGCGAGTGGCTTGCCCCTCCTCTGCGGCGACGGGACACTCGCATGAGGCCCGCCATCCCCCTCCAGAAGTGTGTGGCCATCGCCCTGTGGAAGCTCTCCACGCCAGACAGCTACCGATCCGTCGGGAACCAGTTTGGTGTGGGGAGATCCACCGTCAGAGCAGTACTCATGCAGGTATGGCACTCACCGGCCACTGGGACGGGGGGGAGGGGGACTGCAAGGAGGGAATGGGCCGCACCAGGGAAAACGGGGGCGGGGGAGGAGGCGACAGCGCCCTGCACGGGAGGGTTCGGTCTGTCCCAGCCATACTACAGGCTGCCCGTGGCGGCCAGGATCGCAGTGGGGGTTGCTTCTCGGAGTGGGGCACGGGGCAGTGCCAGGGAACGAACACTCCCACCCACCCGGGCGCTCCAGTGATTCGCGGTTTGCTGTGTCTCTCTGCAGGTGGTCAAGGCCATCAACTGGGTGCTGCTCCGCAGGGTGGTCCGCCTCGCCGATCTGGACGCCATCATCCAGGGGTTCAGTGCCCTCATCTTCCCCAACTGCGGGGGGGCCATTGACGGGATGCACATCCCCATCCGTGCCCCGGAACAGCAGGCCTCCCAGTACATCAACCGCAAGGGGTACTTCTCCGTCCTCCTGCAGGCCATGTCTGACCACCAGGGCCAGTTCACAGACATTAATGTGGGCTGGTCCGGCAAGGCACACGACGCCAGGGTGTTCCGCAACTCCTCCGTGTGCCAGAGGCTGCAGGCCAGGACCTTCTTCCCCGACCGCCACATCAGGGTCGGGGACGTGGACATGCCCGTCTGCCTGGTGGGGGATGCGATGTACCCCCTACAGCCCTGGCTGATGAAGCCGTACACGGGTGTAGCCAGACATGAACCCCATCTTGTTCCCCCCCCCCCCCGAGAGAGCTAGAGAAAGGCAGTCAGCCTTTGATGCCCTGGGAACACAGGTGTGCTGCCTGTCCCTGACTCTACCATAAACAGAAACCAGACAGTAAATGGGCTAGCTGACGACCCGGGGCCTCCTGCCGCCCTGATGGCTAGTACCAGTAATTGACACGCCTGCACTGTCCCAGGAGAGGAATCTTCGCCCATCACATACCAGAGGTGCCCATTGTCTGCATTTTCCCAGGTGTGAATTATGCTTTGCACCCTTCGTGGGAAACTTGGCATTCAAAGCCATTTTTCCTAATTGGCCACTTGAGACCAGGAAGAAGCCTACGTGACCCAAGGGGTATAAAGAGGGGTTTAGTAGCCCACCCCATTTGAGCTCCAATCATCTACACCTGCTGGCAGGTATTGGTTGTCTCCCGAGGTCTGTGGGACGCCCAACCTCGCCCTACTTCTTCCCAAGGGATTGAGAGAAAGACGCTGGCCACACCAAGTCTGGAACGCAGGGGTGAGAATATATACCTGCTAGGTGTCCATTTTGCATGCATTTAATAAGAGCTCAGAGAACCAAAAGGGTTTCATGGTACCTGTAAGTGACTTATTAGTGTAATTTCTGTCCTGTCCTTTGTAGTGGCTGTGTTATCTGTAACACAGTAGTAGCATTTAACAGCTAAGTTTACCCTGTAACAATAAAATAGTAACTGTTTAAACTGTGACCTGACTCCTTCAGTTGCTGTAACAGAACCAAGCACAATTTTAAAAAGAACTCCAGCCGGTCATAAGGGACAGATATAGGGAGAGCTTGAGCGTTGGATCGTGTCGCTTCCAGGGGACAGATCCGTTGGGGCATCTCTCAGCCTCCCCAGGCTGCCCGCTGCGAAGGGATCATGTATCCTAGCAGTAAAAATCTGAGGTGTAATAAGCTCTCCCTGTAAACTCTGGGGCGTCTGTCGGCCTGTTGGCTGCCCGCCGCGAAAGGATCCCGATCCTAGCGGTAAAGACACGAACGTTAAACTCCTCGGGGCACCCGTCAGTCTCACCTAGACTGCCCACTGCGACGGGGCCTTGTGTCTCAGCAGTTGAAGTCTCGGGTGTATAATACGCACACACCACTCACTGTCCTGACCATCGGCTGACAACGGGGCACCTCAACCCCTCCCGGCAGGCCTTCAATGCCAGGATCACCAGGGCCCGCATTGTGGTCGAGGGGGCCTTTGGACGACTGAAAGCCAGATTTAGGTGCCTCCTCACCCACCTCGACCTCGCCGAGCACAATATCCCTCCCGTGGTGGCAGCATGTTGCGTGCTGCACAATTTGTGCGAGCGAAAGGGGGAGGCTTTCCTGCCAGCCTGGATGGCTGAGGCTGAGCGCATGGCTGGCCACTACGCTCAGCCCCGCACCGCCGCCGTCCGTGAGGCCCAGCGGGGGGCCGTCCAGATCCGGGAAGCCCTGCGGGAGACCTTCCTGGTGGAGGAGGAGGACTGAACTCTCCCTGCATGCCCCATTGGGGCCTTCTTCCACCCCCCTCCTTTCCCTTTGCCCTCCCTAACCCCTCTTCCTAATGTTAAATAAAGACACCTGTTTTGAAAACAACAATCTCTTTTTATTGTACATAACTGGGGTGGGGGGAGGGAGGGAATGAGGGTGGCAGAGGGGAGGGGGAAACCCGGGAGGAGGGAGCTGGAAGGGGGAGGAAGGGGAGGAAGAGAAGGGAAAGCTCAGGGTTGGGGGTCCTGCTGGCTCTCCCATCTCGCAGCACTGCGGGTGCGGGGGCGTCGGGGGGGAGTGGGTGTGGAGGGTGGGGCAGGAGGGATGGGGGATGTGGAGGAAGCGGGAAGGGGAGCAGGGGTGGGAGGAGGAGTGAGAGCTGGGGCGGTTGCAGGGCCCGGAGCAGGAGGAGGCAGGAACCTGTCCACCAGGGTCTGGAGGTGGCCTCTGAGGGCACAGCCCTGCTCCTCCAGTGCGTCCAAGCTCCGCTGCCACAGCCGCAGGTCCTCCCAGACCCAGTGGTCCTGGGTGTGGAGCTGGTGCTCCAGTAACCGTAGGTGCCGCCGGTGGTAGTCCTCCAGGTTCCTGGTGCTCCTGCTGGCCCGGGTGCGGGTGGCCGTTGCAGGCAGGGTGGTGCGCCCTGCAGTCCCAGGTGCTGCGGCTGTGGTGAAACAAGAGCAGTGGTCAGTTGTCCCTGGGGACACAGTGGGTGAAACCCAGCCCCTCTGTGCAAGGCGAGATTGGCGTGTGGGGAACGGACCAGGGCCCCTGCATGACACCCAGCTGCTGCTCCATGGTGGGCAAGGCCCAGGCTCACGGTCCCTGGGCTCCCTCTCCCCCCACCCCTCCGTACACATAAGGGGAGCATGATGGCACTCACATGTGGAGCCCTCCTCGGCCTTGGACGACACAGCCGATGTGCTCTGTGGGATGCCTCGGGGGTCCTGGGTCCTGGGCAGGCTCCCTGCAGGCTCCTGGCTCTCGGCGTCTTCCTCCTCCTCCTCGGTGTCAGGGATGGGTCCCTCTGCTCCAGGGTCGATCACCACCCGGGGGGCATGGACTGCGTGAGCCCCCAGGATGCAGTCCAGGGCCTCATAATGAGGGCATGCCTCCGGGTCGGCCCCTGGCTGGGAGGCCCTGGAGTAGGACTGCCGCAGGTCCTTGATTTTACAGCAGACCTGCTCCCGGGTCCGCACGTGGCCTCTGGTGGCCAGGCTGGCAGCCATGCATCTGTAGACGGCCGCATTCCTGTGGCTAGTGCGGAGATCATGGACGTTGGAGGCCTCCCCCCAAACCTCAATGAGGTCCACGATCTTCGCACTAGACCAGGTGGGCGCCCGCCTCTTGCGGCCCTGGGCAGGCTCCTGGGAGCCGCCAGCCTGGTCCTGGGAAGAGGCGGAGGGCTGGGTGGCAGCGGGTGGCTGGCTCATGCCGTGCCAGGTGCCTCTTGCTCCGGCCCCTGCTGGCTGGGTGCTGGCAGGCTTGCAGCTGGCACGAGCAGTGTAGCCAGACCGTGCCCCTTTAAGGGCTCCGGGACCAGGAGGGGGGCAGAAGAGTTTCCCTGGTTTGGCCCAGAGTGGCCACCAGGGCAAGCTGGGAAGGGCTAGCCTCCAACTAGTTCGAATTAGGAGTGGCTACAAGGCCTTAATTTGAACTACTTAATTCGAATTAGGTCTTAGTCCTCGTAGAATGAGGTTTACCTAGTTTGAATTAAGCGCTCCGCTAGTTCGAATTAAGTTCGAACTAGCGGTTTGTATGTGTAGTGCCTATGAAAGTTAATTCGAACTAACGGCTGTTAGTTCAAATTAACTTTGTAGTGTAGACATACCCTGAGTTAATAGCTCTTATTGCACCAGCTAACACTTATAGTGAGATTCAAGATGCAATACTTCAAATTACATGGGCATTGTAAACTCAGTGCTAATGTAGAATGGACACACATGTCTAATTATAGTTATAATAATCTCAACAGGATGTTACATGAGAAAAATTGAGTAGTTTTGGTAGTGTAAAGTAGGGGTGGGGAACCTTCAGCCCATGGGCTGCATGCAGTTCATCAGGGTTAGCTTCTGGTGGGTGGCCAGATGGTTTGTTTACCTGAGCATCGGCATGCATGGTGCCCTGTAACTCCCAGTGGTCACAATTCCCATTGACCAGGAACAGCAGGAAGTGACATAGCTCCCATTGACTGGGAACAGCAAACTGCAGCCACTGGGAGCTACAGTGCTACATGCCTGCAGACACTCAGGTAAACAAACTATCTGACCACCTGTCAGCGGCTAACCCTGACAAACCATGTGTGACTGATGCACCAGAGTTTCTCCACCCCTGGTATAAAGATAGGAGAGGGTTTAACAAGAAAATGTTGAAGGGTGGGAAAGCTATTGCAGCTGTTCCATGCACTGCAGCAATATAAAGTTAAGGCTTCGGTCAAGCAAGATGTGCTTAAGAAGCAAGGTAGGACACACACACCCTCCCCCTGGAAGGTAGTCCCAGTTAATTTAGCTAGTGTTTCTATGAACAGTGTTTAGATGGGAACTCATAGCAACTTACAGTGCATCTACACAACACCCTAAACCCGAAATAAGATACGCAATTTTCACTATGCAAATAAATAGCTTATTTTGAAATTTGGCACATCTACACAGCACCAAATTTTGAAATAACATGCTATTTTGAGTCATCCCTTATTCCTCATGCAATGAGGTTTACTGGGATAGTGAAATAGCATGCCTGTTATTTTGAAAAATATTTTGAAATAACGGGCAGCTTGTGTAGACGCAGGGTAGCTATTTTAGGATTGCCCAAGGAAGAGAACTATGACTCAGAGAACACCTCCCTCCTCTCTCTCTCTGTCAACTCCTTTGTTACACTTCCTGCTAAGTGTTTGTTCCTGCTATGTAAGTAAGAATAGAAAGGGCATTTTCTGGGCTGAAATTCATTTTATCATCTCAGTGGTCAAATATGACTGACCGAGTTCTGGAGAATGATGTATTAGTGTGTGCAAATAACATGTTAAAAGTAAATATTTTTTTACAGTGAAAGAAATATTTATCTTTATATTCGTATTATTACAATGTACAATGAAAACACAAGGTGCGTGACATGAATCTGCAGGAAATGTATCTAAACTGGTTCAATCAGGCTCAAAGTGATGGAACTGATTATTGAGCCATCATTCTAAGTTAAATGTCTGAACTGGAACTGATCTGGGAAGTTAGGAAATCTGATGAATCCAAACTGGAATGGAATAAAACCAGAACAGAACCCAAAAGTTTAATGGTTTGACTTCTTCTAATAAAGACACTGGATTTATGACTTATTACACCAGTCATAACCTACTAACCCCTACTTTTTTGTTTTATGACTGCCAAGGTGTTAATGGGCATCTTCACCTTCAGTATTCCCTTAGACTACTACTCATACTAAACAACTACTCATACTAAACAACCTCTTCAGTGACTTTTAGCACACTCTGCATACCTTTCATAGACCTGTGTGTGCAGCTTGAAAGTTTCTGTTTCACTTGCAAAAGTTGGTCCAATACAAGATATTATCTCACCACCTTGTTTCTCTGATCTCCTGGGACCAACAGGGCTACAACAACACTGCAAACAGGCATAAATTCATGCATTCATATAAACTCATGCATTTACATAAGTGAACTGTGTGCATCATTTTACTAATGATTTGTAAACTTTTAATAAAACTAGCTACTGCTACTCAAGTAGCTATAATTAAATGTTTCAATGTATCCGCCAGATAATGTTTTTCTGTCACTGGTTTCTGTAATTTGTCATAGTGTTCTTTGCTTTGTATTTAATTTTGTTAGGCAATTATGGATACAGTTTATATGAAAGATAATGTACAAAATAGGGCCCTAATCCTGCAGTCAGATCTGCAAGGTTCCATGTGGCTCAGCATAGGCATTGTAGTCAGCATTAAAGGGCTCTGATTGCAGCATGACATATATAGCTATTGTATTATATACAAGTATACATTATGAATGTCACTAATCCTGCATATTCAGTTTACACAGTCATGAGAGCAAGGAAAGGTAATGTTTGAGGAGGAGGTGTTTTTCAGTACTTATGAAGTGGTTTATTCTTGAGATAACATTACTTAACACTTTTATTTAATGTTTTCAGAAAATCTGGACTCAATTCAAGTCATCTTTGGCATTTTTCCAGTTGCAAAGATTACTGTTTTATTTATATTCTCATTATAGCCACATCCATACAGCAGAATGCTGCTTACTGTTTTAAATCTTTGCTGGCATCTTTGTATTTATAGCTTTCTGTATTTAGAGCTGTTTTTAGAACATTAATGAGTTTCTTGAAAAGCTGCATTCAATGCAGATATCCTGAGTTTCTCATAATGCTTCCTTTGTTTCTCACTGACTTTTCACAAAGGTTCAGTTACTTCAGAAATAACCACTTCTGCAAACGCTAATTGCAATTTACAGGAGCAAGGATAACCAAAATAATCAGTCCTAATTGCAGACAAATAAATGACTTGTTTTTTAAAAATCCTCACGATTAGGATATTTTTAATGAGATGAGAAAGACGACTAACAACTAATTATAACTGTCAAACTTGACTACCTCCATCATATGTTAGACTTGGAAGCATTTGGTTTTTACTGATAAATGTCAGTAAATATTAATTTCACCATAAATACAAACCAACAAAAAAGTCCATTGATAATAATTTAAATGTACAGAAAGGCAAAGTAAGAAAAATGCTGCTTTAGAACTTTAAAGTTTGATTTAAGGATATTTTCTTTGTCTATTTTAATGTGATGTTGACAGTTTGTGCTTCAATGGTTTACAGAGCTTTAATTTTTTAAATTTCAACCTGTGCTATCATTAAATAATTGTCTGGCCCCCTGTGACAAGTGCACTCACCCCACACTGGATGGGGAAGGGTTAAGGGCATTGTGTGCTGAGGAAGCCACATCCCCTCAATCCTACAGGACATACTCCAAGTGTAGCTGGAGTATAAAAAAGGAGCAGGTCGGCTCAGTCTAAGCTGATAGCTTAGGAGGAAGCACACTAATTGTGGACTCCAGCTGTGGAAGTGTCAGACGCTCCAACAGTAGGACCCAGAGACATTGAGCCTGGGCGGAGACCTAGACACTGTGGAGTTCTATGAGAACCCAGGGTTGGTGGGAGCTATCAGTACTGAATAGCCTGCAAACCCCAGAGATGCCTGGTGCTTGCTTACAAAGGACAAAGTAGGAAGCAGCCCAGGAGAGCAGCAGCTACACACTCAGGAAAAATCAGTATGTTTTGCTTTGGATCCCTTCTGGCTCAATGGCAGAGTCTCTCACCAGGGATGGGCCCTGGGTTGGAACCAAGTGGAATATGGAGGGCCTGGATCCCACTGTCTATCACCACCCCTACATGGTGGTCCACTTCTCTGACTGGCCACTGAGCCACGAAGCCCTGAGAAAGGGACAGCCATACTGACTCTGTTAGGCCTTACAGCCTGAGAGCAAGGACAATGCCACTGACTGGCAATTAGGCATTAGAGCCCAGAGGCTGAGGGCTATCTGACTGACTTATTCATGAGGTACATTCACCCCCACTGGACAGAGTACATACACCTTATCACACACCCCATCCACTGTTTAACATGTTCCCCCATAATTTTGCATAACTGTTAAAA
Organism: Pelochelys cantorii; assembly: GCA_032595735.1. Taxonomy (NCBI): domain Eukaryota; kingdom Metazoa; phylum Chordata; order Testudines; family Trionychidae; genus Pelochelys; species Pelochelys cantorii. The sequence continues at coordinate 305,243,543 of CM064326.1, read as the reverse complement.
TTCTTCAATATAAACATTGTTATTATCCATCAAAATAATTTACAAAATTTAATTCTGCCAACTCCCTATATGCCAGCCAGTCAATCCAACTCTCACTGAAATCAATAGAAAGACTCCATTGATTTCACAGGTAGCTGAATCATGATTTTAATTAGAAAATGCAGCAATTACAAAGGCCAGGGGGATTTAATAAACAATTTAAGAGAATCCTTTTTAAGTATATGATCTTTAACATTCGAGCATGATGATGTAGTTGCTCTGTAAAATCCAAGACAAAGCTGTTTACTTAGTAGTTATCTAGAGTTTGTAACTTACCAACATTCTGAAAATCGTGTCTTCGTTCTTTTAGACGGATATTATGTTTGAAATTTACCTCTTATTACTAACTAGCAGAAATACCCGGCATCTCCCGGGGAAAATATAGTAAAAGGTGTGGTGAATGAACTACGTCAATGATATTAACATAGCATATTGTATTGGAAATACTTTTCTCTTATATATTACTTTAAGAAATTAACATAGCTAGTGATGTGCTTACAAAACGACAAGTCCCATAGGGTCTCTTTTCTCAATCCCCACAAATCAGGAAGGCCCATCTTCCCTTAAAGACTCTATGCAAACCAATGCCTGCAGCCTCCTTGCCAGAAGAAATGGAGGGGATGTCTCCTGGGCTCTGTAGCAGCAGGAAATCACTGCTCCCCACGTAGCTACTCCCCGAGTGCCTTCAGTGCATGCTCCATGGGGCAACCTGAATGGACTTCTTAGTGGCAGCTGGACTGGTTGCATTGATCAGACAAAGTGAAACACCTTCAGACCAGGTACAATTAATGATATCTAGATGATCAGGACATGCAGCACCTGAACATACCTGTTTTAATGAGAATAGGCTTTTCTGAGTATACCGTGTCCTCCTAGGCTCCACGGTGCTCAAAACCTTCTCCTCTTACCCACCTCCTCTTTGTACTGTGAGCTGAATCCTGCAAAGTGCATAGTGCCCGTGGCACTTGCTGATAATGCACACAGCCCTGCCAGGAGAACACACGCAGCCCAAAGGAGGGTGAGTGGTGGGATGGCTCATTTGGGTGTGGGGGGAGGAAAGCAACTTTAATTTCCAGAAGGGGTTCAGTTGGAGCCTGGCTGTGTGAAGCTGTTGAGAGGCTGTGATAGCTGAAGGTTTCTCCCAGCCACAATTAGCCAGGCTAGACCCCAGCCAGCATCAGCCACATTTGGGTCTGTCCTGGAGACCTGCTGGTGCCCTAGTATAGGGGAGGTTGCTGATTCTCTGCCCCACTGCAGCCTCTCCCCCATGGGCTTTCCCTTGATGGTGCTACAGGTGCCCACATGCTTTATCCTCTAGGATCTCATAATTTAAGTTTATGTGATACGCTTGACAGAAGAGTCCAGCAAATGCCTATGATCAGGCGCTCCTAAAAGCTAATTATCAGTGGGCCCAATTGGGGTTCTGGGGGAACCGATTTTGAGATATAACCAATCCAGTGATTTAAGTTAGGAAATCAGGAGTATCCATGCAAAATGTTGTGTTTCTATGATCAGGTGCTACTAAAAGCTAATTATCGGTGGGCCCAACTGGGGCTCTGGAGGAACCAGGGGAACCAATTTTGAGATATAACCAATCCAGTTATTGAATTTAGGAAATCAGTAGTATCCGTGCAAAATTTGGTGTTTCTAGCTCTTACTGTTTTGGAGATCTTCCATTTTGGAGATCTTTTGGAATTATCAGTAGGCCCAATTGGGGCTCGGCGGGAACTGATTTTGAGATATAACCAATCCAGTTATTGAAGTTAGGAAGTCAGTAGTATCCGTTCAAAATTTGGTGTTTCTAGCTCTTACCGTTTCGAAATCTTTCGGAATTATCAGTGGGCCCAATTGGGGCTCTGGGGGAACAGAGGGAACCGATTTCGAGATCTAACCAATCCAGTTATTTAAGTTAGGAAATCAGTAGTACCCGTGCAAAATGTGGTGTTTCTAGCTCTTACCGTTTCGGAGATCTTTTGGGACAGACAAACAAACAAACAAACAAACTTTCAGAAATATTTATAAGAAGGTATTACTGAAATTTTTTTAAAAGAATAAGGTTGCAAAATCAAGCACGGAAAAATTAGGAAATTCTACAATAAAGGTGTGATGCTAGCTTAGTTTGGACTCATACGTTATGGTACAGTATTCAATTTCATTCTCATGCACTGTTTTTTCTATGGCATGCCTGACTCATTCAGTGAACAGGAGGATGGTGCCGTGGGTTTTGTAGTGAAGCATAAAAAGCCCTTTATTTATAGGACCTGCCTCTTTTATTGCAGAAGTTGGATGGTGTATCATGAATGAGGCAGGGGACCACAGGAAGCAAACAGGATGGTCTTAAGATTATATAGTTAAATGATGCCCTGGAGAGCTGGATTATATCCCTCCTGCAACTGAATTCTTGTTTGATGCTGGACAAAGCCCCTGAACCTAACCTTTCACAAGGTGCCAGTAATTATATGTTCCTCATTTTCTGAATGTCCAGCAGACTACAGGTGGGATATAATTTGCTGAGTGCTGAGCATTCACAACTGCAATTGAAGCCAACTGGAGCTTTGCCATAAAAATATTAAGAACTCCAAAAAACATCAAACTCTAGGTATCTCAAACTGGACACCCAAAACCAGTAGATAGTTATGACAATTTTTTCCTTATTCTCTCAATGTCTCTCACCTGTAAAATGAGGTTATGCTGTAGGGATAACATATTAAAGTATTAAAAATGATTCCCCAAGTGGAAGTGACTCCGCATAATTTGTTCCCCACAACTGAAAGTCTAAATAGTATAAGTTTAAGTAGAAGAAGCATATAAGTGTTTAGATTTATTCTTGTTAAAGTGTTTAGATTTAGTGTTATCAAGCTTGATAAGTGTTTAGATTTATTATTATTATTTGTTAAGATTGTTAAATGTTTAGATTTATAATTATTGCCCCTCTAGAATATAATTTGTTAGGAATGTAATATTAGGTCATGTAACTTAAAACTGTTAAGAATATAATACTATGTAGCCAAAAACAGCTCCCCTCTCTGTGTCCCAGGGCACGCTCAAACTTTTGCAAGTGGCTGCTTGTCAAGCCACTAACTCTGCTCTGGAAGCCAAGCCCTGTAATTGATTAAGGTCATTGTTACACAATTGATGCCCCTTCTCTTCAAAGCATTGTGAACCAATTAACCCTAATCGCAAAGTGAAACGTAACTATAACAGTAACTAACTCAGCACTCAGAGAGAGAATGTTTTAAGAAATGCCACCCAGAAACTTTTTTATAACTTTTTGTAACTACAACTCTTGTATGTGTAAAAATTTTTTATACAAAATACTGTATGTGAAACATTAATTAGGGAATGTATGTAAGAGAGAGAGTGCTTGGACAATGAATGAATGGTTTGAGAGGTTCCAGCCTGAGAATGCAGCATCAAAGAGCTGAAGAAGGCATCAGGTGCCAGTGCAACCAACAGGTGTCAAGTGGAGAAAGACTGGAGGTCCACCCTATGAGATCACTGACAAGCACCTGGCAGCCACCCTGAAGACATCAGCATGATGCAGCAATTCCCATAGACTGGTATAGGAAGAAATTCCTATAAAGATTGGACCAAAAGACTATGGAGTCAGAGTCCAAGGTTCTGCTGCCAGCCCACCAGGAGCTTCAGATGCGCATCTGATCAGGACTTCGCTCCCCACTTCCATCACTTGTGTACAGAATACCTGGCCAGTATTCTGTCACAAGCAACTTCCAGGCTGGTAACTATAACAACTACACAGAACCTGAATGAATGATTGAATGAATGTTTGCTTCTATCTTTTCTTTATTCTTTATTATTATCTTTACAATAAATGTGGCTTTTTGCCTTATCCCCCTCATAAGATCCTGCTTATTTTTATTGGTACAACAATGCCACCTTGTTTCAGAAGGGTATTGTGAAGATAAATTTATTAATATCTGTGAAGCATTCAAATACAGTGGGGTCAACACCATACAAAGTCCCTCAGAAAACTAATTTTATATTCAGGGCAAGGTTTGGATGATGTATGTTAAATAAGGCATGGGGCTACATATTGATTGAGGAGGATAGAAAGATGTATTAAATCACTGAGACATATGTGGATACTTAACTTTGACATTTCCCCACTTCTGAATGTTTCACTTTGCAACCATAACATTGTTCTAATGTGTTTTTGTTTGGATAAAAATAATCAGAGAATACTTGATTACTGTTTAATATCAATAGGAATTCATTACAGAGAATACACACAAACAACAGTATTATAAAAATAAACTGAATTTGTATGATGCAATAAATATAGCAGGTCAAATTCACCCCCAACTTAACTTCCTTATAATCACAGAGGCAAATCATCTAAAATAGCATATCTGAAAAATCATAGAATCTTGATTCCTCAAGCTTTAATTTCTTTTATGATTAATGAGAGATTCAGGCACTAAAAATAGCATAATATCTGCAAGCCCATAGATTTCACCTTTTTCACAGTCATTAAAGCTCAAAGAATTCTCAAGTCCCAATAAACCAATTACTGTTCTGTTCGCATGTCACAGAAATAACAATTTTTTAAAAGGCAGCCAAGCAAACAAAATCAATTAAATGCAGAAATTCGTAAAAAAAAAAAAAAAAAAGGCTGAGCTAGAAATGGGTGTGAAAAATACACTGTTGGCTTATGCTGCTATGAAAAGAATCCGATAGAAGCCACATTGTGAGCCAAATTATATGGTTTGATGCACGTGACTTCAATATGAAATCCATTACAAGAGTAGAAGTTGGCCCTATAGCAAAGAGACATGAGACTGCATTGTTATATACTCCTCAGTGGATGTTATAACTAAGGGATAATGCTGAATGTAAAGTGACTAACTACCAGAGACATGTAATTATCCTTTAGAGAATCTTTGCCTAGAGCGTTTGTTGTTCAAATCAATGAAGAGATAGTAATAAAGGGTCAAATTGCAGTCAGTCAGATATAGGTGTACAAGAAGGGGAAGGGGGGAATAGTTTAAGGAGCCACCTCGTTGCACTCTCACATTCAGGAGATGGCTACAAAAGCAGCTTTTGTGTCCCCCTGTGCAAACAGATTGCTCCTTGCTACCCTGAAAGTGTGGAAGGGAGTATAAATTTCATCCCCTGAAGGGGTATAACAGTGCATACATTCCCCTGCACATGGGGGGAGCTCTGGGACAAATGGTACTCCATGCACTGTTTTCCAGGTGTCTTGTGGGCCTGATGAGGCTTCATATCATATGCTCCCCCACATAAGTGAGTCCTTTAAAGATATAGCTGGACCCAAATACAACTCAGAGTAGACCATATATTGGCTTGGTAATGATGTGAAGAGGACCATCTTGACTGTTGGTCAAAAGCTATTACCAAAGCAATTTAATAAGCAAATATAATTACCATAGAAATAGGCTGAATATAATTTGAACCATTAAGGGTATGTCTACACAGCAGCATTATTTCGGAATAACTGACATTCTGAAATAACAAAGAATGCGTCTACGCTGCAAGCCATTATTTTGAAATAATGTTGAGCTGGAGGACCTCTTACTCCTGTAACCCTCATTTTATGAGGAGTAAGGGAAGTCAAAAGAAGAGTGTTCTTCCTTTGACTTCCTGCTGTGTAGACAGCAACAAAAACTGAATTAAGTTATTTCGTCTTAAGCTACGTAATTGATATAGCTCAAGTTGTATAGCTTAATTCGAGTTTTGCCCTGCTGTGTAGACGTACCCTTAGTTATGATATTCCATCCAGTCTCACAGAATTAAGGATTATGGTAACAGCTGATACAATCATGGACTATATTAGGGTAATGAGCATATTTCTGAATGGTATTTATACAGAATGTGACACACAATATTTAGTCCTGTGGGAAGAAATGTTTATAATTCAGATCTAGATTAAGTGGAGAAACTGCTTTGCCAAGTTAATTTTGACTATACTTCAACATTGCTCATTGTTTAATTTAAAAATTGTTTATAAAAATTATGTCAGCACCGTTGACATTAATAGATTTGTGCCCACTTACCCTAGCTATGAACATGGCTCAAGATAGGCAATTCTGAAAAAACAGAAATGCTACTAGAATAATGGAACTTTATATAATAAATGCATAATACTGTAATTCGTGCTCCTCTAGAAATTGAGGAGCTGAGTGCTTTACAAACATTTACAAGTTTATAGGGTGACCATATTTCCCTTTACCAGACCTCCTACTGTACACTGTGATGGAGTTCTTTGCAGTATATGCTATCATATCACAGGTTAGTCACTACCTCGGGCCCAATACAGGAAAATCATTTGCTTTCTTCTCAGCCAAGCAAGTGGTGGGCATGTGGTGTCTGTAGCAGAATGGGGGAATTTCCAGGGGGATTGTCTGCCTGATGCTGAAATCTACACAGACAAAAAGGAAAGGTTCCACAGCTGGGACTTACATATCTGGTGAATGGAGAAAGTTCTATATAAACAAGTTTCCTGATACTCTTGGTCTTTGCCCTTGGGCTAGCTTGTGACTCTTAATGCATTTGACTCTGACTACATAGGAGAGTAAAGCTGTCTTATACCTTGAATGTCCCAGGGTACATGAACCTTAAGCCTGGGCACACAGAGAAGCAAATAGGGCTATTTGTCTGCTCATTCTGATGTCCTGAGCCCAGGGCTACAAGTCCCCAGACAGCAGCAGCATCATGTCCTCTAATCAATATCTGCTGAAGCCTGGTAGCCCACAAAGCTTGGACTATAGGCTCAGCAAAGGCACCTACCCAGTTCCACCAACTGGTTCCAACCACACTATGTACACCCAATCCTTTTCTGCTCTATTCCTGGCTCCGATACTTGGTTCTGTTTCCACTATGCTTCTGCTCTGTGCGTGGTCCACGCCTCTCCTCCAGTTCCTGCCTTTACATCTTTCCTCCCTGTCATGAGTTACCAATCCTAGCTCTGAGCCCAGCCTCTGACTTCAGACACTGACTCTGGCTTGATCCTTGATTCTGACATTTGGTATCTGACCTTGGCTCTGACTCAGTTTCAATTCTTGCTTCTGTCACTGACTTGACTCCTGGGTTTGGTAACTGACAGCTGATTCTGGTGTTGACTTTTGACTTTGTTTCCCCAGTTTGGATGCCTACTCTGCCCTCCAGACCTGACTCCTGCTAGGTCAGATTGTCTACATCCCAGTCCATTGCACTTACTTTCGCTGGACCAGGTGAGCACTGTCATATCAGCACTTTTTATGTGCACTAAATTTGCTTTAGAAGTTTTAAATTGAAATAGCCACTAGGATCTTTTGTAATTCCTTCATGATAGGACCTACAATTCCCAAGGACTGTTGTGGAAACATCAAAACATGTTCTTATTAGTGGAAAACCAAAAGACAAATGCCAAGTATGCCAGCTTTCTCTGAACAAGTGCTAAATATTCAGGCAGATAGTATAATATTGTAGCAGCTCTGGCCTTCAGAGCCAAAATAATGCTTCCCGTGAAGGGCCCTGGTGAGCTGCTGGGGCAATTTATTAAATTCCAAGAACTATAATACATTTCTTATTGTTCTCCTGAGGAAAGCCTTATGGAATCTTGACACTAGAACTAAAGAGAGAATAAATAATTTCCCACCCATTTTGGTTGTGGTAAAATTATTATACTCAGGTCAAAGTGGACTTTCAGATCTCTCATGGAGGAATAGTAATGCAATTATGCTCCAATATTTCATTCTGATTAATTCAGTTTTCACATAATCTAATAGTTATGTCTCTAAGATGGTACAAGATCTATGGGAGCGTCTGGCCCAAGACCACAATGCTGCATATAAGTCATTACCTTTTCAGATTAATCTTGCAATATTTTATCTGTAAGATTCCAATGCAGTGAGTAATGCAAGGTTGATATTTATTTTGAAAAGCTTGACGTGTCTTGTAAAAAGTAGCAGTGTCCAAGAAAGTTTTACTGAAAATGCTGGATCAAATTCAGCCCTGGTAGGAAAAGATGCCATTCCACTGTCTTTGGTGAAGTTGCTCAACCTGGGCTGAAGCTGGTCTGCTGTGCCTTAGAATGCAATTCAGCTTTGAACATGTACACTGAAGAGTGTTTCAGTGTGTAAATCTGAAACTATCAGTGCATATATTACACATCCTTCCTTAAAACTCACTTCTTTCAAAGGTCCTATAAACCCTTGTAGAGAAGAGTTATTTATTGAAATAAACTGAAATCTAAAGAAGAAAAAAATCTGAAAAGCTCCACTGGCACTTACAAGAGACATGAAAACCTTAAAATATCTCTTTTCAACACATCCTCATCTTTCATTTGTATGTTGTCTGCCTTGAGCTATTTTGGGCTGGGCCCTTGTCTTCATATTTGTCTGGAAGGTGCAGACCATCCTGTTAGTGATATGTAATAGTCATTAATAATACATACAAGGTTTCCAATGTCAAATACAATAATTTTGTTCTTATTTGTGTTAATGTTCCACTCTGCAGGGAAGGATTCTGAAATACTAATCAGATACATTTCTTTTAGCTAGTACTCTTAACACAAGCAACTCAGAACATTTTACACACTAGCAATAAAAGTAGTATGTTGTTGATATCTTAGGGTACGTCTACACAGCAGTGTTATTTTGGAATGATGTTATTCTGAAATAACAAAGAGTGTGTCTACACTGCAAGCCATTATTTTGAAATATTGGCGAGCTGGACGACTTCTTACTCCAACTCCTGTAACTCTCATTTTACGAGGAGTAAGGGAAGTCGAAGGAAGAGTGTTCTTCCTGCTGTGTAGACAGAGCCAAAAGCCAAATTAAGCTATTTCGACTTATGCTAGGCAATTGACATAGCTCAAGTTGTGTAACTTAATTTGACATTTGCCCTGTGGTGTAGATGTGCCCTAAATTAGTTTCACTCAAAACCTCCCTAAGGGCACATCTACACAGCAAAAGATAGTCCTGCCACCTACACACCTCTGCAGGAGTGGGGTTCCTGCAAAGTCCTTGTGTGTTGGGGCTGTGCTTGCTTTTGGAAGTGAGAGAGTGGGGCAAGATGTCTATTTCAGTGTTTCTTAAAGTGTGTTCTGCGGCACACTGGTGTACTGCAAGGCAATCGGAGGTGTGCCACAGAGAGAACTGAATTCAAAATGGCTGCCCTTAAAAGGGCAAATCTCCTTTTTTTTTTTTTGCTCAACAACTTTTCCCTGGGGCAGTGTTTCCCAAACGGTGCTCCGCGGAATCCCGGGTTCCTCAAAAAAATTCTGCTCCCCCATCCCCTGCAGAGCCCGTAGGCGGCTCCTGCTGCGGCTGCCTCCTCCCCAGCCCACAGGACAGCCCTTGTCCCAAGGGGCCTCCAGTACTGCGCAGCCTCCTCTTCCTCCACGTGTGCAGGCAGCTGCTTTTACAGTGGCCGCTGCTTCTAGGAGGGGGAGGGGTAGCCGGAGCTGAAGAGCTGCTTCCCGACCTCGGCATTTTAAAACTACCGCCTGTGGGGAACCTGGCTCAGGCTCTGCTGCCCCCCACCAACTGGGGCGTGCTTGGGGTCTGCTGCCCCCTCCCACCTAGGGCGTGCTCGGGCTCTGCTGCCCCCCCCCCACCTGGGGCGAACTAGGGCTCTGCTGCCCCCCACCTGGGGCACGCTCAGGCTCTGCTGCCCCCCTCTCCTCGGGGCACGTTCGGGCTCTGCTGCCCCCATGCACCGCTGCTCTCTCTCCCCTGCACCTCTCCCCAGTCTGCTGGGGAAGTGGCAGAGTTTAATCTGGAGGGGATGGTCAGGGTTTCTACTTCCCCCCACCCCCTCCTCACCCTGCCAGTGGGAAGCCTGGCCTAGTGCTGCAGCTGCACTGGGTTCCCCGCTGCATGGGCGGGGGGGGAGGGGCGGGCGGAGTGGGAAACAAGAGCATGCTCCCTGGAGGCTTTCCCTGCTGCAGCAGGGTGCCAAACCAGGTAAGTGTCCCCCCTCATTCCCAGACCCTGCACCCAACCCCCCCCTCACTCCCCTCCCCCTGCCAAGATCCCTCATTCCTAGCTTGCTCTGACACCCTGCCCCAAGTCCCCTCCTGCACCCTCCCTCCTGGCCAGACACCCTGCCCCAATACTCGCTCCTAGCCAGACATTCTGCCCCCAAACGCCTCCTCTAACCTTCCTCCCAGTAAGACCCCCTGCCCCAAGTCCCCTCCTCTACCTTCCCTCCTGGCCAGACCTTATTTAGCATTTGTTTATTACTATCCTTACTTTTTTGTGGTCTACGTTCTCAGCTCCATTTTTTCTTCTTTTTTTTTTGGGTGGACAAAATCTTTGGTGTTCCTCATTTAAAAAAAAATGTTTGTTTGGTGTTCCTCAGTCTTAAAAAGTTTAAGAAACACTGGTCTATTTGCTGTCTTCTCCCATTATGCACAGTGTGGCCTTATGTTCTTGATATAGGTTGGACCTCTTTGGTCCGGCACCCTCAGGGCCTGACCTATCCTGAATGAGGAAATTTGCCAGATTAGGGGAGGTCCCCTGCCACTAGCCTCCCAGGATACTGCCCCTTCTTCTGGCTGGCTCTGCTCCAGCCTTGTTTCTACAGGGCTTGGGCTTGGCCCTAGCCCACTTTTGCCAGGTGGCTGGGGCTCTCTGCAGAGGGCACTCCTCAGCCGCCATGGCCCTTGTTCTGTCCTGCCTGGATGGGACTTTCTGGGGATGGGGCTCTGTGGCTGCTCTGCTTCTGTTCCACCTGGCCAGGGCTTCCCGGGGTCGGGGCTCCATGGCTGCCCTGCTGCTGCTGCATTGGGCCAGGGCTTCCCATGGACAGAACTCCACGGCTGCCCAACTGCCACACCACGTCAGGTCTCTGTGGCTTCCCTGCTGTGCTGTGCTCAGCAGGGACTCCCTGGGATGGAGCTCGCCAGTCCCGATGGTGGGGCTCCCCATCATTGGACTCCCAGTCGGCTCCCACTCCCAGGCACTGGGATGTCTCTGGTTCAGCAACATCCGGGAGCCTGCTGGAGCATGGATTTTGCTGGCCCAGGGAGTCCCGGATTTAGGAGGTTCAACCTGCAGTGCCACACACACACACAGTCTTGGATAAGAATCCACACTGGCAGCTCTGTGCATGTGTGAGTGCTATCTTGCTATGTAAGTAATCCCAGTGAAATCAGAATCGGGCCCCCTGAAAAGAAATGTTGTCCTCTTTTTCCCCTTGCCACTCAATGGCTTGTAGCTGTGTTCAGACAGACAGCCCCAACTGATGTATGGTTTGTTTTCATAGAAGCAAAGATGATGATGAACTGTTATAGCTGTGTTCAGAAACTTCTGCTAATGTACTACATGCTACCTCCAGCACATTCAGGGCTAGAAACATTCTCAGTAATAATCCTGATCTAAGATGGACAAGGACTCTGGGCTAGCTTTAGCTATGTTTACAAACAACTGCCAAGTGTAAACCTGGCAGAGCAGTGCTTGAGAGTAGTTTTCCAACAGCTTGCATAGATTAGGCTATAGTGACTGGCTACACTGCAATTGCAGCTGTGGCAGGGTAGGGGACTCTGTTTGGGTATGTCTACACTACAAAGTTAATTCGAACTAACAGCCATTAGTTTGAATTAACTTTAATAGGGGCTACACATGCAAACTGCTATTTCGAATTTAACTCAAAATAGCGGAACACTTAATTCGAACTAGGTAAACCTCATTCTACGAGGAGTAACGCCTGGTTCGAATTAAGTAGTTCGAATTAAGGGCTGTGTAGCCACTTAATTCGAACTAGCTGGAGGCTAGCCCTTCCCAGGTTGCCCTGGTGGCCACTCTGGGCCAAACCAGGGAAACTCTTCTGCCCCCCTCCCAACCCCGAAGCCCTTAAAGGGGCATGGTCTGGCTACAGTGCTTGTGCCAGTTACAAGCCTGCCAGCACCCAACCAGCAGACCCTGCACCTGGCACAGCATGAGCCAGCCACCCGCTGCCACCCAGCCCTCCACCTCTTCCCAGGACCAGGCTGGCGGCTCCCAGGACCCTGCCTGGGGCCACAAGAGGCGGGGGCCCGCCTGGTCTAGTGCGAAGATCATGGACCTCATTGAGGTTTGGGGGGAGGCCTCCAACGTCCACGATCTCTGCACTAGGCACAGGAATGCGGCCATCTACAGCCACATGGCTGCCAGCCTGGCCACCAGAGGCCACAGGCGGACCCAGGAGTAGGTCCACTACAAAATTAAGAACCTGTGGCAGGCCTACTCCAGGACCTCCCAACCAGGGGCCAACCCAGAGGCCTGCCCTCACTTTGAGGCCCTGGACCGCATCCTGGGGCTCACACAGTCCATGCCCCCCGGGTGGTGATCGACCCTGGGGCAGAAACAGAGGAAAAGGAGGACGCCGAGAGCTAGGAGCCGCAGGAGCCTGCAGGGAGCCTGCCCAGGACCCAGAACCCCCGAGTCATCCCACAGAACACATCTGCTGTGTTGTCTGAGGCTAGGGAGGGCTCCACATGTGAGTGCCATCGTGGTCTCCTTATGTGTATGGGGGAGGGAGCTGGAGAGGGAGCCCAGGGATTATGCGCCTGGGCCTTGCCCACCATGGAGCAGCAGCTGGGTGTCATGCAGGGGCCCTGGCCCGTTCCCCACACGCCGATCTTGCCTTGCACAGGGGGGCTGGGTTTCACCCACTCTGTCCCCAGGGACAACTGACCGCTGCTCTTGTTTCACCACAGCCACAGCACCTGGGACTGCAGGGCGCACCACCCTGCCTGCAACGGCCACCTGCACCCGGACAGCAGGAGCACCAGGAACCTGGAGGACTACCACCGGCGGCACCTGCGGCTACTGGAGCACCAGCTCCACACCCAGGACCACTGGGTCTGGGAGGACCTGCGGCTGTGGCAGCGGAGCTTGGAGGCACTGGAGGAGCAGGGCTGTGCCCTCAGAGGCCACCTCCAGACCCTGGTGGACAGGTTCCTGCCTCCTCCTGCTCCGGGCCCTGCAACCGCCCCAGCTCTCACTCCTCCTCCCACCCCTGCTCCCCTTCCCGCTTCCTCCGCACCCCCCATCCCTCCTGCCCCACCCTCCACACCCACTCCCCCCCCGACGCCCCCGCACCCGCAGTGCTGCGAGATGGGAGAGCCAGCAGGACCCTGAGCTTTCCTTTCCCTTCCTCCCCTTCCTCCCCCTTCCAGCTCCCTCCTCCCGGGTTTCCCCCTCCCCTCTCCCACCCTCATTTCCCCCCTCCCCCCCACCCCAGTTATGTACAATAAAAAGAGATTTTTTTGTTGCCAAAACAGGTGTCTTTATTTGACATTAGGAAAGGGGTTAGGGAGGGGACAGTGGAAGAAGGCCCCAGTGGAGCATGCAGTCGTCCTCCATCAGGAAGCTCTCCCACAGGGCTTCCCGGATCTGGATGGCCCCCCGCTGGGCCTCCCGGATGGCGGCGGTGCGGGGCTGCACGTACTGGCCAGCCATGCGCTCAGCCTCAGCCATCCAGGCTGGCAGGAAAGCCTCCCCCTTCCGTTCACATAAATTGTGCAGCACGCAACATGCTGCCACCACGGGAGGGATACTGTGCTCGGCGAGGTTGAGGCGGGTGAGGAGGCACCTAAATCTGGCTTTCAGTCGGCCGAAGGCCCCCTCGACCACGATGTGAGCCCTGGTGAGCCTGGCATTGAAGGCCTGCCAGGAGGGGTTGAGGTGTCCCATGTAGGGCTTCATGAGCCAGGGCTGTAGGGGGTACGCCGCATCCCCCACCAGGCAGACGGGCATGTCCACATCCCCGACCCTGATGTGGCGGTCGGGGAAGAAGGTCCCGGCGTGCAGCCTCCGTAACACGGAGGAGTTGCGAAACACCCTGGTGTCGTGTGCCTTGCCGGACCAGCCCACATTAATGTCCGTGAACTGGCCCCGGTGGTCAGACAACGGCCTGCAGGAGGACGGAGAAGTACCCCTTGCGGTTGATATACTGGGAGGCCTGGTGTTCCAGGGCATGGATGGGGATGTGTATCCCATCAATGGCCCCCCCGCAGCTGGGGAAGCCAAGGGCGCCGAACCCCTGATGACCACGTCCTGGTCGGTGAGGCAGACCACCCTGTGGAGCAGCACCCAGTTGATGGCCTTGACCACCTGCAGAGAGACACACCAAACCGCGAATCACTGGGGTGCCCGGGTGGGTGGGAGTGTTCGTTCCCTGGCACTGCCCCGTGCTCCATTCCCAGAAGCAACCCCCGCTGCTATCCTAGCCGCCGCGGGCGGTGTGTAGTATGGCTGGGACAGACCGAACCCTCCCGGGCGGGGCACTTTCGCCTCCTTCCCCCCCCCATCCCCTCCTTGCAGCCCCCCTCTCCCCCGCCCAGTGGCCGGTGAGTGCCGTGCCTGCATGAGCACTGCTCTGACGGTGGATTTCCCCATGCTGAACTGGTTCCCGACGGATCGGTAGCTGTCCGGCATGGAGAGCTTCCACAGAGCAATGGCCACACGCTTCTGGAGGGGGATGGCGGGCCTCATCCGAGTGTCCCGTCGCCACAGAGCAGGGGCAAGCCACTCGCAGAGCTCCAGGAAGGTGTCCATCTTCATCCTGAAGTTCTGGGTCCACTGTTGGTCTCCCCAGAGCTCCAGGACGATGAGGTCCCACCAGTCGCTGCTGGTGTCCAGACGCCAGATGTGGCGGGGCACGCTGGCGTCCGGGCGCTGCTGCGGCTCCTCCACGGCCCCCAGGGAGGCCAGGGGGAGGGGCAGGGGGCTGATGTGCACCAGATGGTGCCAGGCAGTCTCCAGCCATTGCTAGCAGGCTTGCAGCAGCAAGTCCAAAAACTGCACCAGAATGCCCAGGGCAAGCTCTGGCTCCATGGTGCCAACAGCGGCGGCGGCCCCAATGGGAACCACCGACACAGGCAGGCAGAGAGGAAAACGCTTTGCTGCCCCTCGGCAAGGTAGGAAAGCAAGCGAAAAAGCTGAGAACCGGCTGTTCAGGGGGGGTCCCTTTCAGCACGAGCCTCAGATAGCCTCAGACAGCAGCCACACAAAGCAACTACTGACCTGATGCCCTGCCGGAACCGGTTTCAGCTGCCCTTAAATGCGACCCAGCGTCCAATCAGTGTCGACGCGCTGTTTCGAATTAGCAAAACGCTCATTCGAATTAGTTTTTGGGTCTAGATGCGTTATTTCGAATTAGCTTATTTCGAATTAACTAATTCAAAATAAGTTAGTTCGAATTAACTTTGTAGTGTAGACATACCCTTAGAAACACAATTGTCTTCTAACCTGGTTACAATACATTCTCTTTTGTAGTGTAAACTTGAAGCAAGTTCACTGTCTGGGTTAGGGCCTGCTTGGGCCCAAATAGAACAGTTTATGTAGTACTCTGAACAGAAGGAAATGCTGGGGGAATGTAAAAGCAGAGATGCATTTGCTTTAGATTCTGAAAACCTATTTATAACGATGAGACTGAAACTGTCACAGTAACTTATCCAGGTGTCCCATTAA
Organism: Pelochelys cantorii; assembly: GCA_032595735.1. Classification (NCBI taxonomy): domain Eukaryota; kingdom Metazoa; phylum Chordata; order Testudines; family Trionychidae; genus Pelochelys; species Pelochelys cantorii. The sequence continues at coordinate 305,228,082 of CM064326.1, read as the reverse complement.
CAGATCTGGCCATAGGAGCAATGTGATCACAATGGTTGCTCTGGGCACCAGCTACTGGGGACACAAAGTCAATATCCAATGGAGGGAAGAGAGTGCCAGATCTAGTTTTTGTTTTTTGCTTAGCCATTTAGTGGGTTCTGGAAATATCTTCCATCTATCTAGAACCAGCCTTGCTCCTTACTTTCCCTGAGCTGAGCTGTCCTTTCTGTACGAGCCCTTCACAAATTTGATTTTCCTTGATCCCATTTTTGAATGGGCTCCTTCAACTGTCCTCATACCCAACAAGAGGGAGAAGTCTTCTAGTCATCTCTCCCTGGCAACACATTCCTTCCTGTTTCTTTCCCGGAACAGCTTTTCCTGTCTCAACATATGCTCATACTTCCCAGAGTGAGGCTGCCAGCCCTCCAGAATAAGCTCCAATAAATAGGTCTCCTAGTGAATCAAAACCCTCCCATCTGACTCTCTCTTTCAACAGACACTCAATTTAATATTGTTTCAAACTTGCTCCTAGGATAAGATTGGTAATTACTCTCCATAATTAAACGTTAGTATAAAAACATGTGACATAGAATTATGTTTACTATACAGCATGGAGCTAAAAAGGAACTGGGTTCCCAGACTATTTTAATTGTCATGTGTAGGTACAGCACACTCTTTGAAAAGTGGAATAGGATCAGTAACTAGCATCAGGAATCAGACAGCCAAAGACCAGCATAAACCACCTTGGTTTGACATTTTATTTGAAAGGCTTCTAAGGGTGCTTTTACACAGCACAGTTATTTTGAAATAACTGATGGTATTGTGAAATAACAATGTGAATGTCTACACAGCAATTCCATTATTTTGAAATAATTTCGAAATAACAGACGGTTTATTTTGAAATCTGTAAATCTCATTCCATGAGGAATAATGCTTATTCCAAAATAGCTATTTCAGAATAGCAGTAGTGTGGTCGCTCCACTGCTGCTATGCCAAAATAGCTTCTCCCGAGGGCCTTTCAAAGTAATTACTCCCCAGTGCCTCCTGGGGCTCTAAATCGAGGTAGAATGTCCACATTAGGGAAGCCTGCCTCAGACTAATTTTGAGGATTCCCTGTAGTGTAGACGTGCTATTTCAAAATAAGCTCACAGTGAAAAAGTCATTGTGTTGTTTCAGGCCAATTCCACAAGCCAAATACATAGGGAAGCCTTGGAACTTAAATTCATTTGCAAGCTTGATTCCCATCAGGGAAGAATGAACAAAGATATCGGCTGGCTCCACACTACCTTCCACATCCTAATGACTTAACCAACCAACCAACCAATGGGTGCTTAAAGAGGTGCAAATTGTTCTTATCAGCCTCTTGTAACTTGAACAATCTAATTCACTTTTTTATCTTTTTTTCTTTTCCTCCTCCCCTCCCCCCCTCTCCCCCCCTTATTTGCCTTCCCTTATTTATTCTTGTATCTTGATTTCTAATACTCCAGTCATCTGAAGCAGTGGGTTGTACCCACGAGAGCTCATGATACCATCTACATGTTTTGTTAGTCTTTAAGGTCCTGTTAGACTATTCGTTGTTTTTTAAGTTTTTCCAGTCACAGACTAACTCGGCCACCCCTCTGCAGTACTTAAATATAGTATCTGAATTCTTGGTATCAACTGACTAAGTGCTGTGAATAATTGGAATAGTGAGTCAGACGTTTTACACTCTGATAGCAAAGGCACAGGCTTTCTTTTAGCCACTATGATTAGTTCAACAGAATTATTCCATCCTTAAAGTTATGCATGTGCCTAAGTCTTTGAAGGACCAACAGGAATCTGTCCCTGGTCAAATATTATACAAATATAGCCACTTAAAAAGTAATTTCTTTATTAATTTTTAAAAATACAATGAGTAAGACATCTAAATGAATATAATAATCCGTGTCACCAGCATCTGGACAAAGGAATGGGAACATGCAGGTGTATTACTTAATGCATTTGTTTTCTTTTCAAATGTTGACACAAAGAGAGCCAGTGCACAATCATCAAATCAGTGTACATATACAAATAGAACCTGAAAAATCAGTTTCAGTAATGCCAACAAGTTTCAACCATGTTACTTAATTACCTGCATTAATGCAGCCGTGTGACACCAGTTTAGTGATTTATTCTTCATTTTGTCACTGATTGTCATTGTTTGGCAATCCTTCCAACCATTTTGAATAAACTGGACATATATTAATTTTCCATTTTCTGATTATTACACATTTTTCAACCAGCAAAAATGTTACTACCCACTTTTTAATGTTCATTTGGTTATTTAATTCATACTCTAAACCAAAGGGAAGATCTTTGTATTCAGAACTGTGAAAAAATATTTGCTCCACTGCTTTTATAATGTGTAGCAAGAAAAAATTACATTGGGCAGGTTAGCTGGCGCTTGGTGGCATCTTTAGCAATGATGATCTGTCTGGCCACCCTCAGGAGAAGCCACATGAAATCAAAAAACAAAATATGCTTCTTGTTCTGATATTCAATTCTGATAGTCTCCTAAGCATGTGTAATTTGATTTTTGACATTCACCTGTACTTATGTCAGTGGTGTATTACCAAAGGAACAGTAGGGTTTTCCCTAGGCATGTTTTGAATAAGAATGCAATCGTTAACCGTTACTCACACTCACTTCCACACAGCAGCTGGACAGTCAGCAGAGCTCTAGGCAGAAGTGCTGTATGCCCTGGTCTACACTAGGGAGTTTTTTCAAAATAATACCCCTTATTTTGAAATAATAAGCAGAGTCCATACTACCCAGCCAGTTATTTTGAAATAACAGGCTGGTTGTTTCGAAATCTATACTCCTGCTTTCCTCAGGGAATAATGCTAATTTTGAAATTGTTATTTTGAAATAGTATTAGTGTGGATGCTCCGGTGCTACTATTTCAAAATAACTACTCCCCAGAGTAATTCAAAGTAATTATTCCCCAGTGCTTCCTGGGGCTCTAAGTCAAGGTCGCATGTCCACAATAATGGAGCCTGCCTCGCACTAATTTCGAAGCTTCTCCATAGTGTGGACACGCTGTTTCGATTTTGTTATTTTGGGAGCTATTAAATCGATTTTAGTTATTTCAAGTCCTAGTGCAGACATGCCCAAAGTGTTAGCACTAAAGATCATTCTATTTTGTGGAGGAGATTGTTAGTCTGAAATTTGGTTTTCTTACAAGTTGGAACAAAAGTAAAAAATGTCCCAATTCCCCAAAGGGAAGGGGCATTGTAGTTCTGGGGCAGCCCACCACACTTAAAGCCTGAAGTTCCTGGTTCTGATACTGACGAGTCACACTGCCTGTTACCATGCCTCAGGTCCAAGGACCCTGGGGAAGTACTAGGAGCATGGCTGCAAAGGAGTCCTAAGTCTTGGGCTCAGGCTAAGTCTTCCAGGCTTTCACCTCCCTATCAACCCACCAAGCAGTCTGCCAAGGAGCCAGCTGTAGAAACTGGCAGGAAACCAGGCAGGGTTCTGTCACTTGGATTCCATTCGAAGGGTATAAAAATCAAGCTATTTCAAGCACATTTTGATATCGATAAATGGCAAATTCTGATGAAAAATATTTGTCAGAATTGTTCGAGCTAATGCTAATGTTTATTGAGATGGACAGAAAAATACAATCTAGATTTTTTTGTGCTCCTCCAATGCTTGGAAGACTCAGAACGGCATCCTGAAGCAACACAAAATATAGTGGAATCCAGATTTGAAGTTTTAATTCAGGCCCACTTCTGTACAGCATGAGTCTAAATTCTGAATCCAGCATTCTCACTACAGTAAGAAAGCTTGTATCAAATTAAGCATACTATTACTGGAGACAGCAAACTGTTCCAAGAAGGGGATATCCTGCTTTTTTCTTCAGGAAAGCACTTGCACAACTAATTGAACTAGAAACCAGTCTCTGATTAAGGTTAGGCATTAATACCAGATTAATCTTAAATATGGACAAGAAATCTTTTCTACAGAATTCCTGGAATGTGTTTGTGAATGTAAGTTGTTTGTGTTCATTTAAATGATTTGTATCTTATCTACAAGCGACAGCCACATTCAATCCATGAAAAGCAGCTTTTAAAAAGTGTAGGGTTTGCTGGATTTTGTTAATCCAAAAATAATATGGAAGTAATATAACCATTCTGTGATTCTAAATCTGTTTCGTAACAAGCTATACAGTTAATGCCCAATGCATCTGAGTTCAATGAAGTTGATTGAAGAACCTGTTAATGCAGCAGTAATACTTCATAATACCCTAAGAAACAATATCTCTCTGCAGATAAGCACCAGAAGACATATAGCAGCTATGTGGTAAAGAAGAATAAAATTGTGTCAGTACATTGGCCATGTAGGGACTGTAGTGCTGAATGGGAGGGGGTTGCATCCCCACCCAGCCCCTTTAACCTGCATGGTTGCCCACTGCTGAGTGCCCCAGCCTGCAGGAGAGCCCTCGGTGCTAGATTGGGAGCATGCCCTTCATCCTCCCGCAGCCAAGCGCTCCAGCCAGCTAGCTCCTTCTTACTTTCACCTCTGGGTGCAGCAGTATCTCAAAAAGAATAGTACCTCAAAGCAGCCTGCTTAGCACAACTCTGTGACAGTAATACAATACTTCAGCTTGGTGTAAATCCGTCAAAGTGACTTTTGCATCAGTATGGCCTGTCTAGAAACTGAGCCATGCAACATTATGATAGATTCGCTCCTCCAGAAATTTTGTTTCCTATCTTTCATTCTTTATTAATTTGCATTAATCTACTTCAGTTTCTAAGATAACAGATTCTTGTCGAGTAGTAAGGTTTTGGAATTTGTATCCCAAATTCATTAAAAAAATGTTTAATGTCAGGAGAAATCTTGTTGGAACATTTCTCCAAAGTAGTAATTTCTGAAAGTTTCCTTTCTCTCTAAGGCTACAGCTACACTGCAGGCTTCTTGCGCAAGAACTGTTTTGGGGAAGAGTTCTTGTACAAAAGGTCTTCCACAAGAGCTCATCCACACTACCATGTGCTTTTGTGCAAGGGCGTCCATGGCAGTGTGGACGCTCTCTTGCGCAAGAAAGCTCTGATGGCCATTTTAGCCGTAGGGGTTTCTTGCACAAGAAATTCATGTTGCTTGTCCACACTGCCTTCTTCTGAAAGAGCTCTTGCACAAGAGGGCTTATTCCTCGTGGGGAGAGGAATAAATTTACTTGTGCAAGAACGCACGTGCAGTGTAGACACTCTGCAAGTTTTTGCGCAAGAACAGCTGTTCTTGCACAAAAAGCCTGCAATGTAGACGTAGCCTAAATGTATAACAACAACAAATTCAGACAAAATACAGCAATCCAAGGAACAAGCTAATCTTCAGAACTGTTAAGTTTTGCGGCGCTGTTATTGGAAGGGAGAGTTAATGTCTTATTTAAGGAGGGCTAGAGGCCATAGACATGTAAATAGGCTGTGACACTTAGGGCATAGAATCATAGAGCTGAAAGAGACCTCAGGAGGTCATCACGTCCAGCCCCCTGCTCTAGGCAGGACCAATCCCAACTAGATCAACCCAGTCAGGGCTTTGTCAAGCCGAGACTTAAACACCTCTAGGGATGGAGACTCCACTACTTCCCTAGGTAACCCATTCCAGTGTTTCACCACTCTCCCAGTGAAATAGTTTTTCCTAATATCCAACCTGGACCTCTCCCACCACAACTTAAGACCATTGCTCCTTGTTCTGCCATCCGTCACTACTGAGAACAGCCTTTCTCCATCCTCTTTGGAACCTCCCTTCAGGAAGTTGAAGGCTGCTATCAAATCCCCCCTCACTCTTCGCTTCTGCACCCTAAACAGACCCAAATCCCTCAGCCTCTCCTCATAGGTCATATGCTCCAGCCCCCTAATCATTTTGGTTGCCCTCCGCTGGACCCTCTCCAGTGTGTCCACATCCTTTTTGTAGTGGGGGGCCCAGAACTAGACACAATACTCCAGATGTGGCCTCACCAGAGCCGAATAAAGGGGAATAATGACATCTCTGGATCTGCTGGCAATGCTCCTCTTAATGCAACCTAATATGCCATTAGCCTTCTTGGCTACAAGGGCACACTATTGACTCATATCCAGCTTCTCATCCACTGTAACCCCCAGGTCCTTTTGTGCAGAACTACTATTTAGCTGGTTGGTCCCCAGCCCGTAACAATGCTTGGGATTCTTCCGTCCCAAGTGCAGGACTCTGCACTTGTCCTTGTTGAACCTCATCAGATTTCTTGTGGCCCAATCCTCCAATTTGTATAAGTCACTCTGGACTCTATCCCTGCCCTCCAGCGTATCTACCTCTCCCCCTAGCTTAGTGTCATCTGCAAACTTGCTGAGGGTGCAATCCATCCCCTCATCCAGGTCATTAATAAAGATATTGAACAAAACCGGTCCTAGAATCGAACCTTGGGGCACTCTGCTAGAAACCGAACGCCATCCTGACATCGAGCCGTTGATCACTACCCGCTGGGCCCGGCCTTCTAGCCAGCTTTCTATCCATCTTACCGTCCATTTATCCAATCTACATTCCCTTAACTTGCTGGCAAGAATATTGTGGGAGACCGTATCAAAAGCCTTGCTAAAGTCAAGGTATATCACATCCACTGACTTTCCCATGTCCACAGAGCCAGTTACCTCATCATAGAAGCTAATCAGATTAGTCAGGCACGACTTGCCCTTTGTGAATCCATGCTGACTATTCCTAATCACTTTCCTCTCCTCCAAGTGCCTCAAAATGGATTCCTTAAGGATCCCTTCCATGATTTTTCCAGGAACCGAGGTAAGACTGACCGGCCTATAGTTCCCTGGATCGTCCTTCTTGCCTTTTTTGGAGATGGGCACTACATTTGCCTTTTTCCAATCATCCGGGATCTCTCCTGATCTCCACGACTTTTCAAAGATAATGGCCAAAGGCTCCTCAATGACATTTGCCAACTCCCTCAGTACCCACAGATGCATTAAGTCTGGACCCATGGATTTGTGTACATTTAGCTTTTCTAAATAGTTCCTTGCCTGTTCTTTACTCACTAAGGGCTGTCGATCTTCATCCCATCTTGTGTCACTTAGAGCATTAGTCTGGGAGCCCACCTTGTCCGTGAATACAGAGGCAAAGAAAGCATTGAGTACTTCAGCTTTCCCCACATCATCTGTCACTAGGTTACCTCCTTCATCCAGTAGGGGCCGCACACCCTCTCTGATCACCTTCTTCTTGTTAACATGCCTGTAGAAACCTTTCTTGTTATCCTTCACATCCTTAGCCAGTTGCAATTCCATTTGCGCTTTCACCTTCCTGATAAATCCCCCTCCCCCCCCCGCCCCCGGCATTCTCGAGCTATACATTTAAACCCCTCCCTGGTCATTTGTCCAAGTTTCCACTTTTTGTAAGCTTCCTTTTTGTGCTTAAGTTCACCAAGGATTTCCCCTGTAAGCCAATCTGGTCTCCTACCATGTTTGCCTCTCTTGCTACACATCGGGATGGATTCTTTCTGTGCCTTCAATAAGGCTTCTTTAAAATACTGCCAGTTGTCCTGGGCTCCTTTTCCCTTCATGTTAGCATCCCAGAGGATTCTGCCCATCAGGTCTCTGAGGGAGTCAAAATCTGCTTTTTTGAAGTCCAAGGTGTGTATTTTACTACTCTCTTTTCTTCCTTTGGTCAGGATCCTGAAATCTACCATCTCATGATCACTGCTTCCCAGGTTGTCACCCACCTCTACTTTCCCTATTAGTTCTTCCCTGTTTGTGAGCAGAAGGTCAAGCTGCGCACGGCCCCTGGTCGGATCCTTCAGCACTTGTACCAAGAAGTTATCCCCAACATTCTCCAAAAACTTCCTGGATTGCCTGTGTACTGCCATATTGGTTTCCCAACAGATGTCAGGGTGATTAAAGTCCCCTACGAGAACCAGGGCCAGCAATCTGGAAGCTTCTCTCAGTTGTCCGAAGAAAGCCTCATCTACCTCATCCACCTGATTCGGTGGCCTGTAGTAGACACCAACCACAACATCACTGCTGTTGTTTGCATCTCTAAACTTAACCCATAGACTCTCAACAGGTTTTTCTCCCTCTATATACTGGAGTTCAGAGCAATCATAGTGCTCTCTTACGTACAGTGCAACTCCTCCTCCTTTTCTCCCCTGCCTGTTCTTCCTGAACAGTCTATACCCTTCCATGACAGCGCTCCAGTCATGCGAGTCATCCCACCAAGTCTCTGTTATCCCAATTAAATCATATTTCTTGGACTGGGCCAGGGCCTCCAGTTCTTCCTGTTTGTTGCCCAGGCTTCTCGCATTAGTGTACAAACACCTCAGACATCCAGTTGATCGCCCCATCTTCTCCATTCGAATCAGGGGTCCTCCTTTCTTGCTCGTTCCTCTTTGCATTCCTTCCCGGTATCCGACTTTCCCACTCCCCTCAGGGTGTTGGTTACCGTCCCCCAACAAACCTAATTTAAAGCCCTCCTCACTAGGTTTGCAAGCCTGCCCACGAAGATGCTCCTTCCTCTCTTCGTTAGGTGGATCCCATCTCTTCCTAACAATCCTTGTGCCCGGAACAGAGTCCCATGGTCGAAGAAACCAAAGCCCTCTCTGCAACACCACCTGCGCAACCACGCATTTACTTCCTCAATTCGACGATCCCTGCCCAGTCCTTTCCCTTCAACAGGGAGGATGGACAAGAACACCACTTGTGCTCCGAATTCTCGGGTCCTTCTTTCCAGCGCTACATAATCCGCAGTAACCCGCTCAAGGTCATTCTTGGCCGTATCGTTAGTTCCCACGTGGAGAAGCAGGAAGGGGTAGCGATCCGAAGGTTTGATCAGCTTGCTAAGCCTCTCAGTCACATCGTGAATTTGAGCTCCTGGTAAGCAGCACACCTCTCGAGATTCCAGGTCCGGATGGCAGATGGATGGCTCAGTCCCTCTTAGGAGGGAGTCCCCGACCACCACCACCCGTAGTCTTCTTTTGGGGGTGGTGGTCATGGAAACCCCATCCCTAGGACTACGCATCCCATGCCTTCCAGTAGATGGTGTTCCCTTGCGGTTTCTTCCTTGTGAGGTCCCTTCCAAAGTATTCACCACCTCAGAGCCTGTGGAGAGAGCCTGAAAGCGATTACTTACCTCTATAGCATTGGGGGATTCCCATGCTGGCCTTTTTCCCCTTCTAGAAGTTACATGCTGCCAGTTCTCTTCCTGGTCCAGTACTGCCCTCTCTGGCTCTTCCGCCTGCCGTGCTTGTAGGATTAAACGCTGCCTTCTATCGAGGAAGTCTTCATCCTCTCTGATGGAGCGTAGGGTCAACACTTGGGCCACCAGTCCTCTAATTTTTTCTTCCAAAATGGTGACCAGCTTGCACCTCGTGCAGATGAAATGCGTTCTTTCTTCCAGGAGGAAGACAAACATGGCACACGCTGTGCAGGTAACAACTGCAGACCTATCACCATCCATCCCTGCTGTCCTGGAGAAAGGATTTAAAAAGAAAGGCAAGAGAACCTCGCGCCCTTCCCAACTCCCTCTCTAAACTCCCTGTTAGCACTCACCTGTTCGCAAGCTCCTTGGTCACTTGCACACTGCTTTATAATAAAGCCCTGGACTGCCTGAAAGTCCCTCCCCCTACCAAGGCTCAGCAGAGGCTTCTAGAATTCAAACTTTAATTAGAAGCCAACAGTTTCCACCTGCCACTCACAGCACGCACTCCATGAAGGAGAGGGGGAGGGGAAAGGGGAAGTGAAAAAAAAATGTTTAGATTAGAATAATAAATATACCAGTTTAACTACTTACATTGTTATAAGCCTCTAGAAACACAGGCAAAGCAGACCTGGAATCAGTACAAGTTATCCCAAAGCTGGTTTCCCTTTGTTTCCACTGTCTAAACTGCCCTGGAAGAAAATAAAAGAGAGAATGCATTAAATGCTTTCCTGATAACCATTTCTCATCTAAACAATTGACAACAACACCTAGATGTTATTTCATCCTCAAAGGAAGGCAGGGCTGCCTTTCAAGAAAATGGTGCTCTGGGTAAACTTGTATTTTGACAACTTTGGCTCTTGCGGGCCCAGTGCCCCCCACTACCTCTGCCCCCTCCACATGCTCCCTGTAGTTCCCACCCTTCAGGGCCTGCTGTCTCCCTGCAGAATTTAAATTGTATTGAAAGAGGTGCCAGAGCTCTGTCCCAGCAAGCCCAACATAAATTAAGCACTGGCTGAGCATCTAGCTCTGAAGGCAGTGCCACTGCCAGCAGCAGCAAGGAACAGGTGACAATACACCCTATACCCTGTCACTCTTACTTTGTGCTGCACTGTGTTCCTTCACCCCAACCGCTGCTCTGTGCTGCCCTCTGCACTCACAGTGGAAAACTGACCTGGATGCATGAGAGGCTTCCACTGCAGCTCGCTCCCGCTCCACTGAACACTGCTCCATGTCCCCCTATAAGCAATAAGGGGGGCAGCAAGGATCAATAGGTCATTTCCCCACCCGGGCTGCCTATGGGGGAGGGCAGGAGATCAGCATCTCCTGATGCCTCACAGCACATCCCGCAAGGGGAAAAAGAACTGTATGCATGGAACACTCGTTGTTGCTTCTCACTTCCCATCATCACTGCCCCATAGGGGGCGAAGGGGAAAATTGGGGGAGAAGTGAGCAGTATATACACCACTGCTTGCCCCATCTCAGGGTACATCTAGACTACACACTTCTCTCAAAAGAAGCTTTTTCAAAAGAAGCTTTCAAAAAAGCTTCTTTCGAAAGAGATTGTCTAGACAGCCACAACTTTTTTGAAAAAGCAATCCGCTTTTTCGAAAGAAAGCACCCAGGCAATCCGGACGCTCTCTTTTGAAAAAACCCTGTTTGCAGGCAAGAACGCCTTTTTTCGAAAGAGCTCTTTCGAAAAAAGGCGTTCTTCCTCGTAAAATGAGGTTCAGTGCTGTCGAAAAAACCGCTGCGTTCTTTCGATTTAATTTTGAAAGAACGCGGTGGCAGTCTAGACACAGTTGATGTTTTTTTCAAAAAAAGGCCACTTTTTTCAAAAAAACCCTGTAGTCTAGACATAGCCTCACCCAGGAGGAAGCAGGGAGAAATTTGTCTATTTCCCCATCTCCTGAATACATCGCCTCTGCAAGTTTGCAGTGCTCCTCTGCCATCCAGAAGCATTCACGTATGCACTGCCTCATGGTGCCCCTGACCATAATGCCCTGAGTGATCAACTGTGTAGTTGGCCCCTAAGACTGGCCCTGCTAGAAGAGAAATGGCAGTGAATAGGAGGAGAGCTGGCCACATGGCAACCTCTGTATTAAGATATGTTCCATGGCATGAACAATTTGGGGAACTCCTAGAAGCAGGGTTGTGGTTCTTCACATTGAAAGAAAGGCTGGGAATTTCCCCCAGACTTCAAGTCAAGATTGAGGACATCTGAGGTCTGGCCAGTCTTTTTTTTTTTAATATAATGTTGGCAATCCTGCCTGGAAGATTAATAAAAAAAGCTCTTTGCAAATGAGCTGAACAAAGGGCACAATGAGAAGCAGATTGGGAAACAATTATTAAAGGTGATTCTTCACATTGAAAGAAAGGCTGTAAAACTGCAAGTCCCTTGAACAAGTCAGAAACAGCAGTTCAGTTTGCTTCACAGAGGCTATGTCTACACTACAGAGTTTTTTTTCAGAAAAACGTCCATTTTTCTGAAAAACTTCAATTACGTCCACACTGCAATCGTGTTCTTTCAGAAAAAAAATCAAAAGAACAGAGGAGGTTTTCTAACACCTTTTCCAAAAGAGCTCTTTTGGAAAAAGGCATGTGTGGATGGGCAACGAGGGGATGGGGGTTTCAAAAGAAGAGGCCTCCAGAAAAAAGCACAGGTGCCCTTGTGGCCACTCTGTCCATAGTAATCACAATTTAAATGAGAGATAGCATCCAATCAATGTGGACCCTATCTTTCAAAAAAGCAGATAGCTTTTTCGATGCGCTTTTGCTGGGTGGATGCTCTCTTTCGGAAAAGATCTATTCTGGAAAAGCTTCCTCCAAAAGAAGCCTTGCAGTCTAGACATAGCCAGAGTGAGTAATAAATTGTACATTTGTACAATGCAGCATCCTGACACAGAACAGACATCCTGCCAGCATCATTTGAACTGAAATATATGATACATGTAATTTTCATCACATAGAAATGTGTACTTTAGAATGCATCCAGAGAAATATCAGTCTTTGGCACATCCCGCAGTTGGCAATAAGAGAAACAATTAGTTCTATGATTTCTGGTTTCTCTAAGCTAACTAATGATAGGAATTTTAAAAATAAAATTAGTTGGCATACAACAATTAAAAATATCCTTTTCTATTCTATAATGTTCAACTTAGGCAGAAGTTCCTGCTGCTTACCCTCTATCTTTAGGTCCCTGGGACATTGTGGTGCACACATGAAGGGCTTCTACAGAGTTTCAGAAACAAGAGCAGATGGCGTAAGAGACCAGTTGCTTTTAACAGTATCATTTAGTGCAGTGGTTTTCAAACTTTTTTTCTCATGACCCAGTTGAAGAGCAACATAATTTGACTAGAGTGTGGACTCCAGGATGGGGCTGAGGATGAGAGCTTTAGGGTGTAGGAGGGGGCTCTGGCTTTTGGGGGAAGGGTCAAGGCTGAGGCAGTAGGGGACTACCTTGAGCAGCTCCTGGTCAGTGAAGCAGTGGGGATGCTAAGGCAGCTTCCTGCCTCTCCTGGCACTGCAGACCATGCTGCACCCAGAAGCAGCCAGCAGCAGGTTCTAGCTAATGGGAGTGCAGAGCTAGTGCTCAGGACAGGGGCAGTGCGTGGAGCCCTGTGTGCTCTCCTCACCCCCATCTAGGAACCAGGCCTGTTGCCAGCCACTTCTGGGGTGCAGCACAGTCTGTGGTGCCAGGACAGTCAGGTAGCCTGCCTTAGCACCCCCACTGGTCACCTGATCACTCTTCATCAATGAGATCCAGTGCCTGACATTCCACAACACAGTACTGGGTCACAACCCATAGTTTGAAAACCACTGATTCAGTGGACTCTATACTAGGGCTGCTACTGAGAAGCTGTGACATACTCAGCTACAGAAGCTGGTCTTCTGTTGGAGTCATAATGCCAGTGAGAAGAAGACTGGTGCAACAGAGTAGTGGGGGCACCAGCTTCATTGACCAGTCCCCAGATTTCAAATCTTCTTCTATGGGAGTGGAGAATCCCACTTACCATCTACTAGTTCCTAATTTCAGACTTCCACAGGTTTTGGGGATTCAGGAATTAACCCCAGAAATAAATGTTGTACTCAGGTGTAACATTCTTAAGCAAAAGGCCAAGAAGCCCAGGCAGTTAGCCAGTGTTCAGAATCTTGTTGATTGTTTGTTAGAAAGAAGAAATTTATGATGGAACCTGTTTATTTCTTTGATGTCATCCTGTTTATTTACAAAGAATGTACACAAAGTTCCATTTCCCTAATCACAGTGGGAATCAGACAACACAATTTCATTGATCACAGTTCCAAGACTCTTTTTAGACAACTACCCAAAAGCTTTCTTGTCTCTCTCTTGGCTTCTTCCTCATGGTCATGCTACAAGTACTTCTCTAGCTATCTGTAAGGCTTCCTTCTTTCTGTATTTCTGTGGTATATTTGCTGCTTACACACACACACACACGCACACGCACACGCACACGCACACGCACACGCACACGCACACTTCTTTAAGCAATACTGCCTCCCTTCCCGTGTGTTGTTTCATGCAAGCAAGGGTATTAACAAACTTCAACAGGACTTTATTTACCAAAATTGAAACCTCTTTACAAAACTGCTGTATCATTCAGTAGTTCTCATTCAGGCCCCCTATCCCCCCAGCTAATCTTTCCCCTCCTTCCTGTCTCCTGTGCTTCCAGACTTCCAACAGCCAATGTTCTCAGTTCAAATAATTACAAGCAGTATTACATCTAAAACACCACATTCTCTCCTCTCGTAAGAAGCTCTCTCAATTATAAAATAAAAATTGTTGTTCTAACCTCAGCAACAAATATGGGACAAGCCACTATACTGTTGGCAGAAATATTACACTGAAAATACTGTAGATACTACATAACATAGTCTCTAATCCAGACAGGTGGTCGTCTGGGTCTGAAGGAACGTCTCTCAAACCCCGTTTTTAGTATAATGTCTTGTTGTGTTGGTACTACGGTGAAGTCATCCAACATGGACTGGGTGTTGGCATCATCTCTTCTTGGTGCATAGGCAGGTGCAAGATAAGAAGCATTCCATACACGCCCATCAGAAAGTCGAAAGGTACAAGGTCCCTTCTTCTCAATGATTTTAAGAGGGGATGTGAATTTATGGTCCCCTTTGAATAGAATTCCAAGTTTTCTTACTTTAACAAAGGAATCACACTCAAACTTCGGTTCCTTAGCACCCCACCGTTTGTCTGTGAAAGCCTTATACTTTTCTTGGTTCTGTTCAACTGTTTTTCTCACATCATTCTCTTTTGGTGCATCAGGTCTAGACTTTAACAATCCAGCAATATTTAGTTTAGAATTCATCTGTTTTCCAAGCAGTAACTCTGCAGGTGATCTCTGCATTGTGGCATGTCGTATAGCTCTGTATGCTTGCAAGAAATCAGTGCTGAAGGTTTCCACGATCGCCCTTCCAGTTTAGCTGTTTGCAAACTCTCTTTCAAGCTTCTGTTAAACCTTTTGATTTCCCTGTTGGCTTGAGGATAATACACGGATGATCTTCTATGTAAACTGTTCTTCTCTGCTAAAAAAGTTTCAAATTCCAGGGAAGTAAATTGACTACCATTATCCAAAACCAGTTCTTTGGAGTTACCTTCCCTGCTAAAAACTGTAGAGAGGAACTTAATTACCGTAGCAGAAGAGATTTGTGATGTAAACACTACTTCAGGCCATTTACTGAAATAGTCTATTAAAGTGATGGCATAACGACAGTCAATTGGAGCAGTATCAAAGGGTCCTACAATGTCAATCACAACTTTTTCCCATGCAGAATCAGGAAGAAGAATAGACTGTAATGGTGGAGTATGTCACTGCTGTCTTATCATGCATTTGGCAAGTGACACAGGATTTTATGATTGCTTCAGTTTGGGAGTCCATCCCTGGCCACCAATACAGATCCCGTAGTCATTGTTTGGTTCTGACTATTCCTTGATGAGTATCGTATGCCAAATGTATGAGTTTTGACTATAATTCTTCTGGCACAAGTAGCCAGTATGTACGTCATAGCACACAGCCATCAAGCAAAGAAAGTTCATCCCGAATTCTAAAATAAGGCAGCAAAACTGGGTCAAGGTTTTTAGGGTTACTGGGCCATCTCTTTGTCAGAATTTCCTGTAGCTTTTGTTGAATTGGACATGCTAAACAATCAGCTTGGAATTGCTCTCTTGTAACTGCAGTAAGAGTGCTTGTAATAAGCACAACTACTTCATCCTCATCCTCCAGGGAACCATCTGGGGAAGACAAAAGCAGGCGAGAAAGGCAATGAGCTGTCACATTTTGGTATCCAGGCTTATATTCCAGTTCATAATTGAAAGAGAGTAGTCTTGCAGGCCATCTAGCAATACGCTTTCCAGTCCTTTCATGGTTAGCAATGTTGTCAAAGGGCTGTGGTCTGTGCGCAACTTGAATGTGCGGCCCCACAGGTAAGTTCTCCATTTTTCAGTACCCCAGACACAAGCAAGTGCTTCTTTTTCAACTGTAGAATATTTTCTCTCAGACTCACTCAGTGTCCTTGAAGCAAATGCAACAGTCCTCTCCGTGTTGTCCTCATGAAGTTGTGTTAGGACAGCCCCAAGAACATAATCAGAAGCATCAGTAGTCACAATTCTGGGCAAAGCAGGACTGAATAGTGCAAGTACTGGACTATGTACAATCAAGTCTTTCACAGTTTCCAAACAAGCTTGTGCATCTGTTGTCCACACCAAGGTTGAACTTCTCTGTCGTAATTCTCGTAATGGTTCAATGACAGAAGCATAATTGGGAATAAATTTTGCATACCAGAAGGAAAGACCCAAGAAGGACGGTAAGGTTTGCAAATTTGTTGGATGAGGAGCCTTTGAAATTGCTAGGATATGATCTGGATCAGGTTTTAGTCCAGCTGGTAAGATTGTATGCCCCAGAAAGGAGAGTTCTGTTTGTCTAAATTTGCATTTAGACAAGTTGAGCTTGAGGCCTGCTGTGCTGATGCAGTTTAGTACAGACTGCAGGTTATTCTCATGCTCCTCAGAAATATTTCCAAACACAATAATATCATCCAGATAGCACTCAACTCCATGCTGATTCTTCAGAATCGATGACATCATTTTTTAGAAGGCACTTTGGGCAGATGCAAGACTGTATGGAACACGTTTAAAACGAAATAGTCCCTCATGTGTAATAAACGCTGTGAGGTCTCTGCTGTCTTCATGCAACATAACCTGGTGGTATGCGCTCTGCAAATCAAGAGTAGAAAACATCTTTGCTCCATGGAGTTCTGCGAATACTTCTTCTATGTGAGGCAGTGGGTGGCTGTCAATCACAATAGCTTTATTTGGCTCCCTTAAGTCCGCACAAAGGTGAATGCCTCCATCCTTCTTCTGTGTCACTACTATAAGTGAAACCCATTCAGATGCGTCAGTCTCTTCAATAATGTCCTTTTGTACAAGTTTTTTAAGTTCCTCTGAAACAGCTTCCCTGACTGAAAATGGTAAGCGCCGTAACTTCTGTCATACAGGCATCACATTATGTTGCATTCTAACTTTGTGCACAAACCCATAAGCACAGGCAAGCTTCTCCTTACCCTGGTCTTGGGTCCCAGCTGAAACTGGTGTGTGTACTGCAAGAATGCTTTGCTGAGGAAGATCAATTAATCCATTAACTACCCTCAGGTTTAAAGCAGCCAATACATCTCTGCCAAAGATAGGAATGCCAAAGATAGGAATGCCTTTATGGACACAGCAACTATCAAAAATCACTCTTGCTGGCAGGAAGCCACATACTAGAATTTGGTTTTTCAAATAACACACCAAGGCTATGTCTACACTGCAGAGTTTTTGCGCAAAAACAGCCATTTTTGTGCAAAATCTCATGGAGCATCCACACTACAAGCGCATTTTTGTGCAAGAAAAAGTACAGTAGATCATCAGAAGACAGGGTTTTTTGCGCAAGAGTTATTCCTCTTTCTATGAGGAATAAGCCTTTTTGCTCAAGAGTTCTTGTGCAAAAAGGCATGTGTGGATGGACAATAGGCGTTTCTTGTGCAAGAAACCCCTATCGGAAAAAGCACAGGTGCTCTGATGGCCATTCGCAGAATGGCCATCAGAGCTTTCTTGCGCAAGAGCGTCCATGGCAGTATGGACACTCTCTTGCAAAAAGCACATCTTTTGCACAAAAGCACATGGCAGTGTGGACGCACTCTTGCACAAGAACTTTTTGCGGAAGAGCTCTTCCACAAAAAGTTCTTGCAAAAGAAGCCTGCAGTGTAGATGTAGCCCAAGTGAAGTTTGGGTTCAGTAAGAGGCACATCTTTAAAGTAATGCAAATAAATGGAATAAGGTAGTATAGATACTGCTGAGCCAGTGTCCAACATTAGCTGAATAGTATGTGATTTGCCTGAAGATGTGGCAGAAACATTTACAGTGCACCTTATCTGTTCTGGAATACGTGCAGTAGTGATTTTGTCCACACTCAGCACAGTAACATCTGGTATTATAATTGCATGCATCTGTTGATTGGACTAGCTACTGCAGCGTACCTTAGCAAAATGCCCAATCTTTTTGCAGTGATTGCACTGAGCTACTTTTGCAGGACATCTTGTGTAGCTTGCGAGGTGTTGTGAGGATCCACAGCAAAAGCATGAATTTGCTGATTCTGTGGTTTTCCATTAGCTTTCTCCTTGTAAATGTTTGTCTGAAGTGATAGTGGACTTTTCTGCGAAGGAGTCACAGCCTGGACTGGGCTTCCTGTATCCATGCTCATTATTTTGGCTTCTACTATAGCTGACTCAATTTAGGTAGCAATGGTTATTGCTTTCTCCAGTGTAAGTTGTGGTTCTAGAAGCAAGCATTCTCTTACATGTAGCATGATTGTTTTCTAAATGAGCTGGTCTCTAATCATCTCATCTGCCATATTCCCACAGTCACACGTTACAATCACACTCCTCAGAGAAGCAATATACTGCATTATAGTTTCCCCTGGTTTCTGCTCATGCTGGCGAAATCTGTAGCAGTTAGCTACTACATTCACTTTTGGCACAAAAAGTTCTTTAATGCAGTGAGTGCAATCTCATATATATCATCTGCAAGGAGAAAAGTGTAAAATATACGCCTCCCTTCTGCTCCAAGGCAGTGGATTAGTAGAGCACGTTTTCTTACTTCAGAAATCTCTGTAGCACTGATTGCAAGCAGATAAGTCTCAAACATATGAATCCAGGCCATAATTGGAGGCTCACCTGGGCTTTACAGAAAAGGTGCAGGTTGGTTCAGAGGCAAAAGATCCCACCTTCGTCGCCAAAACGTTGTATCATGCAAGCAAGGACTTTATTTACCAAAAGTGAAACATCTTTACAAAACTACTGCATCACTCAGTAGCTCTCACTGATCCCCCCCATCTTCTCTCCCCTCCTTCCTGTTTCCTGTGCTTCCAGACTCCGAACAGCCAATGCTCTCAGTTGGAATTAATACAAGAGTATTACATCTAAAACACCACACCATGTTTGCATTAATTCTCAAGTGAAATTGCTCCCTCAACATTGCTAAGATTTCTAACTGGCTTTTCATGTGGCCTGCATTTGTGGCTCCACTGTTTCCATGGTATATTCCATAAAGGAACTTAACTGCCTTTTACTTTATCCTGAATGAAGGGAGAGGGTACGTCTACACTGCAAAGTTTTTTTTGGAAAAACAGCAGTTTTTCCGAAAAAAACTTCACTTACGTCCACACTGCAATCACATTCTTTTGGAAAAAAATCGAAAGAACAGAGGGGTTTTTCCGACATTGGTAAACCTCTTTGTATGAGGAAGAAGCCTTTTTCTGAAAGAGTTCTTTCGGAAAAAGGCGTGTATGCATGGGGAAGAGGGAGTTCTTTCGCAAGAAGAGGAAAGAGGAAAAAGCACAGGTGCCCTGGTGGGCACTCCGTCCATAGGAATCACAGCTTAAATGCGAAATAGCGTCCATTCAACATGGACGCTATCTTTCGAAAAAGCAGGTTGCTTTTTCGATGCACTTTGGCAGTGTAGACCCTCTCTTCTGGAAAAGCTTCTTTGGAAAGAAGCCTGGCCTGTTAGACCAACAGCTCCAATGAGATTTCACCAAACCTCAAGTATAATACCAATCCTTCTCTCTGGGCAAAGATAAATCCTCAACTAGGGCTTGTCTACACTGGCAAGTTTTGTTGAGAAAAAGTGCTTTTTGTCAACAAAACTGTGTGAGTATTCACACTGCAACACAACTTTTGTCGCAAAAAAAGGCCACTTTCGTGGACAAATCACTTCCTGCTCCTTGAGGGACTTTTGTCTTTTTCCCTCCCTGTGTTGTCAACAAACAAGCAGTGTGGCTACCTCAAGGTATTTTGTCACTGATTCTGGCCTCCAGGAATTGGCCCAACCAGTCCCCCTGCTCAGCAGATTGAATTCCACTACCCTGCAGCCAGGCGACCAGCTAGCTGCCTTGCCATCTTGCAAGCCTAGTGAAATTTAAATCCCTTTTCCTGCTGCATGAGCACCTGGAACCCACCCTCAACCCCATCCCCCTCTCCCACTGCCGGTGCTGGCTCAGTATGCAGCGATCTCATGGTGTGTTCCCAAGTGCCCATGCCTGTATGGACTGCTTAAGATTCCATGGCAGTGCAGCTTTGTCTCCTCCTCCATTGTAGGACACTAGCTTGTACCGTTAATCAGTCACTTTTGCAGAAACCAAAGCAAAGCATAGGTGGATTGCATAAGGAGCAGGGTGAAAGCCACAAGCCTGGAGAAGTTGTGGCCTTGTTTTCTTGCTTATTCTGAACAGGGAGATGTCTGCCACGATGTTACTGGCAGATACCTGACAGGATAATTCTGGCATAATTAGGACTAGGTTTTTTATTGCAAAGGGAATTTTGTAGCCCAAGCAGCAATTTATGTTGTCTGTATGTTGCCTTATACCACTCCATTTGCCTCACTCACCATGATTGAGGTGCTTGGCAAGATGTGTTCATTTCAAGGGCCAGCAGGACAGTGAGTGAAAATGGCAGGAAAGGGGTTTGTAGGAGTTAAATGTTACAACATAGGACTCAGTGTTAACAGACTCTTTTGTCTGTGTCCAATGTCAGAAACCTTGGAGGCCGTGTTGCGCACTGCCTCGGAGCACTTGCTACAGATATGACAACATCCTCTTAGCAATTGGAAGGATTCGGTTCACAAGATCCTAAATCAGTCATTGAGTGAGTGCAGATGTCAGGAACAGTGCTTGAAAAGGGAACTCAGAACCCAGGCAGGCCACAGAACACGTGATCAGGATCACTGAGGAACACATTGAGATCCTAAAGTGCTTAATGAAGCAGCACAGAGAGCTAAAATGGGATGGCTGCCCCCTGCAGCAGATTCAAAATTCCATTTCCAGCAACCCTCCCACCACAGCCTCCCATTCCTTTTCCTTCTCTGTTAGTCCAAATTTTCCCATGCACTCCACCCCCTCTCTCAACTGTGATTATGATGCCTGAACCTACACATGACTGTGAGTTGTGACCCTTTGCCAGTACCTCCCTTACCATATGGGTTGGGGAGGCTTCATTGTGTTTCAGTGCACTACTTTCTAATGAATAGAGGCATACTTTCAGAATGATTCAACACTTTTATTTACTGCTTAACAATGCCACATACCAGTCACCGCAACCCCAGGTGCAGGCATGAAAGACATGCTCCTGATTACGTGCTGAATTGAAGAGGGGGACATGGAAGCAACTGTTACAGAGGTTTATTTCAGTGCCCCTTATTTTCAAAGTGCACCCTCAAAACCTCCTTGATGTTGACAGCAGCTCTTTGAGCTCCTCAGACAGCTGAGGCTGGCTGCTCAAACTCTGAAGCCAAGCACTGTGCTTCAGTGATCCACCCCTGACCAAACAATTCCCATTTACTTTCATACAGATTGTGCAAAGTACAACATGCCATGATAACCAGGGGGATATTGTCCTCAGTGAGGTCCAGCCTGCTATAGAGACACCTCCATCTTGCTTTCTATCTCCCAAAGGCACAATCTGTTGACACAGGGAGCAAGTGTACACATGCTTTGGCAACATTTTTGGCAACTTCTGCGTGTCAACATTAGTTTCCCTGATAAAACTTGGTAGTGTAGGCATACCCTCAGTTCCAGGGACAGTAAGGGTCTCCTATGAGGTAGTGAACCCTGGGCTCTGCAAACCAAGCGTCTCTCCTTGGGATCACCAAGATGGTCACATCTTCTTCTGCTGATTCTTAACTCCTTTTCCATCCTGACTGCTGCCGTGCCCTAGCCAGCTCCCTACGTCAATCCTCTAGCCTGCATTTGGGTCTGCTCCCTCCAGAAACCACAGTACCCACATCTCTTCACTGCCCAAGTCCCTGGCTTTCTCCCAGCACAGACCAGTGCCCTGCAACCCAGCCCCTGCCCTATCCACCACTGAGTAGGACTTAGCTCCCAGTTAGGAATGGCATTTCTCTCCTCCAGTGGGAGGTAGGCTGGAAGCAGGAAGTCCGGAGTGGGATTTCTTCCCAGTCCTCTAGCCTTCTAGGGTGGAAATGGCTACACTGTCTCTGCATTTGCCCTAATTATTCAAGGTAGGGTTGGGCCATTCATGCTGGTGACACAAGCATGTGGAATGGGGAGTTCCACAATTGCAGAAAGGCCAGATGCCCAGGTGGCTACCCCCTATTTCTAGATATCTAGAGTTTATTTTATTTATAGTATGCTAGCATCTACAGGCCCAAAGCAGATTGTATGCACATTGTGTTAGGTATTATACAAACATGTAGGTAGAATCATTTCATGCTCCTAAAAACTTAGATGCCAATTTGTCCTCTCTGTGAAACCCCAGAATCTGCACTGACTCTGCATCCTACTCATTCTGCACCTCCCAAATCTTCTCCCACACAGATGAACAATTTCCTATAAGCTCAGCAAGGTCAATTTTGCTAAGTTTCCCATCATTCCCACCTGCAGATTTCTCTGTATGATAGGATTCTGTAACGATAAGATAAAACATATTACAACTAGAGAAATTGTTTATATATTGGCAAGACAGGAATGGTTGTTAACTTTTTAAAGTGCGAGGGAGGGAGCATGTGGAAAGTTCACTGATGAGTTACACTTGCTATCTGAATTTTGTTGTGAAAGCTTTATGTACCATATATATATTAGAACATACCTTTCATGGCAGAAGACGGAGGGGAGTAAAACAAAACTCAGCCATCTGCTGAAATGGGTGGATAAATACAAATGTAATAATTAGAAAGGAGAAGTTATTGTTATTAACTTTCAAGTATAGATATTAAAATCCTTTTGTTCTTTTGTAAAGGAAATTGGGAGCTATTCACTGTACCTCTTATCCATTCCTGCCCTTGGGGCCTTTTAAAGGCTATTTTACATAACATTATATATGACTGCAAATGATAATGTTATTTTTATTAACATTATGTATGAACCTATTGAAGACCAAATATTAAATTCCACAAAAGGTATAAGCACCTAATATCGAAATACGGTGCCCTCAGAAAACCTCTGAGAATATTTATAAATATGAAACAAACATTTTCTTGCTGATGTGAAGCACTAATAAACTCAGAGAAACAGCACTTTGTATGCACCCATTCAAGAAAATTAACCATCTGACTAGCCTCCATCATATGGGGAAGAAGAGCTCAAGCACCAATACGGTATTCAGAAAGCAGCCCCATGACCTTCGTAATATAGTTCATGGACAATATCATCTATAGTAGTGTACAGCTCTTGGAGACTACAGTTCCCAGTCTGTTTGCTCCTTAGTGTCTCCAACCCTCTGAACTCCACAGTTGCTTGCTACTCAGCTAAAGATGAAGCATTGATATTAAGGATGTTAAAGAGTGGTTATTTGGCTAATCGAGTAGCTGATACAATTTGTATCGACTACACGATTAGTCGATAAGGGGGCCATTCTGCAGAGCTGCAGCAGGGATAGCTCCTGGAGCCAGCTTGGGCTCTAAACCACTGCAGCTCTGCATTTTAAATGTGGTAAGAGCTGCTGGGCTCCTACTACATTTAAAATGCAGAGCTGCAGTGTGGGTGGCTCCCAGAGCCAGCACAAGCCGGGATTGAGCAGTTCCAGCTCATGCCTGCTCCATGATCACTGCACCTTCGCATTTTAAATGTAGTAAGAGCCACCTGGGTCCAGCAGCCCCTGTCTGCGGCTGCTCAGGCTGGCTGCAGGCAGGGGATGCTTGGCGGCAGCAGCCCCTCTCCATGGGGAGAGGCCCAGATCCTCGCTGGGACCGCCACAAACAAGGGCTGCTGCTGGAGCAGCCTCTCCTATTCCCCCCCCCCCACCCTTGCTGCTTCTGATAGATGCCTCTGTATGAGAGGCAGCGGGGGAAGGGCAACACAGAGCCACACCACAGAGCCAGTGCTGGCATGAACCAGCTTTTAAGCCAGCTCCTCCCAGTACCGGCTCCTGTCCCCCCCCCCCCCCACTTGCTGTCTCTCATACAGAGGCAGCGAGGGGGTGTGGAAAGCAAGTAGCTGAGTACTCCACTCGACTACCTGATAAACTTATGCTTATCGCATAGTCAAGTAGTTGACTACTCACCTACTTCTCTCATTGATATCTATAACTGCCTCCATCAACACAGGACATCAGATGGGAGGGATCTGGAGTATATATGTGTTGTGCCTTCACATTAAAAATAATAGTAGTTTCATTCTTTCTGACTATGCATTTTAAATTGATTCACCAGCTCATGTCCTCGAGCCAGTACACATCTCAGTTGGACAAACTGTGGCTGTTCTGAGACTTCTTAGGTAACAAATGTCCAGAGGTATATGCCATGACTCTGGGCTGGCCTAGGAAGTAATATATATGTCTTCCCACTGTAAGGAGAGTGCTGAATATTATACATACCCTCATGGTTTGTATATACAATACAAAGTCATAATTAATCCCACCTATGAGGCTATTCAAATGCAGTTTCAAAGTGGACCTTTCCAGGAACATTTTCTCTTTCTCTGGAGAGGGTAGAAGAAGAAAGAGCAGGTTTAAGTACCTTTCTGTTGTAATTATACATTTCAGGTATTACTTATAATTTGAATGAATGAAAACTTTGGGAAATCGCATTTTCCAATTTGATTTGGGCAGCAAAAACCCCAGAGCATTTACTGATCAGATTTTCTATGAATTCCTGAGTACATTTATTCCACTCCAGCTTTTTGCAAATTGTCCCAGGATTTGCATCTTATTACTTAAAGAGGGCATCATTACACATCCATTTAAGTATGCAAGATAAATGTTTCCTGAAATTATAGTACTGCATGGAAAGCAATACTTTTTTTAACCACCAAATATCTAACTCCAGAAAGCTGTCTCTGAGCTCATAACCAGCAGCCTAATGGCTTGTAAAACAATCTGGCTCATTCAAAATTCAGGGTAAGATCAGTTAAGGGAGAGAATTAATTTATAATATATGAATGTGAGGTCTATACTTATGATAAGCCATATTTTTAATAAGTCATGAAGAATTACTTTGATACCAGAACAGTGAATTATGACTGACAATTTATTATGAGAAGATCCACTGCCAAGGATTATTATAATCAAAGGGTTCAGCCACAGCCTAGAGACATAGCACTGGAAAGTTTTGACTATGTATTTGTACATATATTATTTTGTTCCACTGGCACAGAGACCTAGTCTCACATAGGTTACACAGGCCTGGGTATGATTTTAATTTTTAGCCTACATATAATTATATAAATAGATCATGGGTTTTTTTCTTAAAGGGACAATGTCCACTTAGTTTAGGTGTGTAAAAATTAGATCTGAAACTCAAAAACCTAAAATGAAAATCAGAAGCTAAGCCAAACTTGTTCAAAACTCAGGGGTATTTAGATTGAGAGATTTTGTTCAGTTAATTATGATGGCATGTGTAAATGTATTTGGTTTCTGGATTCATAGGCATTTACATGGGACCAACATAAACATTTCAATATATTGTTTCCTATTCCAAATTTTCAAAAAATAAGAGCACATTAAATAATGATAAATACAGTGTTATAACATAAGCAAAGATTTGTTTAAACTGTTAACTTAAAAGTTAAATTTATTGTTTTTTCAGTGAGACAAAAGGTCTCATACAAATCTATATATCTGAGAGAGTTTGTCTATGAGTGAGTGGGTGAGTTTGTCAATCTGTCTGTTCAAGAACTCCTCCTAAACAGTATGAGGTAGGACCACCAAATTTGGTATGCAGGTTCCTGTTATCATAGACCTTAAAGAACAGTAAGGGTTAGGTTGTGTCAGAATAATGGGATGTACGTGGAATGTGATTGTTTTTCATAACATGGAAAGGAAGGGGGTTCCAGAAGGGACAATTATATTGTGTAATGACCACAGGGGGAACCAAGCTACCAGCGATGGGGACCAGAACAGCTATAACCCAGTGAGGTAGCAGGGGGAAGGGATAGAGATAAGCTTCCTGCCCACTGCCTGAGCAGCAAGGTCCCCGCCATGACCATCCCTAGGCATCCACCTGCTGGTCAGCATGGCCCCTGCTGACCCCAGCCCCTGGGAGCCACCACCCAGACCCCCCAATCCCAGGCCCTGAGTTCCTCCTAACACCAAGCCCTAAGTCTTGCACACCCTCCACAGCCCTGGTCCCCTGCCCTGAGCCCCTTCTCTTCCCCCAACCTTGACTTCAGCACATTCCCCCACACACGCAGCCCCCTGCTCTGAGCTCCTCTTCACTCCCAAATCCTTACTTCTGCACCCCCACACTCCCAAATCCCTATCCTGAGTCTCCCATATTGTGATTCCTGCTTTTACTCTTTGACCCCACATTTTCAGCCCCTGCCCTAAAGGACCCAAGCAAATCTTAGGTAAATCTTCTAGTCAATGGGATAAAATATGCCAAGGAATTCAATGAGATTCACTGGGTTTGATGGTCTCTCTTGAGTTGGGGGTGGGGTGAGCGATGAGATTTAGCAGGATTGGGGATTTCTCTGGGAGAAAGGGGAGAAAGTGGGATTTAGAGGGGTTAGGAGTTTCACTGGGGACAGAGGGCTGAGTGGTGTGGTGACATTCTGTGAAATTGGGAGGTGTCTATGAAGTTTAGGGCGTGCAGTGAAATTCATGGGTTTAGGCATGACTCAGGTCTGTGAATGAGGTGACAGTGTTAGGGCAGAGTGACAGAATTGAGGGGTCTTGCTAGGGCTAAGCATATACAGACAGGCAGTGGGGTTGAGAAGTTGCAGTAATAGACAGTGAGATTGGGTAGATCTTTGTTGCTATAACTAAATTCATGAGGCCTGTGCCAAGGGGGTCTGTTCTTCCTGGAGTACTACTACCTCTGTCCTCCCATTCTCACTCTTCCCCATCCAGTCTCTCTCTGCAGCCCAGCTGTGGGCTCACCTGCCCCTGGGCTGCCAGCCAGATAGGGTGTGTGTCTCCTGTCACTTCTTTTGGCCCCTTTCTTGCTTGTTGACTTCACCAGAGCAGAGACCCCACCAGAACTGCTGCATGTGCTGCCCTCAGGGCTCAGCCAATTCCACTCTGCTCCTCTCCCCCATAGACACAAGCATTACAGTTCCATGGGTAGTGACTGCCTGGCAGCTGTGCCAGTGAGTCAGCAGTGCATGCCCACAGGGGAGTAGATTGGAGGGGTGTCATGTGAGGTGGTAGCTCTGGTAGAAGTTCTCACAGCTCAGCTAACCTCATGGAATTTTTTTTTTCCCCCTCAGGTCCCACACTCTGCCATTCCCTAACCCAATGTTTCCCAATTTTATTTGGCCATGGAACCCTTTTAAACTCGAAAAAATTTTGCAGATCCCCTAATAACAGTCTTATATATGGAGCTGAAAAAGTAGACCACAAATAAGTATTATTGTTATGTATTGTAGATATGTAGATTAATCTATCATAGTCAATTTATATTTGTCACGGTTAAATTTTTAAATACAAGAAATCACACAACTATACTGAAGTAAAGTATTCGCGAGAGCACTGCCTGCACACTCCCATACAAGCAACTGGTTTGACAGACATGGCGCTAGTATATTCGTATTGAGTCACCCACGTGATCCATGCTCCCTGAGAGCAAGTACGGGGATTTATGGTGGTCTATAACAGGTGATCGCACTACTGACTGCGTGCGCAGCACTGAGTAGTGACATCATCGTCCCCATTCTCTGGCTAAGCTGGCATTACACAGGGACACTTATCATGGCAAACACAAATGAAAATTGTTTTCAATAAAATTCATAAATGCTTAAATATTAATTATTATTTTTTAAAATAATAAAATGTTGTTATAATGGAATTTTCTCACAGAACTCTTATTTTCACTTTGCAGAACCCCAGGGTTCCGTGGAACACCATTTTGGAAACACTGCCCTAATCCCACCCCCAATTAAGCTTTGTTCTATTTTAAAAATCCTTTCCTGAGCTGCTGGTTGAATCTTAGTAGAATGGGAGAGACATTTTTAAACAAAAAATAATAATGTGAACATTTATGTTCACAGGGTTTATGAGGATCAGGGCTTGTAAAATCTTAGAGAAAGTATAAGTGGGAAAGGATCACTGGGCAGGGTTCAGGCCTATATCATCTTTGTGTTCAGAGCAATAACAATTACAACTGGTTTGAGAAAATAACAACTTGATTTAATATGTATTTAACCGAAACAAACTATATTGTACAAGATGGAAATCTGATGAAAATTCTGTAGATTCCAACTCTCCAGTACTCCCTACCCCACACTGTCTCCCTCTTCTCTTTGCTCATCCATTCCAGCCAAATCCCTGAACCCAAATGTACCAAATGACATTTGGAGGAGGGGGAGGGGGAAATTGTCTAACATTTATTTCTAAAGAAAACGCAGCATGTTTTCCACTGCATGTAAGATTGGGTACTTAAGAAGGTACTTAATTAAAATCACTAAATTGGGAATAAAAAAAAAAGTCAGTCACAAGTTTTTTGATATACCCTGAAGTTTGTCAGAGATTTATTTGCAAAAATTTTGTAGTCAGGGTAAGTCAGTTGTCCTGCTGAATACAACATTCAATAACATGGAACACATGATGCAGCCCTTCTCTGTTTTACATTTTCTTCATCAGTATTTCAAAGCTAAATAAGTTTTAAATATGCTCTTAAGTCTTCATACAGTAATTATTCCAAATTACTATATGTTTAAACTCACCGAAACAAGGATATTAATTTAAATTAATCAGTCAGAACAGTTTAGTGTGTTCATAATGAAATTCATTTCTTTCAGAAATAGGTGTGGAAGAAAACACTGTCCTCACTCTGTGTTTTATAAGCAACAAGTAGCCAGAGGCAATTTTATTCGAGCTACAGCAAGGGAAAAAACTGATTTGGACGGGGGGGGGGGGGGGGGGGGGGGAAGGGGAGGGAGCCCCCCCCCCCAGTCCTCACACAGATCTTCAAAATACAAGCAAATGAAGCAGTATATATACCTTCCCATTACATATAACAAAGCTAACAGTTATCTCTTATTTCCTCCCAAATACTGCCCTATCTCAAGGTCCCTGCTGAAGTCAGCATTCCTTATCTCCTAAAGCAAAGCGGAGACAGCCCGTTGTCAGGCCTCAAAGTTAACTCAGAGCAAGAGTTAGGCTAACAAACCTAAAAATGGCTGCACACAAATCCCTCCTTCTATTCCCTGCTTCCACATAGGAAACACTTACTTTGTGTGATTTTCATAACAAGAAATGTTTATGAAATTTCACTATACATTTATATTAAAATATGTTTCCAAAGATTTTAGACATACCAAAGGATTTTATATAATCTGATGAAGTGGGTTTTACCTACGAAAACTCACGATTCTAGATATTTTTGTTAGTTTCCAAGGTGCCACAGGATTACTTGTTTAAATTACAGACTAACATGGCTCTCTCTGTGAGACTCTAAAAACTAGTCTATCAAATAGTCAGAAGTAAAAGGGAAATTCATTTGTCCAGCTATCTCTAGAAGAAAATTAATGTTGTCCCTTTAAGGCCTCTCTTCAACAGAGGAGGTGAAAGGAGAGTAGGGATGGATAGAAAGGAGAGGAAGACTCTGGAAGCAAGTTTTGAATTACAGTAATTAAAATTAAAATGTGCATTTTAGATAAGGGTGATCTTTTGAAGAATTTATTTAAAAAACTTTATGTCTGACGAGCCAAACATTTAAAGTTAAAGCTGAACACTCAGATTGTGCCTCTAAATATCTATGCATGGATTTTTTTAGATATGTGATTTTATAATCTTCAACCACAAACAAATGAAATAGTTAAAGCAAATTTTAAACTGAGGTCCTGTAGACATAGTAATGCATAACTGTTTTTGTCAGTAAACAGGGTTGTCACATGCCTGTTTAATGGTTTCATTACCATTTAATGGCTCTTTCACAGATTCAATGTTATGCTAAAAGATCTGTCAAGTTGGAAGGCTTTCCCCTTTTAAGTTAACACATTCATATGAGGGGAGGGTGGAAGAAGAGTCACCAGTCTGCAAATTGCACAGCCAGCTGTGGGAGCCTTCAGGAAGGCCAGAATAAAGATAAGAAGAGGGGCGAGGTTGAGGACTAAGACCCTCTTATGCTCCCCGCCCCTGCCCATGGGAATAGCAAGAGTTCACAGTGTTCTCTTCTGCTCATTCCTAGCTGATACCCTTGAACGCTTGACAGCTGGCGCTGGCACAGAGCCTACTCCAGAATCAGAATCACAAAGTTCCCCTCCTTCAGCTATGCCCTATTCTTAATGAATGTTGCTGAAAAACTGGCCCATTGTTTCCAGATGTTTCTGAATTCTGCTTTTATCAAATTATAATTTGTTACATACATTACAATAAATGTTACTTACTGTACTACAAAGTAGAATTTCTGTATTGTTCTTTTGGCTGGCTTACTAGTATGCTGTAGAGCTGGACAAGCATCTATTAACCATGCATGTCAGGTGTTGGGGGCATGATTTGCTATTGTTATGGGAAAGCAGAAGCCATATTTATTTTCTTCTCTCCTATGGTTGGAGTCTGAGGTGGTAAAGGTGAATTATTTTTTATACTGATGGTCAGCAAGGCTATGTCTACACTGGGAATATCTGGCGACAAAAGTGCTGTCGACATGCAAAAATAGCCAAAAATGAAAACCAGTCAAACCAGTTTTTCTGCCTCCCATTATTGATACTTCATGGCCACATTCCTAGCACCCTAATGACAGAGAAAGCAAAGCAATGTGGGAAGGAAGAGCTGATCCCCACATTTATTGGGATTTTCTGGTAGCTCTGTGAGCTTTTCGTGCTGAGGAATGTCAAAGCAGCATAGCAGTCTCTCCAGCCCTCCATCTGCAACAGCAGTCTTCCTGCTGCTGTGTTCCCAATGTAAGGCCCGACAAAAGGATTCCAATGATTTGCAATTTGTTCCCCAAATGGAACAGCTCACTTAACTCTTAGATACTTCCTGGAGCTTTGAAAGAGGAGGAGTGCATGCCTGCAGAGCAGCAGAGATCACAAAACACTGAGCACAGCCACTAGGGCAGACATTGTGAGATACTGGCGGTAGCCAGTTCTCTTGACAAAACAAACATCAGAGTCCACACTGACTCTTTTGTCAACAATAAAGGGAGGGGAAAAGACAAAATCTCTTGCAGAAGTTTTTGTTGCTAAAACTGGGTGTTTTTCCTAACAAAAGTCACATTGCAGTGTAAATGCTCTCACTGTTTTGTTGCCAAAAGGCAGTTTTTGGTGACAAAATGTGCCACTATAGACAAGTCCTGAGGGTAAGTATTAGTGACCCTTATACTAAATATAACAAACACTGTTGGATAAATTATCTTTTTCTTTTTGTTACTTTTTAAAGAATATCATGTCAGGAAGCCCAGGATTAGGCCAAGTTGAAATATTTTGGATGATATTTTTTTCCACTTTTGGAAAGCACCCATAAGACAGATTTTATCCCCACCATGTCTCACTTTTTATCTCTCCCAAAATATTTTCACTACATAAAACAAGAAAAAAGACACAAAATGGTTTATTTTAAAAAGAAACAAACATTTTAGTTTTGGTTTTAAAAAATTCATTAAAAATCCTGTTCATAAAAGAAAAGGAAAATTTCAAATAGAATTAAAACTAATTTTCCCCAAATTTTTCATGAACCTTCACGTTCTTCCCTTCACCAAAATAATTAAACATACATAAAGACCTCAAGAAGAGTGCTATGTAGCTCAAAAGCTTGTCTCTCCCACCAACAGAAGTTGGTTCAGTATCCTACCAACACTGTTTCTATAGGTATCTATACTACAGTTAGACACCCTAGTATGGCTCATACCAGCTGATCAGGGCTTGGACAAAGGGGCTGTTTAATTGCAATGTTGACATTCCACTTTGGGCTAGAAACTGAGCTCTAGAACCCTGTGAAGGAGGAAGATCCAAGAACTCAGGCTCTAGCCTGAGTCAGAACATATACACCACAACTAACAGCCCTGTAGCCTGAGTCAGCTGGCATAAACCAGCCATGGCGGTCTGTAGACTTGCCTTATAAGTCTATGGGTGCATCTAGACTACATGGCTCCGACGACGGAGCCATGTAGTCTAGATGCACCCTATGAGTTGGGCAAATAAAGGCTTTGATACTATGGTAACTGGCACTCTAGAACTACAACAGGAGAATTAGGCTAGAAAAGACAACAGTTTAGGTTCTATTCCTGGCTTTCCTACAGACTTCCTGTGTGTGACATTAGGAAAATCACATATGGGTATTTTTAGAGAAACAAAGTACGCTTAGCTCTCATTCACTTCAATAGAAGTGGTGGATGTTCAACAATTCTGAAAATCATGCCCTTAATAACTCTTGTGTTCCAGTTACCCTTCCTCTAAATCAAATACTAATACTTCCCATCACTGTCTGAGAATTTAAATAAACAGAAATCAGGTTCCATTTTATGATTCTTGCAGCAGCTGTAGAGCTACATGTGCATATTGAGGATGAGAGGCAGTAGGGCAAGGGTGTTGGTGTCCAGGGGAGCAGTCCTGGAGTAATGGTGTCTGTGTGAGTGGGCAAGGGCTCTCCCCTTCTTCACCCCATTCTCTCCTTTTACCTCTTTCCCCCATAGCAGTGAAAAGCACCCCGCATGTTTCCAGTGCCAAACAGCTGGGCACAAGGGGTTGAGGTCCCATCCCCAATATATACTACAGCCTCAGTGCACTCAGCCCCAGAGCTTGGGCAGCCAGGTGACATGGTTTCTGTGTCCCCAGCCCTGGGGCTCCAGGCAGTCAGGCAGTGTGGTAGTTTTAACCCCCATTCCAGTGCTTAGGTGGCCTGGCAGCATTGTCAGTCCTAGCGTCTAGGCGGCCAACCCTAGAGCGCCTGGCAGACAAGCGCAGCCCTAGCCGCTCAAAGTTCCTACGGGAGGCATGCTAGCCAGCCTCCTGGGAACAGCAAGAGGGGACCTGGCCTGGGAAAGAGTGAAGGTGGGGTCACAGTAGACTGCTTGGGGAGGCACAGCTTCCCCCTGCCTACAATACCCACCACCAATGCCTGGATGCCCTAAGCCCCAGCTGCAGCCACGCAGCAGAAGTCCTGAGTCTGGGTGCCCAGAGACAGAAGCCATGACCCTTGTAAGGAGCCACCAGAGGCAGAAGCCCTGAGCCCAAGCACCCTTAAGCCCTTGCTGCAACTACAGCGGTGGCACCCAAGCTCAGGCATCTGCAGCCCTGAGCCCAACTCCGAGGCTGCTACAATACAGAAGTGAGGATGTGCACTTCTGCGCTGCCTCTGGAGGTGGTATGATCTCCCCACCAAGAGCAGACTAGCAGTTAGGAGCTCCTGGCTGGGGCGCTTCCAGCCACATGGGGAGATCAGATTTCACAGAGAAGGGCTTATTTCAAAGTCCATGACATGTTTTTCATGGTCATTAAAGTGGGTGGACCTTAGTCATGAAGGATGGTGAGGCAAAAAAACAGGCTAAGGAAACTTTTATAAACATGATTGTACCAAAGTAGAAAATATGCTTTCAAAAATGGAAGTATGAGGCATAACTTTGCATGTAGGAAGTGGTGGTGGGGAGTTGCAGGTGTGATTCCACTGACGCATAAAACTTCCCCTAATATGGCTCACAAATGCACTAATTACTTATGTTCAGGGACCCAAGCAGGCTCTGTTTTAAGAAAAAAGAAAAAACTAACAACCCGCTCCCAAATAAGTCACATTTTGAGTATTATGGGTATATTGATGCTAGCCTAGTTTATTCTCTATGGGCTAGGACAGGGGTGGGCAAAAGGGCCTCCGCGGGCCGGATCCAGCCTGCCAAGCAAGTGGATCCAGCCTGCGGAGGCCCTGCTGCTCCCCCAGTCCCCAAGCCAATTAGGGCCTGGGGCAGGGGAGTGCCTGAAGCCTTTTCCGCTCTGCCCCTGCCCTGGCTTAATTGGCTGGGGGCAGGGGAGCGCGCAAAGCCTCTTCCCACCCTGCGAGTAGCGTGCGGCGCTTAGAAGTGCCACGTACTGCTCGCAGGTGGGGGGAGAGCGGAGGAGGCTTCACGCACTCCTTAGCCCCCAGGCCAATCAGAGGATGTGGGTGGGGGAGCTGCGTGAAGCTTCCTTCACTCTGCCCCGGCCCTGCGAGTAGTCCGCGACACTTCAGAGTGCCACATGTACCTCTCAGGGCGGGAGGAGGCTTCCCGCACTCCCCTGCCCCCAGGCACTGATTGGCCTGAGGGTGGGGGAGCGTGCCAAGCCTCTTCCAGGCCATGGGTGCCTAGTGGGAAGGGGGGCCAAAGGGGCTCCCCCACCCCCAGACCAATCATGGTCTGAGGGTGGGGTAGCCCCGCCCTTTCCTGTTTAGGCCCCACCCCTTCTGGGGTGACCCGGGGCTACTTAAAAAAGTGGCCCCCCAGGCAAAAATTATTGCCCACCCTTGGGCTAGGAGGAGGTCTCAACCAAGTGTGGCTTCATACTATTTTGGTTCTGAATAAATATTTTTGCCCCCATCCCAGCAGTACCAGGTTTACTGTGGTGCCATCATGTGGAGCCCACACACCAAAGGGCCCATAACAACTATATGGGGGACCACAAAAAGTTGATCTGGCCCTGTGGCAGGGATGTCAGTATGATGGGGAAGAGGCCTGGTGGTTGTGGTGTCATTGTCCATGGGAAGGGCTGTGGGGAGGGGTGCTTTAGCAGGGCACTGGTGTGCTGGAAAGGGACCCAGTGGCAGGGAGGTTGGGGAGCAGAGGGAGATGCAGTGCTGTGGGAGGGAGTGTTGATGTGTGGGGGAAGGGCTGTGGGGGATGAGATATTGGTGTGGGTGGGAAGGGTTGTGGGAAGTGGATGTCAGTGTGTGGTGGAGGGGCTGAAGGGAGAGGAGTGGACAAGGGAGGGAGTATTGGTGATGAGGGACGGATTGTGAGGAAGACGGTGTGCAATGCGGGAAGTGTTGGGTGTATGGCGTAGGGGCTGTGGGGAGGAGTGGGAAATGGAGGGGTGTTGGTGTCTGGGCAAGGAGTTCCAGGGAGGAGCTGTTGGTGTATGGGGAAAAGTTGCCAGGAGCAGTTGTGCATAGAAGGGGTGGTGGTGTGCAGGGGAGAGGCTTCAGGGAACGGGTGTGCAATGGAAGAGGTGTCAGTGTACAGGGAAGGAATGGTGAGGAAAGGAGTGGACAAGAGAGGAGATGTGGTGGGGAGTGTACAATGGAGGAAGTGTTGGGTGTATGGGGGAGGTGCGGTGGGGAGAGGAGTGGGATGTTGGTGTGTGGGAAACAGGTTATGGGGAGGAGGTGTTGACATGTGGGGGAGGGGTTGTTCATGGAGGGGGTGGTGATGTGCCAGGAAGGGCTTCAATGAAGGAGTGTGCAATGGAAGGGGTGTCAGTGTGTGGGCTAGGGATTGTGAGGAGGGAGTGGGGTCAATGTGCAGAGGAAGGACTGTTAGGTGCAGTGTGTGGAGGGAGTGTTGGTGATGGGGGTGCAAGAGAGGGGGTGTTGGTGTTGGGGGGCGAGGGGCAGTGTGTAGGGAAGGGGTGGCGGGGACGGGGTGGGCAATGGAGGGGGTCAGTGGTGGGGGAGCGGCTGTGGAGAAGGAGGTGAAGGAGAGGGGGTGTTCGTAGGGTTGCCAGGCATCCGGTTTTAAACTGGATAGTCCGGTATTTGAGCTTTCTGTCCGGAAGCAAATTGAGAAAATACCGGACATATAAATATCTGGTATTTTCTAATTAAGTAAGTTTTATTATTATTATGTTATGATGTGGCTTGTGCGTGAGTATTCTCAGTCACACTCTAGGACTGTGCTATGGGCTACTATGCTGATTCGCCGCTTGGATATGGGTATCAGCACATAGTTGCGTACTGCCTGGCTGGTAGACACGCTCACACACGGTGAGCGTGTCTACCAGCCAGGCAGTATGCAACTACGTAGTAGTGCTGAATATTTTCCATTTATAAACGTACGATTCGTGACAGTGTTGTCCTTTGTCTAGCTTTCATCTTTCTTGTATCTCGCAGAGCTCTTTTAAGGTAAGGAATTATTTATCAAAAAATGCTGGCTGCCTTAAATCAAGAATTTTTAAATTTTATTTAGGATCTTGATATCCATAATGAGCAATGAAGAAAATGAAGTTTTTGAAAAATAAAAAATTGATAAAAGCTGCACGCACTAATTTAAAATATACAATGTCATGTAGATTGTCATCAATAAACTCCCCATATCATGGGGTTTGGGGTTTTTTGGGGGTCTACAAATTTGTATCAAGTGTGTCCGGTATTTTGTTGAAACCATCTGGCAACCCGAGGCGTCGGTGGCGGGCGAGGGGCCGAGGGGCGGCGTGCGGGGAAGGGCGGCGGGGACGCGGTGGGCAGTGGAGGGGCTCGGCGGGAAGGGCCCCGAGCAGGCCGTGGAGCGGAGACGGCCGGCGCTGGCACAGACTCCAGCCCGGGTCCGCCAGCGCTAGGGGGCGGACGAGCAACTCCCGCCCGTGCGGCCGCAGCTGCTGAAGTGGCAGAACCGCTGGGCTTCCTGCTCCACCGTCGCCCTCTGGACTCTCGTCAGGCCGCGTCCGCAGGCGGCGCCGCCGAGCGAGGAGGGGCCGCGCGGGCGGGCAGCCGCAGCGGAGGCGCAGGTAAGGGGCTCTCGGCTCTCTCAAGCTCGGCCCTTCCACGTCCCGGGCTGGGCCCCCGCCGCCGCTTCGCACACCCGGCTCGGGGACGCTGCGCAGCGGCGTATCCCGGCCCCTGTGCCCCAGAGCGCCCGGCCAGGCTGTGCCCCGCGCCCCGCCCTTCGCTCCCCCAGGCGCGCTAGCGTCCCCGCTCCCCGCTCCCCGCCGCGAGCTTCGAGCTTCCCTGCGCCGCCGCCTCCCTTCCCCTGCCGCCCGCAGAGCTCTCCTCGGGCGCGTTTAATTGCCCAGCCAGCGGCTCTTCTCCTGCCCCCTTGGCTGCCTCTCCGGCCAGCAGCACAAACCGCCCTCCTAGAGTCTCCAGCCGGCAGCCCCGGACCCTTCCTGTTTTGACCTCTCCTGGGGTTTGTGTGCTTTGTCCGGCTTCCCTCGTTTCTTCCTTGGGGCAGCTGCCAGAAAAATACACGCACCTGAAAGGGAAAAAATTGGGCTGTGCTGCACCAGGTCTTTATCTTCCCCCCTCGCCATCGTGGGGGGGGGGGGGGAAATCTACGAGGCTAAACATGACTGTAAACTTTAAGCTTGCATAGGACCAAAAGTAGGGACAGGATGGAAATGAGCGTCTCAGTGCTGGCTCCAAGCCACTGAATTAGAGGTGAAGTATTGTAGAAAGCAGTTCAGGTGTGAAGAGCTGGATGCCTCTCAAACTAGAGCTATGGATGCATTCTTTACAGAGGAGATAAAGATCTACAGTGTGCAAATGCCTGGTAACTTTTGACTGGGTATGCTTACATTGATTTAGGACTTAAGTATTTATAGCTGTAAACTGAAATGAGCTTTTCTGATTTTCACTGTTACTTGCTGGCAGCTGTTGTTTGTACAAAACTACTTAAAGTATAATTAGCCCTTCAGTTTCAGTTTCGAATTGTGTATCTTTGCTTATCTCTTCACATCTTGGTGCTGTCATTTGTAGAAATGGATTTCTAACGTTTTATCCTAGATACATAAGTAAGCATAATTATTTTTCTTCTCAGCTCAACTTTCTTCATATATAACTTTGTAGTCTGATGCTCTCAATTATCTAACAGTGAAAAGCTTTAGTTACCCTTAAAGACTTAATTTTACCAGTATAACTATGTCTATTAGTGGGTTAACTTTTTTTTAACCGGTGTCACTTTGATAAAAGTCCTATTGTGGAAGCAGTTATACAAATATATCATACTACTATAGTTATTTCTTTTCTTGTATGGGAATAGCAAAACCAGCATAAAGTGCCATCATATTAATATAACTGTGTTCACAGTAAG
Organism: Pelochelys cantorii; assembly: GCA_032595735.1. Classification (NCBI taxonomy): domain Eukaryota; kingdom Metazoa; phylum Chordata; order Testudines; family Trionychidae; genus Pelochelys; species Pelochelys cantorii. The sequence continues at coordinate 305,190,536 of CM064326.1, read as the reverse complement.
GGCATTGCACTGTTAACTGTTTTCTGATATAGACATGCCCCTTGTGTTCTTGGAAAAGGGGGAAATACTATGGTAAAGAAGAAGTAGCAGCATTTTATTAAACATTCTGTAACTGATCATGGAAATCATCAATGGAATAGTTATATATGGTTAACCTGACATTCAGCAAAACACTGAAGACATTACTGGAGGGACCAGACTTGCATTGGTAGGGGTATGATCTAAGGAACCAATTCACAGTTGGTACATCCTTACGGATCTCATTGCAGGAGCTGGGTCTAAATGACCTAAACTCTTTGTTCTTCAGTTTTTCTACATCTGTGATTGTGAAGTAGAAAGGTAAATATAGATAATCTTGTTTGGGCATCTGTCACTATAGTACCTATCTGCTACTAGATAGCGTAAAGTCCTGTCTGTCTTGGGACCCAGAGCAGCCTCTGTCCGTGATAGAACTGGGCGCCTGCAGGCAGGAGCTGCTCCAGTGTCCAGAACCTGGGTGCCCCCGTTAATCGGCTAAATGGGATTTTACATCCCTACTTCCCAGAAGCAGCAACATCTCTTTACTGAGGATGTAAAATCCCATTTAATTGGTTAACCAATTGAACTGTGTGTGTGTGGGGGGGGGGGGGGGAGAGAATAGAGGATGACGGGAACGCCCCACACCCTCTGCCATAGGCTGAGGCTGCTCCAACCCAGCCAGAGCCGCCCCTGCATGCAACGGCCCCCCCGCCCACCCCACCCCTTCCCCCCGCAGGCAGGGGCTGCACCAGCCAGGATACCAGAGCATCCCTTGCCTGCACAGGCCAGGGTGCCCCACTGGCAGGGATTGCTTCGGCATCACGATCAGAACAGCCCCTGCCTGTAGGGTGCCTGGGCCTACCATGGACAGAGTCTGTTTCATGGGATGCCAGAGCAGCCCCTGCCTGTGGTGGGCCCAGGTGACCCACAGGCAGGGCTGCTTCAGAGTCCCAGCCAGAACAGCCAATGCCTGCAGGGCCTGCCAGAGGCAGGGGCTGTGCTGGAGCAGCTCCTGTTCATGGCAGGCTGTTCACAGGGCTGGTGCTGCTCCAGTCCCACCAGTTCATCTGGTTAAACCTTCACATCCCTAATCTCTACTGCTTCTAGGTGGAGTAATCGCCACAGGGATTCCATTTGCTGTCTGCATCCCACACTGAGCACTGGCTCTGTAACTCCCATTGCCCAGGAACTGCAGCCAGTGGGAGCTGCAGGGGCAGTGAATATGGGCAAAGGCAACACACACATCAGCCTAGCTATATCTCTGCTTAGGAGCAGCAAGGACATGTCACCATTTCCAGGGAGCACGGCAGGAGACTGCTGTCTGAATCCAGCACCCCCAAACCTTTTTGCAACCCAGTCCTCAGTCTTGAGCCTCCTCCTGCACCCGAACTCCCATCCTCTTAGTTAACTGGAATTTTTTATTTACCGGCACCCACCATTCCCCCAATGTGCAAGAAAACAAAGCTTATAGTTGGATCAAAGTTTTTGACAATAAAAGCTTTTTGGTCTCCATCCGGCCCCTTCCTTTCATATTATAAATGGGACATTACACAATGCGTAAATCAGGGATGGGGAACCTATGGCCCCTGAGCTGGGCCTTGGCTTGCCTTGATTTGGACCATGATGAAGTTCGGGGCTTCCCTCCATAGCAGGGTGAGCTGGCATTCGTGCTCCAGTCCCATGGCGAGTCTTCAGATCTCGTCCCCCCCCACCCTGCATGTCTGGAGCACAAGTGCTGGCTTCCTGCTGGGGGGAAAACAGTAGGGAGCTGGCACTAAAGCCCCTGCCTGGCCATCTTCCCCTGGCAGGGGGGAGGAAGTAGCTCTGCATGCTACCATTCCTCCCCTCTTACTCCTACCTCTGCTCGGGAAATGGCAGCTCATGCAGGGAAGCTCAGTCCTTGCAGTCACCTGCAGGCACTGCCCCCCATTGTTCCCATTGGCCAAGAGTAGAGGGAGGTTGGAGGGGTAGGTAGTGCCTGCAAGTGACTGCCCTCGCCAAATGGGAGCTGCACCAGGTAAATACCCCATTCCCCCCTGCCTTTGCACCTAATATCCCCCCACACCTTGCAGCCTACCCCCAGCCCGCTCCTGCACCTAGGGTTGCCAGATGGTTTAACCAAAAATACCAAACACTCCCCCCACCCCCCAAAAAAAAACACCGGGGAAAAAAAATTCTGTTGAGAGGAAAAAAAAAGGGAGGGGGGGAGACCAAAGTTGTTGAGGAAAAAAAAATTTAAAATATTAAAAAATAAAAAATCAGCATGGCCCCTTTAAGAAGAGGCTGTTTGCTGGCGGCCATTTTGTTTTTCTGTTCCAGGAACAATACAAGCCCCTGCGGAACCAGGTAAGCGGGGGTGGGGGGACATTCGGGGGGGCCTGGCGGGCGGGGGGCCAGGCCCGGGCCCGGTTGCTGAGTGTGTTGTAGGGTTGCCAGGTGTCTGGTATTTTCGCCTCCTGGCAGGGGAAATATATTCAGAAAATACCGGACATTTTAGGTGTCCGGTATTTTCTGAATTTTTTTTTTTTACCGGACAAGAGGCGAAAATACCAGACTGTCCGGGTCAATACCGGACACCTGGCAACCCTACCTGCACTCTACCTCCTGCTTAGGAGTATAGGGAGCTCCCACAGAATGGATTAGCTGCAGGCCACCAGAAGAGTTAATTTGGATGTTGGGGAATGAATAAACTTCAGTGCCCTTTCCCACTCTTGGGGCTGGAATGCAAGGAAAATCCTGGTGCCATGAGTTGTGTGGGTGACATGAGTGTCTCTTTCTTTTCCTGCTTATCATTTGGGGGCCACATCAGTGAGGGATTTTTTTTCTCCTCATTTGGGGATCAGTGAGGGTTTTTTTATTTTGTGTTTTTGGTTTGGGGTTTTTTTTATGTTTTTTTTTTTTTTTTTTTTTTTTTTTTTTTTTTTTTTTTTTTTTTTTGGTGGGTCAGTGGCTCCTCACCCAAAAAAAGTTCCCTACCCCTGCTATTAATACACATGTACTTGTTGGTACACAGATTACATACGATTGACATGAGCTGGCATTTCTCACTAGTTAAGAGCATATCTGTGTGTGAGACCTAAAGGTCAAAGGCTCAAGTGGAGGCTTCAGTCAAGTATCTTTCTGCTCCATGTTATTGGGTTAATTTTTTGAGAATTTTGTCTTCATGCTGAACTCAATGAATAGGGTCATAGTTGGACGGCTAGCTGCATCTCTAGCCTCTGAGTGTACCTCTTCAAGTGTTAGATCTTGTATCTTGACCTCCAGAATTCCATATTTATTCCACATTGTAGACCAGGTATGGTACTGCCCTGTCGTTCCATCATGTTTTTTCCAATAAACATGAATACAGGAATAAAGCACTTAGAGACAGGTGTAACAGATGAGGAAGGACATGGGGGCACCAGTCATGTGATTGCCCCCCCAGGTGACTCCTCCCCATGCCACCTCTAGCCCAGGGAAGGGGAGATGGGACAATGCATCATCTGCACCAGTACCATCCCTTCCCTGCCTTTCCCCACCCCGTTTCTTCCCACAAGCGCCCTCCTCTGAGTGACTCGGCCTAGGGGACTAGTGGGCTTGTGCTGGCAGCTGTGATCAGCCCCCCCATGCTCGCTGACAACAGTGGGGGTAAGCAAAGCGACATGGCCCTAGCTCACTCTTCTCCCCCTGCTCCCAGCTATGTTGCTCTGCTGCCCCATTGCCACTTCTGGTGAAATCAGAGAGGGTGGGGGCAGGTGCCCCCCCGGCCCTTGGGCTGCCCAGAAACTCTGACCCCTTGTCCTTCCCACCTATGTGGGAAGGGGGTCATGTGCCTTCTCTCCCCCACACATCACCCCTGCTTATAGAAAAAGTTATTAACACTCTATCTTAAAACTTTACCATTCTGCAATGGTGGGCCAGGTTGTCCTAGCTTCTTTAGTCACCTCAGCAAACACTAGGTGCCAGCTTGAACGGCTCCCCAGCAATACTACTGGCCTCTGGACAAAGTCATTTTAACTGATTATAGTCCAGTTTATCGGCTAGCTCCCAGCATTGGTTCCATATGATAAAAACAAGTTTTGTAACAGCGCCTGAAGGTAGATTGTTCACTGTTAACAGCTTGGGCATTTTTCTAATTAACTTTGAAGTGTCTATGGAAGAAAGGGTTGGGTGGTTTATCTCAAGCCGTTATTTCACTTCCTGCTCATTTTTCCAGCTCTGTTGAGTTATTGGTATAGTCATACACTAAAGGCCCCAATAACCAGGTAATTACATAATATTCATAGATGATTACAGAGCATCTCCACATCCAGCACAGGTGGGGCTGGTCATACTGGAAGGATATATTTTAACATGAGAAGGATAATACAGAAAAAGTTTGGGAGTTTAATGATAGATAATTGTAAAATATTTCCTGAAATTTGAGTGTGGAGGTCATTCTGATACTTATTTTCCATTTTGTATTTTTTATATAATAAGGCGTAATACTTTGAGGATTTTACTGCTTAAGTGATCATGAGGAGTTTGTATTGTATAATCACACACAAGCAGTTCACTGTCTAGATCATTTTAATCAGTCACAGTTAAGACACAAGTCACTGGCAGAGCTAGATGGAGGTGAGAGGGAAATGTTGATTTAGAGAATGTTGTATTTTAATTCAGAGGAACTCATTAATTTGGATTCTGATCATTTAAACCTTACACATATAATCCCATTAGGCTCAAAAGGATGATTTCTGTGAATAAGGACTGCAGGTCTGTATCACTGTTTGTCAGATTTAATTTTAAAGATTTACATGTCCATATTGGGATTTATTTTTCTCATTACAAATAGTGTGGCAGGGTTTATATTTTAGAGTTCAGTCCTGTAATTTTTTTGTTGTTGTTATATTGTAAAGATCAGTGTTTCTCAACTTTTTTTATAAAGTACCTCTTTAAAAAAAATTGTAAGTACCCCCAGCACCTACAGTTTTTAGACACACCATTTTTTTTTCTACATTGCAAGATATTTGTTTAAACAACTTAACTGTAGCCAGGCAGGCAATTAAATTTTGGGGTGTAAAAAGTACAAAAATAATAAAGCACCGTAAAACTTAAAACAAAAATTCAGTTTTCTCCAAATTTCAGTTGTTGACATACCCCCCCAGACTTCTCTCAAATACCCCTAAGGGTACTCATATCTGTGGTTGAGAAACACTGGTAAAGATCTTTGAGATATGAGTAGGAGAAGTGCTACAGTAGAACCAGAGTTATGGATCCCATAATTACGAACTGATTGGTCAACCACACATCTCCATTGGAACTGGAATTATTCAGTCATACAGCAGCAGAGAAACCCCCATCCCCCCAAAAACCTAAACAAATACAATATTGGGTTAAACATAAGCTAGTAAAAATGGAAATTAAAAAAAATTTGACAAACTAAATAAACTGTTTCTGTGCTTTTCATTTAAAAGCAGCATTTTTTCATCCTCATAATAAAGTTTCAGAACTCTATTAAGCTAATGTTCAGTTGTAAACTTTTGAAAGAACAACCATAAGCTATTTTATTCAGAGTTATGAACATTTTTGAGTTATGAACAACCTTCATTCCTGAGTAGTTAACTCTGAGGTTCTATTGTGTACAAGAACCACATGTTAAGCTAAATATTAAGGAAGTCGGAGCGTATGTACTTGTAGGCAGTGTTCAACACTGAAACTTTATTTGATGTGAAATTAATTCATCTAATAGCTCATTTGATTAGGTTTGACACAATGATGGGAATTAAATTTGACCATCAGTCCATAAGCAGAACACAACTCTTCAGCACAGCCCTGTTGCACTTGCCGCTTCAAGCCAGTAGGGATGTAAAATCCCGTTTAATTAGTTAACCGGTTAAATGTTAAGTTTAACCGGTTAACTGATTAAATGGGGGCAGGCAGGCTGGAGTGGCTCACATGCCACATGCAGGAACTGCTCCATCCCAGCTGTTTCTGGTCCCGTGCAGGGCTTTCAGCTCCCAGCCCAGTGTATACATGTTTCAGTCACCCCTGTTCACCCACAGGGATCATGGTTTGGCAAGTAACTGCTTTCTGATATACATGTTAGAATATATTAACAAATCATGGTGGTGGTATGATTTTTTTGTGTGTGGTGTCAGTCTGTCAAATAGATGGTAATGGCAGCTACACTTTAATTTCTAAATATGTTTCTCATAGTGTAGGTCAAACCTCTCAAATCCAGGACTCTCTGGTTCAGCAGTATCGGACCACAGATATTGATGGATTTAAGAGCCCTGGAGGCCAGGAGCGGGAGCCAACCAAGAGTCCCACAGCAGCTGGGGAGCCTTGGCTGAGCTGGTGGTGGATGGGTTGGTGGTGGCCGGGGAGCCCTGGCTCCGGGAAGCCCCAGTGGGAGCGAGGCCAGGGAGCCCCACAATCTGGAGGAGAGCCCAAGAGCAGGGCTGACAGCCAGCAGGGGAGCATTGACCTTCCCTGCTCCAGCAAATTCCCTGATTCGGGACTGCTCAGGCCCCAAGAGTGCTGGACCAGGAAGGTCCAACTATACTAAAATAAATACATAAAATCCTCTCTGCCTCAATGTTCCTGGTACCTGGATTAGCCATGTCTGCTTGTGAAAATCTGCTCTTCAGAGCAGCACCTAACTCATACTCTTGTAGACTCATCCACGCTGGCACTGCAGATAATTCAAGGTTAAAAGTTAGGGTTTCTGATGATAAATTCCAGAGTTCTTAGCACCTTGCTTACTAGATTTGATCTAGGAATTGTTTCTTGTCTTGTTGTGGAAGAAAATGTCTTTCTTGAGCATGTGTGCACAAGTTTTCTTGCCTCTCCAGCACTTTGAACCTAGGGACTTCCAGCTCTGCATGCCTCTCTCTTCCATCCATTTTGTGCGTTCTGCTTCTCTATTGGAGCAGGATGCCGATTGAAGCTATGGAGCATGGTTGTTGTCATTTCAGCAGTGGCTGGTGAGCCTCAGAAGGCAGCAGCATGGGGTCATGCTGTCTGGATCAATATGATAGAATAGAGGCATCTAATGCGTGCTGTTATTGCTGCAGATTCCCCTTTGTGAAGATCAACGCATCTAGTGCAGGACTACAAGCACAGAGTCTGACTTCATTGTCATTTAGACCTGAGATGACTCCCAGTGGTTCCAGAAGTTCTGTGTGTGGAAGGCCACTTTTCTGAGGCGCTGTAAGAAACTTGGCACAATCCTCGAGCACCAAAATATTCAAAGCAAAGGAGGCTAATCCAAGTGCAGAAATGGAGTTAGCACTATCTGGAAATTAGCTACCCCTAGCTGCTTCAAATCCATAGCTAACTCCTATGAAGTCGGTACTAACTCTCCATACCAAGAGCCCCCCAGCACCATCAGCATTTAAGACGAGCGAAGACCGAGTATCACAGCACACGCAGCCCTCTGCACTGTCCGTGCCAGTCTTCCTGCCACCCAGACCATTGACGACTCAGCAAGATTTATCGGTAATATAAGTACTGGGCACACCGCTCTTCAGTACTAACACAGCACCATCATCAGTGGGGCCCAGCAGATTAGCCATTCCTGCAAGCTTGGTACCTTGCTTCTCTAGCAACAGTGAGGATGAGCAAAGATGCCCCTTTCTCTCCACACTATTCCTCACCTAAACCAACAGCACAGGCTCAGCAACACATTGTCCAGACACAGATGTGGCAGCCTTTCGCTTGGATTCCCTCTCATTCCCCCTCATCCCACTCCCACAACCATGGTAAGGATGGGATCCATGGGGGACAGTCAAGATCTAGGTACCATTTCCAGTGATGCTGCAGCCACAAGTGGCTCTTAACCTCCCTCTGCCACCTGTATCTGAGATAACGCAGGAGGACACTGAGGACCAGGGCAAGACCCAGGAGGACAAGATTCTGCCTCCATCTCACATCTCTTCATCCTCCCTGCATGAGTCTATTATGCCACCCGCGCCCACTGTGGGTGATCGTTTCAGATCATTCCAGGACCTATACAAGAGAGTCACAGAGTCCCTTGACATTTCTCTGATTGAGGTCCCGGATGTGCAACATAAACTGACAGACATATTACAGGATGCTCCTTCAGGCAAGATAGCATTGCCAGTTAACGAAGCCATCCTTGATCCTGCCAAGATTCTGTGGCAAACTCCTGCTTCTATTCTACCCACATCCAAGAGGGTGGATAGAAAATATTATGTGCTAGCGAAAGGAGACAAGTTTCTTTTTTCACATCCCACCCCAAACTCTCTGGTGGTTGAATCAGCAAATAACAGGGGGAAACAAACACAGTTCAAGTCAACCCCTTACAACCAAAATTGGAAAAGGCTAGACCTCCTCATCAGGAAATCATACTTCTCTTCATCCCTGTTAATTAGAATTTCTAATTACTCTGATCTCCTTGCAAAATATATGTTTAACCATTTGAGAAGATGAGACTTTTTTATTGATAAACTACAAGAAGAAGACAAGGCAGCCTACAAATCAACATGGATGCTGCTGCGCAATGGGTTAATGACCCTAGCCTCATACTTCCAACATGGCTTCATGAGGATAACTTAAAAATCTAACTGATGAGGTGAGGTATTCACACTCTTCAGTTGGCAATCTGGGATGGACTGAACAAAGAACGTGAAGAAATTTCTGGCAAAAATTCGACAAGTCATTCTCAAACTACGAACCCCAAGTATTCGAAGTGTTCTGCTTGATCTACATGGGGTAACTCAATCATTGGATACTGTGACTCGCTGGGGTTCAACATTTGCGATGATTGATCAGCTTCTCGTTTTTCAATCTTACTGTGAACAAGTGGCTGCTGCTGGAACAAGAGAACTCAAGTTAACAGAAGCTGAATGGGACAAAGTGAAGAACCTGCGAGACCTCTTGGCAAAGCCAAACCAAACAACCGTGAATCTTCAAGCTGTCGATATAACCCCAGGAGTTTTAATGAAGGAATGGCAAAAACTGTCAAAATTTTTGCAAGAAAATGGTGGACAAATTGCAGAAGGAATTCTATCCTTCATGCAGAAATGTGAAGAGAAGCATTTTGACAATATTCATTTCCTTGCTGGAGTTTATGTTGACCCACGGTATTGGATTCTTTTTACCTCAAGGGAAATACCAAAGGCAAAGGAAGGGCTCCTTGATATTGCTTGACGACTCGAAAAACAAAATCTATTGCTACATTTGAACTCGGCGAAAGAGGTTGAAGAAAATGAAACACAACAAAAGGAGTCATCAACAATCAAATTTGCGGTTTTGGAAAGTTCACATCCTTCAGAAATAGCAGGCTGTTCTCAAACTTCTGTCTCCACTCTGAACTTGTTTGAGCGTCCATCCCTGAGACATCTTCAACTATTACAGGGAAATGGAGGTAATTCAAGCACCAATTCTTCAGAAATGACAACTTCAAAAAGGAATTGGATAAACAAGAAAAACGCCGGCGAGTTTCTGCGATTCATAATTGTAATGAAGCATTATTCAAGAGAAACTTTCAGGAAGATTGTGAGGCGATGGAGTCTATTGGTAGGCTAAAAGTTAAGTCTGTATTTGAGGCCATTCACAGCTAGCCACACCGCATTCAGGCTGCCTGTAGAATTGCTTCGAGTATGCCAACAACTCAAGCTAGTGTAGAGCGACTGTTTTCGGCTTTAAAGTTAATTTTAAATGATCTGCGGCAGGCTATGAAAGACGACTTGATTGCTGCGATAATTTTTTATAGATTGAATTATGAATGATTCTAGTTTGTATCATTGTTGATGACATTTAAAATTGTTTTAAAACTCTGAATAAAAATAATGTTTTTTCAAAATTACAGTATGCACTTTTTGATTTAGTTAATTAATTTGAGTCGGAGCGCGGAGCGGAGCTGGAGCAGTCACTTGGTGCTGGAGCGGAGCAATTTAAAAATTTGATTGCTCCAAATCCCTCCCCCAACAGAAGAAAAAAGTCATTGAATGTATACACCCCGTTGTAGAGCGGCATCTTATCCACCCCAGAGACCCTATGACCTGAGGCACTGCCAGAGACAGCCACAGGATCAGCAAACTACACCCCAGTCTGCCAATGGCAGGCAGACATTTTGAACCTCTGCTCAGGGGTTCGATGTTATTTCCTCATGCCAGCAGTTAAAGATTCAGCCTACAACTTTTTACCAGCCTATATCTTTTTACGATGCCTGGGTCACAATAACAATGGACAAGTGGCCCTAGAGGTCCTGGACAAAGGCTTAGCTATCCCATTCATCAAATTTCCCACCAACCCAATCCCCTTCCTCATCCCTGTTGAGGAACCCTTCTCATGAGCCCCTGTTGCAGCAAGAAATAAACTGCCTCAAATGGGAGCACTAGAAATTGTTCCAAAACATCACCGGGGAAAAGGGTTCTACTCCAGATACTTGTTCACACCAAAAAGGTCAGGAAGATGGAGGTCCACATTGGACTTACGCAGGCTGAACAAATACTTAAGAAAGCAATGATTTACTGTGGTAACGGTGGCAAAAATAATTCCTGCATTAGGAAAAGGTAACTGGATGTCATCCTTCAACCTTCAGGATGCATATTTTCATATTGCAATAAGACCATCTCACAAGAAATTCCTCAGATTCACGCTAACCAATCAACATTATCAGTACTGAGTGCTACCGTTAGGCCTCTCAACGGCTCCCTGGGCTGCCTTCAAAATTCTGGCTGTGGCAGGAGTACATCTAAGAAAATTAGGCATAGTAATCTTCCCTTACTTGGATGATTGCCTGATAGTAGCTACAATGGAACAGTAGGCCAAACAATCCACAGAGTCCACAATCAGACTTTTTACAGAGCTGAGGCTACAAATAAACACACGGAAGTCCAACCCGACCTTATCGCAAGGACTCGAGTTCATAGGGGCACACTTTATTGTATACAAGCACAAGTGCGGCTATCTCTTCCAAGATTCCATGTGCTCGCCATGTCAGTATCAGCTAGACAATGCCTGCAGTTACTAGGTCACATGTCAGCAACAAATTATGTAGTTCCTCATGCAAGGTTACACATGAGAACTCTTCAGACCTGGTTGCATACTTGCTTCCGCCCACACAGGCACTCATTGTGCAAAATCCTCAGCCCTACAAACAGGCTCAGAGAGTCCCTCTACTGGTGGCATCAACACAACAACCTCTGCTTCAGGGTTCCTTTCCATCGGCCAGTTTCATCGATCCACATCATGACCGATGCCTCACTGGATGGCTGGGGAGTCCATATGCAGGATCCCCTATCCAGGGGAGATGGTCTCCCTGGGAGTCGAGCATGCACATCAACGTACTCGAGTTACAAGCTGTAAAAAGGGTGTGCAAACACTTTCTTCCTCTAATTCAGAGTAAGGCAGTCAGGTTACATACAGACAACATCACCTGCATGTACTGCATACACCATCACCTGTGCAATGAAGCAGTTGCCCTGTGGACATGGTGCATACGCCATCGAATAGACACATCTGTGGTATATCTCCCAGGCGAACAAAATGCCATGGCGGACCAGATGAGTTGTTGCTTTCGCCAGAAGCACGAGTGGGAGATACACCCTCAGACCCTGAATTCTGTCTTCCGCAGGTGGGGCTTTGAGGAAATAGACTTATTCGCAACAATCACTCAACTCCAAATGCCCCAAGTACCACTCCAGGGTAGGCGTGGGCAGGAACTCCATGGGTAACGCCATGATCAGCAACTGGCCTCAGAGCCTATTGTACGCCTTTTCGCCCCTTCCCCTCATAGGGAAGGTCATTCACAAGATAAAGCATGACCAGGCAAAGTTGATCATGATAGCACCTACATGGCCCGAACAGACATGGTTCCCTTACCTGTCGCAGATGTCAGTTGCTCCTCCGATTCCTCTTCCTACATGGCTGAACATAATATACCAGGACCAGGGCCGGATTCTTCATCCTGAGGCTCACAAGTTTCATCTGACCACATGGCTCCTTCGTGGTTTACAGTGCAACCCTTCATCTGCATGGAAGAAGTACAAAACATAATCCTTAATTGCCACAAACAGAGCACATGGAAAACCTATCTGTACAAATGGTGGCTTTTTTCCCAGTGGGGTACCCACAGAGCACTTCAGCCACAGCAAACTCTGCTTACAAATGGTCTTAGAGTATCTCATCACACTTAAAACACACAACTTGTCTAACACATCTATTAAGGTACATTTTGCAGCCATATCTAGTGAGAATGACATGGTGGACGGACAAAGTCTTTTCTCTCACCTGACCACCAAAAAATTCATGAAAGGACTTGACACCTTTCCTTCAGTAAAACCAGTAAAGGGGATATTGGTTACAGGCTAGAGATGTAAGCAACTAGTCGAGTCGCTACCAAAATAGTCACTTCTACCCCCACCTTGCTGTCTCTAATAGAGACAGCAAGGAGGGGAGTGGGAGCCAGCTTAAAAGCCGGTTCCCCCCAGCATCATCTCAGTGGGGGAGGCAGGGATATGCAGAGGTGGGCGGGGGACCGGGTGTGAGCTGGGACAGCTGAGTTCCAGCTCGCGCCTAGTCCCCTGTGGCAGCTCTGCCTTTTATATATAGTAAGAGCCATGCGGCTCTTACTACATTTAAAAGGCAGAGCTGCAGGGGGTTAGCTCCCGGCACCGGGAGCTAACCTCGCTGTGGCTCTGCAGTTTCCCCCTTATCAACTAATCAAGTAGTCAGTGGAAATTCCATCGACTTCTCGAATAGCTGATTAAATGCAATTTAACATCCTTATTACAGACTACATTATTTAACTGAATATCTTGTTCATTTTAAGGTATCTTGTAGAGTTAGACCTGATTTTTAATCCAGACCTAACATGATCCACACCCGAGAGGGTTGAGTCATTTTCTGGCTGTAGATGTCAGGTTGAAGATCAGCTGATCCTCTTTGGCTCTGGTCTGCTCTTCACCTTCCTTTGGGTTGGCACCACAGCAGTTGTGCATGCAATCTGTGTGTGCTCATGCACACCCCACAGAATGAGGCTCTGTGATTCCTGGTTGTACATGCTTCCCAGCAAACCCAGCACAGTGTGGTGGCTAACCCCTGCAGGAAAAGGGCAAGCAGCACCATCACCACAGGCCCTAGGAGGAGAGCTGCTGAGTGCCTGAGGGATTGATTGTTTTCCAAACCAAGGTGAACTTGACACTTGTAGTTGGGTTCTGTTAAGTTCAGGATCAGTGTACTGGGTTCTCGTAACTTGAATCTGAGTTTAAGCATTATTAAATAGAAAGAATTGAGTGAGTGAAACAGTAAATAGCTTAATAGCCTAATCGTTTCCTGCTAAGCTTCCAGGTTTGCTGAAACCCATATGATGAAGCAAAGTGGAGATTTTTTTGTGAACAGACTTTGCGATGATGTTGACTATTTTTAAACTATAACCTAGAGAGAAAATTCTCAAGTTTGAGATACCACATTTTCATGAAACGTAATCATGGTACCGAAAAGTCACTAGAAATTAAAGTTGCAGATAACTTTTTTTTTTTTTTGTCTGTGCACCCTCCATGTTGTATGTTTATATTTCTACCGTGCAAATGGAACACCTGCAAGAAAACAAGGGACATCATCCCATTTCCTTGATAATTGATAGGGAGTATAATGTGTCCTATCAAAACAGGCTAAAATGTAGGTGAGTTTATCAATGTTTTTGTGAAGTTCAGAAATGTCTGATTAGAATAACAAAACATTCAGGTTTTTTGCTTTATACTTGAGTGACAATTCAGGGCAATGCATCAGAAATTGATCTAATACTTTTACTCTTTCACTGTGAGCATTAAGAAATCAAGGCTTGATGGTAACTATATAACAGGTTAACTATTAAGTAAGCAGCAAAATCTTTTAATAGCTTGGAAACCCTGAATGTTTCTATGATAGAATTAACAAAGCAGTAATAAAATTGCTTATTTGCTTTGAGTTCTAATTATTGTGCCTTCTATCTTCTTTTTTTAGGTGTTTGGTTTAATGCAATAGTGCTGTTGACTGACTGACAATACTAAACATGAGGGTAGCAGGTAAGAAAAACAGTCACAGAATTTAGGATCAGAATGCAACTTTTAAAATAAGCCATGTACTGTATTAATAAGTAAACAATAATATTGCTATGTTTATTAATATCAATTTTTTGAAAGAAGCATTAGTGCTTTAATTTAATAGAAACATTATTGCTTTGCTATTTCACTACATTTTAGCAGTCTGAAGCATGGCATTAAGCAGTCATGAATGATGGGGGGAAAATCATCTCAAAGGGGTAGCCGTGTTAGTTTGTAACAAAAAATACAACATTGATCCTGTAACATCTTAGGGTATGTCTAGACTACAGGCTTTTGTCAACAGAGGCTTTGTCGACAGATACTGTCGACAAAGCTTCTGTCGACAAAGAGCATCTAGACTGCATCCAGTTCTGTCGACAAAGCAAACCGCTTTGTTGACATGAGAGTGTAGACGCAAAGGACAGTGTAGATGCAATAACGCCTTCTGTCGACAGAACTCTTTCGACAAAAGGCGTTATTCCTCGTAGAATGAGGTTTACCACTGTCGACAAAACTGCCGACTTCTGTCGACATTATGTCGACAGAACTCGGCGATAGTGTAGACGCAGGTATAGTTTTGTCGACAAAAGTCCACTTTTGTCAACAAAACCCTGTAGTCTAGACACACCCTTAGAGACTACCCAAAGAATATATAGATAGTATTACGAACTTTTGTGGGCACAACCCACTTCTTCAGATGACCAATATGGAGCAAGAGGCACAGAGGTTCAACTATAAACCAGAAAAAGAGGGGAGAGGCTAATAGAGTTGGCTGCAAGTGCCTCATACTTAGCTTTTGATATCATTTGGGTTTTGAATATAACCGCCCTTCCAGTTCATGTATTTGTTCAAGCCATGAAAGATAGTGTCAAGTTTGCATATGAAGGCCAGTTCTACAGACTATCTAGTTGATTCCTGAAATTACTTTGTAAGAGAATAGTCTTGCAGGGGAGAGTGTCAGGTTTATTGGAAGAAAACATTTTGTCTAATAAAATAACCAAATGTTTATTTTCTCCTTTCAGCCAAAATAACCTTTCCTGCACTCCAGTCTTTGTTTATTAGTACCCTTGATATGAAACATCTCAGAAAAACGCAAAAAATACTCTCTAAATCACTAAATTTAACAAGTGTATAGAACACCTTTCACATCAGATAACTTATGGCTCATTTTATATGTTTTTAAATCTTTTAAACAAAAATCAGTTGCTCTAATTTTAGTGCAAAGTGACACCAAATAAACACCAGTTATTGTAGTAAACAACACCCAAGGAGTGCTATACACATGACCAGGGCTCGCCGAGCCGCGGCGAGCCCTGCTCGCCAGCCACACTGTCCGGCAATCTGCACATGCGGAGATCGTTCTGCGCATGTGCAGATTGCCCGAACCCGGCTCTTCCAGGTTGTAATCTACTCGCCACGGGCAAGTAGATTACATAGATTGTCGAGTCCTGCACATGACATTTGTTAGATTTTTCTGAATTTCTATACAGTGAAGTTTAGTATAATAGAGAGAATTTAAATTTGTCAGGACTTGAAGACGTATCTTTGATGGAAGTGGTATGAGTGTTCTTGCTATACTGCTGGGGAAGTCTTGGGCCACCACTCTTCCCTCCCATTCACTTCACGCCGGTGCTGGTCCTGGGCCACGTGCTGTTGCCTCCTGCCCCGGAGCACCAGTGGGTGGCCCTGAGCCACCCCTTGCCTTGGAGCATCACCATAGGTTTGCCAATTTTGGTTGGACATATTCCTGGAGATTTAATCACATGATGTAAGATTAATCTTTAATTAAAGGTTTAATTCCTGGAGGCTCCAGGCGAATCCAGGCTGTACACCATTAGCAGTCCCCGGCCGCCCCCTGCCCTGGAATTCCCCCTCCACACCACCAGTGGCAGCCCCATGAGTCCCTCCCCCTCCAGAGCACTCAAGATTTAATCAGAAGTCATGGACAGATCACAGGCTGTGAGTTTTTGTTTACTGGCTATGGCCTGTCCATGACTTTTAATAAAAATACCCGTGACTAAAATGTAGTCTTAACTATGGTTTTGTTTTGTCAAATAAAATTATTGTAAGCATATAAACATCCACTTACTCCCCACTCAGCTTCACTCCCCTAAATACCCCGATTGTTCCCTACCCAGTTTAGGGTTACCATATTTCAAATTCCCAGATAGAGGATACTGCTGGGAGTACTGAGCAGGGAGGTGCTGGAGGTGTATTTGGGTGAGGTGCCAGAGGGATGTGTGTGTACTGGAAAGGAGCATTTGGGGAATGCTAGTGGGTATATTTGGAGGTACTGGTAGGGGTACTTGCAGTCTCACTCTCAAAATGGGGGGGCAATTTTGCTCTTTGTCACCATGACAAATCAGCTGGCACAGGGCTGGGACACTGTGCCAGTCCATCAGTCATTTCCTCCTTGCAGGCCTCTCCTCCCCAGAGCAGGGATCCAAGGTCTGGTTGGCTGGGCTCTGAACCCGCAGGGCACAGAGCCAAGGCAAAAGGCACTTGGCAGCTCTGCTTTCCTATTGGGGAGGTGGCTCAGCTTGGGCTCCCCACCCATCCCTCCTGGAGTGGCTCCTGTTGCCCCAGTCACTGAGCCTGGATGCTAGCACTTGCTCATTGGCCCATATAGCTCACTCATCCCACCTCTGTGGTATTGCTGAGGACAGAGCACAAACAGCCATCCCGGGGACACTGCACACTGCAGCCCAACTCAGTAGCCACCCCCTACTCGGGGGGGCAGGTCCTGTGCTGAGGAGTGGACATGGCTCCAGCGCCAGCTTGACTTCAGCCTTATTGAACTTTTGAGTCCACTCAACAGTGTCTGGAGGCTCTGATTTGGCCAGCATACACCTATTAGTTATCTCTTCTTTCTCACATTTATTCATCTGTTGAGTTGTTTCCCCATCCCCAGGTGGAAGACAGCAGTCAGAGATACATCTGCGCCTCACAGTATCATTATCTATTGCAATGATTTAAGTTCATACCTTGACAGTACAAAGCTTTACTTTTGATTTATTTGTCATGTATGTTCCTTTTGTTTGCTTTACTCCAGAGTTTGATTGTAACATATTTCTGGGAGCATTGTTAGCTTTATTTTAAAAAAAATCACTGAATTTCTCATGCAGTTTTTGTGTTTAGAACACACAAATTATAAAATATAAATAGATGTCGAAAACTTTATTTCCTGTGGTTCTGAATAGGTGCTGTAAAGTTGGTGGTAGCTGTGGCAATATTTCTACTGACATTTTATGTCATATCTCAAGTATTTGAAATAAAAATGGATGCCAACTTAGGAAACTTGTTTGGTAAGTGATGGCTTCTAACTTTTCTCCCCACACAAATCATAATTGGCTTTAACTATAGCTTAAGGAAGTACGACATGCTCTTTCGGTTGTGAGCCTAACATAGTCATGCTCCAGAAGAATGAATGTTTTTAAGAATATACTTTTAGGTTCTGTATTAAAAGGTAAAATATTAATATTTTTACAAATGTGAATATTTTAGCTTAAAAGTTCACATTCAAAATGAAATGTTTAATAACATTTGTAGTATTTAGCAAATGTTCTTGAAACCGTAAGTACCACAGGATTATGCAGTGTGGTTGTAGCCATGTTGGTTTCAGGATATTAGAGAGACAAGGTTAATATCTTTTATTGGACCAACTTTTGTTAATGGGAGACACAAAGTTTCATGTTACACAGCTCTTGTTCAGGCCTGGAAAAGATACTCAAAGTGTAATAGGTAAGTACAAGAATGAATAGATAGTTTAGCATAAATAGTGCATATTCTAAGGAGCCACTTCATCTTGAAGGGTCCCTAAGAATATGTGCAAAGTCCTTATGCTAAACCAGGGATAGTCAGTTATTTTTGTCAAGGTCAAAATTTCTTGTTCAAGGTATAGTCAAGGTCCATATTTAAAACATTTTAAAAGAGTATTTAAAAAATCAGAAATAATGATGATAATACAAAAAAAAAATCAGGATTTGCTCAAAAGCATCTGGTGGTCCAGATTTGGGCTGTTATCTGCCTGTTGACTACCCCTGTGCTAAACTGTCTGTTAGATGTTGTATTCAGCTGTGACACTAAAGTGGCACAGCTTCACCGCTCAGTGCTGTATGTGAAAATGCTCCTACACCAGTGGAAGAACTTCTTTTGTCAGTGCAGTTAGTCTGCCTCCCTAAAAGATGATAGTCTACCTCCAAAAGAAGCTCTCCCACTGATACAGTGCTGTCCACACAGGATCTTGGCTCAGTCTAACTATCACTCAGTGGTCTGGATTTTTGACATCTCTGAGTTGACATAGCTATTGTGATATAGGTATGTAGTGTAGAGAAGGCCTCAGTACCTTGCACAGAGTTCTTCCTCAGGTCTAGGAGTCTCTAAAGCTTGTCTTTCTCACCAACAGAAGTTGGTCCAGTAAAATATATTACCCCTGTCACCACATCTTTCTTTTATAACAAGTCAGCATCCAACATAACCTGGAGAGGTGCTGCCTAGACAATTCAGAATTTATTTATTTTTATTCCTTGTCCTTATTATTAACATAAAATGCACATACTTCATGTAGTATGCCAACATACACAGTATTCAGTGTCAAGTGTGCATATTTTTTTGTGATCTCCATCTGTATTCATAGAATTTAAAGCTAGAAGGGACTATCTTGATCATCTAGTCTCACCTGCATATTTCATACCACAGAACTCATTTACTCACAATTGCAGCAGGCCCAACTGGCTGAGTTATTGAACTCCTTAAATCATGATTTAAAGACTTTATGATACAGAGAATCTGCCAATTACTCTAGCTTAAACCTGCAAGTGACCCATGCTGCAGAGGAAGGTGAAAAATCCCTAGTGTGTCTGTCAGTCTGACCCAGGGGAACATTCCTTCTGGGCCTCAAATATGGTGCTCAGCTGGACCCTGAGCTTGTCAGGGAAAGATCTACAAGCTGGACATTAGGTGAAGGAACAATTGAATAAAACCTAACATTTGGGTAGCTTAAAATCCTGGGTCTAAACTTCTATCACCAGATACTCTGTCTCTAAAATTTGACAACCAAAACTTGAAACACAAAATGTTAAAGGCTGTAGTTCAAAATTTGTCCCCTTAATTTTTTGGTATGTCTGACTGTCAATGTTTGTGTTTATATTTGAATATGATGGTGGGAAGTATTAAATGGAGTTTTGTAAACTTTATTTTTATAGCTCTCCAAAAGACTAAATTAATAGGCTTATAAACTTATTACCTATGAAATTTCATTGTAATTAAAGCTTTTTTGAAAATTTTTTTCTGTGTTTTAGCTAGATCAGCAATGGAGACAGCTGCACGCTGTAAGTATTTAATATGCCACATTTAGTGCAAGTTGTATTTACCTTTTACTGTATATACAATATGGCTATGACTTTTAAATACTGACTCACTTTGATAAAGAAAGTGCCACCTACACATAAAAATCCACCGAGAATAGTTTCAGAAGTAGAAAATTGTTTCATGTCTAATCAAAGAATTGCATAATAGATCAACACATGTTAGAATACATATTTTAATGGTTTGTGGTATTTTGCCTAATTCATTTTACTTTTACATGTATAGTATTTAAGCTGCAGTTTCATGTGTATTTTGATCAGTATTATCTTTGAGCTGTTTTGCTCAAGTACAAGATAGGAAATGTAGTTATCTGGGAAATAAGTTTTTACTTTTATTCCAAGATAAAGACTGGTTACGCTAATTAGTATTATTGATTTATTAATGAAGTAAAAGGAAGTTTCTTATTAAGGTTGTATGATGTAGCTTTTGAATTTTAATACATTTGAAGAGGGATTCCCTAAGTCCTTAAAAAGGTAAAAAAAAAAAAAAAAAAAAAAAATCCTGAAAATCCTGCATCCCAGCTTTTAAACCCTTGAATCAAGATGTCTTTTTTTACATTATTTAAGCAAGGGGAAAAGTTGGGTTTGTTCACATGTCATAGGACATATGGGAGATGTAAGTTCTATTTCTGCCTCTGCCAAAAAATTCTGATATGACTTCTAGTTAGGGGAATGACCCAAAATCCACACAGGGTAACGGAAAGATTCCAGTTGACATTAGTGGGTTTTGGATCCGGTGCATAATTTTTCTGTATCCGTTTCTCCATTTATAGAAAAGGAGATATGTACATACCTCACAAGTGAGATTAAAATGAATGTTTATGAAGTACTTTCTTCCATAATTTAGATTATAGACTAAGTTATGCATTGTTGTTGTCATCACCATATTGCCCTGAATATGAGGAAGACAAGGTTGGTGAGGTATATCCTTTATTGGACCAATTTACACAGTGCTTGGACCTCAAGAAGAGTTCTGTGTAAGCTAAAAAGCTTGTCTCTCTCACCAACAGTGCTTCAATAAAGTATATAACCCCACCTACCTTATGTTTATATATAGCAGGGGTGGGAAATAATTTTAGCCCAGGGGCCACTTCAGAAATTTTTGAACTGGCCCTGGGCTGCCCCGGACGGGGCAAGGCCAGGACACTTCCGTGCTTCCCTGCACACAGACTCTGATTGAATTCTCTGTCTTCTCCCCTCAAGAGAACAACCAACTATTCTGAACAGCTGGCAGTTCCCTCTAGGCGCCCACGCTCCTGGCAGCAGGAGGAGACTTCGTGTGCTCGCTCTGCCCTCCAGGTCAATCAGGACCTGGGGGTGGGGGAAACATGGGAAGTCTCTCGCTCCCTGCCTCCGCCCTGTAAAGGGGATGTTGCGCTTAGAGCAGCAGTTGGCGGTTGACTGTAAGCACCACGTGCCCCTTCCAGGGCAGGAGGAGACTTTATGCATTCCCTTCCACTCCCAGGTCAATCAGGGCCTGGGGGTGAGGGAGCATGCAAAGTCTCCTCTCGCCCTGCCCCTGTCTTGCAAGGGGCGTGCTACCTTTACAGTCAACTGCCAGCTCCTCAGCTGGCGGTTGGCTCTAAGCGCCGCATGCCCCTTGCAGGGTGGGGGCAGGGCAGAAGGAGACTTCACACGCTTCCCCCTACCCCTAGGCCCTGATTGGCCTGGGGACAGGGAGCAGCAGGGCGTCCGTGGGCCAGATAAACCTGTTTGGTGAGGCCCTTTTGCCCATCCCTGATGTATAGACTGAGATAATTTTGTGACTTGCCTCTTCCTTTTCCATAAATGTGATTAATATTTGTTTATTTACTATTGCTATATCTAAGTCCTATTTATTTCCTTTCTAAAGCTACAAAACCACCCAGATATAAATGTGGAATTTCAAAAGCTTGTCCTGAAAAGCACTTTGCCTTCAAAATGGCAAGTGGAGCAGCAAACGTAGTTGGGCCAAAAATTTGTGTAGAAGATATTGTGTAAGTATTTGCTTACGTGGAGATTCTCTAAGTACCTTTTTAGATGCTGTTTTGGATAACTGCCCTGTCAGAATCTCTTGAATTCAGACAATAATATATTGATTGTTTTGCTGAAGTAAATATCTTGTGGTTTACACGTAGTTTAATATACAAACAAATATATTACTGGTACAACCACTGTTTTCAAGTACTTTTATATTGTGGAATTGTTATGGTTCGCAAATTATTTTTGAAACTACATCAGACCAATGACAGATAAAATATATATTTAGCCTTTCTTCAAAAGAGCACTGTCAGGGTAAAAAAATCAGATATTTTAGTAATAAAAAGAAAATTACTTTTTGCCAATATCTTGGGTTACTAAACCTAAATATTTTAAAAATCTGATTCGCTTTTCACCATTTGCAGTAAATTCACTTAGTTTGATTATTAATATTAGACTGTTTCAGTTTCTAGTTACTTTCACATTTTATGTCCAGTACTACCTTGCTGCAAAGATTAGATTGTATGAACTGCAGGGAATGTTTGAAAAATCGTATTCTTTCAGGTTATTAAATTGAATGAAAACATAAACAGGTTGGATCTTCTTGATTCGGCACCCACGGGACATGAATTGTTCCAAAAACAGGAAGTTTGCCGCACCAGGGGATTGGACCAGCCCCACTCCCAGGCTTCTTTCTAGGCTGCAGGACTCTCTGGCCGGGGGCTTCTTGCCCTGCTGTTGGCCCTACTGCCACTGACCTGGCTGGGACTCCTCTGGGCCAGAGCTCCCCGTCCTGCTGCCAGCTGTTGCTGGCCCCACTCCCACCCCCGGCTACCACCAGCTCAGCTGGGATTCCCCAGCCATTGTAGGACTCCTAGCTGGTTCCCATTCCCAGCCTCTGGAGTTCTTTGGTTCAGCAGCATACATGGTCCAGTTGTCAGACCAGAGAGTCCCAGATTTGAGAGGTTCAATCTGTAGTAGTTTTTAATACAGTCCTTTTAAAAATACAAAATCTGTTTTATGCTTGAGCTATTTGTATTCCTTAAGTGTTAAGCTAATTGGATTACTTCATCAGTGTGCTAATTTTGTTCCAGGCAACCTTACTTCTTACATCATGATTACCCTTGATTTCACCCCATATTCTCCTTAATGACTTTATAGGCTACTGCTTACCAGCTCTGTTTCTGAATAAGTTGCATTTCAAAAGGACTTCTGGTATTGTTGCAACTAATAAGAACTTTGTTTACTCCAATCACAATTATCAGCATTCATGTGAAGGCTTGCTTTAAAATAGTATAGTATAATTGTAGTTTTCTCCCAGCACACATTATGTTGGTGCTGCATAATTTCAATACATTAAATGTCAGACTATACAGAGTTGTTCCAAAATAACTCTTAGTTTTTCAGTGAACTTCATAACAAAATGTATTATGCTGCAGAAGACAATTTAACTAGAGGGTAATTTCAAGTAGAGGATTAGATTTTCATCAGTGTATACCATGTTTAAAGATACTTTTGGTAAGATTAGAAGCATTTGAGCCAAAGAATTGGATTTGTCTTCAAGACTGTAGCCTGTCATGATCATTTAACTCTAGTAACACAGATCCACTGAGACTGGAATATACTAAGCTAACATGCTGAAGAATAAACAAATAGTTAACATACTTAACTTGACAGATGTTCCTTCCTCACACAGCCAGTACTATACCCACAACTGACTCAGCAAGTTGGTTAGACTGCTTAAAATCCACTTCGGCTAGATTTTTCACGGCCCTGCTGAATTGGGCTTTAAAAGCCAACTATCAACCTTGGATAAAGTGGCTGGCGAACCACATTCATTATAGTTCAGTAATATAATTTTCCATTGTACTTACTCAGCAAATAGGTACTTCCAAAAAAAAGTGTTTCAGAACATGAAAATGATTATTATTGATATAACTGGATTCCTCAGGAGATGGCCCCCTCTTTTCTAGCTAGGCAGGGCTGGAATACTTTGGTTCTTTCAAATGTTAGTTTCAGGTGTTAACTTCTGATTCTTGAACAAACTTTAACTTGGTTATATTCTGCCTGCTTAAAATTCCCTTTTAAAATTCCTCATGCAGTTGAGGAAATTACTTCTTATTCCCCTCCTAGAACCCTGTTATCTAATGCTGGTGAGTGAAAGCTGTGTTCTGCCTCAGAGGTGCCCTAATTTGCCTGGGAGGGAAGGGGAGAGTGATTCTAATACCGTTTTATATAGAGTCATATAAAATGTAGCTTCTAAAGTGTTTGAGATCTGTCAAGATGAGACTCAGTATGTTAATGTAGTCCTGTGGCACCTTAAGCACTAACAAAAATATACAGAATCATGAGCTTTCATGGGTAAAACCGACTTCATCAGATGAATTGGAGTGAAATCTGATGAAGTGAGTTTTACCCATGAAAGCTCATGATACTATATATTTTGGTTAGTCTCTAAGGTGCCACAGGACTGTTCATTTTTAAAGTTACAGACTAATAAGGCTACCCCTCTGAGATTATGTTAATGTAGTGATTTATTATGTATTTTCAAGCTTAATACACAGTTGTAACATTTATGAAGCAGTGTAGTCTCATAGTGCAGAACTAGGAAAGGCTACTGGTTGTGTTTTCCATCTTGCCAGTGACTTTATTGGTGACGTTGAGCAGTTCATCGAGCCTCTCTGTACCTCAGTTTACAAGTATGCAATGGTAGGTAGTAAAACCTACCAGCTTCTAAAGGTGTTTGAAGCAAAATATTTGCAAAGATTTTTGGAAAGCCACAGATGAAATGCTATATATATATATGCATCGTAGTAGTTAACTTTGATGGTTTTTTTTTTTTTTTTTTTTTAAATCTCAAATACTTAAAATAAGGATTGGTATGCGTGTTGATTGGTTTGGCAAAGTTTTTTCTGGAGTGTCAGATTGTCCTCTGGAACAGGTGATAAAAAGTAATAGGCACTTCTTAGTAACAAATAATTTAATAGTTATTTTTATATGATATACTGTTATCCTGCATCATATGTATAGGATCTTCTGCATCAATTTACTTTACACTTTTGGCAAAAAGAAGTTTTCTCTCTGTGCTAACTTCCTATAAGAGTGCCTTTTAATATCTCCTAGTTTTATATATGCAGTTAAGAATCTACATTTATAGCTTTATAGAGGTCTTTATTTTTCTGTGTAGTGCCTTTGACTCCATTTTAAAAGTCCACATAATACAGTATGTTGATTCAAAGTTTGGGTTAGTATTCTAAAAACCAGCAAGCCGCTGCCTTCCTGTGAGAAATTCAGTGTTACGCTTGTGCGTACTTATGGCTTCTGCTGCCACCTGGAGGATGAGGAGAAAGATCTGGCCACTTTTCAGGAATTCATTTTAAATAATGCAGCTGTTTTATGGTTACTTCAAAGCGCCCTACAGTTTGTGCTCAGTTGTTTATTCAGATCAGTTTGTATAGAAAAGCACAAGCACTTTCTGACCAAGTGATTGGACTTATTACTGTTGCTTCAAAGGCAACTAAATCTGGGAATTGTTTAATATTATCAAACTCAATTCTACCAAAAACTATAACACTAACTTAAAGGTGGGTGAGTTATCATAAGAAAAAGAATTTGATTTGTCTAGGCTGCTTAGCTGCAATCAGAAAAAGGGTATATTTGTGTGCTTTGTTAAAAGTATAAAGGTACTATTCAATTTCATGCAATGGAGCTCACATGGTTTTGTATGGTTTGCAAAATAAGTGATGAAATTGAATTGCTATGTCATATATGCATAATAGTAATTCACAACTGCAGAAATTTGATTAAAAAAAGTGAGGTTGCTCTTGCAATGTAGTAGGACTACCTATATTTAAAATATCAACTTGATTTACAAATGGCTTTTAGGAAAAATATCTGGACATATTCTTTCTGGATCTTGATGGGTTTTACTAAATTTAAGAATACATAATTCTTTCTTAGTGATTTTCATCAGTAGATCTCAAAGCACTTTACAAAGGAGGTCATCATCATTATCTCTATTTTAAAGATGGGGAACTAAGGAACAGAGGTGAAATTACTTGCCCAGCATCACTCAGAAGGCCAGGGGCGGAGTTGGGAATAGAATCTATGTTACCTAAGTCAGTCAGTGGTCTATCCATTAGACTGCTCGGCCTCTCAGTAGAGCTATAATTAGAGGTAGATTATCCAAATGATCTGATTCCAGGAAGTCTAGAGCACTCTGTGCTTAAAACCCCACCCATCTCAGGATAATTTTAATCTACCAGCATTTCTAACTGGTCTAAAAGTTGAACTATTATACTCATTTGGGCGCTTTTACATTTCAAAGGAGGAATGCGGAAGTGCCTATTGACTGGTCAATGGAAATTCCATCCACTACTCCACTTGTAAATTAACCGATATTTAACATCCTTAATCTGGATCTGCTTGTTTTTAAAAAGTCAGTTTTCTACAGTTCCTAACTTCTGATTGATTGTTCTTATCACCAACTTTTAAGTCTTGCATTTTTTTAAATGTGAAATGTTTGTATCAGAAGTTTGTCATAATGTAATTTTTTTTTATTTTGTTTCAGTTTAATGAGTGGTGTTAAGAATAATGTTGGCCGAGGAATAAATATAGCTTTGGTAAATGGTAAGTCATATTTTAAATGTGTAAAATATTTTCATTCAAAGACCACTTCTCAAATAGTCCTTAGAACATATAAAGAGGGAGGCAGGGAGCAAAACAGCCAGCAAGCAGAGAAGGAGAATAAAAAATGAGGGAAGGGAATTACAGAAAACAAATCCTCAGATTTATATTGAAAGTAATGTTGCAAAAATCTCTAATTATAGTTACCTTTTTGATAGTTTAGAAATGCAGTGTGAAAAGCTTCAAGTTTTAGTGCATTTATTCTCTAAACATTTACTGTAAAGTGGATTCATGGGCTCCGTGTTCATTTCATCTCAATGAATGTCAGCCAATGTATGTTGGGTTCACACTTTTGTTTAGAAAGTCAAATGGTGTGCTTTATTAATACACCACCACCAGCAGTAAAGATTCTGTGAGCTAAATTCTTACACTTGTTTTCAGTGGAACTTTGTTAAAAGTTCTATTGATAATACCAGAATAGAATCATGCATCCTTTCATAGCTAAGGATCTGTATATGTCATGATTCCACCGCCACAGAACTTCCCACCAAATGTTACTTGTTACAAGATTGTTTCAAAATTGAAGCTTTCATTAAACATAAAAATTCTACACATGAGATTTTGAAGGAGATAAGCTTGTAAAATGTATATATTGTAATTGACATATAAACACACATGTACACACAAGGTTTCATTTGTGAAGATATATTGTCTTTTGTGTCATTTGTGTTGTCTTTTTCACTGATGAAGGTTTTTTGCAGAAGTAGCCAGTTAATGTGCTTCTGCCTCCACTTGAACAGAGACCAAAATCTGGTAGTTAGGGAGCAGCTAGAAATGTCCTGCTATATTGAAAAAGTATTTATGATGTACATTTTTGTGTTTTCCATGCATATCAAAAACTGATTGTAGAACAGCATAAAGTAAACGCAGATCAAAATGAAACCAGCAACTCTTGATTGTGGTATTCATTTTTGTATCTAATTCATTAATATCCAGGGAGGAGGGAGGTAATTTAAATGAAGCCACCATGGAATTTCCAGTCAGCTGCAAAAAGTTCCCTGTTTTCCACACAGTACAAATATTCCTCATTGCTAATAGGATAAAAAATAGTAAAAGCTATTCTTTTCTTAAATAGATACAGGAAGCCGTTTTGATAACCATTAATGTACCATTTTTATACTGATCTTCAAAATTGGGGGAAAAAACACTCCCCTTCCTACTGCTTCCTGAGTAGCATGCTCATTAAGATTGTAGTGCTCTTCTTTTTCTTATCTATGATTGTGCATAGGATTATAATAACAGGTAGTTAAAGGTGCTGATTTTGAATGAATTACGCAGGCTCGCAAATCCTTTAAGGTCACCTGTGATTGGTTGTTATGAAATGTTGACTATATTCTTAAAAGAATTTGGAAATATTCGTAAGACATGATGTAAACTTTTTTCTAGGCAAAACAGGAGAAGCATTGGACACCAAGTTCTTCGACATGTGGGGAGGAGGTAATTGAACTGTTTCTTGTTTAAAAATAATTTTGAGTGGCAAAAAAAAGCTTCTGATTCTATTTTAATTGTTTGAATTGAGCAGTTATGTAATCATTTCATGACTATAGTGGTATAGAAAAAGAGAAGACAGGTAAATAGAAGCACAAATGTCTTCTATTATCTGTACATGCACACAAAGGCATTTGCCCTCCTGACCAATTATTCTCCTACTGGCAATTCTGACAGCAGGCTCAAGAAACCATCTGTGCCAAAATGGCATGTAAACTGTAGGTAAAGGTTATTGTAGTTCTAATAAATCTATTTCCTAAATGACTAACACACAGCTCTTCTGTTATATAATTTTGGGTTTTTTTCCCTCCACTAGATTAATTTGGTTTTGAGTACTTTCCCAATCTGGGCTGTTGTAGTTGCCGTTTATTGCCACTATTTTGAATTTTAATGAAAACACACACCAGTTATTTTATGGTACAAAACAGATAAAACTGCAGCTTTAAAAGAAGGAATAGTTTCTCTAATGCTTTAATCATCTTTTTCCCATTTCATTTCTTTGAATCCATTTATGACTATACGTATAAGGAATTCCTCAATGTTGAATTAGCATTATATTTGGTAGGGTAATTGCATTGTGGTAAATCTGTGCATTCTGTCTCTATTCAGATGTGGCACCATTTATTGATTTCCTGAAGTCCATTCAAGATGGAACTATAGTGTTAATGGGAACCTATGATGATGGTGCAACCAAGTATGTATTGACCAATTATAGTAAATTTTGCTTACCTTACATTTTTAAATGCAGGTTGGACCTCTCTTAACCGGGACTCCCTGGTTCGGCAATATCAGCGGTCTGGCATGGACCACGGATGTTCCTGGACCCACAGAGCCCAGGAAGAGGGAGGTCTGGCAGCAGGGCAGGAGCACTGTAAGGGGCACCAGTGACTCAGCCGGGAGCACAGAGTGTGTGTGTGGAGGGAGAGGAGGAAAGGACAGACAGCATGGTGGGATTAAGTAGCAATTAATTTGCTAGTCGAGTAGTCGATGAAATTTCCATCAACTACTCTACTTGTCGATAAGCACTTCCATGTTCCGCCTTTGAAATGTACAAGAGTCCCTACTGGGCTTCTTGTGCATTTCAGAGTTGGAACACCACATGGAGCCTAGGACCAGCAGGAAGTCCCACTGAGTCCGGGCTCCACGCAGGTGCTTCCTCTTTGAAATGCACAGCAGCCCCAGTAGGCTCCGTGATGTGTCCGTAAAAGAAGAGGACCTATGCCAAACTTTCTCTGATGTTGTGCTTAACAACATACAGGAGTTCGATGCTGATGATTGGGAAGACCCTCAACTCTGCAGTGATTCTATAAAGGATATTTATCTGTATCGGCACTATTTGATACAGGCAGCAAGGGGAAGGGGGGAGCAACTAGTCAACTATCCTGTCGACTATCCGATAAGCATTTGCTTATCGGATAGTCAACTAGTCCTTTACGTCCCCATGGTGGGGAATTCTGGCCCCAGCGGAGCTCTCTAGCCCCAGTGGCCAGGAAGCTCTAGCTTAGTAGTGGCCTTGGACCTTCGGCCCTGGCCAGGGAGCTCCAGCCCCAGCAGCAGCCAGGGAGCTCTGTCCTGGCCACAGAGCCAGGCGTGTGGGGAGCTCTGGCCCCAGCAGTAGCGGAGCCGGGGAGAGCCCCTGGGGGCTGAGGCAGCAGGGGAGCAGGCTGGAGTCCTAGCCTGGTGGTAGCATGGCCATGAGGCAAGGGACATTCCCTGATCTGGCAAATCCCCTCGGTCAGGACCAGTCAGGTCCCGAGGATGCCGGACTAGCAAGGTGCAACATTTACTTACATATGTGTACTGAAAAAACCTAAGTTGTTCCTAAAACATGTTCTGAAGAAGTTTTGCTTCTGGGAGAATGTCATGCAGCTTTGAAACATGACTGTTCACAACAGATATGCTGCTTTTCTTTTTTTTTTAGTAGTTTACCTTTAACACAGTACTGTATGTATATGTGTGCGTGCATGACTGTGATGTCTAAATAACTAAATATGTAATCAACTCATAGAATACTAGAACTAAAAGGCACCTCAAGAGGTCATCAAGTCCAGTCCCTTGCACTCATGCCAGAACCAAGCACCATCTAAACCATCCCTGACAGGTGTTTGTCAAACCTGCTCTTAAAAATCTCCAATTATTGAGATTCCACAACCTCCCAGGCAATTTATTCTAGTGTTTAATCACCCTGACAGGAAGATTTTCCTGCTGTCAAGCCCGAACCTCCCTTTAAGCAATTTAAGTCAATTGCTTCTTGTCCTATCATCAGGACAATTTTTATCCTTCCTCCTTGTTACAGCCTTTTAGATATTTGAAAGCTATTATCATGTCCTCTTTCAGTCTTCTCTTTTCCAAACGAAATATACCCAAGTCTTCAATCTTCCCTCATAGATCTGTTTTCTAGACTTTTAATAATTTGTATTGCTCTTCTCTGAACCTTCTCCAGTTTTTCTGCTTCTTTCCTGAAATGTGATGTCCAGAATGGACACAGGACTCCAGTTGAGGCCTAATTAGTGCGGAGTGGAAGAATTACATTTCATGTTTTGCTTACAACACTTGTGTTAATACAGCCCAGAATGATGCTTGCTTTTTTTGCAACAGTGTCACATTATTGACTCATATTTAGCTTGTGGTATATTGACACCTAGATCCCTTTCTGCAGTACTCCTTCCTAGATAGTCACTTCCCATTCTGAATATGTGAAACTTATTGTTTGTTTCTAAGTGGAGTACTTTGCATTTGTCCTTATTAAATTTCATTCTGTTTACCTCAAACCATTTCTCCAGTTTGTCCAGATGATTTTGAATTTTAACCCTATCCTTCAAAGCACTTGCAACCCCTTCCAGTTTGGTA
Source organism: Pelochelys cantorii (assembly GCA_032595735.1). Lineage (NCBI taxonomy): Eukaryota > Metazoa > Chordata > Testudines > Trionychidae > Pelochelys > Pelochelys cantorii. The sequence goes on along the minus strand of CM064326.1, from coordinate 305,160,154 downwards.
TCATCTGCAAACTTTATAAGTGTATTGAACATAACTGGTCCCCAAACAAATCTCTATTGTGCCCTTCCAGTTTGACTGAACTACTGTCTGGGAACAGTTATCTAACCACTTATGCATGCATTTTAAGCACCTCCATCTTGGTTGTATTTCCTTAGTTTGTTAATGAGAGGGTCATGCAAAACTATATCAAATGCCTTACTGAAGTCTACATATATCACATCTATTCCTTCTCTCCTGCCACATGGCTTGTTGTTGTGTCAAAGAAAACTATCAGGTTGGTTTGACGTGATTTGTTCTTTTCAAATCCATGCTGCCTGTTACTTATCACCTTATTATCTTCTAGATGTTTGCAAATTGATTCCTTAATTATTTACTGCATTATCTTTCCAGGTACAGAAGTTAAGCTGACTGGTCTGTAATTCCCTGGGTTGTCTTTATTTTTCTATTTATAGATTGGCACTATATTTGTACTTTTTCCAGTTTTTTGGAACCTCTCCCATATTTCATGACTTTTCAAAAATAATAGCTAATGGCTCAGATATTTCCTCAGTCAGCTCCTTGAGTATTCAGGGATGCAGTTCATTACGCCCTGGTGACTTGTAATTTTTAACTTGTTCTTTTCCTATTTTAGCTTTTGAATCTATCCTATTTTTACTGGCATTCAGTGTTAGGTGTTCTATCACCATCAACCTTCTTGGTGAAAACCAAAACAAAAAAGTCAATAAGCACCTCTGTCATTTCTGCATTTCCTGTTATTGGTACATTGACTAACAGGACTAGCCTGTTCTTGGTCTTCCTCTTGCTTTTAATATAGTTGTAGAATGTATTCTTTTGTTACCCTTTGTCTCTAGCTAGCTTGATCTCGGTTTGTGCCTTGGCTTTGACTCTAATTTCCACTTTTTGTGGAACTCCTTTTTGAGTTTTAGATCGTTCAGGATCTCCTGGTTAAGCCAGGTTGTCACGGCTGTTCCTCACTCTGGCACTCTGAGTACAAAAAGGTGGGGGGGGCCTGCAAAAGACCGTAAAACATTGCCTCTCTAGGCTTGGCTTACCAAAAAACCAAAAACCAAAAAAACCCTCCCCAGAGTCACAGATGCACTGGCTCTGGAAGATAGGCTGCTACCATCAAGCGATTTTAAAGAATCCTGAAAAACCAGGAAGGAACACTTGAATTCCTTCCACAGGGTACCCCAACCTCTTCTGCCACAAGAGAGCTTGAAAAAAGAAACAAAAGAAAACACAGAAAACTAACTGTGTCTTTGATTAACAAAACAAAAAGATTATACTTGATAAAGCATAGTTGGTTGCTAGGTATTAGAGCAACTAAGAAAAGAGCAGATTAAAACAGAGAGAAAAATATCTCTGGATACAGCATGGCTACGTCTACACTGACGCGTTCTCATGCAAAAACTCTTTTGCGGAAGAGTTCTTCTGCAAAAACTCTTCCAGAAGAGAGTGTCTACACTGGCATGTGCTTTTGCGCAAGAGCATCCATGCCAGTATAGATGCTCTCTTGCACAAGAAAGCTCTGATGGCCATTTTAACCACAGGGCTTTCTTGCGCAAGAAATTCATGTTGCCTGTCTACACTGGCCTCTTCTGGAAGAGCTCTTGAGCAAGAGGGCTTATTCCTGGGCAGGAGCATCAGAGTTCCTGCGCAAGAAGCCCTGATTTCATACATTAGAACGTCAGTTTACTTGCGCAAGAACACGCAGTCAGTGTAGACAGGCAGCAAGTTTTTGCGCAAGAGCGGCCGCTTTTGCACAAGATCGCGCCAGTGTAGACACAGCCCTTGGGTATAGTGAATGGGGGGAGGGAATAGAGATGTAAGTGAGTAGTTGACTAGTGACTCGACTAGTCGTTTCCCTGCCCCCGCTGCCTCTATCAGAGAGAGACAGCAAGGGGGAGAGCCAGCTTAAAAGCAAGTTCCCCAACCTCCCAGCACCATCTCCGCTTGGGGGACAGGGGGAGGCAAAGGCGTAGCTAGGGACCAGACATGAGCTGGGAATCGGCTGATTCCTGTCTCATGCCTGGTCCCTCCAGTTGCACTTGTGCTTTTTTTAACACAATGCCATTTAACATCCCTAGGAGGGAGGCACATGGATATCATCTAGGGAAGTTTTACCAAACAGCAAAATGAAGAAAAATAACGTGATCACAACTAAATATACATTTTCCCTCTACTCATGATCTATACTGATTTGTACCTCAAGGCCCAGTCCAGTCCCATGCCAATATTTCTTTTAGGCATGGTAATTATGGCTGATTATTTCATCTTGTTCCTCCAGCTGCTAACTTAGAACTCACACAAAGAGAAAGAACAGCAGGATTGAAATTTCAGCACTGTGTCCCATTGGTACTTATGACCTCCTGCCAAAACCCTTAGCTTCCTGAGCTGAACCCTTTAGTTACTGACTCCTATGAATCATACAGGTGATATCTGTTTATTTGCACAATTTGTTGATATGGTAATGGCAAGTTCACTTTTTTTGGTTATAAAGTTAATATGAAATCAAAAAACTCATTGGAGTCTAGTCTATGCATATTTTGGAGGCGCATTTGGTTCAGTTTTGCATATATCAAGCTCAGTCCTTAAATGTTGTTTAAACCAATACAGGCAAATAAATCAAGAGTTAAGGTTGTCATCATGTTTATTATTTGATCCCTTTTGTTCAAGTATTGTAATTGCCACTGCATGCAACTGAGGTGGTAGCATTTGCTCTATATGGATAAGCCCTGGTCTATACTAGGGAGTTATTTCAAACCCCTCTCCCCTTTATTTTGAAATAATCAGAGCATCCGCACTACAAAGCCCATTATTTTGAAATAACAAGCTGGTTATTTTGAAATCTGTACTCCTGCTTTCCTCAAGGAATAACGCTTATTTAGAAATAGTTATTTTGAAATAGCGTTAGTGTGGACACTCCACTGCTGCTATTTCGAAATAACTACTCCCCAGAGTAGTTGGCTAGCCAACTACAAAAGCAGTTTCTCCTCTCTTGGTGTTCACACCTCCAGATCAGCAGCTAGAAGTGGGCCTCACTCTCCCTGACTGAATTAACCTCGTTATCTCTAGCCTTATTCTGGCCTGCATATTTATACCTGCCTCTGCAAATTTCCACTACATGCATCTGACGAAGTGGGTCTTTGCCCACGAAAGCTTATGCTCCAATACATCTGTTAGTCTATAAGGTGCCACAGGACTCCTTGTTGCTATTACTCCCCAGAGTCATTCAAAGCATTACTCCCTAATGCTTCCTGGGGCTCTAAGTCGAGGTCATGCATCCACAATAACAGAGCCTGCTTTGGACTAATTTTGAAGCTCTCCTGTAATGGGTACACGCTATTTCAATTTTGTTATTTCAGTAGTTATTTCAAATTTAGTTATTTTGAAATAATTTCCTTGTGTAGACATGCCCTAAAATACATTAGATTGTACTTTATAAAACTATTGGCCTACACAAGGAAAAGACAAGAAGCAAGCAGTCGAGCCACATAAACATTCATCAATAGCCAAGTAATGCAGACTCTGTTGTGTCTTATTGCTATTAATGTTATAGGTTATCTATTGTTTCAATTTTTAAAACTAAATAGCCATTACAAATAATTTTGAGCAGTTTCATGCAGCCTGCCCTTCAACTATGAAAAATAATCCTTGGGAAAGACTATGAGAAGCAAAAAAGTTATAAGCAACTTTTCCTTGGCTAGAAAAAAATTAAGTATTCAAAACATTTATTTATAAATACTTCTTAAGTTCTCTTAACCTATCTTCCTCCAGCCCAGCTGTTCTTTCAGTAGAAAATTATGGCACAGTAGCCACTAAGCCTAGATTTATAGTATTGAATTGTTCCTCAAATAGATTGCTCCATTGAGTGTGTTTAAAAAGTGGTTTCCAAACTAATAGTGCTGGAGAAAGAAGTCAGTTAAAAATTATCACTTTTCTCCTCCAACATCTTCTGCTTCTTCCCCTAGCCCTGGAGGAAGTAATCACTTTCTCTGCCCTTTTCCCTTTTTGACAAGCTGAGTGTTACCTGTTTTTCCCATTTAACATAATGGATGAAGAGATTTCTTTTGTTTCAGTAATCATATCACACTTCTGTACTGGTGTGAGCTGGTGTCTAAGGGTGTGTCTAGACTACAGGTTTTTGTCGACAAAAGTGGACTTTTGTCGACAAAACTATACCTGCGTCTGCGCTGCCGCTGAGTTCTGTCGACATAACGTCGACAGAACTCAGCAGTTTTGTCGATGGCTGTAAACCTCATTCTACGAGGAATAACGCCTTTTGTCAACAGAGTTCTGTCGACAGAAGGCGTTATTGCATCTACATTGTCCTTTGCGTCTACACTGTCATGTCGACAAAGCGGCTTGCTTTGTCGACAGAACTGGATGTAGTCTAGACGCTCTTTGTCAACAGAAGCTTTGTCAACAGTATCTGTTGACAAAACTTCTGTCGACAAAAGCCCGTAGTCTAGACGTAGCCTAAGGGTACAAAGCAGGGCAAAAGTTGAATTGAATTAAGATATGCAACTTCAGCTATGCAGTTAATTAGGGTTTTGGCACTGTCTACACAGCAGGAAATTGAAAGAAGAACACTCTTCCTTCAACTTCCTTACTCGTAAAACGAGGATTATAGGAGTTGGAGTAAGAAGTCCTCCATCTTGACATTGTTTTGAAATAATGGCTTGCTGTGTAGATGTGTATTTTGTAATTTCGAAATAACGCTGCTGTGTAGACGTATCCTAAGAGTGACAACAGGAAAAAAAAAAAAGTAATGTGGGTTTGGGTGGTCCAGGTCAATAACCAGATTCTAATGTTCACTATCATATTCATATGTATAGCAAAAACTTCATCAATATTTAATCCTGGTAATAGTAAATCCAAACAATTTCAAACAGTTTCAACAAAATATGTGCCTTAGCTACGTCCCATTAATGTAAATATCTAAATACAAGTTGCATCTCCCTAAACCAGAACACTCTCGTCCGGCAACATTCGTGATCTGGCAGGATTGCGGATGTTGCTGAATGAGAGAGCCCCAGGGCAGGAAGGCCAGCAGCTAAGAGCCCTGCGAAAAGCAAAGCTAGTGGTAACAGGGCTATAGCAGCAGAGTTGTGTCATGGTAGCCTGAGCAGGGCTGCTTGCTAGCTGGGCAGTGGGGACAGAGCCACAGCAGCCTGGCTGGCAGTAAGGCCAGGCGGCGGCAGCCTAGCAGAGGAAACCCATCTGGGCCGCAACAGGTCGGCAGCCTGATCAGGGCCACGTGCCGGCCAGCAGCAGGACTGATACCATAGCAGCGGGGCCAGGCTGCGTGCTGCCATGCTGGCAGTGGTGCTGGAACAGTTGCTCTGGCAGTTGGGCTGGGGCAGCCATGTCACCCAGCTGGCAGTAGGGTCGAAGGAGCCAGTGGTAGGGATGGGTGGCAGGCTGAGGGGGCCAGAGGCAGGGGACTTTCCCTGGTCTGGCAGATTCCCTCATTGGGGACCACTCAGGTCCTGAGCGTGCTGGACTAGTGAGGTCCCATCTGTATTATGCACCAGCATAGGACAGTAACCCCAAAATTAACTTAATATGGTGTGCCCAAAATTTTTATGCTCTGACTTAATGTGATGTGTGCTGAGTTCATATATGGTTGTTCCACATTAGTTAGCAGTAATCAAAAGTTTTATGGAATGCTCAGAAATTGAAAATGGACCAAATTACTGGACAAAATACAGTAGTTGTTAGCAGAAAAAAAGTTTGCCTCATAAAAATGTTGGAAGAAAATTTGTCTTGTTACATCATCGCTCAACTTCCCTGCTATAACTGGTTTATGTAGATCTAGAGCCATAATTGTGGCAAGGGGCAGCATCATTAAGTTTTTAAATTGGGACCTAAGCAATCATGCCTTTCGTCTTTCACTTGATAGTGATTAGACTAAATGGCTTGCTTATGATGCTAAAACATTCAAAAATATAAAATTAAAACCGAGAGATATGCGTACAAATAATTCATGTGATGGATTGTAATGTACAGAGTATCAGGCCTACATTAGAAAAGCTGATTGATATCTTCTTATGGCCTGAGTCAGTAATACTATTCCAAAAATTGTTCTCTCTATATATAGGCTGAGCAGATGATCAGAGCCTGATCCATATTTAGACCCTAATCCTATGAACGCTTTCACGTATAGTTAATTTTGAGCACATGAACAATCCCACTGAACGCTGTGGAAGTACTAACATTCTTAAAGTTATGCATGTACATAGATCCTTGCAAGAGTGGAGCCCTTGTTTTTGGAGGTTTGGATCCCATGCAGGCCTCGTGAGATTTTGGCATCAAATGGAAGAAATCTCATTAGGTCAACTGGAGATGTGAACTATTAACTGGTAAGCATCACCCTTATTGGGTGATGATTACAGGCCGTGGGCAGGAGCGCTCCAACCTGGCCGGAGCAGTCCCTGCCCATGGAGGGTCTGGCTCAGCCGGAGCAGCGTGCTGTGGGCATGGGCACTCGAATCCAGCTATAGCAGTCCCTGCCCACCCCCGTTTAAGTGGTTAACTGGTTAAGCATAAGGTTTCACTTGTTAACTGATTAAACAGGATTTTACATCCCTAAAATCATCTGGCCTCATAAAGAGAGACATTTCCAATTCTAATTGTAACACTCTCCCAAATGCTAAGTGGAAATTGTATTGTATGACTTAGAAGCTGAATGGTGAACTGAACAATAAAAGATCTAACTACATGTATTACATTTTTCACATTTAACACACTTTGCATTTTGTTCAAGGCTTAATGAGGAGGCACGGAAACTGATTGCTGAACTTGGAAGCACGTCTATTTCTAACCTTGGTTTTAGAGACAACTGGGTCTTTTGTGGTGGAAAAGGAATTAAGACTAAAAGTCCATTTGAGCAGGTTTGTTGCTAATATAATTTTTTCAGAGTCTTGTAAGTCAATTGATACTAACCAGGGCTTAGCCTATTATTTAAACACCAATCACTGTCTCAGTCATATCACAGTAAATATTTAGTATATAAGTTCCACAAATAATTCTTGGAATATTTTACTACTTTAAATATACAAAAAAGATTCTGTGATTATATGGACCTTAGACAAATGGTACTCACAATACTTAATCAGTATTTAGATGTACATTAAAACTGATGAACTAAAACTCTTAACATTTGTCATCTGAAGAGGAGGGTTGTGCCCATGAAAGCTCATGATACGATCTATGTATATTTGATTAGTCTCTAAGGGTACATCTACACAACAGGGCTTAACTCGAAATAAGATACACAAATTGAGCTACTTCAATTGCGTAGCTTATTTTGAAATTGAAATTGGGAGCATCTACATAGCACTTATTTCGAAATAGAACATTCTTCCTCTGACTTCCCTTACTCCTCGTACAATGAGGGTTACAGGCGTCGGAGTAAGAAGTCCTCCAGGTTGATGGTATTTCAACATTTCGAAATAACTGCCTGCTATGTAGACACAGACTACGTTATTTTGAAATAATGTTTCTGTATAGATGTACCCTAAGCTGTTACATGAGCATTGTTGTTTACGTTTTTCTGTAACATGAATTACATTTTTCTTATTTAAAAAAAAAAAAAGTAGCTATAATATGGTCATGTAGGCAAGTTCAAAAATGACTGTTTGAAGTTCATATTTTAGGCACCTAAGTAAATAGCCTAAAATACTGATTACCCAACTGCATTGATTTCAAGTTACTTTTGAAAATAGAACACTTGTTTCAGTGAATGTATATAGACCATGGAGCCTAAATTTAGCATCCAATTTTCCAGATTCATGGCTATTAGCAGATATTCTCTTAAGGTCATTAATTTTATATTGTTAATGATTTGGGTTAAGATCTGGGTTGTTTGCAATGGGTGTCATTAGTAAGGGGAAATAATTTATTTTATCTCTAGTTCTATCTCAGACCTACAGAATAGCCCCTGGTAAAGGATGTATATAATTTCTGGAGGGAATGATTTTTTTTTATAATCGAGGCCTGCACAACATATGGCCCGTGGGCCGCATGCGGCCTGCAGGGGCTCACTGTGTGGCCCGTGATGACTATGGGTAGCACGGCCCCATCCGATCTGCCGGCCAGGCGGAGGAGCGGAGCGCCGCGCCACCGGGGAGGGGGAAGTGCGGCGATTCTCACCACCGGGCTGCCTGCGTGCAGCTCTGGCGTGAGGAGGCGGGGCGCGAGCCAGAGGGTGGGACGCCGTCAGACGGCAGGACGCTGGCATGACGTGGCGGTGTGACATCACAGCTGGCAACCACCAGATTCAAAAAGGCTCCAGCAGCCCTTCAGACTGGAAGGCAGAAGCCATGTAGGGGAGGGGAAGGGGCTTGTGCTGAGGGGAGGGGGGCAGGTCAGGAGAAAGGGGAAGGCACCAAGGGGCAGGGTGCAGAAGAGACAAATGCCAGGGGGCCAAGTGAAGACAATGAGGAAAAGGGCAGGAGGGGAGGTGTCAGTGGGAGGTGGGACAGGGTGATGCTGGGAGAGGAGAGGGTAAGGGCATTGGGAGCTGTATGTGGTGCAGGCCTGATTTTATTGACAGATTCTTAATAAAGTATCACCCCCCTGCCCAAACCTACCCTTGCGGCCCGCAGCTGTTTTCTTTGGAGTAATATGGCCCTTGCCGCTTTCCGAGTTGTTCAGGCCTGTATTAATCAATAGTAGTCTATCAATATTTACAATGGTAATAGGACAAATGGTTTTATTTTTAACAATGGATCAATTTTCTCTATTTGTAGCATATAAAGAACAACAAGGATACAAATAAATATGAAGGCTGGCCGGAAGTTGTTGAGATGGAAGGCTGTATCCCTCAGAAGCAAGACTAAAACAAAGATTCAAAACAAACAATGTGAAAGAAAATGCACTTTCTGCTATTATAAGGGAGAGGGCTATGAAGTGTGTAATGTAAATACTTTTGACGCATGTATGCATCCTGTTGTGTGCACGTGAGCATTGACCTTTTGAGTATCAGGATTATTTATTATTAACACATCTAGAAATTATTTTGTAAATAGGCCCAAAAGAAACAAGACAGGAAATCATTTCTAAACAGTTTTCCTACAGGTGCATCCTTTAGTATGCATATGGTAAATATTCATTGAGATCTACTGAGTAAGCAGTTAAATATCCAGTAAATTCATACAGAAGCATATTGTACTGTTGTCTAATAATGTAAATGTTACTGTGAGTCTGTAACCTTTGTGGAATATGTAGATTTTAGTGAAAAATTAAAGAGCTTTAATTTTTGTATCTTCTGCCTTTTTAATGGCAGCACCACTTTTTATTAAAGATCTAGTTGGTTAGTCTAATACAAAAGCTTTAGAATTTTGTTTTGCAGTTCCCCCAAAACCCAATAATCAACAAAATAGCATACTTTATATTAAAATGTAGATCAGCCACAAGAAGCACAATTTAAAACATTCTTTTTATTAAAACAAAAGTAAATATATAAATACTTGCACGTGATATTTAAAAAATAACTTGAAATTATTTGTATTTAACATGGAAATAGTGTTTACTTTGTAGAAGATACTTGGCTTCATAACACTTCTACGACTGTTTTCTTTTTATTACAATTTTTGTACCAGTTGCCTGACCTGCAGTCTAGCTACTGTTTTTCAGCCGTACTAACTAACTGAATGATAGAGATGAATGATGGATTGCCCTCCTGTTTTAATACTAGCCCTAGGATTTTCTGGCGAGGAAAGCATGTTCGAAAATGGGCTATTTCCTCATATGAATTAATTTAATATACATAATTATGCACAGCTTTAATATTACTTGTACTAGTTCTTATGTGAATCACGATACCTAATCAATACTTAGGACAGGATGTTACAGAGAGTGTCACATTTTGAGATGTATATCAGTTGGTACTGAAAAATTAGCTCACACTGTTATCTTTATCCCTTTCAGCAATGGATTTTAAAAAACTGGACCAAGTTAAAGTGACCTTATACAATAGCTCATGTAAGAGTAAATAGAAAATCAATCACTTTCTGTAGAAATTAATTTTAAATCACTTATTTTTAGTAGGGCATGGTTAGAACTTTTACTGAATACAAATTGAGTACAATGAAACTGAGTATCCAGGTGTTCACAGTACAGAGGTTAGAGGAGAATTCTCTATCATCTCTTGGAGTTATATGTTCCTAGTACAAATGGTCAAAATCTTTGAGAAGTACCATCAAAGGAAAAAAGAAGATTCGGGAACTGCAATATGAATCACAAATAGTACAACTCGGAATGCCATGTGATCAGTTTCTTCTGAGACAAACTTAAAATGGTTTGCACTAATAACTTTAAAGCAATATAGGGAATGATTACTTTGTTCACAATGATATCCACCTCTACTACAGAAATGAATAAAACTGGAATTTGAATTGTTTTCTATGTTGATATGTAATGTTTTCCTCAAGTTTAATATAGAACAGCAATAAATGCACCTTATACAATGAAACCATTTCTAAAATGTTGTGCAGGTTTTTAGTTCTTATTTGAGAGATTACATCATACACGTCAATACCATGTATATTTTTTCATTAAATAAAGTAAAAATCCCACAGTTTTGTAAACTGGAAATTAACTTTATTTCACAAAGTGAAATAAATCAAGAAAAGGAATGTATAAGCTTAGTGTTTAGGTGATGACAAAAACATTTATTTTTGTAATTTGAATACGCCACAATTGAGTATATTGCTTTTTATTGTAACATTTCCAAAAAATCTTGAAGACGCAGTACTTAAGGGTGTACAGTTTGTATATGAATACTGTCGTCTTACTAACCTGTATAATACTATTCTGATCTGAGTGCCAGCTAAATATGATACTCATATGGTGCATGTCTACACTACAGACTTGAATTGACCTACATTAGGTTGACTTACAGCCACCACAATAATTACTCCTCATCAGGAGCGCTTCTACCTACTGAAGACTAGCAGTGCAGGAAGCTGAGAGCCAGGGTTCACAGTTCCCTGATAGGACCCAGGCTTCCCTCTCTAGCTTCTCACCTCCCCAGTGGGAGGGAGGGAGTGAGAAGGGCAGTTGCCCATGCTTCTCCTCTCGCTGAGCTGGATGGGGGGAGTCATGGCAGCAGCCCAGGGGGGAGCCTGTAGGCAGCAGGGGTTCCAGCGGGGAGCACAGCCAGCAACCTGGCTAGGAGTGAGGAGTCAAGGGGGAAAGGGAAGGGCAAATGGACTCTACCTGGAGCCCATCACAAGCCCTGGGCTTTCTTATCAATTTCATGGCTCCAGCTAATAGGCAATGTAAGTAACACAGTGACTATACAGATATTGCATTGCCCTAACTACACAGACATAAGCCCTAGGCTTCTTGTGGAGGTGCAGTTGTCAGTGTAATATGGCCCTTACATTGGCTGTATGAGGCTCCAGTATGTACACTGACATAAACAGGTTGACATAAGCTGCCTAACATTGACCTAGTTTAAACAAAGTCCTAATTTTCATACTTAATTGTCAGATATTACAATGATATATACTGAATATGGTGTACAAGAAACAGGTTTTAGTAACTGCAGAGGTTTGTGTTCTAATTTGTGGTTTGAGTCAAGTAATGCAATCTGCATACATTTTTAATACTATTATCACTTAGTCCTAAGGCAAAGACTGTTTCACAATCTTCTGACAGTTCACATAGATCAAGGTAGAGAGCTGCTTGACTTTGGTGAAGTAATGAATAATGCCTCATGTGACTCCTAAAGATCATGTTATAAACAATTTGACAGTATTAAATGTACAACTGCAAATTATTCCACTGCCAAGGAATGATAGTAAAAATAGTTGGAGGCCGTTATGACTCTATCAGGAGCTCTTTAATTACTTTAAAAAATTCTACAAAAAGTATAAGTACAGAGTACAAAAGAATAGCATAAGTGTAGGGACAAAGTCAGAAAGACTAAGGCACAAAATGAGTTACACCTAGAAAGGAACATAAAAGGTAATATGAAAATGGTCTTCAAATTCATTAGGAGCAAGATAAAGGAAATTGTGGGTCCTCTACTTAGCTGGGGAGGAAACTAATAATTGATAACATCAAAAAAGCTGAGCTGTTTAATATCTGTTTTGTTTCAATCTTTATTTAAAAGGTTAATGGTGACCAGATCTTCAACACAATATTAACAAGGGTGAATGCAAGCCAAACGAGGGAAAAAACAGATGAAATAATATTTAGATATATTCAGGTATGCAAAACCTGATGAATTTCATCCTAGGTAGTCTTGGAACCATTGCAACTATATTTGAGAACTATGGAGGACAGGTAGGATCTATATACCCACTAATGTTATTTTGGAATAACTAATGTTATTCCAAAAGAACAGTCTATGTCTACAAGCAGTTATTTCAACATAATGTAGAAATAATGTGGAGCTGGAGAACTTCTTACTCTGACTCCTGTAACCCTCATTTCACCAGGGATAAGGGAAGTTGGAGGAAGGAGCGCCAAAAGCTGAAATAAGCTATTTCGACTTAAGCTACACAATTGATATAGCTCAAGTTGTATAGCTTATTTTGGCTTTAGCCCTACTGTGTAGACATGCCCGTAAGGTCTCAGAAGACTGGTGAATGGCTAACATAGCATAGAATATAGAAGGACAAAGACAGACTATCAAATTATAGGCCAGCTTAATATCTATACCTTGAAAGATACTGAAACAAATTCTGAGGATAATAGGGTTATAAAGAATACCCAGCATAGATGATTTGTCAAGAACAAATCATTCCAATCAACCTAATTGCCTTTAATAGACTGAAGTGATAAATCTTGGATTTTATTAAGTCTTTTGATACAGTCCCATATGCCATCCTAACTGAATTATGGAATGTGTCTATATGAACTTAATATAAGGTGGGTGCATATCTGCTTGAAAAACCATTCTCCAGAATAGTTACTTGTTAACTGAAAACTGGAAAGCGGTATATATGTTACGAGAGGAGACTCTAAGGCTGCGTCTAGACTGGCATGATTTTGCGCAAATACTTTTAACGGAAAAGTTTTTCCGTTAAAAGCATTTGCGGAAAAGAGCATCTAGATTGGCACGGACGCTTTTGCGCAAAAGCACTTTTTGCGGAAAAGCGTCCGTGCCACTCTAGACGTGGTTTTGTGCAAGAAAGCCCCAATCGCCATTTTCACTATCGGGGCTTTTTTGCGCAAAACAGTTAGCTGTCTACACTGGCCCTCTTGCGCAAAAGCATTTGCGCAAGAGGGCTTTTTCCCGAATGGGAGAGTCATCGTATTTGCGCAAGAATACTGACGATCATACATTAGATCGTCAGTGTTCTTGCGCAAATTCAAGCGGCCAGTCTAGACAGCTGGCAAGTTTTTCCGCAAAAGCAACCGCTTTGGCAAGTTTTTCCGCAAATCTAGACACAGCCTAAGAGCTTGGCTGGTTTAGCCTAACTAAAAGAAGACTGAGGGGGAAATATAATTGCTGTCTATAAATACATCAGAGAATCAGTACCAGACAGGGAGACGAGTTAAAGTTAAGCACCAATGTGGACACAAGAACAAACAGTTATAAATTGTCTATCAAGTTTAGCGTAAGAATGTAATTGCCATTTGGGTCAGACCAAAGGTCCATCTAGCCTGATTCCTGCCTTCTGACAGTGGCCAAAGCCAGGTGCCCCAGGGGATTGAACAGAACAGGTCTGAAATTAGATGAAGGTTTCCAGCCATCAGAGGAGTGAAGCTCTGGAGCAGCCTTCCAAAGGGAGCAGCAGAGAGCTAAAAACCCTTCAGATGGAGCTTAAGTTTATGGAAAGGCTGGTCTGATGAGACTGGCTATGTGCCTTGGTAGGAAACCTGCCACTGGTAGCAGCAAATAGGTCAAAGACTGGTAACACTGCTCTACAGCCAAAATGCTTCTGAAATAAATGTAGTCAAACTTTACTAATTCTGGGTCACTGAGAACGAAAATGATGTTTAAAATTGTTGATTGGCTCTAGTTTTCAAGATCTGCTATTGGGTCAGTATATACGACCCTTGACTTGGGAATGGCAGAGGATAAGTGAGTTATAAAGGGAAGGGATCTCAGTTTAAACCAGAAATGACTAAAATACATCTTTGACTGGCTCTATGAATAAATCTATGACTGGGTTTGGACAGTACTTGCTTTTTAGGCAAAACAATGAATGATGCAATCTGAAGCTGGTATAGCATCATACATTATATGAATTGCATCATGTTATTCCTAGAAGTCATGGATGATGCAATCATAACAAAGCTTACATCACTCTGCTGAACAAATTGCCCTGTATCAGCTCTAGAAATCATACAGTGTCATGCTCTCTTATTTGTCTGTTTGATTTTGCAAAGGGACACATTTCTGTTTCGCCAAAGTGAGCAGAGATGCCTCGTACTTGTGTGAACAGTGCAGATAACTTCTGCTATGTTTGTGATGAAGTGACTTTTGCATCACAAAAGCTCAGTATAACCACGCTGGTTAAGAAAGCCTATCACCTTTATTTTGGCTGCAAAATTGGAGATCAGGACAAGAGGTGGGCCCCACACATATGCTGCAACACTTGTGCAACAAATCTTCGCCAGTGGTTGAACAGGAAAAGGAAATCTATGCCTTTTGCAGTGCCAATGATTTGGAGAGAGCCAACAGATCATATCAGCAATTGTTACTTCTGCATGGTGCCTCCAGTTGGGAAAGGTATGTGAAAAAAGAAAAAGTGGACTGTGCATTATCCAAACATTCCATCAGCTATACGCCCAGTACCCCATGGAGAAGGACTGCCGGTTCCTGATGCACCAGAATCATTCTCACTTGAGTCAGACGAGGAAGAGGAAGAGGATGAAACTTCTGGTCCTGAACCATCAATGTCACAGGACCCACATTTTCTCCCATCCTCCTCCTCTGAACCACACCTCATAACACAAGGTAAACTGAATGACCTTGTCAGGGATTTGGAACTACCCAAGAGTAAGGCAGAGCTGTTGGGCTCCAGACTACAGCAGTGGAATCTTCTGGCAGGTGATGTTAGGGTTTCCATGTTCCGTGACCGTCAAAAGGATCTTGTCCCATTCTTCTTCATGGAAGGTGATCTTGTAGCCTGCAACAACATCGATGGTGTGATGGCAGCCCTCAACATTGTTCACGATCCAGATGAGTGGAGACTGTTCATTGATTCATTGAGGACGAGTCTTAAAGCTGTTTTGCTGCATAATGGCAATGTTTTGCCATCAATTCCAGTTGGTCATGCAGTCCATATGAAGGAAACCTCTGACAACATGAAACAACTTTTGAGGTGCATAAACTATGACCAACATCAGTGGCAGCTTTGTGGCGATTTGAAGGTTGTTCCTCTCTTGCTTGGTCTGCAGACTGGATACACAAAGTACTGCTGTTTTCTCTGCGAATGGGATAGTCGTGCAAGAGATTTCCACTACATCAAGATAGATTGGCCACTCCGACAGTCATTGGAGCCTGGGAGGAAAAGTGTTCAGCATCCACCACTTGTTGAATCAAGGAAGATTTTGTTACCACCCTTACACATCAATCTGGGTCTGATGAAGAACTTTGTCAAGGCCATGGACAAAACACAAGCAGCTTTCAAGTACCTCTGTGGAAAATTTCCAAGGTTAAGTGAAGCGAAGATAAAGAAAGGTGTCTTTGTTGGTCCTCAGATTTGTGAACTTCTTTGAGATGATGCATTTGACCATGTACTGCGTGGCAAGGAAAAGACAGCATGGAAAGCCTTCCAGTTAGTGGCAATAAATTTTCTCGGAAACAACAAGGCAGACAACTACAGGTTGTTGGTGGAAAACCTCCTCAAGGCATACAAAAGCCTTGGTTGCAACATGTCACTGAAGATACATTTTTTGCACTCTCATCTAGATTTTTTTTCCACCGAACTGCGGAGCAGTGAGCGACGAGCACGGCGAGCGATTTCACCAGGACATTGCAACAATGGAGAAACGCTATCAGGGCAAATGGAGCCCATCAATGCTTGCAGACTATTTCTGAACAGTGACAAGAGATGCTCCATTTAATGAATACAAGAGACAAGCCAAGAAGCGCCGAGTAGACACTGAATAGGACTAAACTATGTACATAATAGTTTTTTGCCTTTTGTTTCGTAATAAATTTTATTTATATAACCCTTTTGCTGATTTTTAAAGTGTTACATAAACAGGACAGGTGAAATAGTATCACGTAAAGCAACCATAAACACATGAAAAGACCTAGGTTTACAATTTATGATTAAAACTCTACTATCTACACAATATACATAGACGTAAAATGTAAAAACTTAAATATCTTGGAAACAGTAGCTAATCAGTTGTTTTCATTGTCATATTTGAATTCAGCACATCAAAATACATAATAAATAGCACATTTTATCTCTGAAGCAGACGACTTCTAAAAAATTGTAGACCAGTGTCATGGGACGATAGATGGGAAGGGCTCTGAGTTGCAACCTTTTTTGAGTCGGAGCCACTGACCCACAGAAAAATCAGTTGGGGATGCACACAAGTGAGAAACCAAAAAACCCCACCTCCGCCCCATACCAGCATGGGTTTCCCAACATGGGGTGAGCCCTGAGCCTCAGGGGCTGGATCCAGTCCCCGGGCCATAGGTTCCCCACTGCTGCTGTAGGGGGACACTCCCCACAAATTAGCTGCCTCTGGACTAGATGAGCATGATGGTCCCTTTGAAAAAGTCTATGAATCTATATAGTGGGGTCCCGCAAGGGTCAGTCTTGGATCCAGTACTAATAAATATTTTCATTAATGACTTGGAACGTATGCTTCTAAAATCTGAGTGAAGACTTGGTTGCTAGCACTTTGGAGAGCAGAAATAGACTGAGAGACACTTTGAGAAATTAGAGAATTGGTCTGAAATCAACACGAGGAAATTTAATGTAGATAAGCACAACATTTAGGAAAGAAAAATTCAACACACAACACGCTGGATCGTAGTACTGCTGACAAGGATCTGGGGAATATAGTAGAGCACAGCTTGAGAGTCAACAGTGCGATACAGAAGCAAAGAAGCCTAATATGATGCTGGGATGTATTGAGTGTCATGGGAAGCAATTGTCCATCTCTTCTTGGCACTGGAGTGGCTTCACCTGGAGATACTGGTTCCAATTCTTTTGGAAAGATGTG
Source organism: Pelochelys cantorii (assembly GCA_032595735.1). NCBI lineage: Eukaryota > Metazoa > Chordata > Testudines > Trionychidae > Pelochelys > Pelochelys cantorii. The sequence goes on along the minus strand of CM064326.1, from coordinate 305,142,997 downwards.
GAAAATTAGAGAAACTTCAGAAAAGAAAGAGATACAAGTTTTAGAAAGCCTGATCTGTGAGGAAAAGTTAAGCTGAGCAGGATTCATCTTGAGAAAAGACAACTAAAGGGGATCTGTAACAATCTTCAAATGTGCCAAGAGCTGTTATAAAGAGGAGAGTGGTCAATTATTCTCCATATCTGTTGAAGATAGGACAAAAAGTAATGGGCTTAATCTGCAGCAAGAGAAAGTTAAATATTAGGAAAATGTTCCTAACTCTGAGGACAATTAGCACTGGCATAGACATTGTGAAATTCCCATAGTTGATTAAGAACAGGCTGGACCAAAAACCTGTCAGGGATGGTCTAAGTTTATTTGCTCCTGCCTCAACACAGGGGGCTGGACTTGACTTCTCAAGGTTCCTGCCAGTCCTACATTTCTGATTGTGTGGCAATTTCCTGCAGTTTCAGTTCAGCATGTGAAAATGCTCTGCCCTGCTTGAATTCTGTGCATAAAGTCATTGGACTATTTCCAGTGTGTTGTTTTAGTAACTCCTCATCGAGCAAGACTGTCACAGAATTACATCAGGCACGCCAGTGTAGGTCGGTTTCTCAGTGTCATTGTATACATCAGTGTTTCTTAGAGAGTGGGGCACACTTCTCTGCTCGTGAGTGACGGGACTAGCTGAGGAATATCCTCCTCCGTGGCTCATTGTGTCAGCTTTCATTAAAAATTAAAACTTTTAACTGCTATGGTTGCCAAACAAACAGAACCAAAACAAAATGTGGAGCAAATGTAACTGAAGCAGACACATCTGCTAAGTCTCGTTCATTTCAGTGGTAGCTGACTCAGATGTCAGTGAACTATTTTACTGTTCGCCAAGGCATGAAAGAAAGAATAAGTATCCTCTTAAGAAGATCTATGCTAGCATTTCCCAATGTGAGGCATGAAGGACTAGCTGGGAGTGGGGGGATGAGCTGAGGACAGACAGGAAAAAGGCCTACACATGTTAGCATCTTCAACCCATCAAAGGAGAATGTGGCTGGTTTAAGTTTCCCAAAGCGAAGCTCAGCGTATATCTAATCCAACCACAGAGTCTAGCATCACAAATCAAAGTGCTATTAGTCCTCCTAGTTTCTTGCCATGCTAATGATACTTAGTCTGGTTGCTGTGTTTTTCACATGCATGAAAAGCTGAGAGGAGCCAGGGGTTGATTGTGGGAGCCTTCTGCCTCTATCCAGTACCTTTTCCCACTTACGTCTGTGTTTCACGGGACAAAGTGTTCTTGACTGTCTCCTGAGAACAAAAGCTTCCACTAAGTAGTTGTCTGGCTTAATACCATTTCCAGGTTTAAACTGGGCATGTGAGTAGGCAACCCTGAAACATACAGCCCTAGGTTTCTTAGTCTGCACATAGTGGTTGCAAATGCGGTTGTGATTTCCCAGAAGTATGTGCTAGAAACACGTTTAAAAGAACTAATTAAATTAATGTGAAAACTGAAGCCAGCACTTTTTGGGACGGGGAGAGAAACAAAAATAACTTCACTATTTAGGAATGTGAGGACTAGACTCAAGCCCCTAAAACAGGCATAGTGAGAGCTGTGATGGTGCCATCAACATATCTCATTCCTGACTTGCAGCATTCTTGTTAGTTCCGTCCTGGGCCTGTCTTGAGTAGAAACTTGGCAGCTGGTACTGTTCCTAATCTAGTCTTCCTTGCCAACACCCTTCCCTTCTTGCAGACCCTTGCCCAAACATGCTTCTTCCACAAAATCTGTTGATGCTAAGCCTCCCGTTGGACTAATGTGTCTTAGTTTTCTTCTAATTTTCTAATGTTAAGACAATGCATTGTTAATCTAGCTATAAACTCTGTGGGATGGACATCCTAGACAACCACCCTGTTCTGCTGGTTTAGTGCCATTTTGTCAGCACAAAGCAGCCATAAAACCCATGGACATGAACCATTGGGGATTCCCTTGGTGTGAGGAAAATCTCAGCTGGCTCTGCACCATTCCTCTGCCCCGATTGCTGGTGTAGGAAGCCTGACCGGGGTAAAGAGATATGTTGCTGCCCTGTAGCCATCACCATTAGTTGGTGGAATGCACACTTTGGGGGAGGGGCATCTAAGAATGAGCAGCAGTTCCCAGCATGAGGGGATAACTGTTTCAAAGCCACTTTTCCCCTTGCCTGTCTCAGCTGTGGCTCTAAAGGTACCTCTACATTCTGGCGCCATGTCAGGATATTTCCAGTATCCCAGAATAGCTATTCTGCATTTTGACAATGCACCCGTTATTTTGATATATCTGTCAAAATAATGGGTGTGCTATTCCGACGAGGATTATGTTACATTTTGGAATAGCAGTTTATTTCAAAATTTGGCACTGTGTAGACAGTGCCAAATTACGAAATAAGCTATTTCAAATACACTTGACGTAAGCTACGCAATTTGTGTAGCTTATTTCGAGCTAAGGTTGCAGTGTAGATGCACCCTAACTTAGTGAGGTTAGTAGCTTTCCATGAAGTGCTTAACATACAGGTGATATTATGTAAATAAGTCTACTTTGTGTTAAGTTGTGTGTCGAACGTTAGTAAAGGCCATAAGTTAATTATGATCTCCATTTTTCTTCATGTTCTATAGAACCAAAAATGTGTCTGTAAAACTTTAATACTAAACAGTACATAAATGAAAAGGTAAAGAATTAGTGTAGAGAACTGAACATAAAACCAGCTGTACTGGATCAAACCAATGGTTCATTTTACCAAATATCATGTCTTCCAATAGTGGCCAATGCCGACTGAATGAACAGAACAGAGCTATTATTGAGTGATCCAGCCACAACATCTGGCAGTCAGAAGCTAGTGAAACTCAAAGTATAGTCCTGACCATCTTGGTTAACAGCCATTGGTGGCCCTATCACCAATTCTTTTTTTGAAGAGTTTGGCCTTCACGCTATCCCCCCTGGCATTGAGTTCCACAGGTCATCTGTGTATTGTGTGAGGAAGTAATTACTTTTGTTTGTTTTAAACCTGCTGCTTATTATTTCATCAGTGACTCTTAGTTCTTGTGTTATGTGTAGGAGAAAATAATATTTATTTTTTTCACACCATTCATAAGTCCATCCTCGCTTAGTAGTTTCTTTTCCAAGCTTAACAGTCCTAGTCTTTAATCTCTCCTCATATGGAAACTGTTCCATATTCCTAATCATTTTTGTTGCATTTCTCTGCACCTTTTCCAATTCTAATTAACTTTTTTCAGATAGAATGAGTAGAGCTACATGCCGTATTCAAGATGTGGACACACTATGGAATGATGATATTTACTGTCTTCATATTGATCCCTTTTCTAATGGTGCCTAACAGTCTGTTTGTTTTTTTTGACTGGCACTTGTACACTGAGCACATTGTGTCAGAAAACTATCCACAATGATTCCAAGCTCTTTCTTGAGTGGTAACAGCAAATGTGGACCCCCCGCCCCCCCAATCTCTTTGTATGTGTCATTGGGACTATGTCTTCCAATGGGCATTACTTTGCATTTAATAAGATTGAATATCACCTGTCCCTTTGTTGCTCAGTCATCCAATTTTTTGATATCCCTTTGTAACTCTTTGCAGGCTGCTTTGGAATTAACTCAAATAATTATGCAGCATCTGCAAATTTTGCCACTTCACTGTCTTTCCCCCTTTTGCAGATAATTGATGAATATGTTAGCCAATACTGGCCCCTACCTCCTTTGTGAAAACTGGTAATTTATACCTAATGTTTGCTTCCTGTCTTTTCACCAGTTACTGATCCATCAGAGTAATATCTGCAACACTATCATTTCACCCTTCTCCCTGGGGAAATGACACCAGCTTGGCTACTTCGAGACCCAATCCTGCTCCTAGTGAAGTGAATAGCAGATCTCATTGAGATTTGGCAGGAGCAGAATTGGACTATAACTGCTACACTAATCATATTGCCTTTTAGCACTAAACTAAAGCACTTAAGAGGGTGCTGAATAAACGGAATGAATGCTAGCCACTGAACTGACAACACTTTCTGTGGTAGCTGGCTTTTTGTAGGAGCTCAGTACAGCTCTGACTTGTGAGAGCTGATGAGAACACTAGGAAATGGTATGATTTTAATATACTGGTGCTACCTAAAAACATCAGTGTCCGCTCATTGCTAATTTATTATAGTCCACATGTCCAGTTAATAAATGGCCTTCAAATTATTTTTCTCTACAGTTTCTGAATCAAAGTGTCTGTTCTTGCAGAAAATACATTCAAAAACATTGGCTCAGGAGTCACCACCAACATGGCAGATAGTATAGAATTACCAATCTTCTTACCCTTGATAGAATGGAATCTCAAGACGCGTACAAAGACTGTGACACCCCACAGCTAGTTAGCACTATGCTAAGTTACTTTTTTTCTTTAAGGGTTTGTCTTCACTGGTAGAAAAAGGTGAGTTTCTTACCTTAGGGAAACTAATGCATGTGAGCTATTTCAAGGTAAAATATGCTCCCTTGTTTAGCTATGAAGACAAGCCCTAAATTAGAGGCAACTTCTCAATTTGCAATAATTGGTGTAATCAGGGATGACTAACAAGTAAATAAAAATCAAAACATTAGGGCTATGTCTACACTCGCAGCTTCCTGCACAAGTACGGCCATTCTTACACAAGAATCTGCAGAGTGTCCACACTGCCTGCCTGCTCTTATGCAAGGAAATTTACAATACGGCGTGGTAAGAAAAGGCTTCTTGCGCAAGAGCTACGCTCTTTTTTAACAGGTGTAAGCCCTCTTGTGCAGGAGCTCTTGTGCAAGAGGGCAGTGTGGACGCTCGGCAGGGATTTCTTGCGCAAGAAAACCCTATGGCTAAAATGGCCATCAGAGCTTTCTTGCACAAGAGAGCATCCACGCTGCCATGGCTGCTCTTGCACAAAAGCACAGCTCGTACATGGCAGTGTGGACATTTTCTTGCGCAAGAGTTCTTGCACAAGAAGCCACTTGTGTAAACATAGCCATGCAGTCCTACTGTGAGGAAGTGGAGATTTTATTAACTGTTATGCACCATTAGAAAAGTGATCAATATGAAGACAAATAGCATAATTCCATGGTGTATCCACATTTTGAATATGGCATGGAGGTCTGCTTGTTATGTTGCAGGTGAGTTCTACTGTCCTGTAGTAATGCTGTGTGTGTGCCTCAGTTTCCCAGGGTACACACCTAGGTGGTGATGGGAATTTTGGGTCTGATTCTCAGTAAGGGAGGCTACCCCAGTCCCAGCATGTACACAGTGCCCAATGCTCTTTGTAACCTGAGCAGGGAAGAGGTGGGACCAAGTGACACCTTTTTGTCCAAGAAGCAGAACAAAGGCCAGAGGAGGGGTAGGACCAGGCTGCTAGGCATGTGAGTTAGTCTCAGCTGATATGAAGTGCAGGGGGAAATTAGGACCCTAGCTGTGGGCCCCTCTCCCAGAGATGGATTGTACTGACTGCTTCTGGTTGATATGCTGACAAGTCTGTTCTTTGCTGTGTCCCTGTTGGCATATAAACCTTCTGTTCTACCTTCTGGCTGAGAGTCACATCAACTGTAGATAAGGTATAGGTATCCGTGACTCCCCATATCAGTACATTTCAAATTACAATTAGACAATGTCTTAAAGTTATGCTCTTCTATGTAGAATCTTTTCATGATGATAGACAAATAGATTCCCTCACTCAATGGATTTATTCTTTCAGATGTTTGGAACAAAAATTAACCTGTGTTGTGTTATGACTCTCCAGTTTCTCAGCTGATAGGGTACAAGCTTTCTTTCAGGGCAGAATAGGATCTTATTTCAGTCATGAACCTGTTTCTTTGCTGCTGACAGGTGGTTCAATGTACCCCTCAGCACAATGAATAATGTAACCTTAGGAATGATCATTTCTGAACACCTCATTTCAAGTTTTTAATCAAGGCTGTAGGAAACAGAAGTGATCACAAGACATTTCATCCTGCCTCATGAATTTTCAGAGCTCTGGGAAAGGTTACCCTGGAAATTTTTTTTGTAAGTTTCAACTTTTTAAAAAAAATTAAAAACTCTTTAAGCCATACCTATTACAAGTTTATGTATCTTAAGTTATGTATTATAACTGTGTCTGATTTAAGCAATTACTTGAGCAACTGCACTGTTGTTTAACATTAAGGTTGCTTGGTAATAAACACATGTGGGTTAGAAAAATGGCCAAACTACAAGACAGCTTCTAATCATGTGAGTGTGTGATGGAATTTGCTGCCTTGCTAGTAGGCCCGAGATCAGTAGCAGATTTCACAAGATGCATGACACTATGTCATGCAGCTGTAATAAATATCTGGACCTCCATATAGTACAAGCCCAGTGTACTAAGGGCTTGTATGCTATGTGTGTTAGTGTTCACTAAATGCAGTGTGTCTCATCAACCATCACCACCCTCAGCTGATACACATTAAGAAGTTCCTAGTGTATGCTGACTTCATACTGTTTGATTTGAAACAGACGTATGTCTGTGCACACTAGGGGTTTTTAACATGCATGAGAGGGGTCCACATCAACAGTTAGTGTATGCCATTCTAGTGTACTACTTTAACATCTCCGTGGACTAGAAAGTTTACTGGAGCAGTCCTAGACTCAACTACAGTCAAAGCACACTTTTCACTGGACAGGTTTCTAGCACTGGGGGACCTCAGTGCTCCCCATTATTCAGACAAGAGTTTGTATTTCCTGATGCTATTGGGGTACATGGTGGTGTGCCTCTGTGTGACCTCATTCACCAGTTTACACTTGCACAGCATTCAGACCTTGTATGGCATATAGACTGATTGATTTCAACCAGGACTCCATAAAGGTCTCCCTCCCACTTCCAATTTGAGCATCTTTCAGGTGGTAGGAAGAAAAGAATGACATGTAGCGCTACCCCCTTTACTTGCTCTCCGCTCACCAAGACACTCCTTTGCAAAGTGTATCTCCTGAGGTGGGGACCACACCTGGATGATCACAAAACCCAAGGCTCATGGATCTCACAGGAGCCCACTCTTCATGTCAACCCGCTAGAATTACAGGCTGTTCATGAGGCATGCAGATTAGGGATGTAAAAGTGAAGACAATTAAACAATTAACCAATAAATAAAAGCTTATTAGTTAATGCTATTGACTACATGCATCCCCCATCCCCTGCCAGTAAATGGGAGTCATGAATTCCCCAGCAGAGAGGCTCAGCAGGCATTTCAACCATGACAACAAATGGATTTCTAATCTTTCATGGTCCAATGAATCTTCTAACAATGGGGGCAGCCATCCTCTTTGTTACCCAAGAAAACATGAAATGCCAAGCTTGTTGCTCTAGCAATTATCAGGATCCAGACTCCTAAAGTGATGCCTTCCTACTCTTACGTTCAGAAATACAAACATATTTCTTTCTTCCCAGCCCCCAATCCCTTCATACCTTGTGTTCTCTGACAGACACATACTGACAGTAATTCTAATAGCCCCATAGTGGTGGTGGTCAGTTTGGATCACCATGGCCCCTCAATTGACCACCTGCATTCATTTCCCACATTACTGTCTCAGAATGGGTGGCAGAAGCAGCCATTCCAACCCGACTTCCCTCCAGCTCACAGCTGGTTTTTGGTTGGGGAGCAGGTTTAAAATGAACCTGTTCAAAAGCAGCATAATCCATCTTGCTGAATAGGAGAAAACCTTCCAAGTGGCTTCAGTGACAGGGGAAAATGCTTCCACTGAGTAGCCTTTCTCCAGAAGAGACAGAATGTCCCTATTACCTTGATTACCTCCTCTCATTAAAGACACCAGGACTTCCAGTCAGCTTACTGAGAGTGCATCTCACAACCACAACACATTTGCACCTGTCTGTAGAGAGCTACTCACTTTTCATTCATTCCACAAAAGCATTGTTAGAGTATTTCCTCTGGCATCTCCACCTGCACCACCTGTACTAACAGGGCTTAGGCACCCATCCTTTGAGCCCTTGGCTTCCTGCCCCTTCCTTCATCTATCAATGAAACTAGCTCTTGACAGCCACCACTTCAGCTTGGAGAGTAGGTGAGCTTGGTGCTGTCATGGCATACCTTATACTTGCTATACACAGTGTCCTTCGGATTATATCCTCCCTTTCTTCCTAAGGTCCTGGCAGACTTCATCTGAATCAAGTGGTTCACTTACCTATATTTTACCTGATGTCCCATCACACTTGAGACAACAGGAGATTAACAGAGTCCAGATGGTCTATGGGCCCTGGCTTTCTACTTGGATTGGACCAAGCCCTTTTTATGAATCACTTTGACTGCTCACTTCAGTTGCCAAAAGAATGAAGGGTGAGGTCCTATCTTCTCAGAGACTCTCAAAATGGATCTCTGGGTGCATCCTCCTCTGCTACTCACTCACAGCAACTGCTACTCCAGCTAGGACATGCGTTGCCTCAGAAGCATCACTGCAAGCTGTCCTGCTTTCTGAAATTGGCAGAACAGCCATTTGGAGCTCAGCAAACAGTGCACCCTTGGGTTCAGCAGTTCTGCAAATTGTGGTGCCTTGTACCTCCACACCCTCCTCTCAGGTCTGAATTAACTCTTTTGGGGGCCAGGGCTGGTTGTGTGGGAGGGGGGGGGACACGGGTTAAGGTGGGGGGTGGGTGCAGGAGGGAGGTGAGGGCTCTAATGAGGTGCAGGCTCTCACCTCTGGGGATGAGGCATTTGGGGTGCAGAAGGCTCCAGGCTGCATCCAAAAGGAGTTTGGAGTGTGAGCCAGGTTCAGGGCAGGAGGTTGGGGTGTTCGCAGGAGCTTGGGCGCAGAAGGGAGCTCAGGGTTAGAGTGTAGGGTCAGGAAGGGAGTTAGGACATGGGAGGGAGTTCAGGGAGGGGGCAAAGAATTGGAGTGCAGGGCACTTATCTGGAGCAGCTACCATTTGTCGGTGTGTGTAGAGAGGGAGAACAAGTGTCTCTGCATAGCCTGTGCTCAACTTGAGGAAACACCCCCGCAGCTCCCATTGGCCACAATTCCCAGCCAATGGGAGCGGCAAGGGGCAGAGCCTCCAGGTTAGGGCAACAGAGGAAAAAAAGCTTCCTAGTGCTCATGCAACATGGCTCCAGCTGGGTGGAAGAGGGGAAGGAACAGAAGCTCAGCAAGCTACTTTCCCCATGCTCTGCCCTGCCAGGAAGGGCTGGTCTGGAACATAGGGGCTTTAGCCCTGGGCTGCAGCCCCTAAAACCACTTTCTTAATCAGGCCCTGCTCTTCCTAAATAAGCAGTGCCTAGGAACACCGCACAGCGACTACCATGGGGACCAGCACTTGAAGAAAGGAATGTTACTTACCGTGTAGTAATTGGAATTCTTCCAGCTGTGTGCTCCCAGTCGGTGTTCACAACCCATCTTCCTTCTCCTCTGCATTGGATCCTCATGTGGTTTGTGGTTGAGTAGTGGGCAGTTGGCCCACTTCCCCCTTCAGTTCCCAGCAGCAGGAGGTGCTGCTGTTGAAGAATTTCAAATCCTAGGTGTACATGCAATCCAGTCTAAATGCCCCGAGGAACTGCACATCTCAAAGACCCCCAGTGTCTATATATCATCTCCCTTTCCCCAAAAGCTGGAATAGGAAACAACTGCCAGATAGAGCACTGGACAGGGGCTCAGGAGACCCAGGACTGCTACTGCTCTGCTGGATGACCTGGGGCAAGTCACTTGGCGCCTCTGTGCTTCTCTATGTATAAAATGATTCATGAGACTGAATTCCTTCGTAAAGCACTTTGAGATCTACAGCTCTCTGAGCTAGGTATTTAATATTAGTACCAGCCATCTCTCAGAAAATGCTGACTCTATAACAGTGAGCACTGTAGCAACATTTGTAACGTTTAACAGTGCAACTAGGTGGAGATTTTCAAAGAAGTCATGTGACCTACTGAAAATCCATGGGAGCTAGACTCTTGCTATTCAGGCTCCTTTGGATATGTTGTCAGCCTTAGTACATATCCTTTTGACTATTTCCTCTCCCTGGTCAAACAGACTTTTGCTCCTCACCTGCATTTTGTTATCTGTTGCTTTCACTTTGTATGCTGCAATATAGGCAATACATTAGAAAGTGCTGCCCAGCACAGAGAAATTTGGATAATGAAAGAATTCCCATAGCAATACAGTTTCCTTTAGCAAAGTTTTCATGCAGAAGGTAGTTTTCTAAAGCTACCATTGTTCACAGAGACTGGTGAATGACACAATTTGTATGCAAACAATACTGGCCAAATTAATCCTAGGTGCAACTTCACTGACTTTGACAATTGTTCCCAGGATGTATTTAGTCCAATAATGCTACCATATTTTCCTCTCACAGAGCAGCCATAGTTTTTCTGAATCCAAACTAGCACAAATAATTAACAGAGTTTGAGTTTAAAGAAGGGATCCTAATTACTCCTTGTTTGAAAAAAAAAAAAAAAGTGGGCTGGTGGTGTTTTTTTACAGCTTTGCTACTTTTTACAAATTGCTGCTCCATGCTTACAAAGCTGACAGAGTGAAGGAACATTACTGAGATAAGCAGTTTCTCCTATGTAATGTACAAGATGACATATAGTATTCCGACTTTCGCTTCTTTAATCCAACTGAGATTTGGAGGAATCTATTCATTAAAAAATATAAAAAACAACGAATAGCCCTGCAGCACCTTAGAGACTAACAAAAATGTAGATAGTGTCATGAGCTTTCTTGGGCACAACCTACTTCTTCCGATGCAAGTGGGTTGTGCCCATGAAAGCTCATGATACCATCTAAATTTTTTTTAGTCTCTAAGGTGCTGCAGGACTATTCATTTAAAAAAATTTTTTTTTCAGTTACAGACGAACAGGGCTACCCCCTCTGAAACGATTCATTAAAGATCATCAAAATTACATATCAGTCTCCATATGGTAAGAAACCCTTTCAAGACTCCTGCAATCTTATGTTATAAATGATCAGAACTGAGCTCACGGTCATTATACAGGAACAATTCCCATTATGGAATCCCTGTGATTGGTGGTTTGTAAAATAAACATCCATTGGGGATTACAATTAAACAGCCCAAGGAAATGGACTTCTTGGGGTGCTTCGATCCCTACGCTACAATGATTAAACCAGGTAGGGCCACCATCATCATCTAAATCATGTTTATCACACTTTAGCCTGCAAAACAGATTTAGGCCTCGTGCTGACGCTGCATCTGTGGTGAATTTCATCCAACTGGAATCTTTCTTGAGTAGCCCTGAAGTCAGTAAATTCTAACTGAAAATATGAAAACAAATCCAGGTCATCACCCACAAGAAAACAACAAGACAAGTACGAAACAAATGGAAGTGTTTGTTTTGTTCTCTAGGTTTTCCTCAAACAAGTGAGAGTAAAGGCTGAGATTTTCAAATCTGGATAAGAGACCTTGATACCCAATTAAATGAGAAATATAATTAAAACTCATGAGAATTAGGAACCCCAATCCCAATTAACTTTGAAATTCCCAACCAAATGCCAAATTCCCAATGCCTATGCTAGTTTGTTTTTAAAAAGTACAGATGATAGATTACAGAGGTGAAATCCTAGCCTTACTGATGTTAATGGGAGTTTTGCCATTCACTTCAACAGGGCCAGGATTTCACTCTGCAAATAAGCTGTAAAAGAGGAAAAAGGAAGTTGTAGAGAATAAAAATCAATTGATCACTAGAAAATTTAATTCTTAGTGTGTCATAATTGGTGTATTGTAGCTGTAATATCTAATGGTGCCCTGTTGGTAAGAAATACGTCATTTATGTAATAGTTCAAATACATGTCTTCCCTCTTACACAAGCAAACAAAAGTCAGTTAAAAGCTACTGCAACAGTAACAGAGATCTAACCAGCAAATGTCAAACAATGTAATCTTATGTTAGTTCATGGAACTTAATGCACATGCCTTTAAAGCCTTTTCTAGAACGTGCATAATTTAAACATTCACAAAATATAAATTTTATCAAAAATATATCTTTGTATATTTCAGCAACCAAAACCCTTTCACACAAATCTTTTAAAGCAGTATTTAACACACAATTACATACATAAAAACAATGAGCACTAGACACTTCATACACTACATGGATGCCTCTCTGCCAGCAAACACTGCATGTTCAAAATTAGAGCTCCAGAATCACATTTTTCAGCAACGTGCAGGAACAAGCTATGCCTGGGTAGTGCCTAATTACTGACTGGTTCCCTTTCTTTCAGAGATGTAAATAACAGTTAGCCAAAAATGGAAAAATAAATAATACCAGTGGTTTTAGGTGTTTTAATGGTGTGAGGCAATCTATCAAATACATTGTGCATTTGATCTTGTTTTAAAAGCAACACTGGCTGGGGTGTGATCTACTGTATCTGCAAAGATATTCATGGTGGATAAGTCTATCAACAGCTAGTTGCTAGGCAGGTCAGTGATGCAAATTCATGTTGTGAGGTCCCAAAACCTTGACTGCCAGAAGCCAGGACTGGACGACAGGGAATGGATCACTCAATAACTTGCCCTATTCTGTTCATTCTCTCTGAAGCATCTGGCGCCATGATACTGGGCTAAGTGGTCTGACCCACTATGGCCATACTTACGTTCTAAAGGCAGATGGGAAAATTCCATTTCTGACATTTATTTCCCTTTATGATAAACTTTTGGTTTGATCCTGCAAGTGATGTGGCTGAGGATTAAGAAAACCTGAGCTAAGATGCCACGACCAGAACAGATGAACAGGGTGATTCATGATCCAACAGTACAGTAAGTGGAAGGCACCTGGGCTAAAGATAGTGGGCTGGCAAGAATACTGTGCCACACACATATATGAGATCTGGTGGAGCTGACTGTCGCAAAGTTTGTTTCCTTCATACTTGCATCCTACACAGCTGCCCCCCCTTCAGTTATTCTAAGCACATTTGAGAGATGGGTTTGTGAAAATACTAAAAATGGCTGCTACTGTGCACATTATGTGCATTCACTAGACCAAACTGCAGCACTGATGGCCTTGCCATGTCCCAGCTCCACTTCAAACCTACCCAATATCCTCTCCCTCCCCAGTACTCAGCCCACAGTGCTGAGCAAGGACACATTTACACTGCCCCCTGTACAGTAGCTAATCAACCACTGCACGTTCAACAGTGGAGCTCTGCATCCTCATTTCTTTCTGCAGTGTGCAGGAAGAAGCTGTACACGGGTAAGCCAAGTCATTGAATGGTTCCCATTATTAACAGAGGGAAGCGAGAACTGCATGATACTTCTTCTGTGTCCAGTATCCTTATGGCCACTAAAAGCCAACATCTCTTTTTGACTTTTTTCTATTGTGCTCATTGACAACTTTAAGGCAATTCTTGATCATCACATTATGGCTGTTGCTGATGAAAAGTTTAATACTCCATAGTAGCTGTGGTGTTAATATTCAAATATGCCACCTATCCATGTGGGCTCCCCAGAAGGCTTGGCCTTTTTTACTGTCACTCAAGCATTACATGCAGGCGATTATTTGTCATGAGTTGCTCTTTCAGTTGGAAACCAAAGCATTCTGGGACATCTGTTATGAAGGCAGATCCTCTTGTTATTCTAACAGAGAAGGAACAAGTCCTGTTTGGCGAGGAAGAGTTGTTTTCTTTTCTGAGGCAGATTCTCTCATTTGCAGGTATGAACATCAGTCATGCTCTCACACCTTCTGCAGCGGACGTAACAGCACCAGACAAACTTGCATTCGCACCTCTCTACATGCCTGACTACATGAGTGTTGTAACCGCGGCCACAGCAGAGGAGGTTGCAGCCATCTGGGCCCTCTGACGTGCGGTTGCATTCCCTTCCCTGTGTCCCAGGAATCCCTAGTCTGGGATCCTCCACACAGTAGTTGGGTGACTTGTTTATGTAGAGAAGATCTTCCTTGCGGATTGGTATTTTCTGTTGTGTTTTGTCTTTCCTGCATAGCTTTTTCTTCAGTTTGTCAGATATCTGTATACTGTTTTCATATTTATCCTTTAAATACTGGCCAATCTTTTCAAATGAAGACATAGTTTTCCAACAAGTTTTCACGGCACACGATCCGGAAACACCATGACAACGACAATCCACCGACAGCAGTTTTGCTACTGCCTGAAAACAAATCAAGACCAATATTCAGAATTTAATTCCACTATATTCCTCATTAAAAATACTGCCCATTCTCTGGTAGTATGTTACTCTCCAACCTTTTTACTGGTGGGGAAACAAAAGCACAGAAGAGACAAATGTTTAGTGGCTACTTGCTCGGGGGTGCCTAGCTTGAGACATGCACCAGACCTGAGTTTTTAGAGGTGCTGAGCACCTGCAGCTTACCTTAGCAAGACAAAAAAAGTAATCAGTTTTGCAGTAGTAATAATGAAACTTCCATTTATGCCTCTTTTTTCATTCCGAAGGATTCAGTTTTCCCCAAACTACACATACTTAATCATTCCACTCATTGCTGAAATGTAGCCACCTCTTGAGTGGAACACAGCAATGATATTTAATTGTGCACACTTTGGGAACGAGAGTGGATATGATAGCCGAGGACATTTAGATCCAGGGTCTTAGCCTGCCTCCATGACAGGTGGCTGTCACACAGGCAGAATCAGGCTCTGTTATTGTAGGTAGGCAAGGTAGATTTGCCATTAACATCATTTGTTGTCAATGCATTTTTTTTTCACTCCACATAAACACAGGCTAACATTTTGATAATGTAAAACATCCACAATTTTTATACTAATTTTAGAAATATTAGTAGAGCTAATACTTTTCTTTTAGAGGGTTTGTTTGGTAGAATAAGTTTGAAATCCTTTTCAGATATAAGACCTAAATTTAATAAAAATTGTCTGCAGAGCAAAGGATGTCTGAAGCCTTAATTAGGCTTCTCCAGCGCACGCATGCACAAAAATCTAAGTAGATCTTATACTGAAGCCAGACTCTACAAACTGTAGACTGTAAACAAAGCACTAACTTCCTACGCCTGGGACCGCAGCTCAAATCTTTAGCAGATAGTGAATGTAATGGTTTCCCCTTCAATCATACATAGACAATCACTGGTAGAAGTAAACAACTAGGCATGTCTATTGGTACACGTGACACTCAGCTCTGGAAAAAGTTTTAAAAACTATCATATCCACAGACTTAGCAAATAAATGAAGTACCGTAAAGCTTTAAGTTTTTTTAACCTCTCCTCTTTATATAAATGTACTGGTAATTGATGTGGGAGAGAAGGGAAGAAAAGAAAGGAAGGGGAAGAAAATGCCAGTTTAAACACCTTCCTCAGGGTTCTGCAGTGAATTTTACTTTATCTGGCTTTTAGGTCCTGCTCCTGCAGACATATCAGTACCACTGGAGCCTTGCCTCCCTTATACAGAGCCCTGGTGACATCAGGGCAACTGCTCCATCCACAAAGGGCAGATTGCAAGGTGTTAGGCTGCAAACTCCAAAGGGCCAAGAACTGTCCTTACTTGGGTTTTCTGGTACCGATCCCCACCAAAATGTAATGAAGTAGTTGTTATAATAAAGTGCAAAGAAAATGATTTGTCCCTGCCTTAAGTTTTAACATTACAGTAAATGTGGAACAAAAAATGAACACATTTCTATCAGGGTGACCGAAGCTTTGCGGACAGCCCTGGGAGGTGCCAGTTCCCATTGACTTCAGTGAGAGTTCAGGTCTCCCAGCATATCACCAGATTGAGCCCGGAGTGATATTGAGGGCTGTACTGGCAACATGCCTGGATCTTGAAGGTCACACCTAATTATGTGCAACTCTACAAACATTATTAAAAGACACTGGACCATATTTCCTTGTACTTTCCTTGGTACATGAATAGAAATTGCTTGTTGCTCAAGGTCACTGCTAAACCTAACAAGTAAGGCATTCACAGGGCCATTAAAGGAGGAATAGCAGGCTATTAGAACCCTTAGTCAATGCAGACGGAACCTCGTGAATTGGGGAGGAGACGTAGGCAACATTTCAAGACCCTATGGGCCATACCTGGAGCTGGAAGCTCCTGTCTATGTCTGTGTAGGCAGCAAGTAGTAGGAATACCCAAATTGCTCCTCTGCAGGAGTGGGGGTAGGAATTGTGCCCAGAGCACACTTGGGCATTCCCAATTTACAGTATTCTTCCAGTAGCCCTCTGATCCACCATGGCAGTTACTCCAGATACTTGTGTTCTCTTCCTCACTATTTATTTGTACAGCCATGATCCTGTGTTTGCTTTTAGAATCGGTTGATAAGGAAATGACTGGGCAGTCACAGCTTTGGAAATAAGACTTCACTGTGCTTAAGGCACAGAAGCTGGGCTCTGAGGGGAGAGGGCCTTTGTTACAATATAAATAATCCAAGAGCTAACAAAAATGACAGAGAAAAACAGAAACCATACAGAGAATGTCAACAGCAAACCTGTTTTACAAAGAGATGCTATTTCAAAGCACTATTCTAGTTACCATGATTATTTATATGTATCATGGTAGAACATAACATGCCCAAGTAACTTGACCACATTATGCTTGATGCTGCATGAACATTCACCAATCTTTCAAATAATTTCACACAAACGTTAATTTCCACACATGAACAGTCCTTTTGAAGTTAGGGGGACTATTCTTGCGTGTAAAATTAAGCATGTGTGTGCGCTGGGGATTGGGATTACACAGATGCAACTCGGCAAGAGAATTATGTGAGCCTCATTCTCACCCCTAGTCCACTCTCTGTGTCTCGAAGTGTTTTAATCACCTCTCATTATGTGGGATGTACCCTCCTTCTTACAGTGTGGTTCTGCTCTAGAAGGTGACTGCAAGGACAGCACCGGGAGGTTGTGTATTCATATTCTGTCTAGGGATGTGAAAAAATCATTTAATTCAGTAACCATGTAACTGCTAAAAACCTTAGCAGTTACACGTGCTGCAGGATATGCAGTGTAAAACTTAACTTTATACTTCAGAGCTCGCAGCGAGGCCTCCGTGGGAGCGGGACCACCAGTTTCAGCTCCCAGGGAGGACACTTCGCTGCCCTGCCGCAGCAAAGCTGCCTTCCCGGAAGCCAGCTGAGTTTAACCAATAACGTTTAACCGATAAGCATTAGCTTATCAGTTAAAAGGTAAACTCTAATATCCCTAATTCAGACTGCTACAACAGACTGGCATGAAACAAGCTTCTCGGCATGAAGCCAAACTTTGCTGCCTAATGAGAGGCATCCATATGAAAGCAGGCTAGATTGTGTCAGGGCACTGGAAATGATGGTTTAGTCAGTGTTTCCACACGATCTGAAGGCATTTAAAAGTACAATTATGTTCTGAACTGCCACAGCTAGAAACTCATACCATGCTGGCACTTTTCATGCACTGCATTGCTTTTGTGGGTTATGTATTTATGTCTGTGTGTATACAAACATGTGAGGAGAATTTAGTGTTTGTGAAGGTGCTACTCTGGTGGCTGCACTCTGGGCTATAAGCATTAACCCCATATGGAGCAATGACAGGGTAGAATCATAGAGCTGGAAGAAACCTCAGGAGGTCATCAAATCCAGCCCCTGCCCAAGGCAGGACCAATCCTGTAAGTATTTCAGTCCACACCTCTCTGTCAATGCTGTTACCAAGACTGCCAACAGGGATTGTGGTTTTGGTGACAGTTCCCTAGAATTTGATAACACCATCACCTCATTTTGCACAGGGCACTGAGCAGGTGACATTTCATTCATTCTCATCCCAACAACCAATTCAAAAAGGCTCCATTAGCCATCCTCTGAGCCATCCTGTACTCTAGCCATTCTTCGGAGCTAAGAGGGGCAATATACTTGTGAGCTCCTCTCACTCTCAATACAATATTCTGATTAGTCAATCAGAATGTTCCTTTATGTGAGTTCAGACTATGTTTTTGCCTGATCATTCTCTGACAGAGGAGAGGTTTGTACTCAGCCCCAAGAGAAAGGTGTGAGGTTCTTCCCGTGAGACCCACCAGAGCCCAAGGAAATCCATATGGAAGCTGTCACATATCTCCTCCCCAGCACCACAGCTCCTGTAGTGGCAGTGATCTCATAATGGTCGTCACTGAGGCTGCCTCCAACTTCCACTTAGCAATAAGGGAACAGTGGACGTTCATTATGAAAAGGTCAAAAGTAGCATACAACTGGAATTTTTATGGGCTTGGAGAACAGACACCTACCCACCTTATTTTCAAGATGCATCCAAGGAGAAGTTTCTACAGTGCCTGGAGGAACAGGGGTTGCACACTGTAGGCCCTAATCTTGATCCTGCTGACGTCAATGAGAATTGCAACTGATTTCAAAGCTCAAGGTAACTTCCCTAATAGAGTTGTGGGTGCCTGTCTTCTTTCAGAAAAAAATTATATAGACACTCTGCATGTAATTCTCAATGAACAAAGTATAGAGCAATTTCTTAAAATATACACTATAGCTAGGAAACCTAATGTCCACTCTGTCAACTCACACAATATCAGAAGGGTTAAAAAATACAGCTCATTGCATATAACAGAAAGGAAATGAAACCACAAGCATTCTTCTGAGAAAGGTGTGGTTAAATTGTACTGAAGGAGGGGCATGAAAGATAAAAGTCTCTACTGCACTCCAACTCAACCTTTGGACTTGAAATTATTTTAACAAATTTATTTTAAAAACTATTCAAGTGAATTAAAGACAGATGATAGCCTACATTTTTAGCCTAAGTTTTGCTCTGGAGTTTTTAATCCAATTCTTACTTGCAGTCAGGATCAGGCCTCATTATATTAATGCCACTTTGGGCGGTGACATCGAATGATTATTTGATCAGATTTTTAACTTCTAATGCATACCTGCCTTCCAGCCTCGTTATTGTGCTGGTTCATTGCGAGCAATCCATTCCCCTCTTTTCCAGTAATGTTCTTAACAGGACCATCTAAGAACTTTCTGCTAAACCACATTCCATAATGGATGTCATCAGAGCAGCCACCCCAGTGCCAGCCTTCGGTGGCTGAGCCACCATTCTGCAGGTTTGTATCACAGGAGCACTCGGTCATATTTCCTGCACTGCATGATCGAGTCACTGAATGTACCAGGCCTGCTGCCATCACTGCATAAATAAAGGCTGATTCTTTGGTGCCTAAAAAGAATGCATGGAAATGTTATGTTAGAGATTAACCACACCTGCCCACTATTAATTCTCACAAATTAATCTTGCAAGTCAATCCCCAATAACTATTTAAAGGTAATAATGGGAGGGGTTGACAGTTGTTATTTTCAACAAGTCCCACTCATGCTTGAAGTCAGTGTGCCTGACTCATGGAGTTTCACCAGGGTAATGGAACTGAGACTCTGGCCTAACCAAGCTTCACAGATGTGTGATGACTACTCATGTACATTTGATTTTTTCAGGATTGTTCTTTTAATTATGCTTCTTCATTCTGAGTATGTGTCATTTTTTTCACCACTTTCAGAAGTGGATCTGGGTTTTTTTGCCATAGGAAATTTTGACTGAATTTCAAAAATACACTTCAATAGAAAAAGCCTGACCAGCCCTGCTATTTTCCACCATTAATATTGATCTGAAATAGAAAAAGGTTCTGATCATAAGATGACTCAAAGTTCCTGTGGGAGTTCTGTATATTCCCATGGTTCTAGTGTTGTCTTTGTACAAAGTCAGACCACATACCAGAGCTGTTTTAGTTTATAAAGGATGCAACAGTCAAAATAAGATGAAACTACAGCCAGGGGGTGACAGTGGCAGAAGGGTGTTTTAGCCAGACCCCCTTTTCTCTCATAGGCAGCCATTAAGAAGGGGAAGTGACAGAAAACTCCAATGCTATCTTTACGCCCTAAATGGATCATCCCTGAGTGGGGTGACTCTTTACTGTTAAGCCAGCTTTAGATCCAAATTCTGCTAGAGGTATGACAAAGCGAGTGTCCCAGGGAAATTGGGCCTGATCTGGTAAGGTCAGCACACTTTTAAAGGCCACCTAAAACACCCTGCCATCAGTGGAAGAACAATTATTTTTCTCCACTTTTACAAAAACCAATGTTAGTGATTCCATACTGCTCACTATGACATCAAAACAATGTTTTCCCTTAAGAAACATCAACAAGGCTAGTCATGCTAGTAAAGACACTTGTACATAAGGGTCTACAGGGTCATTCCCTAAATTTGGGCCCAACTGATCTCCATAGGACTATTCACAGGAATAAAGTTATTCACATGGGGTAACTGCAAGGATGGTCTTTTCAGACTGCACACTATTTTTGTGGTTTATTTCTTAAGTTCTGTATCATAGCATTTAGTGATTGTTACATGGGAACAAAACACAACCTTAAACTACCAAATAAGGACTCAATTGTGCACTCTTCTTTCAGGCAAGTAGAATGGGATTAGACCCATATCCTGCGAACACTGACATGGATGAGAAATCCTGATGCATAAGACTTCAATGAGACTACTCATGCGTATGTTTCTGGAATTAATGCCTACGTCATAACTTACAGTGTCCAAACCCATAAACATTTGGCATAAAATAATTATATTGAAAGAGAATGTGTTCTGTTAAAACACATTTGGAAATAATTGTGTTTAATTGTTAAATTAGGCCCACACTTTGTCTACTTCACTAAGACAGAAACAAGTCAGCAGGGTTTCAGGAGAGCACGGAGAGAGCTTCTTTGCAGGACCTGATGTTTTCAGATATAGACAAATTTACCCCTAGTTTAAGCCTTGATTTAGACAATTCCCAAAGACTACTCACATGCTTAACGCTGGCATGTGCTTAAATGCCTTGGTGAACTGAGATTTACATTCTAATTATTGTATTCAATTAATAATGAAATATGTATAAAATACACTGTACTGTGAATGCAACACAAAACAAAAGAGAGCAATAGGAAACATTTAAAGAAGTAAAATAATATTTGAATTCTTTTTTTCTTATTTGCAGTATACATGGTACATTTTTACATTGATATTGTAAAAACTGTGTGTATTTTTAAGTAAAAGAATCAAATAATTTGCTTGAAATAATGTTTATGATTGAACAGTTAATTTCATTATTGTGAACAAAGGGATTAAAATTGCACAATAATTTCTCTCAGAATATTCTCTCCCATTTGAAGAGAGATTAAAAAGACTTGAACTTTTCAGTTTAGAAAAGAGGAAACAAAGGGGGGATATGATAGAGGTGTACAAAATCATGAGTGGTGTGGAGAGGGTGAATAAAGAAAAGTTATGTACTTGTTCCCATAATATAAGAACTAGAGGACACCAAATGAAATTAATAGGCAGCAGGTTTAAAACAAACAAAAGGAAGTTTTTCTTCACTCAGTGCACAGTCAGCCTGCGGAATTCCTTGCCAGAGGATGCCATGAAGGCTAGAACTTTAACAGGGTTCAAAAAAGTGCTAGATTGTTTCATGGAAGTTAGGTCCATCAATGGCTATTAACAGTGTCCGTAGCCTCTGTTTCTCTGGAGGTGGGTGACAGGGGACGGATCATGTGAGGATTACCTGTTGTGATCCCACCATCTGGGGCACTGGCCACTGTCGGCAGACAGGATACTGGTCTAGATGGACCTTTGGTCTGACCCAGTATGGCTGCTCTTATGTTCTTATGTAGCAGATCAAAATTAAAAGATTAAAATCAGCTATGACAGTTTTGGAAATTTAGACTTAGGACTTGTCTACATTGAAGATTTCAGCCATACCTCCCCCACCTAACTGCAACCCCTAGTCTAGATATAGTACACTACTATCAATCTCAATTTACACTGGTTCAGTGGACCCTTGCTTGAAATCAGAGTAAACTGCACTTCAGTGTTCATGGTGTCTTTGCCTATCTATAGGGTACATGTACACTGCAGCACTCTTTCGGGATACTTCTGATATCCCGAAATAGCTATTCTGCGTTTTGACAGCATGCGGGTTATTCTCACATCCCTGTAAACCTCATTCCATGAGGATTAAGGGACATTTCGGAACAGCGGTTTATTTCAAAATGATTAAATAAGCGATTGCAGAATACACTCAAACTAAGCTACGCAATTTGCATAGCTCAAACTGCATAGCTTATTTGGAGCTAAGGGTGCTGTGATTACTCTGAGGGTCTGATCCTGAACCAATCAATAAGGAGTTTCTCCATCGCCTTGAGCAGCTGCAGGATCAAGCCTTGGGTGGTTAGCTACTTCTGCCTGAAATCAGGACAAATCTCCAGTGGAGGCTGGAGGAAGGGAGAGCAGTGCTTAAGGGAAATTAATAATACCTGATTCTGCCTTCTCCTTATGCTGATGTCACCAAGGGTAATTCCATGTAAATCAAAGGAGGGGCACAAATGTAAATGGGGCTTTGGCAAAGTCAGATCAGAATCAGGTCCCTTAGTAAATAGCATTATGTGTTCTTCCCCACAGAAGACAGAGACCCAGGTGCCCCTTCCTCCCCCCTTGGAGGCGGCCGCCTGCTGGGTCTGAAGATCAGGATCAAAGCTCTGCGGGCAGGGGGCAGGTTGCTGCCAGTGCAGTTGCGGGAGGCGTCCTTTAGCCTGTCAATATACTGGTTATACACGAAGTATCTTGAGAGCAGCTGGTGGGGACGGGACCCGGGGCGGGGCGCTAGGCACGGCGGCCCCCGGGATGCCCACCCGACCCCGGTGGTGCCCTCCTCAACCGAGGCCAGCTGCGGGGCGAGAGGAAGAGGAGCCTCTGCTCTGCCCTGCGACGTCCCGCTTCCCAGCCTCTGGCTTGTCCCGCCCGGCGCCGCACAGGGGCGGAGCGCGGCCCCGGTGTAGCTGGGCTGGGCGGGAGTAGCCGGGCGCCCGGAGAAAGCTGCTCAGCGACCGCTGAACCCCGGCCCAGGTGCCAAGGCTTGGCAAGCACCAGCGCCCCTGCCTCGGCAGCCTCCGCCCCTCGAGGCTGGCGGGCACCTGGGGCGCTCCCCGCCCCACCCCCGCGGAGCGGACTCACCGCTGCTCAGCTCGGCGCCGAAGACGGAGAAGGCGGCGGCGGGCGAGCCGGGGGGCAGGAGGAGGCAGTTCCAGCGCTCGTGCCTGAACTGGCTCCGGCACTCCTGGATGCCCAGCCGCGCGCCCTCGCGGATGCTGGGCAGCAGGTGGGGCTTCCTCTTGCACAGCTCCTTCTGGCGGCCGCTCAGCGGCAGCCCGGCGCAGCCCAGCTTCTCCGGCACCCCGAAGGAGGCGATGCCCAGCCACCTGCGGAACCAGCGCGGGAGTGAGAGCCAGGCAGCCGGAGCCTCTCGGCTACAGAGCTGCCCCCTCCCCCGGCCGCCCCGTCAGCCCCATCGCCGCCCACCCCCCGACTCACATCCAGTTCCCGTGGGCGCAGCAGGGCCAGAGCGCTAGCAGCAGCGCTGCCCACCGCACGCACAGGCGAGGCAAGCCGCAGCCAGCCCTCCCCATGGCCTGCGCATGGAGGCAGCCCGCCAGCCCTGCCCCACGCAGCCTGGCTCAGCAGGTGACAAGCACCGGCAGCGTCCCCTTATTCCGCCTCTTCCTTCGCTCCCAGCCGCGAGAGAGCCGCCTGGCGGGGGAACCAGCAGCCGCTGGAGCGCAGAGCTGGGCACCGAGCAGCGCGTCCCGCGCCTCAACGCCAGCAGGTTCCTCTCGCTCTTCCCCCTGCCAAGGCTTCTCAGCCCTCCAGCCGCTCATTGGCCCGCGGCAGCTCATGAATATTAGCGAGCGCGCCCATTGGTCCGCAGAGCTCACCGGGCAGGGCGTTTGCAAGGGCTAGCCCGTCAGGGGGCGCTCCCGCGCAGGACGCCGGGCTGAGATGCACCACGGGGGGCAGAGCAGGGCTCGCGACTTTTGTGTGCGGCTGACGGCCCTCTGGCTGTCCCCGGGCCGCCACGTGGAAGGAAGCAAAGGGGGTCGGCTGCGCGACGGGTGTCCCCGGAGCGCCCGGTTCCTTAGAATGGGCGGCACTGGATGCGCTTTTCTTCCCCTGCAGTTCCGACTGGTGAAGGGGGAATCTCGTGCCACGAGCCCTTGTGAAAATAGACACTTACCAATACCTTGTATTTTAAATCAGCAAGGAGAAAGGGAAGACAAAGTGCATCGGACATATATTAATACTCATTTGCAGCTACTTTGCATTTTATTCAAAGATCCGCAAACATTAACTCATCGAACCCTCAAATCCTGCATGAGGGTGCAGCGGTAGAGCCCTTTGTATACATACACTCTTAACTCCAGTAGGACTCCCCACAGGCTCAAGGGTCTAAATTAGTGGATCCCATTACAGTAGCAGGGCCTTACTTTTGGCAAGGGGGAATAGGGTTGCCAGTCCTCCTGGTTTCACTGTGAGTTTCCCAGCATCCTGTCTAATCTGCCAGAGGGTACTGCAGACAATCTCCGAGATTTTAAATTGGTATAAATCCACTGAGACTAAAGCAGGCTCCCTTCTTGCTTTGGCCCTGAGCTGCTACTAGAAGCAGCCAGTATGTCCCTGCAGACCCTGGAGGGGTTGAAGTGGGGGAGAGTCAGAGAGTCTCTGATCTATGTCCCCACCCCATGCACTGATTCTGCAGGACAATGGGATTTGCTGAGGTAGCACTAGTGGGCAGGGGCAGTGTGCAGAGCTCCCATGATATCCCCCTCTGGCCGGGGGTGCAGGGACATGTCAGGATAGCTTAGCGGGATTAAAATGTTTACATTTTCCAAGTTTAAAACAAGCAATTTATTTTCCTCAGAAAGAGACAGCAAAGCTGAGTAGTATTTCCTGATTGGACAATTGTTAAATTATTGTTTCATTAGATCACTATATCATAGTCTCTATGGAATCAATGACACTAGTAGAGTGGCATTTTCAGGATTTTTAGATGATAAATAAGGCTTAAGTCATATTTTTCATTAAAGTCATAAACAAGTAAACAAAAACCCACGGCCTGTGACCTGTCCATGACTTGTACTATATATCCCTGACTAAATCTTGGAGGGGGGTGGCCCATTGGTGCTGCGGGTGCTTGGGGGAGGCACGGCAGGTGCTCACGTGGGACTGGCCCAGAACTCCGGCAGGTGCTGGGTGAGTGCAGGGGGTAATGACACATGGTCCAAGACGCCAGTTGGTGCTGGGGTGGGGGGAGAAGTTAACAGGGCTGTCAGGCTCCTTACCTGGCTCCTCACAGCTCCCCAGAAGCAGTGACATGTCCCTCTCTCAGCTCCTAACTCTGCACATTGCTCCTGTCCTATGCACTGGCTTTGCAGCTCCCATTGGCCAGGAACTGTGGCCAATGAGAGCTGCAAGGGCATTGCCTGCAGGTGGAGGCACATGAAGAGCTAGAAGCTGAGGGTGGGACATGTCACTGCCTCCAAGGAGGCCTCCAAAGTAAACACCAATCAGAGCCTTCAACCTCTCCTGCATCCTCAGCCCCCGTTCTTCCCACATCACTACTCCTGCTGCTGCTACAAAGGGCAGGCATGATGGCCCAAGACTGCCCCAGCAGTGGCCAATGCAGCTGACCCAGGGGCTGCCCAAGCTGCTCAGGTGGCTCCCAGCTCAGCCACCGACCACTGCAGAAGTCATGGAGGTCCTGGAAAGTCATGGAATCTGTGGCTTCCATGACCTCCGTGTCAAACTCTTAGGTTAATAATACCAGAGTCCAGCATGCATGTGGATTGTAGTGTTACTAAACAGATAACTTCCTTGGAATATTTACCGGAGGAGATGCCATCATCTTCTGAAAAGTCTGTAAGTCTCAGAGGGTTATCTGTGTTAGCCTGTGACCGAAAAAACTTAAAAAACAACAAATGGTCCTGCAGCACTGAAAAGTCTGTAGTTAGAGATATTGCCTTACTTACTAGCTGAAGATTCACACAGAAAGATAAATGCCCTACAAGCCATTATCAGTTTTGAGGGCCCAAATCATGAGACATGTTTAGTAAGTTCCCTTTTCTGGAGCCACTGCAACTCAACATGGGTTGAGACATGGGTGTGCAAATTCAAGACAGTGGACTGGCTGCAACTACCTATCTATGCCATTTTCAACTGATGCGCCAAGGAATTAGATAGACCAAGGAGTATACTCTTACCTAAAACAAGGTGGAGGAATTCTAGCTATTCTAAGGATATGTCTACACTGGAGCTGGAAGGAGTAAATTCCAGCTTGAGGAGACTCCCTACTCACTAATTGTGATCAGCTAGTGCACGAAAAAGATGTGGCACCAGCATTGGGAGGAGCTAGCTGCTCTGAATATGGACCTATGGTCTCACAGATCATACTCTGAGCAGCAAGCTCCTCCTACCTACCACCCGTCTTTTGAGTGCTCTAGCTCAGTCACAGCATGGTTATATCTCTCAAGCTGGAATTTTTACCTTTCAGTTCTAAGAAAAGTGCCAGATAAGTCAGTTCAACCAGTCCTCATGACCCCTTTTAACTTGAATGGGCATGAAGTTTACAATGTTCAGTAACTAAGTGCAAGAGAGGTGTAATTCACGTTCAGCCTATTCAATAATAAATGGAATGATGACATCAGTACAACAATGGCAAACTTGAAAGGGTGGTGTCTGAGCACTGATGAAGTCAACTGGAACCAATTCACCATAAAGCATTGTCATTTAAGCTAGTAGGTCTTGGTCGTCAGGTGAACTCTCTCTGAAATAGCATCCAAAATACTTAAAAATACCTCAGCAGTGAGATGCTAAGCCATATGCTGAGCAGGACCCCAAAACCATGTGGTAAGAGTAAAGGTTGCATTTATATCACTGGCTATTGCATGTGGTGCATTTAGGATGCTTGTGTTCTCTTATATTTTCAGAGGATTGAGTATCTGAATAGTAATCAAATTACATACAATATATACATATGCTCAGAGGGGTAGCCACATTAGTCTATAACTTTAAAAACAACTTTTAAAACAACAAGTAGTTCTGTGTAGGGATATAAGCAAGTAGTCAACTATGCTTATCGGGTAGTCGAGTGGAATACTCAACTACTCACTTTCTCCCCACCTTGCTGCCTCTGTATGAGAGGCAGCCAGGGAGAGGGGCAAAGACAGGAGCCGGTGCTGGGAGGAGCTGGCTTAAAAGCCTGTTCCCGCCAGCACTGTCTCCAAAGTGCAGCCTTCCCCCCCCCTGCTGCCGCTATCAGAGGTAGGGGAGGGGTAGGTGAGGCTGTGTAATATAACGGGTTGGTCTGGGCACTGCTGAGAGGGTCAAATCAGGGCGAATTGCTCAAAACCAAGGCTACTTACAGTCCAAGACTGGGGCCCTTCCCTATAAGGTGCCAAATCAGTGTCACAGAGCACTTCAGCTGCCACTCTGGCCAGCAAGAAGCCTCACATGCAAATTCATTTCCTCACCTCTCAGTGCATTAATATGCTCTCCCCATCAATTCTATCCCTCCTGTACTCCATTAACCCCGTAGTGCCCACTGCATGTCCTAACTCATCCTTCCCCATGTTCGAAGTTTCCTTGCTCCCACTTCCCTAGTAGAAGAGTTTCCTCCATTTCCAGATCTCTTTTGCTAAAGTCCATTAATCTTCCCTCAGTCCTCTACCCTGTTATGTGTTCCCAGTCTTCATTCTTCCTCATGCTTCAGTCCTCCCTCACTGCTCACCCCCCTCTTCACTTTTTGTCATCCCCTTCACAGTCCCGCAACCCTCCACCCTGTCTAGTATCTCTACATTCTTCCCCAGCCCAAATACAGTACTTCACATACCAGACTTAGTTCTGTTCTCACCTCATGTTGCAGCAATTCTCTTTTTATTCCCCAACCCCTACTGTTTCCCTTGCAGTACACCTTTCCCTGGCTCCTCCTTCTGCACCAGCAGGGTCTCTTATTGGAGGAGAGGGATACAGGGCACAGAGGCACTCTGATTGGATGGCATAACAGGGGAAAGAATGAGATTCAGAAACTGGCCCCTCTCGCCTTAGGAGGTGGTGGCAAAATCTGGAAATTCAGCAAGAGCATGCTGGGAACTGGAGAGTATTGTTGAAAGTTGAAGTCTGTTATCAAAAGCTGGAGGTTACTTAGATCTGGAGAAATGATAGTGTGTGTGTGTGGAGAGTTGCCAAGGGAAAGTGGTGTTAGGTAATGTGTAGATAGGTGTGGAGAGGCATTGTGATCTTAGTGAGTTAGGCATAAGATGTGAGTCAAAGAAAATCTTTGTCTTGCTCTCTAAAATGGAAATATTATTATTTATTCATTTTCTTCTGTTGGGTTCTACAGTGCTCTGCTGTGTTTAACACCGACTTAAATTGTGTAAGCTATTTGGGGGAAGGGGCTATTTTTGAGTTTATATTTGCGCAGAGACAGACCGGATCCTCTGAGTGCTACTGCAATATAAACAAGTACTAGTATGGTTACATTTCAGCCTCAGAGCATGTGTTATGACATGTAAGGTGCTTTATAAGTGTGTAGTAAGTCCTGCACCTTGGAGGAACAGAATGCTACCATGCACAGGGGAGAATATATATTCTCAGCTCTTCCTGTACCTCAGCCATTAATTTCATTGGGATCGGGAATTCAGGTGTTTAAACTGTGGAGAGGGGGAGACTAATTGTCTGAAACATTTCCTCTGAGACAGAAGAAAATCAGAGACATAGCTAACGAGCTTTTAGACACAGGGGGAGGGATGACCTTGCAGATTAGATGTGAAATCTTTAAAATGGGAACTGTGGAATTTGAGTCAGAATCAGTGCTCCTTGGAGGGATCGTTATTGAGGGGACATCAGAAAAACCAGGGAGATGGGCTGAAAGCAACTTAGCCACATGGACAGAGCTGTCCACAGGGTTCAATAAAGTTCCACTTGTTCACTTCAGCTTTACTCTTTGCTAATGAAAC
Organism: Pelochelys cantorii; assembly: GCA_032595735.1. Taxonomy (NCBI): domain Eukaryota; kingdom Metazoa; phylum Chordata; order Testudines; family Trionychidae; genus Pelochelys; species Pelochelys cantorii. The sequence goes on along the minus strand of CM064326.1, from coordinate 305,114,264 downwards.
ATGGCATCATAGTCTGAGCTGGGAGTTCTCTGAAGTGCAGCAGCTGGCAGCATGATTCATGGAACTTGATCCCAAACTTCCTGGAAGGCCCAGACTTTGCAAATGGAAGCCTAGCCCAGGACAGGACCCTCTGGATGGAGGACTTTGCACTATACAGCCTTGGATGTGCAGGGGAATGACAACAGCAGTATAATAAAACTATTTTCCTACTTTTCACTTAGTTGGGGAACACAGCAGAGCTTTGCACCATTCTAAAATGAAGCACTTCCACAAACCTCCCAGCAGTTCTAGCAACTCTATGGACAGAATGCAAGTGTGAAGCGGTATAGGCTTTTCACTAGAGACACTCTGAAATGAGGGGACAAACCTATGTGCTACTGTCTTACCCACACTGGCTGCTACATGCAATTTTGGATACCTGACAAACTTCCTAATTCTGGACCATGGGTGGGAAAAGAACTCCCTGAGTGAAACTTTATAAATAGAGGGAAAGAACACTCATTTTAATTTCACAAACACATTCACCAACAGTGTATCTCACAGATCAATACATGTGTGGCTGTGATTTTCTGTACTCTCCTCTGGGGTGTAGTGCCATGGCCCCTGACACTACATGGAATGCAGGGGCTATAGGAAGGTCTTGGAATGCCAGTCACTATGGGCTACAGAAGGTGGCAAGCATGAGACTACTGAATCTAAAGGTCAACAAAAGTCTCCAGCATGTCTGTTTGCAGCTTGAGAAGCACTAGCATCTCCTACTTCATGCCTCTTCTTTTCCTTTGCTTTTCTCCCCTTCACTTTATTCCTGTTGGTTTTGTTCATGAGAGTGATCCTCCAAGCCCTGTGCACCAGAGGCTTGCAGGATCTTTTGGAACATGTCATTCTGCTTCCTCTTCCTTATCCTCTGTTGGTGCGGATGGAGAGGCCCTCAAGGGCTACATTTCCAGCTGCAAAAGACACAATGCATGAGATACTATTATGAGTGTATTCACAAGATACACGGAAACATGATATATTGAGCTCACTCCCCTTGACCCACACAAGCTGCAAGCACTACATTTTCAATTTTCCTTGGGATTTGTAGAGCATGGTGGCAGTCCTAGCCCTTGTGAGTCTATCCCGTGGGTAGGGGTAAGCTAGGATACTGTGTGGGTAGCTCATAGGCATGCAGATAGGATGTAAGCAGGGCCTGAAGGACTGCTGCAATGCAGCTAGCTGAAGTTGTTTAGTCCTGCAAGACAATTAACTGTTGATATGTAAATACAGCTCATGCTGGGATGGGGAAGGAATCCGGGGTGTGGTTATGTAAATCCAATTTAGCCAGGGCTGATGGAGGATCAGTTGTTAGAATGGAATATGGTGTATTGTAACTAATTTGGCAGTTGTGGGGTCACAAATCATGCTACCCCCAAATGTAGGAACTGTAAAATATGACACCAGTGCTTGCAGGAGAGACACCATCATTGTAAGGAGTCTCAGATAAACAAGCCTTCCCCTTCCAGAGTTGAGTGGACTGAGTTGGGGGAAAAGAGCTTAGGCTAGCCTGCTTCATGCCTGCCAGGTGTGAGCTGTAAGACTGGTTCAACCTGTTTCTTTCTGCCCCCCTTCTTCTAAGGATAGACCTAAAGCAGACTCCATCAGGTGTCTTTTTGTTATTCCAATGAAAGCTGGAATCTTTTGGCCAGCCTAGGTGGTGGCTAAGAGTTGAAATCACTAAGAGCTGAAGTCACTGGTTTGGCTTGGAGCCAGACCCATTGCAACCTGTGGGTGGCCAGTAGGGGTGACTGGAGGGCAGCCGGTAGGAGTAGCAGCAGGTGGCCAGCAGGGTGGCTGGTGGGAGCAGCGGCAGGTGGCCAGCAGAAGAAACGGCTGGCAGAGCCAGCGGACCACAGGAGCAGCACAAAGGTGGCATGGCTTCAGGCTCAATGAGTGGAGTCATCAGGGTGATGTGTCAGGGTCCGCACTGACTGGACAGAGCTGTAAGTGGGGCATTTGAAGTGGGGTCTGGAGAAAGTTTGGGTAAGTGAATGGAACCCTTACATTGTTGGACTAGTGAGCCTAAGAGGCAAAGGACATTGTTCAATCCATTTGAGCTGGGACAGTTACTCGTGGGGGGTTATGAACTCTGTTCATGGTATTTTCCCAAGCTAATGCCATGTGACCTCTCTCTCTCTTTCATTAAAAGTTTGTTTTCTTCGCTCAGACTCTGTGCTTGCGAGTGGGGAAGCATTGCCTCTCTGAGGCGCCTAAGGATGTGTGAATTTCCCAGGCTATTGGGTGGGGGCTCGAGCTGGTTCTGTGTGAGATGGATGAAAAGGGACCCCTAGATATTGAACCTGGCTCTGACTGCTGCCAGCACTACCTGACAGAAGGGTTACAGGGCAAATGAATTGAATACTGACACTGTTTTTCACAGACAGTGGTGATTTCACCAAATATTGCACTCTTGAAGGTAACAGAGGCTGAAAGGGAACAGCTCGGCTGTGTTTACGCTGGCACATTCTTGTGCAAAAACGGCCGCTCTTGCACAAAAACATGCCGCCTGTCTATACTGGCCGCGCATTCTTGCACAAGTAAACTGACGTTGTACTGCAGAAAATCAGGGCTTCTTGCATGAGAACTCTGATGCTCCCTCTCAGGAAGAAGCCCTCTTGCTCAAGAGCTCTTCCAGAAGAGGCCAGTGTAGACAGTCAACATGAATTTCTTGCGCAAGAAGCCCTTATGGTTAAAATGGCCATCAGAGCTTTCTTGCGCAAGAGAGCGTCTACACTGGCATGGATGCTCTTGCGCGAAAGCACATGCCAGTGTAGACGCTCTCTTGTGGAAGAGTTTTTGCACAGGAACTCTTCCACAAAAGCGTTCTTGCACAAGAAGCTGCCAGTGTAGACGTAGCCCTCCTGAAGGCATCTGGCTACAGACAGGGTTTGTATGCAAGTAGCCTATGCATTGCAATGGTGCCAGCTGAAGTAATTATTGAGTGGCATGGGAAAGTGTCCAACCAGGATGGAAGAAGTAAGCCAGCCCTCCCCAGAAATCTTAATCAGAGAATTAGATAATCTTCAAGAAAGTTTCCTTGAATTCTCTATGGAGGATTCATGGAACATCCTGGTGCACTTAAACTGTTCTGCAGGGCCCCCTCTGCCTAACTGTACAGGGGAATGAGAGGTGACTCCATCTCTACAGGTTATGTCAGTACCTCTTCCTGATTAAAAACATTAAGGGCACATCTACACAGCAGGGCTAAAGCCAAAATAAGCTACGCAACTTGAGCTACATCAATTGTGTTGCTTGAGTCGAAATGATATATAGATGCGAGGCTTATGCATAGTCAGCCAGCTTTTGACCTCTTTCATTTCTTACACCTGAGTCATATTGTCTGATATAGTTTTCTCAATCTTCTCCTATACCCACCTTAGCATGGAAGTCGCCAAGACCACCATGTATGTTGTTTTAGTCTGAAGAATCCTATCAAATTCTTCATAGAACCTTTTCACTTCTTCATCTTCCACAGTGGACGTTGGTACGTAGGCTACAATTATTTTCATGGTGGCCCATTTGCCTACACTCATCGAGAGCACTCCAAAGATGATAAAATTATCCATGAAATGATGTTTCCTGCCACCTACAGGTGCACAATAAATCCAGCTCTCCTGACTTTTCCGTCTGCTGCTCCCAGAAGAATTTGTGATGCATCCTTCCATTTTGCCACAACTTCCTTTTTTTCTTCTGGTTTCAGTTATGGCAAGAATGTCAATGCATATACAATGCAATTCTTCCAGCAATATATCGACCTGTTCATCATTTGAGAAGGATTGCACATTAAGTGTGCCAACATATAAATTAATACAAATGGATGGTCTCAACGATACTGGTCTCAATAATATCATCCAAGTTATGTATAATCAGAAATGGAGATGGGCTGGCCATGTAGCAAGACTGAGAGACAACAGATGGACAGTGCATATACTCCATTGGTATCCATGAGATGTAAAAAGAACAAAAGGAAGGCCTTCAGCATGTTGGGTGGATCCTTTATGGAGGAGTCATGGAAGGACATGGACAAGAACCACACAAAACAAGACGGTAAAAAAGTTGCAATCTGCATCAGTGAAATCACGGATCTTCCAAGTATTCCAAGTAAGTAAGTTGAAATAACTTATTTCGGCTTTTGGGGCTGACTACACAGAAGGAAGTCTGAGAAGGGATGGTTACAGGAGTCAGAGTAAGAAGTCCTCCAGCTCAACATTATTTTGAAATAAAAGCTTTTTATTCCTCACCCCATTAAGTCTCTTTCTTTAGGACCCAAGAAGGAGTGGTTAGTGGCATAGCCCATCCCTTCATTATTTTTTTCATCAATTAGGTCTAACATCGAGTGCTCCAGTTTTGGTTTATTAATTTCTGAATCCACATTTTCTTGTTTACCAAGTATGACCTCCACACCATCTTTGAGATAATCAGTAGGCTTTTATATTTGGACTAATACATATTTTCTGTCTGGTTTTCTTTTATGTGTACCCATCAACATTTATTATTATAGGTTATTGTGGCACTGTGTCACAAGGCCCACATTATCAAAGGTGGGTAATGATTTTGGGTTCTTCAGATTTGTAGGTCCCTATTTGATATGTTGGGCCTGATTTTCAGAACTATTGGGCATCCGCAGCTCCAAATCAGTTCAGCACCTTTGAAAGTCATGCCTGAACTTGGACTCCCAGAAAATGAGACATCCAAAATATAGGGATGTTTGTGAAAACTTAGGCACTAACCAATCTGTGACTCAGTTTCTTCCATGGTAGAACTGGCAAAGCAACATTACTGCTGCCTCCCAGGAGTGTCATGAGGCAAAATTACATGATGTGCAGGTGGTTGCTCAGATACAGAGTGGTGTAAGTGAGCAGGTTATCCCTATTGTGTTGCATTTGCAATCCAAAGACCTTTCCATCTCTCATTCTATCTTCATAATATGCTTTCCTCAGGCCAGGCCTTGTAAAGTTACATTTCCTGCAATTTGTAAGCATCTTACACCTGGTATGTCACTGCACCTCGACTATGTATACTTTGCTACATAACCCATGTGGATGTGGTTTAAAAATGTTTGCAGACAGGAACATTAAAATACTTTTAAATTAAAATAATTACAGGCTTTAGGGTCTCTCCTTCTGACTGGGCTCTTTGCTGAATTGTCATAGTATTAAGGGGTTCAGAGTTTAACCTGTAAACTAGCTTGTATTAGGTACATGTCTAACTCAAATGGCTGGTGAGGATGGCAGGGCATAGTAAAGGTTGTCTGGGATATCTTGGCTCTGCACTTATATATGCTCCAGTGATTGTTTGGCTCATAAGTATGAGTCATTAATTGTTCATACAGCTAGTCTTAATTTTGAACCTGATAGTTTTCAGGTAAGTTTGTGTTCTTTAACTATAACAGTCTACAGCAGACACCAATAATAACTGGGGCTTTTAGATTGGCACATGTCTTCTCCAGTCATGCAGTTGGGGGTAGAGGGCAGCCACCCCTGCCACTATTGCCCTCTGGCCTGGACAGCTGGCAAGTTCAGTGTGGCCAGAAGGACCAGGCATTATGTTCCTCATTCTCCATCCCACCCCTGTGAGATATCAGGAATTAGGATATCTAGGGGCTGTTACTAAGAGAAGCCCTGCCAACACCATTTCATTGGAGCCATGGAAAGATGTAAGGGGCCTCAGAACCATTATGGAGGAATAGGGCTTTCATGAAGATGGTCCTGTATTTCCAAGTGTTTCCAGAGCTCCATGTATATCATAAGTAGTCAGAAGATAAAAGAGAAAGTCCTCTCGTAGATCAGTAATGGGTTAAAAGATAGGAAGCAAGGGGAGGGAACAAAGGGTCAATTTTCACAATGGAGAGAGGTAAATAGCAGGGGTCCCTCACCCTCAGGATCCACACTGGGACCTGTGCTGTTCAACCTATTCATAAATGATCTGGAAACAGGGATGAACGGTGAGGTAGTAACACTTACAGATGATACAAAAGTACTCACAATAATTACATCCAAATCAGACTGCGAAGAATTACAAAGGGATCTCTCTGACTTGGGTGACAGGACAACAAAATAGTGGTTGAAATTCAACGTTGATAAGTGCAAAGCAAGGTAATCCCAACTGTGCATCCAATGGCAATGCATCTCCTTCACCTGCTGGGTTCAGTGTTTCCCCTCTGGCAGATTTGGAGGCCTGGAATAAATCAGTCTCACTTTTGACAGTTTTTATTTCTCAGTCAGGTTTTATTTCTTGATATTGTACAGGGGATGGGGATGTCTCAGGGTAGGTTCAAGTATTACTCTTCATCCAAACCAAAGAAACAGATGTATAACATGAAAAGAGAATATCTTTCCCTGTCCCCTCTGTGGCGTGTTGCTTTCTTATGCTGGCTCCCAGGTGCCAGTCCTTCCCCAAAGAGGCAGATAGTTTGGTTGTGTTTCCTCCAGGGGGAAGTGCAGCTTTCCTCTCAAGAGAAACCTTTTTTTACCTCTTGCAACTAACCCTGCTGCTGCTTGTCTCTCCTTCTCTCTCACCAGAAGAAGTCACAGGAAGCCTTTAACTGTACACAGATGTTCCTAGTTGACCTGAGGTAACCTCTTTTTCAGCTCATAAGGAAAAGAGCCTTTTCCATTCTAGGGCTGAACTTTCCTGCCTTCCACCATGCTTTTGGCCATTTATAAGACCAGGGAGCAGAGGTTGACTGAAGGAAGGGCCTGTGACTGGGGGGCCTATTTCTGCTCCTGTATCCCTTCACACATCCGGGCAGACTTCCACTGGGTGGCATCTGCTGACTTCTAGGGGAAGTGGGCTCTCTGCTCAGTGACTCTGTCCAGGCCCCTCATTTTATCCCTTTGACTTCCACAGCCATCCTGCTTTTTCTTTAATTTGTCCCCCATAAATTATTTGGCATTCTGGGCTGGGGGGAGATCCTTTAGATGTAAATGTGCTTATGCCTGGCCATCTCCCAAACTCTAATAGGACCACTCTTTTACTGCTGTCAGGTCTGACTTTGTCATAATTCAAAATGATGGAGTCTAAGTAAGTGTTACTACTCAAGCAAGATCTTAGAGTCATTGTGGATAATTATTTGAAAACATTTGCTCAATGTGCAGCAGTAGTCAATAATGGTGAGAAATGTTACATAGGAAAAACCTAGATAATAAGAAATAAAATATCATAATGCTACTATATAAATCCATGGTATGCCCATACCTTCAATAACACATGCAATTGTCATTGCCCCATCTCAAAAAAGATATATTAGAACTGGAAAATGAACAGTGAAGGGAAGCAGAGTAGGGGGAGAGAACAGCTTCTATGTAAGGAAAGATTAAAAAGACTGGGCCTGTTCATCTTAGAAAACAGACAACTAAGGCGGGCTATGATAGAGGTCTATAAAATCATGATTGGTGTGGGAAAAGTGAACAGGGAAGTGTTATTTATCTATTCACATAACACAAGAATTAGAGGGTCACAATGAAATTAATAGACAACAGGTTTAAAGCAAACATAAAGAAGCATTTCTTCACACACCACACAGTCAACCTGTGTTGCCAAAAGTATAACTGGGTTCAAAACAGAATTAGATAAGCTTAAATTGCCAAGCCCTGGCTGCCAACTGCCAGAAGCTGGGACTGGACAATAGGAGATGGATTATTCAAGATTGTTTTTTCAGCTCATTCCCTCTGACGCTGACCACTGCCAAGATAGGATATTGGGCTAGATGGACTCTTGGTCTCACCTGCTATGGCCTCAAATCTTATATAGTCTGTGTGAAGAATTCTAGCTTCTTCCAAGGAGGATGGCTAATCCTGACCCCGATAAAGAACCCAGATAATTTTCCCTCCTGCTATGGTTTGTCCTACCAAAAGTTATGTTCTGGGCACAGATATTTAAGAATTCTTGATAGCTTCATTTACTGTGGTTTGTGAAGTTTTCTCCACTCTAACGACACTATAAGAGACTCCACAAACATTACTGTGAAATTAAATGTGGTGTCATAAATATCTGTTTTTAATAGCACACACTGTATTAAATTCCCCCTCCTTAAATGAATGATATATTTACAATCTTAACACCGGTTTAATGATTTATTTTGTCTGGCAATTAGAAAGATCTTTATAGCTTCAGTCTGTGCACAGCAAATGCTTTCACTCCCCATTACCGCTCAGCAAATTCAATTACTTTGTGGTTCAGAGCTTTCTTGCTCTTTACCTGGCAGAAGACTGCAGTTAGAGAGCCAAAGAATCCTTTCATTTGCAGTTGTAAGTGTTGAGCTGCTTTATTTTCCCTTGAGAAGTACCCCACACAGGTTTTATTAGAAATTATTCTTTTCCTTATCACTCTTCCTCCGTTGTGCTTGGTACTTTGAGAATTGGAAAGTCTAATTTGGTTTGTTGCTGTTAAGCTTCTCTCATAGATGTACATATAAAGGTAATTAGGAGATAGCACCAGATTGTGAAATCTCGGAGTAAAATAAAGAACTATAGTCCATTCAAAATTGGTTACCAAAGCCAAATATCTCATTACCAGTGCTTTAATAGAATACATGTTCAGATTCACTCTGTAACAAAAGTCTCAGTAGGGATCCATCCCTGCCTACCTACATTCCATACACATTGGGGTGGTAACATTAGAGCTGGTGAAAACATAAAGTACAAAAACAGGCCCATTTATGTTTTTCCAAACTTGTCCATGGAATTCATTTGAGCCACTTTCTTTTCTTTTTTTAATTTTGAAAATATGAGCTTTGAAAATGAAACATTTTGAATTTTGAAAGTGAAATTTTCATTTTAGAAATGTGTTTGGAACCTCCTTTCACTAAGTGATGAAGCCCAGCCAATCAAAACTGGCAATGTAAAACAATCCCCTCAGCCAAACAGAAATTCACAAACAGATAAATTGCAAAATGGAAACTGTTAATAACATTTAAATATATTTGCATAAAGTTTTTGGAGGTTTTTTAAATAACAAAAAGGCAACATTTACTGAAAATGTTTTTCATTCAAAAATTTGTGTAGCGTCTCGTGAAAGCCCTTTGCATTTGGATGAATTTCACTCTACCCCACTGCATGCTATTAGACTAAACAATTATTTCAAAGTTGCATTATTAATGCAATGTTGATATTGACTTGTATATAGAATACATATGACTGAGAAATACACAGATGGTAAGCTAAAGCAGCTGGTAACAAAATCGCCAGGCTATGCCAAATGCTCTAGTAACTATATTTTACTTTCATTTTAACATTTTCTCTTTATCAGGTAGTATTCATTAGAAATAAAGCAGAAGGAAGTGCCACGAAAAAAAATTATGTAAAAATCAGTACACATAACCAGGAGAAAGCAAGTATCTAATTTTCTCATCGAAAGCATTCTGCTGAGTTTTCGTGATAAGTACAAGGAATACAAAAATCTTCAACCTACTCAGTCTGAGATTTTTCAGGGCTTTTAAATTAATTTCTTTCATGCATGTTGGGAAGAGAGATATAAGAATGGCAAGTTCACTTTGCTGCTGACTCAGAGTGAAACTCCAATAACTCTCCTCAAGTTATGTCTTTCCATCCATGAGTCTGTCCAGCGTACTAGTTATACAGATTGTATCCTTCACCATTGTGACTGAGGCTGGAAGTGCTGAAGTGGCCACAGGGACAATTTGCAATATTAGCACCTTATGATTTTACCGTGAGTCTTGTGAAACTTTGTGTTTTAATTAAATCCCCTGCCCAGGAGGGTGATGTAGTGAAGATCTCAGCTCTCATTAAAAAAAAAAAAAAGAAGATTAAATGTCTAGTGTTCATCATTGCAGAGTGAAGCTGGATTATTATTATTATTTGTATTCCCACAGCACCTACGTACCCTAGTCATGGACCAGGGCTCTACTGGGCTAGGCCCTATGCGAACACAGAAGAGAAAGACAGACCCTGTCCCTGTCCCCAAGAGCTTACATGATGTGACCTAAGACACTATAGAGGCTTGGAAACTGGAGGACACATAAAAAGAACTCAACATTGAATAAAAAACTCAGTCATGATTTTGGAGGTCTGACACAGGAGATTTGAGTGATTGGGGTTAAGAGTCCTGCCACTGTTTATTCACTGAACAGTGACTGTTTGATTAAGGAGTAACATTGACAGGATCCCAACTAATCTCCTCCTCCTGGCAGGTATGGGAACCAAGAGGCAACACGATATTGTCATGGCTAAATCCAATGTTTACAACAAACATGAGGGACAACGATAAATGTTTTCGCTTAATTTTATCAAAGATGGTGACTCCTACTACTGCTGCAGCTCTGCTATTGGCAGAATTCAACACGTGGCCAAAGGAGTTCAAGTGTCTTCAAAATACATAAGAATGATACAAACAACAGCAACCAAATAGACTTTACATCTGTGTAGTCCTAAGATTTGCCAAGGTAGAGAGTAAATTTGGAGCAAAATAGTTGCAGCCAATTTTGAGGGACATACAAATTTAAAGAGTTAAAAGAGCCAGGCAAACTGGGAGCTTCGAGGCAGAAATCAGTAGTGAGGGAATGAATTATATGGAATCTGTTTGGGTCAAAATCACTTTGGGGGAAAAATGGTAACAGAGATGCCAAGGGAATAGTATTTGGGGTCTGCTACAGACCTGATTTGAATATGGATAGAAACCTCCTCAATATTTTCATGAAATAAATACTGCTAGGAACCGCATGATTATGGGAGACTTTTAGATCGCCCAATTTAGAATGAACAGACAAGTGCTACTAATAATGGTAGGGCCCAGCTATCCGGGGATGTTGCAACTGACAGATTTCTTCACCAACAGCCCTCACGCAACAAGAGGTGATGCCATTTTAGATTTAGTGTTGGTAAACATTGAGGACCGCATAGAAGAACTGGCTGTGAGGCCCAACCTTAGTTAATGTACTTGATACTAAATTAAATGCAGGTTATACTAAATGGAAGGATACAGAAAAATAGATCTGCAGCTCAGATCCTTGATTCCAAAAGGGCAAATTTTAACAAATTAAGGAAATTAGTTAGGGAAGTGAACTGGACTGAAGGACTTAAGGGTCTTACTGTGGAGGAGGCATGGAATTACTGAAGTCAAAGTTGCAGAAACTATCTGAACTTGCATCCTAATCAAGGAGGTGGGGGGATTGTGAGGAGGATTGCAGAACAAACTGGATAAACAAGCACTTCAATCAGATTATTAAGAGAAAACAGAAAGCCTACAAGGCATGGGGGAAGGACTGGATCAGCAAGGACAGATATGTCTTTCGTTCAGAATATAACCAATATTCAATCTAGACAAAGGAAAAGCAATAGATCTAATCTACCTGGTTTTCAGAAAAAACATTTCATACCATTCCACATGGCAAAGTATTAGTTACATTGGAGAAGAAGGGGATTAATACAAGAATCAAAGGGTGTATAAGAAACTGGTTAAAGGGGAGAGTAAATCAGACATGCTGAAAGGCAAGCTGTCAGGCTGGTGAGATATTACCAGTGGAGTTCCTTGAGGATCAGTTTTGGAACCAATTTCATTTAACATTTTCATTGGTGACCTTGGCACAAAAAAGTGCAGGTGCTAATGAAATTTGTAAATCACACAGAGTTGGCAGATACTGTCAATATGGAAGATGATCATAATATAATACAAGAAGATGTGGATGACTTTGAAAACTTCAGTAATAGAAATAGGATAACATTTAATACTGCAAAGGGACTAACAATGGGAATTTTTGCTATAAACTAGGGATGTATTCATTGAAAGCAACAGAGGAGGCAAAAGATCTGGTTGTATGTGTTCATTGCTAGATGTCTATGAGCTGCCAATGTGATGTGGCTGTGTAAAAGACTAATGCAGTCCTAGGATGCATCAGGTGAGATATTTCCAGTAGAGACAGGGAAGTTTTATTGCTATTATATAAGACACTGGTGAGATCTTATCTGATATACGGTGTGCAATTCTTGTCTCCCATGTTTAAGAAAGATGAACTCAACCTGGAACAGGTGCAGAGTAGGGATACTAGATGATCAGTGAAATGGAAAGCCTACCTTATGAGAGGAGATTTAAGGCTAAGGAGAGATATGATTGCTCTGTATAAATATATCAGAGGGATAAACACCATATAGGGAGAAGAGTTATTTAAGAAAAGGGCCAGTTGTTGCACAAGAACAAATGGATATAAATTGTGCATCAGGAAGTTTAGGCTTGACATTTGATACATTTCATCAGAGCAGTGAAGTTCTGAAAAAGAACCTTCCAAAGGGAGTCATGGAGGCAAAAAGCCTAACTTATTTTAAGACATAAATTTATGGAGGAAATGGCATGATGAGACTGCCTACAAAGGCATATTGCCCATGTGTGACTGCTATTAGCAGTATTTCCAAGGGCTGGAGATGGGGCACTAAAGAGGACAAACTGAATTTCTACAGATAATTCTTATGATGCTATATAATTGAAGATGTCCATTTGTATCACTGCGTTATACAATTTTATATATTTTATTTTATATATTTTATTCATTTATATATTTATATATATAATATTAACAAATCTTATATAAGATTTATCATGTACGGTGTCCCTGGAAAAGTTACAAGCTGTTAAATATGATTATTCTGGTTAAATCGTAGAATCATAGAGCTGGAAGAGACCTCGAAGTCATCAAGTCCAGCCCCCTGCCCAAGGCAGGACCAATCCCAACTAAATCAACCCAGCCCAGGGCTTTGTCAAGCCGAGACTTAAAAACCTCTAGGGATGGAGGTTCCACCACCTCCCTGGGTAACCCATTCCAGAGCTTCACCACCCTCCTAGTGAAATAGTTTTTCCTAATATCCAACCTAGACTTCCCCCACGGTAACTTGAGACCATTGCTCCTTGTTCTGCTACCTGTCACTACTGTGAACAGCCTCTCTCCATCTTCTTTGGAACCTCCCTTCAGGAAGTTGAAGGCTGCTATCCAATCCACCCTCTCTCTCCTCTTCTGCAGACTAAACAAACCCAAATCACTCAGCCTCTCCTCATAGGTCATGTATCATCACTGTGTCTGAAGTTATAAATATTTGCTATGTATTTGTATCTTAAATATGTTTGTTATTGGGATGACACCTACAACGTAGTTTACATTCAGTCTCACCAGCCCTTTTTTGCATTTCTACAATAATTACACATTGGAAACCATATTTCACTATCTCTGTATTCAGTACAAACATAATTTGTAACCCAACACCAGTTAAGTTGATTGCAATGAGCAAAACACCACGAAATCTGCTGAATATCAAGCATATCTAAGCAAAGTAGGAGCAAACTGTATTTACATAAATACACCCAGGGTGTTTTCCTTCTCGTAGCTAGCTATCAGGAAAGCATTCATTCAGACCCTAATTATACGTGTAAGGGCATGTGATATGGACATGTGATCACAGACCTCATATTGGTCAATAATTTTCCTTACACAGCGGCTATAGGCATTGTTTGGAACAGTAACTTTCCATGTACATGGTAGAGGACATATATAAAGACACCTGAGACATCTCCTTTTTGCCTCATTCCTGCTCTAATTTTCTGGACAGTGGATTGACAACTAACAGGAGTATTTTGAGCTATGGACTGAGGACCTTCAAATCTTTTGGAAGTCACCAGAGAGACTTTTGCAGGCTACAAACCCAATATAAAAATTTTACAAATATTTTTATGTATATGATCTTTTTAACAATTTCGCTCATCTTTTCTTGTATTAATAAATTTTTAGTTAGATTACTAAGGCTTGGCTGACAGTGTAATATTTGGGTAAAATCTGAAATATGGAGTGACCTGAGTGTCTGACCATTTGGAATTGGTGGAAAATCAGCTATGGTAAACTGGGTTTTTAGTAACCTCCCTCCATATTAAACCAATGTATCTGGCTAGCAACCAAGAGCTGGAATACCTAGGGGGACAGCGAGACCAGGGGAAATCCCCCTCTTCTCCAGGCCCGACTCCCAACCCTACCACTTCTTGCTTCTACCGTGCTTCTTCCCATCCCTGCTCCGCTCCACTCCACTCATTTCCCATGCTCCACCCCTGCCCCAAGTCTGCTCTGCCCCCAGTGTGACCCGGCTGGGAGATGGTGGCAGAGCAGAGCAGTTTGCTACTTCTTTCTGCTTCCCACAACTACTGTTGCCATGGAAGTGTGTAGGTGTCCAGCCCCTCTTTCTGACCTGCACTAGGCCTTCCAGGAAATCCCCCAGGCCTCCCTGAGCCCCATGAGCTAAACTCAGTATGGGGAACAGTCCTATCCATAGAATGGTTATGGTGGCTGCCAGCGACCCCCCAAAATCACAGGGCCTGGGGCAGCCACCCGGAACCATCCTATGGACTGCTCTGCCTAAAGGGGACAGTATTTGGCTTCTTGTTAACCACTGTGGTGTTACAGAAGCTATTTGGTTTGATGAATCTAATTGTAAAATAAGTTTTGGGGATTGCTTGCTCTGTTTCTTGCTATCTGCAGTGAGTGTGACATTCTTAGTGTGGCCCATCCCAAGCATCAGGTAACAATTTTTTCTCAGGAGTCTGGTTGGCAGGTCTTGCGCACATGCTCAGGAGCTTACTGAGAGGCATAGTTTGGGTTGGGAAGGAATTTTCCTCAGATCAGATTGGCAGGAACCCTGGGGAACTTTACTTTCCTCTGAAGTGTGGGTCCTGGGTCACTTGCTATTTGAACTAGAGTAAATAGTGGATTCTCTATAACATGAAGTCTTTAAATCAAGATTTGAGGTCTTCAGTAACTCAGACAGAGGTTAGGGGCCTACTACAGGAATGGGTGGGTGAGATTCTATGGCCTGCAATGTGCTGGAGGTCAGACTAGATAATCATGATGGTCCCTTCTGTATTTAAATTCTGTGAGAAAGTTTAAATGTGGTTTATAAAGGCCTATCCTACAAAACCTTGGGTAAAGTTAAAACTATGCATATGTAATGAGCTCTGGTAAGGTAAATGGAACTAGTCACAGTGCATAAAGTAAATACAACCATAAGTGTGTTTGCAGCGTAATTAAATGTGGTCTAATTTTTGAAACTGCCGAGACCTTCATTGGGATTTGTGGGTGCTTAAAACTTCTGAAAATCTGGTCACCTATGTACGAATCTAACTTTAGGCATCCAAGTTTGAAAATGTGGGACTTGGTTGTAGTAAGTAGCTTTCCCTATTTGAATTAACAAAATTAACCTAACCTGTGGAAAATAACTTTGGCATAAAGGTTGTATATGCTTCTATCAGCCACTGTTGCCCTCTTTGTCTGGCTCTTCCTTTTCTGTTCTTCCATGAATACAAGTCGACATCACACCCATTCCATTTTGTTGAGAGCACATTCTTTCCATTTCTGGCCAAACAGTCTTGTCATGGGATCAGCCCAACATTTTCAGTCTACCCAGCAGTTGTTTGTGGGCTCATGGGATCCAATCACTAATGTGGGGTGTCCACATACATGATCTGCCCATATCCGCTTTGTGTCATACATCACTTGTATTATACCAGTCTATCGGTCACTTTTTTTAAACCCATGGGGCAATAATTTTCCACAATACACATGAGCTCCAATCAATACATTCCCATGCACATAATATAAATAGAATAATTACATAGAACTAATTATTAACTTAAACTGCTCGTGAGATTTCTGTATCTTCCAGACATTTACTTTTATGCTTCATTAAACTACAAACATTGTATGAGCTCTGTGTGGCTTGAAAACCTGTCTCACCAACAGAAATTGGTCCAATAAAAGATATTACCTCAGTCACCTTGTCTCTCTGGAAGAGAAAAAGGCATCACTGCAGATTTCCCCAGATGCCTAGTAATATGAATGGCACAGAAATAGGATTAAGAAAAAAATATTTTCATGGAAGTGCAAGCCAGAGTCTTTAGTAGCTGCCATCAGACTGGCCTATTGTAAAGTTCAAACGAGGCAGTGAAGTATGAACTTAAGACTGTCTGAATCTCAAATGCAATTATAGAAACTGGCTCCAAGCCTGGAGCACCATGGGGAAAAATTAGTGGGAGCAGAGCACCCACTGGCACCAAGCTCCCCTTTCTGTCCCCTCCCCCTCTGACTGTCATGAGCCAGCAGCCCCACACATACCAACTCCTCCCTGTCCCTCCCAGCACACCCACAACACTGTGAATAGCTGATTCATGGCATTTATAAGGTGTTAAAGTCCTTCCACATGACAGGGAAAGTAACTTGGGGTGAATTTCTGACTTCCTGAATGTAAGCTACCAAGAAGAATCAAACTCTTCTTTGGATAAACATCATTCACCAAACTCAACAAAGACTGACTAAAAAATAATTAACTTAAAGATACATGGATTAAAGAAAGAATATCTAAGCACATGTGACCTACCTTTGCCTTTCCTGTTAGCAAAGAGCTTACAAGGAAAACTTGTTTTTCAAAGCAAATCCTTAATTCTCACCAGCTGTTTCAGTAGCACACTGTTCAATGTCTGGCCTACCAAACCAAGCCACCGTGAATTCAGGAGGGAATGTGTCTCTGTGTTTTTAACGGGACTTTGTTCAGACTAAATTAAAGCTATCTCTTTGAAATCACATGCTTTAAGCCCAGGGAAGTGTGAATTCAATACACTGTAGAGTTTGGCTGATTTGTCATTAAAAATGACCAATAAAACATTGGGAGTGGTTGTCTCTGTGACCACAGCAAGGGAGAGAGTTGGAGTTAAGGATCTCAAGTATCAATTATTCATGTCCACATACCTTTAGTGTTATGTCATTCTTGAGGTCCATAAGGGGTTGTGCATTTTGCACAGACAGAGCAAAATTCAGTCCATTGCTTCTGTCAGCACAAATAAAGGAAACATGCAGTTATGGTCCTTGGGGTCCATTTTTCTTTCTTTGTCGACTCCATCAAAGTAAATACATCTACCCTTCCTCCACATAGCTTAAGCTATGTGTGACAGGATCCCCAGGGTTGAGCCCGGGACTCTGATACTGTTGTTCCCCACTCACTCTGTGGCCTGAGCTCTCACACAATGCTTTACTACTGACAAACAGTGAACATCACCAGGCACTGTTATCACTCAACACAATCACCTGTGGAGCCCCACACCAAGGTAGATTGCATGAATGCTCCCAGAGCCACTCATGAATCACACTGAGAAAATCATCAGCCAAATCCCCCAACTCCCAGCTTTGTACCTCAGGAATATAATGTCTTGCACTGCCGAAGTTCCTTTGAATACTGCAAGTTTATTAGATTCAGTACTTCATCAATGAAAAGTGGACATACACCAGCCTTTGTAAACCTGAACATATTTACCAAGCACTGCAGGCCAACTCACTGGTAAAGCAAGTAAGCAGTAAATCAAGTTTATAGATTATTAAGTGTATATAAGTGATAGGCAAAAATTCAGAGACGTTACTAAAAAAAAAGAAAATATAAGCACGTACATTAGTCAGTATTTAGAACAAACAATGTTCTCACCCCACTGGATGTTACAATCTTTTGTTTTTCTCTTAAATCTGGGCCAGTCTCCTCTCTTGAATTCTTCTGTGTTCTGGTTCCTTGTAGCATACGTAAGGAGAGGAGAAAAGGTGAAACATAGGGCCACTGTTTTTTGTTTTATACCCTTAGTCCATATTCTTGAAAAACACAAGGCCAGGCATGTTTGGTGGACACTGCTGGGTCACCAGGGAAGGCTGAGCAATTCCCCTGGTTTGGCCTTGTACAAGTGAGTCATGGTGTTGTAGCTCCCTTGCTGGACAATGGCTGTTGATGGTGTTTTGACACTCCCCCCCCATCTTTGGGGAGCTAGTATCTGGGTTCTTCCCAAGCCTACAGAATATTTTAGTGACAGCCATACAACACAATTCTCATACCTTCATATACATGCATGATGAACATATTTAGATAGAACAGTGAGTTGTAGCAGATGCAATCCTTTTCCCCGATACCTCACATGGCATGCTCTATATGAAATATCTCAATTATATATAAATGAGGACTGTGTGGGTTACAGGGCATCAATGGAAAGTGGATATACACCAGCCTTTGTAAACCTGAGCAGATTTACCAAGCACTTCAGGCTGCTGTGGAGAGTAGAGTGATACTCCATGTTCATAAACATATGAACCTGTATGGTACCTACTAGGAATGTTAAATTTAGTTTAATCAACTAATCAACTATTCGATGGATTTTCTGACAAGTCGATAAGCGGGGGAGCCTCAACAGGGTTAGCGCCCGCTCCGGGATTGGGTGCGAGCCAGGAATCAGCTGATTCCCGGCTCGCACCCAGTCCCCACTACCTCCCTGCCTCCCCTGCCCCCGCAGCTTTTAAGCCAGCTCCGCCCAGCACCGGCTCCTGCTCCCACTACAGACTAGTCACTTACATCCCTAGCACTGCCTTCATCAGTGCATAGAGAAAGGACCCCAAACCTGGTGCACAATTGAACCCGACCCTGACCCTAACCCTAAGCCCCCACCCCTCCAGTTTGGGGCGGGCTCCCGCACACACTATCCCACTGTTGAAGATGGAGGAGGGTTGGTCTGGGGGCGGAGAGGAGCAGGCAAGCCAAGGGATGACAGGGGGAGTGGAAGGGGACTAAATTAGTGCCCCCCTACTGTGGTGCCCGGGAGCAATGATCCCCCCACATCCCCTTTGCTACATCAGTGAATGTAAGAGATGAACTTACCTGTTAAAATAACACTCAGAAAAACTTTTAAATAAAACTAACACACAACACGAGAATCGCCCTCACTTTCTTGAAGGCACTTGAAGCAATAAGTAGCCTAAGGCTGAGGATACACTGCAAGCGAGGCTTTCTGTCTGCCACGAGAACTTTTTCCTTCAGGCTGCCGTGAGATTCTATCCTTAAGTAAAGGAGAAAGGTCTCTCTGAGCTGCTCTTCCAAATTTCACACAAGCCATTCAACTGAAGCTATAGATGTCAAGATTCGAGGCCAGCCTTGCCTTTGGCAGACTGCCTCGCCAGGTTTTCACAATCACAACATCTGAACACGTATAAGACTTTTAGTTGAGAAAGCCATGTTAATCCCAAGTCTCTGCTATGACTGGGAAATGTGAGTCACCTGTAGAAAACACCAGCATTTTCTTTGGAAAATCCACAACAAAACATGGAGAGAATCAATCACCTCAGTAATACCAACTCCTTCAGAATTGAGGCCCAGATTATCCAGTATGAGCTGAGGTAGACACTGTGTGCACATGTCTAATATATTTTTACCTGTCCAACTTGCCAAAGGAGAAAGGAAACAGGGAAGCCAAAAGGAATGGTTGAGAGCAGTGTTTGTCAACCTTTTTTAATAAAGTACCCCTTTAAAAATTATAAGTACTCCCTTGAAAAAAAAATTATAAGTACCCCCAGTACCTACAGTTTTCAGACACAATTTTTTTTTCTTACCATTGCAACACATTTGTTTAAACAACTTAATCATAGCTGGGTGGGCGATGAAATTTTTGGGTGTAAAAAAGTACGAAAATAATAAAGCGCTGTAAAACTTAACACAAAAATTCAGTTTTCTCCAAATGTCAGTTGTGTTGACGTACCCCCCCAGACTTCTCTTGAGTACCCCTAAGGGTACTCGTACCACAAGTTGAGAAAAACTGGTTTAGAGCAGTGTTTCTCAACTTTTTTTTATAAAGTACCCCTTTAAAAATTATAAGTACCCCCAATGCACCCATCCCTTCCCCAAAGCCAGACATCCCCAGCCCCCCTGTTCCAACCTAATGCCCCTCATCCCCTGGAACCCTCCCCCTGCTCTAACCCAATGCCCGTTCCCCAGAGCCAGGCACCTCCAGCCCCATCCGCCCTTCTCCCACTCTAACCCAATCCCTCTCCCCCTTCCGCCGAGCCAGGCACCGGAGGTACGGGTAACCCTACCTTTAAAGTGGCTGTTCCCGCTGCCTGGCCCTGCCTCGGAGGCTAGATTGCACAGGGAGCATGTGGCCCGACAGCGCCAGTGTAATGTAGAAAGCTGCTACCTTATAGGATTGTGCTGCTGGTAGCATTTTCTTATGTGTATGATCATAAGGAAATGCTCCTATAGGAAACTGCTACCAGAAGTAGAACAATCCTACAGGGAGCAGTTCCATACACTCGCCGCAACGCGTGCGCTCTGCTCCCACCCCAGCCCGGCACCCCCCTAGCATGGCGCCCGGGGGCAACTGCCCGCCGTACACCCCTTGCTACGCCTCTGCCGTTATATGGGCAATATGCACACTTCACATCTTGTTCTTCCAGTGTTCAGAAAAGGAAAATCATCTAGAAATTATAAAGCTACATCTGCAGTCAATGAGGACACTGGTCAGTTACCCTTCTAGATGTGTCTTACATCTAGGATGATTTCCTGCCTTAGCATGCCATTCCAACCTACTCTGTGATGTTGTTTTCAGCTGCCATTGATGTGAAATAAAAGCAATCATCACCATGAAGAATCGGTTCTTAGACTCCAAGTAGAATAGGATAAATCCTGTCTTGAAACTAGCTTAACTTGACCACTCACGTGTTTAAGGACTCTTCTACTTTTTTGTTCCTAGATAAGGACATAACTTCTTAGCAATGTAGGTTTAATTATTATAATTTTAGTACTTTTTCTTTAGGTCCTCATATTTTGTCATTTTTGAAAGTACCTACCCTCACGGTGATCCAGTTTTCAGCTGCACCCAGTAATGAATCATTTTTTATGTATTCTGCAGCTTGCGAGGAAGTTGAATCTAACATGGTTGTACAAAGCTATCAGGAATAGTGCTTATCTCTACAACGATGTTTATCAAAAATTTGAAACACTGTTATATACTTTCTGAATATAATTATGTAATTAAGATGTAACTACATTGCTTAGACATAAATGAGTACAAAGATATAATTTATCTGTATGTATATATCTTATACTGAAATAACCTCAGGAAATATTCACAGTGCAACAGATGGGATTTTCACATGTTATTCCTCCCACGTATACAGATAAAAATGTACACAGCACCTTTGGTCTCGAAGGAGTCAGGTGCACTTACTAATAGCAAACAAGGAAAACATGTAAAACAATAAATATCTTCAAATAAGGTAGTGTGCGTTTTCCATATTGGCCCAGTCATCATCAATATATGCACCTTTCTAGTAATAAGAGCAAAGAACTGAAAAACAGCAGCTCCTAGCTCCGATCCTGCCTCGTCATGTGATCTTGGCACAAGTCACTTATCACTCACCTTCTGCTTCAGTTTTGAAGCAAAATGGGATAACACCTTCCTCCCAGGGCTGCTGTGTGTGTTAACTTAGCGAATGCTTGTAGAGATCATTGTGATTCTTGGGAAAAATCATCATAGAAGGGAAAAGTATTATTATTTTATTGTATTATACTCAGGAATGTTCAGCACAAAACAAAAGCACAGACTCAACATATTGCTTTAAAGCTCTATTGAGTATATACAGTGGATCTGAGCTTTATACAAACAGTAGGAATTTGTCTGTGTAAGAACTGCAAGATTGGGGCCAACATTTGCCAAATGATATTTAGTGGACAATTGTGAAATAATCATGAAAAAAGAGACAGGATAATCTAAGAACTTATTTAATGTGCATCTTTTCTATAGAAATAGATATTTACTACTAAAATAAGACTCCATAATAAACCGATTATAACATCGGTTACACTATTTTTAGATCATTTAAAGAGAATGGCTAGGTGTTTACCTTACAGTAACTGTGGTTCTTCAAGATATGTTGTCCCCACAGATACCAAGCTTAGTGCACATTCACTCCATGTTCTTCTAAATCTCTATGGACAATCTCTCAAAGAAGAACATTTGTTAGGGGTAATAATTAAGTTTTCCTTTTTAAAAATATATTTAATAGCAGGATTATGTGGTGCTCCATATAAACCCCCAGAGAAAAACCTTTGTTACAAGGATTAAGTATTTATCCTCCCTCACAAGCACTCTCATGAACATGTATTTTACAATAATCTGGCAAGATGAATTACACAAAATAGGGTTTTATAGAAGTAAATGGAAACTGAAGAACTATTTTTGCAGCAAACTAAGCTGGAAAAGATTTGGCCTTATTATGGAAAAGAAAACAGTCACCACAAATTACATACAAACCTGTAATCAATCTAGTGCAGCTTCCATGAGGAACAGGCTATGTCGCTTTCACTAATGCAGGACTTTTTTTGTTTTTGTTTTGAGGAAACTGTTTCTGGGCCTGATCCTGTTAGGCGCTGCATGATTCCTGTGCTGCACAGACCTTGAGAATCAGATTTTGCAGATTTTAAATGTTTGCTGTCATGTCAATTGATATGATCCAGGGGGTTAATTTGAATATATTCAAACTAGGGCTGTCAATTTATCTACATTAACACCTGCGATTAATGCAGGGCACGATTAACGCGTTAAAAAAATTACAGCGTTAATCACAGGCGTTAATGCTGCGCTGCTCCTTTGAAGCGCCACTCTGGCACTTCAAAAGGGCAGTGCATTAGAAGCCTGTGATCAGCTGGAGGCCCCAGCTGATCCCCAGTTCTGTGTTCCGCTGCCCCTTTGAAGTGATGTTCTGGTGCTTCAAAGAGGCAGTGCTGCACGGAGCCCGGGGTCAGCTGGGGACTCCAGCTGACCCCGGGCTCCCACGGTGCTGCCCCTTGGAAACACCAGGGCGGCCTTTCCAAGGGGCAGCACTGCTCGAAGCCAGGGTCAGCTGGGGACTCCAGCTGATCCTGGGCTCCTGCGGTGCTGCCCCTTTGAAACGCCGCCGCTGCATTTCAAAGGAACAGCACACGTGATTAATCATATGATTAATTGCAATTACATTTTTTAATCACACAATCGCAATTTTTTTTAATCGCTTGACAGCCCTAATTCAAACTATTGTAATTATGTTAGGTCTTCTACAGATATGATGCACTGTAAACATCTATACTCTTTAGATATGGCATAACATAGGACAATAAAGCAAAAAATATTTTGTAAAAATACTAAAGCCACTCTGACATAGTGACTATAAGACAATGTGGCTACCATCTGGGGAGGCTGCCCAGCCATTATCAGCCAGAGCAGAAATATTGCTATAGATCCTTAAGCCTAGTGAATCACAAGGGAAACATGGAAGTTGATAATGACAAAGCAATGACAAGATAAAAGGCACTCTCACACAACATGGTAAGTGAAATGCTGTGCCAAAATTAGAACTGATCTTCAAATTCTGGCAACTGCCCACAATACTCAATGACTTTAAAGGGTTTCTGCATTTCACCCATTTGCTCCACATTGAGCTCTTCTGCCGTTTTTACTTGCCACAATGCATAAAAAGTATTTGACCTCCTAGCCCAGACTTAGAGCACAGTGGTAATAGTTCTTTGGGAGGCATAATTCCCCATCCTTGCAGGAGCAGTAGGACAGACAAAGACTACAGACACTGGCATTTTTAGCAGTGATCTTTAGGCCTGCTTACGACAGATCTAATAGGCATAAGTTTAAACCAGCCAGTGGTTGTGGAAGCTTCATCTATGCTAGCAGTAGCACCGGTAGGTCTGTGTGAGCATTAGCAATAAGGGAAAGTTTTCCCAGACAACCTGGATGGAGGGTCTCAGCAGGAACATGCAGAGAAGGAGACATTATAATGTTGCACTTAAACATACAGTGAAAAAAAACTGTCAAAGCTTGGAAAAAAACAATTGTACATATCAGGATGACACAATGTGAAATGATAGGGACCAAATTTTGTTGATGACATCAGTGTAAGTCTGTGGTAAATCAATGGCATTCTGTGCTGGGAATTTCACAGGGTATGTTTCCATGGCAAATCCCACCTACCCCAGGCACAGTGAGTCTCAGTACCCAGCTCTACAGACTTGGGCTCATGGCTTCCCTAGGGGTATGTCTACATTGCAACGCTATTTTAGGATACTGGAGTATCCCGAAATAGCTATCCCGCATCTTCATAGCATGCCCATTATTTCAGGCTCGCTATTCCAACATCCCTGTAAACTTCATGCCACGAGGAGTAAGGGATGTTTTGGAACAGTGCTTTGTTTCAAAATTTGGTGTTCTATAGCCAGCACCAAATGATGAAATAAGCTATTTCAAAATAGCATCAAAATAAGATACATAATTTGCATAGCTTATTTCAGGTTATGTTGCAGCGTAAATACACTGCTAGAGCCCAAGCCTGAACATCTCCATGGCTATTTTAAGTGCTATAGTGAGAGTCCTGCAAGCCTGAGTCTGTAGACACAGGCTTTGAGCTTCCCTGCTATAGGAAGACATACCCATAGGCAGGGCTTGACGAATGGCGGCGAAACCACTTGCCAGCCCCGTACTGCGCATGTGCAAGAGCCGCAATGTGCCTGCACGCACCGTGAATGAGCGGGGCATGCAGCTGAAATCTACACGCCACGGGCGAGTAGATTGTATGGTTTGTTGAGCCCTGCCCATAGGGACCACAGATCAACATGCACTTGATTTTAAATCCACGGGGAGTTAAGCAAATGCCTAAACTTAAGCTTTAATGCTTTCTGGAATAGGGGCTAGGTGGGGGTTTGGGACTGAGCATATATGTTTTAATGAATAGATAGATAACATGAACATTTGCCTTATGCACTGAATTCACTAGAGTTACTCCAGATTACACTGGTAAAAGTGGCAGTAGAATTTAGCTCTATGTCTCCAGGCCTACAGAGAGCTTAAATACATTTGGCTGTTTGTGGCAATATCACTACTTTAAATTAATTAAAGCAGCTCCATGTTCCAGACAATGGGACTGCTCCTTTAAATATCGGCCGAACTTCTGCTGTTGGTATCAGGGGAAGCAGGATCATTCCCCAAGAAAATGATGTTTGGAAGCTGAGCTCACCCGATATTTACAAAAAAAATCTCTCTGACCCCAACTATATCCTCAAGGGCAAAGCAGAAGCATCCAAAGGCACAATCTGAGTGATGTCTAGTATGGACCAAAGATTGTGTTACACCCAGAGCAGGTATATTTAAATATGTCAATGAGATGAAAGGAGCCAGATGCAAGCCTCATGGGCAAACAAAGTAAAGGTAAGACTAGATCTCATGTAAGCCTTCAACAGTCTGATTCTCTGCCAAAGTGTGCTGTACCTCATAAAAAATTGCCTTACTCTAAAAAGTTATCTGAAAGACCTCTGGATGGCTGTCAACTTAACATCATCTGTATCTGCTCCTTCAAAGCATTCTCTTTAGCTCAATGTAGCAGTAGAAGAATACAAACTGGCTTTTTTTACACTGAAGGTAATTGCATGCCCACCACTTCCCACCCAGGCTATGTCTACACTACAGGGCTTTATCGGAAAAAGGTACACAAATTGCACTTGTCCGTCTACACTAGGCCAAATTTCAGAAAAAACCCTCTTTCGGAAGAGCCCTTCTTCCTTGTAGGAGGGGAAAGACAGGGCTTCCGAAAGAGCACGTCTATTCTTCCACAAAAAAAAGCGGAAGAGCAGACACGTTCCCTGGACGCAGCAGAGTTTTTCCGGGATACCTCTGGTATCCCAGAAAACCCCCATAGTCTAGACATAGCCCTAGTAAATGAGTAAATCTATTTTGCTCTGATTTTATTATATATCTTCTCACAGAATAGATAACTGGAGAAATGCGACAGGCTTATAGGTAATGGAGTGAAAGAAATTATCTTGAAAATTAACATGTTTCAAAGGCTATCAAGGTATAAAGAAATGGTGTTGGTTGCCTGTTTCAATTCTGTACACAGCTATTTGAGATACATCCTCTCTGATGGAGGAGGACTCTTACAAGACAATACTCAGAGCCATCCTGTTCATAAGATGATTCAGAAAGGCCTCCCCAGACTCCGTGCTTTTGGGGCGGTTCGTGGTGGCCGTCTCAACCATCCTGTGGATGGGAGGGTCCAGGGGGATTACAGGGCCTGGCTTGGGACAGTTGCAGAGATCTCCCTCCCCTCCCACACTCACTGTGGCAGCAGGAGCAGGAGCAGCCACCCCACCCCACCCCACCCCGCTGCCTTCTTCCAACCAGCAACGCTCTGCTTGGGCAGTGGAGCACTCCAGCCCCAGGGTGCTCTGCTTTTTGCTGCCACAAAAACGTGGGGTGCAGCTGTCTGTGAGAGGAATAGGCTGCCTAGATGTTCCAGCTCCTGCTCCTGGCCCCATAATCCTCCTGGCTCACATTGCTCAGGATAAGGGGCAAGAGGGTGGAGCAGGGGTGAGAGGTGGAAGAAGCAGAGGTGGGGCTTGGGAAAGGGGTAGAGCAGAGGTAGGGCAAGATGGAGCAGAGGCAGGGTGGGGGCAGGGTCTGTGGCAGGAGGGTTGCCCTGGGCCCCATGCCTAGGGCACTGGAGAGGTTGCCCCAGGCCCTGCACCCCTCTAGTAATGGGCTTGACAATACTGAATAAGTAAAATAATACTTTGTGATGTCACATCATTCTTAAGACAGTAATTTGAATGGGCCTAATCAGAAAATCCCAAGGTCCAAAGGCAAAATTCTGAACTTCTGCATAAAATCTAGATCACTTGGTATGATACAAGCTTATGTGGGAGAAAGAATCTTCTCCTTCTAGTTTGTGGGATTCCAGTACATTATTTCATAGCTCCAGCTAAACTCCCAGTGATGCAGCTAAACTCCCTGTGCCACATGTATTTATATGTGCGCATAGTTGCAGATCTGTTGGCCTAAACCACTCCCTTTGTTCCACCCCATACTTTTACTGACCTTCCATAGTTGTCCTGGAGGGAAGAATTTGACCCTGAAGGAGCTTTTCAGCATTGGGCTCCGTGTTTGTTATCTCTCCAGAATAAGTAGCAAAGTTAAATACACAGAAAAAAATAACTGAACAATGAAACACTTATGTTGTACTGTGCACATTCTAGAGCAGGAGATCATTCACAGTGTTAATTCTGAAATACAATAATGAGAAAGATGCATCTTCATTGGCTTTAATGGTTCCAATTTGCAAATGCTGAAGGTGTATGAAGAGTGAGGGCTCGCTCTGCCTCATCCCAGGTTTTTTTTCCCCCACATCCCTGTAGCTGTCTGAAATAAAGAAAAACTTAACTCTGCACCCTTGTTATTTATTGTGCTTTTCTTTGTATATCTTGAACTCAGACAAATACTGGACACATTTTTATTGGCCACAGGTGACCTGAAGGAACTATTTAAATAAAGGTCACTTTGCAAACTATTCCAACAGTTTTTTACAAATATATAAATATAATATAAAAAGGATATTATGAACTTTCTACACATGATAAATATTGAGACAAAGAAATGAAACACAAAGAATATGAAAATGCAAATTGAGACACAAAGAATATGAAATGATCTAGTGGTGAACCTACAGGTGATGAATTGTACATTTGCCAATATCAGTTGCAGCACAACTAGAATTAACTTTGGATTTTTCATCATTCTAGTTGATTCAACAACGGTTTTTGATTTAAAACTCACACACACGTCTAAATTAGTTTCCAGATATGTACAACAAACAAACAAAAAACAAAAGAAACCCCACCAGCATGTGGATTCAAGTGATACCCAAACATCACAAGCAAATGTATAATACATAAATATACGATTCTTGTAATATAAGACATGATGCTTGATCCTACATTATTGAAACAAATTGCAATAGTTTCCTTTGGCTTCAGTAGTGGAAAATTAAATTACTGCATTTTAAGGCTGTGTTTCACTAGTGCTCTGATGTTGTGCAGAACATAAATTACATGGTGTGTACACAACAGGATCCTGCAAAATATTGGACACTAGAAAATTTACCTGGCATTGCTTGGGTCAGCAATGTCTCCATATTGGGGGGGGGGGAGGGTGAGCTTCTGTCCCCCCACCCTCCCTAAAGGGTGCCGGGGGGGGGAGGGAAATTCAGGAGGCGGGGGGCTAGGGATGAAGGGTTCAGTATGCAGACTGTCCCAGAGAGAGAGGACTGCCCCAGCAGCTCTTTCTCATTGCAGCAGCTTGGGGCCGGGGAGAAGCACCTCTCCATGGCTGCTGCTGCTACAGTAGACACAGCCAGGGGAGGGGGGTGCATGTCCCCAAGCTGGAGCAGGTCCAGGTTTGTCTGCTGCCTCTTCTCCCCAGCCAGAGTGAGGAATACAGAAAACTGTGCACTTTCCCATCATTCCCTGATGAAGGGGAACAGCTAGCAATGTTTCTGTATGAAATGGGGGGAGGGGAAGCTTCAGGCTCCCTGTCCTCCCTAAAGGGCTCAGGGCTGGGACAGTCCTAGATGGGAGAACAAAGCATCCCCAGCCAGCCCCTTTCATCTGCCTGGTGATTCTGTCCCTTTTCTGTATGGTTTTCTGGCACAACCAAACCCTTACTTTGTTTTAAGTTATGATAAGAGGAAGCTGTATATCGAATTTGGTGTTCCTAGCTCTTACCATTTAGGAGGAGTTCTTGAACAAATAGACAGACTGAAAACACAAACAGACAAACTCTCTAATACATAGTGGATAACCAAATTTGGATACTCTCAACATTTGTGAAATGTCCCTGGCTTAAAATGCAAAAGCTTCTGTCACTTCACTGAGGGTAGCGTTATTTTGGAATAACTAACGTTATTCCAAAATAATATAGTGTGCATCTACACTACAAGCCTTTATTTTGAAATAACGTTGAGATGGAGGACTTCTTATTCCACCTCCTATAATCCTCATTTCATGAGGAGTAAGAGAAGTCAAAGGAAGAGTGTTCTTCCTTCGACTTCCTGCAGTGTAGACAGCACCAAAAGCTGAATTAAGCTATTCTGACTTAAGCTACGCAATTGAGGTAGCTGAAGTTGTGTTGCTTAATTCATCTTTAGCCCTTCTGTGTAGACAGATGTGCCCTGAGAAATCTACCAGAGAGACAAAGGAAGCCTATATCCTCTCTTCATATGAAGGATCATGGCAGGAAAAAGCTTATGTATAAGTTCCGATACTTCTTCACAGACAACCTAATACATATTTCCTTTTTGTGGGAAGGATGGATCACAATATGTAAGTAGCTAGGAATATGTGATGCCAGATATGTGGAGCTAAAAAATTCATAGGTAATCCTAGATTCAGCCTCATGAATCTCTAGTCTAGGGCCACCTGTGAATAGTGGCAACTCCTCTTTTTGCTTTACAAACTCTCCACTGCAGCAGCATGGCCAACCTATTCTGAGGAGAGTGGGAGCTACACTGGGGGAGCTGCACTGGCCCACCTCCCTGCACAAAGGGGGCAAATTTCATAATGTGCCAAGCAACTCTACAGAGGGGGGGCATAGAGGGGAGCTTCCTTATACAACATACGTTATGAAGCAGAGAGTCCTGACATTGGAATCTAATTTTTTAAAAAAATTCCTTACATCTCATGGTGCTTTTAGACATATAAACCTGCATCACATTCTCTTAAATCATGTGCAATTGTGACCAAAGATATCAGGCACTAGGGTTTTTTTTTTAAATATTGGTTAATAGTCACATTTTTACAGTCAATCCTTCAGTCCTTGTATCCACGCAGTGGGAATTTTTTTCTGAACAATTATTTCAGGATTGGCCTCTTAGGCAGCAGACATCTTATGTAAATTCAGAAAGAAGGGAATTCATATATGGGGAAAGTACTTGCTAGACTTATTGGCCCTCAGTCAAAAAAGCACTTAAACATAGCTAACACAGTTTATCAATACAAATATTTTCCTGAATCATGTTAATAAATAAATACATGCTAAGGTACTCATCCATCCATGTTGGACAGGATAGTTATATTCAGCCTCTCTTCTAACTGTCTCTTGGATTGTTTTTGGAGATTTTATAGGACAGATTAGACAACCATCTATCAAGGATAAGCTTGATCCAGATGAGGCTTATTCCTGCCATGAGTGCAGGGGACTGGACTTGATGACCTCTCAAGGTCCCCTCCAGTTCTGGTGTTGTATGATTCTATGATTTAGAACATGAAGAAAAATAATGCAAACTCTCCTTTTCATTATAAGTTAAAACATTATCTTCTGCAGACATGGATGAAACTGTGTGTACTAGCTATAAACACTACAAGTAAGAGTTGGCACTATAGATAAAATGGTAATAGTTGCCTTTGCAGCACATGAGACAAGCATTGAAATAGAAATGTTCCTATATTGCTAAGGAAGGAGAACACCTTACTATGTAACAAAACTCTGTACAATGGAATGGAATGTCTCTCTATATAATACTTTTATAGTGCATACCTATAAATCAGTGTTTCTCAAAGTGGTCCATAGACCCACTCTGAGAAAGCTGCTACCGGGTTACTATAGTTTGTTTACTTCCTGGATCCACAGCCATGGAGCCTCATGGCTCCCATTGGCTGCATTCACCGTTTGCAGACAAGGGGAGCCATATGAAGCAGTGTGACCGGGCCACTGCTTCCTGCAGCTCCCTGAGGCTACAAACAGCAAACTGCATTCAATGGGAGCCATGAAGCTCTGTGGCTGCAGAGCCAGTAAGTAAACAAAGCGGAGCGGTCCAGTAGCAGCTTTCTCAGAGTGGGTCCATGGACCACTTTGAGAAATACTGCTATAAATAGATACATCTATTTATTGCTTAAAAAATAAAGCAGCCCTCTTCAAACACTTCAAGTGTATATCTTTCTCTTTTTACTGTCACAATACACAGTTCTTTGACCTAAAATTGTTCTTGTATTTAGCGATACTTCAAGTAATCCCCCTCTTTTTTTTTTTTTGCATCCATCCATCTTTCCTTTCTAAAACCTATGATCTGAAGGGGCAGATCTTGATGTCATAAAGCTTCAGGAAATGTGTTACATGTCTTGAGTGGCATTCATGTGCATGCAATTATTCAGAGAAGTATATAAATATATATAATATGGTCCTTGGATTGTCATTCAAGAAAATGGGAAGTCTCCCATTCGAAAACTTCACCTGATAGAGGCTTTGAGTCAGTAGCCTTGCTTTTACTTGCACAGATCCTGCTGAGAAGAATTTCAGAATAGACTTGATTTATTGGACCTCTGACATGATACGGTGATTGAGAATTCATTGCATTGTCTTGCAGCTGTGAGAGTTTGCTTTGGCTGCTGAAATATTTCCCCAGAGCATAGGGCCTTGATAGGTTCATTCTTAAGGGAGGACTTTCATTGGTCGTTTTGGATTTCACCACCTGCAAAGGAAGAGTGACATTTATGAATGTCTTCTCTGTGCACCTAAAAGGAGATGGGTTTGATTACCCTGTCAGCTTCATGTGTACAACTTATGGGGTAATCAGACCTTGGTTCTTTAAAGACCAGACTCTGATATCATAACTCACAGTGTGGGGGACCTTACCCTGCAGCTGGCCAAATTCCCTATAGTGAGCCTAGATGTGGTACAATCAGCAGATCAGGTACTAGTCAATCTGGCCCTTGCTGATTAAGGAACCCCAAATGCTTAAACAAACTGAATTCATCTAGTTGATGCTGGTAGCCCTTTCAACACAGTACACTTTAGATTCTCTTAACCAGAGATAGTCTGAACTTAGACCTCCAAATTCAAACTTCACAGCCCATCTACAGTGGGCCAGATTAATCACTGAATACCCCTAAACTGTGGGTAATTCAGATCCAGATCAGTATCTGAACTACATAGCTCAGGTCCATCTCCAATCCTTGTACTTGAGGCACAGATCTTCTTTGTAGGCTGGCCCAGTAGATCCCAGATCAGACTCCTTGCTCTTTGGATTAGAATAGTCTGGGATTGCTCTGGTAGTGGCATGTTTAACCTGTGTCAGGATGGGAGATCTAAATAGCTTAGAATGGAAGCTCTTTGGTGCACCGTCTATTTGTCCTGGGTTTGTATAGCACCTAACACAACGGAACTTCAGTCCATAGCTAGTGCTCCTAGGTGCAATGGTAATACAAATAAACAACCATCACCATGACAACCACTACCACCAGCCCTCCACAGCTGCAGGCAAGCTAGCTTAAAAGTTAAATTAGGGGGCTGGTTCCTTCATTGGCAAGATAGGTCATCTTAAAGCAGGATCCAACAGGGGAAAAAAAAAAGCAGAAAATTGACTGGATTCAAGAGGTTTTCTGCATTCCCAAAGTGACACAGAGCTATGCTGCAGAATTCCTGGGCCTACTTAGAAAAGAAAAAGTAAACAAGTGTCAGAAAAGGGTTCTCGGGCAAAACAGTATTCATCTGGAATAATTACTAGCCCTTTCACTGAGTTTAGTTCTGGAAATGAAAGATTTAATGGCATGATTTGACAGAAGAAAGCCCTGAGTTGTTAATCTGCTTAAAAATAAAGAAGAACAAATCACACGTGATGTCGTTTTAATGGTCCACAGTTTTACTGTTGTATGCAACAAGATACACACTCATGCTTATATATGTGCTTCATACAGTTTCTGTAATATGAAATATGCTTAGAATCACGTATTAGACACTTGCAACCAATGTTTGTATTTAACCAAGGTCATAATACACGTACAGCAGCAACATTCACAAAACAAAATGTGAAGAGAGAGAAAACATGTTTAAAATGTAAAGGCTGAGCAAGGTCAGTGGCTTAGTTCGTAAAAGAGCAAGTGGTATGCATTTAGGACACTAATATATTCTAACACCTATTTGATACAGCAAAGCCAAGAGAAGCAATTTGTTTTTATGCTATTCCTGTAGAAATTAATTTTTCTAAATTAGTGCCTTAGATCAAGTAACTATTCTGAAATTATGTTACCTTGAACCAAGCACCCAAGCTGCATTCCAGATGAGAGCAATCTCCAAGGAATGTAATTTAGTGTTCATCTTGCAGTTAGTCACTGATTAAGATACCAAAATACAAATGCAGCCAGTTTCTATGTAGTATACATTATTCCACTACCACTAAGTTATGGAATAAATCTACATCAGTCCTAGCTGTCATGAAGGGGTAAAGTCTTTTTGTATTCCTGGACCATCTGCTCCCTTCCTAAGCATGTTGAAAGGAACAAGTTAGTTAAAGCTCAGTTTGCAGATATGCCTTGGGCCCCTGAAATTAACAGTGGCTATAGACTGGCAGGGCCAGGAGGTGCAAGATTCAGAGCCCTCATTGCAGGAGACCAAACTAATCACATGGACAGATTCTTTTTTTCCAGTAGTTCCCAGCTTCCTCCCAAATCACAGCAGGGCTTGTAGCCATGATGCAATAGGTTTTCAGGCCATATCTCTGCGCTGTGGCTTCTTGGAAGGATCAGTGATGTTAACAGGAATTCTAGGTGCACTGCAAATCCAAGGATTAGGTCCTTGGTTTGCCCAGCAGGTGTAAATAGGGATTAAAGGTGAAATATAATCCATTTCTCTTACTCAAAATTCACGAAGTGGGCAGCCTTCTATTCCCAGCTTCCCACAGCCTTAGCAGAGTTAACATGTCATGGGGTGTGGATATGAGGTTTAGGAGTCATGTGAAGTGACAAAATGAAAGTACCAAGCAATGGAATAATCCCTCAGATGATTTCATACAGTATGGAAAAGTCTGGAGTTCTATACAATGTTGTGTCGGTCCTACAAGGGAAAATGCCATTTTCATAGTGCAATCTGCTTATGAACTTCCTGATACTCCCTCCTCCCCGTCCCATTGCCATGATGCAAAAATGAACTGAGACCAAGACTGTTAAAGCTAATGAGGTACAAAATTATTCAGAAGGTCTCTGTGGACCTTACTCAGTGATCTAGACTATTTCTTGGTGGCTAGTGGACTACATATCATGCACCTCCTGGGTATACCTCTCCTGTTCCAGTCATAAAGGCCCCTTAGCATCAATAACAAGATTTTTAAAATAAAAACAGAGCCAAATTCCACCTTGATTTACACCTAATGTAGCTATGCAGTTCATTAGTTTCCAGATGAAAATCATGGCTGAATTTAATCCATAATGCTAATTTGTATGTGAGCTCACCCAGAATGATATTTAAAAACAACAAACAAACCAACCCCTAACATCTTCCACCCAATACTGCACCAAGCAGACCAAGTATTTCATCCAGATATTCCCCATTCCAGGTTATTTAGCCGGCGTTGCTCGGGTCATGTGCCCCCGCATTCCCCAGCCTGAGTGAGAAATGCAGCAAACTGCATTTTTCTCCTCACTCTCTGATGAGGGGGAACAGGCAGCAATGTCCTCATATGAATCTGGGGGGGCACCTTCAGTCACCCTCCCTCCCTAAAGGGCACTGTGGGGAGGGAAGTTTGGGCCTGGGGCAATCCTGGACAAGGAGTGGGGGCACCCCAAGCCAGCCACTTTCACCTGCCTGCTGATTCTGTCTCTTCTCTGTATGGTTTTATGAACAGCAATCCCATTCCAGGTGCATCCCATTTTCCTAGCACAACCAAACCCTTCCCTGGCTTTAAGTTATGATAAGAGGAAGCTACATATGAATTTGGTGGTCCTAGCTCCTACTATTTATGGGACAGGTAGGAAGGAGAATAAGCCTCTATGAGGTTTCTCTGTTTTCCCCCTACCATTTGAGCAGAAAAAGTGGGGAATGGGTAGATTCTTGGCTCCAACCACACAACATCATACTTGTCAGCAGTGCTGCACTGGCTTCACAGGGGCATGTGCTGTATTGGATATAGGACTGGTGCTGAATACATCACTCCTGGAAGAAGGGGTGGAATTGGAAGGCAGATTGTGACCTGGAGTCACTGTCTGATGCCCTGGCTGCCCCTGGGCCGATGCAGTTATGCACCTCCCTTGCCATGACCGAGCCATAAGGGAGGAGACTGTGTTCTTAAGATAGTGACTCCTCTCCAAGAATGCCTTGATAGTAGCCCGCTCTCATTTAAACCAAGGGATTGCTAGCCAGAGTGTCCTCTGCTGGGTGCAGCACTCATGGATTTCCATGAAATTAAGGTCCAATATCAGTATTTTCTAGCATGAGTCCCAGTCACCTCAGAAAAGTATCAGAGGCCAAAATGATCCCAGCATCTCTCTCCTTCAGAAGCACATCAAAGGGCCTATAGACTGTTGTACTTCGGAGATAGCATCTGCCTTAGTGTAGCCTGAGCAGAAAAATAAGAGCTTGTGGTTTAAAAGATGACAGCATTTTTATGATGCTGCTGATGGGAGGATTAAATAGTCTTCATTGGCCACCAAGAAATGGTCAGAGTAACTCAGCAAAAAAGTAAAGGAGGTAGACAGATATCATATAAAGGATCTTTAATCTTTGTTTTTCAACCATTGTGACATCATACTCCTGCTTGTTTTTAAGCTATTCTTAGGTTTCATTAGCTACAGTCCCCCACCACCCAGGGCAGGAAGCAAGTACAATGAAAGAAACCTTACTTTTGGATTTGCTTTCTGTGGGACTTTGGGGTTGGAGGGGAAATCATAATTTTTCCAGTGTTTCCACACAGCAGAAAACAGCGCTTTCACTCAGCACACGTGGCCTTGTCTGGTCTTCCACTGTAATGGGACCCCTAGGCACACACCTGATCTGCAGAGAAGGTTTGACCCCTGGGTGAGGATCACATTCAAACAGGTGTCACTTTAACTAAAGGCAAGTTGTATTTATTCTTCTCTTGAGACATTCAGAAGGTGTTCAGGAGCCCCTGAAATTTGGATCCACTGCTATTGATGGCAGACAAATTCCAGAAATCTTGTCTGGGCTTGGGATGGGAGGTGAGCTTTAAAACTTACCTAGGATTTTCTCCAAATGAAACATCTTGTAGATTCCTGTATCTAAATGTTGCATCAAGAGTGGTTAGGTCAGAAAGAAACCAGCAGTTTCGTGCTATAAAGTCCCTGAATGCCCTTAGCATTTTGTAATGGCTTTCCTTGAA
This sequence comes from Pelochelys cantorii, assembly GCA_032595735.1. NCBI lineage: Eukaryota > Metazoa > Chordata > Testudines > Trionychidae > Pelochelys > Pelochelys cantorii. The sequence continues at coordinate 305,078,479 of CM064326.1, read as the reverse complement.
ATCCATGAAGCCATGTAAATTAATTTGACTCTTGGTTTAAAAAACAAATCACATCTTTTGTTGCATCCTACTTTTCTACATATTTGACTTTTTTTATACCCACCTCTGTTCCGTCTTTGTTTACTTATATTATTGTGGACTTACTACATCTTTAATCTCCTTTTAAATTGTACAATATAAATAGATCAAACAAAGCTGACTCTTGATTTATGAAAGTTCACAATTTTCAAATGGAAAGTTTTTTCCCCCTTGTGAGATTTTAGTGGAATAAAGAAGTGATTGGAGGCAAGGGGTTACTGACTATCTCCGAGTTAACAGTCCTGATTTTCACAATGGAAATAATTGTGATTTGGAGTAAGGGTCTAGCACTTTCAGGGAAATGAATTGATGACCCAAAGCTCCTTTTATTGCTCATTGTGTTTCCTAAATTCCTAAGAGTAGCAGGGTGAAATGCTTTGAAGTAGCACATAGACATTCACTGAAACGCCTTTAATACTAAATGCCTTGATGGAATGTTCAGACTCTCAGCAGATTAATAATTCAACTCTGGAATCCTGGCACAAACCTCTCATACCAGCAAACTGGCTTCACAGAAACTTTGGTGGGACATTAATGGAATTCTAAGGTACTCTCTTGATGACACAAGTGAACATCCTTAAATCAAGTCTCATACGCCAAACTATCAGAGTTAGTTGTGAGGCAGAGGATGCACCTTTATATGATCATCAGGAAGAATGTCTTCTGGTTTCACTTAGAACAATGCTTGACATCAAAGAAGCACTTCTCCATTTGATATATTTATAACACTAAAAATGCAAATACAAAACTGATCCCTCCTCTATCAGTGCAAAATGTGAAAAGACACAGCAGACACTCATAAATATATCTACAAGGAAACCAGAACAACTTTATAAATATCTTGTTTTTCAAATCCCCTGCTTTCTCTGGATAGTAGGTTGGCAGCCTCCAGTTGGTTGTGTGCCTAGTTTCAATAGTGTGCTTGCTTGTTCTTTTTTTATTTAAGTCTTAGGCTGTTGTCTCTGTAGTTTTTTGAGAAGATTCCCTTCAAATTCCTAGCCAGGACTCTGGAACAAATGAGGAAACTGACCTCAGCTGCCCCCATCTCATTTTATAAGATGTGTAGTTCATGCTAGGCCAAGAGTCTAGCTGTTTATTTGGAGGTCCCATGCAGGATAACCATGTTCAATAATTATTTATGCTGAGCCTTAGTGTATTAATTCAAACAACAAGAATCAGTATTGTGCCTTGGAGATAAGAAGCCCTCAAGTGTACTAAACTGCAGAGAACTTCATGCAATTCTCTCTTCCAGTTCTGGGGTTTGCTGGTTTGATCCTGGGGGGAAGGTGGAAGGAACTTAGAGCAACTTCTGGCTGCTCCACATTGCCCCAGATTCTACTGGTCCCTTGGGGGATTGGAACACAGTGCACTTTGAACACATCCTGACACAAACTCTACCCCAAGGCATACTGTCAGCTGTGCCAGACTAAAATGATGCTAATTCACTTGCATCTGGAGTCAGTTCAGATGATGCTGGGAGAAATAACTAATTACACTTCTCTGTGGATTCTTTCAGCAGGGCAGGTGGTGTTATGCTATAGATCCCCTAGGTTTTCCAGGGGGCCAGTTTAGTTTTCTGCCAAGAGCATCTGTTTAGAACATGAACTACCTGACCAGGTACCCTCCTCAGCTTGCACCATTCACTCTTTGAGCAGACTGGAAGAGCTTTGGTGGAGGAGAGGCTACAGACCCTTTGTTCAACTGCAGCAACCCATCTGGTGGGCTTTCCACTGCCAGGGCCTTGTGCCTGTTGCCATCATAAAGTGGAATTTAGCCCAGTCAGTGTAAAATATACCAGTGAATCCCTTCAAGTATACAACCAAAGGAGAAGACTAGGGCCAGAAATAAGACTATACACAGACAGGAGCACTATTATGGTACCTCCTTACGACCATCTGCCAGTGCAACTTCTTTGCTTGCTACAGGAAAGTTCTAATCAAACTACATAGTCAGAGCCACCACTCCCTCAAATAAGAATGTGCAGCAGATTCAGAATGCATGAGGTTAATAAACCAGATAAGGAAGACCTGAGACAAACAACTGATAGTTGTGGATGAGCATGGTGATAGTAGGTAGACTGAACAGGTCCAGAAGTAACAAGATAATACAGTGCACAGGAGAAAGTCTCAAGAGCCTGAGAACAAGCTCCCCACCCAGACAAACCTCTTTCCATTAGTTAGAAGTGTGTTTTCAGAACAGTGCTTTTGTGCTTCCACTGCATTTACATAGGTAGTACCTCCATTTTTAGGGTATTTCTGTTTCATATTTGGACCTAGATTCTTGAAGGTGTATGGGTGCCTAACCCATTGGGAGTTAAGTGCCTAAATACCTTTGAGGCTCTGAACTTTGGCCACTATACATCTTTTGTTCCCCTCCAGGTGAGCTGTATGTACCTTCACATGCTTAGAAGCCTTTTCAAGTTTAATTTGGGTCTACCCTTGATCTACTACTGCATACTGTGCTGTACATATTTTCAGTATAGCATCTGACTGTTTAGACCCCTTTTAAATATTTAAATGAGATCAGTATAAACAATAAATTATTACCTCATGGAAATGACATCCACACTTCCCTTGCAGAAATTCTTTGTAACGTCCCATTGTAATGATGAAAGTATCAACCACCTCATAGCCATATTTTTTTGCAGTCTCCAGAATAACTACATTTTCATTCCATAAATTTTGTACTTCAGCCTGCAAAAAATATCACTGTTTATCAGTAGTACTCTGATTTCAGTTATAGCAGGATCCTAAAGTAATGGCCACACTCTATTTTCCATGGCAACTTATAACAGAGTAAAAACTGTATCCATCTGGTACTGTGAATGCCATTGACCTTATTTAGAATAACCATCTGACATGATTAACACACAATTAAAGGGGCAGGTTCTGTAGCACATTCCAATGGCCTTGCAATATTCTGATGATGCAAAGCAGCCTATGCTGTATTGGCTGCTCAAGCAGGACTCATGCAGAGCAGTGCAGTGTAGCCAATGGGGTACCTGTCACAACAGTCACCCCTCTCAGTAGAAAGGGAGACTGAGGAGACCTAAGAGCCAGACCTGCTCCTAGCCACTTTTGGGTGCAGTGCAGTCTGCAGTGCCAGGATAGGCAGGTAGCTTGCCTTAGCACCCCTGTTGATCATCCTGCAGCAAGGAGACCCAGTACTGGGTTGCGACTGTAGTTTGAAAACTACTGTTTTAGACAGCAAAATCACCAGGTAGACAATAAGCATTGCATGGTAATGCAGTCAAAATCTGACCCACCTGCGATAAAGAATGTATTCCATCCACTGGCAGATGAAAGCCCATTCCTATGGATTTGATAACTACCAGGATATTTGATAGGTTTTCCCTGTTTAACGAGTGAAATGAAGCACATGCATTTTATTTACAGATCTATGAAAAGACATTACAAAATTATTTTTTAAGATCAGATTTAAATGAACAATGATGAAAAAACCATGAAATGTTTGTATCTGAAACTGGTTAAGTTTGGTGGCTGTAATTTTTCATCATATTAATGTTTTATATGGGATAATAGAAATATATAGCACTAAACTTTACCTCTTCAGCACCGTTTGAATAATTTGCAGGTGATTGGAATTAAGCCACTGAACACCACCCACAACTAATACAGTCTGGTCTGTGTTCTCAAGGGGATGTGATCTGAAATCCAGAAAGAAAACACATGCAGCCTTACAACAGATGGCAAACATTTTAACAGCATCACATTACATTGCAAAGAACTGTATATGGCACCCTGATTGAACGTGTGATGTCATTTAGTCTCAACCACACAATATGGCCTGTACACCTTGTGCTTAATTCTTTACTGATTTTAATGGAGCAAGTCTGTTAAACACATTTGTGAATGGAAGAGGAATACAAACAACCCAGCAATATAAGTTATATTGTACCTCTGTAACAGCTGTTCTAGTGCTTTTTCGAATGTTGGCCTCTTCTTTATATTGATCCAAAATTGTGGGTAGTAGGAGTAACTAATAAATGTTTTCCCATGATTTATGTTACGATAACATTTAACATCATGAGTCTTTTGCCATTCCTGAAGGGTCTCATTCACTCTTTCTATCAGATAATACATTATCCCTCTATTAGTTGAATCTCCAATGAAAAGAACCTTTAAAATGTAAAAAGAAAAAAAGGATACACTACATACACCGTACATTAGACAGGCTAAGACTCACTAATCTTGCTGGAAGATTATACGCACCAAACTACATTTTAACCTCTTTCAGACTATGGAATACCATCCCTCAGCCTCCTACTCCCAATACAACTACTTTTCTCCATCAAAATCTATTGATTATGATTAAGTAAAAAGTAATGTTAGCATAGTATTATGGACACGGTAAGCGTGGCTTACTGTGACAGCTGTAGCTTCTTGGATACATCCCTGCATTTTTCATCCTGGCTGCTTGTTTCTTCTCCCTGGATGTAGAACTTTACATTCATAAATCCCTCTGTGGTTTGCAGCTTCATGCTGTAGTTGTTTTTCAGATCTTCTCCCTTCCCCCATGCTCTGTGTTTCATACCCGTTTTGATGACACCCTTAAATCTGATCACACTTGAATTTACACCAAAGAAAAACCCAATGAAGAAATAAAATAGGGGCATTAGCTCTAAAGGGATTTTTTTTGTATGTTTGGGGGTTTTTTGAGCCAAAAATGAAGGTTAAAAAAAAGCTTCTGAAAACTCTAAAAGTATCTTGGAGTATGACACAACAAGCAGGAAGCATCATTATTCAGAGATAGAGAGGCTTCACAATGACAGAGAAGTCATTTCAAGGATCAGTGGTGTTCTCTGCAGAGATTGGCATTAGGATTTTTTATGTGACTGATGGTCTCACCTATACTTATTTTGCAGCATCAACCTACAGAGCATTTGAGCTCCTTTATATATGGAGGCTACTGGGTTTGTGTGTGTGTTTATATTAATCTCATCCATCCCTAGTGAATCATCTCACTAGGGCAGCTGGGCACCAACCCTTTGCGGTGATTGTATGGTGCCCTCCCAAATAAGAGAGAATGCAAGGCAGAATGTTATGCCAAAGAACACAAAGGAAAAGGAAAATTAGTTTAAGGAAAATCAGTTCATGCCATTAGAAATGCACCTGTCACTTGTTACTGTGTCACAGTGAGCATGGTTAGAAACACACACACACACACATAGCAGCAGTAGTGTAAATCCAGGAATCAGATATCTTCAATCACAATGGCATACTAAGCATGTCTTTCCACCTCTGCGCTGCAGTGTGCCTCTTGCTGCATTGCCACTGAATCTGGATCCTTTGTGTAGGTACCTGGCACCCAGCAGTAGTTACTGATGCTTCATCCCATCTCCCATATACAGTTGGAAGTGTGGTGACTGTTCAGACCACTCAGGGCAGCTCTAGCTTGAGCATTTGTATCTTCATAGGAGAACTCTGACAAACTGTGGAAATTAATGGTAATGATGCTCCTTGTCTTGGTGGAAATTAACGTCACATTTTGAATAACTCCTCTCACCTTACACGACTACCCCCTTGTTCTTAGCCTTCTGCAAGAGACAACAGCTCCCACTATGTTTGAACAGTGAAAAGGAGCAGTGATGGCCAATGGAGAAATCCCCTGCTATTAAAGCAGCTGAGGGTGAAGGTATGTGGTGCTAAGCAGACCCTGCCTACCCCTCAGCCCCTGGTGTAGGAGCATGGTGTAGGCAGAGACTGGGCCAGAAGGAGATCCAAGCTACTGACTGGAACATTCTGTGTGCCAGAGATGCTGGGCTATAGAGCAGCCCATAAGCAGCTACATAAGGGTTCCATAAATTAAAAGCTACCTTTGCCATTCACTCCCCTGTGTTTGTCAGCAGTGCAGTGCAGAATATGGTCCCTAGTATAGCTGCTATCTGTCAGGGGTCTATCCACTCATTGCAGCACACAGATTACACAGGTATTTATTTCATGTGAAGGGGATTGCAAGTGTTGTCCATCGTAGCTCCTGACATACTTCTTCAATCCACAACACATCACCCACCCACTCTCTTATTTCTCTTTAATCTGTTGCTCTCCACCAGGGCTCCCTGGGAAGGGCTGGAGGCCCCCTATTTCGAATTAAGTGTCTACACAGCACAGCACAGCACAGCACAGCACTATTTCGAATTTGGTATTACTCCTCATAGAATGAGGTTTACCAAATTCGAAATAAGGGCTCCACTATTTCGAATTTATTTTGAAATAGCAGTTTGCCTGTGTAGACACTATTAAAGTTAATTCGAAATAACTACTGTTATTTCGAATTAACTTTGTAGTGTAGACATACCCTCAGACACTGCAGACTGAAATGTGACCATTTCCTTTGCAAGTGTCATTTGTGCTAACAAAGGAAAAAGCAATTTAACTGATTAAACATTTCATAGTCTTAGAGCTTTAAAAAGTGTTATCCCTTCCCCCACCTTTCTGAGCAACAGAGCTGAAGTTGAGCCTTGAAGAAATCTCCACTGTGCTCCAGAATTGAAAGTGCTTGAGACAAAGCATTAGAGATGCTCACAGCTCTGGGGAAGCTGCCTGTGAATGGGCAGATACCAGGAACAGTCTTTTGAAAAAAGCAGTATTGAGAGGCCAGTCAGACAAGACCATTCTCAGGGTGGCAATAAATCAGCTATGCCATTTGAATCTATTGCCTCTTGTCCTGCCCTCTGTGGCAAGAGAGAACAACTTTTCTCCATCTTTTTTTATGGAAGCCTTTCAAGTAACTGAAGACAGCTATCAATATCCCTCCTTAATCTCCTCTTTTCCAAACTAAACATACCCAGATCCTTCAGCCTTTGCTCATATGGTTTGCATTCCTTCCCTTTGATCATCTTTGTTGCTCACCTCTGGATGTTTCCCAGTTTTCCTACATTCTTTCTATACATTGGTGACCAAAGCTGGACACAGTTCTCCAGATGAGGCCTAACCAACACCGAGTAGAGCAGTACCTCCTATGAATTGCATGCTATGCCTATAATCATACAAATTAAAATTGCATTTCCTTTTTTTTTTGCCACAGCATCACATTGCTGATGCATGTTGAGGCTGTGATCCATCACAGCTCCCAGATTCTTTTCAGCAGTGATGCTTCCAAGCCAGTTGGTCTCCATTCTGTATTTGTGCATGTGGTTTTCCTTCTCTAAGTGTAGCATCTTACATTTGTCTTTGTTAAATTTCATTTTATTATCGATAGCCCAGTTCTTCAATTTATTAAGAACCTTCTGAATTTTAGTTCTGTCTTCCAAAGCATTAGCAACTTAACAACTAGCTTTGTGTCATCAGCAAACTTGACCAGTATGTGCTCTCTCTTCCTACATCAAGGTAATTAATAAAGATCTAAAACCACTGGAGCCAAAACAGATCTTTGTGGAACCTCACTTGAGACTTTGCTCCAACCTGGCATCATTCCATTGATGGTTACTCTTTGTCTGGTTATTTAACCAATTATGTATCCATTTAATAGTAGTTCTGTTGAGCCTGAATTTCTCCAGCTTAGTTATGAGACTAGCACATGGGACTGTGTCAAAAGCCTTGCTGAAGTCCAGGTATATTATTTCCACTGCATTCCCAGTCCACCAAATCAGTTACCTGTCAAAGAAGGAAACTCATGCTGGTTGCTAGAAATGACCTTTTCGTCCTCCAGGTATTAGCAAGCGGAATGTTTTATAATTGCTCTAGTAGCTTCTCAGGAATAGAAGTCAGGCTGAATGGTTTGCAGTTTCTCTTCTCTTCATTTGCTCCCTTTTAAGTTAGGCGTTACACTAGCCCTTCTCCAGACTCATGAGACCTCTCCTCTGAGCCATAAGTTTGTAATTTTGTTGCCAGTGGCTCCAAGATTTCTTCAGCTAATTCTGTCAGTATCCTCATTGAACATCATCTAGCCCTGCTAATATGAATTCATTTACATTGGTCAGAAGATCTCTGACGTCTTCTTTACTTGCCCCAATCTGCATCCTTTCCCCTTTATGGTAACTTTGCTAGTCATCTGGTCACATGTTATTTTTTAGCACAGATTGAAACAAAGTAGGCATTGACCAGCTCTGCCTTCTTCTCATCTTCTATTACCAGCTCACTTTCTCCATTGAGCAGCAATCCCATACTATCCTTGATTTTTCCTTTTTGTCTGACATATTTGAAGAACCCCTTCCTATTAGCATTTCTTGCCAGCTGCAAGTTACTCTTTGCCTTGGCTTTCTTGATTTTGCCCCTCCATGCTCTTGCTATTCCTGTGTATGCTTCCTTGGTGACATGTCTCTCCTTCCATTTCCTGTATGTACTCCTTTTGGTTTTTAGATAGATAAAAGGCTCATTGTGCAGCCACATTTGCCCTCTGTGATTCCTCTTATCTTTCTATATGTCGGTATAAGTTGATGTTGAGTCTCTAGTGTTACATCTTTTAAGAACTGCCAAATCCTCTTCTTCCTACCTGGTCTTTTCATGGGATCTTCCCCACAATTTCCCCGCCTTTCTGAAGTCCAGTGTCCTTGTTTTGTTGTTCTGATTCTAGCTAATCATTTCACAGAACAACTGAAATCTTTTGGAAACAGGGGTTTTATGAAGCATTTGCTCCAGCAGAATGTGAAATCTTCCAGGGCTACCACCTTGGGGCAGAGACTTTAAAGCTTGCTGGATGATTTCTGTAGACAGTGCAAGCTTTCACATTATGAAGATCCTGAACTTAGAACAATGAAATGAAGGTTAATGTTCACTACAGGGTTTAAAGGACCCATCACCAACTAGCACAACCTTTTGAAATCCCCATTCTGCAAAGTTGGTCAGGCTTTACTATGTTCTGAACATGGGACTCTCAGAGCACAACATTCAAAGCAGCAACTCTTTGGTAATTTGGCATTCTTTTAGCTGAAGCTTTGGGGGAAAGAGGAGGCCAGTGAAGAGTGGAATATGATCCCTGGAAACACTCATGAGCCTCAGTTAACCAGGAGTTTCAATTAACCAGCATTCAGTAAATCAACACAATCAGGGCATACATTCTCAGAGTATTTCCCAGACTCCCCAGTGCCCACCTTTGCGTAGTAGGCAAACAAAAAGCTACTTGAGGAGACTCCGCAGCTATATCATGTTTTCATACTTTTTCCTCTGTCTTTGTTCCTGAGATCAGCTGCAACATGTCTTCGTTTCCTGACTGAGGATCTCACATATGACACAGCACTGAACATCATGAGAGGCTGTCCTGCCAAGCTAATGAAAAGCTGCATTATCATCATCTTCACTTTTGGAGATGATCACAAAGGGATCATGATTATGTTCTTGGGTGAGAAACCCATTCACATTCAATTCAGTGAAATTCCAGCACAGCGTTGGCTTCTTGTAAAAGCCTCTCTTACTCCCCTGGTTCTTGCACTCTCTGCTCAAATACACAAATCTGCCTCAAATTTTTGTCTTGTGCACTTTGGATATTGATTTCACTGGACGGTAGCTCCATGGAGAATTCTGCTAACTTTTGTAGAGCATTAGAAAGTATGCCCAGCTTAAGCACAAATGACGTAGATGGAAGGTGCGTCTGGAGTCTGCAGAAAATGTCTTTTTTTTTTAACCTTGTGCTTCCTCTGACTGTTGGAAGTAAAGAAAGAGAGCATGGCAATTCTTTCGACCGCTAGAGCCATCTTGTCTATAGGACAGTTTGGGGCAGCCACCCCAGGCCCTGCACTTTGGGGGGCCTTGAGGTGACCATCTCAACCATCCAATGACAATACCCATGAGATTACATAGGGGGCCCGGCATGGAGTGGCAACAGGGGTTGCCCTCCACTCACAGCAGTGGTAGGAGCCAAAGCACCTGGCAGCCTTCTCCGTTCTGTCTCACCTCCTTCTCCCAGCCCACTGTGCTCTCCTTCATCAGGGCAGCAGGAAGTAAAGCACCCTGGCCTTAGGGCACTCTTCTTCCTGCCAGCACAGCATTGGCTTGGAGCAGGCTGCTAGTTCACTCCACCACTGCAGTGAGTATGTGGGGAGGGTGACCCCTGCTGCCACTCTGCATCAGAGCCCTCTGTAATCCCCCAGCTCATGTTGCTTGGGGAAGGAGCTTTGAGCAAGGGGATGAAGCAGTGGCGGGGCTTGGGAAAGAGAGAAGGGCTTTACGCACTGGCAGAGAAGGGCCCACAGGAGGGAGGAGGGGTACCCTGGGCCCTGAACCTCCCTAGGGATGGCTCTGCTGACCCCTTTCACTGCACAGCTTCTTGTTGAGAACCATCGTGTTTCCAGAATGCACCCAGTGATCATGATTTCTACATGCAAAGATGCCACACGTTCTTGGAGTTCTCTTGTGCTTTTGAGGAAGCATGGTACAGAGAGTATCTCTGGAAAACTCAGCTGTATCAGAGAAACCACTTCATATTTCCAACCTAGCACAACTGCAGCTCCAGCACAAGCACCAAGTGTTCCTTTGAGTAAGCTTCCATGAATCCCAGTACATCCAACTTTCACAGCAAGTCTCTGGCAGCAGTTGAGGCATCAGTGGCTAGGAGCTCAATTAGGTCAACAAACATGATTGTAGGCTCCTTCATCTCCCCTGTTGCAAATTGTATGTAGGTGATAAAAGTGGAAGCCTGGCTCCAAGTAGTTAACTCATCTCTCATCACTATGATTGTGCACGTATGAGATCTTGTATTTTAAAAATAGTTTTCTTTATTTCTTCCACAATGTGCTGTTGTATGATAATGCTAATGACCTTTGAGTGCAGAATTCACTCCATATTTAGTTCATGTAACTTCTGCAGATCAATTTCTGTATCAAAACTGTAGGAGGAATGATTTTGTTTCACCAGTTTGTATGCAACATGGAATACTCCCCATGTCCTTGCTGCATTGGCCTTTGTACTTTCTCTACTCCATACTGGTTATTTTCTGCAGCTTTGTGATTCTCTGAGACTTTGTGCTCACAGATCTTTTCCCTCAAAGACTTCATTTGTTTAATTTGCAGTCCTCATGGCTTGAAACATCCGAATTAGCCCAAGCTTTAACCTCTGCTTGTAACTCCTAAAGACTGTACATTTGCACAAATGTTGCAACCCAGCTTACCTTTCCTAATAGTTAGCTACAAGGTTTGTTTTTATTTCACAAAAATCTTTTTTTCCCCCCAGATGTTTGACTAACATGGAGGTAGGTCTCTCCTGCCACATTCTGGTTTGTTGTCATGTTCTTGCTCATCAGGGATGCTCTGCACCACTTCTTTGTCCTAATGAACAACAGCAGTGTCACTAACTTCCCCACTGGCCTCTCAATTAGAGAGTTTCCTCTTTCTTGGGGAAAAATTGTGATTTTAATTTTCTGACGCACGAGAGGGAAATTGAGTATTGTACACAGAACATAACCATATACACAAATCAGGTGTGATTACCTAGCAATCGCTGCCCTTGTTGATTACATCAGAAAGATGCACTGGCTTAACATTCTGTGTCAGCTGCCCATATCTGTCGTCTGTCAGCCTACAAAGGACTTCTGCTGCTCTCCATGTGTTAATTTATCATAATTACCATGAAAATAAATTGCATGGAACTCACAAAAATAAATTGCATAATTATTTTTATTCAGACTTCTTCTCCGAGGGGTGTATGTGCTTCTGCCCTGGGGTGTGGCAGGGCTCTGGGCTTCAGCTAAGAGGCATGGATCTCAGGGTTTTAGCTTCATGGGGGATAGGGGTAGGGGAGCACCATGGTCAAGGCTTCAGCACTGGAGTTGGGGGCTTCAGCCCTGTGGCAGGCTTGCCGGGGCTCAGATCTTCAGCCTGTGGGAGGTGCACTGGGCTTCAGCTGCAGGGTCATGTGGACTCCTGAAACTGGTTCGTGGGTCCCCAGAGCTGTGAATATATTTACCAGAGCTGGACTGCAGACAGCTCTGGCTGAATTTAAGCCCCATTTAAGCCCCACATGTAATCAAGTGTGCAGTAGCCATAGAATAGCATGTCCTTAAGATGACCTTGGTAAAGGGTGGTATTAACGCTGACACCTGGGAGAGGCAGGTGAAGGATCAGGTAACCTGGAGGGCCACCATCAAGAACTGTGCCTGACACTTTGAGATCAAGCGACATCTCCATGAAGATCAGAGAGGTTGACATAAGGAGCGTGACTGGGCCTGCATTGGGGCCACTGGTGTTGACGCTGACAGAGATAGAGACCTCACATGCACTCACTGCCCAAGGGTGTTCATTGCTAGAACTGGCCTGATTTCTCATTTATGTACTCATTTGTTATAGGTGTCCAAGAGGAAATCATACTTGATTTGAGGGATCAGAGAGAGAGAGAGAGAGAGAGACATAGCATCATTTACTTCATTTCACTTGCATCAGCTGACCCCAGTTCTGTACCTGACCTGTAACATATAATGGAAGTACCTTAGCAGAAGGTCTATGTATAAGATTGTATGTGTAACATTAATGAATGAATCATTCAGTGTTTACAGTGTGCTGTATCTCATTTTCTTTACAACTGTGCCTTGTAGTCATCAAGCAAATGGGAGTTTAGTCTGAATGAGGACTACCGGATCATATTTTTACTTCATATAGTGCAGTATTTCTGCAGAGACAGATGTGTTTCAGTGTTTTCTGTTGCAAAGGTTTAGTGTGAAAAATTCCCATTATGACCAAACAGGCCTAAAAAAATTGTGTAAGAATAGTGGAATTCTACTTCTTAGCCAGACCTCTCATAAATTAACCACACTTGAGAAATTTAGACAGCTTTAAGTCCAAAACACCACTTAACCCTAAGACATTATTCAGAAAACATAAGCTAGAGTCCCTGTTTTAACAGCTGAATTTCAAGTACTTCAACAAATATTGCTTTTTCATATTTCCTGTTCTGAATTACACATGGCTCTCAGGTATTTTATTACAGGGCTAAACTCAGAATAGTATTTTTGAATGATAAACAAAATAAACGTTTTTTTTCCTGGTTATTTAGGACAGATTGCTATGCTTTGCTAATTGAATGGCTAGTTACCTCTTAGAATCTCTTTCCCAAGACATCTTTTAAAAGTTACCTTGTACAATAATTACTGTTATGCTTCAATAAGTCTCATAAATCTTATAGAGAAAGCTTATTAATCACACAGTTATATGGGGATGTGTCACATAGATGTAATACAAATTTATCCTCTGTTATGATTGCACACTTCTTTGATATAATTAGGTTATGCACACAATTCCCCAAGCACTTAGAATCTACAGTGTAATGTAGCCTGCATTCAATTTGCCTGAACCAGGAGTTCAAAGGTGAAGAGATTACAGATACAGTACTAGAACAGCAATGGATAACTTAAGTTAGTGAGTTGGCCGCATGAATGGCCCTCCTTCATCTCAGTGACTTCAAGATTGTTGCAACCAAGGGGGTCTGCTAGATAGGGTAGTTTTGCTAATTGCATTTGTATACCTAGCATTAGCAGGTTGTACTGACAGAACCACAGCAGCGCTTTCAATTCACAGAAATGCATGGCTCTCATAGGCAATGTTGTGTACAATCAGCATACACCTCACTTCACTGGCCCTTGCTTTAAATCTATGTCACTTTAGTAATACTAGTAGGAAAAAACTATGCAGATGGAAACCAGTGGAATTGTGGACAACAGCAAACAAAATGTCTCGTGGGCCACACATAGAATGTTGATGTGGCCTTAAGGTTGCCCACCACCGTACTAGAAGTTGGCTGAATGAGAAACCCTCCCTGAAGAAATCTCCCTCAGTTTCAAAAATTTAGATCAGTTTCCTGTTTGTTGTGTGTTGAAATGCAAACATGTGATAGATTAGTGCTGCTAACACACCAATAAAACTCACTATAACCTGTCCGGGGGAATTTATATCCTCTTTCATATTACAATGAAATTTGTATCTTGTTCTTTCACTACAGGCAGTCTCAAGTTTGCATGTAACCAAGCCAACTCATAGGTACAAACGTTAAAAATAGTCAATGACCAAAAAAAAAAAAAAAAAAAAAAAAAAGACAGTTGGAGAACATAGCCATGGTGAATTAGATTTCTGTTATAAAGAACCAAATATATTTTATAAATTACCTCTGAAATACACACAGAATTTAATACAAGAAATAAAACTAGGTTGAAGTAAGAAAAACCAAACTAAAACCCATTTCTTTTCTAGGTTTTATTTATAGCCAAGTTATGGGATGGGCACAATACAATAGAACTGTATTTTAGAAATGTGAATAAAAAAGTTAAACAGCTTTCTAATGCATTTTAAAAATTGCATTCATTGTTTCCTTGTGGAACATGAAGAAGCCACAGTAATGATCTTACAATGTATATCTGATGTTGCACTGGTCAGTCAGATGCTAGGTGACTAGGCACTCTGTACTCTTCTCAACTGAGTTCTAGGAATGCATCTTCACTGGGACATGCTACTCCCTTGGCATCTACGACCTTTGTTTTTCTTGCCAACTTGTGGTGGGTTATTGATGTGAACAAATAGCCATCTATCTTGTCTACCTTGTGACATCAACCATTCCAAAGGTGATCGTGTTGTACGTGAGGGGCAAATCCTACCCCCACTCTTTGGCACAATTCTGCTCATGGGAGAAGGATATATCCACACCTACAGCTTGATATGTAGACAATTTCATGGAGGCTCTGAATCTATCAACAGGCAGTAAACTAGGTGTGAGGTGGAGAATCTGATGCACTGTCTCTGGTCCATGCCCTCCATGAAAGGGACTGTTAGAGCTTTGACGGCTTTGTGGAGTGACTTCACTTACTGATCCACTGTCTGAGGCAATGAATTCCTATCTCTTTTCCCTATGGAAATTAAGTTAATTTGAATTTACACCAGTGTAACTCAGATTGGAATTGGGCCCAGTGGCACAGGACTCAGCAACAATGTGGCAAATATGGATTTACACTTGTATAAAAGTGTATTTTAACTTTAAAAACCCCATTTCCTTGCAAACTGTCCCTGTATTACCATAACATTGCTCCAGCTGAGAGGGTCCTCAGCCTGTCCTAGATCATTCAGCAGTAATTGCTCCAAGTTAATGTCAGAGTAATTCTGTTGGGAGCTGTCCCAAACCCTCTTTTCTTCTAGGAAAGGGGACATTTGGAGCTACAAGCACCATAAAATTATGAACAAGTATTCGCCACAGCATTGTTTCTGAAAGTGCTCTGCGGAATCACTCTCAGAAACACATTAACTGGCCACCCCGGTTTGTTTATTTACCGGTGCCATGGCCACAGAGTCTTGCGATTCCCATTGGCTCCGTTTCGTCCTTTCTAGCCAAGGGGAGCTGCAGGAAGCGGTGGCCTGGCCCACACCACTTCCCGCGGCTCCCCTTGGCTAGAAAGGATGAAATGGAGCCGCAAGGCTCCGTGGCCATGGTGCCGGTAAATAAACAAACTGGGATGGCCAGTTAATGTGTTTCTGAGAGTGATTCCACAGAACACTTCCAGAAACACTGCTCCACAGCACCTGGCCCAGGTGAAATGGCTTTAGTGCAGCCAATTTATGTGGGTGTAACCGACAGTAGAACCTGTCTCACAGCTGGATTTACACAATAAAAAACAAAGGGAGAAAGAAGTCAAATGGCAATGAAGGACCTTGTGCTGGCTGAGAAATGGTCAGTCAAGAAGAAAGGAAGGAATTAAAATACACAAGAGTGATTACAATTTTTTTCTGAATAGATCAGGTCTCTGGCTTAATCCAAAAGACATTTTTTCCACCTACGAAATATATTGTCAAAAATCTTTATAGCCATTACTTACTTTCTTATATTCCCAGTAACTGTACCTGAGTCTCAGCTCAGAGATCTCTCTCAAATGTCACACAGTCATAGCATGCCTATTAAGAAGACACTGTATTTCCAAGCAATCACCTTAGAAGCTTCACTATAAGAAAAGAATGTGCAAGAAGACTTTGTAAGTTTAGTATGCACAAGCAGTGCCATGCATTAGGTATACAGCAGAGGAAACAAAGCTTGCATGCAATGTGTCAGTCTCTAAAACAGTGCACGTTATTTTTCACCTGTCAGACTTACATGCTTACTACTGCCAAATGCACTACAGGTTTTTCTGTTATGTCTTGAAATGTCATTGTTATCAACTGAAAGTCTAAATCAAATGGTGGTGTAAAAGTATACATTATAAGCGGTTCAAGTCTACATAACCATTGTTTGTCACTATGATTTGAACCTCTTCAGCATTCCTCTAGCAATGTAATAAAGAGTGATTTTTCTTATATACGAATCACAATGTATTTTAATTCCCATTTGTAAAGAACTTCAGGACAATGAAGTTCATTGTGAATAGGCATGGATGATTTATCTTCTGTTACAGAAACAGCAGGTGAAAAAGCTAAATTGGTTGCATACCTTTCTGCCTTCTACACATTGCTGGAGCTCTGGCTTAGTCAGGACCGAATACTGACAGTTGTGTGGCTGCCATGTTATTTCTCGCCAGTCACAGGTTCTGTTGTCAGAACAGCTGAGGCAAGGCACAATCCACTGCCCTGGAAAAAAGCAAAATGTCTTTTGACTCTCCTATATATGTGTCATTAGCTAAGGTACTCTTACAGCATAACTAATGAGACACTCTAGTTCTTGCTCATGTAGGTTTTAATAATTTTTAATTTTCTGTCATCTTGGAAGCTTTAAAATAGTATTTCTAGCTCTTGTACTAGTTCCTTTCCCAGTTAGCAAACACTGGTATTCTTGCTTCACCTGAAAAAGTTGGGAATGTCCAGATCCATTGTTTTAATTTGGGCTCATTCCTAGTTTTCCTCCCTTGTGCCAGCCAATCCTTGCTAGAAAGGAAGCATGATTCAAGTGGGTAAGGCACAAAAATGAGACAGAGAAGATGTGAAGTAGAATTTTCAAAAGTGCTTAAGTGACTCAGGTGCCTAAGTCCCATTTTCAAAAGTGACTTTGGTACTAAGGTCTCATAGACAGTTAATGAGATTTAGATTCCTAAATGCCCATGCCATTTTTAAAAAATACGACTTTGGCTCCTCAGATGTAGTTTACACTACAGATCTTTAGCAGTATAAATGCATCACGCAAAGGTGTGAAAAATCACTCCTCCAAGTGACATAGTTATACCAACCTATCCTCCTCCCTAGACAGTGCTATGTCAATGGGAGAGCTTATAGCTATAGGTGCTGATACAGAATCATAGGGCTGGAAGAGACCTCAGGAGGTCATCGAGTCCAGACCCTGCCCAAAGGAGGACCAACCCCAACTAAATTATCCCAGCCAGGGCTTTGTCAAGCTGACATTTAAAAACCTCTAGGGATGGAGATTCCACCACCTCCCTAGGTAACCCATTCCAGTACTTCACCACCCTCCAATTGAAACAGTTTTTCCTAATACCCAAACTAGACCTCCCCCATTGTAACTTGAGACCATTGCTGCTTGTTCTGCCATCCGTCATTACTGAGAACAGCATCTCTCCATCTTCTATGGAACCTCCATTCAGGAAGTTGAAGGCTGCTATCAAATCCCCCTTCACTCTTCTCTTCTGCAGACTAAATAAGCGCAAATCCTCAGCCTCTCCTCGTAGGTCATGTGCTCCAGCCCCCTAATCATTTTGGTTGCCCTCTGCTAGACCCTCTCCAATGTGTCCACATCCTTTCTGTAGTGGGGGGCCCAAATCTGGACACAATACTCCAGATGTGGCCTCACCAGTGCCGAATAAAGGGGAATAATCACTTCTCTATATCTGCTGGCAATGCTCTCCCTAATGCACCCTAATATGCCATTAGCCTTTTTGGCTACAAGGGCACACTGTTGGCTCATATCCAGCTTCTCATCCACTGTAATCCCCAGGTCCTTTTCTGCTGAACCTCTACTTAGCAAGTTGGTCCCCAGCCTGGAACAATGCTTGGGATTCTTCCGTCCCAAGTGCAGGGCTCTGCACTTGTCCTTGTTGAACCTCATCAGATTTCTTTTGGCCCAATCCTCTAGTCTGTCTAGGTCTCTCTGGACCCTCTCTCTGCCCTCCAACGTATCTACCTCTCCCCCAGCTTAGTGTCCTCCACAAATTTGCTGAGGGTGCAATCTATCCCCTCATCCAGGTCATTAATGAAGATGTTGAACAAAACCAGTCCTAGAACCGATCCTTGGGGCACTCCACTTGAAACCGACCACCAACCTGACATCGAGCCATTGATGACTCCCCACTAGGCCAGCTTTTTATCCACTTTACAGTCCATTTATCCAATCCATACTTCCTTAACTTGCTGGCAAGAATATTGTGGGAGACCGTATCAAAGGCTTTGCTAAAGTCAAGGAATATCACATCCACTTGGGTAAGTGGATAAACTAAGCCAATGGGAGAACTATCTCCTAATAGTTTAAAATGTCTGCATTAAAGCATCTCAGTTGCACAGCCACACTGATGCAGCATTTTAAGTGTAAGTGCCCTAACTTACTTACATGCTTTTGAAAATTTTACCCCAATGTATTAGTTCCATTAATTTTCACTAAGGGCCTATCTTCACACTGAGTTAATGGGCAGCAAGCTGGGGTGCAGACATTACAGGACACCAGCTTGCTATGTGCTAACTCTCTGTCTGAACCTCTGACACCACGCACTTCACAATCCCTACTGCACTTTGACATACTCCTGTTTCAAACGCTCTGTGTCAAAATGCACTATAAAACTGTAGTGGCTAGTAGCAGGATCTAGAGGGTGACTTAGTGTACGGCCAGCAAATGCTCCACAGAATCACACCCTGGCTTGCTCCACACTAACTCGCCATACAGAAAAGCCCTCAGGCTCTGAAAGGTGTTGAAGAGACCTGAACATGCTCAGTCCCCATGGGGCCAGTTCTAGGAAGATTTCGCTGGTGTCAACTGCAACCCACTCATTCCCACTCTGGGGAAACTAGCTCTGTTAGTAAAAGTGCACCTTTGCCAGTTTAGCAGTATGTACAGTGGGGGGCTTTTACTGGCAGAACTGTGTTGGGCACAGATCACAACTCTGCACATGCAAACCAATGTCGCCAGCCAGCCAAAATTTGGCGTCTGTATCTGACATCCCCTTTTCCACAAGGGTAGTTTCTCTTACTTTATCCTCCTCCCTGAAGGAGGTGCTGGAAGCTGCTTCTGCAGTGCCAAAATTAGAATATTAAACAGAGTCTTGTGAGTGGTTATTTATTTCATAGAATCTCACAATCATAGAATCCTAGGGCTGGAAGAAACCTCAGGAGGTCATCGAGTCCAGCCCCCTACCCAAAGCAGGACCAACCCTAACTAAATCATCCCAGTCAGGGCTTTGTCAAGCCGGGATTTAAGCTGGGACTTATTTATTTGAATCTCTCAGTAACAGGAAAAACTATAATTTAGAATTTTTAGGACTTTCCCACCATATTCCCTTAAGGCTGAGATTGGCCCTTCTACATTTTTAGTTGGATGCAATGGACACACAAAATCATCTTCATATACTTTTAGGTTTTAGGGCCAGAAGGGATCATCAGATTATCTAGTCTGCCTTCTTATACAGACCATAGAACTCCATCCAGTTACCTCTCTATTGAGCCCAATAGCTTATATTTAACTCAGGCACTTCTTCTAGAAAGGCATCCAGTCTTGATCTGAAGACATCAGAGATGGCGAATCCACTACTTCCCTTAGCAATTTGTTCCAATGGTGAATTACTTTCACTGCTGGACTGGTTATGTCTTCTTTCTACTTTAACTTCTTTAATCTTTACTTTTTCTCTGTGAGGCACTTTTTCCAAGCCCTCAATAATTTCTGTGACTCTTTTCTGCACTCTCTAATTTTTCAAGTCCCATGGTAAATATGGACACCAGAACTGCACACAGTGTTCCCATATTGGCCTCCCTAACTCTGTGTAGACAGGTAAAATCAGCACCCTACTCCCACTCAGTGTTCCGCTGTTTATACATCCATAGAACCCATTAGCCTTTGCCACAGAACTGCATGTTGAGTTGTCTGCCCACTATGCATCCTGAATCCTTTTCAGAGTCACTGCTTTCAGAATACAGTCTTCCCTTCGGGAGATATGGGTGGCATTCTTTGATCCTAGAGGTCTGACATTGCATTCAACCATATTAAAATACAGTTTGTTTGAATGAGTCTATCTTACCAAGTAACTCAGATTGCCCTGCCCTCACATTATGTACCACTCTGCCAATCTCTGCCTTAAAAGCTATCATCACTGATTTTATATTTACCTCCAGACTACTGATGAAAATGTTGAAGAACAGTGGGCCTCGTACCTGCAGAACCCCATTAGAACATCCCTATTTGATGAGCATGTCTCATTAACAGCTACTTTCTGAGATCTGTCTGAACCTATGGGCTCCTTACTGGGCAGCGTTACTTCCCCACTGCAACATTCAGCCAAAAGAGGGATCCATAACTTCTCCAGCACACGGAAGGGAAGTAGTGTAAGAGGCCAGGAGGGATCTGGATAGAGCAACGTGCTGGAGTCAGCAGATTGGGAGCTGGTGGCAAAGAGAAGGCTGGACAACTTGGGATCTGGGAGCCAGTTTGAAAAACAGCCTGTTGCTGGCAAAAGGCCCAGTGGCAGTCGCATCAGGCAGAAACCCAGAAGTATCCTGTATATGGCAGATAAGCATATGGACTCGCTGAAGAGTGTAGGTGCTAGACAAGAGGACTGGACTCTGTCTGGAGGATCTGCAAGTCAATGGGTGCCTGCCTGTAGGAGAGCAGTGGCCTGGAGTAAGTACCTTTGGCACCCGTCTGTAGGGCCACCACTTCCCTACCCCTGCTACTGGACTGAAGGGCCTAGTGCTTGGAGCTCCTCCAGCATGTCTCTGAACCTGTGGTACACTCTGCACACTACCAACCAGCTAGGGTACTGCTGTTCCACAACACTCAGAGAGTAAGTGTACAACACAACAAAGAAAACCCCACAGCGAGCCCGAGTCAGCTGGCACATATCCAAACCCACTCCTTGCAGTGAGGCAGGTTACAATAGTTATAACAGCTCAGATTCACTCACTATCTTTCACAACTGAACAAATCTGGGCCATGTTATCCGGAAGACACATTGGCAACTTCATGCTGATAAGTGAGTGCATAGGAGCTGTAAGTCAAACCAGTTGAAGGTATGTAACTTGCGGTAACTTTGAGGAGAAACATTAGTTCAGTCTCTGTTGCTGTCAACCCACTTTCAGATTTGAGTCTCTTACCTGACTTCTCATTTGTTTGCTAAATGCTACCTCTGAGAACTTTTTATATCAGAGATTGCAACTGTCACTGTGTGCTTTACAACTTGTGGTAGTAGATCAAAGGAGTTGTGGTAAATGGTTGGCTGCTTGACCTGCCTGGTCTCACTTACCATGCTAGGGTGCGAGGCTGTGGTCAGGAGCAGGGAAGACAAAACAACAGGAATGAGGCTTCTAAAGAGATGACTGTCACTTTTCTGTCTCTGGTTACACTAGCCCAGCTTTTGGAAGCACAAGTTTATTCGGGCAGCCTAAGCCCTATTAGACTCATGTGCCAAGCACCTGTGCAGGATTAGGAACATTTTGACACTGCTATGGACATGTTTAATTTTAATCTGTAAAAATATAGTAGAGGCTGAGAATGCGACTGCAGAAAACAAGACTGCTGGGTCCTAGATACCTTGAGAGCTTCTTCCTGCCACCTTGATGAGGACGAGGATTTGCACAGAGGTGGCCTTAACTGCATAGAGGGGAAACCTGAAGCAAAGATATTTGGTAAGTGGCAGGGTGTTTTGGCTTATCAGACAGATAAATATAGAGTCCTCCTACATAAAACTAGCATATATCTTTCCTGTCAGCCCTTGCAAAGTTCTTGCAAGATCATGGAAAGGGTAGAATTTGTCCTATAGTCCTGCCACTGTGCAAGATAATGTACTACCCAGCTCACATTTTTATGTACTGTACACACACATATATATATGCCTAGAGTGAATGCTGCACAAATGGCCATATTCAAAGTCCACTGAAGCCAGCAAGAGTGTTTCCTTTGACTTCAGTGGGCTATGGATCAGGCCCTAAAGTTCTAACTTTAGCTGTTTCAAGCAGGTGGGGGTGTCTATTATGCAGATGACTTGCCACTGTGCAGCATACGGAGGGAAGGTTCAGTGGGTTAGGGAACTAGCCTAGGATTTGGGAGAGTCAGTTTCAAGTCCTTGCTGTGCCACAGACTTCCCCAATGTAAAAAGTTATTAAAGAGTATCTCTAATGTTAAGTTCTTTGGGTGGAAGGAGTGGTTTAAATTTAGCAATCATATAAAAACTGGCCATTCTATTTCCTGACATTGCAATTTTCTTCTTGCAAATCACATACATGAATATTCTGGCAAACTGTAACTTTTGAGATCTCTCTTGAATTACACAACTTTCTTCTTAATATTACACATATTTATGAACTGTTCTATTTTTAAATTACAAACTGGAGCAACAAAATATTAAGGAACTAAACTGTCTAAACAAAAACATGTAAACTTTGGTGACTGAAAATGCTAAGTTATTGTATGAAATATATTCTTCACATATTTTGCATGATTTATAATCACTAGTGCTATTCATATATTTAATTAATAACTAGATTGATTCTATAGCATATGCTAAAGATCTGCAGTAAATGTAAAAAAGATGAGTGAATAATGATATATCTTATAACAAATGTTGTCTATAGGAAACATTGAATGCCAACAGGATACCTGTAGAATTAAGAGTAGTTCTACTCAGATGTATTGTTAAAAAGCTGAAATGTCATATGTTTGCATATAATAATTATGCCCCTTACCAACTATGAGCTAATAATGTCAGATGAAATGGGTACTGAATGAAAAGGGCATCACACAAAATAGCTCTAGGTCGTGCCTTTTTGACATCTAAATGTACCAACCATAAATAAGCTTTTGTTACAGAGGAGCCTGAGAATAGAATGTCAACTTTTTAAAAGGTATTGCACAGATAAGAATTATTGGCATTATCTAGGAAATTCAGTTTATTTTCTTTTGTAATTATATATATATTTGTTATGAGTACAGTAATACTCACTGCAGCTTTCAGCACAGTCTCAGTCAATTATATCTGTATTTGGGGACATTGGGGCAAAAAGATGCTATCGAGTATAACAATCAAGAAAAAGCCATGCCTAGACTTCACTATGAAATAAAAAGAGGGCTGGGAAGTGTGCAGTTAAAGGGTTGCTGTCAATTTAAATTTGGTTCCAAATTTAACATTTTATTAAAACAAGGTTTTTGTAAAACTAAATGTTTCCACATTAAAAAAACAAAACCCCATGAAATCACTGATATGTCTGAAACCAAGACACAATGGCACCATGGCTCTGACTGCACCATTAATGTCCATTGGAGCTTTGCCATTGACTTCAGTGAGTCTCAAGCTCAAAAGCTGGCATTCAGCCAAGCATGTAAAACGAGCATGGCTGCATAAGAGGTTTAGTACCTTAAAGTGCAAATGACTTCATTGATTTAATTGTCTAAGCTAAGAAAAATATATAAGTAAACAAGCATAAATAGTGCCAAGTAAACTGGAATATTAAAAGGCTCTTATATCCAATAAAAGGTGTTACTAATAATGTTACTACACATATGAAATTACAGATTCATAGATTCTAAGGACAGAAAAGACCACTGTGATCATCTTGCATAACACAGGCCAGAGAACTTTGTGAATTAATTCCTCTTTGAACTAGAGTCTATATTTTACAAAGAAAATCTAAGCTTGATTTAAAAATCACTAGGGATGGAGAATCAATTATGACGCTTGGTAAATTGTTGCAGTTCACAGTGTTCTTATAAAATATTGCTTTAAAATGACTTAAGCACAAATATGCTTTAAGAAAGCCAGTTAAAATATTCACATATTAGGACAAAACAAGTGTATTAGTATTTACAGGATTGAGACCTAACATTTAAAAGTCCGGATCCAGATACAAATGGTCGGTTCCTGCAAAGGCTGCAAATTTAATTGTGTTGGGCCTGTTTTTATTTTTTCTAGTTAACCCTCTAAAACTGACTGTTTTACTCAGCATTCTAAATATTATGATTTAAAGTAACTTTAAAAAAGTACATGTTAACTTGCAGAAGCAAGCAAACAAAAGAGACCATTTTAAAAGCAGCTATTGTTACTACCTTTGGAAAGAAACCATAATTAGAAAAAATCACCCATGTATACTTAAGGAAACATTATTTTAATTTTGACATTGAAGTGAATATTTAATCTAAAATCATACAGACTACAATTTGTTGATTTATGTCTAAATTATTTTTATACTGGGTGTCTATTTGAGCTCTCTCAGGATTCTGTGAGCACATCAGTACAAATCCTCAAAGTTACAGTGGAGTTAGATGCCTAAACACCTTTGAGGAGCCAGGTCCTTTTTTTGTCTTTGAACAAGATTTGAAAGTATTATGCTTTTAGGGGAGTTCCCCCTTTCATCTACTTACTAGAAATTATAAAAAAATATATTTCAAAAATGGCATCTTACAAAAGTTTTATTCACACGCTTAACTTTACAGACGGAAATCAATGTACCACTCGCAGCACATGAAGTTGAACACCTGTGTAAGTGTTTGCAGGCCTGGGACTGAAATCAAAACAAATTTATAAGCAAATATAGAGCCCATAAAGAATTATGCAATATGAAGTTGTGGAAAATGGAATACAATTCAAATGTGCATGTGCTGACAGAAATATTCAATAGCAAAAAACTACATTAAGATTGCATGATGGCATTTTGTGCCTCAGCAGGATGCTGAGCAAATTCAAAGTACTGGAAACTAGGAAATGATCAGTTAAG
Organism: Pelochelys cantorii; assembly: GCA_032595735.1. NCBI lineage: Eukaryota > Metazoa > Chordata > Testudines > Trionychidae > Pelochelys > Pelochelys cantorii. The sequence goes on along the minus strand of CM064326.1, from coordinate 305,053,635 downwards.
GTTGACTATGAAACCTTAAATTCCACCCTTTTTCAGCAATATATCAGGTTAGCCCCCTCCCCATACAATGCCAATGCCAAAGTTGCTGAAATGTACAATCTCTTCACTTCTTTTACAACTTGGTCACTCTCACTCACAGGATTTCATCTAATACTATTAAAGGACAAAAAAATAAATACATAAAATAAAGGTTTCTGAAAGTTGCTTTCCCTCTGGAAGTGACAGTACCCTGTGGGATTATTTGCATACACTCCAGGTGCAGTTAGGTGTACCCTCATTAAATGGTGGAGGCAGTAATTGGGCTTGCTTGATAAAGGTGTGTTTGTGATACGAGGACACGTCTGGGTTAAGATGGGGTGTATGACAGAACTGTGACTGCGATGTGGGGAGATCTATGTTCTGCACCTTCTGATGTTCATAAGCAAAGGGAAGAGCTGCAAGTGTACCTTCAGCATCTAGTAGGCAATAGAGTATTTCCAAGCCAAATTGCATACATTGGATAAATTAACTGGGCACAGAGGTTTTACTACAAAGTGTTACGGCAGCAAGCTGGGATAGGACAGTAGTGTAAGTACTGATTCTCTCATGCCCTCCTGGCAGAGCAAGTGTGGGTGGTATCAGTATAATCACACAGAATGGTGGAGGCACTAGTGAGCTGTGCTTGGTAGGGTGAGTTTGTGAGATCAGCAGAATACTTGGAGGTGCATGACAGATCGTGGTATGTCTCCCCCACTCTCAGGAAAGTGAAGAAAGGGAATCTTCATTTCTCTGAAGATTGTGTACACTATGTCAGTGGCCAGGCATGAGACTGTTATTACAAAGGACACTGCCAGCAGTGAGGTGGAATATGAAAGGATGCTAAAACTCTAATTAAAGTGCAGGTTGAGATGGTAGCCTGTGCATAAGGGTATGTCAGCATTTGAGCTTGGAGGCGTGATTCCCAGTTTGGGTAGATGTACCCACAGTCAGTTTAGTGAACTAAAAATATCAGTGTAGACAAGGTAGCATGGGCGGCAGCTCAGGCTAGCTTACAGAGTACAAACCCATTGGATTCCCAGGTGTGTACAAGGGTAGTTCGCTGCTGCTGTTGTCTGTGCTACACTACTATTTTCAGCACACTGGCTCTACTCACACCAGGACAGGTACTTCTACATGAGCTAGTACCCACACGCATGTAGACACATCCTCAGGGCATGGAGGGGTTCTCCGACTGCATTTGTGTGGCATTCTTTCTGGGGATCAGGAACCTTCTGAATCTTTTAGTGCCAAGCATCTAGGAACGTGTATTGTAAGGCATCAAACTATTCCAAGCTCTGATACCCCAGTGTTTCTCGGAGTTGGGTGCATCTATTGAACAGGGATCAGAGGATGTTCAATAGATACACCCAACTTTGCAAAACATTGAGGAATCAGAACTTGAAATGGTTCGATGCCATACAGTACACGTTTTCCAACCGGACAGGAACCCTCCACTTTTCTATTAAATGTTCTTCCAACTCTATTAGTAGTTTCCACAGTGTTGAGGTGCATTGGCAGAGCTGAGGAGTGTAGTGAGGTGGGGTGCACAGGCAGAGCTGTGAAGTTCAGGGGATCAGGAATTGGGGTACATTGGCAGAGCTGTGGTATTCAAGGGATGAGGTGCAGGGAGTTGGGATGCACCGGCAGAGCTGTGGAATGCAGGAGTTGGGTGCACAGTGCTGGGGTCTTCCATACCTGAGCCCCCAACCTCTCTCTCCTCCCCTATGATCCATCCACATCTATCACCAACCGGCCAGTCCTCCTACCCTTGCTGCAGCCCCAAACCCTTCTCTCCTTATTTCTCTGCTCCTTCTTCCCTGCTATACCTCTCTTCCCCTCCCAGGAGGTGTTCACACATCTATTTTCCCCCAAGACTTTGATTATCTTCCTCACCCCCAAATTGTCACCCATGATTCACAGATTGCAACAACCTCCAGTCACTCAGTCCAAAGCTCCTTTTGTTCTGAGTTCTCTGTTCATTGAAGGGTGAGCTTCCAGCCATCAATCTGCATGATGACTACCTTTCAGTTTAACAGTACAGGGCAGCAGAAGGAAACCAGTTTCTTTACTATGGCTGTATTTCAGGAGTCCCTCCATGGTACAACTGGAAACTTGGGTCACTAATACTATTCTATGTCCCCACGAAGTGCACCGAATTTCAAAGTGATCTCATCACCCATTTGTATTGTAGAGCACTTACAAATATCAAGTTTAAAGTTTGCTGTATTGGTGCATGTGCAGTGTAAAAATAAACATCATATTAAATTCTGCTCTCATTTTGGGTCACCAAAAGATTTAGTGGGAAACCAATACTACATTGGGTAAAATCAGACAGATTGACCCACATCATATTAAGTTTGATTTCTAGGTTCACCGCGCCCCACAAAACCACCTAAAACCATTTTGAAATGGCATTTTTCAGGCCTTCTATCTTTGCAACCCTGAGCGCAAATGACTCAATTTTTTTGTCAATAGCTCCATCCTGAGCCCTCCTCCAAAGGCACACCAAATTTCAAAGATACCCAGTTAATGCACGCCAGTTTTAGAGGACATTGAACGGTTGACTTTTGAACAGATATTATGAAGCACCACTGTAATATTATTTATTAAGCTATGATCTGTTAAGTCCCCATTCTACCTTTGTTCACACAAATCCATGAGGACTTTCCATAGATTACAGTGACCCGATTCATATGTAGAAGCTTTGCAGAATTGGTTCCCTTGTTCTTAAACTCCCTTGGACAGCTGCTGTGTCTCTTTTATGTTTTGCAAAGTGCCAAGCACAAGGTCAGCTTTTAAAAATAATAATTAGTACTAAAATCATACTGAACATTAACTATATTTTATGTTTCAGCCTGGTTCACAGCCCAGCAAAGTCAATGGGAGATTTACCAGTTGCTTCAGTAGGTATTGTATCAAACCCTTAATTATGTATGTTGATTTTTCTGATGATCACTCTATCATTTGTCTATCCTGTAGTTCCAAACTGAGACAGACTGCAGGCAACTACCCTAGTTTGACACTAATACACTGCATTTACTGATGAAAAGGGTCCTGCAAGATGCCAAGTGCCTCCCAGGTGGTGCTGAGCCACCTTAACTCTCCTGTTCAGATCCTAGAGGACATGCCCAAGCTCAGACCAAGAGAATAGAAACCAGGGGTGAAATCCTGGTCTTACTGCAGTTAATGAAAAACTTACAAGTTTTACCATCAATGTTAATACGGCTAGGATGTTGCCCCAGGTCTTTGACTCCCTATCCTCCTGACTTTTCAGGGTTTGGAAAAGCCAGGATTTTTATATGTTTCTTTGAATGTTTAATATATTTAAAAATCAAAGGGGAGGCAAGGGAAGCTGTGTCTTAGTCAGGACTTCAGGCTTGCTCTTCAGGGCACCCGTACAGCTCTCACTGCCAGGGTCTGTCAGTAGTTACAAACTGAGAACGAATTGACAAGCTGTTTGGCTTACAGTTAACATTTGTAAACCACAGGAAAGCTGCACCACAGTGTATAAATACTAAGTATTGCACATTCCGCACGTGCACTGAATGTTAAAGAGAAGCTAGATAATTTCATGGAGGTTAGGTCCATAAAAGGCTATTAGCCAGGGGATAAAATGGTGTCCTTGGCCTCTGTTTGACAGAGGCTGGAGAGGGATGGCAGGAGACAAAGCGCTTGATCATTGTCTTCGGTCCACCCCCTCTGGGGCACCTGGTGCTGGCCACTGTCGGCAGACAGGATACTGGGCTAGATGGACCTTTGGTCTGACCCGGTACGGCCGTTCTTATGTTCTTATGTTCTTATGTGCTATTAGCTATCTTCACTTTCTGAAGAAATAATTCTCCCATTTCTGTTAGCTGTGCCCCTTGACGCAACTTCATATATTGAATGTTGGTTCAATTTGGAACATCTGCAAGGCAGATAAGTTCCACCAGAAGAGTATAATGTAGTTTATTTCATATAGCCATATGCAGCATTCAGAGCAACCTAGACTCTAAAACCCTGAGAGGCCAGAAGAGACCCAGATCTCAGGCTGCAGCCCAAGCCAGAATGTCTCCATTGCAATTAAACAGCTCCTTAGCTCAAGCTCTGCAAGGCCAAGACAGCTGGCACTGTGTAGACATTGTAGACACTGTAGTATAGACATACCCTATATTTCTCTTGTTAATATTTATTTGTTGTCTAATAAAGGAAGATACAGAAATAATTAGGGACTTATCCTGCAAAAACTTCAGCGTGTGCCTAATTTTAGTGCATATTAATATTTTCATTTATAAAAATATATAAGCTTAAATGTTTGCGGAATGGGGTCCAATATATTTCTACATTCAAAAATATGTTCCTTTTATTAATAATGGTAGAGATGTCATATACATCTTAATCTGCTTAATATCTATCTGCTGTATATATCTTAATTATTAGAAAAGACATTTAAATTGTGCTCTTTGGCTTATCCATAGTGATGTTTAAATTTCTGCATTAGTTTATATAAAAGGGGGATATTTTGGTTCATTTGTTTGTTTAAAAAATTGGTTATTCTTTTTGTGTATTCCAAACACGGATAGGAAACATGAAACTACAGCTGGTAAAAATGCCAAATTTTTTTTCAACCCACCCCAATTTTGTTTCTGAAAAAACATCAGAAAGTAATTCCATTTAAAATGTATGTTTCTGATGAAAATTTGTCAGTGAGCCCTTCAAATAGAAACTATTGGCAAACTATTGACTTTGAGAAAACTCAGAAAAAGAGTGTCTTATAAAAGTAAACTGCCTGTATTAATTATATAAGTAAAATATGTATGTAAAACAATCTGTATAGAAACAAAATCATAGTTTTGCTTGTGTCTGCACAGAAAAAGGACAGAGATTTTTGTGCTTTATTTTAGTGTGGTGCAGGTATTTGTGGTACAGGGAGAGAATATATCAGGAACTAACCTTTTGTGTCTCCAGCTTTACAAGTCTTAAACTGTGTCTGTGAAATTGCTGAAAGGTATGCAGGAGAGAGAGGCTGTAATCCACAGGATTCCTCTGGCTGAATTAGTGAACCACAGTCCTGAATTAAAAGGAAATTAATTAAAATCACAGTACCTTATCCAAAGCATTAGACAATATGCATGGTGTAAAAAAAATACACAACTTTTTTCAAGGACAGTTAACGGAAGAAAAAAATTACTTGTCCTTTTCCATTCAATACATTTGCAAATGTACTATGTACTTACTAGTAGGTACACTAAGCAGTTCCCTGTGCCTCATTTTTGTATAAAATAAATATACTTTATATTTTAATAGCCATGTAATTCTTACTTGTTGCCCACATTAATTTCATATGGAAAACCTACACTCACACAAAATGTTCACTTGATATGTGCCCAAATAATTTGAAGAAATATATGTACACCCTCAATCTCATGTGCAAGGGAAAAAAAAGAGGAAGAGAAAAAAGGAACCTCGAGAGTAACAAATGATTAAAGTGCCAGAGTGGTTAGCTTGGAAAGATTATTACCTGGTGTGGGAGATGGATGTAATGAAATATATTTTGCTGCAACAGAGTGTGTCATGCATACTACAGACAAAAGACCGACCCAATAGCTATCCATAGCTATACTAATAACAGTACTGAATGATATATATGAATAATACTCTATGCCAAAGAATGCTTATAACTGAAATATTTTTCTTATACATAGCATTTTTATTTTCATATTTACAGTAAATGTGCATGTGTGAACTTAGATCTACAATTAATACAATACGATGTCTTTGTATCTAGAAATACAGATACATTATTCAATCCACAGAGAATACTGAAATATTAAATTACACTGATGGAAAAGTACATGCTGTAAACACATTTTATGCAATAGCCTGGTTTCCTGCAATTTGATCCTTTCTACTAAATGTTATGGACTTCAGAAACTGTATAATGGAATTTAATTAATGTTTGGCACTTAGAAATCTGGCAGTAACCATTTGGCATCGCAATCATGTTAGAATTAAAAGTTTCAAAGTTTGTGGGTGAATGAATTTCATCGGCTTCAAGGAAATGAGTCTGTCTGAAAATTGCTTTAGGGGTCTGATTCGGTGAGGCACCACCAACTTCCAATGACTTCAGTGGGACTATTCAGGTGCACAACAATTATTGGCACTTCTAAGACTTAGCAGGCTTGAGCCATTGCATTTTAAATAATGTATGGTTCTTGCATATCTAATAAACAACTGTCTGTGCTATGGTATAAACTGGTATAATCTGCACTGTGCTTTTTATGATAGATTACTATATTACGATTTTCTTCATGAATAAAAAGGTGGATTAATCCCTGCTTTAAGTGCTTAGCTTAACTGTAGCTATGATAATGTGACAAATGCTTCCATGATACATTTAAATTTTTTTGGTATTATAACTGTGAAAATGAAAATATGGCATGAGACAGAGAAAAAAATAATTTTGTGTCTATTACATGAAAAATACAAAAAAATCTGACTGCAACATACATTAAGCCACATATTTAAATACACTGGTTAAGTTAAATATTATTCTATTGCAATTTTAGTTCTCTAATCTGATTTTTAATTTTACATAGCATTAGAGTATTACTTTTAAACAATTATATAATATACAGTGGCAAACATAGTTTAAATAGACAAAATAAACCATATGAAGAACGAGCATTATATAAAAAGGTTTTTCATACTGAAAGGAGAACAAAATGACAGGTTTAGAAGAAGGTGGTAAATTTATAGTTCCCCTGTTCATGGAACTATATTGATTTGTGTTTGATTCTTTTTTATTTTGCTTAAATGATACTAAAATAAATACATCTGCTGGCAGTGTATTTAAAATACTCACAACTGCTTCTAAAATGCACAGTAATATTTAGAACAATGTTTTTAATATACTATACTTTGCCTCCACCTTCACATTAGAATAATGAACGAGTGACAATCAGTTAGGTGTTTAGAGCATTGGTCTGAAATCCTAGCTGCATTTAAGTCAACAGGATTTTTGCCACTGACTTGAATGGAGCCATGCAGTCACCCTTGAACTATTAAATACTAACATTCCTTGATTTTTAGGGTAGTTTAGCAGATAAAGCTAAAACACAAAAGCAAAGTGCTCTTTCATATAAGTCCCGATTCAAAGCCCCTTCCAGTCAGTGGAAAGACTATCATTGACTTTAGAGTTTGGATCATCTAAATGAACAGGGCTAACTGTAGCGGGAGACAGATGTATGTCTGGGGTTTCTTTACATTACCAACTTATTCCCTGTTTTGCATTTCACAGTTAAAGAAGGCTGATATAACCAAATGCATGACACTGAGTTTTTCTAGTGTCAACACTTGATGTCCTCTTGGAGTCTCAGGGTCTGGACAGACTGCACAGATATTTGACAGTATTACTTAAACTAACATTAACATCAGAAAGTTTCTACCATGCAGCACAACAATTTGTACAAGGCTTCACAAGGAAGGCCTAAATTCCTGAATAGCCTGCTCTTTGCTCTCAAGACACTGCCATAAGATAACTTAACAAGGTTTTTCTTGTTTAGACTTGTGCACAGTGTAGGTTTTTAAACAAAAACCATATTCTTTGATTTCAACTGCATTCATTGGGAGATACTATCAAGAGCAAATTTTGTCTGGTTGCTTATATTCACCTGGACAGTTTCATTTGTTAAAAGACATGCGGTCTGCAATAGTACACCACCTTTTACATATGATTAAAAAATCTTTAACTATTCAGAATACAAAACTTGGAGGTCACTATTTTTGTTTAATAGCAAAATTCCCAGCTCAGAGCAGGCTAATCTTTTATGATCAAAGACATGTTTAATATTGTTATATAAAAATGGAGCTGAGGCAGCCAGAGGTCAGGAACTAACGTTTACTGTAGCTCCATGTAAGGTACATTAGAGCTTTATTAACAGCATGTGGATTTGTCAAGTTCCCTATAGGTACTGCAGTACCATGACATCCCTCTCGCCATGCCCAAAGATGAAACGTCTTGTGATCTTAAGTATGTTTACAAACTATCACTCACTTCAAAGATGAGAGGCAGCTAAGCAAACTTAAATGATATTTTCCCCTTGGTGTTTATGCCTGTGAATACTCATTTTTAAAAGGCAGAAGAAAGAAGAGATTTGCACGCCTGGACTGAAATCAAAATAAAGCTCCCCTGAAATATGTATTTCAACACATAATTAGAATTGATTTTTCATCCAACCAGTATTAGCAAACTTCACTTTTATCTTTACAGAAAATATCCAAGGCAATAGCCTCTCTCTTATGGTGAGAGCCAGGAAACACTGACAGTGTTCCTTACCAGTCCTACTGAACAAATAAAGGAGCAGTGTATCAGAGCTTATCATGAAATAATGAGAAATAAATAACTAAGCTCATGGGCAACTGATTTCTTCTCTGAAATATCATGAATATGGATAGTAATCATATCTCTTTATACCATCACAAACCCAAGCTTGTCCAGAGTGGTGGAAGAGATAAACCTTCTTTGTTCATCAAAATGGAGCAGAAGAGGCTTTTCATGACTTCGACTCGACTCTTGAACTTCCAGCTATACTATCTTGCCCAGTGTTTACTCTTCCTCCTTACAAACCATGCTGTCATTGGCTGACTGGTGCTAATCAGATCTCCTTTAGGTAGCATGCAGCATACGTGCCCTCTCTTCACAACATTCACATTGCTGCCCTACTTCATTTAACGCTATTTAAATTTTAGAAAAAACAGACTCAAACATCTTGTGAAGCAGACTATTTTGAACACTCTTGAAGTCTTTTTAGGCTTGCCGGGACTATTTAATCTGGTTCTATTTAAACTAATGCCTATTGCTCAGTAAGTCCTTTCATCTGTCTCTTTTTAGTCCATCTAGTTCTACTTTTTATACATCACTAGAGCTTGATGAAAAGCGATTAAAATGGTACTATGAAAGGAATGCTAATAAAATTAGTCAAAGAATGAGTTAATAAAAAAGTGAAATTATAGCTCATGGGAGGAAATAAATTGTGAACAGATGGATTAGTTCCACTCTATCAAGTTTATTAATATTGCAGTAGCATACTGACTGGCCTCTCATTTGTTAACTTCTATTTATTTTGCTCTCTATAGCTTGTTGAATTAATTAGTGATAGATGAACCACCAAAGATTCAGATGTTCAGTTTAATTCAAGTCAGTATCCAAAAACATAGTGGCTTAAATCAGGGGTGGGGAATCTTTTTTGGGTGGAGGTGGAGCCACTGGCCCACAGAAAAATTAGTTGGGGGCTGCACTCAAGGGAGAAGCAAAGTGAGAAACCCCTGACTGAGGAGAAAGACACTCCCCACATTCCCCTTGAACACCAGAGGCTAGGGGAGCCCAGGCTAGTAGATTTTCTGTGCTCCAGCACTGCGGGTGGATGGCTGGGGGGCAGAGCACCAGCACAGGCTCCCCAATGCTGAGCCTCAGGGGCCAGATCCAGGCAAGCCGGGGGCTACATCCAGCCCCAGCCCTGAGGTTCCCACCCCTGGTTTAAATGAAAACCTTTTAGGCTTGCAAAAATGGAAAACTAATTCAAGTAGCTCTTGAGAAATTGCAAGTACTTGAAATCAATGGGAGTTAGGAACCTAAATACCTCTATGGATCTGAGCCTTATTTTCCCTGTGCCCCAGTTCCCCAGCAATATTGGAGTAATAGGCCGGGAGTGTTGTGACAACAAATATATTAAAATATTCCCAGGAAAACAGCTTCTGCAGTAATAGAGGGCCATAAAAGTGCCATAGCTAAGTAAGACTAAAAAAGTGATGGGCAATCTACAGCATGTGTGCCATAAGTGGCACACAAGCTGATTTTGAGCGGCATGCTGCGGGAGCAACAACCCCACCTCCTCCCTCATACAGCAGGGAGCCCGCCCGCCTCTGGAATCTTCCCCCTTCCAATGCACCCAGTAGTGGTGGGGGGAGGCGGCACTGGGGCTGAGGCAATGGCTCCTCTGGTGTCCGGGGCTGGCCTGGGAACTGCGTGGCCACGGTACAGTGCCTCCAGCCTCTGGGGACGGCCCAGGAACTGCATGGGCATGGCAGCAGCACCTCCGGGCTCTGGGATTAGCCCAGGAACTGTGTGGACGAGGCAATGGCGCCTCTGGCCTCTGGGAGGACAGCTGGGAAGTCACCCTGGGGAAGGCTGGACCTGGGGCAGTGGTGTGGCATGGGAGTGCCAGGGAGCTGCTGTGGTGCTGGCTGCTGCTGCGGCAGGTGATCAGGCTGCCGTTCTTTCTGCCATCATTACTAGCAGAGAGGTACTAGAGACAGAGGCTTGTGTGCTGCTTAAAGTATCAAACCACAAGCCTGAGATCGGAGAACTCAGAAAGGGAAAGCAAGGCCAAGGATCACACTTAGCAGTAGGATTTGCATCTTTATTTATTTATTAATGAAGCTTCTAATATGCAAGTATGACTATTATTGATCTGATCTTTGCAGTCCATCTCAAGTCAAAGGGTCTCCAACTCCCATGATACAGACATAAGCCCAACGTTCAGGACTGGTTTTACTCAGCCTCAGGGATAGTTAGGTCAGCATACATGGGTTTGAGGTCCTGGAGTGGTGAGAGCAATTGAGATAGGGAGGTAGGGCATTGTCAGGGCTCAAGAGGCGGGGCTATGTTCATGATGCCACTCAGCAAGGAGGTTGCCAATTCTGATACATGGGTCGATCTGATTGTTGGGAGAGGACAGCAGCGCAGTCCGTGCCAATCCAAAACTGATGACATTGTGTGGCCTCATTCCAATCGGCGTCTGTGGAGAGGCAATGGCTGCGTCTAGACTGGCTGCTTGAATTTGCGCAAGAGCACTGACGTTCTAATGTAAGAAATCAGTGCTTCTTGCGCAAATACTTTGATGCTCCCGATCGGGCAAAAGTCCTTTTGCGCAAAAGGGCCAGTGTAGACAGCTCAGATTTGTTTTGCGCAAAAAAGCCCTGATGGCTAAAATGGCGACTGGGGCTTTCTTGCACAAAACCGCGTCTAGATTGGCCAGGGATGCTTTTGCACAAAAGCATCCATGCCAATCTAGACGCGCTTTTGCGCAAATACTTTTAACGGAAAAACTTTTCCGTTAAAAGTATTTGCGGAAAATCATGCCAGTCTAGACATAGCCAATGGGGTTGGCAGTGACTAGACAGCTAGCTGATGCCTTTGCTGTAGAACTTGCAGCACAGCTTCAGTAGGTTGGGTGCATGATAACCAACAGGTCCTGAATGAACTGCTCCAACTGTCCCAGGATAGGGCTGGACTGATCCAAGTGTGGGGAAGACTGGGCCAAGGACTCCCCCATGAACAGCCTAATAATGAGCCCTGCCCTGGTCTGTGGGGAACGATTGGGAATGTAGCAAGAAGAGCTGGCACTGCCTTAGGAAACCTCAAGCTGACCACAATCACCATCAAATTTGTCTGGCAATAGGACTTTGGTTGTGGGGAGCAAGAGCCAGGGGTTCTAGTGAAGCTACATGGGCTTATATGGCTGGATTCTGTGCCTGCAAGGTGGATGCCTGCTAATTCTGTATGAGCCCCACTAGGTCCGCCAGGCAAAAACTGGCATGAGTGGGGTCCACTGTAGAGTGGTGAGCCCCAACCTTTGTACTGGGCTGCTCAAACCATAGCTGACTAGATTATGGGTGGTCAGGCACAGGGTAGAAATGAGAATTTTGCCTACTGGTTAGAGCTGGCTCCAGGTTGGACAGAGTCCAGGAAATGAGCAGAGGGTGAGTAGTGGAGGGACAGAAGCTGAATTGCAGAGCTGGAGGCTCGACCAGAAATGTAAGCCAGAGACAGAGCTGGGGATCGGAGCTGGAACTCTAACACCAGATGGAAACAGAGATTGGAGTAGAGCAGGAGCAGGGACTGGAAACAGAAACTGGAAAAAGGGAGAGTGCAAGTGCAGGCACCAGTTGCATCAAGAAGCCTCTGACCTGCTGTGGGGACCAGACTTATAAGTAAGGCTAGTAAATCAGCAGCCAGTCAGAGCCTATGATTAATCTGTCAGTTCCAAGGAAGTACAGCTGGGCTCATTGGTTGTCTAGCTGTGAAGCTAGTCAGGGAACAGGCCATGAGCTGGTCCAAACTCATCCAGCCCCTGACAGTCCTTAGACCTCCTTCATTCCAAGGAAGTAATATGTCATGTTGACAGTGTAAATGCCTTTTGTCCATAGGTAGATACTGTATGAATTAGGAACATTCACAGTACTACATTTATGAAGAGCAGAATAAGTAAAAAGAATTCAGATAGGGATCGCTAAGGCCTCACTCGTACACCAGGAGAATTCTGAGAATCTGAAAAGCTCAGAGATGTCTCAGTAGTAACTAAAACATTGAAAATAGCTTTGATGAATGTAAACAATCAACCCCAGTTCATTAAAATCAACTTATAAATATGTGTTTTGCAAAATATTTCAAGCTGTCCACATTTCTTGTAAAAATAAAAGTAATTAGTTACAGGACTTTTTTCTTCAGATAAAACTTGAACATTCCCATGGGTTTTCTATGACATTTTCTAAGTAAACATGCATTTCTAATTCAATAAGTTTAATTTTTCCTATGTAAAATTGCTCACCATGGGCTAGATTTACAAAGGGACCGTATCATATAGTTCCCCCTAGGATGCCCTACAGCTGAGTGGCATTCTCAGATCCAAGTTAGGCATCCAGACTCCCTTTACAATATATGGGGAGAGCTAGTTCCCTAGAAAAGGGATTCTCAGAAGCCAGCAAATCAAGGAGTAAGCCTCCTATACCTTATAGAAAGGTCTTCAGTCTTGATTTGAAGACTTCAGGAAATGGCAAAGTCATTATCTCCCTAGCTAGTTTGCTCCACTGGTTAATCACTCTCACTGTCAACAATTTGTGCCTTATTTCCAATGTGAATGTGCTTTAACTTCCAGTCATTTACTGGTTATTCCTCTTGCCATATAATCATTGCAAATTACCATTTTAACAATAAGCCAAAAGTATTTGATCCATGAAATGAAAAATGTCTGTTTTTGCAAAATGGAGTACTAGCTATGAGCAATACATTTCAAAACCAATATTGAAAAATTGCCTTTGTAACAACATATTCTTTTTACATAGTCATAGGAAAAAGAAATAATTGTGATCACTTTTTTTATAGGATTTAAAAGTTACACCAAATAAAAATAAAACAAGCAAAATGAGGTGTCTTTTGAATCATCAAGAAAAAGTATTCATATTTTCTTTACAGTTGTTAATGTTAAATCAAGTTATTTTAAAATTCTTAAGCATAACTAAAAAAAAAAAAGATGTCCTGTTTCTTCATTTGACAACATGAGCCTTAGATTCCAAAGCCAGAAGAGATCAATATGAAGATCTAGTTTGAGATTCTGGGTAGCACAGACCATGGAATTTCTTCAAAATAATTCTCAGCACACATCTCTTAGAAAAATATCCAATCTTGATTTAAGAACTGGGAGTGATAGAGAATCCATCATGATACTGGGTAAATTGTTCCTGTGGTCAGTTACTCTCACCATTAAAATGTTATGCCTTATTTCCAGTCTGAATTTGTCTAGCTTCATCATTGGATTATGTTACAATAAATGGCACAGAAGGACTTGAATAAGACCTCAGCCTTTGAGAGGAGAAGACGACCTTCACCCTGGCTGTGGGTGTGTATATAAGTGATAAAGCTTTAAGAAGGGAACACTTTCCCCCCCATCTCTGCTTATCTAATGAAAACATACACCACTGAAGACAAGATACTTTGAAAGAAAATTTGGCAATGATCATATTCTAAAATTAAAGGCTGTGGTGAACGCAAGCAAAGTCTGTATCATAACTGAAAATAAATACTGTATATTGATGCTTACAGATGATGTCTGATTAACACACATACTTTCCTTTCAATGTACAGCAGCCTTTGTAGGATAGCATGAAAAGTTTGAAGTGATCGACTTTTTTGCCTTTGGAAAACATTATGTATTTTGTACAAGAGAGCTACAGACTTTCATTTAGAATATTTCCCCCTTATATCTTTTAACTACGTCCTGAACTAAATTTACCATATTCCCACTCCAACTGTCATTTAACAGAAACAGCTGGGAGACAGGAATAAAACAGACAAATCTGTTTTCCTAGTGCACCTTGGAATCTAACCTTTTAGCGATTTATTTTTAAAACCTATAATGGTGTCTAAATTGACCGTATTAGATTTGCAGCATACTTGCCGTTTTAATCACGGAAGCTGATTTCATGGATTTTTATTAATCATCATCTCTTTCAAAAGATACTGCTTAAAGGTTTGCCTTATGGTGCAGAGCAGACTGAAAATACAATGTCCTTACAGCTTGATGGCTTTCTGAACAGCAGACAGTATGCAGGTAGCTTTCACATATGGACAGAAACAGATTGCATGCAGTTAGTGCCGATTGAGCAGACTGACGTTAGAATTCACCCTGTGCTCCCTGGCAGGCAGCTCACAACAATCTAACTCCTTCCTAGCCATTCTATTCACCCAGAGTAATCAAACAGCTGTTAGCTGAACTAGCCCGTCACCACAAAGGTATCTAATTAGTTCTGAAAATGGAATAATGTGCTCAGTGGCAGCACTTAGACTACTGCACAAGACCCTAATCAATGAGATTGAATTGCGAATTCACTGTCCACTGAGATCAGAAGAGCAAACCCATAGTACTGTCGAAAACGGACATTTTAAAAAAACACTCTTACTTAAAATGCTCTCTCCATTACCACAATAATCACCAAATGAGGCCTGGCTCTGCAAGGTGATGAGCAACTGGGACTCTCAGCACCTCACAGGAGTAGTCCGTCCCTCACATGACTAAGCAAACCTCTTCTCCAAGAAGCCACATCATTTTCCTATCAGCGTACACTTACCCCTGTGGGTACACAGAGGTCTTCCAGAGGGTACATCATCAAGTCATCTAGGTATTTGCCTAGTTTTACAATGGGCTACATAAAAAGCACTACTGAAGGCAGTACAAACGACAATTTCATATAGACAATGACTTGTTTATTGCTCTATATATTGTACGCTGAAATGTAGTACATTTATATTCCAGTAGATTTATTTATAATAGTGTGCTGTGACACTTTTCACATTTTTATGTCTGATTTTGTAAGCAAGTAGTTTTTAAATAAGATGAATCTTAAGGATATGCAGAATAAATCCAGCTACTGAAAGGGGTGTAGTAACCTGAAAAGGTTGAGAGCTACTGTCCTCGAGTATTTTACATTGGTGCTGAGTCATATATCTCAGTTATGGACCACAACTGGCTCTTCATTGCTCTTGCAATAAAATCTGCTTTCACTCTGAGGCTCCTTTATGCTACTTGAGCTGTGTAAAAGGAGTCTTCAGTGTAAATAAGAATCAGGCCTATTGTAAAGTGCTTCTTGCAAGACAAAATCAGCTGTGGCCTTATGTGCTAACTGATGCTCTGGGTAATGGACTCAAGTTGTTTCATTGGCAGGAAACCCAGGTAAATCAAAGCTAAATAAAATCCATTGTCATCATTTGTTGCATGCTGGCAATTGGCTTGGCACTGCCGTACAGTCAGATCCTGGAAGGTGTGAATCCCTTCCAAAAAGGTACCAAATGTCCTGTACTTTCATTGACCTCAGAAGGAACATATGGGCATACACAATAGTCCAGAACTGAGCCTCCGTAAGCTTAGTATGCACCTCAGCAAAACATATACAGCAAGTTCCAATATTCATTTTTATTGTGATCTTAATATTAAACTTGCAATTGAATGCTAAATGCCACATTTATCTTGAACTGTTTTTAAGGGGAATGTCATTAATTCATTTAATAGTATTATCAGCAAACTGCATTGTCATGAAGTCTTCTTGTAACAAGGTTAGCTCTCCAGCTTTACCTGAGTTTTCAGCATGACACTCAAATTAAGGTGTAGTCTCACCCAAAGCAGATGGGGTAATAAAAACAGAATGCTAAGCCATTTTAAGCTATTAAAGAAAAAAGCAGACCACGAAGGAAAAGGTTGAGCATAACTTTATACTGATTTTTATCACTTGCTGTCCTTCAGTATCCACACGTAGTCACTGGGGAGTTGTCTGGCCACATGTGTTTTGCTCCACATCTGTCAACTAAAGCAGAGACCTGGTTGCAAAATGCAGCTCCCTGTAACATTGTGTGGATTTCTGTCACTCCCTAGAACATTTTGGGCCCATAAAGCAAGGAAAAATTTATCTTGAGACTGGAGTTTGTTCAACAATGTCTTATTTGCTATTGCTCTGATACTGTTCATATTATGTAAAGAAAGTCATCCTAGTTATTTCAGACCAGAATTATAGAATTTCAAAATAAATGAAAGGCAAATCTAAACATGACCACACTAATGGTATGTCTACACTTGCCAGGGCAAAAAGTCAAGGGTTGGTCCCAAAATCACATTAGCATCTTCACTGGAAATCCACATTTTGTACTGAAACTGCTGAGTTTCAGCGCAAAAATTAAAGCATCCCCACAATAATCTTTTGCTTCTTGCATTGATGCTTTTGTGCTGATGTGCCAGTGAAATCTCGATTGCCCTCTGGAGTGGTCCCACAATACAGTGGGCTCTTTGAAACTCAACAGCCCTGGCTGCAGGTATGCAGTCCTCCCTTTCAGCTCCATTCTGACAGCTGGTGCTGTCACTGCTCTTGGACACAAAACAAATCACTACTATGGAATACCCCTGCTGTCTCCCACAATGCAAACAGTGGCAGGCAGACAGAATGTGCTGGGTAGAGTCAGGGAGGGTGGCTGGGGTTGAGGTCAGGGTTTCCATCTCCTCCTGCTTCAGTACCGGGTTGCTTCTATCTGCTGCCACACACAGATATTCACCCCTGCCACAGTAACAATTTGCTTTGTGTCCTAGAGCTGTACATAGTGGGATAGCTACCACAATGCACTCCCCTCACTGGTGATGCAAATGATGTATGTGTAAACACGCTCTGATGCTTCTGAAAAACAATGTGAGCACAAACCAGTATTTTTCCTGTAGTACTTTTCTATCACTGACAAAACTGTTAGCAAAAAAAACACTACAAATGTAGACATAGCCTAACAAATAGGTATCCTTTAGTCCTTCACATTACAATGATTTCCATAGCCAAAAAGCATATCTGATTTGCTTTATGTCTTGCCAAAATGCATGGCATATACAACAAAACCTACTGTATAGGCATAATATTCCAGTCAGTCCGGTATATTATGTTGCTGACCTATAAAATTTAGAAGCATCCTAATTATCAGATGATGGAAATGTTTACGGTACAATGGCTGGAAACTGTGACGAAGATGGTATGAGCCTATATCAGTTGGAGGTCCAAAATACAGAGAAAATTCCCTGATATTACACCACTATATTCATACTTTGAAAGGTAACCATGGTCCAGATTATACAATAAAGTTCTGTTTGTTTTTTAAGTACCCACTAATCTGCTGCAGCTAATTCAATTTCTTGTTAAGTGATCACTGCACATGACTTGAAGATAAGAAAATTATTGGAGAGGACATTATGTTCCCTGAGATCAGAATGAAGGTTTGGGACAAAAATAAAATAACCTTAAATCCAGTTGCATATATTGCGATAGCAAATGTCCTCTCAATGACCAAGTGGTTCCAAAGATTAGTTCTACAAGTCTCTCTGAAGAGTAGGTCCATAGAGTGAGATCCACATTTGTGAAAGGGCTGAATCTGGAATATTTGAGCAGTCATTGCAGCTTGATGAGCAGAGATCTGGTGAAAAATTGACTTTGAAACTTTTCTCCCACATACTATAACTTTAACCAAAAGGCAAACTGTCAAATTGTCTTACTAACAGTAAATAATCAAACAGCTTACCTAAAAACCTTAATCAGTTTTAGGCAAAAGGTTCCTATGTTTTTTAAAATATTCCAGTCACTACAGACTGCAAAGGAATGTCACGTCATCACTACTCTAACATAAATGTTAAAATAAACTCAGGGTTTGGGATTTGCTTCTTTAAAGAATTGCAGGTTTGTCAAATCTGCTATTTGATGCTCGGAGTATTTAAATTTTTCAATCAAAATAAGATATGCCTAAATAACTTGGTAACTTCAATTGAATAAATAGCCACAGTTTAGCATTTGCAGCTAATAATTTTGTGTGGTTTTTAGCCTCAGTTTTGGTATGTGAAAACATGATAATTTTATCATCAATAGAATGAAAATGTATATTCATTTACATTTGCTTTTTGAAAGCAAATGTATCAACAGCAACATCCACCAAAACTAAATTTTTATTTAGAGAGGAGCTAAGTGTGCTCACAAATGAAACAGTAACAGAAACAGCAAAACAGTAACATCCAGTCAAGTGGCCCTTGCATAACAACACGGCACTATTCATCTTTAAAGCACAGCTCACTGGGCCAACCTATTGGACTGGTAGAGGGGAGCTGCGGGTGGCATGTGTGCAGCTGTTGGGGAAGGAGGGAACTTATGTAGAAGGACTTCCTGCCCCAACCAACCATATGTGATTTTTATGTCTATTTTTTTCTCATGGTGGGACTTATTTCAACTCTGTTAATGCAGTAACACTTAATGTGTCTCCAGCAGGAAGAAGAATTGAAATGGCACAAAGGTTCTTAAATTCTTTTTGAGAGAGACTGAGCTACTGTGGGTGTTGAGTCTCCAAAGTGCCCTTAATTCCGTGCACTTTAAGCAAGTGAGGGCTCCCTTTTAAATCAATCCTATTTGAAATCAATGTGACTACTTCTATGCTTATGGCTGAGAATTTGCGTAAGTGCACTTTGCTGAATTGGGGTCAGAGCACTAAGCACATTGCAGGATCAAGCCATCCTCCTGCTGCTGGTGTTAGGAAAGGGGATTCTTCATCCCCAGGAGTAGTGTTTTCTCTCTAGCTTCTCTCTCGCTAGATGACAGCTCCATTTCAGAGCTGTCAGCTAGGAAATCTTGCCTCAAGCTGCATCAATTTTTTCTGAAGCTACAAGTCAGTAAGCAGAGCTGTTGGAAATACATGCACAGTACCTCTTCTGACTAATTACCTACTTGCTATATAAGACAGATGGTTTTAAAGGTGGCTGTGTTCTCTGACCTTTTGGAAGGATATGGGCTGATGATGACTTCTCAGGGGTTTGCCACTGTAGGGACCTGGAGTAGTAACTGGTTCAGATAAATATTTTTTTTTGTTCCTAACCACCCAAAAGCTAAATCAAATCTTTCCTGAAATGGTTGATTAACTTTTCAACTTATTTTTCATTTCCCTCTGTGCTTCTGGGTTTTCTTTGAGACCAGAAGAAGCAGGAAAGCTGTAATACCCAGTGAAAGATGAATCTTGAAGCATTTCTGGCTTGACTGTAAGCAAGCAGCATAAGAAATTCTACAGCAAACATTATGCTTATGAGATTTCCTGACCAATTTTAAAGGCACAAAGTCGCTAAGTCTGAATGAGTATAAATTCTGAGGTGCTTCTCTGAACTGAACTCAAAGCATTTTGAAACTGCCCCAATAATTAGAGCATCATCAAACAGCTACAAGTATAAACCAATGTACGATTCAGTCTAATCTAAAATTGTATTCAAGTCATTGGACAGAACCAACAATACAAATAATTCTTACCTAGCAAAAGGAAGGTAAGAATAAAAGCACATCATAACAGACTCTATGTTTTAATTGTTGAGACCAAGTCAGAGTTTGTTCTGCATCTCATTGTACGAGAGACACAAGTTTGTGACTTTAGGGAAGTTTTAAAACTTTAGAAAACAAAGGACAATCACTTGAGAAGCCATCATCTCACCGAGTACAGTAATTCCTCATTTAACACGTGCCCGCTTTACACATTTTCGCGATAGCACGATTTTTTTTTAGGGATTATCTTTTGAATTACACGACCGTCCTGGAATAACACGATTTCCCCAGCCGGCCCATTGCCGGCAGCTGCGTGGGGTTTCCCCTGCCTCCCTGCAAAGTGGCGGAGGGTTCGCCACTCGCTGCGCCGTTCCACACTGACTCCCCCTCGCCGGATGCCTTGCCCCCTTTCCTCCACCCCCGCTTACAGGCCGGCGGATGGGTTTCCCCTGCCAGCCTGTTGCCAGCGGCTGCGCGGGGCTTCCCCCGCCTCCCTGCAAAGCGGTGGAGGGTTCGCCACTTGCCGCGCCGTTCCCCGGTGACCCCCCCGTCGCCAGACGCAGTGCGGGTCTGGGCAGACCCATCACAGGGGCATACTCCCAACCCAATCTCCCTCCCCTCTCCTCCCCTTCCTTTCCCCAGAGCCAAACACCCTAACATATCTATAGTGTTAAATGAGGAATTACTGTACCAAGAAATCTTATCTGAATTGATTTCCTTTCTTTACTGTTTATTTAAATTAAAAATAAAATTCCTAAAAAAGAAAAAAGAGTCTTAGAATTTATGGGGCCCCATGCAACATTATTCAACTGGGGCCCCTATGCCCAGATTGCTCTTAGCAACACAAACACAAGGTTACAGTAGTGGAAAACTTGTACTTTATTAAAACAGTTTAAACCAATTAAGCTATAGTGCTGATGGGCTATGCCGCCCCTCATTGCTGACACACACCAGGCTTTTTATGGAGCAGATGCTGCGGCAGCCCAGGCATAGGAGGGACAAGGTAGCAAAGGATACTAAGCACCTGGCCCAGCCTGCCTCACAGCCGTGGAAAGTTGATTTCCCTGTACCCACTACCTCATGCAGAATGCACCGCTTTGGCGCATTAGACTTGGAGTATATGGCCCCTGCATAAGGAGATTGCAGCATACACTGGGTGTGCAGGAGCTGACCTGCTCTTACCTGGTGTCCCAGTCAGGGCATGGTGCCCACAGTAGATCTCCACCCTCCCTTTGCTGTATAGACCCCCCCCCATACCCTAATCGCTGCAGCCCTTCACGTCTACACAATAAAAGCTGCCAGCGGAAAGAGCTGAGCCAGAGAGAAACTGTTTGGCTGCAGTGTGCATGAAGCATTGGGCCAGGCCAGAGCACCTCAATGCCATCCTTGTATGTGGTGCCCCAAATTTTCTGGTGCCCTACACAGCCACTTATGTTGTGTATACCCAAGGACAGGCCTGGTAAAAGATGATAAAATCCTGGACTAAGGACAAAACCCAAAGGTTGATCGTCCACATACCATATAAAATATACAAAAGCTGAAAATGTCAACTGTATAACAATTTATTTCAGCTTCTTTACTGAGTCTCTTCTTTCTTCTTCCACTTTCTTTTCCAAAACTAACCTTCATGTGGAAAGAGCACTAACCCCTCTAAGGGCTTCATCCTTCACCATTAAAGTCAGTGGGAGTTCTGACATTGACATCCGTGGAAAAAGGATCAGATTTTAAGCGTGTTGAACCACTTAGGATCTTATCCATCTCACTCTGTTATACTGTATATCCTACAAATCATCTTGTGTGTCTCATGGGATTTGTACTGTGCTGCGTATTTTGTCCTTCCGATGTTAAACAGCCCAAGGACATACTGGTCTGAGGATGGGGTTTTGATAAGAAATATAACACACTAAATATTTGCATTTCAATGGATAACCCCAAATTCCACTCCGAATTTTTGCTGTCTCACAACCTTAACTTAAGCACATGTGTTACTGTATACACATGAGCAGACTCAGTGACTTCAATACTGAGGTGCAAAAGTTAGTGTGTGCAAACTGGGAAAACTATACAGTGTATGGAGAATATATTTTTATTCTAATCCATTCTCTTTTCATCTTTTTCCTTTGGTAAGAGTCAGAATTAAGATTCAAACCATGTTACATTGACAACTCTGATGAGGATGAGCATATGCACACAGTGAACACCAGGATCATAGATAAATGTACGCATGCTAGTCTTTAGGATGCCATCTCTGTTCTCTGGCACCTCATCGTGATATTTATTTAGAACATAAGAACATAAGAATGGCCGTACTGGGTCAGACCAAAGGTCCATCTAGCCCAGTATCCTGTCTGCCGACAGTGGCCAGCACCAGGTGCCCCAGAGAGGGTGGACCGAAGACAATGATCAAGCGATTTGTCTCCTGCCATCCCTCTCCAGCCTCTGACAAACAGAGGCCAAGGACACCATTTTATCCCCTGGCTAATAGCCTTTTATGGACCTACCTCCATGGAATTATCTAGCTTCTCTTTAAACTCTATTATAGTCCTAGCCTTCATAGCCTCCTCTGGCAAGGAGTTCCACAGGCTGACTACACGCTGTGTGAAGAAGAACTTTCTTTTATTAGTTTTAAACCTGCTACCCATTAATTTCATTTGGTGTCCTCTAGTTCTTCTATTTAGGGAACTAATAAATAACTTCTCTTTATCGGCCCTCTCCACACCACTCATGATTTTATATACCTCTATCATATCCCTCCTCAGTCTCCTCTTTTCTAAACTGAAAAGTCCCAGTCTCTTTAGCCTCTCCTCATATGGGACCCGTTCCAAACCCCTAATCATTTTAGTTGCCCTTTTCTGAACCCTTTCCAAGGCCAAAATATCTTTTTTGAGGTGAGGAGACCACATCTGTACATAGTATTCAAGATGTGGGCGTACCATAGTTTTATACAGGGGCAGTAAGATATTCTGGGTCTTATTTTCTATCCCTTTCTTAATAATTCCTAGCATCCTATTTGCCTTTTTGACCGCCGCTGCACTCTGTGTGGAAGTTTTCAGAGAACTGTCCACGGTAACTCCAAAATCTCTTTCCTGATTTGTCGTAGCCAAATTAGCCCCCATCATACTGTACATATAGTTGGGGTTATTTTTCCCGATGTGCATTACTTTACACTTATCCACATTAAATTTTATTTACCATTTTGTTGCCCAATCACTCAGTTTGGTGAGATCTTCTTGGAGTCCCTCACAGTCTGCTTCTGTCTTGACTATCCTAAACAGTTTGGTATCACCTGCAAACTTTACCACCTCACTGCTTACCCCTTTCTCCAGATCATTTATGAATAAGTTGAACAGGATTGGCCCTAGGACCGACCCTTGGGGGACACCACTAGTTACCTCTCTCCGTTCTGAAAATTTACCATTTATTCCTACCCTTTGTTTCCTGTCTTTTAACCAGTTCTCAATCCAAGAAAGGACCTTCCCTCTTATCCCATGGCCATGTAATTTACACAAGAGCCTTTGGTGAGGGACCTTGTCAAAGGCTTTCTGAAAATCTAAGTATACTATATCTACTGGATCCCCCTTGTCCGCATGTTTGTTAACCCCTTCAAAGAACTCAAATAGATTAGTAAGACAGGATTTCCCCTTACAGAAACCATGTTGACTTTTGTCCAACAAATTATGTTCTTCTACATGCTTCACACTTTTATTCTTTACTATTGTTTCGACTAATTTGCCCGGTACTGAAGTTAGACTTACCGGTCTGTAATTGCCCGGATCGCCTCTAGAGCCCTTTTTAAATATTGGTGTCACGTTGGCTACCTTCCAGTCATTAGGTACGGAAGCCAATTTAAGGGATAGGTTACAAACCACAGATAATAGTTCAGCAATTTCCCAACTGAGTTCTTTTAGAGCCCTTGGATGAATGCCATCCGGTCCCGGAGATTTGTTAACATTAAGTTTTTCTATTTGTTCCAAAACCTCCTCTAATGACACTTCAATCCGGGACAGTTCCTCAGATTCATCACCCACAAAGGACGGTGCAGATTTGGGAATCTCCCCAACGTCCTCAGCCGTGAAGACTGAAGCAAAGAAATCATTTAGTTTCTCCACAATGGCTTTATTGTCCTTGATTGCGCCTTTTATAGTTCGATCGTCTAGGGGACCCACAGGCTTTTTAGCAGGCTTCCTGCTTCTAATGTACTTAAAAAACATTTTGTTATTTCTTTTTGAGTTTTTGGCTAGCTGTTCCTCAAAATCTTTTTTTGCTTTTCTTATTACATTTTTACACTTGATTTGACAGTGTTTATGTTCCTTTCTATTTATCTCACTAGGATTGGACTTCCACTTCTTAAAAGATGCCTTTTTGTCCCTCACTGCTTCTTTTACATGGTGGTTAAGCCACGGTGACACTTTTTTAGGTCTCTTGCTATGTTTTTTAATTTGGGGCATACATTTAAGTTGGGCCTCTATTATGGTGTCTTTAAAAAGTTTCCATGCAGCTTGCAGGCATTTGGCTCTAGTCACTGTGCCTTTTAATTTCTGTTTAACTAGCCTCCTCATTTTTGTGTAATTCCCCTTTTTGAAATTAAATGCCAGGGTGCTGGACTGCTGAGGTGTTCTACCCACCACAGGAATGTTGAATGTTATTATATTATGGTCACTATTCCCAAGCGGTCCTGTAACGGTTATTTCCTGGACCTGATCCTGCGCTCCACTCAGGACTAAATCGAGAATTGCCTCTCCCCTTGTGGGTTCCTGCACCAGCTGCTCCAAGAAGCAGTCATTTAAGCCATTGAGAAATTTTATCTCTGTTTCTCTTCCTGAGGTGACATGTATCTAGTCAATATGGGGATAATTAAAATCCCCCATTATTATAGAGTTCTTTATTTTGGTAGCCTCTCTAATCTCCCTCAGCATTTCAATGTCACTATCGCTGTCCTGGTCTGGTGGTCGGTAATATATCCCTACTGCTAATTTCTTATTATTGGAGCATGGAATTACTATCCATAGCGATTCTATTGAACATGTTGATTCACTTAATATTTTTATTTCATTTGATTCTACATTATCTTTCACATACAGTGCCACTCCGCCACCCACCCCGCCTGCTCTATTTCTTTTAAGTTTGCTGCAAAGCATAAGAAGGAATCCAAGCTACTATCAAACAGGAAACTAAACAAATAACTGAACTGATAACAAGTAATATACAGCAGTTTCTCTAAAAATATCTGTAGCAGAAGCAGTCAATGACTGTATGAGCTTTGAAGCTTACAAACAGTTAATGAGAGAAATAAACAGCCATAATGAAAAACAGATCCTTGAGATGAAACTGGAAAATTGTAACATTTTAGATTTGTTGCTTTGGTAAGGAACTGGAATGGGACTGTAACAAAATAAATTTTAACAGATGATACCCTTCCACATTTTTCATGTAGATTTGTATTTTCTTCTAAGACTTATGTTATTCATTTTATTATTAAAGGAATAATCAAATCCCTACAAAGCCTGACATATCTTTAATCTGTGATTTAACTCTCATTTGATTCTTCAGTGAAAGCAGCTACAAAGTACAGAATTCTCCAAGGGGAATGAAAACAATTATCATTTTTCATTCTCTTTCCTAAACCATTTTCTGCCCAGCAGCAATCTGGGCTAAAACGACAAAGCCCTGGCTAGGTTGATTTAGTTGGGATTGGTCCTGCCTTGGGCAGAGGGCAGGAGTTGATGATCTCCTGAGGTCTCTTCCAGCTCTATGATTCTATGATCTCGGTCTTCCAGCACAGTACATATCCCATAATCCCTCACTTTGTAGTTGACTGTCTTGTACCAGACTCTGACAACCTCAACAACAGAGTTGAGCATTTCATCCTAAACTTAAGCCTCACTGTAAAGAGTCAAACGTACTGATAATCTTCCCAAAGGTGAGCAGATCACCATGGCCTTTCCTTCATGTTCATGACAGAGAAGGGGGCAGATTTAGCTTATGGCCATGGCTCCATAAATGCACCACTGACAATGGATACTATGTTGGCATGCTATGTCTGTGGCCACACTGCCTTTCAGGATAGTACTGAGATTCTAAGACCCAGTCCTATCTATGTACAGGTTGAACCTTTCTAGTACAGCACCCTTGGGACGTGACCAGTGCCGAACCAGAGAATTTGCTGAACCACAGGAGATTAATATTGTCTAGTAGCATTACCAACACTTGCACTGATTACTGGGCTCTTCGAGAAGACATTTAAGG
This sequence comes from Pelochelys cantorii, assembly GCA_032595735.1. Classification (NCBI taxonomy): domain Eukaryota; kingdom Metazoa; phylum Chordata; order Testudines; family Trionychidae; genus Pelochelys; species Pelochelys cantorii. The sequence continues at coordinate 305,027,748 of CM064326.1, read as the reverse complement.
GTAAATTAGAGCTAACAACAACAAAGAACACCAAGAGACAAGACTGGTGTCTGTAAACAAACTTTATGGGACCACAGGAAACTTGACCACACCCATAAGTGGACATCCAGCTAACTAAAATCATGTCACACCATGGATGTTACCAGACCAGAGAGTGTCGGACTATAGAGGTTCAGTCTGTAAAATGGAGATTGTAGTTATGTTCCATTGACCAGTCTCCTCCACGGAGGGCGCTCTGTAAATAAGCATGGATTTGTCCCAGCCTGTCTCAGACAACCTTTGGGTCTCATGGTTTACACAAGCATTCTTCCCAGAACACTTCACCTCAACAGACAGAAGGACAGATGGGATATCTATGGACATTTCTGAATGCTTATCCTGACTAAAATGCCAACCCTTTTGAGGTGGATGTATAAATACTCCCATGCACATTGAGTGCCAAGAAGTACACACTAAGGGAAAATTAAGTAAATTATTGTGGCAAAATACCCATATCTAGAGACTTGGAAATATTTCACCATGTAGTATAACATAAAAGAAATTAAGAGAACAATCATTCATTTGTTTATTAAACCTATTTTTTGTTGAGCATTCTACATGTAGTTGGAGATGTGCCAAATGGAGATATATTATTCGTTAATAAGTAAGTCAAAACGCTCTCACACTTTTCAGAGTGCTTTCCTAGTACACCTTGATTGTTGGATTGATTTAACGCCAGCTGAGTCAAAACAGAATATGTACAGCCAGACTCGGGAACAATCACCAAAACAAAACAAAACAAAAAGCTCTCAGACAGAAATAAAGGCAGCTTGGGATACTCTTCTCTCACCCTCCCCCCAAGACATACATTTGATTTAAGCGTAACTGAAGGCTAATATAATTTTCAAACTCAAATTTGCCCTGCAGTCAATAAAATTAGCAAACATCTTGATACGATCTATTCAGTTTTTCTGATAGAATCATGTTAATACATATTTTTCAAGTAAGGAAGTGCAGTGTCATTAAAATTAAAAAATACCTATCATATATGTATTCACATGGGACCACCAGGTTCTCTTGTTTCCCCTCTAGTTTTTAACAGTGAATTTTTATCACTTCAGTTGTATCATAAGAACAGAAACCATTACATGCTCTGGATTTGTTACATGCTCTGAAACTGTTACATACTCTGGCACAGTGGAGATTCATTTAGAGTTAACATGTGACTCAGCTGATGTTGATAGATGTACCCTAAAGTAGATTTCCAAATTTATTTTGGAACAGATGTTTTACCCGTTTGTGTGTCCCTGGGCACTGGCCATTTCCATAGAAATGCAGCTTAGGAATGTAATAACAGCAGCATGTCTCAATCATATTCTGTGCAACAAATGCATCTTCCTTTTGCCAGAACCACCACCTAATATTGCTCAAACAGAAAAGGAATTTCATTTAACAATTACTGAAGAAAAACTATTGATCACATTCTTTAATTTTACAAAGATTTGACCAGAGACGAAGCAGATGTGTGTTCAATTTTTCCTATAAACAAAGGGGACTCATACCATAAAAATGGCACTTTGTTGGCTAAGAACAGACTAATACTCTGCAAAAATAACGAAGACTTAATGTGCTTGTATACAGCATTTTTTACAGTTCTTAAAAAGGAGTATTTTTAACAAAACCATATGGCAATCCAGTTAATTCAAAATTATGTCTAACAGATGAATTAGACCAATATTTTCTGGCAAACTGAAATTTCTCACATTTGTACCATTAATTGATTAAATATGGATATTTAATGTTCTGTGACCGATTTCCTGGGCAAGCATTAGGGCAGCAATATTTACTTTGAGCCAACTGTATAAGTAAGTATAAAACCCAATCTAACAATTTCTCTTCCTTCAATTTCTGCTACAGCAGGGCCCTTTAGTTTAAATGGCCAGAGATAACAGGCTCGTTAAGAAGGATTAAGATAATTGGTCTGGTGCTTCTAATTCCTTTTATGTAAATCACAACATTGTTCATTTAGTACCTTGTCACAATTTCCTAGTTTATTAGTAGTACAGTATAAAACCTTTATTCTCAAGCTTGGAGCTTGAAGATTCTGCCATCAGATCTGTACCAAGAACCCATGATAAGCTCAGTGACTGATGTATGATGGCAGCTTTTTCACGTGTCCCTCAAATGTTGCCATCTTCCAGAATGCTTTCACCTTAGTCTTTTCATGACCTTGTCCACATTTATGCCTAGTGGACAAGAAAAGGGGAAGCTGCCAAAATGTCAACATTCTTTGTCCCTAGCATCTTTCTAAAACTAGCCTCAGATCCAATTTATGTTGCATACATTGTCTCCTAAGATACTTTACCAACAAAAAGTGATTGAGGGCAATTGTGTTTTAAAACCCTCTTAACCTTTTCCCCTACAAAGCAGTAAATGTGCAGAGGAGATTTTTTTTGTAATGAGGCTCATAGTGAAATCTGTCACTCTGGTTCACTGTTGTAAAACTAATCAGGAAGGATATAACCTCCTAGACTCAGACAAGTTTTTTGTGTCCAGTGAAAGGTCAGAGACAAGTAGGCCACGTCCTTAGCTGATCTAAAATCAGCAAAGCTCCATTGACTTCAAGTCCAATTTACACCAGCTGAGGATGGGACTCAACTGTTTGCAAAACGTGAGCAAAAGGAAGCCCCATAATCTATTGCTTATGGAAGTGTAAAGAAGAATGATATGTGAAAGGCAAAGAATATGGATACTCTTTGTAAAACATCTACTTCTAATCTGTTCTCTTTCTTCTCATAGATCTTCTGTTGCTTCACTGACTTATCTAATAAACATTTCAAAGAACAGTAAATGAAACACAAGACTAAAATATTTGATTCACCCCCAGATACATCATTATAAGATTAGTTTAACAGAAATACACTAGAGACAACAATAAGGAATATATAGATTTCCATAAGATTATTGGGAATATACATTAATTACCTGCAATGGCATACTTATGTTTCTACCTTAGACTTTTATCTAAGATTATATATCAAATATTCACTGATAAAAATGTGCCCCGAGTGTTAAGCCTAAAACACGTTACTCAGCAGACAACCATAGAAGATTTACCTAATCATTACCACATTTTTTGAAAATGACAATCATTCTATCTTAAAGATTCTCCAAGGAGTAACGTGACTTGAGATTAATAGTTGGTACCTTGGAGTTTCAGGAGAACAGCAACTACAAAAGTCTAACCATTAAAACTGAGAGAGGCAAATCACTCTTACTAGAATCAGCAATGTGGTATATTGCAGGTAAATAAGTGATGAAGAAAATTCTTTTATGACTGAAAGCTATAACAAGAGGCATATTTTAGGAACAAAATAAATAAGTAAATACAAAGAAAATAGAAGCCACAGTGTAGATCAAGTGTGTAAAATTGTAAAAATACTGGGAAAATACACAAACATAGTGGGTGAATTGTTGGAACTGAAAGAAAAATTTCCTCTGGATTCAGAGTCTAAGGATGGTTCTCGATGGTCTATCTCTTAGTAATTCTCTTCAAAGCCAAACATTTTAGTTTTTTCTTGTGGAGTATTATATATACTGCTCAGCAATGGAAATCTAACAAAGTACCCACTGTATATAAATGGATTTCAGAAATTTCACTGTGTGCAAACTATGAAGTTTATATACCAATCAGTAACAAATGAAACCTTTGTAAACAGGTATTTCATTTAATTATACTTCCTATGTTTGGAAAACAGAGGTCTTAGCTTGATGAAGCAGAAATCATTTTTAAAATATGGATTAAACTATGATCTTATTTAACCTCATAAATAAATTCCTAGGCAGAAAAATTCCACTCAGTCAGATTCTCTAGCACAGATCAAGTACAGTACTATATAAGTTTCATGAATCTTTGTGCTTAATTGGACTCCCACAAAAGTTTCAGATAGATCCATGAGGATCCTAAACAGGGCAGAATTAGAACATAAGCTTTATTTTACTTCAGAAGCTCATTTGGGAACAAACACAGTACATTTTTGAATGAAAGTAGAGTAAGTTTACAGGAATAAATAAGCACAGTAGAAAACTGTAAGAGTTCTGTGTGGATTGAAAGGTTATATCTCTCACCAACAGAAGTCAGTCCAATAAAATATAATACCTCACATATTTTGTCCCTCTATTAGGGCACATCTACATTACGTGGAAGATCGATGCTGCCACGGTCAATCTAGTGGGTGTAGTATAGTCCCTACTCAGAGGGTGCCCCCATCGGTGCCAGTACTCCTTCTCCTCACGAGGAGTAAGGGAAGCCGATGGGAATGTTTTGATGGCATGTAAATTTGATGTAAGAAATATTGTCTCCAGCTATGTAATGTACATAGCTGGAGTTGTGTATCTTACTTTGACCTTCTGATGTAGCATAGACCAGGCCTTACATATTAAGATAGAAAAGTAATCATCACCTAAGTGAAAACATTCTTGATTCCCAGATAAACTAAAATAAAATGTATTAATGCTATGCAGAGTGGTGCACTGTAAGACATACAAAGAGCAATTTCTACTGAGGCAAGTTTAGCACAGCCCATATTCTAGTTCCAAAGAGTTTCTACTCTGGCTCAGCTGGTGACACAGTTACCTTACAGATCATAAGAAGCCTAGTTCAAAACTCAGCTGCTGTAAGGTGCAGGATGTGCACACAGCATGCCCAGCCATCAGATGGGGTCTCTACTAATTGGTTACATCTGGTCACCAGCAGCTACAACATGCATTAGTGTAACATTTAGTAAAGTGATAATGTTACGATCAGCTTCAAACCTCTGAAGACAGGCAAAGTTTTGCCAGATGTTGTGGAAGTGAGCAGTGCTATTTGTTCAATTACAAACACATGTGGTATAAAAATACAAAAGAAGCTAGGGGACTTGTAAAACTGCATTCAGAGGGATAACAGGAAGGCAGAAGCAGTGATGTGTTTGGCCACATCCATTGTGGTCAGTTTACTAATAGTGAATTCAAGGACAAGTGGGTTTTTGCCCATGAAAGCTTATGCCCAAATAAATCTGTTAGTCTGTAAAGTGCCATAGGACTCCTCATTGATTTTGAAATGGAAAAAGTAAAACAAAGGGACCGATTCTAGCCTAAGATATGAACACTTTGCCACAGACTAGAATAATCCAAGCCTCGGAGGAAACCTCACTAGCCTCTGCCCGGAACTCTAGTTTCACCAGAATATTTCTGGCCTCTACACAGTGAGTAAATGTGTGTGACCTTCTGCCCAGTGGTGCTGACAGCAGTTAGGGCTCAGTTCAATATCTAGAGGCTCTTTTATATCTATACAACAGAGAACCAGCTCGAGGCCTACCCAGTATGCTGGGTGCCTCAGATCGGCAATGCTTGCCCATTCACAAACACAGAGCCTGCATGTAGGAAAAAAAAAAAACTTTTAGTAACAGGAGGGAAGCCACCCAACATGAATTAGGGAAAATCCTGCAAGTGGGATTCATAATCCTAGAACTGTGAGCTGGACACCCACCCCAGAGTGTGTGGAGCACAGTCTGCTCCCTCATGTTCTTCAGTTTTACTACCAAAAGTTCCTTTTCTGTGTGTGTCTCTGCTCCCTCATTATGCTCCACTCATAGTGATTGTCATTGGTCAGAGAGGACCCAAGTTTCAGAAGTGAATCTGTGTGAGTTCAACTCCCACCTGAGAACGAAGGCTAGATCATGATAGTCCCTTTAACCTTGAGGTCTACGAGTCTAAATTTTGCTTGATTAGGAAAGTAGAAATTCAAAATGTACAGGCAATAAGGATCTGTCTGCATATAACTGCACCGAATACCCAGCTTATCCAGATATGCAAATGCAAATAACAGTGCTTTTACATACTCATGTGGATTTCTCACTCACTCTCTATTTATAGGACTTGGCATTCATGAACGAGTGACTGATTAGCAAATAATTATTAGATCATTTTGTCACGTGTGACACGCATCCATGATCATCCAAAGATTATCAATCAGCAGGAGCACTACAGGCCTGTAGGGGGCATGTACTAGAATTCCTATAAAAAAGGCCCATTATCCACAAAGTGCAGTAGTATATAGGTGAACCACACTGGATAAGCTACTGCCATTTACACTTAGATAAGCTACTACCATTTACACAGTTGTCGGGGCACTTGCTGCACTGCAGAGTAAATCCATGGCTCTTGTTGCCACCCATGCTGCTGGTGAAGCACTTGGCACAAAGCACGAAGCCACTGCTGTTTTCCTCATGAGAGGAAAAGGGAGGATGAGGAGTGAATGAGCTTCTTGCAAGCACATCAGGAGGAAAGCTGGGGAGTAGAAGGGTTGAAAAGCACCTTGGGAGGAGTCAATCAAAGAACAGAGGTGCTGAGAAGCCACTGCTCTGGAAAAAGGGAGCAGAGAGGCCATAAACATTGTTGGTTTTATGCATAAAATAAGTAAATTACAGTTTAGGGCCTCGGATTATGTGCGGCCTCTAAATAAAAAAAAATTACTAGTTTTTAGTTGTATCCTCACCTATGTACTGGTATATATGCAAATATAAAATGTTGTTATTTCAATTTTATTGTCCATTCTGTTAGAATAAAACACATTTTTGGCAATGCTATGGGGCCTCTTAAAGATGACAGTTTAGGGCCTCAGCATGTCTTAATCCAGCCCTGGCCATGAAGTTACTGCTCCTTTCACTGCAGGGATATTTTTATTTGTCTCCTTAAGTTTTCAGATTTATTCAAACAAAAAACACAATGAAAAACACCTGCAAACAAGTCTCTGAGCCCTGGTCAACTGACTTAAGCTTGTGGAACACCTGATCTTGGGCTAAAAACAGCATTTAGGTGTTCCTCCTTAGGCTGGAACTCCCAGTTCTGAAATCTGATGAGGGAGCTGGGTCTCAAAGCTCGGTCTCCTGCCTGAAGGGGAGAGTCTATCCTGTTATTTTTAGCTCCACAGAACAAGTCCCACCAGCCTACATCAGTTAACCTGGGCTCAGACTCCCTATTGTGGGTTTTATTTTTGCAGTGTAATTGTACCTAAAGGCTCCAAATCTACCCCTTCCCTATGTAAAAGATACGTTGAGCCCCAGTGAGCCAAAGCACCGAGGCCAAAATTTTCAAACCAGGGACCCTAAAGTTAGCCACCATCTCTGGACACTAAGTGGCTTAATTTGAAGAGGTACTGGAGTTCCATGGGCATTGAGCACATAATCCTATAGTCCAGTTTGAAAGAAAGAATCTACTGGGTGACATTTCCTAATAAGGTTTGATGGATAGGATTCCATTTCTGTAGAAACCAAAGTGTTATCACCCCTGTTTGGAAAATGTATACAACAATCCATCAAATGACATTTGGTGAACAGCTTTCTGAAAATCCAGATATTTTAAATGATATCTTAAAGATTATACCTGACTAAATAGCCAAACTAGAGTGAGCACCACAAACATTAATAAAACCAGGCAAGATCTATTACATTTACCAGTACTCCTAAAGAAAATCAGCAAAACAAAAAAGTGATTAATCTTGCTTTATTCATTTTGCAGTTGAGTTAGTTTCAAACAGGGATTCCAAAGTTGCTGGACAAATTATATTTAAGGGAGTAGCTTTCAATCTTTCAGAAAATGAATGATTGGGTAAGAACAGGCTCAGCCCTTAGTAGATTTTTCTGACTGTCTTTTATCATTCAAGGTCAGGTGTGTTCCAATGCCCTCGGACCTTTTCTTGGAAGCTGCCCTGCATGCCTGAACTGCTGTGTAATATGTTAAAAGTCGGTCATAGTTAATTACATGAGCAATAGTCTCAAAGTCTAAAAATTAATTCTTTACCTAAATCTTAAAAATAACACTTCTGACCAGGTTGGGAACAGGCTAATGTTACAAACCTCATTATTCTGCTCATGTTTTATGCAGAAACCTGCCTCAAGCATGTTCATCTCAAGGTTATTGAAATATAACTAAATTCTTCAGTCATGTGTTCCTATTACTTGTTTATGGCACACAGTATGTGCACTGAAGAGACAACATGCTGTATATTTACAGCGCTAGGAGAATCCTTGTCTTAGGGTTTATTCTGATTAATGTTATATGGGTTACAAAATAAAAATCTGAAATCTGTGGTACAAGACCGACTTTTACAGCAGTGTCTTGCTAGCAGCTCCTTTCTTGCTAGCACCGTGCCTTTCCTATCAACCCAAGAGACAAATCCAGCATTACATGCCTATAAACAAAACCACCTGTGTAAGCCATTACATTAATCCATTAGAGGTAAGCAGAGGGGATATTTTGGTGCTGCCTCACAGGAACAATTTTAAGGTTAAATGAATGAATTTAGGTTTAATTTTATAAAACTGAAGAGACAGTCTTCAGAAACTTTCCACCTTGAGGCACCAAGGTCACTGTTGATTTTGAGAACAGGAATATGAATAATCATTCTAGCCATGCTGCACACAGCTTGTATTAAAATACTTCACTGATGTTGTCATCAGGGATCCTAGTTTCCATGAGGAAAGCACATCATTGTAAGATTTAAAAAACTCTGTAAAAATCTGTATTTTTCTATGATTAAAATGAAATCTGACAGCCCTGTAAGATTCTTTGTAAATACACAAATTCTACATGCATTTCTAGTATACCTGCTTACCATATGTTCCTTTACCTTATGGTACCTGGACGCTTTCCAGTAAATTATTCTTTCTAGCGTTTAAGTATTGCTTTATTGGAGATGCCTAAAGAAAGGAGGGGAATCCTCATTGCATGATAACACCTTCAACATGAAGATTTTAGTTCTTTACAACAGCTGAGGCAGACTCTGGACATTTTAGAAGGATGCTCCAGGAAAGCGTGCTTTTTGAAGACAGGCATCAGAAAAAACATGTTTAAATGCTGGACCACAGTGAAATTATATTGCATTTAAAAGTGGTGTGATACCGCAGCAAAGCACTGATGCAAACTTGGTGCTAACTTTGGAGGAGGAGAATGCGGATTCCAAACCAGAATCCAGATCCAATGTTTATGGCTGTCCCAATATAGCATTCTTGTCCAGAGAGAAACTATGAGATAATCTGAATAATAATAATTTGAATTCTGATCATTTGAATTCTCTGAAGTTTGGGGCTTCAACCAAAACTCTACATCTCACTACCCTCCAACTTTTATATTTGCATTTTAATGTGAAGATTTAAAGCCAGATTCTGCATTGTATACAGGAATTCTGTACTTTTTTTTTCTAAATTCAGCAGCAATACCTGGTGATAGTAACTCTGCTGCACAAATATCCTTACATGTGCTAGCATAATAGAATGAATGAACCCAGGGCTTCATACAGACCTCAGTGTAAAGACTACATCAACAGTAAAATTGGTGCTGTCGCATGGAGACTTATTACCAAAAGCTTTTAGGACCAGAAAAGCCAGATTTATGGCTTCTGTGTGTCTCCAGTGAATCTATGTTTTACCCAATTATCTTCAAATTAGCTTCTGATTTGTCTACCATAAACACTACACTTTTTTTCCCAAGATAATTTTTAGGGAAATTCAGAGTCTCATAGTGAAATTGGGAATGGCCATAGAACTGTAATTTTTAAAAAATCAGGTGACAAATGTCCTAAGCCTTGTTTTGCACTACCAACATTTTCCTGTTGTAATGGCAGTAACCAGAATTGTGTTTGACCAGTGATAGCAATGGACAGATCTGAATAAGTTAAATTGTTGTATAATTGTAAGCAGCCCAAGTCCAGCCCTAGTCCAGATCCTGGGCCAGCTTCAGGTATGGATTCATGGACTGGAGGATTTGGGCAGACAGTCCAAATCTTATCCCCTACTGTACAGTTGAGTTCAGCTGATGCTCTCAGTTAGTGCTGTGCTTGTATGTGGCTTTAGCCTCTTCTTCTACTGGAGTCTGAATTCTTGATGTACTTGGTAGGTACGTGCAGCAAAGTCAGCAATGAAGAGCACTGTTGAGTTAAGGGGGAAATCAAAGATGATACTGATGGCAGAACCCATAATTTGCAAAGAAAGGAGTTTGCTGGGTTGCAGTGTGCATTGAGTTATCAGCAAATTCAATGGGGAGAAAGAGTGCTAGCCAATCATCAATCACCAAATATCTGGTGGTAATTTAGGAAGCGGAGTAGGTTTTGTGGCAGGCATTGACTGGCTCTCTCCACCTGACTATTGGTACTAGGATGGCAAGTGGTCAAAGTGCAAAGTTTGATGCCCCAGGGCCCAGAAATTCCTGCCAAACCCAGGTTGAATACTATGCTGGAAGAAAACCCATGAAGATGAATGATGTTTTCTTTAAACAAATAGGCTGTCTCTTGGGTGATAGAGTGCCCGCAACACTATAAAATGTGTCATCTTCATCAGGAGATCAACTACCACTAGAATCATGGTGTACCCTTCATTGAGGCCTATTGAGATGATGCCCCAAGGCTGAGGTGAACTGGGCCAAGGCTGAAGGAAACCAAGTGGTTTTACATGGGGTGGGGGTATTTGTTCTGAGCACAGAGATCAGAGGATTGAATGTAAGTTGCTACCAAAGTGCAGGACAGCCACCAGAAACTCCAACACCGTGGCATAGTCCTGAATTGACCAATGTGACCCAGCAGTAGAGCACTGTAGCAAATTCGTATGATTTGCAGACTGGATCTGCCATTGGGCAGGCAGATGTGCCACTTATGACCCAGAATTCCATCAGGAAGGATGACAGTTGAGGCAGTCTGGACCAGTGTTCCCTCTAAGCTGCATGGCAGCAGAGGTTCATAGGTGATTAATCAGCCTCACCCAGTCAGAGGCTCAAGGCTCCCTGCACAGAATTGTGAAGAGGCAGGAGGGAACTGATGGAGGATAGTGGGTCAAGAATAGGAGAGGTCATAAAGAAATTTGGCTGTTTAACTATTGTGGAGGGAACCTTTTGGTCAGTTCCACAATACTTCCACTCTGGGATGGTAGGTCACTACAAAATCAAATTGTCTAAAGAAGAGGAACCAGTATGCCTGTCACTGATTTAGGTGCTGAGTTGTCATCAGATATTTCAGGTTCTTGTGGTTGATATGGACATGGTCTGAGAACCTGTCATCCTGCAGCAGTTATCACCATTCCTCAGAGGCTGCTTTGATAGCCAGTAGCTCTTTATTGAGCATGTCAAAATTTTGTTCCACTGAGGTGAACATGCATGAGTTAACAGCACATGTGTGGAAGCTGACCATCACCGGCTGCTGTTTGGGAGAGGACTGTTCCCAGCATGGAGTTTGAGGCTTCTGCTTCAGTCATAAATAGAACCAGAATGGAGACTATGATAAATGGAGACTATGATAAATTTCTTATTTAGGCACTCAAAATCTATCTATGCTTCTAGAAAGAACCAAGAAAAATGGACAACATTCCACAGAAGGGGTGTGAATGTGGCATCCATCCATGAGCAACCCCTTTGATGGACTGTTTATAGAAATTGGTGAAGCACCAAAAGGATTGCACTCCATAGATGCCCGTGGTAATGTCACTGTGCATGGGTCTACTGCCAGTCCTTCAGGAGAGATGATGTAACCAAGAAATTCCATGTGCCAGTCAAACTGGCATTACTCTGGTTTGTCCTCCAAGTGGGGCACAGGAGCAACACTGAAACGACAGAAGCCAAATCCCAGAACCAAAGGGTAATTCAGAGTCAGAAGACAGAGGTGGAGGCATCAAGAGCTGTGGATGGAAGACAGAAATCAAAAGCTGGAGGGGAACAAGGGCCGGAACTAAGTGGGAGGTAGGTATTGTGAGGAGTATTTACTGGGCCTTTAAAAGTAGAGCACATGCTTGGAACAACCAACTAGAAGCAGTCTATTGGCAGCTTCACCAGGTCCACAGCTAGGAGCACATAGTTCCTGGTGTTATATACCTATTTTAGTCTAAGAGCCTTACTTCTAAGAGTCCAGTCTGTGCATCCTTCTTGTGAAACTAGCATACAATGCTTAGTACCAGAGGGAAGTAGAGTGAAGATAGAGAAAACAGAACTGTAGTGAAGAAGTCATCTTGGAGATAGAGTAAATAAATGCCCCTAAGGAATTTAAACTCTCAGTTAATGGATGCAGTAGATGGAAGAAATTCAAACAGCATTTTGACATAGATTAGATAGATAGTGACATGCAAAAAGCTGACTAGTGAGAAAGGCCTGTGGAAAACAGCAGCTTTCTTAAAAGTTGCAGGACTTGAGGCATCTTTAATTGCACGCAACTAAGCCAGGCAGAGAAAGCAAGTTTGATTCAATTTTTGCAGACATTTGAAAAGTATTCCAGATCTAGAGATTGAAACATTTGAAGGGTAAAAGTTTCAAAGAAGAAGAAGAAGAAGAATTCCTAGCAAAGTTGAAGCTAATGAACCAAATCTGCAACTATGTTCAATTATAAGGGATCAAATTGTAATTAGAATCAGAGATTCACAGCTTCAGCAACAACAGACTATTGGAAGTTATGAATCTCAGTTTGGAAAAAAGCACTAAGACTGTATTAGATAGCAGAAATCACTATGAATACAGAGGAATAACACCAGGAAGTTTTTTGAGGGCATAGCAATTGAACAAATAATTAAACTAAGACCAAAATTGTTCCACCTAGAAATATTTTTGTAATATTGTAATATGAGGGGGAGAAATACCCAAGAATCGGGTCATTTAGTAACAACAGTAGAGTAGAAGAGCCTACAGAATGGGTGCCACTCATACTAATAACGGGGAAAAAGAGAACGGAACACTGAAATTATACCTAGAGAGCCTAAAGATGTTAAACATAGCAAGAAGGAACACTTTCCGTTGCCTACCAGAAAATACCTTTTTGTTTGTTTTTTGGTTTTTTGGAGATATGCCTGGTGCAAAGTATTTTACTACTTTAGATGCATCATCTGGCAGAATCCCTTAGGCCACGTCTTCACTGCATGCGTATCTCAAAATAACATGTTATTTTGAAGTAACAGTGTCGCATCTACATAGCAAGCCTGCTATTTCAAAATAATTTCGAAATAATGGGCTTCTTACTTTGACTTCTGTAACCCTCATTTCATGAGGAATAAGGAAAGTCAAAGGAAGAGCGCTCCCTCAACTACTTCCTGTTGTGTAGACAGCACCAAAAGCTGATTGACGTATATTGACGCTGAAGTTACGTATATTAATTTGACTTTTGCCTCGCAGTGTAGACGTGCCCTTAGAGAAAAAAGGTGCTTCAAATATGTACTTATATTACACACGATAGAAGATACTGCTTTCTCAGATTATCATGTAGACTAAAATCTACTCCAGAAGTCTTTCATAGAATACTGTAGCAAATATCTAAGGGTATGTCTACACAGTAACATTATTTTGAAATAACTAGCGCTATTAACGTACCTCAATTTGCGTAGATTATTTTGAGTTAAGTCCTGCTGTGTAGACACACCCTAAGGGAATAAAAGGCACAAAAGCATAGCTAGATGGACGACATTCCCATCTGGAGTAGCACAACAGAAGAACAGGTTAAAGAGAACATTGCACAGGGCTAGAGCAGTAGACCTGAAGATAAATATAAAAAATGTAAATTCAGGCTCAGAAAAGTTACTTATTTAGGAGAAAGATTAACTAAACGAATGGCATGTATCGATCCTAGCAGAACACAAGCTGTAAGAACTATGCCAGAAAATAAGAAAGGAATTCAGAGATTCACAGAACTGGTTACTTTTCTTGGCAAATTTATACCTGAATAAACCAGCAGCCTCCACCCACTCATGCAAAAATGTAGTCAGTGGATATGGGATGCTAACCTGCACACAGAATTTGGTAACTTAATTGATTCAGAAAGCCCCTGTTCCTAAGGTATTTTGAAAGCAAGAGATAGACCAGGTTGCCCACTGATGGCTCTGAACAAGGGATAAGGGCAACACTGCATGATGACCATGGGAGACCAGCGGTTTATGTGTAACACCAATAGGCACAACAGAACTTGGGACCTCTAGAGCTTAATGCATGAGCCTCTACAGCTTGATCTATAAAGCCAGCTGCCTCTCAGCAAGGGCTATAGAGGAAACACATCTTTCTCTCTATAAGTTGCCTAGGTGCCACTACATGGGATAGTGAATCACACCCAGTAGGTGGGTTACATATACTTCCAGAGCTTATGGCATGTCTACATTGGGGAGTTATTTCGAAATAACTCTCCTTATTTCAAAATAACAAGCAGAGCATCCACACTACCAACCTTGTTATTTCAAGGGCTGGTTATTTCAAAATAATAACTCCTGCTTATGTAGAGGAATAAGCTTATTTTGAAATAGTTATTTTGGGAGTTTTAATTTCAAAATATCTTATTTTGAAATAACCTGGTAGTGTAGACATAGCCTTGGAGAAACAAAATGTCATTATGCCCAAATAGAAAAGGAAGCTTTTGCTCTGGAGCACGGTTGTAAAAAAATTCCACATGTTAATTTCCAGAAGACAAATTGTTGCTGACACTGTGCCCAGAATATGACTTTTTTCAGGTCCAATTGTATGATTTAAACAATAACATATAAATCAGGGGAAAAGTTGGTGGTGGACACATTTCCAATTCATTTGATAAAACAATTGTAAGAAACCGAAACTGAGTCAGATTTAGTGCTTGTCAGCCTGATACAAAAGAATTGTCCTGTTTCAAAAAGGAAGAGGAATGAATATACTAAGGCTAATAATCAGATGCTATAGATGGTAATTAAAGTTATTAACACAGAATGGCCAGGACACTAAATTCCATACCCATGTTTCCAATTCAAAGCAGTTGTTTGTTATTGATGGTGTATTGTTTAGAGAAAACAATAGTTATGCCTAAGCTATTACAAGCTGACATGCTCACAAGAACAAATGAACATTTGGGCAAAGAGAAAGGTAAATGCAGAGCCAGAGAAATATTGTATTGTTGTATTGGCCACAAGTGAATAATGAGATGGGGGGAGGGGGAGGAACCTGTTAAAATCTGTGAAACATGTCAAAAATACCTACCAAAATAGGAAAAAAAGCCTGTGTTGATAAATAATGAATAGTCAAGGCTGTGGTCTAAAGTTGTTGTGGATATATTTACAAATTCATTTTTTAAAAATTTTGTATTATTACTCTCATTATGCAGAGGTTGTTTTATTAGAAAATTCTGCATCAAAACATGTTATAATGCATATGAAATCCATAATTTTCAGGCATGGAATCCCTGAAATGATCATATCTGATAATAGCCCACAGTTTGATGGACACAAATTTTAAAAATTTGCTAGAGAATATAGGTTTAAGCATGTAATTTTGATTCCCAGGTATCCTTCAACCAACAGTCTTGTAAAGAATAGTGTGAAAATTGTAAAAAAAAAAAAACTTTTGAAAAAAGCCACTGACTTAGATACTGATTCATATGTGGCTATACTGTACGATAGGGCAGTACCAGTGCATCATGGACTGTCATCCGTACAGATATTTGGCAGGAAGTTGAGACCAAGACTTCATACTTGAGTAGTAATCCCTAATTACAGTACTGACTTACGTGTGTATAAGTAACGTACATGTAAACAAAAGATGTATTTCGGCAGAGTCTTCAATGTGTTAGAGCCTATGAAGTCCAGAATTGCTGTGTGTGAATTCATGATGGTACTTGTTGTGCACAGAGGACAGTAATGATACATGAGTGACACCGCAGGGTGATCTCGAACTACAGAAATACATTTCTGAGGAACAGGCAAGATCTACAACATCTTCCTGAAGAAGAGTGGGATAAGGAGGCAGATATTACACTGATAGCTACAGGACAACACTCTGAGAAAATCACTGAGGCTCGTTCATATCAGCAAGCAGAGCGGTATGCTGATTCAGCTAGTGCAAGTATTCAAGTGGTGCCTCATAAATCTAACACACTGCATTGAGTGCCCAAAAGATCTACTGAGCACTAATAGTGAATGTTATGGCATTTGTAGACAGACAATTGGTTTTTGTGTTAAATTGTTTAGGATGCTGTTGCTGGAAAGGGGAGATGTTGGGAGCATGTACTTGGCATTTAAGAGTAGAGCCATGCTAAGGAGAACCAGCTGGAAGCAGTCTAGTGGCAGCTTCATGTATAATGGTTCTCCTGTGTCTCTCATAACTCTGTTTTAGTTCTAATAAAGCTTTATTTCTACGAGCGCAGACTATGCCTCCTTTTTATGAATTCAAAAGACAACATAGCATAGCAGCAACAGGTTCTGAAACAGGGCTGGAGCAGGATGGGACTAAGGACTGGAAGCAAAGTGGAGCAAGGGCTGGAGGCAGGAGCAATGGCAAGCACAACTGCAAGTGTAGTGCAAGTTGAGCAACTGCTAATCTGCTACAGATCTCAGGCTTATAAGTAGGGCTGCTAAACCAGCAGCCAATCAGGTGCTGTGCCTATTCTGTCAATGCTAGGGCTCACTGGTTGCCTAGCAGCAAAGTTAGTCAGGAACTAGGCCAACAGCAGGTGCTAGCTGGTCTGGCCCCTCACATATTATTACAAGTGTGTATCCTTTTTAATCTTGGCCTCTCTACCAAGACAAGGAGAGTGCCAATAAATGCTAACTGTGATGGTGGGGATGTCATTCCCAAACAGACAGTAAACAGGTTGCACAGATTAATGGAAACAGATTCCCCTTTAAATGACACAAACCCAAGAGGATGAAACCTTTTCAGTTAGCATCACATTCTGTAAACTAGGAAGGCCCATTGCCACAATATCACTGACAAGAAATCTTCCACTGATGATAAAGAGATAGATTATTAAGACTGCAATGTTCATTCACAGGTAAAGAAACCACAGAATTGCTGGGCAAAACTTTATTCCACGTTTACCATATCCTATTAATATACCTACCGAAGCAAGGGGAGTTCTGCATGCGTTTGGCACCATATTGGCGTTGTTTAACTTTTCACACCACCATTCAGCCACTTAGCTGTGAGTGACTCAATGCCTGTGCTTTCAGTCACTCACAACTGGTCTTCCTCAAATCTGCTTCCCCATCCCTTTATCTGGTTTCCACAAGGCTTTCGCAAATGATGTGTTTTACAGAAAGCGCTGCTGCATTCAGATTTATGGGAAGCTCTGACACCTGAGGAAGACCAACTACAAGTGACTGAACAAATTCAATTCAGAGGTAGACTGCAGATAGGAAATATACACTTGCTCATGGCGCCTTCTCCCTAAACCCTTAGCCCTGGTATACACTAGGACTTTATTTCAAAATAACCCCCTTAAGGTCAAATTTATAAGTGGAGCATCCACACTACCAAGCCCGTTATTTCGAAATAATGGGCTGCTTAATTCAAAATCTGCACTCCTGCTTTTCATCAGGAATAACTCTATTTCTGAAATAGTTATTTCAAAATAGTGGTAGTGTGGACACGCTGGTGCCTCTATTTCAAAATAATTGGCCTCTGGAGGTCTCTCGTAGCTGCAGCTTTGACTGCTCCGGCCACACCAAGTGTCTCCACTGCTCTACTCCTCCTGCAGAGCTCTAAAAGTCCTGGAAGCGAGAGAAGGGTTTCTTGCATGTGGCCAGCTTTGCAAGCCCTGTGCGAGGGACCAGGACCCCAGGCAACCTCAGTGCTCCCTCGGACCATCCAATGACTGAAGGCAGTTCTGCTGCTCCCACAGCTGCCACTGCCCAGGGATGCAGGAGAGCTCCAGCTTGGACTGGTACGGCAATTATGGACCTTATTGAGGTGTGGGAGGAGGAGTCCAACCTCCAGGATCTCTGCACCAGGAAAAGGAACATGAACACCTAAGGCTAGATCACCACCACCCAGGCCAAGAAAGGGCATGCTAAGGACTCTCGACCAGTTCTGCATGAAAATTAAAGAGCTGCGACAGGCCTACCACAAGAACAGGGGGGCAGAATGGATGCTCTGGGACAGCACCACACCCCTGCCACTACTATAAGCAGTCTGATGCCATCCTGGGAGAGGGACAAGTAACCTCCCATGCCATCATCGTTGAGTCTGGCCAGGACACACCCGGCATCAGCCTGCAGGAGGGCGGGGTGATGGAGGGGGATCTGGAGAAGGAGGAGGAGTCCAGCCAGGTGACCATGCCCACCATGCAAGAGCTGCTCCTCACTTTAGAACCAGTCCCCCTCACCTCCCAGGACGTCTCCCAGGCTTTCAAGGAACCCGGGGAGGGCACTTCAGGTGAGTTCCCTATCTACAAGGGGGGCAGGCAATGGGCTGCTATGGGCAGCACTCTCCTCTCTCGCCATTTTGGTGTGGGGGGCACACAACTGCCTGTTCACATGGGTGCACATGGAGCATCAGTCTGGAGCACTCAGCTCCATGATGCTCTCACACAGAACCTGCTCAATCCTTCTCACAAGGTTTCTGGAAAGGCCTGCCTTATTCTGGCCTCTGTGGTATTCACAAGGGCAACCAGAGCACTAGAAAGCACATGCCAACTGGTTCCCTTTTGAGTCCGGCAAGGGAGGAGTGTCTTGTGAGATCTGGCTGTAGAGAGGAGTCCCAGGTAAGCACATGTCTCAGCTTGCAGGACCAAGTAGCCACAGGAAGGAAGGAGACACAGCTCTCCCCAGAGTGCTTCCAGGGGCTCTAAGACTGGGGCAGACATGTTCTTAAAGAATGGAAATTACCCAGGCTGAGAACCACTGCTGGTTTGCTGGCATGTAGAAATATGATGTTTCCTGACAGGAGACTAGTATTCCCTGAAAGCTGTGTGCTTGTGCAGCCACTCAGGAGAGATTCATATGACACCCAACTCATTACCAGAGCAGCTCCAGCTAGGTTTTTGTTCTACTGGTGGTGCACATGTGCACATGCCTCAGCATACATAAAAATGTATTCCACTCATGGATGGGAAATATCAACAAATGGATGGAAAAGATTAATGGGAACATTGCGGGAAACCCTAATGCTGCAAACACCTTGATGCTCTAGACCAGTGATTCCCAACCTTTTTTATACCATGGACCAGCAAACTCATTCAAAAACTTTTGGCGAACATTTGCATATTCATTGAGGTAATTAGTATATTTGTGTATTTGCTTATTCATTATGGGGATTATTTTTAAGCAGTCACATGTGATTTTACATTGCATCTGTGTGCGCACAGTAAGGGAACCGGGGGAAGATGGTGAAGAAGGGAAAGGGAAGAAGGGGGTGAGAAGCGTGAGCAAAAGAGGGGACCAAGCCAGGGAGAGGCTGGGCTGAAAGTGGTGGGGTGCTGACTCCAGCTTGGAGGACTTCTCCCACCTTACCCCCTCACTCCACCCCAGCCGCCTGGGTAGTAGTGGCCCCTGCTCAGCCCCAGCTGCTCCACCAGGGGGGTCCCCCAGCCAGGCCTCAGTGTGGCCAAGCAGTGGCAGGTCTCTGGGTGTGCACGCTGGCTGGGCTGGGAGCACCTGGAGGCCAAGGGGAGGCTCCTGCCAAGTGGAGAGGGAGGAGGACTGTCTTGCGGGGCAGCTGGTTCCTTGGACTCTCCTCCCACGTGAGAAGTGGGCATAAAACTGGCCTGGGGGTTCCCAGGAGCTTCTCCTCTAGCAGCAGCCACCCTCCATGCAGCCTTGGCCCTGGCCACCAGAGCAGCTGCCCTCCACACGGCACCACCAGCTGGGGTGCGTAGCAGCCACCAGAGCTGGAACCAGCCACTGGAGCTGGAACCGGAGCCATGGTGAGGCTGCCCCAGTAGGGACAGCTTCACCACAGCAGCACAATGGCTCAATTAGCAGCTGCGCAGCCACACTGCTGCACAGCTTACGGGGAACCCCGCCAAGCCAATCATCAAGCCATGGGCGTGTGACCAGGAGCATGCCATAGCTCGGCAGCCAGCAGTTTAAGGCCCAGCACCAGTCAGCGGACGGGCAGTTGGGAACCACTTCTCTAGACCAGTGGGAAATACAACTATAGGTCTCCAACAAAATAAGATGATAGAAGTTCAAAGTTCTGAAATTCATTAATTCAGTGTAATGACGTCAGCACTAGAGTAGGAACTGTCTGGTTCCCAAGCTCTCTCCCATCAATAACTTCCAATATACTGTACAAACAAATTACAAATATAAAATGTTTAAAATTGCCCAAGATCTATAGTGTTGTAGATTCTCTGATTATCACAATACCTTGCTCACATGGATAACTCTGTGCAAAGGGGAAGAAAACTTACAACAACTAAGAGGGAAACAGATTCAGAATTTAAAATATACTTCATTCAATAAAATAAAATGAGAAACAGACCTAAATTTATCATAAATGTAACAATAAATAACATTAAGAAAGTGAAAAAGAAGGATCTGCCAAAAATATGTAAAAGTACAATATAGTAGCTCTGAACTGGGGAGACATCAAGCTATAAAACCTAGAGAAATGAAGATAGGCCTAATAAAATATTTTATTCTTCACTGAAGTCTTATTAAATATATATCCAAATCCCTTGATATTCAACAACCAAGTTCATCAGCCCTTTCAGGGTTCAGACAGCGAAAGGGTAAGAGTTCATTTCAAGGATGTTAGCATATATTTGAAAGTTATGCAAAGGTATGTAAATAGCTTTCTAGTTCCATTAAGAGGTTATTATAGCTTTCTCCCAATAGCTAGTCATACCCCCTACTTGTGCTTACCTATGTACTTATGCATTCCAATCCATTCTATATAATGAATTCCACCTTTTCTCTATAAATCTAGTTTAAACTGGTAACCAGTTTTATTGCTACATCTTGCAAGTGTTTTCTGCAGATGCTTATACTTTTTTTATGTTCATTCAAATTAGTTAATTCAAAAATATCTCATCTGTAGTTTTGCCATTTCTTTAGGTTTGAGAGTCAATGTAATGTCTGTGAATACTTACCCTGGAACAGTGTTTCTCAACCTTTTTTTTTTTATAAAGTACCCCTTTAAAAAAATAAAATTAGAAGTACACCTAGTACCTACAATTTTCAGACACACACAACTTTTTTCTATCATTGCAACACATTTGTTTAAACAACTTAATCATAGCTGGGCAGGTGATGAAATGTTTGGGTATAAAAAAAACACAAAAATAACAGAGCACTGTAAAACTTACAACAAAAATTCAGTTTTCTCCAAATTTCAGTTGTGTTGAAGTACCCCCCCAAACTACCCTAAGGGTACTCGTACCACTGGTTGAGAAACACTGTCCTAGAAGTAGGACTTGCAAATAGCACAGCATGGGGCTTGATTCTGTTCTTACTTTCATCACTGTAATTCCACTGATTCAAACGAAGTGACTCCTGATTTATACTGGTACATTGCAACCCAGAGCAAAATCAGGCCTTGTATATCTTGCTCCAGATTTTCCACGGTTATTTACATTTGCATTTGTCTTTAATAAACACCAAACATGGCATGATTCAGTAGAGACACAGAATATGTTTATATAGCCTGACAAAATAGGTTGAAACAACACTATATACTGGAGTGTTAGTTGAATTGTGAATGACTCATTTTCTTCATTAAGCAACTGTATCTATTTACCTGGTGGTTCTCCTAGCTTTTTTCCTATGCCAAACACATTCAATAGGAAGTTTTCCTCTGCTCTTTTGTCATCATCTTTGTTGCTCTCTTATTTCATGACCTCTGAGTTAATCCTTCTATTCTTTCTATTAGCAAGTTTAAGCAGGCAAACTTCAAACAGACTAGCAATGGGTCACAAGGTTTAATGGGCACACAGATAATCATCTAAATTACATTTCTGGGGCTGATGGACCAGACAGGCTTAGAGAGTAACTTTACCAGCTTTCACTGTTAATCAGCAAGGATTGTGTGTCTCAGTACATATCTGCCTTTGCTTGCTTCCCTGGGGGGGGGGGGGGTTGGGTCATACTGACTGATTAGTAAAGGCAGCTGCATTAGCTTTCTTCTCCCACAAAGTGTGTTGTGGAGGCCCAAATGACATGAAAGGCAAATGTGACCACAGCTCAAACACCAGACACTCTCTTCTCATCATTGTGGAATTATCCACCCTCTGCTTGCAGATTATGATACTCAGCGCAACAGTTGTTGCCAATTTTCATGATCTGTTAACACTTAGGAAGCCTCATACTACAAGATCTTCTTTCACATTTATTGTGTATATCATCAATGGAAGAATGCAACATACTATTCTACATTCTCCAATGAGTTCAAGAGCAATGACTTTACGTGGACTGAAAGAATCACAAACATTTTCACAGTCAATACAGGTTGAACCTCTCTAATCCGGCACTCTCCGCTCTGCAACATCCGTAGTCTGGCATGATTTTAGTTAACTGGATGTCCACTTATCATGGGTATGACCAAGTTTCCTGTGGTCCCATAAAGTTCGTTTATAGCCATCAGTCCTGGCTGTCAGTGTTCTATGCTGTATTTTAACTCTTATTTATCCCTAGCTGTCTTCTAAGAGTCCAGTAAACAGTGGAAATATTTGTAATGCTGCTAGACAATATTGACCTCCTGTGGTTCAGCAAATTCTCTGGTTCAACACCAGTCAGGTCCCGAGGGTGCCAAACTAGAGAGGTTCAACCCGTTGTTAATGCCCATCTTTGGAGTCAAAAGTTCTAATATCTTCAGGTTGGTAAGTAAAGAGAACGGGAGATCCCTCTATTTTCCTAATGAGCCACTGAAATAATGACTTTACACATTACATACCAATTCTCCTCTATCTTGCAAATTGGGTAGTTGTATAAAACAGTGACTCTCAACCTTTCCAGATGACAGCGCCCTTTTCAAAATTCTGTTTTTCATTTTTATTGTATAAAATAAATCAATTGATTTATATTAATATTGTGCTTACATTTCAGTGTATAGTATTTAGAGCAATATTTCTGTATGAAATTTTAGTTTGCACTGACTTACCTAGAGCCTTTTATGTAGCCTGTTGCAAAACTAGATGAGTTGATGTACCCCCTGGAAGATCTCCAGGTACATCCCAGAGTTATACATACCACTCGCTGAGAACCACTAATGCAGAATCATAGAAATGCAGGGCTATGTGGGACCTCAAAGAGCCATAAAATCCACCACCTGTGATGCAGCAGGGCAAAATAAATCTAGACTAACCCTGACACGTATTTGTCCAATCTGTTTTTAAAAACCATCAGTGATGGGGATTTCCACAACTTCCTTTGGAACTTATGCCAGAGCTTAACAACCTGTAAAGTTAGGAAAAACTTTCTGATATCTAACCTGAACCTCCCTTGATGCAGATTAAGTCGATTACTTCTCCTACCTTCAATGGACATAGAGAACAATTGATGAATGTTTATAACAGCTTTCAACATATTTGAAGACTGCTACCAGGCCTCCCCTCAGTCTTCTTTTCTCAAGGCTAAATATGCCAAGTTTTTTTAACCTTTCCTCAGAGGTCAGGTTTTGTGTAACTGATAATTTTTACTCTGCTTTGGCCTCTCTCCAATTTATCCACATCTTTTCTAACGTGGGGAGGCCTAGAACTGGACACAGTAGTCTGGCTGAGGCCTAATCCACTGTAACATCCAGATGCTATTCAGCAGTACTACCACCTACCCCATTATTCCCCATTTTGAAGCTGTGCATTAGATTTTGCCTTCCTAAATGACATACAGTACTTTGAATTTGTCTTTATTGAATTTCAGTTTGTTGAATAATGATAGTAGGATGAGGAAATACAAATAAGGAAAAGGTAGGAAACCCTTAATGACTATGCATTAGATATAGGGGCCTCAGTCTAACATATTATAAAATTGCATCACAGCCTATGGACAGTAAGAGAAAGAGAGAGATGTAGCCCATGGAAATGATGGCCACTGGTGAGGAGGAAGGTGATGAGGAAGGCAATGGCAAGGCATAATGTGAGTATATACACATTTGAAAATCCATATTTTACAGTATCTCTACCTACCTTTGGCTATGTCTAAACTACATTCCTCTTTCGAAAGAGGATTTACCAATTGAAAATGAAAATGAAGCATGGATTTACAAATCTCATACTTCATTTGCATAATCGCATGAGAGCGCTTTTTCGAAAAAGGGTTTTTCAAAAAAGAAACCACAGTCTAAACGGGGTTCTTTCGGAAAAAAAAACCCTTTTTCGAAAGAACCCGTACTCCTGAAAAAATGAAGTGTACGGGTGTTTTCAAAAAATGGTGGGTTTTTTTTTGTAAGCACCCCATCTAGACTGTGGTTGAAAAAACGCTCTTTGCTAACTCTTATTGAGAGAGTGTAAGCAAGCAGTGCTGTAGCTGTGGCAGCAGCATCAGAGGGAAGACTAAGCCACGTCTAGCACATACCCACCAGTTTCAGGTGGGCTTGTACTCGGCACAACTGAGCTGTGCCTCTGCTGCTGCTACTCACGCTACCATGGCTACAAAGCTGTTCACTCACACTCTCTCAATGGGCGCTAGTGGGAGTATGGATACCCAAGCGGAGGAATCACACACCTAGCTTGTAGAGCAGATATAGCCATGAATGGAAGCACACAAGAATCAATTCCCATCTCTTATGCTGGTTTCCCCTATTTTAGATCTCAGTCCTGTGGATGAATCTGCCCCATTGGACACTTCAGAGCCCACTGAAATTTGCATAACACAAAGGTCCAGCCATGATTCTAAAATAGGGTGTTACCTTATGCACAAGGAGAACTGTCTGAGTGTGAAAAATAGACATTTGTTTCTTATCAAAATGAAAACAACAATTATACTGATTTGCAAAATAGAGGCACATGATTCTATAAATGCAGGGCTTTGGGGGCCCTTCCACTTAAACAGCAGGTATTGGCCACTGTTGCAGAGAGGATACCAGACTAGAAGGGTTGTGGGTCTGATAGCAATTCCTATGTTCCAAATAGAATTCAGTATGGCCATCAGGGCTGTCACTTCTCCCTAGCTCCAAAGTATGCACTGCCATGCACTGTCTCAATCAACAAGGTTTATTTTTTTCATGGCGATTAACAAAACAAACAGGAAACAGCCTTAACTCAATCCTTGGCCTCAGGCCAACTCGTAGGAGTTTGTGGCACCTCGGCTCCTAGCAGACTCCCAGCCTCAGTCAGCACTGCTCCCCTACTGGAGAAGAAATTGTAGAGCTGCTTCCCTAAGCCTATCTCCCTTCCTCCGGGGCCCACCACAGAAGCTTGCTGCACTTCAGCTGGGTGCGTTTGTGCACATATACACACTCCCACTCCATTTCCCTCTCCCTCTCTCTCCTCCCACATGCTCAGCCTCTCTCTGTTCTTCTTCCTCCCCAACTCCCCAGCTGCGCACTAGTACGCCCTTTATAGGCGCCGGTGTAGCCCAGCCTTCCTCAAGTAGCTGGATTGGGCTCACCTGCTCCAATTCAGATGAGCTGGCTCAATTTATTCACAGAGACCAGCTACTATGTGACAATACCCATTTATAAATATAAAATGAGCTTTTCAGAAGGGTGAATTGTTCCACTGATTCACCCTACAAAGTCATACTTAAAACCATCCTGAACATCCTTCTTGTAATTAAGAAAACACATATCTTCTTGCCAGTGGTACTGATCAAGACAAGAAAGACACATGTCGTCTTGAGGAAATGTTTATATCTGAAACCAGGACAAAAAATTAACCCTTAATCAGCCACAACCTATTTTAGTACATTCATCATTGACCACTTTTCTTTACTAACAGAACATATATCCAATATGTGTTCTTTAGAAGCATTATAACTACAACTGAGTGATTTTTTCATACAATTTTTTCACCCAAAAATGCAGATTTGGGTCAATGAAGCATTTAAGAAATTTGTGCTGCATTTGCCAAATTGTTTCGTGCCTAAATCATTTTTTTATCAAAATGTTTTCTTTCAACATTTTCAAAAGAAAATGATTTGATTTTCAATTTGAAACAACATTTTTTTAAAACTTTTGCTTATTTTGCTTCTCGAAAATAGCTAAAAATCTCAAGGGAACGGTAATGGGATGTATTCACCCCTTGTTAGTGCACAGTGGTCAAATCAAGTTTTTCAGATGATTTGTATAGGCAGGTCTACCCCCTGTAGTGTGTTTCTGAAAGTGTCTAGTATCATATAATCACTACAGTTATAATGACTGTATCATATCATATGATCACGACCGACTACAGGTTCCACCTCCCTAAACCAGGACACTGATCCATCAACATCTGTGGTCCAGCAGGTCCGTGCATGTTCTCAGATCAGAGAGACCTGGTGTCCAGGAATCAGGCAGTTGAAAGGCTGGCAGCTGGGAGCCTTGCTTGGCTGGGAACCTTGCAGGGCTGGCAGTAGCCTGGCAGCAGAGATGGGAGTGGGGCAAGTGCAGCCCAGCGCAGCCCAGCAGGGGAGCCAGGGCCACGGCAGCTTGGCAGGAGAGCCGAGGCTGCAGAAGCCCAGCAGGAGAGTCGGGGCCAGAGGAGACTGGTAAGGGAGCCAGGCCTGGGGCCACAGCAGCCCAGCATCAAGCTGGAACCAGCAGCAGGCAACCTGGTCAGGGACAGCAGCAGGGTGACCTGCGGAGGCCAGAAGTGGAGCCAGCACTGGGCTGGGGGTGCTGTTGGCAGTGAACCTCTCTTGGTCTGGCAAATCCCCTTGTTCAGGACTTGTCAGGTCCTGAGGGTGCTGGACCAAGGAGTCTAATCTGTTGCTCTTTATGTCATTATTATTATGTTTCACAGAAAAGCAGAGACAAGAGTAATGATACATTGTAATTAGTAAACAGTGTATTGGCTATCCATTACTCACAGCATAAAGCCAAAAAAGAACAGCTAATGCCATCAGTGAAATGAATGTGCATAAAAATATTAACATGAGACAGTGGTATTAAAATGAAAGAGATAATTAAAGTAAAGAACCATTTTACTCTAATACATACAGATAACACACAACATAGTAAGTGGAGGGATACACTGATTATTTGACTTTGGGTTCTGCCACCTGGAGTTATAGCAGTATCCTTGTCTCATGGAAACAACCTATTGCTTCCACTTTCTCTTTTTGTATATTGCCTACATAGAGATTATAATGCCATTAGGAATATAGCAATGGTGCCACTGCAACTAAATTCAAATATTTTGAATGTTGTCAGCAATAAATGAAATTACAAACTAAAACAAACCAACAAACTTGTCATTTACAGGCTAAGTAGTGTTGCAAGAGAACAGAATACAAATGAAAGGGAAGCAAAGCCTCTTAATGTACAGCAGTGACTCCAGTTTATCCCCTACTAATTTGGTTTTAATGAGGATATTATGGCTGCTATCAATAAGGAGAAAGGACAATAATTTGGTACTTGGAGGGAGTGTGAGGCTCAGAACCACACATTTCTTAACTGAATAGCCTTGAACTTAATCCAGGATTCCTCAAATGCATGAGAGTTGTTAGAAGACTGGAAACAACTTCCCTAGCTCTGCCTTTGTATTGTAACTATCCTGGTATCAGCTTGCAGTGAAACTTGAATATCCTAACGGGATTAAACATAAAAGAAAGTTTTTAAAAAAGTCTCTGGATTAGAATTTAACAGAAGCCTACTGTGAGAAAGACCACACCACTGTCATTGACCTTTCTCTTCCTACACATGATCCCAGTTGTGCATAGTCTAGTATCCAAAGGAGAACCCATCAGTTCACGCTGTATTTATCCTTTTGCTTCTGGAACAAGTGTCTGGTTACTAAGAGAACAAGCACGGAAGCCATTGAACAATGACTATTAACAACCTCTGCCAGAATGTGTAATGTACTCAGATACAGAAAGTGTAATGTAATTACAATATTTAGAGCTCTTAAAATATGTTGCCTATCAATAAATTATCATAAAGAAAAGACACTGTTTATTCAAGCAAATATGGATGAAGCAAAAAAGAAATGCAATACCTTGGCAATACCTTAAGGCACCATTTTTACCTCTACTTCTTAATTACTTTGTTTCTGAAATGTTTGCTTTCAACATGACTAAACAGAAAGGCTACTTTAAAATCACATGCTGCATCTTCACAATCCACATTAGATACCTCAAAAATGCTTTTCATCTCATTTTTACTTTTAGCTATTAAAGCCCTCCCTAGCTCTGAACACTTACATACTGAATTTAATTAGAAAAAAAAAAAAAGCTTTTCACATATAACCATACAAATGCAGTTCATGCAAAAGGAACTTAAATAGCACTCTTCATTTTAAGCATTCCAGAGCTCTCAATAGTGCTTCAATGATACAGCACAAGGGCACATGCATACTAAAATAAAATATTAACAATAGCATAAACTGTAAAATGGGAGAACATACAATAGCACAAATCCCCAGTCTGGAACAAGATATGCTCAAGACCGAGTCACATAAGTGTCTTTTGTCATCTTCACAGCCAATTCTCGTTTCCAAATATATATGATATATCCCTCCCACTCCTGCTCTTCTGTTTTATTCTGATTCACTACATCAGGCCACCACCTTCAAATGTTGCGTGGCCTGATAGCTAATGACACAATTCTTAATCCTCTCCTGACAGTAATTTGCTACCTACCTTTATCACTTATCTTTAATTCAAGCAAGTAGGGTTTATGAAAATTGGCACTATTACACATCAAGAAAACTTTCACACTTTTCATAGCCCTTGTGCATTTCGACTCATTTAAAGACCACATACGTGGTTTTAGTTCCTGAAAGAGTAACTATTGAAAAGACAACCTTGCCAGAATCAATTCTGGGTTCTTTTTTAGAAAAGATTAGGAAAATAACACATCTCCAAAAAAGAACATTAAGAACAAACCCTAACTGTAGAACAGACTAGCTACAAAAAAAAAGGCTTCATCAGGCAATATGAAAAAAGGTTATTTATATTCTGTCGTCAATTGCTAATTCCTACAGCCTCACTGGATTATATAAAATCTCCAACAACAAATGAATTCAAACTGTGTAGAACACTGGCCAGCATAATTTATCTTCATGGAAACACTGCATGGGTATCACGCTGCAGGTACATGTTGTAAAGAAATGGATTAAATTAGACACATAGATGTTTAGTTCAGTGAATATTTGGTTTTTGAATCTCTGAACATGCCAAGCTGAACTCTGGTTTCATATCAGAAACTCTCCGATAGGACTAGATTTGATTTCAAATGCTCCTCTTCAACCTGCAGTGTTTCTATAAGATTTTACATTTGTGAAATATAAAAATAGGAGAAGAGAATTTTGCCCCATTTCCACTGATTATTTTGTTTTTAATGACCCCGTGGACTGAGTTAGTTACTGCCAATTACATAATTTCCCAACAACACTGACAACCTCTCCCTGCTACTGTTGCAGCCCTTGCTGTTTATTTCTTCACAATATTTACTTTTAGTTACTTCCTTCTCTGCCCCAGATTCTAAAACATGTGTCAGCTGCCACTTTGATTACTGTAATGTACTATGTTGAGAAAAACTGGAGAAGAAGAATCAGGTGTACGAATATTGGTGTCAGTGGCAGCCGGTCCATAGGTGTGAACTAGGCGGTTGCCTAGGGCACCAAATTAAATGGCCGTTGAGGGGTTTGAAGGCGGGGGCGCCGATCGCGCGTTTTGCCTAGGGCGCCAGTTGCCGGCAGCTCGTCTAGGGCCGCTCCTAATTGGTGTAAGTCAAGAGGAAACAGAAAAGGCAGAGTTGGGGGCCTCCTTCTAATCTCACTGAAATAGGTTCCATATTGGCTCTAGTTCAACTACTTTGGATTTACACCAGTGTAAGTGAGACCAGACCCAGACTATATACATAAGTAAAGTGTATATTCAAAGAAAAAACAAACAGTACCTGCACAAAACCACACATCATATACTCTTCAAACAAAGGCAGACTCGGGCGGTCTTCTCGATAGACAGTAATTTTATAGCTGCTCACAACCTCGGGGTCAGTTTGTGAGTTATCTGTTACTAGAATAGTGATTTTATTAATTCCCAGGCCCAGGGGGTAGTTAGCAACACTGCAAAGGAAAACAAAAGAAAGTGATAGGCCCAATGTTAAATGAGCCAAGATTTGAAAAGCACTTTCCACTGAATTTAAATGGACCTCAGCCTCTAAGGTTTTTATTAGTAATGTTTTTGTCCATGGTTTCAGATGAATTATAGTGTGAAGTATGTCTTGCAAAGGCATTACAAATTATTGCAATAAAGCAAAACTATGCCAGAAGCCATCTAAAAATGTGATGTTACTTTAGCTTGCAACTTCAATAAGAGAGCTTCAGAGTTGGGAACGCCCTAGCAATAATGACAAGAAAATTGTGACTGATGCAACTAGGGCCAATAGTTTCTGACAGTTTCAAATCAGTAACAAAGTGAGGAGGGAGACAAATGAGATTGGAAGTTTTAGTTAGCCCTTAAAATTGTGTTGAAACATGATGAAGCCTCAAATAAGGCATTCAACATGATAGACGAGGGCAATGCTGGACAGGTGCTTGCTCTGCGGTGAACTGAAAATGTCTGGAACTGACAGAATTTGGACTTCTGATGTTTTCACTCTTAATACGGATTTATATAATGTCTTTCGTCTGGAAGGCCCTCAAAGGCAAACTCTCATTGTGTAGCATACACATTACTGTGTGTCTCAATCACTCCATCTACACAACTCTGGGTTGTATTGTGCCATCCAGCCACAATGTAAAGTGAGTGGGGTTTGTGTTGGCTTTTTTATTTTAATGAGAAATCAAGAACAGAAACCCAGGAAGAGTATTAGATTAATAATAGAAGATATTGGCTAGGACAGCAGACACACATCCATAGTTTGGCAGAAAGGACCATAGCACTCTCAATGACCACAACTGGTCTGGGACAGCACCTCCAGTAGGCCCCTCACGCTATGATAGAATGCTGGCTTTATAATGAATAGGACAGAAGGACTGTACCAAGCAAACCACTCATTGTTGCTGCTTCTCATAGCTTCTGGGTTCACCATGAAAATCTTTTGTTCAATTATTGATGTGACCCAGCCCTGAATAGCTTATATACATCTCTGCATTATTGGGCCCTGAATACTTTACCAACTGTTTTCCTTCTGCACCTTTCCAAAGGCTGAGATCAAATAGGACAATCTCAGTAACATTCTCCTCCAGATCTGACATGTGAGGATGAAAAAAGGACATTATCTTTGAAGAGCCTGGAATTCACTTCCTACCTTGCCCCCCTAATACCACGCTGTGATCCATGCAGGCAGATTGCTGCCTTGAATGGAGTGCCACGCATGTCAGTGGAGATCTGTAGTACCTGGCATGGCTGACAGTGCAGAATCTGGGCTGTGGTTAATTACCCTTTAGTGTATGGGTTACCTGTTTGCTCAGACCATTAATGGCATGAGTAGTTTTATGTAGCAGGTGGCAGGAGAGTCTAAGATTTCGGAGTTTTGTTAATGGGATTTTAACAGTAACTGAATTATGGGGTACATCTTTAACACACTGGCAAATAAATACAAATCTAAAGGAGTAAATGCCTGGGCATTCAAATCTCTTTTTGTAATCTTAATTCCTAGGTATTCTGTTCTCTTGGAAATGCAGAGGTAACTATCAATCCTCTGCTATTTTTCCAATATTAAAAAACAGCTCTGTGCTTACAAGATCATTCCCTTCTTCCCCTTCCCATACCTTGGTCCTTTCCTCTCATCAAGGTGCACGTGGCATTGACAGTTAGAGGGTTCTGCTCCAATCTTCACTGTCACAACATCAAATGGCACTTCAGTGTAGTACGCTTTGATCTTTGGATTAAATGTAGGGCTCAAGTCCAAAAGTGGGCTAGTGAAGATCTGCCTGATATGAGATAGGGTATCTTTATCTGTTCCAAGAAGGCATCAAAGAAAAAAACGTGAAACATATGTACATTTTAAAATAACAAGTAACTGCTGGCAGTCTGTTAAATGATCATTGGTGAGATTCATTAGCCATGTTAAATCCGTTGCCTTATGACACTAATGGATTTTGTTTTGGCACATGGGGTAAATTTTCAGACCTGTTCAGGGTTTTAATCATTCTTTGCACAATGACTTTAGTAAGAGTCTCAAAACTAATAGACTGAATAAGGTATTGAAAGTTTAAGGATTAAGGTCAGAAAATCCAGTCTCCAGTGGATTCACTGAAACTGAGTTTAATGACAGAAATTCACAACCAATTTACTATGTACCAGCCTGTGTGCAGGGCTTATGTATAGGTATATGTATAGATGCCAGGAAAAAAAATCAATCTGTTGGAAACACCCTTATTGCTCGTAAGAGCTGATTATGTGGGTAACATCTAGACTCCCAGCAGGGTAAATAATTTATAAAGAATCCTCGTTCAACAAACTGCATTTCTTTTTCAGTCTACAGACAATCCATTAAGCTCATTATTTTCTAACATACTCATCATTCTGCATTATCTGCTAAATGATTCTGTAAAATATTATTTGCCTGTAGTGCCTCTCAGACAAGTTTTTTGCAACTATTTTAATCTGATCGGTTACAATCAGATTTCTGGCATGTTTACAAATTCAAAGTTTTCTTTTTCTGAATATTCTCCGATATTCAATAACAACTGATGTTATAATTCAATAATAACTGATGTTATAATTCAATAATAACTTATGTTCTTATGTTCTAACTGGCTATGTTAGCAAGCATTCCAGCCAATAAACTCTTTTCCTAAAGTAGCTGAGCAAATTTAGAATCTTAATACATGACTCAAAGTGGGTCTTAAACAGTTCATCGGATCCTGTGTGGGCCCTGTTCACGAGGGTGAATTTAACTGGAGAGTAACACAAAAAAGCCAAATTTATCTGTCAGGTACGTTTTTGTAAACACAGTTATGCTGTTACCCTAGGAATTACACTGGTTTAACTGAGAGCAGAAAATGGCCAAATTCCCTTGAGAACAGGTTGTATTCAGAGCATACAGCATAGAGGGTTGAGAGAAAGTAAGTGTTGAAAGGATACAAGAAGCACACCTGAACTTTTCGTGATGCTTTGAGGCCTATGTAAAGCACAGATCCTTTCAGGATGTATGCTTATTCCCTGGGAAGCCACTAGTATCTTTACAAATTAAAGCAGCTGGGGCGAGAGGTTCCTTTCAAAGAAAAATCTTACGAGAGAACAAAATCATGATGTCAGTCAGCCAGGATAGCTATGTTCTTGGCTTGGAACTTTGACATCTCCCTGACTGAGCTCCAAGCTTAGGCTACGTCTAGACAACAGAGTTTTTCCAGGGTACCAAAGGTATCCAGAAAAACTCCGCCACATCCAGGGAACGCATCTGCTCTTCCGACATTTTTTGCGGAAGAGCAGACGCACTCTTTTGGAAGCCCTGTCTTCCTCTTGCCACGAGAAAGAAGGGCTCTTCCAAAAGAGGAGGTTTTTTCGAAATTTGGCCCAGTGTAGATGGGTCAAATTTTGGACAAGCCTCTTCCAACAAAATTATAGGAAAAAAGTACACACATTGCAAAGTGCAATTTATGTACCTTTTTCCAATAGAAAGCGGCGTCTACATATAGCCTGAGAGAGCAGATGAGGCCCATTGGGTTGAAAAATTCTTCACCCCTAAATGGCAATTTGTCTCCCTCTCCCAGAATAGCTCCCATAGACAACAAAGCCTCAATTAGGGAGAAGGGAAAAGAGAACTGGACACTGTAAAGATGGTAGTAATGTTCTCATATGTGGGAGGCCCACTGCTCAAAATGAGCTCTCCATCCCCTGAGCAGCTCTATGGCACCCTCAGGCTTGCTTTTGTTTTGACCTGATATTCAGCAGACTGTATCTCTGAATAAGTCAAATGTCCTTGCAGCCTTGTGTGCACTGTGCTGGGCCTCATACAATTTCACCTGGATATACCCGTGAAGAGGTCCACCTGTACAATGATATATTTGTAGTTTGAATGGAATTCTGGATGGCTAATGGCAGTGAGGGATATGAAACAAGTGCAAATTCAGGTTTAAAGAAAGAAAACTCTTGAGCTTCTATCTAACTTTATGTTTAAGAATCTCATTCCCAATCAAAAAAGAACCACAAATATTATATTACTTAACTTGATCAGGAAGGGTTCAGCACTGGACTAACATCCTACATTATAGCTGAGCACCCAAGCATTCTCCGAATATAAGCTTATCTTTCTATGCCATTTTGGGTGTTGGCTGCACCTGTAGGCTTAAAGCCTAATAAAAGAGATATTCATATCACTGCTGTGCTGTATGCAGAAGTATGTAATCTACTATAAAGCTTAAAAGGCCATTTCATAAGAACAACTGTATGCAAAAGAAGAAACTATAACTGTCCTTGAAAAACTGTCGACATGACATTCAGTGATATAATCAAAAGGAAAACCAAAAGAATTTTCAGTTAAATGAATGTTAGAATATTAACATTAGAATGTAAACATAACAATGTCTATCTTTGTACTTGAGGCTTACTATGCATAGCCAACTCACTATTGATGGATTCATAAACATTCTGGCTACCTAATAAACTTTGTTTCATTATTAAGGGCCTAAACACACTCCATTTCCTACAGACAGCTACACAGACACTATATAAAATGTATTAAAGTAGTGCCACCTTTTGTATAAAGTTCACATATTCCATCAGTTCAGTACAAAGAAATAGATTTTGACTTACCGTGACTGCATTCCCTTTCTTTAGTCTCATTGAAAAAATGCAACTCTAAAGGATAAACAGAAACAATTAACTAAGGGCATGTCTACACTACAGCGTTATTTAGCAATATCTTATTTTGAAATAGTTAATTCAAAATAAGTTATTTTGAAATAACGCGTCTACACACAAAATGCATTTTGAAATAGCGTTTTGCTATTTTGAAATAGCGCATCCACACTGAGTGGACGCTGAATCGCATTTAAGGCCGTCCGGAACCACGTCTGGCAGGGCATCAGGTCAGGAGTTAGCCTCAGGCAGAAGCCACACAAGGTATCTGAGACGTGTGCTTAAAGGGACCCCCCCCCGGATAGCCGGTTCTAAGGTTTCCCTGCTTGCTTGCCTACGTTGATGAGGGACAGCAAAGCATTTTTTTCTCTGTGTGCTCTGGTTGCCCTCACTCGGGACACCACAGCACTCTGAAACATGGAGCCAGAGCTGCCCTGGGGTACTCTGGTGCTTCTCTTGGACACGTTGCTGTGAGCTTGGCTGCACTTTCCGCAGGCTTCCATCCGGGAGGTCCATCGGGGGGCTGTCAGTCTCCAGGAGGCCCTGCGGGAGAGCTTCCACCCTGAGGAGCACTAAGAGCCTCTCTGGTCTGCCCCACTGGGGGCTTGTGCCTCATTCCTCCCTCACGTCCTTCCACTTACCTCTCCCTAACCCCCCTTCCTGATGTCAAATAAAATACATGTATTTTCATGAACACAAGCTCTCTTTATTTAACAAAACTGGGGGGGGAATGAAACTCTGGTGAGACTGGGGAAAGGAGGCAGGAGAGGGGAAGAGAGAGGGTGGGAGAGGGGAGGGGGAAACCTGGGAGGAGGGA
This sequence comes from Pelochelys cantorii, assembly GCA_032595735.1. Classification (NCBI taxonomy): domain Eukaryota; kingdom Metazoa; phylum Chordata; order Testudines; family Trionychidae; genus Pelochelys; species Pelochelys cantorii. The sequence goes on along the minus strand of CM064326.1, from coordinate 304,992,393 downwards.
GCTGGAAGGGAGAAGCAAGGGGAAGAAGAGGGAGGGGAAGCTCAGGGCTCAGGGTTGGGGGTCTCACTGGACCAACTTGATTTTCATGCAGACCTGCTCCTGGGTTCACATGTGGCCTTTGGTGGCCAGGCTGGCAGCTATCCTGCCATAGATGACCGCGTTCCTCCATCTAGTGCGGAGATAATGGACATTGGAGGCATCCCCCCCAAACCTGAATAAGGTCCATGATCTCCACCCTGGACCAGGAAGGCGCCCGCCTTCTCCGGGCCCTGGCAGGCTCCTGGGAGCTGGCAGACTGCTCCTGGGGAGCAGAGGAGGGCTGGCTGCCAGTGGCTTGCTGGCTCCTATTTTGGCACCACTGGGTCAGGGGCAGTGATTGCTGGCTCTGGGCTGGCAGGCTTAGAACTGGCACAGGCACTGTGGCCAGAGTCAACCCCTTTAAGGGCTCTGGGGAGGGAGAGGAGTGTTCTTGGTTAAGGCTGGAGTAGCCACCAGGGCACCCTGGGAAGGCTGGAGGCCCCCTATTTCGAAATAAGTGTCTACACAGCACTTATTTCGAAATAGCTATTTTGAATTTGGTTTTATTCCTCATGGAATGAGGTTTACCAAATTTGAAATAAGTGCTCCGCTATTTCAAATTAATTTTGAAATAGCAGTTTGGCTGTGTAGATGCTAGTAAAGTTATTTCAAAATAACAGCTGTTATTTCGAAATAACTTTGCTGTGTAGACATACCCTAAGTTCTGCTGTACACATTGCATTGCCATTCCTATTTGCAGACCAGAAAGAAAACAACTCACTCCCCTAACTACCCCAACTGAATTATACAAATAAAAGGTGACACTTGTATTCATTTCAATTTGGGCCATATGCTGCCTGCTCTACTCCCACTGGAGCCCATGAAACAACTTGTGTGAGTTAGGCAGACAGAATTTGGCTTTTTATGTTTAGTAAATGAGCCACAACTTTCTAACTGGAAAGCATGAATATGAGAAACACATCAGTTCATCAGAACCACAGACATTCCCAGATTTTTGGAACAAACAAGAAAACCAGTCTGATGTCCTACCTTTCTGGTTTTTCACTACGTTGAAAGGAGATCTTTGTTTAACACCTTCTTTTTCTGGGAAAGAATTCCTATCAATGCAACAGTAGAGATGTTTCCAAATCAATGAGAGGAACAGAATCCATAGAAAACACCTTTTAAAAATTCCTGTCTCCCTTGGCATGGTACTAGAGTTTTTTGACCAGAAAGATGCACCTTTTGCAGTCTCATTCCCAATACCAGCAATCTTACCTATAATGAGCATGATGGAAAATTCATAGCTCATAGGAGAAAAGTAGAAATGAAATGAAATGAAAAGTAGAAATCAGGAAAGCAGCTTAAGAGGGAAGGAAATCTGGGACAGGAGGGGGGTTTTCCAGAACAAAAGATTTCAAATTGCTCATACATCACTTTTTTATCCATTTTAATGTGCAATTCAGGTTACAATTGTTAAGAAAAACAATTTCTTAAAAGCAAGTGAAGACTTGAGTAAGTGGCACATGCTGGATTTCAGTTAGTATGGCTCTCTATATTGGAATTAAGTAGACACAAGTAATATTAAATTATGTACTTGCTAATCCAAACCCAAATTATACACCTAAAACTAGAATTCATATATCTTCTTCTTTTATCAAATGAAGACTAGCTAGCTGCAACGACTCAGGAATGTGTCAGAAACTCCAAATTAGTTAATTCAGCAGATTTCCTCCTACACTAACTCAAATCCATTTTTGGACACTACTGGAGGCTGACAAAGTAGTATAGGCTCTTCCCTATAAACACTGTATTAGACTGACAGTGAGAAAGGACAGATGCAGAGATCAAAAAGGGCTCTTGGAGGACTCAGGTTTTCCCTCCAAACATTCCCTTTAAATCCTCTTGAAGAATTACATTGTTAAAGAAACCTATTGTTCATCAGTTTATGATTATGATACCTATGTATATGGGGGGGGGGGGAGCAGTAAAATAGTACTTTGTGACCAACTGCCACAAATGTTTTAATGAAACTTGCAAAAAGGACCTTTAAAATGAATCATTGCCACTCCCACACTAGAACAGAGAATTCAAGATTATGCCAGTGTGAACAGAAAAGTGGCAACTAATTTCCCTACTGCTGGCACTTAGCAAGTACAGGCTGTGTGGCATGTGTGTCTCTGTTTTCCAGAAACTGCTCTACAGTTGTGTACATTCATAGGCTCCTTCAGAGATGCTGTTTACAGATGTAATGATAGGCATTACAAATTCACTATTTGCTCATTCTCACCTAACCTTTGACCATTTCATAATAGTCCTAGATGAGTTTCTGGAACTCTTCTTGATTTTCCTGTGGAAAAAGTGCAGAGACTTCACTAACTTCACTAGGGATGTTAAAACTGTAAATAACAATTTAGATGGAAATGTGGGTGAGTAATGTTGACCAGTAAACTCCTTTGAATAGGGTGTCCATCCTCTGGGTTCATAAGCAGCAAGTCTAAATCAAATGGAAATTTTTCAGTGGGCCTTTTTAACTTCCCATTTATACATCCATAAGGAGTATAAAGTAATGCAATTGCCATTTTGTACATGAAACAACAGATCTTGCATATGCCAATAAGTGGGAACATTAAAATCAGGTCTAAATCTGCAAAAGTCAGGATAACAGTCTTGATGAATAAAAATAATCAAATCTATGCACCTCACAAAAGCTTAACATTTAAACCAAGTGCTTAAGGAGGCTGTCTTGGGATGAAGCTTTCCTCACCTTTTTTCAGCTTACAAACATCCATAACCACATATATAGCAAGTATATTTACACTGCCAAAAAAAGTGTGTTCCTTAATCAGTTAGCTAACGTGTACGGGAGTCTGGGATTGAACTGAAGATGCTAACCCAAGTTAAAAACCAAGCTGACATGTCCTTGCTGCTATTTTAAACATAGTTAAGAACTCATCTTTTTTTTTTTTTTCAGGACAGACATACCCACAGATCGCACGGGTGTTGGACAGTTGAGTAAGTCCAACAATGAGGAACAAAGTCCATGGTTATTTGTGAAAACATTTTTTTCATTAGAAATTGCTAAATTGTCATAACTGAAACATGTCATGGAAACAAACTGGTTTCAAATAAAATTTCATTGGGACGGTTTCTCAGGGTGAAGATTGAATTTCTGTTAAGAGAAAGAGCCCTGGTACATTGCCTCAGCATGACGGCACTCCTTGGGAGGTAGGAGGTCCTAAATCAAGTCTCCAATACAACTGTTACTAAATCAAGTCTCTACCGGATTTGGTTCGTCTGTCTGTCTGTCTCTCTCTCTCTCTCTGATTTTTGATGACAATTTTTTAAAAAAAAGTTGGGTTTGTTCCACATCACAATGGAACCAAATATTGAAGCTTCAATTGATTGACTGATTGTGAAATAGAAATCTTTCCTGGCCAGCTCTTTTTGCCATTTCTAAAATACCAACCTCGATTCAATGAGCTAAAGAAATAGCTCTATAAGATTAGGCATTAGAGTTTACAACTGTATTAACAGGCAGGCTGAACCATACCATATAATAGCAGGTAACAGCACACCTATAAAAATGTCCATCTTGAAGAAAAAAAGAAGTTAGGGGATTTGCTCAGTGCAAGTGAATGGTATAACCTGGACTAGAACTGTAAGCATTTAAGGTTGTGCTTTGATATGGATAAATATTTGGGCAAACTGGCAAGAGATTATTTCTGAATGTAAGCAGCTGCATCTTTGAATTGCAGTCCATGAATTAGCTAGCAATAATAACAGTAATCCTTAGCATTTATATAGTACTGTACTATGTCAAAGCATCATGAAAGCATTAATTACCCTATATGGTAGGGAAGAATTAATCCCCATTTTACAGAGGAGCAATTTGAGACCCAGAATGTAATAGACTTGCAGAAAGCTAGTCATGGATGACTTGAATGAATCATTGCAGAACCAGAATTAGAATTCAGGAATCCCTACAGTCTGACACCTCTGCAGACAAAATTTCCAAGTAGGCAGAAATATCATACTAGTTTTGTTTGCACAATTATCCTGAGAACTTGTTGGATGAAATAAAACTGAAATTGGACCTCTAACTAATTCACAATGGATACAATGTATGCAACTCACCAGGAGGAGAGTTGTATACTTACATTCAATGTCATTAGCAAGGAGAGAACGAGTATGGAAAATAAATATGATTTTCTTCAACTTTAGAGGAAGTCCATAAAAGTACCAAAATTACAATACCAATACAATTGTTCTTTCCAGCCAAAAAACTTTGTTAAAGTGATGTTAAACTGGAAATTAGACATCATCAACTAAGTAGAGTGGTAGGAATCCAAACAAGAATACATACAACAGCCTACGTCTGTCAATTAATCATAGTTAATGCCTGTCATTAACTGAAAGTAAAATGAATGCAATATTTTAATGTGTTAATCGCATACCTTAGGAAGGTGGGAGTTATCGGTGAGGAGGGGAAGGGAAACTGAAGAAGCCCCAGATTGTGGCTTCACAGGTGGCAGGAAGTTAGGGGAGGCTGGCACCTCATGGCTCAAACCTCAAGAGTGACTGGAGTCCTGAGGCCCACATCATGCTCCGCCAGGCCCCACTGAAGCCCCAAACCCAGAGAGGGGCTGAAGTCCCACACATCAAGCAGGGTTGAAGCCCAGGACCCCCGGCCTTGTAATTTAGAAAACCCCAAAATATTTAAATGAAGGGTATTATAGTACTGTTTAACAGTACAATTAAAACTGCAATTAATTATGGTTATTTTTTTTGATTGCTTGACAGCCATAAAAATCCCCAAGCCTTTGATGAATTTTCTAAATGTGATGTACACCTCTATTTTTTAATGAATCTTAGTTCACCAAACCTTGTCTATAAATAATTTGTTTTAATTTTGATTGAAAAAATGTTCCTTTTTCCATTGACAAAACTGGCTTAATTTTAAAGTCTGTTTCCACCATATGGGAAAGATGGAAGTCTTATCTTTATTTATTTCAAATGAAAGCTTAAGTCTGTAACAGTCATGATCACTGCCCTTAATTTAAGCCCTTAACAGCTAATGTGCTATTCTGATAACATTATTTCAAATCTTAATAACTATAAAAGTGAGAGTTGCTTTTAGAATTAGATTTTCTGAAGCTGGGTGCCAATTAAGGTGTCTCAAGCAGGGCATGCAAAAACTGTGACAAACCAAAATCTCCTCTGAAAATCTTGGCTCAAGTTTTTATCTCCTGCCTTCTTTCTTGGATTCAAAGTTGAGGGCAAGGAGAGGGAGACTTTTTGACCTCAAGTAAACATCCCTATTTTCAAAGCATAGTAATCCAGAAAATACTTGTCTAAATTAGGTCAAAACTGCTCTAAAAATTCTATCACACCCCACATTAATTTTGCCACCAATAATCTTGTGTGTGTTAGAAGTGGGAAAAAAGGGTCCAAAACTAGATTTATCTGGAAATTCAGTTCAACCTTAACAATGGAATACCTCCCAACACGCCATAAGAAGAAATGTTGGGTCAGTGCCTTGGCTGGCATTAATTGGCATAGCCCCTTTCTGAAGTCAATGGAACTACACCAGTTTCCACCAGACAAGGATCTGGCCCTAGAAGTATTATCTAATAATCATCTTACCATCCTGAGAGATTTGGATGTACCTCTTTATTCATGAACTGAAACTGCTCAAGTAAATTGGAAAGAAACCGATGTACTGTCAGGAATGACCCAAGCTTTCCCATTGGGTCTACCAGGTGATAAACATCATGCAACAAAGTTTGGATCTTGGGTGCAGAAGATGGGAAAAGCTGAGAAATGAGAAAGTCGATTAAGATCAGATTAGTAAAGACAAAAAGATTCTTTCATAGATTTTCTCTGTATGCCTCTTTGATTAAATCACAAAGTAGCATCTGGTCCTGCAAACTGTTCCAATAGGCAAAACACATGTTTTATTTGTAAAACATAACAAGGAAGCTAAGAAAAATTAGGAACAGATTATGCCTGTTTAATAGAGTCTCCTAGTATTCATATTAAGATACATTCCTAAAGATGTTAATTATCATGCACCCAATCTTGCAAAACCATGCTAACCCCTCAACCTCCATGGATCATTTGTTAAGTTCATGATGTTATTTCTATAAACTTCATCCTTTCCCATCCCATCCTCTTTCACTGTTTCCTACCCCACTGCATTACATCACTGCAGCATATCTAAAGCGTAGGCTTTGATACTGCAGTTACATATGTACTAAATTTTAGGCACCTGACAGCATCCTTCTTAAAAATTAAAAACTTGTGGTATACTACAATTCTGTTCTGTCATATCTTTATTAAATAAATTATGATTTATGATGTCTTACAGAAAAAGTACCTGGGTTCTGACCATTTTATATATATTTCAAATAAGAAAATAAACCCATAATAATTTTAAAGATTTAAAAAGGAGAAACACTTTCCCCCTAAATAACTTCAGCAGCACTGGCTTACAATTGACCCACTATCTCCACCCTAATGATATCACATGAAAGGAAATTGCACAGTACCGAAACAAACACAATAGTAGTGTTTACATTACCAGCTCATATTGTCCCATATTCTTCAGTTCTTTTATAAAATTAATCATTGAATTTATCTCTTCTAAAGACAGGCATTGCTCATATTTCTTCTGGTCATTTTCATCCTGCAAAAGAAAGAACTGCAGTAGCTGGTGCCTAGTAACTTATGTCTATACTGCAACTGGATGAGTGATTGCAGCACATATGGGCAAACCCAAGCTAGCTTTGATCCAGCTAGTGTAGCTAAAAATAGTAGTGAAGACACAGTGACATTCAGTGCAAAATCTAAAAGTCCACCTGGAAACCTGGGTATGTGTCCCTACCATCTGTGCCACACATCTTCACTGCAATTTTTAGAGGTTCCAGCTAGACTAATTTTAGCAAGGGTATTCCTATATGAGCAGCAATCACATATCCAATTGCAGTGCAGACCTAACCCTGAGGATGAGTGATATCCGCTTGTTCAAAATATAGGAGAATAAGATTGCTGTCATAACAGGGAAGGTGTTTCTGATCATCCTACTGAAATGCCTGAAATATTGCTTGAGACAACTTCTGTGGTTTCTGTATAGCTCAATCTACAGTCTATGCCACACATTCTCCAACTAGAACACCAAAAAACAATATATAGTCTTGCAGTACCTTAGAGACTGACAAAATATTGATGGCATCATGGGCTTTCGTGGGCACAATCTGAAGAAGTGGGTTGTGCCCATGAGAGCTCATGATACCATCTACATGTTTTGTTTGTCGCTTAGGTGCTGCAAGACTATTTGTTGTTTTTTAAGTGTTTCCAGTTACAGACTAACACGTCTACACCTCTGAAACTTCAGAACAAAAGGAAGTTAACAGCCAACGTACAGACTTTATAGCTATTTTTGCCACAGTGCAGCCATCAGCACTGTGGATACTGCTACAGCAGTAGGGTGTGCATGAGGCTGTACATTTAGCTGTGTGAGGGTCAATGGCTTCCAATTACAGAGTGGCTTCCAATGGATTCAGGTGTAGGTCAAGGATGAATTCTCTTGCTTATATTATTTAATGTTCTAATGGATGATCTGATCACAAACTGATTGAGGTCAAAGTAGAAGGTGAGAGGTTTAAAGATTTGTCTTTAGACTATCTTGATTATGTGGATGATATTGCCTTACTTGGAGAAACTATTGACCAACTACTACTGATGCTGAAAGAACTCTGACATCTACGAGATGTAAGATCCATGTGCGGCTGGTATGCTAGGCGGAGGGAAGGCATTGCCTTCCCAAACTGCCAGCCTGGCCCCACCCACACTCTGCCCCCAGTACACCTACTATATGCGTACTGGGGGCGGAGTGTTGCTGCCCCCCAGCACCGGCCCTCTCTGTGCTCTGGGGAGACTGGGGCCACGAGCTGCCCAACCTCCTTGTGCTCCAGGGCTGGAGAGGCTGGGGCTGTGTGCCCTCCTCCCTTCTCATGCTGGGGGCGGGGGGTGGCACACTGCCCTGCCTCCCCTGCGATGTGGGGGAGGGCAGGGAGGCAACTTGACTCCTGTGGGGAAGGGGCCTCAGCAGAAGGGGTAGGGCTGGAGGTGGGGATAGAGGCTTGCCTCCCTCAGGCCTACCTTCATCTACCATAAGTTCAATGATGATAAAACCAAAGCTAGGTAAGCCTTCTATAAAATGGAAACAAATAACCTCTTAACATTATATGTATATGGCACTGACACTGAATGGGTGACTAGTATCATTTATCTGGGTAGCTGGTTGACAGCAGAAGGTTCTAAATCTCAAGTCACATGTCAGCTCAATCTTGCACCAGCAGCATCTTTGAAGGCTTATCTTTAGGTAGTGGGATGTCTGCGTGACAACTAAAACAAGAGTGTTCAATGTAGAAGTGATGAATAATTTTTTTATATGGAGCAGAAACATGGCCATTAAAACCCTCTAAGGAGAGAGAAGAAGAGTTTCAGCATCAAAACTTAAGGTATATTTTTAACATCTGTTGGTTTGAATTTATCATAAATAAGGAGATACTTAGATAATCCTGATAAATTGTAGTCTTGCACGAGTTGAGAACAAAACAACTGTAATTTTGGGGGTAATGACCAGTGTAGAGAAGAAGGTACACTTTTATGGAAGATTTAAAAAGCTAAGGCTAAAGGAAGCTGAGCATACAGTCAACAGTGAATCAGGTTGAAAGATGCAATTTTGAGGAATTTAAGAAATCAGAATCCTCCCATACTAATTCTTGCTGAAAGAACTTGACTCCCAAGGGATCCTTCAACATGATATCAAGTATCAGAGGGGTAGCCGTGTTAGTCTGAATCTGCAAAAGCGGCGAGGAGTCCTGTGGCACCTATAGACTAACCGAAGTGTTGGAGCATAAGCTTTCGTGGGCAAAGATCCACTTCATCAGATGCACCTTAGTCTATAAGGTGCCACAGGACTCCTCGCCGCTTCAACATGGTAGTCTATGCTATACACCACCATCCCATCACAACTATATCATAGCCATGTGAATATGCTGCTGCTGTATACCCTAGATGGAGACCAATGTGGTTTGGCTATATTCAGCTGGTACATAGTCCTTTGGGCACCATATTCAGCTAGTGAAAGTTAGAGCAGTCCCCTAGCTACTCTAACCTGATCCAGGGCTGGGGCAGGGAATATGGGAGACCAAACAAGCTCCCTGACAGTTCTTCCTTCTTCCAAGTTTGCTGTAAGACTGGATCTGGTGAGAGATAATTAGCAAAAAGGGGCAAGTGAAGTATTTGCAGAGAAATATGATGCACTGAAATGTGGCAATTTTTGTATTATATAGGTAATCTGAAATCAGTTCTGTATTCATAAACATTTCACAGAAACTGAATACTGAAAACTGACTTTTTCAGGGAAACTGATCCCAACATTAAGCTAAACTGGTTTTATTTGAAAACACACAGAATGTCACAAAATTGCATTTTGAAAATGTGAACCATTGAGGGTGGAAAATGGAAGAAAAAAATGGGGAAATTCATCATATGTTGTTAACAGTTCCATACAACTCTGACTTGCAGTAACCAGTTCTATTGAACAAATATTTCATGGTATATTATAAAAAGACCCTCACAAAGAAAAGTTCATAATTTAGTATTAAATATTTTCAGTTAATTTGTAATTAGAAAAATGTTTATGAAATCCACTCTCACCTTAATCACAGCTAATCTGTAAATGTTCTGTAAAGTCTCAAAGAAACTGGAAGTTGAAGATGTATTAGACAAGAGAAACTTGAAAGTATCCTCCAGAAGGAATCGTTTTACAGTTTGGTCCTCAAGATTCAAGTCATCATCAACCTGAAAGTCAAAGTGTTCATGCACCTTGAAAAAAAAAAAAAAAGTATTAACTTACAGCTTTTATGTCAAATCCAGTGATCCCAGATACATCCAGGTTGGATTTATTTATTCAAAGGAATCATAAAGGGTATGAATAAAAAAGGAATAAAATTCCTGCAGATGATAAACAAATAAAGCAGTAGTATTTTACTTATATATACTACTTATACAGTAAACAGAACTGTAACACAGCAGTTATACTTCATTTTCTGTAATAATTACACATCACAGTGTTTGCTGACCCCTAGTGCACTGAGAAGAGCATAGCACTATCATATAGTGTGTTTTTGCAGCTTATTTTTTAAAATGCTCAGTCTTTTTATATGTTAAAAAATGAAAAAGTGAAAACTGCTACGGGACAGTGTCATTCACAAAATTTAAGTTGTAATGCTTAGTTAAGAGCATTTGGGATAGGCTTTCAATAGTTAAGGATATACATTTTACACTAGACACATAATAAAAATCACATAATTTCTATTAATCATAAAGAAATTCTTTTTATGACCCAACACAACAGCAACTTATATCTATTGGGGTTTATATATAATATCCGTGCTGGGGAAATTCTGCCTCATTATGCATGCACAGAATTCATTTACCCCACAGAATGCTTTGCTTCCCCACAGAAAAATTATTTCTGATGGGGAAGAAAAGGGAAGCTACCAGAGTGGCTATGAACCTCTCTCCAGCCTCACAACCCAGTTGGTTAGAACATCCGGAACAGCCCGTACAGATATAAATCACTGCTAGGGGGTTGAGGGCTGGGCACTCATGCATGCGAGAAAGAGAGACTCTCTGTCCCCCTCACTTCCTCTTGCAGCACACTCAGTGTGGAGGGGCAAGTCTGCAGGGTGTTTCTGAGGAGGTAGGTGAGGGACAGCCTCTACCCCCTCAAGCAGAGCAGAACATAGTCACCTGCCTGCTTAGTGAATTCCCCCAAGAGTATAAAACAGGTGTAAACATTTTAAGGCTCCTTTACTTTGCCAGAGTGGTGTAAAAGACACTATGGCTGCGTCTAGACTGGCATGAAAAACTTTTCCGTTAAAAGCATTTGCGGAAAAGAGCGTCTAGATTGGCACGGATGCTTTTGCGCAAAAGCATCCGTGGCCAATCTAGACGCGGTTTTGCGCAAAAAAGCCCCGATCGCCATTTTCGCCATTGGGGCTTTTTTGCGCAAAACGGTTCTCAGTTGTCTACACTGGCCCTCTTGCGCAAAAGCATTTGCGCAAGAGGGCTTTTTCCCGAGCAGGAGAGTCATTGTATTTGTGCAAGAACACTGACGATCATACATTAGATCGTCAGTGTTCTTGTGCAAATCCAAGCGGCCAGTGTAGACAGCTGGCAAGTTTTTGCGCAAAAGCAGTCACTTTTGCGCAAAAACTTGCCAGTCTAGACGCATCCTATGGGTTTATAAATGTTTATGGTGCTTTAGGGTACATCTGCACAGTAGCGCTAAAGTCAAATTAAGCTATGCAACTTCAGCTCCATCAATTGTGTGGCTTAAGTCAAAATAGCTTGATTTGGCTTTGGTGCTGTCTATGCAGCAGGAAGTCCCAGGAAGAACACTCTTCCTTATGAAATGAAGGTTACCATGAGTTGGAGTACGAAGTCCTCCAGCTCAACATTATTTTGAAATAAAGACTTGTAGTGTAGACACGCACTATGTTATTTCGGTATACCATCAGTTATTCCAAAATAATGCTGCTGTGAAGACGTACCCTAAGTGATTAGAACTGGTCTAAATTTTTGTATTGAAAAAATTTCCTCTCAAAATGTGCTCCATGAACTGTTTGCTACTGACCTTACTGGAGTTGGTCAGAAGCCAATACAAATTGTGAGTTTGATTCCTCAGCCCTAACTTGCTCTTCAGTTGCCTACGTTGTAACACTGACCATATGGCTGCCTATATTTGTTGACTAATAACTAGAAATAAAGGTTCAAACCTAAGTACATTACTATTAGGCAAGAAGTTTTGGGGATTTCCCCATTGCTCCCCTTTCCTATTCTCCACACATTGTATTGTAGTTTAAATAAATTAGTGAAATAATTGAAATCAGAGCAATGACATTGACAAATAAAATATGCAGAATTTAGCAAAATTTTAAAATATTGTGCCACTAATTTTTTATTTTTTGGCACAAAATTTTTAATTCTTGTGGTGCAGAGTTCCCCCAGCAGTAATTAATATTCTTATTTTCTTTACTTCTGTATGTAAATATGTTTAAGACATACTGTTACAGCATTAATATCTGTTAATATTTAGTAGCTGACAGTAGATATCTTTTCAGAAGTACTTAGAACTGCTTTTTTAGAATAATGAACATGCGTTGTCATAGGAAAGCATTTAACATTAGCACTAGAAAGTAGCTACAATATGCATTTTGACTTGCATTTGAGGCTCATCAATAGGTGTCATTAGCATGTAGAGAGCTTTTGTTTTCAAAAGGATTTTGTACTCGGTTTACCTTTGAGGATTACTCGTGAAAGAACTGTATTTATTTAGGATTTGAGTTGAAGTTAGTAGTAAGGTAGACAAAATAAGACCTGCGGACCAGATTCAGCCCACCAAAGCTTTGGATCAATTTTGTCACCATCACCTAGGATGCCAATGCTCCACACCAATGGCCCATTGCCAATTGCCCAGCAAGAAGCTAGGGCAGGCTCCCTGCTTGCTTTGTCCACAAGCTGCTTGAAGTGGGCAGCTGCTGGGGCCAGCCTTTTCATCTCTGCAAGGCATGTGCCCCATAAGGGAGGGAGAGCAGGCTCTGTATGCTGCCCCTGCCCCCAGCACTGTCCTTCCAGTTCCCCTTAGCGTGAAACTGGCCAATGGGAACTGCCTGGGCCATGCTTGCAGGCATGAGCAGCCTGCAGACCTCCCCTCCCACATGGCACACAGCTCAGAAAAGCACATGGCCCCAGCAGCCAGCTGCTTTGAGTGGCGTGCAAGGTATAGCAGGCAGTAAGTCTGCACCAGGGTCCTACTAGGTTGCTGGCCAGAATGGTAAGCACCTCTCAGCCAGAGCCTGCACCTGGCAACCTACCACCTCCTGCACTCTAACCCCCTGCCCCAGGTCACAACCCAAACCCTCTATTCCCCCCTCCTGCAGCCCTCTTCCTGGTTACAACTCCCTCCCAGAACCTGTAGTCCCTCCTTGCACCTCAATCTCCTGCCCCAGGTCATAACCCCCTCCTTTACCCAAATTCCCTCATACCCTCAAACGCCCTCCCCCACATCCCAATCCCCTACCACAAGCTTCTTCCTGCACTCAACCCTCCATCACAGATCCTGCACCCCCCTCCATGGAAAAGTGCATCTCTTGACCATTTACCAAAATCTTGGAGCACCCCCCTCATCAAAAATTATTGCCCACCGGGTTACTTACTGGGTTAGTAAGTTGTGATGAAATTTGCATTTCTTTATACTTGATAAGAACAATGTATCTATATTTACTATGTCAACTCATGTCTTTGCAGTTTGTAGATAATGTAATAGGAAACGACAGTTATTGTTTAGCAACCTAAATTGATTTTTTTTAACTAAGAATTGTTTTTTAATTTTTGTTTTTGGAACCTTCATGGGTATTTTTAAAATATATTTTTCCTTTTCTTCTTTTGTACAGAGGATTTTTAAATTCCCTGAAGCAGTTCAAAACTGCTGGAAAGTGGCCCTAAGAGGGCAGCTGAGAATTCCTCTGAAGGAGGGGTATCGTGGGTGGTACAAAGCTGGCGTACAGTTCTACACTACACTCCTCTCCCTCATGGTGTAAAGGGAATGTTGGGGTGGTTTGGGAAGTGGAAAGCAGCATGATGGTCAAAGTAATGGGCAACCTGCAGCCCATGGGCTGCACACAGTTTTTCAGGATAGGCCACTGGCAGGCCGCCAGTCAGGTTATTTACCTGAGTGTCCACAGTCACAAAGCCCACAACTCCCATTGGCCATGGTTTGCCATTCCTGGCTAGTGGGAGCTATAGAAAGTAGTGCAGGCTGTAAGCCTCGATCTTCTCCCAAACCTTGCCTGCAGCATAGACACTTCCCAAAAACTTGTAACTGTTTTACTCGGTTGTAGCAGTAATGCAAGGGGCCTGCAGAAATCTCATTTCTGTGAGAAGTTCGCTTTGGCAATCAAGTAGGCGATACACAAGATAGACTAGAGTAAGGCCACCACTTACTGGCCACCACTTTCCACAGCTCCCACTGACAGGACACAAAGTAAACAACTTGTCTGGCAGCTCACTAGCTGCCAACTCTGATGAACCGTGTGCAGCCCACGGGCCACAGATTGCCCATCTCTAGGTCAGAGTATGTTGTGCTCCACAGAGCTTTGCAGGCATAATGGTCTCTAGGGGAGTAGGACAAGCCAACACAATTTAGTGCAGCACTTCAGACTGCTCTAGATTGCATTGGGAGACTTTTAGCCAGCCTGAAGACCTTGGTCTCCCCCATTCAGCTATGAGAAGTTTCATTCCACAGCCAATGCCTACTCCATTAGCCCACAATGCCCTCTAGCCAGGTTGTTTAGATTCTTTTCAGATGTTGTAGAGATCTTAGAGCTGGACATATTAGTATTATTCTTTAATCCTTTAGCAATTATTCCAGGTCCAAGATTTGTGTATAATGGCCTAGAGGTTGGGGGGCAACCATCAATGGCAGTTCTCCACTGTACTTTTCTTTTAGTGTATGCGCTTTTCAGAAGGGCCAGTTTCTCCATTTGGGTTTCTAGAGCTCCTATCACCAGGGAAAATAACTGCAAAAGTACTGAAAATAACACTTCTCTCCCCATCACCTCATCCATTACTTACAGTAAAACATTTTTAAAAAAATATGATTGGCACATGCTTACCTCAAGAACTACTGGATATATGGAGGTGTTAAAGCCAATGTCAAAGGTTAACATTTGAAAACACAGACTGCATCTGAAATTAAATAGACAAGAATAGCACTTGTTAGATTATAATCATAAAATAAATATGCAAACGTTTAAATATGGCATGTAAAATAAGTAAAAACAGGAGGAAGCAGTTGATACATTTACATTCAATAGGTTCAAATCCTCAGCTCATGTAAATTAGCACAGTTTCATTGGCATAAATGGAGTGATACTAGTTTACACCAGCTGGGAAGCTGACCTAGAGACCTCAAGCCACGATAGTGTTTTTCACTGTTGTTTCTTTTAGCAAGCCAAGTAAAATAGGTTTTGTGTTAAAAATGTTGTAACAAATCCATGACCACCTAGGACCAGACAGGGCTTGGGAGGACAGAACCCCATTCCTCCAGCACTGAAGTAATGGAGCAGCCCCATGACTTTAAGCACCCTAGTACTTCTGAAACGCAAATTAACAATGCTAAGCCCATCCAGTAGAGAGGAATTGCACACATACCCATTGGTCAGTTCTTAACCATAAAGATATAGATAAACACAGTGTTGCCCATCACTCATTCCCTAACCTATTCAGCAGTAGCTGCACTGAGAAATGCTACTCTAAGCCATGGTTGCTGCTTCATTATTTTACGCTGAAGCCTAATACACCACCAAATGCGCCAAGCACAGACAGAGGATGGAATGGGCATTTCTAATTGTAAGGGTTTTTTTTTTTTTAGTTTAGGAATTCCTCTGTTAGTGTTCAGTGCATTCTGTGGTACTTTAGGTTTTGGGATGTGTTGGGGAAGGAAACACTTGCTCTTGGGTATGGGATTCTGCAACTGCATGGGTGACATTTTGAGGGAAACGAATGTGATATGAGGGTGAGTGGTTAGCGAAGCTCATGGGTTCCATTGTGACCTGAAAGGTCTTTGCTGCAATTGCATGATGGGATTTTGCATTCATATGAGCCTGGAACTACAAGCAAACTTGGATATCTCATACCTGAGAAACAGCCAACTCATCAATTTGGTTTGGTGAATCCATGTGAACCAAAACTAGCTGATTTTGCCCAACTCTTAAAAATAACTCTATATTTACATTCACAATCTCTTTCTCTCTAACACATACACGTGTACACACACTCATATACTATATATATATATATATATATATATATATATTGCTGTGTGTGTGTGTGTGTGTGTGTGTGTGTGTGTGTGTGTGAAGAGAGAGATTAGTGTTATTTTCAGAGTGTGCTCGCACATACACAGAGTCAGAGGCCGCTGTAATTTGCACCAGTCAGCTACAGGCACTAAAGGACCATATTACCAAATGGAGACAGCTGGAGCAAACAGGCTTCACCAATCACTCTTCCAACCCTAGAGGCTCAAAGTAGGGAAGCATAGGAGACAGCTACATCAGATTAACACCCATTGGGAACTCCTCATTTGGGAGGTTTCTGCTCACTTTGTATTGCCTGAGCAATACATAGAATCTGACCCTGGGTATTGATTCTAACTCCTTGATTTTTTTTGAAATAGTATGTTTGGCCCTCAAGTTGAGAAGGTTGGATGCTACTGCAGTTGAAGATCTCTATTAACCAAACGCATTATTTCACTCTAATATCAAATATGAAATATCAGTTTCTTTGTTACAGCAGAATCTATGTACTTTAATACTTTCCATAATATTCTTAAAAACCTGAGAATAACTTAGCATTTATTTATTGGAAGCTACTTACCTACTGAAGTTCTTTGGTCCCATGTCGGGTGATTCACTAAATATCTCAGCTACTAGTAAGAGTTTGCTTATAGATGCTTTCATATTACCAAAGGCTTGCTGAGGGGAACTGGATTTGAAGAATGTCTCAAAAAATCTTTGTAGCTGTAAAAGATATTGCACAACTTCTTAAAAACTTATCTTACTATCTTTTTAAGGAACAACTATTAAAAGGTTGGCAAATGTCAAAATTGTTAAGAATGCCAGCTTTATTTGCTACTATGACCCAAATTAAGTGAAAAATGACATTAAATGTTCCCTCAGGAATCTAGCAGATAAGTTATTTGCATTTATAAAGAAGCAAACCTGAAATAAACTACATTATTTGGTATGAGAAGGCACTGCATTGAGACACAGAAGTTCCACAGCCTAAATTTTCTTTCATAAAACATTTTGCTATGAACAATACTCATGCTTAATTCTACTGTAGTAGAAGAACCTGACAGAAGCAACATATTCCAAGCCAAATCCTTTCTTCTTGCTAACACATTGGGCCAAATGCTGATGTCCTTCCTCTTTGGCTATGCGCTCTAAGCTTGAGTAAATAATCTTTATGCGGAAGATAGAAGAGCAGTCAGGGTAAAAGCAATCGTCTCCTTAGCCTAACCCATCACGTGGCCAGCACCATCATTACTAATAAGGCAACCCTTGTGATAGTCAGGAGGCTCCTGCACATGTGTTGCATAAGTATTTTAGCCCCACTGATCTCCATATTGTCAGATCCACTGGCCTGTACATCACTGACCCCTCAATTTACTCCCACCACTCACCCAAATGTATTCTTCCCACCAAAGCAAGACGACAGCTAATGGAACCAGAACACAAAATTTGCAGAGTTCCCACACACAGTGGGACCAAGACAATTCTTGCTAATTTTAGGGCTGTCTGGGCTTACAGTGGAAGGAGCTATATTTGGCCCATAGTTGCAGTGCAGTGATAATATATTGCCTTTTTCTTCAGAATAAGCCAAGAAAAAATGAACAAATTGGCTAAACTAACAGTAACATGCTTTTTCTTGTTCTTCTTTGCTGTTTAATTAAACAACCCAAGCAAGCTTGGGCTCAGTGACATGAATTATTTCATTCTACTGTACTTCTTGGAAACACCCAGTGTTTTGAATACTCAATGAAAGGCCTGAAAAGCAGAGCACATATGATTTAATCAAATATTCCCCTATGCAATCACATGTGTGTGTGCTCATGGATCGATCCAAAGTGTGGCACACCTAGGGCTTTAGATTGCTCACGTGTAGTTACTCCCTTCAGCTAGCTTCTGCCCCTAGATAGTCTTCTGCCATGACAGCAGAGGACTGGACTCGATGACCTCTCGAGGTCCCTTCCAGTCCTAGTATTCTATGATTCCTAGTATTCTATGATTTTATGAATGCATTTCTGGGGACAGATTCTGGGGTGCTGGCTTGTGCCACCAACACAACTCAAAGGCCCATAAAGCTGCTATAGCCAAGGATTCAAACGGCATGGGTAGAACTGTTCTAGTCATTTCTACACTGCTCTCTTCTATCTATACCCCCAGTATAGGGGGCACATCGGGGTGTGTTGAGGAGACAATGTGACCAGAGGGTGCTGTACTAAGGAGATCACTCGTTGGTGTAACTGGGGCTTATTGCAGCAGCCCTGCCAGAAGGCTCACTATTGGAGGCTCTTTGGGAGCCTCCACTTGACCTGTCAGCAGTGTGAAGGGGCCAGCCTGTTGATTAGGCAGCAGCTTGAGACAAGAGCTGGTTCCTCTGTCCCCAGAACCTTCCTTTGCTAGAAGAGTAGGAGGAAATGCCACTCAGACTTCTTGCTGCCAGCCTGCCTCCCACTGGAGAAGCAGAACTGCAACAGAGCAAGAGCTCAACCCTGCCCAAGGGAGGACTGGGAATGAGAGTGCAGGTCACCACACTGGCTCTGAGAAAAGGCTATACAACATGAACAGATGACATGCTTTGCTGCTGTGGGAGGGAACAAACCTCATGCCAGACAGAGCCCAGCACTAAGAAATTGACCCAGACAGCAAATCAGGTGCACAAAGATACAACCAACCTGGAGAGCAGTCCAGACCCAGCAGAAGAAGCCCTGATCATAATGGTGACCATGGGGACAGATTCCTTGAGAGGCACCCGAAATTGGGACTCACCACTGCAAGCTCACACTACAGAGCTAGAGGCAGGAGGCACTTGGTCTAGGATGGAGCCTAGAGGGCCATTTGGACTATAGGTTAAGTTAAGGATATTTTGTTATTTAAGTGTCTAGAACTCGTATTATGGTCGGCGTTATACCTGTGACTTCAGTCATAGCAGGTCTTTGCTAGTTCCTTTTACTAATTATGGCTGTGTCCTTCCTGGCTAGGTGGCAGATCACTGGTGCTGAACATGGGTGCAGTGTTTACATCTGATTAAATTCCTGACTTGACTTATCTTTTGGAAAGAAACCAAGAGCCTGGAATTCAGTGAAAGACAGGTGGGGGTTTTCTGCATGGCATTAGTAAATAGCAAGCCTGCCTCACTGTCCAAGTACAAGAACCTTCATGGGCAACTGGTCTGGATGTGGCACTAAGCAGAAATAACCACTGGTGGGCTGGATCTTAGGTGAGGTAAAAAGTACTTTCTAACTTGTAAGCATCCCTGCAATAAATAAGTTGTTTGGGAGGCTGTATGCTGAAGCACCCCTTTTGTGTAATGAGAGATAAGAATTGCTTTCTGAAGCAGGGGTCATATATGTCTCCTTTTCATTGTGTTGGTTTCACATTAAGCAATAATGGGCTGGGATATGGAGACAGCTTGGCAAACCAGAGTGCCAAAATTACTGCGCTCCACTGTGCGGTGCTCCCATTTTAATTTCACTGCAAAGGGGATATGCAAGCAGCAGAGGTTTTATTATGGGATTTTATTTTTTCTTTGAAAAAAAGAGGTCTGAGTGTTTTACTGTAGTGAAGAATAAATCCTTCCTAGTAGGAAACATTTTCTTTCATATAAATCTCATCTCTCTCTTGAGCTTTCCTGCATTCATTCCTTTTATTTTGCATCACATGGAAAATAGCTGTACTTGACATTTCTTCACCAAGCCCATTCAATGTGTGTATTTATGTCTACACACATACACTGACAGACACACACACAAGCCCCTTTGATTATACATTTGGAGAAACCACAATAATGAATGCACCTCCCAACATACAGACTGGTTCTGTGCAAAAAGGCCAGAGAAGTTTATACCACAATAATTCTATTCACAGTACTGCATCCTACCACACATAGGCCATATCCACACAGGCCATGTCCACACTAGGAAATTATTTCAAAATTAATAAATTTGACTTAATGACTCCTGGATGTAACAAATTCAAACTAGGGTGTCCTTACCATGGGGAAGCAACAAAATTAGTTCAAATTAGCCTGAAATAGTGCATCCACACTGAATAGAGCCTGTCTCAGACTTAGAAGCCCCAGAAGCACTCTGGGGAGGGCACCAGGAGGGTGGATACTTCCTGTGGCTGCTTGGTCAGGCAAGCTGCAACACGTGTTTTTCAAGCTGCAACGTGTGCTCCTCTCTACGGCTGCATCTCACAAGCCACTCCCCCACTGCCTCCTCCCTCATGGGACAGAAGAGGGAGGCAGTGGGCACATGCCTTCTTGTGCTCTGGTTGCCTGCGTGGATGCCACAGCACTCACAGCATGGAGCCAGAGTTGCTGCAAAGCAGTTCTGGGCTCATGGGCCTCATGCTGTGCCTCATGGTGCAGTTCTTCTAAACTGCCTGCATGTTGCTCCAGCAGAATGAGGACCAACAGGACGAATCCCAGCGTGGCCTGGAGGCCCTACTCACCCAGGTCCTGGCGCTCCTTCTGTTGCATATGCCCCTCAGTCTGCCAGAGGCAGCATTCTGTGGTGTCCAGGGAAGGGAGATGAGCTTGGACTGCATCATCCTGCAGGGATGGGACAATCAACAGTGGCTGTGCAACTTCCGCATGTGAAAGGCCACCTTCCTGGAGCTCTGTGAGTGGCTCATCCCTACCCTCAGGTGACAGGACACCCGATTGAGACCTGCCATCCCCATGCAGAAGCATGTGGCTGTCACTCTGTTGAAGCTCACCACACCAGACAGCTGCAGCTCCATTGGGAACCAGTTCAGCATGGGGAAATCCACAGTCAGGGCCATGCTCCTGTAGGTAACCAAGGCTATAAACCATGTGATGCTCCAGAGGGTCGTCACTCTGAGAAATGGGGACACCACTGTGGATGCCTTTGCTGCCATGAGCTACCTCAACTGTGGGGGGGGGCATAGATGGAATGCACATCCCCATACTATCCCCCAACTTTATCAACAGGAAGGGGTACTTCTCCATGGTACTTCAGGCCCTCATGGATTAGAAGGGATGCTTCACTGACATCAATGTCCAATGGTCTGGAAAGACATGATGCCCACATCATCCCGAACTCCTGCCTCTTCTGAAAGATGCACGCCTGCACATTTTTCCCCAACTGCTTCATCAGAGTCGGAGAGGTGGACATGCCCATAGTGATCTTGGACAACTCAGCCTACCTCTTACTCTCCTGGATCATGAAGCCCTGTGTGGGCAGCCTGGACTCCAGCAAGGAGGAGTTCAGCACCAGGCTGGTCAGGTGCCAAATGGTCGTGGAATATGTGTTTGGCCATTTAAAGGAAAGGTTCAGGAGTCTCCTCATCCACCTGTACCTCAGAGAGTGAAACATCCCCTTTGTGGTGGCGGCTTATTGTGTGATCCACAGTCTGTGCGAAAGCAAGGGGGAGACTCTTCTGCCAGGGTGTGGGGCTGAGGCAGAATGTCTGGCCAGGGAGTTTGAGCAGATACACACCAGTGCCAACAGGAGAGCACATCAGGAAAGCACCTGCCCCTGGTTGTAGATAGGAAAAGGTAGAGAATTCACCTGAAGTGCCCTTCCGAGGCTCCTTGGAAGCCTAAGAGATGTCCTAGAATAGGGGGTACGGCTCTAAAGTGAGGAGCCGCTCCTGACTGGAAGGCATGGTTGTCTGGCTGGCCTTCTCTTCCTCTTCCTCCTCCTGCTCCTCATCCTCCTCCACCACTCCGCCTTCCTGCAGGATGATGCCAGGTGTGCCCTGGCCAGACTCGATGGCAACAGCGGGGGAGGTGACCGGCTCCCCACCAGGATGGCATCCAGCTGCTCATAGTAGTGGTAGGTGTGCAGTGCTTCCCCAGAGTATCTGGTCTGCTCTCTAACCTTGTGGTAGGCCTGCCACTGCTCTTTTATTTTCATGTGGCACTGGTCTAGAGTCCTGGTGTGCCCTTTCTCAGCCAGGCTGGCAGCCATCCTGCCATAGATATCTGTGTTCTTTTTCCTGGTGCGCAGATCCTGAAGGTTGGACTTCTCCGTCCACACCTCAATGAAGTCCAGGATCTCTGACCCAGTCTAGGGCTCTCCTGCATCCCTGGGCAGTGGAGGCCATGGGAGCAACAGAAGTGATGGCAGCCGTTGGAGGGTCCGAGGGAACATTGGGTTCACTCATACTTGCCTTGGGTCCTGGTCTCTCACAAAGCTGGCCACATGCAAGAAGCCCTTTTCCTCTTCCCAGGACTTTGAGAGCTCCACAGGAGGAGTAGAGCAGTGGAGACACTTGGTGTGGCCAGAGTAGTCAGAGCTGCAGCTGCGAGAGGCCTTCAGAGGCCAATTATTTCAAAATAACAATATCAGCGCATCCACAGTAACATCATTTTGAAATAACTATTTCAGCGTTAGTGTTAGTCCCGATGAAAAGCAGGAGTACAGACTTCTAATTACGTAGCCCATCATTTAGAAATAACGGGCTTCATAGTGGGGATGCTCTGCTTATAAATTCAGACTTACAAGGGTTATTTTGAAATAAACTCCTAGTGCAGATCAGGACATAGATCTACATAGGGTCTTCTACTTATAGAAATTGAGGTATCACTGTTGATAGAAAAAGTTGTAATGTGTAATGGGAGAAAAACGTGCCTGTAATCAAAAACAATCACAGAGAAAAAAAGTATAGTCATTTATCATTACTTTATAGTGCTAGCTGTTAAATATGTCTATTTATTCTGTCCCAGATTTATTATTATGTGATGCCATTTCCCTGTACCTTTGACACAGCACTTGATGAAGGTAGAAACCAAGACATTATTCAACTATTTTGTGTAATAAATTTCCTATTTGTGCATATTTTTTCTTACACAATCTAGTTTTAAAAGAAAACTGTTAATAGACTAAGCTACCAATTCAATCTACATAAAATTTATTTTAATTCATTGAAGTGGAAAATGTTCTCTGGGTATCATTTTATTTTAAACTATCTACTCACTTCATTGATTATTGGTAATCCCTGAGAATGTTGTTTTCAAATCTGTGCTGGTGGGGAGGAAATGAAAAGAAGTCCTTGAACAACCTTTCTTCTAATGATCTCTGCTGTGAAGGTCAAGTCCAAAGCCCAGTGAAGTCAATGAAAAGACTTTCAGTGATCTTAATGTACTGTACTTTGGATCAGGCCTTTTGAATGGGGACTAGAATAACTGTGGCCTCCTACCATAGTCCTGGCTTTTGGAAATGATGAGCTGGAATCAACCATCAGCATTCCTCCTGGGCCCTCTTGCTGCTGGGGGAAGATGTGGGCCTTCCCAAAATACCTTGTTATTGAAGAAGGATAGGGAGTAGCTTTTCAAAGACTCTGTTCCTGGAAGGCGAAATATGTCACAAGTGGCTATTCTCAATAACTAGCAGCAGCTTCTCCCTAGGATTGTGGATGGCCTGAGCTACCGCCATTAAAAGTACGTCTCATAGTGTATGTAAAAGAGGAAAAAGAGCATAATGAAGTAAGTTAGGAGGGTCAGATGATAGTATTTTATTTCCTGGTATAAAATACACTCGCACTGAAAACATGAGGGGCGGGGTTTGGAGGTAGTTGGCGGGAAGAGAGAGGTGGGGGTTTTTTGTTTTTTGTTTTTACTTTAGAACCAAACAATCATGGCAACATTGCAAACCAAGGCCCCGATCCTGCAAACATATATGCAAATACTTAACTATGTGCAGTAGTCAAGTTAAGCCCAGGATAAGTGTTTGCAAGACTGGGGCCTAATTTCACTTACAAGCTTACTCCAAAACTCAACTAACAGTTAAAAATACGTAAAGACCTTACAAATCTTGCTTCTGCCAAAGAAATAAAGTTAAAAAATGGGTAATTAAAAACCCTTACAAAATAAAATGAGGGAAAATATTGAAGGTCTCTGTTGTATCAGAAATTATTTTCTTTATTTAGATGTATATTTTAATTTTCTTTTACATTAACATTTTTGGAAGATCCTGAGAATATCAAATGAGGCCACACGAGGGCAATATTGCAACCTGATTTTCACATTGTGCCACTCATGAAATTCCCCAAATCATATTAGAAAGCATATTTCCTAAGAGCATACTGTTCCAGTTTTGTTTGCACATATGTTAACTTGGAAAAAAACATCTTGTTTATTAAAATTTTCAAATGCACAATACACAAGAGACAATTTCAATGGTCGGTAATTTTGGCTTACATCATGGAACTGTTATACAACAGCAACTAACTTTAAAAAGTTCCTTTTGGTGCGCCACATGCCTTGAAAGTTACTTATGAGCAATATTTTAAGGTGAGCACATAATGTTGCATGAGTTCACAAAATGGGTAATTAGATCCAGAAAACTGTTATGCACCCAACTACTTATTTTCAGGCCCTATGGGGTGTGAGGGTGGGGGGACAGGAGGGCCATTTGGCCTGGGCCTCAGGAGACAAGGGGGCCTCAAATGCTGACATTTTTCCACCAAGTCATTTCCATTTATTATACACCTTGCAGTTATGACAGAGACAACAAAAGAAGCTATAAACACCTGCAAAAAATTGATTTAAATCATTGTGGGACCTCGGGCCTCTGCCAATTTTTCAGTCACATCTGAGTTTTCATCTGCGTGACTGGAGACCGGAGTAGCATCTGTAATTAGTGATTCTACATTATAAAATGCTGTTTACAGTCTTTGCATAGTTTAAAGGTTTTGAAAGTTGTATTAATTCTGTTATAGTAGAGTATTTTTGCTTGGTCTGAGGGTGAGTTTAACCTTTACATTAGATATTTATCTCTGCATAGGAGACTTTTGTATTCCTGTTTTTTCTTATGTGTATTCATCTACAATAATCATATCAGACTCAGTTGTAAGCCACCTCTTTGTCCAGTTTTAGATTCACCTTTAAAGGCTGTTCTGTAATACATTTTTAATTCTAGTTGTTTAATAAATTTTATATCTAATCTGGCAATCACTCTGTGTTCACATTCATATTAACATACTAGTTATTAGAGGAATTTAAAAACCAGAACATGTTAGCAGATGAAATTTCAAGACTTTGAAATAAGGCTATAAAGGCTGTAGTAAATAACATCCCCAAACTGTTATTATGTAATATTCATAGCAAAGTACATACAATTAAAACATTGTATAACCAATAGACTTTAGCAAATACATTTACTGTGTGTTACTGTGTTTTAAAAGAACCCTTTTATAAAAATAAAGTGAAGACTTGAAAGTGGTGTAAGTAAGAGATGGTGAAAGCAACAGAATGAAGCAGCAATTAAGAGTTTAAAGCCAATAACGTCATTTCTCGTAGAAAAGATGCTTCAGTCATTAGATGGTGACCATACTGACAGTGACACTTCCATTTCTGATGATGAAAACTTTGTACTCACAAATGACATTTCAATGCCACTGCCTCAAAATTAGAAATTCTGGAAGGCTTCAAATTAAATTTTCAAGTCTCCATTGGCCAAGCCTGTGACAATGGATCCAATATGTCTAGGAAGTACAACAGTGTACAAGCAGTCCTTCTTGAGCAAAATCCAAACTGTTTTATCACCAGTTATGGCACCTATACACTAAATCTTGTTGGTGCTGATTGCACTGAATCATGCAAGGAAGCAATCACATATTTTAGAACAATCCAGAAATTGTACAACCTCTTCAGTAGCAGTCCTAAAGAGTGGGAAATTCTGAAGCAGCATCCACCTGTTTCTCTTCAGAGCATGTCGACAAAGAGATGGTCAGCATGAATTAATGGTGTTAAACCAGTTGCACAGCAGTTGGACTCTGAGAAATGCTTTAAGTGAGCTTGAATCTCTTACTCTCGTGGCACAGGCTCACACTGATCTTAAGTCAATTCTGAAGTATACATCCAAATTTGAATGCATTTTAATGTCATTGATGTGGATGAAGCTGCTAAAAACGATCCACGAAACTAATCTTGTAATTGAAGCACACAGTGCTACATTAGATGTTGAGAGGGATAACACTGAATGACTTCTTAAAGATATTCAAAAGATTTGTGATCAAAGGGACGCAATCCTTTCAAAGTACAAATAAGTAGCACAAGGTATTGACATTTCATCTGAGTTTTCCACCAATCACAGCCTAACATCTCAATCTGATGCAAAAAGGCACTATCGAGTCAATGGTTTTTTTGTTATTATTGACTCTATCAAACCTGGTCTTACATGTTGATTTGAGTCATTGTGACAAATTTGTACCCTTTTTGGATTCCTTTGGGAGTTCAGAGAACTAAGAGATGAAGATCTATATTCAGCAGCTGAACAGTTTCAACAAAGGTACAATGACAAAATTTCAAGAGATCTCTGTGACAAGATCGTCTTCCTGAAACGTATACATTCCACCAACTTTAAATTGGACTGCAAGTGAAAAGAACTGCTTCAAGAAATAGTCGATCTCGGTCTGTCATCTGTATTTCCTAATATCACAATTGCATCACGTATTTTTTGTCAGTCTCTGCATCAGTGGCCTCAGGTAAATGCACATTCAACATGTTAAAACAAGTAAAGAACTATCATCATCTACAATAGGACAAGAACATTTGAATGGGCTGACAATGCTTAACATTAATAATGATGTTGCATGTGAATTAGATTTTTTTTCAATTATAAATGAAGTTTGCACACAACAAAGCCAGAAGAGCATTCCTCAAATGAAGAGTTTTCCTTGCAGTGGAAACTCACAATTAAAGTTGCATTTCTAATATACATGCTATTGGTATAATGACTTAATTATTAATAAATAAATGTCTCAAGTGTTCATATTCATATATTCTTTTGGTTTTAGTATGACCCTGTGGATGAGAAGTTCGATACGTCGGGAGTCTGGGGCTGGGGATGGGCTGGAGCCTCAAAACTCCAAGTGGCTTGGGCCTCTGTCATTCTCTGAGAGGGCCAGCCCATTTTGCATGTGCACGTATTTGGAGTCAAATTTTTAAACTCTTCTGTGGTAGTGCAAAATACTACCTACTATGTATGGAATAATGCCAGATGATCCATATCTCTGAGCCAACTACCTGCACATGAGATATGGCGGGAGTTAGGTGAAAGCAAATGCCTTCCCTAAAAGATGACAGATGGGAGAGTGAATAGATGAGAATAACGAGGAGTCCTGTGGCACAAACGCTAATGCCCTAATAAATCTGCTAGTCTCTAAGGTGTCACAGGACTCCTCATTGTTTTTGCAGATACAGACTAACCAGGCTACCTCTCGGCCTTTTTTAGATCAGAATAGTTAACTGAGTAATTAAACCACTTTATAAGACTCTAAAGCACCAATATCCATTAATCTCTTTTCTCAGAACCTGTCAATATAATTTTTAAAATTTTATACTGACACAGAAACATAGAATTATAGGACTGGGAGGAACCTCAAGAAGGCATCAAAGTCCAGTACTCTGGACTCATGGCAGGACCAACCACCATGGAGACCATCCTTGACAGATGTTTGTCTAACTTGCTCTTATAAATGATGGTGATTCCACAACCCCCCTATGCAATTTATTCCAGTGTTTAACCACCCTGACAGTTAGGACGTTTTCTCTAATGTCCAACCTAAACCTCCATTACTGCAATTTCAGCCAATTGCTTCTTGTGCTATTATCAGCAGTTAAGGAAAATAATGTTTTCCCTCCTCCTTCTAACAACCTTTTTGGTACTTGATAACTGTTTTCATGTCCCCTCTCAGTCTTCTCTTTTCCAGACTAAACAAACCCAATTCTTTTAATCTTTCCTCTATTTTCCATAATTTCTAGACCATGTTTTCTAGGCCATATTTTCTTATTATTTTAATCATTTTTTTGCTCTTCTTTGGACTCACCCTCCCCCAGTTAGTCCACAACTTTCCTGAAATGTAGCACCCAGAAGTGGACACAATACTCTATTTGAAGCCTAATCAATGCAGAGTAGAGAGGAACAATTACTTCTTATGTCTTGCTTACAAAACTCCTGCTAATACATCCCAGAATGATATTAAGCCTTTTTTGCAACAGTGTTACACTGTCGAATCATATTAAGCTCATGGTCCAACAAGATTTTGGGGAGTAGTTAAGAGAATACTGCTCCAGAGAATTAAAGTGCTACAGGTAGGATCTGTCTAGTCCGTCACTCTTTGGTCTGGTAACATCCATGGTCCAGCATAATTGTACTTAGCCGGATGTCCACTTACCAAGTTTCCTACAGTCCCATAAAGTTTGTTTACAGCCACCAGTCCTGACTCCCTGTGTTCTGTGCTGTTATTTAGCCCTAATTTACCCCTAAATGTCTTCTAAGAGCCCAGTAAGCAGTGGAAGTGTTGGTAATGCTGCTAGACAATACTGACCTCCCATGGTCCAGAAAATTCTCTGATTCAGCACCAGTCAGGTCCCGAGGGTGCCAGACTAGAGAGGTTCAACCTGTAATGTGCACACATAAACACAAGTCCCCAAATACTAAAAAAGATAATGCAAAGCACCTGATAGAAATAAGAGTCCCCCTTTTTGGTAATGACTGCGTGGCCCATCAATGTTGAACCAATTAATGAGTGAAGAGCATGTCATACTCAAGCACAGCCATGAGCTGTGGGTGAAGCTGCTAGTTGGGGAGACAAGCTCCCCAGCTCATGGCTCCACCCATACGCCACCTCTATTCCATCGAAACCCTGCTCCCAACTTGCCCAGGCCCTGCCCCTCCCCACCGTCTGTCTCTCTTCTCTCTCCTCCCTTTCCTGCTCACCCTTCCAGACAAATACCCGAACCCAAATATAGCAAATGATATTTGAAAAAAACTTCCACTCTTCTAAAATTTCTTTCTAAAGAAGATGGAGCATGTTTTCCTCTGTGTGCTGGATTGTGAAGACTGGATGTTCAGAAGATACCCAATTAAAAGCACTAAATTTGGGAATAAAAAATGTCAAACACAGGTTTTTTGATATATCCTAAGTTGTTCAGAAATTTACTTACAAAAACGTTGTAGTAAGCGCAAGTCAGCTGCTGCCTTGTTGAATACAACATTAAATATTATGCAATATATGATGCAGTTCTTCTGTTTTTACATTTTCTTAATCAGTATTTCTAAGCTGATTTCATCTTTTAAATGTTCTCTTAAGCCTTCATAAAATAATCATTCCAGATTATTACATATTTATCTCACTGAAGCAAAGAAACAAAGGGTGGATGTGGTTCACCTCCGACAGTGATGAGAAGGTGAGAGTACCCGAAGGAAAAATTACTTATTGTAATGGGCAGTAAAATGCGGTACAATACAGTACAAAGCAAGCTGTCGCTCTTAGGCAAAATAAACGTCAAAAAGAGATTACAATGTGAAACTGCTCAGCTGGAATTCATATGCAATTTTGACACTGTCAGAAAGGGTCTGAATAGAGACATAGAATGGCTCTCTCATTACAGTCAAGTATCAGAGGGGTAGCCGTGTTAGTCTGAATCTGCAAAAGCGACGAGAAGTCCTGTAGCACCTTATATACTACCAAATTTATTGGAGCATAAATCTGGGCAAGTATAGACATGCATCTGACGAAGTGGGTCTTTGCCCATGAAAGCTTATGCTCCAATAAATCTGTTAGTCCAGTGGTCCCCAACCTTTTGGGGCTGCCGGGCGCCTGGGGGCGGGGCCATGCATATGTCGCGTGTCCAGGGGCGAGGCCGCACATGCGCCACGCGCCCGGGGGCGGGGCCATGCATGCACCACGCACCCGGGGCGCAAGAATGGGTTGGGCCAGCCCTGGTCACTCGGCGGGTGCACATAAATGCCCCGGCGGGCGCCATGGCGCCCGCGTGCACCGCGTTGGGGACCACTGTGTTAGTCTATAAGGTGCCACAGGACTCCTCATCACTCTCTCATTACAATAAGTAATTTCCCCTTCAGGTGCTCTCACCTTTTCATCACTGTTGGAGGTGAACCACATCCACCCTGACTTAATTAGCACAGGTGTTACACTCCCATCTCTCCCTTTCTTCCGCATCCCTCCCTTTCTTCCGCATGTGAGGAAGTGAGTTGTATCTCATTAAAGCTTATGTCCTAATACATGTATTAGTTTTTAAGGTACCACTGGACTCCTTATTGTTTTTGCAGAAATGGACTAACATAGCTACCTCTGACTTCAGGGGAAGATTCTCAGCAGGCTGCAAGAGCCTGCTGTGGGGGAACTGCAGAATCAGAATAGGGGTAGGAAGAATGGAGAGGCTGAGCATTAAGACCAGGGAAGGCACTGCCTCCCCTTGCCTCTTATACCTGCCGCCCATGAGCACAGCCAATATACAGGAAAATAGTGTGTGTCAATTCTTTGCTCAGTGAAAGTGCATAACACCCTAACAGGAACAGGAATAATTATACACACTGACTGAACACAAATCTCTTGGTTTGTAGCTTATGCAATTATTTTACAAGGTTTCTATTTTTAAATGCACAGGTGGTAGATAAAGTCATTGTAAATCTCAGTCACTATAAACAGGATGAGTAAAAGTGATTTGTAAGAATTTTTTACAATAGTTTAAATTTTTTTTAAATGATGGAATATTCCACAAAGCAATACGATGTTTAATTTACTAAACTTCAATTTTTATGTGTATTCTTTGATCCAACTATTTCATATGTAGTAAGTCACAGTTTTTTTTGACATTTTCAACAACATATTATCAGCAACATTCTTACTACATCTATTATGAGACTTTTATGCCTATTAGGCCAGATGCTACAGTAAACATATTTTGTCTGAAGTATTCAATAGTTAGCAGGTCAGCTCCAGTGCCAGGTTAATTTCTTACTACAAATAAAAACCAGCAGAGCACAGCAAATTTTATATATGCTTTTGCAAATATTAGTTAGTTTCATATCTGACAGGTATGTGAGTTATGGTGTACAACATTATTCAGGCAATTCATACACCCTGACAATTCATCACCATGACAGAAACCTGAACAGACCATTACAATATGGTGGAAACTGGTGAATAACCTATGCACCTGAGAGTGTAGGAGAATAGGAAAGAAAGATACATACTGACAACCCATGGGACTAACTTCAGTCATGTCCATGCCACATTTTTTTTAAATGAATAGACTGAGATATTTGGGAGGAAGGTGCAGGGGGGACACACTGTCAACAACATTACTAGCAATTTTTTTCCAAGTCTGTGTCTCTTTTGTATGCATACTCAATTCCCAAAAACATTTATGGCCGTTTTGTCAATAAGTGAAGCAATAGACCCCAAAACACCCTTACTGCTGTTGTAAACTATTGAGCTACACAATAAGTCATGAGCCATTTCCCCTTCACACATGTGAGAGATACTTCACAAAGAAATCCCCATTTCAAACCCTGTGGCTGAGATTGACTATTTCTAGTTAATATGGATCAAATTCCTCAGCTGTCATCAATTGGCATAACCCCACTGGCTTCATTCAGAGCTCCTGGCTCACTGTGACTGCTGTGCTGTAGGTGGGTAACTGACATTGTAGGCTCAGCTGAATACTCTGTGAAGTTTATTGACAACATGCTCTAAGATCATTCCAAAATATTATATAGCTGACCTATAGACAGGGAGAAAAACACCATCATTTCCTAAATGAGGTGCCATTTTTTGTGTCTCCTGCACAGTGCATCTGATGCTGCAATTTATCAAGCACAGAAATCCTTGATATATTTTCCACATGTGCTAGCTGCTCACACCTAGGGAATTTCTATTGTTAGATTATATAGGGCCTTGCCTTTGCTGATTATTTCTTGGAGACTCTGAGGGTATGTCTACACTACCACCCTAGTTCGAACTAGGGTGGTTAATGTAGGCATTCGAAGTTGCAAATGAAGCCCGGGATTTAAATATCCCGGGCTTCATTTGCATCTTGCCGGGCCGGCGTCATTTTCAAATCCCCTTAGGTCGAACTCCGTGCCTGCGGCTACACGCAGCACGGAGTAGGTAGTTCGAATTAGGATCTCTAATTCGAACTACCGTTACTCCTCGTGGAACGTGCCGGGTTTCATTTGCAACTTCGAATGCCTACATTAGCCACCCTAGTTCGAACTAGGGTGGTAGTGTAGACATACCCTGACTTCTCTCAAACTCTATACAGGATATACTGTTTATAGTTAGAAGCAGCCTAATATATTCTGTTCTCCATTGTTGTATTAATTTGCATTTAAGTGTACATCACTATAGAAGTGCTTTCTCTGATACTACTTTTTATACAGCTCTTGCTGTTCTGACAACTCTGTCTAAAGCCAAGGAAGATATAGGACCACAGAAGGAGTAACTAGACTGGAACAACTACGAAAGAGCTGCTACTTCGATCTATCACTTCCATTGCTTCTTCAGCTGCCAGAATGTTCTGTGAATGGTGGCTGATGCTCCTTTCTGCTGTCCTGCCTCAATGCTGATTATTTTCCAGAGTGCAATTCTCCAGTTACTAATTATTGTTTTCCTTCAAGCTAGTTCCTAGTTACAAGATTATAATGATGCTACTGGACACTTGTAATATTTTCAATTAACTTAAAATTAAATTCAGCTCAGAGGAAGCAGAGGTCTGTTCAGTGGGTGACTTAAGTGAGGAAGACCAATGAGTTTCCACAAGCAGAGATGGCAAAAATGAGTCGCATCGCCACTTCACAGGCTTCACTACATTCCCAACATTTTAGCATGAAGTCAGATGCTGGCATTGTAACTTAAGGCCAGTGCTCATTCTGACTTACACCCAAATTGGGCTCCCTACGCAAGTGACTCAGTTGGGATCCGGGGATCTTCTTGTGAGCAAGAGGGGAAGCAGCTTCTCACAGCCTCAAGCAATGGTACAGGAGTTAAGCTGCTCTAAGACCTAGAGAAGATTCTATAGCCCTTGTGCAGCCATGGCCAACCCACGGCTCATGAGCATGCCCCCCAAAAGAGCAGCTTGCAAAGCCGCTCCTGTGCCCCCCCAAACAGCTCCCGCCCCCTGCCAGCTTCGCCCCCCCTCCCCCCCGGCCTCCAGCTTCCTTGGGCTTACCGGGTCAGAGCTGCAGGGGTTTAAAAATGGTGCCCAAGATGGCGGCCCTCTTAAAGGGGCAGCCTCCTTAAAAATTTTTTTTTTAATTTTTTTGTTTTTGCTCGACAATTCTGTTCTGAGGGGCTTTTTTTGGTGACAACTCTGGTGCAGCTCTTCGCATTTTTTCCACCACTGTTTTGGCTCTCTTTGTTAAATGGGTTGGCCACCCCTGCCGTAGTGTTTCTGTCTGTCCTGCAGAAGGAAGGATGGAATGAGCTACAAAGGATCCTTGGGCACTACATGAAGAGTTGCTATATTATAAGCACAGGTCCTCACTAAGTGGAACAAAGGAGAAACGGGATACCCAGGAGGAGGCATGTGCCACTGGGTGAGCCAGATGGGGGAAGCAGATGGTGGCACTCTCTCCCCAGCCACCTGGACATGGCAAGATCTAGTCTACTTTACACACTTATAAATAGGCTTGGCAGGATTAAATGTTTTATTTCTTTATGCATTTTTAAAGTTTTTATCAATTTAAGGTTCCAGAATGGCAAGAAATTGTGTGCGTGGGAGTGCCAGACAATTATTTAATGACGCTGAGATTCAAAACCTTAAAAGCTTTATAACCATTAAAACACATTGTCAACACCACATGTCAAAATATACAGAGTGAATATCTTTTAAGTTAGATTTTAGTAAGTTTTCAAGCTGCTTTTTTTCTTTACTTTGCCTAGTTGTAAATTTCTATTATTATTGATGGAAATATTTCCCCAACAATTTGTGTATGTGCAGTGAAAGCAACTTTTCCTGGCATTTACCAATTAAAATCAAACCCTTTCAGGCCTATTTATAAAGCATTCATCTTCATAAAT
Organism: Pelochelys cantorii; assembly: GCA_032595735.1. Lineage (NCBI taxonomy): Eukaryota > Metazoa > Chordata > Testudines > Trionychidae > Pelochelys > Pelochelys cantorii. The sequence continues at coordinate 304,958,647 of CM064326.1, read as the reverse complement.
CCTAGGACCCTAAAGGTGGTGCGCACTGGAGGCCCATGCCTCCACCTTAATCGGCCCTTATTTTAGATACTGATTTTACTTTCTTCTATAGTGGATTAATACCATGCTTGAAATAGCTTCAGCACTACAGTTTATGCACAGTTGTGTTTGAGAACATAAACAACAGCTCTGCATCTGCTCTCACACAGTCAAGCCAAAACACATGTGTCCTGATAATCCTTCTGTGCATGACAATATTGCCTTAACCTTTGCAAGGCAAACTCAGCTCTTGGTCGACTCATGAAAGCTATACATGAAAAATATATTTTGTGTTCAGTAGGAATGGCTAATAATGAAGGAAGAAGAAACAGATTTTTTGCCTTTCCACCACTGCACTTTGAGTGAATGAACCAGTTAAAAACAAAGAGTTTTTACCTTTACAGAAAAGTGCTTCTTCTTGGGAGGATGCCAGACAATGGCAGTCGAATGAAGGAATGCTCGCAAAGGTGTTATGGATGTCACTAGCACATACGCTTTGATGATGACAGAAAGGTCTTGAGTTGGAATAGAATTCCTGGAAAATAAGAATATTCTAGTGTTAGGAAAGTGCTTGCTTCCCCCATATCAAAAGGAAACTGAGGTATAAGTGTACTGAAAACAGAAGCCTGTTTTCCCCCAATGAAATAACTCAGGAGATGAAACCAAGTTGGTTGGAACAAGGCTTTGCATGGAGTCTTTTTACTAACTGGAGGGTTTATTTGATTGTAATTCACAGACAAAAATCTATGCAAGATGAAGTCACAGTTGAGAGTACATATCAGGGACTTATAAGTAAACAAATGTTGTAATTATTGCAAAAACAGGCATAACCAACAGAGAAATCCATTTTTAAAGAAATCCAAACGTGTCAAGGAATGGAAATAACAAAGTTAAGGCACCCAAACAACTTAAACTCTTCCTTGTGGTGACATCAGGAAGAAATAAAAAAGAGAAAACCTACACTAAAATGAATAAAAAATAAGTATTTATTTAAGTCTTCTTAGCATATGTGTCCCTCAGATGACATGTGACCAGGGATTCAACACCAAATTTGGTACACTAGCTGGATCACTGGCTTCCCCGTCCCCATCCTGGTGCTGACAGGGAGTGCAATGTGAATGGTGATCCATTATATTTAAGTGGTACACTACACACTAAAACACCATTGTCATGCTCATTATGGTTATCGCATGACATCACTGAAGAGAGATTTGGATGAGCACATTCCTGGAAGTTTCATCACATGACATAATCTTTAATTTAAGATTGCTCTCTCTAATTCCTGGAAACTCCAGGACAGTCCTGGAGGGTTGGCAGAGAGAGAATCAAGACCAGTGTCGCCATAAAATACTGTAGAAGACTGACACGTGGCAAGGGCCCGATATAAACTAGTGAATAATAATCTGACAGACTTTGATTTGGAAATAATAGGGATGCATGCAAGCCTCTTGTCCAGGATTTAACTGGACGGTCCTGTTTTTCTAGGGCCTGCCCCCAGTCCAGTACTCAGGCAAGATAAGAGGTGGTTTGGCTAGGATTGGATAGTGGTGCCCTTTTGAAGAACGCATTGTTCTGGCCACTGGCCTGAGCTCACACATGCAAGGTCTCATTGCAGGAGGTCAAACAACATGCTCTTAAAAATGACACCTCCCTTCCACGGCATGAGCTTACACCCACTGAGAATTCATGGTCAGACTCAGAAGGGGTGGGCTCATGCTGTTCCTGGAAATACCGGAAAGTCCAGTGTTCCAGTAAAGCATCAGTGGTCCCCCTATAGGGATGTCCATCTATTGATCTATTGCTAGCTTTGACAGCAAGGAATTAGCTGTACAATTGAACTGTCAAATTCAAGAGATCAAAAATCATGAGTTGGAACCCCCTGAATCACGAGATTGCTCCCCAAATCATGAAATCATTCAAAAAGATCATATTGTGTTTGTTTAGGTCTATCTCTTGATGTTTGAACTCCCTCCCCCACCCCAGGTCAATCCTCAGGGTGCGTGCAAGTGGCAGTTTGTGCTGCCTACTCTCCCACAAATAAGGTGATTGGGCCCCTTCTGCAGCAGTTCTGACTGCTACATCTGCCCCTCTCCTGCATAGCACTTAATCCTGTCCCTCAGTCCCTCATGAGTTCTGCCCCACCCAACCCCCCTCAATTGAGGTCCCACTTCATTCAGACCCCCAATCCCCATCATCACCACTTCAGTTCAGCCCCCTGCCTCATAAACTCCACTGCCCTCATTTCACTTTCCCAGCCCTCACCCTTTCTGCATAAAACCCACCATCAACACAGCTCTTCCATCCCATCAGCTCCCCTCCTTACTTCAACTCCCCCATGCACCCTCAGGCCATAGTTTAGCCCTTGCAGGCTCATCTCTGCTTCTTAGGGTTCTTTATCCTCCCCCAGGCCAGTGGGCTCCCCCTTCCACTTCCTAAGCTGCCTGGGAGCAGCCACTCAGGTTTGACAGCGGGAGCCTGGCCCCGCCATCCCATACCGAGGGTGGCTGACAGCAGGAGTCCCTGATGCACCCATGGCAGCTGACAGGATTTCTAAGTAAAACTAAGCCTCACTTTTAGAACTCTCAAATGTAAGGATTTTGTTGTCAGTCATGGCTGAAAAAAACCCCAAGCCCTGACATTTGAGAATTCTATTGTGAGATCCTGAGACTTAATTTTACTCAGAAATTGTGACTCTTGCAACCAATTCGTGAGAATTTGCATATCTGGGACAAAGCATTCAAACCAAGGGAAATTATTATATAAAAGCTAGATAGCATTACATCTGGGCAAATTCACTTATTTTAGTCATTATCACATCTAATGAGTACTATGAATCTTAATGTTATTTCAGTGAACTACATAAACAAAATACCAGTCCTATAAAATGATCGATAGTTTAGTCTGTGATTCAGAGATCAATGACACAGGACTCATGCATTCTGCTTCCAGCTCTGGGTGACTTTCAGCAGGGCATGAAACCTTTTCAGGCCTCAGTTTACTCACAGGTGGATTGGGATTAATCATACTTGCCTACCTTAAGAAGTGCTGTGAGGCTTAATATTGAAGAAAATTTTTTTCTCTCCTCAGCAGCAGTGGGGAGTGTAACAATTTGGGAATATGGCTGTACAATGTATTAATTTTGTGTGAGGTTATGAACCCTTTGTGTCTCTGTCAGGCTGCAGATTCTGTTTTGAGTGTGAAACCTTTTGCCTCCTCCATGGTCTGATTGCCCCTATGTTGGGTTGAAAGTCCAAAGGCTGGGGGCTGAGCACAACAGAAGGTAGTTGATTCTAAATACCCTGTCTTTGAAAAGCTATGCATTCTAGACAGAAGACAAAGAACTGGGTTAGCAGAGAGGAAGTCGCCTTCTTGGCAACCAAGTCATTGGCCTAGGGTTTGTGCTCATGTGTGGAAGTTGGCAAGGGTGCCCCCAACACAGGGGGCTTAGGTTTTGAAAAGGGCAGAAATTGTTCTGCTCAGCAGGACTATTTTCTCCAATCTCTGAGGAAGAAGCAACCCACGACCATGCAATACCTCATGACACAAGGGACTCTGCTTGCCTCCCTAAACCCAGATGGTCCCCCAAGTACTCACAGAGGAAGGGCGAACTAAGGAGGGGCACCTTGGCTGGAATGTATATTGCTTTGTATCAGCTGTGCTGTCTTGTGCTTTATGTGATAAGTAAAAGCAGAAATGGGTTAGACTATATAATAAGCGTGTTGTAACAGCTTTATAACTACTGTGTCACCGTGAAGGTGTTAAAATGGAACCAAACCTTTGTAGGGGGAGTTTTGGGACAAGCTGTGTTTAAGCATGTGGTTTATCTCCAGGGTTAGTGCTAGTCCTGGAGGCCTGAGGCAGGTGGGCAGAGGAGATCCCTTCCCAGGAAGAGGTAGCAGCCTGAGAGCCAGTGCTCAGGGAATGTGCCAGAGAGCCCAAGTGGAACCAGGGCTACAGCCTACTCCAGAAGCTTAAACTGCCTAAGGAGATCCAGAGCACAGAAGCTTGGTTTCCCTACACAGCAGTCCTAGTGGAGTGGTCAGGATCTGTCTCACAGGGTCCCAGGCAGCAGAATCTCTATGGTTCTGCTCAAACAGAGGCAGGATTTGGAAAGCCTGTGCTGGGAGGCCATAGCCCAGCTTTATGGAGTTTCTGCACAGAGCCCAACTTTATGGAGCTTCTGCACAAAAAAGCTTGTGCGTTATGGGAGGGGTAGGCCAGAATACAAACAGAGGGCATGGGTTAATAGATCTGCCACTGTACAGACTTATACATTATTCAGGAGTGTGTACATATATATATATATATATATATATATATCTGTATCTACCTAAGCGATTAAATTATCCTAATAATCGGAGTGTATGAAGGTGTGTGTGTGTGTACACACTAAGGCTATGTCTTCACTACAGGTTATGTTGGCATAACTTATATCCTTGGCAGGGGGTGAATATACTACCCACCACCTGAGCAAAGTAAGTTACATCATTCTATGTGCAAGGGTAGACAGCTGTGCCACTGCAGTGCCGTATGTGTGGACAAGCCCTAAGATACTACCAGGATGGTCATGTATGTACCTGTATAGACAGAATGCTGCCAGGTTTACAATTCTTTCTACATGCTTCTCACACAAACACACTATGATGTATTACAGACATCTGGAACTTGATGGTACAAAATCATTATCTTACAGCTCTGTGCCACTGGTCCGGTTCCAAAGGTACCGCAGATGGGCAAAACCTGTTCTTTCATCACCTTCAAGTGGCTTGGCAGGCTGAGAAGGGTGGCTTGCTATGTTTGACTTCGACAACACATGCTGATCCAGACATCCAGGGAAAGCAATTGGAAGGTGCAGTCCTGAAAACAGTCCAAGTAAATAAAGAAATACAATCAATATAGTATTAAAAGGAGTAGTTGCCTCCTGTTAAATGAAATATAAAATAAAAAATGCAAAAATGAGCTACAGTCCTTGGCTCACTCAGTAAAATGATAAATTCTTAGGCTCCTTTGCTGCATTGAGATCTGCTGGCAGAGACCCTTATGCCCACAAGGAGTCCCCATCCAGCTGCATGCTCAGAGCTTTAGCCATGGCCACTGTTCTCGCTATACATGTGTATTGGTTATTCTGTTTGTTCCTAATGTCTGTGCTGATGTAGCACTGTGTTACACAACTCCCTCCACTTCACTGAAAAGAAATCCCTTATTTCTCAGCAAAAATTAACTCAGATGTAATAGGGCCCAATGCTGTGGGCTTTACAAGGTCAAAACTACAATTGAGGTTGATTGGAACTGTGTCTGAATGAGGACTGCAGAATTCTGCCCTCACTAATTACACACAGAGCACAACAAACAACATATTCTTTCTCTGAGCATAGCTTAAGGCTTGATTTTGTATCTGCTGAAATCTGTGGGCGCGTTGCCCTTGACTCCAATGGGAGCAGAAGCCAGCCTTAAATTGCACTGTGCCTTTATTTTTTTCTCTGTAGTTTTCATTAACTCCAACATGCTTCACTTTTAGGCTTTCAAACTCTTAAGTAATACTCAGGGAAAAGTCAAGCTGTTCGTATTATTTCCATACCTCATTTTAGTGTCAAACCACACTGTGCTAAGCTTATTAAGGTATCTGCATAACTTCCCTTTTAATGCAGACTCGCTCCATTTCAATATATCAATTTTAAAACAAATCCAAAGTGGTGTAATTGCTAGTGGGTTGATATGCACAGTCCTTCAATGAGCACAGAGCTCATCTCTAAAAAGTGTCTCTGTTAAAACAGCATTGTGAGGGTCCATGCTGATTGCCTCTCAATGACTACTTATTAATATGCTTAGTTTACAGTCTTGCAAGCTCCACCTAGGCTCTAAAAGTCAGTCTGGGTTCTTTGTTTCACATACATCATTCACCAGGAATAAAGGTTTTGCAAGTCAAAACCAGGGCCTGAGTTACCCCTGTGTTCACCCTTCCTCTTCAGGTTATAACTTTAATGTTAACTTTGCAACCATGTTGCACAGGTGTAACTGATTTGAGCTTCATAAGCCATTACAAGTATGTCGATGCTGCACAGGGAGGAACAGTCCCCCATCTGTATGAGCTCTGCAGCACTAACCAGCGTAAAACCCAGTAAATTCTTACTTTAGTCACTTAACTGAAACTCACTTTACTTTGAATATGCACAGAGAGCAAATTTGATCCATAAAAGAAGGGACCATTTTTCCACATACACTCTTCGAAGAACAGCAGTGTTTTAACAGAGTAATTTTCCAAGGTTCTCTTTTAGGGTAAGTCTTGGAATGTGTGATAGATGTACAGTCCCCTCACTGGACAGCAAAGGGTGAAAGAGCAGCTCTTGGCTCAGAAGGGCCTGCCTCTCCATCCATGCTGAGTGTGCTCTACTTGGAGGCAAAGCTTAAAAAGGGAGCCAATCAGCTCAGACAGGATAGGAAGAAGGGCTGGCTCTGGGAGCTCCAGCAGAGGATGCAGCCAGAGTCAGATGAGGAGAAAAAAGCCTTGGTGAGCAGCAAATCTTATGGGCTGGACACAGGCAGACAAGCTGCACAGAAGTGCTGGCCAGAAGAAATTGCAGCACACCATAGACAAGAGATAGGTAGGAAGTGACAGATGGAGTCTGATTTGAGGCACCCAGATGAAAGGTTCTGGGCAGGCCTCACAGAACCCTGAGTCGGTACCTGGTGGAGGAAGAGGGACCTATTTCCCCTGCCCCTTCAACAGCAACCACCAAGCAGGGTGACTGCCAGACACTGTGACATCAGACCATTCACAGGCATCGAGCTCTTGGTATTCAGGCACAGAGTGTAAGTATAAAGGCAGTCTGTGGATGGTGCTCTAGTATTGCGGTGGTTTATGTACTCATCCAAGATAACCTATGCTCAAGTAATAACATGCTCAAACCTCACTATCCCTGAAAGGTGCAGCTGGCAATCTGTCTTCTGCTCCTCATTCAAGATGTCAGCATAATCCACTGACTCCTCTGTTCACACTGTTCTTTCAGAAGCCTGGTCTATGCACAATATTTGTTCCAATCTAACTATGTCAGTTGGGAGGCACAGTTACACTCATATAAGGGAGCCATATGCAAATATAGCTTAATCCCCAACAATTACAGGAATAAGCTATACCAGTATAAAACTAGTAGAACTGCATCCACAGAAGGTGGTTGTACTGCTTTAACAACCCCCATTTCAAACAGAAATAGTTAAAGTGTTACAACAGTGCATAGAGAAGTCCGGAGAAAATAACCTATGTCAGAAAGCTGTGCCTGCCCACTAAGAATGCATACAGACGGGTAATCATTTTACACACACTTTTCATTATACCAGAGACAATGCACTTTAAAAAGCAATTTGTGAGCCTGCTGTGGAATCTTTATGGCTGCTTCACAGTCACTTTGTAGCATCACAGCTGGTCCAAAGAATCCAAAATGCAAAGATGATTTCAGAACCTATTTCCAATTTACCTTTACAATGGTGAAAATTAGGAGTAATTCACTGGAATTATAACGGCATTAAACTGGTGAAAGAGAGGAATCAGGCCCTGCCCTATTATATATTGATATTGTTGCACTCATGTTATGTGTCAATCAGTAATGCCAGCAGCAAACATATAAAAATCATGAGTCCAATCCCAAATTGCCAACAGATTTCCGTAAAAATCATGAGATTTAAAAAAATAATAATTTTGGGTCTTTTTATTGCCCAAGGTTTCTGACTTTTGAGATCTCTGTTTTAAAGCTTTTCTCCACAAAGGCTAGAATACTTTTTTAAATACAAGTTCAGATTCTTACAAAACAGCATAACACTAGGAGCTGTGGCTGTAAGAAAACACTTGATGTCACATGTCTTGTGATATGATTGTGAGCGCTGGTAACACTATTCATTCAACTGTTTAGAAACTCTTCCCTATGGGTTTGGTGTCAGTTAGATACAAATTAGAAATGGGCTTGACCTGCTGTGTTCATATCCTAAGCTGGATTCTGCAACACATCTAAACTGCCTAGAGGTTCATAGCAAGGGGTTTGGTTCAGAGCCACCCTATACACCCTTTGTTTTGTATAAAGGAGTCATTCTTATGAAGAATCAAGCATTTTTATGAGCTGTGCATCCTAATCTAAATGTCATGGGGTTCAATTAATAGATTTTGAAATTCAAGTTTCAAATACTTGAGGGAATTTCAATTTTCCATGTAACAATTCAAATCAGGCATGAGACTGCTTAGCAAGACGGAGTTTGAGATGACTGAAGCTTGGATAATCAAAGTTATGCTATAGACAGAGCAGCACACACACATAAATAAATTACGTTGCTTTTGGGTTTGATCAGAGAGAAGTATAAAAACAGAGGAATTTAGAGAAAAGGCTTTCCCTTTCTTCTCTGACCTTTTTTGGTTATGATCTTGGCCACCCATCGCTTTTGATAACAAAACTATGCCAGTTTTCTTATCCCTCTGCAAACCTTCTCCCCAGTTACTCTGCTACAGTGGACTGGCAACATAAACTAAAGAATTTTTTTTTATTTCCTTCTGATCTTTTGTTTTTCGTTTTATTTTGCTTCTTGCATGAATATCCCACTATAAAAGGCTCACAGCAGTGCTTACCTATTGCTATGGCCTAAAGGAAAATGATATTGGTGATAAGTGAGCAGAGTTATCTTCTAAAATGGAATATTCCTGCTTATGAACATTTATGATTATTATCAACATGTCACTGAATGGAGCATGGAATATGAGATTACAATAGATGTGCTGTGCACATAATTTTGCCAAATACCACTTGTGAATGAATGCTTCCTGTGATGTTCTCAGGCTGTCCAGGATTGTGAGTCACCTTGTTACACTCCTGGCCTCCTACAAGAGGGAGACTTGCTTCTGCTTAACTGGGTGTCAGCTTCTTGATACCATCAGCCTGTTAGACACCCAAACAATCCCCTCTGGCTGGTGCCAGCCCTTACTTTGCTTTGCAGGTTATCAGTCAGTTCTCCCCAGTCCCTGAATCTCTCTTAAGTGTTCGCCTGTAGCGTCCAGCATTATCCACTGCAAACTTACAGAAATACCAGGTCTGCTGTCCTCCAGGGAACAGTACACATATCAGCTTGTATGCTTCAGCTTAGGATCAGCACCTTGCTTAATATCACAGCACTGAAATATATTTAGTAATAAACTTGTTGACACTATAAAATTCAAGAAATACTTAACAAGGATCGGGTGGGAAGGGAGATTCACATATAAACCAAAACCATAACGCTTTCTAGAGACTAAACTTACCCTGTCTAGAGCAGTCTTGTCTCACCCAAAACCTTTTGTAGCATTTTCGATCAAGGCTCGTTCTGATCCCATTTTCATAAATATAAATGCACTCACTGCCAATTTCCTTCCTCTGTGCGAACAACAAGGTGCTTTCCTTGTATCCCACTTATAGTCCAATAAACCTTTGAAGTGCACCAACAGCTAAGGCCCTTTCCCCCTGCTGTTCTACTCTTCCTGTAAAATCTCACAATTCTTCATCTGCTTTTAGTTCAGACTGGTAATTGAGAATGATACAATACTCAATTTACTTTTCAACAAGCACATGGCTAAACATCTTTGGTCTGGTAGCAAATTTTTCACCTCTTCTAGGGATTAATACTTTGATACAAACTATAAGAACACATTTCTATTGTATATCCATAACTCCTTATACATTGTACATACATTTTATGATTATATTCATAATCAGTGACACACTGGCTTTCCTTTGATACTTTGCATGACATTCTTTGATGTATGTACCGGATAGTCTTGTAACCTCCATGCACTCCTCCTAGGTCCCTTTGCCAGCTGGCATTAAATGGTTCTTGAGTCACACTTACAACTTAGGCCTTTATTTTGTATCCACAATGTCAATGGCAAAATCTCCATTGACTACTATGGGCCTAAGTCTACAGATCTGGAAAATATTATTTTCATGTTGAAGATCTGTTTTAAATAAACCATTACAAGCATTAATGTTGCTAATGCAAATATTCAGTATCATGCAATGACCATTAGAATGTTAGGTTGGGTTCACAACAGTTATATTCATGACTCACACTGAAGTGGGGGAGGACTTGAAAAACATGATAATAGTAAAGTTTATATTTCAAAGTGAACAAGGAAAGGACCAGAGGGAAGGGATGTTCCCCTTATTCACGTTCCTCTAGGCAAAACCGGATAATGCTTTTTCTCTTCTAAAATGTGGTTTTAATTGTGTTGCTAGGGCAACACCTAATCTAACCAGGCACAGTATTAGTTCACAGTGCTCAGTTTTAAAAGAACAAAAGGATTGTATGTGTGCCTATAATTCTCCCCTTAAATACCAGGGGGTTAATTATTTTGAGATAAAAATTAATCTCTTATATCTTATTTTAATTACCAGATGTAATAATTTATTTACATTTATTGGATCAGCCTCAACTAAAAAAATGCCACAGGACTGTTTGAAAATCAGAACTGTCCTCAAATCCTTAAGACTGCTGGGATATACGTTCACTGTAAGGCCTCTTTTCACTGCCAAAGTGGCGTAAAGTGACCCTAGTGTAAATGAGATCAGGACCTTAGTGTCCCTGTGAGCAGAGGAAATTAAATAAACACAGTAAACACCTTGCCCTCATTTATCAGGACTTGGGTGTAGAAAACAAACAAAAAACAACTTGGAATCGTTTATAGATTAAGTTCTTCAAGGCATGATGATCTCATCCAATATTTATAATGCCTAGCACAACCTAGTCTCTAGCTGTTACCATAATACAACTAAATTATAGCTAATAGTAGGAAGCAGTCTCTATTAACAGATTCCAGAAGCACCTTTGACATATCAATTCTAATGGGAACTGTTCACCTATTCTTCCACTAGAAGACAAAAATTGTGTTTATTAGAGCTGTACATTTAATAATCAACATTGTTACCAATTAAAATTAGCATGCAGTTTCTTCACTGTTAATGCTTGGCATTATAGGTGGTCTTTTTTTTTCTACTTTCAAAGCACTTTACCAACTGTAACCAATCAATCCTTATGAAGTCGGGAAATATTGTCAACAATTTGCAATGGGGAATGTGAGGCAAGCACGTGAGTTGGCTGGATCAAGGGCAGAATGACTCACTGTCAGATCTATGGTAGGAACCTAGGAGTTCCTGGCTCCCAGTCTAATGTCTAGACCACTAGGATCATTCTTCTTTCTCTTGCAGGGCCAGAAATTGGTGTCACTTGTTTGTGGCATAGAACTCTCATGAGTCTGAACCCTGCAGACAATGAAAGAAGTGTATAAACTAAAATAATGCTTGTTCCCCTGTACAATGGCTGGATAGTGCTTCCGTAGCTGATCAATCTCTCACCCATCCTAAGGAACAAGTCAGGGACTTAAGCTAGACCAGCTGACCACCAATGTGATCATCCAGTGTTGGGAAATGACATAAGGGAAGACAACGGATGTGTTCAGTCCCTCCTTCAACTCCCAAGTGGGAGCAGGTTTCTCTGGCTGAGCACTCTGAAATTCTGTGGTTGAAGATCCAATACATGAGCAAAGAAGAGGAACAGACAACTCTCTACTGCCACTCCCATTGTGAAATGCACAGTGCCTGCATAGTAAATATTTGAAGAGGTATTATACTGGGTAAGTGTCATATCCCCAGACCTCCTCTCTCAGTGCTGAAGTCACATAACTGCCCTCACACCCATAAAATAGACAGACCTCAGACACACAGAGAACGGCTTGTGGAGATAGGCTTCCTATGGCCCTAGCAGCTCCTCAGTACCATCCAAAAAAGGATTTACTCTCATGTAACACCTATCAGACCTGACAAACTCACTATATATAGCACATTGCTGTCATAGTATTTATCTATAAAGAATGATGTATGTAGTATCAAATGAAAGCTTATATCATACTGGTTATCACAAGCACTGTGAGATGTACATACAGGTACCATGCAAGAAGTTGCAGGCTGGCACTAAAAATATGTTTAAACTATGTAACCAGTCAGAGTTGATAGCAAAAAGTTTTTTCCCAAACACAGGAATGTTTATTTTTTTGTTCTGCTTCTACCTCTCATGTAAATTAAGCAGGACAAGCCAAATACAGTACTATAGGAGTTTGTTTGCATCTGAGGTAAACAGGAAGAGCAAGTTAACAGGAGGGTGAAAAAGCAGTAAGCACAAAGCAGCAGGCAAGAAGGAACTTATCTGGAAATACACTTCAGAAGGATACATGTCAAAGGTTTGCTGGACTATCAGAAGAAGGGTAAAGATCCCCTTTGCTATCAATCTCTGAAGGAGTAAAAAGAACAGGGCTCTTTGCATCCATGAAAGTTGGATTCAGGCCATGGTGATACTGAGTGGTCACGTTAGGTGAGAAACTTTTCTTAGACAAACATTTTAAAAGTTATGAATAGTTTCTTAAAAGTGTGCCATAGATGTCTTTTATTGGAAACCATCACTTTCCATTATTCTTACTGAATACTCACTTGAATGTGTGAACCTTTGTTCTTTATTAATAAACTTATTCTCCTTTTATTATGAAGTCATCTCACTGTTGCAGTATGGTAGAGGGCGCGTGCTTGGCTAAATCAAATAAGCTCATGAATTTGCAGTCTCTTTGGAGACAGAGAAATTGATAATTAGTTGAGTGTCCAGTGACAGGGAGTGGACACTGCACAGGGATACTTCTGGGAAGTTTGGGAACTGGGGTACACCACGTGTTAATCTGCAAGGCAAAGTAAGGACTGGCAGAGCCTGAGAAGTTTGTCTGGTGTGGCTAACTTATGGAGACAGGGAGCTCTCACTGTTTTCAGAACTAGTAAGTCTCTCTCTTCCTAAGGCAGGAGGAAAATGTGGTGACTATGCTTCTGGATGACATGAGAAAATATCAGGCTTACCTAAGCAGGTCCACACTTCTGGATCAATCAGAGTAGGCTGCTCCAGTGTCCACATAAACTGAAACTGGGATTTAGCCCAGCAAATGTGGAATCCATTAATATAACCAGACACACAAATGAGGCAATTAATACCATGACTTGCTTATGGTGACCTTTCAAAAAAATTTTACCTGACTATGCTTTTTACCCATTTTTTGCTTGTCCTAATAGTTTGGAGTTCATAGGTCCAAGGAGAGGCTTAGCCACAAAGAATTTAAAGAACTGCTGAGTTCAGGAGTATGAACAACACAAGAGTTGATAACAACCTGCTCCAATAAGTAAAACTGGTTTTAGATTAATTAAGACTCCCCAGCCATACCTCAGGCATTATTTACACCTGGGGCACTATTTGCATGTCTGTTAGCATGGTCAGTATGTTGTGCGATGCTTGTAACACAGAGCTGCAGATGCATGTGTGGTAACTCTGCCTATTATAGATAACAATGAATAAAGTTTGCAATGACCTCCCTCGGATGATATGTAAGTGTAAATAATTGGCTGTACGAGACCCACATATTGAAGTGAGAATTAGCACCAGATCACACATTTAAAATACAAACTGCAGGAGATACAAGAGGCACTGTACAGACCACATAATTGAGTACTGTCCCTTATCCTTTTCTTTTTATCCTTATCTTGTGAGACAAAGCTTTTGTTTTGTTTTGCGTCTTTTACCATGTTCAAGGCATAATAATCTACAACTGACAGATCTGAAACACAAGGCAAAAAATGACTAAGGCTTTTACCACCACAGGAGAGAGTCTGTCTTATTTCTTTGCTGTCCATCAACTGCCAGGTTTGCTAAAAACATTTCAAAAGCCAGTGAGTCACCTCAGGAGCTCCTGATTGTTTAATGAAACACAAATCAGGGGAAGGGAGAATGAAACTGAACTGGAGATGCATTTTTTTCTGGCCACAATATCTTGTATATTGGTTTTTCCCACATAGGATACTATAAACTCAGCACATCAAATATAGCAGAGTTTCTGTCTGATTTTATCTTGGGGCAGGAAGGAGGCCTCTACAGAGCAAGAAGGGACTTGAGCCCCCAGTAGACTCTTATTATTAGGAGACTCATTGCAGTCTAAGGTCAACTGTGCAGAGACCTTGTGCATTGCTTCCTGGCCTATCTTCACCAGGATCCATGGCAGCCTGGGTCTAGCAGGATCTATATGCAGAGCACAGAGAGATAGAGCAAGCTAATAATCCCAAATGATCTGTCTGCATCTATACAGCAATATCTGGAGCAGTCTAATGATAGGTCTTCCCTGCCTGATGGTCAGCTAGCATTACTCACAGTGGTGCTAGATGTGCTGGGAGAACTTCATGCCATAACATGTGCTTTGGATCCCTTGGCTGATAAGATCCATTTCTTCACTGGTAGAGACTGCCAGTGCCTCCTTTAAGGAGGGCAAAGAGCCAAACGCTTTAAAGAAAGCACATGTTTCACCTTTATTCAAACATCCATCTCTTGACACTATCAAGCAGCATCTAAGCTTCTAGTTCTGGTTAAGCCTATGGAAAAGTTGTGTGCTACAACTCTCAGAATATTTGTATACCAGTGACTTCCCTGACGCTGTTAGTCAGGGTTCCAGCCACAAATAGCTCTGGCTGATGGTCTTCTCCTGGTGAGGGATAAAGATCAGGTGCCCATATTGATTAGATCCTTCAGCTCTCCGTGATTCCATGGATGATGCAACTACAGTGCTCATCAAAACTCCTCTTCCTTGGTTTCATTCTTGTCACACAGAGTTTCCAGATGTTAGTGTTAGATAATTGCTTTCCTACCTGAAGGAAATGTGGATTATTGCAAGATTCTTGGCTGTCAACCCTCTTACTCTGTGAGTATGTGAGATTATTAGGCCAGTAGAGGCGCGTCTACACTGTAGTGTTGTTTCAAAATAATGGGCTTCTTATTCCGAAATCTGTAGCCCTCGTTTCATGAGGAATAACACCTATTTCAAAGTAGTTATTTCAAAATAGGGTATGTGTAGACAGCACAGCTGTGGTTATTTTGAAATAAGTGGCCTCCAGGGCTTCCCACAGGTGCCCTGGTAGCCACTCTGCCCACACTCATCAGAACTCTATAGTTCCCTTTCCCCTGCAGCTTTTAAAGTCGCAGCTGCAGGGGAAAAGCCTTGTGGCACAAAGAAGGTCCTGCCAGCCCAGTGCCATACAGCAGCAGCCTTCACTGCTTTTGTTGCCACCATGAGCGAGCCACATGCTCCCACTCAGCCCTCCATGGCTGCAAGGGAGCCAGCAGCCAGCTCCCAAGCCCCTGGCCAGGGGCAAAAGGGGAGGGCACTGTCCCGGTGTGGTGTGGAGATCCTGGATCTCATTGAGGTCTGGGATCTCTGCACCAGACATAGGAATGTGGACATTTATGGCTGGATGGCTGACAGCCTGCGCCGGAAGGGACACAGCCACACCCAGCAGCAGGTGCACACATGAAGGTCAAGGAGGTGAGGCAGGCCTACACGAAGGCCAGGGAGTGGCACCCCAGACCTGTCCATATTTCGACCAGCTCCACTACATCCTGTTGTGGACTCTGGGCTGGAGACGCCTGTCATCAGCTTCCTGGATGGCATGGCTGTGGAGAAGGAGGAGGAAGATGAGGAGACTAGTCTAGACACGATGCCTGTCAGCCAAGAGGTCATCCTGGCCCTGGAGCCAGTACCCCTCTCCCAGGATGTCACCCAGGGCTTGGACGAAGCTGGGGAAGGTCCATCAGATGAGTTCCATTACTTTCCCTAGACACACACGGGTGGAGGTGGTGAGTGGAGAGGGTCTGGATGCTCCTCACCCAGCCCTCTCAGCCTGGGGATCACACAGCAGCATGTGCATGTGGGTGCACATGGCGCACCAGTCCAGAGCACACAGCTGTAATGAGGTTGCCACACAAGAACCTTGCGCGCCCGTTCACAGGGTTCCTGCACAGGCCTGCCTTGCTCCCGACCCCATGGTGGGACACTTTCCCACCACAAGCCATCACTAAGGAGGATGGGGTCATGGATACACACCAAGCAGTGCCGCACATGGCACACAGTTATGCCTGCACTCTCGGGGCAGCATCTGCCCTGGGCAAGTGTGGTGAGGCAGAGGACACTCGGTGGTCCACAAGAGCCTGCAGGACCATGGAAATGTACCCCTTCTGGTTGATATAATCGGAGGCCTGGTGGTCAGAGCACGGGATGGGGATGTGGGTGCTGTCAATGGCCCTCCACAGCTGGGGAAGCCCATGGCTGCAAAGCCAGTGATGATGGGGTCCACATCACCCAGGATGATGACCCTGTGCAGCAGGATGGTGTTGATGGCCCTCACCACCTGTAGAAGGAGACAAACAGGGAATCGCAGGATTGCCAGAGCCCTCGGAAGGTTCCTGAGTCCACCCCACCCCCGCTTCCCACACAGCAGGACCAATCTCTGCCTTCCCCATCCCCCAGCAGGGCTTCAGGAAGGTGGGACTGAAAGACCTTCCGGAGAGGGAGCTTCCCCCCCCCCCCCGTAGGGAACCCCATTCCAGAAGTTCATCACTCTCCTGGGATAATGGCAAGGAAGTCATACCTGCATAAGCATGGCCCCAATGGTCAATCTCCCCACACTGAACTAGTTCCCAACGGAGCAGTAGCTGTCTGGCGAGGTGAGCTTCCACAGGGCGAAGGCCTGTCTGGGATGCTGGGTCACATATGGGTGTCCCCGCCTGAGGGCAGGGGTGAGCCACGCATATAGCTCCAGGAAGGTGGCCTTCTGCATTCAGAAATTCTGGAGCTACTGCTGGTCATCCCACTGCTCCATGACGATGCAGTTCCACCAGTCAGAACTGGCATCCCATCAACAGAAGCTCGGTGTACAAGGGAGGGCGGGAGGGACTGTGCTGCACAAGCAGCATGTAGAGAGAGGTGAGGAGATGCCCTACAGGGAGTGGAGGGTCCTGTTCCTGCAGAGCCAAAAAGGCAGTCTGCAGTAACTGCAGCAGCAAGTCTGGCTGCATGGCAGAAGTGCTGTGGTGTCCACAAGGGAAACCAGAGCACGCAGTGAGAAGAGTTTGCTGTCCCTTGAGGAAGAAGGCAATGGAGAGGCGACAGACACAATTGAACAGGGCACAAGCCTCAGATAGCCTCAGGAAGCAGCTCCAGGACATGACCACTGTCCTGATGCCCTGCCCAGAGTGCTTTCAGAGGGCCTTAAATGTGATTCAGGCTCCAATTAGTGTGGATGTTTTATTTCAAAATAACTCTGCGCTATTTTGATGAGCATTTGCAGTGTGGACGCACTATTTCGAAATAGCTATTTCAGTTTTTATTCCTAAATAGCTTATTTAAATAAGAATGTAGTATAGATGTACCCTAGGTGAGGATATATGGGCTGAAATGCTTTCAGTATGTGTAGAATACTCAGCCTTATACCTATATTTCATGCAGCCTAGAGAGTGCAGCCATCTGTTTTAACCAGCATCTTAGCGAGATTACAGCATGGATGAGTGTAAATTATCTGAAACTTAGTCTGGATAATACTAAATGATGATGTGCTGGGTGTGGGAAAGTAGAGTGGCAGTTTATTCCCCGGTTTTCTACTAGGGTAGCACAAGTATTGTTCCGGTGAAAAAAATTAAAAAGTAGTGGTCACTACAGAGACCATTAAGTGTTGAATTACTAGGAATAAAAAGGATTTAGGGCTGGCTGCGCTCATCAAGCAAAAATGGCTCATTCCATTCAAATGGCTTCCACAAGGCAATTCTATCAGAGGACAACTGTTCTGAAGCAAAGATCCATGATTTTCTATGGTCCCCCCCCTAAGGTGGGGAAAGAAAACCAGATAATCTACAATTAAGGCTGAAATAATGTGTCATATGGCTTGAAACATCCAATGAGAATGGGTGCCTCCAAAACTAAGGTGGTACTGAGTATGCAAAACAATGTAAAACATCATATGACAAATCTTGGCCCCAATGAAGCCAAGCGAAAAACTCCAATTAACTTCAGTGGATCCAGTGTTTACTGTTTTTGTTGCTATTTTGTCATGCTATTAGCTTTTGTGTGATGTGCACATGTCTGTGGTTTAGGCCAAGTGGGGGAAAAATATGTTTATTTTAAAGACATCAGCCTAAATTTTCAGAAGTGACTGGTGATGTTGACTCCAATGTGATCTTCAAAAAGCATAGAGCTCCCATCCTCTGAAAATCTGCCTCCATTTAAGTATCTCAGGTTGAGCTCCCAAAAAACTGAGCCACTTCAAATGACATGTCACTATTGAAAATGTAGGAAATTGTTATCTAAATGTGACTGAAATAAAACCCAGTTTGCAGTCAATCAGACCTAGACAGAAAAGAATTTAACTCATGCATTACAGCTCACTGAAGCCCAATCTAAATAATATTTGTGAACTTTCAGAGTGAGAAAGACAGCCATGACTATCCATTACCTTATTATTTCAAAACACATTACTTTGTTTAACTTTCCTCCTAAAGTCATTATCAAATGACTTGGCTTTAGAGACTAATAACCTGCTGTCATAACCAGGAGGGCTGACCAGCACCTGGGGACTAAGGGGTTAACTATGTCTCCTGTCCCTCGCCAGGTATCTGGTCAGCCAATAACAATGCAGATAGGGATTTCAAACTGGGACAAAGGAATTTTTATCTTTTCTCTCTTTTGTCTGAGTCAGAGCAGTTCCTTCTAGGTAACAGGGAGATGGGAGGCCATCTCTCTCTCTCTCTCTCCAAGAAAAGTCTTCTCACAATATGTAAGTAGGGCAAAGTTGAGTTAGCCCATCAGGTTTTATTGTTTTCTGGTTTGGGAATCTGGAATTGAGGTCTGTGCTGTTAAAAATGTTTTTTCTTTCTTTAAAAGTATTTTTTCTCTCTTTTGTAATGAAGCTTTCTAACCCAGGGAATTTTCTCTGAGTATATCTATTGGTGGCTCTTACCATCTAGCCACCTCAACTATGCTTGCAATGGTAGTTTTGTTTTGATAATAAAAGTTTGTTTTCTTTTTTTTATTAACCAGTATTGGTTCATTTGTGTGTCCTGGGAGGTCTGTCTGTCTGACTAGGAGTCAGCTACCACAGACTGCAGCTTGTTTTCTCTTTTCTTTTTCAAGCTCTTTGGGGAAAAGAGCTTGGGGTGCCCCTGGGTTTGGTTTCAAGTGTCCACCCCTGTTTGTGGGTTCAAAAGCAGATGATGGTGGCAGCGGATATTCCCCAAAGTCCAGATATCAGGATTTTGGGGGAAGTTTTATACCAAAGCCTGTAGAGATAAGGTTTTGGGGTGCTTTTTCAGGCCCCCACTTCTGCATTTGTCATGCCAAAGTGGGGAACAGCCTTGACACCTGCCCTGTTTGCTGTTGTTTTTAAATTCTCTTTTAAGTGATGTGCAGAAAAATGAGTCTTTAAATTCAAACTTCTGCTTCTTCTCTTTCCTGTAAAACACTTATAACTACAATGAAAAAGATTGATTGGCTTGATATTTTCCAAAACAACTTGCTTCTGGGTTAGAATTATGTGAGCCATGCTACATACCAAAACCAATGTTTACAGACCAGTTATTAAATTCTGGAAAAAATGACTTATAATGAAAAAGTTGGCACAGCGTTAAGAGCCACATGCATAATGATACCTTAATAACCCAGTAGAAGATGGTATGTAAGCAAGGACCAAGTAGTTAAACTCATTTATCTTTTTAATTTTTTCTTTCAAAACACATTGCATTTATTTGCTATTACTACAGAAGTGCTTCAATGAGCCAATTGAGATCAATGCTAGGCACTGTACAGCTACATAATAAGAGAGAATCCCTGTCCCTGAGAGTTTATAATCTAAATAAGATAAAAATAGAAACATAAATAGATCAGGTTTAGCATTCTTGAGCTTCACTGCACACAGCCCTCAGCCACAACACTGTGATGCTTACTTGTATGGAGACATTTTTAAAGCACTTTGGCAATCACAAGTAAATCTATTTTTGAAAGTGTACACTCCCGTCACTAACATTTTAGATTATTAAAATGGAAAGAATGTTTAATCTATAATTTAAAGCTCCCAAGGGTGGATTTACGGCAGATCTTTGGATTCAGGCCCGGTAATTAGAGGGGACCTAACACACATACAGTCACAGCAGCTGGTAGTGAGTCAGAGCAGAGCGGCAGTAAGCAGCCTGCCTCACAGACGATTGCAGCAAGCCAACCACCTGCTGCTACAAACCCACAACTGTGGCCAACAGGATAGCAGAAGGCAAGGAATGTCACCTTGCTCCCCACCCTCAGCAACTCACATCTGGTGGCAAGGCAAAGGAAAAGGAAGGGAAAAACAACCAAGCACCCCACAATTAATTTTTACTAGCCACCTGCTTGCTACAGTAATGGAATTGGAGGAGAAGCTAGCACTGGAGAATAGCGAAGGGCTTCACGATTGCTGTACATCCCACGCCACCCTTTGGCTGTATCACTATATCACAGTTTGGCCACTGGGTCACCAAAGAGAGAGAGGAAGGCAGACAAGCTGTGGCAACTAGCTGGTGTTCAGAGAGCATGCCATGTGAGTGAATGAGTATCCTGAGCACACTGCCAGATTGCCCTGTGAAAGGAAGCCTGCATGCAGCAAAGATACCCCTTAAATGCCACTGCTGGCTTGGCTGAGATGGGAACAGCACAGGCTGGACCCTGGGGAAAGAATTTAATGTATGTTTGTAGAGGCCTGGGCTGGACTGGACTGCTTAGGTAAGAGGAATGTCAAGGAGTCTTCTTCTCTGCCAACAATCCCAATACTTTCCGAGGGAAAACTCTCCAAGACAGAAGGTTGACCGTGCATTATGGGTCCGCCTTGGCCCACCATCAGGGTGGAATATAGGGCTTCTCTGGCTCTCTTCTCCTTCTCTATCTGCCTAGCTTTTTGTAGGGAAAGAAAGTTCCATGGCACCCAGCCTGGTTCTGACCACACAGCAGCTGCTCTGGAGCACTGGGCCCAAGCCTTCTAAATCCCCTCCCCAGGCATCCTCAAACTTGAAGCCAGAAGCAGCCAGGAGTAGCTTCTTTGGTGGTCTGTAAAGGCATCTAGAATCATAGGGTTGAAAGAGACCTCAGGAGGTCACTGAATCCAACCCCCTGCTAAAAGCAGGGCCAATCCCATCTAAATCATCCCAGCCAGGGCCTTGTCAAACTGGGATTTAAAAACTTCTAGGGATGGAGATTCCACCACCTCCAGTAACCCATTCCAGTGCTTCATCACCCTCCTAGTGAAATAGCTTTTCCTAATCAGTGCTGGACCGAGCCATACTTGTGCCCCAGGTAGCAGGCACGCAGCGCATGCACAGCCCCACCCCCGGGCGCGCAGCGCCCCTTACCACTTCAATCAGGCGCCCCCCATAGGCTGGTGCCCCCTTGCAGCTGCGCAGCTAGCCCCCCGCTTAATCCAGCCCTGTTCCTAATATCCAATCTAGACCTCCCCCACTGCAACTTAAGACCATTGCTCCTCTTTCTGTCATCTGTCAGCACTGAGAACAGCCTCTTTTCCAGCCTCTTTGGAACCCCCTTCAAGAAGCTGAAGGCTGCTATCAAATCCCCCCTCACTCTTCTCTTCTGAAGACTAAAAAAGCCCAAATCCCTCACCCTCTTCTCATAGGTCATGTGCTCCAGCCCCCAATCATTTTTGTTGCCCTCTGCTGGGCTTTCTCCAATGCGTCCACATTTTACCAACCGCCAACTAGACACTGAGCTATTGATCACTACCTGTTGATCCTGATAATCTAGCCAGCTTTCTATCCACCTTTCAGTTCATTTATCCCATCCATACTTCCTTAACTTCCTGGCAAGAATCCTGTGGGAGACTGCATCAAAAGTTTTGCTAAAGTCAAGGTCTATCATGTCCACCACCTTCCCCATGTCCACAGAGCCAGTTACCTCATCATAGAAGGCAATCAGGTTGATCAGGCATGACTTGCCCTTGGTTGACTCTTTCTGATCACTTTCCTTTTTCAAGTGCGTCAAAATGGATTCCCTGAAGATCCTCTCCATGATTTTTCTGGGGACTGGTGTGAGGCTGACTGATCTGTATTTCCTTGTATTCTCCTTCTTCACTTTTTTAGAGATGGGCACTACATTTGCCTTTTTACAATTGCTCAGGACCTGCCCTGATTTCCACAAGTTTTCAAAGATAATAGATGCATTAGGTCTGGCCCCATGCATTTGTGTATGTCCAACTTCTCTAAATACTTCTTAACCTGTTTTTTCCCCACCAAGACAAAGGCAAAAATAGCATTGAATACTTCAGCTTTTCCCACATCATCTGTCACTAAGGGTATGTCTAGACTACATGGCTCCGTCGACGGAGCCATGTAGATGAGTTTACTAGACATAGGAAAATGAAGCGGCAATTTAAATAATCGCTGCTTCATTTACATCAAAATGGCCGCCGCGCTGTTCTGATCAGCTGTTTGGCGTCATAGCGGGGCAGTCTGGATGCGCCGCGGTCAACAAGGGAAGCCTTTGTCGACCGCTCCGGTATGCCTTGTGAAATGAGGTTTACCGGAGAGGTCGACAAAGGCTTCCCTTGTCGACCGCGGCGCGTCCAGACTGCCCCGCTGTGCCGCCAAACAGCTGATCAGCACAGCGCGGCGGCCATTTTGATGTAAATGAAGCAGCGATTAATTGCCGCTTCATTTTCCTATGTCTAGTAAACTCATCTACATGGCTCCGTCGATGGAGCCATGTAGTCTAGACATACCCTAAGTTACCACCCTCTTTCAGTAAGGATCCCACACCCTCTCTGATCACCTTCTTATTGCTAACATGCCTATAGAAACCTCTCTCAGAGAGTCTTGTAGCTGCACACAACATCCAGCAACAGGAGAACCATGGAACAGAGGGATGAGCATTAGGATCTTCTCCTCAACCCCTACCAGACCATGCTGCAGCCAAGCCCTGACTACTGTGTCGCTTCAGCCCATCTCCTCCACATGGGGCAGACGGGGCAGGCAGGTTGAAAAGCTCTCTCCCCAGACGCCCCTCCAGCCAGCCACCACTATCTCAAGAAGCAGAATGATCCAGCCTTCCCAGGTCCAAGCCTCCTGATATTAACCAACATGTTCCATTATTATACATAATCCTCTCTTCCTACTGCCCTACCAGCCCAGCATCTAGCAACTCTGTCTCTCATCTTGCTGCATCCCAACCCTTCCCTCTCACTACAGCTCTGTCCTACCCACCCTCTATGACCACATCCTTATACACACCTGTGACCTCTTCCTCCTCATTGCCAGATCACTTCTCTCTGCCTCTCCCCTCCACAGCTTCCTTTTTCCCACCACTAACAGAACTCCTCCAGAGCTCTCCCAAGCTGGTTCTTCATACACAAAAAACAAATGAGTTTTCAGTCTGGTTACACTATTTTACAGTGAAGGGGAAAAACAAAGAAACAAGAACTACAATGTCTTGTCCAAGAGGGGTAGCTGTGTTAGTCTGTGACTTTAAAAACAAGTAGTCCTATGGCACCTTAGAGAGCAACAAAACTATATATAGTGTGTGTATATAGTTTTGAACTAACAGAGTGCATCTTTCCTTGTAGGCAAGCTACTGCACCCATTTCACATTTAAAGGCACAGCAAACAACTGTCCCCTTACATAGTTACACCTCTGCTCCACACAGCTATAGGGAAAATACATCAATTTAAAAAGGAAATAAGCATTATGAAGGTGGCGCAACCTATCAATGGAAACACAGTCTTACAGTTGTGAATCCATCCCCTCAGCCTTATTGTCACCCCTTGTCCTGTCTCATCTTGTCTTTAAGTAGATTGTAAGCTCTTCTGGGTAAGCAGCCATGTTTATTACTTGTTCCCTTACATAACTAACACCCGTTACATGCTGCATGTATGGGAAATACAAGCTGATGAGCCATCTCCAATAGAACTGGGTGAGTTTCCTTTCCCCCACAGGCAGAGACACAGGAGCAGCAAGCCAACTCTGATTTTAAAAGAAACAAATTCCCATGTGCTACTGCAAGAGGAGAGACTGGTTCCTCCTGGGATCATTTCAAAATCCAGGAAACTACTCAGTCAAATCCAGACTCTTGGCAATGCTGCTGTCTGGACTGAAAGGAAAAGTCTGTCAGGAAGTGCTGACAAGAAAAGGAAAGAGGAAAGAGAGATCTGTGATAGCAGGGAGGGATCACACATTTTGGGAGATCAACACCCCCCTCCTCTTTTCACTTTTAAACTATTGGTTTACTTTGTGTCCATCATTCCTCCTGGACAGGGAATCCGCACTAGATGGTTTCACTCTCTAGTTCTCATGCAGTAGGACAAACCTATTCTGTTTGGTTTCTCAAACCACCAGGGAACATTAAGATTAAAAACAGATTTAAAAAAAACCTTAAAGACATGTCTATTTGTATTAGATTTGCTAAAAATCTTTGCTTAGAAGCTAAAATTAGAAGCCTACACTACTTGAGGCGCTTGTCTTATAAACCGTCAAAATCATCATCAGACACAGAGTCTGTGTACAATGCAACCGCAAGCATGACTGCAGCTTGGGTAAGCTAGAATGGTCAAAAATATCAGGGAAGATGTGGCACAGGCTTCAACACAAGCTGAAGAAGCCTACATGGAACTCTGTGTACATACCCACATTAACAGCCCACACTGAGGCCTGTACATCATGTCTAAACTGCTACTTTTAGCCATGCTGGTGAGGCTAAGGTTAGTGTGAATATGCCTACCTGAGCTGCAGTCACACACACTCTGTGTGAGTAAGGGCCTAAGTCCTGAGAAATGCTGAGCACTCACAACTCCCAGTGCCTTCAGTGGGACATCAGCACCTCTCAAGACCAGGCCCATTTATCTAGTGAATAATGATATGAAGATGGAAAGGAATTAATGAGATGTTTAAAAGCAGCGCTTGGAGAAGCAGAACACTAGTCAGTGAGAGAGAGAGAGAGAGAGAGAAGAGAGAGAGAGAGAGAGAGAGAGAGAGGTGTGTGTGTGTGTGTGTGTGTGTGTGTGTGTGTGTGTGTGTGAGAGAGAGAGAGAGAGAGAGAGAGAGACTGACTATTACAATTTATGGACACAAATGAAAGATTATGACTCGAAGGGGAAATCTCTCCCTGTGGTGAGGGCCTCTTACGTCCATGGTTTTGTGGTAGCAAAATAATAAAACTCTTTTAATTGGCTGTTGTCCAAACAGTGCAACAGAGCTAACCAAAATGTTTCAAAGCCAGACTATTACAAAATCAAAGCAATTTCTGAAATCCTTGGAACTTTGACAAATCAACTCTAATTTGTCCAAAATCAGTATTGTATCAGACTAGCCTCTACTACACATCCCAGAGCAAAAGGGTCACACAGTGGACAGTGCATAACTTAAGACATAGTTATGCACTCAGCATGGGGCCAGCGTGATCTGATGTCAGTTATATGGCGTAAATCGAGACACGGGATATTCACTGGTGTAAATGAGATCAGAATTTAACTAGGGATTAACATGGAGCATAGGGCTTTGAGGCAGCCCCCTGCTCTGGGCTGGATTTTACCCAGAGTAAATTAGGATTCTCTGGCAGCTGGCCCATAACCTTTAAACTTCTCTGGTTGATGAATTTAATGCACAAGACTTTTTTTTATAAGTAAACTCTCTTGGGCTGGAAACCAAGCTCCAACTCCTATTCCTTCTTCATGCCTCAATATTTTTGTTAAGCTGAATAAACGTAATGCATTGAACCAAGGGCTTTGAAGAGTAAACATAAATACACAGAATAACAACAATATAGTCTGACATATAGGATGTTTGTATTCTAAAATAAATTGATTTTGCCAGTCTCAACTGGCTAAATGATGGAGTAAGTTTAGTGTAAAGGATCCTTTATTACTACAAATTACTTTGAAAAGATGTCTGAAATGGACTAATTGCTTCTATTCTGTTTTGTTTTTAAATTCTGCTAAATAAAGAATATACAAGTATGAAACTACACATTCCAACACACACAGAATTAGCCTCTCTATTAAGCAGGTCAAAAGATCTCCAACATTTATGCAAACTGAAACAAATTAGAGGATTACCTGGAAATGCTCTAATTATCTGGCATAATCCTTCTCTTCTGCAAAGCAAGTGCTGAATCTCTGGGAGTGTATTTACCTGAAAATAATACAGAGATGCTCTCATGACTTCACCAGAAGATGCACTGTCTTTCACGAGCCCTGCACGTTTTCACATAGCATTTGCCAGGGCCACCTCATGTGTGAAATTCCTACTGATGTCAACATTGATTTATGTTCCCTTTTGCTGCTCACTGTGAGTGTGAAAATAGAATTCTGAGGTAGAAGCTTCTCCTACACAGCTACCACAAAGCAAGTTTCAGACTTTTTTTCCTCCTCCTGGATACTTTGATTCTGTCACCCCCACAGTTTTCACCTCCAAAGCTTCTTGCTCCTCTGTGTGCCTGTCAATCATCCTCATTCATAGCACTGGAAGAGCACATAGAGAGGAATGATGATCCAATGTTTAGGATCTTAGCCTGGGATGTGGAAGACCTATGCTAAGTTGTTGCTCTGCCACAGATTTCCCTTGTGACCTAGGGCAAGCACTTAGTTTCTTTGTGCCTCAGTTTTCCACCTAGGAATTAGGGATGATGTCACCTCACAGGTGTCTGAGGAGGATGAATACATTAAAGATACTGAGGTACTCAGAAACAAAGAAAATGGCATACTTATAAATACTTAAAATGGTCAGATGGATTCATAGGTTCTGTCAGCAGTCAAGTATTTATTATGGCACCTAGTGGAGAAATAAGGCTGAATATAAGGAGAAGGTTTCTAACCATCAGAGGAGAGAGATTCTTCCAGTAGGCAAGCAATGTAATTAGTTTTAAGAAGGAGTTTGGTACATTTATGAACAGAATTACACAATGAGGTTGCCTGTGATAGCAGGGGAGTGGACTCCATCACCCAGTAGGTACCTTCCACTCCTTCCACATTATTTCAAAGGCTTTAGGTATATTCGTCTCTAGTGCTCTGATTGCTAATAATTCTGTTATGCAGGCTGATGGCCCTAAGAATCAGTAACAACACAGCACAGAAAAACATATTCTGTGGGGTAATCATCCCATCGCTAAACAACTGTTGGCATACGGCATCCTGATGCTATGCCTGGCTCACAGAGGAACAAAACCACAGTCATGATACTGGATTCCAGTGTGATTTTACGTGGCTATTGATTTATCAGTAACACTACTCATGCTTCCCCCTATTGTAAACTACTTTGTTGCAGGTGGCGCATTAAAGCGCCCTGACATATATAATATTCCAGTCAGTATCACTACCACTAGTAAGATAATGGCTTTCAATAAAGCCAATTATAGATTCAGATGAATGATAGTGGGGACCACTCCTGTTCAGTTAAGCATCAAAACAATTTTGATACAGAAATGCTGCTCTTGGCAAAAGGCAGCTGACTCTTGCTAGCACTTGGCTTCTTCTCTAGGTGCGCCAGAAAGCACTGTTCTCCAAGAACATGTGCTGCAACAGAACAGAAGTTCAGTCCCTTGAAAGCCAGGTCAGTACATTAATTCCCTAAATATTGATTTAGCAATCTAACTGTGGTATTAAACTTTGAAAAGTGTGGTCAAATTATTATATAACCATGTGCATAATTCCCATTAATTTACGTACACAAGCCACTTAGCTCCGTTGACCTGAGGCATGGGAGGGGGGGGTCTTTTCCCAAAGATCTTCTGAGTAAACCAAGCAACTGTTTCCCTCATCTTCAGCTGTCATAGAACCACACAGTAGGCAGTCTAGAACCCTATTAGGCAAAAGCAGGGCAAAACCTATCATGCAGAGGTGGCTAGTACATCTTTCACTCACCATGACAGGTTAATTCTGAGCACGTTTTCCTGCCTCACTGTTGTAGAATGGATAGGACTCCCACAGTCATTTTTTACATTACTTTGTATGATCATATTTTTAAAATTTGGCAAATATAAGGGATTTCTGTACATATGTATTGCAAATCTAAATAAACAGTGCCAAACTGTTCACTGTGCTGTGTAGACATAAAGGGAGATACAGTCCCCACTTCAAGGAATTTACAATCAAAGGGCCTGAGCCCAGATTTTTTGAAGGTATTTAGGCACGTAGGTATTTAAGCAGATGGGCACCTACTGGGATTTTTAAAAGTATCTCGGTTCTTAACTGCCATGGCAAAACCCTATAGTGCAGAAGTTGCTGGGAGTTAGGCACCTAGGTGTTTTTAAAAATTGCATTAGGCACTTATCTGCACCTCTAGGCATATAAATACTTTTAAAAATCTGGCCCTTGGCCCTCAGAGTAGGCCAATGCCCAGGTGTAAAGTTACACATGTTGCAGGATGAAGATCCCAATCAGACAGTCAACATAATATACGTATGTACTGGGGTAATATGCCAGATGAAGAACTGTTCTTGAAACAGTGAATTTAGTTATATATTTCAAGGCCAGAATGGACCACTGTGAACATCTAGTCTGACCTCTTCAATGACACAGGCATTACAAAATAATTAATAAACCACACATTTTAAAAAAAATAATCCAGTCTTGATTTGATCATCACTAATAAGATTCATGGAAGAAATCCAGCTTTCAGAAGATCCCTTTACTGTTGTGCACCCTTAGTTTGGAGAATGCACTTTTGTGCCTGCAATTATTTGTGCAATTATTTTGAAATTATGACTCAATATAGGCCTATATTTTTATTTCCACAATTTTGCAGATGCAAATAACTGTGCAATTTCAGTCACTTACATGTCTGCACCTGCAAATTAAATAT
Source organism: Pelochelys cantorii (assembly GCA_032595735.1). Lineage (NCBI taxonomy): Eukaryota > Metazoa > Chordata > Testudines > Trionychidae > Pelochelys > Pelochelys cantorii. The sequence goes on along the minus strand of CM064326.1, from coordinate 304,929,909 downwards.
TTAATCAGGAATCTTGATGACTAAGTAACCTAACTTATGCCTGCAATTTGCAAAATTCAGGTGAAAAAGTGAGGGCCAATTATGGACCTCCTTAGAAGACTAGCTAATTTTGGCCTTGATGCTGCAATTGACCGTATATGTGTAGGCTGCTATTCCTATGCAAATGCAAAAGGATTCCAGAGCAGGCTCCACATGGTTGCAGCAGAACATCCACATGCTGTCAGTTGCAGAACCAAAGTCATTGTTTGGAGAGATGCTTGTATTAATGTTTGTAAAATGACAATGTTTATATATATTCCTAGAGACAATGCAGCCCATGCATAAGTGGCACAATCTCCATTTGTATATGGCTGAATAGATCCCAATCATTCTGAAACACTGCATGTATTTTCTAGCTGGTTTTTTACATTCCTAAAGTTTCTTCTCTCAGAGAAGCATTTGCTGCAATTTGCTTTTACTTCTATATTCCTTGAGATGCATGACAGTAGAATTCTGATTGTGGTATCAAGTCCATAAATTCAGATTAGACAAAAAGCAAAACATGACAACCAGCTGAAACAATTTTCAGTTCCTATGAATATCAAAATATTAAACCACATGCAAATTCAAAGCATTAAAACTTTGCTGTTGATCTCTGGATAGAACATCTACAAGAATGCAAATACAATATAAGATAAATATCCTGGAGTGGGCAGTGAACTTGGAAACACAGACCTGCTTTACAGTTTAATGAACCACAGTTTTAGGCCATAAATTGATAACTGAATACAATTTTTGTTAGTTGGTGCTAAACAAAAGATGACATGCCAATACTTTACCTTTTGGAACAATTCTAACTGATTGAAGCCATCTATTGGAAAGCAATCTGTATCATCAGTTTTGCTGGAAGATAAGCAAATCAGAAGATCCCAAGAGCTTAATTTGCCTATCAAAAGGAAGAGAAACATATTGAGAAAAATATTATAAAATTCCAGTCTCAATGGCGAAATCACGAGGACTAACAGACTTGTTAGAGTAGTAAATGTACTACAGTGGGTATGGCTACTCTGTGTTTTTTTCTGAATAAGGTATGCAAATTGCACTCATATTTGCATATCTTCTTCCATTTTTTTCTGGAAGAGGATTTTCTGATATTTGGCCCATCTACAGGGGGCCAAATGTCAGGGAAAAAACCCTCTTTCAGAAGCCCCCCACATACCTTGTTTTATGAGGAATAAGGGGGCTTCTGAAAGAGGGTTTCTTCCCGACATTTGGCTCTATGTAGATGGGCCAAATGTCAGAAAATCCTCTCCAGAAAAAAACCCGGAAGAATATATGCAAATGCAAGTAAAATTTGCATACCTTCTTCGAAAAAAGCCCCCACACCAGTGTAGCCGTACCCTAAGTGTGGTAGCAAAGGCGGGATGCTTTGCTTTTCTATCCAGCACCACAATTTTTTTTGGGGGGGGGAGGTTAGTTACTTGCAGGATTTGAACCAAATTCAAATCAAAGTTGATGCATTTGGAGGTTTACATAAGATTTCTCACAGCCCTGAAGCATTTGTCTAAGATGATGAAATTTATATGTTAAGGATAAGTAAGGTTTTAAATTGAGTAGTCCCCCCTCCTGCTTTAATCTGCTCCTTTTCCAGGTCCAGCTTCCCTGCATGTATAATTTTATGGCAGACTACACATAATCTCCCCAAATTCATTTTATTTGGCCGTTAGCTAATTTTAAGTGTTGCAAATAACGCTTCTACTGTTTTTGATTTGGCTGTAAGGTTCTGTGCAGAGGAAGCTGTTGGAAGCAGCAAGATGGTTTGCTAGACTAAAGTTCTGGAAACTGAGCAATGGATTGCCAGGATACAATTTGTCACCATCTCTGTTCCAGGACTGGTGTATAAAATCAAGCAAGTTACATTTAGAATATACCTTGACTATGCATAATTGATTTCCTTCTCCACTGGGAGACTGCGCCAGATGACTCCAGAATTTTGTTACCACTTAGCAGGAGAGCAACACTGGTGTCAGAAGTGGAATACTAGTTTTGGAAGAAGATAGGGCAGTAAGTTACATCAACTCACACTCCCTTACACAATGGAAGAGTGGGCCCTCGTACATCTAAGGGCAGTTCTACAGTACCACTTACATCGATCTAGCTTATGTCGCTTGGGGTGTGAAAAAGACACCACCATGAGAGACACAAGTTACAGTGATCTAAGCACTATCTATACTGTTGCTATGCACTTCTGCCTACATAGCTTCCACCTTTCACAGTGGTAGAATAATTACACTGAGGAGAGAGCATTCTTCCACTGGCATAAAGCGTAAGTGCAGCTGCACTAATTTAGCTCTTCTAGTGTAGACCTGCCCTAAGTGAAAGTTGTCTAACTTATGCCACCATATGCATCATCTCTGCATTTGGTCCTTTGAGTATTGTTAGACATGCACCTCAGGTTTTGGCATGTTTTCGCTCACAGATATTGTGAGCAATTTACACTGGCCCAGTCTCTTTAAAACAACCATATTAGCCAACCCCTGCTAAATACACAGGAGCAGAGAATGAGTAAATGGATAAGAACCTGATGTACTGGAAGCCAGACAGAAACAAGAATCTCAGAAGGGCAGACTAGCTGGTGAAGTCAGAAGGTAGAAATTAAAGTCAGAGTTGGCTTAATTCCATTTGGGATTGAACTCTTGGTAACTACTGTGTTGCTGGTTAGTTTTTGTTCCTACTTCTACAGCTGGAAAGATTAAATATATTTGATTTCATGCTTACCAGTCTTTAGGACTATTTGGAGGATTTGGGAGAAGGCTAATGAGATGGCCCAAATTTAGTATAAAGTAAGTGTGTAGAATATGCATCTATGATTGTAAAGCAACAAGTATCTTTTATTTTTTGTGAATGGGCTACAAAGCTGAAGAGCTCTGGTTTTACTGATGTTGCAACAACATGTTGGAGAATGCATACTGGAGAATGACACTATATCTACTTCAGGAAAACAAATAATGCTATACTAAAATGCATTAAAGGTAAATGAAATCTGAATATGACGGACTTGAAAGTGCCCCTTTATGAAACAAAAAACATTAAGTAGATACAATAGGGACATATATAACTAACACACAAAATCTCAGAGAATGAAAAACTTGCTAAGAATACTTTGATTTAGAGCAAAACATTGACAGCATTCATAATCAATACTGTGGTGTTCACCTGTCATAATTATCAGATCAGCCCAGTGTTAAATCTCTGACTGATAAACACATTTTAATGAATCATTATAAATGAATAGAAAGCATAATGTCTGGATGTATGAGAACTGAGAAGGATGGAGCAGGATTTACCATATCTCTGATGAAGTTCATCTTCTCTTCTCTGGATATTGCTACCTTTTCTGGCCAGGGGTGAGTTTGATCCCTGGCTCAAAAGGGTACTATTGTGCAAAATGTTTGCCTTTACGACACATCAAACTGAGTGGCATATATTTATAAACAAACAAAATAGATTCAGACCAGGATATCCCCAACCATACTCATTTCTAACCCTGCTGCCTAGGAACAGAGTTTTGACATATAAGGACAATTCTTCAGGCTCAGCTGGGCTTCTGTTTTGTATTCCTGCCATTATTTATGTTTGCAGTGAGAATAATTAGACATCTAAGCACACATTGCTTCAAAGCAATCAGCACTGGAAAAGGACCTACCTATAGGAGTACACAGTACTCTCCCAAAAGGGTGGCTATTTAATGCTGCATCTCGGCTTCAGACCAAAAGGTGATGGTGATATTGGCCCTTCATATACACCAGCGGTTGGGAACCGTTTTTGAGTCAGGAGCTGCTCACCCACAGAAAAATCAGCCTGGGGCCACACACAAATGAGAAGCAAACAACAACAACAAAACAAAAAACCCTCACTGATGTGGCCTCTGACTAAGAAGAAGACTCCCCACATTTCCCTTGCACACTGGAGCCAAGAGAGACCCAGGCTAGTAGATTCTGTGTGCACCAGCCCCACGGTGAGGTGGCGAGGGGCTGGATCCTGAGCACCAATGCTGGGAAGGAGAGCCCTGAGCTTCAGGGGCTGCATCCAGGCAAGCCGGGGGCTGCATCCAGCACTCAGGCCTGAAGTTCCCCACCCTTAATATACACCAATAAATCTAATCAGCTACAGTTTAACAAGGAATTTTTGTTTGTTTTTGAGTTGCTTCACCCCAGACCAGAATCCAATATGAACACTCATTGGTTACAAATTATCCTGTGTCACCCCTAATGCGTGCAAACAAGATGTGCAGTGTACTACAAAACCATAGATTCACTCCAATGTTGTAAGGGGTTATTATGATAATTTTTATTACAGTAACATTCACGTGTCCCATTCAGGATAGAGCCCCATATGGTAGGAATTGTACAAACACACAGGAAGACACAGACCCTGCCTCAGAAATTGCAATGTAATTCAAAGCAAGACAATGTGTAAGTGTAATAAGCAACCCAGGCTACATTTAGACTGCAAGCTTCTCTTGGAAGAAGCTTTTCCAGAAGAGATCTTCCAGAAAAACATTTTTCGAAAGAGCACATCTACACAGCAAAAGGGCAATGAAAAAGTGATCTGATTTTTCGAAAGATAGCACCCACATTGATTGGATGCTAGCTTGCATATCAGTTGGGATTACTGTGGATGGAGTGTTCATCAGGGCACCTGTGTTTTTTCCTGGAGGCCTCATCTTTCAAAAAAACACTCTCTTCTGCGTCCATGCACACGTTTTTCAAAAAAAAAAACTTTCGGAAAAAGACTTCTTTCTTGTAGAAAGAGGTTTACCGCTGTCGGAAAAACCCCTCCGTTCTTTCGACTTTCTGTTGAAAGAACGCAATAGCAGTGTAGACATACCCCCAGGCAAAGAAGGAAGGAACGAGAAATGTAACAGTAATAAGATCCCATGTTACACAGAGGCCAACTTTGTGCATAACGTTGATATTTCCCAATCGTTTAAACAAATGAATATTAACAACCCACACAATAGCCCTCTTTCTAACCACTATCCTGTGGCAATTTCCTGTAGGCATCACAGTTTCAGTGGTTCTGAGAGACTCAAAGGAGAGGATTCAAAAAGATATTTAACTTTTTAATCATTTAAAATCTATGTAAGACTGAAGAACAACAAAGCTACTGATGATTTGTATAAAGCTTTTCTTCTTCAAAAGGCTTTATGTATTTTTGGCCAAATCCTGCTTGCCTCATTAAACTGATTTCAATGGGGCTACTTGCATAGGATGAGCAGCTTTTGGCATGTTAACTAGTAATGGAATGCATGCATCTGTAAGAGTGACTGCATTGACGGGGGCAGCAAAGCTCGCATTGCATTTATATCAGTATAGGCTTGTCTCATCACAGAAGGGCTCGTCTAATTACAGAAGTAGCACCATTTTAGCTAGAGGTGTGATGCAGCACCCACTTAAACTAGTGCAACTGTGAATGGACATTCTTCATCACTTTCAGTCTGGCTTATGGCTGTGTAGCTTGACTTCTGTTTAACAAGGACAAGCTAAACTGCTCTAAGGCAAATTGTAAACAGATGTAAAAGTGACCCCCCCCCCCAACACAAAGTTGCACCAGTTTAATTACACTGTTATAGCATCACACTTTTAGTTCAACGAGCACAAGTTTGTGCATAGAGCTGGCTCAGAAGGTCTTATTAATTCAGCCCCAAATCTAACAAGGTGTTAAATACCCTCAGTTCCCATAACTCTCCATTAGTGGGAGTTAAAGGTGTTCAGCACATGTTGAAATCAGCACAGATTGTTAATAAGTATTTACACCTTACAGTGAGTGCCGCCCTTTAATTGGTCTCATTTTTGCTGAGACAGGATGCCTGCTGTATAAAGCATAAGTCAATACAGTTGGACCTCCCTCGTCCGGCATCTTCGGGACCTCCCAACATGGCCCATGCTGAATTCCTGCCCCCTGCTAGGATTCCAGCCCGGCAATGCTGCTGCCTGCCCAGCTGTGGCTCTCCAGGCTGGTGCTCCCTAGCTGCCGCTGCCAGACCCTAAGCTCCACGGTCAGGGCTAGCGCTCCACAGCCTCTGCCAGACTCGAGCTCCATGGCTGGTGCTGGAGCTCCCTGGCTCCAGCCAGAGCTCTGAGATTGCTGCCGACCTGTGCTACTCCCAGTCACAGGGGGCAGAACTTTCCACTGTGTTGCCCACCCCTCCACACGGGGCTCCCAGCTGAGTCACCGCTCCCTCTCTGCAACACTCCTGACCTATGGCCTGACCTCCCTATAACTTCTGAACCACTGATGTTGCTGGACCAGAGTGTCCCGGTTAAGGGAGGTCCAACCTGTACCTGCTTTCCAAAGAATCTTTTGTTGACATAGTATACAGATCCCAATTTTCAGCCAGAGAGTAGGTAGTAGTAAGATAATATTGTTCTCAGGAGTGTTGTACTGAGAAATGACCACTTGGAAGTGCTAAGATTGTCATTAAGCACAGATGTAAAAAGAACTAATCTAAGTAGAAAAATTAACAATCTTTGATCAAAAGAGCCTCTAGAGTGGAAGAAATATTACCCAGCTAGTGGAAAGAGCCAGGCAGACACCAATAAAAACATTAACATTTGCTTCAAAAGACTTCTGTAGAGTTTTGATTTCTGGTATCATAGGTCTAAGTGAACAAGAATATCAGATTCTGTCCTGTGAGAATATAATCATACTATTATTTTTAGGTAATTTTCCAAGCAAATCTGAACTTCATAAGACTTGAGAAGTCAGTGCTTTTCAGAAAAAATAATCTATGTAATTTGTGACATATTAAAACCCTATTGGATGTTTCCATACATATTTGACACTCTCTCTGTAAATAACTTTTGTTTTAGAATAATGCGTAATGGCGCCCTAAAAACTATAGATGATTCAAATCAAAATCCGCTATCTGTGTGGATGGCAGGGGATGAACTGAGCTGGCTCACAATAACTTCGTGCATAGATACATTCTTCTGGAGGTTGCCAGAACCTAAGCACCTAAAAGTTTTTCTCTTCTGGGGTAGGGCTCAGATCTACAGCAAAATCAACACACAAAGGGGTGGACAGACAACTACTCAAGCCCTTCAACTGGTGTACTTACCAGATAGGGTTACTGAGGGACTGCATTACTGTTTTCCTTCCTGCCTTCAGGTTATGTGGTAGACAAGACAGCAACATAAACCCCAATTACTTTGTTTATGGGATTCAAGTGAAGAATTTCTCTGGGATACAGGACTGTCCATGTTTGAAGTAGTGTTGCCCACTTTCTACTCTCACAAAAATGAACAATCCTGCTCCTCCTCTGTCCATTCTTTGAGGTCCTGCCACCTGCTCACACCTGCCATCACTAACTCGCTCATTTTCACCAGGCTGGGGCAGGGGGCTCACATTCGGAGAGTGTGAGGGCTCTTGCTGGGGGTGCAGGTTCTAGGGTTGGGCTGGAGATAAAGGTTTTGGGGTATAGGAGGGTGTTCCAGGTTGGGATTATGGGGTTTGGAAGATGAGGGGGAGCTGGGTCAGGGAGTTAGGGTGCAGGTGTGTTAAGATTCTGGCTGGGGGTGAGGGCTCTGGTATGAGGACAGGAATGAGGGATTTGGGGTGCAGGAGGTGGCTCTGGGCTGGGATTGAAGGATTCAGAGGGCAGGAGGTTGAGGTGCAGGAGGGAGGTCAAGGCTTCTCCAGATGGTGTTTACCTTACGCAGTTCCTGGAAGCAGCTGCATGTCCCCCACCTAACTCCTAGGCAGAGGCATAAGCAGACAGCTGTGTGTGCTGCCCCGTCAGCAGGTGCTGCTCCCGAAGCTCCCATTGGCTGCAATTCCCAGTCAATGGAAGCTGCATAGTGGTGCTTGGGGTGGGGGCAGCGTGTGGAGTCCCCAGCTGCTTCTACATACAGGAGCTGGAGGGCGGATGTGCTGCTGCTTCCAGGAACATGTGTCACCAAGACAGGCAGAGAGACTGCCTTAGCCTCACTGTGATGCCAACCAATCTTGAAGGGCCTGGTCAGCGGTGCTTCCTGGAGCCACCAGGGTCCTTTTTTGACTGTAGTAAGTTAAAGGCTCAGCAATATAAAAACAGCAGGCCTGAAATCTAGTAAGCAAAACTTTGGCTCAGTAGAACTGCAAGCAGAAAAATAGGCTTGGCTAAAGAGAAATAGTATAAGCCAGGTCAATCATAAAGAATGCCAAAAGGTACCAGGTACCAAGCACAGGCTATAGGTACGTTTCAGAGGGGTTATAACAAAGCACCTTGCTAAAAACATCTTGGTATGAACTGCCTCCCCAAAAATAAAGTTCATACCAACTTAGGTTCAGGACTGAGTCAAAGTTAACAGCATGTAGGGTTGCCAGATGGTTTAACCAAAAATACCAACCCCACACAGAAAAAAAACACCAGGGAAAAAATTCGGGGGGGGGGGGGGAGGAGGGAGACCAAAGTTGTTGAGCAAAAAAAAAAATTTAAATTAAATTAAATAATAAAACAGCTTTAAAACAGTATGGCCCCTTTCAGAGTGCATGCAGAGTCAGAATAGGGATAGGAACAGGGGAGCAGTTGAGCACTAAGACAGAGGGAAGGCATTGCTTCCCCTTGGTCTTTAGGCTTTTGGCCGGCAGCCATTTTGTTTTCTTGATCAAGCCAGAACGCAGCTTCCCTGCGGAACCAGGTAAGCAGGGGATCCGGTGCTGGGGGGGGGGGGGGAGGGAGGTCGGGGGCTGTGCCCAATTGCCTAGTGGGTCATAGGGTTGCCAGGTGTCTGGTATTTTCGCCTCCTGGCCGGGAAAAAAAAAATCAGAAAATACCGGACATTTTAGGTGTCCGGTATTTTCTGATTTTTTTTTTACCGGATAGGAGGCTAAAATACCGGACTGTCTGAGTCAATACTGGACACCTGGCAACCCTAACAGCATGATGAATAGTACGTAAACCACCCTTCTGTGAGGTATGGGGAGGTAACCAGGTAACAGAGGGTGGCAACCTAATATGTTAGAAGTAATGTGTAACTTGTTTGTACCTGTGTATAAAAGTGCAGCCCAAATGGTAATTGCTGACTGACCATGGGGAGAAAAAGGGGACTGAAAATCCAGGGTGCTTAGTGGGTGTTAATCCATTGCCACGGCTTACATAAGGTGTAGTGGTACAACGGTGAGTCTGTTCATTAACAACTATTATTGAATGTCGTTTTGCAATAAACCTGCATAGGTAATTTCAATCCTTATGTAATTTGAGGTTTCTGGGGGAAGTCTGTTGTGTTAATTAATTGCACATAGTTAATGCACTAAACAGAGAAGCAAATACATACATGCATACAGCCGAAAGTTTATCATCATTGATAGAGCAGGGGACCTGACAGAAACCCATCGGGACACATTCTGAATCCTGACTGACGACACTGGTGACCCCAACCGCTATTTTTTTTCCAAAGTTCAAAAAGGTTTCAGTTACAAACATATGTACATATATTTCTGCCTCAACAAATAATGCAATTGCAAACAAAAACATTTCTTTTTATTAATAAAAATTTTTAACTTTTTAAATTTTTTAATTCAAACAAAAATGTAAGAGAAAACTTCAACAATAAGGTTAAGGTAATATTAACAAAATGTCAATTTTTGTATGCATTTTTATAAACTTATTTTTACTTTTAAATGCAACTGTAAAAATGACATAGCAATAATGTATAAAGCTAACCAAACTTTTTCAGCAGGTTTCCACCTTGGACTCCCAGACATAATAAAGCATCATGTTTAATACCCTCAAAGTACTTATATACACCTGTTTTAAAAATTCATTTTAATTTAAATTCTATTTTCTTTTATATTATTTTAAAGGAAAGTAGTAATCATTAACTTTTGTGCTTTTAAACAGTTAACAAAAATGAAATTGGCATCACAAGCAAGTTAGCGTTAAAAAGCTTGGTAAAAATTAAGTTACTAACACTTTTGCTCAAAGTGTTTAGCAAGGAAAAGCAATACACCTTCTCATGAAACACTGTAAGTATCTATTTTAGCAGTTAAGCATTATATTTACTATAAAATATTAATAATATACTTCAAGTAAAAATGAATGTTAATATAACAATTGCAAAAGTTTAGTTTGTATTATAAAAGACTTGGTCCCTATTATATTATAAACAAACTAAACTAACCTGTTTATTAAATTTGGGTTACTAAAAACAAAATAAAAGTAAAACAAACAAAACTTTTATAATGTTAACTAACTGAAGTTGTTTAAGTTTTCATCCTACAAACTAAAAACATCAGAAAATATTATACCACAAACACACCAAAAAATAACAGTATACAGTGAAGAAATGAAGTGCTTTATAAATAAAAAACTGTTCGCCTTAATCTCCCATATATGGACAATTAAGTTGGCAATCAGACATTTCTATAAAAAAAACAGACTCCTGGCTGCCCTAGTTTGAAGACATACACAGTGTAGTTTCTACTGAATTCAGTCCAGTGAAAATTATCCATTTCTGGTTTGGGTAGCCTGCCTGTATCCTTTTTACCAGGCCTGCACAACATGTGGCCCAAGGGCTGCATGCAGCCCACAGGGGCTCACTGTGCGGCCTGTGACAACTACAGGTGGTGTGGCTCCATCTGATCCACCGGCTGGGCGGAGGAGTGGAGCGCCGCCGGAGAGGGGGAAGTGTGGCGATTCTCGCTGCCGGGCTGCCTGCATTTTTGTTTTTTGGGTTTTTTTGCTCAACAAACATTTTTAGCCGTATGTTTGGTATTTTTTGGGAGAGCATCCCTACTTGCGGCCCGCAGCTGTTTTCTTTGGAGTAATATGGCCCTCGTCACTTTCCGAGTTGTGCAAGCCTGCTTTTTACAAAGACTTTTAAAGCCATTTGTTGAATTGCAGATTTTCCCACTGTTGCTAGCCTAGTCTTTTTATTTTGTTTTCTGTTCTTGATCTTCCTTCTGAAGAATTTCCTCTGAAGAGCTTTTTCACACCTAGGTGAACTGTCCCCTTGAATAAGTTCTAACTTAGGGGAATTCCTGCTTTCCAAATGAATATATTTAAATTTGATACCTGCAATTAGATGTCTGCAGCATTTTCAACTCAAATTTCACTACAGTGACCATAAAGAAATGATTGTTGTTATTTCAGTTGTGGCAACTAGGAAATTAGCCTGAGGGAACACTATGAGGTTTTTAGTTATTGTTGTTAGCATTCCAGGTGCCAGCTGAGACTTTAACCATGCTCAATTCTCTTTCATGATTTCACATCTGATTTGTTAATACTCATTATGGACTTCTATAAGGCAATGTTCTAGTACAACTGAAATAGCTAACTCAGCTCTAAATGCCATCTATGTACCTGTTAACCCAGGCTGAAGTGTTCTGACTGGAAGGAGAGCACTCTTTAGAAGAGGCTAAAGTACCTGGATGCTGCAGACTAAGCTGCTTTGCATGCCCTGGAATGGAGAAAGAGGGCATAAAGAGTCTTCTTACTTCCCAGGGAGCATGGTTTCTGCCAAGCCCTCACTGTAACTCTTCCTGCACTTGTGGATTATCATGAGTGGTGCTTGGTTCCAACATCTCCTTGTCCCCCCACCTACCTGATCTGGTGTCAGAGGACGTACTGCACTTGGTATAGGACTGGCACAGATTACTTACTCCCCCAGAGCAAGGGGATTCACAAGTCACCTGCTGCAGAACATCTCTATAGCGACTCTTGTTCTGGACTTCTGGCAAAGCCACAGCTGAGTCCAGTTGAGGGACTTGGGCTTGGACCCTAGTTCTTCTCTGTCCCAAACCATTACCGTTATCATATGACCCATGAATTTTCATATTCAGCAAATGATTCTTCTGAGCTGTAACTTCCAGCATGGACTAATCTGTGAACTCACTGTGATACATTAAGACGATGCAAAAATATTTTGAGAGCTGTAGAGGAATTTAATCACAAATAAAAGGCAAATATACAACACTGAACCACTGGCAAAGACATCAGGGCAAGCCAAACACTCAGTTCTGCTATTCCACTTCTGTCCTGACACTAAGCACCTTCAGATTACTGTGGAATGCTCTTAGTATATTGACATTCCCAGTATACTTTCTCCATGGCATATATCAATAAAACACTATTCTCCAGAAAGAAACTAGTGATTCAGCACACTATACTTTAGCTAAAAAGGCGGCTTTCCACCCCAAACTCCTCATCCATGTAGGTGTAAAATGCTTCATTTTAGGATTTAAACCCAGATGCTGCAACACGAGCTCACCTTATAATTCACTAAGACCACAGAAGTCATGTAAGGATTACTCACGTGCAGAAGTGTTGCAGGATTGTGCCCTTGGCCTTCTTCTTCAGGACACAAATTCCATCTGTCTTTTGAGAGATGACTCATAAGCAACACATAGTTAAGGCTGCCTGACAGTTCCCTGGCAGTACCTTGTTTTCAGTTGCTTAAATCTTTGCCAAGTTTTAACCATTTTGAGCAGATAGCCTCTAGGTCAGGTAGTCACTTTCAAGCTATAAGATTAGCTTTGAAGATCCCTGATTAGTGCTCCAGACTGCTTTTCCAGAGACCTGGTATGATTTTCAGTCTCATCTCTTGCTAAACCAATAGGGCCTGGAACTGCTGCAGGTAGCGCACTACTGCCCATCCCTGTGCTGTGATCCCTCTGGCTACTTACTTGAGTGGCACTGAAATGCATCCCTCCAGTTCTCCTTACAACAGGAATCAGAAGAACTGAGGCCCAGTCTACGCATGAATATCCACTTGCCGAAGTGGCATAGTTAAACTGACCTAAGTTCCCTAGAATTGTATTAGGTTGACAGAAAAGTTATTCGGTCAACTTAACTAGCGCCTCTTGGGGAGATGAATTATCTACACTGACAGGAGAATCCCTCCCAATGGCATAGGGAGTGTCTACACTGAAGTACTACAGCAGTGCAGCTGCAGTGTCATACCTGTGCTGCTGTAGCATTTTAACTGTAGACGAGCTATTAAAAGGCTTGATCTTAGCTTAGGTGAGGGAATTAGTGGGGCGGGGGGCCAGGGGAAGGAAGGGGAGAGAAAGTGCTGCAACACCTCTGGGCTCCCAGCTTCTGCCTTCCCACCTGAAGTAGCCATCTGCTGGCCCCACCAGCTGGCTCTGCTGCCAGCCCTCCCCCCCCACACACACAAGGAAGGGCTCTGTTGCCATCCTTGCATGATGGGGTCCTGGCTACCATCCCACACACAAGGTCCCATCTGACACCCTTCTGCTGGGGCTCTGCTCCTGGCCTCAGCTGGGGGAGGATTTAAGGGGACTGGATTCAGCACCCCCCCCACTCTTAAAAATGTTCCCATGTCACTAGATCTTAGTGTCAGTGATGGTAATGATTTGCACCTGACTTCAATGGTAAATGGAAGAGGCCCCAAAGATGAGAAAACTGCACCTCCCTGAGAGTACAGCAGCTGTTTCAGTGATAAGGAACATCCACAGTTTGCGGGATGTGGGGGGGGAAGGGAGGAGGTTATTCATATATATTCTCTTAATTTTGATTTGCTTAAAAACAAACAGCTGGCTACTTTATCCGTTTTACAAGAAGCCAAGATAGTATAAAATGGTTTGTGACAACCCTAGGTTATGGTTGTGTAGATATATACATATATAAACAAACAATATATAAATATTAAATAACTAGCCAATTAGCCCATCATAAGATGGGATTTTCAGGTCTCTCCACGTTGGTCTTCTCTCCTGAGCCTCCGGTCTCTCGCTCCATCTCTCTCTCTCTCTCTCTCTCCTCCTCCTACTGCCTCCCCATCTCTCTCTCAGCTCTCCTCCACCTTCTGCCTCTCTCGCCTTCTGCCTCTCTCCATCTGTTTCTTTCTCTTCTCCCCCTCCTGCCTCTCACTCTCCCTTTCTCTTCTTCTCCTCCTCCTGCCTCTCTCTCCACTCTGTGTCTCCCCACTCCCCTTCCCCTCCCACCGTGGCGCTCGGCTGAGTGCTGCGCCGCTCAGCCGGGCCACCACGGGGGAGCAAGCAGCACAAGCGGCAGTTTGGGCTCCCCTGTGGGGGCCCGGCTGAGCGCACAGCACTCAGCCGAGCACCACGGCGGGAGGGGAAGGGGCGGGGCAGTGACGTACATGGCCAGGGGGCGGGGCCGTGTACATCACCGCCCCACTCCTTTCCCCTCCTACCGTGGTGCTCGGCTGAGTGTTGCATGCTCAGCCGGGCTGCCGCAGGGGAGCCCAAACGGCCACTTGCACCCCAGCGGTGGCCCAACTCAGTGGCACAGCACTCAGCCGAGCACCACGGCGGGAGCGGAAGGGGGGTCGGGGCGGTGATGTACACGGCCCTGACCCCTGGCTGTGTATGTCACTGCCCCGCCCCGCTTCCCCTCCCACTGTGGCACTCGGCTGAGTTCTGTGCCGCTCAGCTGGGCCGTGGCAGGGGAGCAAGCAGCGGCAAGCGGCTGTTTGGGGTCCGCAGTCCCCATGCAGTACCTCCGTGCTGCATGGGGAGTGCAGACGCCAAACAGCTGCTTGCCACCGCTTGCTCCCCCGCCGCGGCCCAGCTGAGCGGTGCAGAATTCAGCTAAGCACCACGGTGGGAGGCAAGAGCACCCGCCAGAGGCGAGTCTGTAATGCTACAGCGTTACAGACTCTCAGACATTGGGCTACTATATATATGATAGTAAAATTAGCCTAGAAGAATTTTTAATGAAACTTAGGTATTGATCTTTCTCCTATGGAGATAAATTAGAAAACTGCCAATGATTCAAATGGTGCAAGGAAGAACTGACTTTGCCAATATTTCCTTCGTAGTATCTCATCTGGGTTATAATATTTATGTTGTAAATCAGGTGATCTTCAAACTCACTAAATGCGTGCAGGCAACTAGTCAGACTGCTAGCTCCTGCTGTTTGGGTCACCACCCAAATCTATGTTTTACTATTTGTTGTGGATTTTCTTCATATTTGGACAACTGCAGAATTTCCAGACACTGATTCTCTTTTCCACTTCAGTGCCAGATGAAAGAGATGTGTTTTCATTCTCAACTTCCAGTCATTTCTGGAAGAATAACTGCTAGATTTATAAAGGCAGACGGAACATTTAGTTTTATATTGAAGGACTGACTTTCTGAAAAGGCCCCAATGATAGCTTAATTGTGCTTGTAAAATTGAAGAGTGGGTTGAAATGCTTTCAAATAAGATGCAAAATATCTAGAAATCTGTCTAATTTTTGCTTATTTTATGTTGCAGTACTAACAATTAGAAGCATGTCAAATCAATCTCCTAGATTTTAAAGAAACATGAGATTCAGCAAACATCGTGATTTGTTCCTAAGAAAAGAAAAGAACATGCTGTCTTTCATTCCCATTATACACAAACATCTTGTTTTCCAAACAGAATCCACAGAACTGTAGTTTAACTGTCAGACCAATAATGACTACGTCTGCCAGATTCATCCACAACTTTATGTAACACAGTAAAAAAGAACATTTCATTTAAACAAATGTTTGTGAAAGTTGTAGTTAAACATAAAATATCTTTTGTATATAATTATTCAGATAGTTTTAAAAGGCTTACTAATCATTGCCATATAAATTTGGTGGTCCTAGCTCTTACAATTTGGAGGAGTTTTTGAACAAACAGACAGAAACTGAAAGAGAGACTGATTCCCTCAAATATATAGAAGATAAGGTTAATGTTGAAAAATACTCTTACAAAAGAACCTTAAAACACCAAACGGTCCATTTAGCCCAGTAGCCTGTCTCTGACAGAGGCCAGTGTCAGATGCTTTGGGCAGTTGGAGGTTTAGGGATACCCAGAACATGGAACTATGTCCCTCACCACCTTGGCTAATAGCCATTGGTGGAACTATTCTCCATGAACCTATATAATACTTGTTTTAATTCCCGCAGTTCCTGAACTCACCACAAGGGCCAGGAGCCATGAGGAACTCACCATGGGGCCCAGAAGCCAAGGAATTCACTGCAGCTGCCAGAAGCCAGGGGGAACTCACTGCCACTCCCCTCAGGCCAGGATGGGAAACACCCATGAATATGTGGAACTACAAATAGCAATTACAGAAATCATGAGTGTGTCCTGTACTTTTGATCTTCACAACATCTCTGTCAAAGAGTTTGTCAGATTGACTGTGTGTGGTGTGAAGTTCTTTCTTGCTTGCTTTCTGTCAACCTGCTTCCTATTAATGTTCCTTATGGTAACTGCAAGAGTAACTAACATTTCCCTATTCATTTTCTCCACATCATTAATAATTTTATAGGCATTTATCATATTTCCACTTTAGCTATCTCATTTCTAAGATTAAGAGTCCCCAGTCTTTTTGATTTCCTTTTGTATGGAAGCTGTTTCATACCCCTAATTATTTTTGTTGCCCTTCTCCACTCCTTTTCTAATACATCTTTTTTTGAGATGGGCTGACCAGCACTGCATGCAGTATTCAAGGTGGGGATGTACCATGAATTTATAGAATGGCATTATGATATTTTCTTTTTATTATCTATCCCTTTCCACATGGCTTCTAATATTCTGTTAGCTTTTTGACTGCCATTGCACATTGAGCAAATGTTTTCAGAGAACTATACACAATAACTCTCTTTCTTGAATGGTAATCACTAATTTAGATCAAATCATTTTGTATATATAGTTGGGATTATTTTTTCCAATGTGCATTACTTTGCATTTATTAGCATTTAATTTCACCTGCCACTTTGTCATCCAGTCATCACATTTAATAAATTCCCTTTGTAATTCTTCACAATCAGCATTGGATCTATCTTGAATAATTCTGTACTATCTGCAAATTTTGCCACCTCGCTGTGCTCCCTTTTTTCCAGATCATTTATAACTATGTTGAACAGCATGTATCCCAACACATGTCATTGGGGCCCTGTGCTATTTTAGTATGTTATGTTTTGTTGCAACTTTCTTACCATATTGCTACATTTATTAAATTCATCTTTACCCCCTTTACAAGGCTTTCACATAAATAGCACATTGTAGGTCACATGTATTTACACCATCTGGGCCTAATTTATCCCTTGTATAATTCAATTAATTTCAAGGGAGTCACACAACATGGCCCCCATATGTTTACTTGCTTTACAGTCTGGACAATGCTGTTTTTCATATTCTGCTAACATGGCCTAATTTATTTAAGTATTAATTTTAGGTGGTATATTCACACAGCTAAAAAACTGTAATTGTTTTTAAGCTATAACTCATCATAGAAATTATTACAGTATCAGCTCTGGGATGCACTCATGCATGTGATTAACTTTGGAATTTATATTCCAGGAAATATACATTGTTACTGTAACTGTGTTTTATTTTTCACTTGGTAAAATGCAATCTTCTCATACTTCCAAAATCAAGCAGTAAACATCTTCCTTTTTTATGGCCAATGTCTCATCTTATTTTTTTAAAAATTACTATTTTACAGAGGGTTTTTTTCACCCTATTTCAACAATGATCTACAGAAATGTTTTCAGTGTGGTTAAAGAAAGGACAGCATGTTCTGTTCATAATAAGCAAGGAAAATGAATATACTTTTGAAAAGTACACAGTATGCTAGTATAACTAGCATGATACTGCAGAATTCCATCAGACAGTTTTTATATTGGTATTTTAGGGACTAACCTGTCTCCTACTAAACTCAGTGGCAATACTTACACTGGCATAAGTAGTATGGGATCAGACTCACACTTAATAGAAGTTAGCGAACAGATGAGCAGTGAACAGATGAGCAGTGAACAGAAGACCAGCAGCAATATTAAAAGTGACTTAAAAGTGACAAAACATTATTTTTTTGGTTTTAATTACATTTTTCCTCAAATCATATTGAGCTTTCATTATAATGAAGTGAAGCAAATGTACCAAACCCTTAAATATGTTAGTAATTTGGTAAGATCTGATGGATGTTATTATAGCTCCATGAGACTTTTTTGTGCACTGAGTTTACAAAGTTCTTCTGCTGAAAGACAGAAGAAGAGTATACATTTGAAATGTATGTTTTTATTGGACAAATCTTTGTCAGGAATGCACAACGGATATTTTGCTTTAAGAAACTAATGTATTTTGTACACTATCAGATACGCTTTTAAGCCATTAGATAACTGAACCTGCAATGCTTTTGAGAAAAAATTCTTTTCCCAGAAACCTTAGAAGATTTTTATTTATTTAGACTATCACACACACACGCGCACACACATAGAGCCTCTTTGAGGCTAACTTCATTGTCATTATTTTGCACAATATTAAAATGACTCATTCATGTATGACAGAAGAGTGTGTGTGCTTTTATTGGCATGTTTGGCATGTTTATTTAACCTTACCTCAATGAGGTTGTTTACACTGCTAGAACTTGAGTTCAATTCACTTTAATTTTCTCAGATATTTTCTTATTTATAAAAGTTGAGCTTCTAGTGACCTCTTTAGTTCTGACGTTTCCTTTACCCTCCACGATAGCAAAAGAACAAAAAATCCAGTGTCTCGTTCCTGTTTCAAAAAAACTAAACTACTTCCTTAAGTGGGTTAGTCTTTGTAATTGAAAATGGCAACCAGATGTTTACAGCCGTTTTCCTATGGATCTTTTCTGTCTTTACAGATTTCACAAAAACGGATTGGTGGCTGGATTGTTCATTAGTAAAACACTGTTCTGAACAATACTATGAACAATTTAAAATAAAGAGTGAAGATTTGTCAATCCTGCCTACTGACAGTGATGTATTCTGAGCCCAGGAGGTAACTCTAATACTTTTAATCTATTTTATGCCCATGTTCTTCTACTCTTGGTACTATTTTAGGCCTGTTTTCATGCTGAAATGGTCCCTGTTTCAGAAAAGCATATGCACAAAACATTTGCATGCTGGCTACTTCCATTCTGGCCAGCTATACCCAATCTGCAGCTGCAGTACCAACATGCATTGTTAATGTGCAGAAACTGCCGCCAACTTGGGAAAAGGATGGGAGCATGTGGAGGAGCTTTCCATATGGCCTCCAGAACCACTTGCCTTTGGATTTGATCCCTTAATGTATTTGGCTTTAGAAGAAAGCTGTATATTGGTCCTTCTTTTGTCTACATACCAACTACTAAATCATAGCTAGTTCATTCCCTGTCCTAGAAATCAGCTGTACCTCTTTTAGAAACCACTGTGTGTTCCCTATCCTCCTCAGTTCTAATGTCAGTTTCCGCTTAATAAATTAAATTCCTAGCCCTCTTGCTGTTGACATAGCCTTGAAAATGTAAAGTGAGTACTATGGTAGGGAACTCGATATGGGTTATTCATGGTTCACTGATAGCCACCATGGGATGGTCTTGGGGGCTTGTGAAACCCACTGCTATACTTCTCTTGCCAGACTCAGCAGCTGCTGCAAAGGAAATACAAGTTGACCCTCCCTGGTCTGGCACGCTTGGGACCAGAATGATCCCAAAGAAGGGAATCTGCCGGACTAGGGGGGAGATGAGGCATCTGGGCTCTCCCAGGGCTCCCCTCCTGGCTGCTGCCCTGGGAAAACCAAAAGGTCTGACCTCCTGTGGCTCACCTGCCTGGGTCTGCTGCCCCCAGCTGACTCCCAGGGCTCTGGTCCCTGCCCCCGGCTCTGGGAACACGATGGCAGCTGTTGCTCCTGGGGTTCCCTGTGGAGGCGGGAAATAGGGAACTCCAGGAACAGCTGTTGCCACACAGAGCAGGGTTGGGAAGCTGCTCCTGCAGCTCTCTACCCCCAGGTTACTGATCCTCCATCCCAGCTGCTCCCAATCTCTGCAGTGGAGCTTTCTGGTCTAGCAACATCTGTGGTCCTGCTAGACTATGGATGTTGCCGGACCAGGGAGTCTGGGACGAGAGAAGTTCAACCTATACTGCACTGGTCATGCTGATGAAGCTAGTGCTTTTACAAGATTTCTCCCTGCTGCTGGCCAGATGTTTGCATAAGCTGGTTCCTCTGCTGAGCAGTTCAGGTGGCCAAGGTCCCAAGTAAGCAAAGCTCAGTAGCATGAGAGACAATCTAGAAGACTAAAATCGAGATGTAGAGCAAAGAACATGAATTTTAATCCCAGTTCTGACAACGTCTGTGGCATCAGTCAAGTTTTAGCTTTTGTTCGAGAGTCTCCATTTGTATAATGGAAACAATAACATTTGCCAACCACACAATGGTAATAATGTTGATAGCGGGATAAATAATATCATAAAGAGAGATGGGGAATTACTGCTACCTCATAGCCACAATGGCCTCCATGGCTTCAGCCAGAAAAGGGGGCAGACCAAAATTGTGGAAGCTTCACAATTTCATCACTTCCACCATCAGCATCAGCTCTGATCTTCCACAGCGTGGACTGCTCGCAGCAGAGTTTGTGTACAAAGTTGCTCTACATGGCCATTGAGGGTTTTCTTGAAACGGAAGAAAATACAAGGAAGAACTACAAGTTCACTGGAAGGCCAAAATTAGAAAAGAAGAAACATGGCAGACCTAACACAATTTGCAACATGGAAATTGTGAAGATATATACAGTGTAGAATCTCCACCGAATTACTCCAAATGAATAAATAAAATATGAAGCAGAAATTGATTTTGTTTGCAATGAATATCAAGATTCATTGAACCAAGAGGTAAATATCTATCAAAGCAAAGCTTAAGTTAATATTTGTCTTTCAGGGCAATAAATAACCAAAAAAGAAGGTCAATATATGAACTTATAGCAATCATTCCAAAAGCTGGGCTAGAATTTCACCTGCTATGGACACTCCTCAAAAAGTAAACTGAAGCCTTAGCTATAGTGTAAATGCCTTGCTGCAGCATTCCACTGCAAGGTATTTACACTAAGCCATAGCTTAGGTTTACTTTGTGAGGGGCATCCACAGTCAATTGTCTTGGTATTGTAAAGCGAGTATCCAGATAATATTATAAAGACCTCTGATCCTATTGAATACCAGAAGAAACATCACCATCTGCTCGAGAAACTCCCTGCTATAGCTCAAGACCAAATCTACACATATACACCCCCAGAGCCCAGACCAGGAGTATTCTATCTGCTGCACAAGATTCATAAACCTGGAAATCCCAGTCGTCCCATCATCTCAGGCATTGGCACTCTTACGTTATCCAGACTCTATGCTACCAGCACTCCTAGCTATCTTCAAGACACCACTGACTTCCTGAGGAAACTACAGAGCATCAGTAATCCTACTGAAAACACCATCCTGGCCACCATGGATTGCAGAAGCCCTTTACACCAACATTCCACATTAGGATGCACTACAAGCTGCCAGGAGCACTATCCCTGATGGCTGAGCTATGTGACTTTGTCCTCACCATAACCATTTCCAATTTGGGGACAATTTATACCTTCAAGTCAGCAGCACAGCTATGGGTAGCCACAGGGCCCCACAATATGCCAACATTTTTATGGCTGACCTGGAACAACATTTCTTCAGCTCCCATCCCCTAGCACTCCTCCTCTATTTACACTACATTGATGATTTCATCATATGGCCCCACAGGGAGGAGACCCTTGAAGAATTCTACAGGGATTTCAAAAATTTCTACCCCACTATCAGCCTCAGCCTGGACCAGTCCACACAAGACATCCACTTCCTTGACACTACAGTATAAATAAATGATGGTCACATAAGCACAACCCTATACCAGAAACTTACTGACCGCTATGCTTACCTATATGCCACTAGCTTGCATACAGGACACATCATGCGATCGTCTACAGCCAAGCCCTAAGATACAACCGGATCTTCTCCAGTCCCACAGACAGAGTCAAGCACTTACAAGAGCATTATCAAACATTCTTAAAACTTAAATACCCACCTCAGGAAGTGAGGAAACAGATTGACAGAGCCAAACAACTACCCAGAAGTCACCTACTTCAAGGCAGGCCTAATAAGGAAAACAACAGGACACCACTGGTCATCACCGATAGCCCCCAACTTAAATCTCTCCAGTGCATCATTGACAATCTACAACCTGTCCTGAAAAACGTCTTCCCACTTTCACAGACCTTGGGAGACAGTCCAATCCTCGCCTACATACAGCCCCCCAACCCTAAGCAAATACTTTCCAGCAGCCACACACCACACCATAGATATACTCACCCAGAAATGCGACAAATCCCATTGCCAACTCTGTCCACATATCTATACAAATTACACCATTGCAGACTTAACCACATAAGCCATAACATCAGGGCTCATCCTCTAAGGTGACATATGCCATCAAATATCAGCAATGCCCCTTTTCCATGTACATTGGCCAAATTAGACAGTCTGTGAAAAAGGCTTAATGGACACAAATCAGACATCAGGAATAGTAACACATATAAACCTGTAGGAGAACATTCAATAATGGGTTTAAAAGTAGCCATTAATCTACAAAGGAATTTTATCACCCAATTACAGAGGTAGACTGCTGAACTGGAGGTTGACATCATCGATTTGGGCTTCAATAAAGATATTAACTGGTTAATGTACTATAAAGGCAATTTCCCCTGCCTTTGATATTCATATTTGCACATCAAAAGCTATGAATGGGACACATCCAGCCTTACTCAATTAGCGTCATTAGTACTGGTCCTACAATTGACAGGTAAGTGCATGTAACTAATATCGATGTTATATATACTCTGGATTCTGTTATTTCTATTCCAACTCATCTGATGAAATGGGTTTTACCCAGGAAAGCTTATGATATTATATATTTCTTAGTCTCGAAGGTGCCACACGACTGCTCATTGTTTTTAAAATTACAGACCTGCTACTGTGAGATGCTGGTTCTAAACACAATTTGAGGCTGTGTCAAAAGTGACACTGCAGTCAGAGGCTGCTTCTCCAGTGTGAGTCAATCAGTAACTGAGGTAACTTACCTAAAGGAGATCTGGTTACAATGAAAAGTTCAGTACAGAGACTACCATGTGCCTGATTGACAGGCCAGGAAGGGCAGGGCCAGCCTTAGGCCGATTCAACCGATTTGGCCGAATCGGGCCCCGCACCTAAGGGGCCCTGCGCCCCTGAACCCGGAAGTGCCGGCGAGTTACTTTTCAGAGCCGGGGCCCTGCTCCAGCAATATGTGGAGCTGGGTCTCTTCCCCGGCTCTGCTTGGAGCAGGTCCTGGGCCCCCCCCGCCGGCCCCCCGACGCATCCTCCCACCCCACCCCCAGAGCGTCCCCCTTGGCCCCGAACCGTCTCTGCTGTGCACGGCTCTATGCGGCTCCCCATCGCCGGCTGCTGCTGCCATGTGCGGTGTTGCAGGTGGGCAGGGATATGCCCAGGCGTGATGTGACGTCACGGCCCGGGATTTTAAAACTCCTCGGAGGCACGTTGCGGGGCGTGGCCTGGCTCTGGGTTCGGACTCCCGGGCCTGAGTGCAGACTCTGGCCCCGCAAAGTGGAAGGCAGAAGGTAGGGAAGGGGCTTGTGCGGCGGGGGTGGGGGAGGGGAAGGGGTAAGGGCTTGTGCAGCAGGGGCAGGAGAGGGGCTTGGGCAGAGGCGGAGGGGGAGAAGGGACTTGGGTGGAGGGGGGGAAGGGGCTTGTGCGGAGGGGAAGGAGGAAATAAGGGGGGGCAGAGAGTGGTGAGGGGATGGGCATCAGGGAAAAAGAGGGCAAAGGGGGCAGAGGCAGTAAGGGAAGGGGGAGGCACCAGGAAGGTGCAGGGCTAAGGGAAGGTGCAGGTGCCAGGGGATTCTGGGGTGAAGCAGAAGGGCAGACACCTGCAGGGGAGGGACCAGCACCAGAGGAGAGGCGAAGGGCAGGTGTGTAGACGGAGGTGTTGGAAGAGGAGATGAGGAGGGGTAGCTCACTTGATCAGAGTGGGGCTACTGGAGGAGTGGGCACAGAGGGGAGTGAAGGGCTGGTGGAGGGGGGCAGGTCGCAGGAGGGCTGAGGGCAGTGAGAAGGGCAGGAGTCAGGACAGCAGAGGAGGGTGAGGAGTTGGGGGGGCAGCAGGCACCAGGGGAGATGATGGAGCAAGGAGAGGAAACATGGCAGCAGAGAGAAAAGGTAAAGGTTTAAAAATATTTATTAGTAACTTGGTATGCTGCACGGCCAGTTTGTTTGCGCCCCGTGGGGCAGTTTGGGTTTATGCGGGGATCAACATGTGGCCGGCGAGTGGGAGCCAAAACAAAAAAGTCGTTAGTGTAATGATCTTCTGTTGATATGCGTTTTAGTAGTTAAATTCTTAGACTGTCATTGCTCATGAAAAGTGCTGTCACATGGGTAGAAATCGGGTGAATATTACATTTTATTAATATCAGCAGAACTGACTTAAATGGGGCCTCTGTGTTGTGTAGTCTTGCCTTAATCTTTGTATTCATGCCTGTCCATGTGAGAGAAGCTATTTGTATGTATTTGCTTGCATATGCAACCATGCCTAAGTTGAGGCCCTCAGCATGTTCTGTAAGTATCAGTGTGGTCCCTGGGGCTTCCAAAGTTGAGTTGCCCTAGCTCATCCCTGACAGGTGTCTGTCTAACCTGGTCTTAAATATCTCCAGTGATGGAGATTTCACAGTCTCCCTAGGCAATTTATTCCAGTGTTTAACCACCCTGACAGGCAGGAAGTTTTTCCTAATGTCCAACCTAAACCTCTCTTGCTGCAATTTAAGCCCATTGCTTCTCATCCTAACCTCAGAGGCCAAGGAGAACAATTTTTCTTCCTCCTTCTTATGATACTCTTTTAGATACTTGAAAGCTGTTCTCATATCCCTTTTCGGTCTTCTCTTTTCCAAGGTAAACAAGGCCAATTCCTTCAGACTTGCCTCATACCTCATGTTCTCTAGACAATTCATCATTTGTGTTGATCTTCTCTGGACTTTCTCCAGTTTCTCCACGTTTCCTGAAATGTGGCGCCCAGAACTGGACATGATACTCTAGCTGGGGCCTAATGTAGATGGCTCATTCCCTGTCTAGGGGACGTGAGACTGGGTGGGTTAATTTCCAATCCTCCTGTTTATTCTTTTCCTAAGCCAGGAGGGCACGGTAGTTCTGATGGGGGCTCTGCAGGAAGGCAGCCCGCACTGCCCCCTGCCTGAAACCTTGTGCAAGTGTTAAACAGCTGTCCAGCCCACCCTAGAGGTGACTGTATTTCAGCATGCCTGAAGCAACACAGCACCAGCAATGGACAGGAGAATGGCTCCCAGGCATGGCTTGCTCATGACTGCTTCAGTCCCTTTGGATGGGCATCGCCTCTTTTCTTCCCTTCCCCTGCTTTGCAATGGGGCTGTAGATTCTGGAGGGAGAGGGGTGGAGGCAGGCAGAGATGTCTCCCTGCAGCAGATGTAGACACGTCGCTGTATTAATCATTCTCTCATTGAAGTTTTTAGCTTTGTATTGAGTCCTTTTACATGGAAACTTTGTATTACATCTTGGTAGAATAGTCCCGAGGACAAGTGAGGCAGAGACTGTCCCTGTGGGGTGAATGAGGTGGGAATGTATAAGGCGGAAGGTGAGCACCTCTGGGCAGTTGCAAAGGTTGGAGAGGGGATGGAAGCCAGATCCAAGATCAATGAGCCCTGGGAAGTGGGCCCATTGAAAGGAGACTGGACCTGTGGATGCCTTGGGGGTCAGCAGCAAGGGCCTGCTTTGGAGGTGAATGTGGCAGCATTGAGACACCACCCAGAAGCCGGCAGACACTAACTGCAGATTCATGGGACGGCTCTCACAGATCTTGCACATGCACAAGATGATAGATCTGCGGAGGGGGGGAGGCAGTGGCATAGCGAGGGGGCCGGAGCGGTCAGTTGCCCCTGGGCACCATGCTAGGGAGACTCCAATTTAATCCCATTCTGCTCCCCCCGTTATCCCTTCAGCTCACATGCTCCTACTCTGCCTGCCACCGGCAGCTGGAGCCTCCTCCCTGCCTCTCTGCTCCAAGCCCAACCCTCCTCCATCTCCACTGGAGGGTTAATGCATGTGGGAGCCCAGCCCGAAACTGTAGGGGGTGGGGGAAGATGCGGTACAAGTTCCCCTCAGCTGTGCACCAGGTTTGGGGCCATGCCACATGGCGGCGGGGGGGGGGGGGGAGGGAAGGGGCACAAATTTTTCCTTTGCCCCCAGGCGCATAACAACCTCGCTACGCCTCTGGTGGCACATTCAAACAAGCCACATGAACTGAGTACAGGTGCAGAACCCAAAATCCATTCTGCTCATGGGAGGAAACTCTTAGGCTATGTCTACACTGGCAGCATCTTGCGCAAGGGTTCTTGTGCAAGAAGTCTTGCGCAAGAACACGTCCACACTGCCATGTGTGAGCTGTGCTTTTGTACAAGAGCATCCATGGCAGTGTGGACGCTCTCTTGAGCAAGAAAGCTCCAATGGCCATTTTAGCCATAGGGGTTTCTTGCGCAAGAAATCCCTGCTGAGCGTCCACACTGCCCTCTTGCACAAGAGAGCTTACACCTGTTAGAAAAGAGTGTAGCTCTTGGGCAAGACGCCCTCTCTTACCACGCCGTACTGTAAATTTCCTTGCGCAAGAGCAGACAGGCAGTGTGGCTGCTCTGTGGGTTCTTGCGCAAGAAGCCGCGAGTGTAGACATAGCCTTAGAGGGAACACTTCCCCCCAGTCTCTCTGCCCCCAAGTTAATGTCACACACATTGGGTTAATGCAACTGCAGGACAGTTGCATGAGGGGGGATTGGTGGGGGCTAAACTAATCCCTGATGGTAGGACGATGGTGGGAAAAGTCCTTCGAGAGGGGTGACATGACACCTTTTACTTCTGGTCATGTGTCCATCTTGCCCCGAGTGTGTTGCCCCCAGAGGCCTGGCTAATGGGGGCCAGGGGGTGTGGCTAATGGGGCACCACCAAAAATTATACAAATCTGCCGGCCCCGGAGGAGGAGTGCATCGGCTGCCTGCACCACAGGCGGTGTGAGTTTAGCGCAGGGGGTGTGTGTGTGTGTTGGTGGGGGATTTTTTTGTGCTGTGGGTTTTTTTTTTTTTTTTTGCTCAACCAAAATTGCTGTGGGGCCCCGTTGAAATTGTTCGAATTGGGCCCCACACTTCCAAAAGCTGGCCCTGAGGAAGGGGAGCCCATTGTGGCAGACACATTGAACAAAACTAACATCCCACTGGAAATCAGATGGCAAATTCTGCCCCTCCTCAGCAGCCACAGAGCCATATGGAGCGAGAGCAGCAGTAAGCAGGAGCTTACTCAGAAAATGTGTATCCTTTACATTTGTAGGGGCTCATGCTGGGCTGGTACAGAAAGAAGATTTAAAGCAGTTCACTGTCAGGAACAGAATGGTGGGCTCCTGACTTCATGGATCACTGGCTATTCGCTTTCCATGGAGCTAGAGAAGCAGGGCTAACTGAAAAATTCTGACATGAAACCTTTTTTCCAATGGAAATGGGGGGTTTTGACTAAATGAGCACTTTTGCGGAAAGCAGTATCTGACAGATTTTTCATCTGAAATCCTTTAAAACCTGAAAAATGTTGTCCAAAACTCAGATATTGTATAGTTGCCAAAGACACTTTGATTTTTTGACAAAAAGCCAACATTTTCCACAAAAAGAATCCATTTTGCTACCTTTTATAGGAAGTAGACAGGGAGCTGGAGTGGTGACTGCCACTTGGTTATTGAAAAGAACTCTGGCGCTTACGGAGTTCCAGTTTGTCAGCTGTACTTGAACTTCACATGGGAGTATAATCTGCCCCCAAATTAATTATTAATCCATACAAAAAGTTAGGAATGTATTGTAGTAATTTTTCTCCATATGACTTCAGCTAGGCTTTGGCTCACAGCCAGCATAAACAAATCCTTAAGAAATCAATCTGAACTTTGAAAGATACATGAACAAGACAGACTTTTAAAATCTGAAACTGCACAAAATTAAAAACACCAGACCAAGGCACTAAATTATTACAGGCAATGAGGAGTAATTCTTTTTACAAATTTTTCCACAGTATTTGTGATATATATTTCTCAGTCTATTATCTGTATCTTTTTAATAGTGCCTCCAAGGAACATATTTTAATAAAGTATAGCAGTCTGGTTAGGAAAATGTTATGATGCAATATAATTCAAAATAGCCTTCTCCAGAATACAGTGTACAGTTCTACACCACACAAAATACTAGAAAACATAAGCAAGAGAAAAATAATTCCAATTATAACTTCATCGGCTTGAGCAAAAGGTCATCTGTTTGGAATGCAAACACATTATTTTCCTTAAAAAAAAAACCAAAAAAACATTACCTTAAAGCTAGGAATGTATTCAGTCCTGGAAGCAGTTAAAACAATCTATGCTGCTCTGTAATGGAATTAGAAGGATCTTTATATTAAACTGCGGTTTGTTCCTTTTATTCTATACAGCTAGCAGGTAAGTCTGGATGGTGATAGAAGTGTATAAAATCTTTTGCTATTTTTATTCCCATTACTGGAAAAAATAGTGCAGGGATTATTGGCAAAGGATGTAAAAATATAGCTTTCTACAGAAATCTGAAATCTGCAGACAATCTGTTTACCAGTTACAAACCTCCACTGCAGAAATTTAACTCTGAATTAACTAGTGGCCACCACAACACAATGTGGCACAGTGAGATGTTTTAAGTGAACCTTGCTCCCTCTGCCAGTTAAGCCAAAAAAAGTATGTCATGGATGTACTGTACATGATCCCCAGAGAATGGCATGTTGGCTGCATTGCACATCTCATTGTAGCTAAATCCATCTGGCATCAGTGCGGGCTGCAGAAGTGTTGTGTCTTGTCACTGAAGTGATGTGTATTGATGGCAGATAGTGAGTGGGAGATGTCAGAGATGAGAAAACAGATTTTTTTTAAAAGAGAAGCATGGACAGTGCTTCATATTTTAATGCATGAGGTGACTCACCAGGGAAAATGTACACACCTTACTTTCTAAAAACATCTTTAAAACTTCCCACTAAAACTAAAAAAAAAGAGGCAATTTCCTGTGTTAAGTACAGTGAGTTGTGAGAAGCCCCACAGAACATACAGAATAATTTTCATGTTATGAATGTTTAAACACAATTGAGATTCATTAAATAATAAAGTAACATTGAGATATCTAATAACCACAGGAAGTTTCAGCAAGTATGAATGACATGAATATAATTATTCTTTACAATAAGGAACAACAAGCCACATCATAAAAAATATCAGAACTGTCATTTTCTTCCATTGACAAAGTGCTGGGCTGTCTCTTTTTATCAATTTTCTCCAGCTGCTACTCTGGCTTCCTACAAAATACAGATTGAAGACTAAAATCTTGATCCTTATCTTGAAGGCCATCAGTGGCCTGGGTCCCACACACCTAAAAGACCATAGAAATGTCCAAGCTGAAGACTGACTGTCAACCCCTCAGGCACAAAACCCCCCACCATTCACGCCACATGCAACTTGCATTTCTTCGACATTGCCATCTCTAACAAACACATGAACAGCATGTACATTTAAAAACCAAACAAAAAATCCTACCAAAACAGAAAAACTACACTGCACACGCAGTTCTCCTGGGGAGGTGATAACCGCACCTGACAGAGGTTAGTCTTGACACTTAATGTTTTAATGGAAAGCACTATGGGCATGTCTACACTAGGATATTAGTTCAAAACAACTAAATTTGAAATAACTCCCAAAATAACAAAATCAAAATAACGTGTCCCCGCTATGGGAGAGCCTAGAAATTAGTCCAAGGCAGGCTCCGTTATTATGGATGTGCTACCTCAACTTAGTGCCCCAGAAAACTCTGGGGAGTAAATACTTCAAATAACTCTGGGCAGTAGTTATTTTGAAATAACTGTCAAAGCTTTCACATTAATGCTATTTCACATTAATGCTATTTCAAAATAACTATTTTGAAATAAGCATTATTCCTCGATGAAAGCAGGAGTACAGATTTCAAAATAGTGGGCTTGGTAGTGTGGACTCTCTGCTTATTATTTCTAAATAAGAGGGGTTATTCTGAAACACAGTAACTCCCTGCTATAGACAAGGGTTCAGATACTATAGTGATGAGGGAGGTACAAGAATCTATCAGAACAGAGAACTGACTTCCTGAGCTAGTGTGAATAACACAGCTGGGATGGGGTTAAAAATCAAGCACTGGATAGAAGAAGTGTCTCTGTGTGTGGAAAAGAAAGCAGCTGTGTGACTGGATAAGGTCAGATTGTGACTCTGAACCCCTAGTCAAAAACCCCTAGTCAAAGTGGTTTATAAAGTTTATAAATTAGATTCAGTGGTGGATATTTTGAATGAATTGTGGATTACCGACAAAACTGCAATAAGAATTTGTTTCTCATTGTTCTTACCTTGGTAGTGGTCCTTGTGTCCAAGGCTTATATTCAGTTTTCGGTCTTCAAGGACTCCCACTGTATAACCGTACTGAGCTAGGATGCGCTGATAAAGCTGAAGTTCTTTTTTACCTTGGGAAGGAGGAATGTACACAATTGCTCTTCTTGTACGACTCCCAAAGTACTTAAGAATGGAGTCTTCAATCTAATAGAAAACACAATGCAAAGACAACACCCATAAGACAAGATAGGATTACGGACACTGTTGTTATTTTTTACAAATCCATGTAATTGTTTTAGATACTAAACCTAATGGAGATTTTCCAGAATATAGAAGTGGGGATTGAGGTATTTAATTATCTAATTCTTAAATGATGGTTCTTAAGGGTTAAATGCTTTTTGGACCCAAGACCTTCACTTAGAACTAGACCAAAGGAGCAGAACCAAGAGCATGAGATGCCATGCAAAGTTTTCTACAACTGCTCCGCTCTTCACTATCAAAAACTAAAGATGTATAAACAGCCTGAGAGCCATGCAGTAAAATAATTCTGTCCTCATCTGTTGGTATGGAGATGAGAGGAGGGAATAGAGTGGCAGCTGCCTCTGGGTACTGGTTTGCTAAGATTCAGACACACAATCTTTCAGAACTCAAGAGGCTCTTAAAAGCCTCATGTCTTATCTTCGTAGACTGAGCTTCTCAAGGCAAGGTCAATGTCCCTATTCGTTTTGCACAAGCATATGGCCAGCGCTTAACAAACAATAATATTATATGTAACTTTTATAGGGCAGGGAAGTGAAGCTCAGAGAGCAGAAGGGAGGAGCCAGGAAAGGCTCTTTTACCCACTACCACTGATGTCAAGTCTGACAGGCAACATGTAGAAGGAGAGAGAGCAGCCTGATGAGGGCTGAGAACTAACATGGGGTATGTGGTTGCTCAGATGAAAAGAGAGGTTGGGACTGGAGTCTTCCCAGGTGGTACAACAGGAGAGTGATATTCAGGATGGTTGAGGGGAAGAGGCTGCTGAGCTGGAAGAGGATGCAGGTGGACATTAGGCAGCAACTCTATTCTGCAAGCAGCCAGACATGCCAGAATATGAACCAGTCATCTTGTGGAACTCCTTGCCAGAGGATGCTGTGAAGACCAAGACTATAACAGAGATTCAAAAAAGAACTAGATAAATTCATGGGGTATAGTCAATCAATAGCTATTAGCCAAGATGGCAGTGATGGTGTCTCAAGCCTCTGTTTCCCAGAAGCTGGGAATCAGTGACAGGGATGGATCACTTGATGATTACCTGCTCTGTTCATTCCTTTTGGGGCACCTGGCATTGGCCACCATCAGAAGACAAGATACAGGAGGGGGAGGGAAAAGGAAAAAGGGAAGAGGAGGAAGAAAAAGAGAGACAGTGAGAAGATAGTTCAAATAGTTACAAGGGACTGTTAAGAACAATTCTTATCAGCCTCTTGTAGCTATTTGAACCATCTACTCACTGCCTCTCTTTTTTCCTCCCCTCCATTTTTCTCTTTTTTTCCCTCCTCTCCCTCTTCCGCTTTCCCTTATTTATTCTTGGATCTGGACTTCCAACACTCCTGTCATCTGAAGAAGTGGGCTGTGCCCACGAAAGCTCATACCACCATCTACATGTTTTGTTAGTTTTTAAGGTGCTATTTAAGACTATTGGTTATTTTTTAAGTTTTTACACTTATATTGTGAGTCTAGCATTTTGTTTTGGAAGCAATTCATTCTGTGCTCACTCTAACACCTTCCAGGTAAGGGGAGGCAACAGAATTGCAGGGCCCCTGGGCAAGGTGTGGGGATAGGGGCTTGGCTCTGCAGTCCCAGAAGGGGCAGGGCCTTGGATAGAAGGAGCCAAATAAGCTGGGGTGGCCAGCACTGCCCTTCCGCCCCACCCCACCCAGCCCTCAGTGCCGCCCAGAGAGCACCACATGGTGCTTTGGTGGTGATTTAAAGGGCCCAGGGCTCCAGTCACTGGGTGTAGCAGCAGTGGTGACCAGGGCCCTTTAGAATTGCTGGGCCCCAGGGCAATTGCCCCCTTTGTTGGTCCCCTCTCCCCCACATCTGTCGGCTGGCCATTAATATAGAGCCTGCACCTATGAAAGTTCTGTTTCCCCCACTCATTAACCTCCCCTATTGGCTGACAGTTTCACTGTTCATGAGACCCAGATATGTCAGAATGTCACGATACCAATAGGAGTCTATGGAGTTTTGAGTAACATGCTGTGTATGTACAGCAATATGCTCGGGGAGGGAGGACTACAAATGCTGTGAGAGTCACACGGGTGCATAAAAATAGTATATTCTGCATGGAAAAACAGTGACTGTATCTAGAATTTCTTAGTTGCTGTTTTGCAGAAGGATAAGGAAAGTTACTTTATTAAACTGGATTTTCTCTCTGTGAGAACTATTTCTATTTAGAGGGCTTTAATTCAGGGTTATTATCTTTTGGCAAGTACATGAAATTTAAGTTGACATTTGAAAACATATTCTATTTTGGAAACTACATTTTGTCTAGTTTTGTAAGTTTACTGGAAGTGCTATACAAATGAAGTGTCATCAGTCTTTATTAAGAGGCTATACTGAAAAAAGGACAGATTTTTGGTATTAAGAAATACCATTCAGGATGCTTCAAGTTGTTTATGGATCTGGAAAGTCACTCTCACTGCAGTCTCTTCCCCAATCACAGGATGTAGCTTTATGTTACACTTGGCTCAAGTGTAAAATTCTTTGCAGCAGTGACAAGTATAAACTATTTTAGATACCTGAATCCCTAGCAGCACTCTTCTGTTTTTATTATAGAACACACATCCTTATGAGTGGGATAAGCATAACTGATAATGAGACATGCTAAAATATGTCTATAATACTACATAAGTCTTCCAGATATCTTTAATATATTTTAGATGTTAGAATATTCAGATAACAAATTGTGATCACATGCATAAAGGAACAGGAATAAACAGGAAATGATCAGGTCAGAGGAATTATGTTACATAAACGTGTAATAGATCCTCCTCCTGTCCTTGTAGTATTTTTATAGCATGTTAGTCTAGCAGTGAGTCTGACATGATCTGTGATACATTGCCTTAATAATAGCCCTTCCACTCTCCCCGATTCTGTTTTTTTCTTCCATCTTTCCTTTTCTCTGCCACACTTCCTATGAAATAAACAGTAGCTATTAGACGTCATCTCTCCTCACATTCCTCTTTGTGGCTGCTCTACTTCTCACTCCCCACCCTTCTCCTCCAATCCACCCCACATATGGCTCTTGCTTTGAACACTGGGTCTCTCTCCTACTCTCCTGCCTAGTATGTGATAACATCAGAGGTAACTGAGCCAATCATCCCCTACTCTTTTCCATTTTATGTACGTAATGCAAAGGAATCATCATGGGAGCTACTCTTCTATCAGCCTTGCACAAGGACACGTGATCTTCCAATAGGCTGTAAACCCATCAGGGTGAATTAAGGACAGACAGACGGAAACTTTTGGACCAGATCCAGAGCTACACTCAGGATCTGAGCCTTAATTTGGAATCACTGTCTCCTTTCAGTTTGGGTCCATTCCTTTCTAATCTAGATTTGTAGTGGTTCTGGGTAAGGATTATGTCTTCCTCTGACTGGACACCATTTCAAACACTCCCAGTGCTCAAGTAATAATGATGTATTTAATGTCCTTTTGTGTGCTGACCATCAGAGGACATTCTAAACAGATCCCTGCTGTAAAATATCTCTCTTGCAATGGAAGGTAATTTCCCTGCAGTAGCACTGGCAGATGCCTTTAGTGTTTTGTTTAAAGCAGGCTGTAATTGTTTTCCCACATACCTAACTACAGTTTACACTGAAATTCAGACGTACTACAGATACACTGCATGGGATGTACCTCATCCTGCATCCCTCCTCACAGCCCATCCCTGCCTCCACTAATGTACCAGGAAACTCTTCACTTTGAGCTGTCTCTCTTGTCCTCAGAAGCAGTACCATTTCTTCCAATTCCATACATTGGGTATCGCCCCCTGCTTTTTATTAAAAAGCCTGTGTCTTCTTTCAAAGTCAGTACCTTCCTCCTCCCTTCAGTGTCCGACTCCACTATCTCCTTATGGCCCATTTATTCCTGTCCCTCAACCATGTCCACAGATAACAGTAGACACAGAGATCACACTGCATATCTCTGCTGCACCCTGCTCTCTGATGCCCCAGCCAACAATATTTCAGGAGTTCCTTAGTGGAAATTTGAGCCCTTACACTTCAGAAACCTTGCTTAAGAAAGACTTTTTAATGTGGTGATGATAATATTTAGCTCCTTATAGACCTCTCCTCCAGACCTCTCAAAGAATTTGACAGAAAAAGAAGAATGTATATCACAATCCCCATTTTTTACAGAGTCAAAGACTGCTGCACACTGAAGCGAATGACTTATTCTGGTCACCCAGCAGCTTAGTGATAGAGACAGGAATAGAACTCAGGTTTTCAGAGTCTAGTATGCTAAACACTTGACAAAGATGTTTAAGTGTCACCCATTATTAAATCATTGACACTTTCTGAGGATAAGGTGGTCATATAAGATTCTGACCCACTTGAGTTTGCAAACCAGAAACCCAACTGTTATTAGCTGGTGGGTTTGAGAACTGTATTCTCTTTTAATGCTATTTAATACTGTTTAATTTAAGTCCTACTGGCCAACATTACATTGCAGCAAGCACAGAGCTGTTACTCTCCATCTGCCGCACCAACTGTAAAACTTCCTTTTATTTTATGCCCCCTGCCGGGTGAGTTTCATGTTGGCTGATGCCACCTCATGGTGGATACCTGTGGAGACCTATGAATAAGAGTTTGTGATATGATTGGCACACTTTCCTAGGTTACAAACCTTTCATGCCCTTCTACTCATACAAAATCAGGCCTTAACGTAAGTGAGACAAAAAGATACACAATTTTCCTCTTCATTTGCAGTCGCCCATAAAAGGGAAGTTAAAATCATGGTTGAATTAAGGAGTCCAAAAATTCAAACAGTGGAAAAAAACAAAAGAAACACACACTGCTGAAGGAGTCACAGCTTCTGACAATATCTTTACTGGCTACCTCCTGAGGACCATATCCCAGCAAATTATAATATGTCCTCAGGAATGTTGCTTCAGAGGAAGAAGGAAGGCAAAGGGAGGAGGTGCAATTCATAGGCTTGGTGGCTGTTATGTCTGCAAAGGCCAGGAAGAGACTTATTACCAGATTCTCCACAGCCTTACACCTTCTGTAATCATTGATACCTGTGCCAGGCCTGTGTCAAACATTGCTCAGTCAGAACGATCTGTGTGACATCATTCCCTGTTCTGTCAACAGAGCTGTTTGAAAATCCCATTGAAGTACTGTACTGTATTACCCTTCTGCAGATTCCACTCTATGGCTGCTATGAAGCAAATACAAAAGAGGTCTGCCACATGGCTCCTGAAGGCACCCCTGCCGCAGCTCTGAGCCTGCTCCCAAGAGCCTGCACCCAGACCCCTTCCCACAACCCTCTGGCTGATCCCCGAGTCCGCTCCTGTACCCTGAACCCAGGGCCATCCTGAAGGAGTGCAGGGCCTGAGGCAACCCCCCCCCCCAATGCCCTCCCTCCTGAAGCTTCCACCACACCCCTTTGCACTCCCTCCCTTCCCCAAGCCAGGGGATTACTGGTGGTTAGGCAGCAGCAGCATTTCTCCTCCCTCCCCCCCCCCTCCGCCCCACCCACCTGTTCGCTAGGGCAGTGGGAGCAGAGTGGCTTGGTGGCCTGCTGAGCTC
This sequence comes from Pelochelys cantorii, assembly GCA_032595735.1. Classification (NCBI taxonomy): domain Eukaryota; kingdom Metazoa; phylum Chordata; order Testudines; family Trionychidae; genus Pelochelys; species Pelochelys cantorii. Next base: position 304,893,901 of record CM064326.1, on the reverse strand, counting down.
TGCTGCATCGCACCCCACCGCCCTTCCAGCCCACTGCACCCCACTTCTCCATGGTGACAGGAAGCTGAGTGCCCTGGGGCCAGAGCGCTTTGCTTCTCATCATGCTGAGAAACCGCACTGAGAAGGCTGTGAGGGTGGCGGAGCAGAACGGAGCACTCCCACCACCCCGGTGAATGGGTGGAAATGACTCCTACTGCCACCCTGCGCCTGGGCCGTCCAGAGTATGGTTGAGGTAGCTGCCGTGGGGGTCCCCAAAGGGCGGGACCTGGGACAGCCACCCTGAACTGTCCTATGGAACCCCTCATTTCTAGCCCCAGCCTGCACCTCAACCCTCTGCCCCAGCCCAGTGGAAGTGAATGAGCATGGGGGAAATTAAGTCACAGTGGCAGGGGGGGAATGGAGTGGCTGGGGGCAGGGTCTTGGGGCAGAGGCAGAGCAGCGGTGTTTGATTTTGTGCAAGTTGGCAAACCTCTTGAGAGACCTCAGCCCATACTAACTCTGCTGTCATCCTAAACCTTCCTCATGATGATATGCTCCCATGGGAAGAGGCAAGATGGCTCCTAGCATTGTCAAAGTTCTCCTCCCTACCACCCTCTTGGACTTCAGCTGTAATGCACATGGAATCTTCCCTGGGCAATGGATTAGCAGGAATATTTATAACCCCCTAACCTTACAAATATGCAAATACACCAATTAAACACAATGCAGTGTGTGTGTGAGGGAGAAAATGCAGTTACGGCACAGCAATAGGGCAGGCTTCAGTTCTTAGGCAAGTGTTTTTAAAAATGCTGTAACTGGAAGATGGCCAGACACTGTTCCTATTGCTCACTAGGGACATTGATACTCATCAAAAACAGTTCAAACAACAGTCATTACACAAATAAGGCACTTCTGGGGGAAACATGCAGCACTGCTTTTCCAAAGTACCCAGTCAGAAATCTTCCATGCTCATTGCTGTATCTGGGAATCAGAGATCCAAAGAGATCTGACATAGATCTTCCACACAAACACAATCCGCCACAGCTATGTCCAGTTGCCTTGGAGATCTGTGCACATGAACAGCCAAAACTGAAGCAATAAGAACCAGGTCAATCTAGCTAATCATGTGCTCTCAAGTGAAGCCATCCCCAACTCCTGTTCTTTAAGTATTTAATAAAATACATTTTTATCAACCGACTTTTACAAAAATTCTGTTTAGGACAATGGGATCTGTGGAAGACAGATTTTGGGGCTTCTAAATTTAGCAGCATCACCTTATGTTTAATTTGATGCTACTACTGTAAAATAGTAAGAGACAGCTCAACACTATTTCTCACCCTTTTTTAAGACCCACGTGCAGTGCTCTAAAATGTATTTCCTCGCCCCTATATTTTTAGAGCACTCTGCATTCCTACAAACATGTACAATTTCCTCTGTTTTCTTACCATGTGAGGGTGGAGGGTTTTTAAAAAAATTATTCTTTGTATTTTAAAAATAGTCAAATTAAATAACGTTTCCCATATGCAGCAAGGGATTCTATATTTTTTCCAGTACTCTATATAAAATACATTACATCACTATCCATGCTGATCTAGTTACCAGCAGGAGTCTGTCAGAATTTCCAATATTATAGCAACAACATTCATGTTTCTAGCTGGTTTGCCAGTTTTGCTTTTATAACCCCTTGTGCTCAGCCATTACAATTCACTCTGGGCTGAGATTTGGCATAAAAGGAGCAGAACTCAACAGATGAAAATAATCTGTTCAACTACTACAGCAGTAATGTGCAACCAAGAACAGTGAGTGGTCCTCCATCTCAGTAGGCCACAGCATTCCACAGCACCATGAAATTCCACCTGCAGCCTGTGCACCCACTATCTGCCTGCCTCCCTCCCTCATGTGCCTATTGTGCACTGGGGCATCAGAATCCTGCACTTCCTGCTCCTCCTCCTCCCTTCCAGCACTTCTGGGCTATGTCTACACTGGTGGGTTCTTGCGCAAGAACCGCCATTCTTCCGCAGCGTGTCCACACTGCTTGACCGCTCTTGCGCAAGAAGATTTACAGTAAAGAGTGGTAAGAGAGGGCTTCTTGCGCAAGAGCTATGCTCTTTTCTAACAAGCGTATGTTCTCTTGCACAAGAGGGCAGTGTGGACGCTCGGCAGGGATTTCTTGCGCAAGAAAGCCCTATGGCTAAAATGGCCATCAGAGCTTTCTTGCGCAAGAGAGCGTCCACACTGCCATTGATGCTCTTGCGCAAAAGCACATAGCAGTGCGGACGTGTTCTTGTGCAAGAACCCTTGAGCAAGTTGTTCTTGCGCAAGAACCCACCAGTGTAGACATAGCCCTGGAGCGCCATGAATCTGCTGATTTGCGCTTCGTCCCTGCTCCTCTCCTCCCTCCCAGAGCTTGGACAGCCACAAACAGCTGATTTGTGGTGTTCCAGCTCTGCAAGAGAAGGGGAGGTGCAGAGACAGAGCATGATTCAGGTGATTCGTGGTGCTCTGAAAGTTCTAGGAGGGAGGGGAAGACGTAGGAAGTGCAGGGCTCCAGTGTCCTAGTTTGCGAGGGGCACATATGAAAGTGGGGCAGACAGGGAGTCTGTGGGCTGTAAGCTACCCACTACTGTACTAGAGCATTTTATTATTTTGACTCTGATACTTCAATATCATGACTCTGCAGGGAGATTAGTTCAGAAGGTGAAATAACTGCCTTCAGAATAGTCACAAATTATTTTGAAATGGACACAAGTTTCTGTTTTAAAGCTATCTTAATAGAAGTTTTTCTTCCCAGATTAGAAATTTCAGGCTTTTTGTTATCAAGTGGTTTACTACACGCACATGGCACCCATGTATAAGGAACCAATGAACAGCATCTCTGGACCAAGTTCCACAAAAAACACAATGTGAATGGACTCATTGAAAGTAAGGAGGCTCTGCATGGGCTCATAAGTCTGCCCATGTGATTAAGGATAAGAGTAAAGTCAGCTTTGCCATAATATATTTGGTATCCCAGCTTACAATGTAAAGCGGTTACATTCTGCTGAATCACTGACACCTAATTTGGCTGTTTTAGAGGATCTGCAAAATGATCTCTAAAGAAACCATGATGTGCTATCCAGTAAATAAAATGCATGTAAAAGAAGAGTTTGAAATTATGTCTCAAATGTACATTATGCACTAGAGGGAAAAATGAAAGAAAATATTGTGTCCTGTTCAGTCAACCCTAAAAACAAATTATGCTTGTTTTAAAACCAAACATAAGAACTGCCATACTGAGTAAAATGAAAGGTCCATCAAGCCATGTATCCTGTCTTCCAATATTGGCCAGTGCCAGGTGCCCAAGAGGGAATGAGCAGAACAGGTTATCAAGTGATCCATTTCCTGTTGCTCATACCGAGCTTCTGACAAAGAGAGGCTAGGGACACCATTCCTGCCTGTCCTGGCTAATAGCCATGGCTATTCTCCATGAATGTATTTAGTTCTTTTTTGAATCCTGTTATAGTCTTGGCCTTTACAATGTCTTCTGACAAGGAGTTCCACAGGTTGACTGTGTGTTGTATGAAGAAATACTTTACTTCTTGTTATTTGTTTTAAATTTGCTGCCTATTAATTTCATTTGGTGTTTATTCAGTTCTTGTGTTATGACAAGGAGTAAACAGCACTTCCTTATCTGCTTTCTTTGCACCAGTCATGATTTTATAGACCTCAATCATATTCCCCTTTACTCATCTCATTTCCAGGCTAAAAAGCCCCAGCCTAATTAAGATCTCCTCAGACAGAAGCCACTGCACACCCCTAATCATTTTTTCACTCTTTTATAAACCTTTTCCAATTCCATTATATTTTTTTTTGAGATGGGACAACCACATATGCATGCAGTATGCAAGATGTGGACATACCATGGATTTATAGTGGCATTATGATCTTTTCTGTCTTATTTTCCATCCCTTTCTTAATGATTCCCAGCATTCTGTTTCCTTTTTCGATTGTTGCTGAGCAGTGAGTGCATGTTTTCAGAGAACTATCTGCAATGACTCCAAGGTCTGTTTCTTGAGTAGTCTTAGCAATTTAGACCCTATCTTTTTGTATGTATAGTTGGGACTACGTTTTCCAATGTGCATTACTTTACGTTTATCAACATTAAATTTCATCTGCTATTTTGTTTCCCAGTCACATAGTTTTGAGAGATCCTTTTGTAGCTCTTCACAGTCTGCCTTAACTATGTAGTTTTGTATCATCTGAAAATTATGCTGCTTCACTGTTTACTTCTTTTTCCCCGATAACTTCTGCATATGTTGAAAAGCACTGGAACAGAACAGACCCTGGTGGATGCCACTATTTATCTCTCTCCATTCTGAAAATTGACCATTTATACCTACCCTTAATTTCCTATCTTTTAACCAGTTTCTAGTCCATGAGAGGATCTTCCCTCTTCTCCCATGAGAACTTATTTTGCATAAGAGACTTCAGTAAAAGATCTTGTCAAAGACTTTCTGCAAATCTAAGTACATTATATCCACTGGATTCCCCTCCCACCCATCCAAACAAAACAAAACAACTACGTTTACATAATACTAAAGCTCTAAATGATATACATATTTTTCTATTGTAAAACAAACTGCTTTATATGTATTGGAAAACGGCTGGGGAAATTGTTTGTCTAGGAGAAAATCCTTTGTCTTTTTTTTCCCCTGAAACTGGTTTGGCTACTTTTAAGTGATGCTAGTATAAAAATATAATAGATTGTGCTGGTCTCTGATGCTTTCTTTTGCTTATATAATCCCAAAGCTGTTCCAGTTTAAAATATGTAATCTTGTGAGCAATTAGCTCACACACTGTATAAATATTGTCGTTGTTCTGGCCAAAAAGAAATTAACTGAGATATTTCCAGTTTATAGGAGATATGTGTTCCTTGGGGGGTTTTGAGATTCTTGACTTATTGTGTAACAAATATTGAGGCAGTGTCCAGGTCTGGCAGGCAAGCAATAACAGTTTGAATGGTTACTACAGATCTGATCATCACTTCAAATTAAACATCTGTTCTGAAGACAATGGCCCCAATTCTCAGATTTGGCTGAACTGCTCTCAAGGCAGGACCAAAAGGCAGCCCATCTCCTTTCCAACTATCTGATTTTGGCCACTTTCTCCCATAGTGTAAATTACAGAAAGTCTCAGGTTTGCTCTCTGACATCCAGTTGCCCGCAACCTCCAAGAACTATTCCTGTGACTAGGAATAGCTTGAGTGCAGTAACACCCTGGGCACATTCCTCTTTGATATGCTGCCAGTATTGGACACCAAAAAGATCCTTTGTGCTAGCTGTATGTCCTCTTTATGGGTCCTCTACTCCCTTGAAACAGCTTAAGAGAAACATACTGTGAAAGAGTATCAGGGCCTTTGTGAACAGTGACAGTTTTCAATGCCCCAGACAGGAGGTCATACAACTAAAATGCATAGCTTCCAGTTAGCAGAGAAGCAGCAGTGAAAATATGGATCAATTTATATTTTTAGACAGCACTAAGTATAACAGCATTTTGGTTCATGCCTGGTGATCCTAAGTACCACTGCAATACAAATAATAAACAAACATCTGAATTAGTTTCTCATGCCCCAAATGCCAACAGGATGGTGAAAGTCTTCCTTAATTCCAAAGGAATCTTCTGTGCATTTTGTTGATTTGCCCCAAAGTTCATACAAATACTAAGGTGTTGTTGTTACTGTTTTATTTTACTTTTAAGTTCAAACATTTCCTGCATTGCTAGGGAGAAGTTAATTTCCTGTTTCACTTTCTGGAAGCTATTTCAAATGTTTTGGCTTACATGCTATGAGATTTCCCATTCAGGAAGGAGTGGGGTTTGGATTGAAATGGTTGCAATGTGGTTCAGCTTCCCATTGTTTGCTGAATAAATATAGAACAGGCAAGTAAATTATGGGGATCTACTTGGATAGTTGGTTGCAGATGATATCATAAGCCACAAAAGTGAAGACTGAGTTGCTGGCACAGTTGATCACCAAGATGGAGGCATAGTCTATCATTCAAACCTCCCTTGCTTCAAAAATGTATACAGTTCTTGGAACCCAATTCTAGTGCTATACTGCAGACAGACCATGGGCCAAATCACAAATCCTAATTTCAAGAGTTGTTTCATGGATTTTAATAGAACTACTCAGGCTACACCTACACTGCAGCTCTTTTCCAGGATACCGGAAGTATCCCAGAAAAGCTATGCCGTGTCCAAGGAACGCGTCCACTTTTCCAAAAAAAAGAAAATTCAGAAAAGCGGACGCATTCTTTCATCATCCCTGTAAACCTCATTGTAGGAAGAAGGAGGGATGTGCCGGAAGAGTAGGTTTTTCTGAAATTTGGCACCATGTAGATGCGCCAAATTTTGCGAAACCTCTTCCGAAAGAAAAGTGACTTTTCTTTGTAGTGTAGACACAGCTTCACATGAGTGAAGCAAACAAGATCAGATGCACTTACTCCCTCCCTATCCAGCTGTGGATGTCCCACCCTACAGTTTCTCCTCTTCCTGTGTTATAAACTAATACAACTGAGGAGAGATCAAAAACTACCCCAATATTTCTGTATTCTCCATTTCAGGGAGAGGTTTTGCTGCTCTACTTGGTTGAATTGGTTTCATCTCCTACCTCACGGCTGTGAATTTAATTGGCTAAATCACATCATTAGCAGTGACACTGTGGTTACGCCTGGATTACATGCTGGATAAATTCCATTTTCCTGCATTGTTTTCTACTCTTTTTGGTGAAAAGAGAAGACCCTCTGTCTAATTATGTTTAGGTAAAGCTCTGAACTTTGTTCCTTAAGACTAATTCAGCATAGGACAAAATTCACTCCACAAAAGGTCCTATTTGCATCCTGACTCCTCCTTAAGTCCTTGATACTGGGTTTAAATGAAATACAGGCTCTTGGCAGGCCATCTGTACTAAGGTCAGTTTTACCTCAGTCTCTTGACACCTAATCCCCTGTTGACTTATTCATATACTGCATAGCTATTTCATATACACTGTGCTGTACATTTACTTCTCATGGAAGGTGTGTTTGGTCTGAACATTATACTGCCTTCATTATTTCACCTGTAAAAAAATAAGTATTTTAGAAGTAGGATGGTCCAGTGGTTAGGGCACTAGTTGGGAACTTGGAAGACCTGGGTTGAATTCCCTGCTCTGCTACAGGCTTCCTAGGTGACAATGGGAAAGTCACTTAATCTCTCTGTGCCTCAGTTTCCTATTTCATAGGGGCCTTATGAGGATAAAGTCACTAAACATTTCAAAGTGCTCACATACTATAATACTGAAGGCCATCTATGTACCTTACATAGACAGGTGGTTCTTCAGAGGCATGTTGTGAGATGGAATTAAATAACTAACTAGATATTCCAAAACAGTAGCCTAAAGTTAGGAGTAATTGAGTGCTCAATAATGCAGAAAATCAGGAAGTTGCATAAAAAACCTAATTTTAGGCACCTATTTTGAACATTTTGATCTTTGTGGTTTAGGTAGTTTTAAAAATAAAAACTGCTAAGTATGATTGGGCAAGAAGTTCAGAAATAAGTCCCTAAAATTAGTCTCCTAAATCCACTGGTAGGCACATAAATTTGTGGCATGATATCTCTGGGTGCTCATCACCTTTAAAAACCTGGCTACCGATGTTAGTGCCTAATTTTAGGCACTGCATTTTGCCCATTTGCTTGTGAAAATGGATCTGCAGGATGAGCCTTTGAGTTTTGGCATGCTTTCCTAACTGTGCTTGTCAACTAAAAATATTTTGTATTAGGCACATGTAGGCAGTAGTGACTCCAAAACAGCAACTCCTGTATGGGCTTAAAGACATTTATATATTAAATGGACATATCAACTGTCTAGCATCATTTTTAGCCACATCTTTGAAATCGATAGGTTTAAACAATGAGAGAGATTCCAGTCTGACTCTGAGATGTGAGTAGCAAAACTGCACATCTCCAGAAATCTGCAAATGCCCTCCCTGGTTTGCTCATAAAAATACCAGGTTTCATCTTAAAGCCATCTCCAAAAATCAAGTAATATTTCATTGCATGTGTAGTAGCCAAGAGGAATTGTTGCCACTACTCTTTTACATGTTGATGATAAATTTTAATATTGATAAATGCAAAGTAATGCATATTGGAAAACATAATCCCAATTATATGTTTAAAATTAGTTATTACAGCTCAAAAGAGAGATCATGGAGTCATTGTGGATAGTTCTCTGAAAACACCCACTTAATGTACTGCTGCAGTAGTCAAAACAGCAAACAGAATGTAAGGAATCATTAAAAAGGAATAGAAAATAAGATAGAGAATATCTTATTGCTTCTATATAAATCCATAGTATGTCCACATCTTGAATACTGCATGAAGATGAGGTCGCCTCATCTCAAAAAAGATATCTTGGCATTGGAAAAATATTCAGAAAAGGGCAACAAAAATTATTAGGGGTTTGGAACGGCTGTTATATGAAGAGAGATGAAAAAGACTGGGATTTTTCAGCTTAGAAAAGAGGAGACTAAGGAAGAATATGATAGAGGTCTATAAAATCATGACCGGTGTGGAGAAAGTAAATAAGGAAAAGTTATTTACTTGCTCCCATAACATAAGAACTAAAGGTCACCAAATGAAATTAGTAGGTAGCAGATTTAAAACAAATAAAAGGAAGTATTTCTTCTCATAACATAATCAACCTGTGGAACTCCTTGCCAGAAGATGTTGTGAAGACCAGGATTTTAACAGGGTTTTAAAAAGAAATAGATAAATTCATGACGGTTAGGTCCATCAATGGCTATTAGGCAAGATGGGTAGGAATGGTGCTCCTAGCCACTGTTTGTCAGAAATTAGGAATGGATGACAGAGGAGGGATCACTTTATGAGTACCTGTTCTATACATTTCCTCTAGGGCACCTGGCACTGGCCTGTCAGAAGATATGATACTGGCCTAGATAGACCTTTGGGTTGACCCAGTAAGGTCGTTCTTATGTTTTTATAATGCCGGGGGAGGGGCAATAGCAAGCCAAGCCCCAACCCCAAGTTTGACACCACACTATTTTTCTGGCTGAAAAAACAAAACAAAAACAAAACAAAAAAAAATCCAGGACAAAATATCCACACTGCTCCTAAGCCAGCCTGAGGAGATTCCTAATCACAACACAAGATGCTTCCTCATTCCAGATGCTTCAGAATCAGCTGCTGTTATTTAAAGGACACCATCGCAGGCATGGCTTATATTTTCTTTCAGTTTTATGCATGAAATTTATGAAGGGCACTACTTGCAATATTTGCTGAAAATTGCCGTTTTAGTGAAGCTAAGATTCTTGTTAGTAAGCACATTTGCTAGACTATTCACAGGTGTCAACGAGTGTAGTCATTTAATTAATGTGATTGAGCATGTGGGGAATATTTTCTAGTATTTGCCCAGCTCTATTTATGAATATGCAAAAAAAAAAAACAAAACAAAAACCCAGGGGGGATTTAATTGAAACTGTTTTGTAACCTTAACTAACCTGGATGCACATACAATTGTTTAATAAACCAGTGTAGCATTTCAAGCATAACAAATCAGCATTAGGTATCAGCAATATAAAAGTTCATCCATCCCACTTGCTCTAGTCTCAAAGTGTGTCCATAGTTTGTGAAATCACCACAGAAACAAAATGGCAGATTTTTGGGGGAAGACTGATTTCATTGGTCCCAGTCTCTGAGAATAGTCATTCAATCTAAAGATATTCTATAGAAAGACTGAGAACATCCACCACATATGCAAGACATTTAGTTCCAAAGCGCTCACAAGGGAATTTAGATGTGTAGCCAATAAGCTGTGGGAGGTCCTCTGAATAATAAGAACATATGTTAAAACAGCACATGTCTGAAAAACACTTCTATGAGGGTTAATAGATGCACTTAAATAAATATGACAGATTTAGTATATGCATGCAGTATTCATATCTATGCATATGGGAAGATGCGGCATATTGTCACAACATAAACTTTTCCTTCAACCCAAACAGCTCAAGCACAGAAATCACTAAGTCTGCATGTTTGTTAAACGAAAATAGGAAAGGAAATATTAATCAAACATGTTAACCAAGCTTCAGAGTTGCCCTTCCAGATCTTACATTCATTAAGATTTTTAATATAAAATGTTCTTTAGTGTTTATATATAAAGTGATCAAAGAGAATGGACACAATCATGAAAAGTCACAAAACAGAAGATGACACAATTACATTGTAAAATATACTCATTTCCTTTGTAAGTTTAATTGTATTTGTAACATATTTGAAGAAAACCTAGGGTAAGACGTTAAAATTCAATTAAAATATAAAATGATGGCAGTTCAGTACTGGGCTAGATTTCTGGAAACTACGAGAAGAATCTAAACTGACAACTGAAAAATAATTCTGAAGATTCTTCCATGCACATGAGTTAAAGGTTCAGACAAAAGTTATTGGATCATCTCTGTTTAATTGTCACAACAGATGCACTTTACAACTGCTGTCATAAAATCAATTATTTTGACCTTTCAGAGTAAAGTCTAAGTAAGCAAACCAGTGACAGTGCATCTAAATAATGCCTTTTATTTTTAAAGACCTGAACTCAGCTGATTTATGCAGATTGCACCCAACAAATACATCACAAAATAATATTTCCAGTCATTAATAGTTTCTATTTGTACTCTGAATGCTGCCACAATGATATTTTCACTGCAAAATCCACCTTAAATTATTACCAACAACTTCCAGGATTCAACAAAACCTGATGCAATTGTGCTAGTGCTGATCACAGATTCCAAAATACATACAACTAGCATAGTCTGTACACTTGACAAGCCACTTTTAATAGTGGCCAAAAAAACTCAAAACAAAACAACAAACAAATAGGGCCTGTGTTTGTCTAATGTTCTAATACATAGCTCAGCCATCCAATACAAAATAAACATGTGATCAGGTAACATAAGGCCAAAGAAAAATCTGCTGTTCAAAAGACTTCATAGTAAACAATACCCATGTGATGTGAAAGCAAGAAGTTTTAGAAATGCAATTTATTTTAGGTTTTCAATGGAATTCCAGCAAGGTTGAAAAAACACCAGCAGATAACTTCAAAACAGTAAAGCTATGTTCTCAGTGCTAACAAATGTCTGAGGTAAAAAGCCCATGCTAATTAACAATCTCGGTCATTTTTATGAAGTCCCACTGGCATTTAATTTGTGTGTCTGTACTGTAAAGTTCCTGACTATGTCTAAAGACTAAACAAAATTAAGTGCTGCACAGCAAGTAGAAGGGGACTTTCGTTTCCATGGAGTCAAAAAATAATGCAATGCTTTAATCAAAGCATTAGGGATTCATCTGGCAATAAAAGCGTGATGAGGAACTAGTTAACGGGCTGTGTTTACAAATATTTCATTGTCACTAGGTCACTCATATGCTTATTTGTACACGCTCCAAACACAATGTTAATTTTAGCTGAACATAAAAGGGGGCTTGTTGGACTCGTCCCAAGCCCATTACTGCAGCACATCTTACCTTTTTCACGGTTTGTGAATTACTGGAGAGAAGGAAACAGCGAGTGTTCCTTGAAGAGACCTCCTTATATCTCCCTGGCTGCGGCTCTGCTAGTTTGTTTGGGGAAATCCCATTAACAACTGCCAAAAAGAATCTTTTGGTCCCAATAGGTGTCAGTGTCTGGTAGAAAAGGTAGTAATAGACAGCCACCACCAGCACCACAAGGAAGGGCCGAGGGCGACAGAGCCTACGGCAAGAGGGAACCTGCCTACACACCATGACCGCTTCGCCCCTCTCACTTTGCCCTTTTTCACATCACAGGAAAATTCGCAGCAGCCACTTTCCATCGGCATAAAAAGGACACGGGAGTGTTTTGCCACAACGGATTTAAGTTCTTCCCATTTCTGCTGCTGAACTCCCCCGTGATGTCCAGCAAGAAGTCATGGGTCCGAAAGGCAGAGCGTGCTGCGAAGAGCTCCTCATAAAGGAATAGAGTCCAACCTCTGCAAAACAAACACACGGCAATAATCGGCACACGAATGAGCCAGACTTAACCTTTCCCCAATGCCTAGCTTGCAGAACGGACCTGCGTGCAAACAGCTGAGGAGCAGAAATCTTTATGCCAGCTCTGCCGAAAAAACTGCAGGCAGACAATAGCATCCAAGGAAGCAATAAGTAAAACTTAACATGTGCCTTGCATGGCAGAAGAGACTGTCCAGGCTTTGCTAGCAGTCATTTGATTTTTTTTTCTATCACATTTTCAACCCCCACTTTGTTTTTACTGTTTCCTTCATTCCAGTCCTTTTAAAATTGCCTTTTTCCTGTCAGCATGCACAGCTCTCAGGGTGCATTTATCTGGAATCTGACAGACTCGGAAGACTTTCCTTTAGGTTTTGTTCCGACTTTAGTTCAAAGTTATGTTTACTTACTCAGTTCTTATCCTGCCAGAAGTTTTCCATTCTCCCTGATTAAAGCCACTTGGAACAACCCAGCCTCATGGCTCCAGCTCATCTCATACAGAGACAGACAGACATCCACACAGTCCTGCAGACAAACCATCTGAACTCAGTTGGGCCACAGACATATAAAGAAAGGCTGGACTGCACAGGGGGTGGGGTTAACGTCACTCGGCTCTGAAGAGGCACAGATTGGGAACTGGAGAAGCAATACTAGATCTGGATCAGAAACAAGAAGTGTCCTTGCTCATATAAAAAGTGAATTTGCAAACTATAGTCATAGCAGTTACTAAAATTCTTCTGTTACAGTAATATCTCAGATGGAAAAAATAAATCTTGCAGATAGTGGGGAATCTGACCACCACGTGCAGCATTTAAATCCAAATTTATAAAAAATATTGTTTAACATTTCCACGAACCAGACTTACTTGTGCACTGCCATGGCAATACACGGTGAACCTCAGTGGTTTACGGTATATTTAATATCACTGCATGAAAAAGTCTCCTATTTAATAGTGAAGAAGGAAAAAAAGCAAGACCGTCAGAAAGAATCCAACTAAAACATTCAGTATCTCAACTACAAAAGTGCCAAGTTAGTACTTTCCCCTGCTGACAAGAAAAGCGCTGGACAGACCCAGTTTAGGGGCTCAGCATTAACATAACAAAGCGACATTGCTTATATGATAAAGTCCAAATTGCTAAAAATATTTGTGTGTGTGTGTGTGTGTGTGTGCGCGCGCACGCGCGCACTTTGTTCTGTATTCCTAACTATGAAAAAAAAGGGCATTCCCAAGGCCCAAACTCTCTCATATATATGAAAAAATGAAAGTCAGTCTATTATACAGTATCAGAGGGGTAGCCATGTTAGTCTGAATCTGCAAAAGCGACAAGGAGTCCTGTGGCACCTTACAGACTAACGGATTTATTGGAGCATTCGCTTTCGTGGGCAAAGACCCACTTCATCAGATGCAGCTGACGAAGTGGGTCTTTGCCCACGAAAGCGAATTCTCCAATAAATCCGTTAGTCTATAAGGTGCCACAGGACTCCTCGTCTATTATACAGAACTCCAATACCACCACTCTAATATCTCACCAAGATGAGCACTGTGCGCAACTGTGGGAACTCATGTTTATAGGTGGGCCTGAAGTAGCTGTGTTTATTTTCAATATCTGAGTTAAAGCAATCACCCGTGGCCACTGTTGGGGAGGGACACAAGGGGGGCATCTTGCTGCCCCCCACGTGACTCCTCTCCATGCCACACTTAGCCTGGGGGAAGGACCCACCTCTTCCCACATCCACCCTGCCCCCAACTCCACCCCTTCTTCCAAGCCTCCACCACTGCCCTTATCCCTGTACCGCCCCCTCCCTGCCCCGTCCCTGCTTCACTCCCATCCCACATCTTCCCCCAAGCCCACTCTCCTGAGTGACATGGCCCAGAGGGCTAGCGAGGTGCCTGGTGCTGGCAGCAGAGGTCGGGCCTCCCCACACTCACCAGTGGCGACAGAAGGAATTGAAGCAATCCGGCCTCAGCCAGCTCTGCTCCCCTGGTTCCCAGCTGTGTTGCTCCATTTCCCTCCACTTCTGAATGTGGGGAGCAGTTCCACCTGTTCCCCAGGCTCCCTCCCATGAGCATCACGGCTGGGAGCCAGGGCAGCAAAGCATGCTGGGGCCGAGTCTCTCGATATTGCAACTAAATAGCATAGCTGAAGTTGATGTACTTACTGTGGCGTCTTACGTATGGCAAGGTTGGTGGGGGCTGCTCTCCCATCAATGCCAGCTACTCTTCTGATCCTAGTGGAGTACCGGTGTTGAAGAGAGCACACTTGGAGATCAATTTGTCATATCTAAGCAGACATGATAAATTGATGGCTGGTGGATTGATCAGTGCAGTGTCAATCCCTAAAATAGAGACAACAAACTCTTATTCACACCAATTCCTGTCATATATGCTACATGACATGTTAATTTTTCATCTAATTTCTGGCATAATTATACCTTCTGCCTGGTGGAGCCAGCAGCAGCCAGGGCCTGGTTCAACATCTAGGGCAGTGGTTTTCTAAGACCACTTGTGATCCTCAACAGTCTTGCAGGTGGGCCGCAGGCGTGGGACTTGCCCTCCCCCTCCCCCAGCAGTGACTTGCTTAGGACTTGCCCTCTCCTTGACCCCGTGGCTCCCTCCACGGGGTTGAAGAGCCAGCACCAGCTTCCTGCTGCGAGAGCAGGAAGGGAGAGTGAGCCTCGTGAGCCAGGTCTGGGTTGTGGGGGAAGGAAGTGACTCCACATGCTGCCACTCCCCCTCCTCATCTAGGGGAACAACAATGCAGGAAAGCGCTGACCTGGAGGCTTTCCCTGCTACTCCCATTGGCCAGAAGCATGGCCAACAGGAGTAATGGGGGGCAGAGCTTAGGAGCAGCGGAAGGCAGAGCCAGGTAAGCGCCCCCATACCCCTTATGCCCAGACCACAAACTCCCATCCCCCTCATATATCCCCTCCAACTGAGACCCCACAGACCTAACCTGTTACTACACCCAACCTCCCACCCAGACCCTGCACCCCCTCCTTTCAGCACCCATTTTGTCATTATGGGTGGTTGGCTGGTGATCTGCAGAAAGTCTGCGTTGAGCGGGGTGGGCTGTTGGCCAAAAAGTTTGAGAGGCATTGATCTAGAGGATCTTTTTCATTGATATAGCACAGAACGGGCTTGAAATCCCATCCAGTAAGTGGAGACATTTTCACACCACTCCTGGGTGCTTCTCAGAGGCAATATTTCCCCACTCACAAGCACCTAGTCTGAGTGTAGAAAAGGAACTTTTAATGAAAGGAGGGAAGTAGCCTGGCATTGATTTGGAAAAATACCAGAAACAGAGTTTATAGACATAATCCCTGAGTAAAAGACCCACCCAAAGTAGGTTGGGCAATGTCCTTGTCCCATCAAGTTTTTAAGTTCAGAAACCCAAAAGTCCAACCTTTTACATGCCCAACCCTTCTCTGCACCCCATTCACAGTTGCTGCACTTGGTCAGTGCAGACCCAGAATTCAGAGAGACATCCACAGAATTCACTTCCCACTCTGGGTAAAGGGAGGTAAAGAGGTATCTTACTTGCTGTATTGGCCGCTCGCCATCTGCCTGCTCACTGCTCTCTACTACTGCCCTGCTGGATGCGTGCCATGCCTGTCCATCACCACTCTGCTGGCTGTCAGTCACTATCCACCGCCATCCGTTGCTTGGCTCTAACCTCTGCCCATCAATCTCAGTAATTGTCAGTTCTTTCACAGGCTGGACAAAACCACTACCGCATCTCAAGTGATTTCAGCTCCCATTAGTTTCAACTCTTACCAGTAAGAAACAGAGCTCTACAACAATTAAAATAAGAAATAGACTCCTAATTAAGCCTATTTAGCTCTATTCTCTGAACAGGGTATGTAAGGGGGATAGGTCAAACCAGTCCAGGTGGTAGTGCAGGGGAAGGCATGTAGCCTCTTGACCAGAATACCTACCTTCCCCTTTTTACCCTCATAATATTGAGACAGTTGAGCCTTTGCTTAGCAAGGTTTTTTTTCTGCTACATAGGAGCTTTTTCCTTTGGAACAGATCAAGCACAGTCCTGTTTTTCTGTATCCTCACAACAGTTACAAACATTGATAAGCATATTTCACTATCCCTGCATTTAATACAAACATAGTTGGGACTGGGTCACAAATTAAGTTGATTACAGTGAGGAAAACACCACTATGTCTGCTGAATATCTAGCAAATCTAAGCAAAGCAGGAACTAACAGTATTTACATAAACCCTCACAGGGTCTCTCCCCACTTCCAGCTAACTGTCATGGAAGCATTCATTTAGATCCTGATTATATCCAGATTGTCTTCACTTGACTCCCAGGTTACTGGGAGCAAGAAAAGGATTCTAATGGTCATCCACGCTCTCCACTGGAGAAAGTTTTCCCTCTATAACAGTGGTCTCCAACCTTTTTACACCCAAGATCACTTTTTAAATGACAAAACAAGCCAAGATCTACCGCCCCGCCCCTTCCTTGAAGCTCTGCCTCTTCCTTGAAGCCCCACCCTCTCTATTCTCCTCCTCTCTATCACTTGCTATCCCCAACCCTTATATTGCTGCTTTTTTTTCCCCAATTCTTCTGTAGGAAAAAGTTTTTCCAACATTTGGCCTATCTAGACTTGACCAAATGTCAGAAAACCCCCTTCTTTTGGAAGCCCCCTTATTTCTCATGGAAAGAGGAATATAGGGGTGACCGAAAGATCATGTTTGCTCTTTCACTAAAAGAAGTGGAAGAACAAACGCACCCCTGGATGCAGAAGAGTTTTTCTGGGATATCTCCGGAATCCTGAAAAACTCCTGCAGTCTAGCCATACCCTCGCTGGGTTGAGACAGGATGCGTAGGCTCTGGGGTGGGAATCAGGGATTTGGGTGTGGGAAAGGGTGAGAGGTGCAAGCTCTGGGAGGAAATCTGGATGCAGGAGGTGGTGGAGAAGGGAACGCTGGCTCCAGGCCGGGCAGTGTTGGGGTCAGATGTAGGGTTAGGGTACTAAGTAAGCCACAGACTTCTGGATTTGAGGGTTCAGGAATTTGGGTTGGGGTATGTGAGGAGCTCAGGGCAGGGGGTTCCCGTGTATGATAGGCTCAGATGTAGGGTCTGGGGGAAAGGGGAGTGCAGGAGTGTTATGATGCTGTGGCCAGATGGGGGCTTGGCCCCAATTGGGGGTTTGTTGGCCAGGCTTCATTTTCAAATAAAATACTATGTCAAACACAAAAAGTTTCTGCATTGTCTTTATTTCTGAGAAGGGCAGGGAACCTGTTTTGAGTCAGGGTTCACTGACCCACAGAAAAGTCAGTTGGGGCCACACAAGTGAGATGCAAAAAAACCCTCCTCCAACCCCCCCCCCCCCAAGCTTCACTAATGTGGCCCCCACTGTGTTGGTGGGAGCAGGGGACATAGTACTGGGGAAGGGTGCTAGTGGGTGCTTTGGCAGGGGACAGGGTGCCAATAGGGACAGAGTTCTACAGCTGGGGATGAGAGAGGGGACAGGGTGCAGGGAGGGCAGGGGACAGGGTGCCAGTGGGGACAGGTTTCTGAGACTGGGGAGTGGGGAGAAGGGAGTGGGGAGAGGGGGCTGGGGGGGGAGAGTCTCCCCTGCACCCCCCCCCCAGAGGGAAGCCGGCATGTGCCTCCCGCGGCACAGCCAAACCCCCGTGTGTGCCTGCCCTGGAGCTAAACCCCCCTCCCGCAGCGCAGCCAAACCCCCGTGGGCGCCTGCCCCGGGGCCAAACCCCCCTCCTGCAGTGCAGCCAAACCCCCGCAGGCACCTGCCCGGGGCCAACCCCCACTCCTGTGGCGCAGGGAAAGCCCTGCGCTCGACTCACCCCTCCTGCAGCGCAGGGAAGCTGCTGCACTCCTCCTCTGGGGCCAATGTCCCCACCTGCAGCGTGCCCAGCAAGCCACAGAGCTGTGGGAGGGGAGCAACCAGCACACTTCCGGAACCCCCGGAAGTGGCGCAAAGCTGCAGGCAGGACTTCCATCCACCCTGCGGGAAGCTGACACTACACTGGAGGTAGGTAGTAGGGCTTCTCGGGGGTGGGGGAAAAATGGGTGGTGGGGGTGCCCAAACACCTCGCGATCAACTGGTTGAGGCCTCGTGATTGACCAGTCAATTGCAATCGACCGGTTGGTGACCACGGCTCTATAAAGAACACCCTTCCATTCTCCAGGGAAACACAGGGGTAACTCAAAGTTCCTAATGCCAGTTCCAGTATATTGCTACAGTCTGACACTACATCCTCAGATCCTCAGACACTTCTCTAGCTGCCTTATGCCACTACAGCAGAACAGTTGGAAAACCAATGAATCTATCTCGGGATTGTTTTTGGATGGGAGAAACTTGTAGGCTGTCTACACTACAGAGGAAGATTAAAGCTGCTGCTGTTGATCTTCCAGGGTTCAAATTAAGACAGCTAATTCAAAGTGGGAGGGGTGCTCTGGTCAATGCCGGTAGTCCTGCTTTCACGAAGAGTAAGGGAAGTTAACAGAAGAGTGTTCTCCCTTCAACTTCCTGCAGTGTAGGTAGCACCAAAAACTGAGTTAAGCTACTTTGACTTCAGCTATGCAATTAACGTAGCAGAAGTTGCATATCTTAATTCAACTTTGTCCTGTAGTGTAGATGTACCCTGAATGCCCTAGATCTAGCCCCGGGAGATCAACTTTCTTCTGTGCCTCCTTCCAGCTGCACTCAGCACATGGTGGATTGCAGGCTAAAAATCTGGATGTTTTCCTTCTTGCAGCATTTCCAGAAAATACTGCAGGATCACTAGATTTCACACTAGTTATAAGACCCTAGCAGCAGTGCATGACCAACCCTATGATTTTTGGAGCCCTAGGCAAGCTATGGCTTGGTTACCCTCCTCCCCATTCAATAGAGAGAAAAATTAGAAGTCTAAAATGAAATTTTATCTTTATTTGTTTGGCATTCAAAATGAACAAAAATAAAAGTAAAATATTGTACTGACTTTCTTCTACTTTTCATGAACCCTAACACAATTATACTGCATAGGGCACATCACCCAGTAGCTGACACTTTAAAGTTTTAACCATTTTGAATTGTAGACACTGTTTTTGGTCAGTGCTGCAAACAGTTGCATTTCAAGTTGCAACTGTCCTCCTTCCACAGGAACTGATTTTTGAGAAGCTATGAAAATCTTTAGTCCTTAATATTGAATGAGGTCTGTTTTTGAGTTGTAACCCCTTTGCACTGGGCCGTCGCTTTGTATAAACATTTAAAACTTTGCTAATTGTGCTTTTGCAAATTGGACAATAAGTAGTTTGAGACAAAGATTTGAAGCTATTTCGTGTTCTATTGAGATGGTGGCTAGTCTAACAAGTCTCTCTTTCAGCATGGAAGAACAAAGGTACGTTTTGGTTAATTTTAACTTTAAAAAGCTACATTCCCCGTGAGCAACAGAATCTGGAAGAGTCAAGAGAATTCGCAGAGCAATGAAGATGTTGGGAAGGCTGCCTGTGAGTTTGTGTTCAGAAATAAACTTCAGTCCAAGTGGCGAGCAACACTGACTCAACCGTATGACTTGCCAACAGTAGGCCATTGGGAATGACTGAACTACCAGACTCCACCCTGAGACAGCAAACCCAGATGGCACACTTTTGAAACTATGCTGTCACACATTTTAACTGTATTTACATACACAGCCATGCTCCCCAATGTGAGATAAATAATATAAATCAACTTCAGACATGGCAACAATGCACTGTTTTATGATATTGGATACTTTCATTTATAAGAGATAGCATTAGTATATTTTTAAGCAGAGAAAACAATTCACTTCAGTCTAATGTAGTGCCCCTTAAAACCTGGATCCTTAGGCGGCCGCTTAATTCACCTATATGATCAGGCCGGCCCTGACAGAGAGACAGAAATGCCACTCTTGATGCCCTGTTCAATTTTTTTTCCCCATTCCCATCTCTCTACCTTTTTTTCCTTATTGCCTCTGTGTACAGAATCCTGGTTAGCAATATTGCCACCCCCAAAAGTTCAACCATCACGCATCAGGCCCTACTAATCATGAGATGTTTCTTAGTCTCATTTTGGTCTCTCTCTTGATTTTCTGAACTCCCCTTATCCACTTCCAATGTGCATGTGGTAGTTTAACAGTGTTGCCAACACTCCCCAAATGTATGGAATAAAGTGATATCAGCTCCTTCTCCAGGTTCTCTTATGGGAGGGCCTGAGATCAAACAACAACGATCTGTATAAAATGCTAGGGCAGACCTTCCAGCTCCACCCCAAAACCCAAAATTCTAATGAATTAATTTTGTGTCCCCCACTTCCCAGAGGTTGCACACTCCCTTGGGGGAGGAGTAGAGAATGGATTTGAATCACTCCACTTCTTGGATTCTGTGATGGAGCCATTCTCTGCTAACCTGCTCTGACCAGTTGCAGCAAGGTGCACCTAGCATCTCCCTTATTTCTCTCTCTCTCTGTCTCTTACTTTTTGGTAGTTTCCTTCCCAGTGAAGAGCTCCACTACCTGCCTTTTGTGCTGCTCAGGACATTCTCCACCAGCAGCAGAACAAAACTCACATGATTCTTGTAATTTTCTCAGCTGCTCTGCAACACCATGGGCCTGGTTCTCATCTTGTTTATTTCTTTGACATTTTGCACTTCAGATACCACACTGCCACAAGTGTACATGAGAGGTAATTCCACTGGAATCATAGAGGGGACCAAGTAACAGGGATAAGTTATCAGAACCAGGCTTTGGAGGGTCCAAAAAAAAAATCACATTTTGTTATATATATGGAGGAGTCTACTACCTGCTGCTGGCCCCTTCAGGGGCAACCTGGGCTGTAATAAAAGAAGACACTCTCTGAGCAAGAGAGAGGGGAATAGAAGTATGCAGGAGGTCATTGTTTCCTCTCAGGCTTGTTTCCTACAGCCAGGGCTGGTGACAGACTTTGCCTTGAGCAATGTGTATGTGTGTGTAGTAAAGGCAGAGCTCAGCTACAAGGGAGACCAAAAGGAGTAGGGTTAGGGGTACCCAGACCTCAGTGACACTCAGATTACACCACGCTTCCCCCACCCAGCCCTCAGTGCAGCCCAGAGCATGCCGCACAGGGCTTCAGCTGCTGCTGCGGCTGCCACCGTAGCAGCAGTGATGGCTCAGAGCCCCAGGCGGTTAAATAGTTGGACCCCAGGGCAACTGCCCTCTCCCCTGTCTCCCCCCACCTCCTGTCAGTAGCCCTATCTGCAGCTTAACTAAAGACTTCGTGAACTTCATGTCTGGGAGCTGGAGTGAGATCTTATGAATTGCATATTATAGTTGCTTCTGTCCTGAAACTCAATCAAAAGAGAATGTGTGCTATTTGTTAGTGTGTGTTGGCTTCTTCATGCACTGGGCTATTAACAAGAACCTACTGCTATTCCAAGGAGAGGGGAATTAAGGTGGATCCCAATCACAGCACCTCACAGGAGTTGCCCATGGCTTTACAATAGACTGTATAAATAAAATCATATAAATCAGAAATTAGAAGACAATTTATATGTGTATGCATGCATATGTAATATCATCCTGTTTTCAAACTCTTAGCAAGAAGCTAACCCTACCACCTGCAATTTTGAGGTTGAAAATATGATCAAAGGTAGAAGCTGGAACTGCTGTTACAATTAGTACCCCGGGCTGCTCCCTCCTGCTACAGCTCCCGCAGCACTTGCTCCATACACTCCGAGCTGGCTCCCTTCATCTCTCCTTCCACATGGGATTTCCTGATGTTTGCTCCTCCCAGCAGCAATCTATTTTCCTCCTCTGCACTGAGTGGGCAGCTGAGCTCAGGCTCTGTAGGGCCCTTGCCAAAATCTGCCAGCAGTGGCCTCTGGTGGCCACCCCAGGAACACCCACATCTAACTCAGTCTGAAATTTTTAAATTGATGGTTGCCCACAGTAACTGATAATAATTAAGGGAAAACCACAGGACATAAAAACAATTCACAAGAACTGGCAGCAGTGGTTGGGATTCTGAAAAGAACTTAGTTGGAGTTCCAGAAGGGCACAGACATCTCCATATATTGGGCTATTGCAGGCTCGGGTGTTAAAGTATTTACTTAATTTTTATTCATGTAAGTAATCTAACTTAATATGAAACAAGATAAGCACATGCACAATTGCCCACAGGATTGGGTCAGAGTCACTAGTAACAGCTCCTTTTCAGCAATGAATAGATCTACATGCCAAAACTGCCAGGAATATAATAGAATTGAAGACATGATCGGAACAGCTCTTTTCCAGAACAACAAGGTTAGCAATTATTTAAAAGAAAAAGGGGCTGTAGTTACTAAAAATACCAGCAAATAAATATATGAAAAGCATCAAGAGTTATTTTACAAAAAGTTTATATGCTCGTAATTCATTAGAATGAGAAACTTATAGACCACTTTCATTTTAAACATAATAAGCAGAAGATTTAAAAAAAAAGCAATTGTATATATCAATTCTTGGATTTATTCTCTTATTTAAGAACACAACACAAGTAATTCTAAGGATCAGAACCTTTTTCTATTGAAATCATTGACAATATTCCCATTAACTTCAACAAGAACAGGACTGGGCCATAAATCCATATATACAGCACAAAAGGTTTGTATACAACAGAACATTAGCAATACTGTATAATTTAGGCAAAATGTATTTATTATTTGATGCTGAAGACAGCTGTCAAGTTGCATACTCAATATCATGGAATCATAGAACACTAGAACTGCAAGGGACCTTGAGAGGTCATCAAGTCTAGTCCCCTGCCTTAAAGGCAGAGTCAAGCACCATCTAGATCATGCCTAATACCTGTTTGTCTAAGCTGTTCTTAAATATCTCCAATGATGGAGATTCCACAACCTTCCTACGCAATTTATTCCACTGCTTTACCACCCTGACAGGAAGTTTTTCCTGATGTCCAATCTAAACCTCCCTTGCTGCAATATTCACTTTGACCTTACACCAATTCCTGCAAAAGCAACACTTGCATGTTGGTTTTATTCCCTTGTATAGCCCCATTGTGCACAGTGTTCAGGACTATACATGGTAGCTTATGGTTGCAGGATTGGGCCTTTGACTTAGGTTGGCACCCATTTAAAGCAATTCATTTAAGACAATATGAGCAACACATTTCATTACTTCCCTGCCTGCAGAAAGATTTGACATATGGCTAGAAAAATTAAGGTTATTTACCTGTAACTGAAGTCTTTGAAATGGACTCTGCATATACAGACTCATGGGTTGTGCGGGCATAGGCAGTGGAATCTTCTCCAAGCAGTGCTCCTCAGAGAGCTCACACACTCCCCTCCCGCCTCTCCCCTCAGTGTTCCTGAATGTTCTGAGAACAAGGCTCTCAATGGAGACATGGCATCCTTTGACATAACAGTTCCTTCCACCACTGCTTCAGCATATTTCCCTAGCACCCTCCCTTTCAAGGCTTGTTCAGGTTCTCTCACCCACATGGCCAGATGTGGAAATAGGGGATTTGGATAATAAATCTTGCACTGCTGATGCAATAGTCGATCCTGTAATATTGGAAGCATCCCATAAATTCCCTTCAGCAACTGAAGTACGTCGGTGTGCCACTCTTATCTCAGTCACATCAGAGTAACTAAAATCATTCTGATTCCATCCCGCTTTACTTTTCTCACTATCTTTTCTATCAGTGAAAAGGGGGAGAAAGCATACAACCAGCTTTACCCCAATTCAGTAGGAACACATCCAATGCAGATTGGGTGTCCTTTCCTTCTCTCAAACAGAATTTGCAACAGTTTGTGTTGGGACTGTGGCAATTAAGTCTATTTTTAGAAATCCCCAACAGTTGAAGATACAGAGTATTACTTCTTCCTCTCTCAACTACTCATGTAACTGTGTCATCTCTGCTCAGCTTGTCCATCTGGTAATTGTCCTTTCCGACAGTTGAAGACCTACTATATGAACGTCATGCTAGAAGCACCAATCCCACAACTTGATTTATTTGGTACACACCTGGGACAAATAAACTCCTCCCTACTTGTCCACACACTTTTCAACCTGGATTGTTAGCACACTAGACAGTTTATTTCAGACATGCAGAAGGGAAGTTCAGCTTTACCTACTTCCTTTCACAAGTGCTTAAAAGTGGTGAACCCACTAATGTACACAGGTGCAAACTCCTTTATGTAACAAATGGAAATGACCAAAAACTACGCAGTTACATTATGCAGAGTTTGTACTACTGAAAGCCCTATGGGCTGATGTTTCAGACAAGAAAGAACTCTCTATATCCTTTACTGGCAAAAAAGGGAAAAGATTTGCTATGGAGAGCTTCATTTGCATAGGCTGCCTACCCACAATTCCTCTAATGACACTTGTAGACTGAGGACTTCACAACAGTAAATTGTCATAAAGGGTTTTGTGGCAAGGGACAACACAGAGACTGGAACAGAGCTGAGTGACCTCTGGGGGATACCCACCTTTGTGACACCTTAATATAGCTGAATCACAAAGCTGGGATAAGTGGTGGTGCCTCGAGAGAAGTCCAAGCAAGCAGCTCCCTTGGGCCTGGACAGATCTGCCAAGAGGTACTTGGCTGACTTCTACTCACTGCTACAAACCAGGAGTGGGGTTTGATGGATGGATGAGATGGTACAGCCAAGGGATTACCACTTGTGAAGCATTCTGTTAGCTAAGGAGGAGAGAAGGGAAGTACAGCATATAGACAATCCCCTTGCAGCCTCACTCTACATTGTCTGCCACAGTGAAGGGCATGGAGGACCCTTGAGTAGAGCCCTGGCTGCTTGGAAAGGAGTTCTTTCTATAAGGCTAGAATTAGATAGGCAATTGCCAGGGTTTAGTGGAAAGCAATGACACACAAGCTCCGTAGGTTGATGATCTCTTTCCCCTTTTGGTCAAAGGGCAGGCTGCACACTGTGTCTATATTCTCTCCTTCAGTGCTAAGCTCCCTTATTGAAATACTTTTCACAGGTATGGAGCCCCATTTACTCTCACTCAGTCAGTCTCTGGAGACAATAATGTGGCAGACAAGCTGCTGTTTCCCTTGTTCCGCTAAACAGTTTGAGAGACAGACTAAGGCAGCCTCCCCTCCAGAGTTCAGAAAAATGAAGCAAAACCAGGCTACTCTAGAAAATCCATGCCAACCGGTCTCTGAACTTTCCACATAATTACCCTGAGGAACCTCCAGAACTGGGCATAGCTTTGCTCCAAGAATATCAGACACTGAAGCAGAAAAATGAGACTATCTTCTCTTCTTGTTCACCAGCTTATTCCCTATACACCCTGAATATATTCCTTTCGGACCCATCTACCTGTACCATCCAGTTTCCTCTTCTTCACTGCTCCCACAATCAGGGACATCCTCCACATCTTTAACAGATTGTGTTTCCAAATAAAAACATCAAACTCTTGAATGAGTATCCCAGATACTCCAGGTTCAGTAATTCTTTGCTCTATTTAGTGGATGGGAGGGAGGAAGCATGGTACAAACAAAAGACTGATTCAGTCTGGGTTGCCCACTTTCTTTGTATATACAAGAAGTAATGGCTATACAACTACTTGGGACACTTTTGTATGAAATACCATCTATTTCTCTACTCTCCTCCTGCTGAGTTAATCCATGTTATAGCATTTTTTCCAGAAGTTATGATAGTATGGAATTATTTGCCTTTCTAATCCAGATATCCTGCATTTTTGTAGCTCTTCCAACACCATTTCCAGGAAAAAAATAATCCCAACATGAACAGTTCTTATGGTTCAAATCATGGCTGATACTATGTGTCACCCATTTACTTTCTCCCATAAAAACAAAAATCACCATAGAATCCAGAGGCAGAAAAAAGATTTTAGATTTCCTAATCACCTTTTTATTTGTTACAAAGAAGAGAATTTACAACTGAACATCTCAAAATGTGAATGATTTTATACTACTTAGTATTCTGGTTCCCATTTTAAAACTTTTTGTGCTTCATTAGTTTCAATTATTTTCATGGACACCTTCCATCCCATGCTCTAAACCTCAATCGAGTAAACACGCAAATAAGTATCTTTAAACATGTCAGTAGTCCCATTGCCTATAACAAGACCACTGATATGTGTTTGTAGGACAAGGGCCTACATCATCTGAACTAATGATGTTCTCCTTCACACCGTTCATTATGAATTTGGCAGAGTCTTTCGATAGCATCAAGGTTGGGATTTTTTCTCCTGTCACGCAATGTTTGTTTTCACACTGCTCACCTCAGTTGTACTCGCATTAAATGTGGCCATATCTTCCTGCAGTCCATTTCCAGCTCTCACCATACCTGCACATCCAACCTTATGAAAAAATACTGCTTTTCACATTACAATATAAACCAACAGTGTCATATCTGAAGCATATCTAGAGTATCTAATTATATTATAAGAAGAAGATAAGGTACACATAGCTTAATAGTTAAAATTTGTATTCTGATATGTTAGACATTTAAGAAGCCTGCCTTAAGCATAAACCAAAACACGGCCAATTTCTTTGGGGGAAAAAAAGTGCAGAGGTCTTCATAAATATAGGAAGCTGAGAACTGGAAAAAAGTTAAAATACAAAGAAACAGTTAGACATACAGATCATTATGCAGGATATGCCATTGTGTTATCTTAAATGATCAAGCAAAGGAAGATAAAACTGTTTCCACGTTTAGTAAGTAGTTTTGTAATCAGTTTAAAATGAGTTCTGATTCAAGGATCAGAACATTCTGTACAGCTATACAGTTTCTTTCTAGAGTCTGGTTTCATCCTACTATTATTACAGGAGAACTCCGTATTTGATAGAGGTTATTGGGAGAGAAATAATACTCCAGTCTAAGGTATCTCACATTTATAAAACACTTCAGTTTCTTTATCTATAAAATTAAGACAATAAAATGGACCATTCCTGTAAGATGGGTAATTGTAAGGATTGATTATTTAAAATTGAAGCAGCCAGAGTAAGTAAATTATCAATGGCCACACAGCACGTTACACTAACACAGCTGGCAATAAAATTCAGAAGTTTCTGCTTTCTAGTCCCACAGCGAATCACTACATGCCTTCTCAACGATGGTATGTTGAATTATACAGAGTGCTACCCTCAACATGCCTGACTTCCCAGCTATTGAAACTGGCTGGGAAAAAATAGATTGAAAGCTGAAATTAAGGGAGGGATGTCATGCTGAACTGTCTGCAGAGATAATACTTGCAAGGAAGTTGAACATTAAATTGTCATTGGGTGATCTTACCCAGTTTGACTGAATGGGTCATGCATAAAGTTGTCATTCAAGGCAAGAGGCTTTTGATTAAACAATGTTTAAGATACATATATTAAGGTTGGTGGGCCTATAACACAGTTTGCCTTCTTTTTCTCTCCACTTAATACCTACTTATAATGTACAATGAAAATGTTAATAGAACCATTTCATGGGTTGCATTACTATTATTTCTACCATGGAAATATTCAAGGGCTTCACAAACATGGATTAGGACCCCACTATACTATTTATTGAACAAACAAACAGTCATATGTTTTGCAAAAGTAAGCTTTGGCAAAATACTAAAATATGGGCAAAGGTGACCTTTAAAGGATCCCTTTAAAATTTAACATGTTGAATTTTTCTTCACAGATTAGATGAACAGATTTATATTGGTTGTGATTTGGTACTAATCTTGACAAATCTGATTTCATATTAAAGCATTTAAAAAAATTAAATTTAAAGACACATTGAAGCAGAGAGTAAAACAAATGAAACCAGATGCTAACAACCACACAAGTAGTTTTATGCACATGTGGTAGATGGAAGTTTTGGGGTTTAAATTTTTAAGAGTTAAGAGCCCCTTTAAAATCCTCCAGCAAGGTATGAAATCTGTTCCATGGTATGTTTTAGATAGAATGATCAGCGATAGTTAAACAACCAGAATACGTTTTCCCCTCACCAGCATAAAATTTGCAAGCTTAAAATTTAACACACAACAGAAAGACCTAACATTTAGAATCCTTTCTATTAAATGGTTCATTATTCTGCTCCTCAACTCCTTCTCTCTCAAGAAAAATTCCCATCACATTCCTTTCAGCCACTTTGTAGAAATGTTAAAGAGTAGTAAATAGATGAGTGTTTGGAAAGTGGTTTTGAAGATGGATAGCACGATATACGTGCTAAATGTTACATATATGTGGGAGCGCCCAACATAACATTTTTCAAGTTTTTCCAAATTTGTGTGTACTGAGAGAGGAATGAGAGAGTCCCTTTAATGTGGAGATTCCTTAGGTAAAATACCACTTATACACTTTTATAGACCATATTTTACGTGATTGTTTTAAAGCTTTACATAGCAGGAGAAGCTAGATAGCACTAGAATGAATAAACTAATCTCAAAGATAATCAGTACTTTGGGAATAAGTACTTTCAAATATACAAAAAAAAAAATTCCACATCTGGAAGTATTTTAAGGAAATGCCTACACTGGGTATCACACAAAGCAAGTCAGGCTCAAGAGTAATTTTAAATTTCCCCTTAAACATAAATACCTCTTATATTAACCTGAGATGTCTCCTGATTCCTCACTCTGTGCATTATGTGGTAAGAAAAATCCATGTGAAATTCATAGAACACACTACCACTTATAGGTAACAAATAGCTCATAATGCCAGGTGAAAAATCTACTCTCTCTAGACTAGGTCTAACTGTAAATAATAGTCATATTATAGAGTGCATTCTCTTAAAAAGCTATAGGATATTATTATTCAGTCATCCACTTGAGTAATTCAATAAATTATTTAGGAAAAATTTAGTTAAGAATACCATATGCAGATAAATTAATCACCGCAAATAGATGGCACTAACTCCGCCTCACTTTTACCAGACAGAATAATCATTGAGTACCTTGGTTTAATTATATATGAGTTATGCATTAAATTTATATGATTAGCATTTATTAAAAGGGAATTAAATTCTCAATTATATACATATTAAGGCTTGGTGATATTGCATTAAAATAATGGCAACATTCTTATTGAGATCATAGGCTCACAATTTCACCTTTGAAGTTGCCTTTCCGCTGTACCTCATCTGCATGTGTTTGAAGGGGTCAAAATAGTTATGCACGTTTCTACAGAAGAAAGTTGAGTGCTGCTAAGGAAAGAAATGTTTTCTGGTGATGTCACAAAATAAAGGTTGAACCTCTCTAGTCCGGCACCCTTGGGACCTGACTGGTGCCAAATCAGAGAATTTGCCAGACCAAAGAAAGTCAGTCTTGTCTAGCAGCATCACCAATACTTCCATCGCTTACTGGGCTTTTAGAAGACATTTAGGGGTAAATTAGAGCTAAATAACTGCACAGAACACTGCAAGCCAGAACTGGTGGCTATAAAACAAACTTTATGAGACCGTGCGGGAAGCTTGGCACACCCATGGTAAGTGAACATCTGGCTAACTAAAATCACCATGGATGTTGCTGGACCAGAGACTGCCGGATTAGAGAGGTTCAACTTGTAATAGCATTTTTCAATAAACATCTGTATGGGAACATAAAAAAGGGGTGTAAGTAATATAAAATATATTCCCTAAAAATAAGCAAGAGTTTAAATTTATAAGGGTAGACGTATTTCAACAATAATTAGATCTATTGCCATTCATATTTTTCTTAAGAACTCCATAACTGTATTCTTCAGAGTACACTTCTTTTAATGAAGCATGTTTTATTTCTGCCAATTAATCTGACTGGCTATCTTTAATACTATATTGATAGGAATGTGTATTTTGTGAAATATGTATTACTTTGTTGGAAGTTTTTTTTTATTGATGAGTTCCCAGCGCTCAGAACTTAAGAGTGAAAGGGCCAAATAGTTGGCTCTCTCAAAGATTGTATGAAAGAAGGAATCTTATTAAAAAACAGTTGCTGATTTAAACACTGCCCCTATAGTTTGCAGTCTATTATGTACTTGTATTGCACAAGTGCATGAACCATTGCAATACCTTTTTTATACATTCAATTTAGTTTTAATGTGTGAGTGACACAGGAATTTTTAAAAAAATAAACCTAATCCAATATTACTAAACTGTTAAAGCAATCTGTTTGCAACGAAGAGCTCAAATCTAACATCTGAAGGGGAAATGTACAGAGACAATGTATTAGTATTGCTGTGAGTTGCTGTGTCCTGGTCAGTGAGGAGCTTATTTCAGATGATATGGTCTAAGGGTTGTTTGAATTCCAGAAGAGGGTTTTCAGGGAAGATTTCTTTTAGGATAGGAATCCCCCTCAAGTATAGGTTGTAATTGATTGATGATACCCCATATGGGTTCAGGTGTGGGAAAGTGACTAGGGATGTGCAGTCAGGGGAGGGGAGTTTTTTTCTGCATTGAAACAGATTCTTTGCTGGTCACTGGGCGGCCCACTCCATGATGTGCTCTCCCTCTGTGGTGGAGTATCCTTGTTTGGTGAAGGCAGTTTTGAGTGTTAAGGTGTGTATCTCAGGCTCTCTCCTGAGAGCATATTTTATGGCATCTGAGTGTCAGGCTGTGGATAACAGATTTCTTAGGGTGGTTACTGAATTTATCAAGGTAGGTGTGGTGATTCGTGAGTTTCTTGTGTATAGTAGTTTGCTGTTTTCATAAGACCCCGAATGGCAGTGAATGACATGCATATATATATTATGAGTGCTTGCAAATTAGTAAATTAAAACCTAAATTAGTAATTTCATGTTAAAATTAGGATGATTATCAAAATGAGGGAGGATTAGAATCTCTGATTCTCCTGCCACACACCAACACTCTACTGAGAATCATTATCACCCTTAACCACTCCAGACAGGCAGCTTTCTCAAATTAAGCAGTAAGTGAAGATTCCAAACAGAGAAGCCAATTTACAATCAATATAACACAACATGAACAATTACCTCCTTGAAAAATGAAAAAACAGGTGTGGGGAGAAAAACCTCAAAAAGGTAAAAGACGGTTACTTACTTCGTAACTGTTGTTCGAGATGTGTTGCTTGTGTCCATTCCACTTAGGTGTGCGCGCCGCGTGCATGAGTTCCAGAAGCTTTTTACCCGTTGGGCCAGCCAGGGAGCCCCCTAGAGTGACACCGGTATAACCGCGCATATATACTCCAGCTGGCCCCTCACCCCCTCAGTTCCTTCTTGCCAAATATTCCGACAAAGGGAAGGTGAGTGGGACTGGAATGGACATAAGCAACACATCTCAAAGAACAAGTTACAAGGTAAGTAACTGTCTTTTCTTCGAGTATTTGCTTATGTCCATTCCACTTAGGTGACTCCCAAGCCATACCCACCGAGGGGGGAGGGAATCCTAAGAGGAAACAGACTGCAGCACTGCCCTACCAACCGCTGCATCCTGTCTAGCCTGTTGTGTAATGGCTGGTGAAAGTATGGACCGAAGACCATGTGGCTGCTCTACAAATGTCTATGATCGGCACTCATGTCAGGAATGCCACCGAGGAGGCCTGGGCTCTGGTTGAGTGGGCTGTGAGAAATGGGGCCCATTTCCCCTTTAGGTCATAGCATGCTCTGATGCATGTCATGATCCATGAGGACAGGCACTGAGCTGACACCAGAAAGCCCTTCATTCTATCTGCTAGAGAGACAAAGAGCTGAGTGGATCTACGAAACGGTTTCATCCTTTCTTACAACTCAGATACCCTCCTAGCTGAGGTGATAACCACTAAAAAGGCTACCTTCCAGGATAGGTGAGAGAGAGAACATGTAGCCAATGGCTCAAATGAGGCCTGCGTGAGTCCCTGGAGCCCCGAGTTTAGGTTCCACTGGAGAAATCGGCTGCCTAATCTGGGGGTAGAGCCTATCCAAACCCTTCAGAAAATGCTTGACCATGGGGTGGGTGAAGACAGAGCTCCCTCCTTCTCCCTGGTGAAAGGCCGCCATGGCCACCAGGTGTACCCTCACCGAGGAGGTGGACAACCCCTGTCGCCTGAGGCCGAGGAGGTAGTCTAAAATTAGGGGGATGGGGACTTGCATAGGGTCCCCACATTTGTGAACGACCCAAGCTGAGAACCTCCTCCATTTGGCCTGATAGGTCACCCTGGTGAAGAGCTTCTTACTTTCCATCAGCACCCGCCTCACCGGGTCTGAACAGAGAAGCTCTCCCCCATGCAGCCATGGATTCTCCAAGCCGTGAGGTGGACGGACTTTAGGTTTGGGTGACACAGAAGACCCTGGCTGAGCTCATGTGTCACCAGGTCTGGGACAAGCAGCAGGGCAATGGGGTCCTCCACTGATAAGGACAGCAGTGTGGTGTACACGATTACTTAATTAAATGCATTTTAACATGCTTAGTTGCTACTGCACTATAAATCAATCATCCTACAAATTCAGTCTGAAAAAACATTATTAAAGCCCCACAAAGTCCCATGCAATTTATCCCCAATATAAAACTTTTGGAGATAAGAATTTTGAAGGGTTTTTAACGACATTTTCTATTTTTCTGTTTTTCTATTCCCTGCTGCTGTATGAAAGAACAAGAGAAACTGGCCAGTAAAAGGAAATATGCACACTATTCAAAGTAAACAAATGGACAGAAATACAGATGTTTTCTCTTTCAATTATAGGTAAGGAACTTTGACACAGTATGATTTAATACAGCAATGAGTCTGTGCTACTTCAAGAGACACAGAACTACTAGCCCAGAGGAAGAAGGACATAAGTAGTTTTAAGCCATATTTGTGTCCTCTCAATCCTGATGCAATCAATGGAGGCCTATCTAGGTTAGGGCACCTATCAGGCTTCTCTATGATGT
The DNA here is from genome assembly GCA_032595735.1 of Pelochelys cantorii. Classification (NCBI taxonomy): domain Eukaryota; kingdom Metazoa; phylum Chordata; order Testudines; family Trionychidae; genus Pelochelys; species Pelochelys cantorii. Next base: position 304,861,113 of record CM064326.1, on the reverse strand, counting down.
TGAACTGCTCCTGGACTGGAATCTCCACAGTGCTATGTGCTTTGTCTCTGCTCCTGATAACTCCTTCCTGCATCCAGTCATATCCTCAACACACTCACCTCAAATGCTTAAGTCATGTGGCCTGCTTATATTAGAATCTATGGGGAAAAGTCCTTTTTATAAGCTCATCATACATACTATAGACTTTAAAGGAAGGGTTATGCCTTTAACTAGGCATTTTAGACCTTATATAAAACTATAGTCTTCAAAGACAAATTTCCAGTGACAGATTAATTCTGAGGTTTTATTCTTTTCCAACAAAGTATGCAAAGCATCAATATCAACATCTGAATTTGTATTTTTTTAAATTTTAACACTTAATACAATTCCAATTTAAAGGATTACTTGCACAAAAAAATAAACACATTTGGTATAAAAAATTTATCACTTTAACACCCTTTTTCTTATGATCTGTACCATGTTTGGTGCAGAGACATATAAAGACTAATGGCACAAATTTGCTTTTACTCTACAGGAGTTTGTTTTTATGTACCCAAGTACTCTAGAGGACACCAGCCCGTTTTATACAAGAACCATTTTCTTCAGCCTGCTGAATTTAGTTTCACAAAGAAACAAAGCTATAAAGGCATTTTAAAAACAACTGCCTTATATTCTTTTTAGATACACTGACTTTTTGCACCATTTATATACATACTGTTATATAACAGCTCTTGAGTACAGTACATGCAGCAGAATATGCCTGTTGAATATAAAACATACATTAAAATCTTCTTGTTAGAATTATTTGAAGACTGAATTATTGTTGAATGCCCACTGCTCTGAGAAAATGGTTTGAGAGTACAAATGTCTGCATATGTTGGCCACTGGAACAATCCAAGGCTAACTGGAATAATATTTATAGCACATCGGTAGTGCATAAATAATTTACTTACAATATTAAAACACAACTAGCAAAACTAATAGTTCAAGATTTTATGATTGCTATATTAATCCTTCTTTAAGTGGTTGCAAAATGTAATTTTTTTTTAAAGTCCTCTATAAAATTTGTAGGATATCATTTGTTTTCCAAATGAAGAAACTTATTTATGTCGACTGCCTCTTCTCTTCATTGCAGCAGTACACTGTGGACAGTACCATTTCCCTTTTGGTGCCTCTGTCAATCCAACACAGCCATAATGGAACCACTCTATTGGGCACTATAAAAAAAACAGAGACAGTCGTATTGCATCTGTGGCAAGAAATGGATATTATGAAGTATGAGAATCAGAGTCAGCAAAATGAGAGGCATCCTCTGCACACAGTTACATTTCCTAATGTGCATGTCCAACAATAAGTACAGATGATATAAAATTTGAACCATAACATGTGGAAACCATGCACCAAGAAATATGTAAATGTTTAAATCATGCTTAGAAAGTGTGTTTTAAACAATCAAGTTATATGATTAAAATACAATTAATCACCTTTTATAAAGGTCTGGACAACAAACAAGCTTTAAAAAGTTAAATTTGGATAACCCACATGACATCAACAAACAAAACAGCACTAAGTTAGAATTATATAAGGTGAATTGTCAGGTGTTGTTTAAATATGAGGAATATTAAGAGGAACTAATACAAAAACACAGTAAAGGAATAAGCTTCCTAAACAGCAATTGAACTAGCACGCACACTTACTCTCATTATACACTTAAAACCACAAGCACATTTAACTTCTACTCATGTCTGAGGCTATGTCCAATATAGTAGGGATGTTACATTTAGATTAATGAATTAATCAAATAGTCGATGGGATTTCCATCAACTATTCGATTCCTCTATAAGGGCGCCTCCGCCTTTGAACTGTAGCAAGAGCCCTGCTGTGCTCTTGCCGGGCTCTTGCTACAGTTCAAAAATGGAAGCCCAGCAGGGAGTGCTGGGCCAGCAGGGAACTGGCCCTACACTTCCTGCAGCACCTGAACTTTTAAAATGTACAAGAGCCCTGACAGGAGGGGAAGCAGAGAGCCACAGGGAGCGCTGCGGGGCTTCACTTTCTGAAATATACAAGAGGCAAAAAGGGGGGAGAAGCAACTAGTTGCATCACTAGTCGACTATCCAATAAGCTTATCCAATAAGCTTATGCTTATTGGATAGTCAACTAGTTGCTTACATCCCTATAATGTAGTTGTGCAGTTCGGACTATGGGGATGTAGGCTGCAGTGTAAACTAGCATGCTGTGCTATAACTCCAATAGGTGTATGCTATGGGCGAAAACTAGAAGATACTTACTTTGAATTAAATGTAGCCCTCTTTTAACAGCACTAAATTAACATGAACTAGATACCTCTTACTTCATGCTTGCAGCATCCACATGTGGGTGTTACATTACAGCATGCTAGTACAGGCTACAATTAACAACCTTGAAGTCCAAACTGTAGACTAGTCTTTACATTGTGAGCAAACATCTAGTTCACACTGTGTTTATATGACCTGTGAATCTGGACTATAAACTGCACCAATTTCTACTGTGCAAATCTCTTAATTTTGCTTTATATATTGTTGAACCGCTGAGCTCTCTGAGATAGTTGCTCTGGTTGTCACTTATGTTAAGTGTTAGAACACTCAATGACACCCAGTGAAGCAGTAAGAAATACAAATGGTAGCAAGAGTGAAGTAGCGAAGTATGCAATCTCTCCATGCATACACACACAAAGCTGCTTATCAAACTTCTGCTGACCCAGAAGTGAACCACAGACCATAAGCAAGAAGGAATACAGACTAGAACTTGCATTCTGGTTACTAGCTGCTATAAATCCCTTTTTCCTTGTCCTTCCTCTCACCCATCCATTTTTTTTTTTTTTGCTTTTGTAAAACAGATTCTTGAAAAAAATACTGGAAGTTTTATCAGTTTTTTTATTTTAAACTGAAAACTGGAATATACAAGTTATTTTGGCCAGATGAAAACACTAATAAAAACTACTTCCAGTGCATGTGCACAGTAGTAAACAAAACAATTCTCATCCCCCATGTCTTTAGCATTTTGCTACTTACATCTTGGTTATCGCAGCCCACCATTTCACCATAGGACACCTAGTTCAAGGAGGAAATTCAAGCTATTAATAATATAGTGAAGAATTGGCATTTTTAATTACCACAAAACTAGTCGTTTTCCTGTATAAATTCTGTAATAAACAGGATCCTGCCAACCTATATGTTTCAGTGACATTTTCAACACTAGATTTAAGAGAGAAATAAATATTGAAGTCCAAATTGCTTGCATTTATTAAAAAAAAAAAAAAAAAGTGAAAGTCATACATATCTGAGGTTGGACATAAAGAGCCAGCACTCAGTCTGAGTATTTCTAATATTTGCCTGCATTTTCAGATTCAAAAATTGCAAACACTATCAAATGGCACACTTGTTTAAAAAACACATACACAAACACAAAAAAATGTTTCCACTGGAATTTATGTTTTTAGACACAACTATTCATTTTAGGTTGTATAAAAACTTGCTTTTCTGAAATACAGACATGCTTGGACCATTTTCCCCATCTCTACCTTCCTAACTTGCCCCTCCTATTTTAAGCAATAATGGACTTTGCAATCTTGTTGAAATCATCCAAAAACCTGAAAGTAAAACTGATCAAATACAAGGGAAAATTCACTTACAAAAACTGCTTAAGATTAACTAAAACTATGATTAAACAAATCCTGCATATAAAATTAAGTGCACCTGTATAAAAAAAAAGGGGGGGACATGTGCCTAGTAAAAAGGCAGCTTGACCACGTTTTGATGTAACCATTAGCAAAGAATCAAGAGAACTCCACACATGGGAACAGTTACAGAATAATACTAGTGATTCAGCAGTCAACTCCATTAGTCTTGTCACTTACAAGTGTATACTGACAGCATTTTAGATCTGGAATTCTTAACTGTTTCAGAAGCATAGCATACAAACACCCAAAAATATCCAGAGTCTTCAGAACCCCAAAGTAGTTGCCTGTAGTGCTTATGGGGATAACTAAAAACAACTGAAAAAAGAAGTATGTTTTGAAATATAGTCCTTGTATGCTTGACTATATCTGCCATTTCCAAGTACTACAAGGCCATTACTATCTACCATCATTATGTATTTATTATTTTTTCCTAAAAAAAATTAAGGGGGGGTAAACTAGTATTGGCTATTCCAAGTAATACATATACTCAGCTTCACAGTGGTTTTGATTTAACTGTAGTATACAGTATGATTTGGGGCAAATACAACTAAAATATATTCATTGTACTTTTAAAAAATAACAACCAAACATACAAAGTGATACAAGGGATGTAAAAAAAGTTAAAAATGTAACTATGTAACCATTAAAAATCTTAGTGGTTACCTGCGTTTCAGGCTCTGCAATATAAAGCTTACATATAAGCTTTATACTGCAGAGCCTGAGGTGCAGGGTGACAGCCAGCTCCTTGGAGCAGGGCTAGCAGCTGGGAGCCAGTACATGCCAGGTGCCGGCTTAGAGCTGGCTTCTTGTTACCAGCCCTGCTTTCAGGGGGCTGGCTGTGTTGGGGGCTCTGCAGTATAAGCTCCACAGGGCTGCCAGTACTCCCAGCCCTGCCAGGGCAGCCACAGCTCCCACGACTGCCAGCAGCCACATGAAGAGTGTAACTGTTGGGGTTTACTGATAGGCTAACACTTACCCGGTTAAACTCTTACATCCCTACAATGGTTTGAACTGAGCTGAGATCCATCAATTAATTGCAACCATATGAGTTTCACACTATACAAACCAAAACTTATGGGCTGAAAGGGTGAAATTATAGTGAAGCAGCACTGTGGTATTGCTAAGTTAGAACTCAATACACAGAGCACTTACCTGATTACAAATGCAGTAACGTGGCTCATTTGGATCATAGGTCCAATCAACTTGGTTGTTAGAATCAGACTCTGGTATTGCTGCTGTTTGCTGAGATAGTTCTTGTGCTAGAGCAGATGATGATGAACATGATGACAGAGATGAAGATGACGATGACGATGAGGACTGCTGGCTCGAAGACTTATTATTGTTTCTGAAAAAAAAGGAAAAAATATACTTCAGAAAGAATTTAGTAAGACCTGTTCGTTCTACTGCCAACTCAACGAAATATGAGGAAACCAGGCTCAGGAGAGTGTTGGAAAGAATCTTTGATGAGGTTTCACATGCTACAGTAATCAAGTGTCATTCTGAAACAGACTGTATTCAGCAAGTAGCATGAATTCAGATGGGCATGTTTCATCTCTTTGCCAGAGAATAAGAATGACTTTGTATTCTGGTGTCCTTACAAGAGGAGAGTCTATTATTCCAATTGATGGAATTTAATGTGGTAAAGCTGCCAAAAGCAACTGACACATACTTCACAATTGTTGCACCGATGGCATTCATAGCTCAATGTAAACAATATATCTCGTTAATACACAAGTAACCAATGTAATAATTGGGAATTTGTATATAAACTAATCTATGTTGCACACATAACATGTAACAGACAGCTGCTTTTTGAATAGTCATCTTTACATCCAGTCCCCTCAAACACAGACACACTATAACAAGAAAAATGTTTTTTGTAAGCTCTTTGAATATAAGAAATACTGTTACTTAAACTGAGAATTGTACATTGAGCAGTATTTGTGCCTTGGAATGAGATAGCATACATCAGAAAAAGAGAATTGGAATGTCAAAAGAACATAAGTTTAGCAGAGATCATGTTTAGGTACAAGTTAACAAAATAGCCTCAAATACCAGCCAACATCTTATTTTATCTCACCACGCATGACGCCCTGGTTCAACTCCCCACAGCTGCTGGATGACGAGAAGGATATGAACATGGGCTTCACATCTCTTAGGTAAATGCCCAAACCACTAGACCACAGAACCACTCTCACGCTCTCACTGGCCCAATACCTATTTAAATATTTATAAATAGTAGAAGAATCCCAACAGGGGTGACTGAGAAAGGCCCACATCTGAATGTCTCAGTCCAGTGAATAGGCTATTAATTTGACAGATGGCAAACTCATGTTCAAATTCATTCTCATCAAGACAGGGAGGAACAGAATAGGGTTTCCCAAATCTCAAGTGAATTCTCAAACCACTAGGCTTAATATTATAAAAGGAAGGTGTTGCTCTTTTTGTCCCTGATGTCCCCTGATCATTTTACGTGGAGTTGATGCACTCTGAGAATGCCCCACAGGCAAGATCTCTAAGGAACGATTATCTTCATCTGATTTAAGACAGGCACTGTGAACATGCCCAGTAGCAGAAACTAGGCACTAGAGAACTTTTACAATGAAAAATGTAGGCATCACCAGAGCTAGGCAGCAGCAGAACAGTGATTTGGGGGGTGGGGGGAATCTCAGAGGTGCCAAGAACCCAACATTTAGGTATTTAAGTCCTTTTTGGATCTGGGCCCTACATTTTAGTACTCTGTGCCCATTGTTTGTATGGACAGTTAAAATGCTAAAGATAGCTAAACAAAATATGAATATACTTAAGCAAAAGAACATACTTGCTTTTTCGACCACTCCGTGAATCTGTGGTTGATGAACTTAATGTTTGTGTTAATGTAGATGCCAGAGCTGATGATGAATATCCAGTTGAGTCTCTGGATAATGAAAACTCTCTCCCAAGTTGAAAGTCATTGTTCTTAAAGGCTTCGTAGCTGGCTTTTAAGCTGGATGTTCTTCTTCCTTCCTTCATCTAAAGGAAAAACACAGATACAAACCACACTATACAGAGTAAAACACACTATACAGTTCCTACAGACCTACAGAAGTCACCCTCCTATGAACCAATACTGTACAAGTATTTTATTTAAGTGGTTGCTACAAGTTGGACTTCCTGGGTCCAGCACTGTCAGGACCTGACTGGTCCCGAACGAGAGAATTTGCCAGACCAGGGACAGTCTCCTGCCACCGGCCCCAAGCTCCATCACTTGCCATTGGCAGGCTGCTCCAACTAGCACCCTGCCTCATCCCTCCCCCCTCAACTTCACTGGGCTGCTTGCCCAGCTACTGCTGGCTCCCTGCGCAGCAGAGGCTCTGGCCCCTGTTGCCAAGATCTGGCCCCGGGCTCCAGGGGGCTGCGGCAAGGCTCCAACCCTGACCCCGGGCTGCCACATAGCTCAACTCCAGCCCCATGCTCCCAGGGGCTGCTGTGGTGCCCTGGCCCTGTGCACTGGGGGAGTGGGGGAAGGTGCGCCAAGAAACTCTGGCCCCATGCTGACCCATGCTGCCAGGGGACTGCAACCTGAACCCGCACTACTGCAGGCTGCTAAAGGCTGCCACGGAGCTTTAGCCCTGGTCCCACACTGCACCCAGACAGGCTGCCAACCCTGTTGCCCTGGCCTGGCTGTCCCTCCTGCCCTTAGGCTCACAGGCTTTCTGGTCCAGGAGCATCTATGGTCCTGCCAGATGAGGAATGTTGCTGGACCAGAGAGTGCCCATTTTTGGAAGTACACCTTGCATTATCCAGTTTACATCATAGTTGAAACAGCTTAATGGAACAAAAGTCCACACTAAACCCTCCTTTCCTTCTCACATCACAAAAACACAACATAAAGGGTAACATAATATTATGACAAATTAATTGAAAAAAGTGATCACAAAGAATTCAAATTAAATAAAAGCATAAGTCTTTCTCCATGACTGACACCGAAGGGCATCTTTCTTAAAGATATTTTATGGATGTGGAGGAATATTTACCTGTGCTGTGGCTTGTACTGCTTGAGCTGCTGCCATGGTAATAGCACCAGCTCCGGAGCCTGAAGATAATGAGCCCAGGTTATATGATGCCAGTGGCTGAGAGGAGTTTGCATTGTATGCATTGTTGGAAGATGAGGAGGAATTACTGTTTCGACACCCTAGGTGAATAAAACATGTTTATAATATTTAAAGCAAGTTACATATAAAAATCAAAGATTAGAAACTTACCTTAATTTATAACAATGCTACAGGAAGGGCTAGTCAGGGCACATTGTTTATTACTATCATGCATAATAGCCAGTTTGATTTGTCATCTTTGTTTATTCCCTCACTGCACACCAGGACAATATAGCCCTGTGGAAGGGATTGTGCCTCATGTCAATCCCCACTAATCCATCTAGTTAATTAAGCAGCTGCAGCTGCTCTTTAATCTGAGCTCAGTCCAATTTTTCATTGTAATTTTGATGGCTACAATGCACATCCTCAAAGAAGTGCAATTTAATACTACTGTAACAACCATACCATAAATCATGTATCCAAGAAGCTAAGCACTTAAAACTTTATTTTAACCCAATACATTACTACAAAGTGATTAATTCACAACAGCAAAAAAAGTGCATTTTCCTAATATATAGCTAGCATACAGTTTAGGTAAAATAGCAGGGTATTTTAAAACATTGAGTATGAATAGTGGACTATTAAAAATAGTACGACTAAATGCTCAAACATTACCGGAAATTAGAGACACTTCAAACCTCACTTACAAATAAATAAATCATAAGAACATTAGAATGGACATACTGAGTGAGACCAAATGTCCATCTAGGCCAGTATCCTGTCTACTAACAATGGCCAATGACTCAAAGATCCCTCTCTTGAATGGTAACAGTAAAGTAATCCATATTTACAAACTGGTCACTTTTCCTTGAAACAATATCACCAAAACCATATAGTTTTTCCTTCTGCCCATCAGTAGGCTTGATAAGAAGAAGTTACTCACCCAGTACAGTAACGATGTTTCTTTGAGATTGGAGCACCCACAGACACTCACGTCAGGTACATCCTCGCGCTCCTGATCGGAGATTTTTGGTGAGCAGTACCCCTCGTACCGTGCCTGTGCACCCAGCGTCTCACACCCCTGCCGTTTGTTGAGTGCACGTGTGGCGCGAGCCCTGTCTGTTCCTTTTATACCTGCAGTCCCCTAAAGAACCCAAAGTGAGGGGAGGACAGGAGGGCAGTAGAGCACCCACAGGGACACATATCTCAAAGAACCATCGTTACTGCACCGGGTGAGTAACAACTTCTTCTTCATTGAGTGGTGTCCCTGTGGGTGCTCCACTCAGGTGACTCAGTAGCTGTACCCACCAGATGGTGGTGGGCATTGAAGTCACTTATGTAGAGGAAGGAAGGACCGCATCTGCCAGAGATGTAGAGGGTATTGGCCCGTTCTGCAGGGCATAATGCTGTGTGTGTGAAAGTGTGATGTGAAGACCATGTGGCTGCTCTACAAATGTCCACCAATAGTACGTTGTTTAGGAAGGCCGTTGTTGTGGCCATCACATGCGTGGAGTAAGTTTGATAATCTGTGGTGGCTGCTTGCCACTAAGTTCATAAGCTGTATGTATGCAGCTGGCAATCCATTTAGATAGACGATGTGACGAGACAGTTGTTTCTATATGTGGTCCAGACCATGCTAAAAGAATTTCTGATTTTCTGGTTCCCCTAGTTCTCTCCAGGAAGAACACAATCGCTCACCTTGCATCTAAGGTGTGCAATATGGCTTCCTTGGAAGAGGTATGAGGTTTAGGAAAATAAGCAGGTAAGTAAATGGGTTAATTTAAGTGGAAATCAGATATGACCCTCAGGAGGAACTTCGGGTGAGGCCTGAGTATAACTTTATCCTTGGCAGAGGTAGCGAAAAGTGGGTCCGCCATGCGGGCTGCAATTTTGCCTACCCGTCTTGCTGATGTTATTGCCACTATGAAGGCCACCTTCATGGATAAGTATTATGGTGATGTAGTGGCTCAAAGGGTGGCCTGGTGAACATGTTGAGAACCAAACTCAAGTCTCACGACGGCACCAGAGGGCACAGGTTTAGGCATGTTTTCTGCAGGCCTGTGAGAAATTGCTTCACCAATCAGATGTGCAAAAAGAGAGAAGTCGCCCACAGGTTCGTGGAACGCCGTGACCACCGCCAGATGGACCTGGATAGAGCTGATAGAGAGACCTGTGTCGCTGAAGTCCACAAGATACTCCAGCACGGTAGGTATAGGGGAGGTATTGGGATGTAAACTGCATGTCAAGCAGCATTGTTGAAAGCATGTCCATTTGTTTTGGTAGGTGCTTCTCTGGAGGACCGTTCACTGTTCAGTAGGATGTGTTTGACCCTATCTGAACAGATAAGTTCTTCATTCTGGAACCATGGAGAAGCCATGTCGCAAGTTTCAGAGTTCTGACGTTCAGATGGCATGTCCTGCCGTGGTGCTGCGTCAAGAGGTTCGGCACCGCGGGGAGAGGAATGGGTTGATCTATCGATAGGTAGTGTAGGTAAGGGAACCAGGGTAGTCTCGGCTAGGCAGGGGCTATTAAAATTACTGTGGCTGGTCGGGGTCAGATCTTGTTGATCATCCTGGCAAGAAGAGGGATTGGTGGAAAAGTATAGTGTAGGGGAGCCGTCCAGTGGATAGTGAAGGCATCCCCCTCTGACGTCTTGCCCAATCCTGCATGGAAGCGGAATTTGTGGCATTTGTGGTAGTGGTGTTGCAAAAAGGTCAATAGTTGGGAAACCCCATTTGTGAAAAATGGAGAGGAGAATATTGGTATTGCTCTCCCACTCGTGTTGGTCTGAGAAGTGTCTGCTCAGTTTGTCGGTCCTCGCATTCTGCTTTCCCGGTATATATATGGCAGTTGGAGTTATGTGGTTCCTGATATACCAGCTCCAAAATCTGACTGCTTCTGCACACAGTGAGTGTGATCAGGCACCCCTGTTGGTTGACATACCAACATAGAGGGTGTGTTGTCCGTGAGGACTCAAATGGTTCTGCCCTTTATCAGGGGAAGGAAATGGGCGCATGCATTGCAAATGGCCCTGAGCTCCAGGATGTTGATATGGAAGTGTCTTTCCTATTGGGACCATGTGCCCTGTATTGACCTTGCACCACAATGGGCGCCCCAGCCCATAAGTGATGCATCCGTAGTTATAGTTACTGACTGATCTGGGTGGTGAAAGGGTATACCGGAAAGCAGGTTGGTTGAAGAAGTCCACCAGTTGAGGGGCTGCAGTACTGGCGGAGGAAGCATGAGGTACTTTGCGAGACTGTGTTGGATTGGAATGTAGGTGGTTGTGAGACAATGCTGTAGGCAGCGCATGTATCGCCTCGCAAATAGGACCACGAAGGTTGTGGCTGCCACGTGCCCTAACAATTGGAGGCACGTCTGGACCGTGGAAAAGGAAATATGCTTGACCCCCTCCCCCGAATGAGGTCACAGATTGCCTTGAATCTTTGTGGTGGCAGATAGGCTCTTGCTGTCATTGAGTCTAGAAGTACCCCGATAAAGTCTATCTTTTGTGTGGGCTGTATGGTGGACTTTTGTATATTGATAAGCAGGCCAAGTTGGGAAAAACATTCCCTGGTAACAGTTGTCATCCTTATTGTTTGTTGACAAGTGGGGCTCTTGATAAGACAATCGTCGAGGTAAGGGAAGATGATGACGTTCTGTCTTCTGAGGAAGGCTGTGACTACGGCTAGCGTCTTCGAGAACTCGAGAGGCCGTACAAAGACCAAAGGGAAGGACCCTGTATTGGTAATGGTCTTGACCTATGACAAATCTGCGAAATCTCCAGTGGGCCAGGTGGATGGTTACATGAAAATATACATCTTGAAAGTCGAGGGCTGAGAACCAGTCCCCTTTGTCCAATGCAGGTATGATAGTCGCCAGGATCACCATCCTGAATTCTGTGCTGAGGATGAACTTGTTGAGTTTCCTGAGATCCAGGATTGGTCTACATGCCCCTGTTTTTTTGTGGTAACAGGTTCTATTGCCCCTAGTGTAACTTTTGCACCTCTGTTCGTAATACAGGCTTGTGAGATGGGTCCCTGAAGAGGGACAGGGTAGGGGGCATGGACGTGAAGGGGGAATTGTGTAACCCAATTTGATAATTTCCAGGACCCATTTGTCTGCAGTGATTTGGGCCCACTGTTGGTAGAAGGGTCTCAGGTGGTGATGGAAGGTGGCATTGGAATGCACTGGAACTGTGGGGCAGTCACTCAGACCCCCAACCAAGACTTCAAATTCATTGTATCAGGTTGATTGAGTGGTGGAGAACTGATTTTGCTGCGTCCTCCTCCTGTTAGGCTGTTGCTTAGGCCTGTTGTCATATGGCCTCTGGTGTTGTCTATAATAGTTATAATTATAGTCCCTTGGCCTTTGGTAGAGGGTATACTTGCATTTCTTATTAGGTGGGGTGCACATCCCCAGAGTGCAGAGTGTGGTGCGAGAATCCTTCATTGAGTGTAGGACCTCATCAGTCTTAGTATCAAATAGCTGTTTTCTACCAAAGGAGAGGTCCTCCACCTTTGATTGCAATTCTTTTGGGACCCTGATGACTGCAGCCACGAGGCCCTACGCATTACGATGGCTGTGGCTCTAGCCGCAGTGCCAGCGATATCCATTGCAGCCTGAAGGGCCGTTTTTGCTATAGATAAACCCTCTTTAAAGATGGACTGGAGGTGCAGTCTCTTATCAGGAATGTCCCGCAGCAGGTCCTGTAGTTTAGCATAGTTGGCATGATCATAATTGGCCAGAAGGGCTATATAATTTAAAAACCTGAATTGGAGGGTGGCAGAAGACTAACACCTTGCAGCCAAAGGTGTCTAGCCGCTTATGCTCTTTGTCACGGGATGTAGACTTAAATTGTGGGTTCTTAGCCTTGTGATTAACCGAGTCTACGACCAGTGAATTCAGCTGGGGATGTGTGAAGAGGAAGTCCATATCTTTTGCTGGGACAAAATGTTTTCTATCAGCCCAGCCGTTTGTTGGGGGGAATAGAGGCTAGATTTTGCCACAGCACGTCTGATTGCTCCAGGATAGCTTCGTTGATGGGTAGAGCTATCTTCGAGGATGCTGTAGGTTGTAGTATCGCCAGTAATTTGTATTGCTTGTCTTGTACCTCTTGGAATGTAATGTCTTGCAATTGAGCTATCTGCTTAAATAGTTCTTGAAATTGTTTTAGATCATCTGCCAGTGGAGAGGGCGATACCTGGAAGACTGCCTCGTCTAGTCTACTGGATCTGGGGTCGTGTGAAGAACTCTGAGTCCGAATGAGGTAAGTTATCATTATCATTGGAACCGGCTTGTGTTATTACTAAGGGCAGGCGAGACAGTGAGGAATGCATGGATATGGTCAGGGAGCATACAGACATGTGCTGTTGTGATGTAGGAGCTGTATCTCTTCAGTGGTAGGCATGGGAGGAACGTGGTCAGTACCCTTGCCATGGTTCTCAGGGACCCACTGATGCTGAAACTGCTGTAGAGGATACATCCACGGTTGGTTGGGCCACGTGGGATGATGTAGTAGGGAATGATCCCGATATGAATGCCAGGAAGCCATTGACCCCGACGGAGATGAATGGCATGATGAAAATCTGCTCCTATGCCCACTGCCATAGTGAGAGCAGCACAGGAGAGTGGGGAGCCCTTTCTGGCATTATTAGTGTGCCGCTGGGTATAAGACACCACTGAGGAGTAAGCAAGTAAGCAAGCTCATGATCTGAGCAGTAAGCAAGCTCATGATCTGAGCAGTGTGCCTGGCTGAGGAGATTTTTGTAAGCACCGTGTTTTGTAAGCAGTGCTTTCTTATGCTGAGGTGCTGGAGCGCAGTCAGGTTCGGTCTGACTAGTCTGTTCAGGCACTGTAGGGGCACTTGTAGGAGGTGGTGGTGGTGGTGGCTTATGCGGCTTCGTGGGTGCCGTTGCCTCAACAGCACCGACTTGTACGGTGCACTTAGATTCTGACTCAGCAGTCCTGGCCGGTGCAGACTTGCATTCCTCTGCGGTGCTGGAGACTGACAGCACCTGGGAACGAGAGGCTCTGGGCAGCACTGGTAATGAGCGTGCCTGGGAAGCTTGTGAGCCTTTGCGGGGTGATAAAAGCAGCCCTGTCACTGGGCTTCTGCTGTCCCCGTGTGTCCTCAGGTTTGTCCCGTGGAGACTGTAGGCACTTCTTCCAGAGGAGGTTTTTGAGCTGCATTTCGCGGTCTTTTCTGGCTCTGGCTGTCATGTTCTGACAGTGCGGGCACTTATGTGCCGCATGAGTCTCTCCCAGGCATTTAACATAGGAGGCATGGCCATCAGAAATGGGCATTGAGTCTCAGCAAGTCACATCTTTTAAAGCCTGGAGAACCTGGCATGTTGAAAAACAAAAGCCCCAGTGGCGGCGCTTGTGTCTTTCTCTTTTTTAAACGAACGTTGAAAACTAGCCTTAACTGACTAAACTATGAGGGAAAGTATAAACGAGTACAGTAATTTTGTTTTTCCTGTTGGGAAGAAGAGCATTGCTCTGACTCTGTCTTCAGCCAAGGATGGTAGAAAAGGAACTGAAGGGGCTCGCGCCGTGTGTGCACTCGACAAACGGCAAGGGCACGAGACGCTGGTTGCACAAGTGCGGCGCGAGAGGCACTGCTCACCAAAAATCTCTGATCAGAGGCACGAGGATGCACCGAGACCTGAGTGGAGCACCCACAGGGACACCACTCAAACTATTATTCACAAAACCAGGACTAGTTTACAAGACTCCACAGGTCAAATTAAAGGGGATAAAAGGCAGAAGCAGCAATTAAACTAAAAACTGTCCAGTCAGAGCTTAATTTGATTACTGTGCTGATTCCTTTACCAAAATGTAGCCAATGATTAGTTTAGTCTTTGTTTATTGCGATGTTATTATCAATGTGTTATATTCTGTATCTTGCTATATAGTTTAGAAACATGTGCCCAAGTGTCCATCCATCTGTGAGAAAGTTTGTTCAAGAACTCCTAAAATGTAAGAGCTAAGAACCAAATTTGGTATGCCACTTCTTTTTAACATATCTTAAAGCAAGGTACGGGGTTCCTTGTTCCAGGACAATGGGATGTGCCTGGAATTCGATTGTTTCTCACAAAATGGAAAGGGAAGGGTCTGGTAGGAGGGTCAGATAGGGGTAGCCAGGGACTAAAGATGGGGACTGGAACAGCTATAATCCCACCGGGCCATCAGGGGGCAGAGGTAGAGAAAGGGACAGCTATCAATGATATATTTCAGTTTGTCTGTTATTGTGTCTGTTTGCCTGTGTGTCCATCTGTCCCCTCAACTGAAGGACTATACCTCAGGGGCTGCAGTGGCCATGGACAGGCACTTCTCACCTGGCTCCAAGCTGCTGTGGTGAGAGAGGTCTGGGGTTATCCTCTCTCGCCAGGCAGCCTGCATGCTGAACCCCTCTTCTAGGGACGTAAACGGTTATCTGGCAAACCTGGTAACCAGTTAAATGGTGCCATGGGTTGGGCAGGGGGCTGCTCCAGCCTGCCTGGGCCCGTCACAAGTGAGGCTGGAGCAGCCCACTGCCCACAGGATCCTGGTTAAGTGATTAATCAGTTAAATGTAATGTTTAACCACTTAACTGCTTAAATGGGATTTTACACTTCTATCCTCATCTTTGCTCCAGAGCAATTTAAAAGGAGAAAAGCAAAACTTATGAGTTAAGAACTTGAGCAATGCCAGATAAATCTTCTAGTACACATTATATCTTAATCAAAATTGATTTATAAAACTCTAAAAATACAAGATTGAACAACGTATAATTATAAGCAATATTTAGAAGAATTAGTCAGACAAGCTGAAATACAAGAAAACTATAGGCTGAGGCATGCAGGTTCTAACTTAGCTATTTTAGGCCTTGGATACAAGAAATAGGTGACCAAAAATTACCTGGAGACCTAAAATTCTGAGGGGAAAAGGCAGAAACTGGTAATATGCAAAAGTAGATTCAGGAAAGTTAATTGTAAAAATGGGGGTTACACTACAACAAAATGTGCTTATAACACATGCTTTAACTATAAGGCAAAGGTGGGTACACATCAGCGTACAGAGACTATGGAATCTGGAGTCCCTTGTGTCTCTACAGAACATAGACCAATAAGAGAGAGAGGGATAATGCTGTCATGTACATACACAGAATGTAGATATAGACAAAATCATTGTATAAAAAAGGGTTCCTAGAACAGGCAAATTGAGCTTCCTATGGGAGACTCCAGCAAGAGACCCTTCCATATTGACAATCAATCCACTGGAGCACCAGCAAACTTTGAGAGGGCTCACAGACTAAATACCACATAGAAAGATGCAAATATGACTGTAGTTATAGTTAGTACATGGTATATATCTTGATTGAAATCATAAAACCATAGAACACTAAAACTGGAAGGGACCTCAAGAGATCATCAAGTCTAGTCCCCTGCCCTCATGCCAGGACCAAGTATCATCCAGAGATCATCCTTGATAGATGTCTATCCAACCTACTCTTGAATATCTCCAATCATGGAGATTCCACAACATCCCTAGGCAATTTATTCCAGTGTTTAACTACCCTGACAGTTAGGAAGTTTTTCCTAGTGTCCAACCTAAACCTCCTTTGCTGCAATTTAAGCCCATTGCTTCTTGTCCTATCCTCAGAGGCCAAGGAGAACAATTTTTTTCCTTCCTCCTTGTAACACTCCTTTAGATACTTGAAAACTGCTATCATGTCCCCTGTCAGTCTTCTCTTTTCTAAACAAGCCCAATTCTTTCAGTCTTCCCTCATAGGTCATGTTTTCTAGACCTTTAATAATTCTTGTTGCTCTTCCCTGGACCTTTTCCAATTTCTCTTCATCTTTCTTGAAATGTGGTATCCAGAACTGGACACAATACTTCAACTGAGACCCAATCAGCACAAAGTACAGCAGAAGAATGACTTCTCATATCATGCTCACAACACTCCTGTTAATGCATCCCAGAATCACGTTTGCTTTCTTGCAACAATGTCACACTGTTGACTCACATTTAGATTGTGGTCCACTGTGACCCCCTAGATCCCTTTCAGCAGTACTCCTTCCTAGACAGTCACCTCCCATTCTGTATATGTGAAACTGATTGTTCCTTCCTAAGTAGAGTACTTTGCATTTGTCCTTATTTAAACTTTATCCTATTTACCTCAGACAATTTCTCTAGTTTGTCCAGATCATTTTGAATTATGATCCTATCCTCCAAAGCAGTTGCAACCCCTTCCAACTTGGTATTATCTGCAAACTTAATAATTGTACTCTTTATATGCCATCATCTAAATCACTGATGAAGACATTAAACAGAATCGGACCCAAAACAGACCCCTGCAGAACCCCATTTGCTATGCCCTTCCAGCAAGACTGTGAACCGTTAATAACTACTCTCCAAAAACGGTCATCCAGCCAGTTATGCATCTACCTTATAATAGCCCCATCTAGGTTGTATTTCCCTGAGTTTATTGAAATTACATATGCTGTAACTTTTATAAAGTAGTGATAGATGCTCTTGTAATTTTGTATGTTATTTGCCTAAATTTGCTTATGGTCCCAAGGACTCCAGATATAGAACAAATAGAGACAGCCTTGCTGAACTTGAGACTGTAGCTGCCAGAGTTGAACCCAGGAAAATATGATTATAAATAGAATAAAAGGCTATACCAAAAAAAAAAAAGGGGGGGGGAGGGGAGGAGAGAGACTGTGAATGTACTTATATGATAATAAATAGAAATTCAGAAAAAATTTATGAAGTTACAGTATACGCTTCCTTGCCTCTACATTAAAGGATCTGGCACTCCAACAAATAGGCTGTTTTCTCAATACAACTAAATGGCAGGTTTGACCTCCTCCCCATCACTGAAAGTAAAAAAAATAAACAAACATCCCCCTCCCCTCCGGTGAGAAAAAATTAATTTGTCAATGCACAATTGTAATTTGAATTTTTTATTGTCCCTCCTTCAAGAGGTATAATAAAATAGAATTTGACATTTAGATTACCTGGTGTGTTTTCTTTAGAGGCATCTGAAGTAAGAGTAGACAAAAGAGCTTCAGATTTAAACTTCTTTTCAGGAACATGATCTGTTGTACCATGGTGAGAAGAAGGATTATGCTTTCTTTCTGTATGAAAGAAACAAACAATGTTTAATGTAGTACTCAAGACATTGAGCTCAATAGCCTAGAGTATAATCTAAGAAAGAATAAACAGACACTATAACCACACAGCTCTATGAATCGACTTCATTCCTAACAGAAAAACCCTGACATTTCATTTTTTGGCTTCTCTTGAACAAATACTAATGCAATTAAGTTATGCCAAATTCTGGTGGGATTTTTGAAATGCAGACAAAGAAAGATTATGAGGAGAACTCAGGAAATAACTAATTTTGAACATACACAATTTTATACATTTCAAATATTTGATCAGCACATATAGTAAAACTGAAGATGAAATGTTCAGAAACTTACTTTCTACTGGAGTGTGTGAATGGGCATGATGGTTATTCACTGGTTGTGAAGGTGTATCCAATTCCAGAGAGCCTAAAATACAGTTTAAAGTAGTACGATTTAAATGCCAACTTTGAAATAACGCAGTTTAGCAAACTTTGATCTTTCAAGTTATCTTCACTTTTAGATATGAAAATACAAAACAAAGAATAATTCCAAAAACAGTTTTACTAATTTTAGTCAAGATCCTAGAGAAGGACACGGACTTCAAAGCAGCTGTTTTTAAAGCACCAGCCCAAATCTGTTGCTCCAAACTAGAAAGCTTGTTTTCACTTTTTCCAAAACGATGTGTAGACAATCCTCAGTGTCAATGGAAATTCAAAACACCAAGGGAAAGATCCAAGCTCACTGAAACCGAAGGGAGCATTTCCACTAACTGCAAGGACTTATATTTAAGAGTCAACGTTTACTACAGCACTAAACTTCAAGGAAGCCATATGACAGAGTACTAGGGGGAGGTTTTATGACAAAGCAATTAAGTTAAAACACAAAACAAAAAAATACTGTGCACAATTTGTGGATCATCATTTTGGATTGGCTGTAACCTATTAATTCATCTATCACTATTAGTTACTATACTATTTTAACTTATTTAATTACAGTGCAACAGATTAGTTCTTTTCTTGGATTATTCACTTTTCAGAATGTGTAGTTCAAAAGTTATCCTACTACCCCACCTTTTTTCAAAAATGTAGGTATTTAGGAATGCACACAGCAGTGCACAGATGATCGAGACAAACACATGAATTCATTTCAAGCGTGATGGGACTACGCATCAAGGTTACATTTTGAGGATAGTCTTTGTGAGGATATTCATGCTGTGGACTAGTTCAGTGCCTGCCCTCTTGTGAACATTTTATTCTTTGGTCACTAAAGTACCAAAACCTTTGACGTTTCATTTTTGAATACTCGGTTAAAAAAAAAAAAAAAAAAACACAACACACACCACAAACAAGATATAAAACCTGCCACATTATGATTTCTAAATATTTATTTTTGTCACAAGTAAGAGAAAGCTAATCTGATCCCGCTCTCATTGAAGTTTTTGTTTTACTAGTTCTAGGATCAAAGGAAGCAGTAATTTTGCTATAAGATTTAGTTTAGTTGTATTTAGTTACTTAAGTTGTTACACACATTATCTTACGGAAAGCTAAACAAAACAATTGTATTTTACTATAACTGTCAAAGTATTTTCCAAAATACAGAAAACAAGATGTAGAGTAGTGTTTTGGAATTATAGTTGCTACTATTACTGTTTGTTAAGCATCTGATTACCAAAAATCTAGCAAAAAAGCATAATATATCAACATAAAGGATTAAATCCAGCCAAGGAAAAAATAGAAGTTGCTCATCCAAAGACAGACTGGAACTTAAGTTCAATAATCAAAGAAAATGTATTAAATCATTTTTTACTAGCAACAGTTACCCAAGCGCATTCTGTAAAATGTTTTTTGGAGCATAAAAGAACTGTAGGTTTCCTCAGGAAGTGGTTAATTACTTCTATTGCTATTCACCACCCTTTTCAAAAGGATCACCCAGGATTTTAAGTATAGGTGCGCAACTTGTTGGATACGCAGTAAGTTACATTTCACTTGTCCAGAAAAAGTTTTGATTGGCCTGAGCTGTTGGACAGTAGGATTTTCTAGAATGATCAATTAAAAAAAAAAACACACACAAAACAAAAACCCACACCCACACCTTACATTTAGAACACATCTGATTTTCACACAAATATTAGTTTTCACTTGTACAAAATTATGTGTTAACATAATTCTTACTTATGTATGATTCATATCACGTATATATTTAATAGATGTCTTAGTTTATCTTGATTTGGACTTCGTTATATAAGAAACCAAGCACATTCCAGGTCTCAAATAACTAAAACATCAATATAGGATGTAATGTCTAAGCATTTAAAGATGTTTGTTTTAAAAAACAAACATTAAAAAAGTTTCAATGCCCCAAGAAACAAAGCATTTAAGTTTAAATTCAAAACAGATGGAAAAAAGCAGAAATAAACTGCTTACCTATTCAGCAAGATTTTCTTTTGACAAACAAAATGTTATTTCTTCAAAAGATAATGAAGTACACTTACGTCTTTCTAGTATTTCTGTAATCCCAGCATTATCTGCCTCAAGTTCCATTTTAAATTTAGCTAGTTCTTGGTCCAACTTTCTTAAGTGTCGGTCTACCTGTTTTAAAGCAGATCAGTGATGAATGCCAAAACTTAAAATTGTTTAACAGTAATACAACTCTACAACCCTTCAGAGAATAAGAGTTCTGAATATTTAATGAGATGCATTAAATGCATGAAGTTTGATAGACTTCAGTGATGTTGAGACTTACAATAGAAATCTGTGTAATACAATGACTTAAAAAAAGTCACTGCACTTAAAAACTATGTTCCACCTGTAATCATACAGAACAAAAATGTATATCACTGTATTAACTATTTTAGCAATTACCAACTCACTAATACAATTTAAGATCATAAATTCATTAACAGCAAAGAGAGGAAAGACAAGAAATCTAAGTGACTTGTAACATGTATCCATTTTCAGTTTGCTTATTTTGTATCCCATGAGCTATATAATAAGGATATTTAACACTCTGCCATCCCACACAATATACAGTAAAACTCCAATTGTCCTGCATCCAGTGGTCCGGCACTCCCGATTGTCCGGCAGTAACTGGAACCCGGAAGTGCTCCGGCCAGCCGGACAACTGGAGCTGCTGTGAGCCCCATGGGCGCTTGCAGCTGGTAAAGGGAAGGGGAGAAGAGGGGAAGGGGATTATACCCCTGTGACGGGTCTGCCAGGACCCCCACTGCGTCCGGCCGGGGAGTGGGCGGGGAACGGCGCGGCGAGGGGCGAACCCTCCGCCGTTTTGCAGGAAGGCGGGGGAAGCCCCGTGCCGCCGCCAAGAGTTTCCGGGAGGGGAGCGGGCTCCCCACCCTCCAGACTGAAGTAGTTATTGCCGAGCAGGGGGATGAAGGGCGGCACTGCGGGACCAACCCGACAGCACCCCAGCTGCTCTGTTCCACCGCTTGTCCAAGTCCGCCGCTGCTGAAACTGACAAGCAGTGGACTTGGATAAGCGGCGGAGCAGAGCAGCTAGGGTGCTGCCGGGTTGGTCCCGCAGCACCGCCCCTCACCCCGCTGCTAGGCGATACCTACTGCAGTCTGGGGGGTGGGGAGCCCGCTCCCCTCTCGGCGGCAGCACGGGGCTTCTCCCGCCTTCCTGCAAAACGGCGGAGGGTCGGCCCCTCGCCGTGCCGTTCCCCGCCCACCCCCCGGATGCAGTGCTGGTCCCGGCAGACCCGTCATAGCCCCCCACCGGCATATCTGATAATCCGGCACCACCTAGATCCCAAAGGTGCCGGATTATCGGAAGTCTACTGTAGTAGAAAGACACTTACCTGCTTTATTCTCATCTTCCCCAGATTGTGTTAATGGAGCAAGGATCTTAATTATTTTATGTCTAAATAGTGTAAGTTCAATATTACAGCAATAATTAAATATTTGACTTGTGCACACATGCACTGAAAATACATAAATGCATTTCAAAAAACAGAAAGAGAGATAAGACAGTCCATCGTTCACCCAAGCCATTGTACTTGTGTGCAAAACAGAACAAAATTTTTTAAATGAAGTGAAAACATGGATGTTTAAGCTGTAACTAACTCACTTTTTAAAATGAATTGTGTTTACCTTTCATACACTGCTATTGTAACAACCTTTTTGTTAATACTTCTATAATATTCAGGTAAGCTAAAAAAGGTTCCCCATATAAAAAAGTTTAGAATTCTTTAAGATAACTATGTTATTCACTATAATCACTTTAGTTCCTTACCAAGTCATAAATCTGATTTGCCAGTTGTACCTTCTCATCTGCATCTTCCAAAGCTTTATAGTAATCCTGTTAAGAGATTTTTAGTAAAAAGATAGAAATGAGTAGTTATATTATGAATAATTATTGAATTTCTCTTTGATTTATACTTCATAGTGAATTACAAGTCCAATATAATTTACTGCTTAGCCTTTAAAATATTATAGTAAGATAAGTCAACAATTAACTGACCTATTTTTTTAAGTGATGCCGGCTCCTGACTGCCAGCTTCACTCCCAGAGTGTTGGCTGCCACTCCATGCTACAGGCTCTGATACAAAGCCAGCAGTGCAAGGTAGCAGCTGGCTCCCCAGGAGAGGAGCCGGGAGCCAATGTGTAACCATTTCAGTAGCCAATAAGCTCATGCTTATCAGTTAACCATTTAATAGGTTACACTTTTACATCTCCACACTTAGGTCAATGTAATTAAGCAGACAATTAGGCCAACACAGCATCAGGGCAGACACTGCATTACTTACACTGACTGCGGAGGGTTCCAGGAAGTGTCCTATAATGCTCCACCATGACCATGTTTTTAACTCTGCTGCCCAGAGGCCAGGTACAGAGGTATACGCCTCTCAAGCTCTCCCCTTTAATGCCTCTCCCCTTTTAAAGGAATTTGCATTTCCTGTTTGCTCTATATGGAGAGCTCATCTAGAAACTGCCCAGTTGAACATGCTGACTACACACTGCACACTCCTGTCTGGAGTACACAGGAAATGGTGGATTACTTGATCTTTGGATCTCCAATCCAGCCACAGAAATATCAATACCTACAAACAAATAACTACAAGAAGGGCTACAAGAGGAACCTACAGCAGTTACTGCATGAAAACCAAGGAGGTAGGCCACCAGAAGACAAGGAAGACTATGTTGCTTCAGTGTGGACCCTGAGATATGCCACTTTTACAGAGCTGCATGTCATCTTCAGTGCAGACCTCAACATCACCCCTAAGGTCCCAGTAGATAATTCAGGAGAACTGGCATCAGAGACCTCTGAAGGGAACAATCAGGAGGTGGTGTTGGATGAGGAGGAGGAAGGACAGTATGCAGGACAGTCAACTGGAGGAGCTGATGGTGCAATAAGCCACAACCTGTTTTTTACTCCAGAACAGTTGAAACAATCCCTAGTCCAGCATCAATGAGCCTGATACAGGGGCAGGAGTCTCTGGTAAGTATGCAATTTGCTTTAATAGTGAAGGGACACAGCTGTCCATTTTCTCTTTTCTAGGTGGTAAATAATCCAAGAGAGGTAGACTCATTGCTTCTCATTCCCCTCTACAGTAAGACAGAGGGAACCCTGCAAAACTATTTATGTGCACTGGGATGCCCCATGAATCTTCCACAGAGATCTTGAGGAAACTTTCCTGGAGGTTGTCTCTAATCCCCTTATGAAGATTTCTGGGGATGGCTCCCTTATTTTCTTCCACTGCATTAGGATAGTTTCTCACACCACTCAGCAATTTTTAGCAGGTATCACTGCAGCACACAGACTAGCGGCATACAGATCTAGTGTGCAACCGGATGCATGCAGGAGCCTCTATTACTCTCAGAAGTGCAGTATCAGGAAAAATAACAACTGCCCATAGAAAATGGTTCAATTGTCCTGTCTGAGTACACTTATAGCCAGGAGCAAGGAGAGTTCAGTACACCATATTTCTATTCATCTTGTGAATACACTCGTAACAGTATCTAAAAACGTGGTCGTCTTGTTCTCTCCATCCATACCAATGCAGTGGCTCAGCCAGATGAGGAGAAAGAAGAGGACATGGGATGATATAATCCAAGAGAACCTGCAAGCCTCTGGTGTTTTTGATTCCTACCACAGAGCTTGGAGAATCATCCTTGAGGACAGCATGGACGGGGACAGAGTGGAGAGTAAAAAAGCCCAGAAAAAAGGAGAGAGACATGCAGTAGGAGATGCTGGCGCTTCTCAAGCATGCTGGAGCTTCTTGTTGATCTTCCCAGACCTATGCTTCCCTTTGCACTCCAAAATCTCCCTAATTCTACATAGCGTCTGTGGAAACAGCACAATCACTCCCTCTGCACCCCACAAGAAAGCACAGATCATCTTAGCTGCACATTTACTAACTGTGTGTGGCTGAGGTCACTGTATGTGTTTGTAAAATGAAAATGACTCTTCCTACCTGTCGAGCTCTACCCATAGTAGACAGCCACTTAACTAAACAGAAATTTTTCCCCCTCTGCTTCACAGACAGTACAAACATTGCTGAAGTGTTTGAAGCAGGGCTAAAGAGCTCCAAAAGCTGGAACTCAATTAATCTGCATTCATTTGGGGCTCCAGGTGATTTGACTCCCATGAAAGCATAGCCCAGAGCCCAAGACGTCCTAAGGCCCATAAAACTTCTCCCTGGGTCTGGTCCTCACCAAATGTCTCTTCAGACTATTTTTAGGGTAAAGCATCACTCGATAGTAATTCAGCTCCAACTAGAGCAGGCCGGGGCAAAATACCCTCCATGGGCTGGATTCAGCCTGCCAAGCCACCAGATCTGGCCTGTGGATGCAGCAGGGAGTCTCAGGCAGACTCCCCTGCTTGCATTGCCCTGCACTGCACACCTCTCAGAAAAGCGGCTGCTGGGCTGTTTGTGTTCCCACAAACTGCGAGCTCAGAAGGGAGCGGAGAATGGTGCTTCATGGCTGATCCTGCCCCCAGCACAATCCCATTGCCAGTTTCTGGCCAATGGAAGCTTCCCATTTGAAAAACGGGAAGCACCTCTCCCCCCTCCCTTCAGGCTCTTATTCACAGAGCACGTGGCACTGCAGCCTGTGAGGGGGTGAGGTAGTCTCCTGCCTGAGAAACAAGCTGGGCTGCTGGCCAGAAGTCTCACTGGTAAGTCTCCCAGCCACAGCCTGTCTCTGGCACCCCAGCCCCGCCCTCCCCCGTAGCCCTCTGCTCCCTATCGCACATAACCCAAACCCTTTGTTCCCTTCCTAAGCCCATACCCCCTCCCAGATCCTATACCCCAATCCTCTATCCCAGATCACAACCACCTCCTGCTCTAAGTCACAACACAAAACCCTACACTCCAGTCCCCTACCCTAGATCATGATCCCCCCTCCTGTATGAAGATACAGAGGATCAACACACTGGATGTAATATTGACACTGATGACATTTAGGGGTGGAGTAAAGGTACTGAAAAGCATCCATTCGCCACCATAAAGGTTTCTGAAGAATCTCGGGGAAGATGCTTTTACTAAGGGTCAGCACAATTCCCTAACAAAAGCAAAAAACTGGAGGAAAGTTTCTTGATTAGTGCCAGCTTTCCTTAACAAGTCCAATCTGCCACACTCAAAGCCTAAATCAGGCCACAGTTCTCAACACTTGACAGTTAAAAATAATGGAAATTCACAATGAATTACCAACATCTAATGTATATATTTTAAACATGACCTGCTCCTTGAGTGCCCTTACCTTTTTGATTGATGTCATTTGCTCATCTCTCCATTCAGGTTTGTTCTTCTTTGCATTCATAAAAAATTCATTTACTCTTTGTTCTAGTTGATCCATTGCATCTGCCGCACACAGAAGGCAAAATAATGTTACCATCTCACATATAGAAATGCTACATATTTTGTACAGGGTGATGATGGGTTTTCCTTAAACCAAGAATTGGCATGTCTTCTCAAAACTATTGGAGAAAAAACAAGTGAGAGTGAGAGAGAGAGAATAATTTAGCTCATAATTCTGCCTCTTGTCATTTGGATAGCACCCTGACACCAGGATATTGTGCTCTAAAGCATAAAAAAAGAAGGGCTCCAAGTTCTTAAGACCAGTGGTAAATGGTAAGTGATAAATCCAAGCAAATCCCCAACTCCTCACCCAGATGTTAAACTCATGACCTTGGATCTTCCCAGCCAATTACAATTTGAGCAGGAAGCAAAGTGTCAAATAAGAAATAGTCAAATACAAATACTGAATAACTGAATATTTCTCTGCCTTTCTGAGGCACTAAGTTAAGAGAAAAACCACAACTTTTAGATCAAGTTCTCCTCCAAACTCTGTGGAGAAGTGGGAAAGTATGTGAAAGTCCTGCCAGAATGGTATTATCAATGAAGTTGAATTACAAAGTAATTCACTATTCTCACCAGATACCACCAAAGCAAGGCTTCAGACTTAAGTGAAATCTATGGTTTGAGAGCTATCACAAAAGGAAAAATTAAAGTTGTGAATATCACAGCCATCAAGATGATGAAAGTAAATGCCTTGTTGTTTGCTTCATTTGTTAAAACAAGGAATGGAGATCTACCAAAAACATCAAGCTTAATACTTCAGCCTGAGATAGTGTTTTGTTTTTAAACTTTCAAAAGCATATGATCAACTGAAATAGGGGACAACCTCTCCCCTATTCTCCCTAGGGGAAAAAAAAGCCAAGAGGGCAAGAAAAGTGTGTTTCTCCTTACTTTGGAATTACATTCTGCAAGACCCAGAGACTGAAAGGGCAAATCCAAGGTACAGTATTTGGTAAAATGTATGGAACAAGGACAAATGTAACCATTTAATACATGATGTGAGATGGAAATGTTTCTACGTGCAACAGGGAGGTCACTCTGCCTCAGTAACATGAAGCTTCACCACACACTTTCAGTTTCACGCCAGTTACTTGACAGCACTGCTCTGAGTGTTTGTATTAAGCAGTAAATGGCATGAAATAAAAAAAAAAGAGGGGAACTAGCTTTGTAAGGGATTTAGTCACCCCATGTAAAACCCAAGAGATCTTTTGGATTCAGTATAAAGAGAAGAGCCTCACTAAGATGGGCAGAAGCCCTGGAAATAGTGCTGGAAAGAGTAAAAATTCATCAGTGTAGAACTCTGACAACATCTCACACAAAGTCTCAGAAGACTATAACACAAGTTTATGAAATTTTGAGTAAGATATTCAGTCACTAGAGCCTGAAGCTTGCTCACTTTATGGACTGAAGTCACCACTACAAGGAAAGTTAGCTTTCATGTAATTAACCTGTACTCGCATGTACCGAATGGTTCAAGAGAAAGTTCATCAGTTTTTTCAGACCTATCTTAAGGAGATTCCTATGAGTATCAAGCCCTGCTAGAACCTCACAAGGGGCTGCAGAGACAGCAATTTATCACAGGCTGAAAAAGCTACTACATCAGACTAAGCCTTTAATAGAACTCAAATAGAAGAAAAATGTAGCCAGCTAGTTTCTGTGCAGAGCAAATCAAGGTATCTGTGCATGCCTATGTAGATACCAAACAATTTCCACTTGCTTTTTTAAGTCCTTTGGGTAAATAGCTTTCAAGAAGTCAGGGAGAAATTCAGCTGCTCTACTACACCATTTTTTAAAACCTAATCTTTCGAAAACCTAATCTTACAGCACATAGAACAATGGCATATGACCAATATGCCCAAAGGGCTCTTATTCTCCCCTTTTCACCAAGACAATAAAAGGTACTCACAGGAATAGTGGCCAGCTATCTAAATACTTCAGAACAATTTTTTAAAAAGCAAGGTTTTTTTGCTGGTTTAATATCTTGTTCAGCCAAGTTTCTTTGAAATCCACTATGGTTAATAAGAGGCAGCTTCTGAAAAAAAAAAAAAAAGGTTTTCCCTCCCCTCCTTTGTGGGAGGAGGGCCAATAGAATGAAGGGTAGCCTTTCCATTCTTTATTTTTTAGGTCCTCAAAGAGATCTGGTACAGGACACACCCTACAACTTTTTCTTAATCATTGGATAGCAGCCCTTATGAGCCAATTTTCTAAAGACCTTGGCATTTCTCTTGCCAAAATATTCTACCAGGGTGGAGGCATTTTCCAGAGCTTGGCCTTAGGTTACATAAGCTTGGTAATCTACAATTTGATCTTAAAAACTTTCAACACATCACTTGAAGTTATATACTTTTTCTATGACTATTTAGTAATGAGAGGTTCCCAGTCCCTCAGATGGTCTAAAACATGGTGCAAGAGTAATTTAATTCTAACAGAGAGGGATTCCTGGCCCAGGTGTCACTTCTAAGTTTCTAAGCCAACACCAACTCAAGTCAGTTGACTTACACAGCTGTTTTAAAAATTTTGGGATGGTGGGATCCTTGCATTGATCACAGTCTTGCTGCATCCCAAGAGTTCTCTGATTCATATGTAATGTCCAACCAGCAGTCATGATCACAAACAGCTGGATTGGAAGAGATAAGAAGAGTGCCTGAAATTTCTACACTACTTTAGGAAGCTCTACACTACTTTGTGAAGCACAAGAAACAATGGAATTACAAAGGTCTGGGATTTCTATTGACTCCCATGACATTAGGGTAATCTTGGTTTAAAAAAAAAAAAAAAAAACACCTGTGTGTGAAAAGATTCACCCCATCCAAAGAAGCACCAAATCATGAGTCAAAGAGATATATTTGTGGTCTCAATTAGAGGCTGCCAAAAATCAAAGGGCTGCAGGTTTTCTCTTGGTATCACCTACTGACATTGTAAGAACTAGCAACACCTTTTAAATCATAATTCAGTATCAATGACTCCAAGCCCTGAAGCCTAAAGTATACGAAGGCTGAGTCATGTCAGAGTCCTTGGTTATAGAGAGCAGGTGCAGAATGCTTCAACAAAGATGGTGAGACTGATGAACCAGACCCACCAGGCCAACAAGAAATTCCAATGCTCAGAGATCAAGACTGGTTAAGGCTTTTATTTCAGAAACCTATGGACTTATCTATTGCTAGATGGATGAAAGTCTTCAGGATTGTGCCTCAAGGTGGCATCCCCCACCATACTTGAGTTAATTGGGTTACGTCCGTAAGAGGATCCAACGCACTATATACAGTATGCCCAAACCTGTTAATTTGCTCATCCATTACAGATCATCTCCAGGATATAATATGATGCTGCTGAGTTGCCTTCCTACTTGTCTGAGAAATCAAGACAACATATGGAAAAATCAAAGAAATTATTTCAAGCATGATGTTTCAACACCTCAGATTCACAAAGAGCAGAGATTTTGTGAAGAATCATATCAAAGCAAAAACCTAATCCCAGGTAGACATCCTCTGTGGTATCCTGTCACCGAAGCCCTACAGGAAACAAGTGGTCAAAGGAAGACAAAAGGCAGGACTCCCAAAAACAAAAGTAAAAATAGAAAATGAGCCGTAAGTGGATGGCAAAAAGGAATACCAAAAAGATACCCAAAGAAGACTGGATGCTTGACAAGCACGGCAAGGGCGCCAGTAACTGGAAAAGGACGTGTAGGGAACTCCTTCATCCAGCATGCCTAGGCAGGGAGGTTTCAGAGGCAGTACACAGCCTCCTGCTGATAGAAGGGGGCAGGAGAAGCTCCAGCCCGTTGCAAGGGACTTGAGAGCCAGCACCCCACAGCTTGGTAAGTGCCACCTTGCCTTGCCCTAGGGCGCCGCACAAGCCCCAGCAGTGAAACTCCTTCCCCCTGTCGTTGCCGCAGGGCATCTGCAGACCCGAATTCAGCTCGGTGTCATGTCAACACACCCGGCGCCGCTCGCCCATGGCTGCTCCAGGTCACGAGGCAGCCGCTGGCAGAAGGGAAACAGCTCGGCACGTTTCCGCCCAGCGCGCTCCGCCCCTCGCTGCGTGAGGAGCCGCGGCTACCGCCGGCACCCGCGCGGACCGCTCGCTGGGCAGGAGCGTCCCCTCGTGCCACTCCCGGGA
The DNA here is from genome assembly GCA_032595735.1 of Pelochelys cantorii. Lineage (NCBI taxonomy): Eukaryota > Metazoa > Chordata > Testudines > Trionychidae > Pelochelys > Pelochelys cantorii. The sequence continues at coordinate 304,831,288 of CM064326.1, read as the reverse complement.
GCAGCGGGTACGAGCCGCGCTACCGCCGCCGGCCAACGCCTGACTGAGAGCGCTGGGTCCGCGCCCGCCCCCGCCGGCGGGCTGGGCGCGTGGGCGGGAGGTGGGCGGGACTCACGTACTCTGCACCTGTAGGTCCATCTCGCGCATCTCGGTGAACCTGTCGCGCAGATCCATGGGTAGCTGCTCGATCACTGCGGGGACACAGAGGGGAGGGGGAGAGAGCAGTCAATCACCGCCATGGGAGGGGGAGGGGGAGCCCCCTCGCTGCCGCCCCCGTCCCGCTCGGCCACCCGGCCGGCTGGGACCCCCGCCCCGCGCACACTCACTCTCCAGATAGTCCTCCAGGTACAGCATGGCGGCGGCGAGGCCAGCGCGAAGGGGCTTCTCGCTAACGCGGGGATCGTCCCTTCCAATATGGCGCCGCCGCCAACAACACCAGCACCTCGACTCGGCGAAAACAACATTGGCGGCGGACGGGACTCGTTCCGGCCCTGCGCCGATTGGCTGCCTGCGCCTCTGACGTACGCCATGGCTCGCGCCCGCCCGCAACATCCTGGGAAACGTAGTAGCCGTGTGAAGGCGGGAGCTGGGACTACATGTCCCACAATGCACCGCCCAGCGGCGGCTGCCTTCCCAGTAGAGACTGTCTCGCTCCGGAGTTGAGGGGCGGGGCTAATCCGCGAGGAAGAAGCTGGCGGGTTGTGGAGCGCGTGTCGGAGCGCTGCTGGCCAAGGCACCGTGCCCTGTGCTCAGCTTCTGTCGAAGGGCGGCATCCAGGGAAGCCAGCTTCTGAAAGTGATTTTTATGGGCCGTTTAGAAAAAAATATACAGACTCCCCCTCCCCCCCCCCCCCCGCTTGTGTTTGGACACATTCTCATGTAACATGAAAATGGCTCAAAAGGATCAAAGTGAACAATATTCGTTGTTTTAATTCATACGTCACGCAGCAAAGTTATTATGCTAGTTGAACCTACTTATTAGCCACATCAGAGTCCTCCAAGTTCTCCAGTTTGTGATGGAGAGGCTGGGACTGGAGGAAGCCATCTCGGCCAGGAGAGTTCCCCTCTCTGCCCCTGCCATGGGAATTGTAGAGTCCCTGGAGCTGCCCAATGAATCACAGAATCATGGAGGTTGGAAGAGACTTCAAGATGTCATCGAGTCCAACCCCCTGCCCAAAGCAGGATCAACCCCAACTAAATCATCCCAGCCAGGGATTTGTTAAGCTGGAATTAAAAAACCTCCAGGAATAGAGATTCCACCACCTCCCTAGTAACCCATTCCAGTGCTTCACCATTCTCCTAGTAAAATAGTTTTTCCTAATATCCAACCTAGACTTCCCCCACTGCAACTTAAGACCATTGCTCCTTATTCTGTCATCTGTCACTATTGAGAACAGCCTCTCTCCAGTCTCTTTGCAGCCCCTTTCAAGTAGCTGAAGGCTGCTATCAAATCCCCCCTCCCTCTTCTCTTCTGTAGACTAAATAAGCCCAAATCCCTCAGCCTCTCCTTGTAAGTCATGTGCTCCAGCCCCCTAATAATTTTTATTGCCTTTTGCTAGACTTTCTCTAATGGATCCACATCCTTTCTGTAATGTGGGGGCGCAGAATTGGATGCAGTACTCCAGATGCAGCCTCACCAGTGCTGAATACAGGGGAATAATCACTTCCCTACATTTGTTGGCAGTGTTCCTACTAATGCACCCTAATATGCCCTTATACTTTTTGGCTACAAGGGCACACTGTTGACTCATATTCAGCTTCTTGTCCACTGTAATCCCCAGGTCTTTTTCTGCTGAACTACTGTTTACCCAGTCAGTCTCCAGCCTATAAGAGTGCTTGGGATTCTTCTGTCCCAAGAACAGGACTCTGCACTTGTCCTTGTTGAACCTCACCAGATTTCTGTTGTCCCAATCCTCCAATTTGTCTAGGTCACTCTGGCCCTATCCCTACCCTTCAACATATCTGTCTCTCCCCTAGCTTAGAGCTCGCCTGGGCACCAGGTAGGAGGAATTCCTCAGCTGTGCTCCAAAGCTCAGTGTTTTTTAGTGATACCTAGAATTTTTATGGATTTTACAGACAGGTCCAATTTTAGCTCTTCTTTATGGACTGTTCATGAATTTACTGATGATTGGCAATCTTGGAAATGTCACACCCCATCATTCAGTGAGCACATGGTCTGCAAGGCTAGTGGCCTGGGGCAGGAGCACGTTCTGTGGCAGTGGAGGAAAGCTGCACTGGTGGCCCCGCACTCCTTCCCTTGTGTGACAAGTGATCCTACTGCACCAGGTTGCAATGTCACTCACTCAGTTTTGGCATCTTGTCCATAGGCCTTTCTGGAGAATCATGGCCCAAACCTGAACAGGCAGTGGGAGACTAGCACTGCTGATCCTCCTCGCCACTTCCAACTGCATATCCGGTGTATCATGCATCACTGGTTTTAAAATATATAGTTCTAGATGTCAGGATTCCAGTCAGAAAAAAGGTTGAAAATATAATGTGAGTCTTTAAAAAGGCCCCAGAAAACCTCAAGTAAAAATGTATTTTGGTGTTTAAACCAAACTTATTTTGGAGCCTGACTTTTCATTTCTGAACACTTGAAGTTGGGAATACTGCACATGGGTCAACAATATGTATGTAACTAATATAACATATATGTATTGTCAATGGGTGGAAGTGAACGTGGGTCCTCTGGAGTTTAGTGCATGAGCCTCTAGAGCTTGAGCTAAGAGCTAGCTGGTGCTTAGCTGAGCCTGTAGAGCAAACACATTCTTCTCTCTGTAAGTGGTATAGGTGCCACTACATGAGACAGTACATCACATCCATAAGGTTTGTGGGTTACATATGGACCAAGTGTATTATGCAACTAACTTCATATATTATCACATGAATCACTAATAGAGGCTGCCGCTGTCCACATTCAGTTATTATATAAAATATGATGTGGGCCTAATCTTAAACCCACTGACTTGAGGATATTTCCATTGAATGCACTGGACTCTGGGCCAGGTCCAAAATAGGGATATTAACATATAGCCATTTAAATGATTAACCCATAAGCCTAGGCTTATGGGTTAATTAAAACAGCAACACTCAACCTCCCCTGCCCCTTTCTGCCTCTGTATCAGGCAGCAAGGGGGATGTGAGGCAGGAACCGGTGCCCAAAGGAAGCCGGCTCCACAGAGCCGCCTACCCCCCTCATCCCTCTGTGCTGCTGCCTCTATATGGGGGGCAGCTGGGATGCTGGTGCAGCTTCTGTCCATGGGGAGCTCAGACCCCCCGCAAACGGGCTGCTGCCACCCTATGCTGCTGCCTCTATATCAGAGGCAGCAGCGTGGGGTGGCAAGTGGGAGGCGGTCTGCATGGGATGCCAATTTTTAAGCCAGCTCTCCTTGTGGAGAGGCAACAGCATGGGGTGGCAGGGGGGTTCCCTAGGAGTGGAGCTGAGAGCACACTGGCTGCCAGCTCTGGCCCCAGACTAATTTAGTAACCATGTAACTGCTTAAAACTGTTCCAGCTGTACAGTTACTAAAATACATGGTATCTAACACCCCTAGTCCAAAATATAGGAAACCATAGCCCTCTCAGAGGTAATTAGAGTTGTGGTTGAATTCCTCTAGTCTTTCATCATTTACTTAAAAAATGCCATTTGGGAATGAAGTTTTTATGTTTCATCTCAGTCCAATAAGGACAGGGTTTGGCTGTTTTATTAGTAGTATTTCCAGAGAATTTAGGAACCCTAGTCATGTACTAGGACCCAGGGCTGGCCCGAGCCATTTTGGCACCCTGGGCACGTGGCGCCGCCCCTGGGTGCACGGCACATGTGCGGGTCCGCCCCTGGGGTGGGGGCCCGCCCCTCCTAGGATGCACGGGCCCGCCCCCAGGGCACACAGGGCATGCGCTGCCCAGCCCAGCCCAGCCTGGCCATCGCTGCTGCGCCTGTCCGTGCAGGGCCCCGCAGCCGTGGGGGGAAGGGCGCTGCTGGCCGGCGCCGCAGCCGTGGGGGGAAGGGAGCTGGGCACGCGGCGCCTGATGGCAGCTATAACGGATGCTGCGCGCCCCTTACAGCTGCCATCAGGCGCCCCCCCCCCATAGGTTGGCGCCCTGAGCAGCTGCCCGGCTAGCCCACCCCTTAGTCCGGCCGTGCCAGGACCCCATTATACTAGGCACTGTACTAACAGAATGAAAAGATGATCTCTGTCGCCAAACAGCTTGCATTGTAAATGGAGTTTGATGGGTGATAGGTAGAGAGTTGTAAATGGGGTTGATTTGTCAGCAGCATAAGAATTACCATACCAGTGCAGGACCAGTGGTCCAGCTAGTACTTCATCCTGATTCTATCTAGTGACTTGTATCAAAGGAAGGGACAAGGATCTCTATAATAAAAGTTTGAGTGGAAATCTTTCAACACTGTTTATCAGTTACTGCTGAAAGCAGTAATCATCAATACCTGTGAAGAAATCATTGGCTACCACACCAGACATCATCAGGACTGGTTTGATGAAAATGATGTTGAAATCGAGCAGCTCATTAATGAGAAGAGAATGACATTTTATGCTTGGTAGAATGATATAAATTGCAAGACAAAGAGAGAAGCCCATGCTAAGGTGAGGGCAGAAGTCCAACGTAAGACCAGAGAACTCAAGAACAAATGGTGGACTGAGAAAGTACAAGAACTCCAACATTTTGTGGAAACCCAAAGTACACATGGTTTCTTTAATGCTTTTAAGGCTGTTTATGGGCCAGCTTATCAAGGCATGAACTTCCTTCGCTCAAAGGATGGAACCACACTTTTGAAAAACAGTGATGCCATTAATTTTTGCTGTAAAGAAAATTTTGAAGATCTTCTTAATCATAATTCCATGGTTGCAGATGAAGTTCTTGAGCAAATCCCCCAATGACCTTCTAGGGATGAGCTCAGAGACCCTCCCAATTTGTATGAGGTATACAATGCCATCAAGCAGATGAAGAACAACAAGGCAGCAGGTCCAGATGGAATTCCCGCTGAAATCTTTAAAGATGGTGGACCAGAGTTAATTCGGCAGCTTAGCCTGCTTATCCTTAAAATCTGGCTAAACGAGGAGATATTCAGTGAAATGAGGGATGCCTTGGTTGTTACCCTCTTTAAAAAAAAGGGGGGATAAAGCGGATTGTGGAAACTATCATGGTATCTGTCTCCTTGCTATTGCAAGCAAAGTTCTGGCATGGGTCCTTGAAACCGGTCTTCTGCCCTTGTGAGAAGAATTTTTACCAGAGTCACATAGCGGCTTCTGACCATGTTGCAGAACTGTGAATATGATCTTCATTGCATGGCAGCTGCAAGAGAAGTGTTGGGAGGAAAACCAACCACTGTACATGGCTTTTATTGATCTAACTAAAACCTTTGACTTAGTGAATTGCCATGCCCTTTGGACTGTACTTTCAAAGATTGGATGTCCTGATAAATACATCAATGTCCTAAAGTTGCTTCATGACAACATGAAAGTGACTGTTCTGAGCAGCACTGGTTCCCAGAGTAAATCTTTCCAAGTACAAACAGGAGTCAAACAGGGCTGTATCATCACCCCAACCATGTTTGTAGTCTTTATTGCTGTCATTTTCGACCTAATTGCTGGGAAGCTCCCAGCTTGCATTGAAATCATCTACAGAATGGAAAGAAAGCTGTTTAGGCTTAGCAGGCTGGAAGCTAAGAGTAAGATTTCCACCACATCTATCTCAGAACTTCAGTATGCTGGTGACAATGCAGTTTTTGCCCACTCTGAGAAAGACCTTCAGGCTATCTTGAATGTGTTTGCTGATGCTTATGCATGCCTTGGTCTCATCCTGAACATCAAGAAAACCAAAGTGTTCCATCAGCCCTCTCAAAATGAGGTATCTATTAAAATCAATGGAGAGGCACTGGAGAATGTTGATCATTTTCTCTACTTTGGAAGTTATATTTCATCCAAGGCAGATATTGATGTAGAAATTTGATATCGCCTGAGCTGTGCCAGTGCAGCTTTTGCTTATTTTCAGCACAGGGTTTTTGAAAATCATGACATTCAAACAGACACGAAACTTCTTAAACTTAAAAAAACAACAAATTGTCTGGTAGCACTTTATAGACTAACAAAACATGTAGATGATATCATGAGCTTTCATGGGCACAGCCCACTTCTTCAGTGTCTGGAAAAGATGAAGTGTGTGTGGAGGCTTGGTTTTTTATGATAGTTTCTAATGTTGACAGTTCCTCCTTGGTTTTTTTCTGTTTGTTGTATAGAATGCTGAAAAGGTGGTTCCTTAGTTTTTTTGCAAGAGTATGGCATAATCTCTGGCTGTAATCCGTGGGATATGTAGATTGTAGTGAGTTTTTCACCCTTAGGCATGATGTCCATCTGTTTGCATTTGGAAAAGAAGATGATGTCAGTTTGGATCTGCGTGAGTTTCTTTGTGAAGTTGATGGATTTAAACTCCATATGGCTGAGTGCAGTGCCTTGCATGTTTGGAAGCTTCAGTGGGTAGCCCAGTTAGTCTGTACAGAATAAACTTAAAAAACAACAAATGGTCTGGTAGCACTTTATAGACTAACAAAACATGTAGATGGTATCATGAGCTTTCATGGGCCCACGAAAGCTCATGATACCATCTACATGTTTTGTTAGCCTATAAAGTGCTACCAGGCCATTTGTTGTTTTTTAAGTTTATCCTGTACAGACTAACTCAGCTACCCCCTGAAGCTACCAGACTTCTTGTCTATCAAGCCATCATTCTTCCAACACTATTGTTTGGGTCTGAAACCTGGACAACCTGCAGACATCGCTTGAAAGTCCTTGAGCAGTATCACCAATGCTGCCTCCGCAAGATCTTGATGATCAAATGGGAAGACAGGCACACTAACATCAGTGTTCTGGAAGAGGCAAAGACCACCAGTATTGAGACAATGATCATCTGTCAGCAACTTCGCTGGACTGGTCAGATTGTTCGGATGCCAGACCATCGCCTCCCAAAACAGGTCCTGTTTTCTCAGCTGAAAACAGGATACCATTACGTAGAAGGACAATGGAAGTGTTATAAGTACTTGCTAAAGGATAACTTTAAGAAGTGAAATATTTACACTTGAGAGACACCCAGGATCTCTCAAAATGGGGACAAGTCCTATGCAATGGCTTCCTGCATTTTGGATTTGCCTGCCAACATTCTGTAGAGGAAAAGAGGCACAGGAGGAAGAGGAGACTGGCTTCTAGTCATGGTCAGCAGCCTCTTGCTGTACCAGGAAACATCTGTCCTCACTGTAATGGAACTTGTGGTTCAAGGATCAGCCTTATCAGCCACCTAAGGGTCCATAACTCCCATGGAAGACGATCATACCCGGCAACGAGTGATCACCATCATCATCATCATCATCAGTTACATGAAGATATACATATACTTTTCTCATTTAAAACATGTTTTATATATAGTTAGCTAAAATATAGTTTAATTTTAAAACCGCAGACGTATATTGTGTTCTGGTATTTATTGGATAGGATAATACTATCTTAGATAAGTTTGAACAAAAATGGTACAGAACTAGGCTTGGAAGAACTTGAGTTTTATTTTTTTGATGATTTCTGTATTTATTTTAAGCATGTTTTTAATTTTTATTTACAATTCACAGTTACAGGGAATTATGGAGTCAGACAATAAGAGGGGTCAAACAATAATAATTTAATGACAGACCAAGATTCAAAAAGTTAAAACTTTATAACTTAAAATACGGAAAAATATACAAAGTTAATATCTTTAAATCATTACCTAATAAGTTCTCAACCATTATTTTCTTATATTGTCTATCTGTAAATTTCAGTTATTAACAATGGATATATTTTCCCTCAGTTTATTTGTGTATGCAAAAATTGACATTTATCAGGGGAATAAAGGTCATTTACTAAACCAATACATAAGAAGCTATGCAAATTTGCAGAATTCTTTATCACCATGGGCAGTGTTCCCTCTAAATTAGAATGCAGCACAGCTTCACAGGTGATTAATCAGCCCCACCCAGTCAGTCAGCTCCTTGCATGGAGCCCTGAGCCTCTGACTGGGCGGGGCTGATTAATCACCTGTGAAGCTGTGCTGCTGTGCAGCTTAGAGGGAACACTGACCATGGGCCATAGAAGCTTTTCCATGCTCCCTGTGTCCAGGGAAATTGAAGTGTTCTCCTACAGGTTTTTGACACCATCACAGGACCTAACCAGATCAGCCACACCATCACTGGTTCATTCACCTGCATATCTACCAATATAATATATGCCATCATGTGTCAGCAATGCCCTTCTGCTATATACATCGGCCAAACTGGACAGTCCCTATGTAAAAGAATAAACGGACACAAATCAGATATGAGGAATGGCAATATACAAAAACCTGTAGGAGAACACTTCAATCTCCCTGGACACACAGTAGCAGATTTAAAGGTAGCCATCCGGCAGCAAAAAAACGTCAAGACCAGACTTCAAAGAGAAACTGCTGAGCTACAATTTATCTGCAAATTTGACAACATCAGTTCAGGATTAAACAAAGACTGTGAATGGCTAGCCAAGTACAAAAGCAGTTTCTCCTCTCTTGGTGTTCACACCTCCACATCAGCTGCTAGAAGTGGGCCTCACCCTCCCTGACTGAATTAACCTCGTTATCTCTAGCCTGCATATTTATACCCGCCTCTGGAAATTTCCACTACATGCATCTGATGAAGTGGATCTTTGCCCATGAAAGCTTATTCTCCAATACATCTGTTAGTCTATAAGGTGCCACAGGACTCCTTGTCGATTCTGTCTTTAGTTAGTTTGAGAACAAGTAGCAGTGCCACCTGTGACTATGATTTTTGTGGTGTTTTATATTTGGCTGAGAACATCAGCTAATTTCATGTAGATGCAGTATCATGTGTTACATGGTAATTAGTTCAGTACCTATGAATCTGAAGACTTAGAGGTGAAAGGTACTGTATCCCATTTCCTTGAGCTACCTAGTCTTCCAAGTGCAGCTTCTGATATGCAGGGTTAGGAACACAATGAGAACTTTTAGCTATCATCATCCTGGAGCAATTTGAAGTTGTGTCTGAAGAAACCATTTCTACCTATTTTGTTGAGTGTACGGCTAAGACTTCAGTCCTCCTTGCACATCAGGAGGATGTGTGGCCACCTACTCTCACATTGAAGTCAAAGGGCTCCACATGGGTAGAGGACCCTGTCCATTCACAATCGCAGGGAAAATCTGAACTGTTGGGGTCATTTTCATTTAGATGTTGTTCATACCATGCTTTATGGTACTAATATAAAATTATATTATAAAATTAAGGTTCCACCTTGTTTTGCTCCTTAAAAAGAAGAATGAAGTGTTATAATTTTGGAACAGACAATCCAAATGGACAATGCTATTGTTACAGAAACAGTTAGGGTATGTCTACACAGCAAAGTTATTTCGAAATAACAGCCATTATTTCGAAATAACTTTCCTAGCATCCACAGAGCCAAACCGCTATTTTGAAATTAATTCGAAATAGTGGAGCGCTTATTTCAAATTTGGTAAACCTCATTCCATGAGGAATAATGCCAAATTCGAAATAGCTATTTCGAAATAAGTACTATGTAGACACTTGCATTGAAATAGGGGGCCTCTAGCCTTCCCAGGGTGCCCTAGTGGCCACTCCAGCCTCAACCAAGAACACTCCTCTTCCTCCCCCATTCCCCCCGGAGCCCTTAAAGGGGTTGACTCTGGCCACAGTGCCTGTGCCAGCTCCAAGCCTGCCAGCCCAGAGCCAGCAGTCACTGCCCCTGACCCAGTGGCCCCAAAACATAAGCCAGCCAGCCCTCCACCGCTCCCCAAGAGCAGTCTGCTAGCTCCCAGGATCCTGCCAGGGCCCGGAGAAGGTGGGTGCCTTCCTGCTCCAGGGTGGAGATCATGGACCTTATTCAGGTTTGGGGGGGAGGGGGATTCCCCAACGTCCATGATCTAGACGGAGGAACACGGCTGTCTATGGCAGAATAGCTGCCAGCCTGGCCACCAAAGGCCACATGTGAACCCAGGAGCAGGTTTGCATGAAAATCAAGTTGGTCTGGCGAGACCCCCAACCCTGAGCCCTGAGCTTCCCCTCCCCCTTCTTCCCCTTGCTTCCCCCTTCCAGCTCCCTCGTCCCAGGTTTCCCCCTCCCCTCTCCCACCCTCTGTTCTCCCCTCTCCCACCTCCTTTCCCCAGTCTCACCAGAGTTTCATTCCCCCCGCCCAGTTTTGTTAAATAAAGAGTTTGTGTTCATGAAAATACATGTATTTTATTTGACATCAGGAAGGGGGGTTAGGGAGGGGTAAGTGGAAGGACGTGAGGGAGGAATGAGGCACAAGCCTCCAGTGGGGCAGACCAGGGAGGCTCTTAGTGCTCCTCAAGGTGGAAGCTCTCCCACAGGGCCTCCTGGATACTGACAGCCCCTCGATGGACCTCCCAGATGGCAGCCTGCAGAAAGTGCAGCCAGGCTTGCAGCAACGCATCCATGAGAAGCACCAGAGTGCCCAGGGGCAGCTCTGGCTCTATGTTGCCGAGTGCTGTGGTGTCCCGAGTGAGGGCAACCAGAGCACGCAGAGACAAAATGCTTTACTGTCCCTCATCGAGGTAGGCAAGCAAGCAGGGAAAGCTGAGAACTGGCTGTCCGGGGGGGTCCCTTTAAGCACAGGCCTCAGCCTCAGGCAGTAGCCACACAAAGTAACTCCTGACCTGATGCCCTGCCGGACCTGGTTCCGGCCAACCTTAAATGCGATTCAGTGTCCAGTGTGGATGCGCTATTTTGAAATAGCAAAACGCTATTTCAAAATGCATTTTGTGTGTAGACATGTTATTTCGAAATAAGCTATTTCGAAATAACTATTTTGAAATAAGATGTTTCAAAATAATGCTGTTGTGTAGACATACCCTTAGTTTAGATCAAACTCTCCTCAGATACATTAAAAAATGTGGTTGCAAAAATGTAGCCGAAAGTGGAATTTAGCCTTGTTTGGAATCTATTAAAATGCACATAGGAAATACTGTATCAACCCTGAGCCTTCTTCAGCACAAATTTCATCTGTAAATGTAGAGAAAATTACCACATTGTCATGCTGAAAGATTAATTTTGTAGATAAATACTACTGAGTGGGGGTAAAAATGGCAGAACTCAGCTCTATGGCTATATCTACACTGTGAACTAGGGATGTGATTCCCCTGCTTGTGTACATAAGAACAGTCATGCAAGGTCAGACTAATAACCCATCTAGCCCAATATCCTGTCTTCCAACAGTGGCCTATATTAGAATCTTCAGAGGGAATTAATAGAATAGGGCAATTATAGAGTGATCCACCCCTTGTCACATTTCAACTTTGGCAGTCAGAGGTGTACTGACACCCAAGCATGAGTTTGTGACCCTGACCATTTTGGCTAATAGTCATTGATGGACCCATTTGCCATGTGTTTTGCTTATAAAAAGTGCACAGGATTTTTTTTGAGGGGAAAAGATAATACACCATGTTTCTGGCAAATATAGCATAGAAATCAGCATATGCATTTGTTCACACACACAAGTCCTGTAGCTGGTGTCATAATTACCAATCTTATTGGTGTTTGTGCCATCCTAATGGCCAGTTAGGCTGGACACAAGGAAGGAGCTGGGTTCTGTCAGTCACAATCTGATGCTCCAAAGTTATCAGGATGAACCCAAAGCTCCATGGCTAAACACCCCACTTTTATAGTTGTGAATCCTAACTTTAGTCTGTGGGTTTTGTGTCATGCTGGAATAATCCAATTGTTAATTGGTGTTTACCACAAGATTGCTTCCATTGTCATACTCCATCAGTATTTTGATGAATATCTTGAGAGTGACTGTAGCTGGTTTATCTTGTTTGCAGACCTTGATCACAGGTGTATACCTTTGCTTTAAGGGTCAGCAATTCTACCCCTGTTCAGCCATCCTGAATTTGACCAAGGCCTGAGTTCACACCTCCTTGTTAACCATTCTGACCATCTGGTGCTTGTCTTCTGTCTCTTAACTTCACATATTCACTCAATCCTCACTTACACAAAGGACAGTTCATTTCAGAGAAGGCAGTTACTCTTACAAAGGAACAGGCAGGATTTCTTACAGGCTTACCAAGTTGAAAAACAATGTATTCTATAAACAATTTCTTATTAACTTATAATACTTAATACAAAATATATTTTAATACCTAGCAGCTGCTATAGAGCAAAGATTATGGAATCCATATAACTACATAAAACAAAGCTATAAAATAAAGCTTATATAATTACTACTATGTGTCAGGCCTACACATGAATTTACCTAATTCCTTTTTTAGCTCGTTTATATTTGTGGTTTTTATAATAGCCCCTGGCAACAAGTTCTGCAGGTTGACTGTGTGTTTGAAATAGTATTTCCTCAAACATGTTCCCTATTAATTTCATTCGAGGATACCTGGTTCTTCTGTTATGTGAAAGAGTAAATAACAATTGTCTCTTCACTTTCTCCAAACTAGTCATGATTTTATCATCATAGCCCTCCCTTGCTCATCTTTTTTTCAAGTTGAAAAGTCCCATTCTTTTTAGTCTTTCCTTGTTTGGAAGCTATTCCATACCTCTAATAATTTTGTTACCCTTCTCTGTATCTTTTCTAATTCTAATATATATATTTTTAGGTGAGGTGACCAGAACTGCACGCAGTATCCAAAGCATGGGCATACCAAAAGATGTATGGAGTAGCATTATGCTATTTTCCTATTATCTATCCCTTTTCTAATGGTTAATAACACTGCTATCTGCTCAGTAACAGTAAAAAAAAAAAAAAAAAAAGCCGTTTTCAGAGCATTATCCTTGACTCTAAGACTGCTTTCTTAAGTGATAGCAGCTATTTTAGGCCCTCTTGTTTTGTATATAGTTGGGGTTATTTTTACAATGTGCATTACTTTACACTGAATTTCACCTGCTGTTTTATTACCCAGTTTATCCCTTTGCAGTCAGTTTTGGACTTACCTTGAGTGATTTTGTTTCATCTGTGAATTTTGTTTATCTTCTTTTCTAGATCTTTAATATGTTGAATAGCATGGGTCTTAGTATGGATCCTTAGAGGACCCCACTATTTACCTCTTAACATTGTGGAAACTATTTATTCCTATCCTTTGTTTCCTGTCTATGAGAGGATCTTCCTTCTTATCCCCTGACAACATACTTTCTGAAAGCCCAGGTACACTATAACAAGTAGATCACCCATATCCATATGCTTGTTGACACCGTCAAAGAAACCTACTACAAGGAGGAGATATGATATCCCTTCACAATTGACTCTTTCCCAATATATTGGGTGTGTGATTTTTTCTTTTTAACCACTATAGTTACAATCAGTTCGCCTGAAGTAGTCTATATAGTAGTGGCACAGACGAGCTGAACTGAGCACATACCCACTAGTTTCAGGTGGGTTTGTACTTGGCATAGCTCATCTGTATCTCTGTTGCTCTCAAACCATTATTCATGCTCGATGAAAGCTTATAGTGAAGACATGGCCTAACCTGACTGTCTTTTTATTAGCCTTAACTAATCTCCTTTTATAAAAAGACATATAAATTATATTTTTTTAAAGATTGAATAGTACCTGTTGCGTAGAAAATTATATAGCATAAAATAACGATATTGACTAACCTGGCTTTGTAGCATTGTAATTCCCTCCAATCACAGAAACAAGGACTAGTGACAGTTTATTAGGGTCCAAACAAGCTTCAAATTTAATTCTATTCATGAACTTTTAGAGTTGTAGCAGTATTAGCCTTTTCAGCAAAAACAGCTAGGAGTCTTGTAGCACCTTAAAAACTAACAAATTGATTTGAACAGAAACCACTTCATCAGATGCATGAAGTGGAAGCTTCAGTTTGGCAGGTACATATGCACATGCAAAGATTGGGTGGGGGTACATTACTCTGCAGAAGACCAGTGCTAATGAGGTCAAATCAATTAGGGTAGATGCGGTCCATTCCCAACAGCTGATGAGAATGTGTGAATACCAAAAGAAGGAAAACTACTTCTGTTATGAGATAGCCATTCCTAGTCTCTATTCAGATTCAGTCTGATAATGTCAATTTTACATAAATTCCAGATCTGTAATTTTACCCTTCAGTCGGTTTTTGAAACTTTTTTACTGAAGTATGACAACTTTCAAATATGTTATATCAAGGAGACTGAAATGCTCTCCTACTAGTTTTTTAATGTTACCATTCTTGTTGCCTGATTTGTGTCCATTTATTCTTTTGTGTAGAGACAGTTTCATTTGACCAATGGCTGAGGGCATTGCTGGCATATGATGGCAGTAGATGTTTAAGTGAACAAACCCCTTATGGTGTGGCTGATATGGTTATATCCTATTGTGGATAAATCCCTGTAATAATATTCTCATATAACTTTGTAGTAAGATCTTGTCCTTTTAGATATATCTTTGTTAAGTGTTCTTATAGAATCTCTGTAACATTTCTCCTATAACTTTGTATTAAGAGAAACTTTCCTTTATATATATCTATATATATCTATATCTATATAGATCTTGCAAGAAAAAATGTCTTTGAGCTCTCCCCTATCCTTGATTGTCCTGTTGAAATGAATGAGGTGTGAATGGAGAATGAAAGGTGAGCACCTCCAGCAGCAGTTGCATGGGTGGAGAGGGACTGGGAGCCAGATCCAAGACAATACCTGTAAAGTGAGCTCATTAAGAGGACTGGACATACAGATGCCTTGGGAGTCAAGCAGCAAGTGCCTGCCCTTGGAAGAACTCTCTTTGAAGCAGCATTAAGAAAGGCAAGGTGATGACTAATTGGCTGCATGAGAGGGATAAATATGAGGCATCTTGCAGAGGGACCCCAGGTTTTCATCTTGTCAACATGGGAGCATCGATCCGGATTGGCAGAAGCCCAGCTCCACCCCTTCCCCATCTAGCTCACCTGGCCAGTGCAGTTAGGGGAGCAACTTTTGGTAACAACAAGACGGAGTGTGTGAGAGAGTGCATGAGTGTAATGTATCATATGCATATAAGTATTGATTGATCTATGTATGTTCAATAAATGTGGCGTGTTGCCTCATCCCCCTGAAAAAGATCCCAGGTGCTTCTTTTAAGCACAACACTATGATGGTGTCACCTGAGTAGATATGCAGACAGAGTTGGCAATTGGGTTTGTTGCAGAAATAGATTCCTGGGTTAGTGTTTCTGTTGTGAGGTGTATAGTTGCTGGTAAGTATTTGCTTCAGCTTTGTGGTCTGTCTGTAAGTGTGGACTGGCCAAACTCCCAAGTTTTGTGAGAGTGATGGATTGTCTTCAAGGACAGATAGTAGATCCTTGATGATGTGCTAAAGAGACCTTAGCTGGAGGCAGTAGGCGATGGCCAGTGGCATTCTGTTACTTTCGTTGTTAGGCCTGTCTTGTCATAGGTGACTTCTGGTTACCCATCAGGTTTTGTCAATCTGTTTCTTCACTTCATCAGGTGAATATTATAGTTTTAAGAATTCTTGATAGAGATCCTGTTATGTAGGTGTGTATCTCTGTCTGAGGAATTGGACCAAATGTGGTTGCATAGGCATCCGGTATGTAAGGTGGGGGAAGACTCTGCCTTCCCATACTGACAGGCACAGCCCCACCCACATTCCGACCCCCAGAAAGCCTGCTTTAGGCATTCCAGGGTAGAGTATTGCTGTCCCCAGCGCCCACCCTCCCCGTGCTCAAAGGCTAGAGAGGCAAGGCTAGGCCAAGCCATGTGGCATGCTCTCCTCCGGGGCTGAGGAGGCTAGGGCCATGCCACGCACCCTCCGACCTCGTCCAGGTCTAGTATGCCACATGCCCTCTGACCTCCTCCAGGGCTGGGGAGTCTGAGGCCATGCTATGCACTCTCTGCCCTCCTCCCTACCGATGTTGGGGTGAGCGCACACCATGGTTGGGAGGGGGATAGTACGCATAGTGCTCTGCCCTGTCTAACCGTGAGTGCAGGGCCTCAGAAGAAGGGACAGAGCAGGAGGTGGGGCTGGGGGCTTGCCTCCCCCAGCAGTGCCTTCACCAACTGCCCATGTGTGGTTGTATCTTAGGGATTAGCTGTAGACAATGGATTTTGTGATGTATTTTAGATGAAACCTGAAGACATGTAGATGTGTATAACTGTCAGTTGGTTTCTGGTATATTGCTGTTTCCTACCAATAATTTAAACTGTGAAATTACTAAAGTGGATGGCACTTGTCCTATGAAAATTCTACATAATTAATGTATTTTCACCTGTAATATTTAGATTACAAGAGATTTTATTGGTCTACTAATAACTATATTACTACCTATTAGCATATTTTTCAATATGTGTATGAGTTCCCTCCAAGTAACTTTTCAGCTAGTATACAGAGGAATTCCATAAGATAAGAAGGGGTCTATCACAACACTGTGGAGCACTGACTCTCAGTTCCAGTGAGCATGTGTTGCTAATGGTAGAATTTCCCCTAGATTTCCGGGAGTTGTACCTGAACAAGAACCTCTGAATCAGGCCCATGGTTTTTCACACTCTTTCTATTACTTTATTTTGATTCTCTCTCACTTCCTATTCCCTCCTGTCTATTTCCTACCTAGGGGTTTTACTGCTGCTGTTGACATTTCACTCTTTCAGGTCTCCGCATTCTATAGTCATCCAGCTGCTATAGATCTTTTCATTTCCACCACTCCATCCCTTTCTCTAGTATAGGGACATTACCACTGTTCCCTCTAACATTTTTCATCCTTGGTTGGGTTGAATTTTCTTTTGGGCAGGTTGAAATTTCTTATGTGCACCACCAATAGGTTATATGTGGATGTGCAGTATGTCCCAATACAAACAAAATATTTAGGTATAAATATATATTTTAAACAGTCCCTAAGTGTGGAAGACAATACAGTATATTAAAATAAGGGATAATTAACAAGGAGTAATGCTTAAGATGTTTATTTATTATTGAATCAAATAAAGAAAACTATCACTACCCTTTGGTTATGTGTATTATTGTCCTAACAATTCAAGCTAGTAAACACACCAAAATGGGGCATACTGCAAATAGCTATATATATATATATAAAAAATAGCTATCAAAGACATGGCTTTAAGTAAAAGTCTAAAAAATATGCACAGCTTTAAGATGCTAAATAAATCTGAGAACTAGAAATAGTCATGCTCTCCTTGAAAAAATATAATATAATATAATATTTACTGACACTGGAAAGGAGTGTGAAAGGCATTCACTCAGGCTTATACACTTTCTCTGGGGAATGTATTAGGATCCATGCTATGCAAATTAAACAGATATGTAAAACGGATAAGAGTTCTGGTTTGAAACTTTCACCTTGTGTATGTCACTAACACAAAGAGTAGGAGTCCCCAGAGCAATTGTCCAGAATCTAACTCCAATTGAAATGCCAAAAAAATTAAACAGGATCCATGGTAAAGTTCTTCTAGTTTTAACAATTTACTATGTATTAACTAGTGTCACAGGATTTTAAAAAAAATCATTAAGATCAGAGTTTGCAGATATCTACAATACTAAAACAAATTCTGTTAAAAGAATCCTTTCCTTTCTTACCTTAAGCCATTAACACCTATATAAACATTGTTTGAAATGTAATCATGCAAATGTCACGAGCTAGGCCTTTAGTTCCAGTATTCAAAAGCAGCCTAAAAGCTTTTAATACACCTGAAATGTTGGCACCACGCCAATTAGGGCTGCAGTGCTGAGACCGACAGTCTGGCTCTTGCTGCCTGCAGCCCAGATGGGAGCAAGTTAAGATGTACCAAACAAACTCCCCTCTGTCCCCACCTCACTGCACAGACACCAGCACCCGCTCTTTTCCCCACCTTACCCCATATAATCCGCTCCCCCTCTCCAGCCCAGGAGAGAGTCCTATGTCTGTAGCCCAACTAAGGCTGCTGTGCTGAGACAGACAGGGTTTGACTCTTGCTGCTTGCAGTCCAGATGGAAGCAAGTTAAGACACCCAAACAAACTCTCTTCTATCCCCACCTCACTGCACTGATACCAGCACTGCCCCTCATTATCCCTACCAACTGCATGCAGTTTGCTCCCCCTCTCCCAGATCAGGAAGCTAAAGGAGAGTGATGGGTTTCCTCACAGGAAGGTGCAGACAAACCCAGCTGCTGTAATCAGATCGCTGTAACCAAACTAAACCTAACTTAACCTAACCTCTCCTGTACTGTACTTACTGCATGCTCCAAACTCCCCTGCCCTCTAGCCCCTTCCTTTCCCAGCCACATACTACTTCCCTCCCTCCTGTTTATATCCCCTTCCCTACCTGCACTCTGGTTATCTAGAGCAGGTAGCTTCTGCTGCTGAGGGAGTGACCCTTTCCAGCCAGGAAGCTCTCTGCCTGGTAGCCCTAAACCTCTGGGTGGGGCTCAATTAGCAGCTGTGTGTCTGCCCTGCCACATAGCTTACAATGAACTTTGGACATCACCCAAAGCTTCTTAGAGAAAATAACTACCTCACTACAGGACTATTGAAGGACATATATTAAAAAAATCTGATTATCTTGTGACTGCAGCATGCAAGGTTCACAACATAATCATTCTTGCTCTGGGCAGTCCATTTTGTGTAATGAAAATCCCATCCAAAGCCAGACTTCAAAAAAGAAAGGGGAGAATATCAGATACTGTTGCCCTTGTTTGGTACAGTAATCTGCAGATGTTTCACACTTCTGTGAAATGTTCCTCAAAAGGATAAAATTGAGCCATTAGTACTATGGTTACCTAGTAATCAGCTTTAAAAATTCACTCTTTTCTGAATATTATAAACTGTGCACATCATTTATTTCACATTGCTATTTCTGGAAATGAATACAGAGCTTCAGATAATTTACTAACAGTCAACAGGAAAATGGAACTGCCGCTTATCTTTAAGTTCAACTTTGTGTACTGATTCAGGCAATTACATCTTCATCTGTTAGCTAATTTCATCTGCCACTAGTCAGTTGAATCTCCTTGCAGAATTCAGCTATTTACTGCACATCTGCAGGATATAAGTGGTCACTATTTATATATTAACCACTTAGGGTTTTTTTTTTTAATGGTTGTTCAAGCAGCATGACGATTTGGAACCTGGTTTAAAAATCAGTTACTTTGTTAGCATGAGAGTCTGGTATAAAATTGGATGTCACTTTTTCAGCAAGATGGGTACAGACATGGGAATCTTCAGAAGTGAAAATGCTTCTTATCTGAGTTACCAAAATTCATATGCATACCTATTTGTACGGGACCAGCTCTTCCCCTGGAAGAAGTGGTAGCTCACTACTAGAAGGACACAGTAGAAGCAAAGTGCTACCTTGGTGTCATCACCTTTCTTCCCCCTAACTCCGCATAGCCTGGTCTACACTAGGACCTTAGTCCAAAATAACCACTCCTAAGTTTGAATTTGTAAGTGGCGTGGCCACACTACCAAGCCCATTATTCTGAAATAAGGGGCTGAGGAATTCAAATTCTGTACTCCTGCTTTTTCATGAGGAATAACACTAACTCTAAACTTGTAAGTCCAAAATAACATTAATGTGGATGCTCTGGTGCTGCTAATTTGAACTAATTGACCTCTGGAGGCCTCCCATACCTGTCAGCTCTGACCGCTTTGGCCACACCTGGCATTTCCACTGCTCTCCTTTTCCCACTGAGCACTAAACGTCCCGGAAACAGGAGAAGGGCCTGTCCCATGTGGCCAGCTTCACGAGCCCTGTGCAATTGAACAGGCAGTGGAGATATGAGCATTCCCAGTGTCTCCTCGGATACTCCAACTGCTGCCAGCACTTCGGCTTCCATAGCTTTCACTGCCCAGGGACACAAAAGAGCTCCAGCCTGGACTGTTAGGGAGGTCCTGGACCTCATAGAAGTGTGGGGGGAGGAGTCCAACCTCCAGGATCTCTGCACCAGGAAAAGGAACGCAGATATCTATGGCTGGATCGCCCTTCACCTGGCAGAGAAAGGCCACAGCAGACCTACAGCAGTGCAGGCTCAAAATAATAGAGCTGCATCAGGCCTACCGAAGGCCAAAGAGCAGAATGGATGCTGTGGGGCAGCACTGCACACCTGCCACTATTACAACCAGCTGGATGCCATTCTGTGAGGGGGCTGGTCACCACCCCGCCATGGTCATTGAGTCTGGCCAAGACACACCTGGCATCAGCCTGCAAATGGGCAAAGTGGTGGAGGAGGAGGAGGCCAGCCATGTGACAATGCACGAGAGCCAGGAGCTGCTCCTCACCTTGGAGCCAGCCACCCCCACCCCCAGCTGACGACATCTCCCAGGCTTCCAAAGACCCGTGGGAAGGCACTTCTGGTGAGTTCTCTAACTTTCTCTATCTACAAGCAGGGTCAGGTGATGGGCTGCGAGGTGCTGCATGCTCCTTTCTTGGCCTACTCGATGTGGGGGTCGGAGAACAGCTTGTTCACATGTCTGCAGATGGAGTGCCATTCTGGAGCACTTTGCTCCATGACACTCTTACACAGAACCCCTTGATCCTTCTCACAAGGTCCTGGAGAGGCTTGCCTTACTCCGGCCTCCGTGGTGGGACAGCTTTCCACACCAAGCCACCACTAAGGAGTCTGGGGTCCTGGAACCACACAGCAGTGGTGCACACAGCACAGAGTCATGCCTGCACTCAGGCGTCATCCGCTCCCGATCAGGCACGGTGATGCGAAGACTGATCTTGTGCATGCAGACCTGCCAGGGGGAGCAAGAGGAGGGGAACCCAGTAGCACTCTCTCCTGCAAGCAGCATCTGCAGCTCATTCACACCTCCCCCAACTCCCCACTCCTCCAGTGTGCAGGGATAGAAGTTCTCTCTCTATGGGATGCCACCAATGCTAGATCTGGTGTGTGTGGGACACAGAAGGAAGCTGAGCTACCCTGTCCACTCAATCCCACCCACAGGCTCATGGCCTGGCTGGCACCTTCCCATACCTGCTTGTCCCCAGGCTGTGGGTGTTGTGATGATCCCATCTGTGCACCTGCTGGAAAGTGCCCACTTTTAGGCAACAGATGGCCTAGCTCAAAACACATCACCATTGTCTGAACTGAAAGCTTTGGTGTTCGCTCAGATATTAGGGTTAGGCTTCATGCACAGTGTCTTCTGTGATAACTGTCCTTGTACCTTTTTTTCACAGCTGGGATAGCTGTGAGCAGGGTGCAGTTCCCCCACCTCCCACTGCATCTACCCACCTAAGCAGGATCCACAGGCAGAAAAGAACCTGGGACGAGCTAATGAGGGAGCAGATGGTCTGCCTGCAGTCTTTCGTGCAGGGAGTCAAGGCAGAGCACCAAGAGTGGGTCACTGAGAGAGAGAGGAGCGGTGGGCTGACGAGGTGGAACTGTGGGCTGACCAGGAGAGTGCCTGGGAAGAGCTGGCATGCCACCATGAGGACATGTTCTCCACCCTCACTCAGTGATGGAGCATATGATGGCATGCATGAAGGGGGCCACCAGCCACTTCTCTGCCCACCTGATGGCTGCAAGGGTTCCCAGGGGCTGTCGGGACCCCAGAACACTGGGGGGGGGGGGGAGGGCTCTAAGGTAGCCAGAGTCTCCAGGCCATCTGGAAGGAGCTGCCCTCCCCCATTCCTGGTTCTTTTTCCATTCCCTCCCCTGTTGTATGTCCCATGAATAAAGACTCCTGTTTGTTCATGAACAATCAATTTATTGTTTGCTCTGCAGGGGAGAGGGAGCTGGGGAGGGGAGGACAGGAAGAGGGGGAAGGGATGAAAGTTACACACAGGGAATGCAGGGCCCCCTTGTGGAGAGCTATGGGGGAGAGTCTCAGAACTGACCTTGCATGAAACTGTCCTTCAAGGCCTCTCTGAGCACTGCCCCTTGCTGTGCTCTCCTTAATGCAGTTATGTCTCGTTGCTTAAACTCCCTGGCCAGACATTCTGCCTCAGCCCTCTACCCTGGCAGAAAAGTCTCCCCCTTGCTTTCGCACAGCTTGTGGAGCACACCACGAAGGGGATGTTAAGCTTGCTGGGGTCCAGGTGGGTGAGGAGACTCCTGAAGCTCCCCTTTAAATGCCCAAATGAACATTCCGCCACCTTTCTGCACCTGCTCAGCCTGTCATTGAACTCCTCTTTGCTGTGGACCAAGCCACCTGCCTAGGGCTTCATTAATCAGGGGAGCAAGGGGTAGGCTGTGTCACCCAGAATCATGATGGGCATGTCCATCTCTCTGACTCTGATTGTCCAGTCTGGGGGAAAAAAGTGCCAGCAGGCATCTTTTGGAAGAGGCAGGAGTTCTGAACAATACAAGCACCATGTGCTTTTCCTGACCATCCGACGATGATGAGCGCATGGAGAAGTACCCCTTGCGGCTGATGTACTCTAAGGCCCTGCACATTGGTTGGGGGCCAGGATGGGGATATGAGTTCCATCTATGGCCCCCTCCACAGTTGAGGAAGCCCATGTCGGCAAAGTTGTTGATGATGCTGTCTACATTGCCCTGAGTGACAGCCCTCCGTACCAGCACATGGTTGATGGCCTTGGCTACTTGCATGAGCACAGCCCTGACTGTGGATTGCCCCACTCTGAATTGGTTCCCGACTGAGCAGTAGCTGTCTGGCATGGCAAGCTTCCAGAGGCAATAGCTATGTGCTTCTGCACGGGGATGATGGGTCTCAGTTGGGTGTTCTGTTGCCTGAGGGTAGGGGTGAGCCATTCGCAGAGTTCGAGGAAGGTGGCCTAGTGCATGCGGAATCTAGGCAGCTATAGCTGATGGTTCCCTCCCTGCATGATGATGCGATCCCACCAGTCTGACCTTGTCACCCTCTACCAGAAATGGCGTTCCACTGTGTCCAGGGGATTGAGGGACATGCACAGCAGCAGGAGTGCCAGGACTTGGCTGAGTAGGGCCTACGAGCCACTCTGGGATTTGCGCTCCTTGTCCTTCTCGTCCTATTCCTGCTAGAGCAACATGCAGGCAATGTCTATGTACCACCCCATGAGCCGCAGCACGAGAGTCATGAGCATGGCAATGCTTTGCAGAAAGCTCAGGCTCCATGGTGGCAGTGCTGTGGCATCTGCATGGGCAACCAGAGCACAAGAAGGCATGTGCCCACTGTGTCCTTTTAGTATCCCGTGAGGGGAGAGGGAGTGGAGTGGCTTGTGAGACACGGGCATGGAGAGGAGCCCTTGTAAGCTCCTATCACAATTTGCTGGACCAAGCAGCCACAGGAAGTATCCACCCTCCTGGCACACTCCCCAGGGTGTTTCCAGGGGCTCTAAGTCTGAGACAGGCTCCATTAAATGTGGATGTGCTATTTCGGACAAATGCCGATGCATCCCCATAGTGAGGACACGGAAGTTTGAATTAGTTAAATTGGGAGTCCATAAGTTGAATTTAGTAAATTTGAAATAATTTCTTAGTGTAGACTTGGTCATAGGGACTTTGTTTTGTAGCTGGGAAAGAAAAATAGGAACTGAGGCTATTGTCAGTGGTATGGCAGCCCCCCTTACAACATACACACCCAGCTGTGCTCCCAAATCAGAGAAAACAGGAGCCATAACATTAAAAGCAAAAAAAAAAAAAAAAAAAAGCGAGGACTTTGTCAAGTTGCTGATGTGGATTGAAGGCACCCAGCTGCAGATTCAGCAAGATAGCAGCCTTGGGGCCATGGTAGGCTATTCACTACTACAGGACACAACAGTAAGAAACGTGAGGATTGTACAGAGATCATTTATGACCATTTGAAAACAACTTTGCTCCGCAAGGATGGCAAAGCCAGAAAACCCATGATTCAGACTCTGAGATTATATAGGGAGACAGATCACATTAGCAGGACCTAAGCATTAGAACTTCTTACTGGGAGACATGAGACATATCCAGCTTGACCACATTTTTATGGAAGATCCTTCTTTTTACCAGCAACATGATGGTCTGTATCTGAAAAATGCAGAATTTGGCTCATATAAATCTTGCTGGAGAACTGCACTAGCTAGAAAGGAAAGTGCTTGACTTACTGATACTAGGCACAGTCATTAGGAAACAATAAAGAAGGAAACTGACAAGGCCATTTTTAGTCACTTTTCAGACCAGAACTATTGTTAATTATTTGTATTACAGTAGTATTTCAAGGTGTTAGGTAGGGTGATCAGTTATCCTGTATAGGGACAGTCCTGATATTTGTAGCTTTGTCTTATGTAGGTGCCTTATTGCCCCTCAAACCTCATCCAAATTTTTCACTTTCCTTTTGATAACCAAATACCTAACAGAGAGTTAAAAAGCTTCAGAGGGGTAGCTGAATTAGTCTGTAACAGGAAAAACTTATAAAAACAACAAATAGTCTAGTAGCACCTTAAAGACTAACAAAACATGTAGATGGTATCATGAGCTTTCTTGGGTACAACCCATTTCTTCAGATGACAGGAGTATTAGAAATCCAGATTCAAGAATAAATAAGGGAAGGGGGCAGAGGGCAAGAGGAAAAAAAGATAAAAAAGGAGGGGAGGAAAAAAAAGACAGTGAGTAGATAGTTCAAATAGTCACAAGAGGCTGATAAGAACAATTAGCATCTCCGTTGGTTGGTTGGTTGGTTGGTTGGTTAAGTCATTAAGGTGTGGAAGGTAGTGTGCAAGCCAGCTGATGTCCCTGTTTTTAGCATTTGCATAAGAATTAAACTTGTGAATGAAGTTAAGTTCCAATCCTTCTCTGTATATTTGGCTTGTGGAATTGGCCTGAAGCAAAACGGTGACTTTGAGATCCATTGATGAGTGTCCAGGCAGATTAAAGTGTTCTCCAACAGGTTTTTGTGTATTTGCCTTTTTGGATATCAGAGTTAAAGGTTAATGGTTGAGTTAATGTTTAACTTGTTCTTCCTTTCCAAGGTGATGGTTGGTTCAAGTAGCAGTAGCTTCAGGTGATTTGGGGTTTTCCTACATCAGGGATTATGCATCAATGTATGTCATAATGATGCAGGAATCTACACTGGATTTCCACCACTGCAAAAAATCCCAATATAGGCAAGTCTCACGTAATCATCTGAAACTGCATTACCAAAGCATAATAGAAAACCAGGCCCATGCCTTTATCTGAAGTATTTAAGAGGAAAGAATGAAGGTTTTTTTTCAAGTCCAGTGCTTTAGTTTTAGAAACATCATCTTGTATGTGTCTGATCCATAGCTCTGATCATTCCCACAGTCCATTCTTACCAAATGGATTATTTAAATCTTTAGCTAAACAGTGTTTTGGTTTCATTGCCTGTGGGAAGTTTTACTTGGTGGACTTCCACTTTGCTTCACTGATGCAGTAACCACCTGCCATTTAAGCAGAGTATGAAGTGGGAGTTGTGTTGTCACACTGAAGAGTTGTCACATTGGAGTAAGGTTGATTGGAATTCATCCCTGGGTATGTCTACACTTGCACCCTCTTTCGAGAGAGGGATGCAAATGAAGACATTTAAAATTGCAAATGAAGCCATGATTTAAATATCCTGTGCTTCATTTGCATATTTGTGTTATGGCACTATTCTGAAATAACAG
Organism: Pelochelys cantorii; assembly: GCA_032595735.1. NCBI lineage: Eukaryota > Metazoa > Chordata > Testudines > Trionychidae > Pelochelys > Pelochelys cantorii. The sequence continues at coordinate 304,805,768 of CM064326.1, read as the reverse complement.
ACGATATAAAGACGTGGTTATTTTGAGAGAAAACCCTTCTCTCGAAATAACCCTTATTCCTCATAAAATGAGGTTTACCAGTTATTTAGAGAGAAGGGTTTTCTCTCGAAATAACCACGTCTTAACAGCGTCTGTTATTTCGAAATAGCTCCATAACACGAATATGCAAATGAAGCACGGGATATTTAAGTCATGGTTTCATTTGCATCCCTCCCTCAAAAGAGGGTGCAAGTGTAGACATACCCCCTATGAATAACAGATTTCTTATGCAGTAAGAGGTAGCAGCAGTTCAAGCATAGCCTTTCATAGAGCATGTGGGAGACATTATTCAAAACTTCTGGAATGCTATCAAGTTCTATAGAAGACTTTTCCTCACCCATGACTTATTTTTTCTGTTATTCAGGGATTTGTCCTTTAAATCTGCCTGTGATACGGAAGTGCTGTGTGGATTAGTTGATTGATTAAGCAATATTTCCCAATATAATCACACTATATATTCAGGTACCACTTATAAAGATCCTGTAAGACTAATCATTTAAATCTGTTAATTTATAAAATTGCTAACAGCCATCTTCAGCTGATGTGCTTATCACCAAAAAAATACTGTTCATGTCTGTAATGTTGCTTATAATTTATATTAGTCATTCATTTACCCTTTAGAAATGGAACCTTACTATAAAGTGTGATCTGATGTGTTTTGAATATGAAAAGTTCTGTCAAAGTTTAGGTCTTTTTATTACTGGTTGTTAATGCTATTATTTTTAGTACTACAGGTTGAACCTCTCTACTCCAGAACAATCTGGTCCAGAAACATCCATTGTCCGGAATGATTTTAGTTAGCTGGATGTCCACTTTTTATGGTGTGACCAAGTTTTCCATGGTCCCATAAAGGTTTGTTTATAGCTACCAGTCCTGGCTCTCAGTGTTCTGTGCTGTTTAGCTCTAATTTATACCTAAATGTCCTCTAACAGCCCAGTGTCAGCAGTGGAACCGTTGGTAATGCTGCTAGACAATACTGACCTCCCGAGGTCCGGATTCAATCTGTATTAAATGCCCTTTTGGCCCAGTAATGATTGATTGTTAGTCTGAACTATTCTGCTGTGTTCCTGCTTTTGATCATCTTGTTTCAATACAGGGCAGCACCAACTAAAATTATTTACCATTGTTATACCGTAGGCAAAGTCATGGATTGAAAATGTCAGAGTAAGACATAATTTTGTTGATATTTTTCTGTCAATGGTGAACACTAGCTTCAGGGAATGGTGTTGCAGTTGCTCCCTGCCTCAGTTTACAAGGTGTGGCAGCTGGTTCGAGGAGGCCATCCTGTGCAGTAAGCTTTAGCATACCATTTTTAAACAGCTAAATAACCAACTTTGAAGAGTGCCAAATTGTAACAACCAAACAAATGCAGAGGCAGTTGCTGCCCTTCAAGCCAGGACTTAACCTGGCCCTGATATTTTGGGTTAGCAGTGGAAAGCTCCTCTTCTAACCCAATACTAGTTGAAACTCTTACATCCAGGACTCTCTGGTCTGGCAACATTTGTGTTCCATTGGGAGCACAGATGTTCCTGAACCAAATAGCCCCAGAGACTGGGAGCAGGAGCGAGCCGGGAGTCCAGCTGCTAAGGAGCCCCTGTGGCATCTGGAAAGCCCTGTCTGGGCCAGTGGTGGATGGCCCACTTGTGCCTGGGGAGGCCCAGCCCTGGGAAGCCCCTGTGGTAGTGATGCCAGCAGCGTCTGGCAAGTGTGGAGTTACGGGAGGGTAGGGGGTGCAGCAGCCATGTGTGCCGGGATGGGGCTTGCTTTTCATCCTGTTCCCCAGACTATAAGGGAGTGAGGGGAAAGTACTTGGATTCTGTGCATGCCTCTCACACCTGGCTGGTGAAGGGAGGGAGCAGAGGAGTAAATCACGGAATGCAAGTGCTTTCCCCTTGCTCCTCGATAGTCCGGGGAATGGGATGAAAAGCAAGCTGCATCCCAGAGTGCATGGCTGTTGTCCCTCTTACCTTCCCGAAACTTCTCCTTTGGCGGTTGGGGAACCCTAGCCGTGGGGAGCCCTGGTGGCAGTGAGGCCAGCAGTGGTGTGGGAGCCCTGTCTTGGGGAGGACCGATGGCAGCAGGGCCGGTGGCAGTCAGCAGTGGGACTGGCAGCAAGGTGGGGAGCTCTGGCCCTAGGGAACCCCAGCCAGGTTAGTGGCAGGGCAAAGAGCCCCAGCCTGGGGAGCCCTACAGCCCAGAGGGGAGCCCAGGAGTGGGGCTGGTGGACAGCAGGGGAGCACTGACCTCCCCTGGTCTGGCAAACTCCTTGGTTCAGGACCCCTCACATATCAAGGGACCAGGGAGGTCCAACCTGTGTTACCAAGCACTATGTCCAGAGGCAGCAGGGAAGACTTCTTAATTGGACTGCTGGCTTCCTATTGGTTTGTGTTATGTCCTTGCTTTTCAAGGTATCTGGAGGACTAAATCTAGCTGGTAGCCTGTCCTGAGAGGGTTTTCCTTTTTCAAGGTATCCTGGCAGACCTTGCCTTAGTGAAGCCTGATTTTATGGATGACAGTGCACATCCTCTTGAAAGCATATTAGGATGCTGCTAAGGAAATTTTCATTGTAAGAAAGGAAACTGTTTAAGATTTTATTTTTTCAATGTATCTTGAAAGTCATTTTAAAGTCTTGAAAGAGCAATTCACTTACTCTTAAATTTTTGTTTTCTATAGAATCCTGAAATCTGTATTCTCAGCTAACACCATTTTGTTGATATTTTAGAACATTAAAGTGGCAATTAAAGTAATAACCAATATGAATTAATTTAAAAAAGGAAAATGAGTTCCTGAATATTTTTAACGTGAATATCAACATTTTACTACACTGAGATTTTGAGCCATTCCTTCACTCCTAAATCTGAGCTAAAATATAAGCATGGAAAATGAATGCTTGAACAAGACAACCTTTGAATAGTATCTTAGCAGGTCTGTAATAATACACAGGGTAACATAAGCAATTGTGCCAAAAAGAATATGACTCTTGGAATGAACTCTGTAATTTGCCATTACTGGCTAGTGCTAAAATTACAACAATTTACAAAAACTGCAGTATCTTACCATTGGCTTTATCTTCTAAATTCTTCTAAATTCACATATTTGAGCTTCCTACTAAACAAATAAAACATGTAGATGGCAAAACCCACTTCTTCACGAAAGCTCATGATACCATCTACATGTTTTGTTAGTCTTTAAGGTGCTAATAGACTATTTCTTGTGTTTTAAGCTTTTCCTGTTAGTCTACATCTAGACTGCAGAGTTTTATCGGAAAAAGATACGCAAATTGCGAACCGCAATTTGCGTATCTTTTTCCACTTTTTTTTTTTTTTTCGGAAGAGGCTTTTCTGAAATTTGGCTCATATACACAGGGCCATATTTCAGAAAAAACTCCTCTTTCGGAACATCCCTTATTCCTCTCATAGAGGGATGCCGAAAGAATGCACCCGCTTTTTTGCGGCAGAGCTTTTCTGGGATACCAGAGGTACCCCAGAAAAACTCTGCAGTATAGACATAGACTTACAGACTAACTTAGCTACCCCTCTGAAGCTGTTAAACAAATGCAAGAGCTCAGAGCAATATGTGAATTGTTTGTAGTGCCATCTCGTGGCTACATGGTAAATTACACCTTTTGGTGAGAGAAAATCATCTTGAATGCGAGATTCTGACAACATTTCTCATGGTGTTAATTTACCCTGTGAGTAAACCAATTGAAGAAGAACCTGGCTCTGAGTAGGCATTGTCCTAAGGGGATGTGTGAGAAGAATTTCCATGTCCATACTCTTTGCTTCTGAAGAAAGTGGTTTGACAACTCCCCATTCTGCCCTCTGCATAGGGCCTGTGGTGAATGTGAGTTGGGGGATACCATTTTCTGGCTGTTCCAACCATTCAATTAGCTAAAGCCATTTCTCAGTAGTTGCTAACTCTTTAGACCTAATCCTATTTGCCTTGCCTGTAAGGGTTAAAACCATAGACAGATTCCTAGAGAGTGCCCATTGTAGATAATCTAACTGCATTTGGAGAATTTGCAGTAGCCTATCTTGACGTGGGCGCTCTGCTAATCAGCTGGGCGGCATTTGAATCTCTCCTGAGTGGCTGCAGAAACACATAACTTTCAAGGAACTCTGGTGTTGGGCAGAGCCACCAGCTGAGGTTGATGACTAACATTGTCCCTAGGGTTGCCAGGTGTCCGGTTTTGAACCGGACAGTCCAGTATTTGAGCTTTCTGTTCGGGAATCAGATTGAGAAAATATAAATGTCTGGTATTTTCTAAATAAGATGTAATGTAGATTGTGATGTAATGTCAAGTGTGTCCAGTATTTTTGTTGAAACCATCTGGAAATCCTAATTGTCCCCAGTGGCAGAGTTTCAAATCCTTTCTCCAGGGCTTTCTTTTATTGATTCACAAATAGAGGAGTCCAGAGAAGAACAAGCCACTCAGAACTATGGAGTCTAGTTTCCTGAGATATTTCCAATTTCCAAGTTATCTGGGAAGGAAAAGGGAAATACTCTTCACCCAAAGTAGCCACTGACACTCTACCTTTACGTCTTCACTCCCATTCATCCATGTGACAGAGATGGGTCTGGGTTAACCCCTCATGCGCTGGGGCACATGGAAACCCTTTTACCTTGCCACAAGGGGTTACTTCTCCTTGCAGAAGGACTGGCCTGTGTCCCCATATGGCCCTGCATTTCTGTAGTCCTCCTTCACCAAAACCCCCTCAGATCTTTCCTATCCTATCCTTTTCTTGATATATTTTTAATAGTATGCTAGTAATGCAAGAGGCCTACAGGTTCATACTTGTTGGCTACGTCTGCACTGGCAGCTTCTTGCGCAAGAACTCTTTTGCAGAAGAGTTCTTGTGCAAAAACTCTTCCACAAGAGAGCGTCTACACTGCCATGTGCTTTTGCACAAGAGATGTGCTTTTGCGCAAGAGCATCCATGGCAGTGTAGATGCTCTCTTCCGCAAGAAAGCTCTGATGGCCATTTTAACCATAGGGGCTTCTTGCACAAGAAATTCATGTTGCCTGTCTACACTGCCCTCTTCTGGAAGAACTCTTGCACAAGAGGGTTTATTCCTCATGGGGAGAGGAAGCCCAGTTTTACAACTCTATACTGTAAATTTACTTCTGGAAGAACACTCGTGCATTGTAGACAGACGGCAAGTTTTTGCGGAAGAACGGCTGTTCTTCCGCAAGAAGCTGCCAGTGTAGACATAGCCGTCTTGTATAACCCAGCTTTAGCAAAAGTAGTGTGCTAGGGTTAAGATTTATTTATTCTGTTTCCTTGTTATTTTCCTTGTTATGTGTTGTGTACAGATTATGAAAGGCAATACAAGCATAGCTGATTTTTTTTTTTTTTGTTTCCATTGCTGCCTGATTGCTTACTTGCAGTTCCACATGGTATCCTGTGGACCTCTCAGTCCATAGCTCTGGTGTTCATATCTCTCAGGTTCTACTGTAGATAGCTCACCAAAGGCTGAAGATGTTCACGAGAAGGCAGCTATGTACCACCACACAAAGCTGCATTCAGTTCCTGGGCCACTTCCCCACAACCTCAGCTTTCAGCAAAGTTGCACCTTATCTCAGGCCTCTTCTGTGTTCAGGCCCAGGAGCAAGACAGCAGCTCTTCCTTGCTCCCTCAGTCCCACCAACACTGAGTTGTCCATGTTGCTGCAGGTCCCTTTGGCTAGCCAGGAACACTAGCTAAACTCCTCTGGCTCCAGCAAGGAACTGACTGCAGCACCTTTTGTACTAGCTTGCAAGGGGCTAGCCTTCTCCTTATTGGCTGTTTTCCAGACACTCTATAGGCCACTGAGAGGACTTAACTCCAGTGCTCCTTTCTGAGATGGGTGTGGCAGAACCCAGAGGTCTCCAGCAGGGGCTTCTGGGCCTAGTATGTAAGAGAGATCAGAGAGGGAAAAAACCTGCTTTGTGACATTCTTTGTGGTACAGTACTAAAATCCAGCCTCCACTTGTGATACAATCTAGTCTTCCTAAGACTTTTGATAGGAAATTCCATGTGATCTGTGACTTATGGTGCTGGAATTGCTTAGTGACCTGATGTGTTGGAGGACAGGTGTAACATGTCTTCTTTATTTACTGATGCAGACTCATAAATGTATCCTGAGAGTTTGGACAACAGAGGCAGCTTCCTCATGGGCCACTTTAGTTGAACTTGACTGAAGAATGCCTGCCCCTAGAAAGAATGATATTTAATTTCTAGCAGAAAACTGGAAACTTCTATGCCAAGTGGCACAGCATTTTGAACAATGTGGAATAGAATGGGAAGAAAATTAAATTATCATGATTTATGATAACATAAAAACTATCTGATCAGGTATTTGTGCCTGGTGAATATTATTTTCTCTTTTCTTTACTTACAGAGAAATTAAGAAATAAGCTGTATTTGCATTACAAAGTATTTCAACAAGATTTTAAGTATGGGATAGCCAGAAGGTGACCTGGGTATGAAGAGGATTTAGGGGGAAGGTAAAAGTCTCTACAGGTATCACTTCACAAGCCCCACAATAATCTAGAACTAGTCCTGAAATGAATGCCTCACTACATAGCTCCGTATGGCTACGTCTACACCATGGAGCTATTTCGGGATACCTCTGGTATTCCGAAATAGCTATTCCACATCTTAAAAGCAAGCCTGTTATATTAAAATATAATGGTCTCACTATTCCGATGTCCCTGTAAACCTCATTGTATGAGGGTTAAGGGACGTTTCAGAATAGCATTTTATTTTGAAATTTGGTGCTGTGTAGACCAAAATAAGCTATTTTGAAATTATCTTGAAATAAGTTATGCAATTTGTGTGGCGCAAATTGCATAGCTTATTTTGAGGTAAGGGTGCTGTGTAGATGCACCCTATATAGCCAAAGCACAGTCTGGAGATGTTCTGTTTGTACAATTTGTGTCTGTCATTGGTGTCTATACACCAGAAAAAAAGTAATATATTAAACAAGTGCAAAGCTATTATATTATTTTATAAGATACTTTGGCTTGAGAGGAATTTAATAAACTAATGGAGATTACAGTCCCGATTCAGAGTTTGAAAGCGGGTTCAAAAGAAAAAAATAATTACAATAGATACATATACGCATATGGTTCAAGTTTCTGTAAGATTTTTAGACAGGAAGCTGAATTTAAAACATCATCACATATATGAAAATCCTATAGAAATTAAATAGACATATGACCTTGCTTCAGTTCTTTTTTTATCTATCTGATAGATTTTAATAGCAGTGATATCTCTATTACAAATCATATTGAATGGTTAAACAAATAGAAAGAACAACAATATCAGTTAAATACTACATGTTTTGCAGGAAATTTTATAGATCCCAATTGGCTTCATTCCTGTTAGGTTCTATAGGACTTTTCTATAAGGGACTCTATTCACACAAGGAATAGCAGCATGGACACAGCTGGACAACACACGTGCCTTATTCAGTAAATTACTAGTAGCTATCATTTTCTGCTTTGCCACAGCAGCAACAAAATAGTAACACAGAACAGAACTCCCATATCAGATGACAAATATACACACACCAGCTGTCCCTTTTATTCACTATTCCCTTACTTTACAAATGCAATCTTTAGTCTTTCTCCCTTAAAAAGATGTTCTTTCCTTTTATAGATACTAGTTTGTCAAGAATCACATTATCAGTGATCATTGAATTATGGGGAACTCTTTCCTTGTTTGTAATAGAAATGAAATATTTCACTTTATACCATTCAGAGAAACACAAAAGTTCACGGTATATTGCCAAGTGTGGACTTTAAGAAATTGCTCTGCCTGGAATAACAGGTGTCATGTGATGCAAGAGTTGCCATGGAAACAACACTATTGAATAGCAAAATCAAGCGCCAGAATAGCTTTATCTTAATCATCTTCCATTTTCCATAAGTTTCAAGTATTTTTTTCATATTGGACTTGCAGTAAAGATGGAACATAATGATTTTGAAAGTTGAAAGACGGCAAACTCCATTTACACAACTTAGCAGTCTTCGCCTGTCTGTTTGGGAGGCAAATTCTTGTGTTCATGTAAATGTGTGCATGAAATAAGAGGCAGTTGATGGGTAAAACATTTATTTACTTAAAAAAAAGTGTGTGCAAATAGCCATGAACGACATCTGCATAGAGTCATCCATGACCACAGACTTGCATATTTTAGGCACTATATTAACAATAGTGATCATAAAAAGAGAGGGCGACCATAGTTTGATGCTGCACTGTGTTTTTATAGATTTAAAATCTGACAGACTCATTTGGACAGTTGAAGATTCCAGAAATCCTGAGAATGTTTGTCAGTTGTGGATGGCCCCATTGTGCCAGATAAGGTTCTTTGTGAAATTATACCTCCTTCTTTATGACTGGACTCCAAAAATTATTGTTGTCTCATGCAAAATTTTTCATTCAAAGACTTTCGCAGAGCAGATGCATGGGTATTATATTGAAGGTACACGTGAAGAAATTAAGAACAACTTAATATGAGATGTGAAGACAAGATTTTCCTAACAATGCTAATACTTAGAGCAAATGTCCCAAATTGGCTTGCATAATACAATTAGGATTAATATTTCATTTGTTATTCATTACAGCCCTCAGGCCTATTAGGCACCTAACAATACTAATAAAAAGACATTTATCCCTAAAGAGTTTATATTCTTTAATTTAGAAAAGAACAGCAAGCAATAGGGAAACTTTGGCACAAAATTACAAGAATAGGGTTGCATAATATATATATATATATATAATCATAGGCATTTTTTGAAAATTTTGGTGGTGACATAGGAGTATATGAGAGCATACAAATAAGTGTGTACACATATAGTCCCAAAATCCTTTGGTTAAAAAATAAGATTGTTAAGGACCAGCTTATCACATCACTTGTGAAACACATTCATGTATGTTTCCTTTTACTATCCCTAATTTGTATATTTTACAAAAGAGCTGTGTTTATATATTGAGATAACTAGTTCTTTCACTAGCATGCATTTGGGGACAGAGTTCATGTTGCTGTGTTGTAATAAAATACACACTTTCCACTGGAAAAGAATATTTATGGGGCAGCGTAAGACTTGTGCATCCTTAAACTGTTCATTTTCTTGCTTGTAAATGCTTGGGTTTTGTAAATAATGATATGCTGGGTAAATGCCCTGTTGTCATTCAGTAGCCTTAATTCATTTTAATTGATTTTTAAAATTTGACTGCTCTTGCAAAAAAGTATTGGCCATGGAAAAATTAAAGTGTGAGGAGATGGTGACACTAGGGCACCTGAAGGATCTAGAGAGAGAACCCAGAAGAAGTCTCAATGGCAGAAGTTAAGGAATAAAGAAAAAAAATGCAGTAAAGCATATGGTTATGAGATTTGTCTTAAGCATTCAAACTGCAAAGAACCAAAGGATGTTGCTGTTGGTGCTGAGCTAGGTTTGGGAGTTAGCAGGAGGAAAGAGAAAGGATTTAAGGAGAGAGGGAAATGGAGGTAATTAATTACTGTCTCAGTAGAAGTGAGAGAAGAGTATGAAGGAGAGGACTGAAAGTGGCAGAGAAGTCTTGGGCATTATTAGGTTGGAGTTCTTTGAGGGCCTGGTGGAGTGACATAGGGGGTCTTGATGGAAGAGAGAAAATGGTGACTGGTGAGAGGAAACTTGAATATTGAGAGATTAGTGAAGACAGCACTTAAGTGAAGACAAGGATTAGTGAATAGATATTTTGATATGTGGAGGAATGAATTCAGAACTGAAAATCAAATCAGAGACATAAAGGTTAGGAGGCAAGATGGCTGGACCGGATATCCACATGGAAGTTATCTGAACCCAAGATGAGAAGAAGAGGTAGAGCCAGGCATCTGAATCAGGAGAGTGTTGCTTGCCAGGATTTAGGATTCAGGATATGATGGAGTGTGTTTGATTAAGAGGCTGATAAAGCCATCGCATCAGTACTCCTTCTTACTTCTCCCAGTAGGCACCAATAATACTTCCAGGAATGACCTTGAGTGGGTCACTGCAGACTATGTGGCTCTGGGAAGAAGGCTCAAGGAGTTTGAAGCACAAGTCATGTTCTCATCCATCCTCCCTGTAGAAGGAAATGTCCTAGGTAGGGAACATCAAATTGTGGAGGTAATGCATGATTGCGCAGTTGATGTTGAAGAGAGAGCTTTGGATTCTTCAGCCACTGGATGTTGTTCCATCAAGAAAGATTGCTCAGAAGAGATGGGATCCACCTAATGAAGAGAGGGAAGAACATCTTTGCAGGCTGGCTTGCTAACCTAGTGAGGAAGGCTTGAAATGAGGTTCACCGGGGAGGGGAAAGGAGGAGCTGGTGACCTAAGCCCTGTGGTAAATTGGGACATGGGATATCAGGAAGAAATAAGAGGAGAATTCAACAGGGGAAGCCCCTGATTCATACTAAGAAAGTAGGGCAATCAGCTAGTTATTTTAGGGGCCTGTACATGAATACAAGACAAGGAAACAAACAGGAAGAATTGAAACCATCAAGGAACTATGATGTGATGGAATAACAGATTTGGTGGGGTAACTCACATGACTGGAGCACTATCATGGATGGGTATAAATTGTTCTGGAAGAACAGGTGGAAGAGAAAAGGTAGAGTTCCACTGTATGTAAGAGAGCAGTATGAGTGCTCAGCTCTCCACTATAAAACTAGAGAAAAGCCTGTTGAGAGTCTTTGGGTTAAGATTTGAGGTCAGAGCAACAAGGTGATGTTGTAGTGAGTGTCTGCTACAGACCACCAGACTAGGAGGATGAAGTAGATGGGGCTTTTTTCAGACAACTAACAGAAATTTCCAGATCACAGGTCCTGGTTCTCATGGGGGAACTTTAATTACCCTGGTATATTCTGCAAGAGCAATATAGCAGTGTACAGACAATTCGGGAAGTTTCTGGAGACAATTGAGGACAACTTCCTGGTGCAAATGCTGAAGGAATCAACAAGGAATCATGCACCTCTTGACTTGCTGCTCAGAAATAAGGAAGAATTGGTAGGGTAAGTAGGTAGCAATCTGGGCAGCAGTGACTCTGAGATGTTTGAATACAGGCTCCTGACAAAGGGAAGAAAGGAGAGCAACAGAATATGGACTCTGTACTTCAGAAAAGCAGGATTTGACTTCTTCTGGAACTGATGGGCAGGAGCCCCTGGGAGGCTAATATGAGGGGATAAGAAGTCCAGGAGAGCTGGTGGTATTTTAAAGAAGCCTTACTGAGTGCACAGGAACAAACCATCCCAATGTGCAGAAGGAATAACAAATATGGCTTGGATTAACAGAGATTATGGTGAGTTTAACATAAAAAGGAAGCTTACAGGAAATGGAAACTTAGACAGCCGAAGAGAGAGGAATATAAAAATATTGCTTGAGCATGCAAGAATATAATCAGGAAGGCCAAAGCACAATTGGAGTTGCAACTAGCAAGGGATTTGAAGGATAACAAGAAGGGTTTCTATAGGTATGCTAGGAACAAGAAGAAAGTAAAAAAGAATGTGGGACTCTTACTGAATGGTGAAGGGAACCTAGAAAAGATGCTGTGGAAAGCTGAAGTACTTAAGTTTTTTTTGGTTTTGGTCCTCACAGACAAAGGTCAGCTCCCAGACTGCTGCAATCTTCATTAATGATTTGGATGATGGGATGGATTGCATCGTCAGCAAGTTTGCAGGTAACACAACACTGGGGGGAGAAGTAGATATGCTGGTAGGGAGAGTCCAGAGTGACCTAGACAAATTGGAGGATTGGACTAAAAGAAATCTGATGAGGTTCAACAATGACAAGTGTAACTAGGAGTCATGTGCTTAGGATGGAAGAATCCGATGCACTTCTATGGGACCGATTGGGTAAGTGCCAATCCTGCAGAAAAGGACCTCAGGATTATAATAAATGAGAAGCTAGATATGAGTCAATAGTGTGCCCTGGTTGCCAAGAAAGTTAACGACATGTTGGGCTGCATTACTAGTAGCATTGCCAGCTGATCGAGGGAGGTGATTATTCTTCTCTATTTGGCTCTGGTGAGGCCATATTTGGATTATTGCACCCAGTTTTGGGTCCGTCGCTATAGAAAGAATGTAGACAAATTAGAATTAGTCCAGCGGAAAACCACAAAAATGACCAGGGGACTGGGTTCATGATTTTGTCGCGAGAATCACAGGTCCGATGATGAATACCGAAGGGGGGAAGGACAGAACCAGGTGGACAGTTTTATCAAATAAAAATTATTTATTTATGACAGTGGTATTTATCCCCAAATCTGCACCATGGGTATTTATCCCCAAATCTGCACATCGCTTTCCTGCGCTTGCATATTACCATATATGGCTCAATGGTCACCAAGTGGGGGGGTCTGTGTCCCAGGGGTTGGGCCGAAACTGTGCAGGTTTCATGCGACCAGGTAAGCCCCGCAGTTCTCACGCCAAGGTGACGGGTGGGAGAGTCTGAGGCTATTTTCCCCTTTTCACACCTTCCCTTTTTCTAAAGGCAATGGTATGCAGGAAGGGTGCGGCCGGTTTCTCTCAAGGAGTACTGCAGCCCACTGTAGCAAGAGCGGCCTGGCCGAACTTTTTTACTGGGGGAGCAGTTTCTTTTCTCTAACAGATTTCCAACGAAAGGCTGAAGAAACTGGGCTTGTTTAGTCTGCAGAAGAGAAGAATGAGGGGGGAATTGATAGCAGCCTTCAAATACCTGAAGGGAGGTTCCAAAGAGGATGGAGCTAGGTTATTCTCAGTGGTGACAGATGAAAGAACAAGGAGCAATGGTCTCAGGTTGCAGTGGGAGAGGTTTAGGAAAAATGTTAGGAAAAATTATTTCACTAGGAGGATGGTGAAACACTGGAATGGGTTACCTAGGGGAGTGATGGAATCTCCATTTTTAGAGGTTTATAAGGACGAGGCTTGACAAAGCCCTGGCTGGGATGATTTAGTTGGGGTTGGTTCTGCTCCTGTTTTGATGACATCCTGAGATGTCATCCTGAGACCTCTTTCAACCCTAGTCTTCTATGATCAGAAATAATCGTGTTTTTTCTGTACATGGAAGGCAACTTGCTCAAATTCTGATCCCTTCCTCATCCATTCACTTCCACCTAACTCTAATCTCCTCAACATGCACTGTCTGTTTCATCTTGTTCCCTGAGGAAATTTTAACTCCAAACTTCCCTAGCTGGAAACAATCGCTTTAAAAGTGAATGTTTTAATATCTGGGCTTAGAGTGTGACACGGGTGTGAGGTGGTTATGTAAAAAAAGTTCAACAGAAGGATTTGTAGAAATCAGAAGACAGCATGACTACTGTATCATTTATTAAGCAATATTTACTCAGTGATTATGCAAAACCTTGTGGGCTCATTGGCTAATAATGTCCCTAAAGCAATTAGGACAAAGATTTGCATATTATAGTTATTGAGACATTACCATAGACTTTTATGTAAATTAGAATCCCACACCTGGAGTACAGGAAATTGGTGACAGAACCAAGTTTACAGTTGTGGCTCATTTACTGTATACATTCTATACTGTTATTGGCCTTAGGGTGACCAGATGTCCTGATTTTGTTGGAACAGGCTTAGAATATTCCAATTTAGTATTATTACTAAGCAGTTGTATATCAACTTGCAGAATAGACAACAGAACAGGGGTGGGCAATAATTTTTGATGGGGAGCCACTCCAAGATTTTGATAAATGGTCAAGGGCTGCACTTTTCTATGGACGGGGTGCAGAGTCTGGGATGGAGGTTGAGTGCAGAAGGGAGCTTGGGGTAAGGAACTGGGCTACAGGAAAGAGTGTGGGGTCTGAGAGGGAGTTTGGGTGACAGAGGCGATTTTTATCTGGGGCAGGGTGTAACAACATGGCTTTTTTCTGCACCCATATTAGAAGACCGTAGCCACACTAGAAGGCCTAAAGCATAGAGCTTTTTTATCTGCAGGCAGACTGAAGCAGCCATTAGCTGTAAAGCAGGGAGTCACATACTCACATTCCATCTTAATTGCATTAAAATAGTGTCATACCAGGCTGTTTAGAAGGAGATTCCATCCTAATGGCACTTACGATCACCAGATAAAGAAACAGATCTCAAGATGCATAAAAAAACCTTAGTTTAATAGCATTTCATCTGGCAAGAAACTTCTTATCAATAGTTGGGGTTGTGGAATCCTTATTCTATTATTATGGTCCTCACTTTCCTATTGTTTGCCTGTATCATCTCTCTTTTTAATTATATCTGTATGTTGTATAATTAATTTTGCTATGTGTAAATCAATTAAGGTTGTTGGGTATGATTGGTTAGGTAATTCTGTTGTAGTTTGTTATGACTGATTAGTAAAATTTTATTAAAATAATTGGTTACGATATAGCTAAGCAGGACTCAAGTTTCACTATATAAACTGGGTTCCAAGAAGGAGACCAGAGGGAAAGGAAGAAAGGAACAGAAGGCCCAGAAAGAAGAAGGAAAGACCTGGAAGAAGAACTCACCTCCAAGACACAGCCGAAGACCAGAGCTGCCAAGAATCTGTTGCACGATTGCTACATGCAGCAACCAGAATCCAGATGAGACTGACCTTGCCTGGCCAACAGGAGAAGTTCATTTGCCTTGATTAGGATTGGTGAGCATGTCACTGTATGCTTAGCATGTATATTCTGCTTGTCTAGTAATTGCTCATTTATACAGAACAAGGTTATTACTGGTTAAGGCTCTTTCACTGGTAAAAGATTCTGCAAACCCACAGGAAGATATGCTCTGAGCCCTAGGAATTGGGTAAGGGAGGAATTTAAATTAATAGAGTTACACCTTGAGTCCGAGGATTGGGTAAACGTGTGTGTCCTTAGAGTGTGTGAGTAACAAAGAATTATGTGTGGGTAACAAGGGGATTGGGGTGAAGGGTCTGGGAGGGAGTATAGGTGCAGGAGAGATTCTGGCCTATGGAAGGGATATAAGAGGGAGTACAGAGTCTGGGAGGGAATTGTGATGTGGGTGGGGGGGTGCAGAAGGTTGGGTGATGACCTCAGGCAGACGGAGGTGGTGACCTGGGGCAGGGAGTAAGGGTGCAGGAGGAGCTGGGATGCCAGAGGCAGGCTCTGGCTAGGAGGTGCTTACCTAGGCAGCTCCCGGCCAGCAGCCATGCAGGCCCCCAAGGCAGGCTTCATGCCTGCTGCAGCTCCAGTCTGCTCAAAATGACTGGCTGCTTTCTGTGGCTCTCTGCTTCAGGGTGGGCGGGGGGTAGGAAGAGGCTTTGTGTGCTGCCCCTGCCCCCACACCATTTCTCAGTTCCTATTGACAAGAAACCAAGAGACAAGGGTCAGAGCGTGAGGTCTCCCCTTCCCTCCCAGTGTTCGGAGCAGAGAGCCACAGGGAGCAGCCAGACGCTTAACATGGCATGGGGCTGCTCTGTGCCTGAGGGTCCCAGCAGAGCGACCCCCAGACCAGATCTGGTGGCTTAGCAGGCTGGATCTGGCCCATAGGCCACATCTTGCCCAGCCCTGCAACAGAACCTTTCACTAATTTCATAGATTGCATAGCTGCTTTTAAGTTTATCATACAGTGTCTCTATGAGGAAGTTTTAGGAAGTTTAGTGTTGTAGTTTATTTTATTTAGCTTATAAATTACTGCTGTGTAGACAGTTTGTACTGATTTCACTTTTCAAGTGTTACTTGAATAAATTAGATGCTTTCAATAATTGTGAAGTGTCAATATCAGGGCTGGTATTTAGTATCTGATAAATCTTTGTGTATGTCCATTCTTGGGGAAGGAAGACTTTATTTATTCATTCCAAAATAGTCATAAACTGCAAAGAGTACTAGAGACCCCTGCTACACCTCTTTTATAAATATATTTGGGGAAGAAGCTACAATATAAGTATGCATTACACAGATACCTATTCAATTATTACTCTGAATAAGATAACAGTACATTAATGAATAGAAAGCATTTAGACACAAAGACAACAATGGGTAATACACTGAACTGTATGTATATTAATCTAGGAATAATATTTTTCAGAGAGTCTAAAATAAACCATTTGATGGAAGTAGGATTAGATTCATGTGCTTATCCTGGAAATATCACTGAGTGCACTTTAGGTATAGCTCTGTAAATTATAGCAAGTTTTTCCAAGGACACTAAACAAGTCGCATTCTCCTGATTCAGCTGAGCCTTCAGTACATTTAAGACACGTCCTGCTGAGCTGTTCATAGTAGTAGTTCAAAGACACCTGCCTGTGCAGCGTACCAAGTACTTTAGACACCCATTAAATCTGTCTTTGTAATTAAATGACAGTGCGCTTCCCTTTGATCCTAAAAAAGGAGAGTCCAAGATTCTATACATAGTACTGTGATGCAAGTAGAGGAGGCTGTTTAAACATTGAGGCATGCATAGAGTTATTTAAAGCATCCTAACAGCATAGCACTGAAATCAAAGCCCTTTGATAAACAATATCCCAGGAAAGTAATTTCATTTTGGTATATTTCAGGGAAAATCATGGATAAAACATAACAATAAAAAGTGTCCAAACTACAGAAATTAGGGCCCAAAGCACCAAGAAAATCTCGTCCATGACCAAATAATCCTATATTGAAAAAGAATGTTTTTTTTAAAATAAAGTTGAGATTTATGGCATATAGGTTCCTACTCTTTTTCAAAAAAAGTTACAATGTTTCCTTACAATCCCAGGAATCTGATTTTTTTATTATCTTCTTTTTACTATATATAAGCTTTGAAATTAGTCCCAGGCAGGCTCTGTTAATGTGAACACACTACCTTGACTTAGAGCCCCAGGAAGCGCTGGGGAATAATTAATTCAAATTACTCTGTGGAGTAGTTATTTCAAAATAGCAGCACCGGAGCATCCACACTACCGCTATTTCCAAATAACTATTTAAATTTAGTGTTATTCCCCAAGAAAAGCAGGCGTACAGATTTTTAAATAAGCAGACCCTTATTTGAAATAACGGGACTGGTAGTGTAGATGCTTTGCTTATAAATTCGACCTAAAGAGGGGTTATTTCAAAATAAAGCTCTAGAGTAGACCCGGGCAGTGTGTCTGTCTGTCTCCTTGCTGGGGGACATGCACCCTTGCTCCCAGTTGTGCCTACTGCAGCTGCAATGGCCATGGATAGGTGCTTCTCATCTGTCCCCAAGCTGCTGCAATAAGAGAGGCCTGAGGTTGTCCTCTCTAACCATGGCAGCCTGCATACTGAACCCCTCACTCCAGAACAATGATTTAAATGAAGAAAAACAACACTTATTTGAATTAAGGACCGGAGCGTTAAGGACCGGGTAAATCATTTAGGCTATGTCTACACTGGCGGCTTCTTGCGCAAGAACATCTTGCTCAAGGGTTCTTGTGCAAGAAGTCTTGCGCAAGAAAATGTCCACACTGCCATGTGTGCGCTGTGCTTTTGCGCAAGAGCTCCCATGGCAGTGTGGACGCTCTCTTGCGCAAGAAAGCTCTGATGGCCATTTTAGCCATAGGGCTTTCTTGCGCAAGAAATCCCTGCCGAGTGTCCACACTGCCCTCTTGCGCAAGAGCTCCTGCGCAAGAGGGCTTACACCTGATAAAAAAGAGCGTAACTCTTGTGCAAGGAGCCCTCTCTTACCACGCCGTACTGTAAATTTCCTTGCGCAAAAGCGGGCGGGTATTGTGGACTCTCTGCAGATTCTTGCGCAAGAACGGCCGTACTTGCGCAAGAAGCCACGAGTGTAGACATAGCCTTAGTGTTTTACTAAAGCTGAATGGTGTATCAGACTCCTAGTCATCTGCAGTTTTCTCGTGCTGGTTGCCAGTGCTGTACTACTTTGTAGAACCAGTGGCAATAGAGAGTGACACGTGACATAACCACCATCACCACAAAGCAGCAATCCAGGATGTGAATCCAATACTCCCCACTACACTGTTATCACTCCTTAGGAGCAATTGTGAGGGCTTCAATAACATATTGTTTACCTAGTGACCAGCCAATTCATCAACTCAAAAACTGGGCCACTTTTACAAACATTATAATAAAGAGACTTTTGATGTTAATATTATTGCAAGTAAATGCCATTCAGAGTCATTTATCAGCTTTCAGAATTTTAAATGATAGCACTTGTGAGAAGTGATATTTTGTGTTCATAAGAAACTGCTAAAATAGATATCGCGGTATATTATGAAATATTACAATTTCTCTTGCAGTACGACTAAAATAGCCCAAACAAGGATCAGAGACCCAGTGCAATAAGCACTACACACAGAGATAACACTGAGGTAGTTCCATCCACAGAGCCCATGACCTCAATATAGCAATCCATAGAAAACAAATAGAAAAATGAGTGTGTGCATGTGGGGGCAGGGAGAAGGGACGGAGGTCAGAAGGTTTTCTTCTCCCTCAGTAAATAAAGAAATTACATTTATTTGTTTTAGTTCTGCTGTGAAAACCTCTCCCCAGTCCTCCATCCCACGACCACCAGAATCAGAGCTGCATTAATAGCAGAGAAGTGAATGGTGATTGTATTATGGAAGCTTGCAATGCCAGACTGCTACCAGCCAGTGCAAAATCATTTTGGAGTTGGAAAATTCATAGGGGATGTTATTGTCGTGGAAGTGAGTAGGGCTATTGATCATATCTTGCTACACAGGATGGTGATTCCAAGGCTATCTGCAAAACTTAGTGGATGGATTTACAGCAGTGGGGCTCCTGAGCTGTCAGTGGGGTTCCTGAACTGTGGTGGAGCAACAGGTGGTACGTACATCCCCTATATTGACAGCAGTCCACCTTGTCCACAGTATATATCAACAGACAGGGCTAGTTTTAAGCACTGGTGGATAACCAGGACACTTTACAAATATCAGGGTGCATCTACACTGAACCGTTTTCTGAAATAATGGCTGTTATTCTGGAAAAACAATACTGGCATCCACACAGCAATTGCGTTACTTCAAAAGAAAATTGAAATAACGGAGGGCTTTTTCCAATGCTGTTAAACCTCATACCATGAGGAATAACGCCTCTTCTGGCAGTATATAGCTCTAGTACCTCTGGGATTGCTGCTTTAGTTATGAAAATAAAAAACTGCTTGTTGCCCTAGAGGGAGTAGATCCAGCCCACCTCTTGCTCATATACACAGCCCCCCTCAACTGTGCTAAGGCAGGCCTGCCAATGGAGGGGGGAAAAATGGTGCAATTGCGCAGAGGTCCAAGCCATTTAAAAGGGCCCAGGGGCCTCCCTCCACCGCTGGCTGCTCATAGGGGCTAAGGTAGACTTCCTGCCACTCTCGTTCCATGCCACTCCCAAAAGTGGCCAGCACATCTCTGTGGCCCCTGGGTGGGGACAGAGTCTCTATGTGCTGCTCCTACTCTGAATACAGACTCCACAGCTCTCAATCCCATTAGCTGAGGGGGCACTGCTTGCTGGTAGTGGTGTGCAGAGACCCCCCTGCCTACCCGAAAGAGCTGTTGTCAGAGGGGTATGCTAGTCACTTTTGGGAGCCAACTGAATTAACCATCCTGATTCTTTGGTACTCAGCCTAGAGCCCGCAGTGCCCTGTACCCAAACTCCCTCCCAGAGCCTGACCCCACACTGCTCTGTGCCCAAACTCCATCCTACTGGGCCCCCTCCTGCACCCAAATTCCCTCACAGATCCCAGACCCACTCCTACACCCAATCTCCCTCCCAGAGCCTGCACCCCTTCCTGCACCCTAACCCCGTGCCTCAGTCTGGTGAAAATGAGCGAGGGCGAGGGAGAGTGAGCGAGGGTGAGGGGATGGAGTAATTGGGGGCATGGCCTCAGAGAAGGGGAAGGGTCAGGGTAGAAGGTGGGGAAAGGTCTATTTATGTAATTAGACAGTTGGCAGCCTTGCTGGGTGGACATGTTCAAGCCCTGGCCATGCCAGAAGAATGCATCCAGCAGCGCAGCTGGCAGTTCACTGGGCACCAGCCAACGCAGGCGTAGCACTGCCCAAATGTCAGGTGGACCGTGGCTTGTGTGTACATGGAGACCATTAACTGTTTTGCCTTGGGGCCTGGACTTGCTATCAGCAGGCCTGCACCAAGGAAAGAATCTGAACTTCAGTAGGTTCAGAATCGCTGTTGAACATGCTTTTGGTTGATTGAAGAAAGGGGTGGTAGTACTTGCTCACTAGATAGGATATTTTTTTCACTGAGATCCAACAGTCATAGCTTCCATTTGTGTCCTGCATATCTGTAATGTAAAAGGGGAAAAGCTGACACCAGAGCAGAGGTGGATCTGCTGTGTGCTGAGTTTGAACAGCCAGATATACAGGCCGTTGCAAGGGCCCAATGGGGAGCTATGCAGTTGAGGCTCTGACAGAGCCCTACCTGTCAACCACAGTAGTGTTAGGTGCATAGAATTTTCTGGGGCTGGAGATCTGCATACTTCAAATAATTATATGGTGCTCACTTTACATATATAATTATGACAATGTTTCAGAGGTGACACATGAGGGAGGGGGCCACATAGTCATGTGCACCCACCTGATTTCTGCTTTTCCTTTAGCACAGACATTTTCAAACTGTGAGGTGCATCCCCCCCAGGGTGGCACACCTCATAGTTTGAAAACTGTTGCCTACCTGCTACCAGGAACTGATGGTTTGGAAAGCTGGCGTGAGCAGTCCTGCCTGGTCAGAGCTCTGGATCTCTCCATTGTTGGAGTCTGGGCTCTGGCTGGCTGCTTGGCTGGTGCTTCCCATGCAGGGTGGGCGGTATAGCTCCAAGCTGTGCCCCGATGCATTCTTGCCTCTTCCCCAAAGGAACCTGCTGCTGGCCGGCAATGATCCCTGGACCTCACCCCGCCCCATAGTGTTTCTCTGCCATGAGATGTTCCCTGAGGCACTTGCTCTCCCTCAGCCCCAAAGTGATGCAGGGGGCACTCATATGCCTCCCTACAAACTTTAAATTGTGCCCCCTCACTACCAAGCATTATGCGGTGTCTCTGCCTGGACCTATGAATTATGGGATTCTTGGTATATATTTATAAGTACCGTTTGCTTTGAGGATTATGATACATTCTTCAATATGTAGCATGAACTAATAAAAATAATTTTATTTTTCAACAATAGAATGAGAATGAAAAAAAACAGTGCAGAAATCAATGTGAAAAATCCACAGGCAATAAAATTAAACAAATTAACAGAGTGGAACTTCAAAATTGAAAAGGCAGTAAACATTTTTGTCCATTTCAAGACACAAATATAGTCTATTGTGGCTACATAGATGTTCTCACAGATCAGCATATCTGATGCTGTACTTCCATATGGTTTTCCTGCTGTCATCTAGTGTGGAGTGGTGGGGAGAAGGATGCAGTCCATGTTGCCATATGGTATGTTGTGGGATGCAGAAAACAGCAGTTACAGAGTTCGCAAAGTGTGGACAGTCTAGGATTTTTTAATCTATATGTCTACTATGGTCTTCAGCATTTGAATTTGCTACCTGAGAATGCCCATTATGTCCTGATGTGTTTCCCTTTCCTTGTCCTTCTAGGTATTCTGGACCTATCTCCTGGCCTCTCTTTCCTTCTCCATGCTGTCTGCCATAGTAGTTCTCCAAGTTCTTTCTTCATGGTCCAATACAGCACTGGCTTTGCAGGATCTCACTGAACATGACAGTGATCCTTACTTCTTCTTACTTGTCAGGAATAGGTATTTTGGGTGTGAAGGGGCACCCCTCAAAGCCACCACATCAGAAGCTGCTAATAAAAAGAGGGAGGCGCGCTCCTAGGTTTTCAGTCAGAGTGGAAAGGGAAAGATAAGATTCAAAACTGCCTTCTCTTGTTCCCATTAACACTCAATAAGTAGAATTCTGTGTAGGTACAATTGTCTAGCAGCAGATGCGGATATCCACAGATACACATCGGTATCTGCTGATCTGCAGGGCTCTACTCCCAGAGACACTGGTCAATGGAGAGGAGCATGGTCCTGTGTCTCCTGGGAGCCAGCACCCCACTCCAGCAGTTTCTCTCAGCAATGTGGCTGTACTGCCCCCAGCCCTGCCCCTAGCGGAGTTGTCAGACCCCAGCCAGGAGATGCCGCCACTGGGGACGGGGCTGGGGAAAATACAGCTGTGTAACTGGCACGGGTTGCTGGCTCCCAGGAGCAACGGCCCCACACTCCTCTCCATTGGCCGCAGTGTCTCTTGGGAGAAATGCTTATTGATCCCTCACATTTGGCAAGCCTTGGCAAAGCATTGCTCTCCAGAAACAGTCTTAGTAAATATGGTCCACCAGGTGCAAGGGTGATGTGGAGTGGATCTCTATGACACAAAGATAATTTCCACAGAGATGAGTATCAAGCACTGATACTATTTTCTACAGATGGTGGTTTTGGCTGGTATCTCACAACTAAGAGTCACAAAGACACAGGGAGCACAACTGCTACTGGCACCCTGAGGTCCCCTGGGCCTGCATATTGCTAGCGTTTACTGCAAGGGTGCCAGCCAAACTCATACCTGAGTGGTGTGCAAAGGTGAAAGTAAGCGGGTGCGCCCTGGTGCACAGCTCAGACAAGAGCTGTCTGAGCTCTGGCAAAAGCCAGCAAGGAGTTATTTAAAGAGCTGGCAGGGACCCAGGTTACAATAGGACAGTACCTGTAAGAAATTTCAAGTTACTTTCACCACTGATGGGCTGAGAAAGTGTCCTACCATGGAGGAAGAAACAAGATAGTCATTCCTAGAAATCTTTAGGGGAGGATTGCAGAGCACCACCCCCAGGAAAGCTTCATTGAGAGATCTCAGGTGGATTATAGGAAAATCCCTAAGTCCAAAAACCAAAATGTTTCATATTCCTCTCTGCCTCCACCTAACCCAACAGGAGTTGGGAAAAGCAGTTGCCAACTCTACCTTTGTTGTACCACTAACTCCTCTTGTATGAGTAAACCAATGAAAAGTCAATACTATTATCTTGTTAACTTTTGGGAGAGCTAGACACTAAGTGTGCATCTACAAATTGTGTAGCTTATTTTGAGTTAATTTCGAAATAGCTTATTTAGAAACATCCCTTAATCCTCGTGGAACGAGGCTTACAGGGCTATTGGAATAGCGTGCCCTTTATTTAGATAGCTATTTCGACAGGGTGCACTGTCAAGACGCGGAAAATACTATTTCAAGATATCGGAAGTATCCCGAAATAGTGCCGCTGTCTAGATGCACCCTTAGGGTATGTTTACACTACAACACAAAGTCGAATTAAGATATGCAACTTCAGTTATGTTAATTGTATAGCTGAAGTTGAAATAGCTTAACCTGGCTTTTGAGGCTGTCTACACTGCAGGAAATCAAAGGAAGAACACTCTTCCTTTGATTTCCCTTACTCCTTGTGAAAGCAGGGTTACCTGCATCAACTGGAGTGCCCCTCTTACTTTGAATTAGCTGTCCTAACTAGACTGCTAATTCGAACCCTGGAAGATTGACAGCAGCAGCTTTGATCTTACTCTGTAGCGTAGATGTACCCTATGGGAAAATGTCTGCGGATACTGATCCTTCCTTCATCAAGCTTGTCTGTGCTCACCTGGCAGGACTGGCTAGACTGGCAGAGTTGCAAATAGACCCTGGCTCATGGGATGACTACATTCCCTTTTTCATCCTCCTCTTCTCTTTTCACAGTCTGTTATACTCTAAAGAAATCTATACTGAACATTTGAAAACTGATTATTCAAAAGTTTGTAATTTGGCAAAAACAATAGACTTTCACAGGGATTTCAAAAGGCACATTTCTGGTACAATGGACACACCATTCTCTGAGCAGATTTCAAGTCCCTGCTCAAAAGCATAGGGGCACTAGAATGTTCTAAAGTAAAGTTTGCCAGAATTTCTTTAATGTGGCCAAAACAATGTTTTCCCCTAGCCTTGCTCCCAGAAACATCTGAACTGTTTTGGCTGAAGTTTAAAAAAAACCAACAACTTGAGGCAGACACCTAGCACAGAAAACTTCATCCCAGTTGGGTAATGTTATAAGCAATTGATTAGAAGATCTTATCATAGGAAGTGTCAGGCAACTGATGCTATTGTCACATAGGAAAGTGTATGTATAAAATATGGTAGTGCGATTCCTTAGCAGGAGAGGGGACTCTTTAAGCAGTATGACAAAGATTTTAAACTGCAAACAATTCAGGATTAGAAACTGATCTGTAACATTTAAATATTTGGGGTCCAGGTCACCCAGAAGCTGTTTCATTTTTCATTATCCACAGTGATAGTTGCATTTTCATCAATTGTCCCTAGATTGATTGTCTGGCAAGGCATTTCAGTGAAGGGCTATATGTGTGTGCAACTGACTGTAACATCATGCACCCCACAATAAAGTAAACACCAAAGTATACAAAAGAGACCATTTTCTTTTATGCACCTGCTTCCTAGTAAAAAGCCTTTTTGCTCTAGCCACTTCACCTGCAAGGAAGTCAAGGCTTCCTTCAGCCTGGTTCTCCAGGTGCAATTCACTGCCCAAGAGATGGAAGACCACTTGTGTTAGAGGAAATCAAAACTAAAGGGGAGGGGACAGTGGGGAAAGATGCCTAGCTGAGAGTCACTACTGGGGAAATTCCTTCTCTGGAAGGGATAAAACAGTCTGGGTGTGTTTACACTGCACCATAGCTCGAAATAAGATACACGGTTTGAGCTATGCAAATTGCATATCTTATTTCACTCTTATTTTGAAATAGTTTATTTGGTACATTAATTTTGAAATAACCCGCTATTCCAAAACATCAATTACTCCTTGTGGAATGAGGTTTACAGGAAAGTCAGAGTAGCAAGCCTATTATAGTCTGAAAGAACGAGCTTGCTGTGAAGATGTGGGATAACTATTTCAGAATACTCTGGTATCCCAAAATAGCATTGCATTGTAGATGTAGCCTCTGTCTCGTAGGATCTGCAGGCCCTCTAGCCAAATGTAGCATGGGAATATCCTGGCTCTGAGGTCTCTTTGACTGAAGACTCAACACACTTCTCTGGCATTAGCAGAACAGTCTCCATTCCAGATAAGTACTAAGTGTTGCAAGGCTCTAATGTTTTAGTGGGCTGAGTGACAGGACACTTTTCTTACTTTTCCCCGGGGATAGCCCTAGTATTTCCTCTGTCTACTAAAATACTTGACCTGAGAAGTCCAAGTAGAAATCTCTGTCCCTAACTCACAGATTGAGATGGCTTTCTGGGGTGGGCAAGACCTCTACTTGACTCTCTAAACAGAGAGATTAGTTCCTCTGTGCTTAATCTAATGTGAAGGATACACCCCTGACAAACATGCTTAACTCTGGATTTTGGCTCCTCTGTTGGTTAGATATTGGGGAATTTCAGAGCTTAGTGTGAAGTCTATCTTTTTTCTGGCTTTTGGATGTGGAATATTTAATGTTGACATCTTAATTTGGGGGTCAAAGACATTTATTTCTGGTTGGCTTTAGTTTATGGGAGTTAAGGAGCTCAGATTATGATTCATCCCTTTTATTAAAAAAGTAATAAAAACCAATAGGTTATTTCTTCATTTAGGTAAGTGGGGTTAAGGGCAAATTTGTGTTCATTGTTTTTATTTTCCTAATTTATCGTTATATCTTTCTTTTTGTTGCTAAGGATTTTCCTTCATACTATAGGCCTGGATTGTGCAAACATAGTTACCCATGTGACTGTCCCATTAAACAAAGTGAGGCCCTAATCCAGCAAACACTTAATTCTGTGCTAATTTTTAAACATATTAGTAATCCACTCTGATGTACCAGTGAAGTTACTCCTGTACTTAAAGTTAAGCATTTGTGTAATTATTTGCAGGATCTGGGCCTATGTGTTTGCTGAATTGAGATTTTATTGTTAGTATGCATAAATTCATCCAGTCTATGATAACAGTCACTTATATACAAACATTAAAAAGGAATGAATGTTTTAATTTTATTCTCAAAATTACACAAATATGGTGAAAGCCAATGCTATTGTATGGTTGTAATTTATAAAACACAAAAAAGTCAAATGTCTTAGAACTTAAGAATTGGTCTGTATGAATCCCATTGAAGACTGAACTTTCTAAATAAGAAGAGCTCTCAGCCATACTTGTCACTGTTTTCATTGCTTCACACTGACCCAGACATTCTAGGCTTCAAAGTGACAACCCTGGAATCTACTATAGATAAAAGGAAGCAGGGAGTTTCCATTCTGCTTGGAACAGATACAGAACTAAAAGTGTGGATGGTGATAGTGTAACGTATTATAATTAACTGCTTAAGAGTTGCCTGATGAGGCACAGATCCAGCTATTAAAAACATGTCTCTGATATATTAGAAGCCTGCAAATACATATACATAAGGCAACTCAAACCAAGCAACCTCAGAGACCCATGGGACACCTGATGTGCTTAAGATTATATATACTGTATGCAAGTATGTTCATGAGCACAAATACTCCTGTGATTAAGTTTACTCATATGCATAAGTGCTAAGCAGCAAGTAAAATGAGTATTATTCATTGGTTTTGTAAGCACATCAGTGTATATTGTGTTTGACATTCAAGAGGCAATGTTTCTTGCTTTATAAGGTTAGGGACTCATCCTACAGAGACCTATACACAAATTTACACATATGAATAATTTCATTTAACTCAGTGGTGTTACTCGTGTGAGGGAAGTTACACATATCTACTACATATTTGAGAAAGTCTGTCAGTGAGCAAGCGAATCTGTCTGTCTGACCATCTGTCTGTTTGTTCAAGAGCTCCTCCTAAATGGTAAGAGCTAGGATCACCAAATTTGGTATGCAGTTTTAACTTAAAGTAAGGCAAGGGTTTGGTTTTGTAGGGGTGGTGGTGAGCGTGATGTTTCCCCCATCTCCCATGCACCCGGGGACACACAAAACTATACAGAAAAGAGACAGAATCACTAGACAAGTAAAAGGGACTTGCTGGGGGCACCCTCCCCCTCACCCCATCTGGGACTGCCCCAGCCCCAAGCTTCCCACTCCCTCAGGTGCCCTTTGGGGAAGGCCTGCAGCTCCTTCCCTCATTCATATGGGAATATTGTTGGCTGTTCCCCTTTGTCAGGGAGTGAGGGGAAAGCGCATAATTTGCTCCATTTCTCAATCTGGCTGGGAAGCACATAAGGCAAATGAACCTGGACCTGTCCAAGCTGGGGGCCCCTGCATCCCTCCCCTGTCTGTGCTTGCTGGAGCTGCAGTGGACATGGAGAGGTGCTTCTCACCTGGCCCCAAGCTGCTACAATGAGAGAGGGCTGGGGGGTAGTCCTAGCTCCCCGGGGAAGCCTGCATGCTGAACCCTTCATCCCTGGCCATACCCAGAGAAATGATTTTAAGTGAAGAAAAACAAAAAATAATTGAGTTAAGGACTCGAGCAATCCTGGGTAAGTCTTCTAGTGCTATATATTTTTAGCAGGATTTATGCTGATCCTTTCTTTTGTCCTCTCAATCTAGTGAAACTATATTTGTTTTTTGTAAATGAAAGAACTGTCACTTGCAATAAAAAATTGTATTTACACAAAATTAAAAGCAATTAAAGTAAATGGGTACCACCACAGAGAGATTTTTGGATGAAATCAAAATAAATAAATCCCCCATCCTGCAGGAATACAGATTGACCTTCATTGCAATTGAACAGAAGTAAAACAATTTTTTTAAATGACACTGTGCCTGAGGGTTTTTTTGGGAGAGGGCAGGGGAAGTACAGGGATGGAATGATCAACTAGCATTTCCAGCTTAGCTAAACTGCTTTAAGTGTGGGAACTTTTCCATATTGCTTGTCCAGTTTTGGTATCATGGAAATTTTGCAAAGGCTGACGTTCTGGTATAAAGACGTATTCCGAGGGGACCTTGAGACTGAAGAATCTGGCAGGCATTCATAAATGAAACCTGTTTTCTTTACTTGAAGAGTTCCTGTATGATTTGTAACAAATCTTTTCTAGATAGTTTTACTATTCAAATAGGAGGGAAACAATGGAAAATATCTTAAAGCAGATTGTTTATCCTCTTTCTCAATATAACTTAGAATCAGATCAGAACAGAAAATAGAAGTTATTTGTTCTTGATCAGCTAGAATTAAATGATCAGTTCATTTAACACAATTTCAAAAATAAATAAATAAATAAATAAACAAATCAATCATGGTTTGCCTGATGGCCTCATCACCAAATATTAGAAAAGGCAATAACTCAGAAAAAGGAGGGTTTCAAAAGTATCATTTTTTAGTAAGAAAAAATATGAAAACTATGAGCCTGATTTTGTTTTCCTTTAGTGTGTGACTAATCAGGAATGACTCAAAAGTCAATGAATTTAGGCCATTTAAATCTGGTATAAGTAAGCGGAGAACAAGGAACTTTGTATTTTAGGAAATGTTTAGGGGATTATCAACAAGTATAAGGTACCTGGAATAATTTAGAAACACTTTTTCTAAAAATATCCCAGGGCTAAAGAGGTTTGTCCTTTTTGCATGTACAATCAAAACACAACATTATTAATTTGTATTACAGTAGGGTCTGTAGATCCCTCCAAGATCAGGGCTCCATTGTGAACTATTATTGCTTTTAATTCTTATTTCCTTTGAAATTTCCCATGTGTAACATTTTATTTGAATGTTCTTAGTTCACCTTTTAACTTTGTTCTAGTCTTAGTGCAAAGATTAAAATATATCAGGAGGCTAGCTGTCAACTAAACATTTCAAGTATTTGCTTATTTAAATGTGAACATACAAATGTCCAGAGGATTCACTGATGCTTTTTATACATAAAGTTTTTTCATCAGCAAGTAGCAGGAATTTCTGTATGCAACCCAGATCATTTCACTTACTCTACTTTGTGCAGAGTCAGAACCAAAAAAGAAAAAGTAAATCCATTCAAGTTAGTTTCTGTAAGAAAGTCAATCTGGCAGAGACATTAAGGGTATGTCTAGACTACACGGCTCCGTCGACGGAGCCATGTAGATGAGTTTACTAGACATAGGAAAATGAAGCGGCGATTTAAATAATCGCCGCTTCATTTACATCAAAATGGCCGCCGCGCTGTGCCGATCAGCTGTTTGGCGGCACAGCGGGGCAGTCTGGACGCGCTGCGGTCGACAAGGGAAGCCTTTGTCGACCGCTCCGGTATGCCTCGTGAAATGAGGTTTACCGGAGCGGTCGACAAAGGCTTCCCTTGTCGACCACGGCGCGTCCAGACTGCCCCGCTGTGCCGCCAAACAGCTGATCGGCACAGCGCGGCGGCCATTTTGATGTAAATGAAGCGGCGATTATTTAAATCGCCGCTTCATTTTCCTATGTCTAGTAAACTCATCCACATGGCTCCGTCGATGGAGCCGTGTAGTCCAGACATACCCTAAGAACAAAAGTGTGTGCTTTTAAGGTTAAATTAGGCAACTCTTACTCACATTGGTGAGTATCTGTGTAAAAGTCCCTTTGACCCAGATCCCTACTGTAACTTGATATAGCACCATTGAAAACAATGGACTTTTGATAATTTACACCAACTGAGGATGTGACCCATTGTCTATGATGGACTACAGGTGTGGGTAAACACTCACTAACATAAGGGACACACAATCCCCTCTTTAAAGAATATCATTCCTACAGTTTTTCTTCTCTATATATGGTATACTACCAGAAACATCTCCTGAAGATGCAAATTAAAAGCTTGCAGCACCTTCCTGAAGGCACACTCCTCCTTGTAAGGGGAGGCCCTTGGTTCCCAAGAGTCCTTGTGTAACCTACACACCTAGGCTACATCTACACTGCAGGCTTCTTGCGCAAGAAGCTTTTTGCGGAAGAGATCTTCCGCAAAAACTTCCTGTGCAAGAGTGCGTCCACACTGCAAAAGCGATGCGCTTTTGCGCAAGAGAGCGTCCACACTGCATGGATGCTCTCTTGCAAGAAACTCTGATTGCCATTAATAGAATGGCCACCAGGGCACCTGTGTTTCTTTCGATAGACTGTTTTTGCGCAAAAAACCCCTGTTTCCTGTCCACACACACCTTTTTGTGCAAGAGCTTTTGTGCAAGAGCTTGTAGAAAGAGGAATAACTATTGCGAAAAACTCCTCTCTTCTTCTGATTTGCTGTAAATGTACTTGCGCAAAAATGTGCTTGCAGTGTGGACGCTCCGCGAGTTGTGCAAAAACTCTGCAGTGTAGACGTAGTCCTAGTGTGGTTCTCTGTATCATGCAGTGGCACCTAGACCACCGCAACAGATAAGAACAAGAGCTCTCTCTACAGCACAGGCTAAGAGTGGCTGCCCCAATTCATCCTATGGACAGGACAGTTCTGGTAACAGCTAATTTAGAATTCCCCTCATTTTATATATGTATAGTTGGGCTTATGTTTTCTAATGTGCATTTATCAACATTAAATTTCATCTGCCATTTTTTTTTACCCAGCCACCCAGTTTTGTGCAATCCTTTTGTAGTTCTTCACAATCTGCCTGGGACTTATATTGAGTAGTTTTGTGTCATCTGCAAATTTTGCCACCTCATGATTTACCTCTTTTTCCTGATCATTTATGAATATATTGAATAGGTCTGGTTCCAATACAGATCCCTGGGGACGTCACTAATTATTGTCTCTTCCAATATCCTTCCTCTCTAGGGAATGGCTATAGAGTTCTTCCCTACAACCCAGTCTTAGCCCGCAACTTCCTCTTTTTATGCCTAGCGTGGCTCCCCTCCAGCTGAACTTCATCAGCCATTAGGCCTTATCTGCCCTGACTCTCCTCAGGGTGCTGCCCATGAAAAGGTTAATTGGCCCTTTTTACCTAGTCAAACTTTGTGGGGAGTAGACATTAGAGCTGAGGTTCAACTCATTACATATTGTCTTTTTCTCTGTAGTCTTTCATTAGCAGTTGTATAAACAGCAGCAGACATTTGTATTTTTGCATAATACATCTTGAAAATTATTTCCTCCTCATAGTAAAATAAATGTCATAAGTATCTTTTCTTACCTTTTTTGCCTGGAAACTTTACTTTATTGTTCTTTCTTATTCTGTTTTATGGCATTCCGATTTTTATATTGCATTTATCACTATAGCATCTGAACATCTTTAAAAGAAGTGTTTAGTGAACAATTCTTGGGTATCCCAAATACTACTTTCATATAATTCTTCATTTCTGAAATATGAAAATTAATATATAAATGTTGAAAAACTCCATTGACACTAATGGAAGATTTGTCTGTACTTGGGGTGCTAGATTGGGCACAGAGCCTTACTTTTTTGACAACTACAACATATATTTTGTGAGATTGTTACTCCATTGTGGAGTTCAAAA
Organism: Pelochelys cantorii; assembly: GCA_032595735.1. Lineage (NCBI taxonomy): Eukaryota > Metazoa > Chordata > Testudines > Trionychidae > Pelochelys > Pelochelys cantorii. The sequence goes on along the minus strand of CM064326.1, from coordinate 304,774,512 downwards.
GTAAACTTAACTGTTATAGGCCAAGTCAATAGGACTTTAGTTGAGTACTGACTGAATGATTTGGTCCATTTCTTGAATAAATGTTGTCCAGTTTCTAAGGCACTGGTCACCAACCAGTAGATCGGGATCTATCGGTAGATCTTGGAGTCTCTAACAGGTGATCCTAACTGGTTTGGTCAACAGACTATCCAGCGCAGCACTTAAGCTGCCCCTCCCCGCACTGCTGCATATCTCCTGCCCTTTGCTTTGGAGCTGCCCCTCCCTGGGAGCCTCCTGCTTGTGGTACAGATCAGGGACAGGAGAGGAGGGGGCACTGATGTTAGAGTGCCCCCCTCCCACCCTGTATTCTGTCTCCACAGAACATGGGGTGGGGGGGACAACAGGGCTTGGGATGGAGGGAGTTTGTTGACTGCTTTTGAGAGTAGTGCAGGGCCAGGGCAGGGGTGAGTCTGCCTTAGCCCCACTGCACCATCACCCAGGAGCCACCTGTGGTAAGCAGTGTCCAGCTGGAGCCAGAATCCCAAACTCCTGCCCCAGTCAAACACCCACTCCTGCACCCTAAGCCTCTGCCCCAGCCCTGAGCCCTCTGGACCTAAACTCCCTTACAGAGCCTGGACCCCGAACCCTTTGCTACACCCCGACCCTATGCCCCAGGCTCAGCTCAGAGCCCCTCTCACATTCCAAATCCTTTAGCCCAAGATCAGAGCCTGTGTCTCAACCCTCTGCCACTACCTGATGAAAGGGAAGAAGAATGGGGGAGGGAGGACTGAGTGAACAGGGGCAGGGCCTTGCAGAAGGGGCACGAAGGAGGAGGGGCAAGGGTATTTGGGTATGAGGTAGATCCTGGATTGCATTTAAATTCAAAAAGTGTCTTGCGCTTAAAAAGGTTGGAGACCACTGTTCTAAGGCTATGTCTACACTGCAGGGAAAAGACGGAAAAAGATATGCAAATTGCAAACCGCAATTTGCGTATCCTTTTCTGCTTTTCTTCTGAAAGAGGCTTTTTCCGACATTTGGCCCATCTAAATGGGGCCAAATGTCAGAAAAAAACCCTCTTTTGGAACATCCTTTCTTCCTCGTAGAAAGAGGTTTACAGGGATGCTGAAAAAACGCGTCTGCTTTTCTGATTTTTTTTTTTTTCAGAAAAGCAGACGCATTCCTTGGACGCAGCAGAGCTTTTACCGGAGGTGTCCCAGAAAAGCTTTGCAGTGTAGACATAGCCTAAGTTGCTATTTTCCCCTTTCACCACAAAAGATATGTCTTCTGCATTCAGACTTAATTGGCAGTAACTGAGCCAACTCACCCAAAATAATTTCCCCTTCATTGTCTGAGGATTTTGGATTGTCTTACTGCTGACTCAAAGAAGGAATTTCATTTCTGAATTTTTAAGAGCTTCCTTTCTATTAATTAGAGATGGGTGTAAGAAGTGGTGTTAGGTTCTTTGAAACCAGATCAGGATTAGGTTTAGACTAGCTTCATGTTCAGAGTAAATAATGATGAAATCTTGTGACATTTCAGTCAAATCTTTCAAGCACATCTATTCTTGTGAGATTTTTGCCACACTGGGCCACAATGTCACAAAACAACTTTTCACCTGAGATTTCAACTGCTCCAAGGCAGAACCATTGAGAACGAGAACTTTTGGTTTGGGATCTGACTTAGAACCAAAGCCAGACAGGCAGATTTAGATCTGGAGAATAGATTCCAAACTCTTACACACTGAAATTAAAAAACAAAACAAAACAATGAATGGTCCTGCAGCACCTTAGAGACTAACAAAAATGTAGATGGTATCATGAGCTTTCATAGGCACAACCCAATTCTTCAGATGAATGGAGCAAGGGGTCCAGAGTTGCAAATAAATAGCAGAAAAAGAGGGGATGGGGAGGGAAAGGGGAGGGAAAAAATGTGACAGAGTGTCTGCAGTAAATGAGGCTAATTGTGTGGGCTATAAATGCCCAGTACTTACCTGGTAATGTCATTAGGCTGTTGAATGTAGTGCCCCATTTCTTTGTTCATACTTTTATAAAAGGTGTCACATTTGCAGATGAAGGTGATTTCTGAAGGCCAGTGCTGGTATCATAGGGTCTGAGGAGAGAGTCAGCATAACCAGATAACCCTGGAGTAAGTGTGCCAATGCTTGAAATGATGGGATGTCCAGGATTTCCAGGTTTGTGGAATTTATTTTATTTATTTGCAACTCTGGACCCCCTTGCTCCATTCATCTGAAGAAGTGGGTTGTGCCCACAAAAGCTCATGATACCATCTACATTTTGTGTTAATCTCGAAAGTGCTGCAGGACCTTCCTTGTTTTTTAATTTTTTTTTCAGTTACATACTAACAGGGCTACTCATCTGAGACACTGAAATTTGAAAAGGTTTCAAAATGAGGGTTTCCCTTTTTGGCCCATCTCTCACTTTTACATACATCATCATTTCAGATATCCATTACTCCCTTCCTTACACATAGCCTGCATCCCGCAGAGGGCATCTCAGAGACATACTTGAAGCAACTTTCCCCATTTGATCGCCTAGCCGCAGCACGTAAGTTAAGCGGATAATTTTGCAGGATCAGGTCCTTAGTACCTGCATGCTGGCCCAGCAATGGAGAGCATTGTATTTTCATTGTGGTTAGGCCCTAGAAAAGAGGGCCTAAGGAAAACCAAAAAGAAGCTAACAAAGGTTTCTGGGTAGTTCCTGAGCAGAGCTGGAGACATGGGTCACGCAGGGGCGCTCCCTACATACTTGCTTAAGTTGCAGAAGTAAACTAGTTGAAAAATTACATTCTTGTACTTGAGGTGGAGCGGAACAGCTTGTTTTGAGAACTGATCAAGTAACTCCCTGTTTCTATTCTCCCTCTGATCTTAACTCCCTGTTTTGCCCTCTGTTTGTTCCTGGTACTTGTCTTCTGTGATTGATCAGAGAGTTGCTGATGCATTATGAATTGTTTAAGGCCATATTGTATAGTTGGCTAGGTAAGCATGAATACTGGAAGCTTCTAACCGATAAAGGGGAGTGGGTTGCTTAATCGAGTAGTCTGTGACCGCCACGGAACTGTCTATATAAACCTACTGGTAACTGTGACCGGGGCTGGTTCTCTTAAAAGAGGGGCCACTCTCTACTGTTGTGTGCACTCTTCAATAAAGAGCTTGTGATTGAACCTTGCTGGTGTTGCCAGTCTCTTCGTGGTCAGACAACGAACGGAAGCCGTCTGGGTTCGAGTCCCTGACAATTGTGTTTGCAGGGAGGGGTGCTGAATTCCCAGCTCTACTGAATTCACCATGAAAACGGTCCTTTCTGCACAGCGGTGCCAGTGGCTAATAAGTTTCATCACCCCAGGGTCCCAGTAAGGAGCCGGGCGTGGAAGAGAGGGAAGCGCAGCTGAGTGGCCGCTAGGACCCAACAAGCGGCCGGAGCAGGCTCTGGAGCATGCGTGGCAGCGTGTGTGCAGCTGGCGGCTGCTGTTGCTGCCTTGTCCTCCGGCGGAGCCGCTGCGGGCTGAGAAAGGGGGAGGGAGCGGACGAGAGTTTCCAGTAAGTGCCCAGCACTTTCTCCACTCGCAGGCAGCGTCTGACGCTCCGGAGATGAAGGTCTCGACGTGGTGCCGCTCTCCCCTGCCCCGTTGAGTGCCCGCCGCGCCAGCCAGCGAGGGGGAAGCACAGGGCTGTCCCCAGCCCACGCGGTAAGTTCCTCGCCGCGCCCCCTCTGCACGGCGGGCTCCGCTTGCCCCGGGAGAGGGCTGAGGGCACTTCCGCGCCGCGCGCTAACTTTCTCGCAGCAGCCAGCGGGTCGTGCCCCAGCCTGTGCCTCCCGAGAGCCCCCGGTCTCGGCCGCAGCCCCGAACGGGCGGCGGGGTGGGGAGCTGGGGCGAGCCCTCTGGAAGCAGGCAAGCGGGGCGCGCACAGCAGCATCTCCCGAGGGGGCAGGGAGGTGAGGGACTCTGCCCTGTACCGGCGGCGCGGCTCCGGCTGGGGGCTGAGAGCCTCGGCAGTGGCCCAGCGCAGAGGACCTGGGCAGGGCTGGGGCGAGGCAGCCCGGGGACTTACCTGGAACTGTGGCTGTCTCCCGTCGGAGCCGCCTTCAGCCCCGAACAACCGGCAGCGAGCGAGGGACCGACCTCTCGGCAAACCCTGTTAGGCTGGCCGGGGAGGGGGGAGCGAGAGCCGCCTGTAGCGCACCTGGGCGTTCCCGCTCCTCTGTCCCTCCGGCTGCCAGCACTTGTCTCGGCCGCCCACGGACCGCCCTGCTCTTCTCTCCCTTTTCCTGCAGGTGGCTGGCGGCCTCGCCTCGCTGGGAAGATGTGGTGAGAGGATGGGGCGTCCTGCCGCGGGCGGCTCACTATGGCCAGGGAGGACTCGGTGAAGTGCCTGCGCTGCCTGCTTTATGCCCTCAACCTGCTCTTCTGGGTGAGTCGGGCTGAGCCGGGCTGCGGCTCAGCCAAGCGGGTGCCAACAGCCCAGGAGGCCACCGCTAGTGAGCCTGGGGGCACAGCTAAGCATGCATTACCTGAAGGGCTGCGCACCCCAGGTCAAAGCAGGGTACAAGTTGTCCTGGGTTCCTGTAGTCTAGAGGCCACCTGCCAGTCACCTCTCATCCTGGAAGTATGGTGATTAAAGGCAAAACAATCAAAAAAGGACCTGGAATCTAGTTGCTAGATTTCACAGATTTCATTGTGAAATAACTAGATTTCATTGTAACTTGGGGATATAAATAAGTGCAGGTGTGTGCATATATGTCTGTAGACAGAGAGGGAAAATATCCAGTGATGGGCTAATGTTAGGTTTCATAATCCATGAATGAGCTGACTACCCGTTTATTCTAAACACACTGGTGTTATTTACTTTGTGAGGTCCTAAGCCAAAATCCTGGGAGTATTTCACTTCTCTTCAAGGGGCTATAGCTCAGGCAATCTATTGCATTACCTTATTATCCCCTAAGAAGGCTGATTTTTTTGTTTTGTTTTTGTGTTCTGATTTTCAGTCAAAGTTTTATTTATAGTGGTATGGTTTCTGAACCCCCCTCCCCAAGTGAGAGTGATCAGCACTGGTTCCAGAAGCTTTTGCTGCTCCATTCACAGTCTTTAGTAATTCTCACAGATTTTAATGCACCTCATCCCTGTAATTTGGCTTTATGAGGGTTAAGTATAGAAGGATTAAAAACAAAATGCACCAACTGGATCTACAGAAACAGCATGATTGTGTTACTAGCTCATCCCAGCCTCATTCATGCCCATTGTGCTGGCCTGTGAGAAGTTGATGTGGAAACTCACTAGGCATGTGGAAAGTATGCACAAGCTAAAGGACATAATTTAGAGCAGTCCAGAGATGGCTGACAGTTAAGCTGGGATCCATACTGGGTTTGGAGTGAGAGGGGAAATTGTTAGGCAGTATTTGGTGCAAAGTAGTATGTTCTTTGACACGATTAAGTGCACCCCAGGGGTCTGAGTGTGATGCTAGCCAAACGTTATCAGTTGATATCGGTTTTGTTTAATAATTAGTTCTGCACCATTTCATGCAGAGTGTATTAAAAAGCCACCTTGTGACTGATGAGTAAACTTAAGGTTTTTTTTAAGCATACACAATTACTTCTGGCACCTTACTTTGTTTCTGTTATATCATGAGCACATTGCACAGAATCTCAATGAGAGAGAATGTATAACACACAAAAACCCTCATGGTCAAAAGGTAGGATAGTCCTGGAATTTCTGGATTCAGTCCTAGCTCTGGCCTAAACTTCCCACGTGACATTAAGGAAGTCACTTAAATCTTGGTACTTCATTTCTGCTCCATTTGTAAATTGATGGTAAGTACCTAACTCACAACAATGTTGTGAAAATAAGTTTGTTAATATTTGAGAGTTCCTTGGATACCTTGGTGTTGAGAACCATATATCATAAACACCTAAGTAGGTGCTTGTGGACATGTCTCTTTCTAACTAATAGGCATTAAGAAATTTTTTGGGGCATATATATTGTTTGACACATTTGAAAGATTCCAGTTTCACAGAAGGTTGGTTGGTTGGTTATTATTTATTTATTTATTGAAAATAGTGAGATTTCTAGAACACTGTGCTATTGAGCTTGCTGCAATATGATGTGTTTCCTTTAAAGTCTTAGAAAGTATTAGTCTGAAGTACAAGAAGCCCTTTTCTGCATTCAGCATCGCCCTTGAGTGGATGGACAGCTCTTACATGGACACACACATACTTGGATGTGGCCCCATTCCACCATTTACTCGCTGTTCATACTTTCCACTCTATACCTACTGGTTCATCACCTGACTTATTGTCCCCCTCCCCACTGAGTCCCCATTCACACCTCAGCTCATCACTTCTCCCTTCTCGTCCATGCTTGTGACCTAATCCCCTAAAGTGTCCATTCTCTCACTGAATATATTACCTGAGCAACAGTTTTTGAAAGCTGCAGCAGTCACCTAGGTACTGCCCATACCTCACATTAGGCTGTGAATCTTTTCCTAATGGGGGACATCTTGCCTCTCATGTTGACTGCTGTATTCATAATTCATCTGCCTCAGTCATGTGCTGCTTTGCTTGATTATGAAATCCTGCCGGTATCCATGGAGGCAGCTAATGAGCTGGTGTCATTTTTTTTCTGGACCATGGGCCTGGAGAATTCTCAAGAGATATTCAGTGGAGGTTGGGGCTGTTCAAAGGAGAAAGCCACAGGGTGGCTGAGCCTGAGTGTTCTGAGTAGTAGACAGGAAGTCCAGGAGAGGGGAAGCAGCTGATCTTCATGTTTTCTTGCCACAGGTCAATAAGGGAATCAACCCACGATTTTTTGTAATGAATCTTACAGTTATGCAGTTTAAAGGCTAGAAGAGGCACCAGATCATCTGATTTGACCTCCTATAACTCACAGGCCACCAGCGCTACCCAGCATCTGCACATTAACTAAAATTAAACCAAACTGTTGTAGCTCTCAGGAGTCCAGACTATTACATGCCACAGGCAGAGAATAAGTGGAACCAAGATGCACTAGTCTTAGTGCTTTGGGTCTTTTTTTAAAGGCCTAACGGATGAAGTCTTATCACCTGAGAATCTCCATTATCATGTTTATACCCCCCAAGAACAATTTTAGCCCCATCTGTAGCTTGAAAATGTCAACTCTTAAGTCTCCAACACCAAGAGTGAAAAGAGAGCAGTATTTTTCTTAACATTTCTGATTGGGAAGTCAATCTCAAGATTTTGGGGGACCTGACTCATTAATTTTGAATGCTTGAGATTGGTTATCCTGGAATCTAGAAGATTAATTGGGAGCCACTGCAGCTCTTTTTGCTGCAGATTTTTTTACTGACTCTACTGCTGAATTGAGGCAGTACTCTGTAGGTTTGACAGTGTAACACCAGCACCCTTTTACACTCCATTCATTCACTTTAAGATTTTCTTCACAATATTAAGGACTAGATTTGTTTTTTAAAACAAGTTTAGTTTTTTGGGAAATTGATGATGGTGTCAGACAGACTTGTTCTGGACATCTTTCTGCTCAGCTTAGGGAATTGGGCTTTTCGAAGATAGTTTTGATGTAACAATGAGCTCTAGAAACAAATTGTCCAGCCTGATCCTCAGAACAAGAATCCTTCCCACTGTTAATAATAGTGTGTGTTATTACCGCAGCTTGCTGAATGAGGTCTGGGCACTGCACTCAAGCAGTCACATGATAAAATAATAGCATGTGAATGTGTAATCAAATTATAGACTTTGCCAGAATCAGCAGATGAGTTACAGGGGTGTACCCAGAAGTTTGAGGCTGAAGAAGTTTTCTACTACTGATCATATGTACCCATATATAAAATTAAAATAGTTGGAACTAAAATGAAAAATTGTCCAGCCCATTTGGTGATGGTGATTTTTCAAATATAAAGAAGCTGATAAATACAACTATTCAGCAACTCAAAGCAAAAAGAATGAGAGAGTCAGAGTTATATGACTGAAGGCAGGGTAGATGGTAAAAAGACTGCATTAAAACTATACTAACCCTTTTTTTTTTATGGACAGCCAATCTCTGCTCCCCTCTCTGTCCTGGCCACATGTACATTTAATAACTAAATTCAGTTTTAACAAAATGCCCTTTGAAGGTAAGTTTCTTGGTAATGTTTGGTACTGTGGATGTAGTGGATAAATTACTGTTCTGTGAGATTTCTCCGTGTCCTTTTCTCTAAGGGGTTGAACCCACTTTCACTGAAGTTAGTGTTCACTTGAATAAAGACTGGGTGAGAGCATCTCTTGTTTGTGGAGGATCTTGTTTGCTGGATGGTAACTGTTGCTCTTTTTATAATAAACACCAGCTCAGAGTAAGCATGGGATGGTAGCGAGCTTAGTTAAGATCAGTTTATTGCAAATGAGTAGGGCATGCATTACTTTTGAATTGTTAATATAGGAGCAGTTCTGTGTTGGCAGACACAATATAAGTGTCTTGTAGATAATTTTCTGCCATCTGTATAGCTTTAAGCTTAAGCTCTGGAAAGTATGGGTCTGAATTCCTACAAGCAATCCTTAAGGGGATTTTCATTCCATGGCTGCTATGGAACTTGTGTCCCTTCCAAATGTTGATGCTGACACCAAACAGCTTCATGGTTAGTGGTCTAGGACAGTGGTTATCATTCAGGTGTCTGGTCCCCCCCCCAGAAGGCCTGAAATCTGGTTTATTTTGAAGGCCCCTCTGAAACCTGAAAGCAGGGCTAGCATTGGATTCACCTGGGCCCAGGGCACAAAGCCAAAGCCTGGGACCCACCATTGGGATAATAGCTGAAGCCTGAGTAATTTAGCTTCATGAGCCCTCTGTAGTGTAGGGCTCCAGGCAGTTGCCTTGTTTGCTACCCTGTAATGCTGACCATGGCTTTTCGTCTACTATAAACAGTTATTGTGGCACAGGTGGGCCATGGCGTTTTTATAGCATGTTTTATAGCATGTTTGGGGGGGGGGGGGAGGACTCTGAAGAAAAAAGGTTGAGAGTCCCTTGTCAGCCTGTTCTTAATGTGCCCAATTATAAGGTCTGTCAAGGTTTGCTTGCAATAACTAAGAAATACAGCAATTGTGTTTTTTTTTTTTTTTTAAATGAAGGGTTGAGGGATCTATCCTATATCCTTGAGTTGCTATATGGCTGCAGGCTTATATCTGTTTAAGCAGGCAGATTATGATATGGGGGTAGGGCTTTTTTTTTTTTTTTTCTTCTTCTAAAGGAGGATATTATTATCATTCCTGAACTCTACTTTTAAGGCATCATTGAATGGATGTGAGATTAGAATGGAGCATGCAGGCAGTTACAGGCTGCTGGCCTGAGGCTGGGAGAAGCACACACACACATGTTACAATGCTATTCCGGAATGTGCAGCGTGGGACTGTACCACATTGCCATCAGCAGCTATATCTGCTCACAGGGAAGACACCTGTGCATGTGGAACAATAATCTCTCTAATATTTGCCATACAAATGCGAAATAAATTGTATGTGCATTGAGCCATGTGTAGATGTGCACCACCAATAGAAACTCATGCTTCTGGCTGAGGGCGTTCTGCCAATTAGCTGGCTGGTACTTGAATCTCTCCTGGGCGATTGTCCATGCGCTCAGCTTACAGGAAACACTGATGTGGAGGTCTTTAAGAAGATACCATGCCTAGCAGAAAGTCTAAAGTAACCACAGGTCTTACTAGGAAACTGCAAATGTAGAAAATTGCCTGTGGACACTATCATCTCCACATTTTGGTTGGTGTCAAGGAACCCAAATGTGGGGAATAGAAAAGAGCTTGTCAGCCAATTTGCTATGATCACATGTAACTTTTCCATAGTGCTTGAAAAAATACCTTTTATTGGCTTTAGTTTATGAGCAGTGTTGAGGAATGTTGATAGAGGTAGCTGTTTCTGCCATTGCTGATCTACTGGCCATTAACACCTATGCAATCTGTAAGGGTGCATCTATACAGCACCCTTACCTTGAAATAAGCTATGCAATTTGCACTATGCAGTGGCCATTTTTATGGCATAAGGGATCGGTTGAAAAAGGCTTTCTTTCTTGACAGATCCCCCTCTAGACTGCTGCCTTTTGCCGACAAAGTGCTGAGTCGGCAAAATGTGGTGGCCATTTTTATGCAAATTAGGTGCAGGATATTTGAATCCCTGTCTCATTTGCAATGTCGACCTGCCTAATCTGCATCCCTCTGCCGACAGAGGGATGCAGTCTAGACATACCCTCAGTGTTTCAGCCATGACTACTTCCAGTACCAAGGTGAACAAATCTGGTGATAACCATGGGAGTCAGACAAGAATGAACATTATCCTGAATTATTCCACCTTCTTTTTGTGTACTCTCTGTACTCATCAATTTGATATAGGTATGTTCTAGCAACTTGATCAGTGTCTTGAGAATCCCATACATTCTCAAAACTTACCATAACCCTTCCTGCCAAATGCTATCACAAGCCTCTCTGAAGTCTATAAAGTTGTGGTGGCAGATTCCGTTGTGTTCTGTGTGTTTCTCTAGTGTCTGTCTTATCACACGCAGGTGATTTGTTGTTCTTCACTTGGCTCTAAATTTGGTCTGTTCCTCTGCAAGTGCTATTTCCCCATACTGGTTCATTTCTCCTTTTGGTGAATGTTTTTTCCAGCATTCTCAATAAGCTGTTTCCTTTCTGTTTCTGATTCCTTTCCCGCATTCTCTTGGCACTTGATTTTGTTTGTAAATCTCATTGACTAGCCCGTGAATTCTCTGTACCATGTGTTCCTTGCTTGCCTGCAGCAGCTTTATGGTTATGTTGTTACTACCCAGCACCTTTTTCAAACTTCCTAACAAAATCTTTACTATTTGTAAGAATTCTAGTATCTGCTCTCCCTTCTTTGTATGGAAAAGCTTCTCAAAGACCATTTCATCTGTGTTCTCCACATGGTACAGCTCTTCAAAACATTCTTTCCATCACTTATTCTTGTTTGTCCTCAGTTATTTGCCTTTGCTTTTCTTTACAGCTGACATCTTCAACTTTTATGTCCCTCCCAGTTCCTTTACCTTACAATATAATCCCTGTCATTTTTTTTGCACATGCTTATGTTTCTTTCCCGTTTTCACTTATCCAGACATTTGTCTGTCTTCTCATCCTGTTTTATCACTCTGGTCATCCTAGGTTTCTTTGTTTTGGCATTCAGTCATGTTTGTAATCTTATCTTTTATACTATTCCATGTCTCTTCAGTGTTCATTTTTTTTTCATTCACCAGAGACATGATATTCCCTCACAACTTCATTGTGTATTTTCATGCTACCTGGCTCATTCAATTTGTCCATATCATAGTGTTGCAGTTTCAATATTAACTGTACCTTTGAACCTTCCTTCCCTTACCACTCTTCCTTGAGGTCACCCTCTTAAGATTTCTGGCACCCAGTAGCACTTGCCTCTCCTGAGTGGAGACCCACATCTCTCTCTTTCCAGACTGCAAATTTAGCCTCACATGTCCCTCTGTATCTCATTGTGCTTTCCCAAGCAGGTCTGACTGGGGTCCATCATCTGTGTTTGAATTTTCCACAGGGGCTATACAGTGTATACTACTCACCAACCAACCATCACATAATAAGGTACATTTATTCTTAAAGTAAATAGAATAGCAAATAAAACGTATAAAACAGTAAAAGAACTTACACGGCAAAAAGTTTTTACCATAGAGTACCTCCAATTCCAACATATGACTCTGATAGCTGTCAGTTTTTCAAACCTCACAATGTCATTTTCTTCCGTGGTTAAAAGATTGTCGCCATGAACAGGTAATCATTAGTCCAGGGGGTAGCCAACCCATTAAATGAAGAGAGACAAAACTGCGGTGAAAAAAATGTGAACAGCCACACCAAAATTGTTGAGCAAAAAAAAAAGACGCTGTGTCTTTAAAAACCACGGATTAGGCTTTTTGGCCACATCTGGCTCCTGCCGGCTGCCACCATCTTGCCGGTGTCATTTTGCTGCGCCGGACGGCTCTCCTGCACCCGGTGAGCATACAGAGCCGGGGATCGTTTGTAGGGGCACATGGAGCAGCTTCGCAAGCCAAGGGGAAGGCTTTGCAAGCTGCACTTTCGGGGGTGAAGAGCCGCATGCGGCTCGCAAACCACGTGTTGGCCACCGGACATTAGGAAAAACTTCCTAACTGTCAGGGTACTTTAACACTGGAATAAATTGCCTAGGGAGGTTGTGGAATTTCCATCACTGCAGATATTTAAGAGCAGTTTGGATAGACATCTATCAGGGTGCTCTAGACCCGTGGTCACCAACCCATCGATCGCGATCGACTGCTCGATCAGGAGGGCCCGACCAGTCGATCGCAAGGCGTTTGGGGCCCGTGCATTTTCCCCCACCCCCAAGAAGCCCCACTACCTACCTCCTGCAACAGTGGAGGTGGTGCTGGCTTCCTGCAGGGTGGATGGAAGTCCCGCAGCTGCATGACACTTCCGGGGTTTCAGGAAGTGTGCTGTTTGCTTCCCTCCCCCTCCCCCCCCCCCAACAGCTGGCGCAGTACCTGAAAGGCCAGGTCTGTGGTGTGCTGGGGATGTCCTTCCCATGTGAGGGGGGAGGGAAGGGAAAGGGGTAGGAGTCACTGGAGGAAGCACATGCCGGGGACTCCCTGTTCCCTGGACCCACCAATACCTTGTTCCCTGCCCCAGCACCCACCAGCAGCCTGCCACCTGCCCCATCACCCTGTCACCTACCCCCACCAGCACCCTGTCCCCTGCTTCAGCACCCTGCCCCAGCACCCACTGGCATCCTGTCCCCTGCCCCCACGAGCACCCTTCCCCAGTACTGTGTCCCCTGCTCCCACCAGCACAATTGGGGCCACATTAGTGAAGCTTGGGGGATTTTGGAGGAGGAGTGTGGTGTGTTTTTTTGCATCTCGCTTGTGTGGCCCCAGCTGACTTTTCTGTGGGTCAGTGACCCCTTACTCAAAACAGGTTCCCTGCCCTTCTCATAAATAAAGACAACGCTGAAACTTTTGTGTTTGACATATTTTATTTAAAAATGAAGCCTGGCCAACAAACCAAGCCCCCATCTGGCCGCAGCACCATAACACTCCTGTACCACTCCCCGACCCTAAATCTGAGCCTGTCATACACTGGAACCCCCTGTCCTGAGCTGCTCACATCCCCAAATTCTTGCACCCTCACATCCACAAGCCTATGGCTTGCTCAGCACCCCAATCCTCCACCTGACCCCAACACTCCCCAGCCTGGAGCCCCCTCCTCAAGCCAGCATCCCCTTCTCCACCTCTTCCTGCATCCAAGGTATCCCAGAAAAACTCTTCTGCATCGAGGGACGCGTTTGTTCTTCCGCTTTCTTTAGCGGAAGAGCAAACGTGCTCTTTCGGCAACCTCCGTATTCCTCGTTCTATGCTTTCCGAAAGAAGGAAGTTTTTCTGACATTTGGCCCAGTCTAAACATAAGAACATAAGAATGGCCATACTGGGTCAGACCAAAGGTCCATCGAGCCCAGCATCCCATCTGCCGACGGTGGCCAATGCCAGGTGCCCCAGAGAAGGAGAACAGAAGACAATGATCAAGTGATTTATCTCCTGCCATCCATCTCCTGCCCTTGTTATGAAGGCTAGGGCACCATACTTTATCCCTGGCTAATAGCCATTTATGGACCTAACCTGCAAAAATTTATCAAGCTCTTTTCTAAACCCTAATAGAGTCCTGGCCTTCACAGCCTCCTCGGGCAAGGAGTTCCACAGGTTGACTGTGCGCTGTGTGAAGAAAAATTTCCTTTTATTAGTTTTGAACCTACTACCCATCAATTTCATTTGGTGTCCCCTAGTTCTTGTATTATGGGAAAAGGTAAATAATTTTTCTATAATCACTTTCTCCACACCATTCATGATTTTATATACCTCTATCATATCGCCCCTCAATCGCCTTTTTTCCAAACTGAAAAGTCCCAGTCTCTCTAGCCTCTCCCCATATGGGACCCTTTCCAAGCCCCTAATCATCTTAGTCGCCCTTTTCTGAACCTTTTCTAATGCCAATATATCTTTTTTGAGGTGAGGAGACCACATCTGCACGCAGTACTCGAGATGTGGGCGTACCATAGTTTTATATAGGGGAAGTATGATATCTTTTGTCTTATTATCTATCCCTTTTTTAATAATTCCTAACATCCTATTTGCCTTACTAACTGCCGCTGCACACTGCGTGGATGTCTTCATAGAACTATCCACTATAACTCCAAGATCCCTTTCCTGATCTGTCGTAGCTAAATTTGACCCCATCATGTAGTACGTGTAATTTGGGTTATTTTTTCCAACATGCATTACCTTACACTTACCCACATTAAATTTCATTTGCCATTTTGCTGCCCAATCACTCAGTTTGCTGAGATCTTTTTGTAGTTCTTCACAATCCCTTTTGCTTTTGACTGTCCTGAACAACTTTGTGTCATCTGCAAACTTGGCCACCTCACTGCTTACCTCATTTTCTAGATCATTGATGAACAAGTTGAACAGGATTGGTCCCAGTACTGACCCCTGGGGAACACCACTAGTTACCCTCCTCCATTGTGAAAATTTACCATTTATTCCCACCCTTTGTTTTCTGTCTTTTAACCAATTCTTGATCCATGAAAGGACCTTTCCTCCTATCCCATGACCACCTAATTTACGTAAAAGCCTTTGGTGTGGGACCGTGTCAAAGGCTTTCTGGAAATCTAGGTATATTATATCCACTGGGTGCCCCTTGTCCGCATGTTTATTAACCCCTTCAAAGAATTCTAACAGATTAGTTAGACACGACTTCCCTCTGCAGAAACCATGCTGACTTTTGCCCAACAATTCGTGCTCTTCTATGTGCCTTGCAATTTTACTCTTTACTAGTGTTTCTACTAATTTGCCTGGTACTGATGTTAAACTTATCGGTCTATAATTGCCAGGATCTCCTCTAGAGCCTTTTTTAAATATTGGTGTTATATTGGCCATCTTCCAGTCATTTGGTACCAAGGTGGATTTAAAGGATAGGTTACAAACCACTGTTAATAACTCCGCAATTTCACCTTTGAGTTCTTTCAGAACCCTTGGGTGAATGCCGTCTGGTCCCGGAGACTTGTTACTATTCAGCTTATCAATTAATTCCATAACCTCCTCTAATGTCACTTCAATCTGAGTGAGTTCCTCAGATTTGTCACCTAAAAAGGCTGGCTCAGATTTAGACAGGCCAAATGTTGGAAAAACTTGTTCCTACAGAAGAATCAAAAAAAAAAAAAGTGGCAGTGTAGCTGCACCCTGAGAGTGTATAAGGGCTGAGTATAGCAAGTGTGGAGAGGAGAACAGAGAGGGCAAGGCTTCAGGGAAGGGCTGGGATCTTGGGGGAAAGATGGGGTAGATCCTGGCTTGTTCAGGCATTTAAAAAGTGATCTTGGGTGTAAAAAGGTTGGAGACCACTGCTCTAGACGATGCTTGGTCATGAGGGCAGGGGACTGGACTTGATTTCTTGAGGTCCCTTCCAGTTCTAATATTCTATGATAAAACCATACAGAAAAGAGAGAATCAAAAGGCAGGCGCCACCCTCCCTTGTCTGGGACTGCCCCAGATTGAGCCTCCATTTAGGGTGGGCGGGGGCATGAAGAGCTCCTCCCCTGATGCGTTCAGGAACATTGCCAGCTGTTCCCCTTTGTCAGGGAGCGAGGGGAAAGTGTGCAGTGTGTTGCATTCCTCAGTCTGGCTAGGGAGCACAGGGGACAGACTAACCTGGACCTACCCCAGCTGGGGGACATACACCCCTCCACCAGCTTCGCACCTGTTCCCAAGATTCCGTGGTGAGAGAGGGCTGGGGTAGTCTTCTCTCCTTGGGGCAGCTTGCATACTGAATGCTTCATCCCCAGCCCCACAGAACAATGATTTAAATGAAGAAAAACAAAAATTGAGTTAAGGATTCCAAACAATGGCATATAAATCTAGTAGGCTATAAAGAAGAATACCTGTATTTCTGTTACGTAGCTTTGTACTTTTCCAAGCTTCAGAGGACAGATAATACATCTCCTTGTAAATATTTATTATTATTTTAAAATTGCACAGCATTTATTTTTTTAGACTTTACCAAGAGGTATATGGAATTATTGATGAACCCATTTTACAGGTAAAAAACAGAGAGGTTAACTAATGTAATGAATAGGGATGTGAATGGTTAACCCTTTACCAGGTGATGCTTACCCGATACGGTTAACTGGAGGGGGCTGGAGCAGCTCCCTGCCTCCAATGGGCAGAGGGCTGCTCCAGCTCCATGGGGCCTGCAGTGGGTGCGGAGTGCTCCAGCCTAGCCAGAGCAGCTCCCGCCTGTGATGGGGGGAGGCACTTCAGTCTGCTTGCCACTGTTTAATCGGTTAACTGGTTAAACAGTGTTTAACTGTTGAATTAAATGGAATTTTACATCCCTAGTAATGAAGGTCAAAAATAGATTTGTGCTTTTCTACAAAGTTCGTTATGTGACCTCGAGCAAGTCACTTAACATCTCTGGATCTCAGTTACATGTGTTGTATAATGTAAATAATATTTTCTTGCTTCCTGGGGGAGCAGTATGAGGCCGTATTTAATAGAGAAAAGAGGTTAGAGTAGTCTCAGAGGACACAAAACTGAGCACTCACCCTTCTTTTCACGTTCTCATACATTACGGACAAAAGTGTTGGAATGTGAGAGGGAAATTTGTCCCTGAATGTTTCAGGAAATGAAGAACAAAAAGTAGCTAAGTTGGCTACAGTCATGCTGTGACTTTGAGCTATGAGTTTAGTGGTGAAAGCCCATGCAGCATGTTTTGTGTGTGCCCTAAGCAATTTTTCTCCAGGTTGCAGCTTAGTTAAACCCAGGCCAATTTTCATTGAACCACTCAAGAAGCATAGTGACAGTTATTTTTATGCTAAAATTCAAGTCCTGATTCTGATACCTTTGATCAGGCTGAGTGGTATCTTACTCTGAAGTTAGTGAGGTTTTTTTCTTTTTGTGTTCAGTAAAATGCTACTCAACATGACTAAGGGAATCAGAATCTCACACTAAGATTTTTACCTCCATCCATTTTGATGCAAGAGGTTTTTAATTTGTTTTTTTAATGACAATCTGATGGCTTTTTAATAATGCACCACATGTTTTCTACCTTCTCCACATACTTCCAAATGGATTAAATGTTTTGCTCAAATTTTCAGAACATTAATCAATTAATAATTAATTAAGAATTGTAAGCATGGCAAATTTCATCCTAACAAGTAATTTTTAAATTGAATGACCAAAAAAAGTGCTAAGAATGGAAACATTGCCAACCTTAGTTAAAATGGTCAACGCTCTTCCCCTTCTCTTTATATAAACATATGTATTAAAATGAAAGTATTAAATTTTTCCAATTTAGCTATGACCTTTAAGACATCATAGGAAGCAGAGTCATGAATGATGTTCTTCAAGACATGCCTAATGAATAAAAATACCCTTGATATTTTCATTTACGTCATGTAATATCCATTTATATAAAAACTTTCAACAATAGTTTAAGATGTTCCTGGCCATACCTAGCACTCTGAATGTTCTTGTACATCCAATATCTTAGTTATTTGAATGGGATACAATCATACTTCTGAATGGGATCCAATCATACTTCAAAATGGGTAAAACTAGTTTGAAAGTTGAATGTCAGTATTTGATTTGAAATTTATTTTGATCATATTTGTAAACAGCATAATTTCTTTAATCAAGGTGAAAATAAATTTAATATGATAGGAAATTTTATAAATGTAACGCAGTAACCAGTTAACTGGTACTCAGGAGCAGCCCTTCACTCCCTGCAGATGGAGGACTGGTCTAGACCCATGGGTGTTAGAACCCGGACTCCCCATGTGCAGAGATGTGGCTGGGAGAAGGATCCTGCTTAATCAGTTAATCGTTTAAACATAAGGTTTAACCAGTTAACTGATAAACTGCAATTTTACATACCTAATGAATGTATAATGCATTGTGATGATGCAGCCATCTGTAACAAATAAATATTAAAATGCTTACTCTTATGCTTACAATACAGAATAGGTGTCTACAGAGAAACGGTGAATAAAAACTAACTGATGTGCTGATATTATAACAAATACAGTGTAAAGTATTTTTGATGGTTTTATTTCCATTACCCTAGACCCTTTGGCTGCGTCTACACTGGCATGATTTTGCGCAAATACTTTTAACGGAAAAGCTTTTCCGTTAAAAGTATTTGTGCAAGAGAGCATCTAGATTGGTCCGGGAGTCATTGTAAGAACGATGCGCTTTTGCGCAAAAGTGTGTCTACATTGGCGGGACGCTTTTGCGCAAAAGCAGAAGCCTGGAACCATTTTGAAGAGGGCAAAAGGGCACCAGCCCTTTCCGGGGGCGGGGGCTGGAGCTCCTTTGAGACACGTGCTTAAAGGGATCTCCCCGGACAGCCGTTTCTCTCCGTTTCTCTCCTGCAGCATGCTACAGGACCTCTTGCAGGGACTGACAGCCGTAGCAGTTTTTGTGGTTGCCCTCTGCCTTTTTGGACACCACTGCCTTGTGCCTTTTAGTGCCTTTGGCTGTTTTTTTTTTTTTATCTAGCTTGTTTTTTGTGCCATCGAGCCAGGGGTGGCCTTGTGTCTGCTCTGGCCCCTTCCGGCCATTTTGGAGTGCCTGCAGCTGGTGCTCCAGGCTGCTGCACTCCTCGTCCAGGACCTCGAGGCGCAGATCGCTCTGGACTCCCTCACCAGGGAGGCCATGGCGTCCCTGTGGCATCCCCACCCCACCGTGCAGAGGTCCTTGTGGAGACTGGACACCGGTACCGACTGGTGGGATCGGCTGGTCCTGGGGCAATGGGACTACCAGCAATGACTCCGGAACTTTCACATGCGAAAGCAAACGTTCCTGGAGCTATGTGCCTGGCTCGCCCCTGCGCTCCAGAGAACCACCACCTGGCTGTGGGCACCCATCCCCGTGGACAAGAGGGTTGCCATCGCACTCTGGAAGCTGGCCACCCCGGACAGCTACCGATCGGTGGCACACCAGTTCGGGGTGGGCAGATCGACCGTTGGTGCCATCATCATGGAGGTAAGTCCCTGGGGAGTGGGGTGGGGGGAGGGTGCTGCACTCCATGCCCAGGGGCAGGCAAGACTCCAGGCTGGGTCACCCAGGGGTTTGGGCCATCCCTCCCTTGCACAGGCCTGCTGGTGGGGGGGGCCCTGGTGTGTGTGTGTGTGTGTGTGTGTGTTGTGTGTGTGAGAGGACGGAGGGCCCCTCCAAGGGAGCACGCACTCACCCTGCCTTATGTGATGTTCCCCTGTGTTTCTCTGCACCCTTCTGCAGGTCATCCGTGCCATCAATGACGTCCTGCTCCAGAGAGTCATCCGCCTGTGTGACATGGAGGCTACGGTGGCTGGCTTCGCTGCCCTCGGGTTCCCCAACTGCGGGGGAGCCCTGGATGCAACCCACATCCCCGTCCGTGCCCCGGAGCATCGAGCGGCCCATTTTATAAACAGAAAGGGGTATTTCTCAATTGTACTCCAGGCTCTCATGGACCACCGTGGCCGCTTCCTGGACATTTATGCGGACTGGTCTGGCAGGGCACATGACGCCCGCATCCTACGCAACTCCGGCCTGTTTGGCAGGCTGGAGGCGGGCACTTACTTCTCCCAGCGGGAATTTACTGTCGGGGATGTGCCCATGCCCACATGTGTTGTGGGGGACGCGGCCTACCCCCTGCTGCCCTGGCTAATGAGGCCCTACACGGGGCGGCCGGACCACAACCGGGCCCGGTTCAACGACCGCCTCAACCGGGCCCGCAACCAAGTCGAGTGCGCCTTCGGGCGTCTGAAAGCCCGGTTCCTTTGTTTGCTCACCTGTCTGGAGATGGGTGAGCGGAATGTCCGGAGGTAGTGGCCGCGTGCTGCGTGCTCCACAATCTCGTGGAGCGGAGGGGGGAGGCCTTCCTCCCTGCATGGATGGCAGGCGAGGGCCAGGTCTTCGAATAGCCCCGCACAGCTGCCATCCGGCGCACCACGATGGGGTGTGCATCTGGGAGGCCCTGACGGAGATGTTCTTCCAGGCCCCATAGTAGGGTCGCCTCTGTCTCCCTTGACATCTCCCTCCCATCCCCAATCCTTCCCTCCTCCCTTCCCCTTACCTCCCAATAAAACTGTGTGTGGTGTTTTTCTGAACACAACGTTTGAACTTATTTACAATGGGGAGGGGGGAGATGTAGGGTTGAAGGGGGTGGAAGCTCTTAACTGGGAGGGAGTGGAAGCTCTTAACTGGGAGGGGGGAACTACCGCTGGGAGGGGTGGCCCCTGCGATTGCTTCTGCGGGGGTGGACCTGCACATGGGAGTCAGGCCGCGTCGGGGCAGGAAGCACGGGGAGGTGGGCAGGAGCAGGAGGGGGCATGGGCAGTGCTAGGGGAGGGATGGTGGGTGCATGGGGCAAGGCCATGCCATAGCGTATGGCATGGCCAATGTGTGCGGTAAGGGTGGAGATGGCATCCGCCATGTGCGCACACTGGGCCTGGAAGGAGCCCCAGGCCTCCTGGCGCCACTGCAGGTCCGCCTCCACCCGGCGCGTGATGGCTGCCTCCACTCATTTGACGGCCTGCACGTGCCACCGAAGGAGCTGGTCCCACTGCCGGACCCGCTGGCTTGGTGGTTGGGCGGCTGGGGGTGCTGCCACTGCTGCAGGGCTGGAGGGTCCCCCGCTCCTGCTTGGTCCCGATGCAGGGAACAGAAGAAAGGATGGGTCAGTCAGGCAGCCCGGCCACTGTCCCCACAGCCCATGCCGTCCACCCCTGAGCCCAGGTGACATCGCAGTAGTGTGGCTTGGGCCCACTCGGTTACCCCCCTCCGCCCGTGTTGCATGTTTGCATACAGGACCGCCCCTGGGAGTAGGGTCCTCCTCCTCCATATATTGTAACCACCGGTCTGTGTCCTGGCCCTTTGGAGGGTGGGAGGGTGCTTGTGTTGTGTTAACCTGTGGAACTCCCTGCCGGTGGAGGCTGTGAGGCTTTGGGCTAATCAATGGTGTTTGACAGGGAGCAAGATGAATCTCCCCACAGTGCCTGGGAGCACATATGGCAGACGTGGTCTGGGCGCTCAGATCCCCATCACGTGGGATGTCTCCTGGATGGAACCAGGAGAGTGATTGGTGAGTGTACCATCCTTGCAGCAAAACTCAGGTGGCCCTAGGGCCGGCCTGAGCACTTCCCCCCCTCCCGCTCCCGCTAGCCTTCACACACGGTAGTACAGGGACATGTGTGGCCGCAGTGGGCATTTCCGTTGGGGGGCCAGCCAAGACACCGGGAGCAGGTGAGGGGCTCAGTGGGGGCCGCGCTCACAGGGCTGGATGTTGCGGTTTTCCCAGGAGCAGCTGGCTGTGCCTCACAGCCAAGCATGGAACAGTGTGCCGTTCTGTGTGCTGCACCCTTGCGGAGGTGTGGGCTCTGGCCTGAGCCCCTGGAGCCCTGGCTGATTCCAGCCGGCATCCACCCTTCCCCCCTCGGTCCCGCTGGATGTGTGTGAGCAGCATGGTCCCACGCATGCCCTGGAGCTGCCTGCCGCAGCCACATGCCCCTCGGTCACCAGGCTGCACGTGGTTGCACGTGCTGCATACTGCTAATGCTACACAGCGTGCAGCGTGCGGCCTGAGTGACACGCTCTCCCCCTCCCCCCTCCGGGCGCCTGGCTCCCACTCGGCCCTTGTGAGTGCAAAGTGCAACACTCACCGGTGGATCCTTCCCCGGCCTCCGAGAACGCACGGGAGACATCGGGGCTGCTGGAGGGGGCCTCCGCCTGGAGGGTCGCGGTGCTGGCCTTGTCCTCCGACCCACTGGCTGGCTCATCTTCCTCCCTGGCCTCGCTGGTCCTGGTGACAGGGGGGCGCCTGCAGGTGTCCACAGGGATGGATGGTCCCTGAGGTGCTGGCTGGCCCGGGAGCCGCTGGTAGTGGGGGCAGCTGTCGGCTCCTGCCCCCTGGCCCTCGCTGGCCTGGACATAGCTCAGGCGCAGCTCTTTCACCTTAGCCTGGACTTGCTCGAGGGTCCGGACTGGATGTCCCTGGTGCGAGAGCACCTGAGCCATGCGGTCAAATCTCCGCATTGCAGCGACGGGACTGGATGCTGTAGAGGGCCTCCTCCTCCTCCTACAGGTCCAGTAGGGCCGCCAGCTCCCCTGGGGACCAGGATGGGGCTCTTTGTTTTCGGCCCCTTGGGGCCTCCTGCGCTGGGGTGCGGGTGGCTGTTCCCCCCTGGAGCGGCCATCCTGGGCTGGTGGCTTTTGGGGATGGCAGAAGCCGTGTGGCACAGCTCTGGGCAGAGGCAGCAGAAAGGCTTCTGCCTCGTGGCCTCTGCAGGCTGCGTCTGCCTTTAAGGGGTCTCGGGTTACCAGGAAGTCCGGAGCTGCCTGCAGGTATAGAGCGTCCAAGCGGCCACTAGGGCTTTTTCCGTTTAGCCTGTTTTTGCGCAAAATGTCTTGGCTGCCTGTCTACACTGGTCTCTTGCACAAGAACACTTGCGCAAGAGGGCTTATTCCTGAGCGGGAGCGTCAGAGTATTTGCGCAAGAAGCACTGATTCCATATGTTAGAACGTCAGTGTTCTTGCGCAAATACTCGTGGCTAGTGTAGACAGGCGGCAAGTTTTTGCTCAAAAGCGGCCGCTTTCACGCAAAATCTTGCCAATGTAGACACAGCCTTTTGATAGTATTTGACTATCTGGTATAGCTTCAATTGGTATGTCAGTACTAAATTAGTAATGCAAACAATTGGCTGAAATAGGATCTACCAGTTTTAATTCCTTTTGGCCTCCCTTCAGTAACAAAATAAAACCCTTGCCTCTTACGAGCTCTCCTTGGAAACTAGATTGTAGAGGGCTGTTGAGATATAACTGCCATGGCTTGCCCCATAAGGCTCACTTGTGCCCTAAGATTGATTTTTTTTTTTTTTTTTTTTTTTTTTTTTGGGCTGCTGCTGTGGCTCCTTTCCAAGATGACTTGCAAACAAGTGAGATCAATTCCTCAGCTGGTGTCAATTGCTGTAACACCACTGTTGCCAGTTTACATCAGTGCAGGACTTAGCCCAGGATTTGGTGCTGAGTGATGCCAAGTGCTCTCCGTTTCACTGACTTCAGTTGGGAACTTTTCAGGAGCAGGCCTCTCCTTAAGAGCAGCCACCTCCTTCCAAGTTAGAATGTTTATGGAGTCTGTTGCTGACTATGCCTACACTGCAAATTAGAGGTGTGATTTTTTTTTTTTTTCCCCCCTGCTCCTCAACTTGTGTACACCTACTAGCGCTGCTCTCAACCAGCTAGTGTGGTTATAAACAGTGCATCTGTGGCAGCATGGGTGACTGAGCCATGCCATATAACAGACCCTCTGATTTCAGATGGGTTTGTACTTGGTAAGGCTCAGCTGTATCTTTGCTACTCATGCCATAATAGTTACACTACTATAGGGGCTAGAGCCAGCTGTATACATGGAGAGGGGAATCACAGCTCTAGCTAATAGAATAAACATAGCCTGTGTGTATAAAATAGTAGAAAGATTGATTTTTTTTTTTTTCTTTGGGGCATAGATTTAAAATTTGCATGTTGTTTTGATGAGCAGGAAGAACCATGACTGAGAATTTTTTAATGTACTAAATTAAAATGACTTCTGTGTAACAGTAGAGTGCACCATATTCAAGTCAATAGATACAAAGAGTTGATCTGGATATCTTCAAATTCAGAGGAGGAGGTGCTGAGGAGAACAAATTATATTATAAGCACAGATGCTGTGTGGGTTGATGGGTTTTTTTCCTAGAGTCAAAAAGCCAAAAGTTCACATTATATTTATATACATAATCTAGCTGCCAGATGGCTTCCACTTATAATCTCCCTGCTTTCCCCCCCCCCCCCTCCGCCCCCACACACACACACTTTCCCTTTTTTTGTAGGGAAATAGACAGGGTTTTTGTTTCCGGATGGGAGTCACTGTGTGAAGTATTGTTTACTCATAGCTTTGGCCATCCATAATTATTATCATTAAAGCATTTTGTGTTTTAAGAGTATGTGTGTTTTTAGTGAATCTTTGAGACCTACCAAAGAAATATTCTTTGTGGGTGGCTAGAGATGGAGGAGAAATTAGTACATTTCTAGGTTTGACATTGACTGTGCCCTCTTGCAATTCCTTTCTACAAAAAAGCTGGAGATGTGTGAATTAAGTTTGTTTGGCAAATGAAATATACAGGGGATGTTTTATTCTGGATACGTGAACATGCTGATTCAAGGCACCATCATTGTCATAGTTATAGGTTTTTATCACAGAATTATGATAAATTGGTATTAGACTTTGGAGTGGGAAAATGAAGCTAGAAGAATTACTTTCATGACGGCTATTCTTTAAATGGGGAATGTGTCTGTTCACATTTCACCATAAGAGGAATGAGAGAAAAGAATCTGTTCAGCTCTTAATAAAATGCCTTCCCGAAAAAAGGGTATTACTTCTGTGTGCAGTATCCACTGTTCGATGCAAATGTAAGAGGCATTTCTCTAGTATGTCATGCAAAAAGTATGTTAGCTTTGTCATTAAATATATACATTGAAGTAGGGATGTCAACATATAGATAAAACTGGGTTTATTGGTTAATCCTGTCAACTACACGCATTCTGCCCTCCCCTGCTGCCTCTGTATAAGAGGCTCCCCATGAGCACTAGATCCAACTGCCCCTCCACTCACGCGCTGCTGCCTCTGCCAGAGAAGCAGCAGAGCAGAGGGTGAGTAGGATAGTCGGGAGCCGATACACACAGGGAGCCAGCTTTTAAGCCGGCTCGCTGTGTGTGCCACTCCAACGACCCGCTTCCCCCCCAACAGAGTCAATAGGAGAGGGCAGGCAGGAGCCAATACCACCAGCTGTCTCTATAAGAGGCAGCAGTCTTGAGGGGAGCAGGGGAGGCTGCTGTGAAGCAGCCTCTGTTCATGGTGCGCCTGGGCTTGTCATGGACAGAGGCTGCTCCGTGACAGCAGCCCCCATCTGTGAGAGGTCCGAGCTCCTTGCGGACAGGGGCTGCTGCTGCAGAGCAGCCTCTGTTGGAGCTCAGACCCCCTGTGAACAGGGGCTGCTGCCCCCCCATGCTGCTACTTCTGTATCAGAGGCAGCAGCGTGGGGTGGCAGGTGGGAGCCGGTTTGTGTGGGAAGCCGATTTTTAAACCAGCTCCCCTCACAGACTGGCTCCCACCTTCCACTCCACGTGGACCTTCCACTCCACGCTGCTGCCTGTTATAAGGAGTCAGCGGTGTGGGGTGCCAGGTAAGTGTGTTAAGGATTAGTCGACTAGTCAATTTCCCCCCCCCCCTTGCTGCTGTTAACAAATAGAGGCAGCAAAGGGGGGGGAGGAGATGGTACTTCAAAGTGGCAGCGCAGCATGGAGCCTGGGGTCAGCAGGGCTTCTTGTGGCATTTCAAAGCATCAGCACAGCATGGAGCCTGGTGTCAGCAGGGGACTTTGACCCCAGGCTCCGCTGACCCCAGGCTCCATCAACTACTCAAGTAGTAAATTAATCATTAGTTAACATCCTTGGTGCCAGGGGCCTCCCCAGGAGTGGGGCTGGGAGCGCACTGGCTGCTGGCCCCACTTCCGGGGACTATTGAATAATCATGTAACTGCTAAAATTTGATGTGGTTACGTGACTATTTAATTAAATGCTATCTAACATTCCTCTATTAAATGAGAGCAGCAAAGGGGAACTGGATGGGTCATGGGATTATGAATGAGATCTTAAACTTTTCATATGTAGGTTGTTCTTATGAGTCTGGTTAGTATTAACAGTGACAAAGTTGTTGGACGGGTTGTCAGTTGTAAGTGGAAAAAAATTGGTATTTATCTTCCAGTGCTTAGTAAATGTCTGCATGGTATAAAACCAAATACTTCCCTTAGTCTAGTGCTGAAGAAAGCACTGCATTGTTTAACAAATGATATTTTTTCTGTTGCTGATTCCTCTGCAGTACCTGTTGTACGTTTTCTGGAAATTATTGAGGAGTCAGGATCTGATGGATTTCTCCACCTCTATTGCATAGTTATGTAGGCCTTTCCAGTAATACAGAATGAGCCTAATACAGCCCCATCTCAAAATTTCTACTGTACTTTAAACCAGACAGTAATGTTTACAATTTTCATATTTCACATGTTTATCAAGAGGGCTTTAAAACTAATTTCATTTGCCTGTTGATTATGCCATAGGAAAATGGTTCATTCATAATGTCAGAAATGCCAGGGACACTTGCTTATACAGTAATCTTGTGTCTTTTGTAAATATCTGTAGTCAATGCTAGAAACAAGAGATCCATTGTTTTTTCAGCATCTTATGTCCCTCATCTCATCTTCCCAGGCAGGATTTCCTGGGGTCTGGTTTAGGAATGAGCCCAATTCTTCTCTTCTTTTTACTCTGTTAATAGCTTCCTGAACAGCAGGTCTAAAGAGTAGAAGAAAATGCTCTTTACTTTTTCTATTTTCCCAACCAAAATAGATCCCACAGAGCTTGAAGAAAACATGCAGGGATGTGATAGAATTTTAACTTGCACTGACTTTTTAAGGAATATGCGCACAGCCTACTAAACACAGAAGTTCCCGCTGATGTTGCTTTAAAGCAGGATTGCATTCTCTGTTATGTGCAATGATTTTGAAGAGAAGAGATGAAGTAACCACTGGGACTTCACATGAAATTTTTAAGGGAGAAATTGCTTACTATAAGTGTGTTGCAGGCAAAGAATCCCAAGAATGTAATGAGGACACAGAGAAACCATTCAAATGCATTAGTTTTGTACCAGTTGACTAGTTCCTCACAAGTATTTTTGTTCACTGTCAGGACAGTCATGAAGCCAGGACTGAACTAGATACGGGAAAATCTGACTCCTCAAAAGAAGACACTATTACTAAGGAGAGCATCATCGATACATTGCTAAGTAGAAGACCCATTGCTTGGGCTGGCACTCTCTGAACCCATGTAGAGAGAAAGCTGGGGTGGAGAGCCATGGCAGCTGACTGGCTAGCTTACTGCAGAGATTTCCTAGCATACTGACTGGCTAGGAGCACAGCATGCTGTAAGGCAGTGGTTCTCAAACTGTGGGTTGTGGACCCATTTTAATGGAGTTTCCATGGTTGGGTTAGACTTGTTGGGGTGGGACTCAGATTACAGGCCCCCTTGCCTGGGGCTGAAGCTCTTAAGCTTCAGCTTTGGCTCCCACACTTTGAGCAGTGAGGCTTGAGCTTTAGACCCCCACTATGGGCGGTGGGGATGTCAGGTGATCTCAGGGATCAGTCTTCCCTCCTGGGTTGTGTGGTAATTTTTGGTGTAAAAAAGGGGTCATCATGCAGTGAAGTTTGAGAACCCTTGGTGCAGGGCAATGGCTGTTCCATCACTCTAACCTTGACAGTCCCCCTCTCAATGTGTGGCACCCCAGTTACTGTGTGTGCTTGCAGGGGATCAGTGATGATTGGTGAGCTATTTTGCTATAATGCAAAATTAATTATTTGCTTTAGAGTAGTGGATAATGGCTGCGTCTGAGATCTGCTGTGGTTATCAATAGCAGAATAGAGTAAGTGGCAAAAAGGTCTAAAGTTCACAATCTAAACAAAGGATTATTAGCCCCATTTGACAGATGAGGAATCTGGTATGGAGATTAAATGACTTGCCCAAGGCAACACAATGAGTTTGTACCAGAGTGAGAAATATAACCCACGTCTTCTGAGTTTAACTGCAAGACACGATCCTTCTTTAATAATCATAATAAGTTGATTTGATTAGTACTTATGTTCCCTTGGGATGTCAATTCCTGATTAAAAAGTTAACTTGTTAAATGTTATGTTTTTTACAAGTTAACTCTAGAGCAGCCCCCTGCCTGTGGCTGAGCCTGCTGCGACCCACCACACTACAAGCAGGGGTGCTGTTCCAGCTGGACCGAGCTGCTTGTTAACTGGTTACTGAGTAAGCATGCCAATAAGGTTGATGCTTACTCAGTGACTGGTTAACCCTTTAAACGCCCATTGTTCCCTTTAGTGAGGTCTGGGATTATGCTTCACAGGTTGCTGGCTTCATACATTTCTGTGAAAGAGTTATTGATGCTAAAAACAGTAGTAATTTCCCTCTATGGGGATGTTTGGGGGGAGGCAACCAATATTAGAATTGCTCTTTTGGGTAGAAGAGCAAGGAGCAGGCCTTCCTAGGTAACAGCTGCACAAACTGGAAGGAAGATAATCCGTGTAACTGCCTCTAAATAACTTAGGTAACCAACTCACAACATGGGAAAATGTTGTTTGGATAAATGACAAAATGGATTTTTTTTTGAGAGTTGATCCTTCATTATTTTTTTAAATGCTTGATAAATAACACTGGTTTGTTTTTTTTTTTCTTTTAGCTGATGTCCATCAGTGTGTTGGGTGTTTCTGCTTGGATGAGGGACTACTTAAACAATGTCCTTACTTTAACTGCAGAAACAAGGTAAACTTTTCCTTAACCCTAAGAGTCCCCCTAGCTGAATGATGGTGCTACACAGTTTATCAAATATAGCAGGGCATCCTAATTAAATTTTCTATGGGAAAGGAAACTCTCAGTTATTCTGTGTGCTAAAATGTATACCTGACTTTTTTTTCTTTCAATCATTGGAATCCGACATGGTGTCAACCCGCGTATTTGCCTGTGGAGCCCCCTTCTGGCCAAACTCTCTGGCAGCCTGTCTCTACTTTTCCTTCACAGTTTCTCAGGCATTATCCATGTAGGCTTATGTCTGATAATAAACTAAATAAAGAAGCAAGTCTGTTAACATGAAATGTCTTGTAGCTCCATTTTCAGTGTCTCCAGTTCCTCCCTCAGGTCCTGCTTCTGGGTTTGTTTTATTTTTGGCTACGTGACCTGAGATTCCAGCCTGTGATTTCCTGCTGGCTTGTGTTTTTTCTGGGCTGCTCCTTCTGCCACCTTATTTAGGGCTCCTTGTAGTTCCTCTTCTTTCTCAGCCAGTTGTCTCTTGAGTTTTAAATAATATAGCATACAGTAAACACTATTGGCTCTTTAGACTGTAATATTATTTTACAATGAGGTACTTTGATTTTAGGGTAGTAATTTATTATTTCAATTCTGGTTTTGATTTTCAGGGTGGAGGAGGCTGTCATTTTGACTTATTTTCCTGTGGTGCATCCAGTCATGATTGCAGTCTGCTGTTTCCTTATCATTGTTGGGATGTTGGGGTATTGTGGAACAGTGAAAAGAAACCTCTTGCTTCTTGTATGGGTATGTTTTCACCTTCAAAAACAGTTAACTTCTCTTTTATTTAAGCAAGGAAGAAAAATATTCACAATCCCTTCCCCTAGATGAACATCCTATCATGTGATTATTTTTTTTATCTTGGTCTAGTTTTGTCATCAGTATTGTATTTAATGGCAAAACACACCATGGGAAAGAATTCATCATACTAGGATGAACTAAAACTAAATCTGAGGAAGGGGGTCTGGCCCACGAAAGCTCATCAGCTATTAAACCATCTTGTTAGTCTTTAAAGGGCTACATAGTTTTTCCTTTTGTTTTAGCAAGATCAGACTAACACGGCTACCCCTCTATTACTAGGGTGAACTAAGTTATGATTAGGAGCTTCAGGGGGTAGCGGAGTTCATGATAAGCTCATGATACCATCTACATGTTTTGTTAGTCTATAAAGTGCTACCAGACCATTTGTTGTTTTTTTAAAGTTGTGATTGAAAGGCAAACAATGTGAATTGCACAAATCCAGTTGATGTTAGTAGTGAAGGAGTCATTCAGAAAAATGTCAGTACGGATCAGTCTGAATGATCTGAAAAAAACTCTTGTATTATGGGTCTGACTTTTAGTAACTAACTTTTTAATTAACCTGGCTTCTAATTCTGTACCCACAATCAACTGTAGGCACAAACAGCATTTATGTGTCTGAACAGATGATTTGCAGTTGTGAGGTTTGAATTCTATTTGCCTCTGGAATTTTTGCAGTTTGTCAGCAAATAACTCAATTTCAGACTGCCAGCTTTCTCCTTGCTTTGGAGGCTATGAAACTTTGAGCCAGCAACAGATTGGAAAGGTGAAATTTTCCCTTGTGCAAGGCTATAGGCACAATTTAAGCCTAATGAGGACTTGACCCTGCAACATGCCAAGTTTTTTCAGCTCCAGCTAGGATGCAATGGTTTTGAGGATTGGGCTTTAATCCTTTAATGTGGGGGTTATGTAGTTACCAAGCCATCTACAACTTTGGGACTACTGTACTGGAATGAGACAGATTTATGCCACTTGTGGTGATCACTCTAATGCCAATGGAAGTAAGTAGAAAAGTAAAATCCTTTAGCATGTAGGAACTACCTAGCAGCATCCATATAGTAATTTCTAACCCTAGGGTATGTCAAGTGTCCCCAGAAGTTTCTACTGCTACATTTTATGCATAGGTTTCTTCCAGCCTAATTTTCTCAATTTTTGGTGCAAAACAAGGAAGATGAAAGAACATGAGAATCACCCTACATCATTTAATATAAAATACTATAATTGTATGCAATACAGTCAAAGGATTTTGAGGGCTTCATATCAGAGAGACTTGTTTAAGAGGGTTGACTTTTTGAGTTTTATTTGACCTTGCCGTGGAAAGTTCTGTAGCACTAACTATTACTGTGTTCTGCTATTTGCAACAACAGTGTGCATGTCATCTGGTGTATTTCTTAAAATTTCCATATTGTTATATTGTTGTTTCACAATTCTGTATTTTTTGAGAGATGTTAATTTTAGCCTATAGCAATCGAATAGGAATACATTTAAAAAAAAACCAAACTTGTTTCTAGGCTCGATCCTGCACCATTGAAGTCAGTGGGAACAGCTTCCAAACATATTGCAGGAAAATGATAAAAAGATTTCTGTAATTCCTGACTGCATAATTACTTTCTGAATTATATTATTTACATGAGGAGAGAGAGCTTGGCCTAGAAAAGCTACAAAAGACTGAGTCTCTAGCATTAGTCACTGAATTCAGTGAATTTTTAAAATACTGTAAAGGGATAAAGCATTTTTTACATAAACAGAATAGCTGTTGACATTAGACCATTTAGACTTTTATTACACTGTCACACTACACTTTTGTGAGAATTTGGTTTTTTTTATAAAACACTTTTATTTTGTGGAAAAAACCACTAATTGCAATGATTTAAGACAAAAATGAAGGTAAGTACACTATGAAGCCCTGTGAACTATGTCATAACAATACATTTTATATTTGGCTTCGAATATGAATAAAAACCTTTTCGTTTTTCTCAAAATTAAATAAAAAACCTGGCAACATAGCTTAAAAAGTCCATCTTTTTAAAATGCCAGCTGAGAAGAAGAAATAGCTATTGTTTTTAATGCAAACTGGAAATAAATTAATGTGTATTAAGCAGTCAAATCAC
Organism: Pelochelys cantorii; assembly: GCA_032595735.1. Classification (NCBI taxonomy): domain Eukaryota; kingdom Metazoa; phylum Chordata; order Testudines; family Trionychidae; genus Pelochelys; species Pelochelys cantorii. Next base: position 304,743,115 of record CM064326.1, on the reverse strand, counting down.
ATTAAATCAGAACAAAACAAAACAATCCTAGAGTTTAACTTGAAATATTTTACTCCCAGGAGCTTGAGAACTAGCTCTTGCTGATCAGACTGATAAGCAAAAAATAAATGATATCTTCTTAAGTATGCCACATGCTTTGACTAATTGTTAAATAAGCAGAGTACGGTTATACTGCAGAGATGTACAGCCATAAGTCAATACTCCATTCATCAGACTAATCAGGAAAGTGATGTATCAACAGAACAAGCTTTTGTAAAACCAGATTAACTGAAAGATAAGGAAAGAAATCAGGTGTAAACATACCTGCCTTCTTTGTCATGCTTATTTCCCCCTTTGGCGATACACAAATGGGTAAACTGGCTAAACCCAAAACCAAGGAACCAAGGCCTGAAATTCTTAGGCAACATGTTTAATTTAAAAAAAAATCAAATAACATTTAAGAATCTTAAAAACAGATTCCTTAAAACACAGATACAATAATACATCTGAATAAGTGAAACTTTGAAAGGAAAAACTAATCTAGCAATCCTTAGAAAACTCTTACCACTCTCAGCTTTTTGCCATAAACCATAATTGCTGTAATTTGTTCTTGAAATTCTACTGGTAGTTAAATATTTGAAAGCTTTTCAGCTTAGTATGGGAGACGCACATAAACTGAAGTGACATGTTTACCCTGCTTAATGACAGAATGTAACCACAAGATTATAATTTATCATCTTCTGTTGCTTACATATGGTCACTTGATGGTGATCTAAACTGTGAAAACTTTAAGCTGGTTAAAACAGAGGTTTGGTTTGTTTATATATATTTGATCTATTAAGAGTTTATATGTTTACATATGCATATGGCAATCTCTGCTCTCTTTCTTTGTGTATATTACATACAGTTGCTGTATTTAACTCTGAAACTTTATTCCTAGTATCTCTTGTAGCTCTGTTATGTATTGATTTTTTTAATTTAAATTGTCTTAAGTATTTATATTCAGGAAGGTTAGTGTATTGTGGATTGTGTAACTGAAGATGTAAGTTATAAAGACAGCGTGCATTATGAGCGCCTGTAATGTGAATTTTTTTGTTCTCTATTAATAATGACCAAAGCCCTGAAGTCGAGATGAATTCTTTGGTCATCCAGGCTTTGTCACCTCTCTTGAGGGTTTCTCCAAAGCAGAAATTACCTGTTGTAATAGTATCTGTGTGGCTTCCATAGAATGGCATGTTTACCAGTAGGCAGTGAGACAAGATTACTAAATTAATTTCAGTTAGGTTTGATTGCTACCCCTAAGATGAAACATTCAGTTATTTACCCATAACACTCACCTGATGCAGTTTAGCAGTACTAGTTCTATAAAGCAAGCTCTGGCACAACGAAAGAACAGTCTTTTAGCTCATGATACCATCTACATGTTTTGTTAGTCTATAAAGTGCTACCAGACCATTTGTTGTTATTTAAGTTTATAACTAATCAAATAAGTCCAATCATTCAAATTTAATGTAATACGACTTTGTAGTATAGCCTTTTTTCTTAGCAATTTTGGTAGAGTGAATGTAAAAAGTAAGGGCAAATGAGAAACAGTGTTGACAGTTTAGGGCCCAGTCCTGAATGATACTGTGTGCCTAACTTTTATTGATGCCCGTGGGAATTGGAGCACCGATTGCTTACTAAAGTGGCCCTCGAGAGCAATCGTTTCCTGCATAATGTGGAATGAAAGATGCTGGCATTCAGAGATTTCAGTCTGAATTACATTATGCTGTTGCTGGATCAGGTTTAAAAAAAAAAACTCTTGGAAGGCATATGATTTAAAAAAAAATACTCAAGTTGATAAATTCATTGGGGAACATCAGGATGCTATAGTATGTGTAAGGGACATAGATTTCACTAATTTTTCATGTTTTACACTTCTGTTGCCCAATTACTTAGCTTGGTGAGATCTTTTTGAAGCTCTTCACAGTCTGCTTTGGTTTTAACTATCTTGAGCAGTTTTGCAGATGATACCAAACTGCTCAAGATAGTTAAGACCAAAGCAGACTGTGAAGAGCTTAAAAAAAATCTCACCAAACTAAGTGATTGGGCAACAAAATGCAAATGAAATTTAAAGTAATGCAAATTGGAAAAAATAATCCCAACTATACATACAATATGAAATTTAACTACAACTACTCGAGAGAGATGTTGGAGTCATTGTGGATAGTTCTCTGAAAACATCCACTCAGTGTGCAGCAGCAGTCAAAAAAGCAAATAGAATGTTAGGAATTATTAAAAAAGGGATAGAGAATAAGACAGAGAATATCTTATTGCCTCTATATAAAACCATGGTATGCCCACATCTTGAATACTGCGTACAGATGTGGTTGCCTCATCTCAAAAAAAGATATATAGGCATTGAAAAGGTTCAGGAAAGGGCAACAAAAATCATTAGGGGTTTGGAATGGGTTCCACATGAAGAGAGATTTAAAAGACTTGGACTTTTCAGCTTAGAAAAGAGGACACTAAGGAGAGATATGATAGAAGTCTATAAAATGATGACTGGTGTGTAAAAAGTGAATAAGGAAAAGTTATTTACTTATTCCCACAATATAAGAACTTGGGGTCACCAAATGAAATTACTAGGCAGCAGGTTTAAAACAAAGAAAAGGAAATTTTTCTTCACTCAGCACACAGTCAGCCTGTGGAACTCCTTGCCAGAGGATGTGGTGAAGACTAGGACTTGAACAGGGCTCAAAAAAGAGCTAGATAAATTCATGGAGGTTAGGTTCATCTATGGCCATTAGCCAGGATGGGTAGGAATAGTGTCCCTAGCCTCTGTTTGTCTGGAAATGGGTGACAGGAGAGGGATCATGTGAGGATTACTTGTTGTGTTCCCTTCCTCTGGGGCATCTGGCATTGGCTACTGTTGGCAGACAGGATACTGGGCTAGATGGACCTTTGGCCTGACCCAATATGGCTGTTCTTATGTTCTTATCCTCTAAACTAATTTATACCCCATGTAAGAATTACATTTATGTTTAAGTTAAAGTTGAAAATTGTCTATTTTTCTCTTCCATATTTTCTACACCAAGAAGGTGATATTTCTAAGGCAAAAAAGCACTTAGATGCCTGGCTTTCACCTAACTCTTCTTTGCACCTAGAAAATCAGCCTCTGACTGATGAAAGAGTCTGAATTGTGTTTAAAAAATGGGGAGAGGGATAAAGTAAAGGAATACTGCAAATAAGTTACTAGATTTATAACTGGGAGAACTTCTTAAAAGGGAAATTAAATTAATGCCTGTGACACTTAACGTTCAGGTCATATCAATTTGGATAGTATTTGTGACACAATTTTTACATATAAAAACTTTTATGTTTTAGCTGAAACAGGATACATGGGTTTCTCATTAATGTAAAGCATGCACACCGTCTCTTATATTTTTTCTTGAGTATAAGAAATATATTTTCCAGTACAATGACTTTCTCCATTTCTTATTGTTTGTACTATGATGTCCCTTTAACAGAATTCTAGATTACTGGTGAGATATTGAAAACAAATTCACATTTCCATATGATTATTTTGCAGAAAGGTCCCATGGTTAGTGACCTGGCCTAAGGCTCTGGAGATCTGGTTCAATCCCTTGCCCATTTTTGTTCAGCTGTGGACTCTCTCCAATTTGTCCTTCCTAAGGGAAATACTTTGAATTTATCAATAGTTTCATCTTGTTGATTTCAGACTGGTTCTCCAGTTTGTCAAGGTTGTTTTGAATTCTAATCTTGTCCTGCAGAGTACGTGTAGTCCCTCCCAGCTTGGTGTCATCTGAAAATTTTATAAACTTATTCTCTAACCATTAACCAAGTCATTAGTGAAAATATTGAATAGTACCAGCCCCAGAATGAACTCCTGCAGGATCACTTTTGATAAGCGCTCCCAGTTTGACAGCAAACCATTGATAATTACTGTTTGAGTCTTTCTACCAATTGTTCACCGAGCAGATAGTAATTTCATCTAGACCACTTTTCCCAAGTTTGTTTGAGAATGTCAGGGGGGACTGTGTCAAAAGTCTTACTAAATTAGTAAAAAGGAAAGCTGTTGGAAACCTTTTGATTAGGGTTGCCAGGTGTCTGGTATTGACCCGGACAGTCTGGTATTTTTGCCTCCTGTCCAGGAAAAAAAATTCAGAAAATACTGGACACCTAAAATGTCCGGTATTTTCTGATTTCTCCCCCCCCAGCCAGGAGGCGAAAATCCCGGGAGCTTACCTGTTTCTGCAGGGGAGCTGTCCAGCCTGGAGCAGGGAGACAAGATGGCGAATGGCCGCCGGCAGTCTGTTAGGGCCAAAAAGCCTCAAAAGCGTTTCTTAACGGGGCCACGCTGTTTTAAAAAAATTTTTTTTTTTTTTTTTTTTTTTTTTTCTCCCTTTTTTTTTCTCAACAGAATTTTTTCCCCAATTTTTTTTGGGGGGTGGGTGTTCAATATTTTTGGTAAACCATCTAGCAACCCTAATTTTGATAGATATTAAAGTTAATCTGTTTGCTGATAGCATTTGTCACAAAAATGGTGGGAAAATAAATATTGTTTGGAGGATAAACATAGTAAGTAATTTTCTCTGCAGACAAAACAATTGTTTAACAGCATATGTTTTAACTTGGTTATGACCAAACCAGGACATAATCAGTTTTGCTCAGCCAGACCAATATGTGTAAGAACTGGGCTCAACCACAAATGTGTTTAACCATTGTTAAACTAAGTTGTGTATATGCAGCCAAATGTGTCATAATAGCAGATAAGCTCAAAGGCTTTGTGTTTCTCAGTAGAGTTCTGTTCCATATCAGTTTTTATGCCATATTTATCACTGTAGTATCTGAATACCTAGCAACTTAAGAGAAACTGTAGATATGACCTGACAAACACAAACCAGAGTATGAACCAGTATTTTATGTTGCTTACTTTGGAACAGATTCTTTTACATCCATACAATTCCATTTAAGTCAGTTGGGGCGCCTGGATGTTATAAAGGATTGAATTTGGCTGTTTATTATAATGCAAGAGGTCTACTGTAATGACATATGTGGTTTCTGTGGAAGGAAATCTTGTTCTCTGTGGAATACAGTTACAGAAATCTATAGCAACACCTGCCTTTTTGCAACTCTCCTTGCTCCAACATGGGTTAGTGAGAGAGTCAGCCTCTTGGTAATTGAACTAGGGTCTGTCTTGTAGCAGCAGGTATTGCTATGATTATAGAAGAATCCATTGTGTCCAAAGTATAGTATTAACAAAATCGCAGCTGCTCCATTACCTTGTACAAATATTTGGCACAGGAATTTTGTTATTTACTAAGTCTGAGTATTTCATAATTATTAAACAACCAGTGAAAGAGAAAAAATAACTGACAGAGGTACTTGGTATTGGGTCTGTAGAGTTTAGCATTAGACAGGACAAAGGCTGGAGTTTGTCATTTTCTGAGTCTATGTTTTTCATCAGCTTGTTGTTTATTAAAAGTCCTGGTGCCTGATGTGTAACTAGGGAAATAAGGGGCACACAGTTTTGTGAAGGTCCTTTCAAATGTATTTTTCAGTGTTTTAAACTATAAAATTACTTTTTGTGGATAAATGCACTCTACATTTCTCAGCAGGTATGCTTATCTTATTGAAAGATGAATTTAAGTATTTGTAAATGCTGTAATATAATATTCATGGAAAGCCTGATCTGCATCTAAATTTAAATTGTGATTAAAATAAGGATTAATTGTATTTAAAATCTACATACAAATCCAAAACCCATGAGAAAATTTTATAAGTGCTATTTTTCTTTTACTAATTTTTTCCTTAAAATTTTCCAACATCATTTTTTAAAACCCCTTTTGTGTTAGATACTTGATACTTTCTATAACAATTGTTTTGAGGCTAACATTTTCCATAGGAGGCCTCATCCCTAAAATGAAGGTTTTAAGGTGATATTTGAGTGAATAGAGTTCAGATATTTTTGTATTAGAATAAGGTGGAAAGTTAATCTATTTCCTGTTCTAACCAGTGCCTTTCTTTCACGAGTGGGTTTTGAAAAGCTAAGCAGCAACAATAAGGTGGCCTCATTGCACAACTTCACTACAGTGTAAAGTGCTCCTTTCCAAGAGGTGAAGCTTTCTCGGAGCTGGCTAGAGACGGTGATGAATTCCCATGGGAACCAAGGACCATCACAAATGTCACTATCCTGTGCTTTAAATGCAAGGCACATTGCTTTTTGTCCTTGCCTTTATGAACATATAACAACATGCATGTGTGTATAAGCATGCATGCACATGTCACATGGTAGATAGTGAGGAGCATCTTGTGGAGCTGCTGGGAATCACAGCAACTGCAAGTATATAGGGTAAGGATGGTGATACACTAGAGCAGTTTGTCACCCAGATGGAACCAACCAGAGAGAACTTCAACTGGATCATCAGGGCAGCCACAGAGGCTTTATTGCCAGAACCACCCGAGAAGGGTGGCTAAATCAGAGGGTGACATTAGGGTGCCAACAATGGAAATATCTGGGTAGGTTTACTTAAAGACCTGAAAAATAATACATACAGTGAGACCCAAACCTGAAAGGGTACTCAGTACCTTCTTCTTAATACCCATTCAAGCAGAGAACTGAGGGGTGTTAAGTATCCTGTGGCACTGGGTAGGTAACTGTAGTAAGAAATAGGGATTGCTTTTTTCTACAGAGCTCTGTCTGTGCAGTGCAACTGGTATAATTCTTGCTCCTCAGTCAGTAATAATAGGTACCTAACATAGGCCATTAAAGTATGCAGTTCCTTATGTTTCCCTCCCCTCCAGAAGGGAAAATGTGCAGTGATGGATTGAATCACAGAAATCCCCCTAGGGTTATCCCCTGATGTGCTGATTATGCTACTGACGCCCACTTGTTTGCTCTTTAGGGATTCCTACCACCCTTTTCTTTGGTCTCTGTCCTCCCCTTCTTCCGACAAGGCACAGAACTGGGTTTATTGCTCCCCTGCAGAGCAACACAGACACTGAACCAGTTAAACTCTGAGGATATGTCTACACTACTTCAGAAGTTTTTTTCGGAAAAAGGCCGTTTTTCTGAAAAAACGTCAATTACGTCCACACTGCAATTTGCGTTCTTTCAAAAGGAAATTGAAAGAAAAGAGGGGTTTTTCTGGCATTGGTAAATCTTTCTACAAGGAAGAAGCCTTTTTCCAAAAGAGCTTTTTCAGAAAAAGGTGTGTGTGGACGGGGAAGAGGGAGTTCTTTCGCAAGAAGAGGAAAGAAGAAAAAGCACAGGTGCCCTGATGGCCGCTCCATTCCTAGAAATCAGAGCTTACATGCGAGAGAGTGTCTATTCAGTGTGGATGCTATCTTTCGAAAAAGCAAATTGCTTTTTCAATGCGCTTTGGCAGTGTGGACGCTCTATTTTGGAAGACGTTTTTTCAGAAGATCTCTTCCGGAAAAGCTTCTTCCGAAAGAAGCCTGTAGTCTAGACACAGCCTGAGAGGAGTCAGCTCTAATGACTCAGCACCCGTATTACTCTCTAAAAGTTTTATAAGAGAAAGCTTATAAGCAGTCTACCCTCCTAAGATTTTCCATCCGTGAGTGGAGTGAGTTTTGTCTTATGCATCCATATTGGGGTCATGTGTGCTTCTTCAGATGTGTGCCACTCTGGTACCCATCAACTACTAACACATATCTTTTATATATTTTTTAAATGTATAAGAAGAAAGAATTATATGATCTGAAGAGAAACGAGGGATGATTAACAACTTTATTTATTTGATTTCATATTATTTAAAGTTAATACTGCAAAATTTTCATTAGCCATGAAGGAAACTAGATGTCTGCCAAACAATGGGAATTACAAATGTGTTCTGTCTGACGTGTCAATTATATTGAGTTTCCTGATAACGTGACTCTAAATCCTACAACTGGAAACACATTGGGCTTCACTTTCAGCATCAAAGAAGCTGTTATTATGAATAAAGGGAGATACTCCAGCTATTGTTCTCCTGAGCAGTTCATTGCTTGACATGCGTGTTTGTTTACTGCCCTTAAGAATCTGCCTGCCTCCATACACCCCCCCCACACACTACTACATATCTCCCTTTCTCTCACACAACAAACACACACACACGTACACACACACATAAACCTTCATTCATTAAATTTTGTGCTGGGGATTGAGTATGCATCTCTGAGTCACATGTTTCAGTGATTATAGTTGATTTTGTAAGCAAGTAGTTTTTTAAACTTGGGGATACACAAGATAAATCAGGCTGCTGAGAGAGGATACAGTAGTCTTGAAAAGTTGGGAGTCACTGATCTAATAATAGTCCTTCTTGGGCTCTTGAATTTGTGAATTACATGCTTGATGGTTTGTATGCTGATTTTTTTTCAGCTATTGTATCTTCGACAGCCCTTGTATCAATTATAATTGCCTTGCTCTATACTATGTCTTCCTCATGTTGTGATGAGTCAGTAGATTATGAGTTAAAAGTATATTCAGAAAATATAATATTTGTTTTAGATCTTTGTAACTTTTGGATATTTTGAAAATGTTGCATTGAAAGGGTTTAGGTTAAATATGAATTTTTAAAAATGTAAAGGCAGGCAATCTGTCTAATTAAAACTAATTAAAATGAATGAGCATACTGAGTTTGACATAATTGAAGAAATTCAGCCATTGTAGTAGAACCAGTTCATGAATTAAAAATGGTTAATTACGGCAAAGAAAATAGGGAAACTCAAACCACAGTGACTTTGAGCACGAGTGGTGATGTTATGCTTAAACGAAGCACACAAGATCTTTTATGGGGGAAAAGGCAGTACGCCGCATTTATTGAGAATACAACAGTTGCATATGCTTTTCAATCACACACACAAAACATCATGCATACATCGTCCTGCCAAATGATATCATAGTTACCAGTCCAGAGTCTGTGTCAATCTAGTGGCCAGCTAGATCGAACACAGGGGGGAGCAGGGCCTTTGTCGGTCACGATCCGATGCTCCTCTCGGAACAGTGTCTTGGCAAGACGAAACCCAAAGTTCCATAGCAAAACACCCTGCTTTATATAATCCTTCTTCTCTGTTAGAATCCATAGATTCCGCTCTGTCAGTTTGTGACCGGAATGTTATCTTGTTGATATCAATCGTTCCCAAAACATCTCTCGAAGGTTCATCCTGTAATCAATCATCCTTTCAGGGTGCTTGCTCCGCTTTAAGGTCGTCAATCTGCCAATTACCCAGTCTTCTTGTGAGTAGGGTGTATACACTGGTGGTTATAGAGGGCTCCTCTGCTCTGGCCTTGCCCATACTTGCTCAACCCCGTTCTTTGGCCATCTGGTTCTAAAGCCATATAACTTTGCATCTTATCTTGACACATTCACACTCCTTACATACACAACTTTCCAAGGTTACAGATCTGCATGGCAAAGCAAAAGCGTTGTAAATTTGTAAATTAAACAATTAAGGCTTGGCCTTCAACAGTAGCAGAATTCCTCTAATCTTATTAACACAGCCACAATACTCAGAACTGTTTTTCTACTTTAGAACATTTACTAAACTTCAAAACGAAGAAAATAGACCTTCAACTGAAAGGACTTAATTTGTAAAATATTAAATGTATATTAATATATATATGCCTTATATTCCTATATTATTGCTACATTACTACTATATTATTATACCTAAAATAAGAAATATAAAAAGAATAAAACTTTCAATCCTAACAATGTCCTCATTGAAGTGCAAGTGATGACCCACCTGCTGAGGCCAGTTGACAGTGCCCCAGCTGGAGCAAAGGGGGCAGTTGCCAGCTGCCACGTTCCACCCGCCAGAGCTGGAACTGGGGCTGGTGAGGCTGCCCCAGGCCAGTAAGTACAGCTTCACTGTGCACGCCCTGGATCTAGCCAGCACAAAGGGGGCAGCCGCATGCTGCCACGTGGCTGGCCAGAACCCACCAGGCGGCCGCTGCCACCACCACCACTCACTTTCCGTTTCAGCAGGAAGGTGAGTGGTGGTGAGTGCAGCTGCGTGGCTCTGCAAATGTGGTGGGTGGGCCCAAAACTTCTTCTGCGCAGGCGCACAGCTTAGAGGGAATGCTGCTTATAAGGTCCGTTCACTTTATTAATGAAAGAGAGGTATGCACAGTGGTAACTCCCCCTTCTCCCTCCTCCCCCCAAGTAACAATTATACTGGACTTGATAATAAACAAAAGTGTTTTATTGAGTAAAAAAGTAGAGTTTAAGTGGTTGCCAGTGAAAGCAGATCAAAATAAGTCACTAAATTAAAATGAACAAAAACACTTAGTTCTAATCTACTAAGAAACCTGTTATGTGCACATTCTTGCCCTAAACAGCTGTTCTTATCTCAGATAAAGAGCAAGTCAGAGGTGATCTTTACTCTTCCTGGGTCTACAGCTTCTTCAAACTTCTTTGTATCCCCATGGCGTGGGCTAGGCAGTTTCAAAATCTAGCTGAACACAAAAGACTGATTGCTTAAATAGATTTCCTCCCCCCCCCCCATAGTGAGAATCCTTTGTTTGGCACCCCCTATTCCCATGGAAAAATGCCAGATTCAAAATGGATTCCAGTACCAGCTAGCATGGTCATATGACCTCTTAGGACTAACCACAGTTTGTGTTTACAGGGCAAACATGACCATCCACAGCTCTTTTGTTTGAATACTGAGTCGTTAGGTACCTGAAGTATCACTAACAGCCCTCATTAGCACATTTAGGACTATAAACAGATTCACATTTCATATTTCTAACTTCACATTCAAGACTGATTCATGCACAGAAATAGGATGTACAAATTCAGCAGATGTAAATAATAAAATTGATAGGCTACATAGTCTGTTTTGCATAAAGCATCTTTGAGTTATGCACATTCATATTCATAAACCAATTCTCATAAAGCATGGAGAGGGCCCATGACAGTGGGAATGCCCAAATCCTTCTGCAAGTAATGGGGATTTGTGCTAGGGATGTTAGCGTGTAATTGAATAGTTGTGTAATTGCATCAAAGTTTAGCGGTTACACGACTATTTCATAGTTCCCAGGGGCAAGGCCGGCAGCCAGTGCGGTCCTACACCACTCACAGGGTGGCAGGCGGGGATCTGGTCCATGAGGGGAGCTGGTTTAAAAATAACCGCAGTGCAGGGGGGCAACAGACTTTGTCCATGGGGAGCTTGGGCCCATCATGGAAAAGACTGCTCCGTGGCATCCTCCCCTGTCCTCCCTCCCCCCGCACTGCAGTGCCTGCAGTCATCTACACGTTGTTATCCCTAGTTTATGCAAGTGCATATGTTCTGTTCATGCTGATAGTCTGCTACCACTCTTGCAACTAATATCCATCTTAATCACTGTTATATAGTGCATGGAAAGAGCTGGTGCTCTAGGACTCTTGCCCAGGCTGTCAGATCAAAGAGCTGTCCAGCAACTACTTGTAAACAGACTATGCAGGAAAATGGCTCCTAACTATGACAGCAGGGATGACTGTGATACGGCCACCACCATAATGGTGGTTATTGTGCCTCACACTGGACTTTTCAGTGCACCTGTACGGGAACAAACAGCCACACACCTGTCCATTGGTGTTAGATGTATATTGTGTTTCCAGAATGCTTACACACTGTGATAACTGTTCGTAAATTGTGGTCATGGTCCCATAAAAGGCAGGTGAATGGGGATATCTTGTCTGCCCTGTGTGATATCCTTATTCCCTGTAACAGCAGATTTAGAAGAACTCAAGGGTTAGGTCTTTGTCTAGTTTGATAACCAGAGCAGAGTGAATAACAGATGATTTTTTGGGGGGCAGGGGGTGTTCACTGGCCATTCTGAAAATTTTAAAAAAATTATTTTGGGTTGATCTGAAACAGGGACGTTAAGTAACGGTTAACTGGCTAATCAAGTAGTCAATGGAATTTCTACTACTCGATTAGTCAATAAGGGGGGGGGCACTCGCTACCATCATTGCAGCTCTATATTTTAAATGTATTAAGAGCTGCCAGGCTCTTATTATATTTGAAGTGCAGAGCCGTAGCAGAGTTAGCTCCTGGTGCCAGTGCAAGCCAGGACTGAGCAGTTCAGGCTCACGCCAGCTCCTGGACCGCTGCAACTCTGCCTCCCCACACCACGGAGATGGTGCTGGGGGGAACCAGCTTTTAAGTCACTCTCCCCAGCACCGGCTCCTGCTCCCCCCCCCCCCCTTGTTGCTTCTCATACAGAGGCAGTGCCGGGGGTGGGAGGAGAAGCAAGTAGTTGAGTAGTCAGTCTCCTACCCGATATAGTTGACTATTCAACTGGTTGCTTACATCCCTAATCTGAAAACAAAAATGTTCAAAAATTTTGGTGCATGAGTAAGTCTGAAAAAAGTTTCAGGACAAATGAAACATTTAGTTCAATCCCAAGCAAAACATTTCTGTTTTGTTTTTGAATATTTTTAAACTTAAAAATATGAATTTAAATCAAAGCTGTTTCAAATTGAAAACTTGGAACACTTAAATATTTGGAAAATTTTAATTTTTTTTCCCGACCAAAACCATTTTTAGCAAAACCCATATGAACTCAATTTAGTGTTTTGTATCACTGAATCAGTATTTTATGCCAAAAAAATTTTGATCTAAAAACTTCACCCAGCTCTACTGTTAGTACAGTTCTGAGGCTTAAGTGAAGTTAGCTTCACTGCTCCAACAATGCATTCCTTTTGGCAGGTATGGAATGTGCAGTGATGTTCCCTCAGGCTGACCACATCTTTTTTTTCCCTTGCCTTGCTTTGCCTTTTTTCCACCAATTAGAGAGAGCAAGGCTATTGAGCTCATAGGTGTTGCAGAACTGGTTTTGCAACCCTGTGCTAATTGTAGAACAGCATTTAATTCTTTCCCTTTTGGGACTCTTGCCTGAAGTCAAGGAACATCTGAAGAACCTTGAGAGAAGCACAGGGAAAAGGCATCTTGTATCAGCATTGAATTGAGTGTTAGTGAGGGAAAAGAGGCTTTGTGTTGCTCAAAGGAGCATTTTTGTATTAATTGCCTTTATGTGGAAAAAAGGAAAAATTTATTGGAAAAGGATTTTGACTCATTTTGTTTGGTTGTGCAAAATTTTTTTTTAGTTTTTAATAGAGAGTCTATGATACTGAAGGAACAAGAGACATAGTAATTTTGTCAGTAGACTTCAGAAGACTTTTGTCAGGATTGTCTCCAACTGTCTTGTTAAATGCTTAACTCTGATCTTGCAGTGACTCTTGAGCCTGCATGAAGCCTCATTTACTTACAGAATCTGAGCCTTCGCTAGTGAGTAATAATTGTTTGAAGAGTGAATTAATCTAATTTCCAAGTGTTTATTAATTTATTCCTTAACCTAAGTGAGAGCAATAAAGTAAATGTTGGTAACTGAACAAACGGATGTCTCATCATAGGACAATATGAAGGGAGGAAGCTGTTTTCTCTTCATAATGAATTTTTTGTTGGTCTAATATGAAAAAAGACTCTAACAATGGCAAAAGAACTGGTTAGAAAAAAATGGGACAAATGTCTTTGACAATTAAAAACAGAAGGACACTCTTCTAACTACAGAAAAGTAGTTATAGGCTATAAGAAAACAAATGGTAGTGTAATGGAGTTGTGAAAAATTGGGTGGAAAAAAACCCATAACTTTGGTATAGAATCACATGATTTTGAGAGAGGACACAATCTTTGAATGATTATACATACTTGGAAAACTGGGTCATCTAAACACTGGAGACAGGAGATATTTTCCACAGCCAAATTATTTTGAAGGACAGGATGGCATTCAGTGGCCTATGAATTAGAATGGTTTCCGTCCATTTTCTTGTTGCTATATGTCCACATCATGTATGCAAACATTGACATTGTCACTCAGCAAATAAACTAAGGTTTGAATTGAAATGATAAATTAACCATTAATCCTCCTAAGAACAGGGTTAAGGCATGGCTGGGATAGCATGGGAAAAGCTTTCCTTGCAGGATTGGATAAACAGAGCACTTCAGTTTCCTTAGCTGTTAGTTTGACTCTTTTACAAGTAATAAATCAATGTCTGAAAATTGTACCTGGGTGAATCCTTGCAATAGCCTCCATGATTAATTAGTTCTGAACCATAACAAAGTGACAGTGGCTGCAAGGTTTTTTACTAGACTTTTCATGGAAGGGATCTGGTTCCCATTGGTAATCAGACATTTTGTTGGTGGTCAAATGACACTTCTTAGGGTGCAGACAGATGTCTGGATGGCTTGCAGAACGAGGCTGATGCTTTCAGGCTGTTAGCCACTGGGAAATACTACACACAACCTTTTAGAATGTGTTGGCATCTCTTTTACATACCATGTACGCCAGTCTTTGAGAGTTTTCCTTAAGGTTTCATTCTGCAGCTGCTTACCCTTGGAATCTCCTCTCAGCTCTTGCCCTTCTTTCTCTGTGCTTTCCTGTCATTGCTGTATGTGGAACATATTGCCCAAAAAGCTGCTGTAAACAAGCATATCTGGAGAGATCAGATATGCTGATTAGCTTCTTCAGTCATCTTAGTGTTAGGGTTGTGATTTTTCTGAGGTTAGAAAAACCTGGCCTGTCTCTTTTGTTGGGAAAGAAAACCACTTGGGACATTTTTTTTAAAAAGGAAACATTTTATTAAATGAAATGTTAAAATTCAGTGTGAGTAACTAATAAACATACTTATTCCTCAAATAAAAAGTCACCTATTATCCAAAATTGGAAAGCTTTTTCAAGATACCACCTGTTCTTCACTCTCTTCAACACCCAGTGACAGCTGACTCCATTCATTAGCACATTCCCTCTTCAATCACCCCATTACTCCATCAATTCCCTATTACCTCTAGGAATCTAGATAATTTTCTAGCTTTCTTATAGTTTGCCAATGGACCAGGTTCTTGTTCTCATCATTTTATGTGATGGGATACACTAATCATTTGTGCAGGAGGCCAGATTACAAGCCTGGTGATTCTGTCTTAGAAGGCAGGGGGTTAAGATTGGAAATGAGGTAAGATTCTGACCTGGACCCGCAACAGGCACAGACCTAAAGGGGGAAGGCAGGTGAATTGAAGCCATCTGAATGTGCCCATTTTGTCTTGAGCTGTTCTGTGGCTCCTGGTATGATTTAGATAGCCCTATAAGGGTGTGTTTTTTGCCATAAAACTTACACACAACTATTTTCATTAATGCCTCCTCTTCCACATACAAAAAGCTACCACTCAAATTGGGAGGTGCATTCAACCTGTCAAGCTGGCATAGTTGGAGGTACAGTCTAGAAACCCAGGTTCTGTTTTCACTTAGGCTGGAAATATGCCCACTTTGCATAAGGTATGTCATTAGAGTGCTGGTAGTTCTACAAGCCCTTTTCACAAATGCCCCATGATTCATTGGTAAATATTCATAAAGTGTCTCAGCTTACTGCAGCAGAAAGAACCATGGGATATAGCAACACTGGACTTTAGCAACAGGGAGAAGGATACCATGTGAGCAGTAAGAATGTGAATGGTTAACCAGCTAACCACTAAGCATCACCCTTTATCAGGCGATGCTTACCAGTTATGGTTAACCCCCTGCCTGCCCCCATTTAATTGGTTAACCGGTTAAACCTAATGTTAACCAGTTTACTAATTAAACAGGATTTTACTAGGGATGTAAGAGTGTAACCGTTTGAACAATTAACTGATAAGCATCAGCTGAACGGATTCTATTACGATTACGTGCTGACTCCCAGCCCCAATTCCGGGAAATCAGCTGCACTTTGGGCTTTGCAGTAAAAGTTTTACACTGCAGAGACCGCAGTGAGTGTAACCGCTAAGATTTTTAACAGTTACACTAACCATTTTTAATATCCCTAGATTTTACATCCCTCGTGAGCGGTGTGACTGCTAACACCCAGGTTAGGCTAACCCCACTGCCCAGACCCAGGTGCCAAACACTCAGGCTAACTCCACAATAAATACATACTCTAAATAATGGCAGCCTTTTTGGGATGTTATTCTCATTCTAGCCTAACCTGGCACTACCCCATCTTCTTGCTTTGTGGGGTAAGGGATCCTCAGACTTCAGCCTGATACTGTCTTGTTCAGTGTCTGTAATGGGGGATGACAACTCTGGAAGAAAAGGATTTTAGAAGCTCTTTACATGGTTCAGGCTCTTTTTACTGAGGGATACTAACATACTGAACTTCCTTTTAAACTCTCTCTAGATTTTTATTCACAAATTGAAATTAGATCCTAACATTTTAATAGAAATATCTTTCAGATATATTCATGGAAATGATTGTGGGACATGGTTCAAAATAAGGAAAATCTGCAGCAGTTCAACAAATACTTATTCAATTGTGTGTGGGTTTGGGGTTTTTTTTAAATAAAATGAAGTATTTCTCCCCACTTCTCTCCTCAGTCCTATCTGCCATATTTCAGAAAAGGAGAGAGGAATTTATTTACTGGTGTTTTTACCTGTTGCATGAAGAGAATAAACAAAAGTCCTGGTATTTAAGATGCTGTTCATTACAAGCATCATGGAGAATGTCCAAGACACGTAGAAATCTGTAGAAATATAAAGGGTATTTTCTATAATGCCTCTTCTGAATAAAACATTTTTATTGTGTTTCTTATTTGTATCAGTACTTTATATTCTCTTCTGCTGTTGTGCTCAATTACAGCATGAAAAAATGTTATCTCTGTGGGACCGAAAGCAGTGGGAGAATGATTTTATATTGCGAGGTACTTCAAGTGTGACACATTCAGTGTTAGTTACTGGCTGAGCAGCATGGAAAGAGCTAGCACAAGCACATTTAGAGTGATACAAAACATCTGAAATTTGGTGCATGGGACAGTGATTTTTGCTTGCCAGCACTATTCTTGCATTGATTGTTATGGTGAAGATTATTATGGTGAAGAAAACACCTATTGCCACCACATATTTCATGCTTGTTGCTTATTTGTTTAGTTAAGTAAAAGGAAGTACAATAGCAAAAATCATGGCACATCACAGTTAATGAGGAATTAGTTTCATTGCCCTATTTTTAATATTATATGGATGCAAAAGGGAAAAACAGGAAGACACATAACTGGGGTCAGGGTGAATTTGTATTTTTACAAATAACACCAAAAGGTTTTCCTAGCAATAGTTTTCAATTAATTTCAATGGTCACTATGTGTGCATAGTGAAACTTTGAGATATTTACACTGATTCCTAATCTCCTGGTTACTCCGCTAGCCTTACAGCATAAAAACAAAATGTAGGACATCTGAATTAGCATAAACAAAGTACGTTCATTACCGCCTTTCATGCTGTGCTTATCTTTTCTTTGTCTATTATTTATTCCTTTTTTCTCCTCTATGAGCAAACTTCATTGTCATATCTTCAGTCCATATTTTGTATGGCCTTATATATTATACCAGACAGTTTCTCAGCAGAGCTGAGTTTTTGCTTAATGCTCTTTGATTCCATGCTCTGGCCCTAGGCAAGTTTAGGGGTTTAGCTCGAGGGCATACTTGCACCAGCTAAGTGTGGTCTCCTAAACACTTGGGATAGATGTAGTGCATTGTGCTGTGACTTCTTCCCTGGCACACCTTCCTCCCCACAATCTTGGGTTTAGAAAGTGTAAGATTTTTACATCTGCGGGAGACACCCCCCCACTTCTCAGCAGGGTAATGCAGGAAATTTCTGTTGCTTCTCTGCATCCAGAAGATATGTCCTAACATCTCCTCTCTTTGTATCTCTCCCCGTCTCTGATAGCCTGGAGCTCCCGATCATGACTGTCCCCTCAGATGCAGTGCTCTTTTTTTTTCTTTCCTCCTCACCCAGGCTTGTTTTGTGCACTGAAATAGAGCAGAAAGAGGGATCTTAAACTCTTGAGTCATCAGTTCTTTCCCTCTGCATAACCCCCATTCCTAGGGCTGTAGAGAAAAGGTGGGATTTTTTTAAAGCTCCACAGACCCCTTTCACTGCAGTTGTGTATTTTGGGTGCATAGGAGGAGTGCACACATCCATTGCTGCACAGACTGCTCAGCTGCCTGTGCTGGGTCCAGGTATTGTGAGGGCTGCCTTCTGTTCAGAGGCAACATCTCTGCTTATCTGCTGCATCTGCTTATGGCCTGTATGCATTAACAGCTCAGGACAAGAGTAGTAGAAAACCAAAGTACTTCTGCTTGTTAGCATTTACGCGGGGCTGTGTGGGGGCTGAGGTTTAGGCACTCAGATACATGGCACAGCAGCATACATTGTATCTCTGTCTTAATGGCATATTACCTTAAACAAAATACTTTCTTCTAATATTTTAGTCATTCTGCTTCTCTCAAGGAAACAGAGCTTATTTTCCCAGACCTGATGACGGAAACCTTATAAATACAACTTTTGGGTCATATTCAAGTTTATGAATCATTTGAACTTTATAACGATTTCACACAGCTCTAATAGAGAGAGAACTATTTATTAACCACATAGAGAGAAGTGTCAGAGTTTTGAAGATCTGCTAGTTCAGAGGCTTCTGATTTTTTGCATATAGGATTTTTTGCACTATTGATTATCGATATAGAGGACATTCTTTGCAGAATAGCAGGAAAAACCTTGAAAGGAATCAAATATTATAGAGAACAATGCCAGAACTAGAACTGTGGCAGTGCTATACGCAAGCAATTGTCACGAGGGTTTGAGAGTGGCAGAGAGAGAGCATGATCTTTTCCATCAGGGGAATTAAGAGGGGTTTTTTCCCCCCAAAACCCAGCCACTCAACCCACAATAGGAGGGAAGAATTAATTAAAACTTTGCTGTGGAAACCAAACTCGTATAACTGACAAAAGCAAGAGTTTGCTGTTGTGAGAAGCTGTATTTATTTTGAAATTCAGACTCTACTGGGAATTTATCTGGGAATGGAGGGATAGGAATTGCAGCCAGCTATGATTTCTGTGGCTTGGAAAATGAAGATTAGGGGAAATAAATTGAAATAATTATTGAGTTTTTTATATAAGTTCTGTAAGAATTCTTTGTTTCAGAGCTCAAAGTTGAATGCAGGGAGATTTATAAGATTTCCCCAAAACAGGCGGAAGAAATTGAAGCAGATCCATGGTTATACACATTCTTTAACATTGTTGCAATAATGATTGCAGTAGTTTTTTTGTGAATTGAGTCTGCCTGTCTCTCCATTTCTCTCACTTTGAGGATGGACTTCTTAAGAGAGAGTCAAAAGAATTGAATTGATTCTGAAAAATGTGGAGTGCCTGCAGTTAATCTTAATCCCAATGTGTCAGTTCTAGCTTCTGGCTTCTGATACTTTATTTATTGGAATTTTGGCATGTCATGTTTGCAGATCCTCTCCAACACCTCTCCTAAATCATGATCATGAGTGTAAAATCCAACACCCCTGGTTGAGCACCCACTTTTCTTCCCCTACTTTCCTACTAGCTGTGAGACATCTTGATAACCAACTATACACTGTATGAACATCTCATCTTTTTAAATTTTATTTATTTCCTTGGCTTTATGTCTGCACACCAGAGAACATGTCTCACAACTGAAGTTTTTAACATTCTGCAGAGAAGGTAAGGAGAAATGGTTCCCTGCAAAGTGTGTTTACAATCCAAGCAGATCAGATATGAAAACAAGCAGGGATTGGGACATAAGAAAAGTGAGATGATGATGTGGTGGCGTTTGGCATATGTCTTGTTAATTCCATGGTATTTTTATTCTATTTTTTAGAGCTCCTCTACATTGTTGTTGCTGATAAACACTAGGTGCAGACTCACTTATGCCAGAACAGGAGTGTGTCTTGTTTCTGTTTAATTTAACCTGCTTTCAAAGTGGGCAGTCAAAGCATTCTTATTCTGGAAAAAGCTTGGCATGTTTAGCCTAGGAAAACGAAGGCTAAGAAGGGATAGGATTTCTCTCTATAAATACATTGGGGGGTAAAGAGCAGGGAGGGAGAAGAGCAATTTAAGTTACAGAGTAAAGAACAACAAAAAGGTATGAATAAATTTAGGTCGGAAATTAGAAGAGTGAGATTCTGGAACAACCTTGCAATAGTTCCAGAGTGGTGGGGATAAAAGAAAAAAATAGTTTTAAGATGGAGCATGGTA
Organism: Pelochelys cantorii; assembly: GCA_032595735.1. Taxonomy (NCBI): domain Eukaryota; kingdom Metazoa; phylum Chordata; order Testudines; family Trionychidae; genus Pelochelys; species Pelochelys cantorii. The sequence goes on along the minus strand of CM064326.1, from coordinate 304,723,063 downwards.
ATTTACAAACGAATTATATGACAAAGTTGCCTGTGCTAGCAGGGGCTGGGACCCGATGACCCAGTGGGCCCTTCCACTCCTAATTTTCTGTAAGGGTGTCCAGAGATGGAGTTAATCAGGAACCATTAATTAAGAACAGCTCTGCATGTAGACAACCCTTATATCAGATCATTATCCTCCTGAGAAGGAAATAGAACAAGTAGACCTAATGGAAAGAGGAGGAGGAATTGATGTGATGTGGGCATGGTTTTCTACATCATTGTGTCACAAAGCAATGAATTTTTAACTCGACCCTTGAAAACAGGTAGGTGAGAATGGCTCTTGGGAGACAGATCTAGACAGGGAGCTAGGAGGGAAGAAAGGGAAGGAAGTCTTAAGAACACTCAAGCTCTGGGGGAAAAGGGAAAATGTAGTGGAAGGTTTCTGTTGTGTTAATTGTTTTTGAGTTCCAATAAAGCCAACTCCTAGCAAGGTGTGGGTTTGGAAATGGAGCCTGTGCTCTGTGGAGGACAGGAAGGGATTCAGGTCATCTGTATGAAAGAAGGTGATACCACACAAGGGTGGATGAAAGGTATACTTCAAATAAAAACAAACTGAACTAACTTCTGGAATTACAGCAATTACACGAGTTTTTCCTTCTATGCTAATGCATCCCACAAGTTCAAACTGGTTCATTTGATATTGCACACAGTTTCTCTTAAATATTTTATTAACTATAGAATTTCCTGTCTGGGAAAAGTCTTCAAAACGTTTGCAGCATCTGTTGTGTTCATATTATTAGCATTAGTTGGTTTCAACTCCTGTAGTTGTTGTAAATAAGGAACAGTGGAAAATGCTGAATTCTGGGGGAGTGTGTGGGGAGGGGGAAGGGAAAAAACCTCTTTGGAATTCTTTGTGTGTAAAATGTCATAATAACTAAGTTCCATGAGATAACTTGGAAATTAATTCATATCCTCATAACGCTCAACATATTTCATATTAAGTAAGTTAGAAATAAACCACATTTATTTCATCATGTCACATTATATAAACATGTTTATAAGCCAAAGGTAAACTTCAGGGTTTAATCAACATGCCTTAATGTTTTGGTTTTTACTGTCTTAGTTGTATGAAAAATTAATGGTGTTTTGAAATGTTTTTAAAATACTTAATAGTTTTTTCACATTGGTAACTTCAGTGTAACAATATAACTAAGATGTTTCTGTGTTCTACAGTATTTTGGAAGTTTGCTTGTGATATTCTGTGTTGAACTGGCCTGTGGAGTTTGGACTTACGAGCAGGAAATTACGGTGAGTCAGAAAAGGAGGCTACATTATTAAATAGAAGAAAACAAAAGTTTTTCATTAGCTAACTACTCTCCAACTGCTGTCGTGTGCATCTTTGTTGGTTATGGCTTTCTGTCTGTCTAGTATTAACTTCAGGTTTTTGATGTGTGTTAATATGGGAAATTCTGGGAAAACAGTTCTTTCTAAAAAGGTCCACTCTGAATTTTTCTTCCTTTTGAGGAGAAAATTACCCTTAGGTCCTATTTAATTTATTACTTAGGCTAGTTCCCGCTAAAGTCAAGTGGGAGTTTTGACTCCATAAGTATTGCAGGTTTAGGTTCTGTTTTGAGGGGCTTTTGGGGTATGTGTGTCATTCAAGACTCTTTCACTTTGGCCAAATATTGCTGTGCTATATTTTAAACAGTGTATTCATTCCATAAATGACTTACTGCTTGCCAATGTCATTAGTATTTAAACTATAAATGCAAGTGTTTTACGTGAAACATGTCTCAGCTATAAAACAGATTTCTGTAAACTTCTAAGGAGGTTTTATCTCCAACTAGTATTTATAACTACACAAGCCTTTAGTTTTCAAACTGTAAGACTTGTATCCATTATGAAGGAAAATTTCTAAGTACTGAACAGAAAACAAACTAACAAATTTATCTTACTTGCTCCTATATCTTTTTATTTTGAGTTTGGTACCTATTTATGAGCAGAGTGACAAATATTTCTTTCAGGCTGCCAAGATATGCCCATGACGTTGGTCTTTTCAACAGCAGCCAGTATGTAGCATTTATGCTGCAGTAAAAAGGGAGGGAGCTCATTTGGTATTTGTACAATACTGGGACGAAAGGAATTTCTGGCAGATCTGCACTCTGAAATTATGTGGCAGCATTTTGTATCAGAACTCATTCCCTTGCTATACAGATTCCAGAGTGGTGTTATGCTCCTAATATAACACATTTAAAGATATCACTTTGCATAAATGTCAAGTTGCATTGGTATGGTACATTTTTAAATTGGGAAGGGAGATGATAGGTGTGACTCATCCTCTGGGCACAGCCCACTCTCTTCAGGGGGTCTTCCAGGGGCAACAGTTATAACTAACATGCATGGCTCAATAGGAGCCTTAGCAGTAGAAGCTGCCTGTAGGAGGCATTGAAAGGGAGCATTCTTCAAGTTCACAAGCTACACACTTCCCCCCAGCCAAAACCATCCATCTTTCAGGATACCTTAAATGGGCAATCCCCCCGATGGTTTGGGGTTGTAGGCACATTGGCCCATTGTGACTTCATCCCGCCAGGTAGATATTCTACTAGTGGGACACACAACACTGAGATACATTAGCAGAAATTAGCATTGCCTGGAGCTAGACCTCACTCTAACCTGTCTTATGGCATCAGTGACTTAAAAAACAAAAATGAGATCTATCAGCTTGTAGGGAATTTTGACAATATGCCTTGTCCCCTGCCCTGACCAGGCCAGAATGAATTGAAAGATTTCCCCACTCCAAGATCTTCCACAGCTGCCAGGGAAATTCCATAATGTGGATGGTTAGCATATGAATAAATAGAAATAAATATCTAATCTGAATGTTGGAACTGGTTAAAGGGAAGACTACAACAGGTCTTACAGAAAGGTGAAGTATCAGGCTGGAGGGAGGTTACTTCTAGTGGAGCTCCGTGAGGATCTGTCTTTGGACCACTTGTATTTAACATTTTTATTACTGACCTTGACAGAAAAAGTGAGTACGAGGCTACTAAAATTTGCAGATAACAAATTTGGGAGGGATTGCCAATATGGAAGAGGACCTCCATTTACCATCATTCTGTTGTTACTCATACTGGGATTGGCCAGGAACACCAATCTTCCAGGCCCTCTGCTCCCAAGTCCTGCTACTAACTGTCAGTCTTTGAGACTAAGTCCGGTGAAGCACAGCACTTCAGAACCCAGAAAGTTCTTCAGAATGGTTCTACAGTACCTATAGGTCACTTCCAGCGGCTGGCCCGTGCAAAGAATGCAGAGTATCCAGGCCCTTCAACTTTCACACTAGGTTCAGAGACTCTCTAGAACTTCTTGGGGGAGCCCTGCTTACCACATGGACTTCAATTTATAATGAAATCATAGGAGCCTTTGAGTTTTAGAAAATGTTAGAATTAGTATAGGGCTGTGTGTGCTACTGTAAAAGGTGTCAAGCACAACCTCTGTACTATTCCAGTTTGAGCCCCGTTCGGCACATATGTCTGCCACGAGGGTCCCTGTATAAAGTGCCATATGACTAATTTCTTCCATTCACAAGATTAAAAAGCCAGAACAGGTTCTCAGTGTACTTGAACCTCAGTCAAAGCTTGATACTCATTAGAAAAATAGTAACGTATTAATGCACGTAAAAACTAAACAGCAGACTGGAGGACCATAGAGAACTTTCATGCTCAGAAATCAAACCATACACTTAGTTTACCTACACCGTCTCTGGAGAGTGTCTCAAGGAATGAAGCCAGGCAAAAGATTTTCATGAACAGATGGTAATATGTACTACTAAATGATTTGGTTATAAGGGATATTAGTTAATATATATGCTCAAATGCTTAGTTTGACCTCTGGAATGTCAAGTGACAAAGGTATAGATTCTAAAATCCCTTCTTAGCTCATTAATAACTGCCTTATAAGTTGATTTTGTTTTACTTTTTAATTTCCTTCTTTTAAACTTTTTTGCATTAATTTGTATCTGCTTGTCATTGTCATCAAAAAAGTTAGAGAACTTGTATTGTGTGCATAACCTTGGACTAGATTCAACTAAAATAAGATAGTAAAAAAAAAGTAAAGATGTTAAGAAGTGGGTAATTAAGTAATCATGTACTCAATACAATTTGTATTGAGTACATGATTAGTTGATAAGGGGCTTCCCCCCACCTCTGTATCAGAGGCAGCAAGGGGGCAGTGGGAGCTATGGCTACATTTAAAAGGTAGAGTTGCAGCAGGGGAACTGGCACGAGCTGGGACTGCTGAGTAATAGTAAGAGCCAGGGTTCCCCGCTGTGGCTCTGCCTTTAAAATGTAGTAAGAGCCAGTCGGCTTTTACTACATTTTAAAAGCAGAGGGGTCAGGTCCCAGGCCGCTGCACCTCTGCCTCCTCTGCCTGGGCTCCGCCCCACCGTGGACACAGTGCTCGGGGAAGCTGGCTTCAGCACTGGCTCCTCCTCCTTCCCCTTTGCTGCCTTTGATACAAAATAATGTTGCTGTGTAGACGTACCCTTAGTCAAGATGGTCTAAATCTCTGACGGCCAAAAATTGGGACTGGATGACAGACTGATACAGAGACAGCAAGGGGTGGGGGGAAGCGAGTAGTTGAGTAGTGACTTGGCTACCTGATAAGCCTAGGCTTATCATGCAGTCAACTATTCAACTAGTTGCTTACGTCCCTTAAAAAAAAAAAGTCTATTAAGCGTGATCTGAGCTGCAGTGGTATCAAGTACTATCCAAAGAAAGCAACATTTCTAATTTAATACAAAGAAAACTGTGTTGAGTGCAGAAGTGAATTATTTATTCTAGTGACCAGCATAAATGTTTGAAGTATGAGCTGCGTCCCTGGGACATTCCTGCTTTTGTAACTGGCTGTTTTAGCACTCTGCTACTGAGATGTATTTTTAATATGGACATTTGCAAACCTCTTGAGAGCATAGCCTCTGAGAACAACAACAAAATAACAGCTAATAGAATCCTCAGTATGTCAAAGGCATTGTTGTATTTCTGAGACATTTGATTTGTGAAATAACATGTGAAGATAAGTTAATAAGGAGAAATGAGAGAAGCTGATTTCCTTATAGGTGGAAATTGAAGTTATAATAATCTAGATACAACATAAATATTATTAAATAAAACACCCTTTTTGGGTTTAGGTCATTCAGACAATGACTATTTCTTATTTTATGTTGTACAGCACCATGCACAGTGCTCTTCGGGAGCTACTATGGTATAAGGAGTAAATACTAGTTTAGACTATGTAAAATTTCACAGAAAACTGTTAGTGGAAGCACCCATTGAAAAAAGATAACTAAGACCTAGCAGTTACCATTAGGCTTTAGAATATTTGGATAATTTTTTTTCACAAAATGTGTGAAAACAAAGCAGACTTTAAAATTGTGAGTTGTTTAAATGCTGCTATTAAAACTCATGTGAACAAGTTAAAAACAGTATGTGTACCTGGAGGACTACATTACTCAACTTTTTGATTAGGCTAGTGCACAATAAAAGTGGTCCCACTGAAACAAAGTCAATTTCTAATCTTAACTCTGACTGTTTCATGTCAAATTTAAGAACCTTTATTTACCAGGAACATTCTGAGAATGAGTGTCTGGGTGTGAAATAGAAGAGAAAGCAAGACGTGCAATTATAATATTCAATTTTTTAGTTTTTTTTAAAAACACACTTTCCCAATAACTGTTTGAAAATAAAGCATTTCCAAAAAAATGGAAAAAAGGCTTTCTGAACAATGGCTACTTCCGTTACACACGTTAACATGGTTCCCCCTCTGAGACTTTTATCATGTATAAAGTTAATGTTCTTGAAGTGGAATGGACTCACACTTGTACCTTATGGACTTGATTCAAAAGTCTTTGAAGTCAATGGAATAAGAACATTAAAGTGGCCATATTGGGTGAGATCAATACTCCATCTAGCCCAGTATCCTGTCTTCTACAATGGTGCTAGATAATTCAAAGGGAACTAATAGAATAGGGTAATTTACTGAGTGATTCATTGCCTGCTGTCCAGTCCCAATTTTTGGCCGTCAGAGATTTAAACCATCTTGACTAAGGGTACATCTACACAGCAACATTATTTTGAAATAATTAGCATTATTTTGAAATAACTTAACTGCCTGCTATGTAGATGCAGACTATTTTGAAATAATGTTGAAATACTGTCAAGCTCGAGGCCTTCTTACTCTGACTCCTGTAACCCTCATTATACGAGGAGTAAGGGAAGTCGGAGGAAGAGTGCTCTATTTCTAAATAAGTGCTGTGTTAATGCTCCCAATTTAGAAACAAGCTATTTCAAAATAAGTTATGCAATTGACAAGTTAAGCCCTGCTGTATAGATGTACCCTATGAGTCTTTGATGGGTAAATTCATGGATGATAGGTCTAACTCACTTTTGTACCTGATTATATGTTTGGCTTTGGCAGCATTGAGTTTCACAGGTTGTCTGTGCATTGTGTGAAGAAGTACTTCCTTATGTTTGTTTTAAATCTTGCCTGTTGATTTCATAGGGCTCCACTGACTTCACTGGACTTTTGTGAGATACAAGTCAATAGTCATTTAATTGAAATTTACACATAACGCTTGGAAACGTTCTAACATTATTTCTATTTTATTGATATGTAGATCCTATATTGCTATTCTATCTATTAACAAGCAAATGATAAAACAGTATTTTTCTCAACATTTTTATTAATACAAATAAAGCTGTGTTTGTTTTAAATTAAGACATTTATTTTCCTTTTCTTTGCTGAGATGGTAAATCCAAAGTAACTTATTTTTAGAACCTCAGGATAGATGAAAGCATTGGTTCTATGAGTACAAGTTGATTGATTTATTAGAGAATTCAATCTCTCCAGTTATTTAAAACACTTTGTCTCTTCTTTTCAGATCCCAGTACAATGGTCAGATATGGTCACTTTAAAAGCCAGAATGACCAACTATGGCATACCTAGATACCAGTGGCTTACTCATGCTTGGAATTTCTTTCAGAGGGAGGTAAGAAGACAGTCTGTTCATGAACTGTAAGGATGCATATGCACGAAGTGCTACTTATATGTTTAGGAAAAGGTTGAATTAGAAATAAAAAGGTGAGACTTTTTTTTATGCAAGCTGAGGTCTTATATTTTAGTGCTCTCCTTGAGAACTATTGGCATATAAGCTCTCAAATTCTTATAAGTTCTAGACAAATAAACAGCATTTGTATATTTTTATAATTTCACCACCCTTTTTTTTTGTAAGTTACATTATATATAATTCCAAGGATGTGCTATACCTGCATTAGTTCTATATAACAATTCTATTAGTTCTATATGCCAATTTAATGAAATTGACTGACAAAGGCTTATAAGGGTGTGTCTAGATTACAGGGTTTTTTCGAAAAAAAAAAAAAAATTGCCTTTTTTCGAAAAAACTTCCCCTGCGTCGAGACTGCTGCTGTGTTCTTTCAAAAGTAAATTGAAAGAACGCAGCAGTTTTTTCGATCACGGAAAACCTCATTTTACGAGGAATAACACCCTTTTTTCGGAAGTGCTCTTTTGAAAAAAAGAGTTATTGAACGCGAACTGTGCTTTTTTGAAAGAGAACATCCAGACTGCCTAGGTGCTCTCTTTCGAAAAAGCGGCTTGCTTTTTCAAAAGTACTGGCTGCAGTCTAGATGCACTCTTTTGAAAGAGACTTGTGGTCTAGACATGCCCTAACTGGTTTTCACCCTGTAATCTGCAGACCTTTGGTGACTGCAGACTATATCTAAGGGATCCATGAAAAGTCTACCATCAAACAGTGGTTTTCAACCTGTGTTCTACAGATTCCTGGGGTCCACAGACTTAAGATTTCTGCATTCTATGTGAAATTTCACAGGGGGGTCTGCATTCCATGTGAAAATTTTTAGAGGTCCACAAATGAAAAAAATGTTAAAAACCACTCACTTGCAATATAAAAAACCACCTCTAGAATTGTGAATGCAGTACCGTTGATTTATAAACCTCACAATCCAATTGCATCTGCAGGTCAGATAGGTGTCTAAAAAAAGTATAATTGCAGTCTCCTTTAATTATGGATGCAATATTTGAGGCTTAATTAAAAATCAGTGTCAGCATGTGTTAAAACTTTACTACAAGTACAAGCCACTAATAATACAAAATAAGAATGTTCCTGAATTTAAATAAATACCTTCAAGGAACTTCTTCTCTGTCAAAGAGGAAGTACCCAAGCCTTTATTCACCCAGTGAAGAATACAAGTATGAAGAATTAAAAATTAACTCACTAAAGTAAAATAAAGTGAATGTCCTGTGTGGTATTTTAGTATTATTGTCATCTGCTGTTACATCATGCTCTCATTTATCACATCCCTTCTATGGATTTGCCATATTTGAGTTGTCATATTGGCTGGAAAACAATACAAAAAAGCTGTTTCCAAGCAGTTGCCAATACTGTGTCTTGAGTTGCAGTTTCATTATAGTGGACAGTTTTACATCCTGTCACCAGGAAAAAAAATGGTTTGAACATTCTATAGCCTTCTGAAATGCATAACTTCTAAAAGAAAGAACTATTTTGTCACAGAAACAGGGATGTGCACAATGTAAATATTAATTAGCTCCAGATACATGTTCACATGCAGGAAAAGAACTCTTTAAATGCTTGTCATTGTTGCCTTTGTTAAAATGCTGAAATCTATCATTGTTGCAGATTTCCTGTTTATTTAAACATTTCCTGCCTACACTTGATTAGTCTATATTTGTGTTAGAACGTGAAAGTAAGAATAAAAGGTTAGAAGAGTTTAAGGTATTTTCTGCTAAAGCTATTCAAATTCTCCTAGAAACACAGTAGTTCTTCATGTTTAGATTGAGAGAATTTGTCTATTAGCTACCTGCACTGATATAAACAATTCCTGATTTCCATGCACACTGCTTTATGATATTTTGGTTTAAATCTATGTGTTGGTTAGATGTAAAAAATACCTTTGTGTATTGGTTATTATGTGTCACAACAATGACCCTGTAAGTCTTACATGACTTTTCCTTCGAAAAGGCTGATTTTTACATAAATAAAAAAATCAACTTCCCTGCCAAAGAACAACTCTGGCTGTCTGGCCTGGGAGTGGGGCATTTATAATAGAAATTTCTCATGTTTATTCCATAGCCAGAGGAAATGATTTTTGGGAAGTTTGAGATTAATTGGATAAACTATTTCAGCACAGTGCCACGCTAACTTATGGATTTTTTTTTCTTTGAGATTTATGGGCCAGATTTTAAAAGAAAGGAAACCAATGGAAGTTAAGTGCCTAAATAGCTTTAAAAAGTGGTATCTATGCTAATTATTTTGGTCTTCTCTCATCTCAAATATGAAATGTTTGAGTATCATACTTATGAATGAACACTGGTGTATAAACCCATTTTTATGAAGTTGCAGCACAAACTTCTTAGTTTATAAAGGGTCAGTTTTTTTTATTAGCTGTGAGGTTTGTCTTTTGTGTTTTATAATTTTGGGGAGAGATATGAAATTTGTTTTTTTCTAACTTGTTATGTTTAACAGCAAATTACTGTTCTAATAACCAGAAAGGTTGAATTTGGGACTAGAAAGGGAGAGAATTGGGGCTAGGAAGAAGACAGACAATGGGGAAGAACAATAACACAAGTGAAAACAAAGGGGGGGAAGCCCACAGCAGATAACGAGGGGCCAGAGCTTGAAGTCTTCAGTAAGGAAAAACTCCCCAAGAATTCATTAAGCCTTAGGCCTGAATGAAAATGCAGGTGAAAGCCAAGTAAGAATTGAGTATTGGGTCTCTGAGGAGAGGTAGATTTTAAAATGAATGGAAAAGAGCTGAGATGGTTGGCAGCTGTGCCAAAGTATGGCGGGAGGGAAGCTGTGGGTTGGTGTCCAGGCAATGGACAGAGGATTACAGCAAGTAAAAATTTGTAGCCACTCCATCAGCTTCTTTGTTGTCAGTGCAGCTTAGAAAATGAAATCCCATCACTTGGTTATAAGCTTGTTACTGTGATTTTTATGATCTATTATGGCCCATCATGTGGTCACAGTTCCTATTGTTATGATTCTAATATAGATTTTATTCTCCTGTGATACTCCTCCCCCAGTTTCCTTCCTTCTATTTTCCTTTTCCGTTTCAGTATTTTTTTTAGTACTTTTTAATGTCTTCACTTTTTACTCTTTCTTTCCTTTCCCTTATTTTTGCCCCTTTCTCTACTTGGACACATCTCTTCATCTGCAATTCCTACCACCCTCCCCGTTTGCTCCTAAGCTAATCTAGTGTTGCAGGGATTCTCTATTCTACTAGTGCCTCCTCTTATTAATGCCTCTCCTGGCTCACCTGCATTATAAGGACAGTAGCACTACAGGCCAGGATTATCCTGTGAAGCACCAAGTAGTGCAGTGGTTTTCAACAAGTGGTCCATAAAAAGGTGGTTGTTACCATAAAACAGTGGTTTGCAGCCTATGATCCACAGATACCTTGGCAAAATATCCAAAGAGGACTGCACCCTCCATTCAAAATTTTCTAGGTGTCTGCAAATGAAATAGTCTGAAAACCAGTGAACTAGGGGATTGGTGGGGAAGGAAAGGACAGACCACAGGTCAATCTGATGAGCTGATTTTTGGTTTGGGTTATATACAAGCACAACAGGGGCATCCATAAAATGAGGCTTTGTACAGGAACTGCTAGAAAAAAAAATCTAAAAAAAAAAGCCCGTGAACGTCTCCATATATACATTTTTAAAAGTTTGTCCAGTTTTTAGCTTTTATGACCAGGGAGCAGCACACTGCAATCACTAATCCTGGCTAATCTTTCCTTTGCAGTTTAAGTGCTGTGGAGTGGTATATTTTACAGATTGGCTGGAAATGACAGAAATGGACTGGCCTCCTGATTCCTGTTGTGTTAGAGAGTTCCCAGGATGCTCCAAGCAGGCACATCACGAAGACCTTAGTGATCTTTATCAAGAGGTAGGGAGGAAAAAGTAGTTTTTACATTTCTTATTATTTCAGATGGGTGTGTCTGGACATGTTCCTGTGACTTCCACGCTATAACATGCAAGTCAGCAAAAGGCTTTGGGGAGCAGCTCATATTTACTAAAGTTTTCCTTGGAGTTTTCCCTTCTTTTTTTGGCAAGGATCTCCCACCATTGGGAGAGATGTCTTTCCAAAGCTTGTGTCTCTTTCCTGCCCTCAAACATTCACCCCATCCCCAATTCTGCATATGTTGGAAACTCCTCCAGCAATGGAGGTGTGTGTTACAAATATATGAGCATGTCTTGACAAATGGACTGTGAATGATGAATCTGTGTCATGCTTCTCAAGAAAGGCTGTAGTAAGCAGAAAGATTCAGTTGGTGGGTGGAATTGGAGGGGGAGATTTTAATAATAGTGATCCATATTCATTCCTGTGTTTAACTCCATTGAAACTACAGGGCAGTATCATCATTTTAAAGATTAAGGATTTGGTTTCTTCTTCTTCTTGGTTATTGAGTAATAGAGAAATCTTGCATTGTTAAAGGGAGCTATGCCCAGAACAGAGGGGATAGATTTATGGCTTGCCTTCAGCTGAAGCTTTGAAAAATCTGTTCACCTAGAAATGTGGTAAAGGATTACCAATCCAGTCAATATCTCATGTGTCTAAGCCCTGAAATAGCTATTTTACATTGAATAATATAGTCACATGAGTCTTCCAGTTCTGGCATGCTGATTATGTCTTCATGGCTGTGGACATAGAAGACTACATGCTAATTCATAAATTCCATTTCTCAACTCACCAGGGTGGAGAGAGATTTCAGGATTGTGCAGGCCTTCAGGTTCAATGGTGATGAAGGCCCCATAAGTACCTAGACAGAAAGATGCCTCTGGCAAGTCCTTTGAAAATCAAAGAACTCTGTTAAACTTTAGCCAGCAGGGATCATGCACGCAGAGAAGTAACACAGTCATTCCATTGTGAACATACATGGATACCTTATGCCAAAGCAATCATTTTCTATGGTCTACACTATTATTGCTGTGTTGTGTATAATATTAAAACAAAAAATTAAAAAACATGATGAGGGGGAATGCATTTGAGCCTGAAGAGACTGATAGTATCATTTGAACAAACACATCATTGTATGCAGGATCAAAATATGTCAAAGCTAAGAAAACACTTTCATTAATGATGCTCTTATCTCTTCTCATGCAGACTTGCTCTTGAGCCTGCTTCATCAAAGTGTGCTGTTTTTGTAGGCATTATCACTTATGCTGACAGAAAGCTGAAAATCATTAGTTGTGCTTTCAATAGTACTATGATTGATTGTCTCCAAAATGGAGGCATTGGGAATATAAAATGTGAAAAAGTCTTTGAGAGGAGAGCGAATGGCATTTGCCTTCATGTGTATGGTTAGGTGTATGAAATAAGCTTGAGTTTGTAATAATCAGAAATAGCATTTGATCCTATTTCAAGACTTAGATCATTTGAATTGTGCCTTGGAATGGTTATGGTTTCTGCTTGAACACAACAATCATAGTCTGTGTGGCACAACAACCAAATATTAGAAGTAAGTAAAAGTATTATTGGTGTTTTTTTGTTGCTTTAAAAGTAGGGCTGTCAAGCAATTAAAAATTAATCCTGATTAAACACACAGTTAATCACACAGTTCAACAATAATAAAATACCATTTATTTAAATATTTTGGGTGTTTTTTATTTTCATACATATTGATTTCAATTACAACTCAGAAGACAGTGTACAGTGCTCACTTTATATTTATTTTTTATTACAAATATATGCACCATAAAAAACAAAATAGTATTTTTCAATTCACTTAATTGCTACTTCTCTAGTGTAATCTCTGTCATTCATGAATGTTTAACTTACAAATATAGAATTGCGTATAAAGAATAATTGCACTCATGTCAAACTCTAGAACTTACAAGTTCAATCAGTTCTACTTCTTGTTCAGCCTGTTGCTCAAACAAGCAAGTTTACAATGTCATCTGAAAGTGAGAACAGCACTGTTATAGTCATGGTCACAAGATATTTATGTGCCAGATGTACTAAAAATTCATATGTCCTTCATGCTTCAGCGACCATTCCAGAGGACATGGGTACATACTGGTGTTGTGTTCTGCTTGATAACAATCCAAAGCATAGAGGACCAACAACACATGTTCATTTTCATCATCTGAGTCATATGCCACCACAGAAGGTTTTTTGGGGGTTGAATTTTATAGTTTCTGCATGAGAGAGTTGCTCTTTTAATACTTCTGAAACTTGTTCCACATCTTGTTCCTCAGATTTTGGAAGGCACTTAAGATTCTTAAGTGCTATTGCTATTTTTAGAAATCTCACATTAGTACCTTCTTCGGGTTTTGTCAACTCTGCTATGAAAGTGTTCTTAAAGTCTGGTCTACACTAGGGAGTTATTTCAAAATAACTTCCCTTATTTCGAAATAACAAGTGGAGCCTACCAAGCCTGTTATTTTGAAATAATAACGTCTGCTTTCCATAAAGAATAACACTTATTTTGAAATTGCGGTAGTATAGACATTCCATTGTTGCTATTTTGAAATAACTACTCCCTAAAGTCATTCAAAGTAATTATTCCTCAGTGTTTCCTGGGGCTTTAAGTTGAAGTAGCACATCCATGTTAAGGGAGCCTGCCTCGGGCTAATTTTGAGGCTTCTGTGTAGTGTGGACACACTATTTCAAAATAGTTCTTTCAAGAGTTATCTGTCTATATTATTTAAAAAATTTTCCTGCAGGATGACAGTGACATGGTCATGTCACTCAGCGTCCCACAGCCCCTCCCCCATCAGCCATCCTTCCTCCACCCTTTTCCCACCTCCTCCCTGCTGCTAACCTAGCAGGGATCAGCAACCCAGAGTTCCTGAACAGCAGCAGAAGCACTGAAGATAAATATCTGCTGCTTGTGGGTTTCTGGGGGGAAAGGAGGAAAATTGTGGTGGGCGGGCAGAGAAGCCCACTGTAGGGGGGCTAAAAAAGTTCCAGCGACCGGGGGAGGGCAGTCGGGCAAGTCCTGGGGCTGCTGGAGAGCCCCACTGTGGGGGGGAGGTATGCTGGACTGGGGGCCACTCAAGCCTCTGAACCGGGCTGGGAGGCAGCCCAGCCCCTGAGCTGGGGCCAGGGCTGGATGTGCCTCTTGCAGCTGCCATGTGGCAGGCTGATAGGAGTTGCAATATCTGTCTGTGGCATGGGGATGGAGGAGCAGTGGCAAGGCCCATGGCACGGGTCAGCAGGCCCCACTGCAGAGGCCCAATGCACAGGGAGGGCCAGAGTGGGGGTCACCCTGGCTCCTAAATTGGGGCTGGGAAGTACCCCAGCCCCTGAGTCAGGACTGGATGTTCTTCCAGTAGCCTCCCACCCATGTGGCAGCTGCTGGAGGGAGATCCAGCCCTGGTCCAGGGGCCGGGATGCCTCCTGTGGGGTGATCCCCAGTCCACTCCCAGTCCCCGCATTGGGCCTCTGTAGGGGGGCTCGGGTGAGGAGCAGAAGGGGGCCCGCAGGAGCAGCAGAGCCTTTCAGGAGCTTCGGGAAAGGGTAATGCAGGACACGGGTGGCATCCCCGGTGGTCTAGGGGGAGGGGGTTTGCAGGAGCCTCTCAGCCTTCCTCCTTGTGGCCAAAGGAAGAGGGTGGCCACCGTGTTCCCTTCCCCCTTCCGACGAGGGGTAGAGGGCCAGGCCAGCCACAGCCTCGGTTGGGCCCAATCCTGCCCTCCCAGAGCCCAGAGGGAGGGAGCTAGGCCAGCTTCGGTCCGGCCCAACTCCCTCCCCCCCAGTGGCCAGAGGTGTGAGAACTAGGACAACAGCAGCCTCGGTCTGGCCCAACACCCCAACGGCCGGAGGAGGGGATGATTCTAATTTTAAAAAATGCATTAATTACACTTGTGACTCAAGTTCTTGGGTGACAGTTATGTCTCCTGCTCTATGTTTAACCTGAATTCTGCCATATATTTCATGTTATAGCAGTCTTGGAGGATGGTTCATCACTTGGTGTTCGTTTTTACAACACTTTCACTGCAGATTTGATGGAACACAAAGAACGTACCAATGTGACATTTCTAAAGATACCTAAAGCACTTGACCCAAGGTTTAAGAATCTGAAGTGCCTTTCAAAATTTGAGGGACAAGATGTGGAATATGCTTTTAGAAGTTTGAAAAGAACAACATGCTGAGGTGGAGACTACAGAATCTGAGCTAGCAAAAAAAAAGAAAATCAAACTTCTGCTGGTGCCCACTGTCTCAGATGATGAAAATAAACGTGTGTGTTGGTCTGCACTGCTTCTGATCATTATTGAGCAGAACCTGTTAGTATCATGGAACCATCCTCTGGATGGTGGTTGAAGTGTGAAGGAGATACGAATCTTTAGTGCATTTGGCATGTAAATATTTTGTGCTGCTGGTGACAACAATGCTATGCAAGCACCTTATAAAGCAGGCAACATTATTTCCTGCAAATGTAAACAAACTTGTTTCTATCAGTGGACAATAAGTAGGACTGAGTGGACTTGTAGGCTCTAAAGTTTTATATTATTTTTGGTTACAGTTATTTTTTGTGCGTAAGTTAAACTTTCATAATTGCACTACAGTACTTGAAATAGGGGAATTGAAAAATGCTATTTTGTTTTTTTTACATTGCAAATATTTGTAGTCAAAGTAGGCATTGTATACTTTGCATTCTGTGCTGTAATTCAAATAAAAATATTTGAAAAGGTAGAAAATATGCAAAATATTTATATAAATCATATTCTATTTAACAGTGTGATTAATCACACCATTAGTCTTGATTCATTTTTAAAAATCATTTGACAGCCCTTTAGTCATCTTTTAAGAGGTCTTTCCCTGCTTTTTGTGTGTGGGGGGAACCTGTAAAGTGAATATATTTATTGGCCAGGATGTTGATATTAAAGCACTTTTAAATTGAGTAAATGAGTAGTTAAAGGTGTCCTCTTGTTGAAAGAGGTATGAAATCACATTCTTTCTACTTTGAGGATGTTGAAGAAATATGTGTCAAGTAGGGAGGTAAGAGTATAGCCATTTAAACAAATCACCAATAAGCACAAGCCTATTGGTTACCCAAATGGTTACACGCAGGTCCCAGTCCATCTTCTGGGGACTGTTACAGAGCCAGCAGTATGGTGTGAGAGCTGTGTATCAGAGGCAGCAGCTGGCTCCCTGGGAGCGGGGTGGCAGGCGGAAGCTGCTATCCCACGTGTAACTGCTGAGCAGTTACATGGTTAGCCAAGTATACTCATTTTAGCATCCTTAGTGTCAAGTGCTTTTTAACAGCATGTGTTTTTTAAATCCTTTATTTATGATAAACTTTTTTAGAAATTTAAAAGTGCAGTTTTTGCTATTTGGCAAATACTGTACCTTTTGTGCCAACAGTCTTCCTTCAATATGTATGCAGTGTTTCAGTTGGACTGAAGCTGTTAGGTCTTTGTTTTGGCTATGTTCTTCTCTTCTTCTTTTTCTTCTTTTTCATCAACACCACCACCACCACCAAAATAATAATAATACTATTCTGAGGTCAGAATTGATTAGTTAACTTAGGTTTCCTTTGTTGACTAGAACAGAGCAGACTACAAATCATGGTCTGGTCTCCATAATGATTTGCCTCTTTTTGTTTGTTTAACTTAGTGACATTGGTGAACTGAAAGTATCCATTGTTATGTTCTCCATACCTCCTAAGTTACACTCAATTCAGAAATGGGAGTGATGTAGGATGGTCAGGTATAACTTGTGCAAGTTAGAGTAGCTTCAGGAAGCTCATGTTACTGAAAAAAACCCACATTAGCCAGGAGGAGCTCTCTCCATTCAGTGGGGAAAGACTCTCTGGTGTGCTTTTCCATGAGTCCTGCTAATACCAACAGTTCTGAACAAAGCTCATGAGCCAAAACTTATATTGATGCTAAAAGTGCCCAGAGAGGTATGATATTCACCTTTCATGCTGATCTGAAGCCTGACGTTCAGCTTGATGGGATCATCACTCAGAATCAGGGTACATCTCCCCATCCCAGTGTATGACAGATTGGATCCTGATAAAATTGAGTCTTTAATTACTGTGTCTCTGAGTAGATGCCTGAAGGACAAGAGCCAGCCATCTCAGAGGATCTTCTTTTTCAAATGGAAAAAGTTTGTCATGTGATGGAATCAGATCTCAGCAGATCCCTTTATCTGCCTTGTACAAGAACTATTTGAGTACCACCTTTTCTTTGACTACATTTTTTTCATTGCAGTATGCTTTGGCCTTTTGGGTTTATTTGGAGTTTGATACTTTTAATGCAACGCTGTTGAAATCTTCTTCTGAACTACTCAATTCCAGGCAACATAGTATGGAAGGTCTTTTTCCTGGAGATAGTGAGTTCAGTTCTCAAATTCCTAGATGGAGGGCCAGAAGGGAGCATAATAATTTAGTCCAAGCTTCTGCATCGCAGAAGGCAAAGAATGTCATTCGACATTGAGCACAGTAACTGATGGTTGAACTAGATGCGTTTTTTAGGAAGGCAGACACTCAATCTTGATTTACAAAAAAACCAAGGAGTCCAGTGGCACTTCGACTAACAAATTTATCATCATCTGAGGAAGTAAGTTGTAGCTCACAAAAGGTTATGCTCTAATACTCTAATAAATGTGTTAGTCTTTAAAGTGCCACCAGACTCCTTGTTGTTTTTTGCTGAAACAAACTAACACAACTACCTCTTTGAAACCAATCTTAATTTTAAAGAATCAATACATAGCTATCATGCAGAGATTTTCAACTGTGTATCTCGCATCCTTTTACAAAGGAAAGCTATTCTTCATTATCTCCATTTTACTTACTGGGCAATGCAGCTCAGAAAGGAGCCTTGCCCAAGTCACACAGCAGGTCAATGATAGAAACAAGAGATAACTCAGGTCGTCTGACTCTTGACCCAGTGTCCTGTGCAATGGACTAGCTTGTCTCAAAACAAGAGTGCTTGAGGGCCTACTGCCTGATCCTCTTTTTTTATATCCAGTTTAAAAGAATCAGACAGTGCTAAGGATTCATCCGAAACTCCTCCTACGTAGCATCAGAAGTCAACATCCGTGGCCTATTCTGTCAACATTCTTTCTACTTCAGTGCCCTCGTTCTGAGTCCTTTCTCCTTGTGCTTGATGTGCACAGTCTTATTAGTTTCACTTGGAGTAGACTAACATCCTTAGATATGGTGCCTAATTTTCAATTATAATGACCTTTGTGTCTGAACCTTACATAATATGCCAAAGCAAGGCTGCTTGGCCTGTGGATGTTACCATCACAGACACCTGAAAGGCAGCTACATTGGTTCTCCTTCCCTCTATGCATCCGCTGACTCCCAAAGAATTATTGAATTCTTCTTCCAGGAAGAAGTCCTATTTGGATTCTTTGCTGCAGAATTGGTTCCAAGTCAAGGCAGGCCATGCTGCTTCTCTTCCACCATAAAAAAATGTTTTTTGGCTCATGTTGAATATCACCATATTTGCAGTTGGCAAAACATTTTCCAGTAGTAGGTTCATTCAACAGATTTGTATTTTGCACCTGATACTGTGTTTGGAGAGGTAATTTTTAATAGTCTTTTTTTTTTTTTTTTTTTTTTGAAGAAAGCCTGTGATTGGATTCATGGTGGGTGTTGCCATAATTGCTGTTCATTGTGACTGTGGGATATCATTCTTTTGGGATATCTCTTGAGCATCTTGCTCCTGAAGACTCAGAATCCCGTGCAGATGATATCATTAACAAAAGGAAGATGAGTTACCTGTAACGCTGCTTCACAGAAGTTATTGTCTTGCTGGAATTTCATTGCCCCACTCATTGCTCAGCAGATTTTGAAAGTAACCTTTTTCCTGAGTTTTTCTTCTTACTCTTTGTCTTCTGAGCTGTTCTTTTTTGCATACGTTGATCTTTGTGAATTGGTTTTCTTTTTGAGAGCTTTGCTTCCCATTTGAAAGAATAGATTGGAATATTTGAAGAACAGCAGTCGTCAGAGAGTTAGGTAGGACAACAGTAGTGCTGTGCGCTCTATCTGCCTTCAATAGATTATATTGTTTAATCTTTAGAAGTAAGTGGGTTCAGCAGTTCTAAAGGTAAGAAGCTAAGGCCCAAGCTTAAGAATCCTGAAAGATGTTATCCTCAGAAGAGCAAAACTATAGGTAAGTATCTTTCTATTTTATAGCATGATTACACACACAGGCAGATCTGCTCAGTAAGTTGATGCCCTTTGTATACAATTTTAGAATCTGATTTTCATTTACACTATGGCCACTTTTCAACAATGAGTGTTTTCTGCCTACTGTAAGGCCCTATAAAATGGCCATAGTGTAAATGAGAATAAGACCCTAAATTTATAATGGGAATGGCTGGATAGTACTGGTTTTGGAAACTGATTTTGAATGGAAATCAGAGCAGAAATAAAAGAGCATCATTAAGTTGAAGGAGGCAGCCTAGACAGATCTGGTATAATTTGTCTTAGTTACATGTCTGTACTGCAGCAGCTGTAGAGATTAATGCCATTGCTTTCTGATGCTGATGTTTCCTCTAGGCAGCAGATGAACTGAATTTGAGTACTGCAGTGGGTAAGCATTTTTAACTGCAGTCAGCATGGACTTTAGTTCCTGATAAGTTATCAGATATTGAATGCAGCCACTTTCTTCTCAGTTAAAATCCACTTTGGAACAGCATGATTGCAACAATGTATTTTACTTAGGAAAAAATATCCAAATGACTTTCTTGTTATGTATCCATTTGAAGTAAAGGTCTTCTCTAGCAAAGATTTTGTTTTAAAATTTCATAGAAGCCCAAATTTGCTTTTTTTGTTTCGCTCTGAGTCTTGCATGTGTTAGCACATTGACAGAATAAAACTGTTGAAAGCCTGTGTTCTATTACTGTGGGTAATACTGGAAAGATGTCAAAGTCATTTAAAGTACTCTGGCATAATGTTTTCAAAATACATGGGAATAGTTTATTCCATTCAAATCCTAAGTAAGGGACCTGTTGGCTTCAGTGGGAGTCTGTGTGTGAAGCACTTGTAGAAGCAGGCTGTTAGTCATGTAAACAGGCATCTATGACTGTGACATTTGAAATAAATATTGGTTTCTGGAAGCTTTTAACATGACTGGAATACTAACGTGGTCATGCACAGTGTTACAAGCCTGTTAATTTGGCCAGTTATTTATTTGTCATAGACGATATGGATTTGATTAGTAGGGTCAAAATCACAGAAAATAACATTTTTTTAAATAACACAGCCAACCTGCTGGCTTTTTAAAGTGTCCTATTGTTACCATTGCATTGTCCTGTGCAGTCCTGTGTCTCTTAATTTCTCCTTGCTTGCCATATGCAGAAGACCCACATTGAAATCTCTGTAGAGTTTGGGGTGGGATAAAGTTACTCTCCACAGCACTTTTCCTTGGAAATCAAGGGATTGATTTGAATATGGAAATCTGGGTGGGAATGAAATATACTTCAGAGTTGTATTACCTCCTACTGGTTCCCCATGTCCAGCTGTTACTGAACAGCTGCAGAGAGGCCCTGCCTGTAGCTCTTCCTGCATACATCCTGCTAGGGTGAAGGGGTTATCCTTACAGGACAGCTTCCTTTCGCATAGATCCATGAGATACATGGCCAGGATGGGGAAGTGAAGGCTAAAAAAAATCTGGTTAATTTTAGAGAGTGTAGCCCTGGTGAATTCTCCTAAGTATAAACATACATGGGTGGGGTTTTTCAAATGACCAGAGCTTTTTAGTTGAAGAAGAAAGAACTGAAATAGTAAAACTGTACTTTGTGAGTAAGAAAAACTACTGTACTTGTGTAAACATGACATCCCTTCAGTTCTTCCAAAGTTAGAAAGACCATTTGGCTTTGTACTGCCACTGGAAAGCATTAGTGTAATTACGGGTTGAATGTCTTTAAACCAGGACTCTCTGGTCTGGGAACATCCCTGGTCCGGCAGAGACTCACAACTGAAGGCCAGTGGCAGTAGCCTGCAGGAGCTGGGAACCCAGCCAGGCCGGCTGCCAGGGGGTTGGTGGCCAGAAGCCCAGCCTCAGGAGTCCAGATGAGCTGGCAGCAGTGTTGCTGGACCGCCAGTGGGCCCAGGCACAGCAGCAGGCTGCCAGTGCGGCCAGGAGCATTGGCATGGCAGCAGGCTATGCTCTTTCTCTGAAAGTCAGGAGCTCAGAATGAGATGATGATACACAATGTGTGTAGCTAAAGCACTTGAGGAGCCTGGGGAAAGCCATGATGAGATTATACAATTTGGCAAATCCTTTCTTAGGATATTGGTTTAATTTCTGTTTATGGTATCATAAAAATGTTCTGTTTTTGCAAAATCAAAAGGGAGTTAAAGTCGATCTCATGACTAAAAGGTATAAATATAGCAACAGGCTTGTAATTCTAAAGTTTGTAGTTTCGAAAAAAGATGAGAGAAAAGATTTGATGAACCTGTCTTAAATATTGGGGAAAATAATTACTTGAGGTTTTTTCCAAAATCAACAGAGTTGATAGGATCATAAATAAGCTGAGTGGAGGTAACGAATGGAGAGGAGTACTGAACATGAAGATCTTTGGGAGGTTATGTGATCTAAATCCATAAAAGGATTTTGGGACAGGATTGTGGAAAGGGTAAAGAAGCAAGCAAAGTGATTATACAAAGCATGGTTTGAAGAATGGAAATGTCAAAAGCCAATAGTAGATATTATATCTGTTTAGAAATAAGCATTTGGAACTTGAGTCAAATTCATATAATGCTGACTGACTTTCTTGTTATCTGTTTTGTTCTATAGGGTTGTGGTAAAAAAATGTACACTTTCTTAAGAGGAACGAAACAATTGCAAGTGCTGCGATTTCTAGGAATTTCTATTGGAGTTACACAGATTCTGGCTATGATCCTCACTGTTACTTTGCTGTGGGCTCTATATTATGACAGAAGGGATCCTGGGACAGATCAAATGATGTCCTTGAAGAATGACACCTCCCAACATCTGTCATGTCATTCAGTGGAGCTGCTGAAACCAAGCCTGACAAGGATCTTTGAACAAACCTCCATGACAGACAGCTTTAACACACACTTTGAAATGGAGGAATTATAGGTGATATAAATGAATGTGGGAAGTTGCTAAATTCCAGGGCTTTTGTTTTATTTTTGTTTTTTCCCCCATGCTGTCTCCTGCATTTCTGAGTACACCATTCTATTTCAGAAAATGCCTAATGAACAGAAATGGAGATACCTCTGTGGAAGGACAGTTAATGCACAGCATAGAAGACACTGATATCTACTACACAGGTAGATAGACACTACTAATGACACTTTAAAAAAAAGAAAGCATCGTAGAGAGTAGAAAGATAATGGTCTTCCATTGAAATGCCTGTATTTGAGAGGCAAACAAAATTGATTTTTGAACACATATCTACTAAGCCATCGGAAAAATGTTCAGGGATATATGTGGATATAAGCGTGCGTGTGTGTGTGTGTGTGTGTGTGTGTGTGTGTGTAATATATATGTAGTAGAACTACAATTCAAGTAAATGCTTGGGTTTAAAAATTGCAGCATCTGTAAAAAGTAAAATTATCTTTTCCTTTTGCGTATTTTTAATAGCATGTTTATGTTTTTCATTTAAAGATTTTCTAAAAACCTCTATTTTTATCCAAAGAGGATTGTTTAATTTTTAAATTAAAAACAAATTAAATGGAGGTTTTAAAAACCATGAATATGATCTGTATACTTTATTAGTCTAAATGTGACCTAACTTCTAGGAAAAAAATGTGTAAACCGTATGTTCTTTGAACTGGACTTATTTAGTATAAATAAAACATACTTTCTTTCTAAACGAGGGATCAGTGTGAGAGTAGCAAATCTTTATAGATTACTGTTCTTTCTTCTACTCCTTTCTCCGCTCCAGATAAAAATGAAAGTCTATAAGGAAAACAAATACCTACTGGTTTATTGTTCTGGATGCAACTGCAATAAATTTGAATGTCAGAGAACAGAAGAAGAAATTTAACTCTAGCCTTTTTTTTCATTGAAAGGTCTCTGGTGACTCAAATTGCCACATGGCAATAGAGTTAAAATGTATTTATTGAGGTGGAAAAAGTGCATTTTACTGTATTTTTATGTAAATGTTTATTTCAAAAGATTATTTTTTACAGTTATACAATTTTTTGAAAAATGTTTTATTTCAATAACAGTCGTTTGCCACATGTGGGGTTTTTACACAGTATTTCCTCCTGATTTGGAACTGTGTAGAAAAAAAATCAGTTGTCCAATGGCAGCCAATAAAATCACTACTGTCCAGAATTTTGTGGTGTGTTTTTTAAGGTTGAAAAGAATGGATGTAATTTAACATTTAAAAGACTCTATGTGAAATGTCCTTACTTCTGTCAAATTGTCACTATTGTGTATTTTTTAAATGCAGGAATTAGCTGTGAATTTCACTGGTTTTTAATCTTTTCATTAAAGTTTCAGGTGACTATGAAGCTAGGGAGCTAGTTCAGAGTTTAACCTTTCTTTAGTGATCTGTGTGCATACTTAATTCCCCTGCAGGCATCTCTCTGTGCTGAAGCTCCTGCTGTTGGCTCTCCCAAGCCAAATTACATTGTAGCTTTTGGACTCTACCTTCAGAGTGATCATGTTTATATGGGAAGATATTTCTGGGGGAGGGGAAATTAGTGGTTTTGGAATGTCACTGTGATGCAAGCTCACTCCCACTTGTCCCACTGCATCAGTCAAGGTTTCTTATGGACAACTCTGCCATTACTAAGGGCGGTGGAGGACTGCCGTGCTGCTCCTGGAAAGGGGATGTCAGATCAGTTGTCCAAGAAATGATGCTCCAAGAATAGTTCTCCCTTTTCCTCGGTCTTTTATTCCCTGTTTCTCTTGCCACCATACCCTCTGTCATGTCCTGTTACTTTAGAACAGGGGCCACTCCAAGATTTTGGAAAGTGGGCAAGGGCGGCACTTTTCTGTGGAGGAAGTACGGGGTCCAGGATGGAGGTTGGGTGCAGAAGGGCGCATAGAGTAAGAAACTGGGCTGCAGGAGACGATGTGAGGTCTAAGAGGGAGTTTGTATGAAGGAGAGGATTGTGACCTGGGTCAAGGGAATGAGGTGCAGTCTGGGCAGGAGTATGGGTGCAGGAGAGGATTCTGCCCTAGGGGAGGGGTATAAAGGGGGTACAGAGTCTGGGAGGAAGTTGTGACCTGAGGGGGGGGGCAGAGGGTTTGGAGGGTGACCAGGGGGAGGGAGTTGGGGTGTAGGAGGGGCAGAGGTGCCAGAGGCAGGCTTTGGCTGGGAGGTGCTTACCTAAACATCTCCTGGCCAGCAGCCCTGCAGCACCCCCCAAGACAGGTAGGGCTCCCTGCCTGCTGCAGTCCCAGACTGCTTAAAACTGCAGGCTGATCCTCCATATGGCTCTCAGCTCTGGGAGGGGGAGAGGCTTGCGCTGTCCCCATCCCTCAAGCCAATCTCTCAGCTTCTGTTGGCTGGTTGTTTCCGTCCAATAGGAGCTGAGGATTGAGCTGGGGTGAGATCATCACCCGAAGCCTCCTGCTCCCTCCTGAGTAGAGAGCCACGTGGAGCTGCCCTGTGCTTAAAACAGTGGCTGCTGCGTGCCTCAGGGTCCCAGCAGGGTGGTGTGTGGGCCGGATCCGATGGCTTGGTGGGCTGGATCTGGCCTGCGAGAGGTATCTTGCCCACCCCTGTTTTAGAACCCAATCCTGGAAACACTTTCTACCTGGCTTAGTTCCACTAAAGTTAATACTCTCCTTTCCAGGTGCATTATGAGGATTTACTTACTAATGTTTGAGACAAGGGGATGGACTCCTTAGGGAAATCTGAAAGTAGAATAAATACATGCTTTTGAAGAGGAGGGAAATCCACAGACATCCTTTAGTTCACAGTGTGTGTCTAACTCTCCTAGTAGTCTAATACACACATTGAACAAGAATATAAGAAAAGTGACCCCCTCCCAGTGATACCCCACACAGGTGCATATGCAGGACTGAAGAACTGCCAGAAAATGCCCTCTGTGTTGTTTTTAACACAAAAGAATGGCTCTTGGGTGATGGTGATTGTATCTAAAGGTACCTTTAAGGTGCATCTACACAGCACCCTTAGCTCGAAATAAGCTACGCAATTTGCACAGCTTATTTTGAAATAGCTTATTTCGTAATTTGGTGCTGTCTACACAGTGCCAAATTTCAAAATAACTTGCTAGTCCAAAATGCCCCTTAGCCAGAGCCAGTCTTAGGGCTGCTATTTTCAAGGGGCCGCTTAGAGAGATCGATGGAAGCCTGCTCGGGACATGCAGCAATTAAAGGGGCCACGACTGCATTTTGGCCCCCCCCCTTTTTTTTGTGTGACAAATTTTCCTCGCCTGGGGCCGCCATATGGTTAAGACCGGCCCTGCCCTTAACCAAGATGTCAGAATAAGCTGGATTCGATTTCAAAATAACGGGCTGCTTCAATAGATGTTGAAAGCTATTTCAGTATACTTCCGGAATCCCAAAATAGCTCCATAGTGTAGACATACCCTTATATTGCCACAGCTAGCACAGGTCATCTGAACTGGATTCCTGGGACTCAGACCGTGGTGCTAAAAACTGCAGTGTAGACAAGTGGGCTGAGGCTGGAGTCAGGGGTCTGAAATGCCATGATGGGGGGTGAGTCTCAAAGTTGGGGCTCTGGTTCACAATCAAACATCTAGACTGCTTCTTTTTTAACTCTACAAAAGTTGTGCCCTGTGAGCTCAAGTCAGGTGATAAAAGGCCTGGTGCTGTGGTTTTTTTATTGCAGTGTAGATATAGCTCCCAGGCAGCTAGAAGAGCTACTTTTTGGCATGAAGAACACCTCCTCTTCATTCCATATGGGTGGATCGTTGCTAATAGAATCAGAGAAGATCTCTTCCGTAACCAGATTGGGCCCTGGTCAGTGAGGGTTCTGTTTGTCAGTTGGCTTTGGCACCTGTGGAAAAGCTATCATGTGAAGTCTGAATCATAATATACACCCACAAAGGGGCAGTTCCTAAATTTCTTCTTGACTCTGAAGCCTTAATAATGCTCTTCTAACACATTTTGTGTGTGTGTAATAAGTAAATATGGTGGAGGAGAGACCTATTTTCAAGGGAAGTGTTCAAAGAAGTTTGCAGAGATGAGGGTCACATTCTTGGAAGTTCTTTTGGATCACCAGCTTCTCCATCTTGAAGTGGCAATGTTAGTCACGGGGGCTTAGGATTGTGATATTTTTCTTCTCAGGTGTGGACTTTGCTGTAATTACTCATTTCCTCATGGCCTCCAGATTGTGCAATGGCAGGTGCATTACCCTCAGCAGCTTCCTAGAAGCATCCACTAAGTGCACATCATGGCCATCGGCTACAGCAGGGGCGGGCAAAAAGGCCTCTGCGGGCTGGATCTGGCCTGCCAAGCGGGTGGATCCAGCCCTTGGAGGCCCTGCTGCTCCCCCACTGCCAAGCCAATTCGGGCTTGGGAGCAGGGGAGTGCCCGAAGCCTTCTCCGCTCTGCCTCCGCGCTCCTTGCAAGGCGGGGGCAGAGTGGAGAAGGCTTTGCGCGCTCCCTCACCCCCAGGCCTTAACTGGCCTGGGGGCGGGGGAGCGGGTGAAGCCTCCTCCCACCCTGCCAGGAGCACGTGGTGCTTTGAAGCGCTGCTTGCAGGGTGGGGGAGAGCGGAGGAGGCTTTGCGTGCTCCCCCTTCCCCAGGCCAATCAGGGTCTGGGGGTGGGGAAGCTTACTTAGCCCTGCCCCGGCCCTTTGAGGAGCCCGCAGCACTTCAAAGTGTCACATGCTCCTCACAGGGCAGGAGGAGGCTTCCCGTGCTCCCCTGCCCTCAGGCCCTGATTGGCCTGGGGGTAGGGGAGCGTGCCAAGACTCTTCCAGGGCATGGGTGCCTAATGGGAAGGGGGGGCAAAGGGGCTCCTGCACCCTGAGACTAATCATGGTGGGGGTGGGGTAGCCCCGCCCCTTCCTGTTTAGGCCCCGCCCCTTCCGGGGTAGCCTGGGGCTACTTCAAACATTTTTGAAGTGGTCCCTGGGCAAAAATTATTGCCCACCCCTGTGCTACAGGAACTTTCCATGTGTAGAAGTTTACACCTATGCTTCATAGACTTTAATGATTCCTTATCCTAAATACTGGGGTAGGGTGTTTGATCTAGATCAAAACCGTACAAATCCATGCTAATGGAGTGTCCATCTCTTTCCATGTACGCCAGTGGTCTCCAACCTTTTCAAGCACAAGATCACTTTTTGAATTTACGTCAGTCCAGGATCTACCTCAAACCCCAAATACCCCTGCCCCACCCCTTCTCTGAGGCCCTGCCCTCTTCACTCTGTGAAGATGGGGTACAAGAGAGGAACAGAGTGACATAAATGTCCCCCTGCCTCTTCCAAAAAACACACTGTGTAACAAGCAGGAGGCTTCCAGGGGGAAGCTCTGAGGCTCTGGGCAGAAGCAGCCGGGCTGTGGGGGGAGGGGCAGCTGATGTGCAGGCACTTGATTGCCTCTTGGCCAAACTAGTCAGGATCACCTGTCAGAGGCTCCAAGATCTACCAGTAGATCCAGATCTACTGGTTGCTGACCACTGATGTACACCATCTGCTAACAGAGATGAGCTGTCCATCCCTGCTACATTTGAAAGTGGCTGAGAGGGATGTTTCCCTCTGGTGACAATAATAGTGTTAGAGGGAAACGTGTGTGTGTTTGGAAGGGGGGGAGTGCGTCTGCCCATCTGTGTCCTACTCTGGCTGCTCTCTTGTCAGAGCATCAGGGAACCCATTCAGAGGCACTGGGCCCTTCCTGCATTGCACAGTAATGCAGCCACTATTGGCCCCAGCATTACACTTCCAAGAATGAAACTTTAACATCCCAACCCCTCCAGGAAGCCAAATAGTGGTGGGGGGAAGGGATTTGGTAAATGCACTTTAAGTGACTCCTGATGTCAGAGACAGCATTTGGTACCCTTTGACCTTTCTACCTTCAGTTTTTGGACTTTCAGCAAATATTGACTGGTAATGAATTGTTCTTCCTCCCACACTCGGCCAAGCCTTCCTTCTACCCTTTCTCTCTGAGCCAACCTTTCTTCTTTCCTGCATTCCACCATCCTTATATGCCCAGTGCTGTACTTCTCCCCAAAAGTCCTTAACCCCTGCCTGTGCAAGCAACACACACACACCTACCTACGTGGCAAGTCAATGGGACTACTCACGTGAGGAAGTGGGTTTTTGCCCATGAAAGCTCATGATACTATATATATATATATATATATATATATATATATTTGCTAGTCTCTAAGGTGTCACAGGACTACTTGTGTTTTAATGTGACAGTAGTGCATGAATGTCTGACATGCAGTGATGATTAAGTTGTAGAGATGCTTCAGATGGCACACTTTGAAAAACCATTCACGTGGGTAAGTTTTATACATGGGCAGGATCAGGCCTTGAATTTGTACAGCATGTTGCATAATGGTAACCTAATCCCAGTTGTGGTATCTGGGTGCTACTGAAATATAAATAGTGATTAAAGGCAGACATGACGTAGCCTTTGACGCTGGAATTTACTTTCCTCAGGGATCTGATAAAGCCTTAAGTTTATTGGCCAAGTTTAAGTATTTATTTAGCCTCTTTGCTGCAGGGAGGATAATTATAAATTCTGCCTTCAGTAAACAACTCATTTTGTAAAGTGCCACATATATTTTAGGCAATATCTGAGTAGTAATAACAAGTACCAATAATAGAGGCCCTTGGTCATAGGTCTCTACACAATTAAATGTCTTTTACAGACCAGAATCTTGGTATCACTTTTGATGTTTTTGACCATAGGAGTACTTTAACTTGTGTTGACAAAATTAGATATTTAATATCGCACTGCAACTTTTAAGTGAGTTTCATTGGATGATTTGGAATGTCTTTAACTACTTCAAACATTTCACCCCCACCTATTCACTTTGGACACAATTCCTGTATCTTCTTTTGATATCAGAGCTTAGATGGCACAAAAATGGCTGTGTTAGCAATAGATAAATAACCAAGACAGGCAGATAGTGACTATGTAAGCTAGATAGATAACCAGGTAGACCTTGTCATCTAAACTAAAGTCTAGATATGTAGGCACTTGTATTGCCTACTCACTTCGCGCATCTCTTCATGTCCAATCGCTACATTTATGGACCCAGTGTCATTTCCATTTAGTAGTTGCATTTGATTGCTGCTCCAGGAGAAATGATGCAAAATATGATGCCAGTGATGCTATCTGATCAATTGTATGAGTAGAGGTTTGCTTCAGTAACTATGGTTTCTCTACACAAAATGTGTATTGTTGCAGGCAAATATATGTATGTGTTTTGGAAAATAGTCTACATGACATGGAAAAATACAGAATTACAGGCCCAAGAGACATATATTTGCTATTTACTCTTTTCCCCCGACTCACCTACCTACAAGATTCCCCTCCCCCCCATTTCCTTTTCATTGTATTGTGTGTGGGAAAGTCCTCAGGAATTTAATATATTTCTATGGAAATGACTCTACAAACGCATAGATGCTGAGAGTGTTCTATGCTTTCAATAATTTTTTTTTGTTAATAGCAGGACATCAATCTATTAACTTCTATAGGATGGTTTTAAAAAAACTTACAGAAAGAACCCTCTTAGATTCTAAGGGCTCTTCTATAGGGGAGCAGTCTAGATGAGACTGTTAAATTCTTGGGACCAGTAAAATGGCATACACGACAATAGTACCATATATATGGTTAATAAAAGGGAACTATTTGCACTGGGTTATTTGCTAAAAGAACTGTACAGTCTGTCATTTGCTATTACACTAAAAAAGAATTTGACCATCTTAGCAGAAGCTTGTAAGACTAGAACCTGATGCCAGCACTGAAATAATGCAGCATCTGGGCATATTTAATAGAACTATTCTTGACAAGATGTTTTCAAAAATTGTCATTTTAAAGGTTGGTTTTAAGCATAAGAACGTAACAGCCATACTGGGTCAGGCTAATGGTCCATCCAGCCCAGTATCCTGTCTTGCTGACAGTGGCCAATACTAGATGCCCCAGAGGGAGGGAACATAACAGGTAATCCTCACATAATCCTTCCCCTGTCACCCACCTCCTGAAAAACAGAGGCTAGGGACACCATTCCTACCCATCCTGGCTAATAGCCATTGATGGACCTAACCTCCATGAATCTATCTAGCTCTTTTTTGAACCCTGTTTAACTCCTAGCCTTCACCACATCCTCTGGCAAGGAGTTCCACAGGTTGACTGTGCACTGAGTGAAGAAAAAATTCCTTTTGTTTGTTTTAAACCTGCTGCCTAGTAATTTCATTTGGTGACCCCCTAGGTCTTATATTGTGGAAATAAGTAAATAACTTTTTCTTATTCACTTTTTCCACACCAGTCATGATTTTATAGACTTCTATTATATCCCCTCTTAGTCTCCTCTTTTTTAAGCTGAAAAATCCCAGTCTTTTTCATCTCTCCTCATATAGCAGCCATTCCAAACCCCTAATAATTTTGTTGCCCTTTTCTGAATATTTTTCCAATGCCAAGATATCTTTTTGAGATGAGGCAAACAAATCTGTATGCACTATTCAAGATGTGGGCGTACCATAGTTTTATATAGGGGCATTAGATATTTTCATAGCTAGAGATACAGAGGGTTCTCATTATTGGCAGTAATTTAATGGCCCTAATTCTATGGTCCATGTGACTATCTGACCAGCTGTGCGTGAGCTACTTCAGCTATAAATTGGAGCAGCAAACAGGCTGCTGTTACCTGTACCAGCTGCCAGTGACCTTCCACATGACCATATCAGCAGCCAAGGAATACTACATAGCCCTTTCCACCTGCCACTCCCCTGTGCGGTTGGCTGGCTGGCTGGCAAAAGAGGTGGCAAGGGAATCTCTGTGTGTAGCTCTTTGCACCAAA
This sequence comes from Pelochelys cantorii, assembly GCA_032595735.1. NCBI lineage: Eukaryota > Metazoa > Chordata > Testudines > Trionychidae > Pelochelys > Pelochelys cantorii. Next base: position 304,692,108 of record CM064326.1, on the reverse strand, counting down.
GAATCACAGGGCCCATTATCTTTGTCGTGGTGTAAATGTACATCAATCATGTGTGTCAGTAGAATCATAGAAGTTTGTTGTTGCATTCAGGTTGCTGTTCTTTGAATCTGTGTAGGAAAATGTGCTCCATGAATAATAAGATACAGAAAAACCAGGTTGTCCTGTTCAAGCATGCAGATCTTTTATTTAAATATTCCTTTGCTGTCTATTCACTCAGCATAATCCATGTATTATGCTGTTCTCTGAAATACGTTCAATGAATTTCAAACAAAATTGTCAAAAACAACAACCTTGGTTTCTTTGTATGATACACAGAAATAATTACATTTCATTTACAGCACAGATGCATTTTACACAGTCATCAACAGTCATTCACTACCAAAACAGCATTTAAATCACCTAAAACACCAAAAGAATGTTTATTTTCCAAATTCAAAATTAATTAATCGTTTTGCATAAGTGATATATGGAAATAGGAGACAAGAATAGCATTCTGAAAAAATCTTACCAAATTATTTCTTAACTTGTACTTTAAAAATGAAAATAAAAATTTGTAATTGGGGATGTAACTGCTATGCAAATATTGCTGTATTGCAGTTTCTTTCGATCATATGAAAAATAAAATTAAAAGGCCAAATTCTTAAACCCGGTGTGATCTCAGTGGGATTGCAGGAGCTCTAACTTGGTTCAGGGTTTGTCCCAAATGGTTTTCAGCAACTGCCATTTTATATTAGTTTTCAGATGTAATTAATTAAGAAGCATCATGTGACTAAGAAGAAGCTCTAATAGATTGTTAATATGAGGGCAATTATCATATCAGTAATTGCTTCAGCAAACACTAGGAACAAAGCCAGTTTTTTATGGGTAATTATGAGTATAGACTTAAGAAGCAAGTAAAAACTAATGTACTGAACCCAGCTTTACAACATGTAAGAGAGAGGAGATCAAAATAATTGATTTCAATAGAATTACTTGATATGTTCACTGTAAGTCAGGGAGTAATCACTGTGTTGACTTCTTAAAAGGGAATTCAAATTTTGATTCCATTTATAAACATGGTAGAAACTTGCCAATTTGCACAAAAGAATGGGAACTGCATTGAAAATTAAACGTTTGTGAATAAGTGAACAAATATTAAGAAAACAAATATCACCGATTGCAAAATAGACTCTCTTCTTTTGTCATGTGCAATTTAGTTTTAATTGATTAAAAATAGCATACTAGTGACTATTCTGTAGCATATTTTGTAAAAATAAAATTTCAGCTGTAATTATAGCATTTGTTCTTAAATCTTCTGCTTATGGGGGAGACCACCAACTGGTTGTGTGGTGTCAAGAGAGTGTAGATTAGTAAGGTTCTACTTTCATGGTATATTTCCTCTTAAGATAAATGTTAAGTTCAGTCAAGAGAGTAGTCAGTAATTGGTACCAGAAAGTTTGAAACAAAGAACATTCAAATTATTAAATAATTTATAGTTTATTACTTGTGGTAATGTCTTCTAATGCATAGAGCCTTTTTATTGTCATATATATATGGAGCTATGCGGTAATTTCTGCTGGTATAGTATTTCTACTTTCGACACTATTTCATGTGTACAGCATTTTCAAGATGACAAATCTCTTAACATAGTAAAGTCCTTATATCCACTTATGGGTCTGATCCCACTGCTAAATTCCCAATGAAGTAAATCATAATTTTGCAGAAAAATCTAAAATCTTGAGTTTATCAGTGTATCTTGGGTATAGCCTGGCAAAATATGACTCTCCACAAAAATTTTTGGATGCAGGTTTACAGACAACTAAAAGGAGAGTTTTAGTAAACTGTTTTCACTAAATTTCCTCCATTGTGCAACATAGCCAATATTCTAGATCAGGAGTGGGCAATAAAACAGTGATGGGTCACAAGGTTTAGTCCCTATTGGTCCCCTGCCACTATATTTATCTACACCTCCACAGATACAGGTGATTGCAGCTCCCTTTGGCCAGGAGCGGTGATCTGCAGCCAGCAGGAGCTGTGATTGCCTGTACCTGTGGAGGCATAGGTAAATATGGGCCTGTGGGGGCCCGCTAGGGGCTAAGCCTGGTGGACTGGATCTTCTAGATACTGCAGAAAAACAAAGAGGTTTAAAGCTAAGTGCTATTTGTCACAAAACCCCTTTGTTTTAATTTCCTTTCAAATGGGATTGACACTGTAACTTCACACTAAAAGGCTGGTTCAGGAAATGCAAAAGTAAGCAAGTGTTTGCAGCACAAAAGTTTAAGCCAATTTTTGCAGAGTCTTGAAATCTCAAAGAAGAAAGTTGTATTAGACCAGATAAATGTACTGCATCATTGAAATAAAATTTATATTGGACAAAAAGAAGTTTGATTGAAAAGTACATTTGTGGGAAACAGTCTTGATTATATGGTTATTTAAAACTTCTCCACATTAGAGAAAACATTTTTCCATCCACTGGGTTCATGGTGTAGATGAAGTTGTGCAAAATACTTAAAACAAATTAATCCTGATTCCTGATACAACAGGTATACAATGAATTATTGCAGTTGTAGAAGTACCAAGGAAGCAAGATAAAACAATAATAAATACTGAACTAACTAACTGAACACCTTGAGTTTGCTAATGAGTTTGAGTAAGGAATACTGCATTTTCCAAAGGTAAGTTATTTGTACAACTACCATGGAACATTAACAATCAGCAGTAAGTGCACAGAAATGCCCCTTTCTACAGTAATATTTTAACATGCCTAATCTGAAAAACAACAGAAGCAAATCGAGATCACAGCTCCAAAGAATTTCAGCATGCACTATGGTTGTATTTCTGCCAGTCAGTACAAACATATTTCATATGAGCATTTTGTTTTCCCCTTTTTTTAATAGGGAATTTGTCAACAAGTTCATGATTTACCAACAGGAAAAAATGACATTATCAAAATGTTTTTCATTGTTGTTTTGCATTCTGCCGGAACATAATGTCCAAACATGGGGAGGTTTTTTTGTTTATTTTTTTAAAAAAATTCCCATGGTAAGAAGAAGCATCAATGGGGAACATTTCATTGTGCTCATAGAATAAGTCAAAATGATCAAAGAAGAGAGCTCTGTTTTACCGTTCAGACGCTGTGTAGAAACTCCATTTGGTTGACTGCTTCACTCGCTACATTACTGAAACCCAAATGGTTTAGTTTTCCAGACCCCTTCAATCTGTGGCTGCTGTAACACTGACCAAGGGGGTATTGTCTTTTCCGGCTTTCTCCTTCAGAACTCTTCTCGTTGCTAGATCTCAGCTGGCAAATGTCTTTGTTCCAATTGTTTTATAAAGCAGATACTCTGACAATATTTCCTCCTGAATACGCAGAAGATTCTGGCCTGTCATTCCCTTCGGGCGTGGTCACTGGGGGAGTTGGGATGCTGATTATTGCTGTTGTGACGTAAGGCTGCTCACAGTTTAGTTTTACACACTCGTCCATTTTGGCATTTAAACTGGAGCGGCTAAAGGGGAAACACATCAATGAGGTAAATGTTTACAATGTTATAAACTTCTCTGCTTTCTCAATTCCATTATGCCAGCCATCCACCTTAAAGTCTGGTTTCTTATCAGGTAGGAGAACCACAAATACACTGCAAACACAGCCTCTGCTCCTTTGGTCACTGGACATGTACTATGTGGCTGAGGAGGAAAGATTTGTGACTCATAAAACTTAGCTCTCTTGCTCCTGATCTACACTAGGGAATAAGTTTGAATTAAGATATGCAACTTCAGCTACATTAATTGCGTAGTTTAAGTCAAAGTATCTTAAGTCGAATTTTGGTGCCATCCACTCTTTTGACTACCCTTACTCCTCATGGAAGCAGGACTACTGGCATAGACAGGAGTGCCCACTCAGTTCAAATTAGTATGTTTTCACTAGCCCTGCTAATTAGAACTCTGGAAGATTGACTGTGGTTGCTTCAATCTTATTTGTAGTGTAGACATGGCCTTGGCGATTTACACAAGACTGAAAGGGATTTCCTGGGTCATCGAGTCTAGTCTTCAGCTGTCATAGGCAACAGCATCATGTACCCCTGTTCATAAATATTCATACATACAATTATCCACTTTCTTTTTTGTTATTGTATTGTATTATTTTCTTCTCTGTAGTTTTGCCAACACTAACTGGTTCTAAAATCATCAGTGAAGTTAAACTCCTGGTAGTTTGTGTCTAACAATTATGAGGTTTTATTTGGATTTTTAGCTCTTTGAAACCAAGGCCCCCTTTTATGTGTGTGCAAGTCAGGAAAATCTTGAACTGTACAAAGGGACAAGAGCTGGTCCAAGTGGATTACAGGATGAATAAAGACTAAACTGCTGAGGAACTCTTGCTTCTTATAATTTGCCCAATCGTTTGCCCAGCAACAATTTGTGACAGAGAGCAGGAGCCCTGGTGATAAGGAATCTGGGGCTGAAAGTGTCAGGAGGGCACAGCCCTAGGACAGAGTAAAGGACAAAACCTTAACTCTTATCCAAGGGTGGTTTTGTGGAGCAGCTTTTAAATGGAATGTAGTCATAGAAAAATGAGAGGATGACCTGCACGCTATTTTTAGGGGGGGAGTTAGACATTAAGGCATTAAAAGGGCCAGAGCCTAAAGAAGCAAATTGAAACCAACCTGAACTCTGGCTACAATGCGGTCACCATCCTCACACACATTTTACCCCTTTAAACAATAGGTGGGAGAGTCACAGAAAGTGAATGGGCAAAGAGGAATCCAGCTTGGTTCCCCATTACCACAAAAATCCTCCATCCCTCACACACACCCCTCCTCACTTGCCTTCCTATGCTGCCAAAAGAACAGTGGCCTTGTGCCCCCCAAACCTTTAAAATGTGACACACCTTAGGTGTTCCCAAGAGCATTAATGTTGCCAGGCGCACTGACCTGCAAGGCCTTGACATGCGGGATTGTTTCATTGCAGGGTAGATTTCTGGGCTGTGCTGCGGCTCAGGCTCTAGGGCCCTGTGAGCTAGGAGGGTCCCAGAGCTCAGGCTGCAAGCTAAGCCCAGAAGTCAACACCACAGTGAAAGAGCCCAACAGCTCAAGCCCTGTGAGCTTGAGTCAGATGGCAGGGACCAGCTGTGAGTTTTGCTTTGTAGTGTAGATTACTGTTCCAGTTTGTTGCACCAACCGATGGGTGCTGGAAAGATTGCAAAAGTGGAGGGGGGCAAGTCTCTGCCCCACTTATCAGACTCCCCCAAGAGCTCTCCCTCCACCAGCTCATCCTTCCTGGAGCCCCTCACAACGCCTCTCCTTAACTTACCCTCCCTGCTGATCCTGCTGCCTGGATCCAGCCAGCCCCTGGCACCAAGAGGAACTGCAGTTTTAGTGGGTGAGAGCTCAGTTGCTAGTATGACACAGAGAGGGCCTTGGTGTTGTCTGGCCAGCTGGGCCAGGGTCCAGCATGTGTCCTCTCAGGCTATGTCTACACTACCAAGTTTTTGTGGAAAAATGGCCATTTTTCCACAAAAACTCATGGAGCGTCCACACCTCAAGCGCATTTTTGCGCAAGTAAATCGAAAGCTCAGAGGGGTTTTTGCACAATTGGTAATCGTCATTCTACAAAGCAGAATGCCGTTTTGTGCGAGAGCTGTTGCACAAAAAGGTGTGTGGGGATGGGGAAGAGGAGGTTTTTTTTTGGGGGGGGGGGGTTGGGGGTTTTTTTGTGCAAGAAGAGGGAAAAGGAAAAAGCACAGGTGCCCTGGTGGCCATTCTGTCCATAGCAATCACTGCTTACTTGCGAGAGCGCATCCAGGCAGTCTGGATGCTCTCTTGCGCAAAAGCACCTCTCTTTTTCAATGCGCTTTTGCAATGTGGACACTCTCTTGTGCAAGAAGTTTTTGCGGACGATCTCTTCCGAAAAAAGCTTCTTGCACAAGAAGCCTGCAGTCTAGACCAGTTGTGCTCAACCTTTTTTAATTCGTGACCCACAGGGCCGGGAAAATTTTGGTTGAGCCAAAAAAAAAAAAAGAACACCATCCGGAATATTTTGTTGCGGCCCCTTTAATTTCAAGCACTGGTCCACTCCCCTGCCACTCCCTCCGTGGGGACATCGGACACCAAAAGCTACTGGCCTGGCGCTGCAACCCACTCAGGAACACAGTCGCGACCCCCCCCCCCGTTCCCCCCGCTGGTCTAGATGTAGCCTCAGAGAACTTTTGAAATGTAAGAGAGAGCAAAGGCCCTTTGAACCTCTCCCTTCACTGTTTCTGGTGCCTGTGTCCCAAATAACACCACATATTGTTGCTATAAGGGGAACAACCTGCACTGTTTGCATGCTGATGGGCACACATGTGACTCACCAGCTCTGTGTCTAAGGAAGTGCGGTGAGGATGGGAGGAAATCAGCTTTGGGTAGGGATGGGGAATGCAAACGTTCTGACCTGGCTGGGAGAAGCAAAGGAGGTGACATTCATTAGCTCAGTTGGCACCTCACAATGGCAGCCAGTAGCTGATCACCTGACTAGAACAATATGGGCCAACTAACAATAGCTAGCTCACAAAAATGAATGGTAAAATGGATGGTGAGGAAGGAGTGGGGGGTGAAGGAAGCTGTCCAACTCAGATACCTCATGCAGAGCGGCTGCAAAGACACCTATACAGCCCAATGGTAGGTAATAACAGTTAGGGTCCTTCACACCCTCTAACTTAGTGCTCACTAGCTGTGTAGTAGTTGCTCTATTGGCCTTCCTCTCCTTGCTCCAGCCTCTCCTCCTCAAGTCTGCAATACACAAAGGAGCAGAGCTGTCTTCCCCACCATAATCTTTGTGCAGGCCCCTGCTTGCTCCCTCCCTTTTCTTGCATACTAGAAAGGTGGGGGTTCCAGTACATGTAGAGCTTTCTTTGGCCATTAAGGAGGTTGGGGGTGGAAGTATATCGGGGCCACAGCTGAGGGAAATTGACACCTGGTAAGGTTCAGTGACTTAGTTAAAGCCGCACAGCAAGTCAGTAACAGAGCAGAAGTCCTTGTTCCTCGCTCTTGGCTCCAGACTTTGTGGGCTGCTGAGCATTATTTATATGATCAGATGAGCAGTGACTCATAGTATGGTGTAATCACAATTATCAGTCAGTTGAGACATGCACCCGAGGGTGGGTTCATGTGCACATGGAGCTGTTGGGTGGATTGTATATCGGTTCCAGGGGTGGTTCCCAAGGATTAAGAGACACTTTAAAAGGAAATTCACTGAAGTGGGAGATGTACTCCTACCTGTATGTGTATACTGCTGCTTTTAATTCCTGCATGTTTGTGCTGTGGCTAGAAGGGTATGCTGGAAAGCTACCCAGTAGACAACAGGTTAGAACCAGGCAGAATTATGCATGAATACCTGACTGGTTCCACATATGGTCCCCAACCATCCAGGATTGTCCTGGAGTCTCCAGGAATTGAAGAGTAATCATAGAGTAGGTCATGTGCTGAGACCCAGCGGCGGATATAGGGCAGGGCGAGTGGGGCGGCTGCCCCGGGCCCCGCACTTCAATAGGCCCCGTGCACGCGCTACTACCTGTTGGCTGTGGCCATGGCACATGCGCGAAATTGTGCTGCCCTGGGCCCCGCAAAACTCTCATCCGCCCCCGCTGAGACCTCCAGAAATATGTCCCTCTCCATCTCCTTTGAGGAATGGCAGAAAAAATGATCTCAGCGACTGTGACGTAGTGTGGGTACCTTGCTGGTTGCTATGCTGGGCGGTGGGCTGTGAGTGACCCCCGCTGACGGCTGTTTGTACAAAGCACAGCCCAGCAGGACAGGGGATGAGTCATTATGCAAGGGTCTCTCAACTGGTCCGACCAGTTACTTCCCAGGGAGAGAAACAAAGGAAGGGGGCGAGGCCAAGCTGGCAAGGGGGACAGGGCTAGAAGAGAGGGGCAGTTTCTGTCTGGGATCATGGAGGAGACGGCCTAGGGAAAGGGGCTGGAATTTAGGGGCCCAGCATCCCCCATCTCAAGGGGGGGCTGAGGCATCCTAGGCCCGGTTCCTGTAACCAGATGACATCTATGCTGTGCTGTATCCTGGAGAAGCAATAAACTCCCCCTATTCTACTGGCTGGTGGAGTCTGTCCGTGCCATTACGGGGGTGCAGGAGTCAGGGGACCCCCGACGTGCCGCAACAGTGGTGTCAGGAGCGGGATGCACTGCACCCCGTGGATGGAGCTCCCAGCAGCAAGTGACAAGGCGCAGTAGAAGCAAGGGCCTTAGAGCCAGGTGTGCTGGAGACAGAGCGAAACGGTTCCTGAGAATCGTGGGGCGCAGCAGCACTAGACTGGTGAGTCTGCACCGAGGGGACCAGCGGGGAGATGGCCTACACCCAACTCCTGAAGGCAGAGCTGGTGAAGCTGTGCAGAGAGAGGGGCTTGCCTGTGCGGAACGCAACCAAGGCCCAGCTGATTGCCCGGCTGGAAGAGAATGACCAGCCACAGGGCTGGGATCCTGTCCCAGTGGGGAGCAGCCAGACCCCCCCCGGGAGCGTGTCAGGCTCTGAGGGTGGGCGGAGCAGTGGAACCCACAGGAGAGACGGGACAGCCTCCCAGGGGAACCCTGCAAGCCGTAGTCCACCCAGGGGAGGGTCCAACCCAGCAGAGCTGCGGCGGCTGGAGATCCAGCTGCAGATGAAGGAATTGGAAGTCCAGGACCACAGAGAGCAGCGACAGCATGAGCTGGCCATGGCAGAGCGGAGAAGCGTTAGGGCCCCGGCTGTGCCGAGTGCGGATGGGCCCCAAGGGCCCCGGCTGCCAGATGCTTGGAGAAGCTCATGGTGGCCCAAATGAAGGACATGGGCGACATAGACGGGTTCCTCAGCTCCTTTGACAGGGCCTGTGGACTGCAGCGGGTCCCCCCAGCTGACTGGCTACAGGAGCTCATCCCCAAACTGAACCAGGAGGCTGCCAGGGTGCTCAATCAGCTGGAGGACCTAAAGCCAGGGGATTATAACTGAGTCAAGGAGGCCCTGCTGCACAAGTTCGGGCTCACCCCCCGAGATGTACAGGAAGGAGTTCCGGGGGGTGCAGAAGGGGCCACGGGAGACCTATGTGGATATGGCCTCCCGCCTGGTGCAATACTGCCGCAAGTGGGTGTCTGGAGTCAGAGCCCAGACTGCAGAGGACCTGCTCAAGCTGGTCATGATGGAGCAGTTCTATGAAGCATGCACACCCAGCCTGAGGCTGTGGCTCAAGGACCGAAGTCCAGAGAACCCCCAGGAAGCTGGGAGGCTGGCGGATGAGTTCACGGAGAGCCAGTCCGGGTGTGAACGGGAGTCCCGGCGAGAAAGGGAATCGCGCAGAGACCAGTTCTCGGCTGAGCGACGGAGAGAGGCACCTCCGAGGCGAGCCCCAGGGACCAGGACCAGTCAATGGTGCCCCAGAAAACCAGCCAGGGCCCGGGCAGAGCCGACCCAAAAGGGCCCACAGAACCTAACCTGCCATCGCTGTGGGCAACGAGGCCACAAGACAGCTCATTGCACCAGGCACAAGAACAGGTCCCATGACCTGGGACTTTCCAGGGTTAATTGGCTGGGGCTGGAGGAAGGGCAGGCTGCCCCAGAGGCAGGGGCTGGCAGGCAAACCTCAGCTCAGAGTGGGGGGAAGGATGCTCAGTGCACCTCCCATGGGAGAGCTAACCCTCAGGAGGTGGATTTCTCTGTGTACCGGGTGGGAGCAGGGCGGCCCCTGCGGAGCGAGTGCCTCCTACCCCTGGAGGTGGATGGTAGGAAGGTGATGGGTTTCTGGGGCACGGGGGAGGAGGTGACTCTGGCCCGAACCGACATAGTGGCCCCAGACCGTATGCTACCCAACACTCAGCTGACCCTGAGGGGCATAGACGGGACCCCATTTAAGGTACCCGTAGCCAGGGTGCATCTGAAATGGGAGTCCAAGGAGGGCCCCAAGGAAGTGGGGGTGCACCCGCACTTGCCCACGGAGGTGCTGATGGGGGGTGACCTAGAGGAGTGGCCAGACGGACCCCACAGGACCCTGGTCACCATCCGTAGCCAGAGCCAGCGAGGGGCTGGCACCCCGGAACTCGAGGAGGTTCCCCAACAGGGGACCCAGGGCCCCATCCCAGCAGACATGGAGTCGGACCGAGGCAGTGGGGGGGAACACGCCCCTGTCCCAGCACCAGCCACTGAATTCCAGGTGGAGGTGCGGGCAGATCCCTCCTTGCAGGCCCTGAGGGACCGGGCCGACCTGGGCGCAGCTCAACCCCTGGGGGGGAGATTGCCAGGAGAAGTTCCGGTGGGAGAGGGGATTTCTGTACTGGGAATGGTTTCCCCCCGGGAAGGTAGGGGAGTGGGGGCTCCAGCGGCAGCTGGTGGTCCCCCAAAGGTATCGCCGTAAGCTGCTATACCTGGCCCATGACATCCCGTTCTCGGGACACCAGGGGATCCGGCGCATGCGGCTGAGGCTGCTCCAAAACTTCTACTGGCCGGGGATATTTGCGGCCGTGCAGCAGTACTGCCGGTCCTGCGACTCCTGCCAACGGGTGGGGAAGGCCCAAGATAGGAAGAAAGCTGTGTTGAGACCCCTGCCCATCATAGAGGAGCCTTTCCAGAAGGTGGCGATGGATATTGTGGGGCCCTTCAACAGAGCGACCCGGACGGGGAAGAAATACATCCTGGTGGTGGTGGACTTTGCCACCCACTACCCCGAGGCCGTGGCCCTACCCTCTATTGAGGCAGACACGGTGGCAGACGCACTGCTGACCATTTTCAGCAGGGAGGGGTTCCCCCAGGAGGTTCTCATGGACCAGGGATCTAACTTCATGTCGGCCCTGCTCCGGTGCTTGTGGGAGAAGTGTGGGGTCCAGCACACCTGGGCCTCGGCGTATCACCCCCAGACCAACGGGTTGGTGGATAGGTTCAATGGGACTCTGAAGCAGATGCTAAGGACCTTTATGCACAAACACCCGCAGAACTGGGACAAGTACCTACCCCACCTGCTGTTTGCATACAGGGAGGTGCCCCAGGAGTCCACGGGGTTCTAACCGTTTGAGCTGTTATATGGGAGGCGAGTGAGGGGCCCCCTGGACTTACTGAGAGATGAGTGGGAGGGGAAGGTCTCCCCGGAGGGGGAGCCGGTCGTGGAATACGTCCTGACGTTCCAGGAATGACTTGCCGAGCTCATGGGCCTGGCCAGAGAGAACCTGAGCAGAGCCCAGAGGAAGCAGAAGGTCTGGTACGACCGCAATGCACGGGCCCATGCCTACGCTACCGGGGACCAGGTGATGGTCCTAATTCCCGTGCGGAAGAATAAGCTGCAAGCCGCCTGGGACGGCCCCTTCAAGGTTGTTAAGCAGCTGAACGAGGTGAACTATGCGGTGGAGCTAACAGGCCGGACGCACGGCCAGTGGGTATATCACGTTAACATGATGAAGCCGTACTGGGACAGGGAGAACTTGGTGCTGGCCGTGTGTAAACCCTGGGAGGAGCAGGGGGAGGATCCCCTGGTCGGCCTGTTCCCTGGGACCAGAGAGGACTCTTCGCTGGAGTCAATTTCCCTCTCAGACCAGCTCACCCCGGCCCAGCAGGCCGAGATCCAAGAGGTGCTGCACTCCTGCCAGCAGCTGTTCTCCGAAAAGCCTGGTCTCACCAACCTGGCTGTCCACCGGGTGGAGACGGGCACTCACTCCCCGGTGCGCTGCTCCCCGTTCAGGGTCACAGGGAAAACAGCCCAGGACCTGGAGAGAGAGGTCCAGGACATGTTGGCCCTGGGGGTGATCCAGCCGTCCTCCAGCCCCTGGGCCTCTCCCGTGGTGCTGGTTCCCAAGAAGCACGGGTCGATCCGGTTCTGCGTGGACTACCGGAAGCTCAACGCCATCACGGTGTCCGACGCCTACCCGATGCCAAGGCCCGACGAGCTCCTGGACAAGCTGGGGGGAGCTCGCTACCTCACTGCCCTGGACCTCACCAAGGGCTACTGGCAGGTGCCGCTAGACCAGGAGGCCAGACTGAAATCGGCTTTCATCACCCCGCTGGGGCTCTATGAGTTCCTGGTCCTGCCCTTCAGCCTCAAAGGGGCGCCGGCCACCTTCCAGCGTCTGGTGGACCAGCTGCTGCGGGGAATGGAGAACTGTGCCCTAGCGTACATAGATGATATCTGTATCTTCAGCCAGTCCTGGGAGGACCACGTGGCCCAAGTCAGCCAGGTACTGGATCGGCTGAGGGAGGCTGGGCTGACCGTAAAGGCTGGGAAGTGCAAGATTGGAATGGCCGAAGTGTCCTACCTGGGCCATAAGGTGGGGAGCGGCTGCTTGAAGCCAGAGCCGGCCAAGGTGGAGGCCATCAGAGACTGGCCTGTACCCCAGACCAAGAAGCAGGTCCAGGCGTTCATTGGGATGGCGGGATATTACCAGAGGTTTGTGCCCAACTTCAGCTCCATCGCTGTCCCGATCACAGAGCTGTGCAGGAAGGGGAGGCCAGACAGGGTGGTCTGGACAGAGCAGTGCCAGAGGGCTCTCTGTGCACTGAAGGAAGCCCTGGTCAAGGCCCCAGTGTTGGTAAACCCGGACTTTGACAAGCCCTTTATCGTGTTTCCTGACGCCTCGGACACCGGGCTGGGGGCAGTGCTGATGCAGGTGGACGAGAAGGGGGAACGCCATCCCATCGTGTACCTGAGCAGGAAACTGCTGCCCCGGGAGCGGAGCTACGCTCATCCCCTGCTGCCCCGGGAGCGGAGCTACGCTCATCCCCAGTGTACACCGTGAAACGCCGGCATGCCATCCCATCGTGTAGAGAGGGAATGCCTAGCGATGGTGTGGGCCCTGCAAAAGCTGCAGATGTACTTGTTTGGCCGGCGTTTCACGGTGTACACTGACCACTGCCCCCTGACCTGGCTGCACCAGATGAAGGGGACCAACGCCAAGCTGCTGAGGTGAAGCCTGCTCCTGCAGGACTATGACATGGAAGTGATCCACGTCAAGGGGAACGCCAACATCATCGCCGACGCGCTGTCCCGTACCGAGGGGCCCGAACTTCCCCAGGCCACCGGCAGAGTGGCCCCGCTCAGTTCGCTCTCGGGGGGGGGGGGGAGGGAGAACTGTGACGTAGTGTGGGTACCTTGCTGGTTGCTATGCTGGGCGGTGGGCTGTGAGTGACCCCCGCTGACGGCTGTTTGTACAAAGCACGGCCCAGCAGGACAGGGGATGAGTCATTATGTAAGGGTCTCTCAACTGGTCTGACCAGTTACTTCCCAGGGAGAGAAACAAAGGAAGGGGGCGAGGCCAAGCTGGCAAGGGGGACTGGGCTAGAAGAGAGGGGCAGTTTCTGTCTGGGATCATGGAGGAGACGGCCTAGGGAAAGGGGCTGGAATTTAGGGGCCCAGCATCCCCCATCTCAAGGGGGGCTGAGGCATCCTAGGCCCGGTTCCTGTAATCAGATGACATCTATGCTGTGCTGTATCCTGGAGAAGCAATAAACTCCCCCTATTCTACTGGCTGGTGGAGTCTGTCCGTGCCATTACGGGGATGCAGGAGTCAGGGGACCCCGACATGCCGCAACAGCGACAAGTCAAGGAGCTGCTCCTGGCAGTGAATTTCTTACATCCCAGCTATTCAAAATGTCACTTAGCAAGACTGAATTGCTTTAGCAATATGTGCTGATATAACGATGTTTTTTTTAAAATGGAAGTATATTTCAGTTCAACATACAAACACTCTTAAGTCTAACATGACCTTCTGGTGTTTTCAAAGGCTGTACCCATGCACATAAACATCAACAGCAAGTACTTTATATGTGAGACTGTAGAAAAGTTAAAGTTTTGCTCTGTATCCTCTGGTGCTACATTTTTTTCTAATTTTCCCAATAACTCCCTTACCCAGGGATTATATTTTTCTCGTTCATTGTATATTTATAGAGAGGAGGGATGGTTTTAAGACTAGGGAACTGGACTGGAATTCCAGTGGTTTGTGTAAGCATGTGATAAAGAAGGACCAAATCCAAATGGTAGTTGAGGGGCAAGGCTTCTCAGGCTCTGGGCCAGTATTAGGACAAAGTATTTATTTCCATCTGCCACTTCAAGACTTAGAGGCTGCGTCTAGACTGGCAAGATTTTGCGCAAAAGTGACTGCTTTTGCGCAAAAACTTGCCAGCTGTCTACACTGGCCGCTTGAATTTGCGCAAGAGCACTGACGTACTAATGTAAGAAATCAGTGCTTCTTGCGCAAATACTTTGATGCTCCCGTTCGGGCAAAAGTCCTTTTGCGCAAGAGCTTTTGTGCAAAAGGGCCAGTGTAGACAGCTCAGATTTGTTTTGCACAAAAAAGCCCCGATGGCTAAAATGGCGATCGGGGCTTTCTTGCGCAAAACCGCGTCTAGATTGGCCAGGGATGCTTTTGCGCAAAAGCATCCGTGCCAATCTAGACGCGCTTTTGCGCAAATACTTTTAACGGAAAAACTTTTCCGTTAAAAGCATTTGCGCAAATTCATGACAATCTAGACGTAGCCAGAGACTTCCCAATAAACTAAAAAAAAAAAGTGCTTCTTAGAATGGACAGTTACTTACCCATTAATTTTAAGGAATGCAGCTTACTTACTTGACACAAATTCAAAATAACACCTTCTCACTTAGACCGCCTCTTCCTTACTGAACAATGGTTTGCCATAGCATTGCATCTGAGATGGCAGTTAAAATTAAAATACCTGTTAGATAGAGGTGTCCTCTCCATACATCTGATTTGAATGGTGCTAAGTTCTTGTATGCTGCCAGTGCGGCTGCCAGTTATATTGGTGTTTGGGATGCGGAAAGTCTTTTTATGTCGTCGTGAGCAACAAGTGCTGGTAACACCTTGTTGGGAAGAGAGAGAGGGGCTGTGGCTTGAGGATCGATTGACTGTGGAGACCTCCATGCAGCTGTCTTCATAAACTTGTTCATCCACAAACTCGTGATTCTGGTCCAGAGCAATTCAATGCATGGTAAAAGCACACATACAAAAAGATATGATTATAGTTGAAAGAAAATGTGCATGATGCTGATTGTCAAAATCCACAGTGTTAGGGCCTGTTTAATGACTTAATTTTACACAACCAAGTCTTGCATTTTCAAGGATTGCACTTTTCAACCCACATCAGGATGGCTAGAATATATTAAAAGTGTCCATACAGATTCAAAATGATCAAACCATTAACTTTAGTTTTCAAAAAGCTAATGCAAAATATTTTGTAGGATGACAACACATAACTCAGATAGTTATATTAAGGGTTACTGTGTAATCTGTAAAATGTCACAGGATAGAGGATTATTTTTATTAATAAAAAAATTCAGAAACATTTTTCAGGCTCTTTTAATTCTGCTTATATAAATGCTCTAAATGGGAGTAAGCGCACCCATGATTATGTTTAAATATAGTAAAATAGTACTGACTTTAATTTTTGTATCAGTCTGTAAAATGTCATCTTAAAATAAAGGTGTGAAACAATGACTTGAAATAATACATTTCATGATCCAGGAATAAGGTACTTATCAAAAAGTAACATGTAGCCTTAATTTCAGTTTCCATTAGAGAGGAAGCTAAAATAAATACCAAACATTCTCTCCAGAGGTTACTATTTGCTACATATAAAAGCTTAATATATCCAAATGGATTAATATGATAATGTCTTTAATGCAGCAATTAAATAGTATTTATTCATGGGATCTTTGCTTAAGCCCCACATAGACAGAAATCCTGTCGGCACAGCATAGTGAGAGACCTATGGCAAGTCCAAGTGATAGTCATTATACTTTGATGCTTTAATTTGTGATTATGAAGCACGACCCACAAAATTATTATTGCTACAATTTCTCTGTGCGTCAAGAAGGGTAAAGTAGTGGCGTGGTGTTCAATAAAAGGAATTATACACTGTAAGAATATATGCAATAGTCTTAAGGTAGAATCCCAGGATGAAATGGATAGAAAGATGTTGATGCTCATAATCCCATCATTTTGGATTGAGACAACTTCTGTTTCCACATTGCCAACTGTGGATGCTTTGACATTGGGTTAGGAAACACTGGCTTACATGCCACATAACCCCATTTACTTCAAATTGGTTGGTTCTTTGCATTTTCATTCACTAGTAGCTAGCCTACACTAGAATTGCTACCACAGTGAAACTGTATCAGTGGAGCTGCACTGCTGTAGTACTGCTTGGGCAGACACTCTATGCCAATCAGAGCATGTTCTTCCATCAGCATAATTACTCTACCTTTCTGAGAGGTGATAGCTATGTCTTCAGGAGAGTATCCCCTGCCACACCATGCAGTCTATACCAGTATTTAGATTGGGGTAATGTATGTTGCTCAGGGGGTGGCTTATCCATACTCCATGTGGCTTAAATTATACCCAAGTAAATTATAATGTGTACAAGCCTGAGGATAAGGAAAATTATTTCCTTCTGAAAGAAGACTCTATTAACATGCAATATCATTCAGATGCCAATAGGTACTCTGAGAATACATTTATGTTTTCCAAAAAGAAACATAAAATAAGCGGAATAAACTAAGTATGCATTCATCAGTAAGGTGAGCATCAGTACAGTAATTTTCTAAGGTAGCTGAATGTTTGGAACAAATGAAAATAATTTGGACAGAGTACTATTGCTATTTGCTCTCCTTCATAACCTTCCTTGACTCACATTATATCCAACTGCCATCCTCTGAGGAGGAAAATGGTGAAGAAGAAGAATGATTTCAAGTGACTCAAGGAGATAACTCCTGGTATAACTTCCTTAAAATCTGACTGTACACAGGGCATACATCATTCATAAACAAGACTCCAAATGCAATTAGAACCTGGATATGGCAGGCAGAGAGAGAAATTACTTAACAGCTGTCTTTAGATTATGTATACTTTAGGAATGTATTGGGTATTCCAGTATGCTTGCCAAGATCTCTGGTAGTTTTCCAATAGAAAACTGTTTTGTCCTAAAGCTATTATGGAGCTATAAGTTAGCATACGCTATTAAAGAGTGATACACTTTTAATATGGACTGGAGATATTTTGAAATTATATCATTTCCCAAACGAATAAATTAAATTAGGCATGTCAAGCTTCTAGTACATGGGATATATTAATGTATTGTCATACAATGAACTTTGACATATTGGTTTTAAGATATTAATTTAGGCTAGGACTTCAAGCCTAAAATAATTAAAACTTAAGTACTCTACATTTCTCCTGTGAGCTGTAAATTCACTGTTGTGTATAAGCTGAAAAGATAGTCTCTAAAATACTTCTCTGAATACCAGTGTTGCCATTACAAAAGTAATTTCAAAGAAAGCTACAGGCCATAACATACCATCCACTGCACTTCTCAGAGAAGATGAAAAGAGAGGAATGGCCTAAAAATGTTAGAAGGAGGCTAGAGGTTGGTGGGTGTGCACATATCCAGGAGGTCGGGCTCAACAGCCAAGAAAACTGTTGTAGGCAGTTGGTCCCACGATATTAGCAAGACAAGGTGGGTAATTGGACCCATTTCTGTTGGTGAAAGACAAGCTTTCGAGCTTACACAGACCTCTTCTTCAGGTAGAGGGAAAAAACCTCATTGATAAATACAAGGTCTGAACAGCTTGTTTAGTGTATCTATTCAAACTTTGTATTTAGTAATGAGACTGATTTAGTTACCCAGAGCTGAAGAAAAACTCTGGGTAGCTCAAAAGTTTGTCTATCTCACCAACAGAAGTTGGTTCAATAAAAGGTATTACCTCACCCACCTAATCTCTCAAGCAAAGCCATTGAAAAGCAAATAAATGTCATATATATTTCATAAAACAAGACTCGGCTTGTACTATACATTTTTTGAAGAGTCACTGTTCAAAAAGAAAAAAAAGGATAATCTTTTCCATCATTAATATCCTGGGGAGATGGAAAAGCTTCCGGGCCTGATCTAAGTCTCATCCAAGTAAACAGGAGTCTTTCTATTCAGTCTTCTGAGAGTTGGACCAGGACTTTTGCTAAGTTTGCCAATTCAACTTTAAAGTTCAAGTGGAAAGCAAAGTCCGAAGCAGATGTCTATGAGGAAGGCTAGTCTACAACACAATGCTACATTGGTGCAGCTACACTAATGAAAATTTGCTGCTATAATGCATCAGATGAAGGTGTGTTGTGTCTGTGGGAGAGCACTCTCTTGTCAGCATAATTACTTCATCTCAGTGAGAAGTGTCAGCTCACATCGGGCTGGTGTGGACTAGGGATGTGAAGGAGTAGTCAAGTAGTTGACTACCTGATAAGCAGGAGCTTATCGGGTAGCACTATCGACTACTCGATCACTCCCCCCTTTCCCCTGCACTCTTAAAGGGACAGAGAGGAGATGGTGTGCAAAGATGCTGGCTCATTCTCTGGACCCCCACTGGGTCTCAGGACAACCCTCATGCTGCCATTCTGCATTTTTTAAAGGGACTCAGCAGCAGCAGCTGCCCCCCCCCGACCTCCCTCACTCTGCCCCTCTGCCCTCTGCATTTTTAAAAGGGACACAGCAGTGGCAGCCTGCCCACTTGTCTGTCTCAGCACAAGCCGGCTGCCGCTGCTGCGTCCCTTTTAAAAATGCAGAGGCACAGTGTGAGGGAGGTTGGGGAGGTGGGGGAGGGGTCAGCTGCTGCATCCCTTTTGAAAATGTAGAGGGTTGGCCGGCTCCTCTCTGTCCCTTTAAGAGTGCAGAGTGGCAGCCAGGAGTTGTACTCAGACGCTGCTTAAGCTGGAAGTGAGCACTTAAAGTGCCCTTCCTTAATGACTAGTTGAATAGTTGATGGAAATTCCATCGACTACTCGATTAGTAAATTAATCGATACTTAACATCCTTAGTGTGAACAGCTTGAAACTTGTCTTGCTTGGGAATGAGGGAGCTTTTTCACACCCTTGAACAATGTAAATTAGATTGATGTCGGTTGTAGTGTAGAAATGCCCACAGTTCTACTATGGTATGCCTCAGAAGCATTCCAAAAGGATAAAACTGTAGTGGGGGACATAAGTGGTCAGGTGAGTCCTTTGTAATATACATTTAAAGCCAGACAATTTGTGCTATACTTTAAATCAGAAACGAATATTAAAAAAGACAGCATGTAAAAAGCATAAGCACCTGAAACACGTAACGCATGACACATAAGTAACTACATGACATACAACAACTGGACCATGTTAATTACAAGGCAAGGCTGTGAAAATAAAAATATGAAGTTATACACGGGCATAAATTGTATTTAATTTAATAACATTTGTAATGAGAAATTATTGTGCTCTCACTCAGACAAGAGCAATAAAACATTTCTGAATATATTTTGTTTTGAACACAGCAGATGCAGCACCGTGTCTTTTAATAAAAGTCCAACATTAAACAATAAAACTAAGACAAAACTTTGTGCAATGTGTCCATTCCTCACAGAGAAGTTATACAATGACTAGAAAATGCCATGTGGCAATTTTTTCATCTTGAAAGTCAGTCACATATTTCATAGCATGTTAAATTTGGGATGGGGAAATAGACCCCGCTTTTTTTGGAAATCTTTGTTTCATAAAAATCAAATATATGATTCTCTAACCTTGTGATTCCATGAATATGATGAACATTGAGCAATGTATGAGGGAAATTTAACATCGTCTGCTAAATTTCCAAATGATTAGATATAGTGCCTGTGCACGTGTAGAAAATCTCTGATTTTTTTCTGTTCGAACGCACCTTCATACATTTAGTTTGTAACATGTCAAATGCAGAGATGGGCACCAGCCACATAATTCAGATTCTGATTCTGATTTTCAGCAGCTAAAATTGGGGTATTTGAATCTGGAATTTCTGCCCATGTCTGGTCAACATGATTTAAACTCTTTGTCAGGAAATGGCAAAATATTGTATATAGTGATGGCCATTACCAGAGAATTTGATAGGTGCATCTACATTTTATAAAATCAGAGCTAAATTTGTAAATTGTACCTTAAATGGTGTTGAACAGCTTATTGATAAGATGGGATCATCCACAACATAAGATAAACCCTACATGCCAATATGATGATGGGAGAGAAAATACAAGGACAAATATAGATTATGTTAACATTTCTCAATGCAAAATTATTAAATGTACAAAGGAGAAACTCAATATAATTATTTTTTCATGTCTTTAGTTTCCTTAGAGGAAATAATAAACAGGAAAAATGTAAAAATAAAGCAATAATGAACAGGATAACAGAAATGCCTTTGTGTCATTATCTGGTCAGAAATATTTTTTATCTGTGAATGAGACTTACAGCTTGCTAACATTCAAAGTCAATACGGGTCATCAGACTGACACAGCTTTAAGATAAACAAGGGAGTGGTGTGGCTAGCATCACATGCAAAAGCATTGGACTTCCGTAACCCTATGGGGTCAGGTACACATTTTGCAGCTAGGTGAACCAGAGCTGGTCTCAAAGTCTACAACTAAACTATAGCCGGGATCGACACTCTGATGATTGATGTACTTGGGGTCAATTTAACAGGTCTAGGGAAGACACGCCAAATTGACTGCAGATATCTCTCAGCCAACCCTGGTACTCTACCCTGAATGAGAAGAGTAAGAGAAGTCAATGGGAGAATGTCTCCCATCCACCATTGCAGTGTAGACACTGCAGATAGTCGATATACAATATGTCAACTCCAGCTATGTTACTCACATAGCTGGAGTTGCATAACTGAGGTCAATTTACTGCGGTAGCCTCAGTGTGAGATCGAATGAGACTCCGACTTACAATTTCAGGATTGTAGTCAAGCACCATAACCACTTGGTATCCACACCTCATTCTTATTAATACTACTGAATTGTAATTATGTTTTCATTTAACATTCATAATGGCTGTATAGTTACCAAATATTAAGCAGCAAACACATGTGCTCAGTCATCCATTTCTGACTGCTTGGAAGTTTTTAATCAAAGCAGGTGTGTTTTGGTGATTGTGAATTATATCACTTATCCCTGTAAGGGGCTAACTGTCAGAAGTGAGGCTGAACAATTCTGTAGCATGGCGCCTGTAGCTTAATTCAGAGGATGAAGTTGTGGAATAAATGCTGCGTGCTCTCTCCACTTGCACTTGCTTAAATTGGAGGTGAGTGGCCACACTGCAGGAAGTACTCAGCAATTTGTAAGGTCGAGCCTGAGGACCCAGAGCATCAGCCCTTGCTCAGGAGAAAACTTGCATTGCCTGAATTTGGAATTTCACATGAGATGGAGTCCTAGAAACTTTACTGTAGCAAAGTATATAAACATGCAAATAAACTCTCTCTCCCTGTATATATATATCAATCCAGAGTCTCAGCTGGTGCCTTTTGGGATGCTCCATTAAGGTTAATGTCCTGATGTGAGCTGAGGATCTGAACTATGATCTTTAAACGCTACTATGTACATTGCATAAAAATGAACTAGAAAATTTCTAAATCATCCCAATCATAAAATAGCCTTTGATCTCAGGTAAGGACTATAAAATGAGGAATTGGAGAAATAAGCTACTACAAAACCAAAATTAGGTTTACAAAGAGACAATGGTTTCATTTCCTTACCGTGGTTTTTTCCAGACAGTGAAGCAGGTGGTGGTGCTGCGTTTCAAAGGAGGAGCCAGATTTACTAAGAAAGGTCTGTTTTTCCTCATTGGTGGACTGTAAATACATAGAATTCTATATTATTTTCACTTTCAGAGCTTTATCAGGGCAATACATTAGCATGAGCATGATGACTTTTTTGTTTATTAATCAAAATATTTTCTCTTCTTTCTTTGCAACCCTTCTTTGGTATCTCAAAACTTAGCATTTCCACTCGAGCATAAAAATATAGAACTGGAATGGGCTTCAAGAAGTCATCAAGTCCAGCCCCTTGTGCTCAGATAGGACCAAGTAAATCTAGACTATCGCTGGCATACATTTGTCCAATTTGTTCATTAAAACCTCTGGTGACAGGGACTCCACTCCCATTCTTGGGGGTCTATTCCAGTGGTTAACTAGCCTTAGAAAGTTTTTCCTAATGTCTAACCTAAATCTACCTTGATGAAGATTAAGCCCATTACTTCTTCGTTCTGTCTTCAGTGGACATGGAGAACAATTGATCATTGTCTTTATAATAGTCCTTAACATATTTGAAGACTGCTATCAGGTTCCTTTTCAGTCTTTTATTCTCAAGGCTAAACATTCCCAGTTTTTTAACCTTTCCCCATAGATCATGCTTGCTAATATTTTTGTCATTTTTGTTGATCTCCTATAGACTCTCTCCAATTTATCCACATCATCGCTAAAGTTTGGTGCACATAACTGGACACAGAACTAGCTTAGGCCTTTTGTGTATAGTTAGAACAATGCTTCTTATAAATGGAAACATCACATAAAGGTGCTGAGTATAAAATCAACACATACTTAAATGGTCATAAATCTAACTCATGGCAAAAGATTTCCCCTGTAAATGGGTCTTTTAAAAAAGAAATCGCAAATAGCTGTCTTGTTTCTTCTTGATATTGTTTAATATTGCTGAAGAATTTGTGGTATTGCTCTTTATAAACAAATGCATGTCACTGAATAATCCCAACCTGCAGAGTTCAAAAAATGTACAGCAGATGTTACAGACATAAAATGAAGAATTATGTAGAAAATATCTCCTGGATTAGTAAATGGTTTCATCATTATTCATTAGAGGAAAGTAAACTAAATTGGGATGAAAAGTTGGAAATGGAGATGGGCATAAAACATCCTCTAGGCCCGAACACTCTAGACTTTGTATAAAATCCAGATTTATATTTAAGTTGCTTGAGCCAATTTATAGTTGAAATGTTATTTCTCAGACCATAAAAAAGATCAGATCCAGGTCCACATTTCTGCAAAATTTGAGAATGCTGAGATGCAGGGTTTTGATTTGGTTCAGAGAGATAGTGATAACTATGGATTTTTTATTTGAACCAATCTTCAGTTTAAGTTTGGAGAGTAGTTGAACCCAGATTTTGTGTACCATCCTATCCTTTGTTATTTTATACACTCTCATCCAAACTTGTAATCTTTCTTAACAATTGTTGTTCAATTTATCCTTCTTTAACCTACTTCTATTTGTAGTTACTTACAGATTCAGATTGATTAGTCCTGATGCTAAGCAGAATAAATGGCAGCTGTGCTATTATTAAGCAGTTATTCTGGAGCTGGATTACATAAATATATTACCTGAAGCTGGTTACTCAATAAGCCATTTCGTTTGCTCTGCATGTAAGCATTAGCAGTCCCACTCTTTGCTGCTCGAATTCTAGCAAGTCTGGCTTTCTGTGCAAAGAAGGAAACAAAAAGAAATGGTGGCACTTCTACTTGTATCCATTAGTCTGTTTATAGAAAGCAGCTAATTAGAATCTGCTATTTACGAATACTGATGTCATAATCACCAAAGAGATGGTCATTCAAGTGCAACAAATCAAAGGAGCATTTTCCCAGTTAAACAGCAAATTTGTTGGCTGAATTAGAGAAAGAAACAAAAGCTGCTAATTAGAACAATAGTTTGGATAAACATTTCTACATAGACTAACAATATTAGGCAAGTCATATTTTTCTTTATATGCAAGTCACTTTATATCTGTCTTACCCCTCAGGAATATTGCTTCTATCTCATTGCATGTAATTTCTAATCCTTCAGTTAAAAATTCCTCAAAAGAAATGTTAATGGTCCAAAGGAACATTATATTTCAACTGCTATGAGCTATGAAGTACCTCCATAGTTGCTCAGAGCATTCTGACTCTCAGAGAAACATGTATAACAGCATGAGATAGAGAGGCCTCAGTACACGGGGAAGCTCAATTTCTGAGTTCCCGATACACCTTTCTAAAGCCTTCTACTGGCTGCAAAGCATTTGTTAAATCTTATTTGCTTACTAGGGGGCTGTGCCCACAGCCCAGTATGCTTGCCAACCGCCCATCAGGAAAAACTTTTTTAAATTTAGAGAGAGATTTATATAAAGATACTTAATACGAGTCACCACTTGTTCCAATTGAAGTATTCTCTAGAAATTTTAAACAACAAATTGTTGAGAGAGGATGTCCAGATTAGTTAATTTGTGTAGATGGCAGGGCACCTCCTTTGTCTGAGCAGACTCAGCAATTTTCTTTCTGGGTGGTGGGGGGAAGATAGGAGGGCCACCTGGAGTAAATCAGTTTCACTCTGAAGAGTTTGTATTCCTTACTTGACTTTTTATTCTTAGGTATTTACAAGGTGGGCCTCTGAGTGGCCTAAGAAATAGTTTTAAGCCAAACAGAAAGAGAATATCTTTCCCTCCCTTCCCCCACACTGGGGTATTGCTTCATTATGCTGGCCTCTGGGTTAGAGCCCTGCAAATCCATGGATATCCACTGTATATCCATGGGTATCCACATCCGTGGATGTGCATGCAGATATCCATGATTCATTTTTATGTATATAGATGCAGCTGTGGATACACATTTTTTATCTAGAAAATTGCAAATGTGTGGATATCCGCTTTATATCTGCAGGTGTCTGCATCTTCGGATGTGGATATGGATATCCACGGCTCACTTTTGCAGATACAGATGTGGATGCGGATACAAAATTTTGTATCCATGCAGGGCTCTACTCTGAGTGCCAGTCCTTCTGTAAACATCCCATTAGCACAGTTGCTCCCCCAAAGTGAAGAGAGCAACCTTCCATGCAAGAGAATCCTTTTCTTCCTGTTGCAATTTATCCTCCATCTCTCTTCATTCTCTCTCTCACTAGGAAAGTTGGGGTTTCAAGACCCTTAATTGGCCTCAGGACATACTTGTTGACCTGAGAGAAACTGTTTTCAGTTCATGCAGAAAAGGGCCTTCATCATTCCATGGCAGATGTATTTGCCTTCCACCACTCTCTGGTAGGTGTCCAGAGGAAGTGCTGGTCTGTGGGTAGAGAATGATGGATGGAAGATGATAGGGAAGCTCAAAGAAATTTCTGGTAAAATTGTCAGCTTCAACTCAAGTCACACAATGTAGACCGAACAATGGGAAACCATAACAGAGGTGACACCCTGTATGTAAAGAAAAGACTTTCGAGATCAATAATAATAGGTAACAGAAGTTGCAGAAAAGGCTTTTGTTGACTTCCTGGAAAGTGTGGGATCAATCAGTACAATTCCTTCAGGAATTTTTAAGGCTGATTCCCTGTATATATCATAGAAAGCATTACCATGTCCTCATGCTCAATCCACAAATTTCTGGTTCCCTAAAGCCAAGTGCAGAGCAATGGTTTAGCAAATTTAAACTTCACTAGCAGGATACAAGCTAAAGTGAAGAGCTCTGAGCTACTGCAGAAGAAAGGAGAGTCAAGTTTATGTTTTGTTTTGAGGCAATAAGACTTTTTCTTTCTTAATAATTACTCAGTTGAATATATGTTTGTATAACACCTGTAAAAAAGCCTGCTCTGAACTTGTGAACTGCGACAGGAAGACTTGCTCTGCCTGCGCATCCAGGAGGACTATCAAAAATTAAGTGGGCCATTGTAGGATAAAAGCTTTATTGATTGTCCCCATACATCTATGGAGAAGTATGTGCAGAAGGCCTCATCCCATTGTTTTGAATATGGAAGAGGGAAATAAAAATAGTTAACATGAAGATTTATCATCATTTTGCTGTTTGCATTCTTCCAAGGGCTAGCACTGAGAAATAGGAAGCAGAGATCCCCAGAGATGACCTGGGTTAAGCCTTAAAAGGTGTTCAGTGCTGATAGATCAATACATATCTGTCATCTTTTGAATCACAGATTACATATATGAATGCTTTCTTGAACTTGTAAATAAATATTTTTTTTCTTTTTCCAAGTTAATCAACATTTCATTAATTAAAACACTGGCTGCATTGTCTTTGGTGTGAGAGCTAAGATACATATTGATCTGGGGTGAGTGACTAGTCTCTGGGTATGGAAAGCAACCTGAATATTTTGTGATTTTTGGTGTAAGTTACCATTTATTACTATAGCCAGCTTTCCTGAGTAGCAAGAGAGACTGGAGTCCCAATGGGACTGTCTGTGACTCCATGGCAAGACTGTTACAGTGATCTGGGTGTTCACATTTGTTACTGGGTTAGTGACATCAAATGATAGAACATAACACCAGCCTGGAATGTCTGCTCTGATTTTGACAATCTGTAGTCTCACTCATCCTCCACTGTAGACAGTGTGACAACAGATTCATAGACTTTTGTGTTGCTATTACAATTTTTTTTATCAAAATGTCAAAAAACTCCTTAGGACATATGAAAAGGCTATGTCCTATCTTTTATTACAATGTTGCTGCCTTTTTGAAATACTGTTTTGTAATACCATTTACAGCATCCAGAAATCAGTTTTCAAGAGAGCCTCATGTAGGAATCTAAGTTTCACACAATGTGAGCAGGGGGGAGTAAAATCTGGTGGAACCTGGCCATGCAGAGGGGAAGAGAATAAATGGTTTGCAACATATTCCCCTCCAGGAGCACACCGCATTGTAAATTCCCCTGGAATCTAGTGTCCTTGTGTTTGGGAGGAGAGAAGTTAGAGCAGGGTGCATGATTTTCTCAATATCACAAATTAAAAATTATTTCTTGCAGCCGGAGAAAGAAGAAAGAGGAAACTATTCAGATGTACCCTGCGTGGAATAGTCATATTATGGCTATTTAGGCTTAAAGAGAACCTGTACCAATACTACAGAGTAAAATTATGGGTTCAGATTTTTACAGGTTGAACCTCTCTGAACTGGGACTCCCTGGTCCGGCAACATGGAGGCAGGAGCCATGCGGGGGCTGTTAACCCAGCCAGGCTGGCTGCAGGGAGACCAGTGCCTGGGAACCCTGCTGTGGGAGTCCAGCTCGAGTTACATTATTTAAACCTTAGAGCACTGCTGCGAGGTAGGTAAGTGGTATGGTTTCCATTTTACTGGTGAGCTTACTCTGTGACAGAACCAGGAACCAGATATCCTGACTTTCATTCTAACATTTTAACTTCTAGAAAAGGCTCCTTGCAGCGGGCCTGAAGTGAACAGAAGTCCGTTCATTGTGTTTAATGGATTTCAGATCAGGCCCTAAAAGATAACTAGCTCACTGCTCCTGGTGTCTTCACATGCTCCCCACAACTGAATTAATAAGGCTCAGGTGAGTGAAAGAATTGTAAGCACTGTACATTAGGCAAAACATTTTCATGGAGGAGGCTGGAAATGTGCATTGTCTAAGATAAAGCTGCAAAACTATGAGAATGGAAGATATGCTTATTCAAGATCAGATCTATAAATTGCTTGTTACTAGTGTAGATAAAATCCAAAATAAAATCAAAGTTCCACTCCGAAACCTGATGCCCTTTTTCTTCCACACTTGTGTGTCTTGGGAAAAAATAGGGGAGAGTGTCCTTGTTATTAAACCTAAACAAAAAACCTACAATCAAGGACATGAAAATTACATACATTTGTGATGATAGGGTTTTGCTTTTTATAACAGATGCATTCACAGGTGTTTATGGGTAAAGGGATTATGGCAGGGGAATGCCCACTTTTGGTAGCTTTGCATGCTGGGGGAGGGATTTGGTGACTAGCACTCCTATGTGTAAAATAAAATAATATAATAATAACAATTATAACAATAATAACAATAACAATATTAATAATAACAACAATAATAATAATATCTCATAGCTTCTAGACTTCACATCTATTACAATGTACTCTAAGAGAACTGCTTGTTTAAATCACTCAGACAGATCCCGTGTAAAGCCACCTTTTAAAATACCAGATCTTTTGGATCTTTGAGGGAGAATAGCAGGCTAAAAACAATAAAAACTAATCCTTCATCTGTGTTCCCGTTCTTCGTCAGGGCAATGGACTTCCTGCTGCCAAACTCAATCTGCCTGGGAGACATGAAGCAAAATATACATTGTTTGCCAAGCAGTATTTGAGAACATTTTTAAGTGGTGTGGGATTGGCAAGTGAAAGCCTGTGTGAAAAGATTTGGAGCACAGCGGTTCACAGCATGTATTCTGTATGATGAAGGAACTGAGAGAAGTAAGAGGTGACTGCCATATAAATGAGTGGGTCACACACAAAAAAAAAGAGGAATCATACACTGCCATCTACTACAGAGTGTGGAGGGAAGCAGGATATGCCTGAAATGTCACTCAGTGTGGTGGCTTCTCTGTGTTTTTCCCATGCCACTCTGAGACTTAAAGAGCATTAGTGTAATAGAGAATCCCTGAAGCTGGGTTTTAGTCTGAAGGAACAGGAGAGCAGCTTTGTTTCCTACCTTGCTCCCCTCATTTTCAGGTGGATTTCCACACAAATATGCGTCCAGTAAATACTGCTGGTTGTTCCAGTAATTATTCCTGCTGCTTCTTTTTAAAATTGTCACAGCACCAATGATCATATAACATTCAGCAAAAAATGGAACTTTTCCAAGATGTTTATATGTCCCTGATTTTGACAGAATTCGCTGATGTGAATGAATAAGAAGTACAATATTAGCTTAGTCCCTGAGAAGTGCGAGGTGGATAATGGATGGTTTCCATATGTCATAAGACAGCATTTTTCCATTAGTGCCTGCCACCAGAGTGTTTGGTCAGATATTCCTTTTTTTTCAGCCAATGTAAACCGTTTCTAAGTCTTCTGTTGAGCAGCAGTGCCTGGAAAAAGAACGAGGATGAAACTCTTCCAGAGAAAGTCATCCTCCATATTGAGAAGCTTTTCATTTCTTCCTTTAGTGACTGAAACGCTGACATTTGTAAATACAGCTGCAGCAGTAGAAGTGCTGTGAATTTTTGCAGTTTTTGGAGAAAGGAGAACATATGTGAAATAGAAAGGCTGTTAGCTGCTTTGGAAAAATCCCATCAGTTTTCTATCTTGAATGTCCCAGCAAATGGGCCATCAGCTCATATTCCCATGAGTCTTCAGACTTCTTTTTCCATAATGATAAAGATTCCATACATCTCTTTTGAGCTCTCTGCTTTTTTTTCGGTCATCTGAATTTATAGATTAGTCCCTGAATTCCATAAATGTTTAGATATAGCATCAGCACAAAACTTAGTAATATTAATGTTATCCCATGATAGGAACTCTGCAAAAAGGAAGCTTTTAATGGAAGGAAGCTTCTCTGGAAATTAGCTCAATCAGATTTACCAAGGGATACATTTAGTTCATTGTAATAAGGTTTAGCACAAAATGCAACGTAAATAGTGTTATGTCCATTTTGCTGACCACCAAGATAATAAACTCTCTTTCTATTGCTTCTGAAACTACAAATTCTTTAGTTAGTGTTTAGTCTGTTATCTTCATAATCTGCTAATGTAAAGGTAAGAAAAATAGTCTTTACATTGATAAAGACTTGATAGTCAGACTGAGACTCACACGCTGCATGTGTCTCTTTAATGTGCCTCCTGTGGCTCTTTGCAGCACATTCTATTAAAACACTGTGATTTAATTATTAATCAGGATACTTTTACTATGTTATTAGCATCAATTGCAGTTGGTAAAATAATAATACTTGGTCAGTCATTTTTCTGTGAGAATTATATATACTAAACAGCAAAGGAAACAATGAATTCATACTACTATGATTCTTTTGGATAATGTTGATTGCTAATTTGACTCCTGAACAATGAGGCATGAGTATCACTGCCTTAATGTGTCTTGTGGATTTGAGAACAATGGATAAAATGTCCTGAATGGTCAGTTCCACTAAGGCCCCTTTGAATCATTCTGGTAGTGTAATAGAGCCTTAAAATTGGTGTAATAGTAATTTACACTTACATCTAACTGAGAATTCAGACCAATATTTCTTGGTTTGCTTTACTGTTTTCCAATAATTGCACATAATTTACTTTAGATGGGTGACAATAATTTAAATGACATCAACGCTCAGTGAAAAAGGAAGAGTTGTTTGTACAGTCAGTGGATTTGGAATTAAATGAAATTCAGAGATTGCTTCAGTCCTGCCATCTTTCTTTTTCAATAATATATTCAAATAGATTTATCCTGCATTTAAAAGATGGCATTTCTATACATGATTGCTCTCTGAGCAGAAGCTCAACATGCTTTAGTACTACATTCAAAAATCTGGGCTGAATTCATACATCTTTAGTAGTTGTTGCACTTTACAGAACTAGTTGTACTTTAGTAGTCTCTAACGTTATTCATAGCTTGACAGATAGATACATAATGAATACAATCAGTAAGTAAAATAAGAGATCAGCCCACCTTCAGGATAAAAGTTGCTATATAAAAGTGCAAAAGCTTTATCAGATCATAATCCTATGTAAGACTCCAGGTTTAATTTATGGCACCAGATAATTCTTTGCACATGTTATTAAGGAAATGTGAACAGCCCTTTTGGGGAGAAAGTGCTCATTGAGACTGGCAATTAAGGACTCCTCTGGATATCTAGGGACCAGTCTTGATAGACTCTGAAGGAGCTTCTCTCAGATTTCCTGGGCTGACAGGACTTAGGGACTCATGAATAGCTGTACAAAAGGTGAAGCAAAGGGGGAGATGGGAAATGGAGAGGGCATATAGGGAGAAACACTAAGTCTACTGAAAAAAGAAGCTTATAAGATTATTGTAAAAGAAGGTTAACATTCAACCCAGGATACCACGAAAATACAGAACAGGTAAACTTGAGCCTAACTAAAAGGCTAACAGGGTAAAAAGCTTTAGGTAATAGCGTCTACAGATGGGGTACAATGGGTACTTCAGCCTGCTTCCAGCTTGGGGGCAGAACCACACCCGAGTAGCAGGGGAATGTCCCACCTGATGAAGTTCCCTCCAGTTACATTTCCCAGCCAGGATAATTCCAAACTACTTTCCTAAATTGTAGAGTGTGGTAAATACACTCTGAAGAAAAAGCAAAACAATTTCTTCTACTGCAGAATATGATAGATTCTGCCCAAGTCTTTGGATGTCAATATTCATCTGTATTCTAAATGATACATTAGTCTCAAGGGTGGGTCATATCCATGGTCCTTACTACTTGAAGACAGAAAATTTTCACATAGGCACGGATACACTTTACTGTTCTTATTCATACTGTGGTCCATAGATCTGGTACAATGGGATTTTAATAGCAGAGTACATTCAGGGAGGGAACCAGGATCATTTTTTAAAGAGCATATAACAATGGAATAGATTATATATAAATATCTCGTCCACCTTTCCCTTCTAAAATATGGAAGAAACTACTGCCCAAAGTAAGGAAATAGCTTTGATTATGATTGGATGACCAATACACAGAATTTGGAGAATTTATGTACTGATGGCCAGGTAGACATTTAATATATTTCAGTGCAGGAAATATGGCTTCAGGACTGGATTTTGATACTAAACCAAAGGGAAGAAAAGCTATTGAATTTACTTATGGGGTGCATCTAGACTGGCAAGATTTTGTGCAAAAGCGGTTGCTTTTGCGCAAAAACTTGCCGCCTGTCTACACTGGCTGCGAGAATTTGCGCAAGAGCACTGACGTTCTAATGTAAGAATTCAGTGCTTTTTGCGCAAATACTTTGACGCTCCCACTCAGGGATAAGCCCTCTTGCGCAAGAATACTTGTGCAAGAGGGCCAGTTAGACAGGCACCTTAATTTTTTGCGCAAGAAAGCCCGATGGCTAAAATGGCCATCGGAGCTTTCTTGTGCAAAAGCGCGTCTATACTGGGCACAGATGCTTTTGCGCAAAAGCATCCGTGCCAATCTAGATGCTCTTTTGCAGAAATACTTTTAACAGAAAAACTTTTCCATTAAAAGTATTTCCGCAAAATCATGCCAGTCTAGACGCAGCCCCCGAGTGAATGTTATGACAGTCATGAGAAGATTACCAAAAAGTACAGTAATGGATCATGTTAGAGAAAGCTCCCATTTAAAATAATCTCATCTGATTGGAGAACAGAGCCATTGAGCAACATACCTTAATGGATAGGAATTATTATGATTCCTCCATGGGCAGTGGGTAACATAGGCAAGGAAAGGCGTTGACTTCCCAAACTGCTAACACTCAAGCTGCCTGGGAAGCCTGGGGCCATGGAATGGATGCCTGATTGACCAGTGCTCTGGCTGGCCAGGAAGGAATGGACCATGCCACCTGTTGAAAGGGGAAGGCTTGGAAGTGTGAGTGGTTCTTTGGAACTTGGAGCAGTAGCCTGGGATAGGGAACAGCTGCTGCACTAGGGTGGGCTTAGCTCCAGAGAGGGTTGAAGAAGGGCAGGGCCTCAGGTGGAAGGGTGGGGCTGGGGCTTGCCTTTTCCAGCCCGGCACTCATCTACTGCCCATAGACTGTTCCTATAGATGTTCAGTCTGGATAGTGCTATAAGAAGCAGAATGAGACTCCAAGGAAATGCTTAGACACCCCAAATAAAAAAAAAATGGTAAGAGGACCAAAAAAAAAAAAAGTCATTATGGCTAAAAGCAAAGTAAAAGAGGCAACAAATTGCATCCTATAAAAACTGGAAGTAAAATCCTACTGAGGAAAAGAGAAAGGAGCATAAATTCTGGAAGGCAGACCAAAAGAGAATTTGAAGAGCAATGAGCAGAAGACACAAAAGCTAACAGAAGCATTTTTAAAATAAAGCCTGCCAAACAATCAGTTGGGTCACTGAACAATCAAGGTGATAAAGGAGCAGTAAAGGAAGACAAGGCTGCTGTGGGGTATTTACATGAATTCTTTACATCCATCTTCACTGCAGAGAATGTGAGGGGAGATTCCCAAACCAGAGACATTCTTTTAAAATGATACATTTGAGGACCTGTCCCAGATTGAGATGTCAGCAGGGGAGATTTTAGAACAAATTGTAATGCATCACTTAAATCAATCTCTACACCAGATGACTGAAGAACAGCTAATGTAATGTTGATTTTTAAAAAAGGTATAAGAGGCAATCCTGACAATTACAGGCTGGCAAGTCTAACTTCAGAACCAGGAAAATAGGTTTGAAATTATGGTAAAGAACAGAATTATCAACATGAACAGCTACATGAAGATGATATGTTGGGGAAGAGTTAACATGTCTTTTGTAAAAGGAAACCATACCTCACCAGGCTATTAGAATTCTTTTAGGGTATCAATGTCATATAAAAGCCTGCCGAGGTTAAACTTGTATTCTTCAAAGCCAGCTATGAGCCCTGCTGGTGAAAACACAAAGTGTTCTTTATCAGATGGCCTTCAACAGCTCCAACTCCCCTTGTTTGCTAGCTGAGAGATGAGTATGGGATAAAGAATATGACCTTGGTTCTCAGCCCCATGGGAACATTGAGAGGGGCATTGGACCAACTCGCACACACTTGGTAAACAGCTAAGGTTTAAGATCACTGGGAGTCTCACCCCTCTGTGAGTTCCACCAGGGACCTCAACCTCGGAGGTTGTCCTGGATTCCCCAGCTGGAGCCACATCCACTGCAGCCTGGTGCGAGGAAACTGGAACGGAACACCCCGCAGACTAAATGTGTGTTAGCATTTCTAAGCATCTGTTACTCTTATATGCATTGCTCTACCTATGCTTATTTGTATTATTTTACAGTAGCTGTGTAATTATTTGTCAGTATTAAGCCTGTAATAGTAGTGACTTAGAGTAATTAATAAAAGCAAATATCCATAATCGACTCTGTCTTGAAGCGAATCGACAACCCTGTTGGGTCCTGCCCCTGTGAGTTGTCACAATAAACATGTGGACAAAAGTGATCCAGTTGTTATAGTGTTAACAAAGCCTTTGACAAGCTCCCTCACCAGAGGATCTTAAGCAAATTCCTCTCATGTGTATGTTAAAAGAAAAGAAACAAAGGGTAGGAATAAATGGCCTGTTTTCACAATGTCAAGTGATAAATAGTAGTGTCTCCCAAAGTCTGTGCAGGAACCTGGGCTGGTCAAAATATTGATAATTGATTTGGAAAAGTTTATAGATGATAGTAAATTACTCAAGTCAATTAAGTCTAAACTGACTGCAGAGAATTATAAAGAGATCTCACAAAACAGGGTGAACAGGGAACAAAATGGCAGATGAAAGTCAATGATAATAAATGCAAAGTAATGCATACTGGAGAACATAATCCCAACTATACATATAACATGTGTGTGTGTGGCAAAGTCTAAATTAGTTGTTACCACTCAAGAAAGAGACTTGGAGTCATTGTTGATAGTTCTCTGAAAACATCCACTCAGTGCTCAGCAGCAGTCACAGAAGTAAAGAAAATGTTAGAAACCATTAGGAAAGGGATAAATAATAAGACAGAAAATATAATAGTGTCACTATATAAATCCAAGATAGACCCACATCTTGAATATTGCATGCAATTCTGGTAGCCCCATTTCTAAAAAGAAATATTAAAAACATAAAAGGTATAAAG
The DNA here is from genome assembly GCA_032595735.1 of Pelochelys cantorii. Taxonomy (NCBI): domain Eukaryota; kingdom Metazoa; phylum Chordata; order Testudines; family Trionychidae; genus Pelochelys; species Pelochelys cantorii. The sequence continues at coordinate 304,657,829 of CM064326.1, read as the reverse complement.
AAGGACAATAAAAATACTGGGTATATGGAATAGCTTTTATATGAGGAGAGATTAAAAACACAGGGATTATTCAGTTTAGAAAGAAGATAAGTAAGCGGGGATTTGATAGAGAGCTATAAATTCATGAATGGTATAGAGAAATTAGTGGGAAGTGTTATTTACCTGTTCATATAACACAAGAATCCAGGGTCACCCAATGAAATTAATAGGCAAGAAGTCTGAAACAAACATAAGGAAGTACTTCTTCACACAACACACAGTTTGTGGAGTTCATTGCCAGATGTTGTCAAGACCAAAAGTATAACTGTGTTCCACAAAGAATTAGGTAAGTTCATGGAGGGTAGGTCCATCAATGGCTATTAGCCAAGATGGTCAGGAACACAATCCTATGCTCTGTGTGTCCCTAAACGTTTTACTTCAGAAGTTGGGATTGGATAATGTGCGATACATCAGTTGATAATTGTCCTGTTCTGTTAATTCCTTCTGAAGCATCTGGCATGGCCACTATTGGAAGATAGAATATTGGCCTAGATGGACTGGTCTGACCCAGTATACCCATCAGTAAGCATCTCCTTTCCTGCCTGGCTTCTATCCTACTCAGGGAAGGGTGGAACAAGGCGATCTTGCCCAGACAGGACTATGAGAGAAACGTCTCTCTTTCCGCAGAGCTGGCTGAATTCCTTAATGAGAATCTCAATAATGTGAAAGGGCAGGAACAGCCCTCTTTTTTGCCTCTGCCCTTTCTGGAGCAGAAAACACCTCTGAAAGGGAAGGGGAGCTGACAGGACAACGTCTCCAAACGCAAACACAACCTGAGACATGGCTAGGAATCAGAACCAAATTGTGAGTCTAAATATTTGAAATAAATTTAGAATTGTTCTGAGAAATGAGCAGGGAAATGTGGCTGAAGTGCTGGTCAGTGTGGATGCAGAGAAACCTGGAGGGAAGATCAGGAGGCAAGGCACTTCCTTTCCTCCAGTGCCTGACAGGACTGGTTGGGTCTCCAAGCTGCAAGCAGGCTAAAGTACCCGTTGTTGTGCATCTGTGAATGTTACTAAGAAGAAGAAAGGAGCAATTTCTGCATAAAAACCCTCTGAAATGTACTTTTAAATTAATAAATTTGCCTTCGGGTCCCTGCCGTCATGAATGTACAACAGCCCTCCTATTAATAAATTACGTTCCATTGGATGACACACAGCATATAAAAAGCCATCTGTTATCTTCTCCGCACCAAATCACGAGTGTGGGATGGAAGTGAGAGCGCACCTTTTGTGCCCTGCGCTTGTCTGCTCGTTGGTTCTGGTGGTAGATACGACTGAAGTTGGAGACAATTACAGGAACAGGCAGAGCAATGACTAAGACCCCACTCAGGGAACATATTGAACCAAAAATCTTCCCAGCTATTGTCTTCGGCACCATGTCACCATACCTGGGTTAAAGAAAACAAAATCTATTTTAAAACATTAGCTATTCTTAAGTATCAGATTTAAAGTCAAACTAGCTAGAAATTATTTTTCAATATAATTTGCAAGAACATTTCATACACATTTGTCTTTATGTCTATGTGCTGCATGTGCACATATCATTTTCATTTTAATTTAGTGCTTATGTCAACAGTTTCTAGATTTGGCTCTACATTTCTTTTTCATTCTTTCAAACCCCATGGAAATCTATAGACTTGCTAGGACTTGCAGACACATCTTTTTGATGATAGATCCTGATTGTCCAGTAAAGGAGGAATACAGCGACACTAAGAATTATCTAGAGGAACTTCAAATGACAGGTTACAAAGAGGACTCTGTTCTCTACACTCAGTAGTTTGTTGTATTATATGGCAAAATACGTAACTGGATGCAACTGAGCTTAAGAATAAGCTAAATATCCTTAACGTACATTTGCTTTTTAATTTGGCTGGGTTATTAATTACTACTAAACATTTACCTAGGACTGTAAATTTGCATTGTATGTTACAGAACATAGGTAAGACACATACCCAGTCCCAAAGATCTTATAGTCTACATAGGACAAGACCAAAAAGAAAAGCAAGATGTAGGATAACACTGCAGGAGAGGCAATGTTTGGAAGCTGCTATGATGAGAGTAAAACATGTTTTATGCAGGGATTTGAAGGATAAGAGGGACGTGGCTGAAAACAGGGAGCCTCTTCAAAGAATGAGAGAAAGAGATGAAGGGATGAGTAACACAGAGATTTGGGGCAGGGCATTGGGAGCAGGAGAGGATATCAGCAGAAATGAGAGCAGAAGTATGTGTCAGGGCAAGATTCAGTGGCTTGACCTTTATGGGGTAAGAAAGGAAGTGCTAATGGGGGGAAGCAAGGAATCAAGTGATATTATAGCCTGGGATAACCTGTGTAATGATGGTAATGACTATACTTCTTTTATTCAAAAGCACTGTTTAGAGGCTTTACCAGACTTGGCCAGAACAACATGTAAAATGGTGTCATATACTGATGGACACTAAAACGCCTGCTGTAGTTTTAGTTTTGGTAATCACATTTGCTAAAGACTAGTGACACCAATACTGATCAGCTAGAAAGAGTAGTATAGAATGAGCTCCATTTTTAAAAGACTATATGTGGATGGTGTAAGGAGCAGGCTATCTTAGGACTGGAAAGAGCCCAGAAAGATCCATACATTCCATTAAGTTAGCAGCTGTATCTCACAACATAGCTGTCTCTAGCATCTACCTTACATTTTATTTGGTATAAACTTTATATTTCCCCCAAGTACAACACAATCCAAACACATCAGGTAGACTATGCATGTATATATTCAGAAAGAATAATTTATAGTGACATGCAATGTAAAATATCAAGATGATTCTCAAAGTTAGGTTTCTAAGTCCACATTTAGGTATCTACATGAACAGCCTCATTTTCAAAAGTGCAAAGCACCTAGATGCTCTCATTGTTGTTAATGGAGCATTGTGGACAGTTAGAAGGCAGTTCTGGCTCTCTGTTTTTATTTGCATTTGTTGGGGAATAAAACACCCTGTTGGCACTATTAGAATAGTATGTTTGTGCAAGTCTACTATAGTTTGGTGTTAACAGTAGCAAGGACTCTAGACCAGTCAGCCTCCAATATTTCAGTAGCCATCCCTGTATATATTCCAAAGCTGTGACAGAGCATGATATTTTCCACAGCATTTCAAAGATTGGGGAACATTTGGAAATAAAATGCTTACGGTAGTTTTTACAGTGAAGATGTTTCTCTATAGTATTAAATGATGGTAAAAAGCTGGATTTAGCTTCAGCCCTGAAGTATCCCATTACCTTTCCTCTTTCTAGTGAATAAGGTTAAACAACACAACATTGTCCAACTATAATCTCATTTGTCCCTTAGTTAGTGTTAATAACATCCTCCATCTTATTGATAGCTCTAATTTGTGCATGGCAGTAATTTGTTTAATTGAAGTTTTCTCCTGCTGACAAACACTGTACTGAAGATGTTGTAGTGTACTTATGTTCAGAAGAGTGACTATGTAGAAGTGACAGCTTCTTAATCAACCCTGTGGGTAGTCAGAAGCATAACTGCTTACTTTTGTAACAAAACTAAGTTTTTGCTACATATATTCCATTTAGGCCTACTATTCTATTGTACCAGGTTTCTATTCTGGTATATGCATCAACAAACTAGTTAACTATGGTCCAGCTGGAGGGTCACATTTTACATTCAATTATACCTGTAATAACCACACTACATTGTCTTTGTTCCTAGTGCTGGTCCCAAGCCTGCCTAAAGTGACAGGGCTGGGCAATGGCTTGACAAGCCATTCCTGTAAAACATCTCTAACACTGACATGCAGAAGAAAAGCATGGGCAACTTTAGCTGTTTCATCTGTTTTATCTGCTTTGGCAGTTTCATCTATTACTCACAATGGAACCAAGATGCAGGATTCATCTAACTCAGGGTTGGGCAAAAGGGCCTCCCTGGGCTGGATCCGGCCTGCTAAGCGGGTTGATCCAGCCCACGAAGACCTTGCTGCTCCCCTGCCCCTCGGCCAATTAAGGCCTGGGGGCAGGGGGAAGCGCACAAAGTTTCCTCCGCCCTGCCAGGAGCACACGGAGCTTTGAAGCCTGGAGGCGGGGGAAGCGCGCAAAGCTTCCTCCGCCCTGACCGCACCCTGCGAGGAGCGTGCAGCACTTAGAAGCACCGCACGCTCCTGGCAGGGTGGGAGGAGGCTTCACGTGCTCTCTGGCCCTAGGCCCTGATTGGTCTGGAGGTGGGAGAACATGAGAAGTCTCCTCCCACCACCAGGGGCATGGGTGCTTAGTGGGAAGGGGGGGCAAAGGGGCTTCCCCACCCCCAGACCAATTATGATCTGTGAGTGAGGAAGCCCAGAAACATCATGGCCCCGCCCCTTCCACTTGAGGCTCCGCCCCTTCCGGTGCGGCACACTTCAAAAAATGTTTGAAGTGACCCCTGGCAAAAAATGATTGCCTACCCCTGATCTACCTCTTCTCCTACATGCAGAGGAGTCACACTGTATGATGAGATATTCTCCATACACCGGAAATAGAAGGGAAGGATCAGACATAAAAAAAGTTGTGTCCTCTTTTCATTTTGAAGGCAGGATGAGTGGTAGTTATTAGTGATTATGCTCAACATGGTGCTGGGAAAGTTGCTTTTTATACCACGTTAGAGAATGTTGTATCTAGGATGCCCCCCTGACTTCATATTGTCATCACACAAGATCTGAGCATGAGAACTGGCCATGATAGAACTGGATTTGAACTAGTACTGGACCATATGGCTTTCTGGAGGAGAGATCAGAAAATTGTTTTTATGTATTAGGATTTGCTTCTCAACATGAATGATTTTTTAATGGCTACCTAGTGTCAGCATAAGAACTGCTGGAAGTATACATTTCAATGTTCATTTGGTGACAATACAACCTTGGATCTCATGCTAGTTTGGAAACAGGATGCAAGTGCATTTAGGAATGTTGATCTCTTGCTCTGGAGTCTGATTGTCAACTACTAACAATACCAATGATGTTCCATTTAATAAAGTTCCAGATGCAGGTATGTACTGCACTGAACACTTAAATATGGATAATCTGCATGATGAAGCAATTGCTAATATTTACAAGGACAGCAATTTCTGACAAATATCCTATATTGGATGACCAACTGCCTAATACACAGGAAGAAGGGGCTTTATTTTGGGATTCTACCATAGTGACTGTCAGGGTATGTCTACACTGCAAAGTTAATTCAAAATAACAGCCGTTATTTTGAATTAACTTTAATAGCATCTATACATGCAAACCGCTCTTTCAAAATTAATTCGAAATAGCGGAGCGCTTAATTCGAATTTGGTAAACCTCATTCTACGAGGAGTAATGCCAAATTCGAAATAGCTATTTCGAATTAAGTGCTGTGTAGACACTTAATTCGAAATAGGGGGCCTCCAGCCCTTCCCAGGGAGCCTGGTGGCCACTCTGGACACAACCAGGAAAACTTACTCTCCTCTCCCCCAGCCCCAGAGCCATTAAAGGGGTAGACCCTGGCCACAGTGCCCGTGCCAGCTCCAAGCCTGCCAGCCCAGAGCCAGCAGTGGCCACTGGGGCCCCTGACTCAGTGGCCCCAAAACATGAGCCAGCAAGCCACTGACAGCCAGCCCTCCACTGCTCCCCAGGAGTAGTCTGCCAGCTCCCAGGAGCCTGACAGGGGCTGGAGAAGGCGGGCACCTTCTTGGTCCACGGTGGAGATCATGGACCTTATTCAGGTTTGTGGGGGATGCCCCCAACATCCATGATCTCCACACTAGACAGAGGAATGCGGCCGTCTGTGTCAGGATAGCTACTAGCCTGGCCACCAAAGGCCACATGCGAACCCAGGAGCAGGTTTGCATGAAAATCAAGTTGGTCCGGCGAGACCCCCCAACCCTGAGCCCTGAGCTTCCCCTCCCCTTTCTTCCCCTTGCTTCCCCCTTCCAGCTCCCTCCTCCCAGGTTTCCCCCTCCCCTCTCCCACCCTCTCTCTTCCCCTCTCCCACCTCCTTTTCCCAGTCTCCCCAGAGGTTCATCTCCCCCCCCTCAGTTTTGTTCAATAAACCCAGTTTCTATTTTTCAACATACATGTCTTTTGTTTGACATCAGGAAGGGGGGCTAGGGAGGGGTAAGTGGAAGGATGTGAGGGAGGAATGGGGCACGAGCCCCTGGTGGGGAGGACTGGGGTGGCTCTGAGAGCTTCATGGGGTGGACGCTCTCCTGGATCCTGACAGCCCCCTGTTGGACCCCCCAGATGGCAGCCTGCAGCAAGTGCAGCCAGGCTGATGGCAATGCCCCCACAAGATGCACCAGTGTGCCCAGGGGCAGCTCTGGCTCTATGTGGCTGAGTGCTGTGATGTCCCTAGTGTGGGCACTCAGGGCACTCCAAGACAGGACTGCTTTGCTGTCCCTCATCGAGGTAGACAAGCAAGTGGGGAACCCTGAGAACGGTCTGTCCGGGGTGGGGGAGGGGTAGGGTCCCTTTAAGCACGGAGCTCAGTTAGCCTCAGGCAGCAGCCCCACACACTAAGTCCTAACCTGATGCCCTGCCGGCACTGGTTCCGGCCAGCCTTAACTTTGGTTCAGGGTCCACTCAGTGTGGACATGCTATTTCAAAATATCAAAATGCTATTTCGAAATAGGTTTTGTGTATAGATGCGTTATTTTGAATTAGCTTAATTCAAATTAACTATTTCGAATTAAGTTAATTCGAAATAGCGCTGTAGTGTAGACGTACACTCAGAGAAAAACTGGGACTCAAGAGAATGAAAAAGTAATGTGGGAATATGGATGACACCTTCAAACATGGGTGAAAAAAATAGGCGTGATGCAGAATGGATGTGCTTGAAGGTTATAATAGAGTAAATGAACGGAGAAAACCTTTGCAAGAAAAAACCAGAAATGTGTATTTGAGACTGTGAAGTTCCTGTTTGCACATCCAGTGTGATTTCTGTCAAGCCCATTTTATAATCCATGCTCTCTATATATTCTGTGCAATGTTACTGAAAAATGACTAAAACAAGAAAAGGAAGTTAACATCATGTTTATAGATTACCAGCCACTTTTGAATTAGTGGACCCTGCCATTTCTGTATGTTGTGCCCACGGTCTTAGTGTGCCTAACAGAGGAATTGTACCATAGTACATTTATCTGTGTGAAGGTAAATAATTGTATTGCAGACTGGTTTTCAGTAGACTCAGGAGTATGCCAGGTATGCATTCTGTCACCTACATTATTTAATGCTCTTTTAGACTATTAGATGACAAAGATGATTGTTGCCAAAGTAGGAGGTGGGAAATACAAAGATTCATCTTTAGACAATCTTGAGTATGTGAATGATATTGCCTTATTTGGTCTGACTCCTGATCAACTATAGCTAATGCTAGAGAGCTGCAAAAAACTGCAGAATCTGTGGTAGGGGTGGGGAATATTTAGCTCATGGGCCACTTGTGGTTCATCAGGAATAGTTGCTGGAGGGCTGCCAGATGGTTTGTTCACCTGAGTGTTTGCAGGCATGGATCCCCATAGCTCACATTGTCCAGGAACAGTGAATCACAGCCACTGGGATCTGCAGGACTCTGTGCCTGTGGACGCCCAGGTAAAAAAAACATCTGGTGGTCCACCAGTGGCTAACCCTGATGAACTGAATGTAGCTAGCATGCTGGAGGTTCCTCATCCGTGCCAAAGATCCTATGGGACTTAAGATCAATGGTGATTAACGGAAGCTATGCATGCCACCTGTACAATGGCAATGAACTGGTGATGGCAAATAGATGGCAAATACATTGAATAGGTAGATAGTTTTATCTATTGGGTAGTCAGCTGACTGCAGAAGATTCTATATCTGAAGAAGTCATACATTGGATCAGTATTGCATGAATGGCATTTATGTATTTTCAAAGCACTCTGGGTGGTGGGATTTTGTATGACGATTGGTACAAGTGTTCAAGTGCAGTAGTAAAACCAACTCTGTTACATAGAGCAGAAATACGACCTTTAAAAACAGTTGAGGAAGGGAAACTAAACCGTTTGCAATATTGAAAGTTAGGTGTTGTGATGGGGTAGCTGCCCACACAGGTAAATGGAGTTTAAAGCAGCCCTCAGAGGAATTGTACAGAACCCCAACCAACAGGAAGAGGGCTTATTGAGATAGTCAGTAGGGAAGAGGCTTGTTGAAGCAGCCAATCAGGGCCAGAGAGAGCCATAAAGAAGACGTTGCTTAGCAGAAAAGAGATAGCGTCTCCCTGGAGCGCAAGGGAGGAGGACTGGCCACCCAGGGAGAATATCTTTGACTGAGCAGTGCTGGGCGGGTCAGGGAGCCAACAGTGAGCTCCATAATGACTGGCTGCCAGACTGAGGCCCTGATAAGAAGGATAAAGAAGATGCTGAGGCTAGTGGCCCAGCATAACAGACCACAGAAGTCAGAGGAGGGGCAGCTAAAAAGCTCAGGACCCAGAGTAGTGGGTGATCCTTTGCTCCTTTCCCCCATCTTGCCATTGTGGGGAGTAGACAGAGCAAGGATTGCTCCTTGCCACTGAGGCAAGTTGCTAGATTTGGGCAAGTGGATGGACTGAGGACTGTTCCCTAGAATGGCGGGAAGAACCAAATGGGGCACAGCCAGAGGGCAATGCCCAAGGGAGGACAGTGAAGTCTGAGGAGCGACATGGATCCAAACAGTGGAGACAGCAGTGTTGGCAGGTGTGACACCACTAACTGCCAGTGAACTAGAGGGACCAAGAGCTGTTTCCCGGAATGGCCAAAATGATGCCCTCTTGTAATTACTACCAGGCAGATTCAAACCTGGGAGCTCAGTGTAGGAGCCTCTATAGCTTGAGCTATAAAGCCAGCTGCTCTCAGCTTAGGCTGTAAGGCTCACTCATTCTTATCTCTTGCTGTAAGTGGTCTAAGTGCCACTATATCAGACAGTGAACCACACACACTAGAGATACGTCTACACTGCAGAGTTTTTGCGCAAAAACTCATGGAGCATCCACACTACAAGCATGTTTTTGTACAAGAAAAAGTATAGTAGATCATCAGAAGACAAGGCTTTTTGTGCAAGAGTTATTCCTCTTTCTACAAGCAATAAGCCTTTTTGCGCAAGAACTCTTTTGTGTGTGTGGACGGACAACAGGGGTTTCTTGCGCAAGAACCCCTTATTGGAAAAAGCACAGGTGCTCTGATGGCCATTCTGTGAATGGCCATCAGAGCTTTCTTGCACAAGAGCGTCCATGGCAATGTGGACGCTCTCTTGCACAAAAACACATTTCTTGCGCAAAAGCACATGGCAGTGTGGACGTGCTCTTGTGCAAGAACTTTTTGCGGAAGAGCTCTTCCACAAAAAGTTCTTGCGCAAGAAGCCTGCAGTATAGACATAGTGTAAGTGTGTGTGTTACACCATGGTGGTGAGTCATGCCCCATTATATGCTTGTTCTTAACATCCATTGGAAGTAGAACATGAGGCCAACCACAGATGAGGATGGAAGATGCAATTCTGAGAACTTTCCAATGTCTAAATCCTCCCATACTGATGCTTACTGAAGGAAGGAGACTTGCAAGGGACTATTCAAGAGGGAAGTCCATTCTATGAACCACTGTGGCCACATCATAGCTTTGTGAATATGCTGATGCTCTGTTGCTATATCTGTAATACATCACTTAGACCATAGAGTTGCACATGAGGGCATAATCTGGTCCAAAGAAATTTTCTTTATTACTGGTAATGAGGCATGAACCAGAAAAAGCACAGCTTGATTTTTCAAATATCAAGGTGAGTCTGTATGTTGCAGGACAAGCAAAGTGGGATAGTGCCAATGCTATTGAGGTTCCTTGTGTGGATGCTTCACACTCTAATCATTTAAAACATGCTACTGTATTCGATGCAACCAATGTGCTGCCTTCTGGTCAACAGTGACAAATTGGCAAAGACCTGGGAATTGTGACCTGGAATATATAGGTAGGTCAGAAGAAGTTGTTGAGGCAATGGTTAGAAAGAAAATCCAAAGACCATGTCTGCAGGAAACAAGGTCATGTGGAGGCAAAAGTCAAGTCTTGGAAGATGGCTTTACACTGGAGAAAAAAAGAAAAAGATTATCAACATAAGGCAGGGGTGGGAAAAATATGGCCAGCCAAACCAACAGATCTGGCCTGCCATCATCCCACAGCCCAGCAGGAGGTCGCTGTCCTGTGCTCCCTCATAACTGCTTAAGTCAGTCAGCTGTGAGGGCCATGTGCATCTCTGTGCACCGTGGGGGATGACTTCATGTGTTGCCCCTGCTCCCAGCACAATCTCAGAACTCCCATTGATCAGAATCTACCCAATGGGATCTGCCTGAGCTTGTGGTGCAGGCTGTGCAATGATGCCCCCTCGCCAAGGGTGTGCTGTGCAAGGCACTGGAAGAAGTGGTGAATAATTATGGGCACCTTGCCAAGCTGACACGTGAAGGGCATATGAGGTCAAACACCCCCTCAGATTTATTGCACTGAATAGACTGAGCATGCTCAGTAACACTATCCTCATTCTGCCTTTCCCCCCATCTGCAGGCATGGGTTGTCTCGGCCTAAAAACCCAAGTGAAGTGAAAAGAAGGGAGGTTGAGTTTTGTACAATTTGTATTATAAATTGGGAAATTTTCTTGTTACTTGAAAACTGAGCAAATTTGATCTTGAAATCACTGAAACACAACAAACATGGAATCCCATAAAGCCATTTACACAGTGACTTCAAAATAGATCCACACTTTAAGGTTTTAGCTACTACTTTTCTCCTTTTATTGTCATATAAATTATAACAGTGAGTACCTTTTCCAGTTGCAATTTTTTGCAAGTCTCTGTATCAAAACTGATTATACCACATATGAAGCTATTATTGTGGAACATACTTTAGTGAATGCTGTGGTCCTCATTATTTGTATTAACTTTCTAGCTAATTTTGTAACATAATAAAAGGACATCACAAGATTGTATACTGTAGCTGACTGAACAAAAATAGGACCACTGATTCCTGTGTTAATCACAAATATTCTGCTGTATTATCTGAGAAAGGGAAGCAAAATGTTAGGACAAACTAGATGTGCACTAGTGGTATGTCCATTAAATTATATTCCACCAAAAGTCAAAACTGCGGTATCAAATGAATGCCTATTGGGAAATGGATGAAATTTGGCTTCAGTCTTGTGTTCAATAACTAACAGACTCTATCTGACTCCTCACTGTAAGAGATATCATCAAATGAATGGATGTTCTCTTATGCTGATGGAACACTAGACCTTTCTAAGTGGTAGTCTGAGAAGTATGAGTTAGATCTTTTAAAAGCTAACAAGTAAATTTGTGGGATCTTAGATAACATGGGCATTAGGGAATTCCCACAATTGGTGTAACACATGGGATTATTAATCTGTGTTCTGCAACGTGCATTCATAGATCAATATTTGTCTATCGTGTATCCATCAATCTACAATACCTATTAACTCTGTCAGGAGTGGTCATTGCACATCAATTACTTTTCCTAATGGGTGGACCATATTTTCTGCTGACATGGCCTCAATTCAAGAAAAAGCAGACAATATTGTCCATATTTGTGGTTTCATGAGCTAACATTACCATTCTTAGACATATTTTAAATTTCTTTTCTCAGCCTGGCCCTCTGCTGGGTCTAAGGCAGAAGCTCTGGAAGGGCATGTCTACACCACAGGGCTAAAGTCGAATTAAGCTATCCAACTTAAGCTATGTCAATTGCATAGCTTAAGTTGAAATATCTTAATTCTGCTTTAGGTGCTGTCTACACAGCAAGAAGTTGAAGGAAAAACACTCTTCCTTTGACTTCCCTTACGCCTCATAAAATGAGGGTTACAGAAGTCGGAGGAAGAAGCCCGTTATTTCAAAATTAGTTTGAAATAACGAGCTTGCTGTGTAGATGCGCACTATTTTATTTCGAAATAATATGAGTAATTTCAAAATAAGTGTGCAGTGTAGACATAGCCAAAATCTCTGAATCCACTATGAAGAAGTCTTAGTTCTGCATTGCAAACAAAACAAATCATTTTTGCCATTTTTCATGATGTGAAGGTAATGCTCAAAATTTTAAATGGAGAATAGAGACACTTCTACATATTTCATTTATAATTAATCAAGTCAAACGAGTCTTTTATTTTTAAAGTGTCATTTTCTATTTTGGTTCAATAACTCAACAATCTTTTCTGTGGTTGCTTAATACTAAATATGTGTTATGAACATGAAGTTGCTACACAAGGAAATGTTAAAACAACAGTTAGGCTGTGATAGAGAACTTCCAGAAAGAATTAAACAGGTTATAATAAGCATCCTTTTACACTTATAGGGTATAATATTTAGGAATAAATCTAGTGTATGCATTTTACACAGACTAAAACAATGTTAAAGCAAACACTCCCAGCATTCCAGGCATAACCACAATAAACTCAAAGACCACTAGAGGGCATAAAACACCACTAAAATCTGTCATTTTTATATTGCTACACATACGTTGCACACAAAACACAAGGTTCCAATTCACTTATATTTTCTCTTTAAGTCCTATACTGTGTGGGTTTTGTTGTCTAACTTCCTCCTTGTTTTCTGAAAAAAATAGTAGTGTTTCTTTTTTTAAACTTATAAAGAGGCATTAAAAAGAATGAGGTAAAATGGCCATTAATATGAACTTGATCGTATTGCTTTTAAAAGGCAAGGTGATTTCTGATTGGCAACAAACAAAACAAACCAACCAGATATTCTTTCACTAGGGATTTTTAAACATATCTGCAAAGTTTCAGACTAAGTTTTTGAATCAGACCATAGAATCATAGAACACTAGAACTGGAAGGGACCTTGAGAGGTCATTGAATGCAGTCCTCTGCCCTCATGGCAGGACCCAGTACTGTCTAGACCATCCCTAATAGATGTCTGTCTAACCTGTTCTTTAATATATCCAGAGATTGAGATTCCACAACCTCCCTAGGCAACTTATTCCAGTGTTTCACCACCCTGACAGTTAGGAAGTTTTTCCTAATGTCCAACCTAAACCTCCCTTGCTGCAGTTTAAGCCAATTGTTTCTTGTCCTATCCTCAGAGGCTAAGGAGAACAATTTTTCTCGCTCCTCCTTGTGACACCCTTTATATACCTGAAAAATCATCTCTAGTTTTCATAAATACAGTCCTAAATGTTAGTGGGTAAGGGATGTTCTTAGTCTTTATTTGGTTTGTCTAAGCTGCCAGATTGGTTTAATGATTCTCCTCCCCCAATCTCCATGGTGAGATCATCATAATTAATGCCAATTTTCCGCTCAATAGCAGCTTCATGTATACACAGTCCCAAAGGCTGTTCTTAGTGAAGTGTATACACCTGTTCATCTGACCATTCATTTAGCCAGCCAGCCAGCCAGTCAAACATGCACTTACTTGTACAGGTGGAACTCTCATGACCTGACTAGCTCTGAACGAAAGAATTTTCTGGCCCACGGGAGATCAATATTGTCTAGCAGCATTACCAACACTTCCATTGCTTACTGTGCTGTTAGAGGACATTTAGGGGTAAATTAGAGCTAAATAACAGCACACAACCCTGAGAACTGGGACTCATGGCTGAAAACAAACTTTATGAGATCGAGGGGAAACTTGGCCACACCCATGAAAAGTGGACATCCAGCTAATTAAATTCATTCTGGATGACGGATGTTTTTGGACAAGAGAGTTCTGGATTAGAAAGGTTCAACCTGTATTTGCAGATGGGGGAAGCAAGAAAAGCAGGTCTTAGACTCTGTGACACTGGGCCATTGCTATGATATATCTGCAGCCTTACCTAGACCTTAAAAATAGTGAAATTATTTTGAAAAAGTAATTTCTAATTGTACAATAGATGCTGTTGGAGTGAGATCCAGTGCATTATATACATCATTTCAAATTTTATTCAACTTATAGGGTTTCTGTATGGAGTTATAAACCATTTCCCTCCCATGTTTTTACTGTTTTCAGAGGCCCTATCTTGCAATAACCAGCTTTTCTGCTATATATGATGGACATGGTTCCCTCAAGAGCCCATGAATGCTGCTCCAAGCACTGGCCAGCGATCATTCATAAATAATGAAAGCACTCCCCACTTTCAATGGCGGATGTTTTCAAGCCTTCCTAACCTAAAATGCAAGTGACACACACTTGCATATCCATAGGGTACTGTGCTTTGTTGTCCCTAGGGTACAAAGTTTCTACTAAAAGTATAATTCTTTACACTTATACAAGACCTTTCAGCCTAGACACTTAACGTGACTTGTAAAAGTGTCTATTTGTATTCTGATTTTGCAGATGGAAAATTGTGCACAGAAAGGCTAAAAGATTTGACAAGATTATAGAATGAATCTGTGACACATTCAGGAAAAAAACATAACTTGCCTGATTTGTTGTCCTCTAATTCACTACCACTGTTACAACTGGTTGAAATGGCCTTCCTTCCTCTGGTCCCTATGGAAAATTTTGACCTTTTTTTGGAACTTGCTGAGCTCCTGTGATGCATCACAGGAGTCCCAGGCCATGTGCATCGTGAGAGGAGTGGTTCATCGGGGAACCCAGCTGATAGAAAAGATCGGGGTATGACAAATCAAACAACAACTACTCTATCGCACTATGGCTGCATTTCTCAACTGAAATTTTTCAGTTTTCATCTGACAACCCCCCAAGTGTCAGTTTTGTGTTTTGATGAAAGTCTATTTTTTCCTGTGGAAAGTGGGCAGTTTTCACGCAAATTTTCACAAAATAAATGTGTTTAGTCAAAAAGACAATTTTGCACATAAAAAAGCAGCTTTGATAGAAAAACATTTACCGGTCTTTCTTATCAGCATTTTTACATATAGTACAGGTGTGTGCACAGCATGCTAGGCCTTACACGTATGAGGAATGTAGACCTTTCCTGAAGAGTTTATGATCTACTATAGTGGTCACCAATGAGTAGTTCGGTATCTATCAGTAGATCTTGCAGCCTCTGACAGGTGATCCCGACTGGTTTGGCTGGGAAGCTATCAACTGCTGGCACTTCAGTTGCCCCTTCACCCACTGTCATGCTGCTCCTGCCCTCTGCCTTGGAGCCTCCTGCTTACTGTGCAGGGTGTGGGAGGGAGAAGAGGTGGGGTGCTGATGTCAGAGTGTCCCTCCTCCCCCCCACTTCTGTACCCCATCTCCACGCAGAAGGGGATAGAGGGAGCTTGGCAATGCAAATCTCTGTCACTCTCACACACTGTGTGTGTCTCTGTCCTTCCCACAAACACACAAACTGTCCTTCACTCTCATCTCCTGACCCAACACATATGTGGGGGTGGTTGTTACTACTTTTACTGCTTGCAAAGTGTGTTACTTTTGGTTTTTTGCTGGTCTGTGCATGTCATCATTTTCATTTCTCTCTTATGCTTAAAATTAATTATTTGAATAGTGAGTTCTAAAATACCTAACCTGTCATGACTGGAGTAATTATTCCTATGGTAATTGCTGCTCCTGGAAGTGGCTGGCAAGTCCCTGCAGCCCCTGAGAAAGGCAGAGCAGGGGGTCTCCACATGCTGTCCTTGCCTGCCAACATCACTCCTGCAATTCCCATTGATCAATAATGGGGAACAGTGGCCAGTAGAAGCTGTGGGCTCAGTACCTGTAGATGAGGGGCAGCACATGGTGCCATGGAGCCACTGCTGTACATGCCAGCTGCTTTCAGGAGCGGTGCAGGGGCAGGACAGGAGTAAGCCTGCCTTAACCCCACTGCTCCACCACCCAGAAGCTGTGTCAGTTAAACAGTGCCCAGCCAGAGCCTGCTTCCTGAACCCCCCGTCCCAGCCCTGAACCTCCTCCTACACCCAGCCTCCTACCTCAGATGTGAACCCCCTGAACCCAAACTCCTTCCCAGAGCTTGCATCCTGAACCCCCTCTTGGACCCCAAACCCCCACCCTGGGCTCAGCCTGGAGCCCCTCCCACACTCCCAACTCCTTGGCCCAAGACCAGAACCTGAACCCCAACCCCATACCCCAGCCTGGTGCAAGTGAGTGAGGATGGGAGAGGAAGGGGGATGGAGTGAGCTGAGTGAGGTCTCGGAGAAGGGGTGGAGCAGGGGCAGGGCCTCAAAGAATGGGCAGGAAGGAAGTGGGGCAAGGGAATTAGGGTTTGAGGTAGATCTTACATTGCACTTAAATTGAAAAAGTGATCCTGGGGTTAAAAAGATTGGAAACCACTGATCTACCTCCTCACTCCTGCAGGCTGCTTCATAAGAATGGAGTCCTGTGCCTATGTGGAATCACAGACACTGACATGGACTATCTGGAAGGTGTGGCTTGTACAATCAGCATCAAAGAATGCATAATCCTGGCTTGTTTATTATTAATTTTATTTCTAAAGTGCATTTACCAGGGTACTGTTCTGATCGTTAAAAATAATGATTCTGGCAATGCTTTCAGACCCTCGGGAATAGCAATATTATCAGTATCTTTACATATGGGGCTAGGTTAGGCAGAGACACTAATGGTCCATGCTAGATGTGCCAGCTTCTGGAGGCAGATAATGGATCAGAATCCCACATTTTATTAAAATCCCCCCATGTTTCTAGTTCTTATGCATGTTAAAAGCAAACTCGGAATCATAACCCAAGAATGTCTGCCTGTCCTGAACTGCGAACTCCCCATTTATCTTAACTCTCATGCTGCCTAGATACTGTTTATTCACAAATCAGTTATAAGCAGCCCAATTAATATAGAAGATGAGCATAGTTCTCTAGTGCTAGCAAGATGCATTGTTTAATACTTTCCTTTTGAGATCAGCTAAGAAAAATCCGTTAGAGAAGTACAGAAACTGTTTTGACAGCAGAACGAAAATGTCAAACATGAAGTAGTATTATAGAGATGTCAAATTATATTTGACAATTGCAAAATGGTTTCCTTGTCTGAGGAGGATGCAGTAAATTGTTATAAAGTTGTTCCCTAGAGCTTCCAAGCTGCCTGATGACTAAATACTGGCAAGTGGACACTAATTAGTCATCTATCTCAACATTGCAGATAATTTAAAATGCCGTTGGTGGATAAGTTTAAGAAGCATTTTTAAGACTAATATGTCTTTCAACTGTGTCGCCTTGAGGACTGGTAAATAGTTTGAGTTTACCATTTAAAATTCACCAAGTTTTCATTTGGGGATTATTTACATTTTATTTTAAAAAAAGATACCCTATATAAATGTGGCATGATTTTGGGCTATGGTATTTGGAAATTAAAGACAAAAATTAAAGTGCTTTTCACTCCATTTCAAAATGAAGGATAGGGAAAAGTGTTTTTTAAAAATCATTATTAGTTATAAGAAAATGATGGTTATGAAATATATTTTTAACTTTAAAAACTAGATCCTTTGTCACATTTACTTTCAGAATTTCTGATGCCATGGTAATGAACACTGGATAAATGCCTGATTAGATATTTATTGATAGAACATACATAACATGTACAAGAGTTAATGATCTTTCCAATAAATTTTTCTCTTGTAGCTCAGATGTTCAATGCTATGTGGTGGAAATTAATTTTTCACTTTGTTATATTAAGCAAACAATAAACAAAATAAAAAATGACATAAGACATCAGAGAACAAGTTGGATCTTTTCCATGGCAACTCTAACTTACCTACTACCTTAAAAGAAAATGTTCAAAGGGCTCTCTGCACATAATAGTTATTACTTATGTGGTCACAATACTATGTATGTATTACTTACATGGTCACCACACACACACATACACAAACACAGACATGTATGCACAGAAAGGTTAGATTATCTAGCTCTTTCAAGATACAGAAATGAAAAGAAAAGAGAGATGTGGACAAAGTTTGAGATAGTATATTTTTCTTATGGCAATCTGCAGCAGACAGCTACTGTTTCTATAAGAAACCACAAAATGTCATGAGGCGCATTAACAACATTGGTGCAGCAAGATGTATTAAAAATAACATAGTCTTATTTCCCACCAACATCCTTATTATATTTTCAGCATTGTACTTGTTGGAACTGGAAATACAGATCTTTCACTCACTGGCAGTTCAGGGATCCTCATCATTAGCAAGTAGGTGACAATGAGAATAAATATCAGAGGGGTAGCTGTATCTGAGGCCAGGTCTACACTAGGGGATAAGTTCGAATTAAGATACGTAACTCAAACTACTTTGAATGCATAGCTGGAGAGGATATACCTTAATTGGAACTTTGGAGCTGTACCTACAGTGGGAGGTCGATGTCAGAAACAATCCCGTCGACTTCCCTTATTCCTCATGAGGAGTAAGAGGACCGGTGTTAAAAGTGGTGCCTCAGTGTTCAATTTAGTGGGTTCTTACTGGACCTGCTAAATTGAACGCCAGAAGATCGACCTCTGGAGAGTTGATCCACAGATGTGGTCGTAGTCTCTGAGTCCTGTGGCACGTTTAAAACTTACAGATTAATTTGGGTATAAGCTTTGAAATGGCTCTTTGCCCATGAAAGCTCATGCCCAAATAAATCTGTTAGCCCTGATCTACACTAGGGAGTTACTTTGAAATAACTCCCCTGGCTCTGAAATAACAAGCATAGCATCCACACTACCAAGACCTTTATTTCGAAATGACGGGCTGGTTATTACAAACTAATAACTCCAGCTTTTCATGAGGAATAATGCTTATTTCAAAATTATTATTTTGAAATAGTGTCAGTGTGGAGGCTCAGCTGCTGCTATTTCAAAATAACTGGATTCCAGAAGCCTCTCACAGTTGCACTTGTGGCCTCTCTGGCCACACCCAAGAACTTCACTGCTCCCCTTCTCCTGCAGAGTTTAAAGTTGCAGACAAGAGGAAAAGGGCTTGTGGCACGAGAAGAGCTTTGCCAGCCCATGCCGCACAACATCCATTACAGGAGCCAGGTCAGACCCCAGAGCTTTCTCTGAGCACCCCACAGTTGCCAGCACACCCACGGCACCCTTGGCTGCCACTGGCCAAGAGCAAAAGAGGGCACTGGCCTGGACTGGTGTGGAGATTCTGGGCTTGCAGGATCTCCACACCAAGAGGAGAAATGCAGATGTGTATGGCCAGATGGCTGCCAGCCTGGTGGAAAAAGGACACATGCAGACCCTCGACCAGATATGCATGAAAATAAGGCAGGCCTACAATAAGGCCAGGGAGGAAAGTGGATGCTCAGGTGCAGCTCCTCACACCTGCTGCTACTATGAACAGCTGGATGCCATCCTGGGAGGAGAGCTGGTCACCTCTCTGCTATCATCATTGAGACTAGCTAGGACACGTCCGGCATCAGCCTCCACAAGGGCAGGGTTGTAGAAGACAAAGAGTAGAAGGAAGAGGAGGATGAGCAGGCCAGACAGGATACCATACCCGCCTGCTAGGAGCTGCTTCTCACCCTGGAACCAGTCCTCCCTCCTAGGATGCCTCCCAGGCTTCAGACAATCCCAGCGAAGGCACTTCAGATGAATTCCATAACTTTCCCTATACACATGTAGGGCAGGCGGCAGGTGGCAGTCTGTGTGGGGCAGCCTGTTCTTCTCTTGGCCTTCTCAGTCTGGGGGTTGCACAACAGCCTGTGCACGTGGGAGCACATAAAGCACCAGTCTGGAGCACTCAGCCCCATGACATTCTCACACAGGAACCCCTCCATCTTTTTCACAAGGTTCCTGGAGAGTCCTGCCGTACTCCAGCCTTTGTGGTGGGACACCTTCCCACGACAAGCCACCACTAAAGAGGCTGGGGTCATGGGACCACACAGCAATGCCACACATGACAGAGGCTTATGCTGCACTCAGGTAGCATCCGCTCCTAGTCAAGCGTAGCGATGCGAGGAGACTGATCCCCTGCATGGGAACTTGCTGGGTGGAGGAAGAGGAAGAGACCACAGTAGTACTCTCCAGCAAGTGGCCTCTGCTGCTTACAGACATCTCCCCCAACACACTTCCCCAGAAAGCAGGGATCGAAGTTCTGTCCGTGTAAGGTTGCTGCCAGTGCCGGATCTGGCATGAGTGGGACCCAGAAGGAAGCTGAGCCACCCTGTCCCCCACTCCCAGCTGCAGGCTCTTCATGCCTACTTGTCCCCGGGCCATAGGGCTAGTGAAGCTCCCCTGGGATGTCTATGCCCCTAAAGGAAAGTGCCCACTATCTAGGGAACAGATGGCCTTGCTCGCAGCGCATTGCCATCGTCTGAACTGAGACCTCCAGTGCCAGTGCACAGGTTAGGGCTAGGCTTCATACACAGTGTCTCCTGGGATGCCTGCCCTTGTCATTTTTCTTCACAGCTGGTCCAGCTGTTAGCGTACTGTGTCCACCACCTCCCACGCCATCTTCCTGACTCTGTGGGAACTTCTGGAGGAAATGACCTGGTGAAGACCTCCCATGGGACCAGCAGGCCTGCCTCTAATCTTATCCAGGGGCTCAACAAGGAGTGCCAAGAGTGGGCCACCGACTGGGAGAAGCACCGGGCTGACCAGGAGCAGTGGAAGGCCATGTGGGACCAGCTGGTGTGCCAGCACGAGGCCATGTACTCCTCTGTGATGGAGCGCATGGCCACATGCATGGAGCAGACCACCAGCCACCTCCCCTTCCTGCCCCCCCAACTCCCACACCTGAACTCGCCCCTACACCTGCCCCCCCGACTTCTCCTCCTAGCCCCCCAAGGGGCTGATGGGGTCCCAGAACATGTGGTGGTGGGACTTCTCTGGCAGCTGAAGCCTCCCGAGCTACCAGAGGCAGGCACCAGTCCTAGCACCATCCCTGAGCCCCCTCCCCACTCCTCTCCTTCCCCCATTCCAGATTCTTTCCCCAGTGCCTCTCCTGTTGTATATCCTCCAAACAAACAAACTGAGCTGTGTTTTCCAAACAAAAAGGCTTTTTTATTTGCTCTGCAGGGGAGGGGAGGAAGGTGGGAAGGGAGGGAAAGGGAAGGGAGAGGTGGGAGAGGAAAGGCACAAACAGAGGCAATGCAGGGGGCCCTAGTGGAGAGGCCCAGGGGAGTCTCACAGGTGGCCTTGGCTGAAATTCTCCCTCAAGGCCTCCCAGATTAGTATAGCACCCTGATGTGCTCTCTGTGTGGCACTGGTATCCGGCTGCTCCTATGCTCTGGCCAGCTGATCAGCCTCTGCCTCCACCCTGGCAGGAAAGTCTTCACCATGTTCTCGCATAAATTGTGGAGCACACAGCAGGCTGCCACCACATAGAGGATGTTGCACTTGCTGAGGTCCAGGAGGGTGAGGAGACTCCTGAACCACCCTCTTCAGGTGGCTGAATGCATGCTCCACCACATATGGCACCTGCTGAGCCTGGCATTGAAGTTCTCCTTGGTGGGATCCAGACAGTCTGTGTAGGGCTTCATCAGCCAGTGGAGCAAGGTGTAGGCTGTGTCGCCTAGGATGCACATGAGTATGTCCATGTCCCTGACCCTGTGGGGTGGTCAGGGAAAAAGTGCTGGTGTGCATCTTCTGGAACAGGTTTGAGTTCAGGAAGATGCGGGTGTCATGCACCTTCCCCAACGAGCTGACATTAATGTCCATGTACTGCCCCTTGCTATCCAGCAGGGCCTGGAGCAGCATGGTGAAGTATCCTTTCCTGTTTATACAGTTTGAGGCACGGTGGCTGGGGGGGCAGGATGAGGATGTGTATGCTGTCTATGGTCCCCCCACAGTTGGGGAAGCCCATGGCAGCAAAGCCATTCATGATGGGGTTGATGTTCCCCAGAGTGACAGGGTCAGTCCTTTTTCTGCCAGGCTGGTGGCTCTCCGGCCATGGACATCAGCATTGTCTCTTCTTGTGCGGAGATCTTGGAGGTTGGTCTCCTCACCCCAGACCTCAATCAGATCCAGGATCTCTGCACCAGTCCAGGGTGGTGCCCTCTTTCATCCCTGGACAGGGGCATCCGAAGGTACTGCGGGAGTGCTGTCAGCAGCAGGGGGCGCAGAGGGAGGACTGTGGTCCAACAGGCTCCTGCGATGGGTACTGTGTGGCACAAAGCTGGCAAAGCTCTTCTCCTGCCACAAGCCCTTTTCCGTCTGACTGCTGCTTTAAAGACTCCGCAGGAGAAGGGACCATTGGAGATGTCAGCTGTGGCCACAGCGGCCACAAGTGCAGCTGTGAGAGGCCTCTGGAGGCCAATTATTTTGAAATAGCAGAAGCGGAGTATCCGCACTCATGCTATTTCGAAAAAACAATTTTGAAACAAGCATTATTCCGTGTGGAAAGCAGGAGTTATTATTTCAAAATAAAGGTCTCATCTTGGTAGTGTGGACGCTCTGCTTGTTATTTCAAAATGTGTGGACCAGGGCAGTGAGAATAATTGTTTTTTGTTTTGACTCCTGTGGCATTTGATAATAAATCAGTATTTACAATGCTGTAACTCTGTAAAATATGCTATAGGACTCTTGTGGCACAGAGTCACCTCACCAGAAAAAGGGCATTCCTACTTAATATCATTGTAACCATTTTTTTATGAGGAGGAAGGGGAATAAAATTACTGCATAGTTTGGGTTCTATGAAAACCAAGTATTTGGTTGGTTGTTCCTTTTTAAAAATTTCCTTCTCAGACAAATTGAACAAAGAGAAAAGGAGGTAACATTTCACATTATATAGGGAAACAACAATTAGGATGAAAGAAAGAAATGGACATTGTTGCTTAGCTTTCTAATATAAATGCATTCTGGAAGTGCTACATGATGACTAATATGCTTTGATCATTTATATCCACTTTCTAAGTTATGCCGCATGTCTTACAAGATAGCTATCTACCTGGTACTTATGGCCATAGTTACAGTAATGCCCATTATATTTCAGTGCTTTATAGTCAATGACGGACTTTATTCTTACAATACAATTGTGGGGATGTGTATAAACTGTTTCCTGTAAGTGATCCAAGAAACCATAAAATTAATTGGGCTCAATGCAGGGATCCACCCAGAGAGATCCAATTGCAAGGTCTATACATTAAATGGTAAGTGCCTTGGACCAGGATCTGCTTTTTTTCCTTTGTGCATTGAAAGCTCCTGGTATATTTTGGAATGCATCACAGTTTAAATAATAGTAAAAAATAATAAAACATATATTTCTTAATGGCCCTGATCCTTAAAGCATTTAAGCATACAATATTTTAACTTTATGCATGGAGCAGCAGCATTGACTTCAAGAGGAAAATAGAGACTTCAGTGGAGCTATTCAGGTGGTTAAATTTTAAAAAGCAGACTTTAACATTCTGAGAGAATTAGTAAGTAAGGTCTCAGAGGGGGAAAGGAAGGATAAGGGAGTTTTGGAGAGCTGGCAGTTTCTCAAAGGTACAACAGCTGACTATCCAGATTTAAAGGAAATAGAGGAAGAATTTTAATTTCTTGCTCTTTAGTGACCAGAAAATCAAAAAGAAATCCTACAAAAGTGGAAACATGGACGAATTGCTAAGGATCAGTATAAATGACTAGCACAATCATCTAGCAAGGGACTTAAAAGGCAAGAAGTAGTTCCATAAATATGGGAGCAAGAAAAAGGCAAAGAAAAAATGTAGGTTCACTACTTAACAGGGAAGGAGAGTTGATAACAGATACACAAAGAAGACTGAGGTGTTTAATGTCTATTTTACTTCAGTTTTCACTAAAATAATTAATTGCCAGAAATTAATTGCCCACAAGCCAGAAAGGGAAAGAACAGATGAAAGAATATAGTGTAAGCAGGATCAGGATAAGCTCTACCCTGACATCTAGTGGTGAACTGTGGTGAGTGGTGCAAAGAGACTTCAGGGGCTGATCTCATTTGCATAGATAAACTCAATTTGCATTGACACACCCACCCTGCCTAATATGTGCTCACAGCAGCCCAAATGGTCACTTTGGCCACTGTGGGACCCCCAGTCTCTCTGTTATTGAGGCAGGGGGGATAAAAGTGTTGTTACCCTGATTATGTGAATCAAGGACAATGGAATGGTGGAACTGTTTATGACAGAGGGATTCGCCATAAACTAAGTAGCACTCGCTAAACAAGGGGTATGGGTTCCAAATCCAGTCAAGTTGAGTGAGGCTGGGGACAGATCTTTGTACCTGATTAAGGGGGGGGGGGGGAAGCCTGTCTGAGGGCTTAAACCACACTGATTGCACCCTATTCCCCCCCCCCCCCCCCCCCCCCTGTGAAATATCAGAACTAATTTGGATTCTATTAGGAGTCTTGTTGTGAGCTGCTGAGTTGACTTTGCTGTGGAGCACTAGCACTGAGACTCCTCTATTATGAGCTGAAATCACCGGCTGTGTCTAGACTGGCCAGTTTTTATGGAAAATCAGCTGCTTTTCTAGAAAAACTTGCCAGCTGTCTACACTAGCCACTTGAATTTCTGCAAGAACACTGACAATCTCATGTAAGATTGTCAGTATTCTTGTGGAAATACTATGCTGCTCCTGTTTGGGCAAAAGCCCTCTTGCGCAAGAGGGACAGTGTAGACAACCCAGAATTGTTTTGCGCAAAAAAGCCCCGATGGCTAAAATGGCGATCGGGGCTTTCTTGTGCAAAAGCGTGTCTAGATTGGCCAGGGATGCTTTTCTGCAAAAAGTGCTTTTGCGGAAAAGCATCCGTGCCAATCTAGATGCTCTTTTCTGCAAATGTTTTTAACAGAAAACTTTTCCGTTAAAAGCATTTGCGGAAAATCATGCCAGTCTAGACGGAGCCAGTGTGTGCTGTGGGGAGCCTGGTGCTATACTGTGGAACAGCTGAAATCACTGTTGCTGAGGGGAGCCTCGTGCTATGCTGCGGAAGAGCTGAAATCACTATTGCTGTGGGGAGCCTAGCGCTATGCTGCTGAGCTACTAGCAGAGCAGCTTGCAGGGACAACCAGCAAGCACAGGCGGACAGCAGAGTGGTTTGCGGGGATGACTGGCGGGTGCAGGCGGACAGCAGAGTGGTTTGCGGGGACGACCGGCGGGTGCAGGCGGCCAGCAGAGCGGCTGGCGGGGACGACCTGCAGCCGGTAGGAGCGGCAGCAGACAGCCAGTGGAGCAGCTGCAGGAGCAACCAGCTGGCTGCCAGGGACGTGGACCGAGATGGCTGGCGGAGCCGGACAGTTCGTGGGACAGCTGAGGTGGCTCAATGGACAACAGGTGGAGTGTGGCGGAGTGACTCGCGTTGACGGCGGCAGCAGAACCCTACGGAGAGGTGGAGCCATCGGCGGACCACGTAAGGTGTATCAATCCCCACCCCCTCCAGGTTGGGAGGGTAGAACCCTGCCGGGTGAACTTTTGAACCCTAGGGCGGCACTGACCCGGGGTAGAGACTTTTGGGGTGTTGGACTTTGGGACTTTGGGTGATTTTTGGGTTGCTGGACTCAAGAGACTCTTGGGGTGTTGGACTTTTGGGACTTTGGGTGATTTGTGGCTGGGGGGGTGGGTCTTTGCTCGTGTTTGGTCTATGAATCCGAGTTGTGGTGTTTTCCCAATTTAATGCTGATGTCGGTTACCCCATGTTATTAAAGGTTTGCTGCTATACTGAGGCTCTGTGCTTGCGAGAGGGGAAGAATTGCCTCTTTGAGGTGCCCAGAGGTGTATGTAAGATTTCCCAGGTCACTGGGTGGGGGCTCGAGCCGGTGTTGTATTACCTTGTTGGGAGGAGACCCCTAGATACTGAACCCGGCCCTTGCTGCTATTAACTTGGCCTGGCAGAAGGGTTACAGTAGAAAGAATAGATGTATTCAAGTCAGCAGGACCTGACAAAATTCATTCATTCTGAACCCATTAGTGATTACCTATCGGTATTCATGGAGGATAGGTGAGGTCTGAGAGGACTGGAGAAGGGCTACCATAGCACTTAGCTGTTAAAAAGAAACAAAGAGGACTCAGAAATTATAGACAAGTGACCCTAACTCTGTTACCTGGAAAGATACTGGAATAAATTTTTAAACAATCAATTTTTAGCACCTGGGACACTACATAGGGAGCCTCTGGCTCTGTGTCATAACTAAGAATTCTTTCCCAGGTGTCTGACTAGTGGGTCATGCCCACATGCTTAGGGTCTAACTAACTGCCATATTTGGGATCAGGAAGGAATTTTCCCCCGATGTTAGAAGTCCATTACGGGAGTGTGTGGGCGAGATTCTGCGTTCTCCAGTGTGCAGGTCAGACTAGATGATCATGATGGTCCCTTCTGACCTTAAAGTCTGTGAGTAATAGCCAGCATTGAATTGTCAAGAACAAATCATGACAAACCAAACTTAGTTCCTTCTTTGACAGAGTTCCTGGCCTAGTGTGTGTGGGGTAAACATGATTCACTTCAACTTTACTAAAGGTTTTCACTTTGCCACATAACGTATTCTCATAAAAAGTAGTGAAACATGATAGATGAAATTACTATAAAGTGGGTGCAAAAATGGTTGAAAAAACATTCTTATAGAGTAGCTATCTGTGGTTTGCAGATAAATGGAGAGGATGTATCTAAGTGGGGTCCTGAGTTGGGTACTAGTCAATATTAATTGACTTGTCATATAGCAAGAGAAGCCAGTTCCAGGCTTTGCTAAGTCTCTCCATTGTGGGATAAGACTTGTTACATACTTTAGCTGACTCCATATGCAGGCTACAACAGCTAAAAACAGACCTTTCCCTAGACTGATTTTGTTTTTATTTATATGCTGTTTGTTCACCTTAAAAATTTACATCCACATATCTATTCTCAGATATGTCAAATGCATTGCGTACACCAACTCCCCAGTATAGTAACTAAGAATGGGCCTGATCTATGAAGTTCAAATCCCAACTCAGATCCAAACTGAACTTCTCCAAAGTTTGTGGGTGATCTTTTCTAAGTTCCTGAGTGCTGTGATGTGCTCATTCAATACAGTAAGGAGACCATCCCTATAGCTGGAGAGAGAGAGAGGGTGTGTGTATTTCAGTTTCATGGGAATTTCATGTACACCCCATTTCTTAATAAACCTATCCCTCAGATTTTCTTTAGTGTAGAGTATGGTATATTAGACTACATTCAATAAATAGAATAGTAAGGCTAAAACTACTCTGTTCTAACCTGGCCAACACATTTCCACCTCTCCTAAACTTCTCCTGACTACATACTGCCAAATAGGTCAAATTACGTTGAAAAAAAAATCACAAGCCACATACATTACCATTTTGCATGTCCATAGCTGTTTACAGATATAGATGTGCTGTTTGACTGTATATAAACCGATACCTCTTGGAAACTGAACTGAGATTGCCACAGTTACTTCAATTCTGACCCGAATCCAGCTGATCTCAAGTCTGTATAAAGCTGAGAGAGACTTTGAAGGCCATGAAATTGCTTTTGCCTGTACTTGCATTAGGGCATTTCAGTGCTGTAATGGCTGGAACTGGAACTATTTAGGATTTCATGCAGGTTTGTTACTACTGTATTCATTTTGCTGTCTACAAAAGGGTAAATTACTAAAACATGCACCTAATTCCACTATGGGGTTGTGTTCTATTGCAATCACATTTCAGTGTCTCTTCTTATAAACAATCATGTTCAAATTGCCATAAATACATGTTATGAATCATTGTACTTTCTTATTATGTTAGCTTCTAATTATAGTATTTCAATAATCTTGAAACAGTAATCAGAATTTCCTCACCTTTTAAGATACAATCATGTATCAACAAACACAAACTGACTTTTTCCTTGTTTGTTGTGTTCTTGTTTTAAAGATTTTCATATGATTTGAAATGGAATATTAGATCAAGCTGAGCAGCTGGCATATTAAAATACTCTAAGATGTCACTTACTGACACTACTCTCAATGGAAAACAGTATTTCCAGGATGTTTTTCCCCCTTCCTCCTCCAGGCAAAACCAGGAAAAACACAATATGGTTTGTACCAATGTGAGATTTATGCTGGCATGAAACTTTTCAGGAAACAAAATGTTCCCTAACTGTAATACTAAGTCCATTATATTCAAGGGAATTAAAATAATAAACTACTATACTCCCTGGAATCACTCAGTCCAGGTGTTATAATCTAGATAACAATGAAGAATGTCCCCTTGAAGCCAATGGATCTTTTTTTCATAAAATGCTGCACGCAAGCTGTCTCCCTTTGCTATGTTCAGATGTAAAACATCATTAAAAGTCTACTATTTTTGTTTCCATTCCTGACACAGTCACTACAGTATTTCTTCTGAGAATGACTATTGCTATTTTGTCTCATGGCCTCAATGGTTTGCTTATTGTCTCCCTAGTGTTTCTTTCTAGGGAGAATATATTTGAAAAATCTTTCATTATGAGCTAAAATGCTTCTTGCAATTCAAAGTTCAGTAGTGTTTTTTAAACCTTGCTCTCATTATCTATTTCATTTTTTTCCTCTTTATTTCCATAGATCTCTATGCCAGGTCAGATAAGCCAAGGGTGAAAGAAAGAAGAAACAACCCACATGCTTCATTCTTAGCAAAATGAAAGCAAAAATTTGCTCACAGCCAGAGTTCACACAATAAAAAACAAACTAGGGCTCTGATGAACCAAACTCCCCTCTCATCCTAGGACAACTCCCTAACCAGGGAAGAAGGAGGCGGAATGCTACAGTGCTCAGGCCTCTTATAAGAGGAATGTCCCTCCTGACATTCACCCCAGCTGAGCCTAGCCACATTCCCTTCCTTGTAATGAAAGCAGACACTTGTGAGAGCTATTCTGCTTATGGAAAGAGAGTTAACCCTCTCCCTGCCAGCTGCTGGATAGGGTATATATAGCCTGTCACAAACTAGTGCGCCTTAAAATAATTTATGTTTTAAATTAGTAATTTTGGATAAAGACATTTATAAACTCACAAACAGGTTTGGATGTTGGCTGGGAGACTAAGGCTCAGTTCCACAAAGGTATTTAGAAATGAAAGTCCCATTTTTAGGTGTCACTGCAATCCACAAAATTCCTGCATGGCTGCTGCTAACCCTGCAAACACAAACTTATTTGGCACCTAATGTTTTGCTGTAAAAGTTCCTTAACTTTCAATCTCACTCTAGGTATCTACATGCCTATCTCCCACTTATGCCCCAGTGCAATCCACAAACAGCAGGCAGGCTGGCAGAGAAGTCAAGAGTGAATGTTTTTCTAAAGTATCTGCTTTCTCAGCTGTGAGGCCCAATCCCGGAGGTGTGCTCAGAGGCTGCCTATCAGACGAGGTGCCATTCAAAATCTGGCAGAGGAGCAGATGGTGCCCACCTAATCACTTCTTAGACCACTGGTTAAAGCATGTACCTGAATTGTGGGATAGTGTGGTGTGAGTCTTCCTCATTATTTCCAACTGAAGCTGATATACTTTGAATAAATACTTACAAAACCACTGGACCAAAGTGAACACACAGGAGTAAGTCTATAGCTTTGACTTTAGGGACCTGACCTGCACAACAGGACATCCAGAATTCAGTTCCACTTCTGGAATCCTTTCTCCCCATCAAGCAGAGGGAGATAGAATCTGGGGTCTCCTATATCGCAGGTGAGTATTCCAACCAGGGAACTGAAAGTCAGAAGGTAGCTGCTTCCATCACCACCAGCTGTTTTGTGTGGAATGAGGCAGGTGCATAACACTTTTTCAGAAGATACAGAGCAGGCATCCAAGCCACCTGATTCCAAGATAGGAGTTTCCAGCTGTGTATTGGCAGAGGAGAGAGATCCTCCCTGAAACCTGGAGTTAGGCATCCAACTCTATGAGAAAGGGGAGGCTTAGGACACATTCCTTTCATTGGCATCTCCCATTGGCTAATTCAGGTGGCTGCCTGAATAGCATGCTGGCTTTTTATTATTCACATTTTAGGTGCCTTTCTCTCCCTATTCACTGTGTTGCTGACTCACAGACTCTAAGGGACCATCATAGTCATTTAATGTGCACTGCAGGGCATAATCCTTACCCACCCACTCCTGAAATAGACACCTACCCCCTGAGTCACTGAAGTCCTCAAATCATGATAGAAAATCTTCAAGTTACAGAGAATCTACTATTTACACTAGTTTAAACCTGCAAGTGGCCCATGTTACATGCTGCAGAGAAAGGACCCCTCCCCCCCAAGGATCTCTGCCAACTTGACCTAGAGGAAAATTCCTTCCTGACCCCAAACATGGTAGTCAGACCTGGAGCATGAGGGCATGATCCACCATCCAGACACCTAGGAAAGAATGAGAGCAGCAAGCAGCCATTCCTGCAGATGCTTAGGTAAATAAACCATCTGGCAACCTGCCAGCAGCTAACCCTGATGAACTGTGTGTGGTGCACAGACTAGAGGTTCCCCAATCCTGGCCTAAGTCCTACAAAATCAATGTAACATGGGCATTGCTAGTGAAAGCTTTCCTTTGGTGCCCTTGGATTATATTCTTAATGGAATACCTTGAGAAATGTAGGGTTACTTCGCTGCTGAGTCTAGGAACACAGATGCTTCCCAGAGCCCCAGTTTTGGTGAGAGATGGTGAGAATCCTTAAGTTATCTTTCACTGAGAAGACAAGGAAACCCAGTTCTTTGAGCTCTGCTGTGACTGTTTCTGGCTAAAGTCTAGCCAATCATGCCAGAAGATTGACTGTGGTAACAAACTTACTTTGAACAAAAGATTCTAGTTAAGAGAGATTTTAATCTTAAATACATAGTTTTACTTTTCTCTGTAGTCATTTCTGTCCCAAATCCTTCTACTTGTTGTCATTTAAATATCTGTTCTCTGTAATAAACTTAATCTCAGGATAGCATTACAAACAAAAGTAGAATTGTCATCCAAACTAACAAGCTAGTGCTGTGTAGTGTCTTTTTAAAGAATCAATAAACTTGATCAAGTTTTGTGAGTGCTACTGTCAAAGGGGAACACTGCAGAGGGGACAGTTCTGAGGAAACCTGGGATTGCACAGAAGCACCCACACTTACAAAGCAGGCAGTGACACCACCCTTTTTGCATAGACCAGTACTTACCATATGCAGCAACTATGGCCACATGTGACCACTAGAGGGTTTCCCTGCTGCCATGACAGCTTCCTGAGCAGTGATGGTGGGGGAGGGGCTGAAAGCATTGGCCCCACCCCCACTCCTCTTCCTTGAAGCACTGGGTG
This sequence comes from Pelochelys cantorii, assembly GCA_032595735.1. Lineage (NCBI taxonomy): Eukaryota > Metazoa > Chordata > Testudines > Trionychidae > Pelochelys > Pelochelys cantorii. Next base: position 304,626,783 of record CM064326.1, on the reverse strand, counting down.
CCAATTGTCTGCCCTAGATGAATGGCAGTGGATGCCAATCCCGGCCGTGGGCACATGGCAGCAGGTGCTGATCCTTGAAACTGTGGCAGCAGATGTTGGCTTTAGCCTGATAGTGGCGGGCACTGATCCCTGGATCAGGCCACGTGGCCCCTTGGCTCCAGCACCCGGCTTCGGGCTATGACTGAGCAGCAGTGGGCTCTGGCCCTGGGCTCCAATCTCCCTGCCCAGATCATGCAGCTCCTCTGCAGGTGCAGGCATGGATCTGTGCAACTCCTGCCCGCAACTCCAGGCTCTGGCCACAGGCACTGATCCTCAACCACACAAGGGCACCAACCCCTGGCTCCAACTGTGCAGCTGCAGGGCTTATCACCCTCCCTCCTCTCTCTTGGCCCCGCATCCATGGTCTCCTTCCCATCACCCCTAGGTTCCACTGCCTTCTGGCTCTGCATCCACCCCTCCATTGTCCTGGGCCCTCATTGCCACCCCCAGCTCACATCTATCCCATTTTGTGGGAGATGGAAGGATATTTCTCTCTGGGCTGCATAGAGACAGACAGAACTTAGAGCATGGTAGGGAGTTTTGTACCCTAAGGGCTCTTATGGACAAATGTGACAGCCGTCCTGATGGCTGACACACTTCTACAACTAAACTCAGAAACTGCTGCAGCTTGAGCTAAAGATGACAGTCTCTAGTTTGAGGGCTGTAATGCCTCATCTCCTCTGTAGATCTGCACAGAGAGGCCTCTGTAACACACCTCACCAATGGGTTACATATTACCCCGGGTCAAAGGAAACTTTTCCAAACATCTGAGGCCTCTTGCAGTACCTAACACAAATGAGCCCTCACTTCTGACCTCTCTCTTGGTTGAACTAGTGAAGGTTTTGAACTAGAGACCTCCAAACCTAAAAATGCTGCAGTTTGAGCTAAAAAACCCCTCTAACAATGCTCATTTTCTTGGGATCACCATAAGAGAGGGACCTGTAATGCACTAGTGGGTTGCATAACTATCTGGGACCAGATCTCCTGCATAGGCATGGCTCCATTAAAGTTAATAGTGTTATGGTGATTTACACCAGCTGAGTATTTAGCTCCCAAACAAATGGATGTTCCTCAGGATGGATGTTCTGAAGTTTGCCCATTGGTAATTATTCCTCAAAGCCCTATATAATCCCCAACTTCTACTTTTCTATCCTGCCAGTTTTAATTCTTATTGATCACTAACATCTCTGACCATGCAGCCCATTAAATAAATTGAGGGAAAAACTACATTATACACACAGGATATGTCTAGACTATGGCACTATTTCGGGATACACCAGGTATCCCAAAATAATATTTTCCGCATCTTTACAGCATGCACATTATTTCAAAATGCAATCTAAATAACAGGCGTGCTATTCTGACATCTCGGTAAACCTCATTCCAATGAGGATTAAGGGACGTGTTAGAATAGTGTTCTATTTTGAAATTTCACGCAGTCTACACAGTGCCAAATGTCAAAAAAGACTATCTTGAAATAAGCTCAAAATAAGCTGTGCAATTTGCATAGCTCAAATTGCATAGCTTATTTCGAGCTAGCATCGCAGTGTAGATGCACCTATAGGGTACGTCTACACAGCAGCGTTATTTTGGAATAACTGACATTATTTCGAAATAACACAGTGCGCGTCTACACTACAAGCCTCTATTCTGAAACAAAGTCGAGCTGGAGGACTTCTTACTCTGACTCATGGTAACCCTCATTTCACAAGAAGTAAGGGAAGTCAAAGGAAGAGTGTTCTTCCTCTGATTTCCTGTTACGTAGACAGCACCAAAAGCTAAATTAAACTATTTTGACTTAAGCTATGCAATTGATGTAGATGAAGTCGCATAGCTTAATTCGACTTTTGCCCTGCTGTTTAGCCGTACCCATAGTGATAACCATTAAAACATCCCCTCTTTTCACAGCATCTCAGGGTACATCTACACTGCAATTAAATATACATGGTTGACCTATGTCTGCTGAGTCAGGCTTGCAGCACTTGGGCTATAGGGATATTTAACTCCCATGAGAAGCAGTGTCCCTGAGCCCAAACTTCCACAGCATGATTCAACAGCCCTGCAGCCCAGCTCTGAGTTATCTGATACAGACCAGTTGTGAGTGTTTAATTGCAGTGTAGACATACCCTGTGAGACCACAGCTATTTCCTCCAGTAAAAAAAAAAATACTGCAGTATGCTACAATAATCACCTTAAATATTACAGCATCACTACTGTAAGATGTAGTTTTCTGGATAATTAAAATAACCCCCCTTTTATAACAAGAATTATAGCAAAAACAGTGTCATACTGTGGTACGTCAGATATTATAATGTGATAACTTGGTAAATGCTGACTTTTCACTAGTGGCCATTTCCAAAATGTGTTCTCTCCTCCTTAATTATTGAGGAATCACTAGCCCAAATAATAACTAGCCCAAGTGAAACCTCTGAAGGAATACCTCCTGCACTATATTCGCTAGCTGCTCTGGAATGTAGCACCATGCATAAATATTCTGACAACCACTACCTGCCTAAGCTTCTGCCCTATTGGCCAAAGTATTGATCTTTCCTTTGTCAGAATTATTCAGGAGGCCTCCTCAATACTTGAAAGCCCTCCTCTTCTGTTTTGCCTACTCCATTCTGTATACACTCTGCCTTGGTGTTTTACATTTCTGCTCAGTATTTTGGTTCAAACCATGATTTTTTTAATCTCAGGCTACGTCTACACTACAAGTTTTCTTGGCAAAAAATATGTTAATGAGGGACTCATTTGCATGAGTGGTGATCTCATTTGCATATTTTCTGCCAGTCCATTTTTGCGCTAAGGGTTTTTGTGCAAAAACAAGCAGTGTGGACGATTTCTTTTTGTGAAAAAAACCCTTTTTCCGCAAAATCCTTATGCCCCAAAAAAAGGAGGTATACTGATGCCCCCCAAAAAAGGGGGTTTTGCGCAAAAAGAAAATGTCCACACTGCTTGTTTTTGTGCAAAAACTCCTAGCGCAAAAACAGATCGGCAGAAAATATGCAAATGAGATCGTGACTCATGCAAATGATCCCTCATTAGCATATTTTTTGCCGAGAAAACTTATAGCGTAGACCTAGCCTCAGTGACAACATGTTCTGTTTGCAAGACTGCATCAATGAAATCAAGGGTGTCAAGCCCCCTCCATTTTACATGTTTTAATTTTCTTTTCTTTTTCTATTCCATTAAAACAGTTCATTTAGAACCTTAAAATAACATGTTCTCTGTCCTTCTCTGTTGCCAGGTTTGTCCTTTTCTGTTTGTCACACATTGATTTCTTCTCCTCCCCCCAGTGGCTGGTTTTTAATTTTGAATACTTCTCATTTGTGCCCGCAATACAATGTTAGCATAGGTCTGGGGACAGAGTTAGTTAATTAATTGCAAGTGTTGGCCCAGCAAAGTGTTCACTATTGCTGCAATCCCAACCCCAGGGTCAGATGAAGAAGTTTCATATACCTGTCAGAAGCGCTGTTTTTTCAAATGCTTATTTCCTCACAGAGCAGGATTGTTCACAATAAATGCATATTTAGGACCAGAACGTAACCCTCTATTCACACCCATGGGCTCAGTGACAGTAACAGGGCTCCTTCTGTTAGTATTTCCCTGTTGTGAGTATTTGGGGTTCACAGTCTGGCTCAGAGGACAGGATTACATTCTAATTAGACAGGACTACATTCTACATGTAGATGTCAAGATTTGTGCTTTTCGATAGGATTTAGTGAGATTATTTGCAAAAAATCAAACTACTTCCCTTCCCATCACCTACCCCACTGCATTCAGACCCTGCCCTATTCCATCCTCATCCCTCAGCTCCTGTCCTAGTCTCTCCCCACCTTCTCATCCCCCTAGGCAGTGCCGCTTTCTGCCTGACGCTTCTCAGACACCCACTCTGTTCCCCTGGCTGCTCCCAGCCAACTGTCACCACCGACTTGCTTCCTTTCTTGGGCTGCTAGAGCCAGTCAGGGGAAGAGAAAAGAGGAGCTGGTTGCTGGAGGAATAACTATATTCCTGGATTCCCATTGAGGTCCCCAAAACTTTTACCATCACATTCTTTACTCACAGAATGCTATCCCACTTCTACTGGGCCCACCCACTATCCTCTCCTCTTTCATATCCTGTGTAAAGACTCCTACCAACAACAGTGATAACAACCTACCCAGCTGGACACGTGCCTAAATTGAGTAGCTATATGGTCTTATTTCTATAGTCCTTGTCTTACTTCCCCATTCCGACCCTGCTGTTTCTTAAACTTTCTATCCTGCACCTATTCTTAGACTGTAAGATTTTCAAGGCAAGAACCTTGTTTCCTAACGTAGTGCAAAGTGCTTACCTCACTTTTGAGTGTCACAATTCCAAAACATTTAAATTAGACCAAATTGTGATATTCAGTTTTTGAAAGATTCCCTTCCTTTTAAGCAAGGCTACACTATTACATGTTCATCTGTAAAGTAACGTTTAAATCCTTTCTCTGAGTCTTCCTTTCTTGAACCTGCTTATCGATTTGTGTTAGGGACGAGGCTTTAATTCTCCCTAATAATAAACTCTAATAATCACTTATTTAATTACCTGGAGAGGGGGTGGATATGTTGCTCCAGTAAATGGAAGATGGACTTGAACAGAGGAAAAATCCTTTGGGATTCCCCTGGGAGATGGATTTCCCCAGGAAAGAAAACATAAGTAGCTGTTAATCGCAGCTACTTAAGTAATGAAACAGCAACTCCTGTCTGAGGCAATATAATTCTGATTCCACAGCAGGAGCACAGTTTTTTTCCCACCATTTTCTTACTTTATACTCTTCTACTTTGTTGTACCCAAAATCTAAAATAGCTCTAACTGTCTGATAGTCCAAGATCTTCTGACATATGAAAGCAACAACCCACCCTCCAGCCATTCATTCACTCTCAAGATCTGGCTAATAGGCTAATGGCCTTCTGGCACAGGGATGGACAATAACTTTTGATGGGGGGGCTACTCCAAGAATTTTCTAAGTGGTCAAGGACTGCACTCTTCCATGATATTAATGGAATGGTGCAGGGTCTGGGATGGAAGTTGGGTGCAGAAGAGAGCTTAGGATAAGGAATTGGGATCTAGGAGGGGGTGTGGGATCTGGGAGGGAGTTTGGGTGAAGGAGGGGGTTGTGACCTGGGCCAGGAGACTGGGATGCAGGAGGGGGTGCAGGGTCCAGTAGAGAGTATGGATACAAAAGAGGATTCTGACCTGGAGGAGGGTCTGGGAGGGTGTTGTGAGCTGCAGCAGGAGTGCAGGAGGAGGTGTAGGGGTTTAGGTTGTGACCAGGGGTAGGAAACTGGGGTGCAAGGTCTGGGAGGTGTTTGTGACCTGGAGAAGGGGTATAGGAGTGGGTGCAGGCTCTATGAGGGGTATAGGAGCAGAGTATAAAGGTTACATGGAGTAGAGTGTGGAGGGGGGGGGGAAGTTTGGGGGAAGGAGGGCCAGGAGGTACTTATCTAGGCTGTTCCCAGGCAGCAGCCCAGCTGGTTCCTCAGCCAGAAACCAGCCAATGGGAGCTGCAAAATTGTGCTGGGGCAGTAGCAGTACACGAAACCTCTGTCACCATTTCCTTGGTTCACAGTGTTCAGAGAGCTACTCTGAACAGTGTGCAGGGGTGGGACAGGCAAGGAGCCTGGTGGAGGCTCCTGCAGGCCAGATCCAGTGACTTGGCAGACCTGATCTGATTTGTGGGATGTATTTTGCCCACCCCTGCTCTTCAGGATACTGTCATAGACACATGCATGATGTGGCACTGATGAGGGGAGGGATTGCTCAGTGCTTTGAGCATTAGCCTGCTGAACCCAGCATTATGAGTTCAGTCCTTGAGGGGGCCATTTAGGGATCTGGGGCAAATCTGTCAGGGATAGTAATTGGTCCTGCTATGAGGGTAGGGGACTGGACTCAATGACCTTTCAAGGTCCCTTCCAGCTCTATGAGATAGGTACATCTCCATAGACCTAGATACAGCTCTACTCACAAATGGTGGAGGATAAAAAGTAGAGGGGAAAAAGAAAGAAATCTTAGCACGAGTAAGCATGTTTTCTGCTTCTCTAGTATTACTGGTAAGGAGCCAACACTACTTAAACTGAGTCATTAATCCTATTCACAATGCTGAAGAACAGTATCAACTGGGGGGGGGGGAGGGAATATAGAGAAATTCTTTGACTTTTGAAGTACATGACACTGAGATAGACTATTACAGTGATATAAAATTGAATACTCTGTGTCTCGTGTTTTACAGGGAGATTGTTTCTCCTTCTGACAATCACATATTTACTTCATAAGCAATTGACTTATGCTTATGTGCTGAAAGAGGGGGCCTATTAAAATACAACTTGGAATGAAACATCTGCTATACAAGTGTTTGCCACAGTTCAGGAATCCTGACTTGTATTGGAGGAACAGTGAAGACAATCAAAATTTTATGACAGTCAAAGTATTGTATGCATTTTAGCTTGTAGCTAAAGGATTTAGAGGATTTATTTAACCCTCTGGAAAAAAAAACTTTAAGAAGTTTACAAAGTCATGTAATGTATCCTCTGAAAATAAATTAGAATGTGACATAAAATAACAGGTGTTATAAAATGCTGTTTTTCTTTCTAAGATATTTTGGACTTGTCAAAAATAATTATTTTAGATTTACTGTAAACAATTTTCATAAAAGAATTGATGCTGTGGGAAATCAGAGTATGGTGAATAGTATACTATAGCTAGTTCTTTCATCTAGCTGAGCTGTTAAACAGGAAAGGCAGCAGGGCTGTACAGTAGCGTTTGATAAGGGCCATATATGCACTATAAATAAATGATTTTAGAGGTGGAGATTTCATTATAATATTTGTGTCTTCCTCCTGCAGATTAATCATCTCACTTAGAAAAAATTCCTGCTGTTATAGCTGCTATCAAGGTTATTTTTAAATTTCCAGTTTGTAAAGCTCTTAGTTGGTGTTAAAGTGATGTAAACAAGCCTAGAAGAACCTTTTCCATTAAACTTCAGTGAGATGTGGCCTCAGACCTTACTTCCACAACCTATCTGGAGTGACTGAAGGACTACAAGAGCAGTTTAAGATGAAGACAAGGATGTTTCAATAACTCACTCACATAAAGTCAGCACGATCACAGGTATAGTGTCTGATTCTGCTCAGTGACATTAGTGAGAACACATTGGATCTATAACACTCTTTGAAATCAGCGGGGGAGGATTAGGTCTAAAACTAACTCTGCCAATCCATTTTCTTCAAAAATAATCAGCACATGAGTTTTCAAGGACATTTAACCGTAGAGAATATTTGAAAGTGTAGTAAGAAACTGTTTTGTCAAAACTCAGAATTTCAAAGCTCAGAATTTTCTGTTTGATGAATTTTCTTCACATTCTAGAGAAATATTCTTCATTGACTACAGAATAAAAATCTTGCACTTATTATGTCAAACCAAGTTTCCAAGTCAAAGTTACAGTGGAGTTAAATATGTTTTTATAATGGAAGCTAGTTGCAATCTTAACTATAGAGAAATAAAGCCTCACAAAGCAGACTTAACTATACACAACTGGCTAAATTCTTCTCTAATTTACCTCAGTCATCTAAAATGCATCATCTCTCTTTGGAAAGAGATAGGAAATAAACTGCCAAATGTTGGAGAAGATGAACACAAACAGTATTCATCTACAGATAGAAATGAAGACATTGCAAAGGTGCCTTATTTTTTAAGGCTATTTTTATCTATGTATACGTATCTATTTACACATAGATAAAAATAAGTATCTATCTATCTATCTATCTATCTATCTATCTATCTTTCTATCACTAAATTGGTAGGACAGCTAATTATTATTAGTGTTCCTAGCAATTAAATTAATAAACAATTACTTTATTATTTATTAAAATGAGTAGTATCTGCAATTGGGAGAAAATGACATATGAACTTTGAAATAATTTTTCATTTATGATTATTTTTGTTTTACTATTCAAATGTAAAGGCCATTTCTACTTTAAATATATTCTAGTGCTTTATTAATTTTAATTTTAATTTTACTCTGGGTTATGCAATTGAGTATATAATTTCATTTGTTTTGAACTTGATCTATTAAGAGACACTTGCTTTCCCCATTTCCTTCTCATTTTCCATACTCATACATTTTGATACCACTCCAAAATATTACCTGTAAATCAGATTATGCTCAAATTTGATAGTACCATGCACTAAAATTTGTACTGCACAGAAACTGTTCCATATGCTCTTTATTGTGAGGCATCTTACTGAGACAGAAAAAATATAAACATTTCTTAAAATAGGTGATAGTGAATTCAATGGAAAATAGATGTCAGAAATGTGTTGACCAGAGGTTGAAATAAAATGCTATTCTATTATTCTCCCACTTGCCAATAATCACATTTAAAAGCACAATAAAACACAACTGCAATTACAATGGCAGCCTATAAGTTCATCAGTGTTTTGTTAAACGTAGCCTTCTCCTTAGTGAAATGAATCACTGCTTTAGTGAGTCATTCACAAAAAAAGATTATGAAGTTTCACTTGGGAGCAATTATTTCTCTTACGACCTGAGATGCCAGTTTCTGTAACTGCTGCTTGTTTTACACACAAAACCCAAAGTCAATCCTTGGGAAATCGACATCAGTGTGTGTGCAGCGGGTTCTCTGATTGTTCCAAACACAGCTTGTCGAGTTCCATGACATGGCTTATAGTCATCTTCAACTTGAATACAGAGCTGCTGCCTAGCTTGATCTAAGGAACTGAGCACCCACTACTGGGAACTAAAGTATCTATAGGTACGGCTACACTGCACCTCTGGTATCCCGAAATAGCTACCCTGCGTCTACACAAGCTGCCTGTTATTTCAAAATATTTTTCAAAATAACGGGTGTGCTATTTCACCATCCCGGTAAATCTCATTGCATGAGGGATAAGGGATGGCTCAAAATAGCGCGTTATTTCAAAATTTGCTGCTATGTAGACGTGCCAAATTTCAAAGTAAGTTATTTCAAAATAGATTTGAAATAAGATACGCAATTTGTGTAGCACAAATTGTATCTTTTTTTCGAGTTTAAGGTACTATGTAGATGCACTCTGAGAGTTACAAGACTCTATAAGGGTATGTCTACATTACCTGGTTATATCTAAATAAGTTATTTCAAAATAATAACTCCTGAAATAACTATTTTGAGATAAACTTATTCCTGTTCACAAGTAGGGTTTTTTTTTTGAAATAACAAGCCCATTATTTCAAAGTAACAGGCTTGGTTGTGTGGATGCTCACCTTGTTATTTTGAAATAAGGGTATTATTTCAAAATAACTTCCTAGTACAGACATGCCCTAATTGACCTCCAGTGTGACCTGGGGCTAGTCATGAAGGGTGCATCTACACTGCACCGTTATTTTGGAATAACTAGTGTTACTCCGAAATAACAATGCGAGTGTCTACACAGCAATTCCGTTATTTTGAAATAATATCAAAATAACAGGCGGCTTATTCCGACTTTTGTAAACCTCATTCCAGAAGGAAGAACTCTTCTTCTGAAATAGGTATTTCGAAATAGCTGCAGTGTGGATGCTCCACTGCTGCTAGTTTGCAATAGCTCCTCCCCAGGGCCATTCTAAGTAATTTCTCCCCAGTGCTTCCTGGAGCTCTAAACTGAGAGAGCACATTCACATTAGGGGAGCTTGCCTCAGACTAATTTTGAGGCTTCCCTGTAGTGTGGATGCGCTATTTTGAAATAAGATATTTCAAACTATATCTTCCATAATAGCTTATTCCAAAATAAGCATGAAGTATAGACATACTATGGGCATGTCTACACTAGGAAATTATTTTGAAATAACTTATTTCAAAATAATAATTTCTGAAATAACTATTTCAAAATAAGCATTATTCCTTGTGGAAAGTGGTAGCTATTATTTCAAAATAACCAGCCCCTTATTTCAAAATAACAGGCTTGGTAGTGCGGATGCTCTAGTGTAGACCAGGGCTGAATGAATAGCTTTTCTCTTTACAAGTTGTTTCTGTGCAAAACTGGTCCATGCAGTTCAGAATGTCTCCAGGGCTAATCTGAGTCATGTCAGGTGACTTCAGCTCATAGTCCCTTCTGAAGTGACTGACATCAACTCCAGTCAATTTTAAAGTCAATAATCTTGCCATGAATATTCACTTTCATGCTCCAGAAGGCTCTGTGTCATCAACAGTGATAGACCCCAGAAACAATGTATCTTGATTGTCTATAATTCAAGTGAACACCCTAATTGCTTTGGTGTTGTAGACCATATGTGCAAAATGTCTATATTTTGTGAATGTATTACATCATTTGCCTCTAGCTCAGCATGCATCATCTCTTGGGTTATGATGTTTTCCATACCTAAGGTATGTAGGCTGGAATGTGTCCCTTTTAGTCTGGGAATTCTCACGTCTATAGTTTTTCAAGTTGCTCCTGACTTTTGTTCTGTTGACTGATTCTGACTGCTTTGCTAACGGTATAGCTGAGGCTAGAGTTAAATCTATCACCAGTTGTAACTGCTGTGAAAGGCTTGTATCTGTTAATCTAGTAACCATTCTGTCTCTGATATTTTCATGTTTTGCATTCCCAAAATCAGAGTTTTTAGCCAGTGCATGCAAAGCACTTTATACGACATTTTCTCCTTGTTCTTACATTCTCTGGTGAAAACGTGTTCTTTCAGAAACCATGTTTCTCTGGTGTATAAAATATGTGCCAAACATAGCCAAAACCCTTCTATAGTCATTTCTGTTAATGTCTTTGGTAAAGTCAAAACATTTAAAGATATGTTCTGCTTGCTTCCCAATAGCATAATTAAAGAAGGTATCTGAACCTTTTTGTTTTTTGGTGCAGCTTGATTGCAATGCAAAAATCTTGCAGAATAGTGTGTTCAGTCTGTCTGGTCTGAAAGTTTCTCAAAAGCTGAAGTTCTCTGGGGTATTTGAAGAGTGGTTAAGCTGATGAGATCCTGAAAAATTTGTAGTTTTGTTCCTTCTCTTTGCAAAATTTACTGCTATTTTTCTTCTATTCCTGTCTTTATTTTATTCCTGGCACCATGTTATGTTCTTTTGTAGTAGATATAGCCTGTTCACAGAGCTTGCTTATATATACCAGATGAGTTAAAGGTTCTTTAATGGTTTGCCATGAATGGCTGAGGGTCATGTAAATAAGGTATTTACACACAGTGCCACATTGTGGCTGAACAGTGTAATAACATTTAGCGTTGTATTATATCAGTAGCCCTAATTTTAATTTAGTGCTTCTCTCTCTGGTTGGAAACTCCAAATGAGGGGAGTGGCTAGCCAAACTCCTGATTGCCCGGACTCCATCCCTCCACAGAAGCATAGAGTTGCCCACTGGGCAGAGAGAGACACCTTTCTTCTTCTGCTTCAATATATCTTATCAATTGTGTTAAAGACAAATGAACAAAGGCTCCATGCATGTACTACAACAATGATCATTTTTCCTTTTAGGGATTCCAGAAGCCTTTTGGACAAATAGAAACACTCTCCAGTTCATGCAAACATACACATTCCATGCACACACTGTCTGTAGTGCTCTGATAGGCAGGGAACCATGTATGAAACTAAAAGCCTTCAAGCACAGATAAAACAAGTGCAGGCAAATACAATCTTCAGTTCTTGAAAAGAGATAAAGGGTTTGGGAGGAGAAGCTTCACACCTTACCTCAACTCTCCCTATTTGTTACACATTCAAAAATGCTTCCATCAAAAATAGGAATATAATTTTTAAACTATTCAAGAATGATCTGCAGCCTTATTATCCCAGAAGGAAGTAATCTCATTGACGTGTAACATCTGATCACACTTAACCACCATTCCTCACAGAAGAATTGTGTCTTGCTTGTAGAATTTGGAATAGTGTTGGATATTTACTGAACTGAATCTATTTTGAATTTGGGATGCATTATACTAGTGCTATTGAGTGCATCTTTATCATTCCTAGGGCACATTAAAAAGAAATAATGGGATAATTTTTTTAACTGGCAGGGTGAGGGAATATCTGGAATGTGGGAGTTAATAAATGTTTAAGAATAGGAATATCAAGGAAGGGAAGGGGAGACGGTCACAGCACATCATCTGCTTAGCCATGTGTAGCAGTAAGGATTTTGTAGGCATCCTGGCAGAGTAAGCTTTAACCAGTGACTGAAAGAAGATATGAAAGTAACTGTATGAAATTATTGAGGAGTCATAACATGAGATGGCCACAATGGACCCTTCTGGGCTTAGAATCTATGAACCTATGAAATATTTTAAATGACCATATTTAGCAGTAAATTACAAACCTCGACATGGTAAGATATGGGTATAGTTAGGAAAGATTTTCTGTCAAATGGCAACATGGGGCTCCATATTTATTCCTCTTTCACTGGATTCCATATGAAATTTGCTCAGTATGTAAATCAAAAGAAGGTATTATTTCTGTCTGGCAGACCTATAAATACTCCTAGGATCCAAAACTGAAGCTGAATTCTTTCTGCTTCCTATATAACTTTCTCTGTCACTCTATTATATATTGGTATGGATATGATCCCATCCATAGTGTCTGAGTATTTCCAAAGTATTATGAAATAGGAATAATTATAACAATCTCTTCTTTTCCTCCCAAGAGTGCAGGAGAAAGAATTTGTTTCTGGTTGTTTGTTTGTTTAGACGGCAGGGGGAGGTGCGTGTTGTTCATGGCTGAATGAAGATTGAGGGGAAGCTAGCTTTAATTTTACATTTAGTTCTGAAAGTTTTAGCACTGTGGTTATTTTCACCTTCTGAAAAAATGAGCATCCTAATCCAGGCTGCTATGGAAGATTTATCTCCTGTGCTCACAATCCTCATGATGTTGGTCAACAGTTTCATATTTGCAGTGGAACAGAGCTGTCGTAGGAGGTGATGACTGTCTAGGGAGAAGACATATGGCAGCTAGCAAGAGCTAAATCCAATGGAGGACTTTTGAATATCAAGGTAGAGACATTGAACTGAGCTTTGTAATCAGTGGGGAGCCAGAAAGCAGAGTATGACAGCAAGGTCATGGGTTAAAAAAACAGGGAAACAAGAACTGCTGATTCTTTACCATACTCTGACCTGAAGTCTGACAGAGGGAAATTGAAGATACAGGCAACTAGTAGTTGGTACAAGAAACTGTTTTTGCTGGTTTCTTAATAAGAAGCTTAGAAAATGGAGATGAAACACTGGATGATATTTTAAGAGGTCTCCAATGTCCAGCGGGGCTGACGGCCTCGCCAGGGCCCTGGGCAAAGTGGGAGGACCCTGCTCTGTGCCCCTGGAAGGAGCAGCTTGGGTGGAAGGGTTGGGGCTTGAATTAGGCAGCCCTCAGTGCTGCCTGGACTTCAGTGCTCCAGCAGTGATTTAAAGTGCCCAGGGCTCCAGGCTCTTTTGTATTGTCAGGTTCTGGTGCAGTTGCTCCCTTTGTCCCCCCACTGTCGGCAGACCTGCCACTCTCTAGAAATGGCGTATTCAGTACTGGTCAAACTACTGCATGTTTTATGGTATGTGGTGGAGTCCCCTTATCAAACGAGATGCTGACACTCGGGAGAGGGCCCAGATATTATCTGTGCTCATTTGCCACCCAGGAAAAGTAGGGGTCAGAACCACAGCAAGTAGCATTGATGGCTGGCATTGCTTCCAGAACTCATTTTTTGTATGAGTTGAATTCTTGGAAAATGGGCATTGTATTTCTGGCCCTATTCTTGGTTTCTTTTCATGGTGGCCTTCAAGGCTACCCAAGAGGTGGATGATCTTCTCTGTGCTTTGTTCTGGGAAAGAGTGGAGGCAGACAGGGTTAACAAAGAGGATAATGATTCAGAAATATTATATGAGCCGTGACGTACCTGACAATTTTTTTCATGATGCATAAGACTGAATAGAATCTTTCAATGTTATGTTCTATGTTATGTACTCTGAATAGGTATATAACAACACACACACACACACACACACACACTCTCCTGCAGAACCATAATACAAAGTAACAGGACTCACAACTGTCACATATGAAACTGATCCCAATAATAAACCTTGATTTACCTGAAAGAAAGCATTGTTATGCATCAGCAGATATTTTAAGCTGTCATAATATACAGATGACTACATTTATTCGGGAAAAATGGGTTGAACTGGAATAAAGTGGTAGTACTTCAGAGGAAGGCTTACATTTAAATGAGAAATAAAATCACTGAAAATCAAGGAATCCTTTTAAAATCAGTCATGGTTCATTTGAGTACCACGTTGCACCATCTGCTTCATTTTATAATCTCACTAGGGAAGTAGCCTGGAGCAGAAAAAACAGGTCAACAATTCAGAAATGCTAGTAGCCAAGTCTCCGGCACCAAAACACAAATTAATCTGACTGATTTTAGAAAAGAACTGATCTAACACTAAGCAGAAGTGAAGATCTCAAAACATGAGATATTGATACTTTCTAAACATGCAACCTGCCTGGGCTGGTTTGGGTTAGATTTTCTATAGGAAAGTTCCAGTTTTTGATGTGTCTAATTAATCTGCTGCTGATAGGGGGAGGGACAAATGCCCAGGGGTCTGAGCAACTTAAAAGGGCCCAGAGCTTCTGGCTGCCACTGCTGCTGCAGTAGTAATGATGATGGCTGGTAGCTCCCTGCTGCTTTTAAATTGCAGCAATTTAAAACATAGTAGTGGCACAGCATGGTTGCGGTGAGGGAGGCCTAGGCCATCCAGGGTTCTTTGCAACTTTTAAATGATGTTAGCAGCAGTGGCTTGGGCATCCATGTGTACCATCCACCTGCAGCCAAAGATTCAGTTTCACACCCATGTGGTGACACAAAGCTAGGCCAGCAGTAGTATTGGGCACCCAGGGTTGCTGACAATGGGCAAAAGGTACAGTTGCCTCAGGCCTTTTACCTCAGCACCAGAAGCCAGGGTGTTGCAGGTCAGGCCTGGTTGGAAGAGGCCAAGTTCCAGATTACCCTTTCTTCCTGAGGTCCCACCCTTCCAGGGCCCAGGAGTCTGCTCCCTGTCACATTGGCCCAGGGCCTGGAATTTCTGTCACCAGCCCTGCTCTTAGTGGCCCTAACCAGGATCTGTGGCACATTGTGCTAGGCACAGTCCAAACACAAAGAAAGAGACCATTTTTGACACAAATAGCTTACAATCTAAATATACAAGACAGAGAATGGGTTAGGTGAGGAAACAAAAATACAAAAACATTAAGAACAAGGTTTTTAAGGGTAGTTAGGCATCCAACTCACAATGAATGAGAGTTTACCATCTGAATTCCCTTAGCCCTGGTCTACATTAGGGAGTTATTTTGAAATAACTCCCCTTATTTTGAAATAACATGCGGAGCGTCCACACTACCAAGCCCGTTATTTTGAAATAAGGGGCTGGTTATTTTGAAATAATAACTCCTGCTTTCCATGAGGAATAATGCTTATTTTGATATAGTTACTTTTAAAATGAGATCTTCCAATGTTAATAAACAATGCTGAACAGTATAGTGTACATATATATTGCAGGGTTCCTGTTCCTTTACTTCAGAAAGTGGAAACTGAGGTAAAGCAGATATATCAGATTGGCATGACAGAAAGAAATCTCTGAGCCAACATGTTATGCCCCAATGATACCAACTATAATAGAAAAATACAAATCTTTGTGGCTCTTAAAAGGCTTAATGAAGCAGTTACATGCAGTGTAGTTGTAATTGCATCAGTTTTAGAACATTAGAGAGGCAATGTGGATGAGCTCAGCTCTGTGTGGATCAAAAGCTTTTCTCTCTCACCACCAAAAACGGGTTGGATAAAAGTTACTATCTCACCTACTTTGTTTCTCTAATGAAGCAGTTGTGAGAGAAAAATATATTCCCCCAACACAGCATGACATCATCGCCAAAGTGAAAGGAGCTATGGAATTCTTCAAGCTGGATGCTTCGATTGGATTTTGACAAATTCCGTTAGCCAAAGAAAATGCTAAAATGACTACATTTATCACCCCATTTGGAAGCTTTTGCTTTTGAATGTTACCTTTTGGGATTAGCAGTTCACCTGAAATTTCCCAAAGAAAATTGTCAAAACTATTAACAAATACAAATGGAGTTGTAGTTTTCACAGACAATATTCTGAAATATGGCTATTTGATAGAAGAACACAACAAACCCTCAACAAATTCCTAAGCATAATCAGTCCTCACTGGTGCTAAACATGGAAAAATGCATTTCCCATCTACCACAAAATGAGTTTTTGTAACAGACAATGAAAAAAGAAGGACTCAATCCCTGTCCTGAGAAAGTCTAAGCAATTCAAAAATTGAATGCACCAACTAACATACCAGAACTGAGACACCAACTGGGGATGGTAAATTACCTTGGTTGATACCTACAAGAACATTCTATATAGACAAAACCTTTGACAGAGTTGCTAAAGTCCAACACATCTTGACTATGTTGAGCCAGAGGCAAATGATGTTACATATGCACAAAATTACATTAAAGAGTTAAAGAAATGATCTCAACAGCTACAGTTCTCAAGTACCATAATGTGAACAAACCCACAAAATTCAGTGTAGACTCAAGCAGCTATCATTTGTCATGTATTGGTGCGACAACATGGCTCTGATTGGAAGTCAGATGTATCTTGGTCTCACACATCTACAGAACCTGAAAAATAATATGCACAGATTGAAAAGAAGTATCTGGCAAGCATACGAGCATGTGCAAATCTTTTACAGATATCTGTGTGGATTGGATTCATTTACTGGATTCAAGCACCTCTAGGATGAATCTATTGGTAAGATAAATGTGATTTAACACAATTGCTACATATTTTCCTAGGAAAAATCTAGTAGGAGCAAGACATTCTGTCATGAAGCCCATTTCTCTCAACTATCCATGAGCTCAAAGATGACATAAAGGCATATGTGGATGCTGTGGACACATACATACTAGTGTCAGACAAGAGACTAGTTCACCTAGAAAAAGCAATCTCAATAGACATACAAATTCAAAAGCTTCAGAGGGGTAGCTGAGTTATTCTGTAACAGGAAAAACAACAGTCTAGTAGCATCTTAAAGACTAACAAAACATGTAGATGGTATCATGAGTTTTTGTGGGCACAATTCACTTCTTCAGATGACAGGAGTGTTGGAAGTCCAGATTCAAGAATAAATAAGGGAAGGGGGGGGGGGGAGGGAAGGAGACAGAAGGAAAAAAATGGAGGGGAGGAAGAAAAAAAGAGAGTGAGTAGATAAGCTTCAGAGGGATAGCCGAGTTAGTCTATAACAGGAAAAACTTAAAAAACAACAAATAGGCTAAATAGTTGCAAGAGGCTGATAAGAACCATTAGTTTGCACTTGGAAAGGAAGATGGCCAGCACCAGATTCTACACAGACAACTTCAAGAAATTCTAAGTTATGTTAGGGTTGACTGACTCAAATATCTAAGGACACCAACGAAGTGACACAAAATTACTTTGGAGTGCATGGGCAATTAAACAAGTCAAATTGGAGTCATGACTAAAATGGGTGCATCATTGACACATCATTGAATCTACAACCTATCCTGGAAAATGATCCCTCAATTTCACAGAGCTTGGGAGGCAGGCTAGATCTTACCTACAGACAGACCCTCAACCTGAAGCAAATACTCACTGGTAGCCACACACCAAACCACAAAACCACTAACTCACAAACCTATCTCTGAAACAAGCCCTGTTGCTAGCTCTGTCCACATATCTATACAAGTGACACCATCACTGGACCTAATCACATCAGCCACACCATCAGAAGCTCATATACCTGCACAATTACTAAAGTGATATATGCTATCAAGTGCCAGCAATGCCCCACTGCCATGTATATTGGTCAAACCAGTCAGTTTCTGTGCCAAAGGATAAATGGACACAAATCAGACATCAAGAAAAGTAACATATAAAAACCAGAAAGAGCACACTTTAACCTTCCTGGACACTTCCTGGACACTTCCTGGTAACCAGAATACAAAGAGAAACAGCAGAGCTGCAATGCATTTGCAAATTTAACATGATCAAATTACAACTGAATAAGGACTTAGAATTGTTATCTCACTACAAAGGAAATTTTTTCTCTCTTGGGATTCAGTGAGTCACATCCACCCTGACTGAATTGCCCTTGTTAACAATGGTCCTACACTTGACAAGTAATTCCCCTCTTTATAAACATATATATATATATTCATTCAACTATCGATTGATCAGTTGATATAGATATCTCCCTACCTCTGTGACTTCTGCTCCATGCATCTGATGAAGTGGTTTTTACCCATGACAGCTCATGCCCAAATAAATCTGTTAGTCTTTAAGGTGCCACAAGATTCCTTGTTGTTTTTGCATTTGTATTGTTACAGAAGAACCTGACAACTGAGGGGAATCTACTGATTTGGTGCATCACCACACTCCTTTGAATGAATGAGTTCCTTTTTCAGCAGCATTGGTAAAGATGGGTTTGTTGGGGTACGGCTAGACTACAAGTTTTTAGACTACACATTTTTACAAAATGTGCTCTGCATTTGCATACCTTTTTCTGATTCTTTTGTTGGAAGAAGCTTTTCTGACATTTGGCCCATCTAGACTGGGCCAAATGTCAGAACACCCTCCTCTTTTGGAAGCCCCCTTCTTCCTTGTAAAACGAGGAATACAGGGGCTTCCAAAAGAGCGAGTTTGCTCTTCTGCAAAAAAAAGCGGAAGAGCAAACATGTTCACTGGACTCAGTGGAGCTTTTTTGGGATACCTCCAGTATCCCGAAAAAACCCGCATTCTAGCCATACCCTTGAAGAAGAGGAGATTATGGCAGCTTTCCACCACTACAACCTCCCTGGCAGACTTTCAGCCCCAGGGGCTTCCAACAGGGTTTACTGTGGCAGAAGGAAGCATGATTTTAAAGACCCTCTTTTCTTTTATTGGTGTATAAATTGGGTTTCTGAGGGACTTATCCTTCCTCCAAGGCTGTGACTAGCAGTTTTGTTTACTTATTTTGGCTTTGTTTGCTTGTTCTGAAGTAGAGACTATTCAGTTTATATTGGCAGTGCATTTCCCCTTCAACAGCATTCATACTTTTCATTGGGTCATTAGGGAGAATTTTACATGTTTTATATACTTAATAACCAGGGCCCCAATGGTGCAATGAGTGCCATAGGGAGGAAGGGTTGCACTTACATAAACACTATTGCAAGAGCAAGGTCTAAATGTTATAGTGTCATGGCAGCATCACCATAGTTAAGCTTGTGTCATGACATCTGTTTAAAGGTCATCCTTTCTATGTCCTCTTAAACTTGGCATTTTCAGATTCCTTTGAAATGTGGTGTGCCTCAGGAGAGACCAGGGAAGTTAGTGACTTCAATTTGGGGGCCATTTGAACTAAGGGTTGTAGAGATACAAGCTCACCTCAAAATAACCATTTTTCAAAAAGTTTCTATATGACTTTATTTTACATAGAACTGGAGATCATAGGCGATTTGTGGTAGGGTGCACCTTCCCCCCACATTCTTACCAAAACTCTAATGCTACATGGGTGTCTTCTATAGCCCCTCCCTGTTCCTCTGGATGGTCCTCCCTGCACCCCTTCCCCGCACAGGCACCAGGTGCCTATGTTAAGGTACATCTAGACGTCTGGTATCCCAGAAAAATGCATTCCAGGGAATGTGTTTGGCTCTTCTGCTTTTTTTTGCAGAAGAGCAATGTGCTCTTTTGGGGAGCCCTGTATACCTCGTTCTATGAGGAATAAGGGCTCCTCTGAAAGAGGAGGCTTTTCTGCCATTTGGCCCCATCTAGACGGGGCCAAATGGCAGAAAAGCCTCTTCCGGAAAAGCAATTGGAAAAAGCTATGCAAATTGCGGAGTGCAATTTGCGTAGCTTTTCCCAAAAAAGTCTATAGTGTAGACCTAGCCTTAGTGAACAAGTTACTAATGCAATGCAGACCAAAATGGTCTCAATTTGTTTAGTTTTACTCAACATAATACATGCTACAAATCTCTGGAGGACTCAAACTCAGAAAGCATTTAAGAAAATGTATACTTTTTTAATGTGTCAATTTAGAAAAACAGACAGTGTGTTCCAAACATCATTTTGTATGCTTTAAAGCTCAACTCTTAAAGTACTCTAACATTCAAATGGTTGGCTGAATTTCTTTGAAATTTGGTGTGCCTCTGGAGGCCATAGGACATGACTTTATGGTAATTTGGCAAAGGATTTCTTAAGTTATCTCTTTCTCACCAAAACCCCCAGGTTCCTTCTGTTGCCTTTTTTCTACTAAAGTAAGAGATAGTAATGAATGGATGAATGACTTATCTGACTATGATGGATGGCCATGAACTCACCCTTCAATGAAAAGAACTCAGGATAAATTAAAAAACACAAGCCTCCATTTAACACCAAAGAAGTACTCCTTCCTAGACAGTCGCTTCCCATTCTGTATGTGTGAAACTGATTGTTCCTTTCTAAGTGGAGCACTTTGCATTTGTCCTTATTAAACTTCATCCTGTTTACCTCAGACCATTTATCAAATTTGTCCAGATCATTTTGAATTATGACCCTATCCTCCAAAGCAGTTGCAACCCCTCCAAACTTGGTATCATTTGCAAACTTAATAAACATACTCTCTATGCCGATATCTAAATAGTTGATGAAGATATTGAACAGAACTGGTCCCAAAACAGACCCCTGCAGAACCCCATTTGTTACTCCTTTCCAGCAGGATTGTGAACCGTTAATAATTACTCTCTGGGAATGGTTATCCAGCCAGTTATGCACCCACCTTATAGCAGCCCCATGTAAGTTGTATTTTCCTAGTTTATTGATAAGAATATCATGCGAGACCGTATCAAATGCCTTACAAAAGTCTAGGTATACCACGTCCACCGCTTCTCCCTTATCCACAAGACTTGTTATCCTATCAAAGAAAGCTGTCAGATTGGTTTGACATGATTTGTTCTTTACAAATCCATGCTGGCTGTTCCCTATCACCTTACTATCTTCCAAGTGTTTGGAGATGAATTCCTTAATTACTTGCTCCATTATCTTTCCTGGCACAGAAATTAAACTGACTGGTCTGTAGTTTCTTGGGTTGTTTTTATTTCCCTTTTTATAGATAGGCACTATATTTGCCCTTTTCCAATCTTCTGGAATCTCTCCTGTCTTCCATGATTTTCCAAAGATGATAGCTAAAGGCTCAGATACCTCCTCTATCAGCTTCTTGAGTATTCTAGTAATATCAACCCTCTATTCACTTAGGCTGGGAGTTCTTCTAGGCATGAACTATCTCTGTGACTCTAGTGGTGCAGCAGTGCCATGTTAATTAAGGTTGCATCACGACTTCTGTCTAAAATGGATACGTTTGCAGGGATTCCTTTGAAATGTGGCTGAAGACTAAAGTTAGTGACCCAAATGGGGGCAGGTCATTGAAGCCAGGGGTTTGAGGACCTGCCACTCATGGCCATTTTCATAATATTTCTAGATCTGGTTGTTTTGTCAGACCTAGTGATCAAACAATGGCTGTGATGTGCCTGAAACCCACTAAATGTTAGAGGAGACCCAAACTGAGAATGGCATTTAAGCTGTTCATGTCTTTGCTTGTGTAGTCTAGAAGAATTACAGTTCATATCTACCTGTAAACTAAAAATACCATGAGAGGGTTTGTATGCCACCACTTTATTCTTGTCAGTCTCAAGGGAATGCACTAATGGCATTGTCCTGCTGGTCACATTTCCACACCACTCACATTTCTACTCTGAATCTTTATTTCACTGGTGCAATAAAGATTTAATAACTCATGTTGCTTGCTACAAGTTCTCTCTTCTGTAATATAATGTATTTTTATTGTAGGGGGAGGTTTTCTGTGAACACAGCGTTGTAGGCCTTGCTGGAGCATAGGCAAAACTCACTAAAGTGAACCAAAGGCTGTGAACCAGAGTAGGCCAAGCCCAGAGCAACAGCGGGAAGTGTGTCTGAACAACCTCCCTCCCCATCTTTCTGTCCTTTACCTATGGGTGACTGGGTTGTACAAGAATGTGATGAGTTGTACAAGAATGTGATGAGATTTTGCAACTGTGGAATGGCAAAAGTAGGGTTACATATTAATTAATGGGACATATTATGGATTGCTGAAAGTGGACAGATTAAGGCTACATGGGCAATCTTAAATGTATATTTCCAGTCCTTGAAAAGTTTGAGTTTTTCTCAACACAGCATTCTGCAATAGAAATCTTGGCTCTGCATTAACACAGTTTTTTTTGCCATTGAATTTTAAGTACAGGATGTCAGGAATGATAAAAGAACAGAAATGCTGATATGGAGCAATAGAAGGAATGTGTGTAGTCAGTGAAAATAAGTTACAGCTTACGGGTTATTGAGTGCCCGAAATTGAATACATCTTTGTAAATTAAAAAAACTCCAGCAAAAGTACAAAAACAACCACAGCTTGTCTGCCTGAAGATTACATACACATAGATTGTCATGGAAATCACAAGTCAAATCCAACCTCTCTCTACAAGCTTAGGGGAAAAGAAGGAAGGAAAGAATCAGAGTTACCATCTGGATTTTACATGAAATCAGATTCAGCCCTCCGCATTAGTATTTAAACACCTGTTAATTTGGTCCAGAATATTCACAGGGATACATTTACTGCAGCTATGTTTGGCCCAGTAACTGGCATATGGCAGGATGAAGGGATCCTAGTATATATAGCAAAAAAAGAATATAGGCAGGAATGCATTCAAAACAGAAAACTGAATGAGTCGAGTAGCAAAGAATTAGCAAAAAATATTGAAAGGATCAGCTAAGCAGAATAGAAGGTCAATAAAAAATCCCCAAAGAGCAGATGGCAATCTTTGAAGGTCAGAAAGTGAAAACAATCCTGAGAAACTGGACTATGTAAAAACATGCTGTACTACAGCAAAAGAAACTCACAACCAAATAACAGTTATCATACTACTGAAACACACATTGCAAGGGACTTCAAAAGTGAACAGGCAGACTGAAAATCAGTAAGGAAGCTGAATAAGGTTGCAGACAATGAAACATTTCTAGAAGGAAAATGAACCTCATATCACTGAAGGAAAAAAGTATATCATATATACATCTATATACATACACACTTATATAAAGACAGATACATGCATGCGGATTAATATATAAGAACACATATTTTACATACATATGTAAAATATAATTATGGTGAAAGTCATAAGATAGCACTGTAGAAGACATTTTTACAAGTGTTTTTCTTGTCATGAAAGCAGCATATAGTCTTTGAAGAAATATGGGTTTCTTAGCTTTGTGATGCACTTTCTTTTATGGTGAAGCTGTGGCAAGCATCAAGGGACTATGCCAGCCATGGCCAACCCGCGGCTCGTGAGCTGCATGCGGCTCTTGCCCCCCAAAAGTGTGGCTCACAAAGCTGCTCCTGTGCCCCCCCAACAGCCCTCACCCCTGCTGGCTCCCAGCTTCCCTGTGCTTACTGGGTTGGAGCTGTGGGGTTTTAAAAATGGCACCAAGATGGCAGCCATCTTAAAGGGGCAGACTTCTTTTTAAAATTAAAAAAAAATTTTTTTTTTGCTCGAAAATTCTGGTGTGGCTCTTCGCTTTTTTTCTGCCACTGTTTTGACTCTCTTTTTTAAATGGGTTGGCCACTCCTGGACTATGCTTTCTGCCTTAGCCTCTCTAATCAGCGTGAGTTCTTGGGCCAGCATTGAGCATTGGTGTTGGAGCTGAGATTTCTGAAAAAGATCGTCCTGTCTGCCATTTGTGATCACCTCTTTTTAAGGACTGTTGCATACAGGATAAAGAAAACAATTTACTCTTAGAAAATACTCAGTCCCTGCATCTCTGATATCTCCTATAGGAATATTTTTTGTAATGGCTTGTAGTGGTGTGATGAGCCCACCCTGGCAAGTGAGATGTTAAAAGCGGGCCCAAGGGAGTCTGCACAAACCCTTCCAATCAGAGAGAGGCTGATAGGGAGACAATTAAAGGTATCTTCCTGGGGATATTTCTGATGTAAGGAACTGCTCAGCAGGGCAGAGGGAAGCTGAGTCCTGACCACAGGGGGTGAAAGATTGGTTCCCAGAGAGAAACAGCTTGGGCAGAGCAGTCCTGGGCAGGCTCAGGGGAGCAGAGAAACTCTAGCCTGATACCTGCCAGGCTGCACCATTGATGCAAGGCTGAGAAGGTGCAAGGGTTATGGGCAGGACAAGACTGCCACCAGAGGGTCCCTGGGTCAGTACTCAGTGTAGTGAGCAGGCCCGGGTGCCCTCTCTTGCATCACATCTAGCCACCAACAAGCATGGCCTTTACAGATGGTAGCTTGCCCTGAGGCAAGGGGCTAGACTTTGGGGCTGCAAGTGCCATGGTGGCAGATGTATTGATTGAAGATAGCTGAGAACCCTGGAAGAGGGCAAGAACCAAGTGGTGGCACTGCTGGAGGACAGTGTCTTGAAAAGGATGCCGCAGTCCAGGGTGTGACACAGATTCACAGAGACATGGTGGAGTCAGTAGAGCAAGGTCACAACTGCCCATCACAGTATAATTTAAATGTAAGTTTCAGCATAATGTGAATGCAAGTTTTGTAACCTTTTGAGTTTTGTACCATTCCACTATGTCCTTTTAAGTCTGGTAACTTTTACTGATGGTGTAACCCTTGAGTTCTGTAACATTCCATCATGTGGGAAAGAGAGTGCGTGTGTCTGGGTGATAAGAAACTGCTAGGCCCTTAAACCAGAGACAAAGGCCAGATGGACACAGAAACCAGAGGATGTCTGATAGAAGCTGCCCTAGGCATGAGAAGAGCAAACACGGAGGTGCCACGCAGGTGAAAGAAGAACTTGATATACATGAAAGAAACTAAACCAAGGCAGGCTTCTCGGTGATGGACACGGAAAAGGAACTCTGTGTACGTGACAGGAGCCACCTGGATAGTTTGCTAAAAAGAAGAGAGCATGCAAACAATGGGTCGTACAATTAGCTTGCCGGCCCAGGTTCGTGCTTTCGCTTCTTTCACTGCCTCTATGCAACTCTTCTTTTGTGTAAGTGTATGAGCATATGAGTATGCAAATGTATGTATAAGATTAAATTCAATCCCTTTTCCATTTAATTCAACAGCAGCGTTTAATAAAAACAACATCAGTGTAACCCTGGGTTGGTCTTTACTAACAACAGCGGGAGAGATGCCAGCCAAAAGGCAGTGTACTTCAATGGACAGAGCTAATTCCCAGTGTAACCAGTAGGAGGCACTGCACCAGTCAGTGTACCCTGTTACAGGACCCCAAATCTACAATTGTTTGGCAGAGGACTGACACCAGAACAGAACAGAATTAATTGGAAACATGTTTGTCTGTCATTCCTCTTAGACATAAATACAATTAAACAAGTTAAAATTCTATTTTTTCAGCATGCTCTCATTCTTATGAAACTATAATGTATCCACATTTTTAATAAGAAATAGTTGGCTGAAAAATTACGGAAAACAGATAATATTGCCAAATCTTATAACAGCCTACAAAGAAGAGCCACATGTTATATGCAAACAAACTGCATTTATTTAAACATTAATGTAAATGTCAATGATGTCTTGGCTATCATGGTAACAGTCTCAGAGTTAATATGCAAGAATTATAATGAAATTTAAATGTAGTGCACACTGACAGAGTGCATGTGTGCTGCACAGATAAGGTTTATTTCAATAAATGGAGCTGAGGAAGAGACTCAGCAGCAGTTTACTAAAAGCCATCTATTGCACTGACAGTTCAACAAAAATGGCTCACAAATTAATGCATATGCTTTCAGTAAAGGATACAGATGGAACCCTGATTAAAGTATGTGGAATGCTGATTCATGTTTCATGCATCCAGAAATAGTGCTCACTAAAAATATTTCTGAAGAATCCAGTAAATTGGCAGATACTCCTTTTTATCTTGGTAATATACAGAGTACTACAGAGGCAACAGGATACATTTCATATTGCAGTTTTCATCTGAAGTTACATGATCAAACAACTTTGCCATCATTTCAGTAATGACAATCTTAAACCTTTTTTAGACAATGTGCTTCTTACAGAATGGTAATCACTGCATAGAATGTAGAATCATAGAATACTAGAACTAGAAGGGACCCTGAGAGATCATCAAGTCCGATCCCCTGCCCTCATGGCAGGACCAAGCACTATCTATATCATCCCTGATAGATGTCTGTCTTAAGTATCTCCAGAGATGAAGATTCCACAACCTCCCTAGGCAATTTATTCCGTGTTTAACCACTCCATGAGGAGTAACGGTAGTTCGAATTAGGATCTTTACTTTGAACTACCTAGTCCGTGCCGTGTGTAGCCGCGGGCACGGAGTTCGGACTAAGGGGGATTTAAAAATGGCGGCGCCCGGGAACATGCAAATGAAGCCCGGGATATTTTAATCCTGGGCTTCATTTGCAAGTTCAAATGACTACATTAGCCACCCTAGTTTGAACGAGGGTGGCTGTGTATACATACCCCAATTGAGGCCTAATCAGTGCAGAGTAGAGTGGAAAAATGACTTCTCATGTCTTGCTCACAACACTCCTGTTAATGCATCCCAGAATCATGTTTGCTTTTCTCATATTTAGCTTGTCGTCCAGTATGACCCTTAGATCCCTTTCTGCAGTACTCCTTCTTAGACAGTCACTTCCCATTCTGTATGTGTGAAACAGATTGTTTCTTCCTAAGTGGAGTACTTTGCATTTGTCCTTATTAAACTTCATCCTATTTACCTCAGACCATTTCTTCAGTTTGTCCAGATCATTTTGAATTATGACCCTATCCTCCAAAGCAGTTGCAGCTCCTCCCAGCTTGGTATCATCTGCAAACTTCATAAGCGTACTCTCTATGCCATTATCTAAATAGTTGATGAAGATATTGAACAGAACTGGTCCCAAAACAGACCCCTGCAGAGCCCCTCTTGTTATGCCTTTCCAGCATGACTGAACCATTAATAACTACTGTCTAAGAATGGTTATCCAGCCAGTTATGCACCCACCTTATAGCAGCCCCATCTAAGTTGTAATTGCCTAGTTTATTGATAAGAAGGTCATGCAAGTCTGTATCAAATGACTTACTAAAGTCTAGGTATACCATGTCCACACTTCTCCCTTATCCACAAGACACATTATCCTACCAAAGAAAGCTATCAGATTGCTTTGATATGATTTGTTCTTTATAAATCCATGCTGGCTGTTACCTATCACCTTATTTTCTTCCAGATGTTTGCAGATGAATTCCTTAATTACCTGCTCCATCATCTTCCCTGGCACAGAATTTAAACTGACTGGTCGGTAGTTTCCTGGGTTGTTCTTATTTCCCTTTTTTGTAGATGTACAGTCATAGAACAACTGCTTATTCCCTGGTCAACACTTACAGCTGCAGAAGACTGATGCCATTAGCAGCAGAGGTGGAACAAAATGAATCTCGATTTTCTACAGGGTTTAAACTTTTGTCATTTAACATTTTGGAGTGATTGCCTATTTTAGACTAATTGTTGGTATACATTTTCCCTTTCTACAGAGGTTTTAGGTTGTGACCATTCTAAAGTACACGAGTCTTACAAGTCACTTGTTATCAGGCATCAGCATCTGAACCTTGTGATTCATTATATTTTTTGCTGGACAAAGAGAAAGAGAGGAAAGTGTGGTATGAGAAATACGAAAAAGGTCTGGTTACCATGGCAAATATGTGCACTAGCATTCCTGGGAGAAATGTAAGCCAGTGATCAGGATTATTTTTTTTTTTAATTTCTAACTCATTTATGATGTTTTGGCACGTCAGTCTTCAAATAAAGTAAATTAAGCTCATAAACATATACATAAAACATAACATAAAATCGTGTTTATGAGCAAAATATTTTATAAAAAAATATAAATACTTACTTTGAAAGAAATATACAGTATTTTCCAGTACTTCTCCATTTAAGAAAAAGAATCTATGGAAAAAATCTAGCCCACTTAAAATCTATGGAAATCTAGGGGAGTTTGTTTAGTGCTTCAGTGAAACTACAAATTGTGCTGTGAACAGGGACAGATTAAGGGGGGGGGGGCTAGCTGGGGCACCAACCTATGTGGGGGGCACCTGATTGAAGTGGTAAGGGGTGCTGCAAGCCCGGGGGCGGGGCCACGCATGCACCATGTGCCCAGGGGCGGGGCCATGCATGCGCCGCACGCCCGCTGCCCGGGGCACAAGTATGGCTCGGTCTGGCACTGGCTGTGAACCATGGTGGTTTGAAGTGACACAGACTAAGTACAATTAAGCACTACAAAGCATGCCCATATGAATGCTCAGATAAATGAAGATGGTGTTGAAGATATGTAAAAGACTGAATGGTAGAGAAAAGGCCAAGTGGCTCCTTCTTACTGTTTCCCATAACACAAGAACACGAGGGCACTCAATAACATTAACAGACAATGTGCCTGAGCCACCAGTTTTATGCTGGCATAATTCCACTGATTTCCTTGCGGATGATGGTGATGGACTAGATGAACTAAAAGATCTTAGGTACTACTTATTGTACATGCTGCTTCTCAAAGTGCATATACATACAGTTCCAGAACTTCCCAATTCATTGTAGTAAATCATCATTTCTGGAAGTACCACCATAATGGCCAGGTAACAAGAAAATGTGGAAGAGAAAGGGAAGAGAAATATCTTTATGGGCCTGTATAACATATCCCAGCTGATTTTTTTGTCTGCTTTGCTTCATGAATTACAATAATACTGATTATAGCAACAACCTAAGAGGGAGAAAAAAGGAACTTTCTAAGTAAGTGCAACATGATGCAAGAGGTAATAGTGTTTTAGTAGTAGTAGTAGCAGTAGTAGTAATGCTGTTTTACACTTCCTATGTCAACAAAGATGAAAGTTTTTGGAGAAAAATAACTGCTTTCTCCTTGTTTGATATGTGTGGAAAACTACAGATTTCTTAGGAATAGTCAGTTTATTGAACCAGTGGGCCAAATGTCCTGCTGTAATTTATACCCATGCAACTCTTTACGGAGGTTGCATGGGTTCCGTAAGTAAAAAGGAGAGCACAACATAGCCAAATGGCTCCTACAGAAGTGCTTTTCTTATTGCCATATTCTTGAATGTAGTACAGGTTGTAAAGTAATTCCATGGGCTAGCTCTTTTCAGCTGTAGATGTACCTATGCTGATGAAGACCTGAGAGCCTGTTGTACACGCACTTAGCTTTGGATCCACTGATGACTCAAATTTTTAGGCTTCTTCAAAGTACAGTTAAACTGAAGATTAGCTTCTGTTAGCCAATCCTGAGAACTGTATAAAGTTTTAACTGTAGAATTCCTTTAGACCTCTGGATATTTTTGAAAGACAGCAGAAAATATTCAATAGATTTATACTTTGAATTTCGTTCATCAATGTGGTTTGCTGCAGAACTAAAGTAGAACTTAAAATACAATATCACCCCTGAGTTTAAGAAAACAATGTATCATTAATTCCTAAATAAACATTTGAATAAACAGTTTGCTGGTGTAGATGTAGAACTATTAACCTATAATTATTTACATTTCATAATTGGGCCTCACCATTTACAGCACATAGGCTATGTCTACACTGCGGTTATTTTTCAGAACTGCAATTTGCATATCTTTTTCTACTTGTTTTT
The DNA here is from genome assembly GCA_032595735.1 of Pelochelys cantorii. Classification (NCBI taxonomy): domain Eukaryota; kingdom Metazoa; phylum Chordata; order Testudines; family Trionychidae; genus Pelochelys; species Pelochelys cantorii. Next base: position 304,597,071 of record CM064326.1, on the reverse strand, counting down.
TCAAAAGAGGCTTTTCCGACATTTGGCCCATCTACACAGGACCAAATGTCAGAAAAACCTCCTCTTTCAGAAGAGACTTTATTCCTCATAAAATGAGGAATACAGGGATGCTGAAAGAACGTGCCCGCTTTTTTGGAAACTGTTCCAAAAGAGCAGACACGTTCCCTGGACGTGGCAGAGTTTTTCCTGGATACCAGAGGTATCCCGGAAAAACTCTGCAGTCTAGACATAGGCATACACTCAGCTCCATCCTTTTCTCCTGTTTTTGTTTTTTTAAACATCCAAATACTTCCGTATATTCTGAACTGTATTCTGATACAGATTTTCATTTTCTTTCCATTTTAGTGTGTCAAATCTTTAAACCATTATCTGTGAACAGCTTAAAATGTATGCATGGTGGGCATGAGATTCATCAGTATGTTCAGATGCACATGCACTTAAGAGCTTGTGTATATCTTCTAATGTAGGCTAATACATAGCCTTACTTCAAGAAGCAGCTTTGCATACACACAGCTTTGCATGCACACATCATAATACATGTGTCTCGTGCAATGTATTTTATTTTCCTAATAAAACAGGTTATTTTTATATATTTGAATGATACAAAAGGAAGTTGAAAATTAGAAAAGAACCCAAATAATACTTTTTGTAAAACCCAGATTTTTTCAGTAAAAATCGGTTTTAACTGAAAACAAAGAGACTTAAGATATGTAATACAATTTTTCCCAATGTTCTAAACCCCAGCAATATGCCTGGTTATGATAGCTCAGCCACCATATCCAGTCAATTATATTTGCTGTCTCTGGCAATGAGAGACAATTATGACATATAAACCTATCCATCAGGAGCTACACTGAGATGAACAGGCCACCAAATAGCAATCACACGGCAAGGATACTTGATCACTACTAAACTAAATTGAATTTAATTTCTGACTTTAGGTCACAAGTTTGTCTCATTATCTAGGTCCATGAAGCATCCATGGCCCCTGAAATGATATTTTTCAATTTGGCCAATCAAAAGCCTATTAACCTGGTGATCTTTTCTTCAAAATCTGACTTCAGGCTGCACAAATGTTTGTTTTTTCAGCAACTAATAAATAATTGTTCTTTCTTGTTGGTCAATTGTCTCAGAATCTGAAGACACTTTAATATTGATTAGGTGAGCACAGCTGCCTTCCAAGCTTTCTCTAGCTCTTTTGTTCTGTTTCAAAGTTTACCTTTGTAATTTTTATTTATTTTTGTGAGATACTGTCAGTGAACTAAATTTGTCTCTAGAAGCTTCTATCACAGCATACCACGCCAAAATAAAGGCGGTATCCTGGGAGTTATTAAGCTCCTTTATGTAGCTTTCAATTTGCTGTGACAAGAAAGATATCTGAACACACCACAAACCTGTCCTGAGGTCCCTGGTAAATGGCAGGAACTTCCATTGCTGGGCAGTTTTATCTACAGGCACTGCTTGTAGATCTTTCCTAGCCAAAGCCATTATTTTTTCCTTTGTTTCAAAAGGAAGCAACCTGAGAGGATACTACTAAAAATCTTGCTCTGTTAATCTTTTTATCTTCTGTTTCTATATTACATTCCCCTTTACTGGAAAAGTAGATGTTACAGGCAAGCTAGAAGAGCACTGTACCATAACTACAATAACCTCAGAAGGAGTATATGCTGAAGCTCTGTAAATCAAACCACTCGCCTTTTTGGTGGGATGGATAACATAAAGCATACAGCCTTCATTAGCCAATCTAAGAAAAATAGAAAATGTTAAATGATGGAAGTGTGACGGGGTGCGGTCACAGAAGACCCCTTGGGGGTGATTCCCAGGGTACTAACAAAGCCACTGACACTCGCCTTCCTTCTCTCTGGGACTTCTCACCGCCCTGTCCTGCTGGACCAGCTCCCTGGTCTCCCCTAGCCAAGTTACAAGGCTAAGATCACTGCCCCCTGAAAAACAGTACAGACACAAATTCTGCAGGTCCAAGGAAAATGCAGTGTTGGGCCCAGCTGCCTTGGATACCACTCCCCAAATGGGATCAGAACCCCAAATGAATTATTTAGGTAAGTCCCCTTTAACAATGAAAGGGGTGTGTGTGTAAACACTGATTCAGGTAACAATTATTTACATTGGACTTGTAGTAAATAAAAGTTATTTTATTAAGAACAAGCAGTAGGAGTTAAGTGGTAATAAGTGAGAACAGGCAGAGCGAAGTAGATTATAAACTTAAAATAACAGAAAACGATTAGCTAATTCTAACACTAAAACCTCAGTACAAACTTATTATAAACTCATTACAAAGTACCCTAAAACTGTTCCTTTTCCACCTAATCCTTCAAACCAGAGCAGCTCTTCACAGTGGGGTGTTTGGATTCCTTTCTTGGGAGTGCCCCAGTGAAAGACCAAAAAAGCTCCTAAGCTTCCCATTGTTTCATAAACACCACTTTGGGTGGGAATTCTGTTTCTGCCTTCCACCCTTAGATGGAAAGTTACCTGTCCAGTCCCTACCAGTTAGGAAGGTCACATGACTTCCTAGGAGCAACAACTGCTAAGACTTAAAGGATAAGACTTAAAGGGATAGTACTTGGTCCTGCCATGAGGGCAAGGGACTGGACTTGATGACCTCTCAAGGTCCCTTCCAGCTCTGTGAGATTGGTATATCTCTCTATATTTTATATATTTTATATTTTATAAAAGAGTTGTTTACAGTTGACCAGACCTTGAGGAAAACACCCTTGACGGTTTGCCTTTGTACTTTTAAAACCAAAAAACATTCCATATTCCATATATCTAACTTTACACACAAGAATGATACATATACCAAAATAAGATATACAGATGCAGTAGATTAAGACTGATAGGTATTTGTGTCCATAAGTCCACTGGAAGAATTCAGAGGATGCTTTGAATGCTAGAGTTGCATTTTCTTTCACTTGAAAATGTTCTAGAACTGAAGAAAGTATTTTCTTTTGCATCTCACTTAGGTATGTTGGATAATATGGAACTTTAAATTTCACCTTAATTCATATGAAGGTAGCTGCCAAAATTTTCTCATTCCTGGTCTGCTCTTGCTCCCACTGAAATCAGTTATAGATGAATGAAACAGTAAAAGTAAAGCATGTTTACATGTCTTTGCAGATCGGGATCACAGGGTCTGATTCTCTTTGTTACACTAGTATACGGGCATGACTACACTTAAAACGCTATAGCAGCACAATTGTGCCATTGTAGCTGTGGTGGGGTAGAACGTCAGTGTAGATACAATACCATTTGGTGGAATTCTTGCATCAGCATGGTAATCCTGCTCCCTGAATGGCAGTAGCTATGTTAACAGAAGAATTTTTTCATCAACCTCACACAGTGTACACAGGGAATTAGGTCAGCTTTCCTACACTGCTCAGAGATGTGGACTTTTTTATCCTCTGACACACAGGTTACGTCTAGACTGGCACGATTTTCCGCAAATGCTTTTAACGGAAAAGTTTTTCTGTTAAAAGCATTTGCGGAAAAGAGCGTCTAGATTGGCACGGACGCTTTTGCGCAAAAGCACTTTTTGCAGAAAAGCATCCGTGCCAATCTAGACACAGTTTTGCGCAAGAAAGCCCCGATCGCCGTTTTAGCCATCGGGGCTTTTTTGCGCAAAACACTTTTTAGCTGTCTACACTGGCCCTCTTGCGCAAATACATTTGCACAAGAGGGCTTTTGCCCGAACAGGAGCGTCATTGTATTTGCGCAAGAACACTGACGATCATATATTAGATCGTCAGTGCTCTTACGCAAATTCAAGTGGCCAGTGTAGACAGCTGGCTAGTTTTTGCGCAAAAGCAGCCGCTTTTGCGCAAAAACTGGCCAGTCTAGACACAGCCACATAGTTAAACGGACCTAATTTTCTCGTGTAGACCAGGCCGCCATCTGGAACAATTCTGTTAAAGTCAACAGATAAAGTAGAATAAAGCACTGCACATGAGATCAGAATCAGGCCTATATGAGTCAAATAAATTAAAACTTTGAATGCATCTTAAATTCTGAGAGATGAAGTCCTGAATAGTGGGGAAAAGAAAAAAATGACAAAACTGTAAGCTTTCAGAAAACATAATACAAGATCAAATTAGAAATTCTACTGCCTTTCTAACAATGACTCTATGTCCTCACAAGAATAGCTTTACCAATAATTTTGTACATCATCTGTAAAGAATGAGAAGAAAAAGTTAAAGATCTTCCATTTGAGCATATGGTTTAAAATGCTGAGCTGCCATAAAGTATTTCTACAAGAAAATAAGCATGCTTAACAACAGATTCTAGATAATAGAGAAAGGACTATAAATAGAAAATAAAATGAAATAATGTGGCACCCATATCATATTCCTAAAAAGCACCATCATTTTAAAGTTGATGAAACTGGCACTGTAGTTTTATTGATTTGCTGTACCTATTCAGTTTCTAATAGCATGCTGAAAATATCTTTTACAAAAGACTATGTGCTTATCTGTTATGACTGAAGTTATATGTTATCAAATTTTGTATACTGCTAATCACTCAAAATGAACCAAGACCATTGCAGTCATTTCAATTAAAACCCTGGTATACCCGAACCAATTTTTGGAATTATAAGGGCTTAATCTTATCCACTCAACCACTGAATCCTTTTTGTCTTGAAAAGATCTTTAAAATAGTTCTGGAAACAATCAAAATAATCCTAAAATACAGGGTTTAAAAAAATATTTTCAATACAAATACTTGGTAAGGTATTGACACTTTTGCTTCCCCCCTCTTCTTCTAAAGAGTTGTTCATTTAATTTATAAATGCTTTGCATATGTACATGTATGAATTCTAGAAAAAAACAGGCAAAATATGTTTCAAGGGTTTTAATCCCACATTTTTTATGTTGAAAAACTGCTGTATTACAATATGACAAAGACATAAGATGAAAGATAATTACAGAATGTGTTGCTACCACTCATGTGTGAAATCTTCTAAGCTAGAAAATGCATGCTCCTAGATAGTCATGGAGACAGCAGTTAAATGGATAACCTTGATACAATAAGAATAGATTCTGAACACGTTTATTTCTCTACCAGGTATTCAACTGAGAGTGCTTCTTTTGTATTATGACTTTTTTTCCAGCCCAAGGATATTCTTTTAACTGGTAGACAGCAAGCAGGTCAACCTAGTGTTGTAAATTAACACGTTGGTCAATGGAATTTTTAAATAAGTGTACTCTTTGAGCAATTATTGGTATAAAGGTGCTAACGTATGCTAATATATGTTAGCCAAGAAAACACATTTCATGTCCTTAAGTATATAATTAAGAGAACTTCATTGCATTAGAATATGTACGTGTGAAGCATTTGCGGTCATGTGCAAAACTACTTGAAATTCTAAGTTTTTCACATCATTACACACGCAAAAATGGGCCCATCTTTGAAACAAATTTCATTTAGGTATGCCCATTTTTCAAGCAAAAACCCCTCCCATTATTATCCCGTGAACAATGGGGGCAGTTTTCAAGCACAAATAACTTATCTCAAAGTCCATTTTCAAGTGAAGATGGCTTTTGCATGTTAAGCGGATAAAAATCCAGAGCTATTGCAGTGAAGCCATTTTGCAATGAAAGCACAATTGGGGGTAAGACATTGAGTAAAATTATGAAAAATTCTGTACAAAATTAAAATTAAGAATTGTACACCACACTGATTTGCAAGAAAATAGTTAATGGAGTTATCATGTATCTTTCATGACCTAGAACTAAATGAGTGGCACCCTTTTATAATTATTTCATTTGAACCAAATTCGAACTTCTTGCCCTCACCCCTGCTCATCCATAATTGGCCTCTCTTGTCATGTCGCCTCTCGCTGCCTCTTTGTCATCAGTGACACCCAGCATGTCAGTTTTTCATGAATTCTTCCAAGCTCCCCCGTATGCATGTTGTGCACTCCCTGAACTGATGTGTAAGGTCATAACCTCATTTGCTTTCAAACCCCTCCTTAAGACTTGCTTCTGCCATCACATCAGTTAAGGACGTTTAAGGTTGGGTGGCAGATAGAGTTAGCTCACTTTTTAGAATATATTTGGTTATGTCCCTCCATATTGCTCTGCATATATAATGTGTGTTCTTAAGCCCTGAACTCACAAAGTCTTACATACATGGCCAGTTTTGCACAGTGTGAATATTTCCATTGACATCAATAGGCATATTCATAGTGCATGAGTCTTTTCAGGATCAAGGACTACTATGAGCAAAGACTCTGTCTAGTTGTTTTTATGGCCATCATCACCATAGTATCTGAGCACCATACAGATTCAAGAATGAATTCAGTCTCATAATATTCCTCTGAGGCAGGAAAATATTGTTATCCCCATCTTGCAGAGAAGGGTGTGTGGCAGAAAGAAACGGAATGATTTGCCTAAGATCATTCAATATTTCCATGGCAGAGCTGGTAATTGCAACCAGATGTCCTGATCCTTAGCCAGTACCTTAAACACAAGTCCACATACCCTTCCATGCCAACATGCAGCTGTACAGGGCTTAACGCTATGGGGCCCAATTGTATTTTGAGGTTGTGCTATTCCTTTGAACTTTCTGACCACATAATTTATTAAAACTGAAGAGCAGCACATAGGTAGAGTATATTGCATCTGTCTTCCTCTTGACTTTGCAAGATTTTTAAATAAATAAATCATGTAAAGATCCACCAGACAGAATACTGAGGCACCGAAGGGAATTAATACAACAATAGTATTTTTTGGCATTATAAAGATGTCCCATTAAAAACTCTGCATTTCCTGAGATTTTGTTAGCTCATTTTGCTTTGGGCTTTATTGGCAACAAGGCTGCATTCATATGCAACACCTTTTGCTCTTGCCCTAAAGGAACCAATGCTGTGAAAAACATTAGGAAACCAGTTTTATAACTTAAATCTGTTCTTAGTGCTACACTGGTAAATAATTCTATAATAATAATATTAGATAAAGAGGAGTCACATCAATTTAAAATAGAGAAAATTGCACAGATATATCAAATAAACAGGATTCGGCATGACACAGAAAGCAAAGCAGAGTTTCTAAGAACATGTTGAGCCAGAATCTTTTCAGATTTCAAGATGACACCTACAGGAATTGCAGAGGTGAAATAATAACAGTTTAAATCTATTTGTAGCAAGAGTGAAAGCAACAAGCACCGTAGGGTTTGAGTAGAAATTATCTAAATTATAAACACATTTAACTTTTTTGATTACGTAGACTGTAAGCTCCTGAGGGCAGGAACTGTTGAGCATGTGTATGTAAAGCATCTAGCACAAAGGGCCATTGGGAGTGGAATTCACAATTTCAAGGTAGATGCACAGGCTCCCTATGTAATGCATGGGAAGGGTTCAACACCTTAAAAAGGTATTAGCCAAAGCCAGCAAGATGAACAGGGAGCTGTAGGAAATACTGAGGAAAAAGGTGTGGCCTCAAACTTGCTCCTCAAAGGGGCTAGAGCCCAAGTTAGGTCAGCTCTTTTTCAAGAGAAACCAAGCAGAAGAAGGAGGTGCCCCCCATACCTATTAGCCTAGTGGTTAAAGCATTCACCCACTGTGAAGCGGATCTGGGTTGAAATCCCTCCACTCTCTAATTCAGAGCAGGGATTAGAATGCAGATGCATGCCCTAACAACATGGCTGTAGGGCCATCTGCACACTCTCTAGACTAATGCCATTTCAATATTTCATATAAATTGGGCTGGCTTCATCAGGAGAAACTAAGAGAGACCCATCCAAGAATTAACCTCCTACAGACTGAGAGTCACCATGCTTGGTTTAAGAATCCTGCTGTGAGTTAGAGGTGGGTTCATGTAAGGAGTTAGAAATGTAAGTGCCATGGGGGCTTTATTTATGGAAACATATGCTCTGGGGAACTTATAGGGTGTGTCTAGACCACAGGGTTTTGTCGACAAAAGTGGACTTTTGTCGACAAAACTATACCTGCATCTATACTGCCGCTGAGTTCTGTCGACAGAACTCAGCAGTTTTGTTGACGGCGGTAAACCTCATTCTTCGAGGAATAACGCCTTTTGTCGACAGAGTTCTGTCGACAAAAGGAGTTATTGCATCTACACTGTCCTTTGCGTCTACACTGTCATGTCGACAAAGCGGTTTGCTTTGTCGACAGAACTGGATGTAGTCTAGACGCTCTTTGTTGACAGAAGCTTTGTCGACAGTATCTGTTGACAAAACTTCTGTTGACAAAAGCCTGTAGTCTAGACGTACCCATAGCATCTACGGGGGTAGGTGGCAGCTGATTGGTGGTTTTGTGAATGCCAGTGGCACCTACATGTTAAACTTAACGTCTAAAGTGGCAATTAGATGGCCAAGGCCTGCTTATCAATCTAGCCCTAGATGTGACTATTATATAAATAACTGATCATAAATATAAACATACTGAACAGTTATTTTCTCTGACACAGAGCTGTTTTCCTGTTGCTTCTTTTCAAATGCTGTTTGCTGGTATTGCTAATCATGTTACTTTACTGCCATCATTTGACCTCATGATTAAACACTAGCATCTACAAACTACATAGAAAAAGACATGCTGTAACTGGAGTTAACAATGAACATTCATCACTGATACTGAGAATTTCAAAAGAACCTAATTAGGAAGTTAAGCACCTAACTCCCAATGGAAGCTAGGCACCTAACTCCTTAGGTTCCTTTGAGAATTCCAACCTGCATGTTTAAATACATACTAGATCTATGTCTATAGGAGTACCAGTGTAAAGGGCTATGTTTTTCTTACTAAGGAAGGGAAAGCATATGCTATGAACAACTGGGCAGTGCATCCCATATCCAGAGTACTGGATAAAGCACCATGACCGCAGATATTTAATATTGTTGTACAAGACATTAGTGGCAAAAAGTGCTCATTATGTGTTGAAGAAAAATGCTGCAAATGAAGTGGGGTTGTGAAAACTTCAGAGAGCTGGGAAGGTGGAGGGGAGAAGATCACTACACAAGATATTTTCCTTCCTCCACACAAATTCTGCTGCTCATTCATAGGCTACAAGGTGTGGGAGGTGGGGGAAAAGTGGCCAAGGGCAGAGGAACAGTTTGGGAACAGCTGCTCTAAGGCTATGTCTACACCTCAAGCTAGGGAGGCAATTCTCTTGGAGTTGCTAACCCTCCAGGATTGTCCGTGAGCAGGGGAAGGCAAAATGTGGTCGGTGGGATGCATCTAACCCACTAAGCTACCACATCTAGCCTGCCCTGCACCTGCATGCTGCTCATAGAAACCAGCTGCGTGGCTCATGTGCTTCTGTGAGCCTGGAGCGAGGAGAGAAGGGGGAGATGTTTGCGCGCAGCCTCTGCCCCCAGCACAATCTTAGGAGCTGCCTATTTGCAGGACAGGCAATACATGAAGTATCCCTTCCCCCTTCCCCTCGGCTCGCAGCGTTAAGAGAAGCACCTGGCTCCTGCAGCCAACTGCTCAGAACTGCAGTGTGGGGAAGGAGGGGAGCAAGGAAGGCAGGGATCCTTCCTGACGAACCTGCTGGGCTGCTGGTCAGGAGCCACCCAGGTAAGCCTCTGGCACTCCAGTCCCTCCCTCCCCCAAACCTCTGCACCTTTTCTGCACCTCTATCCCATGTAACCTAAACCCTCTGCAACCGTACCCTCTCCAAGACACTGCACCTCAGTCCCCGCCCCACACCATAATCCCCTCCTTCACCCAAAATACATCCTAGACCCCACACTCTCTCCTGCACCCCAATCCCTTACCCTAAGCCCCCTTCTGAACCCAACCTCCATCCCAGACCCTGCACCTCCTCCATTAATATCACGGAAGAGTGCAGCCCTTGACCACTTACCACATTCTTGGAGTGTCTCCCCATCAAAAATTATTGCCCGCCCCTTGTTCTGGAGTCTCCAGGAATTAAAGATTAATCATTAATTAAAGATTATGTCATGTGATTATGTCAGGGTTCAAAAAAGAGCTAGATAAATTCATGGAGGATAGATCCAATGGCAATTAACCAGGACGGGCAGGGATGGTGTCCCTAGCCTCTGTTTGTCAGGGCTAGGAATGGGCAACAGGGGATGGATTGCTGGAGGGCATGGCTCAGCACCAGTGCCACTGTGGCTGCACTGCTATTTACATGCAGGCTAGCTCAGTGTTTTTCAAACTTTTTGTGCTGGCAACCCCCTTTGGACTTAAAAATTAAACTGACTCTCCAACTGAGACTTGAAAAAATAGGGTGCTGAAGCTGCTGGAATCTGACTGCACGAGGGCTGACAACATGAGCCTGTGATCCCCAGTAATCCACTGAGGTTCAGAAACACTGGGCTAGCTCAGTGAGAGCTAGAGCGAGTATGTGTGCACAAGCAGGAGAATCACACTGCTAGCATGCAGCATAGACATAGCTGAGGTGGCAGGATGATCATTCCCCTGGGACTAGGAGTCATGTGATACATGAGGGATTAATTAATGCTGCCCAAGTAATATCAATTGCCCCTCTGTGATCCCCCATTGACAGGGTTACAGAGCACAGCTGTCAGGCAATGGCAGTAGGGCAAGTGGCCAGCTATATTACCTTTGAATGCAGTCTGAGGCTATCCCACTGCTGTCATAGGGGTTTTACCACTGATTTAAATCATTTCACCCCTACTGTCAAATTCATGGCCCATCTCTTGGCACTTGAATGGCACAGTTAAGTCCATGTAGGAGGAATGTGGCACTTCTCAAGCACAATCCTAGTTTGCAAAATCTTTTGTAACCAAACTTTCTCTTGCATCTTGACACAAGAAGAGATCTGGTCCTTAGGGTTAGAGATTGCCTAGCTCCCGCAAGGATGCCTGGCTGGAGGGAGCGAGTAAGGAACCTCCTTGTTGCTGCTCCCATAAAGGGTGAACAGAATTGCAGTCCCTTTGCTCAGAGGAGTACAGGGATGGCTTCTTAACTATTCAATGGACACATGAAAGGGCAAAGCATAGGCAGAGCCACGGTTCTGCCTGCATCCCAGGAACCACTCAGGGGAACTGGCCAGTGATGCAGGGAGAATACACTGCATCAATGAGCACACTACCCCTGCACACAGAGAAGCTCTGGGTCAGAGTGTTCCCCAGGGGATTGTGCAGGTTCATACCATCCACAAGGCGATCTGTGTCCAAATGGCACAATATGCCCTATGCAATTGTCCAGTAAAATACAGGAGATTGGACTGGATAAACTAAGTGTTCTTTTCCTGCCCTGCTCCCTAGGATTCCGTGGTGATACAGTGTCCTGAGGGTGACTAATAATGTGCACTGTATTGTGCAGGCACTAAAATCATATGTGAAATCACATCTTCATTTCCTTCTTTAGAAACGACACACAGACTGTTGTGCAGTGTTCAGGGTGGGGAGACGGACCCAGTTATCTTCGTGAGTTAATCTACAGTTTACAGAACTGACAGAATAGAATTGTCATGTAGGGCTCCTAGTAGCAGCTGTATAGCAGAAAGTTTACACCTATGCTGGCTAATTCTCCTGGAAAGAGTAACAATGTTGGTTTTGTATTCAGTAAGCTATTACATGAAGGGCTATGACTGATGTATTTTCTCATTAGAGACACAGTATGGCAGCTGACTTATCTCTGACATCTTAAGTCACCTTACTGAAAACCACAGTGGCCTAGTTCTGTTTCCTACTTTGCATGTGTCTTTCCAATGTCCCAAGCCTGAATAGCTACAGTATTGTTACAGATAGATTTGCCTGTCCTTGGAATATCAGGAGAGTTCACCCCTTCCCCATTAATCCAATATTCTTGAAGATTTTTGGCACTCATTCAGCGAAAATTAAGTCACTTATTCCATTATTTTTTGCCAAAGCTAATTTTCAGTTATATTGTACATTTCTGTCTTCTAGTGTTGCCCAACCAAGAATAAATAATAATAAGCAGAATGGCCATTACATACATTACATTTAATAGAAAAATGTAAATTCTAGGTCCTTAGTACTGTTACAACTTCCACCAGTGTTTGTCATGTATTGGTTTCATTGAGCATTGTTGCCTAGGCACTCTTGTATGAACTTTGGAAAATAATCTTTCTCAGTCTTTTTTGCATGACCCCACAAATCATTTTGTGCACCTGGTTACTTATATGTCATGTGCCTATGGTACACATTTTGAGTATCACAAAATATTTAAGAAAGCTTCTGATTTGGTCATGGGTAACTGTGTGAAAAAGAGAGTAATCTAATCATTTGGGGAATGGAGCTGATTGTCAGGACTCCTGGATCCCACTGACTTTCCTGTTCTGGGCCTCAATACAGCTTCCTGTATAGCGTATAATACTTATCTATGTCACTGGACTGTTGTGAAGCTAATGCACTGTTTGTATAGTGCTTTGAGATACTTAGATGAAAGTGAACAAAATTAATATTTATGTGTATACATTCCTTAAAAATAGAACATTTGCATAAGTGATAGTAAAAACACAGCTAACTAATTCATGGAATATTTTCTGAGAAAGATTTTCTGGTCTACTGTAAAGCTGGAAATCAAGAGGAACCTTGATACATGAATTCATTATTTAATGTTCTGTATGTTGTAGTCTACTATTTCTTCCCTGTAAGTTAGATTTAGAATATAGCACAAGCCATAATTTTTAAGTTATTATCATTCAATCTTGTTTTTGGTTAGTTAATTTGCTATAAAATGCAAACTGTATCATTATTATTAATTAGGATAGCCACCAACTTGGCTTCAAAAAGCTATTAAATGCAAAAGTATCATCACATAAAAATATAAGTACAGAATGAAGTGCTCCAGCACACTAAAGGCACTATGAGTTTAATATAAAGTAATTAAATCTTTAATGAAAGGAATATAATTTCTCAAATGATGAACCTAACTCAAAGGATAATGTAACAACTTCAAAGCGCTGTGTTGGTCAAATCATCCTAAAACAAGCCCTTGTAGTTATTATAAGAACATCAGCATAGCCTTATTGAGTTAGACCAATGGTCCATCTTGGACAGTGTCCTGTCTCTGACAGTGGCTGCAGCCCGATGCTCCTGCCATTACAAGGTTTAGGGACACCCAGAGTAGTGGCACTGTGTCCTAGACCATCTGGGCTTATGGCCATTGATGGAATTATTCTCCATGAATTTATCTAATTCTTTTTGGAAACAAGTTATACTTTAAGCCTTCACAATATCTCAGAAACATAAATTCTACAGTTGTCCACTTTGCATTAACAAGTACTTCTTTTTGGTTTTTTAAATCCTAGTGACTATTAATTTTATGGGTGATTTCTAGTACTTATTGTGATGTGAAGGGTTAAATAAAACTTCTCTATTCACTTTCTTCATAGCATTTATGATTTTGTAGACCTCTCTTATATCGCACCTCAGCTGAACAGTCCCATTTTTTAAAATCATTCCTTGTATGGAAGCTGTTCCATACTCTTAATAATCTTTATTGGCCTTCTCTGTACCTTTTACAATTCTGATACATCTTTTTGAGATGAGGTGCCCAGCACTGTAGGCAGTATTCTGGGTGTGGTCGTGCAATGGATTTGGATAGTGGCAATATGATTTATTTTTTGTTTTATTATCTATCCTAATGATTTTTCTTGTTCTGTTAGCTGTTTTGACTGTTGCTGCACACTGAGGAGATGTTTTCAGAGAACTACGCACAATGATTCCCACATCTTTTTCTTGAATGTTAACAGCTAATTTAGAACCCATCATTTGGTATGTATAATTGTAATGATATTTTTTTCAAATGTGCATTACTGTGCACTTATCAACACTGAATTTTATTTACCATTTTGTTATATATTTATTGAGTTTAGTGAGATTGCATTGTACGTTAGCCTTGGATTTAACTGTCTTGAGTAATTTTGTGTCATCTGCAAGTTTTGCTTCCTCTCTGTTCACTTGCTTTTCCAGATCATTTGAATATGTTGAATAGGGCAGCAGTAACGGCTGGGGCCCTGGGCCCTTTAAATTTCTACTAGAGCACCATGTGGCGCACTCCAGGAGGCTCTGAGGGATGCCTGGGAGAAGAGGGGCACAGTGCAGTCATGGTGTCACTGAGGGCTGGCTGCCCCAGCCTTGCCCCTTCCACCCGAGGCCCTGCCCCTTCTGGGACTGTGGAGCCAGGATCCTCTACCTTGCCCAGAAGCCCACCGAGTCTGGTCTCTCAGACCCTTGATCACCTTCATATTCACTGACTGAAGACGAATGTAAAGAATTAATTTAACTTCTCCAGCCTTCTTTTTCTTGAATGCTGACTGTTTTGTGGGCTTTCTACTTCTAATATACCTGAAAATGTTTATTGTAGTCTTTGTGTCCTTAACGAGTTGCTCTTCAAATTCTTCCTTTGACTTCTCACGGTAGGATCTCACTTCTAATTTTCGCCATATCTCTTTTTTGCTACTAACCATCTCCTTACCTCTCTTGTTTATTATTTGGGGTATACATTTAGTTTGAGCCTCCAGCATGGTGTTTTAAGTAGTCTCTATGCACTTCGTAGGCATTCTCCCTTGTGATCAGGGCCAGATTAAGAAAGTTGCTTTAGGGGCTGCAGTCTAGGCAGACCTGGGCTAAATGGGCTCCCCTTAGCCCAGGGTCCTGTGTTGCAGATGCTAAAGCCCCTGTGTTCTGAGCCAGCCTTTCCAAGGGGGAGGGGGAAAAAGAAAGGTGGCTCCATGTACTGCCATTTCCTCTTTCTCCCCTGGGGCTGGAGCTGCATCACAGATAGTGCCGGGGAAGGTCCACATTTGCGGCTCCCATTGGCCAAGAATCAGGACCTATGGGAGCTTTGGGGAGGGAGAGGGAAAGTCAGTGCCTGGAGGCAACCATGGGGCAGTGCAGGCCATGTGACGTCACCTGTTCCCCCCACCATCGCCAAAGCAGAGCTGCTCCAGGTAAGCCCTGCACTCCAATTCCCTGCTCCAACCCTGAGCAATCCCACCCACCCCCAAACTCCCTCCCCAGACAATACAGCCCCAGTCCTGAGCCTCCCACACACTAAGTCCTTAACTCTCTCCCAGACCTGGCACTCCAACCCTGAACCCCAGTCCTAAACCCACTCCAACACCCTAACTCCCACCGAGAGACTACTCTCCTACCCCATCCTCCTTTCTAGTGTTGCCTGTAAGCTGTGTGGTTGTGCAGCTGCTCAGGAGAGATTCAAATGCTGCCCAGCTGATTAGCAGAGTGCTAAGGATTTTTGTGTCTACTGCTGGCACACATTCATACATGCCTTGGTGCACATACATAAAAGTTATTCTGCACATGGATGGAAAAGCTTAGCAGGAACATTGCTCCTGTCCTGAGCTCCATCCCACACTCCAAACCCCTTGGCCATAGCCTGGTGTCCCTTTTTAACCCCAAACATCTCATTCCCAACTCCACCTCAGAGCCCATGCCCCCAGGTGGAGTCCTCACACTCCTCCGGTGCCTATCCACCTGTCTCAATCCACAGCCCCCTCCCACATGCGGAATGCCTAATTTTTGCCCCAGAGCCTGGGGCCCCACAAAATCTAATAGCCCTACATCCTGAGATGAGATAATCTGGCCCTGCTTGTGACTGTTCCTCTTAAATAATTTCCTCAGTTTTGTGTAGTTTCCCCTTTTGAAATTAAGTGCTACTGTGATGGGTTTCTTTGGCACTTTTCCTCCTAAAGGGTTGTTATATTTAATTACATTATGGTAGCTATTACTGAGTAGTTCAGTCATTCAGGTTCTTGACCAGATTCTATGCTTCACTTGTAACTAAATCAGGGATTGCCTCTCTCTTTGTGGGTTCCAGTACTACCTGCTCCAAGCAGCTGTCATTAATGGTCTAAAAATTTTGTCTCTGAACCCCTTCCTGAGGTGAGACATACCCAGTCAATATGAGGATAATTGAAATCTCCCATTATTACTGTGTTTTCTGCCTTTTCAGCTTCTCTATCTACTTGAGTATTTCCCTATCATCCTGGTCAGGATATATTCCAACTGCTCTACCCTTATTGTTCAAGCATGGAATTTCTATTCGTAGAGATTCTATGGCACACTTTGATAGATTTTTACTATATTTGAATCTCTGCTTTCTTTCACATATAGTGCCATTCCCCTACTGCCACAACCTACTCTGTCATTCTTATATATTTTATACCCTGTTATTACTGTGTTCCATTGATTATCCTCATTCCACCAACTTTCCGCAATGCCTATTATATCAATATTCTCATTTAACGCCAGGCACTCTTGATCACCCATCTTAGTTAGTATTTACACTTTTAGCATTTGTATATAAGCAGTTGAACATGTTGTCAATATTTAGTTGCTTGCTTATAACACAATATTCCTGTGTTATAATTCATTGGGATTCCTTTACAGATGAGTGTTCCATACTAACTCCTGCCTGTATTTTACCATCTTTCCTAGTCTATTTATTAGGATATAGAGTTTTCGTTCTTCCACAATAAAACCATCCTTCTTGAAAGCAAAGAGGCTGTCATGCTGGGGGTGCAGCCATTCAACACTGCCCCTAAAAGTGTCATCTGTGTACCTGTTTGTCCCCCTTCGGTTTTCCAGTTCAGTTACTCTGGTTGCCAAATCCCATATTGTTTCTCTGAGGCGAAGAGCTGCTTGCACTACATGAACATATATATCACCTGCCAATGATTCGGGTAATTGTACATGCTGTGTTTGTTCTGTAAACCGGCTAACCCCACTTTATTATTGGACTTCTCCTGAACTACTTTTACTTTTGCAGGGGTTTATTCATTTATTTTGGAAGGGAGAGTGTTATTGGTCTAATTTTAGTGTATTTGTTAGTTATATCTGCTTCTCATGTTCTGGCTCTGCACTCTCTCTCACATAACCCCACTCTTTGCAGCACCCTTGGTCATCTAGTAGCTGGCTTTTTAAACCTCAGTTCTCCCTGAGTTAGCCCCCACCTCTCACCAAGGAATTCTTAATGTTTTAGGCATCAAAGGATACAATCAGTCTACATCCTTGTTAGCAAGCGCTCAGCCTAGCCTCGTAGGCCTCTGGGCTCAGCACATAGTCCTGAAAATTGTGTCATCTTAAATCTTCAATCATCAGGATATGAATCATAACAAATGATCAGTTTTTAGTAGTACGTATGGAATTATTAATTTACAGATTTTTATTTTCACAACATCAAAGAGTATGATAAATATTCCTCACAAACAACTCAACTGTGTACATACTGTACACCTGTAGACACAGATACCGTGAATAAAATTAAGAATGGGTCTTTGCAGAATCCAGGCCATATGCCTCAAATCAGGAAATCAAGTTTCTTCAGGAAAGCATTTATATATGTGCTTAGCTTTAAGCATTGACGTAAGTATTTTCCTGACTATGGGATAGACTTACGTATGTGTTTAATGCTTTCCTGCTGCAGGAGATTTTTGAGGCAAGAACTCTCATTTGCTGTGTTTCTGCACAGCTGCTGGTGCATTGGATAGGGTCTTCTAGGTGCTACCCTAATACAAACCCACCAATAATAATTGTTGGTATTTAACTGATAACATTAATAGAATGAACCAAAAATGCCAACCCGAATTGGAGGCACTTATCTAAAATAGACTTTATCAAGAACCTGATAGGAGATAAATATTTTTGAAGTAGTTACTGGCTTTTCTTGGAATAAAAGCTTGAATAATTTTTATGGTTTCTATTTGAACTTTTATTTGATTTGGATATCTGAAAACATTGAAAGCTCATAGAGCTATATTTTAAATACCGCATATCCTTTATGCAGGGGTAAGTGATAGGCTAAATTTAATATACTGTAGATAATACAAGATAATACAGGAGAAAGGCACGGATGGGAGTTTGATGCAAGCATTATAAGCACAAGAAATGCAGGGAACAAAAACTGCCAATGACAAAAATGAAAAATAAAGTATGGAAATGCCAACAAGACCCAACAATGAATTGTGTCTATGGCGAAACTACATGGAATGGGAATGAACATTTATTGGATTAAAAAACTAAATCTGTATATCTAGGTGCATTTGAGCTTCCACCTGAGCACTTACGGGGGTCAGATGGGGGTAATGCTGCCTGCCCTCTTTCAGGCCTTACTCCAGGAGAGGCTAGCTTGAAAGGTTCTATAGGAAAAGCTGTTGAAGGTACACACTGACACAGCACAACCCCTTGACCACACTGCCTCTGAGAAGTTGGGAAACCCCTGTTCCAATGCCATTTCCTCATCAGGCAAAGGGGAGAATTGAACCAGGGTTTCTTATATCCCAGATGAGTGCCCCAACCAATGGCTAACAGGTTATGAGTAGGAATCTTAGCACTGAACCCCACACCTGTTGTGTGAGGAGCCAAAGCTGTTTTTGAAAGATTGGTTTCAATGCCTGACTAACTTCAGGAGAGGGTTCCCAGTTGTGGGTTGCAACCAGAGCTTCCCTGCAGCCTGGATTTAGGCTTTCAACTGTGTGAGGGGATGGGATTTATGACACACTTGCTGGTATCTCCTACTGGCTAGAGTTGGCAAATCCCTGCCTAGTGAGCTGGCGTTTATGGATCCCATTCTCAGGCACATGTCTGTCCCCATGCATTGTACAGGGAGCCTAGACGCCTAACCTGGGATTTGCAGATTCCAGTGGTTTTCAAGGGACCTAAAAGTATGGATTTGTAATACTCAGCATTGCAACATCTAAATCACTTGGATGATCCAAATTGTCCTGGCCTCCTTCAGGTACTTTTTTGGAAGGGAAGCAGTAGCCACTTTATGTTGCTGTAACATCCATCTGGAATTTGAAGTCTTCTCCTTGATTTCTGTGAATAGAAGCCAGCAGATGCCTGGCTGAATCTGGTCATCAGAATAGACAGGGAAAGAACCAACTGAGAAGAGTAATAATGGTTATTAGCAAAATAGGCATAGGAAGTTCTCAGAGATACGACTCTGAAAGAAGGAAGAAGGTGGGTTTCTGGGCTCCTGGGTCTCTTTCAGTGCAGTCTCATGTTAGCTGCCAAGTCACTTCTTTCTGACTGGAGTAATTTTTCCCTGTAACATATACATTGTCTCTTTTTCCTCTCTAAACCATCCACTTGATTTGGGTAAATGCAATGATTTCCAGTTGGCAGCTATGATCACCCCAGTGATAGGAACTGAATAAAACTTGGAACAGTTTGAGCTGCATTTAGATCACAGGTGTACATTTATAAACATTTATATAATATGCTTATCCTTTCTCTACGTAGCAATGTGTCATTTCAGCGACAGAAAATTACAACCCAGGATTCGTTTGTTTTACAGAAATTGAATATTATTTCCAATTATAGATCAATATGGAACACAAACCACAAAGTAGGGAACCACATGGCTCCCTACTATTAATCATATTCTTTTTCTTTCAGGCATTGCAAAATGTAAAACCTTACCTCTAAAAGGCTTGTGTGTCCTTAAGAAAGAATCTTGTACTATTACTATTTTACCATGTGATAAAAGGAATAATCACTGCAGTATAATAATTATCTTTTTCTAAGGCAATGCAGCCCTGACAAAGTAAGTCAAGATGTATAAATTACAACTGTCCTATGGACCCAGTGGCTTACACACATCCTCCTTTTTGAAAAGTTTTCATTTTGATTAGTAGATTTCATTTATGTTATCAAAAATACGAATCATCCTTTATTCCTTCTCCCAACAGCTGATTCTGTCTTTTTTAGAGTGAAGCAACTGCAGTTCACTGACATGCTGGAGAGAAAAAAGGAATGTAAAGAATTTCAGAAATATTGTTTCTGTGGGGAAAAATTCCATTTTTTCATATAAAATGGTGTGAAAATGTCTCATCTATCCTTTTCACTAATGATACTTAGAAAGAGGAAAGTATATCTACAATGTCAGTTACTGAAATTACATTTAGATAGGATACCACTAACATGCTTTCAGATTTCATTTCCAGTCACAAGGGGCACATCTAAACAGCAGGGCAAAAGTCAAATTAAGCTAAGCAACTTGAGCTACATCAACTGTGTGGCTTAAATTGAAATAGCTTAAATTGGCTTTTGGCACTGTCTATGCTGCAGGAAGTCGAAGGAAGAACAGTCTTTCTTCGACTTCCCGTACTTCTTGTAATATGAGGGTTACAGGAGTTGGAGTAAGAGGTCCTCCAAGTCACCATTATTTTGAAATAATGGCTTGCAGTGTAGATGTGCTCTTTGTTATTTTGGAATAATATCAGTTATTTTGAAGTAATGGTGCTGTGTAGACATAGCCTAAATGAATAAGTAAATAATACATTCATACATACTATGACTTATGAAACTGAAATAACATTTTAGAAAAATGAAGTTTTTTAACCACAAAAATAAGCATGCTTAACTCCCTAGGAGTACCTCTATGATCTGACTAAACTGACATATCCAAACTGAGAAATATACTTACATATGATAGTGAAACATGTAAAACCACCTACTCCAGCAGTATGCTTTCTACAATGATAGCCAAATAAATTTCAAGTCTTGACAAGCAGTTGAATTGAAAATGTATTTTAAAAAACAGATACAATCTAAAAACATATCTATTCAGTTGTCTTTTAATGACTGGAAAATGCCCTGTGGCATAACAATGGGGTGTTTAATGGAACAGAAAACAGAGGTAATGTTTCCCTGAGATGAATCATTCTCCAACATTTAATTATGGCCATAATGTACTTATTTTTTCAATATCAGTGTGACAGTCTGTTCAGTGAAGCAGTTAGCTAAGTAACTAGGCTTAGTTTCAGTATAAAGTTAAGGCTTCCTTCACTCAAGGTTCAAATAAAGGCTTCTACTACCTGGAGTCAAACATGAGAATAAGATGAGACACATTCATTTAGAAAACTCAAATTCCCAACACATTCTTCCATAGTTCATACTCTCCCTGTTGGTTTGTATGTCTGTACTGTCATATTGAATCAGGTGTCTGCTGCCAATTAGCACTGCTAAGGTAGAAGGAATGTTTTGAGGGGAGTGTTGACAATTCTAAATGCTAGCAGCAGCTGCTAGGCTTCTGGTTACCCAGAAGGGTTGTCACATGTGTGGTTTTCGATTGGAACACCCAATCAAAATGGGAAAGCCTGATCAACTGCGCATTGGGGCTAACGCAGGCTCTTGGAAGCAGCATATTCAGCTCCTAGGCACAGGGGCAGATGGAGGCTCCATGCACTGCCCCATCTAAGGATGGCCCCACAGCTCCCATTGGCCAGGAACTGTGGCCAATTGCAGCAGTGGGGGCAGAGCCTGCAGACATGGGCAATACATAGAACCTTCTGGCTTCTCTGCCTAGAAGCTGAACATACTGGCCAGTTCCAGGAGCTGAGCGGAACCAGGGCAGGCAGGGAGTCTGGTTAGTCCTGCTGTACTGTGAACTAGGCATCACTTGAGGTAAGTGCCACCCCAGATGGAGTCTGCACCCAAAAAAATCCCCATATTTCAACCCACTGCCCCAGGACAGAACCCCCTCTCTACCTGAACTCCCTCGCTTATATAGACACCATCACAGGACCTAACCACATAAGGCACAACATCAAGGGCTCATACAAGTGCACATCCTCTAATTTGACATGTGCCATCAAGTGCCTGCAATGCCCCTCTGTCATGTATATTGGTCAACTGGACAGTCTCTGTGACAAAGGATAAATGGACACAAATCAAACAACAGAAATGGTAACACACATAAACCTGAAGGGGAACATCTTAACCTCCCTGGTCACTCAATCGTGGATTTAAAAGTAGCCATTCTTCTTCAAAAGAACGTTACTAACCAATTACAGAGAGTATCTGCAGAACTGGAATTCATTTACAGATAGGATAACATTACCCTTGTCTTGAACAAAGATATTAACTTTTTGGTGCATTAAAAAGCCAATTTCTCTTCCCTTGAACATCTGCAATTCCACATTAAAAGCTATGTATGGGACACATCCAGCCCACTTAAATTAGCCTCATTAACACAGGTCCTACAATTGACAGGTACTTCTGTTATATATATTTCTTGGTTTCCATTATCTCTACTCCAATTCATCTGATGAAGTGAGTTTTACTCAAGAAAGCTCATGAGTCTATATATTTTGATTAGTCTCTAAGGGTACATCTACACAGCAGCGTTATTTTGGAATAACTGAAGTTATTTTGAAATAACATAGTCTGTGTCTACACTACAAGCAGTTATTTCAACATAATGTTGAAATAATGTTGAGCTGGAGGACTCTGATGCCTGTAACCCTCATTTTATGAGGAGTATGGGAAGTTAGAGAAAGAGTGCTCTTTCTTGGACTTCCTGCTTGTAGACAGCGCCAAATGCCAAAATAAGCTATTTCAATTGAAGCTACACAACTGACGTTGCTCAAGTTGCATAGCTTATTTTGGCTTTGGCCCTGCTGTGTAGGGATATGTCTACACTGCAAGCTTAATTAGGAAAAAGCTATCCCGGAAGATATCTTCCGGAATAACTTATTTTGAAATAGGGCGTCCACACTTCAGGAAAGCCTCAAAATTAGTCTGAGGCAGGCTCCCCTAATGTGGATGCGATATCTCAATTTAGAGTCCCAGGAAGAACTGGGGAGGAATAACTTAGAATGGTCCTGGTGAGGAGCTATTTTGACTTAGCAGTAGTGGAGCATCCACACACACCCTCTTCCAAAAGAGCTTTTTCAGAAGAGGCATTATTCCTCATGGAATGAGGTTTACCAATGTCGAAAAAAGCCCTCCATTATTTCGATTTTCTTTCAAAAAAACACAATTGTTGTGTGGACGCTAGTATTGTTTTTCCGGAATAACTGCTGTTATTCCAGAATAACAGTGCAGTGAAGATGCACCCTGGTTGTGCCCTAAGGTGACACAGGACCACTAGTTGTTTTTAAGCATAGCAATGTACATTACATGTATATGAAGCTTTGTTTTAACAGGGCCTGTCAAATAGAAAACTCAATATGAGGCCAGTAAACCTTAATCAGATATTAGCCAGATATCAGGCATTTTAGTTGTATATAATATGTCTAATGGTTTATCAGCTGATTCCAAATCACTAAATATATAACTTTTACCTTGGAATTCTAATTCAGATTTCACATGGTGTTTTTGTGCAGAAGAAACTGACCTGCCCCCCTGCTTGTGTCTAGGGAAGCTAACATCAAACTATCCTGCTCAATAAAGTTCAGGACTTTCTTTCTTGCAAAAATTCTTTATTATTCAAGTACAAACAGAAAATTTTGATTCTCTTTCCTCACAGGTTTGGTTAGCCATACTAGTTGTTATATACCGTCTGCTACTGTCACATACAAAGGATTAGCTTCAGCATTCAATCTAATACTTCTGAGAATCATTTTTCAAATCAGCTGTGGTGCTCTTCACTCTGTATTCCTCCAAATAGCTCTAGAATATCAAGTCCTAGTTTGACCTCCTGGCTATTCCACCCACATTATTTAAATCTCTATTAATCAGCTACATGTATTTCTAAGGGGCACTACGCCCCTCAAGTGGTTCTTAAAATTGGTAGTGTGTAGAGAATGTGTGAACTCGTAAACAACTGCCCTTAGTACCCCAGTTTTTAAAACCCAAAGGTCAGAGTTTGTTATTGCCATTCTATCTGAGAATGCATAACGTCACTTACAGTAGAGATTTGAGAAGAACATTAAATATGTGAGCATCAAAACTTGCATGCATCCTCTTGCAGAGTCTGCTTGTAACACTGGTCAACTGCCTTACCAGAATATGGATTTCCAGTACCCATGTATGAAATCTGATCTCAAAACATGTAGCAGTATGATGGTTGCCAATTTCTTTATTTGATTTTGTGGACACATGCAAACAACCTGAGTAAATTGAGTGTTGTTTAGTTGGGCTCCTTTATCTCCTGCGTGAAAGATACCTACATGGAAAAGATACCAAATTCAACTCTGATAATAAATTGACTTCAGCATCAGGAACAACTATAACTCATTATATTTGCCTTGTTCTTTGTTGGACAAATTTGGCCTCCTCCCTTCAGTAGGATTTAACAGGTGTAAGTGTGAACAGAATTTAGCCCTATGATGTGACCTAGCAGACAGAAAGGAAGCTTTTGTTCTTTAACTTTAGAACATGATTCTATTGTTTATCTGGCCACTTTTATGTTCATGGAATCAATTCTGATTTAGAGTGCATTCATATTCCTGTTCTCTCCCAAAGACTACAAAAGTACTTTAGCATGCATATTCAGGTAATGATGCATTTCTAGTATAATAAGCTTGAAGCAATATAAAAATATATACTGAGCTAAATATTTTGATCACACAAAGAGAATAACATTTTGCTGTTCTTTATCACTGCTTATTTTTTCATTAGCTTTGACTCCACATGCCAACAGGAATTTCGTTAATAAGATCAAATATGCTGTCTTAATTATTCTCCTATGCTGCTAGTTACAAAAGATAATGAATAAACATTTACTTCTAAAAGCTAAAAATGTACATTTTAATGAATGTCTAATGCATCTCACAAAGCCCAATAGCTAATAAAAGCTGAGGATTACCAGCAAGCTAGTGGCAGGCTTTGGGGCCTTCTATTGAGTCAGAAAGTGGGCTAGTTTAAATGCATCATAATATCATAGGTAAACATCATAAATAACAGACTGTGCACATTTTATTTGAGAACATAGACAGACTACATCACTTTGCTTCTAACACTTCTGATACTGTGTGGCTTATTCTTCCTTATTTTGTTTTGTTCAGTGATTTTAATTACATCATGATTCCCTTTGGTCTGAGTTAAAACTCAAACTGAAATCAGACTTTGGTTTATGCTGCAAGAACAGGTAGGCTGAGAATTTTGGCTAAGCAGCTGCCATTTTTCAACCTCTCCTACTGGTCTTTAGCAGTAATAGATCAAAATTTAAGCATAAAACAAAGAATTACAGGATGACATCCTGGGTCCCATTGAAGTCAATGGGAGAACTCCCTTCAGAGGGACCAGGATCCATCCTGAAAGTTTAAAAATTTTAGGCAGTCCATTCTGACACTCCACAAAATGGTCTGATTTTCAGACTTCAGTTTCTGAAAAACAAGCCCCATTAATGTATATCAGGTTTCACACCTTAAAAGTGATGAGTTAATTGCTACTCACTTTTGAAAATGTGGCTCAGATCTTTATGTTAATGCTATGCCATATTATTCCCATTGAAATTCCCTGTGGGGAGTTATCACCAGAGGATGGTGAAGGAGAGGTCAGGAAGTAGAGATAAATACTGCAAAATATAATCAACTAAGATAAAATTTTAAAACACAATGTCATATTTCTAACCATTAAAATTCAGAGGGGCAAAAATCTAATATTTGTATTGCTGCTCATTCAGAATTTAGCCTAGAGACTCCTCTCTCTCTTTTTGGCAATTAATAAGAGGAGTTAATCATAACAACCCAACCATACATAAAGCAGTGGAGGTTTTGTGGCCTATTCAAGTGTTCCTAATGGTGCAAAGACATCTCTCTGCTCCACTTTGATTAAAAAAGATCTGAAAGTTAATAACCAAGGACAAACTTCTCGCCTTTTTTTGCTGTCTAACTATGTCTACACTGAGAGATAAGATTGAATTAATTAAGGTTGATTTTTTAGCACCTGATTTGTAAAGTTGCTGGTACATATTCCCACTGTGCTCAAGAATTTGGCATTGTTCAAAATAGTGCATCTCCAGTGAAGTGGCTACCATTGACTTTGAGAGTGGTGCACTGTGCATAACTATCCCACAATTCCTGTGCCCCTTTGTATTCTGGGTTTTTTCCCAGTGCATGCTGAGACCAAAACCATACAGTGGGTGGTTCTGGGTACATGTCATCAGCATCCCATAATGCAGTGGTCTTGTCCTTCTGCCTCCACCCCACTTGAAAGCAATAGCAAGCAGTCTTTTTATGCCCTTGTTTCCCCCTAGTTATCTGCACAGATGCCATAAGCAGCATAAGTATGGAACCCATCATGGAACCCGTTCAGCATCAAAATGTTATGGCAGTCATATTAACCATGGTGTGCCTTATGCTGCAGTATATGCAGAGCATATTCAGGGTTTGCCAGAATGAGGAAGATCCTTAGGAGGCTGCCGCAGTGTATGCATACCTCACCCCTTAAGGGATGGTATACAAGGGTGTAGATTCCACCTAGTCAGCCATTGAATTGTTGGCAATCTCCTTCTCCGTCTAGAAGCACCAACCCTTTGTCCAGGGTTGTACTGCCTAAAGGCTAAAGTCAATGAGGAACAGCCCACTAACTCAGGGCAGCCTGCCCTAGCAGCCAAAGTCACTAGAAGTTGTTGGCCCTTTAACGCAAGGCAGCATGACTTAGTAGCCAAAGTCCATAGTGGTCAGCCCTTTGTCTTGAGGCAATATGGCCTAACGGCCAGTGTCTACAGTTAGCTCTTATCCCAGGGTCATACAGCCTGTCAGCTAGAGTCAATGGAGTTTGGAAGCAACCGCCTCGTAGGGGGACCAGGTCCCACCCTACTCCACTGGGTCCTAATCGAGGGCTCTGTGAGCGGCAGAGCAGTTTCTGACCCTTTCCAGGCTGCTCCTGCATCCTCCCTGAGTCACCTTCCACCGGTGCCGGTGGATCGGTGTCCCATGTGGTCACTGGGTCCTCTGCTTCCCTGGTAGCCACTTCTCACTGGAGCTCCTCTGGCACTGTGTACCAGCAGTCTTCTGGAGCTCTGGTTCCCGCTGTCAGGGTTGCTGGCTGGTGGAGCCCTGGAGGTTCTCCTCCTTCTGCGGACAGCCCAGACTGAGCTGCAATCTTGTCTTTTATGCTGCCCCAGCATTTGGTGCATGTCCCATCTGGTTGAAGGGACAGGACTTCCTCTGCCCACAGAGTTTTAACCCTACCTGCTTCAGTGCAGGGTATGCACACCCCATCACAGAGGCCATGAACATACTGTTTTGTGTTCCTCTGGACGCAGTGGAATGCTGGTTTTGGTGCCATGAGACAAGCACAGACTGGCGGAACCATATAGTAATGCAGTTGTGGGACGATCAGCAGTGGCTGTAAAGCTTTTGCATGCATAATGAAACTTTCATGGAAGTTTGCCACTTGCTTTCCCATGCCCTGAAGTGCAAGAAAACCAGAATGAGACCTGCTCTGACAATGGAGATATGAGTAGCAATTGCCTTGTGGACGCTTACAATGCCAGACTGTTGGGAATCAGTTCAGAGTTGGGAAATCGACAGCAGGAGCTGTTGTGATCCAAGTAGCCAAGGCAATCAATACCCTTCTGCTACGGAGAGTAATGACCCTGGGAAATGTGCAGGACATAGTGGAGGGCTTTGCCATGATGGGGTTCTCTAATTATGGTTGGGCAACAGATGGAACGCACATATCTATCTTGGCACCCGACCATCTTGCCAACAAGTATACGAACTTCTTTATGGAGCTGCAGGCACTGGTGGATCTCAAGGGCCATCTTACTGACATCAGCATGGGGGATGGTTGGGAAAGGTGCATGATGCAAGCATCTTTAGGAACTCCTGCTTGTTTGAGAAACAGCAAGCTGGAATTTTCTTCCCCGACCAGAAAATTGCCATCAGAGGCATTGAAATGCCAATAGTGAACCTTGGAGACCCTTGCTCCAGCCTACCCCTTGCTCCCTTGGCTCGTGAAGCTGCACAAGGGCTGCCTGGACCAAGGTAAAGAGAAGTTCAACTACAGGCTGAGCAAGTGCAGAATGGAGGTGGAATGTGCTTTTGGGTGTTTAAAGGGAAGGTTTCACTGTCTACTGACTAGGAGAGAACTCAGTAAAAGCAACATTTCCATTGTTGTGGCAGCCTGTTGTGTGCTCCATAATATTTGTGAGACTAAGGCGGGGGGAAGAGTTATACGGCAGATTGTGGCGGTGGGGATGAGGGTGGAGGGTCGAGGCACAGTGCCTAACTAGAGTTTTCAGCAGCCAGACACCAGGGCTATAAGGCAAGCACAGCAAAAGAGCTTTATGAATGGCCAGACAGCGATTTGAGAGTCATGCATGCTGCTCTCAACAAGGTGCCCCTGCATTGAGTGTGCTTGGCTATAAACCTCTCTCCCCCTTCAACACAAACAGTACAGAGACTATTGTTCAGAAATCATGTGTTTTTATTTAGGGAACACAAATGAGACAGAAAAGGAGTTCAGGACAGGAGCTTTCAGGGGGTTGATCACAGGATTGAAAAGGCCACCTTTTGCTCTGGGATGCATTCCTGGTGGTTGAGTGTGAGGCTGCCCTGGACTTCTCTCCTCCCCCTATGTTCTAGTGCCCCTACTGAGGCTGAAATGGGGGGAAAAATAAACTAATCCAGCATAAGTGGAAGTGATGACAAATAAAGCTAAAGAAAGTAATCTAAGAATTCTAGAATTTCCTCATAAAATGGGGTCTTGGATTGCAGAAGGACCTAGACAGCTAAAGATGAATAACTATAGCAGGGGAACGTTGCCAATTTATTGTTTCAAAGTTAGTCACAGCATTTGTCATTGGTTTGGGAGAACTGCATTCATTACTGGATACTTCTTACTAAAGCTATTCAGCTATTTGTGATTAAAACATGTTAGGCCAGATGCACCAAAGACAGTGCAGGCTACAGAAGACCAATACAAAGGTGCCTTGCACTCAGCGAGATTCATTATTATGAGGTTGCCCATGACGCCTTCCCTTTAGGTTGAGGGGAAATCTTTGAATTCTGCTGAGGGCTTCACAGACGTCTGTGGGAGACACTGGATGATGATGATGATGAACATTTTCCCTAATGTGAACCAGTGCATTCCCCTGCTGCCCTGGTCATGCCAATTTCTCAGCCATTACCACACACTCTTTGGACTGCGCTGAACACTAAGTATGTAGGAAGGATGATTGTGTCTTGCTGTACCCTCCTTCTTGGCAGACTTGCTGAGCCTAGAGACCTGTGCTAAGGCTTATGTTGGCAGAAGCCAGTAAGTGGCTGGAGTGAGTATCAGCTTTTCTTTGTACAGAGTGTGTAAAAAAAAAATTAAGTACAGAATATTTTTAATTCACAGACTATGCTAATCATTTATTATTACAAATATAATACATGGCAATGGTAAAAAAGATGCAGAAAAGTGTTAATTAATGTATTTTCTTTTAAATAAGAAAATCTATTATCATAATATGAGAATAAGGCATCCAAAAGCTGGTAGCTGAAACCTTTTCATTGATAAAGAACAATATTAATACATTAATGCTTTTATATTAAAATATCAAAACAACTTACTACTTTGGCAATTTCTACAGTGTGCTATAAATCTTAGTATACACAGAACCAAGGAATGGTGGCATAGAGGATTTACAGCATCTCTTAACTTCAAGATGTCTTTTCACACAACACAAGCATTTAATGAAAGTGTTCAGTGAAGCTTATTGACATTTACTTTTCCCTTTACCACACATTTATTAATCTTGAATATCACATTCACATTAACATCAAACACACATAAAATATGAAATAGCTGGAGAGAACAGAAGACATATTTTAGTGCTTTGATGTTGATGCCAAAGTTTTATTTAAGATATTTATATGTCGCCTAAAAAGGATAATAAATTTCACTGAAGGCTCACTATATTACCAGAGTTCTATCAACAAACTCCACAGGGTAGGCTCAAAGTGCCAAAAGGGAAAAACAGAAATACTCTTGAATAATCAATCTTCGAAAGCAGTGAATGTTTTTTAAAAAACACATTTAAACTACCATAATTTCAAATTTGATTTGTGAAAAATGAAATGGTGCATATGCTAGAGTTTTAAGTTAGACACAAGAATGGGTTTTTTAAAATTTTCTGACAGAGAGATCATTTGCTTCATGAGCATAACAATGAAAGAGTATTGTGTACCATGTATTTTGTGTGTAGAATGGTTTCATAGAACAATGATAAGGTTGGGTTGTGGCCTGACACAAGCAAAGACAACTCCCTTGAATTAATTGTTTGCCAGTTTCTACCTACTGTTAGCTAGTTAAAAATAAGTCCATCCATGTATCGGCAATAAGCACATGATGTAACTGAGCAAGACAGAAACATAAATTCTCCCCTGCTGTAACTCTACTGACTGAACAGAGATGAATTCTATTGACTGGCCTTAGAGAGATGAGCAAACTGGTTCAGATTAAATCAGAGTTGACCATAGCCATCACAAAGCTAACCTCAAAGGAACATTTTATAAGGAACTAAATTATCTGATTAACCTTTAGGTTTAAATTCTCATAATTTATTTTCAGAAATTTCAGTTTTCTGTGTTGTGAATGAACTTTTGTACACGTCAGACTCAGACCAATGGCTTCCATTGTCAAGGCCTTGATTATCTTTCAAGAATAGAAAAGACAGAACTTGTCTTAATAATATTTCATGTAAGAAGAAGAGAGCTATGTGGACATTTTGAACCAATACCACCATAGGAGAAATGTATGTAATGGTTCACTGGTATTCAAAGCACTTGCAAATCCAGCTTGACTTAACTGACTTGTCCTGCTAAGACATTCAGACCACCTATTTCTCAGCACCGTGAAATCTTGCAGAAGGAACAATATTTTCAATTCAAATTGTCTGTTAAACTCTTTCCATGGGTTCCTAAATTCAGACAATCCCTGTGTAGGAGCAGAGCATTCTTAACACAGAAGTCAGTGGAAGCTACTGGATGCTCAACACTTTGAAAGTCAAGGCACTTATCGAGTCGCCCATGACTCCAATCCTCTCAGGCCTCATAACTAGCATCAGGAATGAGAGTCCTAATAATAAAAATCAATTACATAATGCATGGTGGGCTCAGGGACACATGATGAGGGAAAGTACAGATGCTGAATGGGGATAAAATGCCAGTATATAGGAAATGGCAGGTGCAGTACTTTCCAGTCCAACACAAAATGATAGATCTAGTCCATGTAGTCCCTTGGGCCTGGCCTCCCTTTTCTCTACCAATCATTTATACAACAACCTAGCTTCATGTGTCTGAAAGGGCACTGTGTGCTGGTTGAGAATAAAAAATAAAAAGTGAACAAAAATTGGGTAGCTGATGTGATGTCTTCAAAGCTCTCTATGTTTCAGTAACTTACTTACCATCTGACAGTATGGTTTCAGTTCTGTCTCCCAGCTCTGGGACATGGCCCTCCTTTTAGAAAATACTGTAACTGCAGTCTTCAAGGCACATTTTTAAAAAATTACAAAACAAACTGAACAAATGCCATCTGCTGTTTATATAGGGCATTTCACCTTTGCCCTTAACATGATCCTCAGGTCACTGGGCATCAGACTGGTCCCTAGACACAACTTAGGACAGTCTTAGATCTGCTCTGAATTACAATGGCTGCAATAGTGCCCAGGAGGCCAATTTTGTCGTTGAAATGCAGTAGCAAATTGGCTGTGCCCTTTTTCCATTGGTCATGCACTGGCTGCATCTCATCAGTGGATTCTCTACAAGTAGCTAGATCAGTGAGCTTAAAAGGTGCTTTGAGCCTTCTGAGCAGTGCAACACAGCCTTAACAGAGCTAGGATCTGGCCCAGTGTTACTTCATATAAAGCCTCAAATATTTTTATCTTGCAAAGATTTGTAGCCTCTCACTTGGAGCCCAACTGAAATCAAGGGGAGTTTTCACTTCACTGACACCAGGACCAAGCATTCAGTTATTTAGATACAGTCAGTCACTGCAGCAATGCCCCCTTTTTGTTGTTTCAATAGGACTCACTTTGCACAACAGAACAATCCACACTGGATTTGCATGGCTTCAACACCAGTGCTTTCAGGCATTTGGTTAGTATTCTGTGCACATATTCCAAAAATGCTGGTGCAAATATTAAAAAATCCCTGTTCATCTGTGCATTATAGCACATTTTATATTCCACAATGCAGATAATAATTTTCTCAAGTACCATCTCATCTCTTTGTTTTAAATGTCAGTGAGTTCCATACTCAAATACTACTTCTGTCTACTTAAAGCTGGATCAGCTCTTGTGTTTAGAAACAGATAATATGCTTAACTGCATTAAAAAAGGATTAGCATCCCTGTAAATTGCCCTGTATGGGAATGACTCAGTAGATAAAGTTCATAAAAACATTATTTAAACTTACACAAACAATATTTTATGAGGTTCTACATTTGATTTAACACCATCTAAATGAAAATGAATCAAGATGTTACCTTCATCTTATTTTCAGATGTACCTGAAGATATTACACATTCATTACCTTTCTTTCAACAGCTTTAGAAACAGTTGTTAGAAATACATATAATCTCTTTTAAATGGCTACTCCTTAAGGCTGATGTGCTAAACTAAAAGATTTTCTAATTTATAGATTTAGTTAGCAAATGTAGTTAGTAGCACTCTCATAAAATTAAGTCATATATCCCTAATTTCAACTTCTGCCATATGAGATTATATTAAAATATCATTTACATATTAATATACAAAATATGAAAAGGAGATGTAAAATTTACTTTGAAATTGTCTGAACATACTGGATTTATTTTAGGAAAAAAATAATGTAATCAGCACAGTTTAAAATGTTGCTTTTGCCACATAAAGTCTCTTATATTGTGGGTCCTATTTATCTAAAGACGTGTCTACACTTGCCATGCCGGAGGTCGGCGTTTTAGTGTTCGATGTAGTGATTTCGATTTAGACCCGCAAATTGAATACTGAGGGCAGCTCCAGCTAGCATTTGCTCCCGTCAGCCTCTCCCTGTGTGGACATTGCCAAGCTCAGCTTAAAGTAAGCTAACTCTAGCTACATAGAATATGTAGCTGGAGTTGCATACCTTAAGCTAGTGTAGACCTGGCCTAAGTGACCACTTCTCTTCTTTCATCCTTTCAGGGCAGTAGAGATCATATGAAACATACAAGATAAAACTCTGGTCATTTAAATGTCTGGGGATTGGTGGTAAGATGTCCACATTGAAATAACCTCTACTTTGGAACTCACTTCCCTTGTTGATGCAACAGAAATCAAGTTTACTAACCTTGAAGGAATGTTATGATGCCTTTGGAGAAGAAGTAGTGCAGGCTCTGGAGGGGATAAGTGGTCTTTGTAGATATGTAATAACAGCTAGCCCTCAAACTTGCATTACGATCACTATGTTTGGGTGGGGCCCCATTCAGT
This sequence comes from Pelochelys cantorii, assembly GCA_032595735.1. Taxonomy (NCBI): domain Eukaryota; kingdom Metazoa; phylum Chordata; order Testudines; family Trionychidae; genus Pelochelys; species Pelochelys cantorii. Next base: position 304,564,013 of record CM064326.1, on the reverse strand, counting down.
GGGGCTCTGCATGGACACAGGGGTTCAACTCATACATAAGACAATACTTTGGAACACAGGACACACAGAACAACTAATGCAACTAATGTGGTTTATTTTTGTATGTTCCCATATAAGTGTAACATGGTGAACCATATATAAATAAATTAAATGGATTGCTACATTCTACTAAATTGCTTTTTTTGCATGAAACATTGCAACCTCATGAATGCCAACTCTTCTTCAAGAAAACAGACCATGTTAAACCTCAAAATGTATTTGTTTCAAAGGTGAACATCAAGGTTTGTTTATCAGTCTGAAGCCTTCAAAGTTTATCAAAAAAAGGAGACAAACCCTGAAGCAAACATGAAGCTCTATCTCCTGGCAGCCAAAATCTTCAGTCTAGTCTTTTGTGTAGTAGCAAACATGCAAAACTAGACTCCTCCTAATGAGGAAAGAAAAGATAATATAGTAGTTCTAAAAGAAGATGTAGAATGATAATCTAAGTCTCCTCTCTGTGAGAGAAGCAAACTAAGGAAAATGAGGGGACTCAAAACAGAGAAATACAAAGAAAATACTTTTTGCTACATTTTAATTTTACTTTCTATAGTATTTCTTGTAACAACCTGAAGGCTTTAATGACTATAAAGGAGTATCTTAGAGGGGTAAATCCTCCATTGCCCTACAACTTGAAGGACCCTTTTGTCAAAAGTCACCTTGGTCAAAGATCAAACACCCATTGTAAAGTAACAAGAGAGAGTTTGGATGGAAGCATTACATAGGTCTTTTATTGAAACTTACCATGAAAGGCCCAGTATGTATCCAATTACCTCTTGGAGTGAACTCTGATATATGAAGTCAATTGACAACCCTTACCTTAATGTGCTGCTTTAATGTACAAAACCATTTACTTGGCAACTGAAGCTTTGGAAGCAGGTGAAAAAAATCTTTTTAAAGAATCTAAAAAGAACAAAGAGTCTATCCAACTGAGAAGAGACTCTTTCAAAAAAATGTTAGAACTCTCTTGACATCTAGTGTTGAAGAGACTTTGCTTTTAGATTTGGTAGTTTAGGGCCAAAGGATGGAAGTGCAATTGCTTTGTGTCAGAGAAAGTTAATATTAAGAAACTATCCTGTCTTTGTGGCACTGAAGCAAGAAGTACCCACACTGACAGAACTTGTAGCTCACAAGTTCTCCTCATAGAAGATATCACCACCCAAAAAGATAAGTTTTGATGGACACAGAGAAAAGAGAGAGAGAGAGTACTGTAAAACTGGATGTATAAACGATGCTTCCTTAAAATCTTAAAGTCAAAGACAACTATGAAGTGATGGCAGGGGTGCGAATAACAAGACTTTTTGCAATAAGCATTAATTAATTTTCAGTCACTACAGGTATTGTAAATTGTTACTCTGTTGTTTCTTTTGTTTATTTATAAATTTATTTGTTGCTAAATAAGAAAGCATTTGTAAACCTATCAAGATGGCCATAGAGAACATTAAAAGTTATACAATGAACTCCAGTGCCACAGCCAGCATGTAGTTACTGCATGCTGACTTTCTGACTACTAGAATCTAGTAACAAATAAACATACAAATAACATAAACAAAAGGAACAACTGAATAACTGTTCAACAACTTACAATCACTGCAGCGAATCTAGGCAGAAGGTCAACATGCAGTAACTAAGCACTGCTTTCTCCTGCATTGTCAAAATAAGAACATGCCTCAGAAAAAAAATATGCACAATCTGATAAAGTTTATTCTTGGTTTAGAGATAACATTGTTCCCACACTTACAATGGGGAATTTGTGTAATATTTCCAGAACTGGAATGAACTGTTAAAGTGCGCCCACTCTATGTTGCTTGGTTCAGAGCTAGTAATTTTGCAGCATGGAGTGGTTTCTGGAGATCAGAACCCATGGTTTTGATTTTCAGAGATCCTGGACATCTGGAGCTTCCTTTGAGGTCATCAGTATTGGAAAATCAAGTCAAAGATGTCTCAAGTTGAGGACTCTAAAATGGAGAAATCCAAAATTAGAGGCCACTTTTTCCAACATTTTGGCCTACATGTCCCGAAAGAGTTAAGTAAAAAAATTTCTGCTCTGGAAGCACTTACAAAATCTGAACCCTGAGGTCAGTTGGATTTGAAGATAAATGAAGACTCTTTTATATGGCATAGTGGATATTGGGCATGATGAGAAATAGCAAAAGGGAGCGAGAGAGAAGGAATATGGCTGTGGATAGAGTAGCAAGAGTTGTAATTCTGATTATTTCAGATGCCTGGGACAGAGCATTTTGCCTTACCTTTATTGAGGAGGGATCACAGATTGGTTTCATACTTCTGATTTATACTGATCCATTTTTGTTTTGGGACATGTGCATTTGTTATGCAGCTACTACTGAGATTCAGGAGAGACCGTGGATGAAGTCAGAAGATTTGGATTAGAACTGAATGTGAGACAGTAATTTTTGCTCGGACATGTTTAATGGGACAATTAAATTGTGCTATTAATAGCTATTGCTTTGCTTTGCTTTTTTGCTAGTGTTTCTTCAATTACTTAATTTGCTTCATTGGTTCTAAGGGACGATATGTGGTAAATCACTTGATGCTGGGCACTGGGTATTAAGGCTACTGCTGAAACACCATCATTAATTCTATATTTGTTATCTGCAACATTACACGTTAATGCTACATAACACTATGTAATCAGGTGTAAACTGCTCTCTCATTGGAAGTGTGCTCCCTTATAAAATCTAAAAGAAGAGCTTTAATTTTTACAACACTCAAACTGATTTATCTCCTTATGGAGAGGATATTTAAATACTTCATATGATTTCATCAGATTTTTTTAACTGTGTGTCCATCTATTGCTTTGGGAGCATATTCAATTAACACAAATCACAACTGAAATTAGAGTAACAACAAAAAAAATCGGCTCACAAAAACTTAAACTGATGCAAAATCCTCAAACTCCATTTTTTCCACTGCTCAGTCCCTCTGGCCACCATTTCACTCCACCTCAGGAAAATGCCTCAGGAAATAGAGAGCAGAAATAAGAAAAAAAAGACAAGCCTTTTTGGGGGCTGAAGGTTTACAATTCTGAGCTTTGCCACATGAAAATGTGAAGCAAATTCCAGAATCAAGCATGCATGGGAGAGAACTTTGCAGGCACAAAAGGAAATGCCATTTGTTTTCAAGGAGAGTCTGGAAACTGACTACTCTTTGAAAATCTTTCAAGGCTCTGTTCTCAGGCCTCTATTGTTTAAACCAGGAGGGCATCATTTGGAGTCCCTTAGTTGAGCTTCGCTGATTAAGCAGCACATGCGGTGTGAAGCAATCTGTGATGTAACCAGGACCCAAACCATTTAGGGCTGTGAATATTAGGTTAAAAACAACAACTTAGAAGTCAGTCCAGACTACTGAACAACATTGCAATGTGTCATCAGGGAGAAAGTCTCCTAAATTAAAAGGCAGCTGTATTCTACACCAGCTGAAGTCTCCACATGCATTGTAGATATAGCCTCATGTGCGGCACATAACAACAATCCAATCTGGAGATGGCAAAGGCATAAATAACAGTAGCAAGGTTTGTATCTGAAAGGAACAATTGCAGCCTCTTTGTCAAGTGTAGATTAAAAAAAACAAACAAACTCTCAGCCACCTCTGTTATCAGGATTCTAGCCATTCAACAGCAGCCAAATTCCATTAGACTGTGAACTAGCATGACACAAGGCAGGTCACTCAGGAAAACTGCTGTAACATTTGCTATTTCCTCAACTTGCTTCCCCCAGCATACTAGCAGTGCCTCTGTTGTAGTTGAAGTTCAGCCATCCAGCTCTGAGCCAGATGCCCAGGGTCTAGCCAAATTGGGTAAATTAAACAACTGCGCTTTTGGAGTGTGATGAAGTGGAGACTTAGAGCCAAAAACTCACCTACAGATGGGGAACATGCAGCAAAACTTGGAGACTAGGGGAGAGAAAACAATCTAAATCTCCTGTCTGTAGGCCCCTAATCCTGGCATCACTCTATGAAGAGCTACTTCCAGGCCATAAACAGCAATCCCTGGGCTGTTGATAACTCATTAATGGCCTAACATGTTACATGAGCAGAAATGTTGGCATTGTGGCCACATCCTCTGTACCTCTTCTCTTACATGACCACCTCATCTCCAAGTATATTTGCCAGGGTTTGAAATCAGGTTAGTTCAACCTTATCACCAATGATGTCAAAGATCCAACAGAATCAACCTAATCACATGATCTAGACTGCCAGAAGACGATAACTGAAATATAAGATCTGCACATTCTCCATTCCATACCCCAGGCTAAGACCAAGTTACCTGGCTGAGAACTCCAGATAATGGCAGAGCTGCTTCACAATCACTATCTCACCAAACTTTTCTATATAAAAGGGGGACAGGGCAGTTTCATGCTATCAATGATAATGTGCATGTCAGGTTAAGGTTTCTTGAGAATAGACCTTAGAATCACGTTCATAAGAGCTGGTGGCACCCTGCCCTCACTAATGAAAGTTTAGGTTGGACCACCCTGTCCTGCACGCTCAGGACCTGACTGGTCCTCGATGAAGGATTTTTCCAGACCAGCGGAGGTCATTTCAGGCCCCCTGCTGCCGCTGCCCCTGCTGCTCCCCAACCAGGTTTCCTGGTTCCCCCCACAGCCCATCTGAGCCATGCACCAGCTCCTGGTGCTCCCCCTCCCTGAAAGCCCGGCTAAGTCACACACTGGCTCCTATAGCACAGCTGAGCCATGTACCGGCTCCCACCTCTCCACCCGCAGCCCAGATGAGCTGTGTGCCAGCTACTGGCTCTCCCCATCACAGCCCAAGTGAGCCATGTTCTGGGTCCCGGAACCCCACCGCCAGTGCTGGGACTCTCTGATTCTAGAACATTCTTGGTCATGCCAGACCACGGATGTTGCTGGACCAGAGAATCCTGGATTTTAGAGGTGCAACCTGTATTAAGAATTTCCACCAAAAATAGAATTTCTACCTAACATTTCCACTTTTGATTTTAGAGACATAATGTAGAAAGGTTGAAACAGAAGCTTTCATACTGCCCCCAACAAAAATACTGTTTATTGCATAATATTTAAAGAGTTTTATAGATGCTCTTGAGTTTATATTCCTGTGCTTCCCCACCCTAAATGGAAGGACTAGTAAGAAATAACCAGGATATTTCAATTGTTTTCTTTCTGTCCATGAAAAGGATGGTATAATGATCAATATTGATCAATGTGACTGATTCTGTGACTGATATAATTTGATTTTTGCTAAGAGAGCAGCTAGAAGGAGAACACTGTTGCTCTCTCACAGTAACCTAATAAAAATAAAAATAGATTATTACTACATTTTTTCCAAGGGTTAGTGATTCTGCTATTGAATCAAATGAGCTGAGCCACCAATACAAAAAAATCTGTGTTGAAATGCACTCCTGCTGATAATGACAATGCCACTTAGCACTTTGCATCTTCAAAACACTTTTCAACCATTAATAAGTGATCAAATAGATATACGTATGCACATGTTATTAGTATTTTCCTTTTACAGATGGTGAAACCTAACTAGCAACCTTATGTCAGGAAATTCCAAAGGTTACACAGGGCACCAAGGAGTCAGAACCAGTGTTAGAATTCAGAAGTTCTTGACTTCCTGCTCTGGCTCAAATCACTAAATTATGGCTTTCTTTTCTTGGCAAACCTAGTGGAGCAGCCACTTGTGCCTTTACAGTGCTAGTCTCCATTTATGAATCTGTTTCCTTCAGGTGCAGACTGTTTCTGCTGATAGTTCTTGTATAAGGGCAGCAATGACTGAAAACAACCCAAGTGTGCAATCCACTTTGCACTTGTTTCAAAGACGTGTATACCACTTTTCTTCGTAATTTTAGTTTATTTATTATACCTAGTTCTCCACTGAGATTCAGTTCAAAACAGACAAAAACAACTGAACACAAAATATTAAGTATTATTGTTTTAGATTCTGACCAGCATCTAGAGTCTTCTGCAACAGGTGCCTAAAATCTATAAAAAGAGATACAAATATTACTCTGATCAGTTATGTCAGGTGAACACTGATTTAAAAACATATTCTTTCAGTACAGTCAAGACTGGTTTGGTCACTTCAGAGTCACCGTAATTTCCTTTTATGATAGGCTTATGAATGGCTATTAACCAGGATGGGCAGGAATGGTGTCCCTAGCCTTTGTTTGTCTGAAGCTAGGAATAGGTGATAGCAAGTGGATCACATGATGATTACCCATTCTGTTCATTCCCTCTGAAGTACCGGGCATTGGTCACTGTTGCAAGAGAGGATATTGGGCTAGATGATCCTTTGGTCTGACCCAGTATGGCCATTCTTATGTTATGTTCTTATTTAACACACACCAAGGGACCCAACTAAGTTCAGCTTAAAGGACCATTAGAGCATAGCAGTGAACCAGGGGTACAGTTTTCAAGCTTCTTGACATAATATCTTCCCACTGAGAGTGTATAAGTAGGGTGTGACATAGGCAGATCACATTCCAGCTCAAGCCAAGGCCCCAAGTCTCACTATACACTCACAAATACAGTTTTGCTTACCAGTGTTGTCTTATCAAAATAAATATTAGATGTTAAGAATGTGTTTAGTGTTTTTTAAATGCTTATAGGATGTGTTGTTGCATGTGTTGTTCTCTCTCTACTACACCACATGTTATAAAGTAATAGCAAGTATTTGCATTCTAAGTCTCAGTAACTAAGTATCTCATCAAAGAGGGAAAAAGCTTTATGAAATGCAAATGACAGTCTCTAACAAGAATATAATTAAATCCCATCCATTAAACACAAATGACCTGCAATGCAAGATCAAACATCAAAGACTTTATTAAAAGCAGTACTTCCCACTGCCTCACTCTCATGAAGAAAGGACCTGTATGGGAACTGTTGCTGTCAGCTTGCTTTCTGTGAAAAGAAGCTATAAACATGGACATAGAAATAATTAATCTCTGGACTGTTTGGTTTCTAACAGGGCAGAATAACTGAACAAGAAAGTGAAGATCCCCAGATTTACTCTGAGTGATTCAAAAAGACTTTTGGGGAACTGGCAGTTTGCTACATTTGCTAGTGCCTTTTGAAATTATAGACTGTGATTCAGCTGTGTATATTGTAACCTCTCAATAACTTATGTTTCTATTTCTTAGATAGTAAATATTTAGTTCTTTTACTAGAGAACCTGCTACCAGTATTGTCTTTGATGTGAGATCTGGGATGCAAGTGAGTGACTGGTCTCTTGAGACTGTGAGTGACCCAAATACCTTGTAATTTTTGGTGAAAGTGTCTATCACATAGTCCAGCTTGTCTGGGTGACAAGATAGACTGGAATGTCTAAAGGGATTGTCTGTGATTCCATTATTAGATAATTGTAGTTCTTGGGGAGCTCACATTTGTTATTGGGTTGGTGAAATATAATTATAGAACATTCTGCCAGTTTGGGGTGTCTACCCTAAATTTGACAGTCTGCAATGAGATAAACATTCCTTGCCATGAACCACTCCAGACAGTGTAACATAGGGAACAATCCTGCAGTGATGACAGTGGGCTGAACAAGAGCTAGTAGGTCTTTTTCATCTGTATTGTCTAGGGTTCCTCAATGATCAGTTTCATGGAGCCCAACCCCAAAGAAGCCAATGTGTGCTGCGGATTTAATGTAATGCTGTTATTGTAATGCCGCGTCACGTTCCTTTGAAATTGGTTTGTTCTTGGTCTTTCTGAGCAGAGCTAAAAGTTTCCAGACTCTGTTGGTAAATTGTGCTCCCTTTAGGATCATATCATTTGAATTGATAACTAATCCATAGATGCTGTGGGCCCACATGAATTTCCCTCAGTGCTTGGATTGCTGCCCAGACAATTATAAACAAAGCCAGTACTATGGACAGCTCTGTTGGAGATGAAGCTTCTGATTGTCAATGTGTGATATATCCAGAAATAGCTAATGTTTAAGGAATTAAAACTTTTCTTTACATTGAGAATGCAGGAATTAATTAAATTTTATGAATATAAAACCCCACAAGTGTCCCTGCATAACATTATAAAGGAAGTAGGTTCAAGTTCTCTGGTTTAAGAAATAGTATTAGTTAAATAAACATTCAGAGGATTACATAAAGGGTTATTTGTTTTTCCACACTTGGTCTCCAGAGAAGCCCTTGTCTCAGTTTCTGGTTATTTTGTAGGGTAACCTGAGGAATTCCACAGCTGGAAAAGGTGCAATGTTATCTTCACAGATAATTGTCTCATCCCTTGAACTTCATTTAAGGAAGGGTTATGGCAATGTTTCCTCAACCATCCTTCATCCCTGCCTGCTTTTCAGTCTGTGATTTGCAAGTAAGGGAGACAATGGAGGATCAGTTCCGATTTTGTTATATTTTTACTTTTTTCATCTTAAATAACATGATGTGTATGATGTTCTAACTCTACTCTAGCAGTACAATATACACTTACTAATACTCTTTGTTGTATAAAGAATTAATCTTCACCTACTGTTCTAGCAATTATTTCTGTATAGTGTGTATTGTGTGGAAACAGGAAATGCCTCTACAATAGTACTCAGCAAATGGATTTTAATAGAAAGTGGCAGCTACACAGTGCCTAAATGACAATCAAATCAACCACCATACAATATGTTTATAAACAGCTGCAAGTTTTGCTAAGTTTTTATGAGAAATTATTCTATCAAAATATGTTTACTTCAAAAGTAACTAAATAAGGACATATTGATGGCTATTGAATGAAAAAAGAAATGAAAAAAGAAAAAAAAAAAAAGCTTGTGCAACCCAGGAATTAACACTCATTAACACTCCATAGTATTTAATATAAATAGACTAGTAAATTTATGCTCATATGAGGAGCATGGCTTGACACTCTTAAAGTAAATAATAACTCATTGAAGGACATTTTCAAAATTGCTTACTCAATATTCTCCACTTGTCATTAATTAACTGGTTTATGTGGTGGTTCTGTGACTGTTTTATAGAAGTGCAAAGCTCAGGGTACTATCTCTGACAATACCACATGCCTTCTGAATTTATAGGTTAATCTAGCACAAGTAAAAAAAAGCCCACATTTCCCAACTATTGACTCAGAAACATTCAATTATATGTGTGCTACTACCACATCTACATACTTTACTTCATATCACACAGTATATTTATTTGTCTACATTAAAACATATATCATTTTTATTGACTGTGCTGCCTTCCAACCCTCCCGCAACTTCCTTGCTGCCTCTCCTACCCTGGGGTCATTCATATGCACATAGTGGTCAACTTTGAATGTCTGTTCTTTATAAAAGGAAAATGACAGCTCAAATCAGCATAATTTGTGCCTCTAAAATCCAGTGTGTACCAAAGAAATATATTTTGTTAGGTCAACTTCATAATGCAGAATATATGAGTGCGCTAAGTGGGTTTCTGGTAAAAGTTTTTTTCCCACCCAATCTGGAGGTACTTGCTTACAGGTAATTGTAAAACTGTTACTGTAAACAGCATTATAAGTAGCACAGCAGGTTATTTTATTTATGGGAATGTTTCTGAAGGACAACAGGAAGCTGCTTGACAGAAGTCAGGAAATATTAAGTCCTCAACATCATCTGGTATATGGATGAAGTACTTTTATACAGGAAAGATCAGATGTAATTAACTTTATACTGCACAGGGAAAATGCAGGGAAAAGAACTGATATTTTTAGTGAATTTATTTTACAAATAATTGTTTGAGATATCATGAATAGAACTAAGGTTGCCATCTTTCTGCTTGCAAAAAAACCAAATACCCTTGCTCTGTCCCCTGCCAGGCCCCTTCCTGAGACACTGTCCCTTCTCCAAGACCCCACCTTCCTCATTTCATCCCCCCTCAATTGCATGCTCTCTCCTATCCACACTCACTTGCTCATTTTCACTGGGCTAGGGCAATGGGTTGGGGTGCAGGAGGAGGTGAGGGGTCTGGCTAGGGATGTAGGCCCTGGGGTTTGGCCAGAGATGAGGGATTTGGGATGTAGGAAGGGGCTCAGAGCTGAGGCAGGGGGTTGGAGTGCAAGAGGGGGTGTGAGCTCCAGGAGGGAGTTAGAGTCAGGAGGGGGCGCAGGCCCGAGGCAGGGAGTTTGAGGTGCAGCGACATGTCCATGTGCCTTGGAGCCAGAGGACAACTAGACAGGGTCCTTATGCTGCTCATGCTGACAGACAATGCCCCCATAGCTCCCGGGTGCTTAACCACCTTCATAGGAAGCTTTGACTAATGCCCTTGCTGCAATTTAATCCCATTGCTTCTTGTCCTATCCTCAGAGGTTAAGGAGAGTAATAGTTTCCCCTCCTCCTTGTAACAACCTTATATGTACTTGAAAACTGTTATCATGCCCCCTCTAAGTCTTCTCCAGACTAAGCAAATCCAATGTTTTCTCTCTTCCCTCATCTGTAATGTTTTCTAGATCTTTAAAATCATTTTTGTTGGTCTTCTCTGGATTTTCTCTAATGTCTCTGTACCTTTCCTGAAATGTGGATCCCAAAATTAGACCCAATACTCTAGGGGTATGTCTACACTACCACCCTAGTTCGAACTAGGGTGGTTAATGTAGGCATTCGAAGTTGCAAATGAAGCCCGGGATTTAAATATCCCGGGCTTCATTTGCATCTTGCCGGGCGGGCGCCATTTTAAAATCCCCTTAGGTCGAACTCCGTGCCCGCGGCTACACGCGGCACGGAGTAGGTAGTTCGAATTAGGATCTCTAATTCGAACTTCCATTACTCCTCATGGAACGAGGTGTACCGGTAGCCGCGGGCACGGAGTTCGACCTAAGGGGATTTAAAAATGGCGCCCGCCCGGCAAGATGCAAATGAAGCCCGGGATATTTAAATCCCGGGCTTCATTTGCAACTTCGAATGCCTACATTAATCACCCTAGTTCGAACTAGGATGGTAATGTAGACATATCCTAGCTGAGGCTTAATACGTATGGAGTAGAGTACAAGAATTATTACATGTGAGGTCTTGTTTAGAACACTTATACATCGCAGAATTATATTTGTTTTTTTGCAACAGGGTAACATTGTTGACTCATATTTCACTTCTAATCCACTCTGAACCTCAAATCTCTTTCTGCAGTACTCCTTCCTTGGTACTCATTTCCCATTTTGTATGCGTGCTACTAATTGTTCCTGCCTAAGTGGAGTACTTCGCATTTGTCCTTTTTGAATTTCATTCTACTTACTTCAGACCATTTCTCCAGTTTTTCTAAATTATTTTGAACTTTAATCTTATCCCCCACGACACTCAGAACTCCTCCCAGCTTGGTATCATCCACAAACTCTCTGTCATTATCTAAATCACTAATGAAGATACTGAACAGAGGTCAAACTACAAAGGATGAACATAAACAAATAACACAATAATTCTGTGGACGCTTTTCCTGTCACTGATGCTGTCAGACACAGGGCTTTCCCTGCTGAGCTGCGCATACACACAAGCAGCAGGGTGGTTCAGAAAATGAAAAAGCAAACATGGATTTGAAGGGGCTTAGCTCCTTCTAATCCTAATCACCTACTGACTGTGTGTACCCCTGGGGCTGCCAGCCTTGTGTAATTAAGAGAAGTATCAAAATGTTGCTGTATATGAGTCCTAGTAACAGATATCATGGGATTGGCTAATGCTGGAGACCACTGGAGCACATCAGGCTCCAGCTATACCTTATCCCTCGGCATGTCACCCACATGCTTTATATGCCACAGCTATCAGTGGGGTTCGGTACAGTTGAAACTCTGGCAATAGCTACTCTCTGTTCTCACCTCATCCCTTCTTTGCTTGCAGGAGTAGGAGAAATGCCTGAGTTCTCTCACACACCCAGAATCAAGCCCTACATGGCTTCAGAAGAGGTGGGTCGGAGCACTGTACTCTCTTAAACTCTGTAGGGTGATATAGAAAGGAATCAAAATCTAACACTTAAGATTTTAAAATATTTTGTTTTGCATAGAGATTCTCAGTCTCTCCTATGAAACATTGGGTTTACCTTCCTCTCCTGTTTGAAGTAGGGGAATTAGAAGTGGTTCAGATTTTAAGGTTGCTGTCCAGCCTGCCTTATCATAGTCAACCTCCTGTTAAGACACCTTCATTTGGTGACCCCTAGTTCTTGTGTTATGGGAACATGTAAACAATTTTCCTTATTCACTTTCTCCACACCACTCATGATTTTATAGACCTCTATCATATCCCCCCTTAGACTCCCTTTTTCTAAACTGAAATACCCCAGTCTTTTTAATCTTTCCTCATATTGCAGCCATTCCAAACCTCTAATCATTTTTGTTGCCCTTTCCTGAACTTATTATAGGGTCTCAGAAAGGCCAAAGATAGAATAGCTATAGAAACATTCAACGTCCCTCAGAGGACGCATTGAGGCATATTGTCAGAGCAATATATACTACTGCTTTCTGCATTATAGCTGTTATGTGGATAAATTACTGATTCCAGTCACCATGGTTGCGTGACTTTTACCTTTAATGAATATTTCTAAATATCCAAATTAAAATATTTGTAAAAATAGGTTTATCATTTAGGCTGATAAAGCAGAAAATGATGAATTTGCTTTTATTTAAATCAGCATAACCTCAAATAGTTTATTTTTCATTAACTGGATTTAAGTTCTAAATTTTCACGTACAGTGGAATGTGTTTGTACTTTCTGTACTTTTTTGTATGGTTAAATCTGTGCATTATGTCTACTGTGTAATTTGCTTTAAAAATTATGCAAGTTCTGCAAAATGTCTCAGAAGTGTTTGCTACACACATGGTTTCAAAACTTTTGGAGTTTTCCAAGTACTAGTACAATAGGAATGGATTAAAACAAGAGTGATACTCACAGCTGAATGATTATGGAGAGATTGCTGTAGGGCATATAGGATTTTTAAAATATTAATTACTGAAAATGCATTTATAATCTGAAAAGTGACCATCTAATGGCATCACAGCATTCTATATTTATAGGCTGTCTGAATGCATATCCTAATTAAAAAAAAAAATTCTGGTTCTTTAATTGCTAAACTTAGTCTGGATTCTGAAACTCAAACTGCGTCCTTCCTTGCTCACATGCAAGCAGTAATTAAGAATTTGCAGTTTGGGGCTTAATTAACAGTTCTGTTGATGATGTGTTAGCCAGAATGGAATTCATCTCATTCTCCCATAGATGTGTTGTCTCTGCAGTGATAATAGGAAAAAAAGGAAATACAAAAAATGTTTGGCACTAAAAGAAGCAGGTATGACTGACTGCACATGGGCAGCAGATCTATTGAGCAAATTTTTACATTTTATATAAAAATTTCTGTTTATAATGGAACTTAAATTATAGAAGAAATGTTAACTATATTATAACCCAATTTTGCTCAGATAGAAATTTCCTGCTGTCTAGGAAATTTAAGAGGAGGGACACTAAAGTGTTTAGATTGTTCAATACAGTAAATTAATGCCATAAAAATCATACTCAGATGCATTTTTAGAAAGTGCCTATATAATTTAAATGTCTCCATCACATTTGCAAAAGGTACTTATGGACTTAAGTCATGAAATGTACACTCAAATTTTAATAAGTACCAAAGTGATACAGGAGCCTAATCCCGGTACTTAATTTGTGCCATGGCTTGCCAGGGCCGAGTCCAGGTTCCTCTAGGCTTGATAGTTCAGGCACCTCTGGCCAAGAATGACCTTGAGCGGGTTACTGCGGATTATGTAGCGCTGGGAAGAAGGACCCAAGAATTCGGAGCGCAAGTGGAGTTCTCGTCCATCCTCCCTGTTGAAGGGAAAAGACTGGGCAGGGATCGTCGAATTGAGGAAGTAAATGTGTGGTTGCGCAGGTGGTGTCGCAGAGAGGGCTTTGGTTTCTTCGACCATGGGACTCTTTTCCAGGCACAAGGATTGTTAGGAAGAGATGGGATCCACCTAACGAAGAGAGGAAGGAGCATCTTCGCGGGCAGGCTTGCAAACCTAGTGAGGAGGGCTTTAAATTAGTTTCGTTGGGGGATGGTGACCAACACCCTGAGGGGAGTGGGAAAGTCGGATACCGGGAAGGAATGCAAAGAGGAACGAGCAAGAAAGGAGGACCCCTGACTGGAATGGAGAAGATGGGGCGATCAACTGGTTATCTGAGGTGTTTGTACACTAATGCGAGAAGCCTGGGCAACAAACAGGAAGAACTGGAGGCCCTGGCCCAGTCCAAGAAATATGATTTAATTGGGATAACAGAGACTTGGTGGGATGACTCACATGACTGGAGTGCTGTCATGGAAGGGTATAGACTGTTCAGAAGAAACAGGCAGGGGAGAAAAGGAGGAGGAGTTGCACTATACATAAGAGAGTACTATGATTGCTCTGAACTCCAGTATATAGAGGGAGAAAAACCTGTTAAGAGTCTATGGGTTAAGTTTAGAGGTGCAAACAACAGCAGTGATGTTGTGGTTGGTGTCTACTACAGGCCACCGAATCAGGTGGATGAGGTAGACGAGGCTTTCTTCGGACAACTGAGAGAAGCTTCCAGATCGCAGGCCCTGGTTCTCGTAGGGGACTTTAATCACTCTGACATCTGTTGGGAAACCAATATGGCAGTACACAGGCAATCCAGGAAGTTTTTGGAGAATGTTGGGGTAACTTCTTGGTACAAGTGCTGAAGGATCCGACCAGGGGCTTGACATACTGCTCACAAACAGGGAGGAACTAATAGGGGAAGTAGAGGTGGGTGACAACCTGGGAAGCAGTGATCATGAGATGGTAGATTTCAGAATCCTGACCAAAGGAAGAAAAGAGAGTAGTAAAATACACACCTTGGACTTCAGAAAAGCAGATTTTGACTCCCTCAGAGACCTGATGGGCAGAATCCCCTGGGATGCTAACATGAAGGGGAAAGGAGTCCAGGACAGCTGGCAGTAATTTAAAGAAGCTTTATTGAAGGCACAGAAAGAAACCATCCCGATGCGTCGCAAGAGAGGCAAACATGGTAGGAGACCAGATTGGCTTACAGGGGAAATCCTTGGTGAACTTAAGCACAAAAAGGAAGCTTACAAAAAGTGGAAACTTGGACAAATGACCAGGGAGGGGTTTAAATGTATAGCTCGAGAATGCCGGGGGGTTATCAGGAAGGCGAAAGCGCAAATGGAATTGCAACTGGCTAAGGATGTGAAGGATAACAAGAAAGGTTTCTACAGGCATGTTAACAAGAAGAAGGTGATCAGAGAGGGTGTGCGGCCCCTACTGGATGAAGGAGGTAACCTAGTGACAGATGATGTGGGGAAAGCTGAAGTACTCAATGCTTTCTTTGCCTCTGTATTCACGGACAAGGTGGGCTCCCGGACGAATGCTCTAAGTGATGCAAGATGGGATGAAGATGGACAGCCCTTAGTGGGTAAAGAACAGGTTAGGAACTATTTAGAAAAGCTAAACGTACACAAATCCATGGGTCCGGACTTAATGCATCCGAGGGTACTGAGGGAGTTGGCAAATGTCATTGAGGAGCCTTTGGCCATTATCTTTGAAAAGTCGTGGAGATCGGGAGAGATCCCGGATGATTGGAAAAAGGCAAATGTAGTGCCCATCTTCAAAAAAGGCAAGAAGGACAATCCAGGGAACTATAGGCCGGTCAGTCTTACCTCGGTTCCTGGAAAAATCATGGAAGGGATCCTTAAGGAATCCATTTTGAGGCACTTGGAGGAGAGGAAAGTGATTAGGAATAGTCAGCATGGATTCACAAAGGGCAAGTCATGCCTGACCAATCTGACTAGCTTCTATGATGAGGTAACTGGCTCTGTGGATATGGGAAAGTCAGTGGATGTGATATACATTGACTTTAGCAAGGCTTTTGATATGGTCTCCCACAATATTCTTGCCAGCAAGTTAAGGGAATATGGATTGGATAAATGGACGATAAAATGGATAGAAAGCTGGCTAGAAGGCCAGGCTTAGCGGGTAGTGATCAACGGCTCAATGTCAGGATGGTGGTTGGTTTCTAGCAGAGTGCCCCAAGGTTCGGTTCTGGGACCGGTTTTGTTCAATATCTTTATTAATGACCTGGATGAGGCGATGGATAGCACCCTCAGCAAGTTTGCAGATGACACTAAGCTAGAGGGAGAGGTAGATACGCTGGAGGGCAGGGATAGGGTCCAGAGTGACTTAGACAAATTGGAGGATTGGGCCACAAGAAATCTGATAAGGTTCAACAAGGACAAGTACAGAGTCCTGCACTTGGGACGGAAGAATCCCAAGCATTGTTACAGGCTGGGGACCAACCCGATAAGTAGTAGTTCTGCAGAAAAGGACCTGGGGGTTACAGTGGATGAGAAGCTGGATATGAGTCAACAGTGTGCCCTTGTAGCCAAGAAGGCTAATGGCATATTAGGTTGCATTAAGAGGATCATTGCCAGCAGATCCAGAGATGTCATTATTCCCTTTTATTCGGCTCTGGTGAGGCCACATCTGGAGTATTGTGTCCAGTTCTGGGCCCCCCACTACAAAAAGGATGTGGACGCATTGGAGAGGGTCCAGCGGAGGGCAACCAAAATGATTAGGGGGCTGGAGCATATGACCTATGAGGAGAGGCTGAGGGAGTTAGGTCTGTTTAGTCTGCAGAAGCGAAGAGTGAGGGGGGATTTGATAGCAGCCTTCAACTTCCTTAAGGGAGGTTCCAAAGAGGATGGAGAAAGGTTGTTCTCAGTAGTGACGGATGGGAGAACAAGGAGCAATGGTCATAAGTTGTGGTGGGAGAGGTCCAGGTTGGATATTAGGAAAAACTATTTCACTAGGAGAGTGGTGAAACACTGGAATGGGTTACCTAGGGAAGTAGTGGAGTCTCCATCCCTAGAGGTATTTAAGTCTTGGCTTGACAAAGCCCTCACTGGGTTGATCTAATTGGGATTGGTCCTGCCTAGAGCAGGGGGCTGGACTTGATGACCTCCTGAGGTCTCTTTCAGTTCCATGATTCTATGATTCTACATCAGTTGTTAATGTAAAAGTATTCCTTGAGCCCTGGCACCTTTTTCATTACAATTTAAGCACTGCTAAATTCCATCAACTTTCAGTGGAATTTAGGCTCCTACATTATGCAGGTGCTTTTTAATATGTTACCCTTAGGTATGTAACAGCCAGATTTATAAGGAAATAGGTGAGAGAACTGCCGGAAGAGGTGTCTAGGCTGAGGAACATCTGTGCCCATAAGCAATTCATTGAGAATATTCACATAGAGACATTGAAGCCTGAGGAAGTTATCCAGCTAAAGAGGACTGCTGTCATGACACTGGGGGAGGAGCATATGCCTCTGTCACAGGGAGGACACTGGCTGCTGGTTACTTCTGGCAGCTGGCAGTGTTCTACCCCCTAACTCCCAACCCACATACCCTAATGATGAACCATTATGCTGTCCTGACAAGGAGCAATGAGGAATCAGCTCCAGAGGTGAAGGATAAGAAGCCATGTACCCCCAAGGTTGGAAGGATTGCAGACACCATTCCCAGGAGGAAACATAGGGCAGCAGTGGTTGGTGATTCACTTCTGAGGACAGATGTACCCATTTGTCGGCCTACCATGGCATACTGGGAGGTATGCTGCCTGCTAGGGGCCTTTATCTGAGAAGTTACAAAGAGATTATTGAGGATCATGCATACCTCTGACTACTACCCCATGCTATTTATCCCCAGTGCCAACTCTACACACACATCTACACAAGCGATTTCATCACTGGACCCAACCACATCAGCCACCAAATCAGAGACTCATTTAATTGCACATGCACTAATACGATCTATGCTATTAAATGCCAGCAATGCCTCACTGCAGTATATATTGGCCAAACTGGACAGTTTCTACGGGAAAGAATTAATGGACACAAATCAGATTTCCAAAAAGGCAACACACAGAAACCTGTTGGAGAACACTTTAACCTGCCTGGACACTCATCAATGGATCTCCAAGTGGCTGTTCTGTTTCAGACCAATTCCACAGGCCAAATACACAGAGAAGGATTGGAACTTAATTTCATTCACAAGTTTAATTCTTATGCAAATGGTATGAATCCTGATATCTGATGGATCACACATTATCAACCAAACAAACAATGAAGGTGAGAATGGTTCTTGATGTCTGTGTAGAATCTGGTGTTGGTCATCTTCCTTTTGAAGTGCAAACTAATGGTTAAATTCTTTCCTGTTACAGACTAACTTGGCTATCCCTCTGAAGCTTATCTACTGTCTCTTTTTTCTTCCTCCCCTCCATTTTTTTTCCTTCTCCCCCCCTCCGTCCTTCCCTATTTATGCTTGGATCTGGACTTCCAACACTCCAGTCATCTGAAGAAGTGGGTTGTGCCCACAAAAGCTCGTGATACCATCTACATGTTTTGTTAGTCTTTAAGTTGCTACTTGACTATTTGTTGTTTTTTAAGTTTATTCTCTTACAGAGTAACTTGGCTACCCCTCTGAAGCTAATAAATGACATTGCGAGGTATGACCCTAAACAGATCAGAAGTGATTACAAGGCTCTAGGAGTAAGGGTGAAGGAACTGGGAATGCAGATGGTGCTCTATTTGGTTCTTTCAGTCAAGAGTAAGGCCAACACCAAGGCAGAGACATATGCATCCTGGAATTGAATGCATGGCTGCGAGGTTGATGTCACCAGGAGGAGTTTGGCTTCCTTGACCACAGGTTGTTCCATGAAGGACTGCTAAGCCGAAATAGGGTCCATCTGTCATAGAAGGGGAGAGTATATTTTCATACAGATTGGCTAACCTAGTGAGGAGGGCTTTAAAGTACGTTTGATGAGGTAGGAGACAAAATCCCAGAGATAAGTAAAAAACCTAAGAGAAGGATCAGATTCTTGGGGGAACATGGGCAGTTATTGCAAGGATAAGGGAGAGACAAGAGAGAACATGGAAGGAAAATTAAATCAGTATTTTAGACGCCTGTATATTAATGTGAGAAGTATGGGGAATAAGCAGGAAGAACTACAAATGCTAGTTAAATAAACACAACCCAGGAAGGACAGCTGGGAAAAAAGGGAAGTGTTGCCTTAAATATAAAAATGTATATACGTGGATGGAGGTTGAGATGGCAATAAGAGACAGACTTGTTGAAATTTTCTGGGTAAGGATAAAAGGGGTAAAAACAAGAATTGTACTACATTTGCATTTTGCTATTTGACAGCCAAACACACATGTCCAGTGTGGGAAAGATCAGCATGCATAAAGAAGCTGGACCTTGTGCTAAATGACAGCCGCTGCTACAGCACAGGATGTCTGAAACCAACAAATATGGACAACCTTTAGGTGCTTGCTGGAATTTCTCCATTGCCTATTAAGAAAGAAGTGACAAGCAAAAATGGAACAATTACAAGTTGAAGATATCAAACATCTTCTGCATAGCCACACCACAGAAGATTTCAGCCACTTGAAATCACAGAAAGGCTTCCTAGTTAAATGGAACTGCTTAAAAAAATCACAAATGAGTACACAACTAGATATGTGGTGCACACAGATTGAAACACTTGATAAAGATGTGAAAATATGCACTGATGTTGATCAACACCTTCCCGTAAGTGTGGAGGATTGTTCCACCCAGAAATGTTTAAATCACCTCCCAACAAGAGTTGGCAGTCAAAAGTCAATAGATAGAAGTGGGGCTATTCCAGCAATCTGGACAAATATGACTATGGTGAAATATAAACAATGGAACATCTGTTGGTCTGCCAGTTCCTGAAGGAACAATGCTCCACGCCAGAGCTACAGTCTGGACCATAATATGTACCCAACTCTGGAAAAAACAATGATTGTTATGGAGATACACAAGGAGTGCTACATTTTGGTGTCTTTTATGGAGTCTCATGGAACTTTGCTGGTTTGCACTGCAGAGTTGTGTTTAAACTACCTAACAGAAACAAATTTGTAATACTTTTCTGTTGATGGCACTATACTGGAAAGTTTCACATTCGGGAATTACACACATCTATGCTTTCCTTAAATAAACTTAGCTATTTTTCTTTTCATTTACTGATTATGTTTATGAAAATAAAAATTTGCATCTAGTAATATTGTTAACCAAGCTCTCATTCTAAAATTTATGTATAAAACTTTTTAAAAATTCACTTATTTGAAAGGCATACTTTTGCATTTGGAATGAACTGAATTTCCAAGCATTTTACCAGAATACATTTTCTGAAATTTGACTAATTATGTGATTTGAGCTGCTTTTTCAATATTTTCTTTTCATCTAAAATTAAATGGCTATAGACAGATGAAAGTATTTGCAACAAAATTTGTTGGACAAAAGTCAACATGGTTTCTGTAAAGGGAAATCCTGTCTTACTAATCTATTAGAGTTCTTTGAAGGGGTTAACAAACATGCGGACAAGGGGGATCCAGTAGATATAGTATACTTAGATTTTCAGAAAGCCTTTGACAAGGTCCCTCACCAAAGGCTCTTGTGTAAATTACATGGCCATGGGATAAGAGGGAAGGTCCTTTCTTGGATTGAGAACTGGCTAAAAGACAGGAAACAAAGGGTAGGAATAAATGGTAAATTTTCAGAATGGAGAGGGGTAACTAGTGGTGTCCCCCAAGGGTCGGTCCTAGGACCAATCCTGTTCAACTTATTCATAAATGATCTGGAGAAAGGGGTAAGCAGTGAGGTGGTAAAGTTTGCAGATGATACCAAACTGTTTAGGATAGTCAAGACAGAAGCAGACTGTGAGGGACTCCAAGAAGATCTCACCAAACTGAGTGATTGGGCAACAAAATGGCAAATGAAATTTAATGTGGATAAGTGTAAAGTAATGCACATCGGGAAAAATAACCCCAACTATACGTACAGTATGATGGGGGCTAATTTGGCTACGACAAATCAGGAAAGAGATCTTGGAGTTATCGTGGACAGTTCTCTGAAAACTTCCACACAGTGTGCAGCAGCAGTCAAAAAGGCAAATAGGATGCTAGGAATTATTAAGAAAGGGATAGAAAATAAGACCCAGAATATCTTACTGCCCCTGTATAAAACTATGGTACGCCCACATCTTGAATACTGTGTACAGATGTGGTCTCCTCACCTCAAAAAAGATATTTTGGCCTTGGAAAGGGTTCAGAAAAGGGCAACTAAAATGATTAGGGGTTTGGAACGGGTCCCATATGAGGAGAGGTTAAAGCGACTGGGACTTTTCAGTTTAGAAAAGAGGAGACTGAGGGGGGATATGATAGAGGTCTATAAAATCATGAGTGGTGTGGAGAGGGCCGATAAAGAGAAGTTATTTATTAGTTCCCTAAATAGAAGAACTAGAGGACACCAAATGAAATTAATGGGTAGCAGGTTTAAACTAATAAAAGAAAGTTCTTCTTCACACAGCGTGTAGTCAGCCTGTGGAACTCCTTGCCAGAGGAGGCTGTGAAGGCTAGGACTATAATAGAGTTTAAAGAGAAGTTAGATAATTTCATGGAGGTAGGTCCATAAAAGGCTATTAGCCAGGGGATAAAATGGTGTCCTTGGCCTCTGTTTGTCAGAGGCTGGAGAGGGATGGCAGGAGACAAATCGCTTGATCATTGTCTTCGGTCCACCCTCTCTGGGGCACTTGGTGCTGGCCACTGTCGGCAGACAGGATACTGGGCTAGATGGACCTTTGGTCTGACCCAGTACGGCCATTCTTATGTTCTTATGTTCAGTATTTGGAACACTATTGAGAGGAGCACTATGCTGAAATTACATTCTTATACTCTAACACAAATGATTCCTGATGGTATTTTTGCAAACTGACAGACAGTTCTGATTCATTTTTCTGGGTTGCAAAAAATCTTTAAAATAACCACCCTTGTTTTCTTTATATACTATTGTGTTAATTCTATGATTGGCTACAAGACTGGATCTTCCTAGAAACATCTTCCTAGAAAAATCTTCCTAGATTTTTTTATGTAATCCATCCCTTGTCCATCATCGTTTCTCATCTTCCAGTGAAATACAGTACTAACACCTATTACATGAAGCTGTAGAAGTCTGAGTTTAAGCATTAGTTAGCATGAAGGCTGATCCTGTTTGGTTTTCACAAATCTCTGTCTGGCTAAATTCCCATTTCTGGACTTGGAAATCTCTTTTCTTTGGAGATTATGGCTCTTGTATGGAATAAATAGTTTTAATGACATTTGGTACAAAATCTTGGGTCATTTAATGTCCTTAAAGAGGAATCACAGGTTTAGACATTTATTGCCAAAACAATGGAAAAAAAGTCTGGTTTAAAATATTCAGTCCATCTCCCAATAAAGCTATAAGAATGGGTATTTATGATTTATTGCTAGATTGTGATATTATAATATGCTCTGAGCAAAAGCAGTGAATAGTCTTAGGAGTAGACAATGGGACAAATTGTGGTCCCAAGTCACAATTCCACACTGGAGAAAGGGGAAAATGAGTGAAGGAAGTAATATATTATTGCATCATGCCAGAAGCATTTTACCTCTCACTTGGTATTGGTTCAGCTCAGCTAGCTAGTATGCTGAGAGAATAAAATAGCTGAGCCAATATTCTGCTGATTCCCAGCCTTTATCTGCATACTTCTGGCCTACATTTTCCAGGAAAAGGAGTAGCAGCCCTTTCCAGCCGTTCTCTCCACCATGCCATGGACAGAGTTTAGAGAGTAGTTAAAAGTCACCTTGGCACTACTATTAAAGTTTTGAAGAAAAAGGGTGCAGACTCTTCAGCAGCTGCTTCAAGCTTGCTAATGATGTACCAAGTGACTATCATTTCACCTCTCTCACAACCCTTCCACATCATACTAGAACATTGCTGAGCTCCATCAGCCTTTGGGCTAATATTGAAAACATAAACAAAAACAGATGACTGAAAAGCACGACAGCCCAACCCCAAGAATTTAAACTAGACAAATTGTGCTCATAGTCCTAAAATAAATAGAACCAATTTGACCTTTCCCATTAAACAGGTGAATTTTTACAGTATACTGTCTATAATTCACCCCTTTAATGTTAAGATAATATATATAAATACAACAGGTAAATGAAAAAAGTGCAAGTAATGTTGGAATAGTATTTATAGTTTAATGCTTGTGGCTGATGTGAACACCGATAAAAATATTTAATCCTATTTTTCCTTGAATATTTCCAACAAAAATAATGATGCATTCCTAATTAGACATTAGAGGTTGAATGGGTAGAGGGAAACCTGGAAGAGATCACAGAGCAACAGCACAGTTTGACAAATACCCTCTAGGACTGCCACTCACTCTGGGCTGAAAAAAACAAATACTGTCCCACCACTCCTATGTGAGGACTCCTGGCTACTGAATCTGTAAAGAATGAAATGACTTAGACTAGGGTAGTCATTTTTTTGTCAAGGTCCAAAATTCTTGGTCAGGGTATAGTCAAAGTGCAGACTCCAGATAACAACGATAATAAGAAGTAATAAAAAGACTTCAGGGTCCATTCAAAAGCATCTGGTGGTCCATATTTTGCAGCTGGTTTGCCTATTGACTAACCTGACTTAGACTGTATATTACTAAAGACTTGTATAATGAAATCTATTTGGCACCTGTATAGCTTCCTGAGGAAATTGGTAGATATTTAAATCTCTAAAATGTAAATATAAATTGGACTAGAATCACAAGAAAACGGATAGTATAAAAAATTCAGTAACAGTAGAGAGAGGATGACCTCATAGGTCTTTTCCATTTCTTGTTCCTGTGATCATTTTCATAGACTGGATTGGTTACTGATATCCTTTTCTGTGTTCTCTTAACTCTGCCTTTCTTTTTTTTTGAAATAAACCATCTGCCTGAAATGGAGTCTGGTGAGATTGCAGGTGATTGGTTAATGGGTAAAACTATTCTTTTTTTGTTATGTTTTCCCCATTTATTTGATCTGTTTCTAATGTTTTGCTCTCTTCATTTAGTTGTTCAGGTGATATTGGTTACCCTTACAAAAACATGGCTTCTCACTCCTATTCTAACACCCACAAGTAGAAAATGATAACACTTTATTATTAAGGCTCACCAGACTGGTTACTGAAAGAAACTATGACATTTTAAAATTGAGCTGTAGATTTATTAAATCTAAATAAATATCTAAATGTAAATAAATTTGATGATACATTTTACTGTCCTTTAACATATTAAGAACATAAGAAAATAAGAATGGCCGTACTGGGTCAGACTAAAGTTCCATCTAGCCCAGTAGCCTGTCTGCCAACAATGGCCAGTGCCAGGTGCCCCAGAGAGGGTGGACCGAAGACAATGATCAAGCGATTTGTCTCCTGCCATCTATCTCCAGACAAACAGAGGCCAGGGACACCATTTCTATCCCCTGGCTAATAGCCTTTTATGGACCTAACCTCCATGAAATTATCTAGCTTCTCTTTAAACTCTGTTATAGTCCTAGCCTTCACAGCCTCCTCTGGCAAGGAGTTTCACAGGTTGACTATGCACTGTGTGAAGAACTTTCTTTTATTAGTTTAAACCTGCTACCCATTAATTTCATTTGGTGTCCTCTAGTTCTTCTATTATGGGAACTAATAAATAACTTTTCTTTATTCACCCTCTCCACACCACTCATGATTTTATATACCTCTATCATATCTCCCCTCAGCCTCCTCTTTTCTAAACTGAAAAGTCCCAGTCACTTTAGCGACATGTGTTCATGACATGTGGCTTATTAAATGACATTGCCATCATGCATGATATAGTGGGCAGGCATAGGACACAGCTCAAAAACGTGTGATTGCAATTTTTATAGTTGTGGGTGATTTTTTTCCTTCAATTAAAGCTTCTTTTTAGCTCTTGTCTCCATCTTATTTTCTAGAAGAAAACAACTTAGAGTATAGGTCTTCTCTCAGGGATTGTTCTCTTAAAACATAGCAATGCTATTTTTTGGACCGCCGCTACCTTTCTAAGGGCAAAGACTAACTAGGTAGTTCTGCTAAGTACACCTACAAAGTAAAAATGAAATAGTTTGTACTGTGTTGTTTCTTATTCCTTCCTCCACCCATTCAGTGTTGTTAATAGTTTTCTTGCTCTACCTCAAGTCTACATTTTTAAGTGATAAAGAACACTGATTAAGGCATCAGATTAAGGCATCACTGCCAAGGGGAGGATGGAGCACTGATGGCTGATAGCGCTTCTGATTCCACAAAGTGTTGTTAAAATACTTGCTACAGCATCATCCCATAGTTTATAGACTGACTCACAAGGGCTGTGTCTACACTGGCGCGATCTTGCGCAAAAGCGGTCGCTCTTGCGCAAAAACTTGCTGCCTGTCTACACTGGCACAAGTAAACTGACATTCTAATGTATGAAATCAGGGCTTCTTGCGCAAGAACTCTGACGCTCCCGCTCAGGAATAAGCCCTTTTGTGCAACTGTTCTTGCGCAAGAGGCCAGTGTAGACAGGCAACATGAATTTCTTGCGCAAGAAACCCCTATGGTTAAAATGGCCATCAGAGCTTTCTTGCGCAAGAGAGCGTCTACACTGGCATGGATGCTCTTGCGCAAAAGCACATGCCAGTGTAGACGCTCTCTTCTGGAAGAGTTTTTGCAGAAGAACTCTTCCGCAAAAGAGTTTTTGCGTGAGAATGTGCCAGTGCAGACGTAGCCAAGGTGTTTTTGCTTCTGGACAGAATTTTGAGGGAAGAGACTTTTCATGTTTCCTTGCTGATTTTTTGTCTTTATTCTCATGGTGATGGGTAGAGACCAGAGTGATTTCATTTTCAGCTTGACTAAATAAAGTTTTGAAAAGGGTACATCACTAAATCTTTATACAAGGTAAGATATAAAGTACCTATAATATAGTTCAATAATAAGTACATCACAGCCTAGAGACCTATATTTAATGTGTTCTTACATATTTTGTAAGAAAGGTAGAAGTAAAAGTCATGCACAATGTGCCTGAGAAAGTCACATTGATGATCCTGAAGAAAAGAAGGCGAGAACAAGAGACCAAACAAATAAAGAGCCCTAAATTTAGAATAAATGGAGGTAATTTCACACCAATGTCTCACTGGAAGGTAACAGAAGCTTCAGGGGGTAGCCGAGTTAGTCTGTACAGAAAAAAAAACAAATGGTCTGGGTAGCACTTTATATACTAAAAAAACATGTAGATGGTATCATGAGCTTTCGTGGGCACAGCCCACTTCTTCAGATGACTGGAGTTTTGAGTTTAGGATGTGCAGACCCAAAATAAATAGGAGGGGAGGGAGAAAAAAAAAGGAGGGGCATGGGAGACAGGGAGCTAGAGGGAATCAGTAAGTATCTGAAGATTGGGTAGTTAACACGAAGCAGATAAGAATAAAAGTGCCAATTCTTGAGATGATGGGCCATCCAGGATTACCAGGTTTGTGCATTTTGGGTAGCAGATAGAAAGTTCCTGGTTGGGTATTAGGTGGGATGTTAGTGTAAATTTGTTCCAGAGCAGCATCAGGGAGCTTCATGGGCACTTTTTTCATGTTTTTTTGGTATTCCTTAGTGGGGTCACAGGAGAGAGGCCTGTAGAATCTGGTATTGGCGAGTTGTCTGTTCACCTCCTGTTCATAATCTGTCCTGTTCATGATGACTGCAGTGCCTCCTTTGTTGGCCTCTTTGATTATGATGTTAGGATTGGTTTTGAGGCTGTGAATAGCATTGTGTTCTGCATGACCCCACAGACAAAGACAATCAATCACCTACAGCAGCGTTTCCTAAACTATGGGCCGCGGCCCGCTACCGGGCCGCGGGAAAAAAATACCAGGCCTCAGCATGCCTGATGGCTGCCGGCAGGGCCGGCCTTAGGCCGATTCAGTCGAATTGGCCCCGTGCCCCTGAACCCGTGCTGGCGAGTTACAGAGCCGGGGGCTCTGCTCCACCAATATGTGGAGCTGGATCTCTCCCCGGCTCTGCCTGGAGCGGCCCTGGGCCCCAGGCCCCCTGTGCCGGCCCCCCCGCACGTCCTCCCACCCCGCCCCCAGAGCGTCCCCGCTGTGCGTGGCTCCTCCTCACCGCCTGCTGCTGCCCATGTGCGGCGTTGCACGTGGGCGGGGAGGATGCCCAGGCGTGACATGACGTCACGGCCCGGGATTTTAAAACTCTTCGGAGGCACGTGGCGGGGCCATGCTGGCTCCAGGTTCGGCCTCCGGGGCCTGAGCGCGGCTTCCGGCCCCGCAATGTGGAAGGCAGAAGGTAGGGAACGGGCTTGGGCGGCGGCGGCAGGCTTGGGTGGAGGCGAGGAGGCGGAGGCGGCGGGGGGGGGGGGCTTGGGCGGAGGGGGAGGGGTGGAAGGAGAAGGGGTTTGGGCAGGGGGAGGGGAAGGCACCAAGGGACAGGGTGCAGGAGAGAGGCAAATGCTAGGGGGCCAAGTGCAGACAATGAGGAAAAGGGCAGGAGGGGAGGTGTCAGTGGGAGAGGGGACAGGGTGATGCTGGGAGAGGAGAGGGGAAGGGCATTGGGGGCTGGAGGAGGAGGTGCTGGGAGAAGGCTTGAAAGAAGGGGTGGGCATGAGGAAGGCTAGGATGGAGCAAGTCATGTGTGAGGGCACAGAGGGGCAGGAGGGGAATGGGGCAGAGAGTGGTGAGGGCGTGGGTATCAGGGAAAAAGAGGGCAAAGGGGCAGGGGCAGTAAGGGAAGGGGGAGGCACCAGGAGGGTGCAGGGCTAAGGGAAGGTGCAGGTGCCAGGGAATTCTGGGGTGAGGAGGAGGGGAGAGCTGGCCACCGGAAGCAGCACTGGACGGGGGAATCGGGACAGGCTGAGGAGATTGGGGGACTGGTGGAAGCCGGGCTGCTGGGGGGTGTGAGGTTGGGGGCAGGGAGCTGGCCGGGGAGGAAGCAGCCGCCGGAAGGAGGCTGGCCAAGGGAGATTGGGAGGAGAAGCTGGGGAGAACTGGCTGCCCGGGAGGGGGTTGGGGGAAGTGGGGCTGGCCAGAGGCGCAGCGGGGGGAGCAGGGGGGAGGAATGAATCGGCCTGCGGGGAGTGGGACTGACCTGGCCATATGTAGATCTTGGGGCACTGCCCCCGTTCCCCCCTCCCCCCCACAAAGCATGAGTTAGTCCGGCCCGGGGATTCTATTGTCCCCCCACACACATACCCCCCTCGAGTAGTTGCGAACTGTCTGGCTGGTAGACACACTCATGCAGCCTGAGCACATTTACCAGCCAGGCAGTTCGAAACTACAAACTGATACATCTAGTAATACTACAACGTACCTAATGAGAAAATACCAGACATGTTATATGTCTGGTATTTTCTCAGTTTGTTTTTTATGTGTTTATATTTTTGGGCTGCAAAAAGCAGTACTGAAAAAAAGGGTTCCAACTAAAGTAAAAAGTTTGGGAAACTCTGGTCTAACCAGCTTTCTGTCTGTCTTAGAGTCCATTTATCCAATCCATATTCCTTAACTTGCTGGCAAGAATATTGTGGGTGACCATATCAAAAGCTTTGCTAAAGCTGGCACTGGGGATTTTGGGAGGACCAGAAACAACTTATTTGAATATTCATCATTTGATTAATGAGTATGCAAATATGCAAATGAACATTACCAGTCCTCCAAAAGTTCGTGAATGGATTTACTGGTCCCCGTGTCAAAAAGTTTGGGAACCCCTGCTGTGGACCACATCCTGGGGGGCAGGACGGTCCATGCCCCCCAGGTGGTCATTGACCCTGGGGAAGAGCTTGCTGCCTCCTGCTGCTCCAGCCCCTGCTGCCTCCCCAGCTACCGCTCCTCCTCCCACTCCTACTCCCCCTCCCGCTTCTTCCTCCCCAGCCTCTCCACATCCCCACGGATGCTGAGGCCCCCACACCCACGGTGCTGGGAGACAGTTGGGCTGGCAGGACTCCCAACCCTGAGCCCTGAGCTTCTCCTCCCCCTTCCTCGTCCCTTCTCCCAGGTTTCCCCTTCCTCTCTCCCACCTTCTTTCCCCAGTCTCACCTCAGTTTCATTCCCCCTCCATCTCAGTTTTGTTCAATAAAGAGGCTTTGTTGTAATGAACATGTGTCTTTTATTGTACAGCAGGAAGGGGGGTTAGGGAGGGGTAAGTGGAAGGACGTGAGGGAGGAATGAGGCACAAGCCCCCAGTGGGGCACACCAGGGAGACTGTTACTGCCTGCAGAACGTGCTGCCAGGCTTGCAGCAACACGTCCAGGAGAAGCACCAGAATGCCCAGGGGCGGCTCCGGCTCCATGCTGCAGAGTGCTATGGTGTCCTGAATGAGGGCAACCAGAGCATGCAGAGAAAAAAAATGCTTTGCTGTCCCCCAGCAAGGTAGGCAAGCAATCAGGGAAATATTAGAACCAGCTGTCCGGGGGCGGGGGGGCGTCCCTTTAAGCATAGGTCTCAGATAGCCTCAGTCAGCAGCCACACAAAGGTAATTCCTGACCTGCCAGAACCGATTCCGGCCAGCCTTAAATGCAATTCAGTGTCCTATCAGTGTGGACGCACTATTTCGAAATAGCAAAACGCTATTTCGAATTGCATTTTGTGTCTAGACGTGTTATTTCAAAATAAGCTGTTTCGAAATCACTATTTTGAAATAAGATATTTTGAAATAACGCTATAGTGTAGACATACCCTTTGATAGCTGCAGTTCCCTTGAAAATGTCTGGCATCATCAGATGTCCTGTACTCCCTCCAGTCCTTCCAGTGACAATTGGGTTGCCCCAGAAAAAAAGTTAAAGAAGCACTATATTCTATAACTATATTCCAGGTATGTACTAGGAGCTTGAAAGGAAATCTGAAGAAGATTCCAAAATGAAGAACACTACCAAAATGGTTAGAATCAATAACTAGGTTACAAATGAAGTTTTTTTTTAAAGTACTCTATTACACTAGAACTGGACTTACACCAACATGTTATTTCAATACATTAAAAGCTGCTGTGTAAAATGCTACATGTGAGCCATCTTTTCGTTCCTGGAGCTTCAATAAGATTAAAAAAGTTAAAGTGAATTTCTTATTCTCATAAGAGAAGCCACACTGAGCCAGATCAATGGTCCATCAGGCCAGTATCCTGTCTTCTGACAGTGGCCAATGCCAGGTGTCCCACATGGAAATGAACAGAACATGGCAAATACCAAGTGATCCATTTGCTGTCATCCAGGCTCAGGCAGTCTGAGGTTTAGGGACACCTGGATCAGGAGTTGGGTCACTGACCCTTTTGGCCAACAGTCATTGATGGATTGATCCATGAATATGTCTTCATTCTTTTTTGAACCCAGTTATACTTTTGATTTTCACAACATCCCTGACAATTAGTTCCATAAGTTGATTTTGAATTATTTCTTTTGTATGTTTTAAACCTGCTGTCTATTCATTTATTCAGGTGACCACTCAGATCTTGGGTTATGTGAAGGAGTATATAACACTTCTTTATTTGCTTTCTCCCCACCATTCATGATTTTACAGATCTCTATCATATCTCCCCTTAGTCATTTCTTTTCTGAGATGAACAGTCCAATTCCTTTTAATTTCTTCTTGCATGGAAGCTGTTCCATACCCTTAATTTTTTTGTCTTTTCTGTATCTTTTTCGGTTTTAATTTACCTGATTGTAAATGAGGTGACAGAACTACATGCGGCATTCATAGTCTGGGCATTTGTCCAACAAATGATGTTGGGATGGTGTTACACTTTGCATAAGACAATTCTATTTGACCAACTTCATAGCAGACTGGGGTGAATATGTTTCTGCTAAGCTCTTGATAGATCTTTGGGACAAAAGTTAACTTTTCATTACATTTGTGTCAAGCATGGAGGTGCTCCTGCAACACAAATGATAAAGAATATATATGCATTTAACATGAATGCTTCTCAGCATTTCAAATGGGGGTGAATCTCTCATCAAAGGGAACAGGTTAGCTCTCAGAAATGTAAAAGAATTTTAACCAGGAGGACCTGTTTTCTAAGTCAATGGATATGTCCATACTGTAGCTGGGAATGAGTCAAGCAACCCAGATGGACAGACTTGTAATAGCAGGCATATGCACCAAATTCTAATGTGTTGGGGGTGCAGGGCTGTCCTTACTCATATCAGAATATTCAGTTGTGTAGGGTGCCTGAAAATTTGGGGCACCACTGGGTTTTAATGTCCATCCATCCACTTTCTCCTTTCCCTGTTCTGTGCCTCTACTTTCTCCCAAGAGGATCCACTTAGCTTAAAAGT
Organism: Pelochelys cantorii; assembly: GCA_032595735.1. Taxonomy (NCBI): domain Eukaryota; kingdom Metazoa; phylum Chordata; order Testudines; family Trionychidae; genus Pelochelys; species Pelochelys cantorii. The sequence continues at coordinate 304,532,877 of CM064326.1, read as the reverse complement.
AAAAAATACTGCAAGACCAATTAGCAAAACATTGAACCCATGAAAGAGCCAGTCAAGTGATAATGAAGTCATTTAACAGGAATTTACCAAACCCAAGTATATACTGTCAATTTCTGAATTTACTGTAATAGTCTACAGGAATTTAGTTTAAAATTTGCTTTATAATTTTCAGCAACACAGCAGTGACATTTTTAAAATCACATCTCTAAAATGTCACCCTCCCAGCTGCCATTGGGCATACGTATGGTGACCATATTTTCCTAACCAAAAATGGGGACGCATGATATAAGGGCCTTACCATCAATCAAGCATTAGCCATACCCTCTGACCTCGTTAGCCATGCCCCAACCCCTTAGGCCCTGACCACCTACCACTGGAAGTCCCATCCCCGGGGAAGTACTTTTGGAGTCAAGATGGACACATGACTGGAAGTAAAAGGTGTCACGTGACCCCCTCTAACACCTCCTCCCACTGCCATATACCAATCGGGAGGAGTTTGGGCCGCAGAGGACTGGTCCATCGCCACGCAAAAGAGACCATCAGGGTGTCAGCAGAGCAGTGAGCGAGCGATCTGGAAGTGCAGGGTCTTAGTAGAGGTGGTGAGTGAGTGGGCTGGGGTGCAGGGTGTTGGCAAGGCAGTGAGTGATCAAACTGGGGTGTAGGGTCTCGGTGTGGGGGGGCCATTCACATGTTTTCATGCCACTTTCAGGCATGCATGACTTCCCACTGCCCCCACTGGCCAGATTTGTGCACTGCCCTTTCCCTTCCCCCAGCTGGGGGAACAGCTTCACAGGGACACAATTCCTGGAGGATTTCTGCTTTGCTGACATTTGCCAGATTCTGCGAAGCTGTTTCCCCAGCTGTGGGAAGGGAAATGGCAGTGCGTGGAGCATCAGGGTTCTCTCATCCCAACCACCCTGCCGAAATATTGGAATTTCCAGGACATTTCAGTGCTTTATGGGGACAAAGGGACAGTACTTTAAAATCAGGACTGTCCCGAAAAATCCAGGACATACGGTCGGCATAGGCATATGGGAACCAGTTTATAGTACTGTTTAGAGCCCCATAAATTCTAAGGACAGCACTGAGGGGGGGTTCCTCCCCAGAACCACTCCACGACCCACCCACACTTGCCTGTTCTATCTTCTGGTGAGATCAGAGAAGAAAGGCACAATAAGTCCAAGTACTGTTTCTGCTTCTATACCTGGTGGAAGGTGGCCTGCTGCCATTCAGCCATTCAGAGTGACTTCTCACAGATCCAACTCTAATTTTGACTATCTAATGACACCCAACATACACACATCTTCAAAAAAAAGTTTTCATAGGAAGAAGTTACAAATGGCATCCTACAACTACATAATTCTAATGGCTGGATCAGTGGCAAATATCAGCACAAATCCTTATTATAGACAACATGTGAGTCCCCTTACCGTTTAACAACTACACAGAATTCACTGATCAGTAGAGGCACCATTATGTATTAGTTGAACTCTTATGTGATGAGATGGAGTACAAGAAAAACTTGTAATCATGAGGCACTGTAGTTTTAGGCAATGAAATACAAACTATTTTAATGTCTCTGCATAAGGGGTGCTAATTTTTCTTGTGCTGCAATCCTGTGTTGTTAATGAAACCTCAGTTTAAAACATCTGCAGAATGCCACAAAAGACCTCATTTGTTTGGCAGATGATAGCTGCATCTGGTAGTCTGGCCCAAACTGACATGTTAAAGGGTGAAAGATGTCTGGTGAAATTAAAATAAAATGATTTGCTTTGAAACATCCTTATTGCAATGCTTTTGGTTCTTGAGAAATTCTGCTCAGCTATTGCAACCAGACTGGTATTTCCAGTGTATTCAAGCATTTAATCAACATTTGAGATAGCAACAATAAATACTAGCAGCACCAAAAATATGTTTGCTTATGTGTTTGAATGATCGCTTCTGTGAAAGCAAAAATTGCCAAATTTCCTTAGAAAACACAAACTCTCATTATTTTTAGGGGTGTCCCTAGGGACATTTTGTGACCCCATTGAAAGTTTTCCTTCTTTTTTTTAATTAGTCAGAAAAGCTCTTAAGCCTCTGTAAACTGCTTTTTTTTTTTGTAAATGGGGAACAGATTTAGAGTAGAGCTATCAGTCTCAAATGAGCTTGCATTTTAATCTCCTACAGACGGAGGTGAACCTGGAAGGTTAATACCTACTATTCCTTAAAATTCATGTGAATACTTTCAACCAGCTGTAAGAAGTAGTAAAGGGATTTATGAATTAAGGGATGATTAATGCTATAAGCAGCTCTCACAGACTTTACAAGAAAATTCTCCATTTTTCCTGTTAATTTCACTTTTTATTATACCCAAGGTAAGTTAATGGAACATTACATTTCATTTACTTTTTTATGTAAGTAAAAGGAACACTATTGTGTTAAACTACAGGAGCCTCTTCTATTATGGTTAGGGTACTTGGCTTGGAGTCATGCTATTTTGTGTCTCTTGTTCTCCTGCGGAGAATTGTACAGTTCATCGCATTAAGCTTTTAAGAGCTACACCCCTCAATAGCCTCACTTTGAGGCTGATCCTATGGTTCACACTGAAGTCACCCAGAGTCTGCACTGCAGGGCTGCACCTTTTTTACAAAATGGATGTTTTGTAGGAGGCTTTTGCAGAGTGTACATTTGTTACAAAAGTACCTTTGTCTCAGACACTGCAGGCGCAACACCAGGAATTTTGTTTAAGATTATCAATTAACTCATGGGGGGAACTAGTTGGCAACAACTGCAGGTTACCCTTCCTTTATAATCTCTTCTACTGGGGTAGAGGGCTGCCATCAGCCTCCCATCTCTGTTAACCTGGCCCCCAGTACTATTACTCGGACCCCAATGTTTCCCCTCTCGTATGAGGGGATGGGGAAGAGGGGTTTTAACTCCCTTTCTGTACCAGCCAAACATTAGGTGCCTCAGTCCGATTCTCCAGCTTCTTCAGGAGATGCCTTCTCATAATGTGCTTCCAATTTCATCAGGGAACCAAAGTCCCTATTCATGATTATCTGCACTGGGAACCTAACACTAGGAGGCACCATCTGTTTGCTTTCACCCTTCACTGGAGAATGGGGTTAGCCCTCTGTTTTTATTTTGCTAGTGGTACTTCTAATGCACCAGTCAACCTGACAAGAAAACAAAAAACTTTATATCCTATCAAATCCACCCTTGTTGCAAATAAAAATTTGATGCATGTGGCCCACCACCTATAAGCCACAAACCTGACTCACATCTCACCATTCTTTCCTATAGCGTACTGAACCTTTGGAGGTTGAGCATGTCTGTAATCATCCTTGGATAGGCCTGACAAAATAACTAAAGCACCCTAAAAGAACATTAGAAAATAAAAGACTAAAGGTATATGGGGAGTAGCCAGAAAGCTGCTTACTGTGAAATTTTCTCCTAATTTTCAGGCTGTCACCATGGAGAAACAAGAGACAGGTCTTTCTTATCTAGCAGCCTCATATGAAGGCTGTGCTTCAAGGGATATTCACTTAGATACCTTTTTTTGCACACCTACTTCAAAAGACAGGCTTGCAGAGCTGTTCATCTGAAAGGTACTGCATTTAAAAAAATCTTACTTTTTAAGATGTAATATAGACCCTCTAAGAACACTGACATGGTGTCATTAGTTGTATGCACACCCTTCCCACACTGCTCCCCTTTGTTATGTCAATCCCATTGGAGAACCTACAGCACAGGGGCTCAGCTGTGGAGCAGGCCACTACTGGTTGTGCCTGGTTGGGGACCGCTTGATTGATCCCATCACTACTGTTCAGGCTGGGGAAAATGTGCGCTCTGTGGATGCCATTTGCATTTATCTCCATATTTCTAAATGGTGTTCGCATAAGTTCTAACAGCATTTGCCCTCAGTGAAGGCTCAGTGCAATTGCTTGCTAACATCAGATCTCCAGCTTGCCTGCTGGGGAACCTATAAACCATCAAATGTAAGCAAGATGAAACCATGAGAGACAAAGTAATCAATTTCAACCAGATTTAAGTATCAGCCTGTCCCAATTCATGCCCATGCCCATTGTGGCCAGCCTAAGTTTCTCTGCAAGGGCCCTTGCCATAGCCCTAAATGGACTGTGGGCCCAATAGATTGAATTGCTGTATTTTGACAAGGTGAATACGTCTGACAGCCTGCACATATCAGGTGGGCAGTATGCCCATTCTCCCAGATCCAAGTTACTCTGCTAGTCTCATGCTCCCCTTTCATTCACCCCCCCCATCAGGGAGAAAGCTCCACTGGGGAAAACATCTGCACTAGCTCTCATTTGCCTCTGCTTCTCTCTGGAGGAGGCAGGGTTCATACTACCCTGCAAGAGAAAAGCTCTGGGGACTGCTGTATGATAGAAGGCCAGTCCTTGGGCCAGTGCTGTAATGCCTGCCCATCACATATACTTTCCATTGCTACTCTGGTTCCCTCTGCCTTGGCCCTGAGATTGATTTCCAGCCAGTCCTCACTGGGTCCCCACTGGTGACCCCGAGGCTGCTGGGTATCCCTAGGCCTGCAGGGTGGTGCCATGGCCATGGGTAACTGCAGCAGGCTCCTCCCTCTCTCTCACTTCTTCAGAGTGCAAAATGGCATGCCCCAGGCAGGGGAAAGGGCTTATAAGATCTCATCATTAGTGTGAGGGAGCTGAGGACACACTTCTGTCCAACCAATCGGACTTCCTTCTTTCCTTGCAAGCTCTTAAGAGGTGTCAGTGCAATCCTTAAAGGAGCCACAGGTTTTCTTTTGCTTGCTGGGCCAGATAAAGGCTCCCCACTTCTGAAGCTTGGTGTGTGTGTGTGGGGGGGGAAGGGCAGGCACGTCTAAACTGTGATTTTTTTCGAAAGAGGATATGCAAATTCCGTGGGAATTTGCATATCTTCTTCTGATCTCACTTTCGAAAGAGGATCTTTTGAAAGTGAAAGTAGTCTGGATGTGATTTTTTCCAGGGAAAAAACCCTTTTTTGAAAAAACCACGTAAACCTCATTTTTTAAGGAAGAACGTTTTTTTTTGAAAAAGGGTTTTTTCCAAAAAAAAAAAAAAGTGTCCAGACTACTTTCACTTTTGAAAGATCCTCTTTTGAAAGTGAGATTGGAAGAAGATATGCAAATTCCTGTGGAATTTGCATATCCTCTTTTGAAAATTCTACGTTGTCTAGACATAACCTGTGTGTACATTATTTATCCGGTTTCTTCTTCTTCTCATTTTAGGACAGTCAATTTCCATTGAAATCTAAAAACTTGTTAATTACAACACCCATGTTCTGTCATATGATATGTATTACATTTAGGAATATCTTCTTAACTTGGTGAAACTGGCTTTAGGTGTCTCACCTCTATTAACATTAATGGCTAAAGCTGTGAATATCAACTTGAGAATAAACCATTAAAATGCAATGGTTTAACTTTTATTGCCCTGAATGTCAGAACCATCAAAGGGAGATGCTATTGGAATTCTCCATTTAACAGAACACGTAATTTAATCTTATTGTTGCAATGTTACGTTTAAAATAATCTCTTATCTCCTTTTTGAGATCTTACTTTTACAGGTATTCCCAAATAGCTTTCAGAAATAGAAAGCTGTCTTAGGGTCTAGTTTTCCAAAAACTTAAATAGAGCTAGATAAAAAAAATAATGAAAAATTTCAAAATTTGGAAGAGGTTTCTGTTTGCACATTTCAAAATGGTCCCATGTAAAAATAGTTACAATTTTAAAGTGTCATAGATTTTTAAAAAATGACTTTTTGTTTAAACTTTTTTAACAAAAAAAAAATCAAATTCCAACTAAATCTATGCTTAAGCACACAAAAACTTAGATAAGTAGTCCAATTGAGTTTACACATCAGAAAATAGTTACTATATCTCTGAATGTAAAGTATTATATAAATGCTGAGAATACTACATTAGCCCTTGGGATAAACAGCACTTCATTTTCAAAGAGCTGTATAAACATTAAGGGCCCAATCAAGTGAGATGCTGTTTTCCCTCAGTTTCCTAAATCAGGAAGAATTAACTGTCTGGTTCAACTTTCCCTGAATTAAGTCAATGGAAAGATACCCAGTCAATAGGAGGTGGATTCGACATTGCAGAATGAAATAAAATGGAGGTACTGTGTGTGCTGATTATTCATATAGGACACATTCAACGCTTTGCAGAATCAGATCTTGGGCTATCATTACATTTTAATGGGAAAAGAACTTGTTTAGGTTTTGATTTTATTTCTGTTTAATTATTTTATGGTTTTGGGATGAGGAGCAGCTGTTCAAATTTTACAGTGGTTGTATGAATTATGGCAAGTGCACCTAGGGCTTACAATTGGCACTTTGTGCTGCATGGGGCCGTGGACCTCAAACGGCTGCTTGCTGCCGCTTGCTCCCCTGCCGCGGCCCAGCTGAGCAGCGCTGAGTGCTAAAGTGGGAGGGGGAGGGGGGCGGGGCAGTGATGTACACGGCCAGGGTGCGGGGCCGAGTATCTCACCGCCCTGCCCCCCTGCCCCTCCCGCTGTGGCGCTCGGCTGAATGCTGCGCCGCTCAGCTGGGCCGCGGCAGGGGAGCAAGCAGCCGTTTGGGTTCCCCCGCGGCGGCCCAGCTGAGCGCACAGCACTCAGCCTAGCGCCACGGCAGGAGCGGAAGGGGGCGGGGCGGTGATGTACATGGCCTCGCCCCCTGGCCGTGTACGTCACTGCCCCATTCCCCTCCCCCGCGTCGGCCCGGCTGAGCGCGCAGCACTCAGCCAAGCGCCACGGTGGGAGGGGAAGGGGGCGGGGTGGTGACGTACGCAGCCCTGCCCCCTGGCCATGTACGTCACCGCCCCGCCCCCTTCCCCTCCTGCTGTGGCGCTCGGCTGAGTGCTGCGCGCTCAGCTGGTCTGACGCGGGGGAGCCCAAATGGCCGCTTGCTCCGCCCCGGTGGCCTGGCTGAGTGGCGCAGCACTCAGCCGAGCGCCACAGCGAGAGGGGAAGGGGGGCGGGGAGAGATGGAGTGGAGAGAGAGGCAGGAGGAGGAGGAGAAGAGAAAGGGAGAGTGAGAGGCAGGAGGTGGAGAAGAGAAAGAAAGAGACGGAGAGAGAGGCAGAAGGCGAGAGAGACAGAAGGCAGAGGAGAGCTGAGAGAGAGAGGGGGAAGCAGTAGGAGGAGGAGAGAGAGAGAGAGAGAGAGAGCCGGAGGCTCAGGAGAGAAGACCAGCGTGGAGGAGAAACCTGAAAATCCCGTCTTATGATAGGCTAATTGGCTAGTTTAAAATGTTTGAGAGAACTTCATCCGTTTGTATGACAGCAGAGTGTGAACTCCAGTGTACTTTGGGTTCAGCATTGATTTATGTTCAAAGATTATTTTTCTTAAGTGCTCTCAGAATCACAGACTTGCCTAGATTGTCATCTGGACAAAGCATTACCAAGACATAGCTCTATTAACACTCTCCCCCCCCCCCGAACATTTTACAAAATCAACTAATTCCTCTAATCCCTGGTCTACACAAGGGGATAAATTTGAATTAAGATACGCAACTTCAGCCACATTAATTGTGTAACTTAAGTCAAAGTAACTTAAATCAACTTTTGGTGCTGTCCATACTTTGGGAAGGCAAAGGGAGCAAACTCTGCCTTCAACTTCCCTTACTCCTCATAGAAGCAAGACTATCAGCATCGATGGGAACACCCCCTCAGATCGAATTAATGTGTCTTCACTAGACCTGCAAATTCGAACTCCAGAAGATCAACGGCAGCTGCTTTGATCTTATCTGTAGTGTAGACATGACCTAACGCTTTTTGGCCACAGCTGGAGTTCCAACTATGGTTCAGATCCTCCGCAAACTGATCTCAGTCTTGGGATTTTTTTCAGCTAGTGCATGCCTCTAGCTGAGTCTTTGGTAGATCTTACTGAAGAAATTATTCAGTGTGTCACCACCTGGGGTAAAGAGAATGAAACGAGCATGTGCAGCAAGACCTCTATGAAAGCAGGAGGGAGGATTCCAGACATCCTGATGTCACAGTGACTGAATGGCTCAAGATGAGCTATACCTGTGCACTAAACTCAAGTCCTACCTTCAGCAGAAAACTCAGAATATTGTGGGCATACTGCTTTTATCTACCTCTCTCAAGGTAGATAAAACTTTGAAACAGATGCACTGAGTAGTACAGCTAATTTAGAAAGAGCTCTATTTTTTGAAAGATAATAAATTACGTGCAGTCTATGTAGATAAATGAGAATGACTGCTGGGCATGGTGATATCCTGTTCCAAAAGCAGAAATGTTTCACACTGTTAGAAAAGGAGCCTCGAGTAACACAGTTAATTTAGAAGGATCTATAATTATTTTTAACTACATTACTGCTCTGTATGCTATCCCCAGCAGTTTCAGCGAATGTGTGTTGTGCATGTTCCTGCCTCTGCTTGCTCCTTCTGTAAATTTTGCCTTCAGATTAACATTTTTGGTTTAAGAATGATATTTTAGAGCACTCTAACATCCACATGCAAGTGATTTTTCTTTGGAAGAATTTGTCAAGGAAATTAGCATTGATTAAAGAGATGGAAGACAGCATATCATAATTATGTTTTCTGAATAGAGGAAGCGAATGTAATCAAAGGAAAGCAAGTTGCAGGATCATTTGCTCAAGAGCTTTCAATACACAGCCCTCCTAGTTGCTTGTAACATTCTGAGATGCTCGTAATATCCAAGCTCCTCTCTCTGCTCCACCATGTGAACTTGGATCTGGGGGCTCTGCCCCTCTGACCTCCTCTTCCTGACTCTTGTCAGGGCTCATAGTATGAGCTGAGTTCCTAGTTATTGGAATCATGATCACACCAAGGATTAAAATGAAGTCAGCAACAGGGATCAGGGCAAGGAAGCAAGAACCAGGGCAAGGATGCTAACAGGAATAGGGACATGATTCAGTAGGTGGAACCAGGCAAGGAACCAAGCACTTTGTCTCACCAACAGCCGAACAACTAGTTGCTCAGACAAGTGGGAGAGGAACAGGAAGCTTTATAGCCTGTGGTTTCCCACCAGCAATGTTAGTCATCTGACTGTTCAGTAGATATAGCTTCTGATTGTGGGGTATTAGCAATAGCTTCTTCATCAGCCCTTGCAACTTGGTGACATAGCAGATAAGGCTGCTGCGTAGTGGCCCTGGGATCAATACCTGTGGTGCCTGGCAGCACTGCTTCTTACAGGGCAATCTCAGGATGCTACAGGGCTTGGTTTTTCAGAATGATTCCTGCAGAAGGCCCAAATTTTTGCAGGGGTATATATATGATGAGCTGGCCCTTCAGGGCATTCTTCAGGCACATAAGCCTTCCATTGATCAGATAGTAAGTACAGAGTCCAGGTGTGCCTCTGACGGTGCATTTACACAACAGGGCTTAACTTGAAATAAGCTATGCAAATTGAGCTACGTCAATTGCGTAGCTTATTTTGAAATAGCTTATTTCAAAACTGGGAGCATCTACACAGCACTTATTTCAAAATAGAGCACCACTCCTCTGACTTCCCTTACTCCTTGTACAATGAGAGTTACAGGAGTCAGAGTAAGAAGTCCTCCAGCTTCACAGTATTTCAACATTATTTCGGAATAACTGTCCGCTGTGTAGACGTACCCTGAGAGTCCATGATGTGGTGGATGAGGTACTCCTCATCAATTGTAATTTGAACCAGAGGAGGAGATGGTGTATGTTGCCCAGGGAATGGATTGTCAAGGAACGGCTTCATGGAGACATGGAAGACTGGGTGGATCTTCCACAGGTGCCAAGGTGTGGTGTATGAATTTCCCAGGTTACTGGATGGGGACTCGAGCCAGTTTTGTGTTGGATGGATGGAGAGGAATCCCTAGATATTAAACCTGGCCCAGGCCGGCTTACTTTTTGGTAACTTGGCTAGTCCATGCCCTTCATTCCTCTTGCTTAAACTTCCTATGTCTCTCCTGGTGCCTCCTCCCCAACCCGCGAATCCTTTCATTGACTTGCATTTGGTCACTTACCTTTTCTGTGTTTGGGACTTTTTCGCTCTCCTATTTTCCCTCTCTCCTTAGGCAGGAGGAGGAAGTACCTTCTCCCACTTCAAGCAAACCACCTTAGTATATCTATTGTCCAGTCAAAGCACAGCCTTTAAAGTTAAGTACTCCTCAAGGACCTCTGTGTGATGTGCATATGTTGCAGGGCCTGTGAGAGTGGGTGGATGCACATCCACAAGGCAGCTTCTTTTGATACAGAAATCAACTAGAACTCATAAGTTGCACAGAAAGATTTCCACAATTGTCACTCCAAAAAAATCATGAAAAAAAAGTCCACCATGAAATTATATACCCCAGAATTTCATTATGGTTATCCTTTGCCTTTTCAGAATGTGGAGAGTGGCCAATCTTAAAATCTCTGAAAACCAGGAAATGCAATTAAGGCAAAGAAAATTTAAATTTCTGGAAATGAAGAAATTCAAATCTAAGGTACAATTCATCCCCAAAACACAACCTTAATTCTATGCCCTTGAGTTGCCAATAGTCACAGAGAATGGATTATTAACAGGGGTGCAAAAGGTAAGCAATTACTAAAGATTCTCCATCTCCTGAAGTTTTCAAAGGAGATGAAGATACTTTAGTAGAACACAATTATTAATTTCAAAACTGCAGCTACTTAACTTAGACCAGGGGTTTCTAACTCATGGACCACACGCTATCTATGATCCGAGAATTTTGCAATCTGGCCCAAAAGTCACTGCAGCCTTTGTGGGTGTGTGCCCAATCCCCACCCCCCAAGCCCTGTCCCTGTACTTGGTGAGCACAATTAGTCCACTTCCCCACAGATCCCGCCACCATGGTGAGTGCAGGAGACCCAAGCCCTAGTGCTGTCCCACACGAAGCCCCCCAGAGTCTTCAAGACCATGCCCTTTGGGGGAGAAGAGTTAGGGGAATGGATGCAATGGGCGAGAGTGCAGGGAAGGAAGCGGCAAGTCTTGGGGCCTGGGTATAGACCCCTCCCATTGTCTGTAGGGACTCCTGGGGAGTTTGAGACTCCTGACTTAGATATTTGTTAATTAGGTCTAGATAACTTGTACCTAAGACTTTTAGAAGAGTTGGCAGAGTAGCTCATTAGACCATTAATGGTGATTTTCAATAAGTCTCGGAACACAGGGATGTTCCAGAAAATGGAAGAAAATTAATGTTGTGCCAATATTTTAAAAAGATAAATGGAATGATCCAGGTAATTATTGGTCTGCTAGGAGATGTACCCAGCATTGCTTGGGTTCTTCAGGTAGAGGGCTGGGGGTGTGGGAGCACAGGATTCAGGGCTGGGGCTTAGCTATATAGGGGACTCAGGACAGGGAACTGGAGGTGTGGGGAGTACAGGAGTCAGGGGTACCAGCTGAGGTGGTGCTCAGGGCAGGGGGCTGGAGGTATGTAGGTGGTGCAGGAGTCAGGGTTTGGGGGTGAGGAGGTGCTCAGGCCAGAAGTCAGGAGTGTGGGGGTGCAGGAGCCAGTGGAGGCCATGCTGGCCAGGTAGGGGGACCCTGGGGCTGGCCATGGTGGGGGCTGCACTGGCCAGGCAGCAGCTTCTTAGGGCTGGTCACAGCAGAGGCCATGCTTCCTGGGCAGTGGCTCCCTGGGGCTGGCCACGGCAGGGCCCATGCTGGTTGGGAGGCAGTTCCCCAGGACTGGCCAGGCAATAGATCCGCAGGATTAGCCATAGTGGGAACCCTGCTGCCAGGGTGGTGGGTGGGAAACCTGCTGCCTGCTGCCCCAATGGGTTTATAGCTGTTTCTGTCCCCATCTCTTGCTGCCCCCCTGTGGTCACTACACAGTGTAACTGTCCCTGCTAGCAGTCACCTCCCTTTCTGTGTTATGGAAAACAATCACATTCCAGGCATACCCCATTCTCCTGGCATAACCAAACCCTTGCCTCCCTTTATGTTAGGTTAAGAGGTTGCATACCAAATTTTGTGATCTTAGCTCTGATCGTTTAGGAGGAGTTCTTGAACAAACAGTCAGATAGACAGATTAGCTCAATCAATCATAGACAAACAAACTCTCTCAAAGATATAGTAGATCAGTCTGACATTAGTCCTGGACAAGATAATAGAGCAGCTGATACAGGACTCAATGAATAAAAAATTAAAGGAGGGTAATATAATTATAGCCAGTTAACATTGGTTTATGTAAGATTCTGTCAAAATAACTTGATATCTTTTTCATGAAGTTTCAAATTTGTTTTATAAAGGTAGTAGTGTTAATGTATAATATATGTAGATATCTGAAAGGCATTTGACTTGGTACCACACAACATTCTGATTAAAATATTAGAATTATAAAAAGCTAACACGTCATAAATTAAATGGATTAAAAGGTGACTGATATATATGAAAGTTTAATTGTAAATGGAGAATCATCATCAAGTGGCTGTATTTCTGGTGGGATTCCCTAGAGATCATTATTTGGCTCTACTCTATCTAACATTTTTATCAATAACCTGGAGGAAAACATAAAGTCATCACTAGTAAAGTTTGCAGATGAAAGAAACATTAGTAGAGTGGTAAATAATGGAGAGAACAGAGGCTAATGCAGATCAACCTGTATTGCTTGGTACAAACAAGCAATATACATTTAAATATGGCTAAATGTAAATATATACATCTAGAAAAAAAGAATGATAGCCAAAATTACACCAATAGGGGACTTTATTTTGGGAAGCAGTGACTGTGAATAAAGATATGGGGGCCATGTTGGATAATCAGCTAAACACGAGCTACCTGTGCAATGCTACGACCAAAAGAGCTAATGCTGTCCTTGCATAAACAGATGAATCTCACATAGGAGCAGAAATATATTTAGCACTGTGCAAGCACTGATGGAATACTGTGTCCAGATTTCACGCCCACAATTCAAGAAGGATGTTGATAATATGGGAAAGATTCAGAAAAGTGGCATAAGAATGATTAATGGATTAGGAAACATGCTTTATACTGACAGGCTACATCTACACAACAGTGTTTTGCTGGCAGAGAGTATGCTAATGAACTGCTCATTAGCAGGGCTTGACAAGCGGCTGTGAGCCCCGTTCGCCAGCCGCGCGGTTTGGCATGCTGCGCATGCGCAGACCGTGCTGCGCATGCGCTGATCGCACTGTGGTGCCATGCCAGGCTAAAATCTACTCACCACAGGTGAGTAGATTGCCCTAATTGTTGAACCCTGCTCATGAGCATTTGTCGCGCTGTCATTAGCATATTCTCTGCCCAAGGCTTTTTGTGTAAGAGGTTTTTGCGCAAAAACAAGCAGTGTAGATGGGTCCATTTTGCGCAAAAACTCCCTTTTTGCGCAAGATCCTTATGCCTCAGAAAAGGAGGTATACAGATCTTGCACAAAAAGGAGTTTTTGTGCAAAATGGACCCGTCTACACTACTTGTTTTTGTGCAAAAACCTCTTGTAGTAATATATGTGTCATTGACATTTTGGGGCATTGTTCAAAGGGGACACAGTTAAGGTTCAGTTCTGCGGGGACAGCGTGCACCTTAATTCTGTGATTCCTAGTTTTTAGAGGTTTAAGTTTAGCTACTCTCCTTATTATGCAATGGCATAACACACCAGTGGACACTTTTACATCTCTATTAACATAATTCCTGTGCCTGGCATACATAGCCCCAAGCTGCCATGAGGAGCAATTGCAGAGAAAGTCCAGTTCCAGCCCCTGCAGCCCTAGGCTGGAGCATGATCAAGTTTGTATGAGAGATAGTGTATAGACAGTCCAGTCATTGTGTAGGAGCTGCAAAAGGATCAAGTCTACTCAGTGCAGAAAGAATCTTAAAAGAATTTGTGTGTCAAATTTTAACAAAACTCCACTGAACAGATGCCAATTTTGTCTTTCAGAGGCTTGCAACATGGCCAAATTTGAGAGGATTTTCATAACAGCCATAAAAGCCAAACCCTTGATGCCAAGCAACCATCTAAGCAAATTTCACGTCCCTTATCCAAAGCATGAAGGCACTAAAGCTAAACTCTTTTATTTGAATCTTCACAAAAAATTCAACTTGAAGCAGACCCCGCAGCCCACACATGGAAAATTTCAGCCTGAATGGTTAAATTTTAACAAAGTTACATAGATAGCTGAGAATAGGATCTTATAACGGAAAGTGTTAAGCAACCTTAATTGTAGTTATTGATATATGTGCTACCCACTTATCCACACACAGACAAAATTTAACTATTAGATTTTTTGGTTTTACTTGAAAGTATAAATGGGTAAGTTTCTGGACACCAAATTGCAATATGAAAAACATTATCTTTCTTCCTTTTTTGAATCTCAGCTTCCTTTAAAAAAAAAAGAAAAAAGAAAGAGTTTTTAATGCGTATGGTTGCAGAGAAAAAAATGTGAAAACTTGACCCTTAACATTTTAATCTCATGATTTTTTGTGGGAAGGAAGGACTCCTCATGGCATTCAGTATCTGGGATTGGAAATGAGAGGTTATTATTGACAATTTGTTTCTTGCAATCTGTCTAGATCTAGTTTAGATTCTTATGTTTGCACAGAAGACACTACAGGAGCAGGTTCTTATGTTTTTCCATTGCAGATATCGATCCTGTTACATGCTTACCTTTCTTATAAATAGGCTGAATTTCTTTTCATAGAATCATAGAACCATAGAGCTGAAAGAGACCTCAGGAGGTCATCAAGTCCAGCCCCCTGCTCTAGGCAGGACCAATCCCAACTAGATCAACCCAGTGAGGGCTTTGTCAAGCAGAGACTTAAATACCTCTAGGGATGGAGACTCCACTACTTCCCTAGGTAACCCATTCCAGTGTTTCACCACTCTCCTAGTGAAATAGTTTTTCCTAATATCCAACCTGGACCTCTCCAACCACAACTTAAGACCATTGCTCCTTGTTCTGCCATCCGTCACTACTGAGAACAGCCTTTCTCCATCCTCTTTGGAACCTCCCTTCAGGAAGTTGAAGGCTGCTATCAAATCCCCCTCACTCTTCGCTTCTGCAGACTAAACAGACCCAACTCCCTCAGCCTCTCCTCATAGGTCATATGCTCCAGCCCCCTAATCATTTTGGTTGCCCTCCGCTGGACCTTCTCCAATGCGTCCACATCCTTTTTGTAGTGGGGGGCCCAGAACTGGACACAATACTCCAGATGTGGCCTCACCAGAGCCGAATAAAGGGGAATAATCACTTCTCTGGATCTGCTGGCAATGCTCCTCTTAATACAACCTAATATGCCATTAGCCTTCTTGGCTACAAGGGCACACTGTTGACTTATATCCAGCTTCTCATCCACTGTAACCCCCAGGTCCTTTTCTGCAGAACTACTACTTATCTGGTTGGTCCCCAGCCTGTAACAATGCTTGGGATTCTTCTGTCCCAAGTGCAGGGCTCTGTACTTGTCCTTGTTGAACCTCATCAGATTTCTTGTGGCCCAATCCTCCAATTTGTCTAAGTCACTCTGGACCCTATCCCTGCCCTCCAGCGTATCTACCTCTCCCTCTAGCTTAGTGTCATCTGCAAACTTGCTGAGGGTGCAATCCATCCCCTTATCAGGTCATTAATAAAGATATTGAACAAAACCGGTCCCAGAACTGAACCTTGGAGCACTCCGCTAGAAACCAACCGCCATCCTGACATCGAGCCGTTGATCACTACCTGCTGGGCCCGGCCTTCTAGCCAGCTTTCTATCCATCTTACCGTCCATTTATCCAATCCATATTCCCTTAACTTGCTGGCAAGAATATTGTGGGAGACCGTATCAAAAGCCTTGCTAAAGTCAATGTATATCACATCCACTGACTTTCCCATATCCACAGAGCCAGTTACCTCATCATAGAAGCTAATCAGATTGGTCAGGCACGACTTGCCCTTTGTGAATCCATGCTGACTATTCCTAATCACTTTCCTTTCCTCCAAGTGTCTCAAAATGGATTCCTTAAGGATCCCTTCCATGATTTTTCCAGGAATCGAGGTAAGACTGACCGGCCTATAGTTCCCTGAATTGTCCTTCCTGCCTTTTTTGAAGATGGGCACTACATTTGCCTTTTTCCAATCATCCGGGATCTCTCCCGATCTCCACGACTTTTCAAAGATAATGGCCAAAGGCTCCTCAATGACATTTGCCAACTCCCTCAGTACCCTTGGATGCATTAAGTCCGGACCCATGGATTTGTATATGTTTAGCTTTTCTAAATAGTTCCTAACCTGTTCTTTACCCACTAAGGGCTGTCCATCTTCATCCCATCTTGCATCACTTGCATCACTTAGCGTCCGGGAGCCCACCTTGTCCGTGAATACAGAGGCAAAGAAAGCATTGAGTACTTCAGCTTTCCCCACATCATCTGTCACTAGGTTACCTCCTTCATCCAGTAGGGGCCGCACACCCTCTCTGATCACCTTCTTCTTGTTAACATGCCTGTAGAAACCTTTCTTGTTATCCTTCACATCCTTAGCCAGTTGCAATTCCATTTGTGCTTTCGCCTTCCTGATAACCCCCCGGCATTCTCGAGCTATACATTTAAACCCCTCCCTGGTCATTTGTCCAAGTTTCCACTTTTTGTAAGCTTCCTTTTTGTGCTTAAGTTCACCAAGGATTTCCCCTGTAAGCCAATCCGGTCTCCTACCATGTTTGCCTCTCTTGCTACGCATCGGGATGGTTTCTTTCTGTGCCTTCAATAAAGCTTCTTTAAAATACTGCCAGCTGTCCTGGACTCCTTTCCCCTTCATGTTAGCATCCCAGGGGATTCTGCCCATCAGGTCCCTGAGGGAGTCAAAATCTGCTTTTCTGAAGTCCAAGGTGTGTATTTTACTACTCTCTTTTCTTCCTTTGGTCAGGATCCTGAAATCTACCATCTCATGATCACTGCTTCCCAGGTTGTCACCCACCTCTACTTCCCCTATTAGTTCCTCCCTGTTTGTGAGCAGAAGGTCAAGCTGCGCACGGCCCCTGGTCGGATCCTTCAGCACTTGTACCAAGAAGTTATCCCCAACATTCTCTAAAAACTTCCTGGATTGCCTGTGTACTGCCGTATTGGTTTCCCAACAGATGTCAGGGTGATTAAAGTCCCCTACGAGAACCAGGGCCTGTGATCTGGAAGCTTCTCTCAGTTGTCTGAAGAAAGCCTCATCTACCTCATCCACCTGATTCGGTGGCCTTTTGGGATTGAATTATTCAGTATTTTGTAGTAAATCCCTTATATTCTACGAAAGTTCTCTATATTTCAAATGCAGTTAATAAAAATGTTTAGATAAAATTAGGTATAGATTTTATTCAAAACAGATTATTAAAATCTCAAGTTTTGATCTTAAGGTTCTGTAATGTCCTATATAGTACAGAACTTGTGTTTTATAAAAATGTATTTCATCTCCTTAGCTCTTTTATTTGCCTTATATACATTATGATGCTTCCAATTAACTCTCTTGGTTTAAATTTCTTGTGTTCTAAAGAGAGACATGAGTTTTACCACTTAAACAATAAATTTAGCACTGAAATTATAAGCTGATCACAAAAATGCACTAATATTTTCTTCATTTTGACCCTTGATTTGAAGGAAAATGTGCCTAGCTTTTATGGAGATTTTCTAACTCATGCTTTACAGGTTACAAATACCATCAAGTAGAAGAATGGGATACCCTTCACATGAGGATGAGAATGGGGTGCGGAGTAGCCATGAAGACATTTCCAAATGCTCTCTCTCACTAAATATAGTTATGCTATCAAAAAAGGCAAAGTTTTTCAGACCCTTTTCTTCAGAGAGGTTTAAAGTTTAAATATAAAATTGTAACATAAATGTGACGCACAAGTTATAGGATGTGATTTCAGTTATTTTTCCAACAAATAAAGTACAATGTATGAGCTGGGACATTGTCTTTCCCTATGTGGTACTGGACGGGGTGGATCTGGGGCCAGATCCAGGTCCCATTGTAAGCAACAGTCTTTACATTAAATAGAATGAGAATCATGTTAGTTCTATAATGAAGTTCTGTGGGGGCAAGCATCATCATTAACCATGGCGTGCAAATATTCGGGGGAGGGGGAGAAGCACTTCATTATGCAGTTTGTGAATTTCTCTTCTGACTTTGTATGTTTCAGTAAATGCACCTAAAGCTCTGAATAAGTGCTTAAAGAAACTGAAAAAATAAACATTTTTTCAGTCAATCCTGCTATAATTGATTAATCAGTTGCTATGAAGAAAGGAAGGTTTAATTCTAAGACCAAAACAAGTGTTTGCATGACTCATGGACTTGTTGGACTAGACATAATAACAAATCTAACGATCTAGCACAAGATCTATTCTTATTAACATTCCAGTCATTTCCACTAAATGAGTAAGATGTGTTTGCTGAAAGGTAGAAAATCAAGCTTCAACAGAATTTTCGTATTAGACTCACGCTAATTTAATTATAAAGCGTATCCGCTGAATTTTAAATTTATATAACAAGGAAGATAAAGCAATGGAGTGTTGCAACTGAAGCAACGCAGTGCAATCTACAGCATATATATGCTGCAAAATCATACCTTTCAATCTGGCATACACTGCAAGACAAAGACTGAAAGTTAGGGCCACTAAAATCTCTGCAGGCAGTTATAACTACGGGCATCATTACAAGAAGTTACTTATGCAGCAATTTGAAATGGCGTGCACTTGTAATGATGCCTCTGGTGGGGCTGCCTGCAGGAAATGAACCCAGTACCTCAAAGTCTAAAAAAAGACCCAAGCTAAAGAATAGCTGCAGTAGCTGAAGTGCAGTAGCAAAGTCTATACGTGACATAGCCACTAGAAGGGCACGCAGATCTAAGTTGTCTGAGTTTCAGTTACAACAGCATCTATGTTTTAGGGCAACTGTCAAGAAAAATATCTCTTTGCTAACTATAAAAGTGTTCATTACTTATTTTGCCTTTGAAAAATGAACACTCCTGTTACAGGAGAAACTTTGAAAAGAAAAACGGTCCCCTCATTATGATTTCTGTGGGTCTTCTTTGCCCTAAAGGCTCTGTATGTAAAAGAATCTATCTATCTGTATCTAAAAAAAAAACCCCAAAGTCACTACAGATTACAGGTAATCCTTTACAATACTTACAAGGATAAACTACTCTTACTGATCTTAACACACATCCAGTAGAAAAGTATTTATCTGCATTGATGCTCAAATTCCAAGAAATACGATATGATACTGAAATTAAAATAATTCTTTATACTTTCTACCTGGTCAGATATTTTTTAACATGGATATTTTTGGAAATATACACCTATAATTATCTAACCTGTCACTAGATGGAATCAGTGCTTCAAACAGAACAGTTTGCATGTACAAATTACATGGCAGTAAAATGCTTGTATACAGTTTAGATCTTATATTTTTAGGTAATATTTCTAGAGCAGACATTACAATATAATTGCTTTTATAGACTCGTTTAAAAAAGAAAATAGAACCTGAGTGACTTTGCCTCCTAAATAAAAGACCCCCCTATTTCTGTGATGATATATTTGCATTTAAGCCAGAAACCTTCCACAGAAATGCTCTAGTCTTCAATACTAATCAAGCAATTACTTTATCTTATGGACCTTGTTTAGATAAAAAAATGATCTTTCACAATTTAATAATATTAAAACAGAGAATTTTCCAATTAAGAAGGATTTACACAAAATAAATCTTAGAGACTTGAACATTAACAACTGTGCTAGGCTAACTGGATCAAAAAGAGCATTCAGCTGGGGTTATGAATGTTTCCTGGCAAAGATTTGTAACAGCAACTTAAAATTCTCCTCAAGTAGAAAATGGAGGAAAACCCACACCTTTTAAAGACAGGAAACTTGTGAGAAAAACTGATCTTAATGCTAGTATTAAGCATTAGAAACATTAACAACATTATGAATCAATAGTAACTTTACTTTTGATATTTGATAGTTTGCATACCAAACAGATAAGTATACAGAAGAGTATAATGCAAAAGCGACATAATAAATTGCTGGTTTTAATTTATGACAGTATGGTCCCAATGTTGACCTGATGATTCCTAGTGAAGATGCAGTTTATGATGTTTCTCTAATTATTCAGTAGCACACAAACCCAATTGTGAATGAATGTTTTGGTGAATGATACACATGAAGATAAACTTCTTCTTTGTGCATTAGAAGAAAGAATATAGCATATGTACTACATTATTTGTATAATTTAAAGAAAATAAAAAGCCAAGGTGAAAGTAAAATGAGGCAAGAAATATGTATCTTATTCTTGACTTGTTTTAAAGTTTATAAATCTAAAATATCACAAAATTAATTTAGTTTTAATTAAATTAAAAGTACATAAAATTGATCCAAAAGGTACAATGTGCAGTGTATTTTTGCTACTTTTTCATTTGAAAAATCTTACCATATTTGCCATGTAGGATTCTCTGATCCATAACTTTTTAAACACAACTTCTGTGGCACATTAAAGACTAACACATTTATTTGGACATATGCTTTTGTGGGCTGGAACTCTTTTTTTCAGATGCATGAAGTGGAAACTTCAATTAGGTAGGAATATATACACATGCAAAGATGGATGTGTTACATTACTATTCAGAGGATCAGTGCTAACAAGGTCAATCAATTCAATCAAGGTAGAGGTGTCCCACTTTCAACAGCTGTTGTGTGAATACCAAAAGAGAGAAAATAACTTTTTGTAGTGAGATAGCCACTCCCAGACACATTCTGATAGTGGCACATTTGCATATGAATTCCAGCCCTGCAGTGTCATGCTGTGACGTAGTGTGGGTACCTTGCTGGTTGCTATGTCGGGCAGTGGGTTGTCAGTGACCTCCACTGGCTGCTGTCTGCAGCATGGCCCAGCAGGGCAGGGGATGAGTCATTATGCAAGGGGGCTTCGAAACTTGTCAGACAGGTATCTCCCATGGAGCGGAACAATGGAAAGGAAGGGGGAAAGGCCAGACCTGGCTGGGGGCAGGGCTGGAAGTGAGTGAGTTAATTTCTGTCTGGGATCATGGAGGAGACAGCCTACGGCCCAGAGGGGCTGGAATTTAGGGGCCCAACATCCCCCATCTCAAGGGGGGCTGAGGCATCCTAGGGCCGGTTCCTGTAACCAGATGACATCTGTGCTGTGCTGTATTCTGGAGAAGCAATAAACTCCCTCTATTCTACTGGCTGGTGGAGTCTGTCCGTGCCATTACGGGGGTGCAGGAGTCAGGGGACCCCGACGCGCTGCCACACATGCTCAAGTCTGTTTCTGAAAAGAAGGGCAACTTTCAAGTCTTTAACTCAGTGGATCTCCAAGTGCCATCCAGGTGGCCTATAGCTCCAGCTTGGCTCCCCATGCAGTGGGGAGCCCATGCTGCTGCTCCACTCCCACAGCCTCCACAAGGCTGGAGCACCAGCTCTGGCTTCCACTTGGGGTGTGAAGGAAGCTCCGACCTTCCTCACCAGACCCAGCTTATGGAGCAAGTGGCACCACCCGCTGCCACTTCGCCCCCCTTTTCCCCACCCTGCTGGGGGAACAGCAGCACAGTGACATGCTGTCTAGAGGCTTTCCCAGCTGCTCCCATTGGCCCGTGTGAGGCCGTGCTTGGGAGCAATAGGGGTATATAGCCAGGTGAATGCCCCCTTTTATGCCTAGACACCTTCACTCCAATCCCCTTCACTCACCCCCTTGCCAAGACCCCACACCCCTAGCTTGCTCCTGCACCCACCCTTGCTCCTACATCCTCGCTCCTGGCCAGACTCTGCACCCTCCCTTTCTCCTGCCCCTCCCTCCTGGCCAAACACTGCACCATCCCTTGCTCCTGTCGCCTTCCACTGGCCAGACACCCTACTCCCAGCCTGCTTCTGCACCCTACCTCCCACCCAGACCTCACTCCCTAACCCCCTCCAGCACCCCACTTCCTGCCCAGATCCTGCACTCCATCCCTATCCCACTCGCTGTCAGCCCTGTCCCATACACTGAACCCCTCATTTTTGTCCCCACCCCAGAGTCTAAAGGGGGTCCACAAAATCCACTAACTCTGGAACCCCAGAAAAGTAAATCTGGCCTATGGGAAGACCTGAATCTCAGTCCTTCCTATGCCTTCCCTTTGCCCCATGGGGCTGGAGCGCCAAGGAGAGAAGTGTCTCAGATGGGGGCCACATCAGTGCAGTTTGGGGTGTTTGGAGGAGATTTTTTACTACTCATTTGTGTGGTCCCCAACTGATTTTTCTGTGGGTTAGTGGCCCCCCACCCAGAAAAGGTACCCCAGCCCTGCCAAAAATAAAGAAAACATGGGAACCTTTTGTGTTGGACATAAATTAATATTTTACTTTATTTAAAATGAAGTTTGATAAATGAATATGAGAAAGTTAAAACACTTAATCTGTTTAATAATTTAAACTAAACCATGTAATTATGTAATTAACGGTGAGTTTCCATTAGCAACTGGTGGTCCTCAGAAAGGTTTGCATTGAGCCTGGTGGCCCATGGGCTACAAAGTTTGAGAACCACGGCTTTAACTAATTGTTCAGGGAGATTGAGGAGCTCTCCTCTTGGTTTTCAAATGTTACCATCCTTGATGTCTGATTTGTGTCCACTTATTCTTTTTCATAGAGACAGTCCCATTTGGTACATGGCAGAGGGGCACTGGTGGTACATGCTGCCATATATCCTGTTTGTAGATGTGCAGGTGAATGAGCCCTGATGGGTTTGGTTGATGTGGTTAGATGTCACTGAGTAGATATGTGGACAGAGTTGGCAATGGGTTTGTTGAAGGGATTGGTTCCTAGGACAGTGTTTCTGTTAGGAGGTGTGTAGTTGCTTGTGAGTATTTGCTTCAGGTTAGGGACTGTAAGTGAGGACTGGGAGTGCCCAGCTCAGTACAAAAAGTAATTTTCCGCCTTTTGGTATTCACACCTTCTTATCATGTGTGAATGGGCCATATCCACTCTGACTTGATGTCTTTAGCACTGGTCCTCCACATAGTAATATAACACACCCATCTTTGCGTGAACTGTATACATATACTTGCTTAGCTGAAGTTTCCACTTCATGCATATGACAAAGTGGGTTTCAGCCCATAAAAGCTTGCATGCATATAAATTTCAGAGGGGTAGCTGAGTTAGTCTGTAACTGGAATAACTTAAAAATCTTCTTCAGATGAAGTGGGTTGTGCCCACGAAAGCTCACGATACCATCTACATGTTCTGTTAGTCTTTAAGGTGCTGCAAGACTATTTGTTGTTTTTCATATAAATTTGTAATTCTTTAAGGAGCCACAGGACTCCTCATTTTTTTTCTGAAACAGACTAAAATGGCTACCATGCTGATTTCTTAAACACAGTATTTTTTCGCTATTACTTCTGGCAAAAAAAGGGATGAAACTGAAAAAGTTGTTAGTCTCCAGCTTTAAGCCAGTGGGAAAGAAAGCTGTTTCAAGAAAGCTCTCTGAAACTGGAGTCTATCAATAGTTTCATAGTAAAAAAATAAAGAATCCATTTCTCCTAGTGTGAATGGTTTCAAGGGTTCCTTCTGAAGTCACTTCTTCAAACACTGTTTCCTTTGGCAGTGGTGAAAATCATTATTAACTGATGGTTGTTTAAAAAATTGGTGGAATTAGTACAGTTACTTGCAAATGGATGTCACAAAACAAATGATCAAAATTAGCAGCTGGCTGGTAATCTCAACAAGCAATAGAAAAGTTTATATTGCCTGGCACTGTGCTACACCCAAATTGTGGGTAAAGAATGGACTTCATCCTAGACATGCCTGTACAGCATCTTTCAGAAACTCCAAATGTACTCAAATTTTGGGTCTTTTTCTAGTCCTCTCTTTTTTACCATCCGTGTAATTCTTCCAGTAGCAAGTATGTCTGAAGAATGTTCTTGCTGCTATCTAAAACAGACAGCCCAGAATAAAAATATCCATAACATCAGATCAATAGATCAGTAGGGCAATGTTTTATCTTAAAGGTCAAAGCAGAGGCTAATGACTGATGTATAATAGGAGAATGGTAACAATTCAAGATATTAAGAGGTTATCTGATGCAATGTTATACAGTTACAAGGCCACAAATAATTAATACTATATAAGTAAGTGTAACATTGCACCCCATATTTTTATAGAAATATGCTCATGAATAGGAATATGAATAACTTGCATATGCAAAATAATTCTTGAATGGTATCATTAATCTAGACATGCTAAGTGAGGGCTACTAGTAGTACTCAAGGGCTATGTCTACACTGGAGGCTTCTTGCGCAAGAACATCTTGCGCAAGGGTTCTTGTGCAAGAAGTCTTGCGCAAGAAAACGTCCACACTGCCATGTGTGAGCTGTGCTTTTGCACAAGAGCTCCCATGGCAGTGTGGACACTCTCTTGCGCAAGAAAGCTCTGATGGCCATTTTAGTCATAGGGCTCTCTTGCGCAAGAAATCCCTGCTGAGCGTCCACACTGCCCTCTTGCGCAAGAGCTCCTGCGCAAGAGGGCTTACACCTAATAAAAAAGAGCGTAACTCTTGCGCAGGGAGCCCTCTCTTACCACGCCATACTGTAAATTTCCTTGCGCAAGAGCGGGCGGACAGTGTGGACGCTCTGCAGATTCTTGCGCAAGAACGGTCGTACTTGTGCAAGAAGCTGCGAGTGTAGACATAGCCAAGGAGTTTAGTGGTCTTGTACTCAAGACAATGATCTGTGAATAGTCTTGCTTTTCCGATAAGCCTGGAAAAGACTTATGGCTAGGCCACTTGATGCTGGAACTCATCTTGGACAGTGTACTTTTCTATAGGAAGTGTGAAAAAGTTTAAACAGAACACAAAGGATGCTCACCTTGGGAAAAATCTATATATAGGTGGGGAATTAAACAATAAGGAAGGCCAGACTCCAGGATACCCCTCTTTATCACCTAAGATGTCTGCTGCAACCACCTGGAACTGAAGATTAAGAAGAATCAGGCCCAAGTTGGGAGGCTACCCAGCTTGTGAGAAAAGATGATTAGAACTACTGCTAGGATAAAAAAATACATGTAACGCATTTCTTAGAATATTAGGCTTAGCTGTCATGTTTTGTTTTGTTTTGCTTAGTAACTTATAATAAATAATAATATATAAAGATATACCATCTCACAGAGCTGGAAAGGACCTTGCGAGGTCATCGAGTCCAGTCCCCTGCCCTCAAGGAAGGACCAACTACCATCCCTGACAGATTTGCCCCAGATCCCTAAATGGCCCCCTCTAGGATTGAGCTCACAACCCTGGATTTAGCAGGCCAATGCTCAAACCACTGAACTATGTCTGCCACAACTTGGAACTACTTAAATCCTACTTTTTATACTTAATAAAACCACGTCTGTTTATTAATAAACCCAATGTAAATAATTGTTACCTGGGAGAGGGGGCAGGGACAACAACTGTGCATATATCTCTTTCATTGATAATGGTGGCAAATAACTTACGAGCTTGCTCTGCATAAAACTTTATGCAGAATGAGACAGATTTATCTGGGGTTCTGGTCCCATTGGGACTGCACACCTAGGTGCTGTGTCAAGTCCCTTTAACTGAGCCTTCCCAGAGCTGAGTGGATCTCAGTGTCTGTGTTGCTCTGCTATGGGTTGTGACCCCAACTCTGTGCCTTCGCTGGGGGAGACCAGAGGTTCTGACTCAGCAGAACAGAGTGGTGGGGTCCCCCAGGGACAGGTTGGTGGGCTCAGTGGCGTCTTAATGTGATTTATGTGACCAAACCTATCACAGTAACATAAGAAATGGACAAACTACAGGATGGACCTCCCTGGTCCAGTACCCTTGGGATCTGATTGGTCCTGGATAAGGGATTTTGCTGGACCAGGAGAGGGCATTTCTGGCCCCGGCCTGGCCTGCTGTCCTCCCAGCTCGCTCACCACCTGCTACTAACCCTGCTGCACTGCTGACCCCACCAGGCAGCTTCTGCTAACGCGGCTCCTGGCTCTGCCAAGCAGCCATGCACTAGGGCTCTCAACCCTGCTGGGAAGCCATGTGCTGGGACTCCTAACCCTGCCTGGCAGCTGTGCACTACTGTGGTTCCTGGCCCTGCCAGGCAGCTGTATGCCAGGGCTTCTCACCCCACTGAGCAGCCATGCACCATAGCTCTTGGCCCCACCAGGCCACTGCCACTGCTGCGGTGACTTGCAACCCCACCAGACAGCAACGCACTGGGTCCCACAGGATTCCCTGCTGCTGGCCCTCCACTGGGATTCTCTGGTCCAGCAACATCCATGCCAGATCATGGATGTTGCCACACTAGAGAGTCCCAGTTTCGAGAGTTTTAATTCAGTTTGAATTAGTCCTTTATAAACAAAAAAATATGAAAACAAAAAGGGGAATAGGATTGTTAGCAGAACAATGGTGGAGGTGGGTGCCAAGGTTTTCTGTAGCTGAAATAGAAGAAGGGGTGAAATTTTTGTAGTTGTGGCGCTGAGAGCCAGTGATCCATATATATAAAATGGAAACTACTTTTAGCCAGAGTGTGGCAGAATCCCCAGTACCTATGAATACAAGTACACAAGCAAGCAACTAGGAAGCAAAAGCTAATGATAAAATCATCCCTTCCAACAAGCTTTAGGACAGACAACTGTGGGTCTGGAATCTGTGTCAAAACTGGCCGAAGAGGAATTACACCAAAACTAAACTTCTGCCATTCTAAGGAAAATAACCACCTGCTGAGATATACTCTGAACAAGGGAATGACTTGTAGAAACATAAAACAGAATTGGTCATGAGCAGTCTGCATGTAAACAACCTAGAAAGGTATTGCTGATATGTGGCTGGAGATATGTGTGTCCAAAAACTAAACTCAAGCTGCTGACATGAGAGCGTGAAGCGTGTAAAAGTCTCAGAGCATCCTCTGTAGTTTTGTTTCTCTCTTCCTTCTAGCAGAAACAATCAGCCCAAAGGAACTGAGCACCCACCACCACCACACATCCCTATCAGGGAATTATAAAAATAATCTGTAGCACCATGAGGAGAATTTAAAAGGCTGTGTTAAGACACTGTGGGTTAATGTCTCTTTTCTTTCCCTGTAGCATACAGGAAAGAAGAAGAAAAAAAACCAACCTCAACAATCCATTTACAAAACTGGATGAAACAGTTGCTGCAACCTGAGGATCGCTGAAAAGCTACTGTGTATCTACTACACTGCTGATAATGCCTACCAAATATGAGAAGCACCCAAAGGAACTGTGCTGTTCTCTTCAATCCCTGCCAGAAACAGAACGAGAGACTCCTAAGCATTGCCAGTCCCCAGGAAGATACACTTCTTTGATCTGATGGCCTCGAAGCCCTGGCCCCAGGAGTACCATCTCACACTCGCCTTCCCATTGCTTCAGTCAGTGCATCAATCACTTGTTTTGTAGAGTGTCCTTCAACTTCAGGCGTGTTGATTAAAAACCAACCCCAAACCAAACCTCTACAGTCTACACAGCTTTCTGTAGCTGAAAATGGGAGAGAAGCAAGAGACGGCTAAATTAGGGACTTCACTCTTGTCAATCTAGTCAACAAGGAAGGAGATCAGATACTACTATTATGGAGACCAGTTCAGTCCCTAAAATAAGAATAATTCATTCACTGAAGTTTGGTAATCACTAGAAACTAAATCACAAAGTATTGATCAGAAGATTTTATGTTCAGATTTATTAGGAGGAACAACAGCCTAGGGAAATCAGCAAGGTTAAGGCTGAAAAATAAACCAAAGCAATCCAGCTTTCTACAGAAACCATATCACCATTATCAGGAGCCTATCTTCTAACAGTTTATAGAAAACCAACCTAGCCTCGTTAATCCAACCCTTCCCCCTTCTCCAACATTCAGTGACAGTTGATCCTGCTCATTAACACACCACGCTTCCATCACCAATGACCCCCAACATACATACTCCAAGTCCTGGTAGGTGTCAAGAATGTTCTGATCGGTTTTATCATTTAGGATTGGCATAATCAGGAAAATCTTCATGTCTTCATCAACTGCCTTATAATTTTTTAGAAGTTAAAGTGTTTATTGTTTTCATTGATTCAAATAAAAGTCTAAATTTTTAGTATAAAAAACTTTCCAACTATGTTTTGTTCATAAAGTAATAGGCATTAAAATAAAATAAAATAAAATAAAAGTGCACTGTGTCCCTTAGTCCCCCACCCCAATATTTTCATACCCCCCCCCATGCTGAATTGCATGTGTCTTATATGAAACCCCATTTATATTAACATTTAAATAAATGTTAAGACAATCCCCTCCTCTCAGGATGTCTCATAGTTGGGTTCTGATCCTGGTGAGGGCACTTCAGGTGAGTTTACATTTTTTATCATGTTACAAGTTGGTTAAGGCAATTGACTTTGCTTTCTTTGCCTCTGTCTTCACAGACAAGGTCAGCTCCCAGACTACTGCACTAGATAATGCAGTATGGGAAGAAGGTTGGCAGCCCTCGGTGGACAAAGAAAAGTTTAGGAACTATTTAGAAAAGCTAGACATACACAAATCCATGAGTCCAGATTTAATGCATCTGAGGGTACTGAGGGAGTTGGCAAATATCATTGCAGAGCCTTTGGCCATTATCTTTGAAAACTCACAGAGATCAGGAGAGATCCTGGATGATTAGAAAAAGGCAAGTGTAGTGCCCATCTTTAAAAAAGGGAAGAAGGACAATCCTGGGAACTACAGACCAGTCAGCCTTACCTCAGTCCCCAGAAAAATAATGGAGGGGATCCTCAAGGAATCCATTTTGAAGCACTTGAAAGAGGAAAGTGATCAGGAATAGTCAACATGGATTCATCACGGGTAAGTCATGCCTGACCAATCTGATTAGCTTCTATGATGAGCTAACTGGCTCTGTGGATATGGGAAAGTCAGTGGATGCGATATATCTTGACTTTAGCAAAGCTTTTGATATGGTCTCCCACAATATTCTTGCCAGAAAGTTAAGGAAGTATGGATTGGATAAATGGACTGTAAGATGGATGGAAACCTGGCTAGACTGTCGGGCCCAACAGGTAGTGATTAATGGGCTCAATGTCAGGTTGGTGGTCGGTTTCTAGCGGAGTGCCCCAAGGATCGGTTCTAGGACTGGTTTTGTTCAACAGCTTTATCAATGACCTGGATGAGAGGATGGATTGCACCCTCAGCATGTTTGCGGATGACATTAAGCTAGTGGGAGAGGTAGATATGCTAGAGGGCAGGGATAGGGTCCAGAGTGACTTAGACAGATTAGAGGATTGGGCCAAAAGAAATCTGATGAGGTTCAACAAGGACAAGAGTCCTGCACTTGGGACGGAAGAATCCCAAGCATTGTTACAGGCTGGGGACTAACCAGCTAAGTAGTAGTTCTGCAGAAAAGGACCTGGGGGTTACAGTGGATGAGAAGCTGGATATGAGTCAACAGTGTGCCCTTGTAGCCAAGAAGGCTAATGGTATATTAGGTTGTATTAAGAAGAGCGTTGCCAGCAGATCCAGATAAGTGATTATTCCCCTTTATTCGGCTCTGGTGACGCCATACCTGGAGTATTGTGTCCAGTTCGTGGCCCCCCACTATAGAAAGGATGTGGATGCACTGGAGAGGGTCCAGTGGAGGGCAACCAAAATGGTTAGGGGGCTGGAGCACATGACCTATTAGGAGAGGCTGAGGGATTTAGGTTTGTTTAGTCTGCAGCAGAGAAGAATGAGGGGGGGATTTGATAGCAGCCTTTAACTTCCTGAAGGGAGGATCCAAAGAGGATGGAGAGAGGCTGTTCTCAGTAGTGATGGATGGCAGAACAAGGAGCAATGGGCTCAAGTTACAGCAGGGGAGGTCTAGGTTGAATATTAGGAAAAACTTTCTCTAGTAGGGTGGTGAAGCACTGGAATGGGTTACCTAGAGAGGTGGTGAAATCTCCATCCCTAGAGGTTTTAAAGTCTCGGCTTGACAAAGCCCTGGCTGGGTTGATTTAGTTGGGATTGGTCCTGCTTTGGAAAGGGGGCTGGACTTGATGACTTCCTGAGGTCTCTTCCATCTCTGTGATTCTATGTATCTGTGGTGGCCACTGTGCCTATACAGTGTGTTTGGGAGGGTGTCCCTGGAACAGCTTGTTAACATGTCTGGAGATGAAGCAGGGATCCTCCCTCAGATATAGGAACTCTGTAATCCTTTCCACGAGGTTTCTGGGGAGGCCTGTGTTATTCTGTCCTCCAGGATAGGACACCTTTCCATGCCATGTCATCTGTAAGCGGTCTGACATCATTGCAGCACAAAGAATTGAAGCATAAGATCTAAGTTTCTGGCTACAATCAGTCAGCATCTGCTCCCTATCACTCAGTGTGATTTGGAGAAGACTGATATCTTGCATGGCAACCTGGATGGAGCTGGGGAAGGTGTCAGCTGATTCTCCTGCAGTACACTTTTTTGCTCCTCCCTAATGAAGCATGGCTTGAGCCCCTGCTCTGGTCTGCTGCCACACCCACCTTCCTCCCTCCTCCCACCCGCACTGCCCCACAAGAAGGGAAAGTTGCACTCTTCCAGCACACTAGTGGTGCCGAACATATGGGTGCCGCATGAACGGCTACCCTGCTGCCACACTGGAACCCACTCGCTCCTCCCATTCGCATTGTCCTCGCATTTCCAGAGTCACTACCCTCCATAGCAGAAGGGTATTGGTTGCCTTGGCTACTTGGATCACAACAGCCTCCACAGTAGATTTCCCCACTCTAAATTGATTCCCAACTGATGGATAGCTGTCTGGTATTGCAAGCTTCCACAGGGCAATTGCCACTCACTTCTCCATTGTCAGAGTGGGATGCATTCGTGTATTCTTGCACTTCAGGGTGCGGGAAAGCAATTCCCAATTTCCATGAAAGTGGCTTTATGCATGCGAAAGTTTTACAGCCACTGCTCATCATCCCATACCTGCATAGCTATGCAGTCCCACCCCTCTGTGCTTGTCTGAGTTATAAAACGAAAGTCACCATTACAAGTCACCCAGCATCAGGACAGGAGAGCAGATTCACATCTCCTTCATGCCTTTCTCTTCTTAATTTAACCCTGTGCTGAACGTTAATGTTTTACAATCCCTAAATATCACCCAGGTTCTAAAGATGAAAATGTTTATCATTTGTTTTTATGATCACTCACCCATTTGAGGCCTTGTAAATTAGCTTGGAAAAAAAAAGAAGGAAATACTGTTCTCACTCCTTAAATTTTAGGGTTCATTTGATGAGGCTTGACATTGCAAGTGATGGCCTATATAAAGACAGCTAAAAGTGCAAGATGTGTAGACAGAAAACATCTAGTCTGTCAGGCATAGCAAGAAAATTATTTTGTTTAAATACCAACTCCTACTGAAAAGGATACTATAAACAGTATATTACAGATGATGTATATGCCAATAACATATACTTTAAAACATGTCCATTTAATCTAAATGAATGTACCTCCGTACTTGGAGGAGACAAGCAAGAGAAATCATAATGGCCTTTTTAAGTATTACTAGTTCTAGACTCTGTCTTACCCTTTACCACATCCATTATTATAGTCTATCTGGGAAACCCAAATGAGAACCTGTAAACTACCAAATGTCAAATAAAATATCATCATTAACTTTAATGTGTTACTGTTTGTGGTGCTGATGCAAACTTATAACAATTTTAGTGTATCACTGCCAACTTTCTAATTGTACAAAAATGAACACACTTGCCCTGCCCCTACTCCGAGGCCCTGCTCCTGTCCCACCCCTTCTCTTAGGCGCTGCCCTGCTCACTTCATCTCTCTCCCTCTGTCATTTGCTCTCCCCCACACTTACTTGCTCCTTTTTACCAAGCTGGGGCAGAGGGTTGGGCTAAAGGAGAGCATAAAAGCTCCAGCTGGAGGTGCAGGATCTGGAGTGGGGCTAGAAATGAAGGATTCTGGGTGTGGGAGGAGGTTGGGGTACAGAGTTTGGAGTGGGTCTGAGGATGAGGGCTTTGGGATAAAAGGGGGCTTGGGCTGCAGGGTAGAGATGAGGGGTTTGGAGTCTGTGAGCCAGCTCTGAGCTGAGACAAGGAAGTTGGGGTGTGGGAGGGGATACAAGCTCGAGGTTGGGGGGTACAGGTTCTGCAGAGGGGCCAAAATAATGGATTCAGGGTTCAGGAGGAGACTCCAGGGGGAAGGGAAGTGGTGTGCAGGCTCTGGGAGGGAGATTGGGTGTGGGAGGGGGTCTCACGGCTTGGTCAGGAGTGTGGGTGGTAGTGTGGGATGCTGGCTAGGAGGGAATTTGGACATGGGATGGGGCTCCAAACAGGGGCAGTGGGTTGGGGTGCAGGCTTTGGGCAGTACTTACCTTGGGAGGTGCCCTAGAAGCAGCGGCATGTCCCTTGGCTCCTACGCATAGGGGCAGCTAGGTGGTTTTGAGAGGTGTGCACTGCCTCTGCATGCAGGACTTGCACCCACAGATCCCATTGGGTGTGGTTCCCAGCCAACTGGAGCTGTGAACCACAGCGCATGGAGTGGGGGCAGCGTACAGAGCTCCCCAGCTGCCCCTTGGAGCCAGAAAGACATGTTGCCATTTCCGAAAGCCATGCAAAGCCATGTAGGGAGCCTGCCATGCCGGCCCTGCCAGCTGAACTTTTAATGGCTCAATCAGCAGTGCTGATCAGAACCACCAGGGTTCTTTTTTGACCAGATGTTCCGATCAAAAATAGACACCTGGCAGTCCTACTCTGGAGTGGCGTAACTCCATTATCAATGAAGCTGCTCTGAATTTACATCAGTGTAAATAAGAACAGAATCATGCCTTCTGTTACTAAACATAGAAAAAGTTGCCCTTTTGCTCTTGCTTGCAGTGGTTTCTTAGCTATGGGCTGATTTTCAGTTTTACTATAGCATTCTTTACAAAGCAATAGCTCAGAAGCAATTTTTCTTCTTTAAGGCTATCACCAGTCCCGATGCATAACTCCAGTTTACGCCAATGAGGGAGTTGTTACAGATCAAGGGAAATATCCGGCCCAGTAAGCTGGTGCACAAGATAGGGAATGAAAAATAAAATACCAAACTATAAAATAACTATAGTTCAACTCAAGGCTTCCCCCCCACCCCATAGCTTTATTATCATAAAAGGATTCAACCCAAGAGTAAAGCCACTCATAGCCAGAAGGGGTCTTTTGTGCTTTCAGCAAGCTAGAAACAGGAGAAGCATCTCTTTTCCAAAGTAAATTTTCCTGGATATTTCTCATTCATCCTGACAAGTCCCCAGGAAGGAACTTTCTGAGGGCCTTACTTCAACCCTCATCTTCTCTCTTATTCCTTCCTACTGAGCTAAGGCTATCCTTTATGTAGTTTCCAAATCAGTCACCTGTGACCTCTGGAATTCTGTCATTCCTAGGGGTCCAACTTTCCCAGAACATTTGTTCTTAAAAGGCCCAAAGGTTTTAATATATGCATTGGTGATATGCACATATGCCCAATGGCCAATAGCCTGTTAATGCATAAGCCTATGTCTACACAACAGTGTTATTTTGGAATAACTTGTTATTTTGGAATAACAAAGAGCACATCTACATTACAAGCCTTTATTTCGAAATAATGTTGAACGGGAGGATTTCTTACTCTGACTCGTGGTAACCCTCTTTTCACAAGGAGCAAGGGAAGTTAGAGGAAGCATGTTCTTTCTTCGACTTCCTGCTGTATAAACAGCTCCAAAAGCCAAATTAAGCTATTTCGACTTCAGCTACGCAATTGACGTAGATTAAGTTTCGTAGCTTAATTTGACTATAGTCCTCTGTGTAGATGTGCCCTTAGAGAATAAAGCTATAAATGTATAACTATTGAAAAAAATTCAAAAAAAGATTCTGGTATCAAAGATTCAATTATACATTTTTCTACTGCTCTGTACATTTTTGTTCAGAGATGTCAGCAATATAACATTGCTCTTTTTAAACCAGCTATATGAGTAAAGTCAACCTTTCCATTTCTATACTGTATAACAGCTCTTCTTACCCTCAGTGCCATAATATTTTGTAGTTATACTTCTATTTCTCTAACAGTCTACTTGTAATAAAGGTCTACATTTCTTACTACTTATAACATCATTCCCCTTTCTGCTTTAGCATCCTATGGGATGGTATTTTATTTTTCCGTGGTGTAGTGCATTCATTTTCCCCATTATACTATTAATTTCACTTCACACCATTATATTATTTTAGTGGAGTTTTGTGCTCTAAATTTTTTTTCAAGAAGTTCTCTGCCTAGGACCAAAATTGCTTTATTTAATATTTAATAAAACCCAATTCAGTTGTTTACATTGTAGATGTTAAAAACAAGTCATTTAACAGTCTGACATGCTTTTTCTGTTAATATGCTGTATCTCATAAAATACTTTGATTTAAAAAGCACAAAATAGGGTGTAATGCGTTTTGATATTTAAAAGAAGAGAGGAGAAAAATGACTAAGAAGTTGAAGCTTGAAAACTGTCTTTTCATCAGGCACATTAACTTTTATCATTATATAAGTTATACATTACATCATTATATTACTCAACTTTTATTACAGACTCTTGGAAATACCTTAACAAAATAGGATAGCTAATGCATATAGGTTTATTAAAGGTGACCTTCAAATATATTTTAAATTAGTTAATTATAGGCATATGTACTGAATGCCCAAATAATAAAGGTAGGTAAAGCCTTTAGTATATGATTCTATATCAGGGGTGGGCAATAATTTTTGCTGGGTAAAATTTTTTGAAGTAGCCCCGGGCCACCCCGGAATGGGCGGGGCCTAAACGGGAAGGGGCAGGGCCTAAATAAGAGGGAGCAGGGCTACCCCACCCTGAGACCATTATTGGTCTGGGAGTGGGGGAGACCCTTTGCCCCCCTTCCCACTAGGCACCCATGCCCTGGAAGAGGCTTGGCGCACTCCCCCCCCCCCCAGGCCAATCAGGGCCTCGGGGCAGAGGAGCACGGGAAGCCTCCTCCTGCCCTTCGAGGAGCATGTGACACTTTGAAATGCCACGGGCTGCTTGCAGGGTTGGGGCAGGATGAAAGAAACTTCACGCAGCTCCCCCGCTCCCAGGGCCTGATTGGCCTGGAGGTGGAGGAGCGTGTGAAGCCTCCTCTACTCTCCCCCCACAACCCTGCGAGCAGCACAAGGTGCCTCAAAGCTCCTGGCAAGGCGGGAGGAGGCTTCGTGTGCTCCCCCATCCCCAGGCCCTAAAGCGCCGTGCACTGCTCACAGGGCAGGGGCAGGGTGGGGGCAGAGCAGAGAAGGCTTTGCTTACTCTCCCTGCCCCCAGGCCTTAATTGGCCTGGAGGTGGGGGAGCACCTCCGCAGGCCAGATCCACACACTTGACAGGCCGGATCCAGCCCGCGGAGGCCCTTTTGCCCACCTCTGTTCTATATGCACCATTTTCTGGCTGCACACTGTAACCCTTAATGCCAGAGTAACTCACACACCTAGTGTGGTTCACTGTCCCATGTAGTGGCATGCACTTAGACAACTTACAGTGAGAGAATAAGTATGAGTGAGCTCTATAGCTTGAGCTAGCTTTATAGCTCAAGCTGTAAAGGCTCCTACACTAAGTGCCAGAGGTCCCAGATTCAAATCCACCTAGTCGCAGTGGTGGTTACAACAGTACTCAGGAACCTAGGATTTGAGGCACAATCAACAGCATGAAGACACTGGAGTATGAGACTTCTTCACTGCAATGCAGCTATTACAGACTTCTGTACGACATTCAGTCTGGACCAGATTAGGCCTTGTCATGGGTATGATGAGATACTACAAAGAACCTCTTATCCTGGAAGTACAACAGGACTCTTGGTACTAGGAGAACTAGTGCTACTGTTGATGCTAATTGTGTAAAAAGGATATGAAAAAGAAAAGTAGATGGTAGGGTTGTGGCTTTATGGCTGTACTAGTCAGCAGAGCTGATAGGAGTGCACAGTTTACGCAACTGAAGGGCTTACATTTGCCAGTCATCTGCAGCTCCCATTGGATGGCAACTGAGCATTCAGACTGGGCCATTCCAAGGGGAGTGTGGGGTCTGAGGCAACCTTCCCTAGTGCCCCAGGCATGAGGACTGGGGCACCCCTCCACTGCTGCAGCCCTGGCCCTACTCCACCCTTTGCACAAGCCGCACCCTAGCCCCCTTCCCCAAGCAATGTGGCTCAAGGGTTTATATGGGCCTGGCTTGGAGGTAAGAGGGGACACCCACCACACCACACAGATGGTGGGAGCTTGAACGCCATGGCAGCCTGTTCTACCCCACTGCCCTGTGCTGTTCTGGCCAGATGCACTTACTTCTCCACATGAGCTGGAAATAGAGTGCCTTGGGGCCAGGTGCACTGCTTCCTGCTGCCATAGAGAAGCTAAGTGCAGCAGGCTGAGAGAGGGCGGCACAGCAGGGTGGAGTGGAGCAGAGCAGGCTGCTGGGCTGCTGGGGCTGTTCCATGTGGTGAGTGTGGGGGGAAACCCTGCTGTTGCCCCACTCCAGGCACCCATAATCCCCCAAGGCCTTCTTCTCGATAGGCCAGTTGGAGCGGCTGCCATGAGATCCCCCAAAGCTCGGGGCCTGAGGCAGCCAGCCCAATTCATCTGATGTATGGGATGGCTCTCCCTATAGATGAGAGCAGTGCACAGAGTTGCCTGGACATGCCTCTGACCCTCCCTCCATACACTGTACTTAAAGCTTTATCCCAGGAAAGCAATTCTCTATGCTTTATAACACCTAGCAACAAAGTATATCTTTTTGTTTTGTTAATAAAATCACCCTTTTTAAGACTATGATCTGATTCTTGTGTCCTGTTTGTTTTCTTTTTTTCCCCCAAGCTCTCTTGTGGTAAAAGAGGTTGGGGAAGAATTTCCTAAGTGATTTCTTCCTGGGTTCTTGAAGAAAGGGTTGTTGTTTTTTTGTCACTTGGGTGGTGGTAGCCTATCTCCCAAGGCCAGGGAATCTGTGACCTTCAGGAATTTTTAAAACAGAAGCCTCTAGAGGTAAGGTATTTTTAAGGTCTCTTGCAGGCCCCCCACCATCTGCACTTGAAGTGACAGAGTGGGGAACAGCCTTGATGGAGAGGAGATGAAGGGAGCAGGGGGGGAATCGCCAGAAAAGCGGCAGAGCAGGGGTGGGGACTCAGGGAAGGGAGGGGTAGGGCGTTTTCTGTGATTGGAAAGTTGGCAACCATGCAACAGTTCACCATGGCATTAATATTTAGTGACCACCACTAAGGTTCTGTGGATTCATACCCCACAGTTTACCTTAAGTCCTCTACAGTTCCTGGTCACAGACCTGACTCCAAACTTACTGGATGTACTACCATAACTTCATTTCTCCCAGGTACACAATTGTAATGAAATTTAAAACCCCCATTTAAGTTCTCCCGAGTCTCTGAGGAAGCTCTGGACTGACAGGCTCCAAGGAGAAGAGGATGTTCAATAATTAGTCCCTTTGAAACTACCAGAGTTCCTCTACACGCAGTCATCCTAGTTCAAAGTATTTTAATGAATGTAGAAGGCAACTACAGATTCTGAAGTACGAATAAGTGTTCTGACAGCACTGCTGTAGCTCCATGTAGTCTTTATGAGAACTATTTCATGTATCTCTGTAAGTCCATCTTCCCTCATGTAATAAACAAGGTGTTCTGCATTTTCTCTTCAGAGTTCATGTGTCAAGCTTTTAATGTGGCTCCACACACTTGAATTTCAAAGACCCTTTCCTCTACTTGTGTTTAACCTCTCAGAATGCAAGCTCAGTGGCCTTCCTTAGACTCCACCCTTTGGCTGTAGAGAGCTTTCCTAGTAACTCTCAGGGACTGCAGAACTCAGGAGTCTATATCCATGGCATGATATGTGTGGATTTCTCTGGTTGTATCTCTCTCTAGGGTTGCAGTTGATAGCAAAGGCAAAGACTGTGGAGAAGTCCTTTATCACTGAAAATTGCAGGGGCCGTAGAAGAATTCCTCAGGAGCAGGAAAAGAAAGGAGATAGAGACAGTATACTGAAATAAAGGGACTACAAGACAACTTTTCTTTTAAAACATTTCCCTCAAATTTTGAGGTCCTCCCTTTAAAGAAATATTAAATAAAAGCCATGTTAAAAATTGCAGTCTATTAACAATATGATTCAAGTTCAAGAAGGAACAACGGTCTGAGGGATTTACGGGACTGATTCAATGTCAGTTGAAGTCAGTGAGTATCCTTTCATTGGATCAGCCCCCTTCATCCAAAATCAGTACTTCCACTTTTGATCTACAACAACAGGATGGTCTTATCATAAGAGTATTACCTTGTGGTTCTGGCTACCAAAGGACTGGTGCTTCACAAGTGGCTGTTAATTAGGATAGTATGTATTTCACTGAATTTTGAATTCAAATTCCTCTCTCCCCTGTTCCCTTCACCCTTACCTATTCAGCTTTCATGTTGAAAATCTACTTTCTTCATACCAATATTTGCTTGAAAAACAAGACAATTTTTGCTCAAAAATGAGATTTTTTTATTCAAAATCCCCTTTTTGCTGAAAATGCACATACTTTAGGAACATTTTTTGCTAAAGGCACAGTTTGCAAACTCATGAATTGCAAAAAAAGCCCTTGAATTTTAAGTAGATTTGCATCTTTATATCAATATTTTACTCACTTCTATTATGACATAGTATTTAGGTGCATTAAAATCTGCAAGTCTGAAAGGTCCCTTTTTAGAACCAGTTGGAATGAAAGTCATAGTAGCATTTTAGCAGTCTCTGATTAGGGATGCAAAAATTTATCAGAATTTTGCCAGCCTTACTATCTTCCAGATATATTTATGTCCAGTACAAATGAGAATCTCTTCAATGCTATAGTAAATCTTACCCTGGGTCTCTATTCCAGAAGGGACTGCTATGCAGGTTTACATACCAGATAGGCATTTAATGACCAAATACTGATTTAATGTAAATTTGATAGAATGCATCCCATCAGTTTTCTGCTTAAATTATGCAACAATTTGAATTGCACAGGATGTAAGTGTGGTTAGACTAGATCTCTCATTATAGGTTTTGCTTCACATTTTACAGCCTACCATAAATTTCTCAGAATTTCAATACAAAAGCTGTATTTACCATTCTCAAATTATTCATGATGCATGCACTTCACATGAGCACGCAGTGTGTATCCATACTACTGTGTACCTGCCTATTAAACTTAAAGGTACTTTAAATCCTTTCTATATAAAGTACCATACTTAACTGTAAAGGTACTTTAAAGTAAATTGTGAGAGGATGCACACTGAATTGAATACTTTTATGTCAACAGAATTTTGAGGCCAGTTAAAAGCTTTTAACCTGAGCAATAGGTAAGTCACATAGTAGGCTGTTGAAAGTGCAGCCAGCTGCAAAAATGTTCCTGGGACCGTTATTGTAATTTACTTTTTTATATATTCATAAAATTAAACTAGTCCTGGACAGATTAGAAATCACAGCACAATACACAAGATATTAAGCTCCAGCTTATAAACTGACTATTGTGACTTTGCTCTCAGATAAGGCTGTTATTTGAGCAAGGACAGAACAAGAACAGTGCCCAAAAAGCTAATAGCAGAATGCATCTTGATTTCTGATGCACCTCCATGGGAGAAAAATTCTAATCCTGTAAAATAATCATTTTTCTTTTTACAGATACATACACAGAATGACTGCCTTGCCATATATGCACGCAGTCACTCTGTGTACAATTCTCTGTTCAGGAGTGGGAATATTGCTGTTGGAGCTGTTAGATAATACGAGCCAGTACACTTAACTGACAGCATTGCAAAGGGTATTTTATAGAAGGCCAGAAGTAATATCCCTGACTGCCATTAATACAAACACAAGAAAAGTAGGGGATAGAAGATGACAGACAAGCAGCAGCTACGTAGTCACAATGCAACTGAGAATTAGGTCAAAATTAATTACCACAAGTTAGAAAGTGATGCTATGAGTGCCAAATTCATTGGTATGTGACCAAATTATGTATTCTGTGTATATCACACAGCAAGAGTGCAGTTAGCATTTCCTTTATACTTCTGTGTTACAAAAGGGGTCTAAGAGGGTAGGACTATAAAAAATAGCACTGCCACTGAAAATAATTGGGACTGGAGGCATGCTCTGATAGTCATTCTAGCATTGCTAATCACAGCTAGATAGGAACCGTGAGTGGAGTACTCATACCTTATATATCTATTTGAAAAACAATTTTCAACTATTTATATGCCTCAATAATCAAGTATAACAAACAAGGTTCTTTATATACACACACACACACAAGTTCAGAGAGAGAGATGCTGTACAAATCTGCATTGTGCTCTCCAAAGTCCAAACTACTAAATGAAGTACTGGATTTACTGTAGTTAATTTTTATGCAGCTGCATTAAGCTATATAGGAGGCAGCAAAATCAGTTACCAGTAATTTGCTGTCTTGGGAAATTATAGAAGGAAATATTTATAAATAGTTTTAAACAACCTCCTGATCTCTGCAATAAAACCAGTGTAGGAACCTGTCTCTCTCTCTATTGCAGGTCAAAATATGAGGGGCCAGGACTGCAGATCAGGATAGCATTCCTGGCTTTGCCATTAAGACTGCTATGTTGATGTTGGGTAAACATCTTTACTTTGTATCAGTTTCTCTTTCCAGAGAAAAGGGATAATAGTAGCTGTTATCTACTTTATTTGGATGCTGGGAGGCTTAATACAGTAATTTGTTTGTAAAGTACTTAGGAATTATTATATTCAATGCAACTTATATCTACTCCCTATCCTACCCCCACCTGCCCCATGGGCCACATGGCTGGCTAACGTATTGGTAGTACACATCCACACACTACCTCAATATTGGTGTTGCACATAAGAAATTTCAACCTGCCCAAAAGAAAATTCAGTCTGCCCAAGGATAGAAAATGTTAGAGGGAATGCTACTCCAGAACCCTGTGCTGCAAGCCCTAGTGAGGTCCCGCTCCTTCTGGGAGCCTGAAGCCACCCTTCTCCCCCACATTGCCCAAAGGCTCAGCAAGCCTGTCACTGTCCGGGGTTGGTGAAATCTAATTATAGAACATACCACCAGTTGGGGTGTCTGCACTGCTTTTTTCACAGTCTACTCTGAGATTGGCACTCTTGGGCATCAGCCAATCCAGAACATGTGAACGTGGAGTATTGTCAGGTGTTACTTGATTTTTTAAATTTACCAACCTTTTTTTGGCTTTGGAGTTTGTTGGTATTCTATTGTTGTATTTTGTCAAGAGCATCTAAAATCTACAAGACACACTTATTCTTATACATCTCTGAACAAATACATTCAATGAATAAATGTAGGGCAAACAGCAATGAAATGTTTTGCTATTGGAAGTGAGGGCTGTTTCAAATTAGTTGTTTTCCTGTAGTGTAGCATTTCTCCTCTGAAACAATGAAAAGCAATGCAGCAGTCTTGGATTTCCTGCACAACCGCAGGATACAAACTAAGTCTTGCTAATAGTCTCCAGTGCAGTACAGCCAAAAGCCATAGAAAAACCTGGACCAAAATGGATAAACAGGTTGGCTCCAGCACATGTCAGCTAAACTTTGCACTTTCCCTAAAGAGGTTTTATCAAAATATTGAAACTTGAATAAAGTGAAAATATCTGCATACACAAACTAATACTATACTCCCTATGTCTGACTCAAAGCAGAAGGCAGCATGTCTGAAGATTCTTCTCTGTACTTTACGGTATTTAGTGCTCTTTCAGAGGGTCTCCGATGCAGTGATTTATTTACTATTATACTGCCCTGCTTTTAACGTAGTCCCAGGAGTCTTCATATCTATGGCTATTCCAAGGAAAACACTACTATGGCAATGTGAAATTATTTCAAATGTTATTTAAAATATTATAGTAGGATAGAGGGAAAGAAGGCCAAAACAACAGTCATAAATAACTAGCAATATAAATTATTCTTGAGGATGTCCTGTTAGCCAAAAAGATACAGGAATTTGAGTTCATCAACATTCTTTCTATGCACATCAGCATTTGCCTAAATGGCCTCCCCACCTTTGTTGCTTCCTAATAAATGTATGTATTGTTGGGGATTCTGTTCAATGGCACCTCTTTCTGCAGCTTTGGATAAGTTTCATTCCCTTTACATTTTAATATCAGCATTTCTATAGGACATTGTAACAGCATTCTCAACAGAAACTATACTGTGCTGAAGAAATTCCTCTTGATTAAATATTCTGCTATGTTTTCTATTGAACACCTCAAGCAAAGCAGAGGAGGAAGGTGGGGAATCAAAGTTTTGCTTTTTTTTTGAAATGGTAACTATTGTAAGAGTATTAAAAATGTTTCCTCAGGAAATACGGCACTCACAATCGATTTTTATAAAAAGGAAATGTCATTTGCAATGCTTTTTTAAAAAAAAGTGCTAAATAGAAAAGCAATTGAAAACTTCAAAATTTGTATAAAAAATAATAATAGATGTTGATATAAAATCCAGTGTTTTGGTCTGTACAACTGAGGCTATATACAGAGGAAAAGAGAACACTGCTGATAGCTGGATACTGTTGTAAATAGGAGGAGACAGTCATGAACAAATTAAATAAACAGTCTTTAGGGAGAACAATTAAAGATCATTTATGCTGTACTTGAATAACGACATTCCAGGGATGGAAGTTCTCTGCCTTTTTTTTTTGTTAATCAGATAATATCTACTATTACTATGCTAAATTATTTTAATTATTCTTTGTTTTATGCTACAAATATTTTCTTGGCATAACTCCATCCACTGAAATGAATCTAAAGGAAAATGTGTAATGGAAATGCAAAAATTATCCAATTCAACTAGCTTGTTGCTTTTTCTATAGAATATTTATGACTAACTGCAATGATATTCAACAATCGGTGTTCTTATTATCTCTGCTACAAGAGTGTAGTTAATCTGTTGAACACTTATGTCGGCTGGGAATTAAGGTTGCCAGCTTTCTAATCAGAGAAAACTGAATATCTCTGCTCTGCCTCTGCCCCTCCCCTTCCTTGAGGTCCTTCCACTCCCCATTCTTTAAGGCTTCACCCCCTCCCACTTTCCCCCTCCCTCCATCACTCACTCTTCCCCACCCTCATACACATTCACCATGCTGGGGCAGGGAGTTGGGGAGTGGGAGAGAGTATGCGCTCCAGCTGGGGGTGCAGGCTCTGTGTAGGACCAGAAATGAGGGGCTTGGAGTGAAGAAGTAAACTCTGAGCTGGGCAAAGGGCTTGGAGTGCAGGGGTGATGCTGTCTCCAGTTGGAGGTGG
This sequence comes from Pelochelys cantorii, assembly GCA_032595735.1. Taxonomy (NCBI): domain Eukaryota; kingdom Metazoa; phylum Chordata; order Testudines; family Trionychidae; genus Pelochelys; species Pelochelys cantorii. The sequence goes on along the minus strand of CM064326.1, from coordinate 304,489,698 downwards.
GGCTGGAGATGAGGGGTTTGGGATGCAGGAGAGAGCTCCAGGCTGTGGCTGGGGGTTGAGGTGCAGGGTCCCAATTGCACTTACCATGGCTACCAGGAAGTGGCCACCAAGTCCCTGAACCCTCTAGGTACAGCTCCAATTGGGTCCTCATCAATGGGAGTTACAGAGCTGGCTCTTGAGGCAGGGCTAGCATGCAAAGCCTCCCAGTTCCTGGACACCAGTGTCTAGCAGATGCAGAGATATGGCAGCTGCTTCTGAGAGCAGTGTGGAGCCAGCGCAGGTAAGGAACCTGCCTTAGCACCAAGTCCCAGCTGCACCACCGACTGGACTTCTAACAGCCCACTTGGTGGGGCTGATTGGAGCCACCTGGGTCCCTTCTTGACTGGGCATTCTGGTAAAAAACCAGTCATCTGGCAATCCTAGTGGTAATTCACTACAATATGAATTAAGCATGAAGTATGTGCATAAGTCTTCACAAGACTGGGGAGGAAAAAGGAATTCTGGGGTGTTATTTCTTCAAACTGTGAAATAACAGGTACAATTTCCTGCTTTGTCTGGGAAATGGGTTCATAGACTCAGGAAACAGGAAGTCAGAGGATCAGAAATGTTTCACTGTCTTACATTATTATTATTAATTATTATCATAGCACAAGGAGCTCCAGTAATGGATAAGAATTCCATGTGCTAAGCACTGTAAAACACAGAGATTCTCTTAGAAAAAGAACATAAGGGAGGAAGGAAGGCTTTGTGGACAAGGCCCTAGTATGAGCATTGGGAGACCTAGGTTCAATTCCAGGTTCTGCTAGAAGCTTCTTGTCTTTTTGGATGAATAATTATTACTTTTATTCCTAATGTGATACTACAGAAGGGACCTAATCAGAGATGCAGGCACTGTAGAAACACCTAATAAAAAGAAAGTCCCTTCCCAGAAGAATTTATAATTTCAATAATTTAATCTCGTCGAGTCGCAGTTGCCTATCTGTAAAACAGGAAAGGTAATATCTTATTATGTATTTGTAGAGCACTTAGCATAATGAGACCCCAAGCTAATCTGGGCCCTGCCAGTATCCCTATATAAAAACATAAGAATGGCCAAACTGGGTCAGACAAATGCTCCATTCAGCCCAGTAGCCTGTCTTCTAACAGCAGTCAGTGTCAGGTACTTCAAAGGGAATGAACAGCACAGGACTATCATCAAGTGATCCAACGCCTGTAGACCAGTTCTAGCCTCTGACAGTGTGAATAATAATTATATTTATAGATAAGCTATCATGACATATGTAGAAAAAGTGTGACAATGACACCAAGGTTTTGTAGATGAAGGGACAATCAGTTTATTTGAAGGAGATTGCTCATTTATGTGAGCTAACCTTACATACCCAGAACCAGTATGAACAAGTGTTCAGTCCTACTGACAGAAAGGGGATAATACCACTTTCCAATGACAGCCAGTACTTGTTGGTAACTCTGATAATTCCTGAGGTACCAGACTTCAAAGAGTGATATTTTTATGTTTAGAAAAGCTTTTTAGGTCATTGTAAGAGGATTTAATGACTCCCTCTGAGCACTTTGCAGTTCTCATAGCAACTTCAGCAGCTGGCTTTCCAAGAGTACAAATACAAAAATAGTAATTTAAAAATATAGAGATTGGAGAAATTGTTTTTTTTTCCTGAAAAAAAGGCATATACAGATTATCTATTGGTATGGAGTGATACAACAACAAATCCTTTGAGATGATTTGCACAACTCATTAATGGCTTTGGAAACTTGTGAGTAATAAAGGCATTTAAATTAGGTTAAATCCTTATGTCACATTATAAATGGGCAGACTATTCACCCTGCTCTCAACATAGGACCAGCCTGCTTCCTCACTGGAGTTTGCTTTTCATTATTAATGACATAAACATGAATTGCAATCCAGCTGGGCCCTGATTGGTTTCTGAGTGCTCCTGGCCTTTCTAGATGTTGAAGGAACAATTATTGATTCTGCCATTGAACAATTGTTGATCCTGAATGATCTTTTCAGGCAACTCTTGGAGGTCTAAAGTCAGTGATCTTTCTCCCCAAAGGACACCTTCAATGGGTGCAGTACACCAAGGCAGCAACAGCTCCAAAAAGGGGCTTCACATGCCTGGTATATCCAGTCACAAAGGATTTTAGGGTGCAGATCTCCTTCGCCTGAGAATTAACACACTGTCCTTCCACTTGGGCCTCCTGTTCACCTAGAAACTTTTCTGTAGGCTCATCCTATTTTATAAAAAATTGAGAAGCAGAGGCCTTAATTTTCAAAACTGAGATCAAGTCTGTGCACAAAAACCCCTGTGCAACTTCATGGCACACACAATTACCAAAGCAATCTGTGTGAAGTATTTGCCAACTTGTCTTTCATTCGACTTTCAAATGGGTTAGGTCTTCTCAGGTTTTGAAAAATCAGACCCAGAGAGATTAAATGACACTCCCAACAATTGTACAATGGGTTTCAGTGTTAGATCCAGAATATAATTCAGAACTCTTAGCTTCCTATTTCATGCTCAGTCCATTAATCACACAAGAAAAGAACATCTGAACATGTGTAGTGGGCATTGCTCCAAGAGCTGGGGGATTTTATTTGTGTTCCTGGCACTGCCACTGACTTTCTCTGCAACCTTCCTTTGGCAAGATGCTGCCTTGTTCCTCTGTGCAGCAACTCAGCCCTGTGCGTATCAGGAGCAACAAAGCCTTTGAACAGACTTTTGCAAGATAAAAATATAGGGCTGATCTCTTAGATGATAGAACTTTTGTCTCCATATCATGAAGGATGTTGGTTTTTATCTTGTTGGATATGTGGTCATAGCCAGTATTGGCAAAGCAATGTTGTTAAGGTTGCTATAGGAATTACATAAGGAATTATTAAAGTGAAGTTCCTTCTGCATGTGTCTAGTGACTGTCCTGGTAAAAAAGCCAATGGTACTTTGGAAAAGAATAGGGAATCACCCTGGATTCTTGGACAAAATCCCATATCAGTAACATAGTTTGAAATTCTAGTCCCTTGTGCAAAACCCAGATAAAATGGCTTTAAATCTGGGAACTATGTGGGTATTGGGGAATAGTGGAGTTTTCCTCCAGCCAAGAGAATAGAAGCCCATTGCTAGCATCCCTTGTAGATTATAGAGACAGTGGACTACAGGCCCATTATGAAGTTTTATGGATTTGTGCAATGTTTACATGTAGAGGCCAAGTCTTCGCTCCTTTCCCAGCTCTCCAGCAATCTCTTCTACATTGCAATGAAGGGTAATTTGGTTTTAAGTGTTTAGGGAGCTACAGAGTCATTCTGTGGATCCTTTCCACTTGCTAGTCCTCCAGACATCATAAATGCAGCATTTCCATTATATTTTGAGCTTTCTGTCACAGAATTTGACCAATAGGTTCTAATAATTAGCAAGATTTTGCGTGAGCTATTGCTGAAGAGTCATATTTGGCTATTGTTCAGTGACCTGTACTATCACCATTATCTAAATAACTATTTGATACAAGTTTTGGGGATACTTTGAGGGTTATAAATACCAAATTCTATGAATTATTCTTATACAACTCATCCAACTTGTGTTAACTGAACATTATATCACAAAATACAAACTGTTATATTTTTGTCAAATTCTCTGGCTGACTGCTGAATTAAATATGGCTCCAAATCACAAATATGGTCCTGAGGATGGGTGGTTTGCCACCAGCATGATGCACAAGAGACCATTATACATTTAAATATCACCATTTTCTAAGAGCTTTGGCCCAGATCCACAAAGGTACTTTGGTAGCTAAGTTTGGGTTAATGTGCCTAAGTCACAGTTTTGACTCTAATGCAGTGGTTCTCAAAGTGTGGTTTGCGGATTATCTTGCAGGTAGGCCGCAGGCTTGGGCTTGTCGCTCCCACAGTGGGGAGCTTGGAGGTGCCCCGGTGAGGTTAAAGCACCAGCCCCAACTTCCCACTGTGGGGGGAGAGGTTCACAGGATGATCCAGATTTAGCTTTTGGGGCAAGGAAGCAGTTCCACACACCACTGGGGAAACAGAAAATCTGGAGGCTTTCCCCACTGCTCCCATTGGCCAGATCACAGCCAATGAGAACAGCAGGGGGTGGTGCCTAGGAGTGTTAGGAGGCATGGAGCCAGGTAAGTGCCCCAATCACCCTCATACTGAAACCTTGCACCCCCATTCCCCGCATAGTACCCACTCAGAACCCATACCCTTTCCCCTTCACTAACATCCCTCCTGCCCAGACTCCACATCCTATCCCTCCCACTCATACCCCTTCCACCAAGACCCTCACTTGCACTCTCCCTCCCTTTCAGCCCCCCTACTCTCGCCCTGCTTCTACACCCTCCCCTCTTCCCTACCTCCCACCCAGACTCTCCACCCCCAGCCCACTCTTGCAGCCTACCTCTTGGCCAGACCATTCATGCCCGCCCCCTCCTGCATCCATTTTGAAATTATGGGTAGTTGGCTGGTTGTCTGTGGAAAGGTCTGCACTGAGCAGGTTGGGCTGTGGGCCAAAAAGTTTGAGAACCACTGCTCTACTGCAACACACAAAATTCCTATCAAATCCTGTATGTGGCTAAACTGACTGTCCACTTAAAATTTAAGGGTAAAAATTTCCTTCACACCTTAGATTCTGTCTCTGAGCATGTGCACTACTGCCTTAGATATGCAGATGCACAGAGTATCTGCCACTTAAGCCACAGAGAGTTGCAAAAAGGGGGAAGATAGGTATTTACCCACCTAAGTAGCATGCAGGGCCTGATCTGGTAGGCAGACTCAGAAGCAGGCTCAAAAATCTGGTTGGAGGAGGAGGAAGTGGTGCCAATCTTATCATTTTTAGGCTAGTAGGTAGAGCACACACCTGGGACGTGGGAGTTCCAGGATCATTTCTGCGAGAGGAGGAGAGAGATTTTAAGTCAGGATCGCCCATCTCTCTGAAGTGTGCTTTAAACACTGTCCTGTGAGATAGTCTGATGTGGATGGAGGCAAAGAAAAGGAAGGAGTGGTTCCCTCAGTCATGCCTACTGAAGGTGTTTCACTGGATAAATAATATGAGTGATTGGAACAGCATGACTGCACTCTCAGTCTCCCCCCTTCTAGGTGGGTGCCTTACTCACTAGATTTTAGAGCCCTTCTCTTGCTCTGGCCCAATGGCATTTTAAATATTTATCCACATTGGAACAGTTACTGTGTTAGAGAGGGAAGTCCAGCAGTTAGGTCACTCACCTGGGACGTGGGAGACCCAGAGTCCAGTCCCCATGCTCCAATCACTTTCATTGTTTATTCACAATGAAACACCATTCGCAGGAGAGACTGAGCAAGCAATGCTCAATGTTAATTCCTTTTGTAGCTCTAGACCTTTAAACCAATGCCTGGAGTTATTTTAGAAAGTATGAGATACTTATGGATAAAATAACACCCCTCCCCCAAATTACTGTCATTTTATTTTCTGTGATAATTTAAAGAGGAAAAAAATACAGTTGCAACACTACCTCTTGATTATACAAGTTCACTAGTGTTGTCAACCGCTTTGGAGAAGCAAAATAAGTGCTTTTTGGTGGAATATATTTTTTCACTCTTCCTGTGTCTCTATTTTTCATTGTCTGTTTTCATTTTCTCCTCTGTTGTCTTTGGTTTCTCTTGCCCTCTTTTTGCTCTATTCTAGTCTACACATTCATTCCCAGTATGTCCCTTTGCTATTCTTCTTTCACACTGTCCTCTATTCTTACACTTCCTTTTTCCTATTCTTCCCTTTCCCCCGGTCCATCTATTCCCCACACCATTTCTTGTAATTTTAGTAATTCTGGGCTATTTCAAAAATACTGCAAAACTCCTTTGACCTCAGTGACATTGTACAGGATGTACAAGAGAATGAAATTTGGCCTTCAATGTCTCCTCCTGCTTCTAGGATGTAATCTCACCTGATCTCTACAAAGAGGTTTGTGGTGGTACTGTGGAATTCAGTTTATTTTTTTTGAACTTACTTTGCTAAATGCTTTGACAAACACTGCAATTTAAACTAATTTACGATACTCTTCAGCTAACAGCATGCTATCATTTTAAAACTGCTCTGTGCCACTTTGCAACCACTAGGAAAGAAGAAGAAGATATGAAATACAAACAAAGAATGAAAAGTGTCATGACTGGAGAGCTGTATGGGAATGACATCGGTGCTGGTAGAGAATTTTTTTTATCCAGAATTATTTTTGAAGAAAAACTACTAATATTGACTTGACGGAAAGGAACAAACCAGTAGGAACGGCTAGAGAGACATAGGGTATGTCCAGACTACAGGCTTTTGTCGACAGAATCTGTCGACAAAACTTCTGTCGACAAAGAGCGTCTAGACTACATCAAGTAGATAGACAAAACTATTTGCTTTGTTGACAGAGAAGCGTCCAGACTGCAGGACGCTCTGTTGACAGAAGAAAGTACCTGGAACTGCTTCTGCCAGGTCACAGGGGCAGCATGTACTTCCTGGTGCTGCTGCCTGCCCTTTGCAGAGATGCATGCTAAAAGGTCCCCCCCCGACTAGCCGTTGTTCTGCCGCTGCAGCTGCCTTGCTTACCTCCTAGAGGGACAGCAAAGGTTCTGCAGTGCTTGCTTGGAGTGCCCTGCTTCCTGGCATGGCACAGCACAGCAGTGTGGGTTTTTGTTTTTTTTGGAAGGTTTTTCCAAACCTTTGTTTGCCATGGAGCAAGAGCTTCCCTTGGGCAGGTGCTGGCCCCACTCCACGGTGCTTCAAATTCTGCTGCAACTGCAAGAGACTTTCATACTGTTAATGCCTGGTCCAGATCCTGAACCCAGACTGGAGCCCCTCCTTCAGGATGCAGCAGCACTGTTCCTGCCTCCAAACTTTTTCCTGGGAGGCGATTTTGGAGGATGGAAACAAGTACGGACTGGTGGGACCGGCTCATAATGGAGCAGTGGGATGATCAGGCTTGGCTCCGAAACTTCAGGATGCGGAAGTCCACCTTCCTGGAGCTCTATAACTGGCTTGCCCCCACCCTGCAACGGCAGGACACCCACCTGCGCCCTGCCATCCCACTGGAGAAGAGGGTAGCTATTGCCCTCTGGAAGCTGGCCACTCCTGATAGCTACCGGTCAGTGGGACACCAGTTTGGTGTGGGGAGATCTACTGTTGGTGCTGTGTTGATGGAGGTAAGTCCCTTGAGGGTGGGGGGGGGCAGTCCGTAAGGGGACTGTAACAGAAAAAGGGTGGGTGGGGGGCAATGGAAGGGAGGTGGTGGAGGGCTCCTGTGCCTTACACCATCATACTACTGGGAGCAATCCTTGGGGAGGCGGGGGGGATACTGGGGTCTTGGGGGGGGACAGTCTCCCAAGGACTTGGGCAACCCCTTTTACTTCATATTCTGTGTGTGTTTGTATGTGTCTATTTCTGCAGGTGGTGAGGGCCATCAGCTCACAGCTGCTGAACCGGATTGTCCGCCTCGGAGACATAGACACCATCATGGCCGGTTTTGTAGGGCTGGGATTCCCAAACTGCGAAGGAGCGCTTGATGGAACGCACATTCCCATCCATGCACCACCCCATCGAGCCGCCCGGTATATCAACAGAAAAGGGTCCTTTTCCATTGTGCTGCAGGCCCTGGTTGACCACCATGGACTATTTACGGACCTTTGTGTGGGGTGGTCGGGCCGGGCACATGATGCTCAGAGCTTCCGCAATTCACACCTGTACGAAAGGCTGCAGACAGGAACCTTCTTCCCCCAGCGAACCTTTGCTATTGGGGATGTAGAGATGCCAGTCTGCATTGTGGCCAATGCGGCGTACCCCCTCATGCCCTGGCTTATGAAGCTATACACAGGGCATCTGACCCCGAGCAGGGAAGTGTTTAACGCGCACCTGACGCGCACTTTTACAGGTGGAATGCGCATTTGGCCAGGCTGAAGGGAAGGTTTAGGTGTCTGCTAACTCGCCTTGACATGGGGGAACACAATATCCCAGAGGTGGTGGCAGCATGTTGCATCCTCCACAACCTGGTGGAGAGCAAAGCGGAGACCTTCCTCCCAGGTTGGCGGCCAATGGCTGAAGTGGAGGGGAGGCGGTTTGCGCAGCCTCAGACAGCTGCCGTTTGCCAAGCCCATCAGGTGGTGGTTCGCATCCGGGAGGCTCTGCATGAGCGCTTCTCAGCTGGAGCCCAATGACTCCCTAAGGTATCCCCAATGGGGTCTGTGGCCCTGGGCCCCCCCATCCCAAAACCTTCCCTCCCATAATCCATCCCTGCATCAGCCTCCGAGCAGTTGAGACACACACATCATGTTAAATATGAAAAATATAATGTTTATTAACAAGCAAAGTTAGAATTAGGAACTGTTATAAAACATAGTATTGTTCAACAACCGTTAAAAAATAAACTTTTTTTGGAACTATTAACCTGTGTTTATAACTGTGGTAGGAGGGGGGATTTCAACCTGGAGGGAGGGAGGGAGGGCAGACAACTTAAGGGTAATGGCGGTATCGCCTGGGCCGCAAGGCTTTGCCACCTCTTGTCCATGGACCCTGCCATCCTTGGGCTTGAGTTGGGGCTGAAGATGACTCTGCTCTAGCTGGGGGGGTGGGGCAGGGCTGGAGGGGTGGCAGGGGCTGAGGGAGAGGAAGGGGGGTCAGAGGGAGCTGGAACTGGATGGGCAGGAGAAGTCCCCAGGGGGAGAGGACCTGGCACACCCAGGGCCTCCCGGACGGTGGCACACATTGCGCTCCACTGCGGTAGGAAGTCCTCAAGAATGCCAGCGAGCCTCCTCCCTGGCTCTTTCGGCCATGGTCTCCTGCATTTTGGCCATGGTCCCCTCAATGTTCTCCATCACCTCCACATGCCTCCGCAAGAGGTCATTATAGGCCCTCCAATGCCTGCGGGTGCTGTGGGACCGGGTGGGTGGTGGCACAGGTGTCGCTCGGCGGTCAGCAGCAGCAGGTCCGGCTGTGGAGGAGAAGAGGGAGAACCGATCAGTGTTAGCAGTTCACACACAAGTCCTTACAACAAGGGATGGGAATGTTGTTACTGGTAGGCCACGTCTGGCCCTGCCAGCCGCCTTGGCTGCACAGGGGCCCCATTGTGGCTAGGACAATGTCCACCTCCACCCCTACATCCTCCCCCCCTCCACCATGGCCGTCCAGGCCAGATCAGTGTGCAGCCACAGTAGGACAGGGGCCTGCAGCACTTTGGGTCTCCCATGGCTCCCACCCACATACCCACCACCTGCCCGCCTGCTTGCACATGCACAGAGAGATGCAAGCTGTCCAGGAGGACCAAGACGTGAACATTGCTCTGCATCCTCTCTGCTCCCACGTCCCCTGTTCTGTGTCTGTGACCCTGACTGCACTCACCTGATGTTCGTTCACCAGCATCGGAGGATGCCTGCGAGGCTTCCTGGGTCTCTGGGACAGGCTGAGAGTCAGGGTCAGGGTGTCCTCCTCCTCCTCCTCCTCCTCCTCCACATCTTCCCTGGGGACCTCCTGCCGGCTCTGCTGCACCGATGTGTGCAACCCTGTCTGCACGAGCACCGGTGCAGACATAGGTTCCTGGCCTCCCAGGATGCAGGCCAGTTCATTATAACAGGCGCAGTGCGCCGGGGTTGCACCTGATGCTGAGCTCTGCTCTCAGGCCTTCACGTATCCCTGCCGAAGCTCTTTGACTTTTGCTCGGACTTGTTGCAGTGTCCTTGGGTGGTGCCCTTCATCGGACAGCCCCTGAGCCATGCGGCCGTAGATGTTGGCATTCCTGCGCTGGGTGTGCAGGGCCTGGACCACTTCCTCCTCCCCCCACAGTTCGAGCAGTGTCAGGACCTCTGGCCCTGACCAGGCTGGGGCTCTCTTTTTCTCGGCTGTGGGCACCAGGGCTGGCTCCCTCGAAGGTCCTTGGGGGCCTCGTGGCTCTGGAGCTGCACACATGGCCACGTGCAGGTGAAGCTGGGAGAGCTCTGTGCTCACAGGCTTCCTCTGTGGCCAGCTTCCTGTCACAATGCCTGCCAGGGATGTCTGTGCCTTTAAAACATGGCTACAGACAGGAACAAGAAGAGGTTTTCCCTGAAGAAGGACTGTCCAGCAGGGGGTTTCCTTGGAGGTATTTTTCTGTCGACAAAAGAAACCCCCGCATCCAGACTGCCCTTTTTGTCGACAGAACTCTGTCGACAAAGGCGTTATGCCTCGTAAAATGAGGTTTACCCGCGTCGACAAAACTGCTGAGTTCTGTCAATGTTATGTCGACAGAACTCAGCGGTAATGTAGACGCAGGTATAGTTTTGTTGACAAAAGTCCACTTTTGTCGACAAAACCCTGTAGTCTAGACACACCCATACAGGTGTACCAGTTAGCATATCACTCCTTCCCTACACTCTCAAAAAGAGAAACTTGTTTATATTTGTGTTGAATGCCACACATTATTAATTATTACTATTCTAAGCTAGAGGGGGAGGTGGAGATGGATTATCTCTATACTTAGGTTGCCTAACACTTTACATCATCAAACATCTTGTGATTTATTTGAGAAGTTATAACACCTCCCTTGTTTGTAATAGCCCTGTGAAATTCTGCTGCCTTTACGCATACATAACAGTACAGTATTTAAGCACATGATCACCTACTATTTTTTCCACAGGATTCCTGCCTCATTGGACAGTTTGGATGCATGAGGGAGCAGAACTAAGGTTGCATGGGTAATACTAAAATTAACATTCCTAGCACTGTGCACCGAGATAATTTCCTTTTAACCTAGGTTTTTTATATAATACAATAATAATTTGTTCTAAATATAAAGCAGTCACATACTTCCTAGCTTTCAACATATATCTCACTTCCTATTTCTTAAACAAAAATACCTGCTGGTGCTTATACCTCTTCAACCACAAGAGATTTTAATTTAAATTTGGAACCACTTTCAAGTACTTATCCTGAGCTGTGAATGATACTATTGCTAAGCTAAAATTCCAACTGTTTGCAGAGAGATTACAATAACTTTCTTTTGTAGAAGCTTATTAAATTTGTAGCTCACCATTTGAATAGAGATGTTCAAATAAACAAAATATTTTAAAACATTCCAGTTCTTTACCATTTCACCTGTACAGTCCACATACAGTGCACAAACAACAAACCAGTAAGCAGTTTAAGCACTACTACTAAACTAAATTCCTAAATTCTGATTTGTTTATTAATCTGCAGCATGCTTTTATGCAGTTAAACACTCTACAGAAAACATTTTAAGGATCCTGGGAACAAGATTTTCTGTAGAAAGTAGCAGTGTTGATATCAATATTGAATTATTTAGGAGCTCACTTTGGAATGGAAGATAAATTCTAAGAATCAAAAAAAGTATCCAACTAAGATTCCTTTTTTTGAAATGTTAAACATGGTTTTTTAAATGTTAGCCTTTGATCAAAGACAGTCATATCTGGAGTTCACTAATAAAAGGTCAGATAGCCAAAGCCAACCCTGTGTATGAAAAAATAATTTAAACCCAATGTGGCATGGGATATTTCACCATAGTATTGCCTTTCCTTAGGACAGAATTCTTCTCTGAAAGCTCAGCTATTCAGTACTATGACCATTTTCACAGCAGTCCCAGTACTTATAATGGGTTTAAAAGGGCTTTTTAGAAGAACAATTATTGTTTAGTTTTCATCTGGGGTGCCACAAAACAATAGCGTAATGAAGTGTCTCTGAAGTGAGAGTTTATGAGATTAAATGACAGCAGTTAATGTTTAAAGCTCACTTGGTTTAACCTCAAGAAACACAGGCCTGATCTAATAGTTCTTATTCTGGTTATAGATTTCAATGGCTTAAATGACTGCTTCTTGGAGCAGCTAGTGCAGGAACCCACAAGGGAGAGGCAATTCTCGATTTAGTCCTGAGTGGAGCGCAGGAACAGGTCCAGGAAATAACCGTTACAGGACCACTTGGGAATAGTGACCATAATATAATAACATTCAACATTCCTGTGGTGGGAAGAACACCTCAGCAGACCAGCACCCTGGCATTTAATTTCAAAAAGGGGAATTACACAAAAATGAGGAGGTTAGTTAAACAGAAATTAAAAGGCACAGTGACTAGAGCCAAATCCCTGCAAGCTGCATGGAAACTTCTTAAAGACACCATAATAGAGGCCCAACTTAAATGTATACCCCAAATTAAAAAACATAGCAAGAGACCTAAAAAAGAGTCACCGTGGCTTAACCACCATGTAAAAGAAGCAGTGAGGGACAAAAAGGCATCGTTTAAGAAGTGGAAGTCCAATCCTAGTGAGATAAATAGAAAGGAACATAAACACTGTCAAATCAAGTGTAAAAATGTAATAAGAAAAGCAAAAAAAGATTTTGAGGAACAGCTAGCCAAAAACTCAAAAAGAAATAACAAAATGTTTTTTAAGTACATTAGAAGCAGGAAGCCTGCTAAAAAACCTGTGGGTCCCCTAGACGATCGAACTATAAAAGGCGCAATCAAGGACGATAAAGCCATTGCGGAGAAACTAAATGATTTCTTTGCTTCAGTCTTCACGGCTGAGGACGTTGGGGAGATTCCCAAATCTGCACCGTCCTTTGTGGGTAATGAATCTGAGGAACTGTCCCGGATTGAAGTGTCATTAGAGGAGGTTTTGGAACAAATAGAAAAACTTAATGTTAACAAATCTCCGGGACCGGATGGCATTCATCCAAGGGTTCTAAAAGAACTCAAATGGGAAATTGCTGAACTATTATCTGTGGTTTGTAACCTATCCCTTAAATTGGCTTCCGTACCTAATGACTGGAAGGTAGCCAACGTGACACCAATATTTAAAAAGGGCTCTAGAGGCGATCCGGGCAATTACAGACCGGTAAGTCTAACTTCAGTACCGGGCAAATTAGTCGAAACAATAGTAAAGAATAAAATTGTGAAGCATGTAGAAGAACATAATTTGTTGGACAAAAGTCAACATGGGTTTTGTAAAGGGAAATCCAGTCTTACTAATCTATTAGAGTTCTTTGAAGGGGTTAACAAACATGCGGACAAGGGGGATCCAGTAGATATAGTATACTTAGATTTCCAGAAAGCCTTTGACAAGGTCCCTCACCAAAGGCTCTTGTGTAAATTACATGGCCATGGGATAAGAGGGAAGGTCCTTTCTTGGATTGAGAACTGGTTAAAAGACAGGAAACAAAGGGTAGGAATAAATGGTAAATTTTCAGAGTGGAGAGGGGTAACTAGTGGTGTCCCCCAAGGGTCAGTCCTAGGACCAATCCTGTTCAACTTATTCATAAATGATCTGGAGAAAGGGGTAAGCAGTGAGGTGGTAAAGTTTGCGGATGATACCAAACTGTTTAGGATAGTCAAGACAGAAGCAGACTGTAAGGGACTCCAAGAAGATCTCACCAAACTGAGTGATTGGGCAACAAAATGGCAAATGAAATTTAATGTGGATAAGTGTAAAGTAATGCACATTGGGAAAAATAACCCCAACTATACGTACAGTATGATGGGGGCTAATTTGGCTACGACAAATCAGGAAAGAGATCTTGGAGTTATCGTGGACAGTTCTCTGAAAACTTCCACACAGTGTGCAGCGGCGGTCAAAAAGGCAAATAGGATGCTAGGTATTATTAAGAAAGGGATAGAAAATAAGACCCGGAATATCTTACTGCCCCTGTATAAAACTATGGTACGCCCACATCTTGAATACTGTGTACAGATGTGGTCTCCTCACCTCAAAAAAGATATTTTGGCCTTGGAAAGGGTTCAGAAAAGGGCAACTAAATTGATTAGGGGTTTGGAACGGGTCCCATATGAGGAGAGGTTAAAGCGACTGGGACTTTTCAGTTTAGAAAAGAGGAGACTGAGGGGGGATATGATAGAGGTGTATAAAATCATGAGTGGTATGGAGAGGGCCGATAAAGAAAAGTTATTTATTAGTTCCCTAAATAGAAGAACTAGAGGACACCAAATGAAATTAATGGGTAGCAGGTTTAAAACTAATAAAAGAAAGTTCTTCTTCACACAGCGTGTAGTCAGCATGTGGAACTCCTTGCCAGAGGAGGCTGTGAAGGCTAGGACTATAACAGAGTTTAAAGAGAAGCTAGATAATTTCATGGAGGTTAGGTCCATAAAAGGCTATTAGCCAGGGGATAAAATGGTGTCCTTGGCCTCTGTTTGACAGAGGCTGGAGAGGGATGGCAGGAGACAAAGCGCTTGATCATTGTCTTCGGTCCACCCCCTCTGGGGCACCTGGTGCTGGCCACTGTCGGCAGACAGGATACTGGGCTAGATGGACCTTTGGTCTGACCCGGTACGGCCGTTCTTATGTTCTTATGTTATGTTCTTCTTATGTTCTTATGCCTCGTAAAATGAGGTTTACCCGCGTCGACAAAACTGCTGAGTTCTGTCAATGTTATGTCGACAGAACTCAGCGGTAATGTAGACGCAGGTATAGTTTTGTTGACAAAAGTCCACTTTTGTCGACAAAACCCTGTAGTCTAGACACACCCATACAGGTGTACCAGTTAGCATATCACTCCTTCCCTACACTCTCAAAAAGAGAAACTTGTTTATATTTGTGTTGAATGCCACACATTATTAATTATTACTATTCTAAGCTAGAGGGGGAGGTGGAGATGGATTATCTCTATACTTAGGTTGCCTAACACTTTACATCATCAAACATCTTGTGATTTATTTGAGAAGTTATAACACCTCCCTTGTTTGCAATAGCCCTGTGAAATTCTGCTGCCTTTACGCATACATAACAGTACAGTATTTAAGCACATGATCACCTACTATTTTTTCCACAGGATTCCTGCCTCATTGGACAGTTTGGATGCATGAGGGAGCAGAACTAAGGTTGCATGGGTAATACTAAAATTAACATTCCTAGCACTGTGCACCGAGATAATTTCCTTTTAACCTAGGTTTTTTATATAATACAATAATAATTTGTTCTAAATATAAAGCAGTCACATACTTCCTAGCTTTCAACATATATCTCACTTCCTATTTCTTAAACAAAAATACCTGCTGGTGCTTATACCTCTTCAACCACAAGAGATTTTAATTTAAATTTGGAACCACTTTCAAGTACTTATCCTGAGCTGTGAATGATACTATTGCTAAGCTAAAATTCCAACTGTTTGCAGAGAGATTACAATAACTTTCTTTTGTAGAAGCTTATTAAATTTGTAGCTCACCATTTGAATAGAGATGTTCAAATAAACAAAATATTTTAAAACATTCCAGTTCTTTACCATTTCACCTGTACAGTCCACATACAGTGCACAAACAACAAACCAGTAAGCAGTTTAAGCACTACTACTAAACTAAATTCCTAAATTCTGATTTGTTTATTAATCTGCAGCACGCTTTTATGCAGTTAAACACTCTACAGAAAACATTTTAAGGATCCTGGGAACAAGATTTTCTGTAGAAAGTAGCAGTGTTGATATCAATATTGAATTATTTAGGAGCTCACTTTGGAATGGAAGATAAATTCTAAGAATCAAAAAAAGTATCCAACTAAGATTCCTTTTTTTGAAATGTTAAACATGGTTTTTTAAATGTTAGCCTTTGATCAAAGACAGTCATATCTGGAGTTCACTAATAAAAGGTCAGATAGCCAAAGCCAACCCTGTGTATGAAAAAATAATTTAAACCCAATGTGGCATGGGATATTTCACCATAGTATTGCCTTTCCTTAGGACAGAATTCTTCTCTGAAAGCTCAGCTATTCAGTACTATGACCATTTTCACAGCAGTCCCAGTACTTATAATGGGTTTAAAAGGGCTTTTTAGAAGAACAATTATTGTTTAGTTTTCATCTGGGGTGCCACAAAACAATAGCGTAATGAAGTGTCTCTGAAGTGAGAGTTTATGAGATTAAATGACAGCAGTTAATGTTTAAAGCTCACTTGGTTTAACCTCAAGAAACACAGGCCTGATCTAATAGTTCTTATTCTGGTTATAGATTTCAGAACCATGCCTGAAATACTCCACATTGTCAAACAAATATAGTTCAAGACTGGGTGGAGAAGATGAGCAGGTGTAAGGTCCCTCTTCCTCCCCTGTTTTATAGGCTACACTTATTGGCTATGTCTAGACTGGCTAGTTTTTCCGGAAAATCAGCCGCTTTTCCGGAAAAACTTGCCAGCTGTCTACACTGGCCGCTTGAATTTCCGCAAGAACACTGACGATCTCATGTATGATCATCAGTGTTCTTGCGGAAATACTATGCTGCTCCCCTTCGGGCAAAAGCCCTCTTGCGCAAATGCTTTTGTGTAAGAGGGCCAGTGTAGACAACCCAGAATTGTTTTGCGCAAAAAAGCCCCGATGGCTAAAATGGCAATCGGGGCTCTCTTGCGCAAAAGCGCGTCTAGATTGGCCAGGGACGCTTTTCCGCAAAAAGTGCTTTTGCGGAAAAGCGTCCATGCCAATCTAGATGCTCTGTTCCGAAAATGCTTTTAACGGAAAACTTTTCCGTTAAAAGCATTTCCGGAAAATCATGCCAATCTAGACGCAGCCATTGTGAGTAGCCTGCATAGGGTTACTACTACCTCTTCTCTATGGTTGTGGAAAGCATGAGTGGGCAAAGCCTTGGCTTATGCTGTCCACCGCATCTAGGTATAGGTCTTGCTTAGATTCTTCCCATACTCCCTGGAACAAGGAGGGAAACCAGGAACCAGATTATGACTCCAAGGTGCAGTGCAATGGAGAAACAGGCCTACGATTCTTACAACATTTTTTCCCTAAAAAGTTAAGCTGCCTACTGGTTCTGTCTCACATAAAGTGTTGTTGTCTAGCAATGAGATTGAAGAACCATCTTTGCCTGAGATTAAATCTTGGCCCCAATGAAGTCAATGGCAAAATTCCCATAGAGATCATTGGGGGAAGAATTTTACAGTGATGTTTAATTATAATTGCATTAGAGTGGTGTAAAATGGGTAGAAATAATGCATAGTGTTAGTTTAATGAACTAATTCATATTTCTCTGTTGGTCTTATGATATTTATTCATTGGGTCCTAACACAATAAGTTATTTAACTCAATTTCCATTTTCTTTTAGTCAATGGAGTTCTTTTTAAAAAAAAATACTGGAAAACTGCTATTTTATCTCTTCTGCAGGTTTTTGTTTTCTGGCTTTTGTACAAGCTACTAGGATTTTGTTTTATTAGGACACTAGGATTTACTGTTTTTCTACACTGAACTTTCATTATAGAACTTGTAACTAAAAAGCCAATATATAAAATACCCCATAATCATGTGTATATGTGTGCCTCCAAACAAAAACAAGAGTTAAGTTTGCTTAAGTACAAACCTCAATAACTTCATAGCTAAAAAAATTTAGAAACTGACTATTTTAAGTTTCTCCTCCTCAATCCATGTTACCTCTTCTACACTCACCATCAACTATTCACATCATATTAAATACAATTCCAATGACCACAGACATCTTAGAACTCAACAACAGGGTTTCATTTGCAAAGAATAAACCTGAATGCAGGTTAAGTTGAACAAGAGGAACTTTACTAAATTTTTTAAATAGCTTTGTCCTTGTGTCTGACTTGCTTCTAGTCTAACTCCCCATGCCCTGTTCCCCTGATGTCCTATCAATATCAGTCCTTCCAGGGAACATAGGCCCTCTGACTACAGAGATCTGGCTATGTCTACTCTGCCAGCGTTTGCCAGCAGAGTATGCTAATGTAGCACTCATTAGCAACTTCTTGTGCTTCATTTGCATATTCTCTGCCCGAGTTTTTTTGTGCAAGAGGTTTTTGTGCAAAAACAAGCTGTGTAGATGGATCCATTTTGCGCAAAACCCCCCTTTTGCTTAAGATTCTTATGTCTCAAAAAAGGAGTTATGTCTACACTACCAGGTTTTTGTGCAAAAACTGGTGGAGCGTCCACACCTCAAGTGCATTTTTGAGTAAGAAAATTTACAGTAAAATGGCAGAACAGAGGGCTTTTTACGGTAGAGTTATTCCTCTCCCCACAAGGAATAACTCCTTCTTGCGCTACAGCTCTTGCGCAAAAAGGCATGTGTGGATGCTCCACAGGGGTTTCTTGCGCAAAAAGAGCCTATCAGAAAAAGTACAGGTGCTCTGATGGCCATTCTGTTAATGGCAATCAGAGCTTTCTTGTGCAGGAGTGTCCATGCAGTGTGGACACTCTTTTGTGCAAAAGCACATCGCTTTTGCGATGCGCTTTTGAGATGTGGACGCGCTTTTGCGTAAGAAGTTTTTGCGGAAGATATCTTCTGCAAAAAGCTTCTTGTGCAAAAACCCTGCAGTACAGACAAAGCCATGAGGTATACAGACCTTGCGCAAAAGAGGAGTTTTGTGCAAAACGGATCTGCCTACACTGCTTGTTTTTGCGCAAAAACCTCTTGCGCAAAAAGCCTCAGGCAGAGAATATGCAAATGAAATGCGAGAAGTTACTAATGAGAGTTTCATTAGCATGCTCTCTGCTAGCAAAAGCCGTCAGTGTAGACATAGCCTCAGTGTGTTGATGAACTGGCAGTGGTGCATCAGAGATCTTCTGGGGGCCAGCAGCATGAGTTTGGCAATCAGAGGCTAATAGAACTCAGGTAATGAAAACAATGCTGAGTCTACAGTCAAGATCTTCCAGGACTTCCATGAAACTCCTAAAAGCTTCATTGTCTTCAAGGGAGAAGTGAAAACACTTTCTGGAAAAAAAAATCATGCCATACTCTCAGCCCCAAGAAGGCAACAGCCAAGACACTGAGTTGTTTAAGGTGAGAAATGAATTACATAATGCCCTGCAAACAGATCAGTTAGTGGGAGAAAGTTCCCATTTTGTCTAACCATAAACACCTGAATCCAGAGAGAAAAGGCATTCTGACTTTGATAAGACAAGAAACAATATTGATTGATTGACTGAATAGTTTTAATGACAGCTGATCTTTAACAGAGTTTAATGGACTTTAAAGAGCATAAACAAGACTTTAGAATAGTGACACTTATATAAAGTTCTTTACTGGCCATCTAACAGCCTACTCATGGTAAGGAATTACTCAAGAAAGTTGGGTCCCTATTCTTTATTCAGCATAAAGAATTCACATTTAAGGCTAGAGCTCTTTTTTTTTTAAACTGAGATACAGAGAGATAAAGCATACTGAAAACTAATATTAGAATGCCAACTATTATGCACATAACCAAAATAATAATGTGCTGGTTATCACATCTCATTGGTAGTTAATAAAATTATTTAATTATTTCTGATTTTTTGAATTTATTCTTATTGTCTAATTAAAATAGCCCTTAAGGCCCAACAATTCATATAAATCAAATATAAATGATTTTGGAGAAATTGCCATGGGAAAGGAAGTTAAATTAATTAATACAGTGCCTGATTATTATAATTGGTTATCAATAATTAGTTTTTCCCGTGTAATTAAGAAATTCTTGTGTGATAGGATGAGCCATAAAATCTAGCGTGTTTTGTTAAACTATCCAAAAAGTACTCTTTGAATGGTTCTTGGAGTAAAGATGCCCCTAAATTATTTGGCTATTGTTGCAAGGATCCAAAGTTCTCAAAAAGCAGAAACAGGTTCTCCTGATAAGCTCATGTTTTAAAATGCTATGTTGCCTTTTAATATAATTGAGGTATTCTGCCTAATATATTGAAACTTGTTGGTCTTGTTTAACAAACATAAGGCTACTCCAAAATCCAGTCTAGCAGCTTAGAACAGATTCTGGGGGGACACTAATATGGAAAAATATCCCCACCTGCTTCCTCCTTAATATTTTTCTTGTTTTAATTGTTGTCTACTTCTCTCACTTGCTTTCCTTGGATCTCTCCTTCATAAAGTCCCAAAATCAAAGTGGCATTGAATAGCTTGTTAACTTCAATATACAAGATTATTTCTGCTCTGTATTCCATGAAGCTGTCCTTGTTACTTAGAAGCCATTATATAACCCCAATAAGGTACTCAAGTTTGTGCATCACAATAATTACAATATCTGAATGCCCATTATCACAACATATATGTAAATATATCTCAACACAACACATAAAATGTCATGTTTCATTCAACATAATAATGAACCAATCTGTTTGTCTGATGACTATTATGATCAGTGAAATTATTACACAATTCAAAACTTAGAACTTGTGAACAATAATTGTAATCCTATCACACAAGAACATTATGACAAAATATGTAAAATATTAAGGTATATAATATGATATAAGTATATCTGTTCAGCCTGATGTGAAGTTAAGTATTTTAACAATATCCTGAACATGAACATGAACATTTCTGGTCATTGTTTTGCTCAGATACAATGAAAAATGTTATTGAAAATGTTAACTGCAAAGCTTAGTGATGTCACAATAAAGCACTTAGTTATAAGCATGGTCAGTTGATACATTTTAATCAGAGACATTTGAGTCAAACCTCTTAATGACCTTTCAATTTATGTTGCTTACAATACCAAGTCAGTAAATTTCTTCTAATTCAAACCTCACCTCTGTGTAATGTAGCACTTGTATTGTTATGTCATCATTCCAGTGCTTTCCAGAAAAGTAGGAAAGAGATTTTAAAATAGCTCAAGATCATTATCACCTCATCAGGGAAAATTCAATATATAATACATTGTTCCCAATGGGCAACTGGGACAAGAAAAAAACCCTAATCTGTCCTTGTGAGTGTCAAGTCTAAATAATATGTTTGACAAATACTTAGATCTTTGATAATGGTATGGTTGAAGCAGAATATTGAATCCAGGTTAAGATTACAGTATATAAATATACACAGCATGTACACATCTCATTTTATCTTAGGTAATGGAACTCCCACAAGAAATGTATGTATCCAGTGAATATGGGAACCAGGTTGCCAATGTGATAACACCATGTTACATTGCCCTACAGAAGACCTGGATTTCAGAGGAATCCCCTCCACCAAATGGAGACACTCTAGAGAACCCCAGGTGGTAATGGATGTAATGTGGTTGGTAGTGAAGATAGCGTGAGCCATACCACCATATTAATATCCACAGACAGCTAATTAGCTGCGAGACAATAACAGTACCTTCAGAAATGTCTTTCCATTCCTCCATTCTAGTCAAATTTGGGGTTCTAAACAAAAGGGATTCTTTTTGATATATGTCCAGATAAACTAAATGGAAGTTATGCACTGTTTTATGCATGAATATTTAATTGTAAAAGAGTAATTTAAAACATAATCTAAATGTTTTTGGCTAAAATTATGACTGTTAGTCCGAAACATCTTCTCTCTCATGCAATGAACAGATCAGCTACATCTGCAACAAAATCACCTTACAGACCACAAATTTAAAATGTTGAATTGGGACAAGGAAGTTAAAAAAGTCTAAGTCGATATGAAAGGTCCTGCATCTTGCCGAAAGTACGCTAATAATTAATTTACAGACATAGCAGTCAATGCGGCTCTTGCCCCATAAATCTTAAATATTAAATGGGTAAGGAACAGATGAAGGATGGGAAAAAACATGTAAACAGAAAACCTGAAAGATAGGCAATCGGGCAGAAATCTTGGGAGAAGATTATGAGTGCCTGTCCTATACCAAATTACACCTTGCTGAAAATCTGCTTTGATGTTTTGTTAGGTATGAGATGAGTGTTTTTGGATTAATGAAGGGTACTGTGGTTGTGGTGTATATATAACACAGCTGTGAATTAGGACTGGTCTACCTTTGGAATTTACACTAGTATGTAGTTATGCCAACCTAATCCCCAGAGTAGACAACAGTAGGTCAATAGAAGAATTCTTCTATTGACATAGCTACTGCTTCTTGGGGAGGTGGGTGACCAATACTGACAGGAGAACTTCTCCCACTGGAGTTGGTAATGTCTACAGTGAAGTGCAACAGTGGTGCAGTTGCAGTTATGCTGATGTAGTGTTTCAAGTGTAGACAGACTTTAGTGTAAGAACAGTCATTCTTATTGAGTGATAACACATTCAGCAAATGTTGGGCCAAATTAAGGTTCTTAGAAAAAAAGCTGTTCTTTGAGCGTGCAAAGGATACAATACTTGAGAAGTGTCTGGCGCCACAAGCAGGCTACTAGCACAGAAATGCTCATTGATAAGTCATCTGGAAGATCTTTAAAAAAGTAACTATGTTTTCACTCACTTCTCTCATCCAGATTTTTCTTTAAGTATTAACTGGTTCATTCAGAAGAATGATCTCTGGCTACCTCCACAATAACACAGCCCCAAAAGAAATGGTGGTCTTGCATGTTTGTGCTGAGAGTGAAGGAACATCTTGTATCCCTGTCCATGTAAGGCGCTTATAAGAACAGCCACTATTTGGGGATTGGTGTGAGGTGAACAACCTAGCTCAATAAAGCACTTTTATTATGGAAACATCAGAACAAGTAAGACACCAAATATAGTTTCTTCAATCAACGGATATCTTTTAGGGTGATGGATATCAGCCAAACCTTGCTTTGGTGGGTGATGTCTCCTGGAAGAACTCACTGTTCCAGGCTGGTTTGAAACTTTAGGTTGATTGCTCAAATGTGTAGATGGTGCTATAGACTGGAAAGTTAACCTAAGTCATTGAAGAGATGAACAAAGATGGCCATGCACAGATATTATTAAAGTGAAAACAATAGTAAATTATGATTGATTTAGGGACTCCAGATGGAAAAGAAGGAGGTGCATTGATCTTAAATGACATGGCATAGAGAGTCATTTAGACTGGGAACCAGTCAAACACAGCTTAATGTGAGCAAGTTTTCAGAACTGTTACATGAAAAGACCATCACTCAGTGCTCCAACCCAACAAATGCATATAACCTTGTGCAGAACCTCATCAACAAGGTGTCAGAACATGATATTCTTATTGTTGTGGACAACATTAATGCTATGGTGGGGACAGACTGAAATCATGCTGTGACAGACAGGCACATTTAACAACAGTTGTCAATATGTTTTTTAATTATGTCAACTCATACTATTGGGGGGGGCATCTTTTTCCTTATAAAGAGATACATAAAACAACATGGGTCTTGACTAAAAGCTTCATTTAAAATCAGTAGGTCAGTTTTGTATATGAATAAAGTTCTGATCATTCTAACACTTGTTAACGGAGTCAGACAACAATACAAATTCACAACTCTCTTAGAAACCCGCATTCATCTCTCTTTATGGAATGTGAATAACTCACAGGAGTAAGGCCCTTCACTGCACCTGCTCAGAGTTTTTGAAGCCCTAACAAGCCAGTTAATCTGCTTGATGGACTGCCCTGGCTGACTGGTTGAGCATGCCAGCAGGGTGGTCTGAAACCCAGCAGTAGCAGTAGTTCACTGGCTATTCAAGGAATATACCCACAGACACTGTGCCTCCCTGTTCTTGTCTCTCAAAGTGCTGCTCCTGCTCTGCTGCTCTACAGCTGTAGCTTAGACCCTGCACTATACCCAGCCTTGTTCCTTCCTCAGGACTACCCCTGCTCCTGCCTTTCCTAACTCCTGGTGATCCATCTCCTGACAATGACTGTCTCAACTCTTGGCTCTGGCATTTGTTCTCCTGCTCTGACCACCAGGCCTGACAGATTATGGTACAGTTCACTGACAATAACCCATTCACATGTCTCTCGTACCAGGCTCCAGAAAGCAAGTATTTATATAGCAGCCACAGCTCTATAGGAACATGATTACATCATTTTGGTAGACTCTCGATTATTTGCGAATTCTCAAATATTTAATCAAATTCCTAAATTTGTATGGAATTCATATAAAATAAGTATTGGATAATAATTTGTTAATACCTCTGATTTGTAAAAAGATTTGATCTTCAGGTTTCTAAAGGGCTAATCAGCACTATATATGACATGTTGATTTTTGATTTGCTATTATCACTTCTCTTCCTTTTTAATTTAGGGTGGCATGTTCAAAAGTACTGAGCAATGGCCTTACTCTGCTCCCACTGAAATCAATGGCAAACCTGACTTCAGTGAGATCAGTTAGTCCCATTCTGAGCATATTTAAAAATTTCACTCTTGATACAAACTGGTTCCATGAGAACTCATGTTGTACTTACTTTTTTTCTGATGATTTATCCTCTTTGTCTTTTTTGGTGTTGTGGTGAGGCAACTGCCCCATACTCCCAGAAGGGGGACGAGGAACAACTGCAGTGGGCACTACCAGAGGGCAGTGTCCTGAAGAGGACACCATGGTCTGGGAGCAACATGGGTCCAGAATCTGACCGTGAACAGAGCAATGTGATGCGGGAGACACTAGCCAGAGGGAGGTGACCTGCTGACAAGAGCTAATTCCCAGTGCTACCAGCAGGAGGGACGCCCCGTGGCAGTGAGTGCTACCTCCATGATCAGGGTGTATAGCTGTCATCTCACTGAAGTTCACCCCTCTGCTTAGACTTCAGTGGCAAAGCCTGAGTTCAATCCCAAGTCACAACTTTAAAGTGCTGTCTTCACAGCTATTTTTAGAGTGCTAGAGCAACCCTGCTATCTTGAATATATAGACCTAGGCTTAGAGGCTTGCTTCTAAGGGATGTGTTGGCTGAGTTTATAAGGCATGTTTTCTAATCCTTTAATTATTCTCTGAACTCTCTCCCATTTATCAGCATCCCCCTTGAATTGCGGACAATAGAACTGGACCATTCCAGAAATGGCTGCATCAGTGCCAAATACATCAGTAAAATGACATCTCGATTCTATACAAGATTCCACTGTTTATATACCCAATGATTGTAAAAGCCCTTTTGGCGATGGCATCATGCTTGGAGCTCATGGTTAGCTCATTTTCCATCATTATCCCCAAACCTAGAATCACAAAGCCCTGTTGGCACTCAGTACAACATAAAGATATTATACAAATTAAAAGACACTTTTGATAAAGCTACTAGAATGTTGTGCATATCCAAGTGTTAACAGATAAGGACAATATGAAATATGCATTGAGAAATACTGCATGCAAAGAGATTTTTGTTTTAAGAGTCTTCTTATAATTAATTTAAACTTAGAACAAAGAACATGAGAGTATGTTAATGAAGTGCTTTGAGATCTTTGAATGAACGGTGCTATAAAAGTTATACTTTAATGCATTTGGGCATAATAATAACATGGTTAAAATAATTCACCAAGTAAAATTGCTGCTGCTAACAAGCACACTTTCCACATGAAGTAATTACTACTAGTTAAGGATTGGTCTTTGTTAATGATTAAGTATTGTACTTCACTGCATCCAGAGTAGCAAACAGCACATTTAGTATAACATACAATATCTTCCCTCTCCTATAAGTTTAAATCTTCCTAGAAAGCGCACACAGTGACAACACAGCACAGCAATGAATGAATATGCAAGGGTACAGTAGCTCATTCTTCTTCTATCAAAACTGTATTGAATGGTGCAATGATGCTTTGGCTACTTCTGTGTTATTTCTGGGTCAGCATCATCTCTCTCCAGGAAAGGTGTTTTTACTCTTGGCCCGAGTGTCCCTCTTTGTGATTTAACTGACATAGCTGAAATGTTGCCAAGTTGAGAGAGCATTTCAAGTTCAGCAACAAGGAGAGCAGCTTGGGTCACTGACATTTACAAACAGGTTTTGGAGAGAGACATGGAACAGAGGTTCAGTATAGGATATTCCTGAAGAGGAAAACACAAATGCCCTTGCACCTGTGAATACTGACAGTTTCAAGGGAAATTCATGTACAGACTACAGGAAACATTATATTGTATTGTATGGCGGATAATTACCGGAAAATTCTGAATTTTGAATTGTATAGAAGCTGAAAATGTTTAAGGAGAGCCATTTTTACAGGAAATCTGAGGGGGGGAGGGGAGGGGAGGAGAGAAAGAGAGAGAGATGTTTGCACAACAGCAAATAGTTCTGTCTTTCTTTAGAGGTAAAACGTGATTTTTAAGGACAGAAGAAAAATAAACATCAGAGTATAAAGTAAAGCTGTGTTGTTTTAATAATACCTAACTTACAATGAAGTATTAACAACAGAAATCACTTGGCAGTAACCAGAGCAGAAACTCAGTAAAATACCAACAATATGTTGAGATATCCACCTTTGAAAAACAAGAACATTTCCTCAGCACAATCTACAGTCTGACCAGGGTAGAAGTCCCTGATGAAAGACATATTCAGTAATAAACAAGATTCTGAGTATATTTTATTAAGTAAATAAAAAAACAAACATCACTCAAAGATTGTGGTATGAAGGTTTTAACAATGATTTAAAATACAACAGCAGCCCGGTCCAGGCCTCGCTGATTCAAAAACTTAAAAATGATAATCCATCCAAATCTTCCAGTCAACAAACAAAATAACGAATGAACAAACACAGAGAGTGAGTTTAAAAGCTAGAGCTGTGCCCTGCAAGCATGACATAAGCTCATGCCTGACCAGCAGCAAATTCAAGACAACAGGAGGAAAGAGAAGCTATGTTAGAAGGCAGAGGAGAAAGAAACAGGGCAACAGAGTAGGGAAAGGAGAAGGAGAACAACAACAGGAGAGGAGATTTGGAGAGAAAAACAGGAACAGAAGCTTGCTTTGTGGAGCTGTTAAAAAGCTTTTGGCTACCATACATGTTTTTAAAAACTGAAGGCATTAAAATTGTGCCATTATGATTTTTTTTAGCCCATGTTGCACCAATTACAAAGGATGAGATCCGTTTGCTACAATAATTTCATTTTACTGACATGGGTCCTGAAATAGCCACCCAATGAGGGTCAAATAGAATTGTGATTTGTAGTTTGCGTTGACTGACAAGCAAGCTGAGACAGCTGGTACAGGATATGCAGGTTTTACAATATTCCATGAATTCAGTTTAATTACAAAGAGTGTACTGTGACTAGACTTCATATAACTACTTTAAAAGAGGACAAAGAATCTCCTGAAATAACTGTGCCATCAATAAATTATGCAGTTATAGTATAGAACCTCATTATGTTTGATTCGCTGGACCATAGTAAAGTTGGTATGGGTATTATGCTGTAATGCATATACTGTAGTGTTATAAATGCATGCACAGCTAGGCCTATTGGCATTATCATCAGCATGAAATGACAAGACACACTAATTGTGTTGTTTCTCTCTGCATGTTTATTTATAATACAGATTAATAAATGTTATATAATTGAAGGTTGCTTGTTTCAACCTTGTCAATAGGCTGCACACGATGTGTTTTTAAAGTAACAAATTCTATGTGCCTATGTTAATCAAATCTCAGCTGTTATTGAATCATTACTTTGAAGGTAAATCATGAATATCTCTCAACTGTTGTCCATTTTGAGGGTTGTACCAAAATTAATCCCATTTCACATAAATCTAATTCCCCTCATGTTTACAGTTGAGAATTATTGCCATCAGAGATTCCAAATTACGAAACAGAGGACCTGTTTACCTTGAAAGAATGAATCCCTCAGCAATTTAAGTTTCTTACTTAAATAATAACACAAAATGATGGACATACACACATATTGGCTCCTACATTTGTACCTTAGCTGGTTGAGAAGCATGACCAGATCCTACATAGTGTAGAAAGCCTCTCGTGCTTTTAGGTAACGTCAGTTTACATTAGGCCTTCCTAAATTGAGCCTCTGGGGGCAATCTAAAACACTGAGGGAAGAAGTAATGGATATTGAAGAATTAGGAAGAGAACTACAAATAGTGCAGCATAGTCAGCAGAGATAACTAATGTGGAGGTGTTTTACAAAGAAAGGCAGTTTCTTACTTAAAAAAAATTTTAACCTATTTTCTGTGATTAACATCTTTAAAATGAAGACACATGAGAAATTTAGGATTTGATTAGCTTTCACCCATGTATTTATTTGTCAAAAAATAAGAAAGAGCAGATAGGGTATGTCTAGACTACATGCCTCTGTCGCCAGAGGCATGTAAATTTGACTACCCCACATAGTCAATGAAGCCAGGATTTAAATATCCCTGGCTTCATTAAAATAAAAATGGCCACTGCGCTGTGCCAGTTCAGCTGATCGTGGGCATAGCACGATCAAAGCAACACCTTTGTCGACTTCTCCTGTAAACCTTGTTTCACGAGGCATAAGGGAGTGGTCGACAAAGGCGTTCCCTGTTGACCGAGCCACGTCTTGACTGCCACGCTGTGCCGATGATCAGCTGAGCCAGCACAGCGTGGCGGCCATTTTTATTTTAATGAAGCTGGGGATATTTAAATCCCGGCTTCATTGACTATGTTGGGTAGTCTAATTTACATGCCTCTGGTGACAGAGGCATGTAGTCTAGACATACCAATAGTGTCTCATAAGAAGCTTCTCACACTTTAAGCCTATGCACAGAGGGTGGGCAAAGCTGCACCAGTTCCTGTATTTCTTTAAATGCTGGGACAGATTTTTTCTGAAGACTCTCAGATAGAAGAAATCACAAAGTGAGAAGAAAGAAGCAAGAAGAAGCAGGACAATGGTCCCAGCTCCATCCTCACACTGTATAATATATAAAGAGGTGTTCACACTGCCTGCCCTGAAATGATGCAACTCTCATCAAACAGCTTGAGGGGACAGAATTGTTTCCCTGAAGTAGAGCTGCTTCACAGCATGGGTCAGTGTGGAATTTCAAAGAGATAGACCTCTTTAAGGGCCTAATTTGTGTTCCCATTGACATCAATGGCAAATGTGGATTGAGTTTCAGCTATGCACAGTAAAAAGGGAAGTTGGTTGTATTGTCCATGTATGAAACTTTCATTCTATTGAAAATGATTCTCCAAATGTGATATTTAAAATCACCCAAAAAGGTCAAATCATCAGCTGACACATGGAAGCTTCTGCTAAAATAAATAGTACAGGGAGCCCTCTTTGCAGATGAGACAAACCATTACTTCTGCAAAAATATTTCTTTTCCAAGCAAATATTATGATCTTTAATAATTATGTGAATTATAATATATATATATATATATATATATATATATATATATATATGAGAGAGAGAGAGAGAGAGAGAGAGAGAGAGAATACAATTATTATGCAGGAAACCCTTGCCATTCACAGTGGATGTGTTTCTGGCACCACTGTGAATGCCAAAATTCACAAATACTAGGAGTCACGGCTCCTGGCCCCCAGGGTGAGTTCTCTGTGGCTCCCGAACTCACTCCAGGGCCAGGGGAACGCACCACAGTAACTAGGAGCCACAGGGAACTCAGTATGGGGGCCAGGAGCTGCAGTGAGTTCCCAGTGGCTCTAGCCCCTGCCACCTTTCCAGGCCAGGACAGGAGACCCCCATGAATATGCAGAACGATGATTATGCAAAACCATGAATAGCGATTCTGTGAATGGTGGGGGTCTCTTATATGTCTTAACGTGAACTTTGATTGCATAAATGTGACATTAAAATTGATCACTCAAGTATTGCACAATCAGTATTCTGAATAGTAATGAAGGTGACAGAACAGGTTCTAATAGAACTTAATTTAACTGGATTAGGAAAGGTTTAACTTTGATTATTAGTTATACTTTTGATTTTGTTATTTTTGTTTATAGTTCATTGGATGGCTCTAACAAGATGTTAAGCTACATAAGAAAAGTCTGAAATGAGACTACACAACTTTTCTTGCATAATACAAAACTTATTTTTATGTCAATAAATTATTTGATTATATATGGTATATTAGGGTATGTCTACACTACAGTGTTATTTCGAAATATCTTATTTAAAAATAGTTATTTTGAAATAACTTATTTCGAAATAACGCGTCTACACACAAAATGCATTTTGAAATAGCATTTGGCTATTTTGAAATAGTGCGTCCACACTGAGTGGACTCTGAATCGCATTTAAGGCTGGCTGGAACCAGTCCCGGCAGCGCACCTGGTCAGGACTTACTGTGTGGGGCTGCTGCCTGAGGCTATCTGAAGTCTGTGCTTAAAGGGACCCTCTGGACAGCCAGTTCTCAGGTTTCCCTGCTTGCTTGTCCACCTCGATGGGGGACAGCAAAGCATTTTGTCTCTGCGTGCTCCGGTTGCCCTCACTTGGGACACCAGAGCACTCTGCAACATGGAGTCAGAGCTGCCTCTGGGCACTCCGGTGCTTCTCTTGGACATGTTGCTGTGAGCCTGGCTGCACTTTCTGCAGGCTGCCATCCGGGAGGTCCATCAGGGGGCTGTCAGTATCCAGGAGGCCCTGCGGGAGAGCTTCCACCGTGAGGAGCACTAACAGCCTCCCTGGCCTGCCCCACTG
Organism: Pelochelys cantorii; assembly: GCA_032595735.1. Classification (NCBI taxonomy): domain Eukaryota; kingdom Metazoa; phylum Chordata; order Testudines; family Trionychidae; genus Pelochelys; species Pelochelys cantorii. Next base: position 304,459,531 of record CM064326.1, on the reverse strand, counting down.
GGGGCTTGTGCCTCATTCCTCCCTCATGTCCTTCCACTTACCCCTCCCTAACCCCCCTTCCTGATGTCAAATAAAATACACGTATTTTCATGAACACAAACTCTCTTTATTTAACAAAACTGGGGGAGGGGGAATGAAACTCTGGGGAGACTGGGGAAAGGAGGTGGGAGAGGGGAGAAGAGAGAGTGGGAGTGGAGAGGGGGAAACCTAGGAGGAGGGAGCTGGAAGGGGGAAGCAAGGGGAAGAAGGGGGGGGGAAGCTCAGGGTTGGGGGGTCTCACCAGATCACTTGATTGTCATGCAAACCTGCTCCTGGGTTCACATGTGGCCTTTGGTGGCCAGGCTGGCAGCTATTCTGCCATAGACAGCCGCGTTCCTCCGTCTAGTGTGGAGATCGTGGACCTTGGGGGCATCCCCCCCAAAGCTGAATAAGGTCCATGATCTCCACCCTGGACCAGGAAGGCGCCCACCTTTTCCAGGCCCTGGCAGGCTCCTGGGAGTTGGCAGACTGCTCCTGGGGAGTGGTGGAGAGCTGGCTGCCAGTGGCTTGCTGGCTCATGTTTTGGGGCCACTAGATCAGGGGCAGTGACTGCTGGCTCTGGGCTGGAGGCTTGGAGCTGGCACAGGCACTGTGGCCAGAGTCTACCCCTTAAGGTCTCCGGGGAGGGGGGGGAAGGGAGAGAAGTGTTCTTGGCTGAGGCTGGAGTGGCCACCAGGGCACCCTGGGAAGGCTGGACGCCCCCTATTTCGAAATAAGTGTCTACACAGTACTTATTTCAAAATAGCTATTTTGAGTTTGGCGTTATTCCTCGTAGAATGAGGTTTACCAAATTCGAAATAAGCACTCCGTATTTCGAATTTATTTCAAAATAGCGGTTTGGCTGTGTAGACGCTAGTAAAGTTATTTCAAAATAACGGCTGTTATTTCAAAATAACTTTGCTGTGTAGACATACCCTTACTTACCATAGTTCCATGTTCCCATCTTCCGTCTCCACATGAAGGACTGGAATCTCACATCAGTGTCAAGGAAGGGGCATAACCTAACACACCTCTATTGCTATTCATTTTAACTGAATTAATTAAGAGCTTTGGGTCCTGTATACATTTCAGTATGTATTGAATAGGGTCACATATAAGCATGTTTTAAGTACCTTGTTGCATAAGGGCCTCCGCAAGTTTGTGCTCATAAAATTTCCTTCTAATTCTTCCTCTGCATAGTAGGATGGAGACCAAGTCACAGTCACAGGCACCTTCCCCATCCCTTGACATTGCATTCTGCAAAGCATCCATATTTTGATATCTGTGGTGTCGGTGAAGAAGCAGCATGCCACAGAGTGAGCATCTGTGTCTCTTAAACTGGTCTCATGGGGTCCCGATTCACCTATACTCCAATTTGTGGAAGCAGAGAGTCCTTTCTTACTTGCTTAGTTTAGCTTTTCGGTCCAACTTGTTAAATCTACCTATTCTGAGGTAACAACCAACCAAAACAAAACAGTCTTCTGCCATGCCTGGGCACCTCAGTCTCCTTTCCTAGCCTGTGCAGGCTTCTCATCTTAGCTGCTTGGGTTCCAGAAGATCCTTCTTCCTTTAGTTTTAGGGTTCTAAATCAGCTAGTTCTTGCCGATCTATCTTGCCTCACTGCACTGAGGACTGAATGAAGACGGACTTCCTTCCTCTTTATTCTGAAAATCCTAATCCTAGTCCCATTATGAGAAAATAGATGCTCATTCTAGGTTTTCTGCAGGCTCTGCTTCAATTATCAGCATCCTTCCTTTACCAAACACTTCTAAGTATGTGTTGTTATGCATTTTGTGCTCTTCTAAAATAATTTTTTTAAACTAATCAGCAAAATTATGCAATTTGAAAAGACTCTTCCTGTTATTAGTGTGGAGGAATAACTTTCTACTATCCCACTTCATTGACAAAACTTCATTAAATATGTGTTTACTATGTTTATAGTTGCACTAAATGTAAAGTAGCACAACATTTTACACATTTGTCAAATTCTGAATTCATATATGCATCTGTAACCTACATTAATACCAGTGTGGGTCTTGTGCCCCACCTAGAGGCTCTCTCATGCAAAGAAGTTTATGAGTCTGCTACTGCCTACAAGCTAACAGAGACATTGTCTACAAAGAGATAAGGATGAATATATTAAGGTCAATTTTTTTTAGCACCCAATTTTATAAAGTCAAAGTTGCATGTCCCCACCAGGATTCAACTCAGTTCAAAGAGCCCCCTCCTCCAGTAGGGAGTCTATCATTGACTTTGATGGCAATGCACTGTTAGTAGCTATCACTCAGTTCTTGTGCCCATTTGCATTCTGGGTTATATTCCTAGTGCATGCTGGGACCAAAACTATGCATCGGGTAGTTCTGGGTACTTGTAACCAGCATCTCGTAATACACTTATCTCCTTCCTCTCCCCCCCCCCCCCCCCGCCACCATTTGAAAGCAATGGCAAAATGGCAAACAGTCTTTTTGTGCCTTTTTAACCCTGGTTATTCATGCAGATGACATAGCAGCATCACATGGAACCCATCGTGGATCCCACTGAGCTTCAAAGCATTATGGCCGTCATATTAGCCGTGGCATGTCTTGTGCTGGAGTACATATAGAGCGTTTCCAGATCCACCGGATTGAGGAGGAACCTTGGGAAGTGATGAACATAATCTTTTGCAAAGCAAAGTTGAGTTGAGCAACTGGCAAATGCCATTGACATTCGATCTTCTGGCATTACAGACTGGCATTACTCCTCACGAAAAGCAGGAATGCTGAAATTGACTTTAACAGCCTGTAAAGTAAATGGAGTGAGCTTGGTGGTGTGGATATTGTTTAGAAAGTCTACCTAATGGCCTAAGTTTGAACTAAACTCTCAGTGTAGACCAGGTCAATGTAGGTCTTTAAGCTCAAGCAGGAGAAGTTTATTCTTTCAGTCCAGAAATACTGAGTCTGATCCTCACAGATGATTTATATATGGTCACAATTCTTATAGGAATATATGGATTTCTGTGCATGTATCTTTTGAGGTAGAATTTGGCCCTGAATTTTTAAATAACCCATTACATGTTTTTTATATTTCACTTATGTCTCTTTTAAGGGAAATCATGCTATTTAATTGTTTGAGTGCAAATTCTTTTCTTGATGTGAAAATAAATAAATTACAAAGCAATGTTGGTACTAGCAGATATTTAATATGGCAGCCATTATCTTTTTTTGGTTTGGTAATTATGAATCTTTTAAAATCAGACAGTGTTTTTGAAACACTGCTTAATATACTCAGTAGCTATGATTCCATATGGCAACTTTCTGGAAGGCTTTGGAATTTATCATACAAAAAAGAACAATGCAACTTAACAGCCTCTCTATATTTAAGTCCATTTGCAAGATGTATTTTACTTCAATTCCTATATTCCTGAATTCTGCAGGCACCATGAGTAACCATGATACAGACCAACAATTGAAAAAACAAACTAAAGAGTGACAGAAAACTAATTTAAGAAATGCAGTCTGCTAGTTTCCTTTCTATGAAGGGTAAAGATCATCACTACTGAAAGAAATAAGACAGTAATAGTCTTTTACAAACCTATATTTAACTATGCCTTAATTTCGTTGCTTTTTAACAGAAAAAATCTTCACTCGTGTAAGTCAGAATTAATCTTACCCTGCACGTATTATCTATAAATAACCTAATCAACATTCATCCAGGAATTGTATAAATGAGCCAGTCCACATATTGCACCTTATAATGAGCCACTACAAGTCTAATGACTTATTAGAGCCAAGGGCAGTGAATGATTAATTAGTCAATTCAAAAGTGACTTTTTAAGGGTATAATTGCTATCTTTTCTAATTTCTGAAGGTTAGACAGAATTCACGCCATATGGGACTATTAGTACTTATATAGTAATATCTTTTGTTTATCAACAATGCACTAAATGCTGGGAGGTAGCTCCACAGAACTGACTGTATTATAAGGAATATATGTTTTGGTTATGGGTTCTCCAGATTATATTAAAAATATCTGGGTGAATTTTGGAGAAGTTTTGCAAGTAAAAACAGACAACTTTGGAATGGACAGAGAATAAAAAACACTAGAATATTTCACCACCATCCACAGAGCAATGCCAGACAGCTCCCCAGGTCTGCCCATGCCTGTTCAGTGTTGCTATCGCTCCCTAGCCCCCTCTTCAGGTGAATCCTTAGAGATGGGGATGGAGCTGGCATTGGGACCATCAGGGAGCCATTCTGTGGGGCAGAAGGGCTGATGGTCCCCATGAGGGAGCCACATCTGAAACCCACTGCTGGCAGACAAAGAGTCAAGTGAGCATCTGGAAGGAATACTGGGAGGATAGAAGGGGCTTGCCCCCAATCTTGACTTGAATCGCTAGGGGCATCAGAGTTCCATCTAATTTTTAAAACACAATGTTGGAAACCCTAAGTGAAAAGAATACAAAATCTATGACTATGTGCCTCTGGGAGCCCTAACTCAGGTGGTGCAGCATGGTTAGAGTATAGGCTTCTTTGTTACTCAGTGACCCCTTACGGAGTGGGAGAGTGAATTCCCTCACTTCCAACAACTGCTTAGTGGCCCTGCCACAAAGCCCAATCACACAGGCATTGGGTGGAAGAAGTGTATTTAGTATTAGCAGGTTTCACAACGAGTTAATTAATAAAATTATTTCTTTGGATGTTTCTATTAATGTGGCTACATACAAGTGCAAATAAATTACATGCATATATTTGTTAAAACCACACAAAACATTAATAGATGCTTGTATTTTAGCAGATATGTCAGAGCACGTTTCTCAGTAATGTCAGTGGAGGGACCAAAGTAACTGCATCTCAAATTAATACATCTAATTAACATCTGTGCCCTCTTTTAATGTAGATCATTTGCTGGAGATGTGCTGAAATTATCAATGGACAAGTGTGGAACAGAAAAAACAACAACAATAAATAACACAGAGTTTGCAGAGTGGACAACACTCATCTGTATTCTTTTAAGTACTTGGAAATTAAATTATTTATGGGGAGACCATCAGCCATCCTTGAGAGGGGGTAATTTTTTTTCTAACACACATTTTTGGATATACTAGTTTTGTGGGGATGCATGGATTGGAGCTGGAGAGCAGCATGCTTCCCTCAACAAGTCCAAAGGGAAATCTAGGCTGAAATTAATATTACTCCAAATAGCATTAACTCCACATAGTTTTACTACTCCAAATACAATAATAACCAGTTCTTATATAACACTTTTCATCAGTAGACCTCAAGTACTCTGAAAAGGAGGGAAGTATCAAGTAGCTTCAATCAGCTTGTTCATTACAACTTTTATTGCCACCACTACCAACATCAGAGTAGGAGGCAATTTCTAACTGCTTTCAGGGGCAATAGCATTACAGAACAAAAAACATTCCATAGAATGGAGAGGCCTCCCATGAAGACTAGGCCAGAGGATTGGGACCTCATTTCCTTATACTGTACATCTTTTCTTTTTGATGTTGGAAAGCTCTCTCAATAACCCTTCCTAACAGCTGCAAACACCTTCCTATACGGCAATGGTGACCATCCTTATTATACTGGAAAGCCACACAAACCTATCCACGACCTTGTGTGGGCCAAACACATTCCATATATTTTAATTAATTACCTGCACTGATTTATATTTAAAGTTCAGCTTGTTTCAGATGCATTTAGATAGACAATACTATACACAGAAACAACCTATTAACACTTGTGAAAACTAAAATTATGTAAACATGACAACAAAATGCTAAAGAATTGGCCATTAGTATATTGTGCTGAAGCAGGCCATGGGCCTTATGAAATGCTCTGCTGGGCTGTGTATGGACCAGGACTGTAGGTTCGGTACCTCTGCCCTATGGAAGATAATTTTTTGGTGTCTACGGGTTTATTGACAGAATGGGAGCATTTAGCCCTAGATTCACAAAGAAGCTGCAATTTTTAATGCTGCAAAAGTGATTTCTGAACTGTCAGTATTATATTTCTCCCACCCCACACTTTACTATGTAAAGTATGGTAAATGTCCAAAGCTAAGATTTCTGCATCACCTAATGGATGTCCTGAGGTATTTTTTGTTGTTTTTGTGTTTACACAGTCCATGTCCTATGATATTTCATAAGGCTGCTTAAAACTTCCTAATGCACTTTAAGTGCATTTTTTCCTTAGAATATGAGGCCATTTCACAGCATGTTTCTTTTGTTTTTTCTATGGCTACATTCATGCCTTTTTTAGTTTGAGGAAAAAAACCTCTCTCTAGATTTCTATCATTTCCATGACTTAGCGTAACTCTCATACTTAATGACTCACAAATGTAAAATGAATTTATTCTCAACACACTTCTGTTAGGTAGGTCAGTATTATTTTCCCCATTTTACACATAGAAACAGAGGCATAGAAATATTAGCCTCATTACAATGGTGGTAAAAAACCAACATCTTTTCTACACTGTCACTTAAGAACATAACAACTGAAGAACAGCCATACTGGGTCAGACCAGAGGACCATCTAACTCAGGACCCTGTCTTCTGACAGTGGGCAATGCCAGGTACTGCAGAGAGAATGAACTGATCAAGCAATCACAAAGTGATCCATCCCCTGTCACCCATACCCAGCTTCTGACTAACAGGCTAGTGACACACCATTACAGATGTTATGGAGCTGCACTGGTACTAGAACAATGGTAGAGATATTTCAAGAACTTCCTTCAAATAGAAAAGGGCAAGTGTACAAGCATGTTACTCATGAATAGAATGCTCCACGAACTGCCCTCAGCAAAAGAGCAAAAGCTGTAATGTACAATCTTAAAAAAAATCACATAAATCCTAGATAATATAGACCAACATTCATATTATATTGTAATTAAGATGAAGCATCTACTTCACAAAACATGAACTAATATAAAATTGAAAGCAATCAAAGATGAAATTTCCATAATAAAAGTGGTGCATTTTTAAAGTAATTAACGAGGATTTGCTCTCTTCTTTGATAATCATTAGGAAATACTTTTTTTTTTTCAAAATCTTAATCATAGCATTGGTTGCTTTTATCTTTTTGGAATAAAACTCTAATTAGTAGCTTATAGACAAATGTACCACGGTTTGCATGTAAGTTAATAGACAATAACAACATTGATGTTCATTAAAGTGATCAAAGAGAACTACATATTCCCCACTCCTCTTAATAACTGTTCTACAGAGAGCTAGAATGTTTTTAAAAGCCTGAACACAGCCCATGTCATTAACATAATTACCTAAATCAAGAAAGGCAACTTATTTGCAAAATACTATCCAAATTAAAATACATGTTTGACTGAGAACACAATGAGCTCCATCTCATGAAATGCTAATTATAATTAGGCAAAACTATTACTTAAACTAGCATGAAATCTTAGGACAATGCCCAGCCTTGAGTGTGGGAAGGCGCTTCCTGGTAATCCAGAAACTATAAAGACTAATGTGGATTAGCAATTTTTCATGATTCCACACTCAGGGTCAAAACAGCTGGATAACTCAACATATAAGTGACTGGGAAACATAACAGAGAGAGTCATAGATTATCTTTACAAACCTTTACTAATATTATTTTAAAAGTGTGACTCAATTATTTCAATAACTTCAGTATAAAACCAAGTAAAAATACTGGTAAACTCAGCCCATACTGAACAGCCCAAACAACACATGTAGCCTCAGTAAAGATGAAGCAGAAGACAATTTATGGACAACCATATAAGTGACACACAATATACTGGGCTTACAAAATCAAAAGTGCAAAGCTACTCACTGCTACATGGATCTTAATAAAAGCAGAGAGGCATATGTCTTTAATACACAATCATCAGTCAGTCTTGTTCTCTTCATCACATGATTTGTTAAAACCTTGATTTGGCAAAGAATGTCTGTAGAAGAAATAAGACTTAAACACACGTGTGAGTGCTTGGTTGAACTGGGATGGATGCAAGCTGGGCTTTAACACTGAAACCTACTGGCTGATCTATCTCCTGCTGACATAAAAGAGATTGAGAGCTGTCCTAAATTGGCAAAAATTGCCCCAGAATGTTTTAGAGCTGTAGACTGAAAAGCAGTAGAGAAAACAACAATGAAAGCGTACAAAACTTTTACAGTACAATAGAATATACTACTAAAAATATGTGGCATGTAAATGAGATGCACAATAATTATAGAATATTTATTATGGAACTTGAGGTAAAAATTCTTAAAAAGGAACCATCATTAGACAAAAAAAATCAATTGAAAGGGAGTACTACAATTTTTAAAAAGAATTTTTATTAAACCTATGAAATATTTCCATGATTTTCTGTAACTTCCAAAGGAAATTTTTTTGTTTGATATACATTTTATTTATATATAAAAACAGTGTTAGAAGATTTAAAATATTTTACAAATATTTTACAAATTTAGTAGAACAAGAAAAAACAGTTCTAAGCGTTTTTAAGGTCCCTCTGATTCTGTACATAGTACCAGGAGGACTTAACTCATGCAAATAGCTTCACAGTGTTTGGAAGATTGGGAACTTTAATCTTTACAGGATCAGTTCTCTGGAGATCAGTCAAAAGTTTCAACTAGAAACATTTTAGGATTTTTAATATATTGATATATTTCCCCAATCAAAATTACAAATTAATTATACTAAATAAATCTTTCTACTTATTATGTGCTTAAAGAATTAGGGACTTTGTGAATGAAAGAAATCCGGTGGCAGAGGTGTTCTGCAGAGAGAAAATCTGCTGTGAAAGAATTGCATCGTAGATGTGCAGCAGCTGAAGCATTTATGCTCACTGCACCAATGAGGCCTCCATGTCTGCTTTGAATGATATTATGGGAAGGCAGAGGGATTGTATCTGTGCTTATGGAGATATAGGAGCTAGGAATCCTTTAGAGGACATGAATGGGAGCTACAGCTACTATTACAACCTGTAAGATGTAGACGATCCTTGATTTGGAGGTTAGGCTTTGTCCCTCACACCTTTACACAGCACAGATAAAAATAGTTTTACTGAATTGTATCATGAAGGTCTGAATATATCAGGTGAAAAGAAATGTGGCTAATAATTTAACAGGGCCATCTTTGTTTCATGACAATCCACAAAACAGTTGCTAAAAGTCCTTAAATATCTATGCTCCTGCTAAAGAGATTCATAGATATCCATGAGATGTCATACTTTCTGTCAGCTCAGGAGGCAAATATCAAAGACTCATGACTATTTTAAATATGCAGTCCTGTTTTAAAGACACTCAGAAATCAGGCCATTTATAAAACAAACAAACAAACAAAATTTTTATCAGATTAGTAGCACTTTGCAGAACATTATGAAACATTTCTCCTCCTTTATTCTTACTTCAAATATGTATGCTAATATTTCCCTAATTTTAACGACAATTGTGTCACATGGGTTTGGGCTGGCATGATGCCTGGAAACTGTTTCAGTAAATTATACACCAAGATGATCTACTCTTTGGATTGTCTCCAGGACAAAAGCCATGATGTATAATTAAAAACAACTAACAATTAACTCCCATCAAAAGAAACATGAAGGGCAAGCATGATAAATTTAGTTATATACCATAAGCATCTTTAAAAACTCTTTTAAATTAAAAATTAAAATGGCTAAATATTTATGTGATTATCATCATAAAAGCGTGGGTAAAATTACTAAGATATAAACTAAGATATTTCAAGACTCTATTTTAGTGTAAGTAAAATAATAGAATTATCAATACCTAAAGAGGACTGTCATTTCTTATTTTGTGCTCAATGCAATTTATTAGCAACACTAAAATGATCTCTTTGGTATTAAATGTTTCAAAAAATTCAGTTCTTGAGGAAGTGCAATCATTTTCTCGAACACCATAGGATGGCAACATGGAGGGGGAAGTAATTGCTATATATGTATTAGACCAACTTAAAAGAATCATAGAAATGTACAGAAATGTAATGTGACATAGTGACAAGACAATATAGTTTTAGCATGCTATATATGAATGGTCTCTCACTTTCTCTGTATATATCTATATATAAATGCACAGATCAACAGATTTTGCTTTCATTTACACCAGTGTTAATGTGGAGTAACTCCATCAACTCAGTTACTTTAATGGAATTAACTCTGGATTTTCATGATGTAAAAGAGAGCAGAACCCAACCCATTTGTATTTTATATTACCATCTAAATAGACTATTTTTAATCATTATAAATAGCTAAAAATACAGGCATACACTTACTAAAGGTCAGTCATTAATGTGTCAACAAAACACTAATCTTTTAAATATAGTAGATAATTAACCTCTAAAAATATATCAGAGGCACAAGCTGCAAAATGTGCATATATATTATTTTCTCTTAAAGTGCCTGTTAAGAACCTTGAAAAAAAGAGATAGGCAGGTTCTGTATATTTGTTTATGTTTCTACAGTCTACTTTACATATTGTGCTCAATTGCCAAAGAAGATTTTTAACATGTTTAGTAATGTTAATTATACTAATCAAATTTAATTGCTTTTGAAATATATGAAGACATCTTCTACATAATTAATTTTGTGGGCTCTGCATGTCTTTTTGGAGTCAATCATTTGGTAAATTTGTGGCTCCCATGTAAGGCAAAGATGAAAAAGTAATTAAAGTTATTACAAAAGAACTATATTTCCTCATTGAGTACTCATAAAAATAATTTTCCTTTCAGTGTACAGTTAATCTCCCTACAAAGCTACTACCACCTTAAAGGACCTACCATATAAATATTTCTAATGATCAGTCAATACTACCAGCATTCTCATCAATCATTGCAGAACAAGTACTGTTTTATGCAGTAATCACATAAATCGTGCTCCAAGAAATTATAATTCTTCCAGACACACCTCTTGATCTTTGGCAAGGTCATCTTGGCTCTGTGAGCCTCTACAGCAAGACACCATATGTCAAAATAGAGAGATGGATGAATTGGATAAAAAGGAGACTGCAGCATAAAAAAATTCAGAGTAAGCAATCTTACATCTTTAAAAAACAATAAATCAAACCATATTTTTTGAAAATGAAGAAAAGTTTGACAATTGCTGATGATACCTCATAGAACTAACATTTTGTTTCTGATATACAGAATAAATCATAAGTGCTGGTTTAGAATATCATGCAGGAATTACTCTTTGTTTTTCACTATAACCATGGAATAAGGATTAAAATTTAAAACCAAGAATGGAAGAAAAAAAATAAACTGTGTTGACAGAGCTGTCATACATATAACTTATTAGGTGCATCTTGCAAAGAAATATCGTGAAATAACTTAAAAAAGTTACATGCTGCTATTGAGCTTGAAATGCTATTTAACACAGATACAACACCATAGATACTAATAGATACAAATTAAGAACTTCTCCGAACAGCTGTACTCATGATTTGAAGTTGATGTTAAGTTTGCCTGAATAAGGATTCCATGATTGGATTTGCATGGAGTCCAAACTTACCTTATGAACTAAACCTGAGTAACTGGGTTTTGCTCATAGAAATTACAAAGGGAACCTGGGGAAGAATCCTCACCTCCCACCTAAATGTTAGGTATGGGGTATCAGCTCAGCCAGTAGTGGGGGTTGGGATAACTCAGTGCAAGTATTTGCATGGATCTGTGCTGTGAGTATAATCATACCTTTGGCATCTTTTCATTTCTGAGGAGAGCTGCAGAGCTCTAAGTGGTAACCAAAGTGGTAGAGAAACCCTGCAAGGCATTCCCATAGCAGTATCATGTGCCCAAAACACAGCTTTTAAGCTGTTTTCTGTACTTATGCATCCATAGGGATTGTGCCTATTGCTCTTTCACATCAGTCTTCCCTACGTGCCTTTTTTCTCCAGGAACACGGGGAAAATCTAAATATTTGTTTTTTCTTCTTTTTTAAATGTTAAAGAAAAGCAATAAAACATGGATACATGGCCTTTGTAGCAACATTATTATTAGCCAATTGCTAGCAGGGACACTGAAACAATTTGTATAGCAGGTGAGCTGAGAGCCATTGAACCCACTCGTAAAGCTTGTAAAGCAGGGATGGGCAATAAGCATCCCATGGACCAGATGTTGTTCACCTAGATAAAACCCTGGCACGTCACTAGATACTTAATATATCTTAGTGCCCAGAGATACAGCTGCTTGTATCTCCCACTGGCTGCGGTTCCTATTTTCTTGTGGCTGAGTCTTGCAATGCTTACATGTGATGAACAACACTTACGCAAGCAAGAAATAGCACTACATTTAATGGATTTTTTGTATAACTAAGTACAACTCAGTGGGATTTTTCAAGTGAATAAATACTGCTCAATGTAATTAAAGTTGTTGTATTTGGCCCTCAGTACAGCAAAACGTATTTTGAAAATGGCTCAACTCTCATTTAAATGTGTAAATCAGGTGGTCAGATTTTCAAAAATGCCAAGCAGCTCCCGTTGTTCTCAACAGACAGTATATACTTGAGAGACAAATTCAGCAGGAGAATATCATTTATTGAACTAACTTCTGACAGTGAAAGAAAAAAGCTTTCAAGCAACACAGGTCTACTTCAAGTCTGAGGAAGGTACTCAGAGTACCACAGCTAAATACAAGACAAACAGATTGTTTAGCATAAATAATTAACACATATTTTAATGGACCATTCAAGGAGAATGGGGGGAGGCATTATTAGGTTAAAGACTGTTGTAATGTGTCATAAATCTAGTGTCTTTATTAAGACTATGATTTTCAGAGCTCCCTGCTGGGGTCCAGGCTGTCCATTTAGGGCTTCATGAGCCAAGGGAGCAAGGGGTAGGCTGTATTGTCCGGGATTGACTCTGAGGGTGCAGTCAGGAAAAAAAAGTCCCTAAGCGCATCTTTCAGCAACAGGCAGGAGTTCCAGAAGATGCGGGCGTTATGAATCTTTCCCGATCACCTGACAATGTCAATGAAGCATCCCTTGTGATTCACAAGGGCCTGCAGCACTTCTGTATGGGGATGGCGTGCCACATGTGTATATCCTGTCATGTGAGGGCAGGGGCAAGCCACTCACAGAGCTCGAGGAAGGTAACCTTTCACTTATGAAAGTTCTGCAGTCACTGCCAGTTGTCCCATACTTTCAGGACAATGGAGTCCCATCAGTCTGAGCTTGTCTCCCACCACCAGAAATGGTGTTCCGTGGTGCCTAGGCAACTAAGGGGCATATGTAAAGCAGGAGCACCAGGACCTGGGTGAGCAGGGCCTGCAGTCCATGCTGGGGTTCAGCCTGTAGGTCCTCGCTCTGCTGGAGCAACGTGTGAGCAGTCTGGAAGTATTATGCCATGAAGCACAGCAGGAGGCCCATGAGCCTAGCATTGCTTTGCAGAAGCTCTAGCGCCATGCTGTGAGTGCTGTGGCATCTCACTGCAGCCTTTGGGAGGTGGTGGAGGAGCGGCTTGTGAGACCCAGCCATAGAGAGGAGCCCCTGTAAGCATACATCATAGCTTGCTTGACCAAGCAGCTATAGGAGGTATCTGCCTCCCCAGAGTACTTTCAGGGCTCTACATCCAAGGCAGGCTCCGATCGATGTGGACATGCTATCTTGGAATAATTCTAGCTAATTTTGATGCTTCCCTGTAGCGGGGGCATGCTATTTTGATTTTGTTAAATCAGGAGTTATTACGTCGATTTTAGTATTTTTGAAATAATTTCCTAGTGTAGACATGCCCTAAGGAACTTATATGGGTGAGTGGGAGAGCAGGAGCAAATCTTTAAAAAGTTTACATTTATTTCATAGAGTTGTTACTAGGATCCAGAGTTTTTCACCCATGGATGACTGCCTCAAATCCAGGCTAGACAGAAAATGAAAGAAAGTCATTACCACCTATTAGCTATTCCGTGGTATATATGAAATGAGATGTGTGATCTTGGTCTGGTTCATAGTAGACAAGTGCCCACATCACAAAGCTATTAGCACAAATGACATTTTTGTTGGAAATGTGGTAAGGGCTGAATGAGATGGGGTTGAGACACTTTATTAGAGTAGTCTGTGGAAACCTACCTGCACTATCTTGCTCACACTGTAACTTCTCTATTGGCATGCAGAGGACTTTAATCTCTGGGATTTTCAAGACAGCCCCTTTTAATAGTAGACAAGTGATATTTTTTAAAGAGAAAAAATCCTCTACATTTCAACAAGTGATTGCCTGATAGCTAAACTCTTGCAAATTTTGTTTTGTTGATCCACATGTGAGATCTGGTATCCAGATTCCTGTGGTGGCAGAAAACAAATTTTTATTCTGGTGATCAATGCCATAGTAGAAGGTATGAGATACTGCTTGAATAAAAAGTGTATACGGAGTTTCACTCATTGTAATGCAACGGACAATACAGACATACAGGTTGTCTGTAATATTGATTAATTCACTATGGAATTCTGAGAGAAAATGGTTTGAAGTTGTTGTATTTTAGTCATCTTGCTCATGCAGCAGGTAAAGAGAATTACATAATATTATATGTGATAACTTCCCTTTATCTATATGTCAGATGACTCTCCTGTTGACTCACAGGCCAGAACTCAGCCCTTTCAAGATACAAGTTTAAAAATTGTACACAGAGCCGGCCCAAGGTACGGGTCAACCGGGCTACTGCCCGGAGTGCCCCATTGTAGGGGGGGCCGTGCGGGGTTGCCGGGCCATGTGGGGGCGGCACCATGCATGCTCTGCACGCCTGGGGCAGTGCCACGCATGCGCCGCGCATCCGGGGTGGGGCCAAGCATGAGCTGGGTGCCCAGGGGCGGGGGGCGTTGCACACCTGGGGGTGGGGCCGCACATGTGTCGCACTCCCGGGGGCGGCGCCACACTCCTGGGGCCCGGGGTGCACGAATGGCTCGGGCCGGCCCTGATCGTACAGAGTTACATTTCTCAGAGAAAAAGAGTGACACAATTTAGTATATGTTATTTTTAACAAGTATAAATAAACTACAGTCAACATTTGAGTGGGCTGTAAATATTTATCATAAGAAACTGGTATGTGACAGTCCTTTGCTGTTTTTACCCAAACTTAGACACTTATTACTGTTACAAAATATTGAGAAATGTATACCTTGTACTCACACACACACACACACACACACACACACACACACACACACACACACACCTCCCTTCAGCTTTCTCCTGGGGGTGAATCCTTAGTCCTTCTTGAAATGTGTGCTATTCAAAAAATAAATTTGTGAACATGCATGTCCCCTGAGTTTCTTATAGTTAGCTGTAACTATAAGAAATTTGTGAACATGCATGTCCCCTGAGTTTCTTATAGTTAGCACAAGGTACAGTTTCCCTTCAACCCTTCTCCATCTCTTCAGCAAAAACAGTGAAACTCTTCAAACTATCAATTACCTTCTCTGGCTCCCCATGAGACAGGGAATGCAGTGTCTGGATCCAAATGGATTGGCACAGTATTTGAGATACAGACCTCACGGGGAACACCCCTGATCTTTGCATGGTTCAGCAGCTGAGTTCCCCCAAGCTGTCTCCAAATTCCCCTATTTATTGTTGTCATGGGGCAGACACTCACCACCATAGCACCTCCTGCCGGTAGCCCTGGGAATTAGCTCGTTCGCCTGTAGGACGCCTCTCTTTGGCTGGCATCTCCCCGTGTCTTCACTCCACACTTTCCATTCCAGATCCATGTCATTCCCAGACAACAGTGTCCGAAGGGGTGCTCCAGCAGTGCTCACTCCAGTGTTTCTTGGGCCCCTTCCAGGGGGGTGTTTATCAGTCTCTGGGGTCCTTCCCTCCCAGGGAACCCCAATTCCCCTGTACTCACCCACTTTGCCTCAGTGACCCATTGCCAGTCTTCATCTAGCCTAGGGGTAGGCAATACTTTTGATGGAGGGTCGCTCCCAAGATTTTGGAAAGTGGTCAAGAGCTGTACTTTTCCATGGTATTAATGGAGAAGATATGGGATCTGGTATGGAGGTTGGCACAGAACGGAGCTTGGGGTAAGGGGCTCGGGTGCAGGAGGGAGAATGGGGTCTGCGAGGGAATTTGGGTGAAGGTGGCAGTTGTGACCTAGGGCAGGGAACTGGAGTGCAGGGTTTTGGGATGTGACCTAGGGTAGGATGGGACTGTGATCTCAGGGAGGAGACTGGGGTGCCAGATCTGGGAGGGGGTATGGGTACAAGTGGAGTAGCGGAGCAGAAGTGTAGGGCAGAGGGTTAAGGAAGAGAGGGGCTGAGGTGCCAGAGGCAGGTTCTCGCCAGGAGACATACCAGCCTGCCTACCTGCAGAGCTAAAGGCTTGGGAAGCTTAAAATGTTTCTGCCTGCTCGGCCATGTGCTTGAGTAAGTGAGCAGGAGGGCTGTGCTTTGTGGCTACCTGCTATTCAAACAGGCAGCTCTCATTGGCCAGTGTCTGTCCAGAAACCAGCCAATGGGATTGTGCTGGGGGCAGGAGCAACATCTGAATCTTCCCCCCTTTGCTCCGGACTTAATGAGAAAGCACCCCGCAGCTGCGTTTCTGAGCAGCATGTAGGCTGCAGGGTAAGGAGGGAGCCTGCTTGGGGCACCCCACTGTCTCCATGAGCCAGATCCAATGTCTTGGCAGGCTGGATTCGGCTCACGGGCCATATTTTGCCCCTGCCACAGGGGTAAACTGAAGTCTGCAATGGCCACTCATTAAGGGGATGTGGACCTGCTGCCTTTTCCTATCCTGGCTGCCCCTCTGCAGCCCTGGTACCCTCAGGCCTTGACTCAGGCCCTGCAGCCTGGGAGTGAGGTCAGGCCAGGGCTCCCCAGCTCTGCCTGCCTTTTTCCAGCATTGCTCTGTCCCTGGAAGCCTCTAGTTTCCCTAGCAGCCACGTCCCTCCTGTTCCCCAACTAGAGCAAGAGTCTCTCCCTTCCCTCCCTCCTGGAGCCCTTATTTATACAACCCACAGCTGGTCCCTAAGTGGCCATATGAGCCTCGGCTATGGACTTTGCTCTCAGCCCTCTCCCAAGGCTGGGTTTTACCCTTAAAGGGCCAGTGTGGGGCAGATGCCCCATCACAAGTGTCTTTACTGAGCATTAATTGGCTCCACTATAAAATAGTGACTATAGGTGTAGTCTGACATGAGGTTTGAGTGTTCCTTTATAGCTTCAAAATGGGCACTGTGCACCTCTGGTGACTGCTACACCCCAGATTCTGGAGGCTCCTCACTCTTCCAGCAGTCACCCTTCAGGGGTGTGGCAAGACTATAGATACTGAGTGTTATAGATACAGAATGTCCAAAACAGAAAAAAAACCCCAAGAAATTATGTATCTTCCCTGCTGTTTCGTCTCTTATTTACTCTGCTAACTGACACAACACAAGCATCTAAGTTACACTAGCTCTGCATGATTTCCATAATGTTTTGCAAAGATTTTTATCAAATCCAAAACATTCTAAATTATGATTATATCTATTAACACTAATTACATAATTATACCAATTATACTAATAGATGGTAATATATAAAGCTTACTGAAACCAACAACTAATTAACATAACAAAAACTATATGAAATGAGCAATAAATCTGAGAGTCACACACAGGTAGGTATCCATTCATCTCTCCAAGCACATGGGATTGACATGCAAATCTTCCTCCATCTCCTCACACTCCTGAATAGAGATCTAGGTATCAAAGCACAGTCTTAACTTTAAATACATTTTCTTAGTTCCACTGAGGTCATCTGGACTTAATACGCTCAAGCGGTTTCATGAATCAGGGCCTAAACTTACATATCTAGATATAGCAATATATCATTCTTAATGTTATTTTGCAGTACCTTTTTATATCAAGTTACTGAAGAATTGATCTTTCTTTGATCTTCCTTGCTCTACCTCACAAAGTCCTACCTTGGTGAAGACATAAACAACAAACTTTTCAAAATTAATTTCACCTTCATCCATTGCCCAAAACAGCATTCAGCAGCACACTTCCCATATTACAATCAGCATCACAAAGCTACATTAATCTTCTAGATACAGTTAATTAATGTATAACCCTTTATGTGGCTCTGTTTCCCTGCCAGACCTCTTACATCTCTTATTTTCAGCAAAAATTGATGTATTGTGTATATATATGTGATATTAATATCTCAATTTGATAATTAAATAATCGGTGAGAAAAAACAGAAAAATAGGCTACAAATCATCAGAATGCTCAGAAAACCTTCCGTGTGAACATTTAGTGGCCCTAGAAACCAGAATTATTTGGAGACTTTCATCATGCTCAGGAAAAAAAATCTTGTCAATTATTGATAGAATCCAATACCCATACACTAGTAGCCGGGCCCAGATATCCTACTGCAGAAAAGGGTTGTGGTGGCTCAAAGATCCATATTCCTCCCTTTTCAAACAGAAATGATGCCACTGACTTTAGGGACCATAAAAGTGAGAAAAATAGCTCACTATCTGCCCTCAGTTTCCTTAGGATTTTGGAAAGATCAAGAAGGTGATCTGGGAAAAGACAGTTCCAAAGAAAATCTTCTGATAGATGTATGTGATCATGGTAGATAGAATCGGTTAACGGAGTTTTGGGGCAGAAAATCTGTTTCACAAGACAACCTCAAAATACTATGGCTGACTCTGCAAGTTTTCATGCCAATGCACTCACTTGAATATTAAAGCAGCTGGTATTTTGTGTAAGCTCAGATTTTTATTCACAATTTAAAGAGAGAGCAAGTCATATAATGATATACTCTAAACCCTTTCCTTTAAAGCTACCTCAATATACTGTGGTTTTCTTGATGATGATATTTTTGGGAGACCTGGGCTTTTAATCTTACTGTATTTCCTGCGTATGATATGCCACACACTCAGACACATATTGGAATATATGGTACACAATGCTACATTTTTTCTTTCTTTTTTCTGTAACGAGTTAACGTGCTGCTAAAGATAGAGACCCTTAACTTTTAAAAGAGCTGTGGTAGTTTTAATTAGGGCACTCAGTGGTACTTGCTGGCAACATTTTACTGTAATCGACAACTTGTCAACATGATCTAACATTTGCTACTTTCAAATGACTATAGAAGAAAGAAGTGCAGACATTACAAAAGGATTTGCTGTTCATTTATGCATTTGAAGAAACGAATCTTATGATCAGCTAGAATTTTTAGTTCCCTTTGAGTTGTTTATAGAATATAGAACCCAATTTAGATATTTAACCAGGGAGACGGGCTTTCCAGATTTCAAAGTATGCATAAATTTCTTTTTTCCTTCTCTCTGTATAATATTGAACATTTTTTTGAAAATATAATGGTAAAAAAGAATGTAAGTCTTCTGATTAATATGGTGCATGATCTTTTCAGATCTTATTATAATAAAATAATAATAATAGTAATAATGCAACTGATATATATTAAATACATTTGCATTCTTGCAGTTATTTGTATAATTATTTGATTGCAGTATCAAGAAGCTGTAATCAGAATCAGGTCCCTATTATATGAGGCACTGTACTATAGTCCAAGGCTGTGTCTTACACTGCCCCATAGTTCCAAGTATGGAGGAGTGAACAGCAGGGTGCACTAAAGTGCTGTGCTGTAACTCCCCCATGTGGATGACGTGGACACAAATTAAAAGGTTCCTAGCGCATATTAATGCGCTCTTGTCAAACTGGATAACATTAACATGAACTAGGAACCTTTCAGTTAATTCCTTCATTGCAGCATCCACTTGGGGGCATCAGAGCACAACTTAGGTATACACTGCTATTCACCCTCCCATCCATAGACTGAACTGTGGTGCAGAGTAGAGAAGCTCTAAGACGGTATTATTTGAATAGAGATGTATTCATGGTCAAAACTAGAAACACATATCATAATATTATTTCTAAGTCCCTACTTGGAAGGAGGGATCCATTTTCCTCCTCAGTTTTCTCTAAACTCCTTTGAGTGAAAGATTATTACAAGATGGGTATTCAAAATGGGGGAGCATGACTACAAATTGACCAAATAAGAAACAATGATTATCATCTCTTTATTGTAACAGCAGGGTTGTCTACCCTGCAAGATTGTTCTGGAGCCTTCAGGCATTAAAGTTAAATTTTAAATTAAAGATTATGTCATGTGATGAAACCTCCAGGAATACATCCAACCAAAATTGGCAACCCTAACGATGACAACTAAAGATAAACTAACATGTCAAACAACTCTAAAGAGATGTAAAGAACTGATGACAACTCCCTATTACAAGATGTCATCAAAATCTATATAGAACAGTATATTAGGGTTGATAACACAAACACTAGCAAAAATCAGGAATAGCAAAATTAATCAACTCATCACGCTAGGCAGACAAAACTGCACAATATGTTTTCGGTAACTTCTTTTGGGAAATATGTACTTAAATCTCATGGACATTATCAAATCTGAAACATGGCCTATTTGTAAATATGTATAAATTGAAATATGTATAATTGAACGGAAAATAAAACTTCTTTATCTATTCCTGTGGAGATGAGTACCATTTTGAGTGTCACAAACCCTTTTCTGGATACTTAACTAGGCTGTAAATCAGGGAAAATTGGTGTTCTTTTCAAAAATAAAAAAATGTCATGGAGCCTTTTACATGCCATACTCCATGCTTCATCTTTATCATGTGATAACTAAAGACTCTCCAGTGAAGCCAGATTGGGCTCTCAGTAACAACGAATGTAACTGACAGACATTTATTTTCTTTATGAAATTCAGCCTTAGATACAGGATCAGTTAAGCCCTGCTGAACAGGGGATAAATTTCATTCTGTGAACAGTCTCCAATATTCACTTAAAATTAGCTGTTTTAAGCTCCAATGCAGAAAAATTTAAGTATGCGCTTAAATCAATCCCTAGTCAGCAAAACAATCACAAGATAAACTGTGAATAGGTTTAAGTCTCACTGAGGCCAAAAGGGTGTAAGAATGTGATTAAAGTTAAACACATGCTTAAATATGGATGACCTGCTCAACTGAGGCCTTACTGAGCATGTCTGCTATTATACTAATTTACCAGAATATTTGTGGAAAGTGAATTCACAAGGGACACAGAAACAGTTAAACCAAGTTCACAAGTGATACAGAAAGGTCAAACTGAGTTTATTTAAAGTTTTTGAAAAACGTTCATGAATAGCTTTTTACAGCATTTGCCCAGCTCTGCTACAGAGAGTAATTTCTGCCACCTGGTCTCACCATCAATAACAGGGGAGTTAAATGCAAAAGGCTGATATACATAGCTCTTTCAGGGTGACCTCAGGAACAGATGTTTCAATGAAGTTATAAACTTTCCAATAAACTTCTGGCTGTAGTCTCTCCTAACACAAAATAAACAAAAATAAAGCTTTCCCTAGCAGATGTTAGCCAGCTGGGAAAGAATCTGCTTTATGCTAGGGCATCTGGTGCACTCATCCTCCTCGCATTTCCATCAGGTCTGACTGCCTTATTGGACTGGGGAAGTAGAGAAGGTTGCTGAAGACTTTAAGATAAAAATGTAGTTCTAGGACTGCAAAGAGTAGGGCATGCAAATGGAGTTTCCAGAGGCCAGCAGCTGCAGACAGTAATTTCAAGTGATTGAAATGAGAACAAAATAAATATTTGTACAGTTCCAAACCTGCAGCAAAGATACACTCCTAACAAACCTGGACAATCCATTTAGCCAGTATTCAAACTAATGTATTGCAGTATTTGCTAGTTTCTTCATTTCTTTTCCCATCTTACATCAGTGTTAAATAGAAAGAATTACATAAAAACTAAACAAAAGAAGACAGAAGTTGATCAGTCATGGGATTGGAGAAAGGCTGTGACATCTATACATTTAAATTACTGGCTTGAATTCAGACCATATTGATAGTTATGAAGCCCATTACTGAGGGCACCATCATCATCCTGCCTGTCACTCAGGCTTGTTATCTTTGACGTGGACTTCTCTCTAGGTCCTCACATCTACGTTGTATCCTTGTTACTTTGTCTCCTTGTTACTTCTCATTTACTATAGAGATGTAGATGGGGTTGCTTCCAGGATATCTGTGAAGCCAACCTACCTTGCCATTTGTTAAATTTTCAAATACACTCTTCAGTGTTTTCTTTTATGCCACCCCACAAATTTCCTGTAATCATCTGGAAAGCTCTCTCAAAACTCTTCTTGCCACAATGCCTACATCAAACTTGAGAATGGTTAGAGTGCAGAGACCACTATCTGTCATGTTGACCAAGACCATCTCATTGTTTATACTGAAGGGTACTGTATATTGTGCCTATGCTTAGGAATGTATGTGTTTTATGCAAAGAATAATTTAGCAGGTTTTTACGTGCAGAGAAAGCTGTCGAGCTCACCACCCCTTGGGTAGTTAATCAGTTTCTGGAACATCTTTTCTTTGTTCTCGGAGAGTGACTGAGAGGAAGGTGAACTCAGCAGATGGTGGGTCAAGGTACGGGTCTGTGGTAAACAGGTTTATCTATGGGAATGTTAAACATGATCAGTTATACTGAGTGTAAAGAATGTGACAAGACTGGACAAAGGTTCATGTGGAGCAACCACTTTATGCTATAAAATACTGAGGAAGGGGCTTGCCTCTCTGAGAGAGCCTGGCTGATTTTGTACTGGGGTGCTCTCCCTTTGTGTAAAGCTTTAAATTGAATGGTGCATCGAAGGCTCTTGATTCTACCAAACACCTGACCCATATGGTTGCCATTGGGTACCACAAAAATCCCAACAATACTTGTACTTGCCCTTTTGGCTATATTCATCTGTGGTCACTGTTCTCTACTTAGATTTCAAGTCCTTTCAGGCAGGGACTGTCTTTTTGTATTGTGTTTTCACAGCTCCTATCACAGCAGGGTCCTAGTCCCAGACTAGGGCTCAGTACACTCGTGCAAATAGGCTACGTCTATACTGAAATCCAATTCCGCAAGAGGAAATACAAATGGAGTGCTCATTTGCATATGCCATGCTTGCATTTGCATTTCCTCCTCAGATCCCTTTTGTGCAAGAGGTTTTTGCACAAAAAAGAGCTGTATAGACGGCTCCTTTTTGCGCAAAACGCCCCCTTTTGCGCAAGAGCCATTTTTCCTCAAAAAGCAGCTCTTGCACAAAAGGGGGTTTTTACACAAAGGAGATCCAAGGAGGAAATGCAAATGCGAGTGTGACATATCCAAATGAGCTCTCCATTTGCATTTCCTCTTGCGGAAGAGGATTGCAGAATAGATGTAGCCATAATAAGTAATAGTAGTTACTGACTGGAAGCTATGCAATGGTGTGATGCTATTGTGGTCAATGTGACAGATATGGCTGGGTCTCCTGTAATTAAAACTGTTCACAAATATCACAGCTGGAATTGCAGCTGCCATGGGCAGCCTGAGAAAAAAAGGTAATGATTTCTGGTCACAGAAACTAAATGATGGCTTATTTTTTATGGTGTCCCTGCCAAGACAGGCATGAGACACATCAACACTGAAGTGTGTGATTAAACTTGAATTGTAGCTGCTTGGGCTTTTTCTATTTGGTAGCTAATCAGAGAACTTTACTTTCCATTATTGTCAATCTGGGAATTTTTGGCATTACTATATTCACGTAAGATGATATTCTGCCTATCTCTGACATGGCTGTACAATGACAGGAAGGGTTGCCCCACTAATGAGGCTCACATATAGTCACCAGTTCTGCCTTGTGCTTAAGGACTGCTCTCTACCAGACACCCAGGGGAGTAGGGTACCTGAAAGGGGTTGGGAAAGAAGACAAGGCCATGGCTCTGTGACTCATTAGGCACAAGCTAGCAGAGCTGGTTGAAAATTATACATCACAAAGCTTTTGGTCAATAATCAAAATTTTGATGAAATTTTATGAAAAAAAAATCCAATTTGGGAGTATTTCAGCCAGCAGTATCTGCTTTCAAAGGTGGCTGGCTAAGTGTGCAGGAGTAGAATAGACTCCACAGGGGGTGCACCGATTTGGTGTGCTTAGTAGTTTTACAGTAGTGGCCTACAGTAGTTGAAGTAGTGGCCTTCAATTTTTTGTCTGGTGACCCAGCTGAAGAAAACTGTTGATGACCATAACCTAATGAAGCTACAGATGAGGGGCTTGGAGTATGGGAGGGGGTTCTGGGCTGGGACAAAGGTTTGGGGTGCAGGCATTAAGGCTGCAGAGTGGGGCCAGTAATGAGGGGTCTATAGGTTGGAGCAGTGGGTTGGAGTGTGGGAGGGGCTGGGGATTTGGGGGAGGAGCTTGGGGGGCTAAAAGCTGGGGCAAAGGTTTGGGGTGCAGGCTCCAGGTCACTGGTGCATTGGGGGTGCTAAAGCAGGCATCCTGCATGTCTTGGCACCATGGACTGCGTTGTATCCAGCAGCAGGTCCAGCTCCTAGAGCAGAGATACAGAAGCAGCTCCATATGCTGCTCTTGGGCACAGGCACTGCCACCGCGCTCCCATTGGTCAAGAACCAGCCAATGGGAATGTGGAGCTTGTGCTAGGGTCAGAGGTAGCATGTAGAACCCCTCCCAGACCTGCTGCTGGCTACTTTCTGGGGTGTAGTGTGGTGTCAGAACTAGCAGTGGTTTTCAAAGTGTGAGTTGTGACCTTGCTTTAGCCAGCTGCCAGCGTCCCTGGGTGCTAAGCAACACAACCAACTCCTACATTTCATGACCCAGTACTGGGTCATGATACAAAGTTTGAAAACCTCTGCTCTAAGACATTTTTCCAATGTTCCCCTTGGCAATGGTGTGTCTCTTCCTATACTGGTCCTATGTTACTTGCCCAGGGTCATGAAGGAAATCTGTAGAAGAATCAGGAATAAATCCCAGATCTTCTGACATCCCATCTTAACCACAAAAGCATCCTCCTCTCAACGAGGAGAAGGAGGCTGGGTTGTTCTGCATATTTTAAAGGCTGGGATTCTCCACTCATGAAAAGGAATTTCTTGCATACCCACAAGCCAGGTTATTCACAGAGGATCTAGCTCTTATAATTGAGAAAGCTTTGCCTGGAGAAAATAAAATATGTTTGTACTGAATTTATATACAGTGAACTGTACACTAACTTCTAATTACTATGATACCTACAGAGACTAGTTATTCTCTGCCTATTCTGTCTATAATGTATTGATTGTTTAACAAACATATTAATCAGCATTGGAATTGTGGTCTTTAAGATCTTCTATGAAAGATGTAACAAGTGTTTAGCAGTCTTTGTGGAACAATCTGAATAATGGGGCAGAAGACTCAGAAGCAGTCATTAATTTAATACTAAACAGGCCAATTACTGAATTAAAGAATCATTATTGGATACATTATTGTTTCTAGTGCTTTAAGGATACAAGACTGTAGTCTCTTAGAAGGGACTGTAGTGTGAGAAGAATGATTTACTCTACATTGATCTTTAATTATTTAGACCCGTGGTTCCCAAACTTTTCGGCATCACACCCCCTTTTTGATTTTTGAAAAACCCTCACACCCCCCCGCAAAACTTGCAATAAGTTTAAAAAAAAAAAAAAAAGAACTGACCGGGGTAGCATAACTTGATGAGGGGCTGGGTCACTTCGCACCCCCCAGTTTGGGAACCCATGATTTGGACATTAGCTGGTAAAGGTAAAATTTTTATGCTATCCATCAGGGCTGACAGCCTGGTTGGGCCTCTGGGCAAGGTGTGTGTGTGTGTCCCTGCTCTGCACCTCTGGAAGGGCTGGGACCTCAGGCAGAAGGGGGGGCTGGGGCTAGGCATCCCTCAGCGCTGGCCACAGAGCGGCACGTCTTCCCAAGGGAACTCTCAGTGTTCATGGTGCTTTGGTAGTGATTTAAAGGGTCCGGGCATGTACCATTGGTGGCTGGGCCCTTTAGAATCACTGGGCCCTGGGGCAATTACCTTCTTTGTCTTCCCTGTTGGCAGCCCTGATGCATCTAATGGTATGTGCCTGCTGGTTATACCAATTATGCTATACCTGGCTACTATGGTTTATCAGTAAACAAATCCACTAATTAGAGCTAATTGTGTCAGATGCTTGGATGACTAGCATAATTAATCTAGCCCTCTGATTACCTCAAGGAGAAAGGTTTACTTGGATGCACAAGGTGAAAAATAGGAATAGCTTCTGAATGAAAGACACAGAAGCAGTAGAGCATGGAACAGTAAAGTATTAAGAAGCTCTAAACTGAAGAATGGTTTAGAGCACAGCCTATTTTTTGAGATATTATAGGAAATGTGGTAGTAGGGAAATACAGGTGAGTGCTGGAGTGCAAATAGACTTTTTTTTTTTACCCTCTGTATAAAGCTAACTTGCAGCCACAGCAGCAGAGGCTGTGTCATGGCAAGTATGGTTAATGACTGGTTACAGCTCTTGCATGAGAATGAGTTGCAGTACTGGTTTCAGAGATGTAGTAGTGTTAGTCTGTTTCAGCAAATACAAAAAGGAGTCCAGTGACATCTTAAAGACTAACAAATGTATTAGGGTATAAGATTTTGTGAGATACAACTCATTTCCTCAGATGCTTCAAGTGAAAGCAAGGTAGGGATACAGAGATAGGATTGTAACATCAGGATAGATGTGGCTCACTTTCAACAGGGATGAGAAGGTGAGAGAACCTGAAAAGGAAATTACTTACTGTAATCACAGAGACATTACATGTCTTTGTTCAGACTCTTTCTGATGGTGTCAAATTTGCATATGAATTCCAGCTCACCAGTTTTGCACTGCAGTCTCTTTTTGAAGATTTTTTTGCTTAAGAATGGCAACTTGCAAATCAGTAACTATGTGTCCAGGATGTTAAAGTGCGCCCCACTGGTTACTCTAGTGGAGGAACACTTTAACCACAGTTACTACCTTTGTCTACACTTCAAAGTTTCAAGCACAGCCATGGCAGCACTGCAGCAATTTAAACTGAAACTGTGGCCACACTGGGAACTATCTCCCAGAGCTATAACGTGGTTCATGCTGGTAACTTGCAGAGCTCAGGGAGGTGGGTTTTTTCACACCCCCAAGCCAAAAAAGTTACAGTGCTGTAAAGTGTCAGTATAGACTTAGTCTCAGGACTCCTTGTTGTAGTTGCAGGACTGTTACTGATTGACCAGATGGCACTCTCGGATAGCATGGAGGGATAGCCCAAGAAGTGGTGACTACCTAAAATGTCCAGGATATATAAACCCAGGATATATAAACATTATTGCATTGATTGCATTCTTCATATTATTGAAAACAACTTTATGTTTATGATGAAATTCAAGCCTATTTTTATACTCCTACTCTCCATGTGTAACTACAATCAATAAAAGGGCTTTATCACACAACAGTGTGGAGGTGTGTTGCCATAGCTCCTATCCAATTACTTTCCTTCAGTGGCTCCCACACGATGTGGCAGGTCAGGGGGTGTGGGTATTACCTGAACATTTCAACTGTTTTTAGTGATGTCCAAGTTCTTAACTATTAAAGAGTGCATAGATGCCTGTAAAAGACACTGGAATCAAGGAGGAGGAAACCAACAGGAGAGGGATCCAAAGAGTTACACAAGCACAAATAAATAATGATAAATAATAAGTAGGAAACTGAATCCATTCAAGGACATAAGCCACCACCCAGATAGTTAAATTTGACTAAAAACTAACTTGACTGACATTATTTGTTCCTATTAATTCTTTCAATTGCTGCCTTACAATTGTGAATGAAAGAGGAGGTTGTCCATGCAAATATAAATGGAAAAGGAAATGGTTCATAAGAATGTAAGAAAAGCCATACTGGATCAGGCCAAAAGTCCATCAAGCCCAATATCCTGTCTTCTGACAGTGTCCAATGCTAGATGCCCCCGAGGGAGTGAATAGAAACAGGTAATCATCAACTGATCCCTCTCCTGTCATCCACTTCCAGCCCCTGACAAACAAGGCTAGGGACACCATTCCTACCCATTCTGGCTAATAAGTACTGATGGACCTAACCTCCACGAATTTATCTAGTTCTTTTTGTGAACCCTGTTAAAGTCCTGGTCTTCACAACATCTTCTGGCAAGGAGTTCCACAGGCTGACTGTTCACTACATGAAGAAAAAAACTTGCTTTTGTTTGTTTTAAACTTGTTACCTGTTAATTTCATTTGGTGACCCCTAGTTCTTATATTGTGGGAACAAGTACATAACTTTTCCATATTCACTTTCTCTATATCAGTCAGATTTTATAGACCTTTATCATATCCTTTCTTAGTCTCCTCTTTTCCAAGCTGAAAATCCCTGTCATTTTTCTCTCTCTTCATATGGCACCTGTTCCAAACCCTTTTCTGAATCTTTTCCAATGCCAAAATAACTTTTTTGAGATGAGGCAACCACATATCTATATGCGGTATTCAAGATGTGCGCGTACCATGGTTTTATATAGAGGCAGTAAGATATTCTCTGTCTTATTCTCCATCCCTTTTTTAATGATTCCTAGAATTCTGTTTGCCTTTTTGACTGCTGCTGCACGTTGAGTGGATGTTTTTAGAGAACTATCCACAATGACACCAAGATCTCTCTCTTGAGTGGTTATAGCTACAGTAGTCCCCATCATTTTATATTGTTTTTCCAATGTGCATTACTTTGCATTTATCAACATTAAAATTCATTTGCTATTTTATTGCCCAATCACTTAGTTTTTTGAGATCCTTTTGAAGCTCTTCACAGTCTGCTTCATTCTTAATTATGTTGAGCAGTTTAGTATCATCTGCAAATTTTACCACCTCACCATTTACCCCTTTCTCCAGATCATTTATAAATAGGTTAAATAGGATTGGTCCCAGTACAGACCCTTGTGAGACACCACTAGTTACTCCTCCGCATTTTGAAAACTGACCATTTATTTCTACCCTTTGTTTCTTGTCGATTATAAATCCATGAGAGGACCCTTCCCTCTTATCCCATGACAACTAACTTTTCTTGATTGCCTTTGGTGAGGGACGTTGTTAAAGGCTTTCTAGAAATCTAAGTACACTATATCCACTGGATCTCATTTGTCCCCATACTTTTTGACTCCCTCAAAGAACTCTAGTAGATTAGTAAGGCATGATTTCCCTGTACAGAATCCATGTTGACTTTTCCCCAACAAATTATGTTCATCTATGTGTCTGACAATTCTATTATCAATTATAGCTTCAACTAATTTGCCCTATACTGATGTTAGACTTACCTGTCTGTAATTGCCAGGATCACCTCTAGAGCCCTTTTTAAATATTGGTCTCACATTAGCTATCTTCCAGTCATTAGGTTACAGAAGCTGATTTAAAGGATAGATTACAAACCACAGTTAAAAATTCTGCAATTTCATATTTGAGTTCTTTCAATCAATTTGTTCCAAAACCTCCTTCAATGACACCTCAATCTGTGACAATTCCTCAGATTTGTCAGCTATATACAATGACTCAGGTTTGGAAATCTACCTAACATCCTCAGCCGTGAAGACAGAAGCAAAGAATTCATTTAGATTCTCTACAATGACCTTAACATTTTTGAATGTTCCTTTAGCAGCTGTACTTCTGTATTTAGTGTTCATAAGACACTTTCTCTTAAGATGTCGTCCATGATATTACACTCCTGTTCTTCATAAGACCCCAGGAAAAATCCTGTCTGTATTGAAGTCAATGGCAACACTCTGTCTTCAGCAGAGCAGGATTTCACCCCTCAATTGTACCTTGTACTCTTTATGCTAAGTTACATTTTTAAAAGTAATGGAGAGAATTACATTTACTTTCTCTTACCTTAGAATGAGAATCAGACTGGCTATCCACATGGAAAAATCTTTGTAGGCATAAACAGATTTTGTTTTACTTGAAAATCAGTGTTTTAACAATATTGTGTAACTGCTCTCTTATAAATATGCTGCGTTCCCATTATGATGGGTTTGGGCTATGTCCCTGCATCCTATACGTCTGATAGGGTTCTTTTGTGTGCCTCAGAGGCTCGCAGTGTCCCTACCACTGCTGAGGAGGCAACGGCACTCTGCTCCAAGAGCCCTTTTCATCAGCAGCCAGTGAGGGGTTTGGTCCAATAGTCCAATGGTCCTTCTTTCCTTGCTGGCAGCCCACCAGCCAGGCGAAGGGTTGGGGGGAACCCGGTCCCAACCAATTGCTCCAGTTTCCGGCCCACAGACCTATTCAGTAGCCCCAAGTGGAGCTGTGAGACCTGTCCCTTGCCCCACTGAATAGCAGCCCCTCCCTGAGCCACTTCCCCAACCACTCCCTGGCAACTTGGAACAGGCCCCTTTAGCTTGCTTCCTTCAAGGCTTGCCTTCGCTCAGCCTCTCCTCTCCTCCCTTTTCTCCTTCCCCCTTGCCTTGCCAGAGGGAAGGTTTTTTTATTGTGTGCCCATAGTCCTTAACTGGTGGCAGGTGTTCTAATTAGGCTTCACTCCAGGCTGACTCCAGATGGGCTTCCGGTGCTTGCCTGACCTAATGGCTGTTCCCTGGCAGCCTCTTCAGGGAGCATAAACCCACATACCCAATTTCTCGTTTACCTGCCCTCCACCAGGCTTCTGCAGCTCCCTGTTTTCAGGCTGCCATACCATGTGCCCAACTTCTTCTACTGCAGAAACAGAATAAGCGCCTCAAGAAGTGTCATCAGACCAATGGGTCTATAGGTATCTATAGATTGGGTTTCACATACTGACACACTCTGCATGTGTTCAAACCTTTCTCCTATTATTGGAAGATTAATGTTTGCTGCTTGTTCAGAGTGCAGTAGATTTCTGTTATCTGCTAGCATACTGTACTACCTCTCTTACCATCCTTCATTCTCCTAAATATCTTCACATCACACTGCAGCCAGAATCTGCCTAGATTTGTGGAAGACCTTTTGTACACTATAGATTTCCACCCTATATTTCCAGAAATCCTAAGGAAAGAACAAGGTAAACATCACATGGTCAAACCACCACTCAACATTTCAAATCCCAGAAAACAAAATACTACTTTATGATAGGTTGATTTTATAATACAGAACTAGAGAAGAATGTTTTTATGTACATATATTCAATTTACATGTGCCTAGATGAAATGGCAGACAAATATAAAAGGAACCTACAAGAAATTGATATTAAATTTCATATAATTATGACATTACACACTCAATATGAAAAAACAAACAAAGAAAAACAAATTATTTCAAGGTCATTGTTCTTACAAAACAATACATCTGCAATATTGCAAGCACAAATTTTAAATTAAAATAGTATGTACTCACGCGTAAATCATGAATATCAATAGATTGTTTTTGGCTTTTAATTGTAAAAGGGATCCAAAATGAGCAATTTTGCTCCCTTCTATGGTACAATCTTCAGGAGATATTTAGCACAGAGAAATGGACAATTCTGTGGGGAGTGTTCTATACCTTTCTGCTTACAGTTCCTATCCTCACAACAGAAAAGCTGGAGTCTTTTTCAATCAGTTCAAACAGCCTGTTGGAACAGCCTGGTAGCATACTACTTCTTCCAAATGAATAGAGCCCTGCATGGATACAACATTTTTATCTGCATCTGCATCCATATGCGCAACAATGAGCTGCTATAGCTGCATTCACTTCCACAGATACATATACCTACAGATTTTCAGGGCTCTACTAATGAAAATAGGGCGATCCATACATACTTGTCCCCTTCTTTTCTGGGTCTTCAGGAGACTGTCAGGGTCAATATTTATTATATAAACTTCTAGGAAATTATTAAAATATCAGTACATTTAAACCATGGAAAGTATATGAAAAGCCTGATCCAAAGTCCATTGACATGAAAGGAAAGATTCCTATTATTTTCAAAAATCTTAAGGTTCTAGGCTACCACTAAACAAACAGAGGAAAAACCACATTTCTTTTCAGTGCACTTTTAAGTCAGTGACGGTGAAGTTATTTTCAGATAACATTAGATATCTGGGCAATAAGTGGCCCTCGGGCCAGACATGATTCACCAGAGTTATCCCCCGGAGGGCCGCCAGATATGCCATTTATCTGCATGTCTGCAGGTACAGCTGCTAGCAGCTCTTGTTGGCCACGGATCACTGTGCCTGGCCAATGGGAGCTGCAAGCAACGATATCAGTGGTACATAAAGTGCCGGCATCTGGCTGGGGCTAATCTTGATGAAGTGCGTCCAGTCCACAGGCTGCTTATTGACTACCCCTGTTATATAGAACACATAAATAAAGATTTTAGTCAGGATTATCAGAGATAAAAAATAATGTTCCTTGAGTCTCACAAAAATATGTGTTTTCATCCCCTTAAAGAACTCTCTTGTTATATTTTACATGAAGAGGACTGAAATTTTGTGATACTATTTATGTATATTTTGTTTTCATATTAAAGATAATAGGCAATATAAATGATTAATGTAATATTGTATCAAAATGAGTTTTCTATATAGCAGATTTTTTTACAAATGTAAAACCTTTTTCTCATTTCCTATCATTCATATGCCAGTCAAGTAAACTATTAAGTACTAACTGTCCATCTGCCAAATTCAAATACCTTTATCTTGTTTTGGATCACAATGTAAGAGGAAACTAATGATGTCTTTCTTCACCAGCAAGACAGGTGGCTGACAAACTATAGTGAACTGAAGTGTGTATTGATCCTTGAACAATACTAATTAGGGAGAAAAAATTAGCATATGCTGTGATGAAACACCAGAATAAAATCATTAAGGGAAATCAACTTTTGTTTTTCAAGTGCAATACAAGCAAAAATGCACATTATTATTACTGCTTTTTGGTATTACTACTTAGTGCTTTTTGCCTTTCTATTCCACAAAGTAGTAAAATTTTGTATATAAATATTAGAGTTATGTGAACAATTCACATAGAACCCAGAAATCATCTGAAATCAATTTAGGCTCTGAATTCATGGACCAAGTTCCACACTTAGCTATGGAATTGTACGGTACCAGACCTTTAATCTACTGTAAGTGACATACTTTAAAATTATCTGTGGTACATGATTTTATTGGGGTTCTTAACAGAATTCAATTAAAACGTTTTCTTGCCAATGCAATAATGAAAGCACAATACAATTACATAATGATGTTAAATATTCTAGTGTGAAATATACATCTTGTAAATTGCTTAAAGATTAATAACTATATCCATTTCATAACAGCAGCAAGACAAAGATGAAGTGCTAAGCTTCACACATGAGTGAATGTAATTCATCTAAGTTTTGTCCTCTACTCAAGCTCAACACCTAAGGAATTTACACAGCAAAGTATGGAATGGGTCAAAGTTTAGTAAATCTTCAGTAAATCTGCTAGGGATATGCCGATAGATCATTTTAGAACTGAAGAGCACAGCCTATCAGCAAAGTTACAGAAGCAATTTTGAATCCAACTCTGCCTGGCTGAGGGCTTTCCAAGAGCTGCATTCCTTTGAACATTCTAAGGATTCAAATAGCAGCTAACTCCATACACATAGTAATTCAAAGAAGTGCAGTGTTTTGGCCACAAAGTACTGACCTCGTTCATTAGCCCATCCTCCTCCTCATTTGACACAGTTCTTTAAATTAATTATTTAATTTGATTTCTAAACTACCAGAAAAGGCACCCATCCAGCAGCTCTGGGCACCCTGTCAACACATAAAATCACTATACAAAAAGCGTATAATGAGACTTCCTAATCTGTCTCACTCCCTAGCAAAATACTGAAATCATTATGCATAAAATGGATCAGCAACACAACATCCCATTTCTCATCACTACATTAACATCTTCTCCTCCACAGATACCAGAAAAAAGGACAGAACTTTGTCATCTGTGTTAGAGAGCAAGAGAGTGAGGCTATTTCCTTGGTCTTATACCAAATATAATTCATTTTTATTCTTAAGCTTTGTTTGTTGTCTGTATTATGGACCAAACAGTAAGCTCTTTGGGGAAAGTACTATATTATTGAACAGCATCTAGCAAAGTGATCCACGGGTTGGTCCTGAAGCCACTATAATAATCAACCCACTATTTTGTGGCTCTTTCACTGCAGCATGTATGAAATTAGATTATAAATTCTGGGTAACTGGTTTACTCTGGCAGGTATCACGAGCTATTTATCTGTACTATAAAAGGTGCCTACCACACTTCTGAGTGCTGTACAATAATGTTTTAGGTACCTAAGTCCCTTTGTGGAATCAATCTTAAATAACCATCTAAGTCACTTTTGAAAATGAGACTTAGGCTTCTAAATTATATTGGCACTTTTGAACAAGGTAACTCTAAACTTTTATGATTTCTGTGACTATCCTTAGTAAAACTTGTCACCACTACCATATGCTTCACATTCATAGTGAAGTAGTAAATCAGCAAAGGCCCCTGGAAAGAGTGTATAAAGCAGATTTCTAAGGCAAAATTTTCCCAGTATCTTTTAGGGGTTTCACTATTTGAGATTTAATGTTCTCAAGTTTACTTTCACGTATTCAAGGACAGTCATAAAAATGTGAAATCAATGTTTCTTTATAGTTCCTTATTTCAGATTGTAAATTCCAAATAGAAATTGATGGCCTAATATTTGAATCATGTGAGCAATAAAATTAACCTTTTTCTTCATGATACCTACAAAAAGCTGTAAAAACTACGTCAGCAGCAAAGAAAACAAAAGGTAAAGGCATTAGCTAGATGCAAAGCAAAGATACAGCAATGGCATGAGTGGTGCTACAATAGTGCAATCTTCTTTGGCATTACATGATTATGACATTTACTTAAAATGTGAATGTTAATGGAGTATCAAAATTCTATGTCCAAAATAAGAGGATGTGGAAAAGAAACAAAATTCGAGGATACATATATTTTGAATTAAATCCTATATTGACTTCCAATGCTAGCATTCCTGTTACAGTCAATGAGTTTGCTTGAGTTGGAATTCTCAAAAGTATTTGAACTTGCATTTCTAGTTTGGTTTATTTTGACTGTATTAGTTTTGAGTCATAAAATAAACCTTTAATTTAAAAAATTCCTGATATTCATAGATTCCAGGAGAAAGGAACCACATGAACATCTAGTTTGAATCTCCTGCGTAACTCAGGCCATAAGACTTCTCTGAATTAATTCCTACTTCTAGTCCAGCAGTTGTGGTTGAACTAGAGCATATCATGTAGAAAAACAATCTTATTTTGATCTAAACATTTCCAGAGTCCATCCCAACTCTTCCTAAATTGTTACAATCATTAATTGACTTCACTGTAAAAAGCACTTAACTTATTTCTAGTCTTAATTTGTCTACCTTCCAAACACTAGATTTTGTTATAACTTTGCTAGACTGAAAATCTCTCGATTATCATCAAATTTCTATTCTTCATGTAAATACTTACAAACTGTAATGAAATCACTCCTCAATCTCAAACCCACTAAATAGACTATCTTTCGTTATTACACTGTTTTCCAATCTTTTAATAATTCTCATGGCTTTTGCCATCTCCAATTTACCAACAACCTTTTTGAAGTGTGGATACCAGAACTGGACACGGTATTCCAGTAGTAGCTACATCAGTGTCAACTACAGAGGTAATAGAGATACTGAATCTCACATATAAATAAACTGACATTTGCATTTGTATTTCCTCAAAAGTGTTAGTTAACTATCTGCATCTACGAGTCTTTGTGTAACTTAATTTTCAGAAGGTTTAGTATGTAAACATTATGTAACAATGATATGTTAAAATCACAAGTGATAGACACATTAATGGTCCCTAGTTTCACTATTTGAGATTTAATGTTCTCAAGTTTACTTTCATGTATTCAAGGACAGTCATAAAAATGTGAAATCAATGTTTCTTTGTAGTTCCTTATTTCAGATTGAATGAGAATATGTGTAAGAGTAAGGCATGCACGATTTTATCCTTGGTTTGAGTTTACAAATATTTGCTCTGCCAATTTCCATATATAAATTTAAACCTAGCTCTTTAAAAATGGTTCATTCAAGTTCCAACAAAACAGAGATAGAGAATAGATATTAACATTAAAAATATCATCCCATATACTGCTTACATCTACCACTATAGCAATGCTATATATACACCATCTCTAGTACATATAAGCCTCTAAGATGAAATCTTGATTGCTTTGAAGTTAAAGATATAATTTCACTGACTTCACTAGGGACTGAATTTCAACCTGAGCATTATACTGCAAATAACCACATGAATGGGAAGAAACACTACATTCAAAGCCAGAGGTGACTATAGTGAATTGCTCGGGGATTCAACCACAAAGCACATAGCATAGCTTCTGTGCCCATAAGTACACTGACAAGTTTCAGGGACTGAAAGGAGATATGTTGTAGGCATTCAACACAAAGGTATTCAAACATAATCATAAGGTTAGCTCACATTAAATTTAAATAAGTAACACTAAAAATTAAGACCCTAAACCAAGATGCACAAAACTGATATATAAACTAAACTCATCAACAACGAAAACAATTCAATTAAAAGCACAAGTGGGTCTTTCCCACTTACAACATCTGTCCATGCATACTAGGGATATGTGTATATAGTGAAGTCTGACATTCCTGCAATAACATTACATCTTTAATAATGTAATTTAGTTTTGCTTTTCAAACCTAAGATCCCTTTACAAATATTAACCAATCTATCTCGTTGTCTTACTAATAAGGTAAGTTTATAAAGAGAGGTCAATCACCAGTAACTGTTGATGTTCAAGAATAACCTATGTGCATTCCCACTTGTGAAGTATAGCACCATTGGTGTTGAGCAGTGGAAATGCGTTGTAGATTATTGTCTGTTGAAGAGTTCACACAGGATCACACATGAGGGTGACATCATCACCCTTTTTTGTATAAGGGAGTGCAAACACAGACACCTCACTTCCTTCTCCCTAGCCACCAGTGTGGAAGTCGCTGGTAATTTTCTGAAAGCCTTGAATTCTTCCAAATAACATGATGTTGCCCTCTTTACCGTGAGGTTATAGTGACAAGTTTCCTCTTGGTGTGAGTAGGATCAGAGGAAGAACACAGAGAGCGGTATATATTGTGACAGGTGGACAAGAGGACAGCTCTAGAAGATAGTCAATTGATGAACCCAGCAGCCCTCTGGAGAAGTGAAGCTGTGGAAGCTGGGGAGTCACCCTGGAAGGTGGGCAACCCAGCAGGCAGAATGCTGGGGAGCTGTGCAGCCTGGGGAGACTGCTGGGTTGGCAGGAGACCAGTCTGCCTGCTTACCTGATTTTTGCTGAAAGTTTTGACAGACTCAACACATTCCAGTGAAATGTATAGATTCTGTCAAATCAGAAAATGCTAAAGCAACGTAATGGAAATATTCTGCAAATATTCTTCAGTATTATTATTGGGCACAAAGTGCGCTTCCTTAAACCCCTACAGAGCTCTGAGCCCAAAACAGTCCCAGCCAGGGGCAGCAAGCACCCAAGACAACAGTAGTCTACGTGCACTAACCTATCTTATACTACTGTGCCTCAACTAAGTGCTAATGAAAAACACTAGATTAATGAAAGATCTAGCCTGAGACGTGAGGCAGCTTGAGCAGGCACATCTTTCAATAACATAAGCAGATGACATCATCCTTGTACATCTCCCATGTTCCTAAAGGACAAAGCATTTCAAGGTTGCTTTGTAGCCATATCAGAAGTTCCATGTTCCTTAAGTGAGAATGCACAAAGGCCCTCAACAAAGGTGTTGAAACAATTTTTATAGTGGGGGTGATGATGAAGGAAACCATGGAAACTACATATTTGTTTTTGTTATTTTTTGTTATTATAGCTTCAAGCCAGGGAGGTGCAGCATGGGCATCCGGTATGTAAGGTGAGGGAAGGCTCTGCCTTCCCAAACTGACAGGCATAGCCCTGCCCATACTCCACTCCCAGAATGCCTGCAGTAGGCATTCTAGGGCCGAGTGTTGCTGCCCCCAGTGTCCACCCTCCCTGTGCTCTGGGGTCAGAGAGGCAGGGATAAAACCAGGCCATGTGGCATGCCCTCCTCTAGGGTTGGGGCCAGGCCACACATCCTCCAACCTCCTCCAGGGCTGGAGAAGCTGGGGCCATGCCGCACACCCTCTGCCTTCCTCCCTCTCTGTGGTTGGGAGGGGAAGCGCATGCATGGCATGCTGCCCTGGCTCCCCGTGGCAGTGGGAAAGGGGCAGGGCCTCAGAATGGGCAGGGCTGCATGTGGGATTGGGGGCTTGCGTCCCCCAGCCATGCCTTCACCAACCATCCACGGGGTAAAGCATTCCCTAGAGCCTCACTGTACCTTTGGAAGGTACTCAGGCACTAGTACTAAAGTGATGAGCGCTTATAAGACCATTAAGATTAGAATAAAATAGAACAGAATAAATTGCTATTAAATGTGAGTAGTAGTATCAGAATCTAATCCTTGTCCATTTTTCCAACGTTACACAGCAAGTCACTTGGCAGAGTCATGAAGAGGTCTCAGAACTCATATTTCACAGATCTTACTTCTAATAATAAAATATACCTAGAAAGTCCCAGCAACCATATATAGACATTTTCAAGATAGAAAGTTACACAATATAGTAAATACATCCTTAAACTCACCCCCACAGCAATCTAGAATGCTCTGCTTCCCCTCATTACTGAAGAAAATCTAAATTACCCACATCTGCAGTGTATATTTTCTCTTTAATGAAGTGCACATACTCGAACTACAATTAATCACATGCCAGTCAATCTACCATTAATTCTGACAGTTTTTCAACCATCTCAATATACTAATCTTTCATTACCCAGTATGTTCACACTCCTTTACCCCTCTCCCCCAAATTGGTCTCACAGTATATCTAAGCAACAGTCATCTATCTGTGAAGTTTTTACTAGTATTTTTAATTGCCTAGAAAATATTAAGCAAATACAAACATGTCTAAGGAAGTAATTTGTAATCCCAAATTGTACTGATAATCTTAATCCCTTTAGTTTGAAATGTTTTAATTCTGAGACAAAACTATGTTTATTTTGGTCAAGTTAACACTTTTCCCACTTCATTAATTAATAATGAAATATGTGGTTCTTAATTAAATCCTTCTTTACGGGATTAAATTGCTTCTACTCACTTGGCAGTGTTTTGCAGGAGACTGAATTTTTATTCCCATTCTCAATATCATCCTCTTGGGGCAACCAACTCATGTAACTCAGCTAAGGAAGTATGCTTCATCCTTGGGGCTGACAAAGGAAGTTCTTGCACTGCTCAGCAGCGACTTCTCTGGCTAATTAAAGAGCAGCACAGGTGAGCTCTGAATTCAGTCCTCAGAATGAAGGAGACTGCAGAATGGGGTCAAATTCAAGGAGAAAAAAAAATTCTTTTCTTACAAAACTTTGTCATTTTTCACTAAATCAGAACAGGACCTAGAATCAAATTGACCCAACATGTTTCAAAACATACCAACATGAAAACTATAAAGTATATTTCATTGAACACAACCAGCATAAGAATGCATTTTTATATACTTATTCCAAACAGGTAGAAGTCAATCAGAATAGTGACCCACAAGTACATGGACAATTCCAATAAAGCTTTTACCACTCTACGCAAATTGAAAATTGCATCTTTCACCACTCTGCAGTCACCAACACATTTTAATTGTGAAAAAAATGCCCTCGCTATTATTAAGCTACCCTAGGCAATGTCTGTCCTTCACATATAGTAGAACTGGTAAGGATTTTGGAAATAACGACTATGGTCTGTCAGAGAGTGGTACTATCTTCTAAAGTGTTCTGAAGGCACCAGTCTAAGGAAACCTGATCTAACTTTACAAAGATAACATGCAATAAAACATATGTTCATATGGGCCCAAACCTACAAGAGGTGAATTCAGTCAGCTATGGATCATGGCTATTGTTATTCATATTTTATGAATTAAAATATGAATAGCCATTATATTAAATAGCCATAGAATAGCCATTATATTAAAAAAATAAGATTAAAAAAACATGGGGAAAATAATTTTGTTTTACTGATATTCTGTAATTCATGTTTAAATTATTGTTCTGACAGACTAACAGAGATAAGCTGAAATGTGTGTATCAAATATTCAATATTATAAATCAACACATTCTCAAATAATGCAACTGTGTGAAAGAATATAATGGTAGAAAGATGTTTCATGTTGTCTAATTTAAATAGTCTGAAGTAATATTTAACAGCAAGATATATTTATCAAAAATCAAAGCTTTCCTCGAGTTGCATTAAGAAAACGTAGCTGAGTCTAACCTACGTGTGTTATAATATTTCAGTATTATAAGATTATGCTGGAGAATGTCACACGGTGTATGTCTACACTATAGTGTTATTTCGAAATATCTTATTTAAAAATAGTTATTTCGAAATAGCTTATTTCTAAATAACGCATCTACACACAAAACGCATTTCGAAATACCATTTGGCTATTTCGAAATAGCGCGTCCACACTGAGTGGACTCTGAATTGCATTTAAGGCTGGCCGGAACCAGTTCCAGCAAGGTACCAGGTCAGGAGTTACTTTGTGTGGCTGCTGCCTGAGGCTATCTGAGGTTTGTGCTTAAAGGCAGCCAGGCAGCCAGTTCTCAGGTTTCCCTACTTGCTTGTCTACCTTGATGAGGGACAGCAAAGCATTTTCTCTCTGTGCGCTCTGGTTGCCCTCACTCGGGACACCACAGCACTCTGCAACATGGAGCCAGAACTGCCCCTGGGCACTCTGGTACTTCTCTTTGATGCGTTGCTGCAAGCCTGGCTGCACTTTCTGCAGGCTGCCATGTGGGAGGTCCATCGGGGGGCTGTCAGTATCCAGGAGGCCCTGCAGGAGAGCTTCTACCCTGAGGAGCACTGAGAGCCTCCCTGGTCTGCCCCACTGAGTGCTTGTGCCTCATTCCTCCCTCACGTCTTTCCACTTACCCCTCCCTAAACCCCCTTCCTGATGTCAAATAAAATACACGTATTTTCATGAACACAAACTCTCTTTATTTAACAAAACTGGGGGGGAGGGACTGAAACTCTGGTGAGACTGGAAACGAGGTGAGAGAGGGGAGAAGAGAGGGTGGGAGAGGGGAGGGGGAAACTGGGTGGAGGGAGCTGGAAGGGGGAAGCAAGGGGAAGCAGTGGGAGGGGAAGCTCAGGGTTGGGGGTGTCATTGGACCAACTTGATTGTCATGCAAACCTGCTCCTGAGTTCACATGTGGCCTTTGGTGGCCAGGCTGGCAGCTATCCTGCCATAGATGGCCGCGTTCCTCCATCTAGTGCGGAGATTATGGACGTTGGGGGCATCCCCCCCAAACCTGAATAAGGTCCATGATCTCCACACTGGACCAGGAAGGCGCCCGCCTTCTTGGGGCCCTGTCAGGCTCCTGGGAGCTGGCAGACTGCTCCTGGGGAGCGGTGGAGGGCTGGCTGCCAGTGACTTGCTGGCTCATGTTTTGGGGCCACTGGGTCAGGGGCAGTGACTGCTGGCTCCGGGCGGGCAGGCTTGGAGCTGGCACAGGCACTGTGGCCAGAGTCTACCCCTTTAAGGGCTCCGGAGACAGGGGGGAGGGAGAGAAGTGTTCTTGGTTGAGGCTGGAGTGGCTACCAGGGCACCCTGGGAAGGCTGGAGGCCCCCTATTTCAAAATAAGTGTCTACACAGCACTTATTTTGAAATAGCTACTTCGAATTTGGTGTTATTCCTCATAAAATGAGGTTTACCAAATTTGAAATAAGTGCTTTGCTATTTCGAATTTATTTCAAAATAGAGGTCTGGCTGTGTAGACACTAGGAAAGTTATTTTGAAATAAGGGCTGTTATTTTGAAATAACTTTGCTGTGTAGACATACCCACATAGATTTGAGAAGAAATCTGATGAAATTCTGCTCTCAGGTATGCTACATTAGCAACTCATACCACAGCCTAACTATAGTTTTGGAGATCTTGTTCACTGTTTCATCGATTTTAAGGCCAACAGGGACCATTATGATCAGTTAGTTTGACCTCCTTTATAAGGCAAACTATAGAATTTCTCTAAGTGATTCTTGCATTGAGCTCATAGTTTCTTGTGGGTTAAAGTATATCTTTTAGAAAAACAGTCTTTATTTAAAGATTTCAATTGATGGAGAATCTTCCACATCCAGATAGAAGTTAATGGATAATTGCTCTCCCTGTTAAAAATCTGCATCTTATTCTCATCAGAATTTGTCTATCTTTGACCTTGCTTTCATTCATGCTATTTATTTTCAAAGACCTTTGCTAGTCAGCTTGAATGTTAATTCCAGGAGTACTGCAGCCCAGATCTTCAAAGGTACTTAGGCTCCTGACCTCCATTTTAGGTTCTCAGTCATCAGTCCTTAATTTGTGCCATTGGTTCCTGGGCCTCAGCCGTGGCACCTCTACGCTCAGCAGGTCAGTGCCCCAGCATCTGTGGGTTCCTGGCCAGCAGTCACTACGCTCTGGCTGCCCAGCACTGAAGGCAGTGCTGTTGCCAGCAGCAGCACAGAAGAATGGCAGTAACTCATACCATGCCACCCTTACTTCTGCACTGCTGCTGGCAGTGGCACCGCCTTCAGAGCAGGGCACCTGGCTAAAAGCCACTGCTTGCTAGTTAGAGCCCCCAGCACCTTTTTTGTTACAAATTAAACACTGCTAATCACCTTTGAGAAGCTAGGGCTTCCTTCTCAATAGTGGAGAGCTGGGTGTGCTCCTGTTATCAGAGATCTGCTCCCTCTGCCTAGTAGCAACTATCCTGCCTTACCCAACAATGTGATTTCATGCCATCATATATGACACAGAAACAGTTTCCCATAGGCTTTTAAGTGCAGGGACCAAATCAGAGGGCAATTGGTGTAGAAATCTGGAATTGAGCTTTGTGTAGACCACTTCTGCCCTCAGAATGATCCTTTTCATGCCTCTTTAATAAACACATTCCTTCCTACTCTCATACATTGTATTTCTAGCCTTCCAGGATTGGCCTGGAGTCTCCAGGAATTATCATCTTTAATTTAATATTACGTCATGTGATTATATCTCCAGGAATACCCCCAACCAAAGTTGACTACCCTACTCACACTCCCAAAATCCTAGCAAAAAGGGACAGTGCTAGGATAGGTGTTAATGTAAACTTTTGGCAAACCCTGGCCTGGACTTGGGCATAGCATAATATTTTGATTAATACAGCACACCATTAAATGATTTAAAAATGACTGGTAGGACTCAAAAAGTAAATGTATCCAGTGAAACTTCATGGATGTGTGTTTCTAGGATCCTACATTTTTGTTAGTGACTCAGAAGAAAACATAATATAATTGCAGATAAAGTTTGCAGATGACACAAATATTGGGGGAGTGGTAAATAACAGAGGATAGAACAGTGACAGAGCAATTTGGATATCTTCGTAGTCTGGGCACAAGCAAACAATTTTAACACAGTTAAATATAAGCATATACATCTAGACCAGTTTTTCCCAATTTTATTTGGCCACAGAACCCTTTTCAGCTTGAAAGAATTTCAAGGAACCCTTAGGGTTCCTTGGCCCGCGTCAGTTTGTTGAGCAAAAAACCCCAAAAAACTGCCAAATCCTGCTGCAATTTGTCTCTGTCTCTTTAAGAGGGGGCGGGGGAGTGCTGGGTTCTCGCGGAACCCTTACTTTTGCTTTGTGGAACCCCAGGGTTCCGCGGCACACCAGTTGGGAAACACTGATCTAGGCACAAAGAACATAGGCAATTCTTACAAAATGGTGAAGTCTATCTTGGGAGGCAGTGACTCTGAAAAAGATTTGGGGATCAATTGAACATAAGGTCTAAGTGAGACACAGTGGCTA
Source organism: Pelochelys cantorii (assembly GCA_032595735.1). Classification (NCBI taxonomy): domain Eukaryota; kingdom Metazoa; phylum Chordata; order Testudines; family Trionychidae; genus Pelochelys; species Pelochelys cantorii. The sequence continues at coordinate 304,415,843 of CM064326.1, read as the reverse complement.
GAAGGGCTAATGTGATCTTGGATGAATAAGTATCAGCAGGCTCAAGTAGGAGCGCAAAGGTTTCTTTACCTCTATATTTGGTGCTACTGCTGCTGGAATACTGAATCCCATTCGGGTGTCCACAATTCAAGAAACATGCTAATAACTTGGAAAGAATTCAGAGAAGAGCCACAGAAAGGATTAAAAAGCATACCTTATAGTCATAGACTCATGAAGCACAACACATTTATCTTAACAAAGAGAAAGTTAAGGAGTGACGATCAGTTTTAAGTACCTACGCTGGAAACAAATATTTGGCACTAAGCTATTCAATCTACCAATAAAAAGTATAACATAATTTAATGGCTGGAAATTGAAGTTCCACCTCACCCTGAAATAGAACATGGTGTACATATGTGCAACAAGGCCAAAGAATACAATCCTGTGCTCATCCTTGGGGTGGAGGCTGATAATCTATGTGTAAGAGGGAGCTCAGACTGGAAGGACATGATTGAAATACCTTCCCATGAGTGTGCTGGGGCCAGTTTTTTACCTGAATTCCACTGGTCTGCCCACCTAGTCAGGTGATACTTCTTCCCCCACCCCCTTCTATCTCAACTCCCATGAAGAGATCTTAAGAACCCACTACCCTTTTGTCTGACAGGCCCAGAACAAGCTTTTGAGGCTGTAGGGGCTTTATTGAACTCACTGCAACACTTTGAAAAGGTGCAGCATGCACCCTCCTTCCCACAGGACCTGTTGTGCTGTTAGTGTGAAAGGAGGTACAACCATAACCCAGACGCTTTAGGGGAGACTGACACATCTATCTGCATTAATTTTACACATGGAACTCAGTAGTACTACTCAGGTAGAAGTCAGGACAGTATTTGTCTTGAGAAATGTATGCTGGTTTTACATATGACATGTTTTATTAAATTTTCAGCTTCCAAAAAACAGATTGAACTGTTATATGTTAATTTGATACAAAGTTATCAGTGTGGACAATTGTAGAGGTTAATTTTTCTACACTGATCTGGTCAGCTGATTCCATTTACCCTCTTGTGTGTATTACTGCTTTATAAGGTAAAGAGTCACAACATGAGTGCCAGCTGCATCATTTGACAGCTGTGCTAAAGCCTTTTTCACACAATGAGGTCCATTATGGCATCCTGATGGTGGTACACTGAGTTATGAGCTGAAGATAAAGTATTGTTGAGTGCTGAAGAGATCTGGCAACGTGTCAGGATTACACTACAGTGTGGTATGGTTAGTGGAGTGTAGCAGATTATAGTTGCTGGAAATTACAGGTCTCTAATGCTATTTAGGTTTCTGGTAGTGTGTGATGTGTTGGCAAATGGTGGCTATAATTTTTATGGAAAAATTGAATAGCTAATGCTTAACAGCTTTAGTTTATTAGAATTTGTCATTAGCCATTTAGTATGCTGGCTCAGAATTATAGAAGTATGACTATTTGTTCATTTTAGCAACATGCCTACAGAAGCCTATATTTGGAGTTTGGGTTCGGTTAATTAAAAATGAGTAATACAGTTTCCCATGGTATTTATGGAATCAGAATTAATGCACATATTTATTTGTAAAGACATGATTGGGTATTGTAGTTATGGATGTTCAAAGTCAGCCCATCTTTCTTGAGTTCTAGTCCTCATTAGACATTTGCTTTCTATATGACCACATTCTGATTGGACGAGTAGGGTCTTGTGATGCCTTCATAGTTGTGCATCAACTGACAATGGGATACACCTGGGATATCATCTACTGAAAAACATCAATTTTTTTATATCCATTACATAAGATGAGTTGCAGGGGAGGAGAACTGGTGGTTTGAAGATCTGGCTTCTCACCCGGATACATTCCCTTTGTTATACTGAATAAATACTCTTTCCAAAAGGTAGAAATCTTTGTTATATATGACCGAATCTTCTGATCTGCTAATAAAATGATGAAATTCTGTTATTCTTCTGTATTAAAAGAAGTTCAGGGGAAGGGAGCTGAAGGCAATGCTGTCTATACCTTTTAGAGTCTGCATGTGTACCTATAACATACCATGATCTGTATTTAGGCAGATAATAGAGCTTATAATACTGAAATCAACATAGATCTTTATACAACACCAAGAGGAGATAATCTATCCATGAGGAAAGTGTGTATGTTACATACCCAAGTTAGAACCCCATAGAACCCCAATGAGGATGTTCAAGGAAGACTGAGACCTCAACATACTGAAAGGATTGTCCTGAACAAACTTAACCAGAAGTGAAGAGAAGATGCTGGTCAATAGACTGATTCAGTATCAGTAACAAAAGATGTCCAGAGATTGAAATAATGCTTCTTTTAAACAGTGAGCACCTTGTCCTTCTTAAAAACCACCTTGTCAGTTTCTACCAGCAAAGTAACTAACGAGGCTAGAACCTCCTTGAATGACTCAAGCAGAGAATGCCTAGCATGTATTCCTACCACATACTGTCGTGCCTCCACAAACAAAGGTAGTTTCATCTGGATTTGATTGATCGTGGTGGTTGGAGAAAATGCAGCTGAGGTTGTCCACTGTCACGCTGAGTGCCCCTGGGAGGTACATGGCAATGGAGGTGACATGGTTGTCATTTACCAGTTCCATAGTCTCAATGCTTCTAAATAGAGGGAGGTGGACTGGGCTTTACCCTGCCACTTGATGTAGTACAAGCACAGTGTATTGTCTGTCATGATAGTGATGGTTGTGTGTACTATGTAGGAGAGGAAGTGATGGCATGCGTAACGGACCACCCTCAAATTGAGCAGGCTGATGTGGAGCATTTGTTCATTGTAGGATCACTTGCCTTGCACTGTATGGGGTCCAAGATGGGCTCCCCATCCCATGAGAGATTCATCTGTCATTAGTGTAACAGTGGGAGCAGGTTGCTGAAAGGGCACCACCTGTAACATATTGTGAGGCCGTGTCCACCAATGTAGGGAACTGAGGACATGTGGTGGCATGGTGACAGTTTTGAGGAGCGAGTCTCTGGCAGGGGTATAGACATGCTTGTAAGCACCTCATATGCAGACTGCCAAGTTTGACCACATACGTGGTTGCCACCATATGACCAAGAATTTTAGGCATTCGACATGGTGGTAGTTGGAATTGCATGGGCCGCAGCTGTTAGGCTTTGGAGTGCCTCAAATCTGTGTCTGGGCAACATTGCCATAGCTAATATTGAATCGAGGTGTCCTCTTATAAATTCCATAGTTGTGTAGGCTGGAGTGTGGATTTTTCATAGTTTGTGAGAAACCTCAGGCCAAGTAAGAGAGAAATGGTTATGTTGACCATGTCCTGAGTTTCATAAGAACAGCCATACTGAGTCAGACCAAAGGTCCATCTAACCCAGTATCCTGTCTGCCAACAGTGGCTGCCGTTACTACTGCAAGGGTCTTAAAAAAAAAAACCCACAACCTCTGGGAGCTGTCAAAAGGCCAAATGGGAGAACGTGGTACTGATAGTGCTGGTTACCCACTATGAAATATAAACGCATCTGTGTGCAGGATGGACTGTTATGTGGAAATACACATCCTGAAGGGCCAAGAGCCAATCCCCATAATCCAATGAAGGTATAATTGTGGGTAGTATCACCATCTTGAACTTTGTGTACATTACATACTTGCTGAGTTTCTTTAGGTCTAAAATGGGCCTCCATCTACTGGTATTCTTCTGTGTTAAGAAATACTTCAAGTAGAAGCCCCTTCCCTGGGAAGCCAATGGCACTGGCTATATCACTCTTATTTGCAGGAGAGGGGTTCCTGAAGAGGGACAGTTCTGTTGAAAGAATGCAACTGCGGTGTGAACGTAAGTGTAGTTTTTCCGGAAAAACTCTGCAATGTAGACATACCCTGGGTGTAGGCTGAGGAGAATGTGGTGGTTTCCTAGCCACTGTAGAAGGAGCAGCGTAGTGGCTCCTGTGAGAGGACCAAGTGTCCTAAGGATGTCATCGGCCCAGGAGTCACAACACTTAAAGCCTGAGAAACCCGGCATATCGATCAGGAATGGCAAAGAACCAGGTTTTTAATGAATGGGAAGGGTAGTAGTAAAAAACTTGGATCTGAGGAAAAACTGAGGAGATTTAATGGATTTTAATGTTGTTTCAGGTGAAGAAAGGATGAGCAAGGGGAGCTCAGTCTGCTGCCAAGGATGGTAGAAAAGGAACTGAGGAGCCACACAGTGTGCGTGTTTAACAAACACCAATGTCATGAGGAGACGCTACTGTGCACGTGCGGCATGGCAGGGTACTTCTAGAAAAATCACTGGTTGCCGGTGTGAGGATGCACCAGCCCCAGAGTGGAGCACCATGGGAACATCACTCAAAGAAGAAAGTAGTTTTTCCTAATATCTAACCTAAACCTTCCCCATTGCAACCTGAGACCATTGCTTCTTGTTTCATTGCCCCCTGCTGGACTCTCTTCAGTTTGTCCTCTTCTTTTCTGTAATGGAGGGAGCTCCCAAAATTGGATGCAAAACTCCAGATGTGCCCTTACCAGTATTGAATAGAAGGGAATAATCACTTCCCCAATCTGCTCGCAGTGCTCCTACTAATACTACTGTTGCTCTCATAGTCACAATATGAGAGGCTGTTTCAAAAAAACACTATGTATAAAGGTAAATTTAAAAAAACAGATCAGGAAATCAAATTACCAGGATGACTGAGGGGGAACTTTATTAAGAGGCGAATAGCCCTACGGCCCTAATATACATTTGTAATGTTTAACACAGTGTAGTAAGCTCAGATTTACTCTAACAGTTTGAGAAAAGCAATATGTGACTTCATATTTTTTATTTGAAATTTTACTATTGCTTACTGCCAAGACCTTTTCTTCTTTTGAGAGATACAGTTTTAAATTAAACACTGCACAACTTGTCTTGTGATTACTATTATCAGTGAAAATCTTATAGTCCATTGTATTAGGATCAGTGTCATGGCACATACTTTTTGGTGGATTAAATAGTAAAATTAATACCATAATACTTTTGTTGGTATGCAAGGCACCAGCACATTGCAATACATGTGGGTTATGGATTGGCTGGTGTTTAACATATTTATATTATAAAATAAACTGACTCTTCTTCACTGTAACTAGTTGCTTTCTGCTCTTATTGAAATTGAGTGCAAGTGCAATGAGATTAGTGGTGCAGGATTGAGCCAAAAGTGACCAGAAACAACTGATGCAATACATAAGTGAACCTGTGAGCATTCACATCTGCTCATTCACAGACTTAGTGAGCAAACAAGCAATTCTGATGGTTGGTTTGTTAAAGAATGAGACTTTGCTACATACATAATTATAGTAATATAACTGCTACCTTTTCAATTTATGCATCCAGAATCCATGAAGTTTACACCAATTATGTTTGTTGTAGGTGTTCATGATTTTTTAAAAAAATTTGTGAGAATCGGTCCACTGTCCTGTTTTACCATACATTTTTTCTGTATAATTTATATAAAACATTGTACTGTTTTTGTATACAATTTTTTTTTGTGTTTCTGAATAAAGGGTGAGGAGGTTTCCTGTAACAAACACTTTTTATTTGAAAGTTTTGTTTCTCCTGGAAACAGAAGAGAATTATAACCCCATCATCAGATTTAGTATAGAGAGAAAGAAACAGGACTTTAGTCTAATAGATTAATGTACTGCATGTTCAGGAAAAGAAAATTGTTCTAGGAATGATTTGGAACATAATAAATCAGTTTCAAGAATAAAACAGAACCATTTATTGTTATGCCACAAACCTTCTTAAGATATACTGATATATTTCTATTGTCTAGATTAAAAAAAATCTAAACCAAAGTGATGACTATGACACCACAGATGCAGTTCTTGTGAATATTTAAACAGATATTTTTAACCAGGAGTCTACCAACATCTATTTCAGTCATCTTGAGGAAAGCTGGTTGTGACAGATGGCATCCAGCCTGCCTGATATGAATTTTACATGCTATATAAACATTGATGATTTAGCTCTTCCTTTAAACAAAACAAAATATCACTTCAGGCCTGTGTTCATAATCTCTTCCTTTTGGACACCTCCTTGCAATTGACTGGGGTACGGACACCTCCACTTTCAATCAAGTCTTCTTGTGACAAGCCTTAACACAACCATGACCCTCTCCACTGTCTGTCCATTTTGCCTTGCTGCTGTTGTGTTCATGTTATTCTTCCTTCCTCTTTCTTTTTTTATTGTATAGTTTTCTTTTTCTATTATTTTTATATTGATTTGTTTATTACCTCAGCTGGTAAATATTTTCTTTCTTTTTCTTCTCCATAGTCCCTTAATCATTAGGATACTGTCTACAATAGAATTGTAATTTCCCATCCACAGTTGTTATATCTCCCTTCAACTCTACTGTGAGGTAGCAATAGCAGGAATGCTGATGTAGAGCAGCTGCCAGTGTTTTAACTGGTATGGTGCGCAAAACTGAGTTACTCGTCCATGTACTCCCAAGGCAGAGAAGCCTTGAATAGTGTATTACATAAATACTCCTGCTTTGGGGATGAGGAGGAAAGATAAAGGCAGCCTCCCAAATAGCTGGAAACTTGGTCTTCTTTAATCACCATTTTTGTGGGCTATTAGTTTAAAGCAATCTTTTGTCCCTCTGGCTTCTTTTCTTCCTACATTAATAGCTCCATATTAAAGCTCAGCCAAGAAGAACCTGCTTAAAGCTCTGGCTTCTTTACATTTCTTCTGAGGCAAACTAATATTCAGTCAGAAAGAGACCATTCCATACTCCCTCCATTCAGACATTGGAAGACTCCTCACAGAATATATTCTCTAATTCCTGACATTGTCACTGACATTAATTGTCACAAATGGGAATAGAGTTGGCCAAAGACAGGGAATTGTTTGGTAAATAACAAGGGAAATTTATGTACCAGCTAGTTCCTGCCTTAAAATCAGGATCAATCTCTAGAATTACTGATCATCAAAGGAAATTTGGACTGGATAAATTCTGAATATATGTAATGGAAATCTTAAAATTTTGAAGATGTTCCTTCTAAAAATGACCACTTTGACACCACTAATATAGAAAACTAAAATTTTATACTGAGGAAGTAAAAGGAGAAAATTAATTAACTGTATCTTCTATCAGTTCTTCTAATTAACCTATGTATATTACCCCCTTGTCCCAAACTAACAAAATAAAAATACAAGTAGTAAATAAAGTATTATTTTCAGCTACCATATGTGTTCTAGCTCAACCTCAAGATGTGAGCTTAATGAAAGAAACACTGGAGGAAATGTTCTGGCACATGTTAGAGGGGATCTCAGACTTGAATATCATAATGGTGCTTACCTTAAAATCCATAGGTGAAATTCTGATTCCTTTGCAATTTATGCAAAATTCCCATCGATCTCAATAGGGTCAGGATTCTGTCCTATGAACCACCAGCCACAGGGCTAAATCTTTAAGTATTTACTAAACCCTTTCTCAGGAAACTTTTGCAAACACAAGTTCAGCAGGGTATATATATGAATTAGGGCTTTATACTAACATCCATCTCTGTTAAATCTGAACACTTCCAAAGTTAATTATACTCATATCATTCAAAGTGGATTCAATGGGGCTTTTGGCTTTCCTCTTTCTCTGATTAAGGGAAGTTCTGCCTGGGGTACAAATAAGACTTAGCCTAATATTTTTATATTTTAGAAGATAAAGTTACACAAGAATAAACATGTAATTCAAAAATGAATACAAATAAATTGATCAGTGTCCTGTGGATTGCTAGCCAATAACTAAAAAGCCATGACAAAATCCAATAAAAGTTCAATGCAATTTATATTCTTTCTGTCATACAGTGTTTCCTTGGGAGATTGTTTTCTGATATCTAACATGTTTCTGTGAAAATGTATTGTATACTCCAGTTCCGTTCTACATTTCATATCTGTCACGATCCTATCTTCAGAAGACAAAATAGTCATACAACGATGAGTATTTTTGATAACTGCCTGATGAAGTCAGATGAGTCTAAGCTGTTCTGTATAGCTGCATTGCAGCTAGATTTTAAAAATCTAGATTTTAAAAATTGGTTAAATTAAATTTAGTATTAAAAGAAGAACCTTATAGAGCCACAAAATATGTACTAACTGGAGATGCAGTGAAAAACTACAACAGTTTTCCATAATATCTGTCTGATTTAAATTACTTTACATTTTGGTATGCCTGGTCTATCTTTAAAACAACCATAACCTTGGTTTCCCAAACTTATGAACATGTGCGTTTTTTCATAAAGTCTTTCAAATACTATAACAGACTAAAATAATTTTAATATTCCTATAATGTTTTCCTTTACTCCTTCTACTACTGACACTTAAAAATATTCACTACCCCATCCACTGCAGTTTGACCTACAAAATTAACAACTCACCATTGCTGAAGGGTCAAAAGAACCATTAAAAGTCAAGTGAGATCCATTTAGAGAAACAAGTTTCTAAATTAAGGCTCCTAGTAATTCAGAGTGCACAAGATTATAGATTGAAAAATCAAAACATATAGCAATTTTATTAATTCAGACTAAAACATTTATCAAATACAAAAGCAATTAACAATCATTTATATTAATCAAACGTATGTATGTATGTATCACATTGCTTTACATAAGCCTGAGAAAGTATTACTGGTGCCACTTATAGTTAGTATTGCCTGTCTCTTTCTACTAGCCCTGTTTTCAGTTGGGCTATGTCTAGACTATGGAATTTTATTGGAAAAAGGTATGCAATCTTTTTCAGATTGTTTTTTCAGAAGAGCTCTTATTCCTCGTGAAATGAGGAACACAGGGGCTTCTGAAAGAGCATGTGTGATCTTCTGCAAAAAATGTCGGAAGGTATCCTCGTGAAATGAGGAACTTCAGGGGCTTCTAGAAAGAGCATGTGCTGATAACATTCTGCAAAAAATGTCGGAAGGTATCCGGACATGACATTTTTCATAGTCTGAGTGACATAGCCTTGGCCCAATAACTTATGGGCAAAATTTTAGGAATATCGGTTCAGCTGACAGCCTATTTCTCATGACTGAGATGTCTGGCCTTTGGCCCAATTCTTATGGGGAAAATTTTAGGAATATTGGTTCAGCTACAGCCTATTTCTGAGACTGGAGAAACTGTGATAAGTAGCCTGGAAGAAGAGAGGTATGACTAGAAAAGGGGTGGGGAACTTGGAAGAGGAGATGTGAGAGAGTGACTGGGACAAGAAAAGTTTGAGTGGCTAGGAAGCAGAAGGTGACAGTCTTCGGGAGAGTTGGAAGAGGATCAGAATGACCTCTACTAGTACAATACATGCCTCTTAGCATCTGGAACAGACCCCAGGATTCCTGAATCTCAGACCCCTGTGATGACAGGGAGGGAGGTGTTACTATCCCATTTGTACAGCAATGGAACAGATAGGACAAAAATCTTGCAAAAGATATCCCACACTAGTTTGTAGACAACTATCTCTGACCTGTTTACCTGTGTTTTTGCCCCAGTTTTGAAGTCAAGTTGGAAAGAACTCCTCTTCCGTGCTTACAAGCTGGCACAAATCCAGATTTTGTGTATTTACTTCTGCATCACAATATCTGCAATAACATTCCAGAAGCCCTACAATATGTCTTGAGCAGCAATAGGGAGTGATGCCGAGACCCTGGATCTCATTGCCCCTCAGGGAGGAGGAGAAGCATTGGCCCAGGAATCTGTAACGACCAAGTATAGGTAGGATCTTATTGATCTGGAACCCTTGGGACCTGAGCAATCCTGAACCAGGGAGTCTGTGTAACCCACACACATAGTGTGGTTCACTGTCCCACACAGTGGCACTTAGACCACTTACAGTGAGCGATAATAATGAGTGAGCTCTACAGCCTAAGCAGAGATCCAGCTGGCTTTATAGCTCAAGCAGTAGAGGCTCCTACACTAAGCTCCCGAGGTCCCAGGTTCAAATCTACCCTGTCGCAGTTACAAGTGGGGGGGGGCCTCAAAAGCTCAGTATGCACTTCCTCAGCTAGGGGAAGCATGTAACCCACACACCTAACTTGTGTGTATGTAACCCAGGTTCAAATCTCCCCAGTGGCAGTTATGTTTGCTAGACTGAGGGGCTGTGTCTAGACTGGCCAGTTTTTCCGGAAAAACTTGCCAGCTGTCTACACTGGCCACTTGAATTTCCGCAAGAACACTGACAATCTCATGTATGATCACAAATACTATGCTGCTCCCGTTCAGGCAAAAGCCCTCTTGCGCAAATGCTTTTGCTCAAGAGGGCCAGTGTAGACAGCCCAGAATTGTTTTGCGCAAAAAAGCCCCGATCGCCATTTTAGCTATCGGGGCTTTCTTGCGCAAAAGCGCGTCTAGATTGGCCAGGGACGCTTTTCCGCAAAAAGTGCTTTTGCGGAAAAGCGTCCGTGCCAATCTAGACGCTCTGTTCCGAAAATGCTTTTAACAGAAAACTTTTCCGCTAAAAGCATTTCCGGAAAATCATGCCAATCTAGACGCAGCCAGGATGTACAGGATCACCCAGAGAGGTCTCCTGAGCTTGGGCTGCCCTGCTAGCTGCCCCACGCCAGGGCTCCCAGGGTCAGCCTTGTTGGGCTGGGATTTCCCCAAGCCCCTGCAGGGGTTCTGGACTGGGGATCCTAGCTGCCACTGGCCACACTCCCACTAGGGATCCACCCCAGCTGCCACCTGGGTTCCCTGCCACGACTAGGGATTCCTCTCAGCTGCCACTGTGACTCCCCAGCCTGGGGTTCCCCAGGGCCAGACTCCCAGCTGGTCTGTGCTCCTGCTCTCTCGTCCAGCAACATCTGTGATTCTTCCTTATGACCACAGATGTTGCCAGGCAGTGTAAGAGAGCTTAAGCTTATCAGGAAGTTGAGCTGACTATGCACATTCCTCCCTGCTGACTCTACCTCTACATGAGAAGCAGCAACAAGGGGGAGGGGAGAAGTTTGTGCTGGGGGGGAACCATCTTAAAAGCCATATCAGAGGCAGCAGCAAAGGGGGAAGGGGCAGGGAGGCTGCTCCAGCAGCAGCTGCAGACTGCGGGGGTCCCAACTTCCTGCTGGGACCCCCCATGGACCGGGGCTGCTACTGGCTGGGTAGGCAGTCCCACTCAGTCCTGGCTAGTGCCTCACTGTGGCTCTGCAATTTAAAAGGCAGTAGAAGCCAGGCAACCTGCCCCTTGCCTCCTACTGCATTTTGAACTGCAGCCAGGTTTGGTCCCCAACCCGGCGCAAACAAGGCCAGAGCTGGGCTGCCTTCCCTCCTGGCTCCTAAATTTAGTGGGAGCCAGGTGGGCAGGCAGCCTGACTCAGTCCCTGCTCATGCCGGGTCAGGGAACAAACCCCGCCATGGCTCTGCAATTTAAAATGCAGTAGAAGCTGGGAGGCAGGCTGCCCGGCTCCTACTGCCTTTTAAATTGCAGAGCTGCAGTGGGGTTTGGTTGGGGCTGCCTTCTCCTATCAAACAATTGAGTAGTCAATAAAAATTCTATGGACTACTTGATTACTAAAATAACCTAAATTTAACATCCCTATGGTGGGCCAGAGTGTCCCAGACTTGGTAGATTCAACCTGTACCACAATTAAAACCTTATTGCTAGAAAGATGTCCATGAGGGGCCACAGCTGGCACGCTGAACAGCATCAAAGACAAAACAGCTCATGTGGGGACAAAACATTAAAATGAGGGAGATCGGGAAAAATATCCTCCCTATCCGGGGGAGGTCTAGGTTGGATATTAGGAAAAATATCCTACTTTACGAGGAAAGTGGTGAAGCACTGGAATGAGTTACCTATGGAGGTGGTGGAATCACCATCCCTAGAGGTTTTTAAGTCCCGGCTTGCAAAGCCCTGACTGGGATGATTTAAAAGCTTCAGCGGGGTAGCCAAGTTAGTCTGCAATAGGAAAAACTTAAAAAACAACAAATAGTCTAGTAGCACCTTAAAGACTAACAAAACATATAGAAGGTATCATGAGCTTTTGGGGGCACAACCCACTTCTTCAGATGACCAGAGTATTAGAAGTCCAGATCCAAGAATAAATAAGGGAAGGGGTGGGGGAGGATTTCATTAGGATGATTTAGTTAGGATTAATCCTGCTTTGGGCAAGGGGTTGGACTCCATGACCTCCTGAGGTCTCTTCCAGTCCTATGATTCTATGTAATCTACTATTTTTTTGAGGTGTGGGACTGGAATTTATATAACTACATAGCCAACCAAACCAGGAAGCTTGTGAGCCTGCTGGCAACCTTCCCCACCAAGGATGACCCATTGAGACATCAGCAGGTAGACAGTGAAGACATCTCTCAGGATGTTCAGAACTTGGGACCCTGATGCCAGCCAGGTGGAGGATGAGCCTGAATCATGCACTGTAGCAACCAATCCTAATTCCCAGGCAACCACCTATGGAAGGAACCTCAGTAAATTTAAAACAATTTACTATTTAAGTTTTATTGCATTATTATTACTCTATACTGCCATGCTAACTTCTGTCCTATGAGTTAAAGGCATTTCTGAGGTTCCTGTCTCTTGCATTCCCAACTTGGTCCATGCTGTCTATTTACCTCCTGCCCCATACATCTTCCCAAAATGGCACTTGCTCCAGTTGCTCCCTAAAGTTCCTATTCCTGACCTTTTCAGGACCATACTATGGAAAGCACATGCACATTTACCTATTTTCCTACCCTGCCCTCAGCTGCTCTGCCTCCCCATCCCCGAACTCTGTTCTCCACCTCAAAATGTCTGCTAGCAGAAGGGCAAAGCCACTGTCTCTGCTCCACCTCATCCACTCTACAACAGATTGGAACAAGGAAAACACATTTTTATGTGAAGTGCAAAAGTCTGATAGGAAAAGTAGTTTGGTTAGTGTTCACAATTTACATGAGGTAGAAATCAACACTGCAGTCTCATAAAAAGCTACAAAGAATACAAATTCCCCAATGACACACATTCTAACAGTGAATGCTTAAGGCAATCATTGCAGAAGCCTATCCATTTTTCTCTGCACTTTCAACATGTCTGCAGGGGAGAAAACAAAATCTAAACCTGAGAAATTGCTCATATTTTTATTTGGGGATTATGAGGAAGAGCTGAATAGCCATTCTCCACTGGTACCACTCACTAGTCCCTTGAAGGGATGTAATAGTGTAGTTGATTAACCGATATGCAAATAGGTTAATGCTATGGACTACACACATTTTTCATCTCCTTGCCAGTAAATTTTTTTAGCAGGCTGGCCAGCAGCCTGGTTCAGTCTTGGCTCGCGCTGGGTCGGGGACCTACCCCCACTGCGGCTTTGCATTTAAAGTGTATTAGAAGCCAGGAAGGCTGGCAGCCCGGCTCAATTCCGGTATCAGAGGCTGCAGTGTGGGGTGACAGGAAGCTAGTCTGGCACCCTGGGCTGCTGCCTCTGATACAGAGGCAGCAGCGCGAGCGGCAGGGGACTCCTCCTCGGGTCCACCAGCGGGGACTACAGACTAATCAAGTAACCGATAAGAATTCGTGAGGTCACTCAACTATTCAATTAACCGATATTTAACATCCCTAGTTCCATTCCTGCATTGAGAACAACACTGACTGCCCCTATAGAGTTTGGGAATCCATTGTGCACAGATCCTTTAATAACTGTTCCTGAACATTACCATGCTTTATAACTGTGACTGCGAATGTGTCACAGAAGTCACTGATTCCAAAACTGTCAGGACCTCCATGACTTCCACAGGCAGTGGGCAACCCTGAGCACCTGGGACTGCCTCTGAGGAAAGCTGCACTGGCATCCCCAAGCAGCTTGCCCCAGGGAACGCCACAACAGCAGCCATTCTGGTAAGGGATTCACCTGAGAAGTGAGAGAATCAGGACCCTGTCCCTTTCTGCCAGTGACTCTACTTATTTATTCAGAGTGCAACAGTTTCAACAGGACAGAAGGAGGGAACCTCCTCATCAGAGCATCCTATAGCCCAATAGTTAGAGAACTCACTTGAGAGTTGTGGATCCCTGTTCAAATCCCTTCTTCCCTTCAGGTGGAAGCAAGACTTGAAAGAGGGTGGGGAAGTGACTGTGTGTGGGTGTCCTACATCTCAAGTAGCCTAACTACTGTGCTAAAAATTATGACAGGTCGTCCTCCTTCCCACTAGATTCTTGTGTAGCATAGGTGCCTAATGCCAAAAGATTGTCTTCATCTAAGTAACTAAAGCACAGATGCTTCTTCCAGCTAATACTTAGGTGCTTGTATCTGAAAGAAGATGGGGATTAGAACCCAGCACTGTCATTGGCATCTCCCTCTGGCTAGCATAGATGGCTCCCTGCCCTCCGTATTCACTGTGTAGGAGTTTAAGTGCCTAACTCAGGCTTGTGAATCTTAGTGATTTTCTAAGCACCTAAAAGTCAGGCATAGGAATGCCCAAAAATCACATCTAATTCAGTTTGTGCATTCAGGCCTACGGTGACACAAGCAGTCTGAAGGACAGTAAGGAATTGAACCTGAGTCTCTTAAATCTGAGGCAAATGTCCTACCCACTGGAAAATACTTCTTCTCACACTACATACTTTGAATATCAAAAGTACTACATAATGCAAAGTACACTGAAGAATCATAACTTGTGTGTCTCAAATTTGGTATAAAAATTAGTGGAGATTTGAGTCACTGTGCCTCAGTTCTTGTTCAATAAAATCAACACCTTACCTTAAAAAGTTGTTTTGAAGATAATGTTTTGTGATGTACTCAGATACTATAATGGTGAGTGCCATGGAAACCCAATGAGAAAAAGAATGATTTGTCCTCAGAGAAGGTTTTAAACAGTAAATAAGGCCTTGGGCCACACATTCATTGATGAGGATAAAACAAAGTAGTGACTTACTGTCCATTTACTGAATGGGGCAACAGTCCTGGGAAAATGGGATGTGATCACATAATAAGACTATATCAAAATTCATAAGCATAAAGGGCTGAATTAATGGTGCACATGCAACCACACTTCTGGCATTTCCTAACTTTTGAATTCTTAATTATGCAACCTTAATATTTGTTTCTATAGTTTTTTTTCCTGTGTAAAGTATAAATGTATTTAAAGGCCTACATTTTGAAAGTTGCCTACCAGAAGGTTTGTGCCTAAACACATATTAGCAAAAAAATACAATATGAAACTCCTGAACAAAACAAGGCTATAAAACTCTGTATTTGGAAAGTAAACACTCATTCCTGAGAGAAGATCCGGAGGTGCTCAGGACCTCCACTCAGAACTTCACAAGATTAGACCTTAAATGATCCAGCACTTCTATCCACTCTCTGCTCTATCTGGGTTCATTTGAAATAGGGTTATTATGAGAATGGGGATCACACATCATTTCATACTACAGTACTTTGAATTATTTAATCAATGTGCTTTCTTCTGCAAGCCATTCTAGCCAGACTTGTAAAGGCTTAAATCAAAAGATTGCCTTGTTACACTAGCAGTCCTTAGAGGAACAAAGCACCTTGCTATATTCTATTTGAAATGTTTGAAGGTTTAGAAAAAATTATATATACCAGTAAGAGCTTCTGCACTAATGATTGTTTCTGGTCTGATATATTATACCAATATCAGTCTCTGAAGTTTCGTTACAGCGTCATGTTGATCATGCCACTGTTAGTAAATTTTTGAATATCTCACTTCCCTCTAAGAGGTACACTAAGTGAAGATGCTGCTACAGCCGACACCATAGCACTGTCAGTTAAACTGTCATAGAGCAAAACACAAAACAGCCTTGGTAGCCAGGCAGAAAAATTCCAGAATTTCTTTTCAGCGCTGCTGCTGTCTCTTGTCATCAGTACTAATATTGTACAGCTATTCAGCTGTATCAGCTATTCAGTGGCTATCTGAAAAATCTATATGAAACAAATATATTATAACTAAGAAGTCCCCAAACTATTTTAGTTATTGTATTTTCAGAGTATCTGTACAATCGCTACACTGTTGTCAACAGGAAAGCAATGATTCTGAATTTTCTAGTCAGACACTTAGCAGTATCTATAGAATAATGTTAGCATAATATTCATTTATTAGTTTAAGAAAAGCCTCTTGTGTAAGAATTATTTAAAATCATGTCAGACCATTTTAAAATGTTTTACATTTAAATTGGCACACTGATTTAGTAGTTCAAGTAACTGTTTTCCATTGGGTAAGTACAGACAGTATTTATAACCTGTTTAAGAAGTACAGGACACACTATTTACCTCAGGACTTCTTCGGATAAATCTCTGATGCTGTTTGACATCTTTGCTGACTTCCTGATATTTGAAGATGAAGTATTCAAACCTATTAACAGCCATGGAATAAGTAGTATTATTTTATTTTTTGAAATATTCCATAGTTACTCCTTAGTTTTATTTGCTGGTTTCCAGTCTAGGTTCCACCCTTAGAAGCAAATTCTCAATATGGTAACATTTGACTCAGACTCATCAGACAATAACCACCTGATTTTCATCTGGTACAAATCAACACAACTACATTAAAGTCAATAAAAGGATACTGATTTGCATCAGCTGAAAATGCAGTCAGTTACAAAGGGTTTGCTTTTGAGGGCATTAATAAGGGTTTGGTTTTAATGGGCTTTGAATCTCAGTTTTATTATTCACATGCATGCCAATCTCTTATTGTCTTTACAGGATTATGCCTAAGAGAGGAATGCACTATCAGATCTAAACTGCTGATATGGATTTTTTCTGAATTAACTATTCACCTAGCAATGTGAAGTTGATTTACCAATGTATTGCCCTTCAATGGAAATGGAAATTACTCTTAGACCCCTTTGAGTATAAAGAGAACAGATTTCTATAGATTTGAGTGTTGTTTATTAAGAATCCTACTGGATATGTCTTACTTTCTGTAGTGATGAGAAATATAGAATTATTAGAAAAACAAAAACATGGTCATTGTCATTTTTAACCATGACTGAATGATCTTTACCTAATACCTAAAAATAAAACATTGGCCTCTCCAAGGATATCAATGAGTTTAGTCTGGATTCTGTGCAAAAAAAGTTAAGAGACCCCCAATTGAAAGGATATGAACCATTAGGGTCTGATTCACCACTGAAAGCGGTGTAGTCACATTAACCCATGTGTATGCTGATCTGGTAGCATTTTACAACCACTGTGCACATGTGCAAAGGATTACACAAAGCGCAACACTATGAACAATAAGCCCTATGGTATACAAAAATACCTTATCTAATCAGGATATTAGATTACCTTATCTAATCACGATTAGTTAACACCTCTATAAATCCAAAGAAATTTATGAAATTCACCTGGGAATTGACAAGAAACAGAGGATTCCAAATTTACTCTTGTAAACATAGTGTCATATAATATTAGATGAAACTTGAACAGATAACAATTTCTCGAAATCCCATTGTTCTTCAACGCACTTGTGCAAATAGCTTTTTCAGGATGCTAAATATAGATGATGCATTCATGCCTGGTATAATGAAAGATGAGACCTTTTACTTCAAAGACTCTCAGAGGTATAAATAGGAAGAGAGAAAGAGAAGAGTGGGGGCTGGAGAAGATTACAGAGTGGATGAGCATGTGTAAGTCTTGACACTCAGAGATAAATTACTGTCTGCCTGCAAAGCTGCTAAAAGGCAGCAACTTTGACAGCATGAGGAAGACTCTGTCTGGATACTTTTATTTTGTGCATTTATACTGAAACAAATATGTTTTACTTTCTTTAGGTAAGCTGATTGTTCAGGCTTATGTCAGATACAACTTTAAGCTTTTTCCTTTAGGTTTGATACAATTTTCTCACAAATTTGTATATTTTACGACAAAGGTCTTCAGCTATTTTGGGGCAATTCCTGCAAAAGCTTTTTTCTGAAGAGACATAAATCAAAATTTTCACCTCTGAAAAGATGTAGCAAAAACAGTCTGCTCCCTACAGCATTTGGAGACTCTGTCAAAGACTCAACTAGAGGGTCTGATCTCATACAGTTGGGTGACACCAGAACTCTGATCAGAACAGTACATAAAAAAAAGCAGTTTTGCTGCTCCACGGCATTTTTGATTAACTGTTTGGCATGTGGTATTAGCCCTGTTGAACATAAGGAATTTTCTAAACTACTGGAATAATAGTCAATATCTAAGTTTCTTTTTTCCTAAGTTATTTAAAAATGTATGCAATATTACCAGTGAGCATGATATTTACAACACAGCTGGGCAAATTGTTTCAGCTGAAACATTCTGTGGACACAAATATGCAGTTTTGAGTCAACTAAAATATTTTGCAAATTTATGTCACTTTTGACTAATTGTTTCATTCAAAAATTCAAATGTCCAAATAATTTACTTTGATATTTTCAGAATAAACTGTTTTGATATTTCAGGCTAGAATTACAAGAAGGTTCAAAAAATTAAGAAGACTGACATAGCAATCTTCTAAGACCAATAACCAGCACACTTACCTATGATGTGGGAGATCCAGGTTTGTCTCCTTGCTCTAGAGCATGGACTTAACTCAAATCCTCCCAGTACGCGTCCCAGTCACCAGGGAATTGGCTGCATTTGGGAGAGAACGTCTTCTGTTGAAGTTGGTATACTTTGTATAATCGTTATTTGTTGGGCCAGAAAATGAGGGAACAATTCTATTGCCTGATGATTAGAGCACACACCTGAGAGAGGGGACATCTGGGTCCCAGTCCCTGCTCCAATAAATATTTAATTATTTATACAAAGTGGAATAACTGCAACAGGAGAGACAGAATGTAACTTCCCCTCAGTCATATTACCCCCATAAAGCCTGATGGCTAGCGTGCATATTTTAGAAGTAGGAGATAAGGATTCAAGTCTCTGTTTCTATGCAGAGATTTAAATTTAGGTCTTCCTCATCCTACTGCACTCATGGTGGGGCACATGCACTTCCTTGCTTTGTGAAAGATCCCTAAAAGTTGGAAGTTAGCATCTAAGAGCAGGTCTACACTTAAAACGCTGCATCTGTGCAGCCATTGCGCTTTAATGAAGACAATCTAAACTGATGGGAGAGAACTCAACACTGGCTTCTGTTAATCTACCTCTCTGAGAAGTGGTAGCTATATTGGTGAGAGAAGCTCTCCCACAAACACAGCATTGTATATGCTGGTGCTTAGGTCAGTATGGCTATGTCACTCAGGAATGGGAATTATTCACACCTATGAGAAATGAAATTATACTAAGGTAATTCTGTAGTTTAGAGCAAGGCATTGTCTTCCTTGTGAAATTGCCCCTTTTCCCAAACTTGCTTTGCTTTTATTTACAAGGGTTCAAAAAGATCAAAAACTCAACAAAATGTTTCTTTTGTGGTTGAACAAAACGTTTAATTCAACATGGAGTGAATTTTTTCCAGTCTTTTTGGAACTGCCAGGAAACCCCTACTGCCCTCCCAATCAGTTATTCTCACAGCTCCAATTTACAAGTAAAGTCCTTCTAGAGAAGGATATAGGGCTGGATCCTGAGGCCTACTATGGCCTCTTTCTATGGCTAATGAGGTGCAAAGGAGCCAATTAGCTGGCTTGAAATAGCCAGCTGGAAGTTCCCTCCTAATAGCAAACCAAGGAATTATGTTAGAGATGGGACCAAGGCAGGGGAGGGTGTGGCTAAAACTTCTGCACTCTGGCAACCCCTATGAAGCAGACAGTCCCTTCCTGACACCAGGATCTGGGAGCTACAACCAGCTCCTTTGTATCAGCTATGCTAAGTGCCACAAAGGACAGCTATGCTAAGTGCCACAAACCACTCTTGCTAGCGGGTCCACATGATAGACGTGAAGCTAAGTCAGTGTACATTTATGACTTACCTGGATAATCCTTTCTCCTTCTCTGTGGATTTTTAAATCCTTTTATTAACCTCAGTGTTCACTGTTTTCTCACTCTTGCTATCTTTATAGTACATATTTAAAATGGCATTAAATAAATGATTTTAGTGATAATTTGACACTAATGATGTGACATAGCAACTTTTAAGCTCATTTTTAAAGCTCAAAAAGTACTGCTGCTGCTACAGTGTGGTGTGAATGAGTGTTACATTGCTGATGGATGTGGTTGTTTCTAAACAACTCACATTTAATATATAAACCAATCCATTTTGTGATGCAAAATGGTTGTGATGGTGCTGATTTTCAAGTATTTGTCAGGAGGCTGAATTACATTATTACTTCAGTTTCCACAAAAGATGAACATTTTAGCTTCACTGTCATGAGACACACTGTGGCAGAGGAGAGTGAGCACAGCACCCACCTGGAGCTGTATTTCTTACTCTTACTCCTAAAGGTCCTGATCCAGCAGAGCAATTGAGCACCGAGTGCTCCCAGTGGAATCTGTGGGATGAGACCAGTGTTGCCAGCCATGAGACTGCACAGCGTTCCATTAAGTCCTGCACAGGGACTCAGGGGTGCAGTGGAGAGAGATACCTCTCCATAATCCCCAAAGGTGCCATACGCAGGAGGGAGGTGCCTCTTCCCGCCAGCCCCAGCACAGAGCAGTCACAGCTAGAGGAGATAGCCCCTTTCCCAGCAAACTGCCAGAGCAGCTATGTGTTGGGGCCGACAGGGAAGCAGCCAGCTCAGTCGGTTTGGTTCCTTGGTGGGGAGACCACGGGGATCCACACGCACCTTTTGCCCTGTGGCAGAGAGCAGCATCTGCAGCACCTCATCCCCCCCCCCCATGCCTCAAGGAGCTGGACCCACTGGCCACTTCTGGGGTGTAGTGTGGTGCCCCAGGACAGGCAGGGCTTAGTGCCACTGACTAGGAGCCCCCCAGATAAACCCGAGCCCCTATCCTCTGCCCCACCCTCAACCTCTATAACCCCTACACCCCAATTCCTGCACCCCAAACCCTTTATTCCTGGCTCTACTATAAAGCCCACACCACCAGTCCAGAGCCTTTCCCCCTCCTGCACTCCAACCTCCAGCACAGAGCCTATAGCCCTCCTGCACACGAACCCCCGGGCTCCGAAACCTGGAGCCCTCTCTTGCATCCCAAACACCTCATCCCTAGGCCCACCCCAGAGCCTCCTTCCCTCCTCCCATGCCTCAACCCACAGCCCCCTTCTGTGTTCCAAGTCCCTTAGCCTCAGACTGGAGCCCCCTTCTGCAGCCCAAATCCCTCATCCCTAGCTCTACCCCAGAGCTCATACCTCCAGCCAGAGCCCTTGCACCCCAACCTTCGATTCCAGCCCAGAGAGCCTCATCCCCACCCCAAACCTCACCCCCAGCCAGAGCTCTTCCATCCCTGCACCTCAACTCTCTGTTTCAGGCTTGAACCTCCTCCCACACTCAGAGCCCCTTTTCCCTACTCCCACCACATTAATTTCTACCAATGCGAACTTCACTTCCACACTGGTGCGCATAAAGTTAATTGGGCTCAGGGGTGGGAAAAATTAGAGGGAACACTACTCTAGAGGTAAGAAGAAGGAATGAAGACATGATGGAAAAGATGCAGCTACCTCTTTCATATTCCTTTTGCCATGTGGCTTATAGTTCTTTTGTCCCAAACACAAGCTGCCCAGTACATGTCCTGAAAGCCTTAGAATTCTGTCCACCTGGCTGAATCACAAAGTGTGTCCCTTGGCTCCTCTCAATGAATCAATTGTAGCTGATGGCTCTTGATGGGATGTGAAGCAGCCTACGCAATGCTGATGCCAAAATGTCTGTGGGTGTCACCCAGCAGCATAGCACAAGTTGTATAATACACATATGCATATATATGTATAATCCAAAAGGTGATATAATCATATAAACGAGATCATACTTGGCAGAGTATAGCATTTCTGCAGATATCTTATCTGGCATAACTCATTGCCATTCTATATTCAGAGTATCCTAACACATTCCCAAATTCCATACAGTGTCATAGCCAGGTGTGTGGAATTTTAACAGAATCTGACTCCTGCTTGGTCAGAGTTTCTCCGCTGATAAGCCAGCATACTGAGCTGCACATATGTACCTCTTGAGAGGCCTGGCTTAACATAGCACTGAGACACACCCACCGGGAAATGCTCAGGCTACTCATAGGCTCAGTATCATTTCGGGACTTTTGCTGCACACAGATCTGAATTCTGTTTCTTGGTTGGTGACAAACATTTGAACCTGACATAACCGCATGGCAAGGGCATCCTAGAGCCCCATATAGGAGCGAGCACCCCCTGGCACTCACATGCACTCAGCTGTGTAGATCTGAATACTCAAGTTTTTAAAAAATGTTGATAAATTCATGGTCCCAGTTACTCACACATGGATTTCGAATTACAGTGGCCAGCTTTTATTTGACCCTGTTCTATTCTGTAATAGGCTTTTTGCTGAATTGAACAGCTCACTGGGCACCAGAATGGCAAAGGAGTAACTCCAAGAGGTACTGCTATGTTCTGACAGTTCCACAGCTGTAGGCCTGACACACAGTAGTAATGATTTAGGCTTCATTTTATAGCTTTGTTTTATGTAGTTATATAGATTTTGTTTTATAAGCTTTGTTTTATAGCAGCTGCCAAGTATTAAAATATACTTTGCATTAGATATTCTAAGTTAAGAAATTGTTTAAAATTATTTTTTTAAAATTTGTTTAGTCTGTAAGAAATCCTGCCTCTTCCTTTGTAAGAGAATTTTTTTTTCTCTGAGATTAACTGGCCTTTTTGTAAGTGACGATTGTGTGAATATGGGGAGACAGGAGAAGACTCCAGCCCCAGGTGGTCAGAGTGGTTATCAAGGAAGTGTAATCTAAGGCATGTGTCAAATTCAGGATGAGAAAGGGGCAGAATTGATGCCTCTAAAGCAAAGGCTAGTTCTAGACTGCAGCGCTTTTCTGGGATACCAGAGGTATCCCAGAAAAGCAACACCGCAACGCGTCCGCTTTTCTGGAAGAAATTTCGAAAAAGCGGACACACTCTTTTGCCATCCCAGTAAATCTCATTTTACAAAGAAAAAGGGATGTTGAAAGAGAACTTTTTTCTGAAATTTGGCGCTGTGTAGATGCGCCAAATTTTGGAAAAACCTCTTTCGACCGTAATGTGGAAAAAGATACACAATTTGTGTACTGCAAATTGCATTTATTTTTCTGATTTATCTTTGCAGTATAAACCTAGCCAAAGGCATATGCCTGTGAATGAGATCTGTGAACAAGATAAACCAGCTGCAGCCACTCCCGGGATCTGATGGAAAGCAACCTTCAAGTAAATACCATTCAACAATTAGATGTCTCCAGCATGACACTGTAAAACCTATAGACTAAAGTTGGGGATTTACAATCATAGAAGTGGGGTGTGTAGCCATGAAGCTTTGAGTTAATCCTGTGAAGACAATTTAGGAGCATTGGACTGTGCCAACAGAACCTGACTCCTTCCTTGTGCCCAGCCTAATTGGCCGCTAGGCTGGCATGAGCACCAAGAAGACTGGTAACTATAACACCACTATAGGACTTGTATGTGTGCGTGCATGGATCTATATGCCAATTTCTATACTGTATTTGCAACACACATGGCAATAGCCTTTTCCTCCTAAAAAAGATTCTGCACACTGCTTATAAGCATAACACAGCCAGGTGCCATTGTGCTGCACACAATGGCCTTGGAAACCTTCACAGTTGTGGTTGGCTCTGAATTTACCTGTACCAAAGCACAGGGCTCTGATGCCTCAGGTAATGGAGAATCTTTATTAGCAGTATAGGGTCCATGGCAGTCAGGGGAACTACAAAAATGCAGGGTGCACTAGCCAATTCATTATACACTTGCCTAAGCAGACAAAGCTCACCCTCAGAACCAGTTGTTCAGATCTCACTTCTGACACGAGCATAAGAAATCTCTGTATGCCAAGTGCCCCCAGCCTGTAACTTTCACCATCATTGCTTGGTCTTGTCTGAGATTGGATCTTGGGTCCTGTCATTTTCAAATCCAGAATTCTCCCCCCAAGAGCAACAGGTCCCTCAGTATCTGGGCATCCGCTCCTAATATGGGACATTATCCTGTATGGGGATATAAATGGACTCCACCCACTCTCAAAACACAGGCTTCTCCCCACAAGTGACTGAGTTGAATGAGGCCACGAATGGTTTAATGGCAGCACACAACTGAACAGTTCTGAACCCACATGGGGAATGGGAATGTGTCTCTATATTTTCTCCTGATTGTTCTATACTTACATATAAAATTAAATATGGCTTTAATTGGTGTTTGTGTGTCTGTATATTTCTCTCTCTCTCTCTCTCTCTCTCTCTCTCTAGGAATTAGAAATTACAGTGCTCCTGTCAAGTATCTAAGTTACCATCTGAAAAAAAAAACCAAGAGTTTTCAGGTGCCTTAGTATTTTCTGGAATCAAGGTTAAAGTTGCTCCCTAAAAGCCTAAATGTCATCCCTAACTAGAGACCATCTTGCCCTACTCGTGCACAGTGTTCTGCCAAGAGGAATGAGGCTCCCAGTACTCTCACCCCCTCAAAACCCCCAAGCAAGACAAACCAGGATGTTGCCTGCATGTGCACATCAGGTTGCTTTTAGCGTTAGTAAGTAGAGAAGAAAACATTGATTAAACAGATACAGTTATCATCATCTTGGCAAGTCCCAAAGGAATGTAGATTCCCTTCAGATCAAGCCAGGATCAACATCTGGCTAGGTCCTTAAGATGGTCTGGCTGGATATTCAGTTCATGTTCACACACAGATGCCCTTTTAAAAATTAATTCTCTCCATCATGCTGAATGATAATTATAAGAAACAGCTAAAAATACAGGGCGAACAATACATGAACATGAATCATAAAACACAAGTATTCACTGTGGGCTTAATTGTGTCTGTACAGCACAGTCCTTTGTGTGGGGAAGTGCAGAATGTACCCTCGCAAGGAGAAGCCCTGGGGCATGTTCTGCTTTAGAGAAGCAGAATGCCACCGAGAGCTCCCAGGCACTCTGTTGCCACAACTTTTCATAGCGTGCCACTTATTTCCTAAATGGTACCCAGCCAGTAGTGCAACCTGGTGCATGGGGAGGCTGAGCTACAGCTGCTCCCATGGGAGAAGGCTAATGAAGAGCAGATGAGCTATAGCTTTTATGTCAGGGGCATGGAGATTTCTTGCACACATCTTCTCAACTCCTGGCACTGCACACCTGAATGAGGGCTAATTGCAAACTGTCCCTGTCTGACAAAACTGAATTGCAGACAATTAAATTAGATTGTGACTTTCTAAAACACCAAATTAAATCTGTTTGAAATGAACATAATGCTGAAATGACTTACAAAAGCTCAAACACTAGGAGATCTTTGTTGGCTGAATCAAAGTACATGAGAAGTCAAGGTCATGCTTCAGCTGTAGCATACCAATTGCACTCAGTGTACTATAAGGAAAAGATCAAGTCAAATCAGGGAGCATGTGTCTAACAAACAACAAAATCCACCAGCAAAATATTACAGAATGCTTTGAAAATTACTGAATAATATTCCAATATACTGAAACATAACTACAACTACACTCATTAATTTGAGATGTATTTTGTTATTCAATATATTTGTTGTCTCTCTGCCTTATAGTGTTGAACTGGACATACACTGAGAATGACTGGGGGTATGAAATTCACTTTGTCTACAGTATATTACCATGATCAATCAGGCTGTCAAAATGAGCCTAAATTCCAGAATTAATTGAGCCAAAATTCTGTCCTTATTGTCAGTCACACTAAGACATTAACTAATTTAATCCAACAGACTTGAGATGTACACTGATTTAAGTGAGCACAGAATTTGGCCCTTTCCATAGCACCACACAAAGAACTGTAGGAAGTCTACACTGGTTTTTTGCTGTACCATTGTATCCAGCCAGTCTATTCCAAAGATGATGATAAGGCAAGCAGGAAAAAAAAAAACCCTAAAATCTTTGTCTATTGCAAGCAGGCAACAACACAAAACATCAAGCTACCAGTGATTCCACCAGAACACCTATAATCTCCCTGCCAGCCACTGCCAGGCTACCAGCAACTGAACAGAATTCTGTCCTGAGCAATGAATGGGGCTTTTGGCCATAATAAGTGAAAACTATAACAGCTCCTAACACTGATCATCTTTTGAACATTAGAAGATGAAAGACGGGACTGAGAAATAAAGGTTCCTACATCTGAATCCTGACCCTTACCTTGCCTTCATGTATCACTTTAATCAAATCACTTATCCTATCTTCCCGAATATCCTCACCTATATAATAGGATGATCATTTTCATGTACATTGGAAGATTAATGTTTGGAAAATGCTAGTCAATAAACCCTAAATTCACTAAGAACAGTTGTGTCCTTGGAGCAGTAATGGCTAGAGAAGTGTAAAGTTCATTGCCGGGGCAGATTGCTCCAAAAATGAGGGGATCCAGGAAGTCTGGGAGTGGGAATGGATAGGCGCTGGTTCTATTATGAGAGCAAAGCCTGATGCCCCTTATGAAAAACACTTTGGAGGAACCATTCAAGGGAAACTTTGAGGCTATTTCCTCCCTCTGAGCATCCTTCTGTGGGTGTTGTCTGCAAGATGCAGCAATCACTGGCTGTAGTGTAGATGTACCCTGAGGGGTTGTTGTGGAGTGCTACTTGAGACCAAAGGGGTAGTCCATGAGGATGCTTTTTTAACCTGGCTACCACAAATATCAGATTGTTCTTGTCCCTATTCTGTACAGGAATAATCCGTACAGGGTGTCCCTTACCAACTTGTGGGGTCAGAATGCAGTCAGTACAGTCATTGCTCTTCAAAGAGGATTTTCTGTTTTAGAAGTTTCTGCCAGTTTCAGAGATATCCCCTAGACTTAAAAAGGGTCACATCACTGCAATCAGTAATCTCTCCCAAAATGGAGGATGCTTTTTAAGCATGAACATGGGAATAAAAATTGTGAGAGTGGGTCGGGAGAGGACAACAGACCTATAATTTTCATGTAGGGGGTGATGACGGTTTCTTTCTCCTCCACTTTCAGCCTTGTAGATGGGGAAGAGGACAAAAGATCTGTAGGACAGACGCTGTGCCCTGTGCTGTGTCCTTCAGTACTCAGGCACCTCTCTCTCCACTTCCACTTCAACTTCACAAAGCCACTCAACAACTGCTCAGCAGCACAGAGACCTCCAGCGCGACACACAGCTGGTTATCAAGGGAAGCAGCATAGAAAAGGCCACTTCTCAATCCAGCAGGCAGTTGTGAAAAGACTCCATATTCCAACACATTGGAAGGATTTAAAAAAAAAAAGATAACTGGGCTCTTCTCAAAAGAAAAGGAGAAAAGCTACTTTACTGAAGTGGAGGGAAGGGAAACTAGGAATGAGAGATGATGAGCGTGTGGGGAGGAGGGGAAGAAATAAATTACAGGGAGACTGGAGGAAAGTCTTGGAGAACAGTAGTATGCAGGGGGACTTGAAAAGAGAAGCCAGAGAGATTGAGCAGACAGTGAGAATTTTAAGAGGAAGCAGCAGAGGCCATGAGCCACTGTAGAGCCACCTTCAAGTTCTTCCATCCACCTTTTGGTTCAGAATTACTTCACCGCATGTGCTCACTATCTATAGACCCACATCAATGCTCCTTTATTTTTGTTTACATCAAAACAAAAAAATACTTAGGGTTCCCATGTTGTGTAATGCTCTGTGAAGAACTTTCCACATATTTTAATGCACAGTATTTTTACATTAAAATACTTTTATCCAATGGGATTTTTTAATGCCATATTCTCAAGGTGAGCATTGATTTGATTGTCAAAAGCAGTTTTAGCTTCCCAGAATGGGCATTCACCAGAAAAAATGGTTTGGAACCCATTTCTGCCAGTCAAATCATTGTTACTGCTAATTACTGTTAAGAGGTTTTATGATGAAATAATATTTATCAGTTTTGGAAAAAGTTACATTTTAACTAAAAATCACAGGTTTTCCTCTTTTGCTTAATAATGACCATTATCATTCTGAAAGCAGAAAAATTAATGAATTTTCTATAGCCTCTTAGTAACTGCCTTTGAAATATAAAACCCATTAATTTCTTTTATCTTCTATATCACATCTACTATGAAAAAGTGACCCAATCTATTTCTGAAACTACCAAACGAAAAATTACAGTAAATTTTAAGCAGAAATCTTCACTGATATCCAGGAAGAATTGGGATAAAATACCAATATGGTTTTACAAAAGGTAAACCATGCCAGACCAACCTGATCTCTTTCTTTGAGAAGATAGATTTTTTTTTCTTAAAGAGAAAGGAAATGCAGTAACATAATTTATCTTGATTTCAATAAGGCATTTGATATAGCTGCAGATGGGAAATTATTAAATTGGAGATGGAGTTTAATATAAGAATTGAAATGTGAATAAGGAACTATGGGGAGACTATAATGGGTTATACTGCAAGGTAAATTATCAGGATTGAGGGAGGTTACTAGTGTAGTTCCACAATAGTACATCTTGGGAATGATCTTATTTAACATTTCCATTCATGACCTTGGCACAAAAAGTGGAAGTGTGCTAATAAAATTTGTGGATGACACAAAGTTGGGAAGTATTGCCAATATTGAAGAGGATCAGAATATCATGCAAGAAGATCTTAATGACCTTTAAAGCTGGAGTAATAAAAATAGCATGACATTCAATAATGCAACATGCACTTATGGACTAACAACAAACATTTTTGCTATAATCTGTGGGTGTATCTGTTGGAAACAATAGAGGTGTAGGAAGATTTGGAAATACTGGCTGATCACAAGGATGATTATGAGCTACCAATGTAATACAAGTAGGAAAAAGGCTAATGCAATCTTTGGATGTATCAAGCAATGTATTTCCAGTAGTCATAGAGAAGTGTTATTGCCACCATACAAGGCATTGCTGAGACCTCATCTGGAATACTGTGAGCAATTCTGGTCTCCCATCCTTAAGAAAGATTAATTCAAACTGGAACAGGTGCAGAGAAAGGCTACTATGATGATCAGTGGAATGGAAAACCAACCTTACAAGAGGACACTCAAGGACCTTGACCTGTTTAGCCTAATGAAAATAAGGCAGAGGGAAGAAGACAGGATTGCTCTCTATAAATACATCAGAAGGGAGACGAGTTATTAAAGACAAGTGACAATGATGATGTAAGAACAAATCGATATAAACTGCCATCACAGGGTTAGGCTTGAAATTAGACAAAAGTTTCTTACCATCAGAGAAGTGAAGATTTGGAGTAGTTTCAAGACTGTATTTATGATGGGAATGGTATGAGATGGCCTACAATGGCACGTGGCCCATCTACCACTGCTAAAAGCAAAAATCTCCAGCAGCCAGAGCTGGGGCACTAGAGGAGGCGGGCTCTGAGTTATCATAAAGAATTTTTTCCCAGATATCTATCATGTTCTTGCCAACATGGTCAGAGTTCAACTGATCACCACATTTGGGGTTGGAAAGGAATATTTCCCTGGGTCAGCTTGGCAGGTTTTTCACCTTCCTCTGCAGCAAGAGGCCAACCACTTGCTGCTTTAAATTAGAGTAAATGGTGAATTCTCTGTAACTTGAAATCTTTCATCATGATGCGTGAACTTCAGTAACTCAGCCAGAGTTTATGGGCCAATTGCAGGAGGGGATGCATGAGATTCTGTGTCCAATGATGAGCAAGAGGTCAGACTAGATAATCACAATGGTCTCTTCTGGACTTAAAGTCTATGAAAATTATGCCTTAAAATTGATGGTCTGATCTAAAAAGGCCCATTCCTTTTTAAAAATTCAAAACAGAAGGCTATGCATTTAGTATTTTTCTGGAGATACTCCAACAAGGTATGGAGGAGCTCAGCACTGACAACATTTTATAAATATCCTGAAAAAAAAAAGCAACCATCCTACAACCTGAAATTAAATTAAGCAATCATCCTCAAGCTTTAAATCTTTAAATCTTCATATAATCTGAAGCCAAATTAATGATTTACATAAATTTCATCTTTGCAAAAAATAAGCTTAACCATAATTAAAAAGAAAAGACAAAAAATGTGTCTGCACTTGCAGCCAATACTCCATTTAGGAGCAGATTCTGCTATCTATTAAGTCTGTTTGAGGAGCAACATTCTACTTAGCATGAGTATGAGCAGAAGATGTGA
Organism: Pelochelys cantorii; assembly: GCA_032595735.1. Lineage (NCBI taxonomy): Eukaryota > Metazoa > Chordata > Testudines > Trionychidae > Pelochelys > Pelochelys cantorii. The sequence continues at coordinate 304,385,803 of CM064326.1, read as the reverse complement.
CAGAAAGGGAATTCTAGAGTAAGAAAGGAGAGTGGACAAAGTAGAGGAAACAGAGAGATGAATGTAAATAGGGGAATGAGTGAGAGAAGACGTTAAGGGGGAGGGTATAATGCATAATGGACAAGAAGAATAAGGCTGGGCAGCTCAGCAAGTTGCAATGTAGGAGAAAGTTGTGTGGAAGGAGGAAATCAATAGTCACTGGCATTACAATAAATTAGTAAAATAATGCAATCCAAGTTTAATATTTGGGTGAATTACAAAGTCAGAAGTCCATGACCTTTAGCCCTCCTGACTCTACTGTGCATGCAAAGGAGGAAAAAGCCACCCAGTTTAATGCCTGGGCGTAGTATATAGAAAAAGAGATTGGAAATAGTGATAGCTGATATAGGAAAGGAGATATGGAGGTCTTGGTATAATACTAAATAAAAAACAATATCTTGCTGCAAACAGAGGAGAAAGCAGATGCATTATAGACCGATTACTAGTAAAAGACACTAGAAATATTCCTTGGGTAATTACTTTGCTCCATACCTCATACCGCTTCTGGATTCCACATTTGAACAATCCTATCTGCTCTGTCTGACACTTGCTAGTTAGCCCAGGATATGATGAAGGGTAGGTAGAAAAGGTGTCAATTGAAGACGACATCATGACAGGAAAGAAAAATGGAAGGAGAGAGAGAACAAAAGAAACAACAGATACACAAACAAAAACAAATTAATCCAATCAGAAACAAGAGCTCCTAAGACTCATAGGCAATAGAAATGCCTGCTGGGAAATTAGATTAAAGCATCTAGAAATATCAAACACAATGTTTGAAATCCAGCCTCGCCATATCTGATCTCTCCCTCCCCACAGCTACACAATATCAAATTAAACTAAAAAAATTTAAAAAAATAAAACAATAGCAAAGTCACCAAGATGGGTTTATATCAGGGATGAGAAACCATTTTAGAGTCAGGGTCATTGACCCACAGAAAAATCAGTCAGAGGCGAGTGGGCATTAGGTTCCCCACCCCAGGTTTACATCATGCTATTTAAATTGTGTCACTTGCTTATTGTAATCCTTTATTTCCTATCTATTTTGATACAATTATAAACCTCATTTGTTCCATCATGTCAGTTACATACTGCCAGCTCTTTGGGGCTGGACCTTAGGGCCAGATCTTCATCGGGCATAAATTATCATAGCAACAATGTTGCTGATTTCCTACAGTTGCCAGGTGTGCAGTGTTTGGCTGAAACATCCAGTCAAAAAAAGGACTTGACATTGTTCAATCAGATCTACTCACCTTATACCAAAAGTCCAATTACTGTGGGTTTGCAGGGAAACACCAAGTCAACAATCCATGCCAGACACTGCTCAGCTGGGCTGCCTCCTATTCTAATCTTAAAGGCAGGCATGTAGGATCCATGTCAGACTGCAGCTCTGGAGCACAGGGAGACAGTGGGGGAGGGAACTAGGAAGGAGGTAGGAAGGTGGACAGAAGCGAATGACAAGTGGAAGGGGGAAGAAAAGCACAAGCAGGGCAGGGCCTCAGGGAAGAGGTGGAGCATGGGTTGGGAGAAAAGGCAGAGAAGGGGCATGTCTTAGGGGAAGAGGCGGGGCAGGGATGTGCTTTGAGAGGCAGAGGTAGGGTAGGGGGTTTGGTTGTCACCAGTTTAAAAACTGGCAACCGTGTGATTTTCACCAGCTGAGAATCAGTCTTTATTTGCTGTCTAGCACACATCTGAGCACTCAAAATAATCATCAACAATGGTTCTTACTTAACTACTTTAACTGCATATTTATGACTAATAGGACATTGACCCATTCAGAAACATTTCTGAAATGAATGTGACAGACTAATTAGTTGTCAAGAATTTTATGATCCTTTTTAATGAAAGATTCAGTACAAAAACATGCTATACTGGACTCTTGTATCAAATTACACAAATGCTTAGGAGTGTGTTTTACATAATTTCATAGAAGATTAGAAAAAAACCCACGCCTGTTGTCAAAATATTTCATGATGTTCCTAGGATTTTCTTTATAAAAAAACCTTTGGAGCCAATACCCAAAGAAAACTTTTGTAATTTTCAACAAATGTCTGGATTCAAAATCTGTTCCATCTCTTCCCCCTTTTTTTTTTACATCAGGGGTGGGAAACTTTTTTGGGTCAGAGGCTGCTGAGACAGAAAAATCAGTCGGGGAGTCGCACACAAGTGAGAAGCAAAGTGAGAAGCCACTGACTGAGGAGGAGAAAGACACTCCCCACATTCTCCTTGCACACCAGAGCCTAGGGAGGCCCAGGCTAGTAGATTTTGTGTGCTCCAGCCCTGAAGGTATATGGCAGAGGGGCTGGAGCACCAGAGCGGGCTCCCCATTCTGAGCCTTGGGGGCTGGATCCAGGCAAGCCGAGGGGTGAATCAGAACGTCAAGCATGAAGTTCCCCACCCCATTTTACAGTGTAACTGAAAATATCTGTAGTTGTGTTAGCCATGTCACAGAAGTAATCTTGGGGAAAAGTATTCTGTAATCATTCTACAAAACACTGTTATGATTTCCTGCTGGTCTCATAATAGCTTCCATCATAAAAATCCACAGAAATGTCTCCACAAGAATTTAAGGTCTTTTTAGAATGGTTTGTGGGATTATGTACATTATGCTCATGTGGCATAATATGTGTTACAGTTCAAAGAGAATAACCAGCCTCTCTTTTTCAACATACGATGGGGGAAAAATGAGTAAATTAATAGTGAGGCAAAGTTTATCTGTTCACTAACAGATTTTATGGAGCCATCATCTTGGTTATCTTCCTTTTAGGGTAATTTAGATGTAAAAACATGAATAAATGGAATGATAATTTACTTCAAAACTAAATCTAGGAAGTCTATTTATGAGACTCATCATCAGATTCAATATCACAGGGTAAGTATTCTACCGGGCTTATTTTGCAATGATTTTTAGGATATGCAATATGTGATGAAAATAAATCTTCTAATCCAATATCTCAGACTAAAATATGACCTTTTTATGGTCACATGTTTTAATGGATTTTTAGTTTTAATACTAATACAAATAAAGGTCATATAAGAATGAATGTTCCTAAAATGCTAAGATCCATAAAGTGCCTTACTTACTGTAACAGTCATATTTGAGGGATTTATGTGATTATCATTACATAAAAGTGACCTTCTCTTTAATGTACAGGTATTACCATTCCCAGTAAAGATGACCTCATTTTGAGATATCTTATCTTATTAAGCCTTAGTAATTTAAGAGACAGATTTAATTTGATTCTTACTGTAATTTTTGAGAAACTGTAAATCAGTAACTGTTACATTATTACAGAATAATGTCTACATTTAAAGCTTGCTTTATGTATCTTTAGGTGACCTCATCATACCATTTACCACAAAAGCTGCCTCAATATAGTTGCCTTTCCTGTAGAATTACACTTTGTAATACAGTTTTCAGTCTCCTCTGCCATACCAATCCAGCAAAACTATTTCAAGCAGCCTTAGTAGTAAATTAATCTTTGTTACTAATATTGGTTGGACCTCTATCGTCCAGACTTCTATAATTCAGCAACATCTATGGTCCAGCCTCTCCATGGGGGCTCCCAGGCAGGAGCACTCATAAGGAAAAGCTGAGGCCCACACTCACCAACTCCTCTTCTGCCCTTCCAGAGCTTTCTTAGTGCTGCAGATAGTTCATTTGAAGTGCTCATGCTCAGGGTGGGAGGAGAAGAGCAGGAATGGGGGTGGGGGAGGGTGCTTAGCGGAAGAGGTAGGGTGGCCCCATGGTCAGTGGCAGGGAACAGATATGCAGCCCAGTGGTCAGAGGTCTTGGCGCACTTCTGTGGGCCTGAACTCTTGCCCCCATCCTGGCTGTTTCCCTGAGCACCCCCTTCCCAGTTCCCACTTGGTCAATGCTGGCCCCTCTGCTGCTGCCAGAGAGGAATCCCACAGCCAGCGACAGCAGAGGGGCTGGCACTGACCACTCCTGGTCCAGCAGATTTCCTGGTTTGGGTTCAGTCAGGTCGTGAAGGTGCAGGACCAGGAAGGTACAACCAGTATAGCTATCCTCTGTAAGTACCCAGTGTCCAAGTCTCCATCACTGGATATAACAGAATAAATGTACAGATGTATGTTGGAGTTCACCATATTTTCATTTCAGAAGTAAAAAGCCAGCAGAAGTGTGTCCCTAACATATTAAGTCCAACTGTCTATCCAAGTGTTTATATTATGCCCAGCCCACTATTGGCTACACAGGAATTTGGTCTGAGCAGATATTAATAATCTGAACTACTATTAAACAGTACAACAAAAAGGTTTGAACAACAGAGGCAATAGTAAAACCATTCACCACTGCTCTTGGCTGTACTTTAGATGTTTGCTCTTTTTTTCTTTCTTCTAAGAGTATATTTTCCTTAATGTATTTTGGTATAGTGCAGGAATGCAAACATTCTCTAGTTGAATTTACTTTGGACAGTACCTTGGAGGGGACTAAGAACTGCATGGCTGTTTGGAATGTAACATCAATTCTCTTTAGGAAAGGAACATAAGGAACTAATTATTTTGGAGGTGCAAACTAATCAATTTAACATCAGAGCTATCTCACCTTATTCACGTGAATAACCCAACTGACAATGTCAAAATCATCAAAGTACAAGAAGATGCAGTGAAGACTGCAGTGAAGATGCAGTGAAGACTGCTATTGCTGGAGCCTATAATTTTAATGAAAGACTGGACTTGTAATATCTGTATCTCTGTAAGAAATCACCTATACTTTTTGAGAAAATGCTAGTGAATTTTCACTGATAAAATACATAAAAATATGGGTCTGATTTTCTTCAGTTTTACATCAGTACGTAGCCACTGACATCAATGAAATGACTTTCAGTTTACATCAGTGTAACAGAGACAAGAATCAGAAGATTGAGACCTGAATAAAGGAGGTTTTAATGAAGTTCATGTGTGCATTTGTCAAAAATTCATTTTGGTAGTCCCAAGAAGGGGCATATACTTACAACAATTGGATGATCCTGCATCAACCTGCAAAGTCAGGAGGTACTTTACTTAGTTCAGCAGGTGTATAAGGGCCAACAGGTATAGCTTGTCACCTTCACAATTCTCCATACAAGATGAAAAAAATCCTTGCCTGGTCACTAGGCACTCCAGGGATACATCTATATTACAGGGTTTTTTTGGAAAAACAGCCGTTTTTCCAAAAAAAACGTGAGTTATGTCCACACTGCAATCATGTTCTTTCAAAAGAAAATTGAAAGAACAGAGAGGTTTTTCTGACATTGGCAATCCTCATTCTACAAGGAAGAACCCTTTTTCCGAAAGGCGTGTGTGGATGGGGAAGAGGGAGTTCTTTCGAAAGAAGAGGAAAGAGGAAAAAAGCACAGGTGCCCTGGTGGCCACTCCATCCATAGTAATCACAGTTTAAATGCAGATCGCTTTTTCAATGCACTTTGGCAGTCTGGACGCTCTCTTTCAGAAGATGTTTTTCCAGAAGATCTCTTCCAGAAAAGCTTCTTCCAAAAGACACCTGCAGTCTAGACATAGCCCAAGTTTGCTTGTTCACTGGCACAGATCCAAATAAGGCACAGAGTAAGGGGAAGTACCTATAGACCACCCACCTTAATCCCAATATCCCAAAGGGCTCATTTCCGTAGACACAGTCATTTCTGTTCTATTGCATGAACCACTGAAGACATACACCTCAAGCAGCTGGCAGTGATAAGGCTGGAGAGGAGAGCTGCCAGTTGCTTAAGTGTGCATATTTCTCTCTTATGCCAATACATCTCACCTAATTTTGGCCAATAAAGAATAAGACATTAGGATTCGTATTTCTGTTCTATAAATATTAACATCTTACAAAAGATATTCTGCAAGATGGGGTATTGGAACAGGATGAAGAACTTTTGGATTTAATTACCAGATCACTTAAAACTTGTTGTGTGAGCTTGGCCAAGACACTTAAACTACTGTATGCCTCAGTCCCCAACTGTAAAAAGGAAGTAAAACATTTTATGTTGTGAATATAAAATCAAGGAATGCTTGTGAAGTGCTGAGATACTAGGTTGAAGACGACCAAATTAATTCCAAGATAGAACAGAATTACAGGTTGAACCTCTCTAGTCCAGCACTCTCTGATCCGGCACCATCCGCAGTCTGGCATGATTTTAGTTAACCGGATGTCCACTTATCATGGGTGTGCCAGGTTTCCTGCAGTCCCATAAATTTTGTTTACAGCCAGTGTAACAGTGGAAATGTAGCAGTGGAAATGTTGGTAATGCTGCTGCTAGACAGTATTGAACTCCCATGGTTCAACAAATTCTCTGGTTTGGTACCGGTCAGGTCCTGAGGGTGCTGAAGTAGAGGGGTTTTACCAGTACTATCTAATCTACATCAGTGAATCCTAATTATTGCAAAGTGTGCAATATATTACTTTCATATACTTTTCATGTTTATGAATCTTTCAGTTGTCACTGTTTTTATTAGCATTTATTGATACCAGCTCTTTAACCATAGTATCCAAAAGTAACTTCCTTTTTAAACAGATAGTTTCTTCAAACTTATATTTGCTATTAGGAGAACCAGCAAAGGTCAATTCTGACTACCTCTGCCCTTCATAAGCATATAGGAAATATATACAAACATTGTGAAACAATCTCTTTTTGAATTGTTTTCTTTTTACATTTGATAACTTTTAAATAAATATGGAAAATAATTCATGAGAGAAAAATAATTTACACTGTTTAAACTAAAGTTAAAGCCAGAATTATATTTCTGTATATTTTGCAAACATATTAAATAGAGAGACGGACAAAGGATATGATGCTAATTAGATTTTAAATGAAACCTATACTGTACTAGTAACTGCATTAATTTTTTTTCCTTTAAAAAGGGAAGATTTAGATTTTTGCCTCAAAGAATAATAGAATTTTGGACTCTCTTTCACATATTGTGAATTTCAAGTTTTAGTGAGACATAAAACAAATGTATATAAACTATCTTCTCACATGAATGAAAATAATATCTGCTTCATGAAGCCAGTTGCAAACTATTTAGAAAGTCATCAGCTCAGATTCGGGATACACTGAAACATGTCAAAAGTAGAAGTAATTAACTGTGGGACAGAATGGATCACATTCTGGCCCATAGCTAATAATTTCCACTTTTCAGAATAGTTCCATTGATTTTGATAAGGATAGTGTAAGGATTAGTCAGTGTTAGTAAATGTATCAGAAGCTGACCCTAACTAATTATTTCCAGTATAAACAAGCATTGAATACTGTGTTACTCGTTTACATATTTTTACTCACAACTGTTGAAGGCAGATCCCAGACTAGAAAGTACTTTCTAGCAATGCCATTGCTTATGCAAATAATTCATTTTAATCTATCAGTATAAAGAAAGTCTTCTCTAATACTATGGACCAAAATAGAATAGAAAAAACATCTTATCTATTTTTTTAAAAAAAATCTAGGCTTTTTTGTCATTGTTAGATGTCAGACTGAGTTTTCTTCCATTGAGATGAATAGGTCAGTTCATTCCTTTCTTTAAGTTGTAATTTCAGGCTCTCTCAAATAGGGCTACACTGAGTCGCTTTTAGGAAGCTATTCCTGCAGCCATTAGGGATAAAAATTATGTTTCAACAGAAATGTTTGCATTCAGAAAAACTGGTATGTGGAAAGCAGGCAAGAGAAAAGCATCAGCTAGTTGTTTCACATCACTGGTTTACTGTTTAATATTTTAGCTTTTTAAAAAAAAAAACAAGCTATTTTTGTTGAAGTATTTTATGTTAATTGTTTTAACTAGTTTAACATTTACATTTATAAATGGGTAAAGGACTAAATAGAAAGTATCTTATTTACTAGACTATTCTTAGGCCCAATCCTAAGAACATAAAAATGGCCATACTAGGTCAGACTAAAGGGCCATGTAGCCCAGTATCCTGTCTTTCAACTGTGGCTAGTGCGTGGTGTCCCAGGGGAAATGAACAGAACAAGTAATCTTCAAGTAATTCACACCTTGTTGCCCATTCCCAGTCCTGACAAACAGGCTAGGGGCACCATCCCTGGATAATAGCTATTGATGGACTTATCCTCTATGAATGTATCTAATTCTTCTTAAACCCTTGTTAAAGTCTTGGCATTCACAACATCCTCTGGAAGGGAAGACCAAGGTTGACTGTATGTTGTCTGAAGAAATACTTCCTTTTATTTGTTTTAAACCTGCTGCCTATTAACTTCATTTGGTAATCCCTAGTTCTTGTGTTATAGGAAGGAGTAATTAACTTCTCCTTATTTATTTTCTCCATACCACTTTTGATTTTTATACACCTCAATCATATCTCCCCTTAGTCATCTCTTTTCCAAGCTGAAAGATCCCAGTCTTATTAATCTTGCCTCATATGGAATCTGTTTCATACACCCCTAATCATATTTGTTGCCCTTTTCTGAACTTTTTCCAATTCCTTTTTTTTTTTTTTTTTTTTTTTTTGAGATGAGGTGACCATATGTGCATGCAGTATTCAAGATGCAGGAGTAGCATGGATTTGCCAGCTTCAGAAAAATGTGTTTGTAAATATCAAAGTGAGTAGAAGAGATTTTTGTACCATGGGAAAGGAAATTGTGATATTACTTCTATACCATATTCTTCTGCATAGCAGCACCAGGTTTAATATCACAATACTACTACCAGGATAGATTTAATCAAAATTACCATCAATTAGAGTATATAACCCGCGTCCATGTATAATACGCACTCGTGTATTACCCGTGGTTTTTCTTTCATGTGTAAAAAAAAATCGTAGATTACCCGCAGATGTATATAACCCACAGGTAATGAACTGGTAATGAACTGCAGCTGAGGTCACTGAGCAATAAGTACTACCCTATTACCAGTATATAAGCTCTATGAACCACACCATTTTAAAACCTCTTCAGTTTATAACAAAGTATTTGTAAGGATGCCTAAGCGCAAATCATATAATCTGATCTTAAATTATCTGTTCTGACATATGCAAAAGAAAATGGCAATAGAGCAGCGGGGAGAAAATTTTCCATCAACGAAAAGTCTGTTCAGAAGTGGAGAAAAGAAGAAGCGGAGATTGAGAAATTAAATCCTTGGAAAAGAGCGTGCCGAGGAAAGAAAGCCAAGTGGCCAAAACTAGAAGAAAACCTGGTGAAGTGGGTTCTTGCACAGAGAGATAGCCAACGTGCGGTATCATGTTGGTCTTGTCTTCTTTTAATTTGAGTAAGAATCAGCTTGTATACACAGGCATGTATACCCTGCAGGGTGGTGGGGGGAGAGAGGGGAGGCGGGGTTTGTAAAAAGTGTATAACCTGTGGATTATATTAGCTAATTCTTGAGTTAACTTCCATTTTCTGTATTTTTATTCAGATGAATACTTTCATTCTTTCTGACCACATTCTTCCATGGATACTATACAATACTGTCAATGACTTCAACAGGATTTCAGTGCATAGTAGTCTTGAATATTCTGCTATGTCCACAATCTGGATCACTGCATAGAACATGAACATAAAACAAGCTTGACTTGAGTTTAACTCAGGTAGAACAGTTCTCCCTATTGTACTAAACTCAATGAATATTACTGAAACAAAACATTTTGCATGTAAGAAGTTTGTCTTACTTTATTTAAGTGACTTTTACAATTTACTGGCCATTTATTTCATCTTTATTTTATTTATAACTACAAATGAGCTGTTCATTTAAACTGGCATATACATTTTCTGCACAAATTAAAGTGGAAGACATGAGCAATTTACTACAGAGAAATATAATATTAAAACTATGATTATATCACCCTCTCAGTCTCTAAAAATTCTTTTAATGTCCCCGAGTTATTAAAAAGTTCACATTTATCAAAATACAAGTCAACTAACATCAGTCAGCTACAGCAACACAATGAGCTCTGTGAGAAGATGTGTATTTGTTTTTTATTTCAATGTGCCCTGGAGAGGAAACACACTTAGGATAGTACATGGAGGGAAGGGAATTCTAATCATTATCCCAGGCACACAGAAAGACAAGATATGTGGGATGTGGTTTAATTAGATCACACATTTAATCCTTAATCCATCTGGGAATTAACCATCAATAATCTATACCAGGGGTGGGGAACTTTTTTTGGGTCAGGGGCCACTGAGAAAAATCAGTCAGTGAGAAGCAAAAAAGCCCTGACTGAGAAGGAGAATGATATTCCTCACATCCCCCTCACACACCAGAGCCTAGGTGGGGCCCAGGCTAGTAGATTTTGTGTGCGCCAGCACTGCAAGGCAGGGGAGTTAACAGAGGGGCTGGAGCACCAGCATGAGCTCCCTAATGCTGGGGTGGAGAGCCCTGAACCCTGGAGGCTGGATCCAGGCAAACTGGGGGCCACATCCAGCCCCACGCCTGAGGTTGACCACCCCTGATTTATATAGTGCAAGTCAGAGTTCCTTTCTTAATCACTTTGTCCTAGTACAGAGCTGCTGGCTAGGAAAGGGAATTGCTTTCTCACTCTATCAGAGTTCCAACTTAATTCCCCAGCTTCTTTATAGGATGCCCACTTCCAACGCCAGTTCATTGATGAATGGGATCTCCTTATGGAACAATTAACTGGACACCTGTCAATCAAGCATGAGAGCAGGGACTCAGATTGGAAAAGCAGGAGCAAGGGAGTTATCTGAGCTCCACAGGCCCACCCACTAGCTCAGCTGATGCCTTGTGTCTCACTCCCAGCTACCATCCCTCCCCATTCCAAAAGAACTGGAAGGAGCCATTACCCCTTTTTTTTCACTAGTCCAGACAAAGTCCCCCAGTCTTGAGGTTACGGAGGTTGTGTTCTCTGCCTTTGTTTAAGTAACCCTGTGTTTGCTTCTGTGAAAAACAGAAGCCCAGGTGCACAAGATCAGTCAAGGTGGGCCACCTTTATAGCTCCTCAACGTGGGGCCAGCAAGTTCTAGCACCAATATCTGGTACAAATCAGAACTGCCCAGAGACCATTCCAGCAACCAGGATTTGTCCAATGCAGGAGTATCCTGACCATGCTATCTTTTCCACAACCACTTTCTTATAGGGGGAAATCTTCACCTGGCAATTTAAGCCAGAATTAAGCCTGCCTTGTACTCACGACGCACTAGATAGAAGACTTTCTCAGGCCAAGGATCTGATTCAGATAGGAGAAGTTAGTGAGAAATTTTTGACTTGTGAAGAGCTGTTGTGGCACTGTTTTATCTCCTTTCTCCATAGGATGGGCAGCCATGTGGAAAAGGCAGTATAGGGGATCAAAACACCATCTGGAAACCAAGTATCCATAGATAAAACAAATTGGAAACCCACAAATATCAGACTCTGAATGACTGTCCTTCAAGTCTTCAGGTTCTTCCTTACACAGACTGCATATCTGAGTCCTAAGTTAGGGAGCAGTTGTTGCCTAGTGTACTTCCTTACATTCATCAGTGCCCTTTAGTAGGGTTCACCAGGTCTGTACGGCAAGTTAATTTTTGATTAGTTCAGCATTAATTCTGTGGTATTTTCCAGTATCACAGCACCACTTTGTCTAGGAATCATGCGGAACAATTACTATGTTCCATATTCAACCCCAGTTACATGTTTGGAGTGTGTGAGTGAGCAAGAGAGAGAGAGAGGGATGGAGTCTTAAAGAACTAGATTTTTGAAAGGGATGAAATTTAAAGATTATAAATAGTACTGCCATTGTATGGGCTCCAGAGAGAAATCTTAAAGCTACATGTACTAGTAAACTATTTTGTCAAGTCCAAAACCTTTGATATGAAGCCATTGCACTTGAAGTTCTTACTTTTCATGTTATAATTTCCAGTAAGAACACTGCATTTCATCCTCTTCTCTTCTGCAAAGCTTATGGATGTTCTCCCATGTAATTAGAGAAAGAAGTCCACACTAAGGACGTTAAAATGCAATTATTTAGCCAATTGTATAGTCGATACAATTTGTATCAACTATACGATTAGTTGATAAGCACCTCTCTGTTGAGCTGCAGCGAGGGTAGCTCTAGGAGCTAACTCGAGCTGGGACTGAGCAGTCCTGGCTCGTGCTGGCTCTAGAGCCACCCGTGCTGCAGCTCTGCATTTTAAATGTAGTAAGAGCCTCTGGGTCCAGCAGCTGAGTCCAGCACCCCATTTGTAGCAGACACCCCCGACTCCCTGCTAACACCCCTGTGGACAGGGGCTGCTTTGCGTCCCCTATCTCCCTCCCTGCTGCCTCTTAGAGGCAGCAAGGGGGGAGGGAGGGGAGGGAAGAAACAAGAGCATGGGATGTGTGGGACTACTTGAGTCCCTGCTTGCGCCATGCTCCCGGTGGTACACCTGCTTCTTTAAACGTACAAGAGCCCTAGGGGGCTCTTGTACATTTCAAAACCAGAAGCACCGACAGTAGGAACTGGTGCGCTATTTCTCCGCTCTGCCTCCCCTGCCCGCCACAGAGATGGTTCTGGGGGAACTGGCTTTACCGGATCCTCCCAGCACTGGCTCCTGCTCCCCCCCGATCATGGTGGCAAGGGGGAGGGAAGAGATTCGTTGAGTCATTACTCGACTACCCGATAAGCATTTGCTTATCGGATAGTCAACTAGTCGCTTACATTCCTAGTCCACAGAGCTTTAGAGTTCTTTGATTTAAAAAAAAAAGATTAAATCCAACACTCAATATTAAATCCCCATCATTTTTGAGAAGTACAAAACAAGGATTTTAAGACAGAAGGAAAAAGTAGAAATCCCTGTTCAACACCAGATGAGAGTACTAGCATTTTATATCCACGTTGCAGCAATGCAAATGACCACTGAAAGTGCAGAGCAACAGAGAATTAGGCCCTAGGAGTCTGAGATTAATGCTCAGGTTGAATGGATCTTGGAAATATGTATTACTATGTAGATTTATAAAAGACGAATCAAAAGGACTTTGATAAAAAGCTACATGAAAAAAATGTAATTTCCATTTTGGGGGATATGGAATTTACTGCAAGGTTGCTAGAGAAGGAAGGTTGAAACTTGATTTGATCTTGAGAGTGACAAGGAGACATTGTCTAACTAATCTGTTTAGGAGTCTGCTGTGTTCTTTGTTTTACTATGAACTGAACTGTTGTGAACAGGACGGGAAATCTGATTTTAGATCTATTAAATATGTTAAAAAATAAATATTGCTTCATTTAGTCAGTTGGAAATTATGATCTTTGCATGATTTATGTGTTTTTGTTTTGTTTATCATTCTATTTTGATATTAGATCACAGCATGGTTTCAGTATAGTATTATGCTGACTACTAAAAGGATATTGTAAATCCTTAATCTAATTTGCATGTTCTTGCTGAAAGAAACATGATTCTCTTGCATATGGTAAGTAGCTATGCAGGAGGACCTGCTTTCCAGACACACAGAAACCCAGAACTATGCACAGTTGCACTCAAGATTTACACACACAGCTGCCATATGTACCTAGGCATACTGGGTATTTTGTAAATTACATATAGCCTGATGGGTTATTTTAAGGCCATAGTCTTAATCATATATGTGTACTGTCATATGAATGAAGCTGTTCAGTATTTAAATGCTTATACTTCATGAGATGAAAATCAATATTTTATAATTTCTTATAGAAAATGAAGGTAGTGAGGAGGGTGTCTCAGAATATTCAGACCACACCCTGTATTGGGTATCCATTTCATTATCCTTTTCACCCTTCTTTGATATAACTCATACCAATGTAGATATCATTGTTATTTACTAGCTAGCTACCTATGTTTAGTAAGCATATACAATTAAAGAGTGGGGAAAGTTATCACCAGCATTTGCAAAGTTTTCATCTTCCTTTAGTTGTTCTTTCTCTGCTATGAGTTTGTTGTTACTTATCAAAAGTTAAAAAACAGAAAATGTAAATTAACCTGGGATGAGGACTGTGGTATAGTTTCTCAGACAAAAAGAACCTTTTTAACCAGAGAGAAGACTTGTCATACAGAAGCCAACTTTTTTGATGACTGGTCTGAGGGCTCAACTAGACTACATCCCTCTTTCGAAAGAGGGATGTAAATTAGGCAGATGGAAAGTGCAAATGAAGCATGGATTTAAATATCCCATGCTTCATTTGCATATTCGCATCCGATTGCTGTTTCAAAAAAGGGTATTTCGAAAGTGAAACTGCAATCTAGATGCGGTTCTTTCGGGGAAAAAAACGTTTTTCGAAAGAACCCATACTCCTTAAGAAATTTAAAAAATCAGAAATTACACTACTTTCCCCTCCAGATGCAAGTCACATTTCTTCATTCTACCTTCTCTGACATAAATACATACTAGTGCATACCTACTACCCACTGCCACAAATAACACTTTAAAACATACACAATTCTTTTCCTGGGAAAAACATGAGGAACAGAACAAACCATGTATGGGCTGTTAGTCACATTGTTTAATGTGCCACTTAGAAGCTCAAGATAATTTGATCATGAAGGTAGTATAAGAATCTATACAGAACAGAATAGCACTAGAATTGTACATTCTTTTTTTAAAAAATGAAGCAAAGATCCACTCAAAACCATTGTAACATTGCCAAGTACCACAGAACAATTTATTGGGAAATAATTTAGAAAAAATACCAGTATCTAACTGGAATTGAATTTCTGAATATGAAATGTGTCATGGGAAACTCTAACCCACAAAAATACAATATTTCAAAAGGACATGTGTCTTATTTTGATGCAATGAATATGATGCATTTCTTTCATCTATATACATGGTACGCAATCTCTGATAATGAGAGACGATTGTCTAACGTATAGAAAAATTTCCAGGATACTTTCAACACAAAAGGCTAAACAGATTTCATTGACTCTGCATAAGCTGCTAAAGGAAAATGGCTTGTTGACTGGTTTTTCATAATGCTTGCCAATAATCCATTAGCATTAATTTTAATAACCTGGTAACCATACATGTCATAGAAAAGGGAATGTTTGCCCACACAAAAATTGTTATATTACTTTTTGACTACACATATATATGATCTCTACGATGAATTTGGTTAGAATTTCCTAAAGGAAGCATTACCAAGACATATTATTATTATTATTGTTTAAATGTACAATAATGAATCCTCGATTAATAATTGTTAGATCTTTAAAGATTTATCAGTGGCCATAATGCTTTGAAATCAGCTAAATTTACAAAAATGTGGGTAATCTGAATTACAAAGTATGAAGGTATATCATAAATTTAGGAAGTTAAAAGACCACCACCAGATAAGTTCCACCTCTTTGGTGAGATAGTTTATATAGACAGAGGCAGTAAAGACATCCTAGTTCTTCTGAAAAATTGTATCAAACTAGTAATTTATTTAATACTTCAGAGGAATCTCTAGGTATGTAGAGCTAGCTGCATGTTTATAAGCCGTGACCGTGGAAAGTTTTTACCCCCCCCTTTTTTTTTTTTAACTTGAAACAAAAATTTACATAGACAGAGGCAGTAAAGACATCCTAGTTCTTCTGAAAAATTGTATCAAACTAGTAATTTATTTAATACTTCAGAGGAATCTCTAGGTATGTAGAGCTAGCTGCATGTTTATAAGCCGTGACCGTGGAAAGTTTTTACCCCCCCCCCTTTTTTTTTTTTAACTTGAAACAAAAATTTACCTTAAATAATTATATCTGAGAAACTACATTCTGTTAATTATGTTGTGATGCTGCTGCAAAATAAAAGCAAAGCAGTTCAATAAGACTTTAGCCAAGCTACATGTTTGCCTTTAGTTGAGCACTATATGGCTCCCATCAGAACAGTACCTGAAGGTCTTAGAAACATTAATATAGTTACCTTCCTGCCACAACTCATGGGTTTTTCAAAAGCAGGGGAGTTATGCATGTAGGTGCTTTTGCAAAGTACACTTATCTCTTTCTTTAGGTGCCTAAATACCTGTACATATCTCACCCCAAGTACTAAAGACCATTTTGGAAATGGTTCATAAATCACTTAGTCACTTCTGAAAATTTTACTATTGAAAGATTTGCCTAAGATAATGCAAAAAGTGTATAGCAAAGACTGGAATGCAACCCATTCCATTGCCTTATCCACCTTTTCCCCGATGGACGCAGCCACATACAATGGGTTAATTAGAAATGCAGAATAGTAATAGGAAAAAAATATGAACCCAAATAAGCTAAATGAATGCTGAAGTTCAGCCTCAAGGAGAAATACTCAATCAGTTCAGGCCACAGTTGAAGACTAGATAAGAAATCAGACATGATACATGTGAGCAAAAGTAAACCAGATGCTTAAGCTGATCATCTATTAGCCTAAGTTAAACCTGGAGATTTATGTAAATATTATTGAAAACAAGATTCCTCAAGTAGAGGAGAACAACAGCACAAGTCACAAGAACATTTTACTTACTTTTGATTTAAGATAGTTAAAATAACCCCAAAGTGATGTCTTATCTGATGGAAGTTCATGGGTAATTGCTCCCAAACTCATAATTTATTTATATTCAGATTATCTTTAATAAGAAAAAAAACACCTCACCTAAACTTTCTGGGTCAGGTAGAGCCTGAGAATTTACATTTCCTTTCAGAAGATGTTATGGCTTGTTGTGAAAGATCTATAAAAGTTTAAGCAGGCCCATCAAGCAGTCCAACCACAGATTTTGTAGTAAAGAGAAGGTTAGCTAAAAGCATGTCATTTTTGTTTGTGCTCTTCATCTGTAATGGCCAGTTTGTTTGGCATTTTTATTGGCTTCTTTACAACATTTTTGTCCTGACCTTATATTTGTTCAGTACTCTGAGGACTCCAGGATAGAGCAGACAGAAATTATTATTATAATTAATACTATATGAAGCCCAACAATTTTTTTTTAAACAAAAGGGAACATGCTGTTCCCTGACTTGGAGACAATAGACAAAGCCATATTTTGCAACCTTCTTCTACTACATGATGGTCATCGTTAATAGACAGGCATGAGACAAATATCTTTTATAAACTACGCTCAGAAATTTTCATAGATGACTCTCCTTACTGGGAGCCTAAGTGTAACCCACTTAGGCCTATTGGGTGTGGTTCATTATCCCTTACAGTGGCACTCAGACCACTTACCTGCGACAGATAAGAATGAGTGAGCTCTACAGCCTAAGCTGAGAGCCAGCTGGCTTTATAGCTGGAGCGGTCTAGACTCCTACTCTAAGCTCCAGAGGTCCCAGATTCGGATTTGCCTACAGGTGGTTACATAAGGATACAATATTAATGAAGAAAGACCTCTTTCTTTGGTTGAGATAGCAGTGGCTTGCACTTTTAAACAGTGCCTATGACTTGGTGGTCAGCTGAAAATAAATTCTGCAGCAAGTTCTCTGTATTCTGTGATACTCTGGTAACAAGTCTGGAAACTATGCAGCAAATACATTTTAAAATTGAGGGCTTTGGTGAATTCAGATATAAAAATTAAATATAAAGAGATTACAGTAAACTGGTGTTATTTATTGAGATTGTGCACTAAGCCTGTGAACTATGTGCCTGTACTGTAATGATGCCAGAGCACAGCAGCATACTCTTTCTACTCATCTCATAAGAACATAAGAATGGCCATACTGAGTCAGACCAAACATCCATTTAGTCCAGTATCCTATCTGCCGACAGTGGCCAATGCCAGGGGCCCCAGAGGGAGTGAACCAAACAGGTAATGATCAAGCGATCTCTATCTCCACTCTCTGACAAACAGAGGCTAGGGACACCATTCCTTACCCATCCTGCCTAATAGCCATTGATGGGCTTAACCTCCATGAATTTATCTAGCTCTTTCTTAAACCCTGTTATAGTCCCAGTCTTCACAACCTTTTCAGGCAAGGAGTTCCACAAATTGACTGTGCGCTATGTGAAGAACTTCCTTTTATTTGTTTTAAACCTGTTGTCCATTCATTTCATTTGGTGGTCCCTAGTTCTTATATTATGGGAACAAGTATATAACTTTTCCTTATTCACTTTCTCCATACAACTCATGATTTTATATACCTCTATCATATCCCCCCTTAGTCTCCTCTTTTCTGAGCTGAAAAGTCCTACTCTCTTAAATCTCTCTTCATATGGGACCTGTTCCAACCTCCTAATCATTTTAGTTGAACTTTTCTAATGCCAGTATATCTTTTTTGAGATGAGATCACATCTGTATGCAGTATTCAAGATGTGGGCGTACCATGGATTTAGATAAGGGAAACAAGATATTCTCCGTCTAATTCTCTATCCCTTTTTTTAAGGACTCCTAACATTCTGTTTGCTTTTTTGACTGCTGGTGCACACTGCGTGGACATCTTCAGAGAACTATCCACGATGACTCCAAGATCTCTTTCCTGGTTAGCTGTAGCTAAATTAGCCCCCCAACATACTGTATGTATAGTTGGGGTTATTCTTTCCAATGTGCATTACTTTACATTTATCCACATTAAATTTCATTTGCCATTTTGTTGCCCAGTCACTTAGTTTGGTGAGATCTTTTTGATGTTCTTCACAGTCTGCTTTGGCCTTAACTATCTTGAACTCTCAGAATACTACAACTCTCCATTTCCTGCATTTGTATGCACACTTCTGGGCTTCTAAAGAATTCCAATTTGCTAGTCCACCGGCAGCAATTGCGCATGTAGAACCATGGATGGGGAGGAGTGTCTAAAATATTCCATCACAATCAGCTTTGTGGGAGTAGATTATCAGTAATGTTCCTCACTTCTGCCATTTTTACCCCGGTGCCTTGTGAAGTGAGGGTGAGGAAAAGCAGCTGTACACCATGTTTCTACTTCTCCAATTCTGCACTAGTTGGGAGCTAAATCAGCCCTGGTGTGTAATTTTAGAGCAGCTACTGGGCTGCTGCAATATAGCTATGCTTCCTGCATCAAGTAGCTGCAGAGCAGAGGATCTGGCAGATCGTTGTACATTCTGCCCTGCATCTCCCAGCCTTGGTGGCTCGTGATTGAGCTCAGTGTTACGATTCTTTGAGTATCCAAATCTGTGTTAGGGACTTCACAAATCAAGTAGAAATATCTGGTAAAGTTTCAAAAGTGCCTAAATGACTTCGGCATCAAAATTCCATTTTCAAAAAATTATGCAGGCACTCCAGAGCCGAAATTTCATTGAAAGTAAATGATATTCTAAGGGCCATAGGTATTTATGAACCTAAATCATATTAATTTCAGCATGAGTTAGGCACTTAAATATCTTTGAGGGTCTTAGTCTAATTCACTTTTGAAAAATGGAATTTAGGATCCAAAATCACTTAGTCACTTCTGAACATTTTATTCGTAGTATCTGCCTCAGAGTTTTGAATCTAAATATAACATGAGGCTACAGCAAAAGGACAGAAGAGGATAACAGTAATTAGACTTGTGATTATTCTGTAGGGCATGTGTGTATCTTGATGGTGCAATTGCCATATTTACCATATCCCTCACTTCTCACAGAGTAGATGGAAGATGTGAACCTCGACAAAGAAATCTAAATGAGAGAAATGGAGAGGATCAGGGAGCAGGTTTGAAGAGAGCACCTGAATCCAAAGAAAGGGGATGTAGGGAGGCACTGAGTTGGGAGAGGAGATGAAAGGTGTGGTGAGGTTACCAACCCTGGCTGACTCGAGAGAATAGGAAGGGGAGAGAATAGAAAAGGAGACCTTTAGCTACCATCAGTAGAGCACTGCAAATCCACGGATATCTGCTTTATATCCACGAGTATCCATGTCTGCGGATATAGATGCAGACATCAAGAGATCTTTTTTGTGGATATGGGTGCAGATGTGGATACAAATTTTGCATCTAGAACCCTGCAAATACATGGATATCCACTTTATGTACACGGGTATCTGCATCAGCACATGTGACTGTGGCCCTGTGTGGCTCATTTTTGCAGATATGGATGGAGATGCGGCTACAAAATTTGTATCTGTGCAAGGCTCTAACCATTGGGCTATCTTCTCCTTAACCCGCTTGTTAGACTTGAACATTTTAAAAACTGAGTAAGAAACAGGATGTGTGAAACCAAAAGCAAATTAGATGTTACATTTGATTAATTGGTACTTTATGTTGAACTCATTTTGAGATTAACTTTGTTTTCTTTCTCTCTTGCTGCATTATGTCAAGGTGAAAATGCATTGGCTTGCTTTCATTTGTATTGTCTGGCACATGCTGTTCATTCAATGTAATTTCTAAATGGTTCATTATAGTTTGGTTTGGCACATCAGTTTGATAGTGTCTTTCACAGGGTAGTGGTTATTTGTAATCTTTGTTAAAACTACACAGCTGATACTTTATCTTCAAATTTCTGTAACTATATACAATCATAAAACAATTATATCTTAACAGATAATGGGCCAGATGCTTCGGCTGTGTAAACCTGTGGGTTGGGAAGGAGCTATTTTAATGTATATCAGCTGAGGCTCTGGCTGTAACTTTTTAGACAAGCAGCAGTAGCTTCTGCCACCATTAGTTAAAAACTTCATAAAGTTTCCACCAACCTTTTTCACACAGTAAAATCTGAAACTTTCATCCTTCAAAATTAACTTTTCCAGACTTGGAACTTGAATTCACACATACCTACTCCTGCATGGGCATGACGGGAGTGGGTGGGGGAATGGTGCATGGACGCTGAGGTTAACTCTAGCGTGTGGCCTCCAGGGAGGCCTCACAACCTCCACAGTCCAACGCCTAGGGTGAAATCACTTGCCTCATTGCCCCAGGGCAGCATGGCTTAATAGCCAGAGTCAGTACAACAACTCTTCACTACAAGACGGTGTGGCCTACTAGCCAGAGTCAGTACAGTAGTACAGGTTGGACCTCCCTGGTCTGGCACCCACAGGGTCTGAGTGGTCCTGAAGGAGGGAGTTTGCCAGACAAGGGGAGGTCAAGCCTCGGGGTCTCCTGGGGAGCCCCTCCTACCCATCGGAACGACAAGTGTGCTGCCCCCAGCTATTTTTTGGGCTCCACTCCTGGCTGCCACCCCGCTCCAGCCTGTGGGACTCCCTGCCTCTGTCTGGCAGTAGCCCTGTGCTCCCAGCAGGCAAGGGCTCCATGTCCTGAGCTGCAGGGGCTTCCCTGCCCCAGGCTGGCAGCACCCCCACACCTCTGGCCACATGGGGCTTCCCTATACCTGGTGGGCAGTGGTTCCACATCCCTAGCCAGAAGAGCCCAGCCAATAGTGCCTCCATGCCCCTGGCTACAGAGGCTTCCCTGCCTCCGACTGGTGGAGCTCCTCTCTTGGCTGGCAGAGTTCCCCACCTAGTCTTGCTCCAGCTGCTGGCTGGGCTTCCTGCCCCCAAGACACTGGCCCTCCAGGCTGTCTACCTGGTTAAGCTCCTAGCTTCTGGCAACCTCTGTGGCTGGGGCTCGGGCTCTCTGGTCCAGCGACATCTGTGGTCCAGCAGGATGTTACCGTACCAGAGTGTCACGGACCAAGAGGTTCAACCTGTATAACAGAGTGGCTGGCAGCCCCTGGCAGAGACAGAGCTTTTTTATACTGGCTCAGTGTGGAATACTACCAAAACATATGGAGCTCACCCAGGAGGGAGGTACCACTCACCCACTCTGGGTCATTTCCTACCATAGCCGGTGATGTATCAGTCCATGAAGTCTCAGGATCTCCAGGTTCCTTCCTGGTGCTCCCTCAGGTGTAGAAACTTAATGAGGGCCTCTGGCACCCCAGCTCTTGCTGGGAGGGTCTGCAGCTGGTTCTCAGAGGAGGGTCCCACCACACATCCTTCCTTACCAGTGTCCCTCTCAGACTGAGCTGAACTGCTTCATTTTATTCTGACCCAGCACCTGGACCATATTCAGTATGGACAGAAGTGTGGGACTTTCTCTGTCCTCAGAGTGATGTTAACCCCTTCTAGCCTAGTGCGGTCACAGTAACATTTTGTATAGGATGGAATACAGAGCACATGATCATAGAAAGTGCAAAGAAGAGCAGAATTAGGCCCCATTTAAACTGCCCTTCTTTAGAAAAACTGAACAGAATTCAATGTTAGTTCAATTGTAATAAACAAACATTTCCCATTGAAAAAAAAAAAAACCTCTTATGATTTTAACAGTACTAGGAGTGAAATGGCTGGGGACAGAAAGTTTAAATTTGACAGTAAAGTCTACCTTATTCAAAACTGATTTTGAGTTTTCCAATTAAAACTGGTTTTGATTTAGCAGCTTAATAACCTACTGAAATTGCACCATTTACATGCATAGTAAATGTTTAAAAATGATAGCATAAGGGCCCAGTCCTGCTCTCACAGATTTTGATGCACCTGCTGGCAGAGAAAAGTATCCCACAGCATGGGCAAGAGATCTGGCCCTTTATTATTTGTTTTATTAATGTTTCCCATAACTGTATCTATGACATTTTATGGGAACTGTACTAATTTACGAAAATAGTAATTTTTGTAAAAATTCTAGGTAGTTCCCTCTACATCTAGCACAATGGCAAGAGCAGAGACAGGGGGAAGAGACAACAGAATACTCTTGATCTTAGGAGAGAGAAAAAAACAGTAAGGGTCTGTCTAGACTACAGAGTTTTTTTAAAAAAAAAATGGCCTTTTTTCAAAAAAACTTCACCTGCGTCTAGACTGCTGCTGCATTCTTTTGAAATTAAATCAAAAGAACGTGGCAGTTTTTTCGACTGCGGAAAACCTCATTTTTTGAGGAATAACGCCTTTTTTCGAAAGTGCTCTTTCGAAAAAAGGTGTTATTGAATGCAAACAGTGCTTTTTCGAAAATACTGGTTGCTGTCTAGATGCTTTCCTTCGAAAGAGGCTTTTTC
Source organism: Pelochelys cantorii (assembly GCA_032595735.1). NCBI lineage: Eukaryota > Metazoa > Chordata > Testudines > Trionychidae > Pelochelys > Pelochelys cantorii. Next base: position 304,363,018 of record CM064326.1, on the reverse strand, counting down.
GAAAGATTCTTTCGAAAAAGCCTCTTTTGAAAGAGGCTTGTAGTCTAGACATACCCTAATAGAGAATGAAGGCAGGAATAATGACAGAAAGAAGACTGAGAGGTATGAGAAGGCAGATGTAGAAATGACAAAACTCACAATCTTCAGAGGGAAAAACTATGTAGCACTTTAAAGACTAACAAGATGGTTTAATAGGTGATGAATTTTTGTGGGCCAGACCCACTTCCTCAGATCATATTCTGGAAGAGAATTGGCATGACCATATATACTAAAAAAATACAATGAAAAAAGTGAACACATTATTAAACTGATAAATCAGATTTAGTACACAAGATGGGGTGAGGGAGAGGGAGGGAGGGAATAGCTATTTATGAGTCAATGAATGGCTAATCAGGGATGATAAGTGGGGAAGCTATCTTTGTAATGGTTAAGGTAATTAGCATCTTTGTTAAGGCCCATTCGTAAAGTGTCAGATTTAAGCATGAAGTTTCCCTCTGTAATCTGGTGTTAAAGTCTCTTTGAAGTAAGATGCATGCAGTAAGGTCGTTAAGATTATGTCCAGGTAGGTTGAAATGAAAAGCAACTGGTTTTAACTTGTGAAGATGTCTGATGTCTGATTTGTGGGCATTAATTCTTTGGCAAAGAGTCTGAGAAGTCTGTCCAATATATATAGCAGAAGGACACTGTTGGCACATGATGGCATAAATTATATTTCTGGATGAACAGGAATATGTGTTCTCGATCATATAACTGACATGGTTAGGTCCAGTGATGGTGTCACCAGAGTAAATACGTGGACAAAGTTGGCAACAGGGTTTGTTGCAAGGGAAAGTTCCAGGGTTGGTATTTATGTGGTATGTCCTGTGGTTGTTGGTAAGAATCCTCCTGAGATTAGGCAGTTGTCTATAGGAGACTATGGGTCTATCCCCTAGAGCCTCTCGGAATGTAGTATCCTGTTCCAGTATAGATTGTAGGTTATTGATAATGCGTTGGAGGGGTTTAAGTTGGGGGCTATAGGTGATGACAAGTGGTGTTCTATTATTGGGTTTCTTGGGCCTATCTTGAAGTAGATGGCTCCTGGGTACTCGTCTGGCTCTTTCAATTTGTTTCTTTATTTCCCCCGGTGGGTAATTGAGATTTACAAATGCTTGGTAGAGATCTTGAAGTTTCTGGTCTCTGTCAGTGGGATTAGAGCAGATGTGGTTGTACCTAAGGGCTTGACTATAGATGATGGATAGTATGGTGTGTCCTGGATGGAAGCTGGAGGCATGTAGGTAAGTGTAGCAGTCAGTGGGTTTTCTGTAGAGAGTGGTATTTAATTTTCCATTAGTGATTTATACTGTGGTGTCCAGGAAATTGATCTCTTGTGTTGAATGGTCCAGGCTGAGACTGATGGTGGGGTGTAGGTTGTTAAAAGTCTCTGTGGAATGCGTCCACTGTTTCTTGGCCATGGGTCCAGATCATAAAGATGTCATCGATGTAGCGTAAGTAAAGGAGGGGTAAAAGGGAACGGGATCTGAGAAAACATTGTTCTAAGTCAGCCATAAAGATGTTAGCGTACTGTGGGGCCGTGTGGGTACCCATGGCTGTGCCGCTGATCTGGAGGTATAAGTTGTCCCCAAATTGGAAATAATTGTGGGTGAAAACAAAGTTACATAGGTCTGCTACCAGATTGGCTATGGTATCCTCTGGGATAGTGTTTCTAATCGCTTGTAATCCATCTTCATGTGGAGTATTGGTGTAGAGAGCTTCTACATCCATGGTGGCAAGGATGGTGTTATCAGGGAGGTTATCGATGTTTTGTAGTTTTCCCAGGAAGTCAGTGGTATCTTGAAGATAGCTAGGAGTGTTGGTTACATAGGGTTTGAGGAGAGAGTCTACATAGCTGGATAATCCAGTAGTGAGTGTGCCAATACCTGAAATGATGGGAGGTCTGGGGTGTCCAGGTTTATGGATTTTGAGAAGGAAACAAAACAATCCTGGTCAGGGTTCAGAAGGTGTTTCTGTGTGAATTTGGTCCCGAGTAGAGGCAGGGAATTCCTTAAGGAGATAGTGTAGTTTCTTTTGGTATTCTGAAGTGGGATCAGAGGACAGAAGTCTCCAGGAGGCAACTAGACAACTCTCCAATACCACATTTTACAGACCTCTCTCCTTTGATCCCACGCAACACATGTCTATCATAATCTGCATAACTGCACATCCCACTCCCTCCTTCCCTTATTTATTCTTGGATCTGGACTTAGTACACTCCGGTCATCTGAAGAAGTGGGTTTTGCCCACAAAAACTCAAAACTCACAATGAAAGTTCTGATTTTCACATTTTATAAAAGCTGCACCAATAATTTTTTGTGGTTTATAGGTAAGCTACAAAATGTGTGTTTTGGTAGCTCAGTAGACAATATTGAGCTGACAGCCAGAACGTTTAGCTTCTCACAAATAGTGAGCTAATAAGGCAAGCAAAGATATCACAGTGCTTCTTTAAAAGCCCAGATGCCATAAAACTTTTAGCAGGCTACTATCTCTTCAACTTTCACTTGCTCTCTAGGAAACAAAAAGATGTTGAATTGGCTTAATTTCCTCAAGTTCTTGGTACATCCAAACTATGGCATCATAAGAATGGCCATACTGGGTCAGATGAAAGGTCCATCTAGCCCAGTATCCTGTCTTCCAACAGTAGACAATGTCAGATCCCCCAAGTGGGAGTAAACAGAATAGGTAATCATCAAGAGCTCCCTCTCTTGTAACCCATTTCCAGCCTCTGACAAACAAAGGCTAGGGACACCATTCCTACCCATCCTGGCTAGAATTTATCCAGTTATTTTTTGAACCCCTTTGAAGTCCTGGTCTTCACAACATACTCTGGCAAGGAGTCCCACAGGCTGACTGTGCACTGCATGAAGAAATACTTCCTTTTGCTACCTATTAATTTCATTTGGTAACTCCTCATTCTTATGTTATGGGAACAAGTAAATAACTTGTCCTTATCCACTTTCTCCACACCCGTCATGGTTTTACACATCTCTTTCATATCCCCCCATAGAAAAGAGGAGACTAAGGTCACAAGTCCCAGTCTTTTTACTCTCTCATCATATGGCACCTGCTCTAAACCCCTAATCATTTTTGTTACCCTTTTCTGAACCTTTTCCAATGCCAAGATATCTTTTTTGAGATGAGGTGACCACATCTGCATGCAGTATTCAAGATGTGGGTGTACCATAGATTTATACAGAGGCAGAAAGATGTTTTCTGTCTTATTCTCGATCCCTCTTTTAATGATTCCAAACATTCTGATGGCTTTTTTTTTTTGACTGCTGCTTCACATTGAGTGGCTGTTTTCAGAGAACTATTCACAATGACTCCAAGATCTCTCTCGACTGGTAACAGCTAAATTAGTCCCCATTATTTTGTATGTATAGTTGGGATTATTTTTTCCAATTTTCTTGGATCAAAGGAACTATCATTTTTATTTCAAAATACAGGTAGTCCTCAGACTTACGACACAATTGGTTCCAGAAAATTGTGTGTCATATCAAAATGTTATGTGAAAATTCATTTAGAAGTTCCATTTGGACTTGAATAAAAATACTAACCGGTTAACACGATACAAGACAAGTTTCCCCCATCTTTGATATTTGCATTTACACTTCTAAAGTTATGAATGGCACACATCTGTCCTGACTCAATTAGCTTCATTAACACTGGTCCTACAATTGACAGGTAACTGATTTTGCTGTTATTTATGCCCTGGTTTTCTGTAATTTCCACTCCAACTCATTTGATGCAGTTACACACAAAAGCTCATGACATAATTGTTAGTTTCCATGGACATGTCTACACTAGGAAATTATTTTGAAATGACTAAATTTAAAAAAATAACTCCTGGAATAACTATTTTGAAATAAGCTTATTCCCCTAGGAAAGCAGGAATACAGATTTTGAAATAAACAGTCTGTTACTTCAAAATAACGGGTATGGTAGTGTGGACGCTCCACTTATTATTTTGAAATAAGGGGGTTTATTTCTAAATAACTCGCTAGTGTAGATCAGGGCTCAGGTGCCTCAGGACTGCTCATTGTCAAAATGTTATAACTTGCAAATGCAATGCACTCCGTTGCAGGACCAAGGGTCATAAAGTGGAAACCTACCATAGAAAGCCAAATTAGTGTTTCAATTCAGAAATGTTGTAAGTGCTGTTCATCTTAAATCAAATGTCAAAGTCTAATTTGCCTCAAATTTGCCTGTTTTGCAAATTGTAATTTTCTGCCTCCGAGAAATATTTAGTATTAAAGCTGTTCAAAAAACTACATTTTTGATCAAATACTAGTGCTTACTGATAGTGAAGTAAGTAGAAAACCATGAAAACACGCGTATAAATTAGATAGACTATTACAGTGTGTTTGCAGTACTGTTGTAGCCATGTTGGTCCTAGAATAGTAGAGACACGAGATGGGTGAAGCAACAAATGTTGGTGAGTGAGACAAGTGTTTAAGCTACACAAAGAACGTTACCCAATTGCTACTGAAGCTAGCTCACACTGAAGCCTGTGCTACCATAGTTTTACTGCTCCCATACCCAGTCTAGTTAGATTAAAGCTAGTTCAGCTATGTCTAAATATTTACTGAAAAGTGAGGCAGGAGCACTTGAAAAAAATGTATAGTGAGGGTGCTGAGAGCAACTGAACCAAATTGCAAGCCCTATATATATGAAGAAAACCACTTCAAATGAGAGGCAGTGGCGACCCAGCACCCTTAGTTCCAGCAGCTATGAAATGAAGTGATATTGTAGGCTCTTTTGTGAGAATTACTGCATATCAACATTAACACAGTGGCAATTAGTAAACTTCTACTGTATGTTTGTCCTCACGGGTGTTTGCAACACCACAAATACAGTCTCACTGGCAAGTATCATTAGCCTGATGTCCCAGATCATTAACAAAGTTGAGAAATAAAATTGAACCAAAAACTAACACACACAGCACTGCACTATGTACAACAATACATCGCCAGATATTTTCCCCTTGGTGAAAGGGCATATAAGCAAACCTTTCCACTAATTTTGTAATGTTGTAATGTTGTAAATAAGAATTCCTGAGAGAACGTACCCAAAGCTTTGTTATAATCTAGGCAAAATCTTAGGATGTGTCTTAGTGTTGAAAAAATCTGATTAAAAGACACCAAAGGGCTGAAGATGCTATGAGGAACCCAGTGAAAAAAGGAAATGTCAAACATTAAATTGACAAAATCCTGTTGTTATTCTTAGCAATTCAAGATCTTACTTTATGGCCTGTTTTCCTTTAAGTCAGTAGGAAAGTTCAAACATCATTTGATCTTTGAAATGACAAATGTAAACTGATGTGATTCCATGCAGAGTTCCTTACTCTCAGCGTGGAGGGTGGAATTTCCAAAACCTTCAGGAGGATATGAATACCCAATTCCAATTAAATTTCTAATGGTAACCTGGCACCCAAATCCCCCACAAAGCCTTGAAAACATCAGCCTTAATGCTTAATAAAGAAAATGTTTTCTTGTGCTGCCTTTCATTTGTTAGCTAGAATCAAACAACAGCAAAATGACTATATACAACATGTGAATATGAAAATACCGAGTTTATGTAAAAATTACTTCAACTTTTAAAGTACTAGAGTTAAGTGATCAGGTGGGTAAATGATTTTCAGGTAGATGAAAGAAATACATAAAAATTCTATCCACAGGATCCTTACAAAAGGAAATAATAGGGTTTTCTTTTTCATTCATGTAAAAGGAAATCCTAGAGTGCAAAATCTGGAATTATTAAACTTTGGGCAGCATTTGGGCCTGATTCTCCACTCACTTAAAGCAGATTTACAGTGGTAGCTCTACTGACATCCCTATAGTTAAACTTCCAATAATTATTGGAAGATTATAATCTTTCTATTACACGTGAGCTTTAACTAGCTCCACTAAGAACTTTCCTGGATTATTTTTTTCAATGTTGAAAAGGTTTTTCTTCTGTGTTACAACTGAGAGAGAAATTATTTTTGCCAGTTGACCTCAGCAGGACCCACACTGAATCATCCTAAAGGTTTTGCTGTTGGAAATTATGTTGTTCTAATCCTACCTGTACCACAGGGAATTGAAGAGAACCATGGCATTTACAATTGCCCTTGGAGGCAATCCTGAAGGTGATATCATTCACATTAAAATTCTTGTGTGTATACTGTGAACAGGAATGTTGAGATGCTTCAATATAGGGCAGTGTGAGAACAAGAAATCATGTTATTGTTTTCTTTGGGTGTTTCCCCCCCTTGATTAGTGGGGAAATGTGACTATTGATTTGTTTTCCAGTGCTATGCTCAACATAGCTGCTGCCTCCCTTGTGACTGTTCCGTAGAACTGGAGAAATGAACAAGAGTAAGAGAATGAAAGATTGCAGGAAAAGAAGAAAAAATTGTCAAGCAAATAAGTAAAAGTACAACTGGAATTTGAGTAACACATTAGACATGCAGGCATGAAAAGTTATGAGCACTCCAGTAAATGCCCAAAGGAATACTGGCTAATAACATGACAATTCCAATAGGACTTCCCAATATGCCACTAAAAATAACATACACCATCATGATCTAGTGAATTTAAGGACGCCCTAGAGGGAAAGACCAGAATGATTGAAACCAAACACTGTGTCCTGAAAGAAAACTTTATAATGAAGAATTTAATGCCTAGCCAGCTAACAGCATCTTTAAAAAATGAGAAATAAAAAGATTAAATTTTTTGGAGACATTGAATTAGTTAAAAGATCTTTGACAGCAGCTCTTATTCTTGCACACAGCATATCTCTCTGATCTTGGGATATTTGACAGGGCTAAGTTTAGTGGTTATGTTGTGTTGTTTTTTACAGGTTAAATGGGGGAGAAAATGAAGGCACCTGTCAGAGAAATTGGAAACAAAATTTCTGGAACAGTTTCTGTCTATAGTACTATTCTGATTCATTGCATTAAAAAGCAAAGAACTGGTAAATTCCTAAAATGAGAGTTGGTGCACAGTGTGAAAATGAGGAATATGCTTAGAAAATTATATCTACATGTCAGAGTGAATAAGGTTTATGACATTTTCAATTTTCAGAGCGGAGAAGAGGAGGAGAGTGACAAGTCTACAGAACGGCCAGCGATCCAGCACCAACATAGCGAGTTTTGGGGAAACTGTTCTGGGTGGACCACTGAGTTGGGCTCAGCTTGTCCATCTTACCCATGAAACCTGCTGTATTCTCCTCAGGGCCAGAGTGAAAGTCTCCTGGCTAGGGGTTCTATCTATGTCTTCAGGAGTTACTCCTGCTTAGAGCAATCAGGCTCCTCTTCATCCCCACACACGGCATTTCCCTCACTGTGAAGCATGACTGACAGTTGGAGGAGTGGGGCTAGCCTTGCTGCCAGAACTTCTCTAGCACCTTTCCTGTCTGTGTGGAGTCTTTATATCCCATCCCCATAAAAATGACACAAGGGTGTTGCTCCTCACAGTGGACCCATCCTTTTTTTCTAGGCCAGTTATTCATATTCCACAAAAAGAAACGAGCTTGAGCATGAGCGCTGCCAGTCCAATGTATCACCAGTAAATTGGTAAGGCTGGAGAGCCAGCTGCCAATGCATGATCCTGCATTTGCATCCTTCATTTTCACAGACATTAGAGAGCAAAAAGAGATTCACCAGCATCTAGTAATGCAAGATGTCAATGGCTAGGGCTTCCTTTCTATCATTCTATTGTTCTTTTACACAGGAACAGCTTTCAGCTTCAACAGAATATGGGGCATGCCTTTCACTCAAAGGTCTTGGAGAGCACTGACTCAAGTCCTGTATCCAATGTGTCTGGTGTATAAATCCTTTTGAGAAATCTGGATTAAAGAGCACCATATGATGGCATGATGCCCCCTTCAATATTACAAAAGCCATATTGCACTTGTCTGTACCTTGTCCACAAGTGGGTGTACATGCCTACCTCCTACCACATACCCCAATGTCTCCCCGGCTTTGTGGCTGGATGTGGGTGTGTTCACCTACATATAAAGTACACAAAGCACCCCAGATATGTAGTTAGTTTGGCACACAGGCCATATTTGATCTCTAACTTTACTACTGCACTGACATGGCATAGATAGCTGCCCCAGTTAAAGATTTATATTTACTATATCATTTCCATGCAATGTGGAATAATGTGGAAAAGCCCAAACAGCAAATACTAATGGAGGCAATAGTTGATCTTAGTGTTTGGTGTCTATGGTGACACAAGTAATCATTTCTACTAGGGACAGAGGGGCAAGAGGTGCCTGTTTGACACACTTAGCTCCTGACAGCTGGCAGTCTGGACAGAAAGTGTAATAGTTTGCAATACCCCAGAACATCCCAGGCCAGTAAGAGTGGTCCACAAGATGACCAAAGTGTTTTTTCCTTCCCCAGATGTCCTGTGGAGGGGACATCATGGGCCAAGCAGAGTATCTCCAGTCTATACATTTTGAGGAGTAACAGTTGGGCCCTAGTTCCCAAGGTTTGCCTTGCTCACTTCATGAAATAAAGCCATTCTTCATGTAATTTGAACTAGAGCCATTGTTGCTCTCATTTATCATGGCTAATTGGACATACGACTGGGAGAGGATGGGATCTACTTATTATTCTTGAAAAAAGTTCATGTCTTGGAGGTGAGGATATCTGTATGGCATTATGGATCTTAGCTTTGGGAGGAGGGCTTGTGTTGAGTCCTTTGGTTTGATGGTCCCTTCTCCAGGGTCATCAAATTCACTAACCCCTAGTCAAACAGGTTCTTTAGCAGAGTGAATTAGATTTGCTGGTTGTGTGTTTGCTAGCTCTGCCAGAATCTCACTGAATTGCTCCCAGTGTCTCCCAGTATAATTGGGTAGATCTAGTTTTTTATTGAATTTCATTACAGTTTTGGCACTCACAACATTTCCTGGCAAAGAGTTCCACAACTTCACTGTGAGTAGTATAAAAAAGTACTTCCCTTGGTTTGTTTTAAACCTTCTGCCTATTGAATTTCATTGAGTAAAATGGTTCTTGTGCTATGTGAAGGAGTAAGAACATTTCCTAATTAATTTTTTCCAGAGAGTCATCATATCCTCTCTTATTTGTCCCTTTTTCATGTTGAAAAGTCCCAGTATTTTTAATCTCTCCTCATATGGAAAGCTGTCCCATACTTCTAATAATTTATGTTGCCCCTTTCTGTACCTTTTCCAGGGGGGAGGGGCAACAAGATCTGCATGTAGTAGTCAAGATGTTCACTGTCGTACACAGAGATCTTTTTTCTTGATTGGTAACAGCTAATTTAGATCCATTATTTTGTATGCATAGTTGGGATTATGTTTTCTAACATACATTACTTTTAATTTATCAACCCTGCATTTAATCTATCTTTTTGTTGCTCAGTCACCCAATGTTGTGAGATCCCTTAACTCTTTATAGTGTGCTTTGGGCTTAACCATCTAGAATAATTTTGTATTATCTGCAAATTTGCCACATCACTGTTTGTCCCCTTTTCCAGATCATTTATGAGTATGTTTAACAATGAGTATAATTCAGGAGTTGGGAATTATAGAAAATTGATAAGGGAAGCCAAGGAACTCAGGGTATATCTACAGCCAGAATAATTAAGGAAAATATAGAAAGGTTTTTAAAAATATATTAGAACCAAAAATAATCCTGATAATGGTATTGGTTCATTACTCAATGGAAATGAGAGAATTATCAGTAATAATGTAGAAAAGACATTTCTGAGCTGTAATTAGGGAAAATATAGATGATATAGTCTCATCATATGATGATTATAACTTTTTTTCCCATTCCACTTGCATTTCTGGGGGATGTTAAAGAGAAGGTGCTAAAAGCAGACATTTTTAAAACAGTAAGTCCAGATAACTTGCATCCAGGAAATTTAAATAAGCTGGCTGAGGAACTTGCTGGACCATTGACATTGATTTTCAATAAGTCTTGGAGCAGTGGGGAAGTTGCAGAAGATTGGAAGAAAGCTAAAATTGTGTCAATTTTAAAAAGGATAAATGGAGTGACCTAATCATAGGCTTGTCAGTCTGACATCAATCCTAGGAAAAATAATGGAGCAGTTGATATGGAAATCAATTAACAAAGAATTAATGGTAATTAATGCAAAGCACCATGTGTTAATGGAAAACAGATGCTATCAAACTGACTTGATATCTTCATTTGATGAGATTGCAAATTTGTTTAATAAAGGTAATAGTGATAATATAATATACTAGAACTTCTCTAAGGTGTTTGTCTTGGGACAGCATGACATTTCAACTAAAAAACTAGAACTATATAAAATGAACATGGCATATATTAAATGGATTGAAAACTGACTAGGAGATAGGTCTCAAATGTAACTGTAGACAGGGAATCATCATCTAGCACACCTGTTTCCAGTGGGGATCAGTTCTTGGTCCTAAACTATTTACCATTTTTATTGATGACCTAGAAGAAAACATAAAATCACCATTGATAAAGTTTGCAGATGACACAATATAGGTGAGAATGGTAAATAATGAACAGGTCAGGCCATTAATTCAGAGAGATCTGGATTGTTTGGTAAACTGACTGCATCACAATTAAGTGGGGGAGTGGCTGCCTGGGCTTACCACAGAAGGACAGCTCTGCTTTATGGCCTGGAACGGAGGGAGGAAAATGAGGTCAGAGCCTGCTGCAAAGAGATGGATGGTAGGCAACTTACCAGCTGCCTTAGGAACGCAAGGTCTGAAAAGGTAAAAGCCCTGGGTAAGGGTAAAAGCCTTTGTTTCCCACAGCAAGAAAAGCCAGCACCTACTCTCTTTCTTTTAGTCGAGGGGAACATCAGATTGAGTTAGGACATGCTGTGGGCATCATGCTAGTCACTCTTTTTTAAATGGGGCTGGGAAGGAGTTTTCCTGCTCCATCAGATTTGCTTCGGTGGAGTGAAGTTTTTTGCCTTCCCCAGAATGAGTGTCAGGATGGACACTATCCGATAAGAAAAAAGGTGGTAGGCCATATATCACATTTACTTTGTAAGGTTGGGTGGGTGTCCAGTGCACGTTCGCTATAGGGGAAGACATCCAGGGACCAAATAAATGGCCTGGTAAAGCACTTAAAAGAAACTATTGGTTAAAAGAACAGAACAGGAGAGGAAGTTTGGGAATTCCTCTGATTGGTATGGAAGGGAGCCAACCCACCAACCCCCCTACCCTCTGTTCTCATAACCCCCTTAACCCTCCTACAAAGGTGGTGGATGGTAAGGTCCAATCCATGGGTTGGCTGGAAGCCTGGATGGAAATTAAAGGAGGAGGGAGCTGGTGGAGCCCCAGATAATGATTTGAAGAAACATGGATTTGCATGTACTGTACATTTTATCTTTCAGGTAATCCTAGACATCTATATAATAAAGTTGCAGCCTGATTAACATCCATATCAAGTGGCTGCTTGGAGATTTTATTCATATATATTTGTATAAAACACATACACACACCTCACATCTTCTCAGCTAAGTTCCCTCAAAGCTGTGCAGCCTATTAAGCACCAGCCTCTTCCCAAGCCCTAGACCTGCTACAGCAGGGAGAAGCACCTTTGCCTGCTGACCCACAGTGCAGAGCTGCCACAGAGAGGAGAAAGGCACCTCAGCCCAGAAGCTCCAATGCAGAGTAGCCATGGCTGGGGGAGTGGTGCCTTAGCCTGCTAGCCCCAGCACAGAGATGCCCCAGACTTGCTATGGTGGAGGGGAGAGGCAGTCCTCCCCTGGCCTCAACCCAGCCTAGCTCAGACATCCCAGGGCCATGGAGTGGCACTCCTCCTGAGCCAGGCCCCGCTGGAGCTGCTATGGCTGTGAAGAGGCAATTCTCACCTGGCCCAGAGCTGCTGGGGTGAGACAGTTACTGCTGGGGTGAGACAGTTAGTTCTCTATCCCTGTAGCAGCCTGCACCCCCTCCAAATCCCTCACCCCCCCAGCCGCACTCTAGTGTCCTCACCCCCATCAGAGCACTCACTCCCCCTTACTTCCCAGACCTGAGCCCCATCCTGAACCCTAAAACCTGCACCACCCACCCGAGCCCTGAGCCCCCTCTGCCCACTCCCACCACACACAATACATGTGCCAAATGAGTTTTGTGATGTGCACCAATATGGATGTTATATGTCACACATCATCTCCATATTGGTGCACATAAAAACTTAGAGGGTATACTGCTCTTCAGGTCGGGGAACAGTAACATTGCTCCCAGACTGCCCAATTTTGCCACTCCTCTTTTGCCTCAGAGTAGCAAGCTTGCAATGCCTATCTTATCAGATGTCATCAGCAGGATGAATTATGAGAACTGGAATCATGAAGTGCTATGGAAATGCAGCAATATTAAATTGGCTGGCATTAAAATATAATCAACTGTAGTAATTAATAACAAAATATTAATTATATTGTGAGTCGTACTTCTATGATTGATAATGTTACATTGGGGTCTTGTCATGTTTATGCCCGTTTGACACAATTTTTGAGCTATGGTTGTTTAGCATTACTTTCAGACATCATACCACTCATGTCTTGCAAGCACGATTTTCCAGCTCAGTAAATTTAACTGTCTTTGCAGACTGTTAAAATATCTTTTATAAACAAATCATTCACATTATTTGACTTGAATTTTATATCTGTTTACTAGTAAATGGTCATATTAGAGACAGACATCCCATAAAATTCTTTTTTATTAATCATGAAGTGAGAGCTAAAAAGAACCAAATCTAAACACCTCCAGAGACTTCAATGAGAGACAATGTGAGCTAAGGATGTTCCACTACATGCAGGATGGGCTCAAGAAAGAGAAAAATAAAGATGATAAATACATTGAAAGGATGAATCATTTTATATAAGTGCCAACTCTACATATGCATTGGAGGTCAATTATTTCATACTGAAGTGTAGCTGAAACCATGAACTCAGTAGCTCTGGGCTTTTAACACTATTTAGAGTTGTACTTTAATACTTAATATTTTTCCTAAAGGGACCTGATTATAATTGCATTCACTGAAGCATATACTTTAAAAAATTGGCCCCCCACAAGCTGCTGTTTTTTGTTTTTTTAAAGAAAAGAAAAAGTAGCTATGTTTCCACAAAAGCTAGTCACTTAATGTTATATATTTTACATTTCAAAAAGCTGTAAAATGTACACACAACAGGCAAAATTTTAAAGATAACTAAGTAGACTAGTGCTTTGCAATTATGTGTTAGACCACTCTGCAGCAAATAAGATTGAAGTCCTATTTGACATAGAACTGGATACCAATTAAGAACCAGATTCTGTTCCCACTGAAATATCTTTGACTTAAATGGGACAAAAACAGGCAGAAAAGATCACTTTTAAATAGTTATTCCTCAGGCTAAATGCTCATCAAGAGAAGTTCACCACTGAAAAGAAAATATTTTAATCCACTTACATAAAGGTTGTATTAGATCTCAACAATGCCTTGCAAAACCTGAGATGTAAGCTGTGGACATTTGTGGAAGGCAAAATCAAATGTAATTAATGTGAGACTTAGAAAAAACAAAATATTATGAACCATATAAATAAAATGAAGGAAGAATGCTTATGTATAGCTGAAGCAAGCAAAGTTGGAGTAGTTAAGGGCAAATGTTAAGCACTCTTCAAGGGCTAATATACAAATCAAGTACAGTGAAACCTATTTACGTCCCAAGTCTTATTGTTAAAAGAATAAAATAATAAATTCTCAGTGTCTGAGACCACTTTAAACACCAGTATCTCAATTATAATTAATGATTCACATTTTCAAAGCACCATGCAAACAATATTTATTCCTGACTACAACTCTTTGCAAAGCTTATAAGCATTACTGCCAAAGGTATTATTATGTTACAATGGGGAATGCTGGGATAATGGAGGATTAAGTTATTTGCCCAAGGCCATACAGAAAGAAAGTGGCAGTACTGGAATTAGTAGTTCAATCTTCCTCTACATAACTGCAAGTAATAAAGAATGAAGAGAGAAAACTTTAAAGAATATTATTGTATTATTTCATTTGTTTGAGATTTTCCACCTCTCCTCCTGCCACTTCCCCCCCCCCCCACTTTGAGGAAAGAAATTCCCATCCTGAAAAGAAAGCAGATGAGAGAGCAGCAAAATAGTGTTTTGCAGGTGACCTACAAAGAGAAAATGGGTCGGTTTGCTTTTTTTTCTTCATTATGATGTGAAATTACAAAACCATACAGAAATTATGGGACTGATACACAAATTACTGGGTGAAGTCCTATGGTCTATGTTATTCAGGAGGTCAGACTAGATGATCATTACAATCCCTTCTGACCTTAAAACCTATGATCTATGATGCATGTCAAAGCTGATGACAAAGTGGTGTTGGCCAATGGCATCCAGCTATGGAATGAATTTCTAGTGAGGACTGGGGCAAATCCAGACTCTAAGGATACGTCTACACTGTGGCACTATTGCGGGATACTTCCTGTATCCTGAAATAGTGTTTTCCGCATCTTGACAGTGTGCCCATCATTTTGAAATGTAATTGAAATAATGGGTGCACTATTCTGACATCCCGGTAAACCTTGTTCTACAATGATTAAGGGACATTTTGGAATAGTGGTCTATTTTGAAATGTGGCGCTGTCTACATAGACTATTTCAAAATAAGCTCTAAATAAGCTACGCAATTTGCGTAGCTCAAATTGTTGTAGTTTATTTCAAGCTAAGGGTGCTATGTAGACATACCCTAATTGTCCTTAGGAAATGCTGAGAACTTCCCTCATGAAGTCTTTCTTTCATAACAAGAATGATTCACAACACTAACTCCCTTCTAGTCTCAAACAAAAACAAACAGACCCAAAACTATCAAACAAATCAACCAAACAAGAATAATCCTATTTGAAAGGAGGAAGAAACAGGGATTCTATGACGTTCTCTAGGGACTTCATTATTGCTATTGATATGTGAAAGACATCCAGATGCTATGCTGATTGGCACAAGGAGGTAGACAATGGAGAAGAGTCTGAGACATGGCTGTAGAGGAGAGCCCCTTTAAACATGAGCCTCAGATAGCCTCAGGAAGCAGCTACAGGAAGTGACTGCTGTCTTGATGACCTTCCTGGAGTGCTTCCGGGGGAGGGGGAGCGCTTTAAAGGTGAATCAGACTCCATTCAGTGTGGGTGCACCATTTCAATATAAATCTGCACTATTTTGATGGGGATTTGTAGTGTGGATGTGCTATTTCAAAATAGTTACTTCAGGAGTTACTATTTCAAAGTAAATGCATAATTTAGACATAACCTTTCATACCAATTCACTGTATTAAGTAGGCCTCCTATTCTGAAGTATTTACAATGAAAATGGGGGAAAATCACTTTAGAAATATAATTTAGATTTTCAGTTTATAATTGTTAGCTTTAATGATACTGTCCTTTCATATAGTATTTCTTACACTGTTCAAAAATACAAGGGCTTTTTTCACCACGGCTTGTACCTATACAAATGAGAACTACATGAGAAAGGTAGCATTTTATGATCTTGTACTTTCTGAATCAGATTCTCTTACCCACTCCATTCCCAAAGAAACTAAAAAGCTACAAAAACTGCCCCAAAGGTGACACTCCTGGGGCATGTCTACACTAGGAAATTATTTCAAAATAACTTATTTTCAAATTATAACTCCTAAAATAACTATTTCAAAATAGGGTGTTCACACTACAGGGAAGCCTCAAAATTCGTCTAAGGCAGGTTCCGTTAATGTGGATATGCTACATCAACTTAGAGCCCCAGAAGCACTGGGGAGTAATTACCCTGAATCATTCTGGGGAGTTGTCATTTTGAAGTAGCAGCAGTGGAACATCCACACTATCGCTATTTTGAAATAAGCATTCCAGGCATTTCCATGGAAAGTTATTATTAGCAGGAGTTATTTCAAAATAACCTGACTGTTATTTTGAAATAACGGGCTTGGTAGGGTACATGCTCCGCTTGCTATTTTGAAGTAACTCACCAGTGTAGACCAGGACCTAGAGTGCAGAGTCCTGGGAAGTCAACGAACCGGTCAAGTTTTCTCTTACACTTCCTTTTCTGCACTCTCTTTCTCTAAACCGAGTAAACACTGAAGAAGCTGTTACTAGCTATAACCTTTATACACATACTTTGCTATTTTCAGCATAAGATGGATGCAGCATAAGATGACTCATTTTGCACAGATGTTAATGACTACACTGGGGGTAAGGCATGGAAGACTCAGACTCTTACTCTAGCCATACATATATCCAAGTTTTGTAACACAGAATCATGGTAAAAGAATGCAATGATCAGAATTAAAAGGGTATTTTGGGGAATGTTGATAGGAAGTCAGCGAAGATATAGTTGCTGCTGTCTACTGAACCTGGAGATCTATTTGGAAAGGAAATACCAATTTGAGATGGGCTGCTGCTCTCCACCTATCTCATTCTATGACATACAGTGCAGTGATATGGCCTTTTCTACTCCTATTGCACTTGTACTCTATAGGGAGGAGTACAGAATATATAAAGGTCTCCATTAGCATTATTTACCATGAAGACTTGCTCAATGTTGCTTGTTGGTTCCATTAATCTCCAGGCCCAATATGCCTTCTCCAGATTTGGAGCCCTAACTATACACACACCTCAAACAGAGAGGTTTTCATTGGTTCCAAGTGATTTAGGACAATGAAGTAGAGCAAGCATTTCCCTTTTGCAATTTCTGTCCCAGTTTCTACCTTCTGCTTGTACAAAGAGAGCAGAGTATCTGGATAATAACATTTATTCCATACCCAAGCCTCTTCTTGGCATCACTGTAAAGACTGCAGAACCACAATCAAGTAGTGAGTTTTATTTCCTCAGTAGATTCTAAATTATAAGAGCTTAGAAAAAAATTATACTACAAAAAAGCCCCATAATATATCTCAAAGAGCTGTGACCATGACTGTAGTATAAACTAAGATAAAATTAAGGTAGTCCTTACAATAAATATAAGAGGAAGAATGAAATATTTGCTTTTTCCATTATGCAGCTTATGGAAAATAGGAAACAAGGGTGTTTTTATGTAAAAATAAAATGTACTGCATTATTAATTTTACAATAAGGAGAATTGTACGTAAAATCATGATCCAAATCAAGGGCTCAATCCTGCAAGAGTTCCTCAAGCAGAATCTCTCCCTCAACTGCATTAAAGGGTCTGGATGCAAGTGAGCTTGCTAAGTTTTGACTTTCTATCTCCTTGAGACAAGTTTGTTAAACACCATTTTGCCCTACCGTTATTTGTAGAGATACACTTTTGATCATTTCTCCTTGCACTAATTATCTTCACAATTTTAGCATGAAAAATTAGTCATTTACTCATGAATCAATAATTGATTTTACATGACAATTACTTTTCAAAACAACAAATGATCTGGTAGCACTTTATAGACTAACAAAACACATAGATGGTATCATGAGCTTTCGTGGGCACAGCCCACTTTTCAGTTCAGCACAAGTAGCTGTAGCCATTTCAGATTCATGCAGATTTACCAACTACTTGGATTTATAGCAGTGATTGAAATAGAGTTTTTACTTATAAATGGAGTTTTTCAGTATCTTACAAATAAAATGTCAGGAGAAGATGAAAATTTAAATTCCAAGAGGGTATCAAGAAATTTTCAAAGGAAGAAGAATCCCCAACATTTCTTCAGATTGTCCCAAAAGTCACATATTTGCTGAGGTTTGCTAGAATTTCTATTTCATACCGCAAATGTGTGTTATTTTGATATTATCATTAAAAGTACTGGAATTAGCAATCTTAGTTTATAAAATATCAAATATTAAATGTCAGTCTCTTCAATTTTTCATCTAATTTAAATGGATGTTGTCAACTTTGACAGTGCTTACAGATCCTTATCATGCAAATGGAAGCAGATGAGCATAGATCCCATGCATCTGAATCAATATCCATCTTCACCATTTTTCTCTGTACTGAGCAGTTGAATGCAAGTCCTCTTAAGTTTTTCATCTCTAAGTGCTGTTCAGTTGAGCACTTCCTTTGATCAGGCTATTTTGCCTGTTCCTTTAAGTTGCAATGGTGGGTGCTCTGGCTACATTCTTGACACGTCCCAGATATTTCCATCTTCTTTTCTGAATAATTTTGGAGGTGAAGGATTTCTGAACTCTAATGAATCTTGGCATTTGTTACAAATACATTCTATGTAATACCTAGAAAAATTCCAGGTATTTGCTTTGAAAGGCATTTAGATATTTGTCTGTATCTTTGGTGAGTATCCAGCTTCCATATCCATATGTTAAGGAGAAAACAATTTTGGAATTCAAGCTTAATAGTTTAAAGACCAAATTGTAGATTTTCAGTGACTGAAGCTGGTGAATATAGCTACTGCCTGACCAATTTGTTATGTTGTTTCCTTCTGGATATCCTCACTGACTTGCACATTATTGCCAAATATATGAACTGACTCAATTCTTGTATTCCTTTGCTTTCTAATGTGAATGTTTGAACTGGGAGTTGCTGGAGGACTCATTAGATTTGTTTTTAGTAAGTAATTACTGACCTTGTCATTTTTTTTGTAGTGCTAGAAAGTCTTTTGTGTGCATGATAATTCAGCTGTCATTTAGAAGAGCTATGTTGTCTGCAAAGTCTAGATCTCGGAGTCATGTGATACCTGAGTCATATACCTATATTTTTGCCATTGACTTCACTGTGAGGGGGGGAAAAAGTCAAACAGGAATTGTATTCTTGTTTGACACCAGTGTCAAATGTTACACTAGCATGCAGTCCCTTTAACTTCAGCGGGCCTGATCATGGATATAAGCATCCCCCTGCAGGGGGATCTTTGAATGTCCTGCAGCACTGTCAGTTATACAGTTTGTTTTTCCTTTTGTTTGTATGGACTTTTGATTAAAGCAACAAAGTAAAAAAAAACATTTTTTAAAATTATAATTGAAAAACTACAAAATAGGAAAATTCAGGGATGACAGCTGCTGTATCTGAAGGTGATTTTAGTATATTTGAAGTATATTTGAATTCAACAAGGCCAGGAGCATAAATATTTTTTCATGCTGATGTGCCATTTCAGCTGGTAGAGCAGTAACCAAAACATACATTTATCTTTGATCTAGTTTTCTCGAAGGGAAGATCTCAAGAAGTATACTTAGGATGGTATATCCTTCAAAACTGATTAAAATAATTAATACAAAACCAACTGATTCAGCTATAAGTTTTTGAGAGTGAATCTCTCAAAAGCAATGCAAATATTATGAATACTGAAATAAATGATTTGGTTAGAATAAATAATTTTCAGGTTACTGATATAAAGCCTTAATTTTACCTCTAATGTGATGTAAAAAGATAAATAAGTTCATATAGCACATTATGTTTTATAGACTTAGCTCACATGCTCTTATTATTGTTAATTTTACTTTTTTGAAATTGAATACAGAACACCAGGATGGGAGTTCTTTAGGAATTCTTCCAACATTGCTTCCTCTTAAAAGTGATACTCTTTTTGGAGAGACAAGGTGGGTGAGGTAACATCTTCTATTGGACCCACATCTGTTGGGAAGGAGACAAGCTTTTGAGGAGCACAGAGTTCTTTTTCCTGTCTACGAAAGGTACTCCGAGCATCACATTTCATATTTTAAGGGACCATTCAAGATAGAGAGACCCATTAGCACCTCTCTAGTCATAGGACAAAGAGAAGAGGTTAGAGGTAAAAAATGAAGCCATAGAGTCAGTATCTTAGAATTACGTGTTAACTACTTAGGTTAAACAATTAAGTCCACCTGGAAACTCCAAGCACTTTCCCCAGACTTGAAAAAGAGCTCTGTGTGGCTCAAAAACTTCTCTCTTACTGCCAGAAGTGCTGAACCTCTCCAGGCAACTGTACCCCTTTCAGGAATCTGATTTTATCTTGTGTACCCCCAAATTAAACCTCCATTAAACCTACTTATTTACAAAATCAGACATATAAATACAAAAGTGCCAAAGCATAGTTACTGAAAAAAAGTGCTTACTTCCTCATTTTACCATATAATTATAAATTCAATTAGAATATAAATATTGTTCTTACATTTCAGTGTACACTATATAGAGCAATTAAACAAGTCATTATCTATGTGAAATTTGTCTATTCTAGTTTATATGGACTGTGCTAATACTTTTTTGGAATCCTATTGTAAACCTAGGCAAATATCTAGATGAGTCTCTATACCTCTGGAAGACCTTTGTATATCCTGTTTAAGAACCACTGCTCTAGAGACTGATGAGCCTGCTGCAGCCTTGGCTAATAGAAATGCATCTTTTAACTCAAGCAGTAGAAGCACATGTATTTAGCTCCAGAAGTCTCAGATTTGATTCCAGCTGCTGACATGCATGTATGGGATGATGTTACAGATGTTACCGCAACCACCTTGTCTCTCTAATGTCCTGGGACCAACGTAATTACACTGAATTTTTAAAGATTTGTGCCCTATCAACTTGGTCAGAGAACATACATCTGTCATCAAGGTGCATGTTTTAGAGTCTCACAGAGAGACCCAGTTGTTACTAGTCTTAAAAATGATTTGTTATTTAGCTAATAGAATGATTTCACACAAAGCACAGGTGGACTGCAATGCTGCTGGGGAGGCACAATCTATCCATTAATGCAAGTCCAGTTTGTGGCAGCTGCATTCACACCAGATGTGCAGGGTACTGGGCCCACTGAATAGATGTAAAGAAAAAAAACGTACAAGATTCACCGTTTCTAGTGCTCAACCCTTTCACAAATGGGTTCTCACTAACTTCCTCCTAGACAATACTTCAGTGTTCCATCCTTTAA
The DNA here is from genome assembly GCA_032595735.1 of Pelochelys cantorii. Classification (NCBI taxonomy): domain Eukaryota; kingdom Metazoa; phylum Chordata; order Testudines; family Trionychidae; genus Pelochelys; species Pelochelys cantorii. The sequence goes on along the minus strand of CM064326.1, from coordinate 304,342,189 downwards.
TCCATCTGAAAGTCAGTATCTAGAATTGGCTAAATAAAAATGTTAGGGCTGTGAAAGACTCAGGGAGCTAACTGCTGCCAGAATGTATAAAAAGTATATTCTTTGTATTTTTTCTCATCTTAAAATAGCACACCCTCCAATCTTTGAGAGAGAGAGAAATAAGTTTACTTCAAAGCTCCAGTACTCCAAACATTTGACCTTAGTAGGATGAGGTACATTTGTGTCTGCAGGATTGCAGTATAAGTTTGCTAGTGATCAAAGTAAAAGAGCAGTATTTAGAGCCATGATTCCCAAACTTTTTAATACTACGCCCCCCTGGCAGATATTATAAACTGTGGATCAAGGGAAAGTGGTAGATGTGACATATTAGACTTTTAAAATGCTTTTGATAAAGTCTCACATAACCTTCTCATAAGCAAACTAGGAAAATATAGGTAAGATGGAACTACTATAAGGTGACTGCACAACTCATTGGAAAACAGTATTCACAGTACTTAAGGTTTACATTGAAGCTAGAAGGGCATACTGAGTGAGGTCCTGCAGAGATCAATGCTGGGTCAAATTCTATTAAATATCTTCATAAGTGATTTGAATAATGACATAAAGAGTACATTCACAATCTTTGTAGATGATACCAAGCTGGGAGAGGTTCTAAATTATTTGAAGCACAGATTTAATTCAAATAATATTCAAACTAGAGAAATAATTTGAAATAGGTTGAAAATCAGTAAGGATGAAGATTTTAGTGAGTAGAATGGGCCTGTTTTGAATTATGTAGTTATGCAAAGCTGTTGGGTGTATCTGATAGAGCCAGATATAAGTTGTTTTCCAAGCTTCAATGAGTTCCATATTTTGTTTTTACAAAAAAATCCAGACTTACAGAGATAACTAGAAGTGAATGGATACAGCACTTTCAAAGTTTAATCACTGCTTTGTCCTCTCCTTTCATAGAAATCCAGAATTGCGGATATATTACATGTGACTTCACTGTGAAATAGAAGCTGATGTGGTCAGAGCCCATCTCTTCACACAGCCTACAGAAACAATATATGTTTACCACCCTGGGTTTTATAAAATTATCAGTTTTCACAACAATGCTAATGGCCCTGTGATTTCAGATTTTGATTTCTTTGATGCTAAAGCTGGGGAATGAATCATGTAGTGTGTCCAGCTTGCTGCTTGTGCCACTTCCTTTAGTCATGCCACAATGTTCTTTCCAATCATTTAATACATAAAGTCTTAGCACTTGGTAGAAATAGATTCATCATAAAGATAAGACACTCCTTCAGTCTACTCTCTACTGCTAGTGTTGCTGCCAGCACTCTTTTCCTTCTGCTCCAACATGGGGCTTTCAGCTGAGACACTTCCTGATGAATGTTCTCCTCACAGGAAAGCCCCTCTGCTAAAAGAAATGGAGGGTACAGACAGTATATCTACGTTGCAACTACAAACTTGTGGCTGGCCCATGCCAGCTGACTCAAGGTTGTGGGACTCCAGCTAACAGCGTTCTGGAATGCTTTTTAAAATGTGGGTGCTGAAAGCCAGCTAAACAGTCCCCAAACTTTTTACCACATGCCCCCCTTATCCATGTCTGTGCCTTCCTCCCTGCCCCTGGCACAGAGGCTGGGAGGGGGGCCATGTCTCTGGAAGGGAAGGAGATGGACTGGCTAAGGGGGTTGAAGTTAGGGCCACAGCCGGGGGTGGGAGAAGGCCCAAAAGTGGAGTCTCTCATGTGGAGCTGATAGAAGAGTGCCGGGCACGGGCCAGCAGCTGGGACACCCCATGAAATCTGGGGTCCTGCAGTACCCCCACAGTACTGATTCCCACACTTATGTAGGCCAATGGGTTGTAAATTCCAGTGTAGATATTTGGGCTTGGCTCGGGCTTACGAAGTGGAAGGGTCCCAGAGCTCAAGCTGTAGCATGATCTGAACATCTACAGCACAATTAAATAGAACCTTAGCCCAAGTCCCACAAACACAAGTCATCTAGCATGTCTAATTGCAGCATAGTTGTACCCAGAAAGCTCCAACACCTGGCAATTGTAGCTGCTGCAGAAGCAGCTTCAGACACAGAACCATCGATAAGACAAAGGTGATTTTAAGCCTATTTGAATAGTTCAATTGTGTAGTTTTACTAGAAACACAAAAATGGCCATATTGATTAAAAAAATCTTCCCAAATACTCCTGGCTCCTCTGGGGCATAGTTTCATGCATGGGCACCGAAATATTATTAAAATGTAAAATATGCAATTACTAGAAAGCACACTGAACGTATCTCTCATGCAAAATATTAATTCTGATTATACCACATTTTCTGGCAGAAATTTTTAGTGGAAAAATTTTCCACCAGCTGTAATTTAAGGTTGTGAATGTATAACAATGGGAAATTGGCAATTGTAATCATGTGCCTGATACTAGCCCTAAAAAGGTGTTTTGTACCAGAAAAGCAGAGTCATCAGATGACCTGATATTCATAAATTAGAGGCACAATTTTTGGCTTCAGAAACAAAAGTTTAAGGAGAGAAGAATTCCCAAAGCACTTTATAAACATACTTCAGCCCTACCCTGTGAGGTAGATAAAGTGCAGCTTCCTGCCCCCCCCCCCTGGAAATTAGAGATCACACCTAGCTAAACTCCCATAGACTTATCAGTTGCTTGATTTCTGTTTGAAATAAACTAAGTAAAAATCCTTGTTGAATTTTGTCAGCATATAATGTTTTTGTTTGCAGTATAGTTGTAGTCATGTTGGTTACAAGATATTAGATAGACAAAGTGGGTGAGTTAATACCTTTTACTGAACCAACTTCTCTTGGGCCATGTCTACACTACAGATAAGTTCAAAGCAGCCGCAGGCAATCTTCAAGGGTTCAAATTAGTGAGTCTAGTAAAGACAAGCCAATTCAAACCAAGAGGGTGCTCCCACTGATGCCAGTTGTCCTGCTTCTACAAGGAGCAAGGGAAGTCAAAGGAAGAGTGTAGTCCCTTCGACTTCCCTCAGTGTGGATGGAGCTAAAATTCGAGTTAAGGTACTTTGACTTCAGCTACTCAACGTAGCTGAAGTTGTGTATCTTAATTCAAATTTATCCCCTAGTGTAGACCAGGGGTCTGTGAAAAGAAGTGCAAGCTTATCTTTTTCACCAACAGAAGTTGGGCCAATAAAAGATATTACCTCACCTACCTAAATTAATTTAACACGACAGAGATACCACATGGAAGTCTAGGTGGACTAGAAGATATGTCTAAACTGAAAAAAAAATCATAATCATAAGCCAGGGGAGAGAACAAGATCCTTTAAAACAATTAATTGTATCATATAAAGCATTTAAACTAATTATTCTTGCAAAGAATTTAAAATTTACAAAAGCATCTCTTGGAACCAGTTATTACTTCAGAAGATTTTTTTAAAGAGTAACAAATATTATCCCTTGATTTAAAAATGCCAGGAGTGATCTCAAACTGATTAATGGGTACCTTGGATGGAGTTGCGAACTCTGAATTGCCAATGCCTCACTTTGCATCTGAGGTATATATTAATTAGCACAATGACACATTTTGTCATCTTATTGCTTAATCATAGCCCTCTCTCCTCTGGGTTACAGCTCTTTCCTCATCAATAAACTCATTAAAGCATATTCTACTTAATGCCAAGCAATTAGTAAAAATTACAGTAAAAGTCTTCTTGTGTGTTTAAATTGTGTTCTCTATAACCTCTCCAGAAATCTAACTAACGTTTCTCTTCTTTCCAATCTACACTATAAATGTAAAGCTCCACTGGGATCTGTGGTCATAAAATTAGATGGCTGCTATAATAACCTGTCCGAACTCTTTTGTCACTCCTTCCTTAATCTGTTTCAACAGCTCAGCCAGTAGGATGAACATTTTAAATCTCCATGGGATAAATAGAACAATAGCGCTAAATGTCCACATCCCTTGACTTGCAGAATAGTCTCATTCTCAACAAGGGTTTTGATTTATGGTAATGGAAAAGATTTCTCATCAGATTTTGGGAGAAAGAAGGTAAATTAAATTTTTACAACGAATAGCAATTTTGATCTTCCAGAAACAGAATAAAGTAATTTCAATCTTAGAAACATTAATTGAATTTAAAACTTAAAAAAATAAACTTAAGACATGCTAAAATTGCTGAAGAATATTTAGAAGCAATTTGAGAGCCATTCATTTATATCTTAAACGATTTTCCACAAATTAAAATATTTCTACCCCATGATCCCAATCTTGCAGTATGTTCCATGTAAGCAGGCCTATAAGGCATGAGTCTTCTAGTATGGCGCTGTTCACATGATAAGAGTCTAAATTATGTTAATCAACAAATAGCAAATATATATTTATATGTAATTATTTATCTTCAATATCATACAAATGAAGCAAATAAACTCCCATATAAACCCCTAAACAAAAAGTTGTATTTTTCTTTTATCTTTTCTAAATTATTGAAAAAAGCAAGATTGAAAAGTTAACCACTGCCATAATCTCAATATTAAATTGGAATGCCTAGTATAAATTTCTCAAAAAATTTCCACCAACAAAATTAGCTTCTGTATTTTCAACAAAGTCCTTTTCCTTGATTATACTTGTGTCTTTCTTGCAGTCTCTGGACATGGTGAAACATATTCAAATTGCAGATCTTTTTTGTACTTTAAAAGTATTGTACATGAGTTACCGAAGTTACTGAAAGCTTCCTGAAGAAAACGTTTTGGTAATTTTTGATCATTCTAAATTCAGCTATTAAATAAAAAGGGAGTATTTAACACTATGATAATTAAACTGGTTTATGGATGTCAACTGCTCACAACAATCTGGGTCCTTCCCTGAAAAAAAATAACAAAATACAAAATAAAGTGTAAATTAGTCCAGCCTTGGTAGAATTGCTTCTGCCAGTAAAGTTATAGATAGGAGGTGTAAAACACAGTAGGGAGGAATGCAGTGCATAAATCCTGAATGCCTTCTATCACATTTAAAAAGAAAAAAAATAATAGTGCAAGAGAAAACAATCAAATATAAATGGACTAATAAGAGAGAGAGACAATTTTAAAAAATACATGTAAAAAAGGTAAATTTGAATTTGTTTGATAATTTACGGCTATCACCTGGCTTGCATTTGCAGACTGAAACCTGTGGGAGATGCTTAGCTTTCTGGGATCCAAAACAACAGAAATTTAAATAGATGCAGAGGGGAAAATAAGCCTCTCACCCTTCTCCGAGATACACATAAAAGGCTTCTTCTGTCATCTCTCCCTTCATTTTCAAATGGACACTAATAACCTTAGGGGAGGAGTGGATATAGCCCTCCCCTAAATTTCTTCAATTAACTGGTAGACAAACTCAGATTTCCTGGTGAATAGTCAGAATAGAAAAAAGTACATCTAAGAATGTTATAGTTTCCATAGAATGCAATAAAGGCAAGTTCATTTACACAGAAAGTGAAATGTGTCAAATACTGTGTCACAGAAGAAAGAGGAGACCCCACATAAGTTGTTCTTCTAATGCACTTTATAGTGTTTAGATGCAAAACAGCATGTGGTCAACTAAAGCACTAGTTTTCATGGTATAGAGCACTGAATCCTGCTGGGGTTTTTACGCTTATTTGCTGGATTATTCATGGCTTTATAGATACAAGGAACTGTTCTGTGACGTGAATTTCAATTATTTTTGTGGCTTAGGCACTCTTAATGTAACAGCACATTTTTACTCTTAACTCTGAATATCTTTGCTTTTATTTTATTCTGTCACAGTCAGCATTATTTTGTAGGATATTTTCTCGGGGCTGAGTGGAAAAGATGTTAATTACTGCTTTAACTTTGGGGACCTAATTCAATGAAAATGACACAGAGTTGATTATGGCATTATATGCAGGGCTAGTAGTCCTACCTATTATTAATTTTGATAGACCCTTCCCATTAAAAGACCCTGTTTTCAGTTTCCTCTAACATTGACTTTCACTGCAAACTAGGCTCAATTTCCTGAGGTTACAGAAGCCCCCCATTTAAGGCAAAAGGGCAAGCATGGCCTACTTGCAGAACACCTCACTTCTCAAGCACTCATCAGAAATGGTTGTAAGGTCTGGGCTCTTGATATCCTGAAATCCATGGTAGAACTTCACAGTTAGCCTGATTATGAGGAGTTCATACCCCAGGACCTTAGTCAAATCTGTGAAGAAGAGGCTGGTACAGAAGGGTGGAGACTTTCTGTGCATCTCCATCAGATCCATAAGACATGGTTTTTGGCATCCCTCTTTTTCCCACAAGGTGGAAGTGGGACCTATGGTTGATCTCTCAAATGAGCTGTCTGTAGGATCAAACAAAGGCATTCTGAACTTGATGGTCATTGAGGGCCTGGAACTTGTCTCACTTCTCCTGATTCTCTGCAGAGGGATAGAAGGTACACCGGCTTGAGAGGCCAGCTTCCCCCTTGAGCCAGGTGGGTGGCAGAAACTAGCAAAGTTAGTGTTTATACAGAAGGTCATCATAAGATACAATTTAGCCTGGTGCAACTTACCCCTATTTCAAGACAGGGTAAAATGCACTGATGCAAATGACAGCTTTATCAGGATTTCTCTGTCTACCCTCATGGTCTGTACAGATGCAACAGTAGTGGGTCACCAATGGCGGAAATCTCCAGAGGAGAGCTATGCTATAGAGTAAGTGAAGAGCCCAAAGACAGAATTATTTGGATTGTAGTTGTGAATTATTATTAACATTACCATTCACTCAGTTCTTATGGGAATTGCAGAAAGTAAATCTCTATAAACAATTTGAATGAAATATATCCTTATTACTTCATAGTGGCCATTAGACACCACAGGAAATGTATTTCTAGTATATGATTTCACTTTCGGGTTATTAGTTTATTGGCCTTTTGTCTCTTGCCTTTCAATACCCTACAAAGCATGCAATTATCACCCAGAAATACACTGCATTTCATGTCTTATTGCTTAAATGAACAGTTTTCTTTTATCTACAGATAAGCAGGCACAGGACTTTCAAAGATGACACAAAAACAAGATGTGCATTTCAAAACAAACTGTGAAAAATAGACTACACCTCCTACTCAGAGCTGCACCAAACATGATAAAAAGGATAAAAACAGATATTCTTGCAAGAAGAACACAGCTGTTCAAGACTCAGAGAAGTGAACAGAGTCATACTAAAGATAATTTACAAACAATGGGGAGAGGAAGAAAGGGCAAGTGTACTTTAGTAAGACAAGATTGTCATAGTGGTTTCAAAATTTTCCTTCAACAGAATGTATTTTATAACAGAATACATGCACACACACAGACAGGCAGACAGACACACATACACTTAACAGAGTAAGAAAATACATAACGAAGAGGAGTCAGAATGCCTATATTATATCTGTTATTAACAGGATAACATGATTACAGACCTTCCACACATTTTATTCATGTGCCTTTTTCAGATGAGTAAAATTCAATCAATCCTCAAATTTAACTATTTTGGGACAAATTGCCCTTATGCGGTTGTTCAAATTTTGGTATTCTAAACTCATTATCATTTAAGAAACAACCACAATTTATAGATAACTATAAAAAGTATATAGGGTGAACCTCTCTATTCCAGCACCTTCAAGACCTGACAAGTGCTGAACCAGAGAATTTGCAGAACCTCAGGAAGTCAATATTGTCTAGCAGCAATACCAACAGTTCCACTGCATTACTGGACTCTTAGAAGACATTTAGGGACAAATTAGAGCTAAATAACAGCACGGAACACTGGGAGCCATGATTGGCGGCTATAAACAAACTTTATGGGAAGACGGGAAACTTGACCACACTCATGACAAGTGGACATTCATCTAACTAAAATTATGGCAAACCACTGATATGGCCAGACCAGAGAGTGCCAGACTAGAAAGATTCAACATGTGTTTCGTTTATCAATTCTGATGAGTTAAAATTTCCACAGAAAAAATGTTTTATGCTTCAGTTGAAAAGATGGAAGTTTTTTTTTAAAAGCATGCCTTATTTGCAATCCTTGCTCATGTTGCATAGCACATACTCATGTGAGCTTCTCCTTTGACTTCAGTGATATTTCTTGTAAGGTTTGCAGAAGCATAATGTCCAATACTGGCAAATATTAGCAAAGATAAAAATATATCTCTGAAAATTGGTGCACTGAAATTAGGGAAATGTTAGCAAAAGACCCAGAGATGGTTCACGTAGCCCTTTTTAAGAATCAGTAATGCAAAATGTTGAGCACTCTCAATGTCTACTGAAGTCAAGGAATTGAGGCCAATTAGAAGTTTGTGGGAGGTTTTGAACATGTAAAATCTGGCCCTTGTTCAGCAGTTAGTTATTTTGAGCAGCTCAAAATTATATTCTTGCTGGATTTCATAGATTGCAGTGATTGGAGGGAAAAATTCTTGAACTTACTCCAGGACTGAGTTTATTAGGCTTCCTCAATCACTAAAATCTACATGTAGTATGATAGACACTCTGAGTTCTGTGGTTAGGAACAGTTTCACAGACTCATTTTTATTCCCTTTTGCCATGAAAGCAAAAGCCTTAATAGTGTCCCAAACCAGTCTCCATTTTTTGCAGGCTTCTTATGAAAATTGTTCTGAAGTGTGTTCTTTATAATTAAACTAAAGAAGAACAAATTGTTTAAACATATTGTAAAAATATGAAATATCATGTGATCAACATTTATACTCGTAAAACTTTCCAGAGGCTCAAAGAACTCCTTTTCGGATTAGTTACATCTATGACACAAAAGATAGTTGGAACTGGACTGTAGTTTAGAAGACTGGGTTTAATTCACGGCTATGCCACAAATTCTGTGTGAATTTAGGCAAGCCACTTAATCTCTCAGAACCTCTGTTCCTCACTCTACAATGGGGAGTTAATATTCTTGACTTCCTACCATTTGTCTATCTTTTATATTTTGACTATAAACTCTTTGAAGCAGGGATTGCCAATTACTGTGTGGCTGTAGGAGTCAGAGCATATGACCAGTGTAGTATAAAACTTATAGACAGAAATACATACATTCAAGATGGTAGCCATTAAATGTGTAATGGAAGCTGTGAGAGCACCACATTTTTTATTGATCTAAAAGTGCTATTTCACAATAAAATTACCATTGGTGTTTCAATTGCTCTAAGTAATTAACAACTTCATGTCTATGAAACTTTACTTTTTACTGCTTAGTTGAAAGAGAGGGTTCCCCCCCCCCCATAGATAGCTATATAAATAATGTTAATGATCATGAATATTTATACACAGTGGATGAATTCCTAGCCTGAATGGTGCAAAACTCACATTGATTTCAGTGGGGCCAGGGTTTTACCCAGTGTAAGCCTTACTTTTATGAATCTTGCAATTTTGATTCCAGCTTTCCACAAAAACCTTTGAAAACTAAGTCCAAACAACTTCACATGCAAGAATTAATATCAGCATAGAAACTGTTTTATAACACTGTCTCACCATATAACTAAATTTTGTATAAGTACATAAATTATTTCTGAGTTTGAGCAGCTAGAATAAAATGCACATTACTTGTTAGTCAAAGGAAAGTGATGATCTATCATTACCGCCAGTCCAGATATCCCATTAGAAACAAGCAGCAAATAATGTCAGGAAATGTCTGTTTCAGAGGAGATATCATCATGGAAAATAAGCTTATGAAGCACTGTATCACAAATGGTTTTGCTTCTAATTTTGGACTTTGAAAACTGAAATCAAGCCAATTTAGATACACACTATGTAGCAGATGGAGAGAACACAACCATAACATAAGAATAATTCAAATAACGTTTTTCTCTACAGGAAATCATTTAACACAAATTTTAGGTTGAGACTTTAAACACAAACATGTCAAACTTACAGTTGTGTGTGAAATTTTTGGAATAATAGTATATTTGCTGAAAAATGCAGTTTCAGGTTGACCAAAACCATTCACAAATTTGTGCTGAGTTTGTCAAATAGCATCAACTGAACACAAAAGTCTCAAAGTTTTTGTAATGTCAAAACAAAACATCTTTTTTTCAACCAAAATAAATCATGTAAGTTTTCAATCATTGTGAAAAAAGCAATGGAATGCAGGAATAGATTCACAAAAGGGACAGAGGAAGAGGAGGACTAATCACTGTCATTCATAGTGGCAATCCATAGTCTTTTATGATGACAATTAATAGTCATTGGGTCATAGCACATTGCTGAATACATCACACTAATAAAGTACTCTAGAATCAATTTTTCTATTGTTGAAAGTATTTCCATCCCACTAAAAATACCCACTTAAACTAACGTGAGTTGCAGGAGTAGTACCTCTGGGCAACAGTGCAGAGACCCTCCTATTCCCATATTCCCAACCTAGGAGATGTTGGCAGAGGGATGTGCCAGTCACTTTTGGGAACCTCCCAAAGTAAGTGCTGCCCAAACCAATTTCTGCACCCCAACTCCCATCCCAGTCTAGAGCCTGCACCATGCACCCAAATTCTCTCCCAGAGCCCACACCCTTCCTTCACCCAAACGCCCTCTCAGAGCCTGCCTCCAACATCCACTCCCACTCCAATCTCCTGCCCAATATGGTGAAACTGAGGATGGGAGAGAGTGAGTGACAGAGGGACGGGGGAATGGAGTGAGAGGGGGCATGGCCTTAGAGAAGGTGCAAGGCAAGGGTCTTTGGGTTTGCATGATCATACAGTTTGCAGGTCTACTGGCAGGCATGAGGAAGCCCTAGCCGTGCTGGCAGCTCATGGGGCGCCAGCCAGCACAGATGCAGTACCGTCCAAATGTCACTATGTCTGTGCAGGCACGGCTTGTGCATGCATGGGGCCAATGACTTTTCTGCCCAGAATTGCTGAGGCCCAGAATTGCTGTCAGCAGATCTGTGAATGACTTTTCCTTGATGACACCTGTTCGTTCAGTGTTGGCTGCTGATTTTCATGTTTTGTGCATATTTGCTTTTTTTTTTTGGTCCATTCACCAAGACTTCTAGTCTCCTACAGCAGAAAAAGGTAGAGTTATTCCACTGGAATCAACAAACATGTATGCCTGTTGAATTACATTACAAGGAAAGATGCCTCAAAATAGACTACTACAATTTATGTCTCATCAGCATAGTTTACACTGTGGTGCACTGTGGTAGACACATCAGTGCATCAATGTGATACACTGATAACTATGAATGGTTAGAAAATGGGTGAAATTCTATGCAAGAGATCAGAGAAGTTGATTGTTGTGGTCCCTTAAAATTTATGAGGGAAATGTGGACATTAAACACTACAACCATTGTGAGTGAAGAAGATTGGTAATACTGTACACCAAATTTGCAATTACTTTACATAGCTGTAAATGACTGCACCAGATGCAGGCTAGTGGAAACTCAAAACACAGACAGAACTGGCCTATGAACTGGCAAGCTCTCTTTATATTGAGGAACTATGCCATTTAAAAATCATACCTGCACAGTCTCCATTTGTTGTCATCAGAAAACTATAGTCAAATGTCTAGGTTGATAGAGAAGAATAGTCAGGGAATTTAATTATGTAAGAAACGATCTATAAAATGACTTAGCTGTAATTTCCTCATCCTATTTGCTTAATTTTTGACTGTTATTTTTATTTACACAATAATAGATTGGTATTTATCTAATAACTGATATATCTGCAAATAAGCGGAGTTCATAATAAAATTATGGCTGCTTCAATATATAACCTAATATAGAATTTATACAAAATTAATTCACTGACTGAATATTGAAAGTAACATTTAACAGAATGAATAAAGTAACATCAGAAACCAAACCACTAATTAACATTAACAAAAAAAGCAGAAACAAATATTGGAATGCACTAAACTATGCATAAATAATCCACAGAGTTGTATTGTTACAGCTAACCATAGTTGTCAGTGCCAGGCCAGCACCTCTGCAACCTGTACTCTTCTGTGATTTGCAAGAGCCCAAAGCTACAATTCTGCAAGCCAGGATTAACTTTATGCACACAACTATATAGGACTTCAGTGGAACTTGCCATTGCCTTCAAAGGAAGCACTTCTGCAAAAAGCTAAATCTGTGCAAAACTGTTTTCAAGATCAGAGCCTGAGTTTCATAGTCTTCTGATTATAGTTTAAGACTTATATTTGTCCAACTTTTTGACTGACCTTTTGTTAACCAGCAGGAGATTTTGCTTTGTTACATCTGGTTAATTATAACTGATTATTTTTACTGATAAAAACTATCCAGGCCCTTTAGTGACTGACATCAAAGTAATTTCTAAATATAGAAATACATGTTTATCTACAAATAATTTGCCTTAAAATAGGTGTTAATATTTCCTTATTTAATTTACTCTGATCAGTATCAATATGACTAACCTGAGATGTATTGTTTACTTAAAATATAGCCATGTTGTTCAATGAGAAAGTTCTGAGATTACAGAAGTAATCATAGGTAAAAATAAGTATATGATTCTGCATTTTATAGTGCAATGTATTTTTCAACTTTAACACAATTTAGTGTATTTACATAAAAAGTATAATTGGGCACAACAATTTTACTATATAGCAGGATCTAGCTCCTGGTCTTTTCTGAACATCTTATCATGACTGCCACTCCTGAAATTGCCTGATATCACACAGAAAAGAGGGTTATAGTATCAGCTGCTGAATATTCAGGCATAGGCTAGGTGACAAAAGCATGCAGAGTACACTTCTTACACAGAGAAGTCCTTACAACCTGAGACGAAAAACACTTACCTCTGAGTTCCCAATGACCCTGAAGTATTCCAAATCTGAATAGCATACTGTTTGGTATATGGTAGATTACAGAACCCTTTATTAAAAACAGTAGTACAGAAAACACATAAGAACACTTTTTTCAGCTTATAGGAAGATTCGCCATGGTATACCTAGGGATGTTAGTGTATAGTCGATTAAGTGATTAACCAATAAGCATGGGCTTATTGGTTAATCCAAATGACTACACATGCTACCCCCCTTTGCTGCCTCTGTATTAGAGGCAGCGGCGAGAGGGAGGCCTGTGTGGAGCTGGCTTTTAATTGGCTCTCCTCAAACACTGGATCCTGTGGAGTCGCCTGCCCCTCCCCCTGTGCTGCTGCTAGCAGCATAGAGGGTGAGGGGGGCAGGCAAGAGCCTACACATGTGGGAAGCTGGCTTGAAAGCCAGCTTCCCACATATATCAGCTCCCATAGAGCCACCTGAGTCCCACTCTGCTGCCTCTCTACCAGAAGCAGCAGTGTGTGTGAGGGGGGGAGGGAGCAGAGACATGTGGGGACCCGACTTTTAAGCTGGCTCTCCATGCATGCCAGCTCTGCAGAGTCAGCTGCCTTCCACAGAGGCAACAGGAGTGGGGCAGGTGGGTTGCCAGAGCCGCCTCTCTCTGCGGTAGGTATGGGCTCACCATGGACAGAGGCTGCTGCTTCCCTGTGCTGCTGCTTCTGATATAGAGGCTGCCGGCCCCACTCTCTGGGACCATTGACTAATTGTGTAACTGCTAACACTCGTCGTGGCAACACGATTATTAAATTAAATGATATCTAACATCCCTAGGTATAACAAGACTTCTATCTAGGAAACTAGAAGACTTACCTGGGGTGGCGAGGCAGCCCAGTGCTGGGATGAGAGGCTGGCTTGGGGGTGGGGAATGGCCTGGGGATGGGGTTACAGCTCAGGGCAGGATGAGGCAACGGAGGCCTCTCTCCAATGGTCCCAGGGTCAGAGGGAGACTCCCCAGCTGATCCCTGGCTCCACATGGCATTTCAGTGGAACTGGGATCATCCGGGACTCAGAGTCCCCCACTGAACCTGGGCTCCATGCTGCACTGCCACTTTGAAATACACAAGAGCCCCCGCTGGGGACTCTTGTACATTTCAAAGCTAGCACACCATGTGCAGCCTGGAGTCAATGGGACTTCCCGGGCTGCACATGGAGTTCCACATTCCTCCTTTGAAATGCACAAGAGCCCCAATTGGGGCTCTTGTGCATTTCAAAGGAGGAATGCAGAAGTGCCTATCGACTAATTGAATAGTTGATGGAAATTCCTTAGACTACTCGACTAGTCAATTAACCTTTACTTAACATCCTTGGGAGTGGGAAGGAGAGACTGCAGAGGCCTGCCAGTGTGGCCATGCTGGGCAGCCCAGAGGTGCCGGAGGGAGAAGGGGCATTTCCTATGGGTCCTAGGAGGTGGGGCTGCACTGCGTGGCCCTGGTGGTGCTCCAAGGGGTGGGCGTTGACATTGGGGCCAGCGGGTTGCATCCCCCAGTGTGGTGCTGGGGGGCGAGGGCCAGGGGTGAAGGCTTTGCCATGTGGGGGACACTTTTCTGGGCCAGTAGCTGGCAGTATGGCAAGCCCTGTCTCCCGCTGGCCACTCTCTTCCTGATGAATCTGTCCCCAGTGGTCACTCAGTAATACAGCTGTCCCCTGTGCTCCCTGCCCTCAGTGGTGACTGTGCAGCATCACATCCCTCTGATCCACACCCTCCTTTTCCGTGTTATGGAAACCAATCATATTCCAATCACTTCCCATTTTCCCGGCACAACCAAACCCTGACCTTGCTTTAAGTTAGGATAAGAGGATGCTACATACCAAATTTGGTGGTCCTAGATGTTACCATACAGGAGGAGTTCTTGAACAAATAGACTTGCAGACAGATGGACTCTCAGACAGATGCCGCTAATATATATAGAGATGACGATTCAGGGTGATGGAGTTTATAAAATACACATTCTTAAATTTGTCCACTTTGCTAGCAAGGTAACCCACCATCAAGGGAGATAAGTTTGATTTAGAATGGAACAGAGATAGAGAACACGTACACACAGGTGAATTATAGTCAGCAGTATAACAACAACGTTGAAAATGACTCACACTATAATTACAGTTTATTTTTAAGAAGATAATAAATCAGTACAGGCTATTTATTTTGAGACAATCCAGAATAGTAAGTTGCAGAAATACACGATGGGGCCTATTGTGTGAAACAGCCATTCCTTTCAGATCCTTGGAAAGGTAATGTCAGAAGGTTCCACTTTGCTTTGTTTGACCAGATGTCAATGAACACACACACACACACACACACACACACACACACACACACATATATATAAAACATCCCAAAAAAACAAACAACCCCCCCTTCCTGAACTGTTCTCTAACATAAAGCAATGAAACCTTAATTAATGATACTACATTTAAAAGGTTATTCAGTACAGATGAGTACATTCATTAAAAGGCAGCAAAAGAAGAAGAATAACTGATATACATAGGCAGGTGTTCTTTTTGCCAAAAAACAAACAAACAAAAACAAAAAAAATACTTTTATTTATTTAGAATAGCTGGAAACTGCATGTGTGTTTGGAAAAGCCACTTACCCAGATAAATCTTTAATGAACCGTGTACCATCCACAAAACAGTATCTTTTAAAAACTGTAGCTTTAGGCCATTGGAAAGCAGGAACTGTCTAATTTCACCAGAGAAGTAACAGTATCACTCCTCCACTCCTTTGTTGCACTGCAGCTATGCGTGAACAGCTATACTACTATATGAAACAAAGTGCAAGGATGCCACATGATTAAAGACAAACAATAAACCGTGTCAATGTCTCTTCTGTTGAAGATCTCTAGCATCCAGAATGAAGTCATATGTTAATTTTAATGGCTTACACTGCAGACAATATTCTCCCTCTTGCCTTGAACTGATTACCACTACATCAGAAAACGGTTATTGTGTAATTGTCTTCTGAAGTTTGCCTGAAGAGGAATAGCAAGATCGGATCACTAGGGAGGGGAATATAACAATTTTATAATTTCCTACTTTGGGTCTTGAATAAAATTCTTTACCAAGAACAGATCATATTTCATCTGTAGCTGCTGTTAAGAGTTAAGTTAAGCCTTTTCTAGAAGGACTGAATTCCAATTATCTGCTGGCAGCAAGCTGGGACTTTTGTGAGCTTATCATTCCTAGTGACTAGTGAGAGATGATCTCAGTAAGAAATCAATAGCAGACAGCTTCTCTCCTATTCTTTGGCTCTGTTCAGAGCCTCAAATCCAATCTTAAGCAAATAGTTTTAATAAGGGCAATACCAAATTCACTATCCGGTCCTTGCCTACATAACTCCAAATAGGATGGTTTCCAAAATATCTGCCCAAGGTATAAAACTTTATACCTCAACTAATAAAAGTCTGAGTCCTCCTAAGGCCTGAGGAAACCATGAAAAAAAGATCTAGTGCACAGCTCTGCAAAGAGCTCCTTTCTGACTGAAAAGAATTGACTGAGAAGATCTTACTGGGAACTGAGCTGTGGCAGTTGGAATGAAACTTAGGATGTGGCTAGGGCTCGAGTAGAGGTGCCAAAAATTTGTGAATTAGGAAAATGCATAACTGAGATAAAAAGCAAAATCACTAATTAAAATAAGATCTGTCCTAGAGACAGCAGATTTAATTGCCTCTACTCTATAGGAAACAATCAGAAGGGTCTACAATTCCTGCTAGTACTTCCACATTGGATTAGTCCTTCGGCTAAGATAGACAGAGGTCCCACTATCAGTCTCTCCCAAGTGGAACGGATATTGGCCCCAGGCCTTCTTTCACTGAAATCAATGGAATTTTGCCATCAACTTCAATCGGTTTAGAAGAAAGCAAATTGTTTACTCATTTGCATAAATCCAGCCAGAATCCTGGAACCATTCATGCAGAATAGTGAAAGCTCTTTCACAGTTCATCATGCATTAGCAACTCTGTTTCATATCTTTATTCATTTAACTCATTAATTGGTATTTCACTATTGCTTCATAAAATAATAATCTATTTTTCCTCACTCTGTTTCTTTATGATTATGCATATACTTTGGCTTGAAAGAATTAACTTCATCAAATCGGAATTGTAATTTTCAGGCTGTAGGATCAAGTTTTGCTCAGGATGTCTAATCTGGGGAAATGAAAAAGTCCTTTGTTTTGAATTTGCTGCATATTATCCTTTCTCTTGACTCATTTCTGACTTCCCTGCTCATAAAAATGTGTATTCAGAGATGTTTTGTTCAAGTAAAAAAAATAAGGATTGTCTGGTTTGTTCAGGCCTACATACAGTGTCCTCCCATTTTGTTGTAAAGCTATTCACTATGAATGATGATTTAGAAAGAAATTTTCTTTTCATTGGTACTGGTGGCTTAACTTGAGCAATTTGACACCCTTAGCTTTTATCACTCCAAACTCCCATCAGACATCTTTAGGACAGTAGGAGATTTTCATTGGCACAAAGAACAACTGACATTGCCTGAGTGCTTAAACTGCCCTCTGTACCTTTAAAAGCCTACTAAGACTACACACAAATTTGTACCAGTTTAATTAAACCAGTTTAGTTTAAGTGATATAAACTGCTATGTGAAAACTCATTTTATTTTACTTTAAACCTCCTTCTAATCTACTTAAGCTAAACCTACTTAAATCTAGTTTAAACAAAATATAAGGCTACATCTACACTACAAGGTTTTTGCACAAGAAGTCTTTTGCAGAAGAGTTCTTGCACAAAAACTTCTTGGGCAAAAGCACGTCCACACCTCTTTTGCGCAAGAGAGCATCCACACTGCGTGGATGCTCTTGCGTAAGAAAGCTCCGATGGCCATTCGCAGAATGGCCATCAGAGCACCTGTGCTTTTTCGGATAGGCTCTATTTGCACATGAAACCCCTGTGGAGCGTCCACACATGCCTTTTTTCACAACAGCTGTAGCGCAAAAAGGAGTTATGCCTCATAAAAGGAGGTTTACCTACACCGGAAAAAGCCCTCTGTTCCGCAGCCTTACTGCCGATTTATTTGCACAAAAGTGCATTTCAGGTGTCGATGCTCTGCAGGCTTTTGCGCAAAAACCTTGCAGTGTAGATGTAGCCTAAGAGAGCCTACAAAGCTTTTAGGATTTACCTGGAGTCCTTGTTGAGGCAAAACTCTGAACTATCAATTAAGTGCTCACTCTTATGCAAAAACTACATGAATTGGTCTTCTGCAAACAGCAAATCTGTTATAAATAACAATGTATCATCAATCCTTCATTTTTCACAATTCCTCATGTTTCTGCATTTCATACATGCCTTAGCATTTTATCTACCAAGTGAAAGAACTGCTTGTCATAAGACTCATGGCTTTGATTGTGTTATTTATTAATCTATCCAAAACACAAGTTTCTAACTTCTGTTTTAGAAAACCAATTATGAAGTATAATATAACAGCCAGATGTAATCATAACTGAGACCTGCAATGCCCTTTTCACACATTACCTTAATTCAAAATAAAACTTTCTTGGCTTTCTCTCTCAATTTCTTAGTCTGTTTAGTAACCTTTATTATATACTTATGAACTAGCTAGTCCATGCTGAAATCATTCATTACATGTAACACTGCAGTACAAGCTGTGCTTCTGCCAAAGCAGCTTTAACACAGAACATAAAAATCCTCTCTCCTGAACCAGTTTTCAGCTCATAACCACACTAAATTATAAATTCAAGAGAATACCTAACATATTTAACATTGAAGTTGCTAATTCAATTACTAGTTGCAAATATTTGGAGCCATACTTTTAAATTCAAGTGTCTCTAAAAACTTTTCTAAAATTTTGAATTAACCCAGTTTTTCAGACGGTTTATTTATTTTAGACTTTGAGTGCAAATGGTTACATCTCAATCTTTATATTTTGAATTATATACAGTAAACCGAAGGTCCAATCCACTCTTTTGTAGTTGCTTAAGAGTATCTCTGATTAAGCTTATAAGTGCTAAGCGGGTCCAGAGGTGCTTTACATACCCACTACTCTTAACTTCAAAGTAGTAATATAAACTACTACTTATGTTTAGCTCTGGGCACATTTCAGTATGTAACCTATATTTGGCAAATGAGAAGTTCCTATTTCTTTCCATAACCTATTTTCTCCATATAGTAAAAGATTAAATCCTCCGAAATAATGAGACTCACATAAAACAGTTTCAAATAACTTTAAAACTGAAGAAGTTTGATTAAATGAAAGGAAACTATAAAATTATTTTACTGCATTTGTCTCTTTTGCATTGAAAGAGGTTACACATCCTGAGGTTCTTCAGGATGTGTGTCACTATTGGTGCTGCAGTGTCAGTGCATCAGTGCCCCTGAATTTGGGATTAGGGATGTTCATCAGAAGTGCCCATCGGATCACACATGCTCCCCTCCCCTCTCTTGTGCCATGAACAGGATGTATATATAGCACCATGCAATACAGTGGCTCTTCAGTTCCTTCTCTGCTGCACAACTAATATATCAGATCCAAAGCAGAAGGGAGGAGGGCTGATGTCCAATATATGAATTGCTGCCTCTTGTTGGTTAATGTGAGGCTTCGGGAATAAGCAAGGAAAGTGAATAGATGGAAAGATTATAGAAAGTTTGACAAAAATTTGGGATGTGGATGCAATGTAACATCATCTTTATGAAAAAAGTGTGTAAAGGGATATGCCCCAAGGATCCCAATTTTGCTAACCCACAGGGCAGAGGTGATATCTACAAGAAAGACTGTTTTCTCTGATAAGTGAAAGTGGGAACATGTCACTGGATTGAATGATGGTCTAGTAAGAGAGCATAGGATGAGGCTGGTGTCCCAGAGTGGGGATCAGATCCCGTATGTGAGTCAGCATGGCCTCTTGTCTTCACTTACAGACCACAACTTAAACCCCTCCAACGCATTATCAACAATCTATAACCTATCCTGGAAAATGACTCCTCACTCTCACAGGCCTTGGGGGATAGGCCAATCCTTGCCTACAGACAACCCCCTAACCTCAAACAACTTCTTTCCAGTAATCACGCAACACACCTTCGTCATAATCATCCAGGAACCCACCCCTGCAATCAGCCCCAGTGCCAACTCTGTCCACACATCTACACAAGCCATTTCATCACTGGACCCAACAATATCAGCCGTTACATCAGGGACTCATTTAACTGCACATCCACTAATGTGATCTAGGCCATCAAATGCCAGCAATGCCTCACGGCTATGTATATTGTCCAAACTGGACAGTCTCTACGGGAAAGAATTAATGGACACAAATCAGATATTCCAAAAGACAACACACACAAACCAGTTGGAGAACACTTTAATCTGCCTGGACACTCATTAATGGATCTCCAAGTCACCGTTTTGTTTCAGGCCAATTCCACAAGCCAAATACACAGAGAAGGACTGGAACTTAACTTCATTCACAAGTTTAATTCTTATGCAAATGGTATGAACAGAGACATCGGCTGGCTCACTCACCACCTTCCACATCCTAATGACTTAACCGACCAACCAAACAATGGACGTGCTAATTGTTCTTATCAGCCTCTTGTAACTGAACAATCTACTCACTGTCTCTCTATTTTTTTCCCTCCTTTCCCACCCCTCACTACCCTTATTTATTCTTGGATCTGGACTTCTAATACTCCTGTCATCTGAAGAAGTGGGTTGTGCCCACAAAAGCTCACAATACCATCTCCATGTTTTGTTAGTCTTTAAGGTGCTACTAGACTACTTGTTGTTTTATTAAGTTTTTCCTGTTACAGACTAACTCGGCTACTCCTCTGAAGCTTTTGTACCATGAAGCGTTCGTCCACCTATATTGCAAGCAGAGTTCAAGTTGTTGCAGCAAAATGGGTTGCTGTTTTTGATAAGTCTCATCACTTTGCATGAAATCCATGCATGAAATCCATATTTTGCACATGAACTTACACAATATTCAGTATCTATCAGACCTGTGTGGTGCCTCTATTGCTATAAGGATCAAAAACTTATTGTCCCTTATAGGTAGAGTTGGAGTGACTTTAAAGGAATTCTATAAGCACTGTCAATGCCAAATACTTATATAACGTGGTTTATCTTTCTGCAAAATGTCATTCTCTCTCAAAGATCTGGCCTTCCTTCAACCACTCATATTACAAAAGCAATTTTGCATACATTTTGTTCATATTTCCAGGAAACAACACAGCATGATCTCAAACTCTTTATTAATATGCATACATTGAACCCATGTTGGGTCTACTGCAGGACTTCCCTAAATTCCTGGATTTGCAGGATTGAGCCAGATCCAGGAACTTCACATAAGAATGGCCATACTGGGTCAGACCAAAGGTCCGACTAGCCCTGCATCTTGTCTTCTGACAATCGCCAGTGCCTATTGCCCCAGAGAGACTGAACAGAAAAAGTAATCATCAAGAAATACAATGCCTGTCATTCATTCCCAGCTTCTGGCAAACAGAGACTAGGGAAGCCATCCCCACCCACCCTGACTAGTAGCCAATGATGGACCTATCATCAATGAATTTATCTGCAGGTTGGACCTTCCTGGTCTGGCACCCTTGGGACCTGACCAGTCCCGGATGAGGGATTTTGCTGGACCAGGAGAAGTCATTTCTGGGCCCCCTGCCACCAGCTCCCTCCAGCCCTGGCCTGACCACCAGCCTCCTAGACAGCTTCTCCCTCTCGCTGGCCCCTGCTGCAGTGCCTGGCATCTCTGCTTCCTTTGCGCGCACCAGGCTCTTGCTGCTGCACTGGGCTCTCGCTGCAGCACTTGGCTCCAGCTGTCGCACTGGGCAACCCTGCACCGGGCAACCCTGCGCGCACCCAACTGCCACTGCCCACTATCACACATGGGACTCCCACTGCCCTGCTAGGAAGCCCTGCTGGTGCGTGTTGAGTTCCCGCTGCCCATGCCAGCCTACAGGGCTCCCAGTACTAGCTCTTCACTAGGACTCTCTGGTCCTGGAACATCCTTGGTCCTCCTGGACCACAGATGTTACTGGACCAGAGAATCCTGGTTAAGAGGGTTTCAGCCTGTATTACCTTTTTGAACCCTGCTATAGTCTAAATCTTTACAATTACCTCTGGCAAAGAGTTCCACAGATTAGTTATGAATTATGTGAAGAAATACTTCCTTTTATTTGTTTTAAACCTACCACCTATCAATTTTATTTGGTGACCTCTAGTTCTTGTGTCATCAGAATGAGTTCATAGCACTTCCTTATCTAATTTCTCTAAACAGGTCATGAATTTATAGACCTCAATTATATCTCTCCCCCCCCTTCAAGTCATCTCTTTTCCAAGCTGAAAAAAAATCACAGACTTATTAATCTCTCCTCATACAGAAGTCATTTCATATCCTTAATCATTTTTGTTTCCCTTTTCTGAACCTTTACAATTCCACTATTTCTTATTTGAGATGGGGCAAACACATCTGCATGCAGTATCCGTGAGGTGGGCAAACTATTGATTTATATAGATGCAATATGATATTTTCTGTCTTATCAATCTCTGTAACCGTTTGAGGCAGCGAGAGGCCACGCTGACTCATGGCAAGCCTCAAGTCTGGAGCCTCAATGGCCGGGCGGCTGCTAATTAGCAGTTTTAATGGCCCGCTGGTTCAGGGTCAGGCAGTACATCAGCAATTAAATCAACAACAAGGTTCCAGCGGGCTACCCCACAGTTCGGGAGCCCAGGCCCTGGGTCAGGGCAAAAATACAAATCATCGCTTATATAGTAGTCTTAGGGGCTGCACAATAATATGTGAGCCCAGGTCCAGAGTCAGGGCAAGGGAGCAACCACACAGAGAAACAGGAGGGTGGTTCCTTGGTGCAGGCCTGTTTGCAGGCTGAGCCAGGGGTCAGTACTACTCGCTGACAGAGAGCCAACAAATGCAGGGGTTTTTGCTGCACAGAGGGAAACCTGCCACCTAGGGGAAGGGATGGCAGGGGGCACGCGGGCCCTCCCTACTCCACCGTGTCCCGGCCCAGGGCCCTAACAGTGGCAAGGCAGCAGCCACTGGACCAGTGGGGCTCCAGGCCATAACCATCTGGATTGGTGGGTCAGCGGGGGTCCAAGACGCAGCATGCTGCCCACCCAACCTCCATCTTCAGCTGTCCCAGCATCACCTTCCCTGCTCCCCCGGTCCCCTACCTGAATTGGTTGCCAATCCTCATCAGCTAGGAACTGGGGTGCCAGCAGGGTGTCCATCAGCTCAGGATCTGGGGTAGGCAAGGGTCCAGGCGGTCCAGCCCACTCAGCGGGGTCTCACGCAAGTCCTGAGGGTCCTGGCAGATCAGTGGGTCTGGGCGGCAGCCTCCGCCGGTATGTCCCAGGATCTAGGTCCAGCAGCAGCCAGGGAGGACTAGGTCTGGGCTCAGAGCCTGGTAGCGGCCTGGGCAGCCTAACCCAGTCATTCACCGAGGCGGGGCCTTTCTCTGCTGAGGCTGGGAAAGAGCGTCTGCCCTGCTCGGCAGCTTGGCCCTGACTGAGCTGGGAGCTTCCCTTCTTATACCCCTAGCTCTCACTTCCTGTTTCCTGTGGGTGGGACTGGATGACTCTGGCACCGCCCACCAAAGGGTTTTTGTGGGAGTTTCCTCCTTGGAGTCAGCGAGAGGCCATGCTGACTCACTACAATCTCTTTCTTAATGATTCCCAATATTCTGTTTGCTTTTTTGCCTGCCAATGCACATTGAGTGGATGTTTTCAGAGAACTGTCCACAATGACTCCAAGATCCATTTCATGAATGGCAACAGCTAATTTAGACCCCAACATTTTGTGTGTAGCTGAGATCATGTTCTCAATATGCAAATTTTGCCACTCACTATTTAACCCTTCTTCCAGATCATTTATGAACATGTTGAAAAAGACTGGTCCCCGAGCAGTCTCCCACTGGACACCAGTAGTTACATTCCTCCATTCTGAAAAAATGACCATTTACTTCTATCCTTTGCTTCCTCTTTTTTAACCAGTTATCAATCAATCAATGAGAGGATCATCCTTCTTATTCCATAACAACTTACTCCACTTAAGAGCTTTTGTAGAGGGACCTGGTAAATGATTTTCTGAAAATCTAAGTACAGTATGTGCAGTGGATTCCCCCTTGTGCACATTCTTGATGATCTCCTCAAAGCATTCTAGCAGATTGGTGAAGCATGGTTTCCCTTTACAAAAACCATGTTGATCTTTTTTTTGTGAAGAGTCATGTTAATCTATGTGTCTGATAATATTGTTATTTACTATAGTTTCAACCAGTTTGTATGATACTGAAATCAGGTTTACTAGACTTTAATTGCCGCAATCACCTCTGGACCTCTTTTTAAAAATTGGCATCACATAAGCTATCTTCCAGTCATTTGATACAGAAGCTGATTTAAATGTTATAGACTAGTTAGTAGTTCTGCATTTTCTCATTTGAGTTTGGGAATCTTCCTCATATCCTCAGACATGAATACCAATGCAAATAAATCATTTAGCTTCTCTTCAATGACCTTATCATGCTTGATTGGTCCTTTAGCATCTTGATTGTCCAATGCCCCAATCGATGTTTAGCAGGTTTCCTACTTATGTACTTTAAAAAAATTGCTATTACTTTTTGAGTCTTTGGCTAACTAGCCTTCAAAATATTTTTTGGCCATTTTATTATATTTTTACACTTAATTTGCCAGAGTTTATTTTATAGGGTTTAATGTCCACTTTTTAAAGGATGCCTTTTTGCCTCTGACTGTTTCTTTTACTTCATTGTTTAGCCACAGTGGTGTTTTTTGGTTTTATTTTTATTTTTTAAAAATTTGAAATATACATGTAAACTCGTCTTTCTTCCCTGGGTTACTCAGGAGCAGGCCATATTCGCCTGGGTGCCTGATGTTTTTAACATAAAAGGAGATCCTGAGCAGGGGTGGCCTGAGGTGGGCTGCAGCAGTTGGCACCTCAGGCGGAATGCACAATCGGCGCCTCCGCCTGCACGACCGTCAATGGAGTGACGTCATCATCGGGCGCCCTAGGTGCCCCGTTGAGGGCGGCGCCTTAGGTGACAGCCGAGTCGGCCTATAGTCATGGGCTGCCCCTGATCCTGAGTACCCCAGTGGTGATATTGTATAGTTAGGGATTCCCTATCTACCCCCTTGCTGCAGTCCCTTGCTCCTAAAGGAATATACTGGGGCAGTACCTCCACCTGTCTGGCTCTGTACACACTTAATGGTGTGCCTTGGGAGCCTCCAGGAATAACATTATTCCAGTAATAATTTGGATCTAACGCCAAAACAACAATTATAAATCATATACATATAATTGATTAAATTAGAATTAACACACCTTTACTTAACAACTTAAAGAAACAGGTTTAACAGACTAAAACTGAATAAAATCAATTAGAAAGTACACAGAAATAAAGGAAATTTATCTAACTAGCATTTATACTGCCACCATTTATCCCACCCCAGAGTGTGCACTCCTCTGGATTCACTGGCTTGCATGGGCATGCTTGAAGATCTGCAGCTGGAGTGGAGACAGCTCTGTACAGGTTGTGTGTGTCAGTCCAGGAAGGCAGCCAGCTGCAAAATCCCTCTGCCACTGAAGCAGGCCCCACTAAATGCCAGTAGCTCTGGTTCACTGGGCAGATAACTCTGGCTCTCTTTGGACCCAGAGCCAGTTTGTCTTCTGTGCTCTCTCCCAGGCAGCACTTTCCCAAAGAGCCACAGTTACACACAATTACCTTCTATGCAGGGTGGTGTAGGCCATTCTCCGCCACAGGCACAGCCAAGGTCTCTCCACTTCAGGGACGATCACCAATAGCCCCGAAGTAGTCTGTTAGATCCAAGCCCCAGCAGGCTCTCAATAACAGGCTCTAGCTTCAACACAACAGCTCCTGGCCTGAATAGGCTCCCCACCAGCAGCCTGGCTCCTCTCTCCAAAAATGAAGCCTCCCCTAACTCTCTCTTTCCCTGCGTGGAAGAGCCACCATTTCCCTCCTTTTTCCCAAAAAAGGAAAAAAAGAGGGCTCATAAGTGTAGTAGTCTCTAGGGCTAGATTGCAGCACAAAGGATTCTCCCAGTAAAAGTTAGAGGCTCCTATAGCAAGGGGACTGCATACATTTAAGTTGAGCCTCTATTATGCTGTCTTGACAATTTTTCCATGCAGCCTGCAGGGATTGCACTCTTAATACTGTACCTTTTAATATCTGTTTAACTAACTTCCCCATTTTGTGTAGTTGCCCCTTCTGAAATTAAATGCTAATGTGCTACTGTGATGTTCTTCCTGTGATAGACATGTTACATTTAATTATATATTTGTCACTATTATGTATATAGTCCAGCTATATTCACTTCTTGGACCAGATCCTGTGCTACACTTACAACTAAAGCAAGCATTTCCTCACTTCTTGTTTGTTCCAGGACCTGCTGCTCCAAGAAGCAGCCATTTAAGGTGTCATGAAATTTTCTCTCCCAATCCCATCTTTAGGCGACAGTACCCAATCAATATGAGGATATTTGAAATCCCCATTATTATTGATTATTATTATTTTAATTGCACCAGGCATTGCATAGGCTATGTCAACAACCATGATCACTCTTGCTGCCAAAATAGTCGTTAGAAGACTATACATGTTTGATTATGATGATCTCCTAAGCACTTAGGTTCAGCTAATCAGGAAGCGTGAAGTAATACCATGTGAGGAACCTTCATCAGCCATGTTCAAAAATCTAAAAATGTCACATGACAGTGCAATAAAATTTCACTGATATTCAAGGAATGGAAAGAATATTTCACAGCTTTGAACATTTTCCAAAAAGCACTGCTTACATGGAACCACTATGCACTGAAAAATTAGTAGTTTAGATATGTTCAGTTGCACATGGATAATTTGAATAGCTCAGATTCCTAGGATTCTCTCAACCTCTCAATATTAAAACTTTTTATTTGCTAATGGGTTTGATTTTTTGTTATACTAAAGCCCATTTACATTGCTCTGGGCGTGTAAAGGGACCTGAAGGAGGGCATAAATACATATTGATTTTAAGTACAAATTTAAGTTTTCATATTCTATTTCAATGTAACATTCTAATGATTTTACAGTTAAAACTATGCTATTTATTATATTGAAGCTTGAGATATACTTATTAGAAGCTCTATAATGTGGCACTAAATAAAACACTGCTACCTGTTCGAAATTATATTGGTTTAACCAAGTCCCCAAAAGTTGTTTTATTTTACTTTGTCAGATGTGTCAATAATATTAAGATAAAGCAACATGTCAAAGTGTGTTAAACTAATGGCTTAATTTTTTAAAACTCTTTCTGAACTGATAAATATCATTGGCTTTACAATCATACAATTATTGTATACTATATTAGATCACACTTTTACAATAGCATTACCTTCTGAAGACAATTTAATTTTGAAAAACATGTTCTGTAATCTTAGGAATCAATCACATTTTCACATAAATTTATTTGGAATGACAATTTGTTTCATTTTCACTTCCTCCTAACCAATCTTTACATTCTGTATACCTTTTAACTTGAAGCTATAATAGAACACAGTACTGTATATTGTTATTTTTAATTACAGCAAAATGTTCCTTAAAATCAGTACACAATGTAGCATGTATATTGCTGAAAGATAATGAAACTAAAGAGTATAAAAATATTCACCCAAGAGCAATATAATTACATTTTAGCACAGTATGCTGTAATGTGTTACATAGCTATAAAGACTACCAATCCCTATAATGAATTATAAATATAAGGGTTAATGAAGCACTAAAACATACATAGTCACAGAACCTAAAATTGACAGAAATCATTGTGAAACAGCTCTGTTCTTTCCCATAGAATTTATTTACATGTACATACCTATAGATATGGGTAAAATTTAGATGCAAAATTCTGACAGTTATTGTAAATGAATGACAGAAAGAAACAAATTCAAGTGGATTTAAAGTACATTCTAATTATACCATATCAACTTTACTGTTACAGTACAAATATGATATTTGTCACATTTCTTTTTGTATTTAAGACCAGTTTTGTTGTCAATAAGGCAATACTATTTCTAATTACTATAAAAGATCTCCCATCATGAGCTTGACTGACAGTGCCTGTGAATGTCATATTATCTACAAATAAGTCAGCATGTGAAAAAGTGTTCAAGGGACAATGCTCCAGGCATTGTGTGCCAGAGGATGGCACGTATGAGAGAATTTTAGATTTTTATTTTTAATATTTTAATATATCTTAGTGATCTGGCCTTTAAAACTGATGCAATTCTGAGGCTGCTTTCTGGCTACTTTTACAAATATTACAATTGCCTCTTCTTCTGACATCCAGGATCCTGTTATGACATCTGCCACTCAGCAGAGGGACAATGCTGTTATCAGAAGGGATAGTCACCTTTTAAAACAGAGAAAATAAAATAGCATGGCAGATTCTTTGTTTTAGGAATCTTAGCCCAACACAAATGAACCATTCCTGTGTCTCGAGGATGGTCTCTAATGAAACAGAAAGACAGAGAGCAAACTCTCTTGCTGCCTACTTAGCTCTAGCTACTCTACAAACCAAACATAACCCAAAACTAACAATGACACAGTATGTGTTCCCAAGACTGAACATTTGCTTTCCAGTGAAGAAAAAGAACTTGGAAGACTATGGGCAATAGCACCATCTGCTGACATTTACCATACCAACATGACTGCAACATCCTTCCACCCAGTGCTCCTTTACTCTTCCCTAATCGGTTATGTTCTTGAGGGAAAAGGCCCAGTAGTCTGCTATATCACTTCAGGGTGTTCAGCAATCAAATGGAAATTAAGTCTCCTTAGGCATCTCTTCTTCCTTGCATACTCCAAGGTGTTTAACCCCCTTTGTGAAGTTTCTCAGTCTTCCCTTCTCTCTTTTGAACTTTTCTTCAACTATATTACATTAATTTCATGTTGTCTTTAATGTCTTATTTTTATAAAATGTCATGAAAGCAGTAAATTGTCTGCAAAACTGAGGAATAGCAAATTGTGAATGTTTCACAAAAATAACTGCTGGAAAATAGACACATTTATTATGAAAATGTTATAAAAATTAGAGTAATTTTGAATTCACAATGAAATGTAAAAATGCCCAGATATCACACATTCTTAAAATATATTTTGTCGAATTCCAATTACAACTAATGGTTGAAGAGGTAGTTTTGATGTAGCTAATACAGCAAAGATATCACTAAGGATAAAGGAGTGATACAACACTCCTTAAAGTCAATAAGAGTTTTTCCATCACCTGAATGGACTTTGGATCAGAACTTGGAGAGTTTTTGATTAACTTTGGATTAGGTAGCACAAAAAGTTGGCTAAAAACTGTGAACAAGCTTTGTATCTAGAAAAAGTATTGGACTTTGTGCTAACGTTGAATGGAAAAAAAATAGACTCCATGTAAAGAAGATACTATTCAAATAGTATCTTTTGGGCCTTATCCTGGAAACCCAAACCTTTATCATCCACATGAGTGATCCTTAGTCATGGAAAAAGTCTTATGGAAATTAACTCAGGCACCCAAGCTAAAGATAAATACAGGACCTGATCCAGCAAAGTTTATGTGAACAGCCAATTTACTTGCAACAGAGATAAGACTAGTCATGAGCCAGATTATGATACCTTTACATAAAGTAGGACCTTACTTTTAAATTTCAACGAGCATTACTCAGCATGGGCAAGGATATCAGAATCTGGCCTTGTGAAAAAAGGTTTGAAGAACAGAGCTGTGTATTTGTTTCCTTAGCAAAGAGGGTCAAAAGAGTCCAGATATCCTTGTTCTCATGTCAGACATTAAGTCTTCCCCAGTCTTTGTGTGAAAGATACTATAACTCTGAGGAAATGTTAATGAAGCATTCATATTTAACAGTTTTAAATATTAATCTGTGCAGGTTTACAATCAATCCCCCATAAAGGCAGAATGCAAGCAATTCATTTTTAAAAGAGTTTGTGTTTTTGTATGCTATGTATGCCAAATTAAAGAAGTCTACCATTTGTTTTGAATCATTAAATATATTTGAGGACTTCCATAAAATGAAAACATTCTAAACAACTGTAAAATATGTTTCTCTTTCCCCATACTAAAATCTTATCACCTTTTACTCAAAATATAGCTGCTTAGAGAAGATTTCTTGTAAATTGGTTTAATCTAATGTAACTTTCTGCTATCTGAGTCTTATTATTGCTATCTCAAAAGACAGAGAAATGAACAAAAGGGGGTAATACAAAAAGTATATCTACTAATTTAGATAATTAAAACATTTACACTGTATTCTAACAGATATTCAATGTTACGTACAGTAAAAATAGCTTAACCTTTACAAAAATGTTAGGATGCTTTTTCTTGAACATTATATTCCTGAATGTCTATTAAAATACCTTGCAACAGTAATAAGTAGTAGTAGAGAGCTTTATTCCACCACAGGCTACTTGTGGGGGAGGAAGTAATTTTAACTATCACCTTATCTTGTTGAAACACCAAAGAAGGACCCCAGCACATATACAGCTCTAAGAATACACTGATAGAAATACTATGTTTAAAATTAGAAATGTCTCAGAGATCTCCTATGGAGTTTCAAAAGGAGGGTACTGAGTATATCAGACATAAGTTCCACAAAGCATCTTTGACAATGTAATTTACAATAGAATGTAATGAATTCAAGGATGTAACTTACTGACAACTCTTTAAAAAGCTACCTATTTCAGAACAACACTCAACAGATACCCTACAAACTCTTGAGAGCTTCTACCACCTATATTCTAAGACATAATACTGAGGTATTTATTTTGTCAATATTACAAGCAGTAGTCTGAAATGTTGACCTCAGTAGCTCTGGAAAACTCCCCAAATTCTGTGATTACTGAGAAACTTCAAATACTTATGGAAATTGAGGTGAGTTGCAATCATTTTATGCCAGATATTCTACCTGGTCCTTATGTAAGTGCTCAATGCTGAGGGAAGAAAGGGCACAATAACCCTAAAAGAGCCAGGCTGAATCCAAGCTCAATGCAGTTAAGGAAAGTTAGAAACAACTTATAGCTACAACAAAAAAAGAGCAAATAGAAAGTCTGAAGTAAAATGTTTCAGGTATTCCATATATGGTTTTGTTTTTCACTAACTTTCTAGAGTGTTCTGGACCTTTGTAGAATCTCATAGAATCTTCTAGATATTCTTAGGCCTACATATTCCTTGAACCTTCCTAGAATGTTGTCAGCCATGCTCTTACATGTTTATAACAGGCAGAGTATCAGCAATCAGCAAGGTATAAGAATGAAGTGAAGTGAGAGACCAACTGCTATATTGTGAATCTTGTTTTACAATATAATTGTGAAAGTGTACTTGTGTTTTAAGACTTGAAGAGTAAGTAGCAAATAATAAAAGGATATATTAAATGAGATGCCACAGATATCTATTGAACTCCTATCTATGTAACAATATATAATAAATACTTTTACTTCTTTTGTCATTCTTAACATATAATGTTTGGTGACTTTTTAAGATTGTGGAACATAAACTTATGCTCCACCTAATATAGAAAACAAAAGAAATCCCTGAAAAAGCCTTCAGGAGATCAGTATAGGAAATGAAAAGCTCAACTGAGATCTAGTTTGCAGCAAGGGACAAATTTGAAAGGAAAATATCTGAAACAGAACAACATACCTGTTGTAGACCATACCTAAGTCAGTAGAATTGTCCCAGTGCAGACTAAATTGAGGAGTGCAATGTAAACTAATGGACACCTATTATAAAGGAATTAGAAGATTTACCTGCAGATAAGGAATGGAAATGTGAGGAAAATGATGGAGAATCGTCCAGTTTTCCTGATGGCATAAAGGTGAGTGATAATAAAAAAGAATGAAGCTCATGTGAAAAGGAGAATAATGACAAAGAAAAATCTGGTTTACATGAATTGGAGAGAAACGATAAAGAACTAAAGCCTTGCATGATGACAGAAACAGCAGTGAGAAAAATTGCAAACCACAAATTGATACATTGGGTCCTGCTTTATAGCTGGTGATCCTAAACTCTGTCAGTATTGATTGTACAATTTTGAATGGGCTGGACAAAATCAAAGATATGATGTTTCAAGTTAACGATCAGAGAAACATTTCTCAAAGTGAAAATGTGCTTAAGAATGGTGAGAAACTGAATGGGTGTTGGTTAGTGTACTCAAAATCAACCAACAAAGTGTTCTATTTTTGTTGCAAAATATTTGACAATTACTGGGTACAATTAATGGCATTAACAGAGCTGATATTCTGAAGCAACATGAAAAAGTCACCTGGCCATTTATAGCCTTATCTAGATGGACAAAGGGCAAGTCCAGGCTCAAGTTGAATAAATGCACAGATGCAGAAAACCAATGTATCATGAATGTAGAAACCCAGCATTGGAGGAACATGGTTGAGCATCTGATCTCAATTACCTTGCAAAGAATAATTTGGCTTTCGAGGGTGCATCAGATAATTTATTCACTGAATATTCCGAAAATCTTTCCCATTTGGTACAGTTCTTTTGGAAATGCAATGATGTCATGTATGATAACAGACATTGAGTAGTTCAGAAAGAAGCCATGGACCATTACTGCAGCCATTCAAAATGAACTGATTGACATTACGGCAAAAGAAGGTGCTTGATAACATATTGATGGGGTGCAGAAAAAAGAAATAATATGCCATATCAGTGGACTGCTATCCTGACATTAGTCACAGTGAAAAGAGGTAATTTATAGTAAGACTTGTTGACTATGAGGATGGTTGTATCTAAGTAAAGGAATACTTTATTGGTTTCTGGTCTCTGGATAACTCTACTGCAATAGGCCTAAGAGAACTGATTATGAATGTTCTGAATGAGAATAAAACTTCAGGACTGCTGCAGGCAAAGCTATGACAATAGTCCAAACATGAAAGGAAGAAACAGTGGCATCCAGGCAAGAATCCTTGCACTGAATCCAAGTACTTTCTTCATGCTTTTTAGTTGCCCTTCCCTCAAGGCGGTGGTGTAAGTTGCAGTGCCATTTCCTTTAGATTAAGTATCTCTTTTCAGAGTACTTCAAATGATATACATCTTGCTTTTTTCAGCAGCTACTATCAAGTGGAAGATCCTCATGATGAACAATGTTAAAAATCTGACTAGAGAACTGTTAAGTGACACTCATTGGGAATGCTGCATTGGCAGCACGAGGCCAGTGAGGCTACGTCTACACAGCAACTTTATTTTGAAATTACTCTGACTCCTGTAACCTTCATAATACAAGGAGTAAGGGAAGTCAGAGGAGGAGTGCTCTTTTTTGATATAAGTGCTATGTAGATGCTCCCAATTTCAATTTCAATTAACATAGCTCAATTTGTGTAGCTTATTTCGAGTTAAGCCCTGCTGTGTAGACACACCCGAGGTACCGAGTGACATTTAAGATGCCCTAATGGACTTGGGGCAGTTGAGTAAAGCTGAGTTGGCGTCTGACAAAAAGCCTGGTGAACAAGAACACTGACTTGAAATTTCTGATCTCAACTGTGGTTTGGCTCAGTGTATCCGTTCCAAGTAAATGTTATAAGCAAGGCATTATAAACTCAGGTAATGGACATTGTAACCACTATTACTTTGAGGAGCTGCCTTGATCTTCTTGTGGCCTACACAATGGATTTGAAGAAACAAAGAAATGGCTGAAAACTTAGGAGTTAAACCTGTTTTCAAGGAAACTTGTATTCATCAGAAGAGATAGTTTGGTTACAAGGGCAGAGATGATGGGAAGCTCAGAAAAAAATTAAGAGGGAATTTTTTTGCTTGCTAGTAGACACTGCTTAAGCGTCCATCACAGAAAACTTTTGACAAAACAAGTACCACGAAAAAACCTGGAGGATCTTATATGACCTTATGCGGCCAGTGGACAGGAAAACACTCTTGAATAATTGTACGTGTCTTCACTGGATGCTGACATATGGGAAATGTTCAGACATCAATAATAAAGACCTCTATGTCTAATTCAATGATAGTCGATGAGAGAATGAAATTGCTTCATATTATCCAGCTTGAAAATGCCATTGGCTAGTTTTTGAATCACTCTGATGCTGTTCTTCAATTCATGAAGGTAAAAGCGAGAAGAACAATCTTTTGAACTAAAGGACTAGGGTTTAGGCTGTCACCTACTTCAGCACTATTTAATATTGGTCCACCTACTGTTGGTGCAGACTTGAATGTCTTGATATTCCTACATCTCATTAGGACTGGGACTACAAGGCACAACTGAGCTCTTCTTTGAAATACTGACTCTTCCCATGCATGCCATCTAAAGAACCAGTACATGAGACACAGGCAGGAAAAAGTTAAAGGGAGAACAACAGAGCTATCCAAGAAGTTATGCTTCCACCTCTTCACTTCAAAACAATGAAGCTTACAGCCAAGAAAAGAATGACAAGCTGTACATGCCTATGAATGAAAACAAATGGAACCTCTCTCTACATTCGTGATATCATGCCTGTTGACATGGTAACCACAAGTTAGATTGAAATTCTTTAATTTCATGCAGGTATTTTCGAGATCCCCTGGAATGGATGAAAAAGGTATCCTTCATTTGTTTTTCTCAGAGGCAATGAGTTGTCCAGTGGCTTGACACATTTAGGATTGATTGACAGTGAAACTTCAGCTTTCAAATTCATTCCCTTGATTTAATGTATTTAGTCCAGTATTGCATCCTGTGAACCCAAGTTCTTCATGATTTGTTTCAAGAAAAAAGCAGAACCTCCTGGGAAATGATGCAGTTTTCTTACTATAAACTAGTACAATAAGTAGTCACTTTTAGCTTGGCCAGCGTTTTCAAAGGTAGACTTCAATGGGAATTGCTTGGTGCTCAGCACTTTTGAAAATGAGGTCACTTTGGACATACCCTAACTACACGCTTATTTTGAAATAAGTTATTCCAGAATAGTTATTCCGAAATAGCATGTCTACACTTCAGGGAAGCCTCAAAATTAGTCTGAGGCAGGCTTCCCTAATGTAAATGTGCTATCTCAATTTAGAGCGCTACGAGGCATTGGGGAGGAGTAACTTAGAATGGCATCTACACACACCTTATTTCAAAACAGCCATTTTGGAATAGGTGTTATTCCTCATAGAATGAGGTTTACAGATTTCAGAACAAGCAGTCTGTTATTTTGAAATTATTTCAAAATAATGGAATGGCTGAGTAGATGCTCGCATTGTTATTTCGAAATAATGCTAGTTATCTTGAAATAATGGTGCAGTGCAGTCGCACCCTTAGGTGCTTAAATAAAGGATTTTGAAGTCTAACTACAGGCATTGTTTTCTTCTTTAGAAGTTTGATAGTTATAAAATATATTTAGATAATATGTATAATTTCTCCTCCTGCTACAGATTTTAGATTGTACTTTTATTTAGTTTGTATTTTCAGATGAAAAACCTTTCAGAAGCGAGACTGCTCATTTTCCTCAAACAAAAAAAAATCAGCTATTGTTTGTGAATAATCTTTTAGCACTCCGAGAAATTTAAAAAACCACTTTTGCTCAATGGGGTAGTTTCATGAGTTACACATCTCTAGGATCCAATGAGGAAGTCATTCATATAATTTTTTCTGACAGGAATACAATCTGTAACACTGGGAACCTGATCTGTGACCCACAATAGTAAGAAGCTATTTGCTGTTTTGTGTAAACAAAGCCCTACATTTCTGACACAGACAAAATTCTGATCGTCAGTAGACAAACTATTTGAGTCAGGGTGGCAAGATTAGATCCAAAGAGAAATTTTAAATTACAAAGTAAGCAGCATACAATGTGATGTTTGACACATACTTTATAGTAAAAACTGAATATTTGATTCACTATAACAGTAGGGGGCTGCACTCCTGCTCATTACGCTCACCGTGCCCCCTCTGACCACTACAGCGGGATCATGGCCTCCTCACCTACCCCTGCCACAGCAGGAATAGGGCCACCACCAGCCCTTCCTGTGGCCAGATGGACGCTGGCCTGTGGGACCTGCCCCAGGATCGGGACCAGGGACAGGACACTGAGGCCAGATGGGGAATAGGCCCCAATTGGAGCCTTGTTGGCCAGACTTCATTTTAAATAAAGTAAAATATTATGTCCAACAAAAAAGGTTTCAACATAGTCTTCATCTTTGGCCGGGTGGGGAATCTTTTTTTGGCTGGGGGGGGAGGGCACTGACCCACAGAAAATCAGTTGAGGACCACACAAGTGAGAAGAAAAAAAAGCCCCTACAAGCACCCCAAACCTCACTGATGTGGCCCCCAACTGAAACATCTCACTCCTCTGGTGTTCCATCCCCATGGTGGGGGGAGGAAGGACTGAGGTTCAAAGCCCCAGACCACATTAACTCTTCTGGGGTTCCAAGGTTAGTGGATTTTGTGCCCCCCCACAGCTCTGGAGTTGGGCCAAAAATGAGGGGTTCGGTGTATGGGACAGGGCTACCAGTGAGTGGAATAGGGATGGGGGTACAGGATCTGGGCAGGAGCTTGGGGTGCAGGAGGGGTGAGGGTGCGAGGTCTGGGTCAGAGATAGGGTGCAGGAGCAGGCTGGGGGTTGGCTTTGTAGCCAGGAGAGAGGGTGCAGGAACAATGGAGGGTGCAGGAGCAGGGAGGGAGAAGGTGTCTGGCTAGGGGGGAGGTGCAGGAGTAAGGGAGGGTGCAGGAATTTGCTAACCCCCCCTCTGGCAGCTACACGCACCAACCTCCCCCTTCCCCAGCCACTATACCCTACCACCAGCCTGCTCCTTCACCCTCCCCTTGGCCCACACCATGCACCAGCCTGCTTCCGTACCCTATCTCCCACCCAGATGTTGCACCCTCACCATTCCTGCAACGCACCTCCCACGCAGATCATGCACCCCCATCCCTATTCCACTCACTGGCAGAGACAGGAGAGGGGTGCATGCGGGAAGGGGGCAGGAGGAGGCCACATAGCTTCCACTTCCCCAGAGCACTGGGGAGGGGGAGGAAGCCATGCAGCTGAGGATGGAGGCAGAAGCAGGTGGTGGGACACAGAAGACATGATGATGTTACTCTGTCATCCCACAGGAAACATGTTTTTATAGCGAGAGAGAGATGAGGTACATACTAACAGACCTCTATCATCTCCTGACATTCCTAAGTGTCTCCCCATGTCCCCTTCTAATCCCAGAGCCCCCTCCCTGCCCCACATTCCTTCAATTCTTCCCCTTCCCATGTCCCTGTGTGCAAAGCCCATTGAATACCCAGTGCCCCCAGTCCTGTCAGCCCCCGCCCCAGCTTCCCCTGGTTCCCCACCCCTGTCTCAGGGACTCGCCTCATCTCAGGCAGAAACACTGCGCACACCCTCCTGGGCTCCCCACCACCTTCTCCATCCATGCACACGCATTCTTCTCACTCAGCTCCCTGGCACATCCCCGCTCTCTCCTTTGTGGCCCCAGAGTCTGTGCCACGAGTCCCTGGCCCTGCATGCAGCCACACCAGGAGGAGGCTCTGGGGACAGTCCATGGACTGGGGCAGGTAGGTCAGGGGCTCAGGGCTGGGACAACTTTCCCAGTGCCCCATGCTCAGAGTGACAACCCCTTCAGGCATAAAGCTATGCTGTCAAGGGAAGAGGAGGGGATCCACTGTGGAGGGGGGAGGCCATGTGGCTCCCGCCTCCCCAGAGCACTGGAGAGGGGAGGGAGGAGGCCGTGCGGCTCCCACCTCCCTGGAGCACCGGTGAAAGGGGAGGCTGTGCAGCTGAGAATGCAAGCGGAGGCGTGGACACAGATGATGTGATGATGTCACTGTCATCCCACAGGAACATTTTTTTTAATGTATATAGAGAGATAATTGGGACACGTGCCCACACCCAACAACTTTAAAAAAAAATCATGAACGACTTCTTGCCTATAGCACTTAAAATCATAACATGAGGCTTTTTTCTATTCTAGTATTGGTATAAAGCAAGTGGCTACTGAGATCAATGGCTATACATTGCTATAAAACTGATGTAAGTTGGTTCAGCAATAGGCTTGTCATCTAATGCTTGGAACTGCTTCAATACAAATAATAAAAGTGAAACCAGGACCCTAGTCCTTAGCTACTTTGGTAGTGGGTACTATAAAAACTGTAAAAAAAGTGAACACTGAATTCACAATTGCATAACCACAGAGATCACATTTGTGACCATGATACCAGTCTTTAGCTCGGGCTGAAGTTGCCAGTCCTCACAAAACTCCACTTCAAGAAGTAAATAATTGGCTCCATGTTTAGCAGTATGCCAACAAAACAAGCAGACAGACACCACGGTGATAATAGTAGTATATAAAACCTGAACACAATGCATAATTCTGGAGCTCTACTTTAAGCACGGAATCCAAAATCAAATCTAGGTTTCAGTCATGATTTTCAATGTCTGAATAGGACTGACCCAAGCAACCTGACAACCTAGTACTTCATTTGTGATTATGATCTTCAAGATATCTACATTATCAGGAAAAATGGATCTGTTACCCAGCTAGAAGGGTAAGACTTGTGATCATGAGACACAGTGCTCTCTTAGAAAATAGCCCAACATTGTGAAACTCACAAGAGATTTCAGTAACAAATCCTCAGAACAGCCACCTTTGGCTTTCCTGTATAAAAAAAGAAAAAAAGAGATACGTTTTAACTACATTTGTAAGACACTGAAATAACTTGATGAGGAGTTTGTGTGTGTATGAGTAGAGAGGGAAAAGGAAAACTTACACTGAAAATGAATAATCACAGAGTGAACATATAATAATATAAATGTAGACAAAAAGTTTCTGTGTATGGCAAAGACCAGAAGAAAAAAAATCTCTTTTGGTTAAAATTTAACAAAATATATACCAAGACTGAGTTTAATTAATGGTTGAAGACATCCATATTTCAGTAGCCACTATACTAAATTGATAATTGCTCACAAAAACAGCCAGAACATATCCATTTGTTTTTCATATACTGGTGAAAAAGAACTGGCACTGTAAAATGCTAAACCTGACAAGTTTTTAGCTTTTCTGTCACATTTCAGTGCACTTAATATCAGTCTGTCATATTATTTATGACTTCACAAAGAAACCAGTTATTTCCTATTATCCCTTCAATAAATAAGTAAAGCAATGTATGCTGAAGAGCTGTAATTTGTTAATGAGATCGCCTGTGAAATCGTCATGGTATCTAGTCTCATAAGCCTGCACAGCATCTAACTATTACAGCTTGCCTCAATCCTGAAAAGTAATTGCATTTTTTACACACTGATATGTTCTGATCTGATGGACAAGACATATGTTCTGAAGTGGATTACATAAACCAGAAAAAGCTTTCCTTAATGCACTTAATATTGATCAAAAGAAAGATTCTTAGATCTTTTTGTTTTCTCTGATTAACATATCTACCAATCATTCTCAAGCAGGTTGCCTTCTTCTATGATAAGGAAGGCAGTTCAAAATTTTACTTTTGTTTCATGTGAGAAAAACACAACACCCCACATTTCCATTAGAATGGTTTATTTCAAAGCCATGAACTAATGACATAATTTTAGTTTGTATTATAAATTAAAACTAGAAGCCTGATCCAAAACCCATTACAGTAAATGACTCTTTCCATTGATTCCAATGGACTTTGCCTCAGATTAAAAAACAATGAGTGGTACCGTGGCACCTTATAGACTAACCAAAACATATAGGCTTTATCTACACTGCCGGTTTTGCCGGCAGCGAGTATGCAAATGAACCATATAGTCACACCGCATTTGCATAATTTGTGCATGCCAGTTTTGCAGGAAAAAAAAAGTAGTATGGACTTTTTTTTTTTTGGCACAAAAACCTCATTTTCCCGGGAGAGACATAAGGATCTTGCGCAAAACAGGGTTTTTGCGCAGAAAACCCCATCCACTCTACTTCTTTCCCCCCCTGCAAAAACACTTTGTGCAAAAATGCTGTGCATAAATTATGCAAATGATGTGTGGTGATATGCTAATCCACACCTCATTTGCATACTCACTGCCAGCAAAACCGGCAGTGTAGACGTAGCCATAGAGAATCATGAGCTTTCACGGGCAAAACCCACTTCAGCAGATGAATTGGAGTGGCAATAACAGAAACCAAGAGACACAGAAGTATCTGTCAATTGTAGGACCCATGTTAATGAGACTAATTAAGCAAGCTGGAGGTATCCCATACATAGTTTGTGTGTGGAAATACTGATGTTATTGTCAGGATAAATTGGTTTTGTAATGCACCAACCAGTTAATGTATTTGTTTACACCCAGGGTAACAGTGTCAAATCTGTAGATAAATTCCAGTTCTGTAGATTCTCTTACTGGTTAGCGAAATTCCTTTGTAAAAGAATGGTTACTTTTAAATCCATGATTGCAGTGACTATCAGACTCATAAATAATGGTTGAAATTGACTTCTCCACTCTTTTCACATTTTTTCTGCCAAAAAATTAAGACAGTCACAAGTAATTAGCATGAATTTATTTGTAAAATTAGAAAGGGAGAAAAATTACCAAATTCACATGAATGTTTCTCACTTGCAGTAAGTATCACTCATTTTGAAGTTGTGTGCAGTTTTTCACCATAATATGTTATCTTGTTCACTGTATGATGTCTTATCTTTAAGTTACATAGGTCCTCTTGATTCATTTATTAGGCTTACAGGATCCTTTGGAATATTTTTCTGTCTATGCTATTTCACTTCCTACTATATCAGTTCACTTGTACTTTTTATTTTTTAAGTGTAAGTAATAGGTAATTTGACTCCTGTGTATGTTTTTTCACTTACTATTCTTTCAGTAGAATAAATAAGCTTACACTAACATCACAAAAAAATTAGAGAGAT
The DNA here is from genome assembly GCA_032595735.1 of Pelochelys cantorii. Taxonomy (NCBI): domain Eukaryota; kingdom Metazoa; phylum Chordata; order Testudines; family Trionychidae; genus Pelochelys; species Pelochelys cantorii. The sequence continues at coordinate 304,301,547 of CM064326.1, read as the reverse complement.
CACTGCAGAGAGTGCCTTTCTCCTTCAGGAGGTGTATACGGATTATTGTAGATCTAATGCATAATGTCTTGTGAGTATCAATGAACACATATATGACCACTCAAGTTCTCAGGCAACCTCCTCAGCAGATGATATCTTCCTTAGGAGAAAGGGCATTTGTCTTGTTGATCAGGCATTATGGTTAGAAGAAATAATCTTATGCAAGACATTTTAAAATGGAAAATAAGGAATAGTTATCAATAATTAAACTGCATTACATTTGTATGCAGGCTGGACTCAACTCTTTAAACTGAAAAATTTGAAGAAATACAAGTAAATATGGATTTACAAATAGCCTGCTTTCATTTGAGGGTAAATCTGTAATACTTTCCTAGAATATACACCATACCACATCTTTTCTTTCTGAAGTGTGTACTTCAGGAAGAATGATGAAAGAAAATGTATCTGCATATGTGTGGGGGGGTGCGTGCACATTTCTGTCTCCTTGGCACGAAAAAAGGAAAATAAGAAGTACAGAATAACTCGTTCATAGATGCTACAATATGGATCGTCTGTTGGCAGATTTGCTACTTGTGAAACTATTGTTAAGAAAATGTGTGTTTGTATATAACCTATAGGCCTGTCTACACATAAAAGTACAGTATACTGGTATATTTAAAGTGGTACAACTACTTGTCAGTATAAAAATGCTTTATATCTAATCCCATATGGGAAGGAAAATAAACTATATCAGTATAAGTCATCTTTATATTGATATAACTGCTTTCACACAGGTGTTGTAACAGTATAACTATTTTGGTTTAAAAAAAAAAATCATACCCCCAACTGACACTGTCATGACAGTAAAAAAAAAAACCATGTATAGACCATGCTTATTGCTGTAATGTTGTCTGATATTGTTAACTTCTGATGTCCTTTCAAGGATCCATGAAAGTTGTGAGTTTAATTAGACTTCTAAAAGCTTAGGGAAGGATTGATTTTGATATTTTTCTCTTCCTCAATCCAGCATTTTCATGCAGTTATGAAGTCTGAACAAGCTTCCCATCTAGTATTCAGTTTGTGTGATATTGCCTCAAAGAGTCCCATATATGATGAAAACTACCAGAGGAGAGACTGTATTTACTGGCCACAATGAACCACCTCCTCTTCATAATTGCAGAGACAATATTGTGAATTAGTATCAAGGGGTAGCTGTGTTAGTCTGAATCTGCAAAAGTGGCGAGGAGTCCTGTGGCACCTTATAGACTAACCGAAGTGTTGGAGCATAAGCTTTCGTGGGCAAAGACCCACTTCGTCAGATGCATCATCTGACGAAGTGGGTCTTTGCCCACGAAAGCTTATGCTCCAACACTTCGGTTAGTCTATAAGGTGCCACAGGACTCCTCGCCAGTATTGTGAATTGGAATCAATTATCAATGTTTTCTACTGATGATGAATCTATGCTTCACCAGAGATAATAGAGCTTTGTTGGTTGCCCTCAGTGTTAAATCTGTGAATGATGCTGTCACCTAAACTGACAAAGTCTATATTATCAATAGAGATCATGACACTACAGCTATTTTGAGGAGTTTGGTTTAAACACTCTTGGGCTTCATTTTTGTACCAGTTACTACCCTACAGACATGTTCATATAGCAAAGCCCAATGGAGTCCCAGGAAAAACTCTGGCTGACTTCAAGGGACGTTGGATCAAGGCTATAGCATTCGGTTCTGCAAGGACTCCTGAGGACTACCAGGAGACACTGAATGTCTTCAACTCCCACTGAAAACCCAATGAGTTGTGGATGCTCAGAACCCCACAAATTTTCTCAGCACCTTGCAGATTAAGGATCACAAGCATACCAGTATGGCCAGATAATTTTTGCAAACTATATGCACATTAAAGCTATAATTAAAAGCAATTTTTTCACCAAGACTTTCCTGATGCACTTGTCAGATTTCTGAGGATCTAGCATCATTCTTAATTCCTCTAATTTATGATACAATAGATAATAGAAACCCTTTTCACTGCAGTTATGAGTTCTTCAAAAAACATTTTTGTTCACAGACTTATAAAACATGTTTATTTTAGATTGTCTGTTTCCTCAGTTTGGATCTGAGCCAAACCCCATTGATGTCAGTGAGAATCTCTCTATTGACCAGAGTTGAGCAGAAAGTGGTTTTCCCATTTTGTGACAATTTTCAAGATTTCAAAATTTGCTTTTGTCCCAAACCATGACCAAAGTCAACATTTCAAAAAATATTCACAAACCAAAACTCAAAAAAAGGTTGAATTAGCGCAAATGAATTGTTTTGTTTTGGTATTTTATTTATTATATTGTTTTACTATAAAATTTTTAAACAAAAAAAGTCATTTCAATCAAAAAAATGAAAACTTTCATTTTCCAAAAGTTACAATAGGACATTTTAGAAAGAGCTGAAATTTGTCAAACTTTTCAAAATAAGGAATTCATTGAAATTGGTTATTTCTCTTGAACAATAGGATTTCATTTGGCAGGTATTTATTTTCCAATGAAAAAACATTCTGTCTAAAATTCCTGACCAGGTCTACTATTGACATGTGTGACGTAGTGGGGGTACCTTGCTGGTTGCTATGCTGGGCAGTGGGTTGTCAGTGACCTCCACTGGCTGCTGTCTGCAGCACGGCCCAGCAGGGCAGGGGATGAGTCATTATGCAAGGGGGCTTCGAAACTCGAAACTCGTCAGACAGGTATCTCCCATGGAGCGGAACAATGGGAAGGAGGGGGGTGGAGCCCTGGCTGGAAGGAAGAGTTAGTTCTGTCTGGGATCGTGGAGGAGACAGCCTAGGGCCCAGAGGGGCTGGAATTTAGGGGCCCAGCATCCCCCATCTCAAGGGGGGCTGAGGCATCCTAGGCCCGGTTCCTGTAACCAGATGACATCTGTGCTGTGTTGTATCCTGGAGAAGCAATAAACTCCCTCTATTCTACTGGCTGGTGGAGTCTGTCCGTGCCATTACGGGGGTGCAGGAGTCAGGGGACCCCAACGTGCCGCCACAGTGGTGTCAGAAGTGGGATGCACTGCACCTTGCAGATGGAGCTCCCAGCAGCAAGTGACAAGGCGCAGTAGAAGCAAGGGCCTTAGAGCCAGGTGTGCTGGAGACAGAGCGAAGCGTTTCCTGAGAATCATGGGGCGCAGCAGCACTAGACTGGTGAGTCTGCACCGAGGGGACCAGCGGGGAGATGGCCTACACCCAACTCCTGAAGGCAGAGCTGGTGAAGCTGTGCAGAGAGAGGGGCTTGCCTGTGCGGAATGCAACCAAGGCCCAGCTGATTGCCCGGCTGGAAAAGAATGACCAGCCACAGGGCTGGGATCCTGTCCCAGTGGGGAGCAGCCAGACCCCCCCGGGAGCATGTCAGGCTCTGAGGGTGGGCAGAGCATTGGAACCCACCAGAGAGACGGGACAGCCTCCCAGGGGAGCCTTGCAAACCGTAGTCCACCCAGGGGAGGGTCCAACCCAGCGGAGCTGCGGCAGCTGGAGATCCCGCTGCAGATGAAGGAATTGGAAGTCCAGGACCGTAGAGAGCAGCGACAGCATGAGCTGGCCATGGCAGAGCAGAGAAGCGTTAGGGCCCCGGCTGCGCCGAGTGCAGACGGGCCCCAAGGGCCCCCAGCTGCCAGACGCTTGGAGAAGCTCGTGGTGGCCCAACTGAAGGACGTGGGTGACAGACGGGTTCCTCAGCTCCTTTGAGAGGGCCTGTGGACTGCAACGGGTCCCCCCAACTGACTGGCTACAGGAGCTAATCCCCGCACTGAACCAGGAGGTTGCCGGGGTGCTCAATCAGCTGGAGGACCTACAGCCAGGGGATTATAACAGAGTCAAGGGGGCCCTGCTGCACAAGTTCAGGCTCACCCCCGAGATGTATAGGAAGAAGTTCCGGGGGGTGCAGAAGGGGCCACGGGAGACCTATGTGGATATGGCCTCCCGCCTGGTGCAATACTGCCGCAAGTGGGTGTCTGGAGTCGGAGCCCAGACCGCAGAGGACCTGCTCAAGCTGGTCATGATGGAGCAGTTCTATGAAGCGTGCACACCCAGCCTGAGGCTGTGGCTCAAGGACCGAAGTCCGGAGAACCCCCAGGAAGCTGGGAGGCTGGCGGACGAGTTCACGGAGAGCCGGTGCGGGTGTGAACAGGAGTCCAGGGGCTGAAAACCTGGATCCAGGGAAGGACTCCCGGCAGGGTCCTCAGGGTCCCATCCCAGTGGACACGGGGTCCAGCCAAGCTGGGACTCCGGACCTAGGCAAGGGCGGGGAAACAGGTCCCGATCCCTGCCCCAGCGGCTGAATTCCAGGCTGCGGTACAGGCAGACTCCTCCTTGCAGAAGCTGAGGGACCAGGCTGGCCTCCGTGTTGCTTAGCCCCTGGGGAGAGGTGGCCAGGAGAGATTCCTGTGGGAGCGGGGATTCCTGTTCCGGGAATGGCTTCCCCCCAGGAAGGTGAGGGCATGGGGGGTCCAGCGGCAGCTGGTCATCCCCCAAAAGTATCGCCTCAAGCTGCTGTATTTGGCCCACAACGTCCCCTTTGAGGGCCACCGGGGGATCCGGAGAACACGGCTGAGGCTGCTCCAACACTTCTACTGGCCGGGGATATTTGCAGCCGTACAGCGGTACTGCTGGTCCTGCAACTCCTGCCAGAGGGGCGGGAAGGCCCAAGACAGGAGGAAAGCTGCTTGGGGGCCCTTACCCCGAATAGAGGAGCCTCTGGGCTTGCTGAGAGAGTTATGGGAGGGGAAGACCTCCCTGGATGGAGCGTCGGGGGTGGAAGATGTCCTGGCTTTCCGGGAAAAGCTCGCTGAGCTCATGGGCCCAGCCAGAGAGACCCGGGCCAGAGATCAAGAGCAGTGGAAGGGCTGGTACAGCCACCGAAGACAGGCCCGTGCTGGCCCCCCCCCCGGAGCTGTGCAGCAACGCGACAGGGGAAAGCTGGGCCCTGCAGGGCATCGCCGTGGCCGGCCAGAGTCAAGGGGAGCACCCATGCCCCAGGGCGGGTTCCCACACAGAGGACCCGAACTTCCCTAGGTCACGCATGGAGTGACCCTGCTCAGTTCGCTCTCAGAGGGGGGAGAACTGTGACGTAGTGGGGGTACCTTGCTGGTTGCTATGCTGGGCAGTGGGTTGTCAGTGACCTCCACTGGCTGCTGTCTGCAGCACGGCCCAGCAGGGCAGGGGATGAGTCATTATGCAAGGGGGCTTCGAAACTCGAAACTCGTCAGACAGGTATCTCCCATGGAGCGGAACAATGGGAAGGAGGGGGGTGGAGCCCTGGCTGGAAGGAAGAGTTAGTTCTGTCTGGGATCGTGGAGGAGACAGCCTAGGGCCCAGAGGGGCTGGAATTTAGGGGCCCAGCATCCCCCATCTCAAGGGGGGCTGAGGCATCCTAGGCCCGGTTCCTGTAACCAGATGACATCTGTGCTGTGCTGTATCCTGGAGAAGCAATAAACTCCCTCTATTCTACTGGCTGGTGGAGTCTGTCCGTGCCATTACGGGGGTGCAGGAGTCAGGGGACCCCGACGCGCCGCCACAACATGCATGTAAACTGATAGAGTTTTTGATTATGCACATAGATAAGAGGTTAAGCTTGGACAAAATCCTAGTTGCTAATTTAAAACAGCTCCTTGGCTGGCAGGAAATCTAGAAAGCAGAACCTTTTTTCCCCAAACCTCTTGGCATTTTTAATATTTTATAGCTTTAATCAAATTATGTAAACAGAAACAGTAAATAAACTATCAGTTTTAACACCATTGTAAACAAAATATGAGAAATAGATATATTTCTCTTCCATATATCAGTCTGTCACTATCAGGTTGTTTGCTTGTAAAACAGGCAGTTCAGATTTACAGCACTGTTTTTCTTTATTTGATTCTAACAAAGTGGTTATCTAAAATAATTTTTCTGTGGCAATGTTACATGGTTCCAACTATCCCCCCCCACCCCAACACACACACACACACACACACACACACACACACACACACACACACACACACACACTCTCACTTCGTTTTGGTAGGTATAACACAAAAGTGTTAAAAATATCCCTCCAAACTCAGGAAGTGTCTACACAGTTCTTCTATTCATGTAAAGTTTCAGAGGGGTAGCCATGTTAGTCTATAACTGAAAAAACTTAAAAAACAATAAATAGTCTTTAGCACTCAGGGCTCATCTAGACTACATGGAACAGTCGAAAGAGGATATGCAAATTCCATGGTAATTTGCATATCTTCTTCCAATCGCACTTTGGAAAGCAGAGCTTTCGAAAGTGAAAATAGTTTAGACACGGCTTTTTTGGCGAACCTCCCCTTTGTTGAAAAGCAGCTCTTCCTCAAAAAATGAGCTCCTCTTTTGACTGTTCTGCGTAGTCTAAATGAGCCCTTAGAAACTAACAAAAAATGTAGATGCTATCATGAGCTTTTGTTTGACAGGGTTTTAACATTACGAATTGAAAAAGCAGCAGGAGTGATATATGTTGATATCGTTACTACCTCTTTTGGTGGGGGGGGGGGAAGGGGTGTAAAGTTCATGCAGGCTCCCAGTACAATAGAACCTCAGAGTTATAAACTCAGAAATTGAGGTTGTTTGTAACTTTGAACAAAATGTTACCATTGTTCTTTCAATAGCTTAGAGCTAAACATTGATTTAACACAGCATTGAAACATTACTAGGAAAAAAAGAAAAATGATTCTTTCCCTTTGTTTTTAGTACTTTATGTACAGTGCTGCACTGTATTTGGGGTTTGTTTGTTTGTTTTGGTCTTTTGTTGCTGCCTGATTGTGTATTTTCAGGTGCAAATGAGGTGTGTAGTTGATTGGTCAGTTCGTAACTCTCATGTTTGTAACTGAAATTCTATGGTATTTTCCCAGAGGTCATGAACTATCCATTTTCCACATTCACCAAAGGAAGAGCTATTTCAGATTTCATTCCTACCCTTTAACCAAAAGGGTAAACTAACAAAAGTTAAAGGAAGTATTCTTCCAGTTCTTTGAAGTAAGAGATGGAAAAATAAAATACCATTTAACAAACAGAGCGAACATAGACACAAATATATTTTCAACTGATGAAGTCCAACAAAAAGAAAGACAGGCATTTTGAGGGAAACATGGTAATTTCAGGTGACCTATCAAAAACAGAATTATGGTAAAACTATGCCAGCTGGCAATGTTTGGATTAGATTCTAACTCTTTGTCTAAAGAGGCAAAACATGGAGAAGATGTTTCAACTTTTCCAAGGAATACAGGTTGCACCTCTGAAATCTGGCACTCTCTGGTCCGGCAACATCTGTGGTCTGGCAGGACCATGGATGTTTCTGGAAACAGAGAGCCTGGGAGCCTAATGGCAGGAAGGCTAGCAGCCCTACCCCAGCTGGGATCAGCAGGGCTGGAGGAGCCCAACAGCAGTACTGGGGTCAGGGCCATAGAACCCCAGTAGCCTGCAGCGGGTCCAGGGAACCTTGGCTGCCCATGGCAGCACTGGGGTGGGGGCCAGAAAAGTGGCTGGGGAAACCTGGCCGTCCGCAGCAGCACGAGGTCACTGCTGGGGCCATAGAACCCAAACCACCCATGGCAGCTTGGAACCAGGGGAGGGTGAATGGAGGCGGCAGCAGCAGCACAACGGACAGCCCAGCTGGGGAGGGAGTACCAGCTGGGGAGGGAGTAGAGGGGGCCAGAGGCGGCCAGAGGCAGGAGGCCAGCTGGCTTAGGGCAGGTGACTCCACTGATCCAGTAAATTCTCTCGCTCGGTGCCAAATCAGGTAGGTCCAACCTGTAATAACAGGCTTTCATCAATAACGGGACTCAAACCAAATTACTAAAGTTCATCTACCAGGGAGGATCACATACTTTGCAGAGAAGCAGGCAAATCAGAAGAGAAAAACATCAGCAAAGCTTCATGTACTCTGCAGTGAACTTATCTTCAGTTCTTTGGCAAGGAACTCAGGATTCTGCAGTTCTCCAGTGCTGCAGATTGGAATTTCTGCAGCAGTTTTAAGTAAATGTTAAAATGGTATGTTTCCATTGAATGAAGTATGAAAACAAATAATGCCATCAGTACAGTGTATGGTGTAATCTCATTTAATACTAAATTAAATTTTATTCTGTCTGTAAATTTCTAGTCTGTTGCACAATTTTGTATTAGTAATGCACAACTGCGTGGTAGAAGATAGAGATCTGGGAATCACATTTAGATTCAAAACCAGTGGTACTATTGGTGTGGAAGATCAGTTTGGATAGTTGGATAAGCACATTAGTTTAGGGAGTCTTCTAAAATAGTCAGTGGTTAAAAAGCTACAATGTTGACATTTAAATCATCAGCAGGCTTCCCAGTGAGATTAAATGAGAATTCATGTTTCTTTTAGAGTTGTTGTCATAGGGTCTCCATTTGCTTACTCAGTGGAACTACTAAGGATTCCCCCCCACCCCTAAAAACACATTTTATTTATAGTTTTCTTTTAAAGGTTTGTGGTTTTCTTCAAAAAACCATAAGCCTGAAAACTGATTTTAATTGGGTCTTTTGTGTGTGTTCACAGAGAAAGGGCTAAAGAGCAGGCAAACACAGGAGGAGGACGTTGTGCAAAAATGAATCAAGGGTGGTTGAACTTGGAGTCAATAGCTACCTCACTTTTTATGATCCTCAGACAGAAGTCCTAGGTAGAGGGCAGGCATGGTCTCTCCTATGGTCTTAATATACTACTTAAGGATTGTGAGGCTGTATTTTCGCAACCAAAGGGAAGGACTTGTTTGGAAGCCTTTTTGCTGTGTTTGGACTTCAGTGAAAGAGGATCTTTTCAGAGTGACCATTAAGCAGGAAACCACTTGTCAGACAAGAAACTGAAGTTGTGGATGCTTGTAATCATAAGGAGGTGCTTCCTCTCTCTTCACATAAAAGCCTCTCAAATTAATTTATTTTGTGTGTCCTGTCCAGTACTCCATAGGAGGCCATACTCTTCTATTAGTTGACTATACTTTTCTTCAAATGTAGTAGCCAAAACTGGGGAATTGTACTCCAGCATTAGTGTAATATTAATATCGAAAGCTTTATTGATAATATCTGGTCCGTAGAGTTATGCCTCTTTTGAAATAAGCCATCTTATTGGCCTTTTTGCTGCTTCCATTATCAACTCATATCAAGGGCATTTTCTGCCTTTACTTCATTGTCAGGTACAACAAGTAGTCCTGTGGCACCTTAGTACTATATATTTTTGATAGCCTCTCTGAGCTTTCATGGGCATAACCTGATGAAGTGGGTTTTGTCGACGAAGGCTCATGATACTACAGGTTGGACCACCCTTGTCCAGAACCCTAGGGACTTGAGTCATCCCGACCAGGGAGTTTGCTGAACGAGGTAAGGTTAGAGCGCCACTTCTGGCTACCCCACTGCCAGCTCATCTCTCTGGGGCTCCGAAGGTTGAGGCTTCCTACCCTGCTTCCTACCCACTGTGCCAGGGGTTCCCCAGGCAGAGCTGCCCAGTCACCACCAGCTCCGCTGCCTTTGGGGGTTCCCAGTTGGGGCTGCCAGGCCGCCACTGCCCGTCCACTCCCAACCCCGCTACCTCTGGGGGTTCCTCTGGGTTCCCCAGCCCTAGGCCACCCCTCTGCCAGCAGTTCTGCTGTGGTAGTCCAGGCTCACTGCCACTAGGGGTTTCTTGGGGTTCCCCAGCAAGGGCCGCTAGGCCAGCCCTGCTACCACTGGGAATTCCCCTGCTCGGGCCAGGGCTCCCTGGCTGCCACCTGGCCCCACTGCTAGGGCCTCTCTGCCCACATGACCCCACTGACACTGGATGATCCCCAGCTGGGGCAGGAGTTCCCTGACGCCACTTATCCCCACTGACACTAGAGTTCCCCTACCCAGCCACTGCTGGCCCAGCCAAGATTCTGGAGACCCTAAGCTCTCCACGCTGACTCCCACTCCTGGGTCTCTTTGGTCCAGCAACATCTGCAACTGTGCCAGACCATGGATGCTCCTGGACCAGAGTGTCCCGGATTTGGGAGGTTCAACCTGTATATGTTTTTGTTAGTCTCTAAGGTGCACAGGACTACTCATTGTTTTTAAATGTTACAGAGTAACATGGCTATTCCTCTAAGACTTTATGTTCATGTGTTAGGTAATGAAAAAAATCTAGTCTTAACAACTAAGTCAATGTGTAAATCCGTTTATTGTTAACTTTGTCTGTATATTGTTTGTATTTCTGTGAGGTTTTCTGTCCAAAAGTAAAAGAAAACAATTTATTGTTATTCATTACAGCTTAACTAAATTCTCCATTGCAGTTGTTTAAGAGATAAGAATTAGTTCACTGCAATGTATCTAATAAATAGTATAACATGACTTGTTTGATTTCATTATCTGAATTAAACATCCCTAACTTGTGTATCTATCATCCGGTATATATGTAACATCTGCTTGGCTACTCTACTTTGTACTTACTTCTACTAACTTTGTCTTAACTAAATTTGATTTATGTAAACGAGTAATCAATATAGTCAAATCCACTCCAAAAACCTTATAAAAACTGAAATCAATGTAGAACAACTCTCTCTGTAAATTAACAAGGGAACTTCTCTGAAAGCACACAGGGATTTCTCAATTTTTCTGTACCTTCAATACAAAGAGATTCATTTTAAACCTCTTATTTTTCATCTCAATTGAAAATCAGACTTTATAAAACACAAAGTATAGCCCCATCTTCAACCTGTCTGATCACTATGGGGACCAGAAGAAGTTAAAAGCATAACTGTGGCCACTGTAATCCACCATGTAATCCTTCCATCCACTTTATTCCTAAATAGACAACCACAGTGCAGTAGTCGCTGCCCATAACTGATAAGGAAGGTCAATAAATTGTTAACCAGTTACAAATAGTAGAGATAGATTACAGAAATGGAAAATAGTTTCAAATATGATAATAAGCTTCCTTCTTTTAGGGAAAACAGATCAGCAAAAATAAAACTGAAGTGTCATTTCTACATCTCAGGGTGCATCTACACAGCACTCTAAACATGAAATAAGACATGGAGTTTGCGTATCTTATTTGGAATCTACTTCAACAAAGCTTATTTTGAAATTTGGCACGTCTACACAGTGCCAAATTTTGAAATAACGTGCTTTTTTGAGGCATTCCTTAACCTTCATGGAATGAGGGTTACTGATATGCCAAAATAGTGTGCCCAATATTTAAAAAAATATTTTGAAATAACGAGCACCTTGTGTAGACACGGGGTAGCTATTTCAGGATACCTCTGGCATCCCGAAATAGCTGTGCAGTGTAGATGTACCTCACTTGGTCTTATTAAGAAACCTGTTTGGTTTATTGAAGGAAGCTAATTGGATAGAGATTAATGGGAAAAAATAGCACAGGTTGAACCTCTCTAATCTGGCACTCTCTGGTCCAGCAACATCCATGATCTGGCATGATTTTAGTTAGCCAGATGTCCACTTATCATGGGTGTAGCCAAGTTTCCCGCCATCCCATAAAGTTTGTTTATAGCCACCAGTCCTGGCTCTGTGTTCTGTGTTATTTAGCTCTAATTTACCTCTAAATATCTTTTAAGTGCCCAGGAAGCAGTGGAAGTGTTGGTAATACTGCTAGACAATTTTGACCTCCTGTGGTTTGGCAAATTCTCTGGTTTAGCACAGGTCAGGTTCCAAGCATGTCAAACTAGAGAGGTTCAACCTGTAGTGGGTAAATTATTAGCCAGTGTTGTATGCTGGCACAATTAGAATGTGTTGAGACTAGGGTTGCCAGCACTTAAGGATTGGTCTCGAGTTTCTAAACACCAAAGATTAGTATTTAACTAAAGATTATGTCAAGTGATGAAATCTCCAGGAATACATCCAACCCAAATTGGGAATCCTTGAGACTCATCCCCCTAACTTTGCAATTAGTTACTAGAAAACATTTAATTAGTTGAACAACAACAAACAAGACATTTGTAAAACCCAAATAACAAAATTAATATTTCTTACAATTCTCTTCCAGATACATCATCACTTACAGAAATGACAGTAAAATTGAAAGCCAAAGAGAAGATTTTGCCTTAAGCACTTTAGAAAACTCTCCACATTATTTCCCCTCCTTTAACTGTTAAACTATCTATCTCCCTTTCCTTAAACACACACATATACTCATCTGCTTTCCTAATGTGATAGTAACATAAGAAATATTATTTTCTTTACAAATGCTGATCACCCATAAATCCCATTTTTTCTTCTATATCAGCAGCTGGAACTCTAGGGTTGCCATCTGTCTAATTGCGTAATCCCCAACATCTTGCTCTACCCTTCCCTGAAGCTACAACCCTGCTCCATTCACTCCATCTCCCCATCATTCTCTTTTCCCCACCCTCATTCTCTGTCACCATTCTGGGGCACAGAGTTGGGTTGCAGGAGGGAGTGCAAGCTCTGGGCTCAGGTGGAATTGAGGGGTTTGGAATGTGGGAGGGAACTCTGAGCTAATCCTGGGGGTAGGGAGATGGAGTGCAGGAGGAAGTATGGAGTGTGGGCTCTGGGAGGGAGTTTGGGTACAGGAGGTGGGTCTAGGCAGGGGCAGGGAGTCAGGGTGTAGGACAGAGTGAGAGCTCCAGCTGCAAGTGTGGTCTCTGGGGTAGGGCCAGGAATGAGATGTCCAGTTGCAGGTGGCGGCTTAGGGCTGGGGTGGGTGTTGGGGTGAGGGAGGGGCATGGGGTGCAGGCTCCAGCCAGGCAGCCCTTACCTCAGACATTTCCCAGTAGGGATATAAAATAACATGTTATCAATTAACTAGTCAAATGTTATGTTTCACCAGTTAACCATTGGCGGAGGCTGCTTTGTCTGGGCTGAAGTGCCCCCCCACCCAGGTGCAACAGGCTGATCCAGGCAGGCCAAGCCTTCTGTGGATGGAGGATGCTCCAGCCAGGCTCATGCACTCCCTATACTGTAGCCCAGCAGGGTCCATTGCGCTGAAGTCTGCTCTGGTCAGGCAAGGCCAACCATGCGGCACCACGGGTGGGCAGGGAGCTGTTCTAATCCAGGCCTCAGCTTAACCGGTGATGCTTACCAGTTAACCGGTTAACCATTCGTATCCCTAGCTTCAAGAAGAGACCAGCATATATTGCTCCTAAGTTGAGAGGCCATGATATCCTGTGTGCTGCCCCTGTCTGAGGGCACCACCCTCACCAGCTCCCCTGGGCTGCAGTTCCAGGCCAATGACAGCTGTGGAGATGGGGCTCAGGGCAGGGGCAATGTTCAGAGACCCCCTGGCCATCTCTGTGCCTAAGAGTCAGAGGGACATGCTGGTTGCTTTTGGGAGCTGCACAGAGCCAGGGCACGTAGGGAGCCTTAGTCTGTTACAGTGCCAACTGAACTATTAGCACCCTATTAAAATCTTATGGATAGGTTTCAATAGCCACTGGGAGATTCCAGGAGACTCACACCCAGTTCAGGAGGGTTGGCAATACCACGCTCAGTACCTCTGAAATTCAGGCCATTTATTTAGGTACTTAAGTATGGGTTTAGATGCTTAACCTTAGGCATGAAGAGTAAGATTTTTGAAAGCATTCAGGCACCTCAATGCAACTAGCTGCCTGGACACACATTACCATTGAAATGAAAAGAATTGGGCACTTTTCAAAACTCCCAATTGTCTCCCTTCATCTTTAGTACCAAAATAACTTTAAAATCTGGCTCACAGAACTCTGATCTTAAAATCCGATCCACATAGGAGGATTCCTGTGCTCACACACTGCCTCACTGACTCCAGTGGGAGTCATTCAGAACCAGGGACTACTCACCTGTATGTGGGCCTTATATTTATGTAATTTATAATATATGAGATTATATTCATACTAATATTTTTACGGAATTTTCCATCTTCACAGTGGCCTGGATTCTGCTCTCATTAAAGACAATGAAAAATTTCCCATTTACTTCAGTGGTGCAGGATCAGGTTCAAATTAAGTGCATGCACACAGCATCCTTGAAGTTCACTCCTCAAGAACAAAGCATTGTAGCCAACCAATATATAGTATGCTACACAGCAATGCAAGTAAGGAAACGTTGTTTTAGCAAGAACCTCAGAGCAATCCATTGCACTTATGAAAGTTGCCACTGGATTTTTAATGGTCACACAGACAGAACTTGGCTTTTATGATCTCTTACAAGTGCACAGTAAAATATAGCCTTTAGAAATAGAATGTGTTAATACTCTTGATATTTGATTGCATAGTTGTAAGGTACTGATGAACTTCAGACCTGGATATTTACACCATTAAGGTATCCCTTCCAGAGATCTAGGGATCTCTGCTATAAAATGCTTCTTGTCGCTTGAAATGCTGTAGTGGTGGTGTGAAGAAACAAATATAGTTTCCCTTTAGCAAGTTTTAAATTTGAAGACTCTACATTATCTCTGCATCAAGACACTTTATTACTTAATATTTGTTATTATTATTATTATTGATAAAATGGAGCTACAGTTTTTCAGGGAATGTTCTAAAAGCCACAAAATTTTATATGCACTAACTTTTTTATTTTGACATTAGGTCAGCAGACATATGTACACAACATTTGCCACCTTAGCTGACCCTTATTTAAGCCAGTTTGGAAAAAAAAATAGTTCAACTTCTTGGTGCGCTGTGGTAAAAATCCTCTTTTTATATCAAAACCATACACTTTGATATTACATGAATGAATCTAAAAACAAGGTGATTTGAATTATAGGAGTTTCTCATTTATATATTACAGTAAAAAACTCTTAGTTAGCCCATGTACTTTGGATCCAGGGATAAAATTTGACCAGTAATGTGTTACAAGTGAGTCCAAGCATGGTAATTATTACTGTTTCAGATAAATGTAACAGAACACAGCGCTATCATTCTAATGCACAGTGTATGGATTTAAAAATATTTCCATCACTTCATGAGATGTGGAGGAAAATTGTTTTACAGACTATGTCTTAAATAAAAATCAGTGTTCCCATTCACCGCCTCATGAATGATAGGCACAGAAACATACAGGATCGTTTCTAGCATTGTGTCAACTTTTCTGTCAGATAGCTGATGAAACTTGAATCTGCACCTGAATTTAAACTAGGTCTTTGGGTTTGTACTTCACATGCCTTTTTTTAAAAACAGCATCCGTTTATGACTTACAAAATCCAGTTTTTCTTTCAATTACATTGGTGTAAATTAGAAACAACACCACAGAAATCAGGAAATTATACTGGAGTAAAATTTCAGTAAGATGAGAAGCAGACCAATAAACTTGCACAGTTTCAACTGTTTATTCTAGAAAATAAATACAGTAAATTGAGGGTCTTTTCTTGTGTTTATGAAATGTTTTGTATATCAACATAATTTTAGATAAATATTCAATTTTTTCACGTTTCCATAGTCAATATTTAATTTCCTTTCCCAAGCAGCTTCCTATATGGGAGTAATATCTCTACTGCTATATTTATATTATTTTCGGCATTTCCATTGTGAACATGTCTTGTTGGGCAGGGGTTCAGAGGTTCACAATTGTTGGAGTTAACTGACATGCAACCATTCAATCTGAACTTTCTGGATTTTTACCACTTAAGTCAAATACTTCATATATTTCATATTCACATTCCTAGCTGAGGACTATTCATACGATGGGCTATACTCAATAAATCAAATGTCAGTGGTGATTATTCTGCATCTACAGGGTGCTGGCATTTTTTTTTCTTTTTGCCACCTCCTCAGCTTGAACCCAAGTGTTGTTATTCTTGACTTACAGAATTTTTGAAGAACTATAGATAACAGTATTGGGAGGAGAAAAAAGGGAAGAACTAAAGGAAGTGTACTTCAAAGATCTGAAAGGAATGGGGGGTAAATGATAGAAAGCGAGGACTGAAGTACCAAGAGCAGGAAAGCACTAGATCCATTATCCTATTTCCTGATCTGTTATTTGTAGTTCTCTCATGTTACATCATTATGTCATCTATTGGGCTACGTCTAGGCTACATTGCTTTTTCGGGATACTGGAGATATCCCAGAAAAGCAATGCCACATAAATAATTTTTGAAAAAACGGACATGCTCTTTTGCCATCCCTGTTAACCTCATTCTACAAGGAATAAGGGATGTGCTGAAAGAGCACTTTTTTCCCCCCAAAATGTGGTGCCATATAGATGTGCCAAATTTCAGAAAAGCCTCTTTTGAAAGTAAATCAGAAAAAGATATGCAATTTGCATAGAATCCCTGCCCTGATGAACTTAAAGTCTATCTGTTGTAAGATGCTTGGCACATGAATGCTACTATTATTAATAATTAATTTAATGGAACTGCTTGTTGCTGTCTTTTTTAAATACATCTAGTTTACATTATGAATTCAAAAATTAGTTTTCTTACTTGTAAATAACTCTCCACAAAGTCTATTATATGATCTGACAAAACTATACAATGTTAGGCCTATAAATATAAAGGTATTATTTCATATACTGGAGTCAATGGTTTTTTAACTAATCATAAAAGATTAATGCATTCTTTATTTAATGCACAATATATAGCAGCAGATATATATTTATACAAATACTGTTGCATGGTCTACAAACATATTCCCATTCCACCAAAACATGGCCTATGCTTCCACAGTTCATTTGTTGGCTATACCAGCGTCAGGAAGAAAACCATTAAGTTAGGGAATTGCAGCAGAAAGTTGCAAAATGCAGTCGCTATAATTGTGGGTGTCTGATAAGCACCCATGTAAGTTTGTCAGCCACAGTTTCAACTGACCTGAGTACTTGCTCTGCCTCCATCTACATTCCTATCCTGCCATTGCTTGTGTTTTGTGCCTCATTTTGCTTCTGGCCACAAGCTTCTCTGATCCTTATTGTCAGAGTCCACAAAGCCACAGACATCTATGGATATCCACAGCTCATTTTTGTGGATACAGATGTGGTACATTTTGCATCAAACCCTCCTAATTTGCAGATAGCTACTTTATATTCATGGATGTGAATGCAGATATCCATGGAACATTTTTGAAGATGCAGATACAAATTTTGAATCCTTGCAGGGCTCTACTTATTGTCAGCTTGTATTTCCCTCCCCCTTCTCTATAGCTTCTTTCTGTTTTATCTGTGCTTGTTCCCTCTCCTCTCTCTCATTTATAACCTTTTCCTATAAATAAAACTGATGCAGGAAAAACAAACAGAAAGAGGCAGGGGCAAAGTGTGAGAATGGCCTCCATGGTTTAGAGAGCCAGGGAGTAGTAATATAGTTATAAACTAAAATCCTGTCTTGAAATTTCTCATCTTCTATGCTGTACTCCTAAAACCACATTTCTCCTTCCATTTTTCTTTGGGACCTCATGTACAACCCTTTCCACTGTGATATTTGGAGATAAGGACAGTTAATAGTTGTGATGTACTTGGAATCTAAAAACTGTAGCAATAATTGAAGTCACTGGCATTCTACAAAGGAAAATGTAATCAATGTTTTTAAAAGATACTTTAATTGCTTAGCAATCATGCAGAACTGAGAAATACAGCTCTGCTTCCAAGATAAATCCCCAAGTTAGTAAGGTTGCCACTCTATACTCTTGCTATCTCACAAATGCTAAAAAACAATATCCAGTCTTCTAAATTCAAATAAAGTGAGTTTATCATTTAGTATTAGCTTTCATACAATTTTATAAAATTTCATTTGTTGGGCACAATGATCATCTAAAAATATAATTTTTGTTCTGAGGTGAAGAACTAGGTTCAGTAATGGCCAGCCTCTGCAGTCCTTATTCATACAAACTTTAATTTAAATTAATGAGGGCATAGCCTAAGTAAAGATGGCAGGATCTGATCCCTAATCCAAGTTACTAGTAATAACAGTCAACTTTCATTGACCTTTACTTTTTTCCCCCCTTGTAATTTTTCCCTTTTCCCACTTACTCCGTGAAACTAACAAGAATTCTGAAGTTTAATGCTAATGAAGTTATTCATCACTATTTAACATTTAATCACAATCTTTACGTGGCTAACAAGATATTATTAAAAGGACAACATTATTCAGTTAACATGCTGCTGAAAACTTCTCCAGAATTATGTGTTATTGTAAATGTTAATGGCCAAATTCAGGATGACTATGCAGCTGTCTCCACATGGCATAAGGGCTAGATTCATGAAGGAACATAGGTATGCAGATGATGAATAATTATCACCATGCCTAACCTTTAGGTACCTAGAAATATCACTGGAATTCGCAAAGCCTGAGTTCAGCACCTCTACTCCCTATACAATGAATGGAGAGAGACACCTCAGAAGGAGATTCACACAAGCCATCATGCTAGGAGGCTCCCTACCTAAACTAGCCTGGTGGGAGGTACCAACCTGAGGTGCATGCTAAGCCTTCCTTCTCTCAAAGATAGACACTTATGACCAGCCTGTAGGGAGGCACTTCCCTCTGCATGGTATTCTCAGCTGTCAACTCTCTTGGATTTATGCATCTATTCTATTTTTGCAAGATGCTGGCAGGTAGGAGGGAGAAGAGGTGAGGAAATAAATAATGAGCGCGCCATTAGGCCAGAGTGAGGAAAAAAAAAAAGCAAGCAAGAAAATGATCTAACCACTGGGCTACTGAGCCAATCATGTGGAAGACCCAGGATATAGTCTCTTGCTCCAATGACTTTTTCAGTGATTGCTCCGCAGTTGACCAGTTTCAACAATAGAGACTAAGGATATGTCTAATCTGTAATTAAAAACTTGCAGATGGCATCAGTGTAGACTTCAGGCCAGATCCCACTACCTTGCAGAGTTCTAAAGCCCAGGATCCAGCCCAAGCACAGAAGTGTACACTGCAATTAATCAGCCCTGCAGACTGAGTCCAACGAATCAGATTTAGTTGGTGAAGGCCAGCTGTGGGTGTACATGCTGTGATGTACTCTGAGAGAACCCACATCAGATTATCCCATCTGAGAGATAGCAGATCCCTGTTCAAATCTTCTCAGCCCCACATGTGGAGGGAAGATGAACCAGAAGTCTCCCAGGTGAGTACCTTATCACTGGGCTAAACCCCATGGCACTCCCCCACCTGCCATGGTGTGTAAGCTTGCCTACTGGAGCCCAGTCTGATAAGTGAGGCCAGGGCATGTTTACCTGATTTGTTTCTGCAGGCAAGTTAGGCAGAGGAATGTGTAATTTCCCCCACATTGTACAAGGTGTAAGCATGGCACTTCAGTATATATACACTCAAAGGCAGAAATACAGACGCCTATGGAACTTTTACGACACAAACAGAGTTTAGGTACCTATGGAATTCAGCAGTGACTGAGTGAGGGTTATGTAAATCCCAGTGGGGACTGATTCTGGGATTTAAGTGCCTAAACAGAATCTAGCCCCTATACATGTGTATTTGGGACATGTATTCTGTGCAACAGTGGTCTATGAAACTTCTGCATTCCAGTAGCACATAGCATGCACAGGTCTTGTTACTGGTCATGGAGTTTACACATGAGAATTATTCCCTCTAACTTATAAGTCTGTCACCAGAATGTCTCTTTACAGATTGTCACAAAGCACCTTTTAAGTGACCTCTTGAAACCAAAAGGACTTTAGTAGGATTTTTCAAAGGGTTCTTCATTTCTACCTGCATCCTCGGGCATCTAAATCCATGTAAAAATCTAGTCCTAAGTGACTTAGGAACTTAAGTGACATTTTCAAAAATGACAGGCTCTGAAATGACACTGATTTCCAATGAGACTGTTTCCTAAAGCACTCAGGTGCTTCAAACAATTTTACCCATACTTTCAAATAATGTTAAGATCTGGCACCATAACATAATGCCCTTTTTATTTTTTAGCTACCAATGCCAATCAATCTCCTATATCAGAACCATAGACAATTACAAGGTGGAATGAAAAGTATTTAACCACTATAAACTGTTCAGTACCTTGGACAAGTCCAGCCTACAAATACTGTCTACCTTAATTATGGAAGAGATCTCCATTATTAAAAACAATACACATCAGCTCCTGATTTTGTTATTTCCTCTCCAGTGGCAAATGTTCTCAGTGTTGTTAACTGATCATGACCGATTTTGCTGAAATTACCACAGCTTAGGTAATCATTAATACTGTATGGTAATAGCATAAAAAGTTACTATATATAACAAAACCTTAATTTGTTACCAATGACAGCTTGTAACACATTTCTGGCATTACACAGCTTTACCAGAAGACATATGAAATATTTCCACCTTACAGTGTTTATCGTCATTTCCTCCATTGTGCAAAAGGTAAAAGCCCTGTATAAAAACTGATGGGAGAATACAGCCCTTTTATCTTTTTAAAGTTTTGTACATCATTTTCCAATCTAGATTTTGATTATAGGGAGGAAATCGACTATTTCATTATACATTAATTTAGGTAAAGTTAAAAAATGCAAATTTCATAAACCCAGACAATTTAAACTAGATGTGATGTTTGATTAATGAAATGATGGTCCTAGTGACAGTAAAAAGTTTTGTCTTTTAATATGCAGTCATAAAAGAACTAGAATTTAAAATGAACAAACTCCTATTCAGATTAAATATAATAGTTATTACAAGATACTATACATCACAACTAAGAATAGAATGTCAAATTGCCTCCTCAAATTAACCAACCTTTTACCATCACAGAGAAATATATTTCCACAACTTTCCTTATAGAATATGCAGCCATAGTGACATCAGTATCATTTTATCAGGATAACGATGTCCTGAAATTTCTTAGCTAACTACTGAAACTCACTGGATCTTACATGTCACCTATGGTATATTTTAATTCCATATTATCAGGAACTTTATAACTAGAACAACTTTTAACACATGTACTGGAATTAAATCTGTCACACGTTAGTCATACGTTCTCAGTCAGCTTCATAGATGTTTTCATAAGTGTATGTAGCTGACACACGTCATTCATTTTTGGCCAAATCCTGATCCCAATCAAATCAAAGGAAATTTTTCCAGTGACTTAATGGAGTTAGAGATTGGTCTTTGTGAAGTTTAAAATTTTACTTATGCTTTTGCAATACAAATGCATATATCACTATATATCACTTTGGTTCAAACAAAATGGCAGAGCTACATGCTAAGATTAAAACGTCACAGCTGAGCTTTTTTATTAATTACTGATACATTTGCAATATTGTAAAGGATTCTCCTAGGCATTAGATGACATTATTAAAGACTCACTGAAACCTCATGGAGACTACAAAAGAAATACTCTTACTGTCCCAATTGCAAAAGCTAACAGTAAATAAACGACATATAATTTTGAAAACAAAAAAATAACTGTAACACTTTTATACCTACCTAGATTTAAAATAGAATGTATAAAGAACCCACTCATGTCTATGAAGTTTCCATAAAAATATTGACACTCCCACTTTTTCTAATTTCTTATTTGTGACAGCAAAATTGTTAAAATGTTGGTCATGACCAAAGCAAATCTGCACTTACCCCAATGTTGTCATAGTGACAATGGTGTACCAAAAAGCAGCAGGTATGCTGGTGAACTTGCTGGCCGATGAACCTTTCTCTGCATAGAACATGACCGTGGCAAAGATGATGATGGCCATAGTTAATGAGAAGAGGAGAAAGCCCAACTCCGAGGCACAGCTTTTCAGTGTGTAACCCAGGATGCGCAGCCCCTGTGAGTGGCGGGAAAACTTAAAGATCCGGAAGACACGGAAGACACGCAGTGTCACAAAGGCCCCACTAACATCCTCATTATCTGTCATCACCAGACCAATGTAATAGGGCATGATGGCCACTACATCAATAATGCTCATAACACTGCGCACAAACTTGTAGCGGTTGGGGGCTGCCACAAGACGCAGAAGATACTCAACAGTGAAGATCATGACACAGGCAGTATCCAGGCAGAAGAAAGCCACAGCATAGCGCTCTCCACAGGGCAGTTCCTTGATGCGACCAGGGTTTACCCCACAGGGCACTGTCTCCACCACATTGGCAATGACAGAGATAGCAATGAAGAAGCCAGTGACATAGTAGAAGACCAGTGCAAGCGTACTTGTATGTGGATTTTCAAAGGCCCGCCACATTCTCTCCCGTGTTGTCATGGAGGGCAGGGAACACTCAGCTGCACGATCCTGATCTGCATCATCCTGAAGGCGCTCAGCATTCTCACGCCGGCGATCCTTGTACTCCTCATAGCAGCAGTCACCAATGATCTCAGGGATTATGCCAAAGAAGGCCAGCTCCTCATCATAAGCAGATATACATTCTTGTCGAGGGTAGTGCAGCTTCCCGGTACGATAGAAGTTGAGGATGTGACGGAAGATGTCAGGATCCCGATCAAAAAAGTACTGCTGTGTCTCTGGGTGGTAGAAGAAGTCTCGCTCTGAGCTGCCCAGCAGCGTATCAGGATAACGCTCCAAAGTGTCCTGCCATGTCTGGAACTGGGTACCACTGACGTTCAGCACAATAAGGGAGTCCTGGCTTCGCTTTCTCTCCTGCCGGGGAGCAGCTGGCATGGGATTTGTGGCCACTGGCATCCATCCTATGGCTGCCGCCCGTGCAAATGGCAACCAAGCTGCTACTCCTGCTGCCATGGTCCAACCTGCTACTGCTGCAGCTGTTGCTAAGGAATCACTTCAAAGCCAATTTCAGCTTGGCCACTAAAATATAATTTTTAAAAATGAATAAAAATACTCAATTATCAAATTTAGTAAACATTATTGTGCATTAATTAGTATTACTTAAAAGACATGCCTTCTCGTCTCCTCCCTTTCCTCTCCCAATAGCTTGACATAAGAAACCAGGGTACAGGCAAAGTCATGGTGTACTAGTATTCAAAAAAACCTCATCCTCCTTACCAGCTGGTTCCTGTGGAGAAAAGGTCTGTCTGTTGCATACAAACACAAGCGGCTGCCTGCGAAGGCTGTGCTCCAGCAGCCAGCTAGGGCCAGGCGCTTGGAGCGAAAGGAATATCTTTCTGCCCGAGCGATGTGAGCCCACCCTGACTCTCCTCCCACCTGTTCCTGCCCCAGTGAGCCAGGCAGCTGCCTCTGGCGGGATGGGCTCAGCAGAGAAGCGCGGGTAGCGGCAGCGCAGATCCCTGCCGGGGGCTCCCGCAGAATCTCTCCCCAGCCCCTCTCTCCCTGCACAACGCCAAGTGGCCGGTCTGGAAGGGGAGCGGGCAGGCGCAGGCGGCCGCCCCCCTCCCTATTCAGAGCCCCCGCGTGACGGCGGGCGAGATTCCCTCCTGACTCCGCACGGCTGGCCCGGGACTGCGGTCCCCGAGAAGGGGCAGGGGGAGCCCGCGGCCTGGGGGACGAGCTCAGGGCGGCAACATTAAACTTCCCGGCAAGTTTTCCTCGAGGAAAACACGCTGGAGTAGACAGTGACGCGCGGGGGAAACCCCGACGGAGGGGGCGGCTGCCTCCTGGCTGGGGGAAAGCGGGACTAGGGAGCTGATGCCGGGAGGGGGCGGGGTTCAGAGCCCCGGGAGAAGAATGGGAGGGGGGGGGGTGTCCAGGCACAAGGGAACAGCCGGGGATGATGTGCGTGTGAGGGGGGTTGCAGCAACCAGGGGCTGCTGGGGTGGGGGGGGGGGGAGGGGCCATCTAGTGAAGGGGGGGGCTGGGGCAGGAGAAGTTTGAGGAAAGTGGGGGGCTGTATCGGGATGGGAGAGTCGTGTGGGAGCAGCAGTGTCCGCGGGGCTGGGAGGGGAGGAACGGCTTGTGGAGCCTGGAGTGAAGGGAGGTCTGGTAGGGATAGAGGATTAGGGGGTCAGGTAGGGATGGGGTTATGGGGATCCGTGCTGAGTCCAGGGAAGCAGGGAAACATGAGGCGACTCCATACTAATACAGGGGGTGCCAGGCAGGAAGAGACGGGTCGGGGAGGGGTAGGGTTATGGGTCCCCTTGCTGAGCCTAGGGAGGCAGGGGCATTAGGGGGGAAGGTCTCCACAGGGCGGAGGGGGGGGGCCGGGAGAAGGACGAGGCAGTGTCAGGGAGGAGTGGGGTTATGAGGCCCCTTTCTAGGCAGGGCTATTAGGGGGTCTCCACAGTGCAGGGGTGCTAGGGAAGGGGTCCGTGAGCCTGGTGTGGGATTAGGGGAGGGGGCTCGTGGCACAGAAGGGACCAGGGAGGGCTTAGGTAGGGGGAGCCGAGGCTGAGGGAGCCTCCCCGGGTTGCCCTGGCAGGTACAGTTTGGGGACAAGAGGCAGGGACCCCCGCCCAGGCTCAGCTCGGCTCTCCCCTCCCTCCCGCAGCACGTACCTGGCAAAGTCCGCTCGGAGCGCTCACTTGCATGGAGACTTTTTTGCCTCCGCGGGCCTTGGCGGGGAGACAGCAGCGCCTGAGACCGAGCCTGAGCCAAGGGGCCAGCGTTAGCCGGGTTTCCCCCTCCGCAGCCGCCGCCAGCAACAAGTTCCAGGCTGGGGGGAGGAAGCAACGTAATCACGCCCTGCAAGTTAATGCAGCGCGGCTGTGCCGAGGAGCAGAGCGGGCGGCGGGCTAGCCCCTGTCAGGAGGGAGTCGTGCCGCTGCCCATGGCGCCGGGCTGCTGCGGGGCTGCAGATGAACGCGGACTGGGTGGGGAAGAGGCGCTGGGGAGGCAGAGGGCACCGCGGGGCTTCTCTCTCCTGCCCCTCCAGTAGGTGGGCCATGCCTCGCCGCGCGGGGACAGGAGCTGCGGCGGCAGCAGGTTTTTATGTTCCAGGCGGCTTCTTCTCCTTTCCGCTCTTGCAAATGCCCCCGAAGGAAGCAGCTGGGAGAGGTGACATCGATCCGCGGGAGGAACAAAGAGAATTGCAAACCGCCGCACGCCGGATTGCGGTGCCGACGGGGACACAGGGTGTGTGTGCGTGTCCGTGTGGCTCAGTCCTTGGCAGCGTGGTTAGTTGCCCGCTGCCTAGGGCGGAGGTCAGGCTCTGGATACGGCTTCGAAGAAGCGATTAGGGCGATCTCTGTGAAGTGCTAGTTCCTTGTAACAAAGGGGGGAAATTAGTTGCTTTAAGTAAAAAGACAAAAAATCAAATGTCAGGCTGGAAATGAAGTATTGCGAGACTTTTTAATAGCAGCGTCCTTCCTCTTTCTAGTTCCCATCGCATCCCTTCTCCAAATTGCTTTTCCAGCCCTCAAGAAAGGCGGTCGGGTGGGACGGGTGCTCTGAGCATTTTCATCCTTCTGTCCTTTCTGGTCCCTTTTAAAACAATCCCTCCTTTTCTCATCACTAGGTGGCGTGTGGATGACAAGAAGTTAATTCCTCAGCTCTCCTAAAACTGTCCTTCTGCAGAGATCGAGGGAGAGAAGCAATCTGCCTGAGCCCAACTAATTGTTCTTTTTAGAAGATAGAAGTAGAACCCAAATTACCAATGGGTAAAGAATTGTGTAGTGATATAAAAATGCATCGGATTTTTATTTGGTAATATCTACAGTAATGTTTAAGGGTGTATTTAAAAAAAACAGATTGTAAATTTAGGCAAATTCTGCACAGATCAGTAAAAAGTACAGAAGTTAGTGATATGAATCCCCAGTTTTGAAATGCTGTTTTACTAGTATCTGGTAAGCAAAATGAAAGCTTTTTATTCAGTGTTAAAATACTGAAAACAATCAGTCTTTTTCACTGAACTTGCAAAAAGCTCTCTCTTCTTCACTAATGTTTGATTTGACATAGCAATAACATAAAGAACTACAAATCTATCCTATAGTAATTTTCTTCCTTCCATTTTCAATATCTGAAACTGCAGTTTTAGCAAATTCTTTCATCCTTGTATCTCTGGACTCAATCTTAGAAGTCTGACTTATAAGAAGAGACAAATCACTGCATCTGGAAAATCATTAAAAACTAGAAAGTATAGCAATGTCTAAAACAGTACTTTTAAGTGGACTTGGATGTTATTAAAATAGTAGGTTTGACTTGCTTTAACAATGCTTTAACACCATGTTAATTATAAAAAGGCAGTAACGGGGAGAAATTTAGTCCCTACCCCTCCGTTTGCCAGAAAATGGGAATGAGTGACACAGCATAGATTTATTTGATGGTTACCAGTTTTGTTCATTCCTTCTGGAGCACCTGGCATTGGCCACTGTTGGAAGACAGATTGACCTTTGGTCTGACCCAGTATGGATGTTCTTACATAATGTTATTGATTATTCTTATAAAGAGACTTGGTCTCCAGTTTCCAACAGGTTGGTAAAAAAAAATATGTAAGGGGCTTTAAATATCAAGGATACCATTTCCCAGTGCTAAATGAAAGGGCTGGTCTCTGACTTAGTGATGTCAAAAGATAGTAAGACCGCTAACAAAACATCTGATTGATATTTTCATTAGTTCAGCAGCGAGACATATGATAGTAAGCTCTCCTTCTAACCCCCTTTTTTTGTGAACAGCCTTTGCCTATAAAGTGATTAGCCCTTTTTTGTAATCTTTACTTGTATTTTTGCTTTGGATTTTTATCTATCTATCTGTCTGTCTATGTATCTATTCATTTTTACAAAATTAAACTGTGCAGTCAGAACTCATGCTCCTGAGCTTCCCCATTTGCACAAATGAGGATAGGTTCCCTTAAAGGCCACACTGAAATTTTGACATTGCTTTAAAAATGAAACAAGAAATCTATTAAAACCTGCTAAGTTGGAAGACAGCGTAGGTCACAATATTTGGATAATTACATCTTGAACTTTCACTTTTTAAGTTCTAAGTTTGAGGTCAAAAGTGATTGAAAGTAATGTCTTTCAGAGAACTCTGACTATGTTAAATGTTTTATGTCTAGTTCCTATGAAATAGGTGTCCAAATTACAGAAATGGTGGTACCATTCAAACATAGTACCCTTAGAAAAGAAGGTCAGGATTATGCAGGTAAGCACATTATACTCCTTTCTCATTCCAGTATAAAATATATTAAAATATTACTGAGATGCATTTCTAGAGAAGCTTAAACAACAAATTTGTGTTCTACCTGTTCTGTGCACAGAGAATTTTCAGTCTCCAGTATAATTAATCCCACACATTTTTGGAAGACTAATTTCATATAAGTATATAATCAGTGTGTTTCCTGAAGTCAAAATCCTCTGTATTATCACTATCAGCTACTGGGAAATTGGCATGATGTGATAGAGGATTATAACTTCAAATAAGAATGAAGCAGGAGAAGCACTAAAGAGACAGAAAATCACCAAAAATTGAAATGTTGGAAGAAAATGATGTTGGAGACTATAACAATATAATATAAAATAAATTGCTTCTAAACAGTTTTTCAGAATTCTCTTATGAGGTGCCAAGAGGTCTGAATGGATTAAGCAAATTAAAGCCTACAATGCCAAAGAGTTATTGCATTTCCTTGTTCATTTTCTGTAATGCATTCTTGATATATTTAGAGTTTTGAAACCATAAACTTTGTTTGGTACACAGAATCATATGGTCTCTGTCTTAATAATTTGGTATTAAGATAGTACTCCATCCTTAACTTTCAATATTATGATTTCAGTAATGGAATTATTTAAATCTATATTGTTGGATTTCCTGTGATAAGATTATGGGGCTAGCAGCACCAGTACCTCCTTTCTGATCTCTCTGGCACTCCTTAAGGTGTGGCTTACCTTGGGATTGAGTCTTGTGATTCTTACAGTCTTACACAAGGACTTACATAATGCCCAGTGTATACCAACTATTTATCACCCTGCAAGGTACCTGCATGTTTCTCCTTCAGGATCTTGTGACAGATGAGACAGACCAATAGCTTTCTTTAATAAAAAGGATTTTTATTTAGCATTTGGATCAAATGTTATATAATCAAAGGATATATATTTTTAAAACCCTATACAGAAAGAAGCCTCATCTAATGTGACTCTTCATTTCAAGCTACATTACATGTGTTTTCATCCTAAATTACAGAAACAGAAGTGATCTGACTTACATTCTCCGAGGCTACTTCTTCACTGCACCATAGTTCGAAATAAGATATGCAATTTGAGCTATGCAAATTGCGTATCTTATTTTGATCTTATTTCAAAATAGCTTATTTCATAATTTGGCACGATCTACACTGCCAAATTTTGAAATAAATTGCTATATCGAAACGTCCCTTTCACCTCATGGAAGGAGGTTTACAGGGATATCGGAAGAGCCAGCCCGAAATAATGGGCTTGTTGTGATGATATGGGATAGCTATTTTGGGATACTCCAGTATCCCTAAATAGCATTGCAGTGTAGACATAACCCTAGAAATCCCAGAGTTTCAGTAGCCACCTTAGTCACTATTCACAGTATGACCCACTACTGTTCTTCTCCTTTGCTTCTCTATGATAAAGAGAGTCTTTTCATCTGGGTCTGTGTTTTTTGTTCTCCCCCCCCCCCCCCCCTCGTGAGCAGGAACATTCATTAGGGTCTATTCAGAGAATGACCTTCTAATCTGTTCCATTGTTTGGGCAGCTAGACCTATTTAGTCTCAATGAGTTGTAACCACCTACTTCATGACTGTGTCTCTCCTTTAGGCGAGGGCATTGAAACTATCTGACTTGAAGTAAAGCACATAAATCAAGTTTTGGGAAAAGGATTAAAATATACCATTTAATATCATAGATACTAACTCTATTGGAAAAAAATAGCCACCATTCACCCACACACCAGCTGTTTGGCAGTGGGCTGGAAGCACTCTGGTGGGAAGAGGCAAAGCAAGGGTTGGGTCTCCAGGGAAGAGGCAGAGCAGGGGCAGAAAGAGGCAGAGCCTGAGTAGGGCTTTGGCGGAAAGAGCAGGGCAAGATCTTAGCATGGAGCACCAACCCAGAAAAATGGAAGTTGGCAGCTGTGATTATTACAGATAATTGTGGTTATATAATCAGCACAATCTGCAATTTTATGACCTTATTAAAATCTAGTTTGTCTTTAGACTGTGGCCTAGACAGCAAGATCAGCAAAATATTTTGGATTGGACTATCATTTGCATATGGGGGGGGGCAATAACAGAAAATTATTAAACAGCGCACAGGTCACTCCCCAGAGATCTGTGTGGGAAGGATAATCTATGTGCATAGATTTCTTACATTCCATGTGGAAAAAAGAATGGCTGACTTTTCAGCACTATCCCTGGATCTTGTAAATGGCTTTCTGTGGGATCAGGGGTTGGTGTGTGAAGAGAAGGCATGGTATGGATAAGGAAAAATCCACTACATGCACTGTTTCACCACTAATTCCTCAAGAAGAATACTTGAATATAGCCACAATTAATTTTAAATAGAGCTACGCTCTCTTTCCCTGATATAGAAACATCCCTTTCCCTGTGTAGGATAGTGGAGTGAACCAGAGAATCTGTAGGTTCCAGGGAACTGTTTCTGAACAAGGAGGAAGGAAAATCCCCTTTTGTCTATGGATGGAATAATCTGAAGGAAAATTTACTGAGGATAACTTCAAAGATTGTCCCTATGTTTTTCCATGAGAAGAGATTATCTAGTCCCCAAAATTTTCCTGCAGCTTTCTCAACTAAAAAATACTTATTTCATCAGTTTTCTATAATGTTTGTTATGTATCATAGGATCTAGATCTTTTTGAAAACCAGAATAAATATTACACTTAATTGCAAAGGAAATGTCAGTTGGAACTAATAATATTTTACCTAATAGTGAAAAGGTAAAAGCAAATTTTAAACTTTACCTACTGTATATAATGATAGATGAGAGAGTTCTAATTTTAAACACACATTATTTACTTGACATCATATCTTCAAAATGATACATTAGGCTCATTTTTGTAAAGACTGGGGGGCCTGATCCCCTGAAGGGCAAGCATGCCATTAAGTTTCATAAACTCCAAAGCCAGAAGGGACCATTATGATAATAAAATCTGACCTGCAGTTTATCATAGGCTACAGAACTTCCCCCAAAAGTTATAATTTCCTACAGCATATATTTTAAAAACATCCAATCTTGATTTAAATATGGTCAGTGATGGAGAATCTATCACAACCGATGGTAAATTGTTCCAATGGTTAAATACCCTGACTGTTAAAAAAAAATGCCTTATTTCAGACTGAATATGTCTAGCTTCAACTTCTAGCTGTTGGACTGTGTTTATAACTTTCTCTGCTAGACTGGAGAGACCATTATTAAATATTTGTTCCCCATGTAGATGCATATACACTGTAATTAAGTCACTATTTAACCTTCTCTTTTTAAACTATGCAGATTAAGCTCCTTGAGTCTCTCACTATAAGACCGGTTTTCTAATCTTTTAATCCTTCTCATGTTTCTTCTCCAAACTTTATTCAGTTTATCAGCTTCAAGGGTCCATGGACTAGAACCTGAGTCTACAGAGTCTGATGTTCCCACAGTGCCATTAGGAGACCATGCAGAGCCCCAGCCAGGAACCACTGTGGAAAGTAGCTGCCTCAGTAAGTACCACCCAAGTAAGACAGAATGACAATACCCTGTTACCCTCTGATTTGCCAACTGCCCTGTCTAACCCCAGGAGTTGGCCCAGAAAGTTGTCTGGGAAACCTCAGACTTTGGCTGTTGTGACCCCAGATTTCACCTTGTCTTTTGATCCCATCCTGACTCTGATCCTGACTTTTTCCTCCTGATTCTGGCCTGGTATTATTTCTGCTCTCTGACTCTGACCCTGCTTCCTAATTCTAGTTTGGTACTACCTCTGGTCTTTGGCCTTTGTCTCACTCTGACCCTCTTATTTATTGAACTTGGTTTATGCGAGTCATTTAACTCTTGTTCTGTGATTAGTTCCTGATGCACAGATCCCAGCAGAGAAATGACTGTTAGTACAGATTGTTCCCTTACATCAGCATAATTCCTGAATTGTGGACACCAGCCACATTGCCCGAGTTTTCCTGAACAGATTTCAGACCCTTGCAGACAGAATCTATCCTGAAACACAGAGTGGTTTCAGAGCCAAAAGGTGCACTATCAACATGATCTTCTCACTGACACAACTACAAGAGTAATACAAAGAACCTAAAAAAAAGCCATTTACATAGGCTTCATTTATCTCAACAGCTATCAAGTGATTAAAAAAAATCGTGATTAATTTCATGATTAATCATTGTTAAATAACAGAATACCATTTGATTAAATATTTTGTTGTTTTTTACATTTTCAAATACATTAATTTCAATTGCAATGCAGATTATGAAGTGTATAGTGCTCACTTTATATTTATTTTTATTACAAATTCTTGTACTCTGAAAAACAAAAGAAATAGTATTTTTCAATTTTCCCCTTACAATTACTATAGTGCAATCTCTTTACCATGAAAGTTGAACTTATTGGAGATTCTACTGCCCACGTGTTGTTTACAATGTTACCTGAAAAGCATTTGCATGGGACTGTTGTAGCCAGAGTTGTAAGATATTTGCATTCTAGACGACTTTAAAGATGCAAATATTCATTCATGCTTCAGTCACCATTTTAGAGGACTTCGGTCCATGCTCATGACAGGTTCTGCTCAATGATCCAGAGCAGTATAAACTGACATGACAGATTTTCATTTTCATCATTGGAATCAGATGCTACCCACAGAAGATTGATTTTCTGTGTTTGATTTCTGTTGGTTGGATTCTATAACTTTCCACATCACAGTGTTGCTTTTTTAAGACTTAGGAAAGCATGTCGCACATCATGTCCCTCAGATTTTGGAAGGCACTTCAGTTTCTAAAACTTTGGGTGGAGAGTTCTATCTTTAGACATTTCATATTGGTAACTTCTTTGCATTTCATCAGATCTGAAGTGAAAGTGTTCTTAAGCCTCAAACACATGTTGTTCATTTTATCTGAAATGTATAGCCCAAATTTTAAAAAATCATAAAAAGAAAACCAAAGAAGTGCCACAGTGGCTACACAACAAAGTAAAAGAAACAGTCAGAGGCTTGTAGCCTGGGAAGGAGTTTAGTAAAATTTGGATGGGTAAGGCTCACCAATCTGATCAGGAAAAGATCTAAGTTTGTCCCCTATCCCAGGTCACAGTTCAGTGGAACCACAAGGCTCCCTCTCTTGAGGGTCAACAGGTGATGGACAGCAACCACACCTTAACTCCGAGAATGAAATAGAAAACAGCTTTATTGATAATGGGATAATGATTATGATCACCACAGCAAAAACAATAGTAAGAACACAGATCACTTGAATTCCTTCCCAAGATGTCATTAACACAATCAACTTAAAACTTATCTAAGTGTACAAAGAGTAATAACAATAATAATTCCTACACACACAAGGATCCCAAGGCTGGATGGAGAAGGGTGGCTTCCCTTCCCCTGGAAGACCTGGGAGCAAGTGTTAGTAGGATTCCTAAAAGCAGACTTAAGCAAGATTAAAGGAAGGAAGAAAGCTGTTACAAGAGGGAGACAATAGATATTAAGTTCTTAGTTTCTCTGACCTTATAAGCAAACATCTCGAGGCAGGCTGCTTCTCAGCTGTGC
This sequence comes from Pelochelys cantorii, assembly GCA_032595735.1. Classification (NCBI taxonomy): domain Eukaryota; kingdom Metazoa; phylum Chordata; order Testudines; family Trionychidae; genus Pelochelys; species Pelochelys cantorii. The sequence continues at coordinate 304,269,180 of CM064326.1, read as the reverse complement.
TCTGATTTCGCAGCCCAGATCTCCCGAATCACTAGGCCTAAATACCCCTTTTGGTGCCAAAGTGTTCTGGATATACCACCCCTTTTCCATAACTGGGCCAAATACCCCAAGATTTCTGATGGTACCATCTTTGATTGGAAGAGATCTTTGGGTATTTTATGAATATTTATTATGGGTCACTGATCTTTCTTGGATGTTATCCCTATACCACAAAGAAAATGCGGGAAGCTGTGGTCTAGAAGTCTCCATCTGTTGCTATTGCACAAAGAGATTGAAATGTTCATAACTGTCAGGTTAGCAGATATATGCCATAAATTCCGGGTACGATTCAAAAAATAAACTTGTGCTGACCGCAAATTCTTGCTTCACTCCTTTATGGAAAATTACACAAACAGGGCATATATTTCACCACTTATGTCTATTGCCATCAGCCATCTTACAGAACCTGAATTCTGTAGGCCCCTTGCATTACCAGCATATTTAAAATCTATATAAAGGAAAATAAGGATAGAATAATAAACTATTACTTAACTAAAGCAAATATCATTTTAATAGGCTGAAATAAAGCAAATAATGGTTAATAGGCTACAGGCTAAAAGGCATCCATTAAAAAATGGAAGTTAAATACTAATGAGGAAAATGAAATGAGCAGAAACTCTGGCAAGGGAAATGTAAAAATATCATTAGTAAGGCCAAAAAAGATCTGTTGGCCAAAGACTCAAAAAGTAAGAGCAAAAAGATTTTTAAGTACTTCAGAAGCAGGAAGCCTGCTAAACAACCAGTAGGGCTATTGGATGATTGAGATAGTAAAGTAGCATTCAGGGACAATAAGGCGCTTACAGAGAAACTAAATGCTTTCTTTGCTGAGGATTTGAGGGAAAGTCCCAAACCTGAACCATTCTTTTTAGGTGACAAATTGGAGAGACTGTCCCACACTGAGGTATCGATAGAGGAGGTTTTGGAACAAATTGATAAATTAAACAGTTATAAGTCACCAGGAGCAGATGGCATTCACATACAATTTCTGAAGTAACTCAAATCAACTTCTATAATAAATGACTGGAAGATAGTTAATGTGATGCCAATTTTTAAAAAGGACTCCGGTAGTGACCCTGGCATTTAGAGGCTGGTAAGCCTGACTTGAGTACCAGGCAAACTTGTTGAAACTAAAGAATAACATTGTCAGACATATATTGTGACAGAGCAGGGGTGATACAGCAGGTTAAAGAGCTTGGTGGAAGGGGAAAAGAGGCAGCTCTTGCAGAGAGAGTCAGCAATCCTGGCTAATTAGGGGCAGCTGGGACAGGGCGGCTGCAAAATCAATTAAGGCCCAGGTGAAACTAATTAGGGCTGCCTGGAGGCCTATTTGAGAACCCTCCCTGTGGGTGAGGGGGGAGAGAGCTAAGAAGGAGTTTGGAGAGCTGTGAAGGAGTTTGGAGAACTAAGAAGGAGTTTTGGAGAGTGGAGGAGTTTGGAGAGAGAGGGACACTGGAGGAGCCAAGAGAGCAGCATCGGCCTTGTTAAAGACGACTGGGAGACAACAAACCCCAAACCAAGGCGAGTGAGACACATACTGTGACTCCTAGACTGTGGGACAGTGGGCTGAACAGGGGCCCAGGAGTGGGACTGACCCTGCCACATGTGGTTCCAAGAGTGGGATTGTTTCGCTGCATTGAGACCTTGCAGCGGACCCACCCAAGACAGACTAGGCCACCCTAGTAAGATGGGAGAAAAAACAAAATGGAGGATGTAGTAAAGGCCCTCATACAAGCCACTGCAGCACAGCAAGAAGCTATCCGGGCTCAGATGGCTGCCCAGCAGGAGTCCGTACAACTAAAGCAGGAAACAAACCAGATGCTGATGAGCCAGGGTGCCCAGGATCGAGCCACCTTGCAGGAGGTAATAATGCAGATGAAGGCTCTGACCACTCAGGGGCATGGCTCAGATGGAGCACGGTCCCTGCAGGCCAGCAGTTTCCTCCAGAAAATGACAAAGAAGGACGAGGTGGAGGCATACCTCCTGGCCTTTGAGAGGACAGCCCTGCAGGAAGGTTGGCCCCGAGTCCAGTGGGCCAGCATCCTGGCTCCATTTCTGTGTGGTGAGGCCCAGAAGGCCTATTTCGACATGCTGGAGGAGGCCGTCACTGAGTATTCCCAGTTGAAGGCTGAGATCCTTGCCAGGTCGGGAGTAACTACTGCTATCATAGCTCAAAGGTTCCATGAGTGGCGATATGGGGAGGGCAGAGCACCAAGGGCACAACTGTTTGACCTGATCCACTTGGCCCAAAAATGGTTGCAGCCAGAGACCTACAGCCTGGAGAAGATTGTGGAAATTATTGTCCTGAATCAGTTTGAGGGGCCTACCACCCGATCTGCAAGCCTGCGTCAGCCAGAATGAACCCTCCTCATATGACGACATGGTAGCCCTCATGGAAAGACAATTAATGACTAAAGGACTCTTGCAACCTCTCAGCAAAGAAGTCCGGAGAGACAAGAGAATTGGACTAGCCCCAAAGGCCCGTGGCTCTGAACTCTCGAGTAAGACTTGGCCAGGGAAGAGGAAGACAGAAGAGTGGCCAGAGGCCATGAAGGGACTTGAGGACCGGAGGCAGGAAGGTCGGGGTAAAACCCAGTAGCCCAAGAAATAGGGGGATGCCCCATGCAGGGTGTCGATGCTACGCATGCGGGGAGATTGGGCATATAGCGGCACACTGTCCAAACATAACAGAACCCATGCAGTGTGACCTAGGAGACCTGGGAAGCTACTGCAATCTCATAAATGTGGCAGGCATAGCAATGGCCCCCCATCAGTACACCCGACCCGTTAAGATGAATGGAGTAGAGACCACGGTCTTGGTGGACTCAGGGAGCGCCGTCACATTGGTCTCCGGGCAGCTGATGGAACCAGACCAGCTGACCCATGCCAAGCGCACCGGGATCTCCTGTGTCTATGGAGATGTCAATTATTACCCTGTTGTCTCTGTACAAATAGAGATCCAGGGGAATGTTACAAGGGTCGCAGTGGGGGTAGTTCTGAGGCTCCCATACCCAGTTGTGATTGGGCGGGACTTTCCTGGATTTAGTGACCTGCTCCCTATAACTGAGGGAAAGGAAGAGAGCCTCCTCCCAAGCTTCCACGAATTTTCCCAGGACCTATTTTCTGAGCCTGGAGAATCCTGGAAATCAAGGCGGGAAAGGAGGGTGGCCAAGAAACTGGGTACTCGAATTCTGACCCAGAACCTAAGGCAGGCCCTAGCCAGTGGGGAAACAGAGCCCACTGATAATGAAGCACTGAGAGCGGTAGATGAGCCTGAGGCTGGACATAGTTCAGCAGGGCCCCTTGGTATGGAAGAGGCCGAAGATCCCCCAGAGCCCAAGCAGATAGGGCCCTCTCTTGAAAATTTTGGACAGGACCAGGCCAACAACCCGGTATATCAAAACATTCGTAAAGAGGTAGCTGAAGTAAACAGGATCCCCGTAGAAGGAAGGCTCAAGGGCCCTAGACCCTATTACATTATCAAGAGGGATCTACTGTACCGAGTGTTACCAGGCCCGGGACAGGAGGTGGAACAGCTCTTGATGCCTCAGAATCACCGGCGAGCTGTGCTGGACCTAGCGCACAGTCATTTATTCGGGGGTCATCTAGGAGTTGAGAAGACCCTAGATCAGATTTTACAAAAGTTCTACTGGCCCGGGGTATATATGGAGGTTCGCTGATATTGTGCCTCTTGCCCTGAATGCCAGCTTCGTGGGCCCCAGCCATACTTGAGAGCCTCACTGATACTTCTACCTATTTTTGAGGTCCCTTTAGAACGCATCACTATGGACCAAGTGGGCCCATTAGAAAAGTCAGCCCGAGGACACCGGTACATATTAGTGGTCCTGGACTACGCTACCCCATACCCTGAGGCAGTACCCTTGAGAAATACCCATTCCAAGACAATAGCAAGGGAGTTAGTTCAAATCTTCTCGGGGGGGGATACCCAAGGAGATCCTAACCAATCAGGGTACTCCCTTTGTGTCTAAATTAATGAAGGACCTGTGTACACTACTCCACATACGGGCCCTGAGGACGTCAGTATACCACCCGCAGATGGATGGCCTCGTCGAGCGGTTCAACTGCACCCTCAAGGACATGGTCCGGAAGGTAGTGAGTCGGGACGGGAAAGATTGGGATGACCTACTCCCATACCTCATATTTGCCATCCGAGAAGTACCACAAGTGTCCACAGGTTTTTCCCCATTTGAACTGCTGTATGGGCGAAACCCCCGGGGCCTTCTAGACCTTGCCAAAGAAACCTGGGAAGAGCAGACAAACCATGGACGCAATATTGTAGAGCACATCCTGCAGATGAAGGACAGGATCGCGCGGATAACCCCCATTGTAAGAGAGCACCTAGAAAAAGCCCAGCAGGCCCAGCAAACCTACTACAACCGTCGGGTGATGGTCCGGAAATTCCAGGTGGGCAATCGGGTAGTGGTGCTGGTCCCGACAGTGGAGAGCAAGCTCCTTGCCAGGTGGCAGGGACCCTATGAAGTGGCTGAGGTCATAGGGGAGGTAGATTATAAGGTGCGGCAGCCGGGTCGCCGGAAACTGGAACAAATCTACCATGTTAACCTGCTCAAACCATGGCGAGACAAGGAGGTAGAGCTGGCCACCCTGGGGGCAGCAATACCGAATGAAAGCCAACAGGGACAGGTGGGGATCTCCCCAGAATTAACCCCGGGCCAAAGGGCAGAGGTTCTTGCAATGCTGAAGCGACACTCAGATGTATTCTCAACAGAGCCTGGCCAGACCACTGAAGTCGAGCACCATATAGTCACGGACCCAGGCGTAAGAGTAAATGTCAGGCCCTACCGAATCCCAGAAGCAAAGCGAAAGGACGTACAAAAAGAAGTAAGAAAAATGTTAGAACTAGGCGTCATTGAGGAATCCCACAGCTAGTGGTCCAGCCCCATTATCTTAGTGCCTAAACCTGACGGCAGCCTTCCTTTTTGCAATGATTTCTGGAAGTTGAATGAGGTGTCAAAGTTTGATGCATACCTCATGCTGCGAATAGATGAGCTCATTGATCAGCTGGGAAAGGCTCAGTTTTTGTCCACCCTCGACCTGACCAAGGGGTACTGGCAAATTCCGTAGGCCAGGGAAGCCAGAGAGAAGACAGCCTTTGCCACCCCCGAGGGCCTATATCAGTACCCCATCCTCCCGTTTGGATTACATGGGGCCCCAGCGACTTATGGACAAGCTACTGCGCCCTCACCGTACGTATGCGGCTGCTTATCTTGATGATGTCATCATCCACACCCCGGACTGGGACACACATTTAGAGAAGGTGGCGGCTGTACTGGACACCTTAAGGGAAGCTGGCCTAACCGCAAACCCGGCAAAATGTACAATAGGACTAGCAGAGGCCAAATAGGCGGGGTACATAGTAGGGAGGGGCTTAGTGAAACCCCAATTGAATAAAGTGGCTACAATACAGAACTGGTCCCGGCCTGTACGTAAGAAACAGGTCCGGGCATTCTTGGGACTAATGGGGTATTACCAGAGGTTTATCCCCCATTTTGCTTCAAGGGCATAGACTTAACGAGAGCCCGGGGCCTGGATGTGGTGAAATGGACCCCAGCAGCAGACGACAAATTCAACGACTTAAAATCAGCCCTGTGCAGTGACCAGTGCTCATAGCCCCAGATTTTGAGAGAGAGTTCGTACTACAGACCGACGCCTCGGAAGTCAGATTAAGTGCGGTTTTGTCCCAAATGGTCGGAGAAGAAGAGCATCCTGTACTATACCTAAGTTGGAAGTTGCTCCCAAGGGAACGAAACTATGCTATTGTGGAGAAGGAGTGCCTTGCAGTAAAGTGGGCCATGGAGAGCCTACGATACTACCTGCTCGGAAGACAATTCACCCTTGTCACAGACCACGCGCCCCTACAATGGATGCACCAGAATAAAGACAGGAATGCAAGAGTAACACGGTGGTTCCTATCCCTGCAACCATTCCACTTCCAAGTGAAACATAGGGCCGGAGCCAAGCATGGCAATGCCAATGGCTTATCGAGAGTGCACTGCCTGCCGTCCCAAGTAGCCCAACCCCATAGTGTTGAGCAGGGGAGGGGGATATGTGACAGAGCAGGGGTGATACAGCAGGTTAAAGAGCTTGGTGGAAGGGGAAAAGAGGCAGCTCTTGCAGAGAGAGTCAGCAATCCTGGCTAATTAGGGGCAGCTGGGACAGGGCGGCTGCAAAATCAATTAAGGCCCAGGTGAAAATAATTAGGGCTGCCTGGAGGCCTATTTAAGAACCCTTCCTGTGGGCGAGGGGGGAGAGAGCTGTGAAGGAGTTTTGGAGAGTGGAGGAGTTTGGAGAGAGAGGGACACCAGAGGAGCCAAGAGAGCAGCATCGGCCTTGTTAAAGACAACTGGGAGACAACAAACCCCAAACCAAGGCGAGTGAGCCATATACTGTGACTCCTAGACAGTGGGACAGTGGGCTGAACAGGGGTCAGGGGCCCAGGAGTGGGACTGACCCTGCCACAATATATAAACATAATTTTTGTTCATTAATTTTATTGAGTCACCCCTAGTTTTTGTACTATGAGGAGCAAATAGAGCTTCCTTATTTACTTACAATCACGACTGGTGTGGAGAATGTACCTCAGACATATCCAGGCCCACTGACAGCAATTCCTGACTTCAGTACAGAACAATCAATGGCCACCTAAGCACGTACAAGCCTCACTGGAAAGTGTTGCACCTGTGCTGGGTGGTGTCCAGCTTATTGCTCACTGTGTGACTGGGTGTGTTCTTCCAAGGCTTCCATGTGCCTACTCTACTACCTTCCATGTGCCTACCCTACTACCTTCACTGCTGCCTTCAACCTTAGGGACACCACTATTTACCTCTCCTATTTTCCTACCCTTTGTTTCCTATCTTTTAACCAGTTACCTATCTATGAGAGGACCTTCCCTGTTTTCTCATGACAGCTTACTTTGCTTAAGAATCTTTTATCAGAGACCTCATCAAAGGCCTTCTGAAAGTCTAAGTACATTATATCCATTGGATTCCCCTGGTCCACATGATTGTTGACCCTCTCAAACAATTCTAGTAGATTGGTGAGGCATAATTTTCCTTTACAAAAATGCACATTATTTAATACATTTCAGTTGGTTTTCTGTTATTGTTTAACAGTATGATTAAAACTAATTAATCACAATTTTAAAATCAGAATTAGTTTTTTAATTGTGTAAGTTATGTGTGATTAATCAAGAGCTCTACTTCTGATCCTGTCAGTAGAAGCAGACTATTTGTACTTCTAGAAAAAATTGGACGTCCATTCATAGTCTTAAGTATGATTCAGTCCTTTCATGGAATCATGTACAACACTGTCCAGTAGTATAGCTCAGATTCTAAGGCTCTCCAGATTCATAATGGGGTCAAGTAAGGCTGTGTGGTTGCCCTAACTCTGTTTGAGATCTCCTTTCTACTGAAAAAAGCTTTTAGTTTCTTAACTGAGTGAATCTACTTGCATGCAAGATGTGACGGAAACCTGTTCAGTCTAGCAAGGCTCAGATCAAAAATCAAGACTCAGGATACACCTCCTCTTTGTGGACGGTGTAGCACTGACAATCCACAGAGATGCCCACCTCCAAAACCTTATGGACAGTTTTTCCAAAGCTTGTGAAAACTTCAAGCTCTCAATAAGCCTAAAAAGATTAACATAATAATGTGCTAAGGAGTTGAAAAGCACCCTTCATGAAGAGCAACAACTATGACCTTGAGGTGGCGAAAGAGTTCACATACCTGGGGTCCACTATTACAGTCAATCTCTCACTTGAATTGGAACTCAAAGTCCTCATTGAAAAAGCCTCTACAACAACGGTGGCCAACCCATTCTGGGCAAAGAGCCAAGATAGCAGTGGATCCAGCGCGAACATCTGGGGCAAAGTTGTGGAGCAAAAAAAAAGGACTGCCCCTTTTGCCCCTTTAAAAGGAGCCCCTGGTCGTGTTTGGTCGAGCAAAAAAAAAAGGCTCTTCCCCTTTAAGAAACTGCATTTAAACGCGTTTTGAGGCTTTTGGGCCACAGCAAGCTCCCGCCGCCTGCCGCCATCTTTATTTCTGCAGCTTTCATGGCTGTGCTGGACGGCTCCCCTGCCCAGGTCAGCACAGGGAGCTGAGAGGAGAGGGCCATTTTTGGTGGTGTGGGGGTGGCTTTCGAGCCACAGAAGGGGGAGGGGGGGCTTTGCGAGCCGCACCTGGCGGGGGGAGGGGGAAGAGCTGCCTGCGGCTTGTGGGCCTTGGGTTGGCCACGGCTGGTCTACAGCAATATCCAGAGTGAGCAAGAGGGTATGGAAAAAGCACAAATTGACAAAACACACAAAGATCTGTAGTAACGTGCATTAGTTGTATGGGAGCAAGGCATGGACCTTTATATTCTCATTAGGAAAACAGGCTCAAGAACTTTTGTGTGCTTTGCCTCATAGAAACTTTGGAATCTTCTGGAGGAATAGAGTCACCAACACATAGGTACTCAAGTGATCCAGTATACCCAGTGTGCAAATACAAGTTGGACCTTCCTGGTCTGGTACCCTCAGTACCTGACCGGTCTTGGATGAGGGATTTTGTTGAACCAGGGGAGGTTATTTCTGGTCCCTCTATTACTCCACCTTCCCCCTCCCCCAGCGCTAGACGAGCATAGGCCCCCTTGTCCCCGCCCCACCTTGCCTGCCATGCCAGACAATCTAGCTCACAGTCCACAGGCTCCTGCTCCATTGAGCAGCCCAGCTGGAGTGTGCCAGGCAGCCTAGCTGAGCAGCCCCAATGAAATGCACCATTCCCAGCCTCTCCAAGCAGCTCTGCTTTTGGCCCCTCCAGACAGCCCAGCTGGGAGCCCAATGCACCGCAGCAGGGCTGCTCAACTCTGCCAGGCAGCCCTGTTGGGTCACAGCCAGCTTCTCAGTTATGGTGATCTAGGCTCCCAAGCTTCCAGCTTGCCACAACCCAGCCAGTCCACAGGGCTTCTAGGCAGCAGCCCTCTATCGGGATTCTCTGGTCCTGGAACATCCATGGTCCTACCAGACTATGGATGTTGCCAGACCAGAGAGTCCCAGTTTACAGAGGTTCAACCTGTACTAATCAGAGACACCTCTTCTGTCTTATCCATGTGTGCTGAATAAATGATAGGCACACCCCAAAGGATATCCACCACAGCTAATTGGCTTCTGGAAAAAGACCCAAAGGTTACTCAAAATTGCATTTCAAGTATATGTGAAAGCAAGACCTCAAAGAAATGGACATAGAGAACTGGGAAGCTCAATCTCAGTACAACAACCTTTGGAAACAAAAGCTTAACAAAGGTCTGCAGAGTTTTGAGAGGAAGCATAACAGCCTATCAGAGGAGAAAAGAGCTTGCTGTAAGCAGAGCCCAAAAGGTCAAAACACCACCTTTAAAATGTATCAGACCCACATGTAAGAGACCATCACTGATGCATCTTTTCAGCCACATCCATGGCTTCCATAAAACCAATTGCGTAAATTCTTTACCTCTCAGGTGCACGTATCCATGGTCTCTCCAGACTGAAGGATGCTTACTAGTAGTGGACAGGAGAAATGGACATAGTATCCCAACAGTGGTTGCACCAGTGGTGAAGTAACTGCTCTATTGCTTGATATTTCCTGGTTTATACATCCCAGGATCACATTTGCTTTTTTGGCTACATTGTCAGTCCTTGAGCTCACATTCAGCTGATTATCCACCACAACCTCCAAGTCTTTTTCACAAGAACATGACACTGGCCACACTGGATCAGACCAATGATTCATCTAGCCTGATCTCCCAACTGTGACTAGTGCCAGATGCTTCAGAGGATAAGAACAGGGCAGTTATTGCATAACCCACCCCCCTTTTCAAATCCTGGCTTCTGACAGTTGGAGGTTTAGGAATTCCCAGAGCATTGGGTTGCATCCCTGGCCATCTTGGCTAATAGACATTGATTGAACTATCCTCCAGGAACTTGTGTATTTTTTTAGCCCAGTTATACTTCTGGCCTTCACAATATCACTTGGCATGAATTCCATGGGTTCTCTGTGTGTTGTGTGAAGTACTTCCTTGTGTTTCTTTTAAACCTGCTGCCTATTAATTTCATTGGGTAAGCCCTGGTTCTTGTTATATGTTGGGGGTAAATAACACTTCCTTATTCACTTAATTCACCATTTTTTATTTTATAGACCTCTATTATATATCCCCTCAGTCTCTTTTCTAAACTACAAGTCCCAGTCTTTTAAATCTCTCCGTATACAGAAGCTATTCCATAACACTAATCATTTTTATTGTCCTTGTCTTTTTTGACCGCAATTACACACAGCACAGATGTTTTCAGAGAACTAGCTACAATGACTCCAGTAGCTTTCTTGAGTGGCAACAGCTAACTTAGAACACGTCATTTTGTATTTATAGTTGGGATTATGTGCACTGTTTTGCATTTATCAACTTGAATTTCATCGGCCATTTTGTTGCCCAGTCACCCAGTGTCAAGGCTGTTTCCCACTCTGGCACTATGAATGCAGAAGTTGGGGGCCTGCGAGAGAGCTCCAAAACCTTGCCTCTAGAGGCACTGGTTACAAAACTTCCCCACAAAATCCTAATACCCAGATTTTGGGGATTTTGCTGCCACTATCAAGTGCTTTGATCCCCCAAAAAAAAGAGAGGGGGTGAACACTTGAAATCACCCTCAGGGGCACCCCAAGCTCTTTTGCCCCAAAAGAGCTTGAAAAAGAAAAGAGAAAAACAAGCTACAGTCTCTGGTAGCTGACCCTTCAGTCCAGGACATGCAGATACACACTGACGCTGTGTCTAGACTACATCCCTCTTTTGACAGAGGGATGTAAATTAGACACTTCAAAATTGCAAATGAAGCGGGGATTTAAATATCCCGCATTTCATCTGCATAATTGCATAATGGCGCTCTTTTGAAAAAGTGCCATTTTGAAAGTAAAACCGCAGTCTGGACTTAGGTCTTTTGAAAATGGCAGGAATACAGGATCTTTCAAAAAAGCCTGCCGTTTTCAAAAGAACCATATCTAGACTGCGGTTTTACTTTCAAAATGGCGCTTTTTTCGAAAGAGCGCCATTACGCGATTATGCAAATGAAGCACGGGATAGTTAAATCCCCGCTTCATTTGCAATTTTGAAGTGTCTAATTTACATCCCTCTGTCAAAAGAGGAATGTAGTCTAGACACAGCCAGGCAGACTTTCCAGGACACAAGAATCATATCATCACCTTAAAAGAAGTGATTTTTATTACAGAACAAAAGATAAACTGATAAAGCATACTTGGTTACTAGATGTTACAGAGCAACTGAGGAAAACAAATTAAAACAGAACAAAGTCTTGGCATAATGCTTAGCTATTAAAGGGGAGAGGGGAGGCATAGAATCACACAGAGCAATTCAAATGAAATCACAAAATAAAGAGAAATTACCCTGAACGCAACTGGACTTATTTCCCTAGTACTCCCTTCTAATTTTCTTTTTGTTCAGTCCATTCCCATGCTCTGGATTCCATGGGGGGGGGGCATAGTAATCTTGCCCTGTTTAAATCATTCTGTGTCTCTCAACCCCTAGTGTTATTTTCCCACAGAAAAAAACAGGCAGGAAATCTATATCCAATTCAAATTCCAAGCGTCTCTCTTGATTGGCTCTCCCAGCCCCCTGGCTGACACTTTTGCTAAGTACCTGAGTTAACCCCTTTGTCACCGAGTGCTGGTCAGCACTCCTTCTGTTCATGACACCCAGTTTTGTGAGATCCTTTAGTTGAATCCAGAGCCGACTGTGAAGAGTTACAATCTTAAGTAAATTTGTATTGTGTGCAGACTTTGCCACTTCACAGTTTATCCCTTTTTCCAGACAATTTATGAATATATTAAACAGCACCTATATTAAAAGACATAGAAAAACCCTCTTGCGCAATGCCTCTATGCCAATTATTTTCAGGAATAACGGCATTGAGCAAGAGGGTTTTTCTTGCGCAAGAAGGGGCAGTGTAGACAGCTCCTTCTGGTGCAAGAGCCTCTTTTGCAAAAATGACGGCTCATTAGGTATGCAAATGAGGCTCTGCGATATTCCATGCTTAGCCTCATTTGCATATTTCTCGCGCAAGAAGCCACGAGTATAGACATAGCCATATTGATTTCCTGCTGCCATTTTAAAAGCTATATAGATTACTTTGAATCTGTAACATGCCTATCTCATTATTTGCCACTCTTCCATGTGTATAATCTACAGATCATCTACTGATGATTTGAAGTTTTCTTCCTGGTCATTTGACAAAAACCTTAAATAGTATATGGCCAACAACTGATCTCTTTGAGACTCCACTTAATGATGATTCCTGGTTTATAGTTAAGTTTTGAGACCTATCAGTTAGCCAGTTTTTAATCCATTTAATGTGTGCTGTGTTAATTTCATATCACTCTAGTTTTTTAATCAAAATGTAGTATGGTACTAACTCAAATGCCTTACAGACATCTACATATATTATGTTAGCACTATTACCTTTATCAACCAAATCTGTAATCTCATAAAAAAGGTATGAAGTTGGTTTGAAATCCATTTTTCATAACCTTGTATAGCATGCTTGGGATACCGACAGATGTGAACCTGGCTCAACAAGAATGGGTTTTACTGGTAATTAGATTGGGTCATCTCCCTGCCACAGCAGTCTCTCTTCCTCACCAGCAAACTTCTCAAGGCTCTCCTAGCCTCAACATTTCCTAGTATCTAATGATCAGTGAACTCCAGCCCCTAAGCTCCTCTAAGATATTTCTCTACAATGTGCAGACCATACCACTGTGCAATCACACAAGATATTAAGTTCACTGTTCTGTTGTAGAATCAGTATATCAAGACTTATTCATTTAACTGGGACAAATATACCCATCCCTCCAAACACCATGCTGAAATGGTTTATAGTAAAGGAAAAATAAGTTATTAGCAAAAGAGCATCAATTAGGTGATGCCAAGTAAAAGAAAGGTAGAGACAATTATAAGCAAATCAAAATGAAAACATATATTTAAAAATCAAACACTTAGCAAGACGCAGTCTTTGTTCAAGATGGTTTCTCATACCCAGGGTCCCTTTTCCACCTTTTTACTGGCTGACCTGACTAGAACCCTCACAGAGATTAAACTGTGTATTTCTTTATTTCCTTAAGGCAAAGAATAAAGATTGAGTGTAACAGGGTACATGCACCTTGCACTGGATGGGGAATGTTAACTCTGTGCTGTGGGCTGAGCAAACCACACCTCAATGTCCCTACAGGGCATGATCTAAGTGCACCACTGGGATAAAAGGGGGTAGCCAAGCTCAGCCTGTGCTGATTGCTGCAGAGCGAGGATTCTTCTTACTTGCTGCAACTTGGGAGCAGCTGGAACTACTGACGATGGAAACCAGAAATGCTGAAACCCAGAGAGAGAGGGAGTTTGTGTGTGTGCGCGCACGTGCCTGAGAGGGATCAGAGTCACTAGGAACCTCGTGTGCCAAGAAGCCCAGGGATCCTGACGGTGCTTCGATGGCAGCTGCAAGACACATGGTAGTAAGTGGTTTGAGGGGACTAGCTATAGTCCTGTTCAAAACCAGCATCTTTCCATTAGAGCCCAGCTGCTGCCATTTCTAAGGTCATAGGATAGGACTCAGGCTATGTCTACACTATGGGGCTTTATCAGAAAAATGTACACAGATTGTGCTCTGCAATTTGTGTACCTTTTTCTGATAGTTTTTTTTGGAAGAGGCTTTTCCAAAATCTGGCCCATCTACACAGTGCCAGATTTTGGAAAAAAAAAAACCCTCTTTCGGAAGAGCCCTTCTTCCTCGTGGGAGAAATAAGACAGGGCTTCTGAAAAAGCACATCTGTTTTTCCACAAAAAAAAAAACAGAAGAGCAGACACGTTCTCTGGACACAGCGGACCTCCATTATCCCAGAAAAAAACCCATAGTCTAGACATAGCCCTAATGAAGCAGGTAGGGCCCAGGACCCTCTACTCCTGCTGTCATCCAAACCTAAGTGGTAGCCCACTTACCCAGCAGCGGATATAGGGCAGGGCGAGTGGGGCGGCTGCCCCGGGCCCCGCGCTTCAATAGGCCCCGCACACGCGCTACTACCTGTCTGCTGTGGCTGTGGCGCATGCGCGAAGTTGTGCTGCCCCGGCCCCGTGCTTCAATAGGCCCCGCACCCTGGGCCACACAAAACTCTCATCCGCCCCTGCACTTACCTGATCAGCTGCCAGGACCAGGATGACTTTGCTGACTGCAGCTGCCAGGCCTCATATCCCTGAAATTGATGACAGTCTGGTGCTTTTTCATGGGCTGCAAAACCAAAAACAAACAAATAGATCTTTTGTTTTTAAAAAATACCCCATTCCAGTCTCTCTTTTATAGCCCCAAAGGATGTCTTCAGTGTGGCTTAAACTAACATGTAGTGTAAGATCTGTATCTTTTTGTTGAGTATCTGGTCTAATATGTAGTGCATTTCATTTTAGTGTACCTTTCCCTGGCCTTAGCTAAACATTTTTGATGACACATGTTTGCCATAAAAATGCCACTAATATTAATTACCAAATAATGTTACAAGAATGCACTTATCTAAGGAGGTTACATTTCTTCATAAATGAGCTTTTTTTAAACTATATTGGTATATTAATGTGATGGAAAAGAATGTAATTTCCATCTTAAAGGAAAGTGGAAGTTTATGGGGAGAATGTAGTTTCCACTGATAGAAAAGAGAAAATTATTGAGTTTTCAGTACCACATAAAAGTATCTGTCACATACATATCAAAAATAAAAAGTGAAATAATTAACTTTTGCTATAATAAAGCATTGAATACATCTTCACTAATAGTAGCATGCTCCTTGCTTTCATTCACAATGGTATTTAAAATGCTTGCAAAGCATTTGCACTGGGCATAGGTAAAGCAATACAGAGAGAGTCAACTCAGGCCACTGCATCTCTGTTGCTTTCCAGAAATTATGAATGGTTAAATGGCTGCTGTTCAGAATTCCTTCTGAATAGTATTCACCGCATTGTGCTGTTATTTTTCATGTCTTGAGAACTGATAAGACAGGAAACTATAGTTTGAAAAGTTCAGATAAAAATTTATATTTCAAAATGGATCAATTATTTGTGCTATATACCACACTGTAGTAGAAATGTTCTCAAGTATCAGGAAATGAAATATTTCTGGCCATGGAGGAATGCCATCATCATACAAGGTCTTCTAAAAACAAATGGAAGTTTAATTCTGTATCTTGTTGCTCTTGATTCAGCAAAGTACACATTGCAAATTCAGAAAATTCAGAAAATTCTTTTGTGATTTTGCTTTCAAAGAGAACCTTTGCTTTGACTCCTAAATTGTAGAAAACGTGATATACATAGAGAGACAAAGTCAGATTTGACAGATCTGAAAGGATGACTGAAGGAAGGTACATTAGGATTAAAGCCCTTTTTCCCTAAGAACTGAAAGAGGTTACCTCAGGTTAATTATGGACACTTGATTCTAATTAAGGGCAGCCTGTGACCTTTAAAAATCTCTCCATCTGAGGGGGAAAAGGGATGAAGAAATAAGATGCAATCTGTAGAAGGTTATGGGGAGTGAGGGGAAAAGGCTTTGTTTTCTATATAAAGAGCTTTTGTCTCTCTCTGGAAACCATATGGGACGTGTCACATAGGGGCAATGTCACATGGGGTGAAGAACCCCTCTCCCCCACCCCTATGTCCCTTTTAAATGTTGTGTGCACCTTTAAATTGTCTGTGCGTGGCTGACTCATCTTCTCACACGGACGTTTGAGTCTGTCTTGCTGACCAGGTCTTATCAACAGTAACTGAAAGTTGTACATGCCTCACAAATTCCTTTATTGTGGGTCAGGTCTTAGTCAAATAATTCTGGCAGGTGTTTATGGTGCAGCTAAGTTGCTTTTGGCACTGCTGCTGGCACTATCTTATAAACAAGTAAACCTATTGGCCCATATGCTTGGGAAAGGTTTACAATGAATTGAGCCAAAGCTCCTGTAAATTCACATGCCACTGGCAGCTCATCTCTTTTTTCCCGTTTAAATCCTCTCGTGGTTTTATTAATTAATTAATAGATTATAGCACTAGCGATACCTTACGAATTTTTCAGGTTTATGTGGGTTAGACATTTTTCCTGACACAATGCATATTGTAAGTCTACAGTACTCGAACACTGGTACCTTCCTTCCTTTTCTGTCTTCTGTAATGAAATACTGATTACCAGAGACCGATTCTTCTGGGGCTTTTACATGGTAAGTATTTTTTTTTAAATTGCATTCATAATCTGTAATACATTATTGTTTTTTCTTTAAATCCTAGAGAGATGTACAAACCTCTCTGGCTATGGAGTGTCCAATAGAAATTTAAGAATTTGCTTCCATTCAATAATTGTAGCATATATAAGTACCCAGCATAAAATAATGTTAAATACAAGCTATGGATTAGGGAGATTACCTAGATAAACAAACTTCATAGAAAAGGGGTAAATTCAGTACAAACCGAATAAAAATTGCTGTTTTTTTAGATAAACACCAACTTCTTGTGAATTAATTTATTTTTGTATTAGGAGTCTTGGCGGTCACTCGATAATGAGTAGGATGTCTTCCTGTCACCCTCCTGTTTGTGGATCAGTTGATGGCTGACCAGCCCAATTCTGGAGCTGCAGGTCTTGGAGGGGGCAGGCGCTGATGGAGGGATGCGGGGCAGTTTTTGCTGCTCTTTTCTCCTTCTCCGCCTCTCCTCATCTGCGCTGTGGTGGGACCTCTCAGATTGTGCCACCCGTTCATGGATTACCACTCTCTGCAGGGGATGGTCCTGGGCAAGGTTCTCCCAAGTGTCAACACCAATGTTGCACTTTTTCATGTTTGCCTTCAACATGTCCTTAAATCGCTTCCTCTGGTCCTCAGCACTCCTCTATCCTTCCTTCAGCTCAGGAAACAGAATCTGCTTGTGGGAGGCACTGATCAGGCATCCAAACCACGTGACCAGTCCAGCGAAATTGTTGGTAGATGATGATAGCTTTAATGCTGGTCATGTTCGACTCTTCCAGGATGCTAGTGTTTGTGTGCCTGTCCTCCCAAGGGATATTCAGGATTCTCCTGAGGCAGCATTGATTATATTGTTCAAGTGCCTTCAGGTGATGCTTATATGTTGTCCAGGTTTCACATGCATACAGCAGTGTTGGAACAATCACTGTGCAGTACACAAGGAGCTTTGTCTTGGCACTTATGTCCCGGTTCTCAAAGACTCTTCATCTCAGGCGGGCAAAAGCAGAGCTTGCACAGCTCAGGCGATGCTGGATTTCCACGTCAATGTCGACTTTGACCAATGTACCTTTCCAAGGTACGGGAAATACTCCATGTTTTCCAGCAGTTCTCCATTGACTTTAATAGATGGTACATGAGATTGTCCTGTCAGCAAGGGCTGATGGAGCACCTTGGTTTTTTTGATGTTCAGTGTGAGGCTGAGATTCTCATACACTTTAGCGAAGGTTCTTAAGGTGGTCTGAAGAGCCATGGGGGACAGAGCAGCAAACATATTGTCATCCGCGCACTGGAGCTCAATGATCGAAGTCATGGAGGTCTTGCTTTTGGCCTTCAGTCTTCTAAGATTGTCTACAGAATGAATGGGAAGCTTTTCAATCTTCACACCATCTGGGAGCTTGCCATCAATGAGATGGAGGGTAATGGCCATGAAGATGCAGAACAGCGCTGGGGCAATGACGCAGCCTTGTTTGACTCCCATATTGATCTCAAAAGGATCCATTGTTACTCAGCACTGTGGCAGTCATGTTGTCATGAAGCAGCCTCAGGATGCTGATGAATTTTTTGGGACAACTGATCTTTGAGAGGATGGTCCACAGGGCACTACAGCTGACTGAATCGAACACCTTGGTCAGGTCGATGATACTCATGTATAAGGCTTAATTTTGTTTGTGACATTTTTCTTGCAGTTGCTGAGCATTGACGAAATGTCCACTATTCCTCGGAATCATCGGAAGCCACACTGGGACTCTGGAAGAATTTCTTCTGAGAGTGACAGGAATTGATTAGCAATGATTCGAGCTAAGATTTTCCCTGCCATTGCCAGGATGGAGATGCCACGATAGTTTCCACAGTCCAATTTGTCAACCTTTTTTGGAGAGAATTCAATGTGTCTCTGAATTCTCACAGTATCTGCTCCCTATTCCAGATCTTCAGAATCAAGAAATGGAGTTGTTTGTGGAGCTCTGGCCCACCTTCTTTGAAGACTTCAGCGGGGATTCTGACTAATCCAGTTGCCTTGCTGCTCTTCATTGCTTTGATGGCAGTTTGGACCTCATTCAGGGTAGGAAGTATTGTAAGATCATCCCTAGGCGGTTGCTAAGGGATTCGGTCAAGGGATTCTGGAACTATGGAGGAGGGGTTGTTCAGGAGCTCATAAAAGTGCTCCCTCCAGCGAAAAGCAATGGCTTCATTGTTTTTCAAGGGTTGGGTATCATCCTTTGATCTCAGGGGATTAATTCCATGGTTTCTCAGTCCATAAACAGCTTTGGTGGCATTGGGGGAAACTTCTCATATTGTTGATATTTGCGAGATGCTGGAGCTCTTGTGCTTTCTTGGTCCACCATTGATTTTTCAGAGTCCTTGTTGTGCATTGGACTTCTGCCTTGGCTTTGGCATATGCTTCTCTCTTTGTTGTGCAGTTGATGTTGCTTTGCCAGGCCCTGAAGGCTTTCCTTTTCACCTTAATAAGATATTCAATTTCCACATCATTCTCATCAAACCAGTTCTGATGCTTCCTGGACTGGTAGCCAATGGTTTCTCCACAAGCTCCAATGATGGCATTTTTCAATTGACACCAGTGATCTTCCACGTCTTCAGGGTATACTGTCGGCAGCTTCGTTTGGAGCGCTATCTGGAAGTGACTTCATATGGTGGGGTCCTTCAAGTCTTGCATGTTGATCTTTCATTGGACCAGTTTCTTCTGAGTTCTTCATTTGGTGACAATCCTAACTGCCATCGTGGATTGGGTGAGGTGGTGATCAGCCCTGCAATCATCAGAGCTAGTCATTGTACGCGTGAGAGGGACATCGCTCCTATCCCAAGAGCGGACGGTAACATCTGTAAGGTGCCAGTGCTTTGATCAAGGATGTTGCCATGAGGTCTTAAATTTGTTCTTCTGGCGGAAGAGGGTGTTCATGATGACAAGCTCATTTTCCGTGCTTTTCATAAGGAGGAGCACTCCATTGGAGTTGCTATTCTCGACTCCTTCTTTTCCAGTGGTGGTCTGCCAGAGGTCTGCGTCAATTCTGACCCTGGTATTGAAATCTCCCAAAAGAATAATCTTGTATTGTCTTTCAAGACTGTGTATTGGGTATAATACTCCTTCGCGTCATCTTCAGCATCTAAAGTTGGTGTGTAAGCACTCATGACAGTTCCCTGTTGATTTTTGTCAAGGTTCAAGGGGAGAGTCATGAGATGCTCATTGATGCCAACAGGGACTTCAAATAGGATCTTTGTCAGTTCATTCTTGATGGCAAATGCTATTCCATGAATTCGTTTTTCTTCCTTTGGGGTTCCTTTCCAGAAAAAGGTGTACCCTCTGCCTTCTTCTCTTAGCTGTCCTTCTTCTGGTCTATGCATTTCTGCCAGAGCAGCTGTGTCGATGTTAAATTGTTGGAGCTCACAGGCAATAATTGCCATGCATCTTTCAGGTTGTCCACTGTCAATTGAAGTCCGAATATTCCATTTTCCAAAATTTAACCTTTGATTTTGACTGCAGTAGCAAACCCATTGGACACTGTTATCCAGTCAGGGAGGTCGAGGTGGACAACGTTCAGCGTACCTTTTCTAGCCCGCTCCCCATATGGGGTAAGCAGAGCAGATCCTAAATAAGGCTGCTCGGTCATGGATGCAGCTGCTGGACTGTTCTATCACCTCGGTCCTCAAAACGGAATGACTGATACACACATCTACCACCTACATTATGGTCCATGACTAAAAACTTCTGGATTTCACAATCCTGCTCCCATTTCCATTCGCCAGTCATTGTGGGGCTTAAGCTTAGGAGAGTAGTGTACATAGGAAGACGCCTGTGGTGGAACTGTTGTACTGCAGCCACCACACGATCACTGACAGATAGAAGGCCTGGGTCCAATGGCATGGAATCCATGACGATTGGGTGTCTCCTGACCACTGCAGCTTTCATCTGCCTTCACAGTTTATATTTTTGTTTATTGGTTTTCACCAGTAATCAGAAGCACTAATTATAATAAGTCTGATGCTGATTTTGTTTATATCCATTTGGGATTTAGGAGGATTTCCTTTTTGTTTATTTATTTTTAAACAAGGCCTTTCATGCTATACTTCTGGAATTATTGGGCTGATTTTTAGGCCAATTTAATTTATCAGTTCCAAAATCCCAAAGGTATGACTTCAAACAATTTTCTTTTATTGCACAAAGTTTTTCATCTTCACTCTGTAGTGCATTTAGATCCATCCTTTAGTGCAACTGAGTAATTTGCAAGCTCAATTCAAATCTCTATCACTTAGCCATATCTCTATGGGATTCAGCAGCTGCAGGTTTCAAATGATAGCCACCTACTCTCCGTCCTGGGAATGCTGTGTTACTTCTTGCCCAAATAACACTTTCTTTCAGTGTGGCTCCTTTTTGACCTGCTCTACTACTTGGTTCCATTCTGGATGTTAAGATCCATCTGTGGAGGGGATCCAAAGAGAATTAATGTAACATTACTTGAGCATTCCACCAAAATTTTTCTACGTTCCCTGATCCATCTCATCTTGCTGTTCTTAATCTCTTCATTTGAAGTCTCAGAGTTGTTCCTGGAGTTTTATATGGAAGAGCTATCTGTGTGTGTGTATGTGTGTGCATGAAACAATACCATCTAGTGGCATGTAAGAATATTTAACTGGTTATAAGTTAGTAGATTCAATAATGCAAATGGCATCTGTCAAGGCTGTTCCCCGCTCTGGCTCAATGAATGCAGAAGTGGGGGCCTGCAAGAGCACTCCAAAACCTTGCCTCTACAGGCTCTGGTAAGAAAAAACTTCCCCCCAAAATCCTAATACCCAGATTTTGGGGAATCCGCTGCCACCACCCAAGTAATTCCAAGAAAACAAGGGAAGAGATCACTTGGGAAATCTCCTCCCTAAGGTAAAATTCTCCCTTTGCCCCAACCTCCGTTTTGCCTGGATTTGGGAAACACAGAGGGAATTCACAGACCACACTGGACTCTGCCCTTGTAACTAGGCACACAACAATCAACTAATACCTGTTAATTAGAAACAAAAGAAAACAAACTTTTATTATCAAAACAAAACTACAGTTGCAAGCTTACTAGAGTGGCTAGATGGGAAGAACCACCAATTGATGATAGATACTCAGGGAAACCCCCTAGGCTAAAACTTATTTACAAATTAAAAAAACCACAATTAACAGCTCAAACATTATTTCCAAATCCCCATTCAAGGAAAACAACAAATCCTGACAGACTATCTAAACTTTTCCCTACTTACACATTTTAAGAAGTCGGTTCTTGGAGAGAGGTATCTCCCATCTCCCTCAGTCTTGGAAGAAACAGCTCTGCATCTCAAACCCAGGAGAGAGAGAAAAAGCCCACTCTTCCAGTTTGAAATTCCTACCTGCATTGTTATTGGCTGACTGCCCGATACCTGGCTAGCTACAGGAGGCATAAGTTAACCGCTTAGTCACCGAGTGCTGGTATGACAGCATCCTTAGTCCGTGTCCTAACAAATCATTCATGTGGGCCATAGATGGAAGGTGGAGACATGAAGTTGGTACTTTTTGTATCCCTGTGGAAAACTGGAGAACTGTCTGTGGAGGGAACTTTTCCAACAACTCTAAGAATAGTTCCTGCCCCATGGTTCAGAACTGGCCGTACAAATCTTCTGTCACATTCTGATAAACAATACTTTACCTCAAGGGCAATTTTCAGCAGAGGATGTCCAACTTATAAACTATCCTGAGGACAGTCTATAGCCATGAATGAAATTATTGCTGTAAAGGTGTGATAGTCCCTGTACCCCCTTCGACCTGCAGTACAGCACTGCAGAGATGTCCCACCTTAATTTCCCCAAGACCATGTCTACACTTGTTGTGGCTGTGTTTAAGATATGTGTAACTACATGACACAATGAAAAGCAGACTGTGTCCACACTGTGGTGTATAGCTACATACAACAGTGAAGGGCTCAGCATCAGGGAGCCACCAGAGGCTTTCCCCTTTTTGCGCATCCTCCCTGCCAGAGGCTTTTCCTGTGGAAGGAAAGTCTCCAGCAATGGGGAGCTGACTGTTGTTCCCCATCACAGGGAAAGACTCTTGCAGTGAAGAAGCTTCCAGAACCTTTTCCCAGTACTTGCACCTTTCCCTGCAGTGGGGAGGGAGTGTGACACTCCACAGCTAAAAATAAAAGTGTAGACAGGGCATCCCTGCTTGGGTGAGTAGAGAGCCCTGTAGGCTATGTAGCTGGGTCCATACTCACCAGGTTCACAACTGACTTGACTCTACTATAATAAGCAGAGCCTCACCCTCTATGCTTTCTATATCCTTGCCAGGGGGCCGTGAAGTACAGGTAGTCTACATACTGCAAAAAGGAGTCTCTAGCATATATGTACCCTAAATGGGACAGCAATAGATATCAGTTTAACAGCTCAGGAGTAAGGAGGAGCCAATACATATTAACAAAATACCATCTCTTTTTAATCTGGTTTCAAGCCAGGCATCCTTACAACAAACAGATCATCAGGCCCCAGGTTTCTCCCAAGCTTAGAGTCTGCACCCATATCAGTAGGTTTTGTTACAGTTGTTGCCTAGTCTCTGTCACACAATGCAGCTGACTTGATTTCTAGTCTCTCTGTTCCACTTCCTGTTTCTGTTTATTTTGCTCCGCCCTCAGGCAGGACAGCATCTTCCACATTAGCCTAAGGTTACAAGTGTTAGGCTTTCTTCCTTATATACTGTTTCACAATTAACTTCAGAATTAGATTCACCTCAAAGAGATTAAAGCTTTGCTTACCAATTAAATAGATGTTTTTTCCCTCATTAACACTGCCAATAAAGCACAATGGCAAAGAAAATATCTCACTGAATCATTGCTTTCTTAAAGTAAGGAACAAAGATATCACAATGTCAGGTGTATTATTTTCCTTCTCAATGTGCATGCAGCATTACTTTGTCACTTGAAAGAACAGTTCCACAATGTAACACAAAACAACCTTGAGATTACAGCAATTATGATCTGGAAATTTGACAACTCCTGAACTTGAATAATGTGTGCTCAACTTAATCCAAATATAAACAATAAAAACCAGAGGAATGAAAGATCAGCCAAGAGGGACACGTGTGTAAATACAGATCAATTTAAAAAAAATCTAATTCAAGGATTTAGGATCAGTATGAGTTGTGTCTCTGATTCAGGTCAGTATGTGGTCCTTACTCTCTCTTTTTCACTGCAACTAACTTGAATTGTGTATTCAAAAACAGGCTGTTGCGATGAGTTTGATCTTGCAATTCTACGTGGTTAAACATTTGTTAATTTCAGTGGAATTTTCTTTATATGGGAGAGATTTAAGTTCCAAAAACACAAATAATGGTAAAAGACAGTGTAACAGTGTCAAATTTTTCATGTGTGCTTGGCTCACCATACTTTGACACATTTAGATCCAGTTCGTTCTGTGTGAAACCTATACATGGATGACAAAATTCTTCCTCTCGTGTCTTGTGGGTGACCTCTGCACACCTGTTCAGTGTTCATCTGTGCAGCTCTTGGAGTTGTGGGGAGTGAAGCAAGGGGAAGCTCACTGTGACACTTCAGGACTGTGCCCTACTTCAGGACTTTAAGAAATAAACGTACAGTATAAGGTGTAATGGATTAGGGCTTTATTACCTCTATCTGGGTGTCCCCAACAGGAGCTAACATGTAGCTTTAGAGGAACCAGTCAAGGGACTCCTGCTCCTGCAGGTGCTGCTATGTGAAGGGGCCTGTGGCAAAACCATTTTCATAAATTCATAGAATTTAAGGCCAGAAAAGACCACTAGGTCATCTAGTCTGACCTCCCATAAATCATAGGCCACCAGTGCCACCCAGCACCTGCACACTGAACCCAACGTCTGAACTTAACAACCTACAGGAGACTAGCCTCTTAGGTGCCAAACACATACGAGTGACCTAGGTGCACCCTGCAATGGTAGAGAAAAAATTCACTGAGATATATTGATTCTCCTGGCAAGCAGTTCACGCCCATACTCTGCAGAAGAAGACAAACCTGCTGCAAGGTCACTGCCAATTTCCTATGAGTGGAAAATTTCCTTCTCAGTTCCATACACAGTGATCACTTGAACCCTGAGTATGTGCTCAAGAACTAGCCAGCCAAGCACCTAAGAGTGAGAATACTTGGGGCTTTCTTAGATTCCTGGCCCACACTGCCCAATGTACCATCTCCAGCCATGGCCATTCCTGATGCTTCAGATAAATGAAACTAAAAAGGAAGTCCCAGAATACATTGGGGGTGGAGGGAAGTCTTTTCCTGACTCTTGCCAGTTACTGATTTGATCCTTGTGTCCTGGAAAGAAACAGGTCTGTTTGTATGTATGCATACCTAAGACTAAGAGGTCAGCTACCAGAAACTGCAGTTTGTTTTCTCTTTGTTTTTTCAAGCTCTTTTATGGTAAACGGCTTGGGATACCCCTCTGCAAGAAGTCCAAGTGCTTCCTTCCTGGGTTCAAGAAGAAAGGGATTTTCTTTTGTTTCACTTGGTGATGGCAGCTACTCCCCAAAAAATCAGTGAATCTGTGACTCAGGGGAGTTTTTGTAAGCAGAGCCTATAGATGTAAGGTATTTAAGGTCTCTTGTGAGCCCCCGTCTTCTGCACTTGGACTGCCAGAGTGGGGAAAAGCTCTGACACCCTCTATTCCCCAATTGTCCTACTAGCTCTCATTGGATCTCTTCTAGTTTGAAGTAATCTTTCTGGAACATGGATGATCAGAACTGTAGATAATAAGCCAAATGAGGTCTTATGAATGCCTTGTACAAAGGCATTAATATTTCTCTATCTTTATTGGAAATGCCTCTCCTGATACATCCTATGATTTCATATGCCTTTTCACAGCCACATCACATTGGTCGTTCATAGTCATCCTGTAATTCAGCAGTTCCCAACTGCCAGGCCTCAGCAGCTCTAGGGGTCGGGGCTGGGCTACATCACTCTCACTGCAGGTTTTGGGAAAGACATGTCCTGTCCTGCCTTTCAGCCAACCAGTGCCAGATAGGGGCAGATTTCCTCCCAGGCACTAAGGGGTCGGGGGCTGGCACTGAGGCAGCTGGAATGGGGGCTCGTGCTGGGGGGCTTTGAGGGTGGGAGGCTGCCACTGGGGGGTTGGGTGCAAGGGATTCGGGTCAGAGACTGACGCTGGGAGGTAGTGGAGGGGTGGGGGACTCGAGAGTTATGGCTGGCACTGAGGATTCTGGGGGCTGGGATTTTGGTGTGGTGGACCGGCAAAATTTTATTAGCATATTTGTATATTCACCATTTGCATAAATATGCAAATGAAATGTTACCAGTCTGCCAAAAGTCTGTGAATGGCTTTTTTGGTCCCTGGTATCAAAAAGGTTGGAAACCACAGCTGTAATAGATCTATACACCCAGATCTCTCTCTCCTTCTGTTGATTCCAGCTGATGAGCCCCTAGCTTGTAGTAGAAGTTCTTAATTATTAGCCCATAAGTGCCTGATCTTGCACTTGCATCTTCATAGCCATCCAGATCTTCTTGTACAATATTCCAGTCCTCCTCTGTATTGATAATGCTTCCCAACTTTGCATCATCAGCAAATTTCATTAACACACTCCTACTTCGTGTGTCAAGGTTGTGAATCCAAATATTTAATAAAATTGGTCCCCAAAACAACCCTTGAGGAACTCCACTACTAACCTTCCTGTAGTCCAATAATTCACCTTTCAGCATAATCCATTACTTTCTCCCCTTTAACCACTTCCTTATCTACCCTGCAATGTTCTTATTGATCCCCATCCTCTCTAATTTAACTAGTAATTTCCCATGTGGTACCATGTCAAATGCTTTACTGAAATCTTAGTGCACTAGATCCACTGCACTTCCCTTAAATAAAAACAAAACAACAACAACCATAAAAACAAAAACAACAGTTATTTTCTCAGAGAGAGAAATAAGTTCAGTCTGGAATGATCTATCTTTGGTAAACCCATGTTGCATTACAACCCCTTTGTTTACTTTCATTAATTTAATTATTCTTGCCTTCATAATTTGTCCTAAAGTCTTGCATGCTATTGTGGTCAGACTAACAAGTCTGCAACACTTTTGCGCCCAGAACACTTTTGTTCTTCTTTTCTTAAATACAGGTATGGCTTTAGTTATTCTCCACTCTACTGCACCCAAATTAATAATTTATTATAAATGTTTGCTATTGGACTAGCAATCTCATATCCGAGTTTTTTCAGTATTCTGGGATGGAAATTATCTGGTCCCCCCAGTTTGAGCATATTAAGGCTACGTCTACACTACGAGTTTTGCCAAAAGAGGCAATGCAAATGAACCATGGATTAG
This sequence comes from Pelochelys cantorii, assembly GCA_032595735.1. Classification (NCBI taxonomy): domain Eukaryota; kingdom Metazoa; phylum Chordata; order Testudines; family Trionychidae; genus Pelochelys; species Pelochelys cantorii. The sequence continues at coordinate 304,242,520 of CM064326.1, read as the reverse complement.
CATTTTCTCATGCTTCATTTGCATACTCTCCAATCCGTTTTTGCACTAGGGGTTTTTGTGCAAAAACAAGCAGTGTGAACATTTCCTTTCTGCACAAAACCCCCTTTTTGCGTAAGATCCTTATGCCTCAAAAAAAGGAGTTATTCCGATTTTGCGCAAAAAAGGGTTTTTGCGCAAAAAGGAAATGTCCACACTGCTTGTTTTTGCGCAAAACCCCCTAGTGCAAAAACAGATCAGAAGAGAGTATGCAAATGAAGCACAAGAAAATGCTAATCCGCATTTTATTTGCATTGCTTCTTCCAGCAAAACTCGTAGTGTAGACATAGCCTAAGCTCTTAGTTTTTCTTCTGTCTCTGAGGTGGTAATTTCAATTTTTAGATATTCATTTCCACTAGCTGTACTTTATCCACATGTTCCAGTCAGTCAGTTTGGGCCATACCTGGATTATTTGATTTCCTAACCATCTACACTGCATAGTGCTCTAGCCTCATCCTTCCTCAATTTTTTTCATTTCTATGTAGCTATTCCATCCTCCTGTTTTCCTCTTTTAGTGTCAATATCTTTTTTGTGTTTTGATAGACAAGCCTGGGTTCTTCTGGATCCCACTGCCAGCTCAGCAGGGGATAACTTCCTTATTTTCTTCCCAAACATTTTTTGGTGGTTCCTGCACCCCCTCACTCCTCCTTGAACGGAGCACAAGGACAGCTGGGAAGGAAAATTGTAACCACAGGATAACTCCACTTGTCAGATTGTTGGATACTCCCCAGAAATAACACAAACACACACAATATATCTAACACAGTAATTATATTAAATTGGAGGTAAATATAACATAATTGGCCAAAACTCCACATACAGAAGCAGTAGTACCAATTCCTAAAATGCCCGTGAATTTCCCTTGTCACATGACCAACCTGATCTACCTAACATAAAAATTAGTGTCCCATTGGTTGCATATTTTCTAGGGCGATTTATTTCAAAATTTGGCACTCTGTAGATTGCGCCAAATGATGAAATAAGCTGTTTCTAAATAGCATTGATATAAGATACGCAATATGCATAGCTCAAATTACATATCTTATTTTGAGTTACAGTGATGTGTAGATACACCCTTACAGTCCTCTGTAAATCATTCTTATTTTTCTTTAGGCTCTGGTCCCTGGTTACCTCCATCATTTCTTCTTCTCTTCTGCAGGAACTGGTTTCCCTTGAGATTATGATGAACATCAGTGGCCTCTCTGAGCACTTTCAACTCCCATTGAAGATAATCAGATCTGAGGATGTTCATGACTTGACCAAGAGGGTCCTTATTAATTAAATCCCTAAACTGATTATCACCATTTACTTTAGCAGTAGTATGAGTTGTATATTTCCTTATGTAATGCCTAGTGTCAAAATTCTAAGTCAGTATTCAACCACATAAGGGCAAATGGCTTTTCAATAGAAAGATTTATTGACTCCGAGGCATTGAATTAATATAAGAACATAAGAACATAAGAATGGCCGTACTGGGTCAGACCAAAGGTCCATCTAGCCCAGTATCCTGTCTGCAGACAGTGGCAAGCACCAGGTGCCCCAGAGAGGGTGGACCGAAGACAATGATCAAGCGATTTGTCTCCTGCCATCCCTCTCCAGCCTCTGACAAACAGAGGCCAAGGACAGCATTTTATCCCCTGGCTAATAGCCTTTTATGGACCTAACCTCCATGAAATTATCTAGCTTCTCTTTAAACTCTATTATAGTCCTAGCCTTCACAGCCTCCTCGGGCAAGGAGTTCCACAGGCTGACTACACGCTGTGTGAAGAAGAACTTTCTTTTATTCGTTTTAAACCTGCTACCCATTAATTTCATTTGATGTCCTCTAGTTCTTCTATTTAGGGAACTAATAAATAACTTCTCTTTATCGGCCCTCTCCATACCACTCATGATTTTATATACCTCTATCATATCCCCCCTCAGTCTCCTCTTTTCTAAACTGAAAAGTCCCAGTCGCTTTAACCTCTCCTCATATGGGACCCGTTCCAAACCCCTAATCATTTTAGTTGCCCTTTTCTGAACCCTTTCCAAGGCCAAAATATCTTTTTTGAGGTGAGGAGACCACATCTGTACACAGTATTCAAGATGTGGGCGTACCATAGTTTTATACAGGGGCAGTAAGATATTCTGGGTCTTATTTTCTATCCCTTTCTTATTTTCTATCCCTTTCTAATAATTCCTAGCATCCTATTTGCCTTTTTGACTGCCGCTGCACACTGTGTGGAAGTTTTCAGAGAACTGTCCACGATAACTCCAAGATCTCTTTCCTGATTTGTCGTAGCCAAATTAGCCCCCATCATACTGTACGTATAGTTGGGGTTATTTTTCCCGATGTGCATTACTTTACACTTATCCACATTACATTTCATTTGCCATTTTGTTGCCCAATCACTTAGTTTGGTGAGATCTTCTTGGAGTCCCTCACAGTCTGCTTCTGTCTTGACTATCCTAAACAGTTTGGTATCATCTGCAAACTTTACCACCTCACTGCTTACCCCTTTCTCCAGATCATTTATGAATAAGTTGAACGGGATTGGTCCTAGGACTGACCCTTGGGGGACACCACTAGTTACCCCTCTCCATTCTGAAAATTTACCATTTATTCCTACCCTTTGTTTCCTGTCTTTTAACCAGTTCTCAATCCAAGAAAGGACCTTCCCTCTTATCCCATGGCCATGTAATTTACACAAGAGCCTTTGGTGAGGGACCTTGTCAAAGGCTTTCTGAAAATCTAAGTATAGTATATCTACTGGATCCCCCTTGTCTGCATGTTTGTTAACCCCTTCAAAGAACTCAAATAGATTAGTAAGACAGGATTTCCCTTTCCAGAAACCATGTTGACTTTTGTCCAACAAATTATGTTCTTCTACATGCTTCACAATTTTATTCTTTACTATTGTTTCGACTAATTTGCCCGTACTGAAGTTAGACTTACCAGTCTGTAATTGCCTGGATCGCCTCTAGAGCCCTTTTTAAATATTGGTGTCACTTTAGCTACCTTCCAGTCATTAGGTACAGAAGCCGATTTAAGGGATAGGTTACAAACCACAGATAATAGTTCAGCAATTTCCCATTTGAGTTCTTTTAGAACCCTCGGATGAATGCCATCCAGTCCTGGAGATTTGTTAACATTAAGTTTTTCTATTTGTTCCAAAACCTCCTCTAATGACACTTCAATCCGGGACAGTTCCTCAGATTCATCACCCACAAAGGATGGTGCAGATTTGGGAATCTCCCCAACGTCCTCAGCCGTGAAGACTGAAGCAAAGAAATCATTTAGTTTCTCCACAATGGCTTTATTGTCCTTGATTGCGCCTTTTATAGTTCGATCGTCTAGGGGACCCACAGGTTTTTTAGCAGGCTTCCTGCTTCTAATGTACTTAAAAAACATTTTGTTATTTCTTTTTGAGTTTTTGGCTAGCTGTTCCTCAAAATCTTTTTTTGCTTTTCTTATTACATTTTTACACTTGATTTGACAGTGTTTATGTTCCTTTCTATTTATCTCACTAGGATTGGACTTCCACTTCTTAAAAGATGCCTTTTTGTCCCTCACTGCTTCTTTTACATGGTGGTTAAGCCACGGTGACTCTTTTTTAGGTCTCTTGCTATGTTTTTTAATTTGGGGTATACATTTAAGTTGGGCCTCTATTATGGTGTCTTTAAAAAGTTTCCATGCAGCTTGCAGGCATTTGGCTCTAGTCACTGTGCCTTTTAATTTCTGTTTAACTAGCCTCCTCATTTTTGTGTAATTCCCCTTTTTGAAATTAAATGCCAGGGTGCTGGACTGCTGAGGTGTTCTACCCACCACAGGAATGTTGAATGTTATTATATTATGGTCACTATTCCCAAGCGGTCCTGTAACGGTTATTTCCTGGACCTGATCCTGCGCTCCACTCAGGACTAAATCGAGAATTGCCTCTCCCCTTGTGGGTTCCTGCACCAGCTGCTCCAAGAAGCAGTCATTTAAGCCATTGAGAAATTTTATCTCTGCTTCTCTTCCTGAGGTGACATGTACCCAGTCAATATGGGAATATCTTTCATCACTAAATTTTTATATGAACTGAAAACACGTCACAAAAGCAAAAATGCAAATGAACAAGCATAACAAGAAAAAAGGCAACCCTAGAAAGCGAAACTTATAGATACATTTCTATACATGTATTAGTTGCATATAAATCTAATTTTATCAATCTTACAGGAATAAGTTTGGCAAAAATGAAACATTTGAAAATGAATAGGCATAACTTTCTGTATTTTGTTTAAGCAGGAAAGTATCAACAAGCAGAGATGTTACTATTACAGGCCATGTTCACTTTTAGGCTTTGTCTATATTATGGCTTTTGCCGAAAGAGGCAATGCAAATGAAGTGCTGATTAGCATATTGTCATGCTTCATTTGCATAATCTATTCCAAGCCGGTTTTGTGTAAGGGGTTTTTGCTCAAAAACAAGCAGTGTGGATGTTTCCTTTTTTGCGCAAAAACCCCTTTTTGCACAAGATCATAGAGGGATAAGGATCTTGCACAAAAAGAAGATTTTGCGCAAAAACCCCTTGTGCAGAAACGAACCGGAAGAGATTATGAAAATGAAGCACAACAATATACTAATCAGCACTTCATTTGCATTGCTTCTTCCAGCAAAAACTGATAGTGTAGTAATCTATGTCTAGACTACCAAGTTATTTTGAAATAACTCCTGAAATAACTTTTTCAAAATAAGCTTATTCCTCTTCATAAGCAAGAGTTATTATTTCAAAATAACAGGCTTGGTAGTGTGGATGCTCACCTTATTATTTATTATTATTATTATAGTGTAGTATAGACATGCCCTCAATTACACTGAAGTAAGTAAATCAGTGAGGGTATGTCTATACTACACTACACTACACTACACGTATTTCGAAATAATGCGTCTACACACAAAATGCATTTCGAAATAGCTTTTTGCTATTTTGAAATAGCACATCCACACTGAGTGGACTCAGAATCGCATTTAAGGCCGGCCAGAACCAGGTCCGGCAGGGCATCAGGTCAGGAGTTACTTTGTGTGGCTGCTGCCTGAGGCTATCTGAGGCCTGTGCTTAAAGGGACCCCCCTGGACAGCCGGTTCTCAGGTTTCCCTGCTTGCTTGCTTACCTCGATGAGGGACAGCAAAGCATTTTGTCTCTGCGTGCTCTGGTTGCCCTCACTTGGGACACCACAACACTCTGCAACATGGAGCCAGAGCTGTCCCTGGGCACTCTGGTGCTTCTCGTGGATGTGTTGCGGTGAGCCTGGCTGCACTTTCTGCAGGCTGCCATCTGGGAGGTCCATCAGGGGGCTGTCAGTCTTGAGGAGGCCCTGCGGGAGAGCTTCCACCCTAAGGAGCACTAAGCCTCCCTGGTCTGCCCCACTGGGGGCTTGTGCCTCATTCCTCCCTCACGTCCTTCCATTTACCCTTCCCTAACCCTCCTTCCTGATGTCAAATAAAATACATGTATTTTTATGAACAAAAACTCTCTTTATTTAATAAAACTGGGTGGGGAGAAATGAAACTCTGGTGAGACTGGGGAAAAGAGGCAGGAGAGGGGAAGAGAGAAAGGGTGGGACAGGGGAGGGGGAAACCTGGGAGGAGAGAGCTGTAAGGGGGAAAGCAAGGGGAAGAAGGGGAAGGGGAAGCTCAGGGCTCAGGGTTGGGCGTCTCTCTGGACCAACTTGATTTTCATGCAAACCTGCTCCTGGGTTCGCATGTGGCCTTTGGTGGCCAGGCTGGCAGCTATCCTGCCATAGACGGCTGCGTTCCGCCGTCTAGTGTGGAGATCATGGACGTTGGGGGCATCCCCCCCAAACCTGTATAAGGTCCATGATCTCCTCCCCGTACCAGGAAGGTGCCCGCCTTCTCTGGGCCCTGGCAGGCTCCTGGGAGCTGTCAGACTGCTCCTGGGGAGCGGTGGAGGGCTGGCTGCCAGTGGCTTGCTGGCTCATGTTTTGGAGCCACTGGGTCAGGGTCAGAGACTGCTGGCTCTGGGCTGGCAGACTTGGAGCTGGCACAGGCACTGTGGCCAGAGTCAACCCCTTTAAGGGCTCTGGGGAGAGGGGAGGGAGAGGAGTGTTCTTGGTTGAGGCTGGAATAACCACCAGGGCACCCTGGGAAGGCTGGAGGCCCCCTATTTTGAAATAAGTGTCTACACAGCACTTATTTCGAAATAGCTATTTCAAATTTGGCGTTATTCCTCATGGAATGAGGTTCACCAAATTCAAAATAAGCGCTCCAGAATTTCAAATTAATTTCAAAATAGCGGTTTGGCTGTGTAGATGCTAGTGAAGTTATTTCAAAATAATGGCTCTTATTTCAAAATAACTTTGCTGTGTAGACATACCCTGAGTAAGTCCACTGAAGTGAACTGTTTCTAGGATAAAATCTATAGTGTAAGAGAAAAGTTTAGTCCATTCAGGAAACTGATAAATGTTAGATGTTTCCTCAAAGAATCATTCTTTCTACTAAAAAAATCTTTTATGTAATGGTCTTCATTGTTAATCAGAAAATAATAAAAGGGTAGCACTGTAATACAGAATTCATGTCACTTTGACTTTCAACAGTATGAATTCAAATAAAATATCTTTTTATATTGTTTGAACTCCTATAATCCCATATTATTTGTTTTCCCAGATATGAAAAAGTCCAAATTATACAATATTTGTTTAGATCCATGAATTTATTCAGAAAACAACACAATCCAATGTTTATCTTTGAATTATAACAGATTATGCTACCTGGTTCTCCAACATTTAAGCATCACAAGAAGAAGGAAAATTATTTATGATTTTTTCTTTTGCACACAATCACAAAAGAAAGAAATGTAAATGTTTTCCATTCATATCATTTTAAATATGATTGCAAATACATTTTTACATGGCAAGATACAAATTTTTAGCAAAAGTGCAGTCACTCATGCAATTATGCAGCTCTGTTTTGTTTTGCTTTGTTTTTTACATTGCTTGTATTTTTTGGCTTTTATAGATAGCCTCACAAATAAAATAATTCAAAATACTTCCACACTATTGCATGATATTTCATAACCAGGGCTTGAGAAACCGTGGTGAAATCCACTCACCAGCCCCGCACTGCACATGCACCAGCCCCGCATTGTGCATGCGTGTGCCGCCAATGAACGGGGCGACCGGCTGAAATCTACTCGCCATGGGCGAGTAGATACACTGATTTGTCAAGCCCTGTTCATAACTCATAACATCCCAACTCATAGCTCTGGTCTCTCCCTGTGTTTTTAGAGTGACTTCTACAATGTGGCATGATCCTGACTAGCCACTTAAGGCCTACTATGACACAATAAATATAATAATGTAAGGTTGGTTAATATTGATTATGCTTCTGTAATTGCTACTTCTTTTCACCATATTCCTATTGTCCTAGCAAGGGCCCAGTTTCTAACCTTGGATACTTTGAAGCTGGATGTGCATAGTCAAGTGTAAAATTTGTCTTTGTAAGTTAAACATCTTTACCCACATGCTATATTGAACGTCAGCAATTGGATTATGTTATTGTTCAGTGAACAATATGGTATCTGAGACAGTATTGTGAAACCAACAGTACATCTGAATAACATTATTAGTGACAATAAGACATAGCAAATATACTTAATCTTTGTAATTACATATTATCTACTATACTACTACATAGAGGCTTACTTATGTGAAATGCTCTACAAGTAAGAAAAATGTAATCTTTACAGTGTGTCTCACTATGTTTTGTTTGATCAATGGAGACTTATACAGTTTGGGCCAGATTCTTCTAACTTTACATGGAAATCGCTTGTAAAGTATTACTCAGTATGGGGGGAACAGAATCAGGTCCAAAGAGGCTGTGGGTACATCTACACAGCAGTGTTATTTAAGAATAATTGATGTTATTCCAAAATAACATAGTCCGCATCTATACTACAAGCAGTTATTTCGACATAATGTCAAAATAATGTCAAGCTGGAGGACTTCTTACTCCAACTCCTGTAACCTTCATTTTATGAAGAGTAAGGGAAGTTGGAGGAAGAGTTCCTGCTGTGTACACAGCACCAAAAGCTGAAATAAGCTATTTCGATTTAAGCTACACAATTGACATAGCTCAAGTTGCGTATCTTATTCCAGCATTAGCCCTGCTGTGTAGACATGCCCTGAAAGGCTTATCAAAGACCTCCCATTGAGTCAGGAGTAGATCTAGGACTAGAATCAAGCACCTAAACCTACACTGAATCACCTAGATTATGCTGCCTTTCAATCTACTCTTCCTATTTTTGTTGAATTGATAATATTTATATAAAGAATCATTTTTTGATAAATACATATTCACTCAGATTCTTAAATTTTTCTGAAACTGATTAATGACATTTTATTCGTTTTACTCGTGATTTGTGTTAATCTGCATTTGGATGGAAATTGGAATTTGATTAAATGCACAAAAACAACATTTTAAAATTTATATTAGTTAAATAAAAATACCTTAAACACATAGTTTACATAAGAAAAATAAGTATATCAAAACATGTTTTTAATATAAAACTTATTATTAAGAAAAGGACTCAATCAAAATAAGGAAGCTAAATACCTTTGAGGATTTGGGCCCACATTTTTCAAGATTTTAGAACCTCAACTTTTCACTCCTACTTTTTATTTATATATGGAAGCCACGCTTTTCTGCTTTTTTCAATGAGATGAATTAGTCATTGAGCTGAATTAGCTAAAGAAACTGAAAAGAAAATATTCTCCCCATATCTGCAAAGAGTCCTAAACCTTTAAGTTTTAACAATTAAACAAACTCTGGTTCCAGGTGCTTAGCCAGTGAGTTCTACTATTTCAGTAGTTTGACTTTCTTTAAAGCTTAAGTAGTAAACATGCACTGCTTAATTTTTTAAAATTAAATTATTTGAATAAATTTCCATAACTTTAGGCCTTAGCATAAATTGTCATTCATAATTTAATTCAAAAGAAATTTGTTTTTCAAAAGAAAAATGTAGCTCATGTAAATTAATACAAATTTTTAATTAATAAAATAATTCATTTTGTGCACCATGACTTGATCCACTTTAGAAAAGGCAAGTTTCAACTGTCTTACACCCTTTTAAACTGCGTAATACAGGGGCAGGCACGATATGGCCTACAGGCTGGATCCATCCCATCAAGCCACTGGATCCAGCCTGGTGAGATCCTGAGGCACAGGGCAGCGCCATGACACTTTAAGCGACTGGCTGCTCCCTGGGGCTCTGCTCCAGGTACCAGAGGAAGTGGGGAGGATTTGTACACTGCCTCTGCCCCCTCCCCCCCCCGAAAAATCTCTCAGTTCCTGTTGGCCGGTTTCTAGCCAATAAGAGCTAGGAGGGTTTGCTGGGAAGGGTGGGGGAGGGCAGCACACAAAGTATCCCCATTTCCCTGGCTCCTGTAGCAGACAGCCATATGGTGCAGCCATCCATTTTGATGAGCCTGGGACTACAATAGGCAGGGAGCCTGCCTCTGAGTCCTACAGGGCTGCTGGCTGGGAGCCACTTAGGTAAGCACCTGCCAGTCAGAACCTACTTCTGGCATTCCCCTGTTCCCCCTTACCTCAGGTTACAACTCCCTCTTGGACTCTACACCCTTTCCTACACCTCTCCTCCAGGCCAGTATCCTCTCCCTACACCCATACCCTCTCCTAGGCCTTCCATCCCAAGTCTCTACCCAGATCACAAGCCCCTTCCTTTCAGACCCCATACCCTTTCCTGCATGCTGGTCCCTTGCCTCAAGCTTCTGCTCCCAACCTCCATTCCAGACTCTGTACTCCCTCCATAGAATAGTGCAGTCTCTGACCACTTACCAAAATCTTGGAGTGCCTCCACATCAAAAATTATTTCCCACTCCTAGTCCAATCCTTTTCAGCAGGCTTGTCAATGGAGACAGGGAGGGAGGCAAAAGTAGGCAACATGAAACAGCTAAAAAGACCAAGTGTGACATGTGAATTTCACTCTGAGGACTGTCATATTCTATGAAATACTTTAATTTCTACTTCAAAATAGCAAAATGTTGCTTGTTTGAGTATATTGCATTGATGGATTATATGTACAGTATATTGTCATTTTAAAAATTATAAATTTGGGGGGCACAGTTATATATATATATATATATATATATATATATATAATAAGTATATAATATTGTTATAATAGGTAAATATATTGTTTGCTGCATTTGAAGTGCACAAAATCCAGTGACATGTTGCATTGAAATTATAAAAGAAGCATATATATATCTAGGTATGTATTTGTTTTTAAAGCTACTATTCTCTCAACAATAAAGGAAAAACAAACCAAAAGTGATAATGTTTATGAAAAGCTTACAATTCTTTTTGCTTTGCTACTGCAAATTAAGTCAGCAAAGGGAGCCCAAGTAATCTAAAACTCATTTGTGAGTTGTGCTGACATTAATGAAATCAACAGCAAATCTAATGCACAAAACAAAACTGAAAAAGTTGTGTTAAATTTGCGCTCCATTGAAAATAGCAGAAAACAATGCTCTTGCTAAAGTAGCAAAAGACCAAATTGGTGATTAGGTGATGTGAATGTATCAGCAAGACTTAAAAACCCATCAAAGATATTCTTCTATGTTTTAACTCATAACAAATTTCATAGGAGCAATTTACAAGATCAGATATTCTGAAGTGGGTAGGCTGCATGTTCTCGAAAGTGATTGTGTGGTTTCCTGATTTAATTTGGCATAATGGGGCTCTGCTATCCAACTTTTAGACCCTCCTGTGCCCTGATCTTTTGGAGGTCCCCCTCAGTGAACTGAGAATTGCAAGGGAAGCCAGAGTGGGAATAGGAGACATTTTTCAGATGACTCTTTTTTTTCTGAAAATACATATTTGTATTTTGTGAATTTGTGTCAAATTCATTACATTATTGTTTTGGTCTGAAAAAAACCAACATAAACCCCCAAAATGTTTACTTTCAGCTTTTTCGAATTATTTTGATTTTTTCTATTAAAAATTACAGTTTTCAAATGTAAATGCCTTTCAAATTTTATAAAAAGAGATTAAAAACCTTAAAAAGAACATGAAACATTTAGTTTCAGATTGAGCTAATTATTTCATTTGACTCAAAAAAGGATTAGGAGGTATTTTAGTTAACTTTATTTTGGTTTGCCAACATATTCAATTTTTTCAGGTCAACCGCAAACAATCTTCTTGCCTATGATTTCTTTCAGCCACCAAACTGAAAAATTGGTCATTTGTACAACTCTAGTTGAGTGGTCTAAGGTGCTACATACAAACTCACTTTTGACCACCAGGTGGCTGACTACAATTGAGACACCTCCACTGGTGAGCTGGCAGTGTGGTCTTTCCTTGCAAAAAAAAGGGGGACACTTGTCTGAGGAACTGACCAGCTGCAGCCATCCAGGCCAGCTGGGGTTCAGCAGCTGAAGGAGAGGTTTTCTGGCATGATGATTCCTTTGGTACTTGGAGAAGCAGCAAGAATAAAGAACGCTGGTGGCAACCAATATTTCCAGCCAATAGTTGTCTTTCTGTACCCTGCCCCACTGCTAGACCGCATCCATTACACAGGCCTTCTGAAAAATTCAACCACATGCCACTAATTCATGGGTAATTAGGAAGATAAAGGGCCCTATAAAGGAAAAAGGAGGAGAATGGGTTCTGAGCAACTGGGTAAGAGAGAGACAGTGTAAGGGAACAGAGGAGTAAGTGGATGTTGATGGAGGTAAGCAGAAACTGAGCAGAGAAAGAGAATGTCCTGGGAGAAAAGGGGCACAGAGAAGGAAGCCAGGTCTGTTATAAGGTTAACTTAATTGGTGTACTGTGGAGCTGGCTCTTTTAATCTTTTATATGGTTGGTTTAGAGTAGCAACTACCATTTCAACTGATTTTGATCAAGCCAGATGGCTACGTCAGGAGTAGCAGAATGTATTGCAATGATGCCTCTTTCACATTTAAAAATTGTGCAGTGGGTCATGATGGTCCATTGAAGACTCTGCAGTGAGGAGCTACACTCACATGCAAGGGAGTCCTTGATTTTCTATTTGTGCAATTACAGTTCTGCATCTACCATAGTTAGTTTGAACTTGGTTCAAATATGACCAAGACGTCCATTAAATGTCAAACCCAGGAACCTTCGATGGCAGATCCAGGAAAAGGTGATTATTTTTTGTCTTGATTGGACATTTTGGCTTTCCAAGTCTCATAGCCTAAGTCATGAGGTCAATTGAATGTTCTCAGCAAGACTTGTAGGACGTAAAGACATTACTGGGCGGGGAGCATGGTTGAGGTCTTGGGTCATAGGAAGACATCTGTTTACCTGCATTCACTGAGCTTTCTGTAACTGGCCCTTTTAATGAAAATTAGTCTGTTAAATATGAGAGGGGATGGTTCAAGAATCTTTTACTTGTTGCCCCCAGAATCGTAGAAACCTGCCCTTCCTTTGATTTGTAGCTGTATCGTATCATTCACAGTTGGTTTCTAATAAATCCAGTCCTAATTTCTTAGATTAAAATTGTGCCCCTTCCAACCTTAGCATGTATGTTAATACAGTTAACTGGGGGAATATTGACTCTCTCCGTTTCTGGAAACCTTAAAGGAAAAAATTTGTCTGAAACCTTTCCCTTCTGTTTTGTAGTGCCAGGAGGCAACATCATCATAAACCAGGGGTGGGCAAGACATGTAAGCCAGAACTGGCCTGCCAAGCCACTGGATCTGGCCTGCTGGGACCCTTAGGCACAGAGCAGCCCCATTCCACTTTAAGTGGCTGACTGCTCCCTATAGTGATGCTCTGGGTGCTGGGACTGGGGAGGAGGGGAGAGACTGCTCACTGCTCCTGCCCCCCAGCAAAATCTCTCAGTTCCTATTGGTTAGTTTCTGGACACATGGAGTCACATGGAGCAGCAGCTGTTTTGAGCAGCCTGAGACTGCAGCAGGCAGGAAGCCTGCCTCAGGGTCCTGCAGGGCTGCTGGTCAGGAGCCACTTAGGTAAGCACCTCCTGGCCAGAGCCTACCTCTGGCATCCCACCCCATTCCTGCATCCCAACTCCAGGCCTCAGATGACTACCCCCTCCTGCCCTGGGTCACCACCCAAACTCTCTGCACCCCCTGCTCTTGGTCACAACCAGTGTTCCCGCTAAGCTACGGGGCAGGACAGCTTCACAGATGATTAATCAGCCCCGCCCAGTCAGAGGCTCAGGGCTCCAACTAACTGGAGGGAACACTGGTCACAACTCTATCCCAGACCCTGCACTTCCGTCTACAGCCTCCCCCAGATCAAAATGCTCTTCAGCACCCATACCCCCTCCCAGATCCTGTCCCTCAAGTCCCTGCCCCAGATCTTAACCCTCTCCTTCACCCAAACTCCCTCTCAGACCCCACACCCTCTCCTACACCCCAGTCCCCTACCTCAAGCTCCCTTCTGCACCCAACCTCCATCCCAGACTCCCTCCATAGAAAAGTGCAGCTCTTGACCACTTACCAATATCTTGGAGTCACCCCCCATCAAAAATTATTGCCCACCACATCATAAACTGTAGAATATCCTATCTTGGAAAAAGCTGTCACGTCCTGTCATAAGAAAAGATGTAACTGCAATGCACATCAGAAAGAAGCTATTTAATAAAGAACTATAACTGTAAAATCAAAATCCTCACCTAACTTACCTAATCGGGCATGCAAACTCCATTTTAGCAGTAACATGAAATGTCACCTAATGGTATTCATACTGGTTACCTGAAGGATGAACTAGCAATCAGACACATTGCTCATTTTATTTAGGCTTGTGAGTTGCTATGCAAATCAGTATGCAGATATAGTCTGAGGCTGAAACAAACAGCCATGCCTCAGTGATGAGATGAAACATGAAGCTCTTAGTTGGAACCTTTTGGTGTTGCTATTAGTGAGCCTCATTGCCTAAACAACAGTATGCATACTATTACCATAAATGTTTGACAGTGTATCTCTTTTATAATGTGCTGCTACTGAGCTCAGTGTGACCTTATTATGTCTTTATTTTTAAGGGCTGAACAATAGCTTTATACTGACAGAAACTGTAATGTAATCGTGAATCTCAAGAAAACAGATTCCAAAATTATTGTTTAAACATATATCCATAATTAAATATCTTTATTGGCATTAATTATTATTGCTTTATTGTTTAGAAATTACAAAACCTTACAAGTATTATTTATTTTTCTAGCTATATGAATTTCTGAAAATCCACCGTTAAAAAAGTCTCATCTTTGTTCCTTTCCCGCTCCCACCCGAAAAGATTGCAGGACTAACAAAATGTTAATTCAAATTTCAGTCTCTAATGCTCAGGGAAATAATTACTTGTTCCTGTTCTTTTGTGGCTCAGTAGAGCTGGACAGATACCTATGGGGAAAAAAGATCTGCAAACATTCAGCCAGATAAAACAATGAATTCACTATGGTGATGGTCTCCTTTTTTTTTTGTTTCCTTTCTAAGAATATTTTGGTACATGAATTTTCTGACAAGTTGTTGAAAAATAAATTCCAACAGTATTATATTTGTAAAAATCATATTTTGAATTTGTGCATTTGAGCAATGACACTTGACACCTGGTTCTAAGAGTTATTATCATTCAGGCAGAGAAGAGGAAAATTACTTAAGTATGATTGATGCTTGTTATACTCATTAAAATAGTCTTGCTGTAACCTTTTGCTCCTCCTAACATTATATCCATCTGTTTTCTCATCATATACTTAAGCCGTGATCCTGATATCACTTACACACATGCTTATATCTTATGCACATGAATAATCTAATTAAAACCAATAAAGCTACATTTGTAGAAATGTTTGCAGATTGGGACCTTGGAAGTGTTGATTCATTTTATTAATCACTTGTTTATTTATTTGTACTATGGCAAGAAATTCAGCAACCGAGGTCCCATTATGCTAGATGCTGTACATGTAATGAAAAAATGATCCCTGCCCCAAATAGCTTATATTTTTGACTGTTCAATATGGACAGCAAACTGCCCATAAAGTTCATTCAAATCATAATTCAGTCAAAGAAAATATTTGAAAATAATTATACATTAGTAAATTTATAGCAACCTTACACTTGTTCATGGACTGTTCATAAATGGGGAAAAAAGAGGCTGCATTCACTGAATAAATGATTCACTCTGAATGACTGTTGTTGAAATGGTGCCAAATTGGAGTGATTATAATGAAGAGTTGAGAATGTGACTTGACATGACTTAAACGTGATTGAATAACAAAGGGCTCTGGGACCAGGGCTTCTCTGAGCAGAAGTGAACTAAAGTAAACTTGGTGAGTCACACTGACAAAGATTGTGAACTGGATTGCATGTACAGTCAATACTGGACTTACTGATCAGTCAGCATGGGCCCATGCAAAAATAAATATCATGTAAATGACGTTCCAGCACAGAGCACAAGATGACTTGATCATCATAATCTAACAGCAGAAGGTCACACAAAGATGAGAGTAAATGGTTGACGAGTGAATAAAAATGGGGTGATTTTGGATACCACCACTCCTAGCTCCTTCCAAAAATACTAATTAGGTAAAAATTAGTATTAGTTCACCCATGGGCTTGCTTTTAAGGTATGTGGCTCCTCTGGGTAAAACAGGTAGTATAAAACTAGAGAATCAAATATAGTAGTTTGCATGGTGGTGGGGATTAGTCTGAACACCTGAAGAAGCCAGTGTGGATTATAGGACTGTGAACCAGTGGGCTTTCAAGGCATCCACAGCCTTACTCTGGTGGAACAGACCAAAGCCAGATGAGAGGGAAACAGAAAGGAGAAGAAGAATTGTCTATGGATTGGTAAACACCTTCCCTATTTGCCAGACAGGCACTGTGTGGGGCCAGCAAAGGAACTGTCTGTGTATGTTTGTGAAAAAGAGGCTTGTTTAAGGGAATACGTAGTTTGGTATAATTCCTTCTCAATTAACTTGCCAGGCCAACATGGGTAAATTCTCTGGTTTCACCTTTTTCACTGATAGCAAACAGTAACCGGCTCCTCTGGTGGCTAGTACAGATCCAGAAGGGGTGGGGAGGATAGAGTGAGGGGCAAGAATAGGTTCCATACCACCTGCTGGCTAACAGTCAGGAGCAGAGAATGTCTGTACAACAATTCTCAGTTCAATGGCTTGGTTGTTGCTGCCCCAGTTTCTGTTTGTATCTTGCATGTGAAGAATAAAAGTATTATCCCAATCTTCAGAGGTCTTACTGACGTGAAGTGGCCAATGGGCTCTGTTAGATATTGTAGTTCCTCCTTCCTTCACTTCCAGTCTGCTTAGATTCCTGTTGAATTGAATGTGTGATTTGCCACTGATTTGGAGAAGAGTAGATATGGGTCTTCAGGCTCTGACATCTCAGGCTCTATTTATACAAAAAGATCAGCAAGTAAACATTTAGATTGTGATAGTTCACGGCACAGTAATGTCAGGCTGAACATTAAGGTTCAACAGTGCTATTGGCTCTCCACTTGAAACAGTTTGATATTTTTAATGATTCAGTAGTATGATTTTTTTCATTGCAGGTCTAACAGATGAACAGCAGGTAAAATCTATATACTCAGTGGAGCTAAGTAACTAGACTTAAAAGTTCTAATGAATGACACACTATCATCCTGAGCATGAAAACACTTAACCAACAGTGTACCTATTGAATGTAATGAGATTACTCATGTGCATAAAGTTAGCTGGCTATGTAAGACTTTGCAGGTACTGGACTTAAGTTCCCTATTTGCTAAACTTCATACTGTGATTAAACTTCATACTGTGATTGACTCTTAAATGTCTCTGGATCTCAATCACTTACGTTATCAGTTTGGCAGGACAAGCCAACTTCTTCTTATTATTACTACTGCTTTATTACCTCACAAAGTAAAATAGAAGAAAACATTTTATTAACTAATTTAATCAATGTCCAGATACAGTGGAGACAGATGTAATCTAGTCACTGGAAAGGAAATCACTAGAAAGCCTTGGTTATAAATAAGTGAA
The DNA here is from genome assembly GCA_032595735.1 of Pelochelys cantorii. NCBI lineage: Eukaryota > Metazoa > Chordata > Testudines > Trionychidae > Pelochelys > Pelochelys cantorii. The sequence continues at coordinate 304,225,472 of CM064326.1, read as the reverse complement.
GAGCACTTTGTCATTGGGGGTGGACAAGATACAATGACAATTTAGAAGAAAAGATGTTCACTCTTAAATGTGTATATTTGGTTGGATAAATGTATTTGTATTGAACTTAAAGTGTGATAGGGAAAAACCTGTTTTATTTTTCTGAGTATTGGCTATATTTATAGTCAAAATGTCAGAGTCAGTTTAGTGCATGTTATTTTACTGTGTACTTGTAGTGGTTCTGTGGTTGCCCCTCACATCAGGCTTGAAGGAAGGCTGCTCTACCTCACCACATCACACACAGTAAGCAGTTAGCAGGCTGGGCTCTGACCCATTGATCAGGGCAGATCAGCACACAGTGTATTGCCCAGGCTCCTGGCTGAGGCAGGCAGCAATATACCATCCAGTCCATGAACACAAAAGTACTAAGGTCACAGATAAGAACACGGAGAGAGGGAAAGGAAAGGAGGCAAAAAAGCACAGTATGGTGCTAAGAACATTCTGTTCCCTGAAGAGGCTTTCAAGATCATCTCCTTTTGTTCCTGGTCCCTGATACATTCAGAAACCGTACCAGGAGCAGAATAAGAATGAAGAAAAATTTACTAGGATGCTCGGTTTGAGCATATTCCACAGCCAGGGGCTTATTGCAGAAGTTCTAGTTTTGTTCCAATTGACCACAAACACACAAGAATCTCCAGCTATGCTCATTCCTGCAGTTTGTCAAACACTTATCTCAACAAACCTAACAATGACAAGCCATTCATGGTAGTTCCTATGTAATAAGCAGCATTTTGGTCAGCATTATCTCCTTTGCCTTTCTCCTCTGTGAGAATAACGTCCTTTTTTTAAGTGCCAAGTCTAAATATGTTTAGTTGCACTTAATTAGCTCCCAGCTTGTCAGAGTTTCCCTGAACAACTTCTCTATCCTAGCTGGGAACTAACCCCGCAGATGCCTGGCTCATGGAGCCCTCCCCAAATATGTGGCATATCTTTAGAGTTCTGTACAAGCAAGTATAAGAGATACATTACAAGTATGATCAGAGTCAGGTTTAGAAATGGCCTCTACCACAGTTTCATAATGTCAGTAAGACATACGTATTTTTAAAGTTTATTTTATGCTTTAGTACATGTAAAAATTTCATTTAAGGTTTTGGGCCTAATTCTGCTCCCATACACATTAGCAGGGCTCGACAATTAATGTAATCTACTCACCCATGGCGAGTAGATTACAAGCCGGCACAGCTGCACAGCGCGATCAGTGCATGCGCAGCGTGCAGAACCGCGCGGCTGGCGAGCCCTGCACATTAGTGTAAATCTATACCAAGTACATTGATATTCCAGGAACTACACTGAGATCTATAAGGGGGTGTTTACACTAGGAAATTATTTCAAAATAATAACTTTTGAAATAACTATTTTGAAATAGCATGTCCACACTACAGGGAAGTCTTGAAAATAGTCCGAGGCAGGCTCCCTTAAGGTGTGTCTAGACTACATCCCTCTTTTGACAGAGGGATGTAAATTAGACACTTCAAAATTGCAAATGAAGCCGGGATTTGAGTTTCCCGCACTTCATTTGCATTATAGCATCATGGCGTTCTTTCGAAAAAGCACTATTTCGAAAGTGAAACTGAGGTTTTGAAAGTGAAACTGAGGTTTACAGGATCTTTTGAAAAAGTCTTCTATTTTTGAAACAACCGCATCTAGACTGTGGTTTCACTTTCGAAATAGCGCTTTTTTGAAAGAGCGCCATGATATGATTATGCAAATGAAGCGTGGGAAATTCAAATCCCGGCTTCATTTGCAATTTTGAAGTGTCTAATTTACATCTCTGTGTCAAAAGAGGGATGTAGTCTAGACTTACCCTTAATGTGGACATGCCACCTTGACTTAGAGCCCCAGGAAGTACTGGGAGTAATTACTTTGAAGGACTCTGGGATGTAGTTATTTCAAAATAGGAGCAGTAAAGCATCCACGCTACCACTATTCTGAAATAACTATTTAGACATAAATGTTATTCCTCATGGAAAGCAGGAGTTATTATTCTGAAATAACCAGCCATTATTTTGAAATAACGGGCTTGGCAGCATGGATGCTCTGCATGTTATTTTGAAATAAGGGGAGTTATTTCAAAATAACTCCCTATTTCGAAATAACTCCCTAATGCAGACCAGAGCTAACTGAGGTGAAATTCACCTCTTTTTCTCTAGTCTAAATATATTTCCATTGTTATGAGATCTTGCAGTTTCTTTAGTGGTGCCTTTGCAAAGCCAGGCCAAATCTATGGACTAAGGATGCAGGCACAATCTCAGTAAACAACACAACCACATCTGTGTATTACTGGAAGAGGGTACAGAGGGAGTTCCTTTCCTGTAGTTAGTGGTGGTGTACAAAAACAGTTTTGCTCTTTCTCTTCATTCCAAACTTGGTCTTAGGAGTACTTCCTGAGAGCCAGGCCCCTTCCATCTGAGATTGGTCCCACTTTTTAGGATTATGTTTTTTTTGCCAAGGAACACCCACGTATCTACACAGCAAAGTAGTTTAGGTTATGTCTATGTTAGGGTATGTCTACACTAGCCCCCTAGTTCGAATTAGGGAGGCTAATGTAGGCATTCAGAGTTGCAAATGAAGCCCGGGACACAGGTGTAACAGTTAACTCAAACTAAGGACTTAGTTCGAGTTAACGTTTGACTGCTGCGCGCGTGTAGCCGCGGGCAGTTAGTTCGGACTAGGGGGATTTAAAAATGGCGCCCTGACGGGAAGATGCAAATAAAGCCCGGGATATTTAAATCCCGGGCTTCATTTGCAACTTCGAATGCCTACATTAGCCTCCCTAGTTCGAACTAGGGGGCTAGTGTAGACATACCCTTAGAGAACTTACAGTGACACAGCTGTACCACAGCAGATGCACTGCTGTAAATTCTCTTACGTAGTTGCTCCATGCTGGCAGGAGAGAGCTCTCCTGTCAGTGTAATTAAATCACTTCCAATAGGGGTGGTAGCTATATTGGTGCGAGACCATCTCCTGCTGGTGTAGCACAGTTCACACTGGTGTGTCTGTTGGTAAAACTTTTGATAGTCAGAGGTATGTTTTTTTTCACATCCTGATAAAAGTTTTATCAACAACAGTGCTAATGTATACATAGGCTCATTTACTTCTCACAAAAACCAACTCTTGAACCCAGCTCATGACCAAAATAAACAAATTAGGCTCTGGGAAAATGTATGTTCGTGAAAAGGGGAAGGAATCATGCCCAGATTGCGGAGCAGATACACAGAGGCTAGTGCAACCAGAATAGTCTCCTCAACTCTCTTCCAGGACAGATATGATTAGCAGGAAAACTTCTACCCCTACTTCTGTCCCTCCCTTTGATTTACGACTCATACCTTCTGGAGTTCTGTTCATGTGGAAACTGCTGCATAGGTAACAAAGTTACACATCAAAAGACGGTTTGTGCTTTTTCTGTTCTAGACCCATGCCTACCCCCTTTTTGCACCAGAAAGCATTCTTTGGAAGTCCCCTCTTCCTTTGGGCACTTTTTCTAGCAGAGCTGCCAATCTGAATTTACAATGAAATAGGGCTGCCATGAAAAGAGACAGGATAAACCAAAAGTTTGCAATCCCAGTATTATTATGAAAAAGAACAAAAAAGAAAATAAGCAAAGAGGATCAGTGATGAGCTGCAGAGCACCAAGAGCCAGCAAACAAACCCCGATCTACTTGTTATTTAATATGCTTATAATTTCAGAAAATGTAAAGATGCTAATTAAGTAATAAATGGACTTTGGGGTCAGGCATTTCCTGGCAGTTAATGTCTAGCCATTGCTTTTGAGGGCCCAGGGCAAAGCTGAGGGCTCTTAACTTCACCCACCATTAATTGCCAAGAAATCTCTGACACACAGGTCAATATTGCTATTATTAACCATGGAAGTATAAAAAAGAGAATAAAATAAAGTAATTACTTTTTCTGCATTGCCCTGCTTATAAAGTAGGGTTTTTTATTATGCCACTCAAAGCTCTATATAGCTTGGCCTACATCTCTACCTTTGTCTCCTGTCACTTCAGCTATGTCTAGACTACAGCTCTTTTCTGGGATACCAGAGGTATCCTAGGAAAGCTATGGAATGCATCTGCTTTTTCAAAATTTTTTTTGAAAAAGCAGACATGCTCTTCCACCGTCCCTGTAAACCTTGTTTTACAAGGAAGAAGGGATGTGCTGAAAAGGGAGGTTTTTCCAAAATTTGGCTCCATGTAGATGAGCCAAATTTTGGAAACGCCTCTTTCGAAAGAGAAGCAGAAAAAAATACACAAATTGAGGTTTGCAATTTGTGTATCTTTTCCTGGGTTTTCTCTGTAGTGTAGACATAGCCTTTGTTTCTGTCATAGAAGTAGGCACCCTTCTTCTAGGAATAAAGCTCCCTGAGCCAGAAGTTCCCCCAAGACTTTAGTAAAGTCTGCTATATAGTATTTTTGATCCTCTCTAACAACTAGAGGATTGAGACCTTTATAATTTTCACTTAGTTCCATATCTCCTTTCTTTAAACCTAATCTCTTTTTATATAAGGACACAAATCAGCAAAGCAAAAATTTTAAGATTCAATTTTTCAACACAAATACACTCTTCCTTTCAAAACTATTTAAACTAGGGCCTTAAATAGAAATAGTCCCTTTACTGTAAAAATTAAGGGCCAGACATATAGTCCAAGGAGTTATGCCAACTTGCATCAACTGAAGATCTGGTCCAAAGATTTTTATGAGAGATTATTCGTCTTCCAGACTGTGTTTGTATTTCTGAAAACCTTCTCCACACCGTTCTCTGTGCAAAGAACTAACTGGGGAGACAATGTAAATTTCTAGTGTGATATTTAAAATCAAAATCATGTCCCATGGATATAAACATTGATGCTATCACTTGAAAACTATTACCAGAAATAAAGATTTGACGAATACTGTGTTTTGTAAATATTGCTTTTTCAATGCTGTATAGCTTGTACAGATGAACTCTCTGTAAGCATTACCAGCTAAATATATATGGAGAAATAATCATATGCCCATTCTAAAAGAAAACAATTACTTTGTTACTCACAGCCAATATTTGTCAGATAACTTTACTGAGTTCTTCATATGACATACTTCACATGACTAGTCTAAATGTACTTGCTCTAGCCAGCCCATAATCCTTATTATTATAGAATTGTAGCATTTTAGCAGTGGAAGTGACCTTTAGAGGTCATCAAGTGTTAGTCCCATCTCCTGTACTCATGACAAAGTATTATCTAGACTAACCCTGATAGTGTTTGCCTAATCTGCCTTTATAAATTTCCAGTGATGGAGATTCCACAGCTTCCTTGGACAATTTATTCCACTGCTTAATCACCCTGACAGGAAATTTTTCCTAACATTTAATCTAGACCTCTCCTACTGCAATTTAAATCCATTGCTTCTTGTCCTATCATCAGAGGTAAGAAGAGATATTTTTTCTCCCTCCTTCTTGTAACAGCCTTTTATGTACTTGAAAGTGATATCATGTTCCCTCTCTGACTTCTCTTCTCCAGACTAAACAAACCCATTTTTTTCAATCTTCTCTCATAGATCATGTTTTCTAGACCTTCATTTTTGTTATTCTCTGGACTTTTTCCAATTTGTCCATATTTTTCCTGAAAACTGTCATCCAGAACTGGACACAATACTCCAGCTGAGGCCTTATCAGCATGGAATAGAGTGGAAGAGTTACTTTGCATGTCCTGCTAACAACACTCCTGCCAATACATCTCACAATGATGGTTGTGTTTCGGTTTTTTGTTTTTTGCAACAGTACTACACTCTTGACCCATGCTTAGCTTGTGAGCCACTCTGGCCCCCAGACCCCTTTCTGCAGTACTCCTTCCTGGGCAGTAATTTCCCATTTTCTATGTGTACTATTGAGTGTTTTTGCCTAAGTGGAGTACTATGCATTTGGCCTTACTGAATTTCAACCTATTTACTTCACACCATTTCTTCAGTTTGCCCAGATCATTTTGAATGTTAATCCTATTCTCCAAAGCACTTGCAGCTCCTCTCACCTTGGTATCATCCACAGACTTTGTAAGTGTATTGATTATGCAGATTTAAGTACTGTGTTCCTCAGGGGCGGGAGTACTTAAGAAGACTGAAGAACTCTTTGCCATTGGTTTAGAGCAGCTACATAAAAAAGAGTTTATGGTGGCTCAGCAGCAACAGTGAAGCTGTGACGCTGTAATATCTCCAGTGTAGTCATTGCATTAGTTGTGTAGGTCTAATTTACTGGCATCAGATGACTGCTGCTGGAATTACTCCTTTCACAAGGTGGATACAGATCAAGGTTCCAATGTCCTTTCATCTTCCATCAAGTAGCTGTTTAACTGGTGCTCTTCATAACAGGATCTGCTGCTACGCATCCCTTCCCTGGGATGTGTCCAATTTTGAAAGAAAAAATTGAAACATCAATTTTGAAAGAAAGATACGGCAGTCAGAACTTCAGTATATTGAGTGGAAGTCAGCTAGTGCTTGTGAATCCACTAGTGTCACTTAAGGACTTGTGATCTGTATTTCTTGTAAAATCCAGTCCCAACAGATATATGCTATATCATTCACAGATCTGGATGGCTAAAGCTTCCTTTATCATGAGTGTAGTGCTGGTCTACTTCTATGAAGCATCATGAACAAAAGTAACAAGACCTCTAGATTACCTCTAACTGCCACTGCTTGTAAATCATCTAAAGTTGTGCATTTGCCACAGTTGCTGGAGAGTGAATTTTATATTGTGCCAAAGCAGATGGAGATGCCAGTTATTCTGTGTGATTTGTTTTGGATTCCTCAACATACAAATATGACAACCACAAAGAACACTTCTCAATATTTTTTTTAGCTTTCATATATTGGGTAAAATTTTCCTTAATTGATTTGTAATTCTTATGAGTTTTCTTACATTGCAAATGGTTTATAATTACAATAGTGTAAATAATGCCTACTGTTTGTCTGGATCCAGCTGAATCTATGATTATTAATTAAATGTGCCACAGATTTTACCTGCTGCTTCCCATAGTGATATTTCCCATTGAGAATGAGCATGGTCTGCTGGGAACATTCTTGTGTTGCACATAATTATCTATTAAGTGCACTCTTGGTTCCTCCTGGTTCCCACATAGCTCAAGCCTGGCAAATCCATGGGTATCCGTGACTCACTTTTACAGATACAGGTGTGGAGAACAATTTGGTATCTAGACTCCTGGAAATCTGTGAATATCCACTTTATATCCAAGGATACCCACATTCGCAGATGTCAAGATCCATGGGTCATTTTTGCATATACTGATGCAAATACCAATTTTTATCTGCAGGACTCTACACATAGCTATATTGTAAAGGAGCCTAAATGATCTGAGAAATTTGATTTGGAAAATGTGGAAATGCTGAAAACATGGCAAATAAGAACCAATTAATACAGTACCTTCCAACTATCGGGATGAATACTGCAAGAGAAATTTGCCAGAAGACTCCTGATTTTTCTAGCCTTAAAAATATCTTGGTTTCTGATAACAAAATTAGTGTCTGGTCAACTGCAGGGTATGTTTCTTTCTCTGAATACTCTGCTATTATGTACTGTGAAGTATATGCAGATGAGGATTTTACTATTCTGACCCACCTATTGCTGGATCCCTTTATACAGAAAATAACCTCAATGTATTCATTCTCTTTAGTTCTTTGAATTTTCCCCAACATAGTGCTGTATGAATAAAAGGAATTGCTAATGGTACAAGTCTTATTTTGTATTCCCAAACATCAGCTTTCTACTTATGGCTTTAACTCCACTACAGTTTGTTTTTTTATCATCAGTGCAAACTGTTACCTGTTTTTGGATTCAACCAAGAAATAACCCAGACAAAGCAGCACTGGAGCTAATTTATTAGTATGGATTCTTAAGGGTTAAATGCTAAATACCAAAAGCCACTCCGCACTGATTACCCGTGTTTGGCAAAAGATGTCTTGTCAGTTTTGCAACTTCAGATGAAATGGCATTATTAAAAACAAAACAAAACTAATTCATTTGTAGCCTGTAAATCAGAGATTCACAAATCTACAAAATAGGAGTGCTGGTTAGGTCTTTAAAAACTTAACATATTTACACTGCATATATATGTATATATGCACACATAAAGATGCATACATACATAGATTCTCTTTTACTTAACATTTCTTACACTAATTATTTTTACACAGCTGTACATCGATTGCTTTTCCTTTATACACTTGGGCAGTTAAGTTTTAATAGAAACTCCTTATGCGCTTTTAGCAAATTTAACTGAAGTGTCCATAGTCAAATGTTTAAATCAGATTGTCTCTTTGCCTGGATTATTTATAGACGTTCCTTTGGAAAAGGGGCCCATTTTTCTCTCTGAAAAGCTGCAAAGAAACCAAGAATTTTTTTCCAATAACACCTTTCCTTTTAGTATTTTTACAACATTTTAACTGCTCAATTGCCTTCACTCTGCAGTTAACTTTTTTACTCTTTTTTCCATAGCTTACTTGCCCATCCTTCAAGGGGGTTTGTTGCAAGGGAAAGTTCTAGGGTTAGTATTAGTGTGGTATGTCCTGTGGTTGTTGGTAAGAATCATCCTGAGGTTAGGTGGTTGTCTATAGGAGACTATCAGTCTTTGTGTTATGCATTCTGTTTGTTTAAACATGTTTTTCCCCTTCACATTCCATAGAAACTGGACACAAAAGTCCAACATAATGTAGCTGAGCCCACATAGAAACTTATCAAGTCTTTTCAGCTCTCTCTCCTTGGATCTCTTTTTGTTTGTTTTTGAACTGCACCAACTGTTGAGCCAGTGTCATCTTTAAATTTAAGATTTTGTCTGTTTAGAATAATCTCTATGTACCAATCTGTTTTCTTCATTGTTAAGGATATTTCCCATAGGAATATGGCATCATCGTTTGATGACAACAGTTCCACATGGGTTGTTTCTCACTTTTCTGAGCAACCTCCATGTTGTTGCAAAATAAATTGTTTTCTGGAATTTCCTATGCTCCATGTTGTGTGCTGTACATAGATTCCAGTTGTAACTTGGGACCTTGTTATCTCTTCCACAGCTTTTCTGTCACTCTGTCTTGCAAGGAGATATTGATCTTAATTGATATTGATATTAATTTCTTTTATTGTTGTTGTGATTGTATCAGTGCCATCTGATATGATGTCTCTGTTTCTGATGTATAAATAACATTACTACTACTTTACGATTTCATGAAGTCTGATTTGAGCTATAGTCTTTGTTCTGATGAACTGGTACCCCCTTTATATTTTTCTGTCATTAGTTCTTTTACCGCTGCATATTTGCCACATTCAACAAGACCAGGATCAGCTGTTATAAAAGCTACATTCTTTATCCTTGTTTCTGGTATTGTGGCATCACAGATATTTCTAGATGATACCTTTCACTGGAGTAATTTGTAGAAATGATAGAATAGGCCAGCTTTTGAGATTCATTGTTTTGTCATGGTAAATTAAATAGAATAATTAAGGAAGGGAAGTTCAGACCTACACCTTTTAAAAAAATCTTGCTTCAATCACAGTCTGTCTCTAAATTAAATTATAAGATCTCAGTCAACATCTCTCCACTGTCAGTTGCTCTATGTGAATCATTTCACTAAACTGATAATGAGAATCTGTGTCTTTAGAAAGCTTGCCTACCTTATTACCTTTTTTGTAATTGGTCCAATATTAATTAATACATCCAATTGACTGTGACCTTTATTGTATAAAGCAGTTATCTATGAATAATATATATGAGAATCCTGAAGAGACGCTAATTTGTTCTGACACCTACCCATGCAGCAAATGGGGCTAGCACATGGTATATCTCTGATGGCATAATAATATTCATTCAAATATTTATAATTAATTCTCTGCACTTACATCAGTTTTGTAATTAATCAACTCTCACTGATCTAAAGCACTGTACTCTGAGAAAGACCGAACAACCTACCAAATATCAACATCAGTTAAAATACAGCATCTGTAGATTTCTCAAATTGGTAATAACTGATGGTCTTACATTATTCAGATGCCTGAACAGAAAGAATCCAAGAATGTCATTGAAAAATAATTTAAAAGAAAAATAATTTTAGTGAAAAAGTAATTTTCTCTGGAAAAAATTCATTTTGATTAGCTTTTTTGAAGGAAAATCAGAAACTAAAAGGCAACTTTTCTGGGGTAAAAGTTCAGTTTTGATTAAAAATATTGGGCTTTGATTTTCAAAAAAATACCAAAATCTGATTGTATTTATTTACCAAAAGCCAGGGGAGATTTTCTTGTTAAAATCAAAACCAGTTTTCAAAAAACTCTCCCTCTTCCCCCAGGTTTTAATTGTGACCCCCTCCTACACAGAAGAAATATGGGAAATTTAGATAAAAATGAAAAAAAGACTATTTAGAAATGTTATAACAGATTTAATTGGTATTTTGAACAGCTCTAAGACTGAATTGTGTCATTCTCAATAGGGGCCCAATCCAGTGACCACTGAAGTTAATTTTATTGATTGCAATAGGCTTTAGATAAGGACTTCTCAAAAAAATCTAGGATGGGACACACTGGAAAGAGGATATGTGTGCCCATGTTCCCCGTGATGATTTTATATTTTTTTGTGGCTCATAATATTGCTACTTTCATGTAGGAAAGAAAAGTCTGCTCATGCTTTATTGGATAATGTCCCATGCCACTTCTAGCTGCAAAAGAGCACTCATCTGAATAGCTGATGGGGAAACAAAAAAGGTTTTCATATTTGATTTCTGTGCACAAGTAAACACTCATTTAAACTCAGATCACATTCCAAGCAACACATGCTTGTATTATTTCCTCATCTCATTCATGAGACCTACTGCATATACTGCATAACTGGGCATAAGAGTCCTCTTTATGCAACCAATCCAATTTAGCAGATTAGATTAGAGGGAAACAGCTGCTAGTGAACTTCTCTCTTCTTCCTAGTTTCCAGTAAGCTCATTTCCCCCACACAATTTCCAGGCAGTTCTGATAATGTATTGAGGAAAATTATTTTTGTTTTAGGAATTGGAGGAATTAACCAAGGGGACAGCCATTTTAAACTTGATTCTGACCAACAGGAAGGAATGGGGTGTGAATCTGAAAGTGGAAGGTCATTTGGATTAAAGTGATCATGAAATTATAGACTTCGTGACTGAAAGGAAAGAGCAGAATAAGGCAAATAGACTTCAAAAATAAGATTTAAAGATGGGTGATCTACATTTACTAGGTCCTGCCTCAGCAGAGGGGCTGGACTTGATGACTTCCTGAGTTCCCTTTGAGCCTTATGCTTCTATGACTCTGTGAAGCTGAACAGCAAATAGATAAGTAGTGGAAAGAGTTAGGTGGACCTTTGTCTGGCATGCTGGAGCCTGCACATGGGAAGAAATAAAAAGAGATTGTGACTCTATGCTTTGCCCCTTACTCAGACATGATTTTATATCTCCCGTCCACTCCTCAGTGATTTGGTTTTGGAGCACTGTGACTCTCGTACAAAAAAAGATACCCACAAAAATGATCCTTGTGGGCATACCTGTCAGAAAGATGCTTATCCAGGGGAGAATATTAAAGGTATCAAATAACACAAAGGCAGCTTCTGAACTAAAAAACTCCATTCTGAAATTCAGCAAGGGAGACAAGAGGAAGATTCCTTTTTATCACTTAAACAAGTGAAAAAAAGAAAAATTCATGTTGCAGTTCCTATGTGGGATTTAAGTGGCACATCACTGGTAAATTTCACCTACTATGAATATGATCTAAATATCAAGCAGGACAATTTGTTTGCAACATCAAAGTCCTGATAATATACTCCTTGTATTCCACAAACTACTGGTCCCCAAAGCATAATTTATCCAAAGTGGCTCTTTTTATTGATACACAGCTGACTGAAAAGTTTAGTTTCAGAATGATGTGAAAGCTCACTGGTCAGCACATCCCTTTATGCACGTTAGGGATTTATTTACATTTTAGTATCTTTTTTCAGTGGCAAATATACATAGAGTATTATGGGGTATATTGTGGAATGACATGGAGAATTGGCTGTGACAGAAAGGATAAAAATCCCCACTCTTATTTAATTTGTCAAAAACACTTGAACTGCTGAGTGGATATAATGGAGCTCAATGAATTTATGAGCACATCTCAGTCTGTTGAAAATGAATGACAATTCCCAGTTACTTCATGAAACTGAATTGTGAACAAATATTATTTGGGAAAGTTTTTATTTGGGGAAGTGGGCTATCTGAGTTTGAGACTGAACTGGATTGCTAGCTCCTGAACTAAGGTGAAAGCTATTTATTTTTAATTGTCCCTGGATTTTGCATGACTGATTGGCAATCTTCTATTGTATTTTGGTTGCAATTTATATTCATTTCAAAAGTGGATTTGGAGGAGAATCAACCTCTGGGTTTGGAACATCTTGAATTTCTACCTCTCATATTTCTGAGGCTGTTACACTAGGCTTTGACCTCATTTGCTATTTGAAGTACCTTTTCGAGCACAACCATACTTGTAATGAGAACGCACAGTGTAAAAATATATGCCTGGGAAGTAAAGTATTCTTGTTCTAATGAAATAGCATTTCTACAGCATTTGAGATTAATAAAAAGCTAGTGAGGAATTGTGGTAGTTTTGAGCTTCACTAGAACCAGGTTATAAGTAGTTTTATAAGGCGCAAATTAATAAAAGGGAATGGTTACTCAGACTCATTATTCTGAACTAGAAATAGCCTCTTCTGTTTATTCCTTTGCAGCTAGCATTCTTATTTGGTTTACAGTGAAAATGATTAATCATATACATGTACCAACTCAGAGCCTGTTGAAGGAAGAAATTACACTCATTCATTTCTTTCTTTTCCACTCACACCTGGCAGCTGCTTTCAGCTCACTCACAATTTTCCTCTGGAATATATTTCTTTTACTGTATTTTAAGCTTCTCTAAATATAAGATGATTATGCTATTTACATGTTTCTTGGTGGCAGCTGATTGCAGGCTCTCAGATCTAACTGAAATAAACTCTCCCACATACTTTGGTTCCTACTATGTTATAGTCAAGCATATGAACATTCTCATCATAGTGATTTTGTGAAAGTAAGCATATCACTCAGACATATAGGTGCCAGGTCACTGTTTGCTCTTCTTAGCAAGATTAGCTATTGATTGGTGGGAAGGAAATGGATTTGTCCTTTGCTTTCACTACATTTTTTTGTTGAAATCTCAAGGAAATGCAAGAAACATATTTATTGATTGGTTGATTATAGGCTTGTGTATAGCCTTCTCATTTTAAAATATTAGCTTTTCTAGAAATTGTTGTATTTTACTGCAGCCCATGCATCCAGCAACAAAAAAATCAAAACCACAAATGAGACATGATTGATGGAGCAAAGGATTAGATGTGCATAAGAAGTCAATGTAACAATTGCATATTTGTCCCCAGACCATGTTCATATCACAGCTAATTTTACCATGGGTTTAAATGCTTCAAAATACTTATTTACAAATAAATATTCTGTCGGTATACAGTATAAAGACAATGCCTTATTCTTCCTAAATGATAGCTGTACAAAAGAGGGTAGTACCTGTGGAAGGCTTGAGGAATAGTGTGTTTCAGTGAGGATTTAAAATACTAGAATAAAGATTAACGTTCTAGTCCCACAAATGAACAATGGCTTTAAAAAAATAAATGTAGTACTTATAAAAAGTGCTGGATTTACTTCTAAGAGAATGGGAAATCCCTTATAATCCACAGATCATGTGCAGAATGGCAGTGGTAATATAAGTTTCCTCCTCCTGTCCAAGCAATGTGCCTTATTTGTGACCTGGAGAAGCATAGTTCTGTTTCCATGCCAACTCAGTCCTTCTTATCTGTGTTCAATCAGTGAATAAGGATGTCACCTAGTCTGAGGAATTCTTGACATGGACATTTGTCCTTCAGATACCAAACTGAGACCAGTACTAGGAAGCAATTTCAAATAAGCTAATGAAAAACTGTCAAATGGTATTGACTAAATTATGACCAATCTATCTGGATTCAAAGCAATCATCTAAAGGTGAAAAGCTCTGTCTTCCCTTACCTGCCCCCTAATCATACACTTCTCTCAAACAGCAAAATTCTTAGTGAGCCATATCTATATCTATGTCTATATCTATATCTATATCCAGGGCTCGACAAATCACTGAATCTACTCGCCCATGGTGAGTAGATTTCAGCCGGTCACCCTGTTCACCAGCGGCGCACACATGCGCAATGTGGGTCTTGCGCATGCGCAGTGCGGGGCTGGTGAGTAGGTTTCACCACCGTTTGTCAAGCCCTATCTATATCTATATCTATATCTATATCTATATAATCTTCTTCCACAGAGGAATCATGCTGCACTAAATTCTTGGATTCATGTTAAGTAGGTGGCAAAGACTGCTTCAATATTCTGCTCAAGATAATTCTTCTGATTCTGCTACTTCAGATACTGCTAGACTTGGTACATCTAGATTTCCTTCTGCTGTCACTGATACTTGTAGCAGATGGGACAAGGATAACCACAGATATTATGATGTATTCTGACCAAGTATCTTATACAAGCCATGATGGAGCTAGTCAGTTCCAATCCCATTCTAATGAAGTTACTTTTTGCTCCTAGTTCTTTTCAAGGACCAAAAGATGTTGGAAAGCAGTCCCACTCCTCCATTCAGGAAAAAGCAGAGTGCCTGTGTAACATTATCTGATTAAAATATGACCATATAGATCACTGTTTCAACCACTGTTACATATTTGCAACAAATCTTATATAACGTGTGCCAAGGAAAGTGTCTCTGAAACCAATCTGATAACTTTCTTTGATGGGATATCAAGCCTTGTGGATAAGGGAGAAATAGTTGATGTGGTATACCTAGACTTTAGTAAGGCATTTGATACTATCTTGCATGACCTTCTTATCAATAAACTAGGGAAATACAACCTAGATGGGGCTATTATAATGTGGGTGCAAAACTGGCTAGATAACCATTCTCAGAGAGTAGTTAACGGTTCACAATCATGCTGGAAGGGCATAACAAGACGGGGTCTGTTTTGGGACCAGTTCTGTTCAATATTTTCATCAACGATTTAGATAATGGATAGAGAGTATGATTATTAAATTTGCAGATGATACCAAGCTGGGAGGGGCTGCAAGTGCTTTGGAGGATAGGGTCAAAATTCAAAATGATCTAGAGAAATGGTCTGAGGTAAATAGGATGAAGTTTAATAAGGAGAAATGCAAAGTACTCCACTTAGGAAGGAACAATCAGCTTTACACATACAGAATAGGAAGAGATTGCCTAGGAAGGAGTATTGCAGAAAGGGATTTAAGGGTCATAGTGGACCACAAGCTAAATATGAGTCAACAGTGTGACACTGTTATGAAAACAGCAGTACGTGTGAAGCTGATTGTTCCTTCCTAAGTGGAGGACTTCTCTAGTTTGTCAATATCATTTTGAATTTTGACCCTATCCTCTAAAGCATTTGCAACCCCTCCCAGCTTGGTATCATCTGCAAATGTAATAGTTGTACTCTCTATGCCACCATTTTCCCTCTTTTCTCCTGCTCCAACCTCATTCCTGCTCCGCTTCACTTCTGCTCAAACTTCTGGACTGTGGATTTATGCCAAGGGGAGCATTCTAAAAGAAGAAGTAAGGTCTTTCCAATGATGTGGATACAACCAAAGATTTGACTTGAGCCAGCAGTTTATTTAATCAATGCTGTGAGCCTGAACCAAAAACTTTGCAAATGTGGTATGTATTTGATTTCTTTAAAAACTTTACCTTTCACCTCTTTTACTTTCTTTTATGAATAAACCTTTAGATTTTAGATACTAAGTGATTGGCAACAGCATGATTTTTGGGTAAGGTCTCAGTTATAAATTGACCTAGCATGTGGCTGGTTCTTTGGGATCCGAAGAACCTTTAACTGGGGACACTGGTTTTCATACTGATCTGTATAAGGAGTGTTACTGGTGGAGTTACAGGAGAATTGGAGTGTCAGAGGGACTTGTCATACAACTTCTTGTTAGCCAGTGTGATGAAACAGAAGTTCTCTTTTGGGCTGGTTTGGGGTATCTTGTAAGTGAAAGATCCCCAGTGTTGGACAGTGGCTACCCGGTTTCTAAGCAATTTTCCCTAAATTGGTACTCTCAGTACCAATCAGTGTCCCGGAAAAGCACAACCTGATACAAACAGTTAACTGTAAGACAGTGTAGACAAACAGTTGTCTGTATGTAAGATAGTGTGGCAATTTTTGTCTGAATAGAAGGAAAGTTCAGCATGAAAAATAAACAAACTCTGAAGAAATAAATGGAAACTCCAAGGTCCTGATTTAGCAAAGCAACCACACTAGATCCCTTTGACTTTGATATGCCTGTGTGCGAGAATTTTGCTGAAATGGGGGGAGAAAGATTAGTTACAGAGAGAAGACTCTTACATCCCAGGTTTCCATGGAGCTACCTAAGGCCCAGCCTTCTACCATATTCAGGAGGTGTGCTGTGTCATGGAACTGAGGGCAAGGATGCACTTAAAGCTTCAGTACCCAGGTACAGCTTTTAATGTATAAATCTGCTTTTGTTCTGAGACTTCAAAATATTTTAGCTGTACCATCTTCAGAAAAAACTTAAAAAACAACAAATAGTCTAGTAGCACCTTAAAGATTAACAAAACATGTAGATGGTATCATGAGCTTTCGTAAGCTTTACCATTTACGTGTTTTGTTTATCTTTAAGGTGCTACTAGACTATTTGTTGTTTTTTAAGTTCTTCCTGTTACAGACTAACTCAGCTACCTCTCTGAAGCATCTTCAGAAAGTTTACTTTTGGAATAAATATGCCAGTTTCTACTTTTTTCCCACCATCTTTGGGGAAAAAAACACTTCCTCTTTACTGCCTTCTACTCCCGCTTTATATAATTGGCAAGTCAAGAAACATAGAAAATATATATAGAGAGAGAGACAGAGACAGAGACACAGATAGCGAATGATGAAAGTATTTAACTTAAACAAGAGAAATACCTTCACAACTTTTTTTGGCAGGGGGAATGTTTAGTACTTAGGTACTAGTGTGACAGTCTTTGAAATGGAATTATTTCCTTCATCTCCAGAAGATATGCAACATAGACAACAGAACATCTCCTTTTCCCATACTACTCCATTAATATGTAGCAATTCTGTGCTGGAAGAGACATACGTGAGAAAGTTTTCCAGTTTCCATGATTTCTTTACATCTTTAGTCTGTCTCCTGGGAGCAACAAGATTTTTGTGGTGTGGTGACCTGTCCACTAGAAACTGCAGGAGCTGGCAAACATGCGTTGGTCTGTAGGCCTTTGGTTACTGGATGAATTCAAACTGGCATACTAGAAGTGAGAAATGGGCTACCTCGATTTAGAGCCCAGGCAGCATTGGGGAGTAATTATTTTGAATGGCCCTGGGGAGGGCCACACAACTGCTATTTCAAAATAGCAGTTTCGAAATAGGCGTTATTCCTTGTGAAATGAGGGTTTATTATTCTGGAATAAGAAGCCTGTTATTTTGAAATAATGTGTGGACGATCACCTTGTTATTTCGAATAACGTTATTTCAAAATAATGCTGTAGAGTAGCTGTGCTTTGCCATTCCAGAGTTTTCCATTTAAAAATACTAGTCATCATACTACAGATTAAAACATTGAGTGTAATGATATGAAATATATCATGGATTATGTACCTTTTATTCACTTAACTAAGAAAGTGGTTAAAAAGGGAAAGCCAAAATCTTTGTACAGCAATTATAATTGAATAGTATTTTTAAACAGCTGTCCAAGAACCTAAACTGAATTACTTTCATTAACAGGGTTTTCAATGTCTATGCTTTCAGGAGCACAAAATACACTTAATCTGTATCATCACTGTTAAGCCTTAATTTATCCTAAGAGATAAGCAATAAGTACCAACATTTCTTAGATAAACCAGAACATTTTTGGGATGTGGGGTTATGGTAAACAGAAAAGCAACCCTCTTCAAGTAAAAAATGAAGGTCCTGAATTACTGGAACAGGCATTGTGCCCGAGGTCAAGATGACTTCTTTAGGCTAAGCCATATGTCAGAATATAATCATAGGTTGGCTTTAGTTCTGAATCTTAAATTAAATGAGATCAAACCCTTTGAGGTGTAGTATCTTATAATTTTAATTTGTGACCCTTTAATTCATATCACAGCTTTAGAAACCTTATTTTACATTGTGGACAATGCCTGCTATCTGATCTGCCTTTAAATGAATTTTTATCAGTTCCTGATAAAGCAGAACAATTTCTTCTTGATTTAGTTAGGCAACATTTGTAAAGTACTATTAATTTTGGTTTTGTATTTAATTGCTTGCAAAAGACACCTGGATCACATCTGCTGCATTCTAAAGTTTCAATGTGATCAAGAGCAAGTCTTAACAATGTTTTAAAATAATAAATTATTGTTGCAATTGTGGTTCTGACAGTTGTTTCTGTACTATAATTGTAAAAAAAAAAGAGCATAGTTTTAATAAAATAACACCCCAAAGTGAAAAGAATATAGCTGCTGTGATATACAATCTGTTATATGAAGACAAGTATAAAGATATTAGCGATACTCTTTTTTATTTCTAGTTAGCTGGAATATTGCATAGTGAATTAAATTAGTATATGCATTTCCAATATCAGAAAAGTGTATTATAGTATGTTATATTAGCATATTTATTATATTAGTTTAGCATATTAGAATGACAAAATTTATCATGTGCATATTTACTGGTATAGCAAAATGTACTAGACTACTTATTACAGTGCTGTCATTTGTGCCACTGTAGTTAAGGGTCTTGTCAGCATTTTCATTTTAATTCTCTGTTTTTAGGAGTTTATAACTCAGCATTAAAACTTTGCTCCAGGCTGAAAACTGGCATAAAAACTCTGTGCTCAGGAGCACATTTTTTGCTACAAAATTTTAAAGGGACACTGTAAAATTAAAATAATATATTATTGTATGAGTATGATGATGATATTTATTGGTGTTACTTTTAATAACATTGAGAATACTGCAAATATATTAAGGAAAAAAGATTACACCATTTTCACGCCAGTGTAACTTGGAATCACTGTGGTGTAACAGAGTTGGAAATCCAGCTCATAGTTTCCTCCTTTTTTTCCTCATGGTTTGTATGTACTTACTTTCAACTTCTTGGTTTCCACACAAGAAAAAGATACTGGCACGTCAAGTAAATTGTCATGATTAGGGATGGGATGGAGCCACAATGGTTGGATTTGTCTGAATATTAAAGAGTGTTCAGCCCACTTGAATATAAAGTCAGGATACTTAGTGTCAGGGAAGATAAAAGTGGGAAACGTGAATTCAGAGATGGTATGTTTGGTGTCAGAGTAGAGTTGGCCAATGTACATGGCAGAGAGGCATTGCTGGCATTTGATGACATAGATCACATTAGTGGATATTAAATGAGCCTCTCATGTGGTGGCTGACGTGATTAGGTCATATGATGATATCACTTGTACCGATGTGTGGACAGAGTTGGCACTGGGGCTGATTACAGGGGTGGATTCCTGGATGATTGTCTGTAGGTGAGGACTGGCTTGTCACCCAAGGCCTGTGTGAGTGAGGGTTCATTTTCCAGGATGGGTTGTAGATTGCTGATAATGTGTTGGAGGGGTTTAAGTTGTGGGCTGTGGGTGATGACAAATGGTGTTATGTTGTTTTCTTTTCTTGGCCTGTCTTGAAATAGCTCATGTCTAGGTACTCTCCTGGCTCTCTTGATCTGTTTTTTTCATTTCTCTGGGTGGGCATTTCAGTTTTAAGAATGCTTTATATAAATCCTGTAGGTGTTTGTCTCTGTTTGTGGGACTGGAGCAAATCCGGTTGTGTCTTAGGGCCTGGATGTAAACAATTGATTGAGCAATGTGTCTTAGAGGGAAGCTAGAGGCATGAAGGTAAGTGTAACGGTTGTTAGGTTTCCAGTATAAGGTGTTGGAAATGTGTCCGTCATGTAATTGTACTATAGTGTCAAGTAAGTGGATCTCTTGTGTGGACTGGTCCAGGCTGAGGTTGAGGGTGGGGTGGAAGTTGTTGAAATCCCTGTGAAATTCTTCAAGGGTCTCTTTCCCATAGGTCCATATAATGAAGATGTCATTAATGTAGTGTAAGTAGAGTAAGGGTGCTAGGAGCAAGAACTGAGGAAACATTGTTTAAAGTCAGCCATAAAGATGTTGACATATTGAGGGGCCATGCGGCTGCCCATGACTGTGCCACTGACTTGAAGATATAAATTGTCTCCAAATTGGAAATAGTTGTGGGTGAGGACAAAGTTGCAGAGTTCTGTAACCAGGTGTGCAATGGTGTCATCGGGGATAGTGTTCCTGACAGCCTGTTGGGGAAGATTTTAACTTTAAATATCAGGATTTATCAGTTGGAGATGACAGAGGCTTCTCTTACTCTTTACGAGGAGTAGGAGTACTGGCACCAATGGGGGCGCCTATACATCCACTAAATTGAACTTCAGAAGATCGACTGAGGAAGCGTCAATCTTCCGTGTAGTGTAGATGTGCCCATACTGACTCCTCTTTCATCATGAAAACATTTAGGAATCCTGTGGCACCTGCTGTTTTTGCTCAAACAGACTAACACGGGCATCCCTCTGAAACATAGAAACATTGATTTTGGTATCTTTTCAGAAATAACTTTGATAAACTGTTGGATATGGTCTTAAATAGAGTCATTGATGATGATTCCATAGCCTTCCTACTCAGCTTGGTTCATTGCCCACCTGTTCTCAATTTTTTCCTAATACTGGGTCCTGTCCATCCCAAATTGCCCATTATTCCATAATCTTCCAAGGTACATTCTTTGAAAAAAATAGTTTTCCTCTTTGGGAGAAAAAGGAAAAGGAAAAGGAAAAGGAAAAGAAAGTTGGTTGCAAGGCTCCCAAAGGAGATGAATGCACACTATTCTCTACAATGCCTTATCAATCTGTCCCTTCCTTCTAGCCTCACTGTGCTCCCAAAGACACAAAAGTTATTTCAACTCAAGAGCAGAGGAAGGATTGCAGCCCAGTCATATATCTCCAGCAGAAAGGGAGATGTGGAAGGGAGAGGCTCAGTTGTTCCAGGAAGAAATCATATGAATGTCAGCACTTTGTTGTGGTTTCAGATCAACCTCAAACCAGACAAAATTACTTTATTTCTTTGGTGAGTTTTCCTTCTGAGTTTATTGCTTCATTTGAACCCAAATCCCAGTCCAAAATTGAAGAGCATGAACTCCCATGAACTGCAAGTGGTTTAAAACTTTTATTAACTACTTGCAAGCTAAAGGCACAGTGTTTCCTGCCATTATAATAAGAATAGCTTCTGTATATTGCAATCTAAGTGTGGGAATATGCTTGATTAGTGAAGACAATATTTTGACACCATAAGAACCAAAGAATTCAGTGCCTCAGGTTTTTAAAAATCTCCAAACTTTGTGCCTTTCACATACCCCACTTTTTTCTTTTAATGTTTCTTCATCACTGGTGTAGTGAGGGGTGGGAGGTGGGGCAGTTGCCCCCAGGCGCCACACTAGGGGGTGCCAATTTAGTCCCTCTCTGCTCCTCCTGTCATCCCTTGGATTGCCTGCTCTTCCTCTGCCCGCTACTGCCGGCTGGAGTCTCCTCCCTGCCTCTCCATCCCCCACCCGACCGGCCCCAAACTGGAGAGGGAGGGAGAAGATGTGGTACAAGCTCCCCCCCCCTCCTCCCAGGTTTGGGCTCAGCTGTGCATCAGGTTCAGGGCCCCGCCATGCAGTGGTGGCGGCAGGGGGTGCATAACACCCTCACTACTCTTCTGTTCTTCATTAAATTGTTCGGGCCTGTGCTGGGAGTTAAATAGCTGATCAGAATTGCTGAGAGTTGATTTAGCTTCTGATACTGGTCAGAAATGCTGACTGAAACATCTGAAAGAAAGGAAACATCAAACAGTTTAAATCTAAGGTGAGGATAGGAATATATTTCATTCTGGGTCTCTCATGCTTCAATATACCAATCCTCCGTTCACATCACTAATGCAAATTGTGCAGTACTGATCCTTTTTGGGTTTGACTGGAATTATTCCACCTCTTTAGCCCCTCTGATGAGACAACAGAAACTAAATAAAATCAGGAGATGGGAGGAAAAATGGAATACATTGATTATATTCATTTGTCCTGAATATTCATAACTGATTCCTGGTTCATTTTGATCCAATCCAACAGATGTTATATGCTTATCCCTGTCTTGGGGAAATTAATTGTGTATTACTCTTCCTACTGGATCCAATTTTTCTCTTCTGGTTTGTGTTGTGTAGTGACCCAAAGAGATCAAGTTATTACCAAATCTATCAAAGGGAGCATAAGTGATAATAAATGTGAATTTATGGGATAAGTGACATAATTCAGCACCTAAGACTAGCTCATTTGCCAAAAATGCAGTGTGCACAGAGCTAAACCATTTACTCTCCTTTGGAACAAAAACAGTGAACTGTAAACATCTGCAGAATGTAGCCCCAAGCTCAGGAGACCATACCATGCATCTTTCAGATATGAAGATGCTATTATATGGATCTTTCTTCTGGGATTCAAGTCTCAGTGCTTATAGCCACTCATTTTATGCATATGTATTTTGTTGTTACTCTTTACAATCTTATATTTCTTATGTGTAAATACTTTGGCAGGATGGTGATACCAATTTATTAGTTATAACAGGAAACTACAAATGCCATTCTCAGTAAAACCATTTATATAGGCTAACCAGTATAAAGTGGGGCCTCTTGTTACCTTGGTGATTAATATGTTACAAGAGGCATGTTTACAGGGTTATTTTGAAATAACAAGGCGAGCATCCACACAGCAAGCCCGTTATTGGAAATTATTTCAAAATAATGGGCTTCTTATTTCAAAATAATAAACCCTCATTTCATGAGGAATAACTCCTATTTCAAAATAGCAATTTTGAAATAGGGTGTGTGTGGATGGTGCAGCTCTGCATATATTGAAATAATTAGCCTCCAGGGCTTCTCACAGTTGCCCTGGTGGCCACTCTGTCTACCCCTCAGAACTCTATAGCTTCCCTTCTCCTGCAGCCTTTAAAGGTGCAGGCAAAAGAGAAAGGGCTTGTGGCACGATGCAGGTCCTGCTCACAGCATGCCATGTAGCACGACCCTGCACTACTTTTCCCTGCTGCAATCAGTGACCCCAGTACTTCCTCTGACACCCCCACAGCTGCAAGCATACCGGCAGCCAGCTCTGGACAGAGGTGGAAGAGAGCCCCTTCCAGGACTGTTGTGGAGATCCTGAATCTCACAGAGGTGTCAGGAGAGGAGGCTAACTTCCAGGATCTCCACACCAGGCTTTCATGAGCAGCTGGATCTCATCCTGGGAGGGGATCACATATGGAGGAGGGGGGTCGGTCCTTTCCCCCACACCTTGTCATCAACTCCGGCCTGGAGACACCCATCATCAGCCTCCAGGAGGGGTGGGCCTGTGGAGGAGGAGGAGCAGGCCAGCCAGGATATGATGCCCACCAGCCAAGAGGCCATCATCTCCCTGAAGCCAGTATCCCCGTCCCAGGATGACTCCCAGTGTTCAGATGAGGCCAGGTAAGGCACATCAGGTGACTCCTCTACCTTTTCCTATCTACACGCAGGAGGAGGTGGCAGGTGGGTTTGTGCACTCCTTGCTTGGCCTTCTCCTCACACAACATTCTGATGTGGGTGAACATGGAGCACCAGTCCAGAGCAGAGAGCCCCATGAGGCTGTCACATAGGAACCTGTCACTCCTTCTCACAAGGTTCCTGCACAGGCCTGCTTTACTCCAGACTCTGTGGTGGGACACCTTCTAAGGAGGCTGGGGTCATGGACACACACACAGCAGTGCAGCACACGGCACATGGTTGGGCCCACATTCTCGGTTCAGCATTCATTCCCTGTCAAGTGCGGCGAGCTGGAGGACAAGCCCCTGCATGTGTACCTGCCAGGAGGAAGGAAGTGGAGGGGACCCCAATAACACCCTCCCAAGCAAGTTGTGTCTGCTGCTCACACACACCTCCCCTAACACCCTTCCCCCCTCCTCTAGCAGGCAGAGATAGAAGTTCTCTCTCTGCAGAATGCTGCCAGTGCCGGACCCGACATGTGCGTGGCACATAGGGAAGGTGAGTCGCCCCATCCCACCCTCCTGCCCGCAGGTTCCTGGCCTGGTTAACACCTTCTCATGGCTGCTAGTCCACAGGAAGTGGAGGTAGCAAGGCTCCCCAGGACATCCATGCCCCTGCAGGAAAATGTCCTTTGTTGAGACCTCAGATGGTCTTGCTTGAAGCACATGACTATCTTCTGAACCGAGACCTTTAAGTGTCAGCTCAGGAGATGAGCGCTAGGCTTCATGCACAGTGACTCCTGGGATAACTGCCCTTCTCTCTGTTCTTCACAGCTGGCTCATCTGTGAGCGGAGTGCATCCAATACCTCTTGCAACATCCTCCTGACCCTGTGAGGGCCGCCCACTCAGATGACCCTGTGAGGACCTGGAGCAGGAACACATTCCGTAACTGTGGTGTCTCGAGTGGAAGCAGCAGGGACAGGAAACAGACTTGGAGGAGCACCGTGCTGACCAGGAGCTACTGTGCACCATCTGGCAACAGCTGTCCAGCAGAACGAGACCACGTGTGCAGCATAAACTGCTGCCATCGACTGCCTGGTTGCCGCCACTGAGTGATCCAGCACCTACCCTCTGCATCTGCTCCTTCCCAAGTCCTCCCCTTCCCCTGCCCCTCTGGCTTCTCCCCCTCGTCCTTTCCCCTGCCCACCCCATGCCGCCGAGGGACATGCACTGATATTTCAGGTAAAGCGGAAAACCAATGCTGATGTAAAGTAAAACAATGGCATTTTTCCAAGTTGCCCAGGTTGTTTTCCTAATTACCTACCTATCGACCAACCTAACTACCTACTAACGCTGGTGTAAAATTCTCAACACAATCATCTCTTTGTGTTTTTATTTGTTTTCATTCTAACAACTCACATAGTTTCACTTCTGGGTTTTATTTTCTCTTAACAATAAATGCACACAAATGAATTTATATAGCCATTCCAGTGGAAAAAGCCAAGTTAAATGTTTTGATTTGCATACTATATACAGCAAGCTTCCTAAGTATCCATTTAGTTCTTTATTGTTCCTATATGGAATCTAAAACCATGCCACAAACTTCAGTAATGAACACCATCCTCATAAGCTGTTTACATGAAGATTGCAGTACTGTGAACATGAGGATCACTTGTCACATCTGTTGTTAGCATATGAGTGATCTATGCTACTAACTACATAACTAATAGCATATGAGCTTGCTTTCTGTGCTCCTGTTCTGTGAGATATGTGTCAATTCACTGTTGCTATGCATGTCTGCAGAAGATGACAGAAGGTAGTGATGATTATCTAGAAAACTCTGAGTGAGCCATATTATAGCTGTGAGAATGCACTCCTATATGTACCATCTATAGCAAGTTGCTCCATATGGCAGCCATCCAGATCATTCAGTTCTCCTCATTCAACTTCAACACTGTCCAGATGATGGTTCTTCACATTCTCACTCCATAGTCATGCAGGATCTGCATTAGGGTCACTGATAATCTGTGGTCATCACTCCAATTGGTAACTCCATCCCCTAAAACTAAAGTAATTCTGTCTGGGCTGAGATTGAATTAAAGCCATAACAAAGTACTGAGCTTCATATGATTTGTTCCCGGAACAACCCTTTCACATCCCCCTTTCTGCTGGAGATATTCAACTGGGCTGCAATCCTTCCTCTGTTCTTGAGCTGGAGTTCTTTCTTTCTTTGAATATACTAAATGTAGAGCAGACCTTCAGCAAATGGATTTTGTGTGTGTGTGTGTGGTGGGAGGAAAGGGTAGATTAAAGGACAGAGAAAAAGTTAATTACATAAATCACTAGGAAGGGTTTCCTGCAGCATTACGTCAAAACTGCCATATCAAAACAAAATAATAGTCACCCTAGACAGATATCTTCTCTCTGATTGTGGTTGTTTCTAAGGAATACAATTAAAGACTCCATAATACTCCTAATTGTGTTATAGTAAAGCAGTAGGCAGTCTGCATTTGTTTCTATAGCAACAACCAAAACTACAAAAACAAAGTTATTCAGAGTACACTGTATGTCATAGTAGTATAATGACTTCTTATCAGCAGAATATTAAAACAAACATAACTTTCGAAGTTTTCAAATATATTATTTATAGTTATGGTTCTGAAACTAGGAGACTACTCTAGGGAGAAACTTACAGCTCAAAATAAGGAAGAGGTCTAGATGCAAGCTGTATAGATCTAATCATGAGGCACACTGAAATCTTTCTGTCAATACCTTTTATTAGATAAACTGTATAATATTTCAGGCAGACTTTTGAGATTTAGCATGTCTTCAAATTTTGATCGCATATTACCAGGAAATGTCTAATGAATTAGAAATAAGAGACAAATACTAATCAGAACCAATCTGGATTTCTTTAAATCAACAATTTTCACTTGTGCTATTGTTAGAAACTGTTGTATCAGCTGGTATTCAGCTGAGAATGCCTTGGGTTGAATTGTTATTGATTATTTGCTTTTAAAGTTCTGAGGATCTTGAAACATACATCCTTAAGAAGATAATTACTCCTCCCATTAGATTCTTTACATAAATCAAGTTTCTGCTAAAAATGCATTTGAAAGAAGTTTCACATAGTTTGCAATGATTACTTTCAACTTCATTATAATAGAAATGACTAGGAGTAGCATTGCAGTCATAAAATGGATTAGAATTAAAAGGAAGAGGAAAATATGCCTAAATAAGCAGCCTATTTCTTATTCACATTAGAAAGAAAAGAGCAGTGATCATCTAAAATACCATTTATGGTTTAATAAAAAAGTACCAAATTAGAAAAAAAACACACCAAAATAGTTAAGGATGCAAAATGATTTGGGAATGAAACCCTGCAATTTTCATGCCTTGTCTTTAAAATTCTCCCTTTTCGTGGAAATTTTCTGTATTACTCTTTGTCTAAATATTTACTTTTAGTCAGTTGTTGCTAGTTGAGTGGATAGAAAAATACCCTTTTCTCATTTGAAGAAATGAGAAACTGTACTTTACAGAAACTAACTGTACTTTAAAGAAAATGAAAGCCCTCTTCAAAAACTTCTGAAGTTTGAAAGTTGGAATTTAGTCTGATATTCCACATAATTCTCAATAGGGTAATGATGATTATACCTTTGCTGGTCTTGAAAAGAAAAATAAAATAGGTTGTGATACAACCTACTGTACTTATGACCATTCAAATATTGACATTTTGTTAAATGTCCTGATCAGCACAATTATAGTCATAAATTGGTAGAAATAGCTTTAGCTGTTCACTCACATCCCTTATTATCACACAAAACAGTGTTTTTTTCAATATATGATCACTCCTTCAATTCAAATTTCCTGGAATAGTCTCTCCAGATCACCAGCTGGTTACACTGATGTGTGAAAGATGAAAAAGTGGAAGAGGAAAATAGACAGTTGCATTGGTAGAAAGGGTGGAGGAGGATCTTACTTTGTATTCTGGAGGGAGAAGGCATAGTAAGAGAGGATGGGTTCTCTGATCAGAGATTAACTTCAATGAGAGCTCTATCAGGTTTATAATCCCCAATAAGGATAAGTGCAAACACTTATAGGAAACCATCAAGTTGTATTCTTCTTTACTTTCTTTTCAAAAGTGCACACAAAAATCCCACATGCTAGGAGTGTGGAGTGAATTTCTGTGTTAATGATTAAAATACCGACATGACCCTATCACAGGGGTGGGTAAAAGCCTCTCAGAGGGCCAGATCCCACCCGCATGGCTGTTCCAGGCTCTGCCCCCTAATGTGTTGCCTGGGAGCCTGAGCCCCATGAGCCCTTTTACTGCTTCTGTTTAAAGGGCTCGCGTGTCTCTGGCTCCTAGGCAATGCTAGCAGGGGGAGGGGTGAGCTCATTTAACTGTTTCTGTTTAGACTCTCATGAGCCCTTTAAATAGAAGCAGTTGAAAGGGCTCTAGCTCGAGGCTCCTGTAAGATGCATGCTGGCGAGGCCACCTAGCCCTTTTCTAAGCCCCCACAGAGGTTCAAAGCTCCCTGTGCAGGCACCCAGCTTAGGCTGGAGAAGGGGGGTGGCAGACACACACTTCCTCCTGGTGGAGGAGCAGCAGCTGCCTGCTGTATTGGCTCCAGCCTCTATTGCAGTCCTCCCCTTCCCTTCCTCACCCCTCAGGAGGGTCTGTACTCACAGGAGGATCATGTGACCCAGATCATGCTGAAGCTGCTGCTGAAGGGGAGGGAGGAACTTTGCTTCATTGCCTGCAACCAGCCACATGTAAAAACCTGGGTAAGTTACAGGCCTGCAAGTGATGCTGTTTTGTAGGATGAAACCTTATTTGCAAGCTCTTTGAAACATGCATCTGTCTGTTAGAAAGGATGAGGATACACATACACATACTCCAAAGTCTCAGAGGGGATAGCCCTGTTAGTCTGTAACTAAAAAAAACAACAATGGTCCTGTAGCACCTTAAAGACTAACAAAAAATATATAAATAGTATCATGAGCTTTCCTGGGCACAGTCCACTTCTGCCATTGGTAGTGTTAATTTTCTTTAAATTTGATGTGATATTAAATAATCATAAACATTGCTCCTTGTTAATTATCCCTTGTTTTAATATATTTTCTTCCACACCTATGGACTATTTAAAATATATATTTATATCTAGAGTTTTTGTTTGTACTCTGTGGGTGCACATCCACACACTACCTCAGTATTGGTGTTGCACATAAAAATTTCAACCTGCCCAAAAGAAAATTTAATCCACCCAAGGATGGAAAATCTTAGAGAGAACACTCTAGCATCCTTGGCAAAGAGACTGGGATCAGCAAGCCCTTTTAAATAGCAGGAACTGAAAGGTCTTGCAGCTCCTGTCCTCCACTAATGTGATGCCTGGGAGCCACAGAGGAGGCATGAGCCCTTTCAACTGCTGCGATGTAAAGGCTCTCCCCTTCTATCCGAGGCTCCGCCCCTTCCGGAGTGGCCTGTGACCACTTCAAACATTTTTAGAAGTGAGCCCCCATTCAAAAATGATTACCTACCTCTGCCCTATAATAAAAGCCAGTGTCCAGAGTAAGCAGACCCCCCAATTGTTGAAAAACTGCAGTTTGAGAGTGCAATCATACTCCCACTGAAGTCAATATCAGAAAGGCCACTTGATTTAACAATGAGCAGAATTTGGCTTGTATGTACCTGGATTGTCTTTGCTGTCTGAATACTTACAGTAGAACCATTATTATAACTGCTCTGGGTGATGGTTTATTCAGTCTGGACGTCTGTAGGACATGTGTAAGGCCCAAGCCAGCTCAGTGAGTATGCAATCTTTAGAGATTTCAGCTGCTAAAATCAAAATTTCAAATGAGATGAAGAATAATTTTCCAAAGGCTGATAACTTGGCCAACTTTTGGTGCATTTTCATAAGCGTGGCAAAGATACAAAGATGATATTTCTCAGTCCTATTTTCAAGTCCTGCTCCAAACATGTGTAAGGGGACTGTTAGCCCCTTACTAAAACTCCGTGGGAGTTTTTGGTTCGCCAGCTCCCAGTATCAAAAGGGGAAGGGTCCATGAGAAATCAGGGCCCTGAGACTGACAGACCTCAGAGACAATGGAAAGCAGCCAACACTCCAGCTCGGCCTGATTGACAGGCCAGTGAGGAAAGTAAGAGGCCAGGCCCCGTCCTCCGTAGGAGCTGGGATTTTCTCTTTAATCAGTTGATGTTTAATAAATTGTATTTGCTTTGAACTGTATGAAATGATCACTGGGTCAAGAAAGCATGCAGTGTGCAGAGAGCACCCCGGAGTGGGGACACCCTAGCCCCTGCCAAGTGACTACAAGGTCGGGGATTAAGCCCTAGGACACCTGGGCCCAGCCTTGTTGGGATTTCGAGAACTCTGCTACTCAGGAGAGTGGAAGGGGAGCCCTCAGGGTCAGGTTGGGTAAAGGAAGTGGGAGCGGGGACTCAGATTCTTTCGTTGGTCCAGGAAAGTTCCCCACAATAGCAGGACCATTCCCCTGCTTACACATGTGTGTCACTTGAACTGTTCAAATCAAAGGTCTCCACCATTTTCCCCTCCACAATATATTTTCCCCTTATTTTTTAAATTATTGAACCATGTTGACTGAAATTAAAAAAAAAAAAAAAGCCCGAGGCAGACACTCAATATATAAAAATTCAGCCTAAATGGGTAAAGGCTGGTGAAGCTATAAGCAACTGAAAATAGGAGCTTCTAATAGCAAGTGTCAGGCAACTGTAATAACAGCCAGCACTATCAGCGATGGCTATAATTAAACAAATAACAAAACTAATAAAGATAATGGCCAAAGAAGAAAGGAAGGAAGACTGACAACAGTGCAATGGGAAGAGGAGTCTGCTCATTTTTTATAAGGAAACCAAACTGTATATGCAGGTTTCCTTCATTTTTTTTAAATGCCCAGGTGCAAGAGTGGGAGCAGATAGAGTCAGGGGAAATTAATGATGGAAGAAGGCTGAAAGATGCACATTCTTTACTACCTAAGGCCAGCATTTGTACAATACAGGTGGGCCTGATAAAACATGCTGTTTCAAAGGTGCACTTTTATTCTCATTTAGAAAGATGCCAGCTATCTCAGCACTTCATTTCTAGCTGTTCTGCAAAGTTTAGATGAGATTTAGGACAAATGTATGGCTTAGTTGCTCCAGCAATAGCATCCAATAATAAAAGGAAAGCAAAGGAAAGGAAAGGACAAGAGAAGAGCTCAACACTTTCATTCTCCACATAGGATATTATGTATGGCATTTGCATTTTATATGTTGTATACTGTTTTCTGAGCATTTACCTTCTCACACTTATTATACTGTATGAGATGGCTGACCATTTGTTTACTTGCTGTTATAATTTAGATTGAAGTAGGCTCTTTGCAGACATGCAAGAAAATATAATCCTTGTCATGGTGAGAGATTAGAAAAGATTGGTTTCCATTTCCCAGCTCCACCATTCACTTGCTATGTGACATTGGCCAAATCACTTCACCTTGAGATTTTAGAAAGTAATATATTTGAGGGTCTTTTACTTTGCCTGCTGTGTCTGTGTGTTTAGAGTCTGTTTGAATAACAAATTAAAGCTTTTCTTCACAAATTTGAGAGTAAGAAACTTGCTTTTTTACTTTAAATGAAAACTGAGATTTTCATGTAATATCCTGACTCCAGAAGTTGGGCATTTAAGGAAAACACCCCGAATTGTAATAATTATGATCAAATCACAAGAGTTGACAACACTGCAAATGGGGGGGGGGAGGGAGTAATTTCACATGTGTTGATTTTTAAGTTAGTAACAGTGGGCTAGATTGTACCTTTGACCACATACCAACACCATTGGAAAAGAACCTTCTTGATGCCTCTGAATAGATTAATTGGGAGATAGGTCCGGTGTGTAGGGAGAGGCAGGAAATGGGCAGAGCTTTGACTGCATCTTCTCCTGTCTGATCTTTGTGGCTGGCATCAGTTTGTTGTTGGTGTAGCCCAGCAGCAAATTATTAGGAGTAACCTGTGTAATCCAGAAGCCATTTGCAATGGCAACAATACTTTTATTGGTACAAGACTCTTATGACCTATCTTATATATTCTTATCTGTCAGTAGCTGGTTCTCTTTATATCAACTTTCTGTGCACTCATTGCTACGTATGTGTGAGTATGTGTGCTTTATATAAAACTCCCATATTTACCATCCTGGAGCAAGCCTGAAAGAAATTATGTTTTAGAGGCACAGTTCTTCCCAATCTGCTCCTGAGATGATGCTGTTTTTATGCTACATCTTGCAACAGGCACAATCCCAATGTGTGCTTTTACATTGTGTATGCCATTACATTTGTCCAGCTTACTGAGGATATTTGTTTGTTATGCATCCATAAAGCTGTTTATGAATTAGGCTTTTTATTTCAGGGCTGGGATGCACCACTAGCATAGAAGAATTTAGCACTGCAGAAACTCAGAAAAGATGTGGTGTTAGCAGTGGCATTTACAATAAGGGAAACACAGGACAGAGGTACAACTGAACATATACGTAGTTTAAAAACATGACTGATGAAAGTGAGTGAAACTGGAGAGCTGACACTGAGATGTGACATAGGGAGCCCAAAGATGTCAGAGTAACTGAAAAATGCAGTTAAGAAGCAGCTAAGAGACACACAAGAGAATTTATCAGTTCTCAAAAGGAGCAGTTAGGGATTTTAGCAGATATTTAAAGGCAAAAAAGACAAGCAGAGAGAACCAAGCCTTGAAGGAAAAAATATATTTATGCAGAGACTATTTTAGAAATCGAAGCCTTGAATGTGTAGTTGTAAAACAATTCAATGTTAAACGTAAATTAAGGGTATATAACCTTTGATTTTTAACCTGATATTACCCAGAATTCCTTTGTGAATTACTGGGAGATTAGCTTGTGTTCTTATTTTAAACAAACTAAAATGTTCATGAATGGAGGCTGATCTTGAAGTCCTTATTCAAGTTGCCTTCAGTGGAATTAGTGGGAATTATGCTTATAAAGATTTCAGGAGAGGGCTATTGAGATTTGATGGTAAGTGAAATGAACATTCATTACTCGATGTTCTATCTGATGAGGTTATGCCTGCAATACAATTATTTGAAGTGAAAAACTAGATTAGTCATGTTTTTTTCTAACTTCACTTGTTGCTCTTATCATAATGGCATATTGTTAACTTGCCCAAATTCATTCTTCTCAATTGGTCATCATCTTTTCTCTCTTGTTTGCTTTGTATAAGCATTTCATATAAAAGCATAGCAGACAGAAATATAAAAAGTCATTTTAATGATGTACAAGTACATGCATATATAAAATAAGTATAGAGAGCGAAGTACTACTGCCGATTTATTAAATGTATGTCAACATTGTCTTTATTAGAATATTTGTAACAAACTGATAATTTCTCAGTAAGGTATATCTGCTGATAGAGAAACAGATCACCCTTTTGCATTGCAGGAGATCATAGGCTGTTGGGAGGCTGTGTTAATACAGTAATCAGATTGATTTAAATCAATGAACATTTTTTAAGTGAAGTTAAACAATGAAAAACAAAAAACCCCATCAGTATGGTATAAACACATCTTTTATTCATTCAGACAGTTGCACGTTATGCTTCTGCTTTTGATGCTTCCTAATTACTATTATTATATTTATATTGTGGCAACACCCAAATGCCCCAGTAGGGACTGGGACCCCATTGTGCTATGCACTGAACAGGTAGAAAAAAAGGGTGCCATTTCAAACAGTACTACATTAATATGCACTAAGGTCCTTCCTGGGTGTGCCAGCAGAGTCTACATTGGCCAGTTAGTGTGCAAAACATTAGTGTGCTCTAGAATATGCACCACTGTTGTGTAGACTAAAGCAGCAAGAAGTCAAGCTTCAAGGCAAAGTTCTGTATTGAGGTGGTGTGTATAGCAGGACATTCTACCTCAGCTCTGATCTATACTAGGGAGTTAGTTCAAAATAACCCCCCTTATTTTGAAATAAAGAGCATACCGTCCACACTACCAAGCCTGTTGTTACAAAATAAGGGCCACTTATTTTGAAATCTGTACCACTGCTCTTCTCGGGGAATAAGCTTATTTCAAAACAGTTATTTTCTGAGTTATTTTGAATTTAGTTATTTCAAAATAATTTCCTAGTGTAGACATGCCCTCAGAGATACAGAGCATCTTGCAGAGCTTCCAGACATGCAGGGGGGAAATATGCTCATTGTCAGGGCTCGCCAAGTGGTGGCGAGCCCCACTCGCCAGCCGCACGGTTCTGCGAGCTGCGCATGCGCAGATCGCGTGGCGCCAGCTGTGCCGGCTTGTAATCTACTTGCCATGGGCGAGTAGATTACATGATTTGTCGAGCCCTGCTCATTGTTATATGCCATAGTGTGATCACTGAACTGGTCCTGCTTCATGTCAAAATAATAGAGGAGAGGGATGTCAAATTTCTTTTCCTGGATCAGCCCTTACTCTACACATTGTCATTGTAATTTGAAATGTAACGACGACTATCATGCATCTGATCAGAGTCTGCAAAATGTAGAAAGACAGCAGCCTCCACGTCCACAGTCGCATGTCAAGAAGGCCTGCCACTTACAGACTTAAACCAGGAAGATTCAGACACACACTGGGGAAGCGAGGATTAAGGAGCATTCATAAATTTATTTATCACCTTCAGAATTTATGTGTAATTCTTTCATTATTTTAGATACTGCATCAATAGTGGTATCCAGGAATTTGATAGGTTTGGGAGGAAATTATTAAAGAGACTCTTCGTATGTCAATATGCCAGATTTTTAGATATCTCTTGACCTGCTTACTTAATGCTGCAGTAAAGGATTGACATTTTAAACAGAATACAATTATTTTCTTTTTTACTGGTAGCTGAAAGACTTTTTATTGCATGTTACTGGAAAAATGTGACTTCTTGTACTAGAGAGTTGGCATCATAAAAGACATGAACTTTCCTTGTAATGGAAAAGTTTTCATATCAAGTGTGTACAGAAGAGATGTGGCAAAAAGAGGGGCTATTTAGAATTGTAATCACCTATTTTATGTACTCAGAGCAGGAGGGTTCCTCAACCAACACATCAGAATCTTCATCCAGGTTTCTTGACTATCAGCCTTATTCTGAATAAGTGATGTACAGTGTAGTATGTGCATGGCTTTTGTCACTTAGTAAGGCAAAGTAGTTTTTTAAAATCCTGTGTTAAAAGAATGTTAAGATTGCCAAGCCAAATAATCAAAAATAGGAAATACCAAAATCAGGGATGTCTGTGCAACATCTCTAGTTACATGATCACACATTTTTCACACAGGAACTTTGTCCCTCTCAATTCACGACATTAATGGTGTTCTAGGAATGATGCAGGGTGGATAAATAATGAATATGGTTGTTTGTAGGACCTCTGCCTCATTTGCTGCAGAAGTTAGAAGACATCTAATGAATGAGGCCAGAGATTGTAGGAAGAGAAAAGGTAGTTAAGAATATTGTCACAGAGAACTGAATTTGATCCCTCCTTCTGTCACATAAATCCTGTGTAAGACTGGACAGGTCACTTAAAAACATACTTAACACTTAGTCACTATTGTGTGCAGTGTTCCCTCTATTTTTTTCCATCCCCTTGTGTAATAAATTTTGATATGTGCACCAAGGCATGTGTGGATGTGCATCACCAGAACTGGGAGCATTGGGCACTCTGCTAATCACTTGAGAGGCTGAAACTCTCCTGGGCAGCCTCTCAAGTGCTCAGATTACAGGAAACAATGATTGTATGTTTCTTGTTTTCTGGATGCCTACTTTGAGGCACTGGGTCCAGATTAGCTGAAGGGTTGAACACTCTCACCTGCAACTGAAATCAGTGGGAGTAGTACTATGAAAATATAAAAAACTAAGAAAATGCCAAGTACTGTGAAAATCAGGTTGCATTTTTTTTTAACTAGAGAAAAAAATTAGTGGACAAGCAACAGTTTTTATCTTAATCTCCCTTTGCTTCAGTTCCATTTGCACTACAGCAATTAGAGTTATAAAAACCCTGAATAAATTAATAATTATGTAGACAGTGCAGGACTTGGATGATGTGCACTACATAAAACAGGGGCCCCACACATGAAATGATTAGGACAGAAATAAATATTCAGTCATTCAGTGAGCGCAGTCCAGCCATTTTGGAAAAAAAATTGAGATGCCTTCTATGAAAAAAGTTTCTGATCATGTAGTTAAAGAATACATAAAAATGCATATACGCAAGAAGGCCAAATTAAAATTGTACAGGCAGATGTAATTCTGCCATTCCTAGTTTTCCAGCCCTTGTTTTTGTAACTGTAATATCAAGTTAAATTCGTGTTTTTGTATGTAATTTCCCAAGTTTTTATTAAAGCAAACTGAAAAAAATGAAAATGTTAGATGCTAAATTTTAAGAAATTGCTGCAGAGCATGTGCAATGTCAGACTTTTCAAAGTCATAACTTGCCAAAATTAAGCAGATCTTCATGAGACCAGTGAAAGGTATGTCCATGAATAAAAGGCCAACCTCCTGCAAATTTCGAGTCCTGTTTGAAACATGGGAGTACTAGAACTTCTCAAAGAAAAGGTCATCAGAATTTTTTAAAATGTGAAACAACTTATTTTTTCTTAACCTCTTTCTTGGGAAATGAACCTTTCCAAAATAATTCAGTCTGTGACAGACATCTGTCATGGAAAAAATTAACCCCAAAAGTTGGCAACATTACAGAATCAGAGAACATTAGAACTGGAAGGGATCTTGAGAGGTCATTGAGTCCAGTCCCCTGCCCTCACATCAGGACCTAGCACTGTCTAGACCATCCCTGATAGATGTTTATCTAACCTGTTCTTAAATATCTCCAGAGATGGAGATTCTACAACCTCTGTAGACAATTTATTCCAGTGTTTAACCACCTAAACCTGCCTAAACCTCCATGTCCAGCCTAAACATCCCTTGCTGCAGTTTAAGCAACTTATAAGCAAGTGAGAACAGGATCTTATAATGGGAAGCATTTGCCAACCATAATTGGTAGTGTTACAAGGCCCATTTCTAATATTATTTCTTAATATATATTTTGCCCATATCCTGTAGTCTTCTATATGGGCGCTTATTCATTTATGTTCCAGCTTTTCTAAACGATAGACAACTTCATGTCTTTGACATAATGGAACTCTACAAGGTTAAAGCTCATTTGTGTGGGAGACAGAACTTTCTTCGGGACCAGTCCAAGAGTGAAATCAACTCCCCAGGTAGTGAGGACCATCACAAACTTCACCACCTTCTGCTCCAGGTGCAAAGCATAATTCTTTCATTTGCCTTCTCTGACATAAATATATATATATATAGAAACATGTATATTGGAAAGCAACAACTACCACCTACCATAACAAGACACTCCACTACACACATTTCTCCTGGCAAGAGGTTGTTTATTTCTTCATCAAGTGATAGTCATGCCACTTAATGCATTAGTGCTGGGTGTTGAGCTACTACGGTGATAAGCATGGTATTAAAATGTTTATAGAATAGAAAAGGATGGATTTTAAGTACCTATGAGTCTAAATCCCATTGACTTTTTTAGAGTTAGGGTAAAATTTTCAAAAGTGCCTGAGTGACTTAGGTAGCTAAGTAATTGAAAGTCAGTAGGAGCTTTGAAAACGTTACTGATAGAACTTGGTATTATTAATGTGTTTACCCTCTCACAGAGCTCATTGATGAGGATGACAAGTAAAACAGGAACTAAGCACAGAGGCACAAGAGAAAGAGGTCTTGAATATATAATGATTATTAGCTCCAATGGCAGCAAAGTGGATACTCACCATTGAAAACACTGAGAAGTACAGATTTAGAGAATAAAGTAAGGCTCAAGATGCTTATATTCTCTCTCTTTTTGCATTATTAATATTTGAAGGAGGTCTAGCTAAAAACGACTTATTCACAGAAAATCAAAGGCCTTTGAATCAGTGCACCTTTGTGAAACACTTCTTTATGGACTGAGAGACATTACAATTTACAAGATGATAGAAGCAGCTATTACTACTTGAAAAGTGTTGTGAACCAGGGCTGCTGCTGAAGAGGTGTGATAATAGAGTCTCCCTTATTTAGCATTGGAATATTGCAAGTAAGGATCATAGGATGAAATCTTGAATCACTAGCAAAAATGCAAGATGAGGAATCTGCAGAAGCACTTGATGGAATGAGAGCAAATGGCAAACAAAGAATAAAGATTTTAAAGAAATCTTTAACTGAACTAGAATATCTCATTTATATTCCATACAAATATTTTGTTTTCAGAAAATGAATGCCAAATGCAGTTAATCTGCTACTGACATTTTACTAGGAACTAATACCACTAAGATTTGGGAACTTGATTGACTGATCATCTTGCCCTTTTGCTCATAGACCATGAAGACAGTAAACTCTCAGAGGAACAAAAAGCCTAGCTAATCAATATATCATAGCGGAAAGGTCAATGCAGTATGCCACATTAGTAATATCACAGAATACATAAGGTATAAACTTTTTTTGGGGGGGGAGGGGGGAGTGTTGAAATTTCCAGAAGCACCAGGGATAAAATTGTTAAAGTGCCTAAATGATTTAGGAGCCTATGTCTCATTGATCTTTATTTAGGCTTTGAGACTGGTGCCCTATTCTCATCATTCACAGTGCAATGAAAATACAAACTGGCACAAAGATAGTTCATTCAATTGAAAGATATAATTATATTGGGGCAGCAGATTCCACAACTGAAATCCATTCTTAGGATGCTGGCTGATTAAAAAAAAGGAGAAAAAATAATTATTTTCTTTTAACCTAATATGTTTTTAACCTAATAAGGTTTTAACCTTCTCAAGTGAAAGTATCTTCACTGGGGCTTCTACTGTACAAAATCTCAACATGCAAACAGATCTTTATCTTTGTTGTACTGTCAAGTCATAATCATGCTGTTCTAAACTGACTGATAAATAAAAAGAAAAAACTCAACAATATCCTGTAAATCATACTACAGTAAAACTCCAATAGTCCGGCATCCCATTGTACGGCACTCCCAATAGTCCGGCATCAAAATGGCAAGAGCCCAGTGAGTGAGCTTCGGCAAAAAACAAGTCACAAGGCAGCAGCGGCAGCAGCTGAACCGAGTGAAACCAGACGGGACCGAGTCAGTCTGCCACTGGCATTGTGTGACACTGGACAGTGCTTGTGCTACAATAAAAAGGGTTAAAAACACTTTATATACAGTATAGATAGATAGATAGATATCCGTCTTATAGTACCTCCTGATAGTCTGGCATATCCGATAATCCGGCACCACCTAGGTCCCAAAGGTTCCAGATTATCGGAAGTCTACTGTAATAATATGTAATGCTGATCTTAAGAAAGTGGAAACGCTTTGAATGTTTGGAAAAGCTATTCTGAGAAGTAAAGTCTACAAAACATATTTTACATACATTAAAGTAGGTCTTAAAATCCACCTTTAATCTTGTTAACTAGCTTAATTTACTGCCCATCATTACAAAGTACAGAAAATAAAATACTATTATGAAAAAATCTTGTGTTTTGAACACAAGAATGGCCATACTAGCTCAGACCAATTGTTCATCTAGCCCTGTCTTCTGCAGTGCCCAGTGCCAGGTGCTTCAGAAGGAATGAATAGAACAGATAATCATCAAATGATTCCTCACCTGTTGCCCATTACCAGCCTCTGGCAGACAGAGGATAGGGGCACTTCAAAGCATATACAGGTTGGACCTCCCTGGTTTGGCACCCTCAGTACCTAACTGGTCCTGGATGAGGGATTTTTCTGGACCAGGGGAGGTCATTTCTGGTGCCCCCTGCTGCCGGCCCCATGCTCTGCCCTGCTGCCCCTCCAGGCTTCCTGGCTCCCCCACTCCCTGCAGCCCAGCTGGAACACATGATTGGCTTCCTACCTCCTCTCCTCCCCCCCTCCCCCAGCCCACCTGAGCCAAGTGCTGGCTCCCCCACAGCCCAGCTGAGCTGCATGAGATGGGGTGACCAGATGTGTACACAGTATTCAAGATGTGGGTGTAGCAAGGATTTATATAGAGGTAGTATAACTAGGAAAGGGAGAGACAATAAGACATAAAAGGAGTCCCAACATTATTGGCTTTTTGATTGCCACTGCACACTGAATGGATGTTTTCAGATAACTGTCCAAGATGATGCCGAAATCTTTTTCTTGCCCACTTACTGTTTGTAGCTGCAATCTTTAGAATTAATTTTATGCAAACTGTGGGGAAATAACGTGAGCCCTTTATGCAGAAATTGATTTTCTTTGTTTACATTTAGTGTAAAATTTTCAAAGCTACTTAGGGGATTTGGATACTTAATTCCTATTAATATTATTTAATTAAAATTAATTGTAATGGGGATAATACAATTGAAATATCTTATAAGGCTTTGAAAATTTCACCATTGATCTCTCTTCCTTTGTAGATACAAGCTCTGTTTTGTTCAGGCTTCTTGCAATTGTGCTATAGTTTGACAATCATTTGAAAGATAAAAAATATGCATCTGTTGCTAAATATGTATCTGTACAAACACTGGAAAAGCATAGTTATACAACATTGAATATGCTGCCAGGAATTGACTGCAACAAGAAAACTCTAGTTGTACAATTGCTAATTGGAATCATAAAATCACATAGTCATAAACAGAACAGGCCAGATTTTCAAAGGTTTTTAGGTGCCTTGGGATGTAGCTCTTAGGCACCTCTTGGGATTTCCCATACTACCTATCTACATCTTTAGGCATCTAAATATCTCTGAAAATCTGGCCTGTTTTGCTTATGACTATGTGTTTTTATGACTCCATTAAGCAATTGTACAAGATCTTGAATCTTCTACCTGAGCAATCTGCAAAAATCCCACCCAGCACAAGAAGACAAAGGCTCATCTTTGGAGAGACTGGCTGTATACTGGGACTAACAAAAATTAAATTATAGCATACCAATCGGGTACAAAAA
Source organism: Pelochelys cantorii (assembly GCA_032595735.1). Classification (NCBI taxonomy): domain Eukaryota; kingdom Metazoa; phylum Chordata; order Testudines; family Trionychidae; genus Pelochelys; species Pelochelys cantorii. Next base: position 304,184,811 of record CM064326.1, on the reverse strand, counting down.
ATTCAAAATCTCCCATCTTAATTCTTATCCCAAGTTTTACTGATCCCAGGTTTTACAATGCCTATACTAGTTCTTTATTGGCTAAGGGAGGCAATGTGCCCTAGTGGAAACAGTACTGGCCATAGACTCAAGAAACCTTGGTTCTATTTCTGGCTCTGATATTCTGCCTCTAGAAGAACTTAGGCAAGTTGCACCACTGTTTTCTGCCTCAGTTTCCCCATCTGTAAAATGGCGATAATGATATTGCCCTCCTTTGTAAAGTGTTTTTTGATCCACAGATGAAAAGTGCTGTCTAAAGGCTAAATATTATTATCTTACAAAAACCCACCACCCCAAACTCATGTTCGGATGATCTAATAAAAACAGAAAACCAGTTCAACAGTACAAGAAGTGCTGACTTATTCCATCTCAGGTTCCATGTCAGTTCTGTGAACTGAAAGTCATCGTCACTCAACTCCATGAGCTGGTATTCCAGAGAAGAACGAGAGTCTCTAATCCAGCATTTCTTAAACTGTGTTCCGTGGCACAGAGGTGTGTCGCAGAGATATGGTGACCATACGTCCCTTTTTTTCTGGGACAGTCACGGATTTAAAGACACCCAGCACTAGCGCGGCACAGCAGCAACTCCCCACCTCCATCCAGCACGTAAGCGGTTCCCTTGGTGCTTTACGTGGGCAGCCAGGGCCACTGCCGGTGGCGAACAGTGTCCACAGCTCCGAGCTCACATCCAGCACATACCGCTGTCCAGAAAGCCCCTCCCCCCACTGTGTGGCCCTTCCCTCCCACTGCGGGACTGCCTCTGCCGTGCGCCGCCAGCCTGGCCTCCTCCATCCACAGATGGCCGCCACCACTGCCGGAGGGGGAGGGGGAGGGGGAGGGGCACCGGTCGAAGCCCGTGAACCGCTCCTGGGAGCTGCCACCAGAGTCCCGGCAGAGACCGCGCATACCTCGGCTGGAGTACTGCAGAGCGGTGTACGTTCGGGCTCTGCCGGTGCACTCTGTGCATGTCCCTTTTTCCCCTCAACCCTTTCCACTCCACTGGGGGAGCGGCAGTGCATGGACCCGCTCGCTCTGCAAGCCAGATCTGGGAGGGTGGGGGCTTTTTCCTCCCCGCCTCCCTCCTAATGGGAGCCAAAGCTGGTGCGGGGACTGGAATGCAGCACTAACATTAGCACCACAGGTGGGCCAGCTCCAGGCCCAGCAAGCGGTCCTGCCTTGGAAGCAGCTGGAGCTGGGGCTGCAGGGACTTCTGGAGTCCGACCACAGACTCCAGCCCCGGAAACTGGAAAACAAATGTGGGGGAGGGGCTTGGAGAGAACTATGGGGAAGGAAGGTGGGTGAGGAAGGGGCTTGTGCTGAGGGGAGGGGGCAGGAGAAGAAAGGGGAAGGCACCAAGGGACAGCGTGGAGGAGAGACAAATGCCAGTGGGCCAAGTGAAGACAATGAGCAGTGGTTCAGAGGGGGCCACACTCATCCCCTATGGGTAGCAGGATGGTGGGAAAAGTTCTTAGAGGGGGTTTCTTTTACTTCTGGTCATGTGTCCATCTTCACCCCAAGAGTCAGGGGCATAGTAAACAGAGGTTTTTTTGCTCAACAAAAATCCTTGGTGTGTTCCCCATAAAAAAATTATTGTTTGGTGTTCCTCAGTCTTAAAAAGTTTAAGAAACACTGCTCTAACCCCAATGGAAGATTATCAAAGTTAGATGGATCCAGGTCATTTCCCAAAAGAGAAGGATATGTGGCCTGTTTAGCCATGTGTCATAATGGAGAACTGTCAAATGGCTGACTGGCATGGATACATTTCTCATAAGCATAAACAATGAGAATTAAATGAAGCTTATTGCAATGTCATTGCAAAGTGTGTTTGTTTTTGTTGTGGATATTAACCTGTTACTAGCCAACTGTTCTGTGGTCAGTTATTGCATGGGTGGCATTTGTAAAAGTAACCCTTTCAACAGTGGCATCACAGCTAACAGTTCATATATGCATAGAGGCAAGCCAGATCTGTAAATATTCAAATTACTAATAGATGTGCAAATCTTCCTGTGTTCAGTAACACACACTCCAAGACAACTAAGTAGGGCCCAAAGGAAGGGCTTTACTCAATAAAGCAAATACATATAAACTTTGTTATATGACATGTTGGGGGAATGGGGATGCTGGTAAGTCAAAAATTCCTGTTAATTTAGAGGGAGAGAACTGGGGAAAGAGGCTCAGGGCTGAGGATTGGATTTGGAAGGAGATGAACAGCATGGACTCTGGGAGGGAGTTTGGGAGCAGGAGGGGTTTTGGGGTAGGGGCTGGGACATGCAAGTGGTGACATATGCTTGCTGCTTCTAGGTGGGGGCACAACCAGGGGCTCTGCATGCTACCTCCACCTGAAGGTACCACAGCTGCAGCTCCTATTGGCCATGATTCCCAGCCAATGGGAGCTGTGGGGACAAGGTGGGGGGGGCACAGACCCTTTGTGACCATTTCTCCATCTACAAGCAGCAGAGACGTGTCACCACTTTTTTTCTGCTGGCCCTGCGCCAACCAGACCTTACTGAAGATCAGAAATGCCCATTTATAAATCTTTCTGGGTGGTAAAGTGCAGCGTACCAAAGCTTTTACTGTATATTCCACCAGCTTGAAGTCAGGATGTTTTAAGCAGCATGTCTGGAATTAACTGCATTCTGTAAGGCAACAGCTCTTGAAGACTATTTCAGTACAGGCTCAGGGCAAATAGAGGCCCTTTGATGTTTATGCAGACTTCCAGTGGAGATAAAAAGAAATAACTGAGGTTTTTTTTGCAGGCTAGTATATTTTCAACAGCACAATAAAATGCCATAAATGAAATAATAGCACGTTGTTATATCATAATACGTTAAAGCCATGTGTCTTCAGATGAAATGGTTAAAACAGATTTCATTACTATAAACCAAAGCAGGAGTGACGCACTTTACAGTTTTTTGAAATACAACATTACCTCAGAAACATAAGTCTCTAGACTAGGTGACCTTATTAAGCCTTATCTTGAAAACATTACTCAGAATAATAGTCCTATCGAAAGTAAGAGCACAGAGGACTGGGCCAATAGTTCTTATAAGTCTTTTCTTTCCACACATACCTGAAGAATAATTCTCAGATTTTCTTTTTTGTCTACAACCTCTTTTTCACTCTCTCAATTTTATTTCTTTCAATTAATAAAATCCTAAAAATACTCCTACGCTCTGGGTGCAGTATCATCAATTGAAAGGCAATGTATAAAGTTAGAGTCAGTCATGTAATTAAAGATCCACTGACCTCCAACTTGCAGACTATTCCTTTCCCAGAGTTTTGGAGAAAAAGGATGGCTTTGCAAGACCCTTGAAGTTCATAGCCTAAGTTCCCAGTCACCACAGGTATTCAGATTTGCAACATATGCTCTCACAAGCTCAGTGTACTATACAGAAGTTGCATATTAGCACATTTTTCTACAACCTTTAAGGAGATGACTTAAATGCAAGTAAGACCACGGGAGCCTAGAGTCTCTGACTCTTATATGCTGGCTCTAGTTTACAGTAATATACTTTGCTTAAAGTTTTATTAGGCCCTTTTTTAAAAAGTGAGTTTATTAAAATTAATGTGGTCAGCACAGCAGGACCAGAAAAATAAAAGTTGTCATATAACTTACTTAGCTTTTTAGAATCTAAGTTACTGTGTATATGCAGTGTGACTCTAGCTGTGCTGGTCTTAGGATAGATGTCGGTCCAGTAAAAGCTATTGTGTCTCTGGTTACTGTGTGAAGCAGTTTGCTTTGAAATAGTTTGCTTAGAAACTAAGAATATGTAGTTTAGGCTAATATAATTGGGCCAAATTCTCTGAAATTGCACCTGAAAAATGTTCATTTGTGGGCATGAAAACTGGCTTCAAAAGGAATGAACGGAACAGGTAATCGAGGGTACGTCTAGACTACAGGCTTTTGTCGACAGAAGTTTTGTCGACAGATACTGCCGACAAAGCTTCTGTCGACAAAGAGCATCTAGACTACATCCAGTTCTGTCGACAAAGCAAGCCACTTTGTCGACATGACAGTGTAGACGCAAAGGACAGTCTAGATACAATAACGCCTTCTGTCGACAGAACTCTGTCGACAAAAGGCATTATTCCTCGTAGAATGAAGTTTACAGCCATCGACAAAAGTGCTGAGTTCTGTCGACGTTATGTCGACAGAACTCGGCAGCAGTGTAGACGCAGGTATAGTTTTGTTGACAAAAGTCCACTTTTGTCGACAAAACCCTGTAGTCTAGACACACCCCGAGTGATCTAAAATTTACCAAAGAAATACCATAGGACTCATTTGAAAATGTGTTTGTATTCTGCAACCCTTATTCTTATGAGGAGTCCCACCTACTTCATTACAAACATTTTAAACATAACTCATTGTTTACCGTTGGCACTGTGTTCATTTTACGGAAAATGAAAGAAGACACTTGAATTGGGCATGTTGGTTCAGGACTAGATTGTGATGTTTAGCTACTAGAACACTGACAATAAAAAGTCATGCCTACCACTTACGATTAATGATAAACTTCATGAAATACACAATAGGCATTTAAGAAACCTAATGCTGATTGCATGTCTGTATCTGTTATTTCTTTTGATCATACTTCTACTTTGCAAGCTAAAGGCGAGTTGTTAACCTTGTATGTACACTCATGTCTCTCAGAAATCAATGAAAACTGCCCAATCTACACTGTAGAGCTCTGTGCAGATATAAAAATATGTATCTGCATCCGATCCAAATCTCCTGGAAACAATGTGCATCCAATTTGAAATCCGCTCTCTGTCTTTTATGTGTATGTGCATCCTCATCTGCATCTCTGCAGCAGCACTGTGCCTCAGTTTCTGGAGGAGCATCTGGGTTGGGGGGGGTGTCCAAGGATTGTATGTCCTGCTCTGCCCCATCAGGGGCTCCTACCAGGGAGCGGGGTTAGGATGCTCCTACAGAGGAAACAGGTGGGGCAGGAGGATGCTTGTCACACTCTGCCCCACGAGGTGTTTCTACCAGGGAGCAGGTTCAGAGTGCTCCCACATAGAAGAGTGGTTGGGACTAGGGTTTTGTCCCGCTCCTCAGTAAGAGCACCTGGGACAAGCACCCTGCCCTCAACAATGCTTCACTGCAGAAGCGCCTTGCTCCTGCTCCCCAGTAAGCTCTGGGCAGGGATGAAGTAGGACAAACACCTGTGCAGAGCTCTTTTTGTAGTATCTGTATTGGCTCCAATATGTGCAAAAATATGGCTATCTGTGATTTGCAGGGCTCTACTAATGAGAAACGAACTTCAGGGCAAGACCATGGATTGGCCTGTACATCTGCCTTAATCACCCATAGAGATTACCTAAAGTCATGGTTTTCAGACTTTCTTTCTCATGACCCCGTTGAAGAAAATTGTTCATGCCTGCAACCCAATATAATTTGACTAAAGCATAGGCTATGGGGAGGGGCTGAGGATGAGAGCTTTGGGATGTAGGAGAGGGCTCTGGCGGGGAGGGTCAGGGCTGGGCAGGAGGAGCTTACCTCCAGCTGTACCCAGTCAGTGGTGCAGCAAGGGTGCTAAGTCCTGGCACTGCAGCCCATGCTGTACCCCAGAAACAGCCAGCAGTGGGTCCCCAGCCAATAGGAGTGAGAAGCAAGTGCTCAGAGCAGAGGCAGTGCAGGGAGCCCCGTGTGCTCTCCCTGCCCACCACAACCTAGGGGTTGGGTCTGCTGCCAGCCGCTTCTAGGGCAAAGCGCAGAGTGTGGTACAGAACAGGCAGGTACCTACCTGCCTTAGCACCCTGATCCCTCTGCAGCAATGAGACCCTGTGCCTGACATTCCACAATGCAGTACTGGATCATGATTCAGACTGTAAAAATCACTGACGTAGAGCACAGGCCATTGCATAGCAGGGAAAGCAGCCTTAGTGGAGCTACTATGCTTGCCTCTTGAATGAGCATGATTATCAAGGAAGTGAAAGAAAATCAAAACCAAACAGTAGCCCAGAACTCATTCTCATCATCTGAAGATGACTGTGAATGTTTTGGTAATGCTTCACAACTGACCTAGAAGCTGGTTTGGGACAGATTACATTAAGTTTGCATAAATGGGGTAATTAGAACATCTAAATAAACATTTTTAGACTTAGAGCCCTTAATGCTTCTAGACATGATTTTCAGAGAGGCCTTTTACTCTGAATGCTCTTGAGGGAATTCATGCTTAAACACTTAGATGATTAAAAATCTGGCTAAATATCCTTGATTTGTTATACAGAGCTTTTGATTAGCTTTTACTGTGGGCTTTATGTCTTTACTCATTCTTCTAAAAATACAAGTCTCTCCTAAAACACACTTCAATAAAACTGAGCTGGTCAAATCTTGGCAAAAAAGAAAGAAAAATAAATGTTTGCAAACATTTCTTTGATGTCAAAATGGCTGTTTACTTCAACCATGTTCATACCTCCTTTTTTTTTTGCTACTGGTGAACATTCACACAAATGGTTTTTAATATACCTGGGAAATAACTATTCTTCATACAAATTAAAACTGTTCCTACTTGCTAGTCCCTTTTTACCATTTACTGTTTATTATCCTCCTGTTTTAAATTTTTTTCTCGTGTTATTAAGGAGCAGAAACACCACAACATGATTTATGTGACCAATTAGATGGATCAAATAATAAATGCTCAAGGTGATACACTCATAAGTAACCCATGAACTGAAACATATTTGTCCAAATGCTACAGAAGTTACATAGTGGCTATTTATGATACAAAAAAACCCAACAACCCCATACACTTTTGCAGAATGCAGGATTGTTTTTTGAAGAAATAAGAAAAAAATTCAGACAATTCATTTGCAATTAAATCCGGGCCGCTTTAATAAAAACTCAATGTGTTTTTGAAATGAAAAAAGAAAACCAAGAAAGTAGCTTCGAAGTACAGGACTAAAAGAAAGGGTCATGTCCGTAGCATCCTACCCTCACTTCTCTTGACTCATCAGAAGCCCCAAGACATTAGGCCCTGGGAGAGGGAAGGCAGAGAGGGACAAGTTGCAGGGATGCTGCAGAGATAGCCCTTGCATTCTCATGGAATTATAATGTGTAGGTTGGTGCTAATAAAGTTCACAGGGTTAGCATTTGATTTCTCCTACCTGTACAGTTAGAGGACTCTAGGCCCCACTCACTGGCTGTTGAGGTTGCCCCTATTAATCATCCTAACAGGGAGCCAGTGGGAGCCAAGGAATAATGCAGAGTCACAGGGGTCTTCACAGAGATGATCTGTGCCTCTGAAGATATGTCAGGGAACTGAAGCATTTGGGGGGGGGGGGGGGTAAGTTCTGCACTTCTTATGTGAAGTGAGACCCTTCTCTGACCCAAGAATATGTAAGAAATTCTATGTGGGCTTCCTCACCCCTTGTGTTGCAGTGGCTTCTCTGTAAGGATGCCTTTTACTGGTAACATCCTGCTCCAATGTGGGCATGGAAAGAGAATCTACTCCCCTCGTAGCTACTTCAAAGCGCCAGCAGGTGTTAACAAGTGGGTTTACTTTACCTTTGATAATGCTGCTTACCCTGTCAATTAACCCAACAAATGTCGTACAAGCTGCTGCCTAGCTTAGAAGAGACTCTTGGAAGTTTAGAAACTAGCCAATGAGCTTGGTGAGGGAATCTGGCCCAGACAGCTAGGAGGGTGACTGCTCTGATTTAGCCTATTTCTAGTGTTTTTCAAAAGAAATATGCTGTTTAAGGATTAGAAACATAGTACCTAACCTGGGAACCTAGATGAGCAGGTTTGTGATGTGTCTTATGTTTTGTTAAATGTCTAAAGCTACATCTAGACTGCAGGCTTCTTTGAGAAGAAGTTTTTTCCAGAAGAGATCTTCAGAAAAAACTTCTTCTGAAAGAGAGAGTCTACACTGGCCAAGTGCATCGAAAAAGCAATCTGGTTTTTCGAAAGATAGCATCCAGACTGATTGGACACTATCTCGCGTACAAGGCCACCTGGAACCAGGTCAGGCAGGGCTTTAGGTCATCAGTTGCTTCCAATTGCTAGTGCCGGAGCCTAGCAGAGACATGTGTGTAAAGGGACCCCACTGAATGACTGTTTCTCTGCTTCTCCTGCATGCTTGCTACCTCTTCGAGGGACAGCAAAGCTCTTGCAGTGTGTTCTGTGGTTGCCCAGCTTTTTTGGATGCCACAGCTTTTGTCTTTGTGCCATGGCGCTGGAGCTGCCTCTGGGCATGCAATGACTCCCCACAGCCAGGCTGCAGTTTCTGCAGCACTTTGTGCGGGCTGCCTTCCTGGCCCTGCACGAGCTCGACTCATAGTTCATTCTTGGGACCCTCGCCCTGTGTGTGGGAGCAACACCCTGGCAACCACAACCCACAGTGTAGAGGCGTTTTTGGAGGCTGGACACCTGTTTGGACTGGTGGGACCAGCTGGTCATGGAGCAGTGGGATGACCACCAGTGGCTCCAAAATTTCTGCATGTAGAAGGCCACCTTTTTGGAGCTGTGTGCCTGGCTCACCTCTGCCCTCTGACGACGCCACACCCACCTGTGGCTCACCATCCCCCTGGAGAAGCGGGTCACAATCACCGACTGGAAGCTTGCGGTCAGTGGGCAACCAGTTTGGCATGGGGAAGTCCACCATCAGGGCCCTCCTTATGGAGGTAAAGCACTCTCAGGCTGTAGTCCCTGCATGGGGTGGGGAGAGTCCCAGAAAAGGGGGACCTTTGTGAAAGGGGTTTGGGAAGGGAGGGGATGCAGTGGGTGTGGGGGGAAACCCTGTCCACGGGGGGTTGTGCCATCCCATTCTCACACAGCCCTGCTTCTGGGGGGGGGGCAGCCTCATGGGGGGTGACTTGGGGAGAAAAGGGGGGCGGGCACCTCCCAAGGGCTCAGGCACTCCCTCTCTCATTCTCTGTTTTGTGTGTGTGTTTGTCTCCTTCTGCAGGTTGGGAGGGCCATCCACTCCATCCTGCTGTGCATGGTCATCCGCCTGGGAGACCTGGACCCCATCATGGCCAGATTTGCTGCCCTAGGGTTCCCAAACTGTGGTGGAGTGATTGATGGAACCCACATCCAAATCTTCACACCTCAACATTGAGTGGCCCAGTATATCAACTGCAAGGGCTACTTCTCAATGGTGCTGCAGGCCATGGTTGACAACCGTGGACAGTTCACGGACATTTTTGTAGGGTGGTCGGGCAGGCCCTCATCTTCAGAAACTCCAGCCTCCGTGGGAAGCTGGAGGTGGGCAAATTCTTCCCCCACCGTGACTTTGCGGTTGGGGATATGCAGATCCCACTGTGTATCATGGGGGACATGGCCTACTTCCTCATGCTGTGGCTGATGAAGACTTATACTGGTCACTTGGACCCCAGCAGGGACCAATTTAATGCCCTCCTCAACTGGGACAGGATTCAGGTGGAGTGTGCCTTCGGGCACCTCAAGGCATGTTTCAGGTGCCTCCTGACCGGCCTGGATGTGGGGGAGCACAACATCCCTGAGGTGGTGTCAGCATGTTGTGTCCTCTACAGCATTGTGGAGAGGAAGGGGGAGACTTTCCTCCCGGGCTGGGGAGCAGGGGCTGGCTGCGAGGAGAGACCCTTTGAGCAGCCGCGGACACCTGCCATCTCCCAGGCCCATCAGGTTGGGGTGCGCATCTGGGAGGCCCCGAGGGAGAGTTTCTCTCAAGGACTCCAGTAACTCTCCTCAGAATTTCCCCACTAGGGGCCTCTAGCTTGCTCCACTATCCCTTTCCTACCGCCACCCCTCCCTTCTCCCCTTCCCTGACCTCAGAATAAACACACCTGTTTGGATTTGAACACAAGGAATATTTGTATTTGTCTTATAAAAAAAGGGGGGAGGGGTTTCATAACCTGGAGCAGAAGGAGGGTCGGAGCAGTGTGGTGCCCTTTCAGGTGTGGGGACCTCGTCAAAGTGGAGTTTGGGTGGATCCTTGGACTACAGGGAGGTGGGCGGGAGGGGAGGCTGGAATGGGTTCAGGGATGGCAAAGGGTAAGGGGGAGGTGGCATGGGCATCTCTTGGGGAGGGAGCATGGGCATTGCTTAGGGGGAAGGAGAAGGGGGAATGGGCATAGCGGGGGGGGGGGAAGAAGGTGGTAGGCAGGAGCAGCAACAGCAGCTGGGTGTGCCATCATGTCATGCATGATGGTACACATGCTATTGCACCGCTGCATGAGCTGGTTTCACACATGGTTCCACCACCCTGCATCCTCCTGGATCTTCTGTGCCAGGGTCTGCTGCATGTTGCACAGGAAGCTGACATGCAGCTGCATCAGGTCTTCATGGACCCTGGTGTGCTTTTGGGTCCCCTGGGCTCTGGCAGCTGGCTCGGGTGGAATGGCTCACCCCTCAGTCCCGACTGGTCTGGATGGGGTGAATATGAAGAGGGAGAGGCGGTCAGTCATCCAGGCAGACACTGTCCCTGAGACCGCGCCTTCCTCTGTGAGCAGCGACCAAGAGTCCTCGGGCCAGAGGAGGGAGATGTCTTGGGAGCATGGACATGTGTGGCCTGCACAGCAGGCCCTGCCTCACAGGGGACCCGAGGTGCCCAGGGGACTGTGCTGCCTGCTTCCAAACCCCCACCCTGGCCCATGGACAAGCAGGCAAGGGAAGAGTCCAGCCACAGTGGGATCCCCTCATGGGCAGCAGAGGAGCTGAGAGCAGCCTGGTCCTCCCTGGTGTCCACACACACAGCTGCGGCTTGCAGCGCTGCCCACGAAAGTGGTGGTGCCTCAGACATGCAGGCATGTCCATGTGCGGCAATTCTTGGGGTGTCTGGGGTCATGCCGGTGTCCTTGTGGCTAGCCTGCTTCCAGCCATGGCAGGTGGTGGGAGGGCGTCCTTTCTCCCCGCCCTCCAGATGTGTGTCACCTCCCCTGAGCCCGGGAGCAGGATCATGGGCATACTCAGAGGCTGCCTGCTGAATCCGCGGGGCACACACAAATGGCTTCCCTACCCCCCAAGATCTGGTGGAGCTCAGCATAGTAGGGGCAGGTGTGGGGTCCTGCGCCAGAGCACGAGCTGCACTCTCTGGCCCTCATGTATCCCTGGCTCAGTTCTTTCACCTTACTCCGGACCTGTTCCAAGGTCTGGGGTGGGTGTCTGAGCTCCGTCAGGGACTCGGCCATGTGCTCATAAATGTCGGTGTTCCTGTAGTGTCTCCTCCTCGCCCCACAGCTTGAGAAAGGACAGTATCTCCACTCCAAACCACGATGGTGCCCTCTTCTTGGTACCCCTTGGTGGGTCCTGGGAGCCCTGCTCATGCTCTCTGTGAGGGCCAGGGAGGTTTCAGGGGGCTTCACCATGGGTGAGCAGGCTTGTGGCAGGGAGAACCACATGGTCTCGGTGCTGCTTCAAGGCCAGCTTCCTGCCACAAGACTTGTCCAGGGTGCCTGCAGCTTTAAGAGGTATCAGGAGACAGGAACTATAGAGTTGTGAATACCTTGGATGGAGTGGCCATCAGGGCATCTGTATTATTTCCTGGAGGCCTCTTTTGAAAGAAAAACCTCCTCCCCATCCACACACACCTTTTTCCGAAAGAGCTCTTTTGGAAAAAGGCTTCTTCCTTGTAGAAAGAGGATTACCGCTGTCTGAAAAAAACCTTCTGTTCTTTTGATTTTCTTTCGAAATAATGTGATTGCAGTGTGGATGTAATTCAAGTTTTTTCAGAAAAATGGCCGTTTTTTCGAAAAAAAAAAAAAAAAAAAAAAAAAAAAAAACCAACTCTGTAGTGTAGACATAGCCTAAAAAACTGTATTGCCCCTAGAAGCAGAAAGACTTTTTTAACCAGAATGTCCAGGGAAATTTCAGCTCTGTTACTGTTTTTAATCAACACACAGTACAGATCCAGAATCACGAGTTAAAATACAAAAGCATGCTACAGAGTCCACTGCTGAGACCTGTTAGTAGGCCACTAAATCATTGCTTGTTTACCTTTTTCAAAGATGACTTTTTAATTTCTACAGGCCTCTGCACTTTCCAGGTCACATATTCTTTCAGCTACCATTTATTTCTAAGTTGCTGCCAGTGGAAAACTCTGCTGGCAGGGACCTGACCCCATAACAAGTAAATCATGCATATTATACTCCAGTTACACTGATATCCTGTCTGCTTTCCCACCTTGTCAAAAATAATTTAAAATTTCACCTATACTTGGACCTGATTTTCTTGTGCAATGTTGCTTTTATGTATTTCTGTTCATTCACTCAAATGTGTAGCTCTCCTTTGTTAATGCTACTTTGGTGTGGTTGAGCTCTCATGCCCTGAATTTCAGACTTCAAGGCAAAGAAGAAAAGTATCAAAACATTGATTTCTTCCTATCACAGTCAGGAAGTGTTACTTCTCCAAAGCTCATTTACATTAATTTTAGCTGCTCATTCTTTGTGTACTTTGGAGAAGGTGTTTTGTGAAATGCAATATTATCTATTTTATTTTCGACAGCATCTGATATGAAAGATTATAGCAGCCACTACACAGAGAACAGATTGTATTGTACAGAACTTTCACACAATATGCTGTGTGCTATGGAACTTTATGATTAAGACAGAAAAAAAATCAAAGCTTTTTAAAATCTCTTTTAGAGGAACAAGTGTGAATTGAGAGATCCAAAAGTATTATGCTAAATTAAATTTAGGTTGTGACACTTATGCTAGTCATCATGTGTCTGGCCCTGTGGTAACTAACTTGCGAGAGGATGTCAGTCCTGGGAACCTATAAAGCTCTGAGTCATATACTGAAGGGATGAATGTATGGACTGAGTGTGCAAATATCGACTACTACTGGGAATAGTGCTTACTGCAGTAGGTCATTCTAATGAGTCCAAGAGGGCATCTCCTAGAAGTAATCTATATGCCAAGCACAGAGGCTACATCTACACTGGGAGTTTCTTGTGCAAGAACTGCTTTGCAGAAGAGTTCTTGCGCAAAAAGTCTCCCACAAGAGCACATCTACACTGGCATGTGCTTTTGAGCAAGAGATGTGCTTTTGGGCAAGCGCGTCTATGGCAGTGTGGACGCTCTCTTGCACAAGAAAGCTCTGATAGCCATTTTAGCCATAGGGGTTTCTTGCGCAGGAAATTCATGTTGCCTGTCTCCACTGCCCTCTTGCGCAAGAGCTCTTGTGCACATAGGCGTGCACACGGGGTGTGCCGGGTGTGCCCAGGCACATCCTAATATCTCATGTCGGCTAGCGGCTGCTGGAGGAGGAGGGGGATTTGAGACGGGGAGCTGCAGCCCCTCACTTTCCCTGCGGCCATCTATGGGGCACTTTGGGGCAGAGAGAGCGCGTGCACAGTGGAAGCAGCTGGGGCCCAACCACAGACCCCGGCCTGAACCATTTTTGTGCCGCGGGCCCCGCCTGGCCCGGAAGCACTGCGCGGCGCCCCTTCTGCGGCTGGGGCCCCGGCCCTGTTTTCAGCCTCGGCCCGCCCATCCTGGCAGCACCGCATGGCGCCCTTTCTGCACCCGGGGCCCCATCCTTGGCCCCAACCTGGTAGCACCATGCGGCACCCCTTCTGCGCCCAGGGCTCCGTCCCTGTCCTCAGCCCTGGCCCCACACATCCCGGCAGCACAGTGCAGCGCCCCTTCTGCACCCGGGGCCCCGGCCCCATCCTCAGCCCCGGCCTGGCAGCACCATGCGGCGCCCCTTCTGCACCCGGGGCCCCAGCCCTGCCTGGTCCGGCAGCACCACACAGCGCCCCTTAAAGTGAGGTGCCCTGGGCTAGGACCCGGCTGGCCTATAGCTTGGGCCGGCTCTGACTCCAGCCCCACAAACTGGAAGGCAGAAGCCCGCTTAGCCGAAGGTAAGGTAAGGTAAAGTAAGGTGGAAAAATAGGGGGCAGGGGTGGGAGAGGAAGGGAATTGTGCTGAGGGGAGGGGGGCAAGTCAGGAGAAGAAAGGGGAAGGCACCAAGGGACAGGGTAGAGGAGAGACAAATGCCAGGGGGCCAAGTGGAGACAATGAGGAAAAGGGCAGGAGGGGTGGTGTCAGTGGGAGGGGGGACAGGGTGATGCTGGGAGAGAAGAGGGTAAGGGCATTGGGGGTTAGAGGGGAAGGGGGAGGTGCTGGGAGAAGGCTTGAAAGAAGGGGTGGGCATGAGAAAGGCTGGGATGGAGCAAGATGTGTGAGGGCACAGGGGCATGAGGGGAAAGGGGGCAGAGGGTGGTGAGGGGGTGGGCATCAGGGAAAAAGAGGGCAAAGTGGGCAGGGGCAGTGAGGGAAGGGGGAGGCACCAGGAGGGTGCAGAGGTAAGGGAAGGTGCAGGTGCCAGGGGATTCTGGGGGTGAAGCAGAAGGGCAGACACCTGCAGGGGAGGGACCAGCACCAGAGGAGAGAGGCAGGGGAGGTGTTAGGAGACGGGATGAGGAGGTGATCATGATCAGAGTGGGGCTACTGGAGGAGTGGGCACAGGGGGGAGAGAAGGGCTGGTGGAGGGGGGCAGGTCTCAGGAAGGCTGAGGGCAGTGAGAAGGGCAGGAGTCAGGACAGCAGAGGAGGGTGAGGGGTTGGGGGGCAGCAGGCACCAGGGGAGACATGGCAGCAGAGGGAAAAGGTAGATGTCTATAAGATATTTATTAATAACTTGGGTGCCACAGTGGCACATCCAAACAAGCCACATGAACTCAGTACTGGTGCACAACACAAAATTCATTCTGCTCATGGGAGGAAACTCTGAGAGGGAACACTTCCCCCAGCCTCTCCGCCCCCGAGTTAATGTCACACACATTGGGTTAATGCAATTGCAAGATAGTTGCATAAGGGGCATTTGGTGAAGGCCAAATTAATCCCTATTGGTAGGAGGATGGTGGGAAAAGTCCTTACAGGGGGTTACATGACACCTTTTACTTCTGGTCATGTGTCCATCTTGCCCCGAGAGTGTTACCTCCAGAGGTGTGGCCAATGGGAGTCTGGGTGTGGCCAATGGGGGTCAAAGGCATGGTTAACAGAGGTCAGGGGTGTGGCTAATGGGGGTCAAAGTACATTTTAAAAAAATTCTTTGGGTGCACACCCTAATGAAATGTGCTGCACACACCTATGATTGCGTAAGAGGGCTTATTCCTCGTGGGGAGAGGAATAACTCTTCCAGAAGAAGCCCTGTTTTCCGACGCTGTACTGTAAATTTACTTGCGCAAGAAAGCACGTGCAGTGTAGACACCTGACAAGTTCTTGCGCAAAAAGCTGCTAGTGTAGATGTAGCCTAAGTGTTTCACAATTCACAATTTTTTATGAAGAATCATAGGGGTCACATCGACAATAGCAGGGTCTTATACCACAAGAGATTTAGGGGCACTTGGCGCCTGTTGGGTAACAGGAACAGTTTAATGGGACTTGTCCGTGGTCCTTGCTCCTATGCCCTTTTCTCTATCTGTCCCTTAGTTCACCCCCACCACTGTATTTTCTTTTATACCATTAAGAAAAGGAAAGTAGATGGTATCTCAATTTTATTTTCCTCCACAGAGGGGAAGGCACAACAATTTGTTTTCTGCCTTTCTCACATAAACAAGAGCTGCAGGAGGTGCTGGAATATATCAGGGCTCACATTTTCACAAATGTGAACATGTATCTATTTGCACATAGTTTACATGGCTAGAATTGTGTGCCTCTAACTGGGCATCCATTTCCATTGTTACTCTCAGGTATGAAATCATAGGGACTGAATGCAGAAATCTCAATACAGAGTTCTGAAATGCTGGAATACTTTTAAACAAGAAGAATTATCTTCTGGCGAAGGCACTGGGCTAGGAATCAAGTAACCTGGATCCATTCTTGGCACTTGTACAGATTTCTTGTGTGACCTTTCGCAGGTCACCTAATCTCTCACGGTATGTCTAGACTACATGGCTCCGTCGACGGAGTCATGTAGATGAGTTTACTAGACATAGGAAAATGAAGCGGCGATTTAAATAATCGCCGCTTCATTTACATCAAAATGGCCACCGCGCTGTGCCGATCAGCTGTTTGGCGGCACAGCGGGGCAGTCTGGACGCTCGATGGTTGACAACAGAAGCCTTTGTCGACCACTCTGTTATGCCTCGTGGAATGATGTTTACCGGAGCGGTCGACAAAAGCTTCCGTTGTTGACTGCTGAGCGTCCAGACTGCCCCGCTGTGCCGCCAAACAGCTGATCGGCACAGCGAGGCGGCCATTTTGATGTAAATGAAGCAGCAATTATTTAAATCGCCGCTTCATTTTCCTATGTCTGGTAAACTCATCTACATGGCTCTGTCGACTTAGTTTCCCAAGATGCAAGATAAGGCTAATAATATCCACATTCTTGTATATTTAAATCGCAAGATCTCATAACAAAGGCTGTCTGACTTTGTGTGTGCAGTGCTTCCTGCAATACTCCCTGATCACTGGGAGACCTCTAGGTGCTAATGTATTACTAAGAAATAGTAAATCTCTAAATAGTTATACCTTCGACAATACATTGGTGCTCTCTTTACTTTGCCTGGTAACAAAGCCCAGGAGAAAATAAATCAGTGTTCTAAGTACCCTTTTCTTTCTTTTACCCAGTAAATTCTTGAATAGAAAATGGGTATTCCTGGACATAACTGAGAAAAAGCTATGCACAAAATTTTCTGACCTATTGATTCAGATTTCAAAAAAAAGTAATTATCCATAGATAGCATCTTGAAGGGCAGTGGGAAGTGACGGGTTGCAGTGAGACAGAGAGAAGGGAGACATGGTGGTGAGTGGCAGGTAGACTGGGGGAGATATGGGTCACCTGACAGGCCCACATTTTTCCCTCTTCTATGTGTGCCCAGAGCTGGGTGCTTTCACTTGTGTATATGCCATGCATCTTTTCTGTCCTTATATGTGCCAGGTTTTGAGGGGAGCTCACGAAGGTCTTAGACTGCCTCTTTGCCTCCCATGTAAGACAGATTCTGGGGAAGTCCTGCCCCTTCAGGTGGGGAACTGAGACTATGTATACACTCCTGAAGGTACTGCTACAGCTGTGCCTCTATCAGGTCTCCTGGGTAGCTGCTCTATGCTGGCAGGAGAAGCTCTCCAGACAGCATAATTAACCCATCCCCAATGAACAGGCATGGCTACATCAGAGTGTCTCCTGCCAGCACAGCGTTGTCCACAGTGGCACATTTGTCAGTGACACTTATATAGATCAGGGGTGTATGTTCTTTTCACACCTCTGACTGACAAAAGTACTAGTGTAAACATTGCCTGAAGGTGGATATACATCATGCAAAGCACTGGCTCTAAAGCACTCAGGAGGGGAGATGGGAACACACACTGAGAAGAACACCACCCTCACAGAGGTATTGTTTCAGGCTGTATTCATCTCAATGGGATGTTTTAATTTAGCTGAGAAGATCACACTGAGAGTCCTGTGCTGCAGTTGGATGTGGAGAGAAGCTTTTTCACCACCATCCTCTATCATTCCTGTTCAAAGGATGATGCAGCTAAGCGCCCTAAAATCCCCATGCTTACACAGATATTCTTGAAATTAGCATTGAGTTGCAGGAGTGCAGCATAGGGTTAGTGGCCCACATTTGGAATCATTAGAGCCAGGAGTTCCAGGGATAGTAGTCCTGAAAAAAGAACAGTTTTTCTCAAAAAGTTTCTTGGTAGTTTGAATTTGTTGCACAGAGCCAGAGATCAAATTATTGATGAGACAGCTAAGAATAGTCTGCTCTGGACAATTTTTACCCAAGGTTGTGCATGGCATCCACTAGGTTTTGAGGGGTATTTAAGAAAGTGTCCATGTCCACTTGCATAGTCATGCAGTCTGGAAGGATCGCAGTATGCCTGTTTCAGAAAGAAAATATGAGAGGTTTTCTGGGCAGTCACTTTATGATTGTGTGAGGGAACGTGCCAACATGTCCCAGCGAACATACTACCACTAATGTTTCTGGTCGAAACCTTTGTACACTTGTACAGAAAAGATTGAGTGACTCATCTTGCTTGTTATGAGTTGTCTGTTGTAATATAAAGTGTTCCTATTTTATGAGGAGGCCTACAGTGAACACAGCAGAATAGTCAACAGCTGATCTAAGAAAAAATGTTTGGGTACAGACCGAGGACTTGGAGGAATAGGGTAGGTAGGCAGTTGAAGAAGGGGTGAGTAACGGGGATGAGTGATAGGCAAACCTTGGTTGGGTTTTTTGAGAAAATCTGTATTTTTCTAGCCTCTGGGGAGGTGGGAGCAAGTGCCTGCTTCCTGATCATGGAGCAGATTAAAGAGGTATTTCCAAAGAAACATAGGGCAGTGCTGCCAAATTGACAGCACGGGGGCCTTGACTGATAAGGGAAAAGAAATATGTGCTGTGCCAACATTGCCACATACAGATTCTGGGCACTTCCAGGATCAAAAGATTGTAGAAATTTGTGGCAGAGCAAGGTTATGCCATGAAATGGGGTTTGCTGACGTAGGCTAATTTGGCGACAACGTAACTTTCCCTATCCAAAAAACAAACAAACAAACAAAAAACCCAACAACAACAAAACTCCACCCTAGGAAATTTCATGGCACAAATCTGCATTAACACAGAGTTAAGATTAGATGGTTCTATGTCATTCTCTTGCAAATGCTGAATTGAGCAAAACTCAAACTTCCCAAAATGAGGAAATGCACAGTAGTGATTGCCCATGGTTAACTCTGCTCTATATTTTGCCCCTTTGTATCCTTTAATAATATTAGATGTATCCTGTGACTGAGAGTCAATGGGTTTTTAAAGGAGGTGAATGACTTGCATATGGGAGAGTAAACGTATGAGTGTTAACAGGATGTACTGGGGCATTGCTTAAAGCGGGCAGAAGGATTGTATAGGCAACCTAGACTATATTCTGGTCATCTGAAGAAGTGGGTTTTGCCCATAAAAGCTCATGATACCATCTACATGTGCTGTTAATCTTTAAGGTACAGCTAGACTATGTTGTTTTTTAAGTTTTTCCTGTTTCAGACTAACTCAGATACCCCTCTGAAGCTTAATTATGCAGTTCATCATTTTCAGAAGTTAAAGTTTTACTAAACTTCATTCCGCAAGGGGTTGACATTCCATCAAGCAACTTAATCTACATTCATATAGTATACTTTTACCACTGACATTTTGTATGTGACACTGTACAACTTATGAATAAAAATTGTAAAGTTGATATTTACAGCAAAGGTGATAAAAAGTGTATGTTAAAAAAGTGGATATGAGGGATTTATGAAGGCACCAAAGAACTTTATATCTAGAGAACCTGAGCTTCAGTTAGTATCCAAATTTTCCCATAATTCAAGTTTACATCTACTTTCTTTCTAGTGAACTGTCTAATAGTTTCTCAATACTGGGGAAGAATGAGCATGCAACAGAAATGGAACATTCATTTCATCTTTATAAAGAAAATCTCAGATTTTATTCAGATGTATAATTTCATGATGGTAGGCAAGCAATTTGATACACAGTTGACAATCAAAAGAGGGAGTTCATTTAGATTTATAAACCACAGATAATAAAAGCATACATCTAGGAGTCCTTTACAAAATGTAACATTTACAGTAATCACAAAAATCAAATTAAACCACTTAAATCCACTGTCACTATTTAGACAGTTTTCATCACATCCTGCTTCAAAACCTAATTTCCCCAAGCTTCACAAGGAAAAAATTCACTGTGAAATCCTTAACAAAAATTATATCCACCACAATTTTTTCAATACAGAAAAGGTAGCTATATAGTCCCTGAAATTCAACTACCAAGCTATGATCAAACCAGCAGACTTCTCACAGGGATTTAGGATATTATCAAATTGTTCCCCAACCATCTCCAAGAGAATCTCAATAACCTCATCTGACACAAATCCACCTCTGGACCTTCTACATGCTTCCCAAGATGCACAGAGAAGGGAACCCAGGCAAATCCATCATAGTGTCCATCGCACACTTTTGGCAGGAATAGCAAGACTTAGAGAATCCATCCTCAGACTACGCAGCACACAACGTTTCCTCCAGACCACAACAGATTTCCTTCTGCAACTTTAACAATCTCCCTCAGAACACCACCCTTGCCATCATTGATATGACTTCCAGTTACTCGCAACAATTCTCACAAGTCCAGCATTTCTGCCTGTCTCAAATATCTACAAGACAACAGACAATGCTCAGATATACACCCAACCTGCACAAATTGTTGAATTCACCCATTTCATCTGCATCCATAATACCTCTATATTTAACAACAAAGACTTCGTCCAAATCATGGAATGGGTGTGTACTGGGATATTTTCCCATTATATCAACCTCTTCATGGGTCATCTTGAGGAAGACATTCTGGAAAAATGCACAAAACCTATGATATACCTGAGAGACATTGATAATATTTTCATCCTCTGAGAGACTCCCTCGTTGATTTCCACCTCAACTTCAACTGCCACCATCCATGCATCAAACTCTCTAGAACACTCCTGCATTAGCAACAGCTACCTGGACACCATGTCCAGCTTCACAAATGGAACTCTAATGACATATGTGCAGGAAACCCATGAATCACTATACCTAAGTCCACAATTCGAGTAACCACCCAAGACACACCAAGAGATCTGTTATCTGCTGATTTATACTGAATATGCTCTATAGAGAAAGTCCAGGATGTACAATTTAGCACACTTAACACTCCTCTCACCAAACAATGTCACTCCATCAGAGAAGTAGGTTGCATCATGGAATGGGCTATTTAAACAACCCTAGAGAACCTTCTTCAACACAGAAATTAATGACTGCATGTCCTTAATTGTTGCCTATCACAGCACTCTGTAAACCAAACAGGGCATTATGAAACAATTACAATCCATACTTGATGGGGATCATATCCTGAAATAAATCATTCCGCAACTGGTCTTCAAACAACTCCTTAGCTTCACCATCAACAGAAGCAAGTTCCCCAAAGACCAAGACACACCAACTCAAAGTGGTACCAAGCCCTGCCAAAACAACAGAAGCTAAAACCTGCAGACATATCCACTGCTACAATAATCACTATCTCCTTCAATACATCTTTCAAGATCCATGCATCCTACACATGCCTATCACAACATGTTATGCACCTCACCCAGTCCAACAAATGGCCCAACGACTATTTTGGTGAACCAGACAATCCCTACCCTTCTGAATGAACTGAGAGAAAAATGATAAAAGAAAAAACACCTTTTCACGCACGGGTGAACACTTTTTGTAAAGCAGTCACTCCATATCTGACTTTGCAGTGCTCATCCTCAAAAATGTACACATTTTTTAAAAGATGAGCCTGGGAACTTAAATTCACAACTCTTCTGGACACCTAAAACCATGTACTTAACAGGAAGTGATCTGGTGGCTAATTACAACAATTTGTAAAATACCCTGCTCCCTTTTAACCCTTCTTTGTCCTATGACTGCGAAGGTATTAATTACCCTCCAGTCATAGGGCAAAGGACAGTAAGTGAAGTCCTAAAACATGTGTAAACAATCTGCCCCACCTTGTATTTAGCTGTGAAATCTGTAATATCTTTTCCAGACCTAAGAAGGAACTCCATAAAGCTCAAAAGCCTGTTCCCTCCATCCACAGAAATTGATCCAATAAAGATATTACCTAACTTATTTCACTCTCATATCCTGGGGCCAACATGGATACAATAAACCTGCAAACAATAAATAGCTCCATCTAACCCCTGCAGCTGCCCCTAAACCATATGGACATAAAGAGCTCTGCTAAGAAACACCCAGAGACAAACTGTCAAATATAATCTGGTGCCTGTTGATACTAGGGGGGAGGGAACTCCCGAACAGCTCACATCATGCTCTCTCCAGTGAGCTCCCCCCAGGAAGCAATGGACACTCTTTGCAGCTACCAACTGATTCTCCTGCCTCTCCCAGAAGAGTTAAAGCTGCGAATTTCTGCCTCTGCCTCTCCCTGCCTGGTGCAGCTTACAGCTCACCAGCTCAGCCAGTTGCCCCACAGGGAGGGTGCTGGGCCACAACATAGGCAACCGGGGGAAGGAGAGGAAATGTGTTACCACTTGCCCTTCCATGTGTCACCTCTGCCTAACCCTCACTGTATTGCCTAAATACCTAGGAAAACAATGGATGAGCTAATGTAGCCAACCCACCTCCTGCACTAGAAAAGTACTTTTCACTCAAATTTATTAAGACCCAAGGCTATTTAAAGATCTTATTTATGTGATGTGTTTGAGTGGGGGAGTTAAAAAAACACGGTTTTGTCTTTGAACAGAAAAAATTTGGAGAGGTTGAACATGCCTTTCAAAGGGAAGATGACAGATGCTCGTGAAAGCCGCAAGCTGTTGAAGCTGGTGTCTCATCTGAGTTTTGTTCTTGATTTCTAAAATTAACCCTAGAAATATTTGGAATAAACAAACAGGTGCTAGGAGCTGCATGAACTCTATATTATTTCAGATTGAATGATTCATTGCAGCTAGTAAAAGGAGATGAAATATAATAGTTTTTCAATTTATGTAATGAACGAGAAACCCAGGATTTTCATCACACTAAGCTGACAAAACACATTCACTGGCAATGCCTTTCTGTGGGCTGACTGAGCAATATCTTTAACACTGTGAATAGAAAAAAGTGACATGCGTGTATGTATTGTCATGAGTTTTAACATACAATTCTGTGTTACGAGTTTTTCTAGAATGACCAGAATAGAAACTGGTGAGGATAGACTCCTGATGCACTGAATCTTTGCTTCACTACAGTCAATGAAAATTTAATGGGGTCAGAATTTTGCCCCCGTCCCCTTATGTAATATCAGAAATAAGGATAAAATACTGATACTGTCCCTTAAAGTGCAAGAGTCTCCTGGAAACCAGTAAGAGCACTTGTGCAATAAAGTTCTATTCAACTTGAGTAATAGATGTGTAGTTTATCTTTTTGGAACCTTAAATGCCTGAGTATCCAAAGGGGGTGTCCATGTCTGTGAGGAGTTTGCAGTTGGGACTGAAATAATAAATTGTGGAATAACACTAGAAATGCTGTGGTTGAAGAATTTCTGGACACAGTTGAAAGCCTGAATTCTGGAAACATCATGAGAAAGCCTTTTCTCAGGAGATTTCTCTGCCATTTTTTTTTTCAGAATCAAAAAGGTATGAAAAGCCAGAAGTGAAGCAGTTGAACTTGTGGATGTACAGGAGAACCTCGGATTATGAACTGACTAGTCAACCACACATCTCAATTTGAACTGGAAGTTAGCAATCAGGTAGCAGCAAAGGAAGATGAAAAAACCACCACAACAACAAATACAGTCCAATACTGTGTTAAATGTATACTACTAAAAAAATAAAGGGAAACCTTTTAAAAAAAAAGTTTTGACAAGGTTTCTGTGCTCATTTCATTTAAATTAAGATGATTAAAAATAGTATTTTAAAGTTTTAATGCATAGTAAAGTTTCAACATTGTATTAAGGCTAGGTCTACACTGCAATGTTAAATGGGAAAAAGAAATACAATTTGAGGTACACAAATTGCGTATCTTTTTCTGATTTACTTTCTACATGGCACCAAATTTCAGAAAAGAGTGCTCTTTCGACACATCCCTTACTCCTCATAGAACGCGGTTTATAGGGATGGCAAAAGAGCGCGTCCACTTTTTCAAATTTTTTTTCGAAAAAGGAGACGCATTCCTTGGATGCGGTGTTGCTTTTCCGGCATACCTCCAGTGTCCCGGAAAAGCAATGCAGTCTAGACGTAGCTTAAGTCATTATTCAGTTGCAAATTTTTGAAAGAGCAACTGCAATATTTTTATAATCATTTTATGATCATTTCAGAATTATCAAGAACCTCCATTTCAGAGGTGGTCTCAACTCTCAGGTTCAACTGTATATGCAAAGTGCACCCTAATTTTAAGACTAACTAAATAGCAGAAAGGAAAAGAGAAGTCTAAGAATGGAAGGGAGAGAAGTTTGATACTGTCTAATCATTTTCTCTAGCTTGTCCCTTTTGGTTTTAAACGTTCACAAGCTCAACATTTTCCTTTCCTTAACCGTATTTATTTATAGATACATTCAATCAATCTCACTGTAGCTTTCATTTCCAATTAAAATCCTTGCTCTTCCACAATATCAGAACTTGCCTTGCCTTTACGGCTTTTTGTCTTTTTTCTCTCTCCTTTCTTCTTTGAAAGGCATCTTATATGCAATAATTGTCATTCCTTATTTTAACATTGTCTCCTCTCCTTGTCCTGGTGAATTTATTTGTGGTGTTCTGTGAATGAAGAAATGTCCCTCTCAGGCTTTTCCACAATGCACATGAATAAAATTTCAGCATGCCTCATGAAACATCAGTAATTTCCAGTAATTATTAAACCATCACCTTATTAAAAAACTGGGTCCTTTCATAAGTATTTTCCTTGGCAGATGTTAAGAGCCATGATTCAATATAATCATTAATTCATTAAACTCAATGCACGTGAAAGGAGTATCTGAAGAGGTTTATATGTATCCGCAATTTTAGGATTTTCTCCACTTGTAATGATGCTGGCATTGGTGACTGCAGACAGAGCAGGGTGCTGTTGTAGCACAGTAAAACCCAAATGCTTAGCTTGACTCTCCTTTGCATTTCCTCTGTGATCCTGAAAACTAAAGTGCTCCAATTTAATCTGCAATTTTCAGCATTTCATGTATACACTTTGGCAACTTTATTCTTAGCAAAACACTTTTACCCCACCTTCTAAATTCAGCCATTTCTACATATGCTTCTGCTCTCACATTTGCAAAAGCTTTCAGTTAACGTAAAAGGAACATATGTTCCTGACAGGAGGAATGTTTCCTAGTCTTTTTTTATTTCAGTTTGTGGTACTGAATCAAAATATTAGATTATGGAAAAATGGAGTGTGCTACATTTTAGCTGCTACGTCTGACTGTCATTGACCTCAGAGACTGTTTTTTGCTAATAGATAGCAGCAACATTTGCTCATGTGGCATCCTTCACAATAAAATTGGAGGGTGCTGTACATGTCAGTACAATGGGGCATATATCTGTCTATTCATCTATCTGTGCTCAGACCGAATAAACTGGATCTGAACCTGCTTCCTTTATTTCCAAGATGGGGTAATTCCATTAGGCTTGATCCTGCTCTATATAGCATATGTGAAATAATTCATTGACTTGAATGAAAGCAGGATCAAACCCATTATCTCTCATGGATCCATAATTATAAACAAGCAAATAAAAGAAAAAGGAATAGACTGAGTGCATATTTGTATATCATGCCCCTGCTGCTAGTTCGACACTGAAGGCAGTGGTTCTCAACCAGGGATTTGTGTACCCCTTAGGCATGCAGAGGTTTTTAAGGAGGGTACATCAGCTCATCTAGATATTTGCCTAGTTTTACAACAGGCTACATAAAATGGGATAATGAAGCCCATGCAAACTAAAATTTCATTCAGATAATGACTTGTTTATACTGCTCTACATATGTTCCACTAAAATATAAGTAGAATATTTATACTCCAATTGATTTTTATGTAATTATATGGCTAAAATCAGAAAGTAAGTATAAACAGTTTTGCAGTAATACTGTGCTGTGACACTTTTGTATTTTTATTACTGATTTTGTAAGCAAGCAGTTTTAAAATGAGGTCAAATTTGGGTGTAGGTTAGACGAATCAGACTCCTGAAAGGGGTACAATAGTCTGGAAAGGTTGAGAGCCACTGACTTAGAGAACTGTTTTGCTATGTGGCCCTAGTTGATTGGGTCATGGAAACAATGAATAACGGACACCCTAACATGGTTAATGTAAAGGCTACAACCTTATTTGAAACTATTGCCTACCTGCGGTAACCATCCCAAACTACTCTGCCAAGGTGCTCCTGTGCAGATGGCAATGGACATTGCTGACCCTGTTGTACCATAAACCTGAAGCTTATGCCACCTCTGCACCCTCTGGCCTGCTGAGGAACCCTGACTGGAAGCTGGAGGCTGAAAAGCAAAGATGAGAGGAGACACAAGCTGCACAACACAGAGGCCAACGCTGCAACCTTCAATGCTCTGCTCAGGACGAATGCCTGAGCAGCCCACTGGGTTACACAGACCCAAACTGGACCATTTCCAAACTGTAAACCATACTTGAGCCTGCTAAGTAGTGACAATAGTCATTTAAATATCCTATACCAGACCTCCTGGAAGCCTGCGGGAAGGTGAAAACCCCACCCAGGAATGTGGCAATTTTTCCATGTGGGAAATTCCTCTTCCTTACCTCAGAATTAGTGATTATTAACCTATTCCCGACATCACCAGAGAGCCAGCAAATAGATTAAGGGTGGGGAAAGTAACTCTGACACAGAGAATCCAGAACATCCAGCCCACCCAGACACAAAACCAATCAATCAGCCTTAGAGTGACCCTCACCTTCCAATGGCAGCATCAGCAGTGTGTGGGAAAGACCCAAATCCTAACATCTGGCACAGTATGTGACACCACTCCCCCAACACAACCTGAGCATAAGGAAAGAAGGCGGGGAAAAGAAGGCAGAGGGAGAAGAAGCATGCTGCAAGCAAAGGAAATGGTGGAAGGGAGAGAAAATAAAGGGAGTATATTGAGCACTGCCTCAGACACTCCTCAGTTGTGTTCTCTCACCTCATGCAGCCCTGCAAGGTGTCTCCAGTGCTTCCAGCCCCATCAAACCCACATACCACCTAGCAGAGTGAGCATTACACAAGGCTTGCCAATTGACTCCAAGACTTCTTACCTTGCTTTAGTCTTGTCAGTCAATTTTCTTCTAGACTACCTGGAAAACACTAAGCAAGATTATTTGCCAATCTTTTTTATTATTAATATGGAACCAGGGTGGTGAAGTACTGGAATGGGTTACCTAGGGAGGTGGTAGAATCTCCATCCCTTGAGGTTTTTAAGTCTCGGCTTGACAGGGCCCTGGCTGGGTTGATTTATTCGGGATTGGTTCTGCCTTGGGCAGAGGGCTGGACTTGGGCAGAGGGCTGGACTGAGGTCTCTTCCAGCTCTATGATTCTATGAGTCTATGGAGCGAATTTGGCAAAATTGAGTTCTGGTAGAAATGGGTGCAACTCTATTGATCTCCATGGAGAAGTGACTGTAAGCACATGGGCTGAGTTTCAGCTATTACCTGCAGTTAGTTGAAAAGATTGATTGGTTATTGATCTACTATTTGCTGTTTGAGGTAATTTTCTCTTCACTGTTAGCCTTTAATGGCTGACCATAGAAATAGCTGCACAGAAGATACAGGGTGGCCTTACATGGAAGTACTTAATTTTGCCATGTTACCAGCTCAACCGCTATATCACAAGTAATATAATAGCAATGATACCTCTGTAGAGCATTTCTGAACGATATATTCAAAGTTTGTGTTGTCCAATGAAACAATTAATGCAATCATTTTGACTTTAAATGTGTCTTTACATGTAAATAATTGGGCCATTAACCTTAACAGTGCCAATATGTTGCCATTTATCATGCTCATCTAAAATTAATTGGTGCAGTAATATAATAAAACACTTCACAATGAGAAATGTATGTATGCACTGCTGAATCCTAATAAATGCAGGAACATTTAATACGCTGGGAGTGATATCAAAAGGACAAATACATGCTGGAAAAAGTGAATGGAGGCAGTGAGGACATAAGGAAAACATGTCCTAAGATAGATAAAGAGTGATGATAACAAACATATGTGTCTGTATTATAAACAAGCACTCTGCAGCAGATAATTTTTTTTTAAATCACTGTGCATCCTAGCAGGCAAAAATCATCCAGATCAGTTAACAGAGGTAGGCAAATATCTATCACCATCTTCAGTGATTGACTCAAAAGTACATGAAAAATGAATACAATTCAGTAATGAAAGTGTGTCACATTGCAAACATTATAAAGCTTGGTACGCTATAGGAAAAGTACTGTGAGACAGTGAAGAACACATATATGGATCTATTCAACAACAGTTTGATAATGCAGTATATCAAAAATCTAATCTGGACACTGATTTATCTGATTTATCTTATAGCAAAGGGACTTGTTCGTTAGAGACAATGGAAAACATTAAAATCTAATCATCCCAAGACCATCACCTTACTCTCTACTTTCCCCTGTGTAACCCTCCTTTCTGCTCACTAATGCTTAATTATAGTCTAGGTTTTGTTTGTTTGTTTTGTTTTTACAACTATATTCTTAACGAGAAATTAACACAATATGTGGCATTGGCCAGCTATTATTGAATTGCATATTCAAAGGAGAAGAACAGAATTATTGTTTCCTTCTGTTTCTCTCCAAATAAAAAACTAAGTAGTAAAGAAGAACGAATAACGCATAGGGCAACATAACCAGAAGTCAGGGCAGCATGAGCAATGAAGAGGGCTAAAGCAGAACCTTCTGAAAAGTTCAGGGAATGTTTGACAGCAGGGTCAGGATAGATTTTTTAACTTCTTGCTTAGCTTCAGAGTCAGGAAAAAAGTATCCAAAGGGGGCAAACAAATATGGATTATATAATAATAGTCACCCAAAAGGCACAACAATAAGGCACAACAATAAGTAAAGATTACTGTACTGCATGCTGTTTGGAGGAGTGAAGGTAGCAGCCAGGCCTTATGAACTTTCACAGAATGAAAAGAAACAATATCTTCACCATAACTTTTTATTTCCCTTCCCTAATCAATTGTTGGCACTACTACATTCTATGTTTTTAGACCCAGAGCTATATAGTGTTACACTATAAACGGGAAGAAAATCTAAATGAACAATAAACCCTAGTAGTCCTAGTACCACATAAAGACACGGGGCCAGGTTGATGTAGTTCCATTTAAATCAATTGTGCTACACAGTTTTACACCAGCAGAAGATCTGACACCATCTCTCTCTGTATATTTTAGAGTGTGTCTGTCTGTCTGTGAGTCTGTCAGTCTGTGCGTCTGTGAGTCCATTTATTCAAGAACTCCTCCTGAACTGTAAGAGCTGCGATCACCAAATCCATTATGCAGATTCATCTTACTCTAACTCAGGGTTTCCCAACCTATGGGTTGGGACCCAAATATGGGTCGCCATTACATTTCAAAAGGATTGCCAGGTGTCTCCCCACGTGGCTTTAAAGGAGCCATTCACACATTTTTTTTGAATTGCCCTGGGTCACCAAGTCTTCCTGAATTGTAAAAATGGGTCCCCATCCAGAAAAGTTTGGGAACTGCTGCTCTAATCCAAGGTCAGGTGTCTGGAAAATGGGAAGTGCCAGGAATGAGACTGTTTTCCATAACATGTTAAAAAGTCTCAGAAGAGTATCCATGTTAGTCTGTAACTTTAAAACAAGAAGTAGTCCTGTGGCACCTTAGAGGTTAACAAAAATATGAGTTGGAAGCTGGAAACTGAAGAAGTAGGTTTTGCCCATGAAAGCTGTTGATAATACATGTATTTTTGTTAGTCTCTAAGGTGCTATGGGACTACTCTTTGTTCCATAACATGGAAAGGGAGGGGATAGAAAGGGGAAGGATGCAAAAGGAAGAGGAACAGAGAGGAGGGACATGATACTGAGAGTGGCCTCTGGGGGCAGCTGCAGAACAAAGAAAATGGCCAGCAGGGCTGAGGCTCCACCATCTTGCTTGCCACATCCCCCATGGAAAGTCTGCAGGCTGCTGAGGGGGCCCTAGAGAAGGGGGCAGTCCTCTGGAGCCTCGTCTCCACCCCGACAGCTTGCAGGCCATGGGGAGCCTACTGGAGGGGGGTCAGCCTCCAGAACTGCCCCCCCAGAGAGCCTACAGACTGTAGGAAGTAGGGGCTGCTGGAGTCCCTGGACAGTCCCTGGAGCCTGGCTCCCCCAACAGCCTGAAACTGGAGGGAGGGTATTGAAGGGAGAGAAGTCCCCAGAACCGTGCCTTCACCACAACAGCCTGCAGGCTGCAGGGGGGCCACTGGAGCCCGGGAGCACCCCCAGAGCCTACTCCCTTGACAGCCTGCAGGGAGGCCCTGATGACTAGGGGCAACCTGTAGAGCCTGACCAGCCCCCCAATTGTCCCTCAAACAGGTAGCAGGATGGAGGAGGCCACTGGAGGCTGGGGGCAGCCCCTGAAGCACTGCCCGACCCAGATCAGCTGCAGAGTGATGCCCTCCCTGAACCAGCTGCAGGACACTGCCCAAAGCAACAAGCCTCTCCGCCCACACACACATAGGCTGCAGACCAAGGGGCTGCAGTCCGGGAAGGCAGCTGGAGGCCAGGATCAAGCTGTAGAGTCCCAACCCCGCACCCAACAAGAGTGCAGACCTGGATCCTATCCCCCTCCCTGGAGGAGTCACCCTGCAGGGAGCACAGCCCCAGACCCTTGGGAGGAGCCATGGGCAGGGAAGCACTGGAGCAGTACCACCACCACCACCACCACCACATGAAACCCTGGAAAACCCCCTCACCCACCTCCCAGCCCCCTGTCCTGAGCCCCCTGTCCTGAGTCCTGTACCTCCCACCTGCCTTGACTTCTGCACCCTCACCTCCTTCCCCCTGCTCTGAGTCCTCCACCCCCTGCCTGGATCCACCCACAACTCCCAACCTTGTGCCCTAAGCCAACCACCCCCTGTGTCCTTACTCCCAAACTCTAGCTCCAGCCCTCATTTTTAGGGTTGCCAGATGGTTTAACAAAAAATACTGAACACCCATCCCCCCTCCCCAAAAAAAAACACTGGGGAAAAATTCTACTGAGGAAAAAAAAAGGGGGGGAGACCAAAGTTGTTAAGCAAAAGTTGCACCACTCCTTTCAGTTTGGGGCCACACACTAACCCCCAATGCACTCACCCCTCCCCCAGAGCTCCCATCCCAGTGCACTCACTCATCCCCCTGAGCCAGGCATCCCCAGCGCTCCTCCTCTCTCCCCCCCGCAGAGCCAGGCACGGGAGGAATGGGATGGCTGGGTAAGTTAATCTGACTTTTACAGTGGCTGCTCCTGCTGCCCGGCCCGGCTGTCTCAGCTCACAGTGTGTATACAGAGGCATCATGTGGCCAGCTCCGGGTCTCTGCTGGTCACGTGGGCCAGAGCAGCATGTGCCCTCCTAGCATGGCACCCGGCAAGTGTCCCCTCCTGCCCCCCTTCGCTACGACTCTGCTGCGCTCCTCACTCCCCCACCCGCACGAGACGCAGCAGGGGAAAAATGTTCCCAACGGGCTTCATTCGAGGGAAACAGGAAATACCGGACATTTTATATGTCCGGTATTTCCTGTTTTTTTTACTAGATGGAGCCTGCAAATACCAGACTGGCCAGGTGAATTCCAGACACCTGGCAATTTTTCTTCATTTTAAATAATGTAATCATTGAAATAAAGCATGTACATTTTTCATTTATCTTTTTTAAAGGAGCCAACATCAGTTAAAGACCTGAGCAACACAGGGTACATCTGCTAGTATTTCTACAATAAAATTGTCATATTTCCATGAAAATCCAACTGACAATTTTTTCTAGTTTATGAGAAATCCCTGGATTTAGCCATTTTAAGTATTTAAGAAATTTTTAAACCTTCTAAGACATGGAATCAAATCAAAATAGCTTCCTTCTATAACTAGCCATAAATGCCAGTTGGCAATCAGACTAACCTATGTTGAAAATAGTAGATCTGGTGTTTTATACTTACTGACTAATTAGAGATGGATCAGTCATTGTCTAATGAGCATTCACTAGCAGATCTACACAGCGAAGAAGGGGAATAAAACTATATCTTATTTCGTGTAACCCTCTACCAAATTAATGATGCGTGACTCATAAAAGAAATAAGCAGCATCTTTATATAAGATCATGTATTGCATAATATCCAATGCTCTACATAAGCAATAATCATTCCAGATTATCTGTCAAGCAAGGCAGTCTGTTTTCTTTCAGTTGTGTCTAAGGTCAACTGTTGATGGAAAAACATAATAGACTGTTCCAGTGATCTTCAGTCACTGCAGGATGCCAATAGTTTTCCATGTAAGCAATTGTGGAAAATAACATTTTCCTATAGCAGTATTGATTGATAGAGTAGCAAATATTCTTAGCAATACACAGCTATTGTGAAAAGAACAGTAGACTAAACTTTAACGCAGAGTTTCAGTAGTGGTATTAGACATGCTTTCCTTTCCTTGCTTGTGTTTTCTCCACTGATTGGATTCAATAGATCATACAGTCTGGTCAAGTTATGCTTGAACAACTGAAGCAAGCAGGGGAGGGGAGGACACCTTCAAGAGCATTCCGTTCCAAGGCTAACCAGGAATGTGGTTGGTCCCTAATGGCATGTCTACACAGCAGTGTTATTTCGGAATAAAGTTATTCCGAAATAACAAATTGTGCGTCTACACAGCAAGTCCATTATTTTGAAATAAATTTGAAATAATGGGCTTCTTACTCCAACTTCTGTAACCCTCAATGAATGAGGAGTAAGGGAAGTCAGAAGAAGAGTGTTCTATTTCGAAATAAGTGCTGTATAGACATGCCCAAATTTGAAATGAGCTATTTCAACTTAAGCTACACAATTAGCATAGCTCATGTTGCATAGTTTATTCAAATTTAGCCCTGCTGTGCAGACATGATCTCTGGCTCAGCTGTGCATCACTGCCCCTTTGAAATGCCGCCACGGTGTTTCAAAACGGCAGCACTGCATGGAGCCTGGGGTCAGCTGGACTACCCAGCTGATCCCGGGCTCCGCGCAGCATTTCAAAGCGGCAGCACAGCATGGAGCCTGGGGTAAGCAGGGGACTCTAGTCCCCACTGACCCTGGGCTCCATGAGTGTGCTTCTGCTTTGAAATTCACAAGAGCCTCCACTGGGGACTATTGTATATGTCAAAGCTGGCATGCCCATGTGCAGCCCAGAGTCAGTGGGACTTCCTGCTAGCCCCAGGCTGCATGCGGAGTTCTGCAATCCTCCATTTAAATGTACAAGAGCCCCATTGGGAGCTCTTGTGCATTTCAAAAGAGGAATGCGGAAGTGCCTATTGACTAGTCGAGTAGTCGATGGAAATTCCATCGACTACTCAACTAGTAAATTAACCGATATTTAACATCCTTAATTCGGACTAGCTAAGTCAGGTTAAAATATCAGCAAAGACACAGCAATTCAACTTTCCACTTAAAACCTACCTGGGAGCTGGGATTGAACTAGAGCTGCTGTGTTAATAGCCAAGTTGCAATGTCTTCTCTGCTATTTCAACCTGAGTTAGCTAACAAGTTAAAAACACACTTCTTTTTAAATGTATTTATGTAGTGCATTGAAGATGTACCCTCAGATACATGGGACTCACCCTAACTTCTTTTCTGTGTGGTGTTAGAATTTTATCAAGGGACATCTCTGAGCTTCCCTCAGGCATAGACCTTCCAAGTGTTTAGAGTTCAAGCTCAGTTTAGCTGTTTGTCCAGAGCTTTTCTTAACAGTGCATACTTTCAGTCTGCAAAATTGGGCTGGAAATCTTAAAACAGCAAGTTAATTCAGAAGCTTTGGGTGCTATCTGCTTCCCAACAGGCAAAATATTTCAAGATTTCTGTTCTAAACCATGCAAAAACCCAGAAGAGTAGAGACATTAAAAATATGGAAGTAGTACAAAACAAAAGTTGATCATAATTTTTTGAAACTCCAAAAACATTGCTTGGATCCAGCTCAAATTTGGAGTGTAGGCACCAAAAAAGGTCTTATTTCATCCATGTTTGTGCATCCTTTCACATGGAATCCCTTAATAACTCCCATTTCATTTCCCTATTTCACGTTTCTTTTCCCTATTATATATGTAAAGCTAAAACCTGACAAAAAGCAGTGTACAAGAGTAAAAGGACAGAACAGTTAATATTAAACAAATTGCAAAATTCAAATGATAAAAATATTACAATGACAGGTCAAACCAAAAGGTGAGAATATGATAATCTGGATT
The DNA here is from genome assembly GCA_032595735.1 of Pelochelys cantorii. Taxonomy (NCBI): domain Eukaryota; kingdom Metazoa; phylum Chordata; order Testudines; family Trionychidae; genus Pelochelys; species Pelochelys cantorii. The sequence goes on along the minus strand of CM064326.1, from coordinate 304,150,965 downwards.
TGTAAAACATAACAAATAACAAAATCTGACCCTGGAATTAATACTGTATTTATTACTATTTCTGAAGATATCAAATATCAGTTTTAAACTATTTAATACTGTTTCTCAGGGGTCCAATTTCAAAAAACAGTGTGTAGGAGTTATCTATGAAAAGTCCATTAACAACAACTATGTGTGCCTTCCTCCCATTCACAACTTGGAAAATTTACTCCTATGAATTTGCTTAATGTCATCTGCCATTACTTTCTATTTTTCCTCACACTGATACACGTCTGTCCAGTACTCAATTAGTGTGCACAACAGCTATTGTTTTTTAAGATATGTCTACACTGAAAAGAAAAAAAAAATCAAAAATTGTGGCAGCAAGTGCCAGAGCCTGGATCGACTGCCTCAGGCTCATGCTTTAGGGCTAAAAATAGCACTATAGACATTACTGATGAGTCTCAGAGTCTGAGCTTCTGCCCAAGTAAGAACATTTATACTTGTATTTTAGTTCTATAATGTGAACCCCACAAGCCAAAATCAGTTGACGCAGGCTCTGAGAATTGCTGCTGCAAATATTTTTTTATCACATCATGTAGATGTACACAATGAGAGCTGTGCACCTAGGCTGAGGATATTGTACTTTATAGATTTTTGGTTTTTACTGGTTACAAGTGTCATTTTGTAAAATGAATAATTCCACTTTCTCCGTAATAGTCCCACCTACTTACCTACTTACCATTCAGGGCCACTTATTGAAATGAGGGTCAGAATTAAAGAAGACCAAAGAGCACTTTCAGCCATATGTTAGAAAAACATTGCACTTGATCGTTTTGTGTTAAACTGGCATAAATCTGAACTAAAACTACTGAAGTCAGTAGAATTACTCTGGTATAAAACTATATAAGTGAATTTAAAATGGACCTGTTTCCTCTATTTATACGGATCATTTATATGATATGTTATCTACATTCAGTTCTTCACAAAGTCACTTGTGTGTGCAAACAGACTTTACACATGCAAACTTTCTTTGCATACACAAATTGAGCAAAGACAATCTTTGCATGAGTAAATTCTATCATTCGTACACATGTAACCCACACACCTTCTGGGTGTGGTGGACAGTTATGTAGTTGCACCTAGACAAAGAGAAAGAGTGAGTTTGCTCTACAGCAGGGGCCGACAAACTTTCAGAAGTGGGGTGCCAAGATTTAACTTATTCACCTCTATTTCTGGATCTGCATGCTGGGGGGAAGAAGGGGTGCAGGGTCTTGATGGGGGTGCAGGGTCTTGGTTGTGGGAGTATCTTGGTGGGAGGAGGGTCTTGATGGAGGGAGGGGAGTGAGTGAGGGGGACTGGGATGTGGGGTTTGGGTGTGAGGGGAGATGCTTACCTGGCTTCATGCCCCCTTACAGCAAGTGCCGCAGACATGCGGTCCCGGGACAGCCCTGCAGGCTGAATGCACCACTACCATGGCCACAAGCCCTTGAGCTATCCCCGGAGGCTGGATGCACCACTACCATGGCCACAAGCCCTTGAGCTATCCCCGGAGGCTGGATGCACCACTACCGTGGCCACAAGCCCTTGAGCTATCCCCGGAGGCTGGATGCACCACTACCGTGGCCACAAGCCCTTGAGCTATCCCCGGAGGCTGGATGCACCACTACCGTGGCCACAAGCCCTTGAGCTATCCCCGGAGGCTGGATGCACCACTACCGTGGCCACATGGTTTGGGGCTGGTCCTAGACTGGCCTCGGAGGCACTGCTGAGGAGCCTCAACCTTAGTGCTGCCTCTTCCCACCACAGCCTAATCTGCTGCCAGGGAAGAGGGAGGGCTCTAGCGGCTGCACAGGGGAGGATGGGGGCTGAGCTCCTGCCGCACGTGCCACTGAAAATTGGCTCATGGGCCGCTTACGGCATATGCACTGTAGGTTGTCGACCCCTGCTCTACCCCTGCTGACCCCTGCTTTAGAATCAGGCCCTAGATGTATTATATTGGGTACACAAAATTAGTGGAGAGTTTTTTTGATATTTTATTGTTTTGTTTAAACACACAATGAAAGGTACAAAGAACTAAAGACTTACAGCTCACATACATATTTCCTGAAAGCCACACTCTTTGTAGAATCTCAAGCAGAATAATGTAATTGTGCAATAGTACAGCTCAAATCTGCAAGACAGAAATAAAATAAAAGAAGCCAGAGAGGAGGTGTTATATGGAATGGAAGTCTGGCGTTCTCTGAGCAGTCTTGATGGGTTTTTTTATTCACAGGTATCTAAAACTGGGGAATTATCACTTGCTTCCCCCACAATATTTCATTGTAGCCTTTCAGCATTGATTTTTCCCCCTTCTTGCTTCCTTGCACTCACCTTCTTCTAGCTTCTGAAATTATGAATCGCTGAGGATTATTGGAGCCTGGAGGGGGCCTCCAAAAGAGTAGGAGAAGGCTGAAGTGCACCTCAAACTTCAGGAGATGCAAGAGTGTTCCACACATAACATAAGATATGTTCCATTAACTTGTGGCAGGGTGTCTAGCCCCACGCAGTCCAGCCCGGAGGCCGAGTCTCTCGCACACAGGTCCGGAGGCCGAGTCTTACAGGGTCTGCTCCTAGTCTGGAATCTGAGATGAAGGAGTAGGGGGGCCCGGGCCCTCCCTCTCCACTGGGCCCCAGCCCAGGGTCCTATCAGTGGTGGGAGGTTCCCACCACTGGCTCGGTGGGGAGTTCACCCCGAAATGCGCTGAGCCCACTGGGGGCTGTTCCTGCTCCCCTCCCTGGGCTGCTTCCTACCCCATCTCCCTGTCCGGCATAGGTCCCACCTGTATATGCAGGTCTGGCTGTGGCAGCAGCATTGGCAGGCGCAGCAGCGGCGCTGGCGGGCATGGTGTCTGGTGCAATGGTGGTGTCGGGTTTGGGGTTGGCCGTTGGCACGGCAGCAGTTGGTGCAGTGACGGCGGTTACAGGGACGGCTTGAGCCATTCCTGTGCCCCGGGCAGCAGGCGCGCGACGCACGCGCGACTCCACACCCGGGCACACGGCGCAGGCGCAGCCCCACCCCCCGGCGCGCGGTGCCCCTTAGAGCTGCCATCAGGCGCTGCACACCCGGGGCCGAGGGCCACGCAGTGCCCCTTAGAGCTGCCATCAGGTGCCGTGCAGCCCCCCTGGCCCCAGGTGTGTGGCGCCTGATGGCAGCTCTAAGGGGCACCACACAGCCGGGCGCGTGGCGCCCCTTACAGCTGCCATTAGGCACCCCCCATAGGTTGGCATCCCGGGCAGCTGCCCAGCTAGCCCCCCCCTTAATCTGGCCCTGGGTGGTTAGGGTGGCTGCAAGCCGTGGGCGCTGGGGCAGCAGTGACCAGTTTGGTATCTGTAGCTGCGGTGTTGGCTGGGCCTGCGGCTCTGGCTCAGGCAGCGGTAGCATGGCAGGTGCTCCTGTGCTCGGGCAGGAGCTCCTTCCCCTCTGGAAGGCTGCCCTGACTGAACTGTCTCCCTGGCCTTTATACCTGGACCGCAGTTGGAGCATGCCCAGCGCTGCTGCGGAGGCGGGGCCTTCTCAGCCCAGCAGGCCAGTTTGCTCTCCCCTTGGCTAGTGCGGGGTTGGATTGCCCCATCACAGAACTGCTACCTACTTACAGAAAGGAGAGGTGGCAAGGATGAAGGGTTGTAGACTCTCATTAGCCCTCAGAAGTTACAACTTCTAACCTGTAGCCCAAGGGGCTCTTTGAATGAGTGTATAGCAGTAGCACTAATGTCCTTCAGCTGGTAGAGAGCAAGATCATTAACCTCAGTAAGTCTCTGTTCCCTTTCCTCCAAATATTACAGTTAAAATTCTTAGGGACTGAAGACTATACATATATGTAAAGTGTTTTATCTATACGAAGGATATTTCTAAAATCTTCTGGTAGAGTAAGGCTATTTGGGAAAAAAATGTATAGAAAAACCTAAGAGAAATTTTTAGCTGACATTTTGCTGTTAGTAACCACCTGGTTCTTATATAGTGTTTTTCATCCACAGAGCTCAAAGTACTCTACAAAGGAAGCAACTATCATTATAGCCATTTTACAGATAGGGAAACAGAAGTGAAGTGTCTTATCCAAGGGTATCCAGCAGGACAGTAACAGAGCTGGGACTGGAACCCATATCACCAGCATCCCACTGCAGGCTTTATGTTGACCATGTTCCCTATAAGAAAAGAGTTTTGAAGAGCTATAAAACAGCAATATCTTAGTCAGATGTCACCTGGTGATAAGCTATGCTTAATTTTCAACTGGTAAGTTTAGATAGAAAGCTTTGGCATTTATTGTATATTGCTGCCTTATCCTTTTCCAGTGCTTCTCCATTTTCTGAACTGCTGGCTGCATTAACTGATTTGATTCAAAATCATAGGACCAATTTTTGTGCAATGCTCAGAACTTTTGCACTGCTCAGGTGGTTCAAATTGGCTAGTTTCTGGCTGTAATAGTTCAACCAGCAACTCACATGCTCTCGGACATGAGATACAGACCACTGTGTGAAAGGGACTTCTGTCCAGGAGCATGTGAGCTTCTTTCACACACTAACAGGACCTGGGATAGCTGCTAGTGAACCTGGTGCCCATTGAGCAGGGTTGGGGAGGTAGAGCCACAATGAAGGAGCTGCCCATGCTGGGCTCTGGTTTCTGCAAGTGGCAGCTCAACATACTGCTGTTTTTGTCATTGAAGTTCCCTTTACAGCCCTGCTGCTTAGTGGGTATAAATTTTGAATCTGTGCAGGTCTCTACAGAGAATTTTCCTGGCAGAAGAAACCCCATGCTGTCATAAAGCCAGCTCCACTGATTTCCTGGGGCAGGGAATGGCATGTGAGGGATTGGTGGAAGCACAATCATAGAATCATAGAACACTAGAACTGGAAGGGATTTTGAGAGGTCATCGAGTCCAGTCTCCTGCCCTCACGGCAGGACCCAGTACTGTCTAGACCATTCCTGATAGATGTCTGTCTAACCTGCTGTTAAATATCTCCAGAGATGGAGATTCCACAACCTCCCTAGGTAACTTATTCCTCACACCAACCCACCTCAACGGGTATAAAGTCCCAAAGGGACCATTTTCATGTGGCATAAGTTATGTGGGCTGTGCTGATTCTTTCCATTACAACACTGTGATCAGCAAACAGAACCTACTGTAAGAGACCAGTACGTACACACTCTGGTCTAAAAATGGCTGCTGTGTTGAGGACTGCATGTCGGGGACAGTAGTCTCTAAACAGCTGGTTGAAAGAATCGCAACAGTCAGGGTCAGACTCAGAGACCAGAGAGCTGAGGAATCAAGGTCAGAATCAACCCGGGATCAAAACAACAAATGGTCTAGTCGCACTTTATAGACTAACAAAACATGTAGATGGTATCATGAGCTTTCGTGGGCACAGCCCACTTTTTCAGATGATGGGAGTTATGAGTAGGGGAAATGAAAACTCGAAATAAATAGGAGAAGGGGGTGGGGGAGAGAAAGATGCTCTGTCTCCCACTCCCCTTCTCTCCTCCTTTTTTCTTAAAGTATCTGGAGAAAGGATGCGAAACCTGAGCAGATAAAAATCAAAGTCAGTAGATAGATTGCTAAGGTAGGAAGGATACCATTCAGAAAGCTGTTAGCCTATAAAGTGCTACCAGACCATTTGTTGTTTTTTTCTATAACAGACTAACTCGGCTACCCCCTGAAGAACCTGGGATCAGGAGATCAAGTAACAGCTGGCACTGCAGGAAGGTAAAATCAGTGCAACTACGCAGACACCTTCTTGGGGCAACCACAGGGGTTAAATAGGATGCCAGACCAATCAGAAGTACCATCACACTGGGTCTTTTGGGCTGTACTTCCTGTAGTATCTACTGTCCACAGTGTTACATGGGAATACTTCTGCATGGCTTCCTGATAGCACTGTAGCTGTCCCAGGCTCTACTAAACTGGCTCTGCTCAATTCTTACTCCTTCTGCACCAAATGGAGTTTTGAGACATGAGTAATAGACTCCATAAAAGGTAGCTTCTAAGTCATTTTGCCATGCTAAACCAGCATGGTTTCATTTACAGTTCATCTCTGATATCTTCTGACTTCGATTTTTCAGTAGCTATGGGGGTGGGGGGTGTCCAATTTCAGAAGCACCTAATTTACGTAGGAGCTCAAGTCTCCATTTTAAATACATTTAAGTACATTTTGGTGCTTTTGGAAATGTCACAGATCTTATTTCTTTCCCTATACAACTAATGTTAAATATACTTTTGAAAACACTGTGAACGCTTAAATTAAATTATATCATTTAGAAATTTAAAGTGCATAATATTTCTGAAGAGATACAATGAGCAGCCTTCCTATATTTTTCCTGTCAGCAGTGATTGAAGTTTTGTTGGTGTGCGGCATACTGTCAGCACACTCCCTTGAGGAGGTGCAATGAAATAATCTGTTAGCCAGCAAAATCATTAAACGCCTAAGACGGCTTCAAAATAGACTTTTAAGTAGACAGCTGTCAGTTGCTAATTTATACCAAACAGTCTGTTCATGCCGTACCCTAGATCATGTGCAAGACACATAGTAATGTATTTTTGTTTGCTATTTTTTATAGCAACCATTGCAAGGAAGTCATCTAATTCCACTGCAATGATTAAATCAATGACCAAATAGTTAATTTCAAACTTAACAAAACAAATGAGCTTTGTATTGTTCCCTCAAGAGTGTTACATTTGGACTCTTAGGGGTCATCTAGATTACGCTGAAGTGTCAAAAGGGGATATGCAAATTCCATAGGAATTTGCATATCTTCTTCTGATCTCACTTTTGAACCCGCCCCCCTTTTTCGAAAAGCTGCTCTTCCTGAAAAAATGAGATTTATGTGGTTTTTCGAAAAAGGGGGGGTTGCTGGAAAAACCATATCCTGATTACCTTCACTTTCAAAAGTGGAGCTTTTGAAAGTGAGATCAGAAGAAGATATGCAAATTCTCACAGAATTTGCATATCCCCTTTCGACACTTCAGCGTAGTCTAGACATAGCCTTATGGATTACCAAGGGGAGTGAATTCCAGAAACATGAGGTTACAATGAGAAAACTCGGTGTCATGAAAACTCTGGGGGCACAGTTGTTTGGCCCATTTGGCCCAAAGTGTTCACCTAATGCCTGTCAGAAAATATATCTCAGTAGTTCTCACCTGCCTGAGTCCAAGACTATTCATAAATTGATGTATCACCACAAGCACCTCCAACTCCAACCTGAAATGATCAAGAAGCCAGTTCATAGATTTAGACACATGTATTCATGGTAATTCACCCTCTTCAGAAGATGGGCAGCTGTATTCTGCATTAACTGCAGTTCCTAGGTGGACATCAAATGAAGTTCTAAGTGGGGTGTATTACAGTAGACAAACCCCAGCCTCCTCCCCTACTCCACCCTTCCCCTGTCCAAACCTTGCCCACACTCCTCCCCAGGCCCCTGCTCCTACTCCACCTCTTCCTACCCTGCTTCTTTCCCAACTCTTCCCTTGAGCATGCCCCATACCTACCCCTCCCATCCCTCCTGGAGTTTACTGAATGCCATGAATCAGCTGTTCATGGTACTCCAGAAACATTGGGAGGGTGGTGCAGGTTGGGAGATGGTCTGCAGGGCCACAGGCATGTGAGCAGTGTGGAGAGGAGCTTGGCTGCTGACGGGTGCTCAGCACCTGTTAATTTTTCTCCATGGGTGTACCAGTCACAGAGTGTAACCCACACACCTAGGCTATGTCTACACTGGCGGCTTCTTGCACAAGAATCTGCAGAGCGTCCACACTGCCCGCCCGCTCTTGCGCAAGTAAATTTACAGTACGGCGTGGTAAGAGAGGGCTCCTTGCGCAAGAGCTATGCTCTTTTTTAACAGGTGTAAGACCTCTTGCGCAGGAGCTCTTGCGCAAGAGGGCAGTGTGGATGCTCAGCAGGGATTTCTTGCGCAAGAAAGCCCTATGGCTAAAATGGCTATCAGAGTTTTCTTGCGCAAGAGAGCGTCCACACTGCCATGGGAGCTCTTGCACAAAAGCACAGCGCGCGCATGGCAGTGTGGACGTTTTCTTGTGCAAGACTTCTTGCCCAAGAAACCTAGCGCAAGATGTTCTTGCGCAAGAAGCCGCCAGTGTAGATATAGCCCTCGTGTGGTTACTGAGCATGGAAGTGGTACCTAGACTACAGCAACAGTTAAGCTCAAGAGACCTCTACAGCAGGGGCTGGGAGCCAGCTGGCTTTTAGCTCAGAGGGTAGAGGCTCCTATACTCTGCTTCAGAGATCCCAGGTTCAGATCTGCCCAGTGGCAATTACAAGAGCATCAACAGAGTCAGTGCCTATGACTCTGTCTCTAGATACCATAGCAGAGTGTTCAGCCTATGCACCTTGAATGGGTGGAAGGTGAGGGTGGTGAAGGTGAATAACTAGTAGAGAACTTGAAGGTATCTTCCTTCAGCAAATAGGAAGACAATTCCATATGATGGGTGGCATTCGGGTACATTTTAAAGTATCTACCCTTTTATGAGTCTCAGGGTAAAAGTCATCTCTGGCAATCGTTAATATTTAGACTTATTAGTGATGGATTATTTATTAATGCCATAGTTAAACAGACAGTGCCCTCCTTTTCCCCTTTGTTACCTCATTTCAGTCAATGGGGGATGGACAAATGTAGCAAACAAATATCTGGCATCCAATAAATAGTAGGGTGTTTGTGTGAATTCCATCAGAAGCCAAAAGCACCTCTGCCCACCTTGTGGTGTTGAAAGTGTGGTAGTGTATTAAAATGGAATGTTGCCTCTTTACAAGTTGCACTGTTACTGTAAAGCATATTATGTTGTGTGCTTCCTAATATTTCAGTTTTAGTTCTCTCCCCCATATGGAATGTTATCAATATTTAAAATGAGAAAACGTACTTGCAGTTTTGTAGCAGTCAAGTATCAGCTAAACTGGATTCATACTGGAAGACATTAAATGTCCCTAACCCTGTCTTTTTATTCATATAGTTCAAGGTTGGGACTATGTATAATGCATAAAAAATCCTTTCTAAACAATTGCATTGATTTCTTAATAATTTGTTGTCTCCATGTTTGAATTATGAATGAAAACAGTTTTCCACAGTACCATGTCAGAATTTCAGCACATTCATATCGGAGCTATCTTCACAGAAAGCTTCCAATTGCAGCTTTATGAAAGCAATTCCTGTTAGCCATGCTTCATCTCTAGGATGTGCATGCATATAATCATATTAGCTGCCTTCTTTTTGTATGGGGCATAAAACATCGAACTGGAAAATTCATTAACAAGGAGTTCTAATCCTTCAAAGATGTTTTCTGCTGTGTGGAAGAGTGATTTCTCTGATGGAAGAAGCGTTCAGTGATTCTCACATTGCCATTCATTTAGGAAACTGCTACTTCTCTACTGGATTTCATTTGTTCTTTTGCTGAAAACATCAGTGAGGGGAAGAATTAAATGATTCTATCCATTTCAGTTTCATTCTGGTACAGTGGAACAAATCTGATGCTTTTAAATAATAAAATATAATACATGATGGGAAGATGAAGGTGGTTGTGAGGAAGCAGTATTTTACAGAAAATAGCTGGGATTTGATGATTTCTTCATTAATGAGAGAAGTAATTAATTGCATCAGTAGTCACAAGATTTCCACATTTTCCACAGACATGAAGAGGTGGTTCATTAGAGAAGTTGTTCTCTCTGAGGCAAGGAGAATTCCTCAGGAGTTCTTGACAGAGAAGTGATTATATAGTATTCCTGGGCTGAATGCTTTTTTTTTTCCTATTCAGTTTAGTCCAAACCGTTTCAGTATATTGTCACTATAAGCTGGAGTTATAAAAGGACATTTGAGGACACATACCTCTATTTAGTAGCCATTCTTTCCAATAAAAATGATCAATTTTATCACATCAGGAAGATTCCTCTCCTGGTCTGAAAACCTGTATTAGCAGCCAACTATGTAGCATCCTAGATTTTTCTCTATTTTCTAACCATTTTTCTGTTTTTAAAAAGTTTTGTAATTTTTAGCAATTATTATTTTTAGTAACACTGCTATACTAGGAGTACCAACTGAAATCAGGACCCCATTTTGACAGGTGCTGTGAATATAGACAGCAAGAGACAGTGTCTTCCTTAAAGAGTTTACAATCTACATGTGCAAGGCAGATGTTAATGGGTAGACAAAATAAGTATTATTAAGTATTAATCCCATGTTACTAGGACACAGAGAAGTTAAATGATTTTCACAAGGTTACACAGGAAATTTATGGCAGAGAACTTAACTACCTTGTTCCTGTTGCTTATAATTATGATGGGGTGTGATTATAAATGATCCCTTGGGACTATTCCCTGGCATGCTGATTATTCCACTGACACTTGCCTTCTTGCTCTCTGGGACTTCCCACCACCCTGTCCTGCTGGACCAGATTCTCAGGTCCCCCCGAGACAAGGCACCAAGTCAGGGTAACTGCCCCCCCCCCGAAGAGCAATGCAGACACTGAACCAGCTCAACTCTGGGAGAATGTTATTCTAGATCACAGAACCCCAGAAACCAACCCCAGATCAAAGTCCCATCTTTCTGTGTGTAAAAGTTCTACACAAAGAAAGCTCGTGAGGATAATTGCCCTCTTTATTTAAGAAAGAGAGAATATGCATACTGATTGCTCCCCCAGCTAACAATTATATACACTGGGCTTGAGAGTAAACAACATTGACTTTATTAAGTACAAACAGTAGAATTTAAGTGGTTTGCAAGTGAAAATGGACAGACCAAATTAAATTATAGATTTAAATTGAAAAGTAAATGCATAGTTATAATTCAGTAAAAACTTATTACAAGCAGTTCCTTATCCTAAAAAGCTTGTCCTTATTTCAAGCAAGTCTTCAAGTCAAAGATCACTAACTCTGACTAGGGTCTCCAGTTTTCTTTGTTTCTTTGTATTTGGTGCGTCTACACAGCAGGGCTTACTGGGTCCTGCCATGAGGACAGGGGACTGGACTTGATGAGTATTCGAGGTCCCTTCTAGTTCTAGTGTTATATGATTCTATGATTAATTCAAAATAAGCTACGCCAATTTAGCTACATCAATTGTGTCTTATATCGAAATAGCTTATTTTGAAATTGGAAGTCTCTATACAGCACTTATTTCAAAATTGACCACTCTTCCTCTGACTTCCCTTACTCCTCATACAATGAAGGTTACAGGAGTTGGAATAAGAAGTCCTCCAGCTTGATAGTATTTCGACATTGTTTCGAAATAACTTCCTGCTGTGTTGACGTGGACTAAGTTATTTTGAAATAACACTAGGTTATTTTCAAATAATTTTGCTGTGTAGACATACCCTTAGTGTGCCAGGCCTTCCCCAGTCCAACCGAAGACAAAGGGACAGGTAGCTTCCCATTGTTTTTCTAGATTCTTCCTGGGTGGTAATCTTTTGTCCTCTATCTCCACCTTTCATGGAAAATTACCTGGTCAAACTGACGAAGTGGGTCTTTGCCCATGAAAGCTTATGCTCCAATATATCTGTTAGTCTATAAGGTGCCACAGGACTTCTCGTTGTTCTGGTCAAACTGGTATCCCACTATTAGGTAGTATGGTCACATGTTTTCCTAGGACCAACCACTGCTTACGCTTAAAGGAAAAACAAGGCTATTCTCAAGCGGTGAAGTTGCTCACCAAGTCATTAAGATTTTGGGGGGAGGATCCCCATTGATGGCTCACAGTTGCACATTTGAAAACATAAACAATCTCATGCCTCATATTTCTAAATTTACATACAATAATAATACACACACCCAAATAAGATGTACAGATCCAGATTGCAGATTGTAACTTTAAAACTGATAGGTTAAATGAGTCATTTTGTCTAAAGCATCTTTGAATTATGAATGGGAACCATTACAATAATTATATTGATAATTTTGGATTAGTTCTTTCTAAGGATGGCAGAGGCATGTGTGTCCACACAATTTCATTTTGGGGGAGCAGTATATGCCTGAAACTTTCCACCAGAACCAGTTCTTTAATGATCGAGTTCTGTTAGAAACTCCATTTCTAAAAAGGGAAGACATGTTACAGAATGAAAGCATTAATAATATAGAGAGGACCAGGAGACGCACTGGTTTCGCAGTGGGGATGTACAGATGAAGATCTATGTGCTTGAAATTAAGAGCAAAAAGACAGGGACCCTGTGTTTGCAGCCCACGGTGAGATGCTGAAATCAGGGACTAAAAGACAGGGTATGCTTCAGAAATTGAAGGATTGGGATATCAGTATGAAAGGAGACAAAGTAAGGGAATAGGCTTCTATAACCACAGAAAAAAAGACATAAATTAAAACCTTAGAATTATGAGCCCCAGACTTACGAACTAACTGATGAACCATACTCCTCAGTTAGAAATGGAACAATGCAATCAGGCATAAGTCCAAAAAAAAAAAAAAGAAAGAAAGAAGCAGAGGAAGCAAATAATATATAGTACTGTATTAACTGTAAATTACCAAAATATTAAGGGCAAAGTTTAAAAAAAAAAGATTTGACATAGTAAGGAAAATGTTTCTGTGCTTGTTTAATTTAAATTGGGGTGGTTAAAAACCATAATTTTCTTCTGTATAGTACATTTCAATATTTCATTAAGTCAATGTTCGTTTACAAACTTTTGAAAGAACCATATTGTTTTGTTCAGAGTTACAAACATTTAAGAGTTATGAACAACCTCCATTCCCGAGGTGTTTGTAACTCTCAGGTGCTACTGTAACAGGCACAGGGCTCTGGCATTCAGGAGAACAGCACTGTAATCCAGTAGGGAGTAGTAATGCATTAGAGTATATCAACACAGCAGCATTATTTCAGAATAACTGACATCATTCTGAAATACTAAAGACCGTGTCTATCCAGAAAGCCATTATTTCGAAATAATGGCGAGTACGAGCACATCTTACTCTGACTCCTGTAACCCTCATTTTATGAGGAGTAAGGGAAGTCGAAGGAAGAGTGTTCTTCTTTCGACTTCCTTCTGTGTAGACAGCACCAAAAGCTGAATTAAACTATTTTGACTTCAGCTACGCAATTGATGTAGCTGAAGTTATGTAGCTTAATTCAAGTTTTGCCCTGCTAGGTAGATGTGTTTTTAGAGAGTTTGTACATCTGTCTGTTCATCTGTGTGTCCATCCATCTGTCTGTGAGTCTGTTTGTTCAAGAACTCCTCCTAAATGGTAAGAGCTAGGACCACCAAATTTAGTATGCAGCTTCCTCTTATCGTACCTTAAAACAAGGTCAGGGTTTGGTTGTGCCAGGACAATAGGATGTGTGTGGAATGTGATTGTTTTGCATCCATCAGAAAGGGAGGGGTGAGATAGCAGAGACAATCATATTCATGAATGATCATAGTCCTGGGGAACAGCTGCTGGCTGGCAGCACAGCCCCCTCCATCCTGGGCTGCCCCCAGAGAGCAGCTGCAAGCAGAGGCCCACCTTGTCATGCCACCCCACCCTGGACAGAAACTGGCAGGTGGCCTGCATGTCCCTCCCAACTAAGGCCACCCCAGGGAGAAGCCAGCGTGTGGGTTGCATCTTCCCCCCACCCCACACACACACTTGACAGCAGCCAGCACTAGCTCTGGCAACACTGGGTAAGTCTTCTGGTAGAAAATAAAGCAATAAACATCAGTAAAAGCACTATCTATGTATGACTTAGTGAGCTGAGAGATCTCAAGCTATGGTTAATATTTCATGCTATCGTGTAAACTCATCTATTTAGTGAAACACATATATTCTCTTCTAAATAATCCTTTCTAAAAAATGATGTGTGAATCCAAGGCTTGTAAAAAGACTGGTAGCACTGAGTAAAACTTACCCAGTTTCTGAAATCTGTGATCCTTGGATGCAAGGTGCTATATAAGTGCAAAGAAATATTTATTATTATGGATGTTGCATTAGAGCACAAAGGTGCTATTTAAGCTTCCCCAGCAAAACTCACCCCACACTTCAACTCTGCCTTGCAATTCCCTTGCTAGACATCTGAGGAGGTAATATTAAATCATGTCAAATCCCACAGGAGGTTTCTGATGTGGACAAATGTGAAAAGAACCAGTTTGGGACCACCAGCATTATTTTAATTTATTATCAAAGTCAAGTTTTGAACTCATATTTTTCCAGAAGCCATAAAAAAGTTCCAAGTGGTTAGAGACATTTGGAATTGTTTTTGGAACCGTGTGGATTTTGTGAGTCCCCAAACTTGCAAAGTTATAACCTTTAACATAGTTTGGCAAATCACTCATTGTAAAACACATTTCAAAGGCTAATTTCACAATCTGACAATTCTTCACTAGCAGTTCTGTATAAAATCTTATGATGTGGGGGAAAAAAACTTTCAGGGGATGGAGTTGCAGCTATTGTTTCAATTATTTATTACATTATTTTAAAGAAAAAAGGAATGAATTGTTACATCAGTTACTTGTAGTATAAAGTTTCTCTACAGCAAAAACCAGTACTTTTTTTTCCTGATTTATCCAAAAGTATTTCTTCTCCTATATGGATGATGGTAGAGACAATTTTGCCCTCTGCTCAGTGTTTGGGAAAATATAAGAGAGCTGCAGGTATTGTTTTCTAACTCTTTCCCCATTGAATTTGTCCCACAGAGTTATATTGGCTGAATGCCCAGATGAAGCCATCTTTATTTCTCTGCACTGGTACCTGGACTGTGAGGCATTTCTATACTGAATCTGGAAGATGTACATGTATATTTACTCCGGTTTGAGCAAATATACATGTACTAGTTTTGATTAAGCTAGAGTGCTAATATAAGTATAGCCATGGCTATGTGAGTGGTGGGACAGGCTTGTTGTTCAAGGGTGATCACATCTGGCACCTGGCTACGTGCTCAGGTGCCTTAGCCTTTCCTACTGCTCAGACTGCTATGGCTACACTCCTATTTTTAGCATACTAGCTCCATCAGAGCTAGCACAGGTCTGTTTACTCCAGCTGGAAATTACATCTTCCAGTGTAGACATAGTGTTGGGTCTTATTTCCCCTGATCTTGAATAGGTAGATGGGTTGTGGGTGAGGAGGAATGAAGAATTGGCAAAGCTGTTGGTTCCTTCCTTTTAACATTCCAGTAGGTGCATCGATTAGCAGTACTTTATTATAGCCCAAACTATCAGGATTAGTGAAGTCCATGAGCTACAGTGCTCCCCCGTACTGTTCTTGGGATAGCATAGCAAGGTGCTAGAAATTACAAATAGCTATGGACTAATCTTGGAACATAATATGGACCTAAATACAGAGTGGCCAGCTTTTATGATTATCATCCTTCTTAAATTTACAATGAAAGTGAGTTTCTAGCCTCTTGGTTGTGGGCAAAAGATTGAAAAGGTGACCATCTGATAGGCTCAAAAATCAAAAGGCAAATCAAAAGCACCCACAGTTTATTATTTTTTTAAAAAAGCCTTGTGTTAATTTGGAGCCTGAGTTGTGGTTTTTGACTACTTGGGATTGCAATATTGTAAATATTTTAAAAATATTTTCTTTTAAGAGCTGATGTTGCTCCTCTTGACTTTAGTAGGAGCAGGAGTGGGTTCATACACTGATATAATAGTAGCCCAATGTCTGAGAGTCTGTAACGTTGAAATGCTGGCTGTTCCCTCTGGGCGGCGCTGTTGCCTGAAATGCTGGCTGTTCCCTCTCTGCGGCGCTGTTGCTGAAATGCTGGCTGTTCCCTCTGAGCGGTCTGGGCTGCATGGGGAGTGTGGGGCCCAAACAGCTGCTTACGCCACTTGCTCCCCTGTGGCGGCCCGGCTGAGCGGCGCAGAAGTCAGCTGAGCGCCACGGCGGGAGGCGAAGGGGGGGCGGGGCGGTGACGTGCAATGTGACAGTGGCTCCAGGCCCCATCCCCTGGCCGTGAACATCACTGCCCCCCTTCGCCTCCTGCTGTGGTGCTCGGCTGACTTCTGCACTGCTCAGCCAGGCCGCCACATGGGAGCAAGTGGCGCAAGCGACCGTTTGGGCTCTGCGGTCCCCCGAGTGAGAAGCAGGAGGGGGAGGAGAAGAGAAAGAGAGAGACAGAGAGAGAGGCAGGAGGTGGAGGAGAGCTGAGAGAGAGAGAGGGGGAGGTAATAGGAGGAGGAGAGAGAGAGAGAGAGAGAGAGAGATGGAGCGAGAGACCGGAGGCTCAGGAGAGAAAACCGACGTGGAGGAGAGACCTGAAAATCCCATCTTATGGCGGGCTAATTGGCTAGTACTGATATATTTCTCGTTTGGTAAACGAATGTCGGATCATTCAGAACTGTGATTTCTTTACAGGGTTGTAGAAGGCAGAAAAATCTCTCCTTTTCCAAACCATCTGTGCTATGTCATTGAACAGACAATCACACAAGGAATGGGTTTTATTCTCTGTTCTATATTCTTATCTACTTTGAATTATCATTTGCTAAATATATGAAAGCATGCTATTTACCCCTAAAACGTATTGTTGTATGACTTTCTCCATGATAAATATATGAAAGCATGCTATTTACCACTAAAACGCACTGTTGTATGACTTTCTCCATGCTGGGCACTTATATTTATATTTATATCTAAATCACTGGCTCAAAATTACAGCTGGTATAAGAGAATTAGTTTAAAGAACCATCCTACTATTTTATATTAGTGTGTTCCAAAAAAAGATGTTAATCCTTTTCATTAAACTGGATTCATTAATGCATGTACATAAAGCCAATGCTAAACTAGTGCCAACTGTGAAGTTATAAAGGGCTATGAACTTTCGGTACATATGAGATGCTGTTTTGCTGATAAAAATACCACCTGGCACCGATTGATGACTTCATGACTTGATGCCTAGTTATAAATGCAATGCCTTTTTAACTATGCTAGAAGAATAACTTACCTACTCAATTCTTCCTGCCCTTTTGAAGCACTTACTGCACCAAACCCATTTAGGTGACCAAACTTTCCAGAGGCCTCTAAGAGTGCAGCTACACAGCACCCTTAGCACAAAATAACTTATTTTATAATTTGGGTTCTGTCTACACAGTGCCAAATTTTGAAATAACTCACTATTCCAAAATTTCTCTTAACCCTCGTGGAACAAAAGTGGCCAGCTTTTATGATTACCAGGATTTTGGAATAAGCCGTCCATTATTTCAAAATCTATTTTGAAATAACGGACTGCTTCAGTAGATGGGAAACTTCTGGTATCCCAAAATAGCTCCGCAGTGTAGATGTATCCTAACAGCACTACTGGTCTCCAACACTCCAGTACTCTGTCGTCCATCTTGAAAGCCCTCTCCCCATCAAACAGACCACCCTACACATGGAAGTCAATCCGTACCCCCAAACATATCTTCCTTCACATGGGGCAGTGCAAATCCCAGGCTGGGCCTCATAGCCTAACTATAGACAACTGACTTATTATACACCTCATCAAGCTAGGGAACAGTCTGCCAAGTCAGAGAATATTGGATTATGGCAAATAGCTCAAAGCACATTATGAATACCTTTGTTTTAACTCTATAAGTTGCATATTATCAAAAAGTTTTTCTTTTATGCACTTTAGTGTTTATATATGATATGCTGAGTCTATTTTTATTGTTGTAGTCTAAGCACCAAACAAATCTATTGTTCTCTTTTTTCTGGATTGGACTTGAATGTTATTTTGAACCAAGATATAAACTATAGTGAATGTGCATTACTCAGCACTCAAAAGAAAATAGATTTTTATTTGGTGTCTTGCTGTTTCAATATTTCCTACAGAAATGCTCCTTTTTTGTTCTTATTTTTCAGCCAGATTGAATCTTTGGTAAATTAGTATTTGCACGGTAGGCAATCCCAGGAAAAGGAACAAAGCACATACTTATGATGAGACCCGTAGGATCAAATGTTGATAGCTAAAATTACTGGTGTTTATTTTTAACCTTTATTCAGTAGCAATACATTCGTTAAGCTTTTGTAGAGTGGCAAAAGTTAGCACAATGCTGATAAGTGTACCGGGAAAACAAGTTACTGGCAATGATTCTACTGATGCTTTGTATCCATACAAAGAGCAAGGAACAACTCAGAATAAGTAAACTTCTTTTCATTTTTAAAAGATTGACTAACAAGATTAAGGTTGCCTTATCTTGCTACAGTATGCACATTCCCTCTAGAAAGCAGTTTCAAAGTGGAATTAGGTGTATGTTAAAGCATGGGGTAGAATATTATTAACCCACTTGCCAATTTCTTGCAAGAAGAATCATCTTATGCTACCCTATATATTTTACTAACAGTACTTTCTTTAAATTTTCTTTCAATATTGTTCACCAGTTTGCCAGTTTCTTGAAAGAATTGTTTTTTGCTACCCTAGCCACATATATTTTACTAATAGTACTTACTTCTTTTATTCTATTCACAAATAATTTGTCCTACATATGGCACAATAACATAAGAATGACTATACAGGGTAAGAACAATGATCCACACAAGTTGACTGTGTGTAGTGTGAAGAAGTAATTCCATACTTTTGTATTTCATTGAGAAACTCCTAGTTTTTGAGTTATGGGAAGTGGTAAATAACATATCTATCCTTCCCTTATCAATATCCCACTAGCTCTTCATTTTTTTTCTCTCTAATTCACATAAGCTATTCATATAAGCTTTTTCTCTCTAATTCATTATTTGAGGTATAAAATATTTGTATTTGAAAAATTATGAAAATAAAACATTGGAACCACTTTCATTTCTACTTCTAAGTGTAGAAGTACTGAAGGTGTGTCTGCACAGCATAGTTATTTCGGAATAACAGCCGTTATTCCAAAATAACTATGCAAGCGTCTACACAGTAAGTCCGTTATTTTGAAATAATTTTGAAATAACAGACAGCTTATCCTGACTTCTGTAAACCTCATTCTACAAAGAATAATGCCTATTCCGAAATAGCTATTTTGAAATAAGGCGTATGTAGATGCTCCACTTCTGCTATTTCGAAATAACCCCTCACTAGGGCCTCTGAATTCCTCCTGGGGCTCTAAATTGGGATAGCATGTCTACATTAGGGAAGCCTGCCTTGGACTAATTTTGAGGCTTCCCTTTAGTGTAGGCATGCTATTTCGAAATAAGCTATTTTGGAATAACTATTCCGGAATAGCTTATTCTAAAATAACTGTGCAGTGTAGATGTAGCCTGAATTTTAACGTGGATTCCTGCTGATTATACTAACACTTCCCCTAATATGATTCCTAATGACACACCTAATGCTTTAGGGTGTGTTATACAGAACCTACTAAAGTATTTTTCTAAAAGAAACAGACAGATGCAGCTGGAATGGAGAACTACCACTATTCTGCTAACCCACAATGCATTCTTACAAGAAGAATAATGGCCCACATGAAATAGAAACTGTAATTACGTAACTACTTCATCTGATCTTCCATCATAAATCAGTTAAATGGAGAGGTGATGCAACAGTCAAGTTTCCCCCCTTTCTCTCAGTCTTGACACCAAAAGAAATGTCATGAATGTCCGTGATTTCCTCTTGCCCATCCACAACCTTCACACACATTTCTTTCACTCCACTCACAGCCGAGGCTTTTCAAAGACCTTTTATATAGACAGTCAAGGTGGAACTTGAAGGTATACACAAATTCTTTCTCCGAGGTGTCACAGTGCAATGTTTCAAATTGTAATATGGTTTCCTGAGCAAGTAGTTCTGCATGAACTTCTTTTTTATCAATCAACATAATTATGTGCCTATTTTATACTTAAATGAATTGGCTAATATGTATACATTCCACTACTTTAATTTAGAGGGGGGGAAAGGAGGCAATAAATGACCCTATTGGAGAGAAGGAGAGGAGCGAATCAAGGAAGGTAGACAGCTGTGGTAAAGCTCTAGCTGGGACACTTTGAATGGGTGGGGAAATCAGGGGATGGGCAGGAATCTGTGCCAATGGGAAATTCATTGCCTTTATGCTCAGGTATCACCACATCAAAATCTTCAGCAAGGCTCATTACATTGGGGATCTCTGAATGCACTGATTCCTTGGCACAGAGATATGGTTTCCTTGCCACTAATCCAAGGCAACAGCATTAGAAGGCTCCCCCTGGTGGAACTGGCTTAGTACAGACACACTGGGCTCTCCAAACTCAAAACCAATGCAGATTCCAAATAGAGGAAATTCAAACCACTTTCACCCCGTCCTTGTACCAGTCCAAACACTGGCAAAAGGATAAATCCCTCTTCCCACCATCCATGCACAGTGTTTAACTGGTAAAGATCTCTGTCCATGATGTTATTAGAATGTGTGTATGCTTGTGCAGTTTGGCATTTGTGAGAATTATGGTTGTTTAGCTGGAAGAATCAAAAGAAATGTAAAAGACACAGGGCAGAATCTCTAAAACAGAGCATTTCAAAAAATATCCTCCACAAAAGTTAGCAAACATTTTACTGAAATAAATACATCGAAAAAGTGATTGCCCTCTGAGGATATGTCTACACTGCATTCCTCTTTCGAGAGAGGAATGCAAATGCAGCCGAGTGAAATTGCAAATGAAGCGCGGATTTGAATTTCCCGCGCTTCATTTGCATAATCGCGTCTGGCCGCTATTTCGAAATACCCTATTTTGAGATAAAAAACGCTATGTAGACGCGGTTATTTTGAAAGAAACCCCTTCTTTCGAAATAACCCTTACTCCTAAAAAAATGAGGTTTTAACGGTTATTTCAAAAGAAGGGGTTTCTTTCAAAATAACCGTGACTACACAGCGTTTTTTATCTCAAAATAGGGTATTTCGAAATAGCGGCCGGACGCAATTATGCAAATGAAGCGCAGGAAATTCAAATCCGCGCTTCATTTGCAATTTCGCTTGGCTGCATTTACAATCCTCTCTCGAAAGAATAATGCAGTGTAGACATACCCTGAGATATTTCACCCAATTCAAGCATTAATATGAAACAGAGTGATTATAAGCATACATTTAGTGCAATCTTCAATTCAGCCTAAAACTATAGAGTTGCTACTATTTTTATAATATAAATACATTCATACAAGAGAATAACAATGTTAATTATTTATAAAACAAAAAGCCTTAACAGAAGTACAATATTATTCTGCAATTAATCAGTGAGTAGTATTAGTGTCTGAAAAAAAGCTCATGTCATTTTTTGGTGGTTAGGTGACTGAAGTAATGGCTTTTTTATATATTTTTGGACTAGTTGTCCATGATGCATTCCTGAAGGTCACAGGTCAGCAGCTTGTTATAGAATAAAAGAACAGAAATATAAAAGGGATTGGAAAAACTCTGCAGTGGCAGATAAGATGACCTTGTGGTTTAAAGAACTTTTGAGATTCAAGAAAGCTACTTTTGCTCACTCAGAAAAAAAAGTAATCCATACTATAAATCAACTGACTACAACAGATTTACGGTAGCTGTGCATTTAACCCGTCATCTCTTTTTACCTCAGTTTCCTTGTCTGTAAAATGTAGAGAATAGCAAAAACAAAAAAAGTATTGCTACTATAAAGAGTACTTGTTTAAATAAAAATATTACAGTTTGCTACTTTGGTGTCTGTTACTTGAGATTGCTTCCCCAAACATCCAATTGTTTATACAAACACTAGCCAATTAGCCCGTCATAAGACAGGATTTTCAGGTCTCTCCTCCACATTGGTCTTCTCTCGTGAGCCTCCAGTCTCTTGCTCCGTCTCTCTCTCTCTCTCTCTCTCTCCTCCTCCTACTACCTCCCCCTCTCTCTCTCAGCTCTCCTCCACCTCCTGCCTCTCTCTCTGTCTCTCTCTTTCTCTTCTCCTCCCCCTCCTGCCTCTCACTCGGGGGACCGTGGAGCCCAAACAGCTGTTTGGGCTCCGCACTCCCCGTGCTGCATGGGGAGTGCAGAGGCCAAACGGTCGCTTGCGCCACTTGCTCCCACGTGGCAGCCTGGCTGAGCTGTGCAGAAGTCAGCCGAGTGCCACGGCGGGAGTTGAAGGGGGGGCGGGGCAGTGACATACACGGCCGGACCCCGCCCCCTGGCCATGTACGTCACCACCCCACTCCCCTTCCCCTCCTGCCATGGCGCTCGGCTGACTTCTGTGCCACTCAGCCGGGCCGCCGCGGGGGAGCAAGCGACGCAAGCGGCCGTTTGGGCCCCGCACTCCCCATGCAGCACGGGCCACCCAGAGGGAACAGCCACCATTTCAGGCAACAGCGCTGCCCAGTGGGAACAGCCAGCATTTCAGCATTACAGACTCACAGACATTGGGCTACTATATATATACCTTATCCTTATTAGTCCACACTAATTTCTCAGAGGAAGATTCTGTAACTTTTTGATGTTGCTGAATATAAGTGCAATTTTTGACCTCACGTACTGTTTTTAGCACTTACTTATTGTAAGGAAAGTTTGGAATGCAAATGTGGTAAATTCTTAATAATAGGAAAGCAGTTTTTTCTATTACCACATCATTTGTCTATTACCACATCATTTTTAGAGCCAGCCAGCTGTAAGGAGAAGATGAATTTCAAAGCAACAAATATTTAATAAATTATAAACTAACTTGAAGATTGAAATGCTTGGAAAACAGCATCACAATGATACTAAACTAGAGTCAAATATTTACTATAGTGGGGTGTAAGGCATTTCTGAGACTTTGAATTTAGAACTTTTAGCAAAACAATAAGCAATTTCCTCTTCCTGCTCCCGATACACTTTTCAGCAGTTCATAAAATTCCAAGAAATTAGTGGTAGATATGAATAAAGCCAAATGTTGACATTTTCTCATTAAAAAAAAAAGTTACCTACTGGGTTCCTGGTGTTTACCTGCAGATTTAATTCTGGAACTGACCTGTATTGCTAATGTAAGTAAAAAATAGAGTGAGGGGTATAATGGATTTTTTTCAATTTTTTGGCAATTTCAATAAGTAAACAAACAAAACACAAAGTTTTGGATCAGAGCAAAAAATGAACATTTCTGGCAAATAAAAAGTCAACAAAATAGCTTAGGGAAAAATAAAACAATTTGTTTTCATAGTACTGACAAATTTAGCTTCAATCATGACCATTTTAAAACTTTTTTACTTTCTAAAAAAGAAAATTCAAGTAATGTTGTTCAAACAAAAAAGAATCAAAATATTCCACTTAAAATGTCAGAATGAAATGTTTTGAGACTTTCTGGCTCTATTGCCTTCACTGTTGCTCTGTTACACCCAAGCTAGGGTTAGACAAATCAATTTTGTAATGAAGATTTCCCCACTATTTAGTTATATTATATATGGAGATATACCTATCTCATAGAACTAGAAGGGCAGATGTTGAGTCCACTCCCCTATTCTTATGGCAAGACCAAATACCCTCCCTGGTAGACTTGCCCCAGACCCCTAAATGGCCCTCTCAGGGATTGAGATCATAAACCCTTGTTTATTTCCTCAGCATTATTAAATATTGCTTGTGTGCATTTGTGTATAAGTCTAGTGCAGACTCAGACTGCCTCTCTGGCAGAAATTCTGCAGCATGGGACTATAGGAGAAAAGCTCTCCCTAGCTGTTTAGCTCATTTTGAGCTTCTGAAATAATTTTTGTTAATGAAATATACTGGAGTAAGCTATAGGTCCCCGAAAAGTATTAGTGGCTCATTGTGCTAGGTGTTGTCTAAAGGGAGTAAAAAAAAAGCCATTAAGGGAATAGAAGAAACTGCTTAGGGAAGTTGTGGTAGCAACATCGCTGGAGGTTTTCAAATGGAGCATGCGTAGCCATGTGTCTTAGATCCGTGATTTTCAAACTTTTTTTTTTCATGACCCAGTTGAAGAAAATTGCTGATGCTCACAACCCAACTTAATTGTGTCTTTTGACTAGAGATGCTCACAACCCAACATAATTGTATCTTTTGGGATCTGGGGTGGGGAGGGGCCAGGAATGAGGGGGTCTGCGGTGCAGAAGGGTGGTCTGGATTGCGAGGGCTAAGGTTGGGGGTAAGATGCTTGTGGTTGGGCTCCTGATCAGTGGTGCAGTGGGGGTGCTAAGGCAGGCTTCCTACCTCTTCTGGCACCATGTACCCAGCTGTGCCCCAAAGAGGCCAGCATCAGGTTTGGCTCCCAGGAGTAGGCATAGAAGCAATTCTGCCTGCTGCTCTCGCCTTCAGGCACAGACCCTCCAACAGACCTCCCCCCACCTCCCACCATAGGAGCCAGACCTGCTGCTGGCCATTTCTAGGATGCATTGTGGTCTGCAGTGCCAGCTCAGGCAGGAGGCCTGCCTTATCATCCCCACTAAGTCATCCTACTGCAAGGGGACCTAGTGCCTGGCATTGTGTGACCCAGCACTGAGTCATGACCCATAGTTTGAAAACCACTGTCTTAGATGGTGGAGGTACCATAGTTTGAAAACCATTGTCTTAGAAGTCATCATTGTGGTGTCCTGATAGATATCTTGTTCTTTCCAGTGTTGATAACCATTTGGCTACTCCCCCTGTGTGTTGCCCTGACTCTGTGCAGATAGCCCTCACAGCAGACTCCGAGAGAACCCCCAAGGACCATAAAATCAGATAAGAGACAAAGGCACCAGGACAGATTTATTGTCAAATGAAGCACTGTCTCCGGCTTCCTGGATCAGATGTCTATAGTTTGCTATAGTGATAGGGAACATTAGATGAGTACTCCCTGACAATGGACTGAGTTGCGTCAGTGGTGGGATTCTCTACTGCCAGTTAGGCGGAACAAAAACAGCATCTCTGAGATACATCTTTATACACAGATACAAACAAGTTACACATCACTTCTGATGTATCAGGGTGCCACCCTTTGACGTCCTTGGGTGCCACCCATTACTTTGTACATGTTGGTTTAATCAAACATCACTATCCATCATGCTGTCATCCTAGACTCTCTCCCAGAACCTGGGTCAATATGTTCTTGTTATCTGGGGGAAGTGTGTTGGTACGAAGATGTCTTCTAATGAGGTGTTCTGGTATGTGTTAATGTCCTATGCCTAATAACTCTTAGGTATGAGTGTTTCTGAAATATCAGCCCTGTTCCCACCAAGTACAGCAACTAGGGCCTGCCTATTGTTCATAACTTAACTTTACTTTATATTAGTAAAGTCATGATCACTTTTAGCTAGACCTCAGGCCTCACACACAGGTTTACTACAGTTACAAGAAATTCTGAACCTTGACGGGGTTAGACTAGTGTTTCTCAACCAGTGGTATGAGTACCCTTAAAGGTACTTGAGAGAAGTCTAGGGGGTATGTCAACACAACTGAAATTTGGAGAAAACTGAATTTTTGTTTTAATATTTACAGTGCTTTATTATTTTTGTACTTTTTACACCCGAAAATTTCATCGCCAGCCTGGCTACAATTAAGTTGTTTAAACAAATGTGTTGCAATGGTAGAAAAAAAAAATTGTGTGTCTGAAAACTGTAGGTATTGGAGGTACTTACAATTTTTTTTAAAGGGAATTATAAAAGGGAAATTTTTTACTTTCTAAAAAGAGGTTGAGAAACACTGGACTAGATGACCTTTCCAGTTCCTTATAACCCTGTGATTCTTTGATTCTAAGACAGACACTGTCTGGAAGAATCCATAATCTAATTAAGGCAAATCAATTAGTGGTTACAATTAAACAATTAGAAAGAATATTGTTGGTCTTTTTTAATGTCTAGAAAGCCCACGTGTTTCTGGTTGTTTAGAGAGAAAGTGCAACAGCCACCATTCTCACTGACGCAGCAAGGGTTGAGCTGGGGGAATTGCAGAGCTTAAAAGAATAAAAAAGAAATCTCAATGACATGCCTCCTGGGGCTGGACCAGCAGACACAAGCATCCTTGATAATACATTTGAACAGCCCAAGAATATATCTAAGTTTATCAGATTTGTCTGTAGGGATGTTATATACACAGGAATGCAAAAATTGTAGTGGGCTGAAAACATCTACTCAGTATGCAGAGGCAGTCAAAAAGAGCTCATATAATGAATCACTAAGAAGGGGATAGATAACAAGACATAAAATATCATATTACCTTTATATAAATCCTTGGTATACCCACATCTTGAATATTGCATACAGATGTGGTCGCCCCATCTTAACAAAGTGGAAAGAGTATAGAAAATGGAGACCAAAATGATTAAGGGTATGGAATAGTTTCTGTATGAGGACAGATTAATAAAGACGGGACTTTTCAGCTTGAAAAAGAGTTGACTAATACAGGATATCATAGAGGCCTGTGCAATCTTAACAGGTTTGGTAAAAGTGAATAAGGAAATATAATTTACTCCTTCACATAACACGAGAATGAAATAGTTAGGCAGCACTTTTAAAACAAACAAACAAAAGGGAGTGCTTCACACAATGCATGATTGTCCTGTCGGGCTCATTGCTAGGGGATGTTGTAAAAATTTAGTCTTTTTCCTCAGAGTTCCATGCAGGTTACTACACTTTCTACCACTCTCCCAGTGCTCCCAGCTCAGTCAAGCAACCATAGACGAAGGCAGATATGAGAGAGCTGATATGTATTCTTCCCCACAGACTAATCCTCAATCAGCTATGTTTCTTCCTAAAAATAGCAAAATTATGGAATTCATGACACCCTATCACCACTGTCACAATCAACTCACTACCCTATATTTTGGTACTTCAATTCATTGCGTGAAGGATTATGAATGCAATGGAACTCCCTAGGGTTCCAGAAATTCACCAGCTCATTGACCTAGGGGGTAAGACCCCATTCTGATTATTTCTTTTCTTACCTGACAGGTTTTATCTTGAAAGATCTAAAGTGAATTTGGGTTACACTGCACGCTGTCACATCTATTTACCTGAATGCAAGATTCCAGAGATCAACCATAGAGCTGGTTGGAAAATTCTGAAAAGTTTAAGATTTCAATGAAAAATAAGGAGGAGAAAAGAGAAATTCACACTTTCTGGGTGGAAATTCTTTCAAATTCATCTCACCTTCTCTGAATTTTTTCTCAAAGGATTAAGATAATAGAATCTTTGTCTCTCATGACAAAAATTATTACATTAAATTATTTTACTGTAGGTAGTATCTTTAAAACCAAAGCTTCAAAAATATATTAAGGGCGAACAAAACATCATTTTAAATGTAGCAGTTATTTTACTAGACACTATTTTTCACTTAGTGCTTTTTTCATACCGGGGACAGAAAAAAGCTTTTATTTAGAATTCAGCATCAGGGGAATCTAAAATGAGACACACACAAAGATGAAGTAAATGAGAGCAATCCTAGCTCAGTAAAAGGGACCAGTTAAGGTTTACTACCAGCCTCAGATTCTGAAAGTCATGAGAATGCCCAGTGACCATGTCAAAATGAGAGGAGTGAGCAGGTGGCAGCAGGGATAATATAAAATAAGAGAGGGAATGAATCTAGAGCATTTTTTTAAAAAGCAGGTTAATTGTATTTACTTAAAAGAAGACTTACCCGGCATTGCCTGGGGCTGCACAGGCCTCCTGCTGCCACTCTCCAGGCCTAGATCTGAGCAGGGAGGGAGGGCCACCCAGACCTCCCACTGACACTCTCCTGCCCGGGATGGTTCATAACCAGCTACTGCATTCAGTGTAATAGGTATAGCTGATGTTATGCATGCTCCTCTTTGACATGAAATTTGGCCATCAGAAAATTCCTCATTCCCCACCCTTTCATAGCTTGCTGATTAGTGCAGAATACATCTGCATGATATGTCCACTAGTGTCTGGCCAGCTCATGCAGGTCTTTCTGCTGCAGCTAGCTCTCACGTGGGCACAGATACATCTTCTGCATTTGGCTCATTATTATTTTTGTTTTATTTTGAGAACTATAATGGTGTCTTTCTATTTTGCGTCACATTAAAACATGTCTGATTGCTGCTGCTTCTCCCAGATTCACCAAGCATAACAGGCTCAATTTCCCTTCACTTGCTGAATATAATTCCAAAAAGCTAAGTGCTAGACTAAACTCTGCTCAATAATCAGTAAATTAGAAAGCAACTATCGAAGAATATGGTATCTACGCTTAGTTTCCCTGATGTTTCTCAGGTGCATAGATACAGTTATCATGTATAATGGAGATCTAATTGAACCAGTGAATAATGGCAGAAAATTACAACTCTGGTTGTGAAATAAGAGGCAATATGATTTTGCAGCATTACAAGCACTATTAAAATATCTCATAATGCAAAAGTAAAATGGTACCAGTAAGGCAATTGCCAACATGGATGAAAAGATGCTCAAATACATTTTGAAGTCACTTCCACTAAGCAGGTTTGATACGGAACTTTTGAATTGGAACTTTATGTTTGAAGCTCCTTGAAATTGTCATTAATGCCATTGCTCAGAAATACAGATTCATTTCTCAAATGCCATTGAAAATCATCACAGTTGGTCACCAAGCACTCTGAATATCTGGATAAAGTTATTTAAACTTCTAGAGCCTTCCACATTGGACTATAAGTCCCCAAAAGAGAGGTTTGCTCTCATTCGGCACTTTTGCTTCAGGTCCCCGGTGGAAATACTGTACCACGAAAGCAACTTTTCCTCATGGTAATTGTTCTGATACTTCTGGTTCTGGGCAGAAAACTTAAGTGAAAAAAAATGTTTCCATGTGTTTGAATTAATTCCTAGAAATGTCTGTAGACTGTGCAGGGCCTCCTTATTGTTCCCCAATCTGGTCCACAGAGACCCATATTTGGTTGAATGACATTGACAAAAAAGTATGTGTGCAGGTAAAGATTTTCAAACAATAGGAGTCTCTTGGCTAAGACCTTGGCTGTTAGCCCCATATACCACATGACACATTGCTCAGCTTTCTGAATCTATCCAACAGAGCATGTGCTTTCTGTAGCTGGAGCATTTTATAGCACAGGTGGATTTCAGAAGGTATTTTTAAAAAGCAGACCAATGGAGCCTGGCGTAAATTAATTAGGAGTCTATCCAGCATGAAGGCATATGGTTGGATGTACATGAAGGAGATAAAGAGCACTTAAAGCAGCATAGGTGTTTGGGCAGCACATAGGCAGTAAGATGGACTTTAGAAGGAAATGAGGACATAGGCAGAGTTATAAAATCCTCTGAAAGCAAGGAGGGGATGTGGAACACTATATGGAAGAGGAATGGAAGCCAATACAAAGATTAGGAAGGGCAGATGAGGTGCTGTATTACTATTTCCTTGGCCAAAATCCTGCTTAGTGTATAAAGAGTGAGGAAACTACACTAGAGAATTCCTCAAGATCTGTAGGCAAAGAAAAATTTCCTCACAGACCATAGAATAGCAGCAGATCAACTCTATAGCTTCTATTCTTTCTTCAGAGCTGGAGTAGCATCTCTGGCTTCCTTTCAATGGAGTAGAATAATTGGTGGATTTGTGGAACAGTGGATACATCTGTCCTAACCCTTCTGCAGTCAGCCCTGCCTACCTATCCATGTTATTGCATCCATGTTAAACTATATAAATATATATAGACTGGAAATAAGGCATACATTTTTAAAGGTCAGAGTATTTAACCATTGGAAAAATTTACTGAGGGTCATGGTGGATTCTCTGTTGCTGACAGTTAAAAAACATTGGCTGATTCTATAAAAGATCTGCTCTGGGAATTATTTTGTGGAAGTTCTGTGCCCTCTGCTGTAACAGCTGGATTAGATCAGTGATTCTCAAACATTTTTGTTTGCCCTCTCCCTTATTTGTGTCTGTAGTATTTTATGCCTCCTCTCCCCTGCCACACAAATACATACACTATTAGCTGCAACAGTGGGGCTTTGCTTGAATAGGTTTCAAGTTCTTTTTCCAACGCCCCTCCCCTTTTTTGTTTTTGCATGACCAAGACAATGGTCCATTGTAATAAGAGCAAAAGCAAAACTGCAATTGTGGTTGATGCTTACGATTAAATGTGCGGACCCTGTTGTGGCAAAGGAATTAATGTATAGATAGCAACTCTATTGTATAATGTTCTTCAATCTTAACAGAAAGCCATCAATATGCATAGTGTCATTTAGATTAAATGCACAGCATTGAGTGAAGTCCTGATATGTCCAGAGGAATCAGTTTTGCTAGTTATTCATTGCTGTGAGTAAAATTTGTGCAGTACATTTTCCCCTAAAGCCTCTCATGCCCCCCAGATACATTTTGTACCCTGTGAGGACACCCCGCAGTTTGAGTACCTATGAACTAGATGTTTGCAGTGGTTCCTTCTGGCATTAACATTTATGAAACTATGCAGAAGGGAAAGCCCTGGGAGAGATTGTGCTTCCTGAGGAAAAATCTCTTCAGTGCTCCTTGGCACCTATGTCTACACTGCCCCCTCTTGTGCAAAAAAATATGGAAATGAGGCAAAGTGTGGAATATCGCTGCACCTCATTTGCATAATTAATGAGTCCCTGTTTTTGTGCAAGAGGCTTTTGCACAAAAAGGAGCCATGTAGATGGCTTTCTTTTTTTCAGGAAGAACGGCTCTTGTGCAAGAGGGGGGGTTTGTGCAAAAACAGAGCCTCATTAAGTATGCAAATGAGGCACAGCGATATTCCACGCTTTGCCTATTTGCATATTTTTTTGCACCAGAGGGGGCAGTGTAGATATAGCTTTAGGGTAAGGGAGTGCCACACCACTCTCTATATGGGCCTGTTGCACAATGGCCATATTCCAACCCAGGTCTTGTCTTATGTCATCATACCATTTATTTTTAGACCCAAGCCATTAGGAACACCCAAGAAATGAAAACAGAAGAGATAGGAATAAATACTTGGCCTATCAAGGTTTTAACATAGCAATAATGCATGGAAAAGTGTTATGCAAAGTAATTTCATTGATTATTTGGAGTCATTATATAAACTTCTTAATTATCTGAACAGTTTAAAAGAAATAATGGAAGATTATTGAATTTCAGCTTTCAAAACTGAGATGCTTTTGGTCTAGACATAGTCAAATAAGTTCCTGAAATCCCAAGAATTTAGTGTTTTACCAATTTCTAAATCAAAAGTGACCTACAGTTAAATATAGGTATTTAAGGCTTCTCTGCTGACAGGCTACATTTCAACTTGATGAAGTCTGAAGCCGCAGAAACATTAAAGAATTTTAAAATACAGGTTTTAATGAATATGGTGACAGTCTTTGAACTTGAAGGTACTATCAGTACCTACTATCAGTCGCTGCTGTCTTCTACCATATTTAAAAGTTTTCTATAACATACGCAAATTTCACTCAGTTCTGCAAGCACCCTAATTTTGCTTAGCTTAATTTCTCTTTTACCTGACATTTATAAATCTAGTTTAGCAAGTCTATTTCACACTGGAACCTTCCTGTAGGTATATCTTACATCTCTATTATTTATTTAAAGGTGTCTAGATCAGTTTTCTCCACCTACCTCTACTGGATATAGTACAAGCCTGTTAATCATTTATATAGTATATTCAGACCTGATATAGGTTTGTGAAGCTCTGTTGACTTTGAATAGATTTGCACCTGCTCCCACTAATCCTGCATTTAGCCCCATATTCATTGTTTGAATTCTTGTGGATGAAGAGGTATACTACTTGTAAGGAAAGATGGGTCCTGAAGGATCTTTCGTGATCACTGCATGAGATATGAAATATGTGCTTCCTGGGAAAACAGATTAAAACAGTGATAGGGTAGCTTCCCATCCCTCCAAAGCTCATGCATTCAGTTCCATGAAGTTTTCTGTGGGCGGGTCTTAAGCTTAAAACCTAGGATGTTGTCTACGCTGCATGGAAAATAAAGATTGTGTAAGATTTTTCTTAAAAAATATATTTTCCAGTGACCCTGGATAGAGAACCCACCTGTACCATAAGTGATTCATAGAGTAATGTGTGGAATAATTCTGGATTGATTTTACTATGCAAGTTATCATTTCCCCTTTACCGCATCCTCTCAGAGGTCTGAGTTGGACTGATTCAATTTTTTCCCCAACTTTTCTTCTGAAGCATATCACTTCTACTCTGGTGTCCACCATATAGGATGGCAGAGGTCCACAAGGTATTTAGGCCCCTCAAAGACTAAATATGCTGTCTCGGTATTGCAAAATTAATAATTAGTTTATTTCTGTTTCAATATTTTTATCTTACTACTATCTTTCGCTTACTAAAATATTCTTTAGCAAATTACATTATAGAACAATATAGAGCAAAACTGTAAACTTCACTCTTTCCATACTCACTTATATTATTTTTCATGTACATTGTTATCTGGTCCTGCAACTTTGACTATAGTACGTGCATCTAATCTTTATATAACCAGTTTCTGTTACATCCTGAGGTAAAAAGAGAGAAGAAAATATGATTTATAACTTAAGGTATTTCATATTAATTCCCTAACACCCCCACCCCTCCCCAAACACATACAACTGAAGAAGCCAGGAATTCAGATTCAAGAAGCCCCAGTTCTTCAAGAATCCACAGGAGGAAAGGAACATCCACAGTGCCAGAACATCACTTGTTCCTATAGTTGGAGGATGGGTGTCTGCATTTACATTGTCTTTGTAGTTAGGGCTATCCCTAAGGAGAGTGCAAGGCACAGGATAAAAGTAATGCTTTTCTAATCTGCTAAGGGGTGCTCCCCCAACTCTGACCAGGCCCTGACCACAACCCACCCCTTTACCTAAGGTACCCTGCCTCTTCTTGCTCCTACTCCACCCTATCCCACATCTTTTCCTGCAGCTCTCATAACCCTAGATACATATGAAAGTAGCAACCAATCAGTTCCATGACTCTATAATAGTACTGCTCACCATCCTCCTTTCAAGGAATCTGTGGAAAGGTTGTTGCCTTTTAAAGAGTCAAAATATTGCAACCCCAAAGCTGTGGTATTTAATTTCAGGAAAGGGAACTACCCAAAAATGAGGAAGTTAGTTAAAGAGAAATTAAAAGGTACAGTGACAAAAGTAAAATCTCTGCAAGCTGCATGGAAACTTTTCAAAGACACCATAATAGAGGTGCAACTTAAATGTATAACCCAAATTAAAAAACACAGTAAGAGAACCAAAAAAGTGCCACTGTTGCACTGTGGCTTAACAAGCAGGTTCACCCAAGAGTTCTGAAAGAACTCAAATGGGAAATTGCGGAATTATTAATTGTGGTTTGTAACCTATCCTTTTAATCAGCTTCCTTACCTAATGATTGGAAGATAGCTAACATGACGACAATATTGGAAAGGGGGCTCCAGAGGTGATCCTGGCAATTACAGACCAGTAAGTCTAAAGTCAGGACCGGGTAAATTAGTTGAAACTACAGTATAGAATAAAATTGTCAGACACATGGATGAATATAATTTGTTGGGGGAAAGTCAACATGGTTTCTGTAAAGGGAAATAATTTCTTACTAATCTATTAGAGTTCTTTGAGGGGGTCAACAAACACGTGGACAAGGGGGATCCAGTGGATATAGTATACTTAGATTTCCAGAAAGCCTTTAACAAAGTCCCTCATCAAAGGCTCTTAAGTAAAGTAAGTTGTCATGGGATGAGAGGGAAGGTCCTTTCATGGATTGATAACTGGTTTAAAGACAGGAAACAAAGGGTAGGAATAAATGGTAAGTTTTCTGAGTGGAAAGAGGTAACTAGTGGGGTCCTCCAAGGGTCTGTTCTGGGACTCATTCTATTCAACTTATTTATAAATTATCTAGAGAAAGGGATAAATAGTTAGGTGGCAAAATTTGCAGATGATACCAAACTGCTCAAGATAGTTAAGACCAAAGCAGACTGTGAAGAGCTTCAAAAAGATCTCACCAAACTAAGTGATTGGGCAACAAAATGGCAAATTAAGTTGAATGTTGATAAATGTAAAGTAATGCACATTAGAAAAAATAATCCCAACTATACATACAATATGATGGGGACTAATTTGACTACAATTACTCAAGAGAAAAATCTTGGAGTCATTGTGGATAGTTCTCTGAAAACATGCACTCAGTGTGCAGTGGCAGTCAAAAAAGCAAACAGAATGTTAGGAGTCATTAAAAAAGGGATAGCGAATAAGACAGAAAATACATTATTGCCTCTATATAAAACCATGGCATGCCCACATCTTGAATTCTGCATACAGATGTGGTTGCCTCATCTCAAAAAAGATATATTCGTATTAGAAAAGGTTCAGAAAAGAGCAACAAAAATGATTAGGGGTTTTGCACAGGTCCCATATGAAGAGAAATTAAAAAGACTTGGACTTTTCAGCTTAGAAAAGAGGAGACTAAGGGGGGATGTGATAGAGGTCTATAAAATCATGACTGGTTTGGAAAAGATGAATAAGGAAAAGTTATTTACTTATTCCCACAATATAAGAACTAGAGGTCACCAAACAAAATTAATAGGTAGCTGGTTTAAAACAAACAAAAGGAAGTTTTTCTTCACGCAGCACAAACAACCTGTGGAACTCCTTGCCAGAGGATATGGTGAAGGCTAGAACTTTAACAGAGTTCAAAAAAGAGTTAGATAGATTCATAGAAGTTAGGTCCATCAATGGCTATTAGCCTGCTTGGTTAGGAATGGTATCCCTAGCCTCTGTTTCTCAGGAGGTGGATGACAGGGAAGGGATCACATGAGGATTACCTGTTGTGATCCCTCCGTCTGAGGCATCTGGTATTGGCCACTGTCAGCAGACAGGATACTGGGCTAGATGGACCATTGATCTGACCCAGTATGGCCGCTCTTATGTTCTTATATTCTTATGATATCAGAATATGCCTTAAATCATTGACCTGTCTTTTATGCTATGGTTTCCATGCCCCTTTTATGATGCTGCAGAGGAAATGTCTTGGGTCAGTTGTGGAAATAGAGTTAGGCATGAATTTGCGGGCATAATTCAACATGCCTAGCAGCCTTTGAATTCTCTTTTTATCTTCAGGTTTCAGTATATCCAATATTATTTTTTTGAAATTAAATCGAAAGAAAGTGGCAGTTTTTTTGACAGCGGTAAACCTAATTTTACGAGGACAAATGTCTTTTTTTTTAAAGAGCTCTTTTGAAAAAAGGCATTCTTGACCACAAACAGGGCTTTTTTGAAAGAGAGCATCCAGATTGCCTGGGTGCTCTCTTTCGAAAAAAGGCTACTTTAAAAAAAAAAAAAACAGTAGTCTAGCCATAGCCACTGAGTCTGCTACTTGCCATGCAAAATGTGTTCATTTCAGTTATGCTCATCCTTTATTTTCCCACTACTATTTCTTTTATCTTGTTGCATCTTGATGTAAATGAAGAAGATACATTTTTTGAGTCAGGCACTGTCTTTCTATTTTAAATCCATAAGGTGTCTAGCATAATGGAGCTCTAATTCCTGAGTTAGGTCTCTAGGTGCTACTATAAACCATCATCATTTTAATTGGCCCTATGATTGCTTTCACTTGTGGCTCTAATGGGTATATTTGAACTATTTTCTAGAATCTGCTGGGTTTTTTTCATTTTTTTCTATAGTTTAATTCATATTGTTTTTCTGTGTCTTCTTTGCTTGTTACAACCTTCCTCTAATCTATTTTCTTCTCACTTTGTTTCTATTATTTAAGTGCCTTTTCTGTGTGGTATTATTTATCTTCCTATTTAGCC
Organism: Pelochelys cantorii; assembly: GCA_032595735.1. Lineage (NCBI taxonomy): Eukaryota > Metazoa > Chordata > Testudines > Trionychidae > Pelochelys > Pelochelys cantorii. The sequence continues at coordinate 304,115,493 of CM064326.1, read as the reverse complement.
CCAGAAGATTTTGTGATATTTTTCTCTTTTGTTTTGCTTGTGATTACTGACTAATTTTGTTGGTTGCCTCCAAAGTGTTTCCCACTTTTTATTTTTGATTTCACATATATTAATGAATACCTGCTGGTTTCCTTTAACTTTCATATTCTTTGAAAGTCTGATTTTCTGAAGTTCACATCTTTATATTCTAGCCCTCTATGCAGACCCCCATTATCACTTCAAACATAATATTACAATCACTAAATTCTCAGAAATGCAATACAATTGTACCAAAGTGATAAGCATTTTAGGCAAACATTAGATACTGCAGATAAATTTCAGTGGAAACCATGCAGTCCATAATAAATTCACTGTAGTTTGTCTACTTTTTACACCCAGTTAAAACCTAAGTACAACAATTGCGCTTATGACTAAAATTATGCATTTTATTTTAACAATACTCATTTATTTGCAAAATTGTTCTTGTTCTAATCCTTCAATCTGTGTGAAAGAAGCATAGAAACATCCAAGATCCCCTCTGTTGGTGTGCTTAAATTCTGCTTAGATACTCCGTAGCTCACTAGAATCATCCATTTCTGTTGACTCAATATCTTTTTCCTTAGATACAAAGTGGGTGAGGTAATATCTTTTATTGGACCAACTTCTGTTGGGGAGGGTATAAACTTTTTTTTGAGAATCCCACTTTTTTCAAGATGATAGGGTGGGATTCACAAAAGGATTTGGAGTTGTAATGCTGATCATAGTACCTAACTTCTAAGCACCTAGCAAATCACAGGAACAACACTGTGATCCATAACAAATGTTTTTTGCAGATAAATGAGGATTATTTGTTAACCTAGGCTGCCTACAGAATGAAAAGAGAGAGATAGGTGCCTAAAAATGCAATCCACAAAAGCTGATGGTGCTGGTGAAGCCCACAGTATAACTTTTAGCCCCATAATATCTGTAGTGTGGGATACCCACGTTCGATTTCCTCCTCCCTGGCATAGGAGAGAGAAAGGGTTTGAACATGATCTCCCATGTCTCAGAAGAATGCTCTCTTCATTGGGATACTGGATAGTCTTATATGGAGTCCCTTGATATCTCCTGAGGAAGCTGTTCCACTTTTAATGAGTAACCTGCTCTGGGGAGTTTGCCAGGTCCTGGAACTCTGACCTGAGGCTGTAGGTGGTCCTACACCATGGATTATGACAAAGTACCCGAGTACTCTGAAACCATTTCCCGACATGCTTGGAGTTAGGGTCGGGGACAGAGTGCACTGGAAACTTCTGGAGAGGCCAGTAAGGAGGCTTCTATATGAGGTGATATGGACAACTTTTTAGGTCAGTGATGAATGGGAGTTACTCAGCCGCTCACTGTCATTGAGTCAGTCTGTCTTCTCCCAAAGAAACTAGGTTTAGCTTCAGTTCTGAATTTGAGTAATGAAGTTGAAGGAGAAGCAGAACAGCTCAGGGAGTTTGATTGACTTAACTCCCACTTCCCATTAAAGGAGTTTTTGAAATGCTGTGACGTCTAGTTCAGTGCCAGCCTTGTAGAGACCAGCATCAGAGTGACAGAGATTTGACCTGCTGCTGGATCCTAAAAGCCCAGCTGAGACCTCCACTGAAGTCCAGGCTAAGGAGCCAGCAAGTCTGGTAGGAGCCAGGAGGGGATTCTGCTCTACCCAGGAGTGAAGATGCTTTTTTGTTTAAACCATCCAACATTCACAGTGTTGTAGCTCTCATCTCAGGGCTCACCCTCACCATACCACCTGCCTGGGAAGGTGCCAGGAAGTGAGCTGGGAGCTGGGAAGAATTGAGAATATTGGGAAATGTAGAGTCCATTGGTTTGCTAATATTGAACATATTAGTTAACCCTACCCGTTCCTTTCCCAGATCATATTTTCCAGATCCCAGTAAAGTTCCCCTTTGTTAAATGATTGCTTTAGGGTGTTAATTCTTTGCTGGGGTTTGTGTTGATGTACTTTGGTATTTCTTGTGTACTGGGTTTGATACTTCCAGTATCTAACCTCTATGAAAAAATGGGAAAAGCTATTTGCAGTACCAACAACCAGGGGGCAGTCTTAAGTCACACCCCAGGAGAGGGGCTACAGGTAAAATAATGAAAGAGTGATTGGAGGACTGAAACAAAAGACAGAACTATGTAGCACTTTAAAGACTAACAAGATGGTTTATTAGGTGATGAGCCTTCGTGGGCCAGACCCACTTCCTCAGATCAATTTGTGGCCCACGAAAGCTCATCACCTAATAAACCATCTTGTTAGTCTTTAAAGTGCTACATAGTTCTGTCTTTTGTTTCAGCTAGACCAGACTAACACGGCTGCATCTCTATCACTATTCTGATTGGAGGACTTAACTTGAGGTCTCCCACCTCCCAGGTGTGTGCCCTAGTTAGTGGATTACAGAATCAATCTGCCCCAATAATTATTCAATTTTCCACAGTGGAACAGTCACTGGACAAGATAGAGACTGACTCTGTAGAGGTGAGAGCACCCACCTGAGAGGTGGGATAACCTCTGTTTGAATGCTTTCTCCCTCTCTGGTAGAGAGGAGGGAGTTGTACCTGAGTCCATGTATTGGAATGGGTCCCACATGGAGTTTAGGCAGCCAAACTCCTACCTTTCCAAGTTTGTGAGGCTTAGGCTGGAATAGGGCTTCTATTTTTATTTCTAGCCAAAAAATACAAATGAAACCCCCATAAAGAAAATTGAAATAGGTATTTATGCAAAAACACTAGAAAAATTGTATCTAACAGCTCATCTACACAACAAAGTAATGCGGGCTATGGGGGTGAAGTTTGCAAACCACGGTAACACACTGCACATGAATTGATCTGTGTGAACCCCACTTGTGCGCACGAAAGGATCCCTAGTGAACTTTAACAAAGTGCTCTTTGAAACAATATATGCTACTCTAATGAAAATGTAACAGACAAAGAGAAAGCCACAACTCCAAGCCCTCTGGTTTTTGACATCTACATAAAATTCAAAAATTGCCAAAAATACCCTCACAAATGAAATGACTACCCCCCGCCCCCTCCAGCCCTTCCCCCCAGAAGCCCTAGGGAGGAGTTAGGAGTCCAGATTACTAGAGGAAGGCAGCAGTGCTCATGTCTAGAGACTGAAACATAGGTGTCTAGGGAACTTTTACTTTGAAAACTTAAGCACCAACAGTATTTTGAGGATTTCACTGGAAACAAAAATGGGACTCAGGTGCCTAAAGTTGAGACTTAGACAATTAAATAAGTTTGTGGATCTGGGCCTTAGACCTTTCAAGGTTCATCAGCAATTAACACTGTACCCTTTCAATTTAATATTCCATCTGATTGCATTATTATGGGGGGGCAAATTTTCTTTATACTTGTTTTACAAGGATATAGATCTACTGACTTCAGTTGGATAACACTTGATTTATTCCAGCATAAATGAGAGGCGGATCAGTTCCAAGTGTTTTCTTGTTCAACTAATTGACACAAGGTGTTTACTAATTAAACTGAGGGGCAGGTGACTAGTGAGATTTTTGTTTATTACATACAGCTTTCATAAAGAAGGTGGTTTATCCCATACTTCCCATATGCCAAATAAAACTAGTGTTTTTCAGGTAATGAGTTTAACTATCTTTTTTACAAAATGCTTGTTAAATCAGGGAACAGTAGATCAGGAAATGTGATAAGCATTTACATAACAAATGGTAAGGCTAGCACTTCTAACTTCAATCTGGGGAACCTGAGCTCATTGCTGAGTCCTGGAATGTGGTACATAACTTGATACACTTCTACTGGGTAGACCTTAGTACAGATGAAAAACTGGGTAATAAAACTAGTATAATTTATTCTTATATTATTACAAATTGGCTTTTGCTTTTATTGATTTGTGGAGAGATACTTACAATTCTATTCATAATCCTGATGCTTGGTGAATAAGCTAGTTGAAATGCTTATTTTAATTGCTTATTATATGAAATGTCAAATTAGTGAAGGAAATTCCTCGAGGCCTGTGCTTTCTGTCAGCTTCCCAAATGTTAAAGAAGGTAATACTATGCTCATTATCCTTAATGGTATTTACAAAGACTCTTAAAAGCAGGTTTATAACTTCTGTTTTGCTTTAACATTTTATACCATTTTCTTTTGTGCTATGTTTTGAAAGGTATATGTGTTAGTTATTGTGATTATGTTTGTAAAACACACTTGCTAGAAGTTTTTAATTGTGTGCTGTAAATGCAATTGTTACGTGGTAGCATTTTAAAAAATAAAGCGGAATAACTATTTATTGCTTCTGTTAACATATCCTAAACAATGGCCTCATCTATACTTATCCAGAGAGCAATGCTTTGGACATTCATCTTCTGGGTTGGGTTTAGAAGGTCTACTAAAGGCCAGCTAAATTGACTGCTGACAGTGTTCCCATCAACCTTGTTACTCCACAGGGTTGTGAGGAGTAAGGGAAGTCAATGGGAGACTTTCTCTCATGGACTTCCCCCAATGCAGATGCTGCAGAATTTCAACTTACGGTATGTTGACTTGATCTACACTATTTCTCTGCCAGTATAGACTTGGCCTAAGTCATAAAGCTGGGCTTTTTTACTTCCTCCTCTTTGTAAAGAAAATACCAATTCAAACTCACACAAAGGACTGTAAGACTGTTCTTATTGAAAATGATTTCTTTTGTAGTCACTCAAAAAAGCCTTAATTCATTTAACTTTAAGGAAGGTGTGTACAGTTGGGGAGTATTACATCTAACCCAATGTTTCCACTTAAGCATTTAAAGAACAAACACATTTTTTCATCTTTATCATGGTACATGTATCTTTTGCAATGGATATTTGCAAATATTCTATATCTAAATGCAAATTTCATATAGTAATTGTTTGGTACCTCCATTATTTGAATAGTAAGACATTTTATGTGCTAATTCATTTGATGATATGACTGGTTATTAATGTGAGATTTTTATTATAAAATTATTTATATTAAGTAAGAAATTACGAGATATTGAGCAAGGCTGAAGGAACTTCTTACCACACTAAGAAAGACAAGAGTCATCTCTCCAAGGATTGGTAAGGAGAAAGGACAATAACTTCTTCAATGTTGTTTCTAGTTTAAAACCTTTCTATAAGCATTAATACAGTATAAAAAGACTATATTGTAAGCTGAAAAACCTTTAAATGGGAAATAAGAGTGTTTGGACACACCTGAAACAGAGTTCCAACTCCTATTATAAACCATGATGGAACTAAAGGGCTCTCAGAAAACAGTCTCAATAGAAGAAAGTTAAAACTCTAAAGAGGTTCTGGGAAGATTTCTACCACAAGGACAGAGGTAAATTAGAACCCTGCTACATACAAATGAGCAGATTGTCTACTTAGTATTTTCATTTCATGAATGTACAGTCTTACAGAGAGGTTGAGCCAATGCAAAGGTGATGGCACTGGATCTTATATCCAGCAGAGCCCAAGGAAGAGGTGTGTCTTCCTCCTGCAGGGAGATCATGGGAAGAAAAAAGCATAACTCTCTTTGAATTGGGAAAGCAAACAGCAAAGCTCTGTGGCCATCTCTCAATTTCAGCAGGGACTCACAGCATTCTTCTTTATGCCAGCTGCCTTCTGCAACCAATCAGCAACATGACACCACTGAAGCTTTTGCATGATAGGAAAGACAAAATTTGCAAAAAGCAAAGCCAAGGAATTAATTTTATTTGTCTTGTATTGAGTGTAACAGGATACTGAAATCCTATTGGAGTTTAAGGTGTTAACTATATGTAGTGCTATGGCTTAATCACAGGTATTTGTAGTAAAAATCGTGGATTGGTCTTGGACAAGAAACTCAAAATCACTAGGGCCCTATCAAATCTATAACCCATTTTGGTCAATTTACAGGTCATAGAATTTTTTAAATAATACATTTCCTGATTTTTGCTATTTAAATCAGAAATTTCACAGTGTTGTAATTGTAGAGGTTCTGACCCCAAAAGGAGTTGAGAGGGTTTCAAGATTACCGTATGGGGTTGCAGTACCTCAGCCCTTACACAAAGGACCAGATTTCACAGTCTGGGATGCACTGTTGAAGGCAGAGCTGCTGCTAGCAACAGTTCAGAAGGATAGTATGATATAGTATTGTCACCCCTGCTTCTGCACTGCTAATGGCAGGACCCAGCCTTCAGAGCTGGACACCCAGCCAACAGTCACTGCTCTCCAGCTGCCCAGCTCTGAAGGCAGAACAGAAGCAAACATGGCAAAACCGTGACCCTCCTGCAACTCCCTTTTCGGTCAGGCCCCCCACTTTGGGTGATATCAGTCTCTCTGTGAAATCTGTATTGTATACTTCGCGTTTTCATTTCATGAATAGGGGAATAGCACAAAAAGGACCAAATTTCACAGTCTGGGATGCATTTTTCATGACCGTGAATTTGGTAGGGCCCTACAATGGGGTCACATTCACCTCCCATGAGTGCCCCCATTTGCTGAGTGTGGCTGCCTGCACTCTGTCTCTCTGTCAGTGCCAAGGGCCTCTTCAGCAACTCAGCTCACCTTTGCACATTTATAAACAAAGCACTTATGTAGAATATGCTAAAACAGGCTATGTTGATTGACATTAATTATATTACTCTTCTTTGCCCTCCAAGAGTAGGACAACTCTCAGAGGTGCAGTGTCTGTTAAAAGCTCTTCACAGAGAAACATGTATAAGTTTGTAACTGAAGTAGCTATTTGCTTGTTTGTTTTTTCTGTCCTTAAATTATAATAGTCATAGTTAATAACCATGATTATTTTGCTTGTCTTTAATCACAGTATCCTTCAGGGCATGGAAAGAACTCCACCTAAGTCTCCTCCTGCTCCCTTCTATGCCCCCTCCCTCCATGCAGAGCTAGGAGGTTGGGCGGGGGGGTTGTGTGTAACCATGAAGGTTAATCAAGGAGCCCAGGCTCACTGGTCAACCATTTATGTGTTTACATTATCACATCTCTAACTAAGATGTATATAATTGTTAATGTTTGACTCTACCACCTCTTGTTGCTTTAAACTGTAAATACTAGTAATTTTTAGAATGAAATTACTGGGTACTTGACAACTTGATGCTCTCCTTTCTACACATCTTGCAACAAGAATTATTCTGCTCATTTTTCATTTCAGTAAAATATGTTCTTTCTTACACACTGTATGTATGTACCTAATTTATTTTTGGCTCTTCTGAGCAGGTACCAGGATCTCATTGTCTAGCAGTTTATTCTTCTTATATAAAACCTAATTGCCTCATTTTTCAAGTCATTTTCTGGTGTTGTCTTTGACCAAAGATACTTAGTGATATCCATCTTCTGTGTTTTGTTTAGCTCTCCCACTTCAAAACATATTTTGTTAACTGTTACTTTGGATATTATCTCTACATTCCTAGTTGATAGGTACAATTACAAAAGTTTGAGAGTGGTCTTTATACATATTTATTCACAGAGAATCTGGAAAGCTATTTGAAAGAAACTATATATTTCTTCTCTATTTTTGACAGTCTTGTATATATTGTCTAGTTTCATTAACAGTATCAAGCATTGTCTCTACAGTCAACTTATTTTTCTGTCACAGCTGGAGAAAGCAGGGTTATATTATGTTATCACCAGTTTCCCATAACAGATAATCAGATTTAAGACCACTTTCATATTTGAGTGTTAGGGACGGAGGATCAAACAGAGCTGCTACCTTGTTACAAACTACACTATCCAAGCCTTTTAAAACTCAGTGGCACTGATTCCAAGTTTCTCTATTCCCAGGACTCACACAGGAATAGCTTTGTGCTCCCTGGTGAAGGGGGGTTATCAGAAGGTCCTTAGTGTAACTGAAAATTGGGCTCATTGGTTCAAAGTTAAATTGGTTAAATTGTAGCAAGGGAGGTTTAGGTTGGACATTAGGAAAAACTTCCTACTTGTCAGAGTGGTTAAACACTGGAATAAATTGCCTAGGGAGATTGTGGAATCTTCAATACTGGAGATGTTTATGAGCAGGTTAGATAAACATCTTTCAGGGATGATCTAGATGGTGCTTGGTCCTGTCCTGAGGGCAGGAGACTGGACTTGATGACCTCTCAAGGTCCCTTCCAGTTCTAGTATTGTATGATTCTTTGGAAGAATGAAGAGATCAATTTGAGCCAATATTTACACTTTTCACAGTCTTTGAGATACATTACTTCTATCTTTGAGTCTGAACATAAATTGTATTTTGCTATTTCCTGCCAAAATTCTTCAAGTGTACATGTAAAACCACGTTGGGAGATTGTTTTGGTTTTGGGTTTTTTATTGTTGTTGAGGAAGGACAACTGGTTGGCTTACCTCCCCATTTCTCACAATGCTGAGATCATTAGAAATGCTGTTAACAGGGAGCTTAAATTGTACTTATTTCAATAGCTATTTCATATTGCTTTTATAACCATCCAAGGTAAACTCAAGTTCTTCAGATATTTTATATGGCCTCAGAGAGTATATCAGTATGTACATTGTCTACAGTTTCCTCAAAATAGCTCAGGGTGCATCTACACTGCACTGTTATTTCAAGATAACTAGTGTTATTTCAAAATAAAAAGTGAACTTCTACACAGCAATTCCATTATTTTAAAATAAAATTTTGAAATAATGGATAGCTTATTCCGAAATCTGTAAACCTCATTCTATGAGGAATAACACCTATTCCAAAACAGCTATTTTGAAAAAAGGTGTTTGTAGATTCCCCACTGCTGCTATTTCAAAATAGCCCCTTACCAGAGCCATTCTAAGTTATTCCTCCCCAGTCCCTCCAGGGGCTCTAAACTGAGATAGCACGTTTACATTAGGGAAGCCTGCCTTGGAATAAATGTGAGGCTTTTGACGACTATTTCAAAATAAGTTATTTCAAAATAATTATTCCGGAATAGCTTATTCCAAAATAAGCGTGCAGTGTAGACATACCCTCAATGAGCTAAAGACAAATAAATATCTTTGACAATGGAATTTAGAGCTTCAAAGAGCTACAAGCTTTCTTGTATGTCTGTTTATGGTTTGATTAAGCTTTCAGTTAATCTAATGTTGACTTTATAAACATTTAAAAGAATCTTTTTGGAATCTATGTCTAAAAACACAGATGCTGCACACAGGATCTAGTATATTGGTATCTTAATGGCATACAAGAATAAAATTGCACCAACCTGATTCTGAGGCTATGTATATACTACCAGGTTATATAAAAATAATAACTCCCAAAATAACTATTTCAAAACAAGCTTATTCCTCTTTGCAAGCAGAAGTTATTATTTCAAAATAACAAGCCCATTGTTTTGAAACAACAGGCTTGGTAGTGTGCATGCTCGCCTTCTTATTTTGAAATAAGGGGAATTATTTCAGAATAACTCCGCAGTGTAGACATGCCCTTAGTGAGTATTCAAAACCAGTGTAATACAAAACAGTTTAGTATTCTCTGGGCAACAAATTCAGTTTTATTTATACATATGACATTTCAGTGGAAATGCCACATGCTTATGAACAGACTCAGGTTCAGGCAGTGTTGATGTAAGTTAAACTATCTGTTAGATTTTGACTGTCTTCCATTGCGTAGTTGGGAAATCTGTCCCTTTTTTTTATGTGGAAGATGGGGAAGAGCAATTTTCCTTGATGTTGATTGTTAAATTAATAATTGAACGAAGTAAAATTGATTATGACAAACATTGAAACAGAAAAGTGAGGACAAATATTCAGAGTTTAAGAGCACTTTGCTAAAAGCTCAAGCCTAAATTATTCACTTGCCAAAAAGACTGCCTCTGTTTTTTTTTAAATCCTAGCTAAAATAGAATGTAAAAGCAGCAATAAAAATAAAAATTACCATTATGTAGCAAGTAGGAAATGTGGATGTTGATGCCTACAGATATAAATTAGAAAAATGCACACAACTGATAAAGAAAACTAATTAAACTAATGTTCATAGATTAAGGATATAATAACCACTGTTTTAAACCGAAGTAATACCTACAATATTATCATAGAATCAGAGAGCTGGAAGAGACCTCAGGAGGTCATCAAGTCCAGCCCCTTGCCCAAAGCAGGACCAATTCCAACTAAATCATCCCAGCCAGGGCTTTGTCAAGGTGAGACTTAAAAATCTCTAGGGATGGAGATTCCACTACCTCCCTAGGTAACCCATTCCAGTACTTCACCACCCTCCTAGTGAAATAGTTTTTTCCTAATATCCATCCTAGACCCTCCCCCAAATATTAGTCTATTTACTAGATGCAAATGGTAACATTTACAGTGATTCAGAAAACAGACATAAATATTTCTTATCTGTATTTGGAATCATGCTAGATGATACATACATATTATATACATGATGTATCAGAATTATCATCTGCTGAACTGAAACTTTAAAAAACACACACAAAACCCCACAAAAATTCCACTGGTCTGGATAACTTACATACAAGAGTTATGACATATTTGACCAAGAAACCCTATGGAGCATCAGTGCTAACTTTGAATAAGTATTGAACTGAGGAAGTTCTAGAGGATTGAAGACAAATTTTTGCCTTATTTTAAAAGAGTAAATGCGCTGACCTGGTTAATTTCAGGATGGCTAGCTGACATTGGTCAGAAGCAAACTAGTGGATTTGCTGATGTGGGATGCTGTAAATAAAGAATTAAAGGATGAAAATAAAATGAATTCCAATCAATGTGGTTTAATGTAAAATAGGTCAAACATACCCAATGTTGCATTCTGAGATGAGATCACAAATTTAGCTGATAGAAGTATGTTGACTTAGTACTGCATGCCATTCTGATTTTAAAAAATTAGCACTATAAAATCAATATAGCAAATATTAAATAGATTAAAACTGGACAACTGATATAATTCAAATCAATTTTTAATGAATAATTATCATTTACCACATTTCTAGGTAAGTCATTAGTCCCTTTTTAATTTTTCTAATAAAATTAACATACCAGGCTTGATCAGGATATTAACATCCAACATAACAGTTGACTTCAGTTGAATTATTCCTCATTTACCCCCAAGAGTAGAATTACACCCACAATTAGCTTTTAGTCATGTTTCTCTGTAAATATTGGATGCCTGATCCAAAGCCCACTGAAGCTAATGGAAGTTTTTCCAGTATCTTCAATGGATTTTGGAACTAGCTTTTGGTTTTGACATGCTTCAGATTAATAGAGGCAGTCCCACTTTTATCTTGCTGTCTGCCAGTGTCTCTCTGGGGAGTCTTACTGGAATGCTACATCCCACTGAGCAGCCTAGGGAAGGAAAAGGACTTTGTTCAATCAATGTGCTGCTACAGGATAGCTTTTTCAAATTAGTTTCTCTCTTGGAATATTATCAAGACTAGAAACTTAGGTGAAAGCTTATAATCAACTGTGATATGTACATTGGCTGCCTTGGAGCCCAGCCCAGTGCTCATCAAGGTACTAAATCAGTTGAAAATAAACACAAACTGTATAGCATCTGTACATATAATTTTCATATTTACTTCTGATAGTATTTGTCTTCTAACTTTCCAACCCTATCAACAGGAAAAGCAAAAAACATTATAATCAATGAAGAATGACTGGAAGCTTCAGGAAGTCTGTCTTGATTCAAATTCTGCCTTAAATGCAAGCAGGACAACTTGTTCACTATGTCCTCTTTGGTCTGAGGGAAGTTCATGCTGACAGCAAACTATTGGAGCTGATTAGTCTTTCTGAAAACACTGTTGTCATTTCATTTTTATTTCTGAGCAAATGAAATGGTGATTTAGAAAAAACAGTGTAGTATGTACTCTGTTGAACTATATGGGCAAGGCCAACATTTTCTTTATACAGACCAGAAGGATGAGGAAGGGAGGAGAAAACTGTAGATTAGCTTATTGCTGTGCACTTCAGGACTGCCACTGCACAGTAGCAGAGATGGTATACTATAGAGTCATACCTTGGCTTGCCATGCATCAATTCACCATGTAGACACTGTGGCTGCGTCTAGACTGGCATGATTTTCTGCAAATGCTTTTAATGGAAAAGTTTTTCCGTTAAAAGCATTTGCGGAAAAGAGCGTCTAGATTGGCACGGATGCTTTTGCGCAAAAGCACTGTCTGTGCCACTCTAGACGCGGTTTTGCGCAAGAAATCCCCGATCGCCATTTTCACCATCGGAGCTTTTTTGCGCAAAACAGTTCTCAGCTGTCTACACTGGCCCTCTTGCACAAAAGCATTTGCGCAAGAGGGCTTTTTCCCGAATGAGAGAGTCATTGTATTTGCGCAAGAACACTGACGATCATACATTAGATCGTCAGTGTTCTTGCGCAAATTCAAGCGGCCAGTCTAGACAGCTGGCAAGTTTTTCCGCAAAAGCAGTCTAGACGCAGCCTGTGGGTATGTCTAGACTACATGGCTGTCAACAGAGCCATGTAAACTAGTTTACCCGGCATAGGCAAAGAAGCAGGGATTTAAATAATCCCCGCTTCATTAAAATAAACATGGCCACCGCGCTGTGCTGACAATCAGCTGATCCAGCATAGCGCGGCAGTCTAGACACGGAGCTGTCGGCTGGGGAAGCCTTTGCCGACCGATCCTGTAAACCTCGTTTCACTAGGCATGAAGGATCGGTCGGCAAAGGCTTACCCAGATGACAGATCCGCGTCTAGACTGCCGCGCTGTGCCGGATCAGCTGATCATCGGCACAGTGCAGCGGCCATGTTTATTTTAATGAAGCGGGGATTATTTAAATCCCTGCTTCTTTGCCTATGCCGGGTAAACTAGTTTACACGGCTCCATCGATGGAGCTATGTAGTCTAGACATACCCTGTGATGGTTCACCCCCTATGCTTTATGAAATGGACTTATGGACATAGGTGTACATAAATCAAAGGTGCTTTCAGCAAATTACTTCTTGTAATCTATCAATCTTCATGTCTTAATCTGCTGGATCTGTTTATCTTATTTTGGTGTATGTATCATTCTTGTGTGTAAAATTACACATATGGAGTAAGGAATACTTTATGGCTACGTCTACACTGCAGGCTTCTTGCGCAAGCAGTGTTTTACGCAAGAGTTCTTGCGCAAAGGGTCTTGCGCAAGAGTGCGTCCACACTGCCATGTGCTTTTGCGCAAGATATGTGCTTTTGCACAAGAGTGTCCATGGCAGTGTGGACGCTCTCTTGCGCAAGAAAGCTCTGATGGCCATTTTAGCCATAGGGGTTTCTTGCGCAAGAAACCCGTATTGCCCGTCCACACTGCCTTCTTGCGCAAGAGCTCTTGCACAAGAGGGCTTATTTCTCATGGGGAGAGGAACAGCTCTTGTGCAAGAAGCCCTCTGTTCCGACGTTTTATTGTAAATGTACTTGCACAAGAATGCACGTGCAGTGTAGACACTCCACAAGTTTTTGCACAAGAACAGCTGTTCTTGCGCAAAAAGCCTGCGGTGTACATGTAGCCTATGGGTTTTAAATGAGTGAATGAAAGCCATCAAGGGAGGCCTAGGTGTCTGGGCAAACATATGCAAATAGACTTTTGTCCTTAAGTCTTAGCAGTGGTTGGTAGGGACAGGCCAGGTGACTTCCCATGCAATAAGGGAATCTTTAAAAACAATAGGAAAGTAGAAGTCTTTTGTCTTTGGCTGGCACACTGAAGGGAAGGAACTAAAGACCCCAGGGTAAAGGACAGCCCTGGTTTGGAAGGATTTGCTGGAAAAGAGATAGTTCTAGGGTGAGTTTGTAATGAATTTGAGTACTGAGGTTTCAGTGTTAGAGTTAGCTTGTACTTAATAAAATCACTTTTATTTTCTATCAAACCCAGTGTAAATAATTGTTACCTTGGGGGAGGGGCAACCAGTGTGTACATTCCCCCTTTCATTGCTAAAGGGGGTTTACCTAAATAATTCATTGTGGGGGTTGATCCCACTTGGGGAGTGCTATCCCAGGAGGCTGGGCCCCAAACTACACTCCTTTTGGACCTGAAGAGGCTCGGTGTCTGTACTGCTCCTTGGGGTGGGGGGAGTGAGGAATGATTCTCAGCTCTGTGCCTTGGCTGGGGGAGATCAGGGATCTGGCTCAGTAGGACAGGGTGGTGAGAAGCCCCAAAGAGCAAAAAGGAGTGTGGCAGGGGCCTTGTCACCACCCCAGGAATTTCCCCCAAGGGGTCTTCTGTGACCTCACCCCATCACAGACATACCCTACATTTTCATGGTTTTCAGTTTTATTATTTGTGAGGTAGGGAGGTGCAGCATCTAACTTTTTTTTCTTACTCTTATAATTTTCATCCAGTGTCCGCACTGAAAAACCTGCACCATTCTATTGACTGAAGCCAAGAATTTTCTTGCATGGAGACTCTGAGTTCTAGGGCTCGAATCAAAGTCCTCTGAACTCAGTGGGAAGTTCCTCTTTTATTTAAGAGGACTTTATGTCAAGATAACAACTGATGATCAACTCAGAAAAGAGATAAGGCACACTGATCTTAGGTGGACACTGCTCTTTATACTATACCTATGGGGCATAAACAAAGATAATTCTGATCTCAGTGCTGTTAATTTGGTACCTTTTAGGACCATTAAATCCATAAAAAGAAACTTTGATTGATATTTAGCTGCCCTGCTGCCTAGCGGAATCCATAATCCCAAATTAGGTTCCCTCTACAATGCATGTGGTGTTAGATGCCTGAGAATGGGATTTACCTTTCCCAGGATGCTAAGCAAGGACCTGCTTTAAAAGGCTGATAGGAGAGAGGATGTGACCCAAGCTCCGTCCTTCTAAGGCTATATCTACATTACCAGGTTATTTGAAAATAAGTTATTTCGAAATAATAACTCCCAAAATAACTGTTTTGAGATAAGCTTATTCCTCTTCACAAGCAGGAATTATTATTTTGAAATAACAGGAGTGGTAGTGTGGTTGCTTGCCTTGTTATTTTGAAATAAGTCGAGTGTAGCAGGGTGGAGTGGCTGCCCATTGACCTAGAGCGGGAAGAGCCCTTCCCAGAGCCCGGCCCCAGCACACCACCTGACCAGAAGCCAGGAGGCAGAGCTAGGACTATAAAAGACCAGACTGAAAAACCACTTAGCCCCCAGCCATCAGAGGAATCAGAGGCCTCCCATGCATTCCCAAGCTGGGAGCTGGACCTGCAGGAAGTTGAGGATTGGCCTGGACTGTCAGGCCCCCAGTTGGACTATGGCCTGCAGAAACTGATAACCTGGCCAGAAGTTCCAGCCTTGGAGAGCACAGCAGGCCTACACTGCTCTGCTGCTGTTAGGCCCCTAGGCTGGGATACAGTGGAGTGGGTGGGCCTGCATCCCCCCCTCCTACTCCACTCCTGGGTGTCAGCCTCTCCCCTCGACTGTTCCCAAACAACAGCCTGCATTTGTTGGACGTCCCCGAGCATGAGCAAGGGGACTCAACTGTGGTTGCTGCAAGTTGGATTTGTGACTATTTATTTACTTCCCCCCCCTGAAAGTAGGCCCAGTGACTGCTGCTGTGAGCTGTTTATTTGCTGCCTTGACGTGAACCAGGGCCAAGGCCTAAGGACTGTTTTTGGCTACTGCGCCCTGAACCAGGGCCTGGGCCAGAGAACTGTTTGTTTATTGTTGCCCCATCCGGGCCTCTGGGGCTTCGTCTAGACTGCAGAGTTTTTGTGCAAAACCAGGAGTTTTTGAGCAAAACCTTGCAGCGTGTCCACACCTCAAGCACGGTTTTGCACAAGTAAATTGACAGAATGGAGGGGGGTTTGTGCAAGAGTTATTCCTCTTCCTGTGAGGAATACCTCCTTTTTGCGCAAGAGCTCTTGCGCAAAAAGTTGTGTGTGGACGGGGAACTGTCTCTTTCTGCTCAAAAAAACCCTATCGAAAAAAGCACTGGTGCCTTGGTGGTCTGGATGCTGTCTTGCACAAAAGCACATCACTTTTTCGATATGCTTTTGCAGTGTGGATGCTCTCTTGTACAAGAAGTTTTTGCAGAAGAGCTCTTGTGCAAAAAGCTTCTTGTGCAAGAAGTCTGCAGACTAGACACAGCCTGGAATTCTAACTCTGGACTGTTTGGGTATGTCTAGACTACATGGCTCCATCGACGAAGCCATGTAGATGAGTTTACTAGACATAGGAAAATGAACGGCGATCTAAATAATGTTTAAATCACTGCTTCATTTACACCAAAATGGCTGGCACGCTGTGCCGATCAGCTGTTTGGCGGCACAGCAGGGCAGTCTGGACGTGCCGCGGTCAACAAGGGAAGCCTTTGTTGACCGCTCCGTTATGCCTCGTGAAATGAGGTTTACCGGAGCAGTCGACAAAGGCTTCCCTTGTCGACAGCGGCATATCCAGACTGCCCCACTGTGCCGCCAAACAGCTATTCAGCGCAGCGCGGTGGCCATTTTGATGTAAATGAAGTGGCAATTATTTAAATCGCTGCTTCATTTTCCTATGTCTAGTAAACTCATCTACATGGGTCCATCAACGGAGCCATGTAGTCTAGACATACCCTTAGTGTGCTGCCCCGCGCTGAACCCGGACATGGGCCTGCTGTCTGTGGCTGTGGACTGATCTAAAGCCAAAATCCAGAGCAGTTGATTCCCCCAGAGAAACTGAGTGGGCGTGTAGTGGGGCAAAGTGGCCGTCCACTGATCCAGAGGGGGAGGAGGCCCTCCCAAAGCCCTACTCCCCAGTGTAGATATGCCCTAAGGGAGTTAGACATCTTTCTTTGGACCAGATGGGGACACCTACTCCCTACACTCAGGATTCACCACTGCATATCTTCTACTAGACATAGGCACATCCACACAGTCACCTTCAACACATAAACACACACACCCAAACACACATGGCAAACACTGAGGAGGAGGCATCCCCCTAATACCTAATAATTCCATTTTGTTGGACACCTTCATTTGCAAATGGCATTTACATCTCTCTGGTGACGATCACCACTTCAGTTTTATTACTCTCCACCTTCCTGCAGGTTCCTCAGGTGTCTTGGTCTTGTATCCAATGCAGAAGAATGTGTGCTGGATCTTTTTGGATATCAAAAACAGAGATTAATTTCTTCTGAATTAGGAGTCCTCTGTAAGTGGTAGGTGGGATGATTAACCAGTTCAGCCAGTGCCTACACAGGGTGCACTTATCTTATACCCAGAGGGAAATTATGATCCAGTTATCCAGCAAGCTGTTAAAGAATAAACATAGCCAGCTGTCCTGCTAGTTTAAAGAAATGTAGTTTTTAATATTTGCCATTGAAGCTACTAGCTGATGTGTAAAAATATGACACACTGAAATGAGATTATATACAAAACTGCAACCATAAATCAGTGACTCCAGTTGTTTCAAATGGTACATCTTATGGAAGCCACTTGTGCCAATAAAAACTGGAATGATGAACCTCAAAACATGGGGTAAAATCTGTTTCACCAACATTCATAAAACATATTAATAGAGGTTTAACTTCACACTCTAATATAAAGGTCAACGACAATGGCAGTACTTACATGCATGGATGCTCTCTGGATGTAGGTTGGAGGAGAGTATGAAATTAATAGAATATTAGAAAGAGAAGAAATATGCTCATGTTTTGGGGGAAGGAAAGATGAGGATTATGGTGGGTATTTTGGGTAAGAGCACTGTCACATAGACTCTCAAAAGGAATTTCTAAACAAATCACACATTATTCATAGAACAAAGCCAAGAAGAAGAGATATATAGATCTATAGAAAGTAACAAACACCTGAGCACAATACCCTACTTCAGTTTTCTCAGCACTCTAAGGGCATGTCTACACTAGGAAATAATTTTGAAATATGTAAAATCAAAGTAATAACACCTGAAATAACAAAATTAAAATAGCGTGTCCCCACTATGGGAAAGCATTGAAATTTGTCAGAATTATTTCAAAATAGCATGTCCACACTGATTGGAGCCTGTTTCGGATTTAGAGCCCCCATAAGCACTCTGGGGAGGGTACTAGGAAGGCAACACTTCCTGTGACTGCTTGGGCAGGCAAGCTGTGACACGTACTTTCAGGGGCTCTTTTCTACAGCTGCATCTCACATGCCACTCCTCTACTGCATCCCCATTCTCAGGACACCAAACAGATGCAGTGCGCTCTAGTTGCCCTTGCAGACACCACAGCACTTACAACATGGATCCGGAGCTGCTGAAAAGCAGTGCCTGGCTCACCAGCCTCATGCTGCATCTCATGGCGCAGTTCATCCAGACTGCCCACGTGCTGCTCCAGCAGGAAGAATACCAGCCTCAACTGGAGGACCTTTTCACCCAGGTCCTGGTGTTCTTGCTGCTGCAAATGCCTCTAAATCTCCTGGATACCGTCGAATGCTTCTTCTGGGAGAGGGAGACCAGTTCTGACTGGTGGGACTGCATTGCCCTGCAGTGGTGCGATGACCAGCAGTGGCTCCAGAACTTCTACATGCAGAAGGCCACCTTCCTGGAGCTCTGTGAGTGGCAGAACACCCTATTGTTAACCACCATACCCATGCAGAAGGGCGTCGCCATTGCCCTGTGGAAGCTCACCATGCCAGACAGGTACCTCTCCATCCGGAACCAGTTAGCATGGGGAAATCTACAGTCAGGGTTGTCACTCTGGAGAATGTCAACAGCATCATCGATAGATTTGCTGGATAGATAGCAAATCGATAGATAGGTCCTCTAATTGTGGGGACTGGACATAGCCGGTACCCACATCCCCGTGCCAGTCTCTGACCACCGTGCCTTGAACTACATAAAGAGGAAGGGGTACTTCTCCATGGTGCTGCAGTCCTTCTGGACCACAAGGGACGCTTCACCAACATTAACATCAGCTGGTTGGGGAAGGCGCATGATGCCCACATCGTCTGGAACTTATGTCTCTTCCAAAAGATTCACGCTGGTACTTTTTCCCCCAAATGCACCATCAGAGTTGGGAGTTAAAAGGGGAAGCCATGGGAGGTGAGGAGGTGGTGGCCTGCTCCATGCACGAGGCCATGAGCTCCATGACTAAGGTGAGGGAGGAGCACATGGCTTCATGCTGGCATATCACCTGGTCCCAGGCAGCGTTCCCCTGCTCCCACTCAGCCCGGTGCTCTTCCCAATCAGTGGCCTGCTCCCAGCGCTCCTCATTGAGCCTCCAAATGAGGGACTGGAAGTAGGCCATCTGCTCCCTCATGAGGTCTTCCCGGGTGTCCCAGGGCATCGGGAAGATGATGTGGGAGGTGGTGGACATGCCATGCTTGCAGGTAGCCCAGCTGTGAAGAAAAGTTACAAGGGCAGTCATCCCAGGAAACACTGTATATGAAGCCTAGCCCTAATCTCTGAGATGACACTGAAGGTCTTGGTTCAGACGATGGCGATGTGCTTCGAGTAAGGCCATATGTTACCGTGACAGTGGGCACTTTCCTGCCGGGGCACAGATGTCCCAGGGGAGCCTCGCTACACCCATGGCCTGGGAACAAGCAGGCATGGGAAGGTGCTGGCCAGGCCAGGAGCCTACAGTCGGGGTAGGGGACGGGGCAGCTAGGCTTCTTTCCATGCTTCACACATGCCGGGTCCAGCACTGGCGGCATCTTACAGAGAGAGAACTTCTATCCCTGCCCGCTGGAGGTGGGGGACCTATTGGGGGAAGTGTGTGTGAGCAGCAGAGGCCACTTGCTGGAGAGTGCTACTGGGGTCCCCTCCTCTTCCTTCCTCCAGCAGGTTCCTATGCACAAGATCAGTCTTCTCTGCATCATCGCGCTTGACCGAGCGTGGATGCTGTCCAAGTGCAGGCAAGACACTGGGTTGTGTGTGGCACTGCTGTGTGGTTCCATGATTCCAGACCCCATAGTGGTGGCTTGTCATAGGAAGGTGTCCCACCACTGAGGCCAGAGTAAGACAGGCCTCTTCAGGAACCTTGTGAGAAGGACCAAAGGGTTCCTATTTGAGAGTGTCATGGGGCTGAGTGCTCCGGACTGGTGCTCCATGTGCACCCACATGAACAAGCTGTTGTGGAACCCTCAGGGTGAGAAGGCCAAGTGAGGAGCACACAGCCCCTCGCAGCCAGCCGCTTGCCCCTGCATGTGTACAGGGAAAGTTATGGAACTTACCTGAAGTTCCTTTCCTGGGTTTGTCTGAAGACTGGGAGACATCCTGGGAGTGGGGGACTGGCTGCAGGGTGAGGAGCAGGTTCTGGCTGGTGGAATTAGTCACTTGGCTGGCCTTTTTCCTCCTCCTCCTCCTCATGGAGGCTGATGCCAGATGTGTCCTGGCCAGACTTGATGACAACAGGGGTGGAGATGACTGGCCTACATCCCAGAATGGCATCGAGCTGCTCATAGTAGTGGCATGTATGTGGTGCCACCCCAAAGCAACCACTCTGTTCCCTAGGCCTGCTGGAGCTCTTTTATTTTCATCCAGACCTGGTCGAGGGTCCACGTGTGGCCTTTGTCAACCAGGCTAGTGGCCATTCAGCCATACACATCTGAATTGCATGTTTTGGTGCAGAAATCCTGGAGGTTTGTCTCCTCACCCCAGATCTTGATGAGGTCCAGGATCTCTGCAGCAGTCAAGGCCAGTGCTCTCCTGCATTGTTGGCTAGTGGCAGCCGAGGGTGCTGCAGGAATTCTGGCAGCTGTGGGGGGCTCAGAGGGAGTGCTGGGGTCTGCAGGAGAAGGGGAGCAGTGGAGCTGGCAGGTGTGGCTAGAGCGGCCACAAGTGCAACTGTGAGAGGCCTCTGGTGGCCAATTATTTCGAATTAGCTGCTATTCCCCAAGGAATGGAGGGGTACAGATTGTGAAATAACCAGCCCATTATTTTGAAATAATGGGGGTTATTCCAAAATAAAAGGGCTTAAAGTCCTTTAGATTTTATCCAGGCCTTTCAGGTTCCTAGGATCAGAGGCAGAGTAAGATTTCTTGGGCCACTGGGCACAAGAAAAAACATTTGCCCCCCCTCCCCACTCTAGGGGCTTGGGACACCAGAACTTCGTGGGGGCATGCCTATCCACTTTTTCACATACATGTAGTAGCCTCAGGCAGGTGTGAGGTAGTCATGGCAGGGACTGTTCTTTGTGGTAGGAGAGCTAATAAGGTGATTAGCTTCCCCACTGTGAAGCACACTCCCTACCATTGGCACCAGTTTCTACCCAGCAGGTGAGGGCTGAGGTGAGCCTTAGCCCCCATTGCTGCAGAACTCTTCCCTCTGCTCCTCCTATTCCCTGAGGCCTCACCCTGCCAGTCTGTGTGCTGGAGGTGCACCACAGTGAAAGGTGCCCAGCAGTGTTCCCGCTAAGCTTCACAGGTGATTAATTGGCCCTGCCCAGAGAGAGAGGCTCAGGGCTCTGGAGTTGACTGCCTTTGCGGGGCTGATTAATCACCTGTGAAGCTGTGCTGCCGTGCAGCTTAGAGGGAACACTGATGCCCAGTGATCTTGGGCCTTGGGTCACTGTGGGGAGCCACAGACAATCCACCTACCCTGGGTGGCACTCCCTGGGGGGTAGAGACATAGGTTGAGGGCTGCTTTCAGACTCCTGGGCCTCTGCTCAGGGCAGCTACAAAATCTGGGGTTCCCCACAGCAATGTGATTTCCCTGGGTGTCTCTTACCATGGCCTGGATCCTATTTTATTCCAGGCCCAAAGAGAAAGAGGAGAAGTTGGTGGGACCACAGTTCCAGCACCTGTACCCTCCCCCCCCCCCCACAATACTACATCAGTCCCACCTCTGATCTGACAGCTTCTGTGCTGTTGAGGAGGATGAAAGTATTTGGGAAAGACAGCATTCAACTGGAGTGGAGGGGAAATGATCCCACAAATGGGACCCTTTTTCCAGATGATGCTGTGGTGAGCTCCAGCCCTGAGGATACCTCTCCTGGGCAGGGAAATCCAGTTATTAGGAAGAGACAGGTAAAAGTTATGGAGGATTCAAATGTTAGAATCATAAATACCTCAGTTTGTGATGACCGTGAGAATGGCATGGTGACTGGCTTGCCTGGTGTGAAAGTTGTGGCTCTCTCAAGACATATAGAGAGATTTACATGTAGTGCTAGGGAAGAGCTGCTGGTACATGTAGGTACCGATGACATAGAGAAAGATAGAAGAGAGGTCCTGAAAGCCAAATTTAGGCCACTAGGTAAAAGATTGAAGTCCAGGACCTCCATGGTACCATTCTCTGAGACGCTTTCAGTTTCATGCACAGGACCAATTAGATAGGCAGGATTGCAGGGCGTTAATGTGTAGATGATATGATGTTATAGGAAGGAATGATTTAGATTTATTAGGAACTTGGGGAACTTTTGGGAAAGAGGGAGCTTATGCAGGAAGCATGAGCTCCACCTAAGCCAAAATGGAACCCATGTGATGGCACTTAAAATTAAAAAGTCATAGAACAGTTTTTAAACTAATGGCTAGGGGGAAGCCAGCAGGTGTGGAAGAGTACATGGAATGGACAGAGACATCCCTAAGGGGAAGGTCTATTACTGAAGAGTCTCTATGTCCTAGTAGGGAGGAGAAGATGAAAAAATACAAATAGAATCTGATCAGTAACATTCTAATGAAAGAGTCCCAATTCAATTACATCATGTAGTGGCAGACAGCTAAAAAGTGACAAGTTTTTAAAGTTGTCTAGAAGTCTAAACAGTTAGTAGAGTGCCTTCTGTTAAATGAGGATATTGATATAATAGGCATCACAGAAATCTGGCGGAATAAGGATAATCAATGGGACACAGTAATACCAGGGTACAACTTGTAACGGAAGGAAAGAATAGGTCATGCTGGTGGGGGAGTGACACTATATTTGAAAGAAAACATAGAATCAACTGAAGTAAAATCTTAAATGAACCAAACTATAACATAGAATCTCTATGGATAGTAATTCCACGCTCAAATAGTAAGACTATAGCTGTAGGGATATATTATTGACTACCTGACCAGGATAATGATAGCGACTGTGAAATGCTCCAGGAGATTGGAAAACTCAATAATAATGGGTGATTTCAACTATCCCTATTGTAATTGGGCACATATCACCTCAGCACAGGATGCACAGAAAACATTTCTTGATACCTTAAAAGACTGCATCTTGGAGCAGCTAATTTTGGAACCCACAAGAGGAGAGGCAATTGATTAAGCCCTAAGTGGAGTACAGGATCTGGTCCAAGAGCATATAGCTGGACCACTTGGTAATAGTGACCATAATGTAATTGAATTTAACATCCCTGTGGTGGGCAAAACACCTGAGCCAACAAACGCTACAGCATTTAATTTCAGAAAGGGGAACTGCACAAAAATGAGGAGGTTAGTTAAACAGATATTAAAAGGTAAAA
Organism: Pelochelys cantorii; assembly: GCA_032595735.1. Classification (NCBI taxonomy): domain Eukaryota; kingdom Metazoa; phylum Chordata; order Testudines; family Trionychidae; genus Pelochelys; species Pelochelys cantorii. The sequence goes on along the minus strand of CM064326.1, from coordinate 304,092,246 downwards.
CGCCAAAAGTGAAATCCCTGCAAGCTGCATGGAAATTGTTTAAAGATACTTTGACACTATGTCCCCATATTTTTATGGGAATATCTTTTTGGATATGAATAAGCATAACTTGAATATGCGTTATTAAAAATTTGGCATGTAACCTCTTGTTAAAAATCTGCTAAATGTGTATACTCCATTTGTGTGTATGTATCATTCTTGTATGTGAAGTTAGAAACACAAAGTGAAAACCTGCTTATTAATCTAGGTCTTCTAATGAAAGCCATTGGTGGCACTAAAGGAACTTAACAGACCAGTTCTCAAGACAATGATCTGTGAGGTCTTGTTTGTCCAGTAAGCCTGGATTGTGGTTGGGCCTACAAAGACAATGGTGGTGGAATATACCTTGAATTTTGTACTCTTCCAAGGAGGGGAGGAGAAATGAAAAAAGGATCTCCCCCGGGAAATTAACTTTAAGGACTAGGGAGAAAAAAATTAGGGTCTTCAGATAGCTTTTGAATCTGCCTTCCCACCCTAAAAGAATGCACAAGAACACCTGGAAAAAAGATCTGTCATAAAAGGGGTGAAGGAGCATTGCTGGGCTCAAGTCAGAGAAAAAGATCAGCTCTGTTTTTGAAGAATTGCAGCTAATATGAGAACTAGAAGGAGAAATATGAATTGCAACATGTTCTCGTAGTGTACTACACTTAGCTGGTATGATGTGATTTGTTTTGTTTTTTGCTTAGTAACATAATTTGATCTGTCAGATTTTACTTGCAATCATTTAAATTTTGTACTTAATAAAATCACTTCTATTTATTATCATACTCAGAGTGAATAATTGTTACCTGGGGAGGGAACAACAGCTGTGCACATCTCTCTTACACTGATAAAGAGAGCAAACTTTATGAGCTTTCTCTGAGTAAAACTTTTGCAAGTAGGAAAAATTTATTTGGGGTTTTGGTAACTGGTTAAAAGATAGGAAAAAATGGTAGGAGTAAATTATTAGTTTTCTCAATATAGAAAAGCAAATAGTGGTGTTCCCAAAAAGGTCTGTACTGGGACCAATGCTATTCAACATATTCATAAATGATCTGCAAAAAGGGGTATAGAGTGAGGTGGCAAAAGTGCAGATGATACAAAACTACTCAAGATAGTTAAATCCTAGGCAGACCATGAAGAGCTACAAAAGGGTCATTTAGAACTAGGAACTGGCAAAAAAATGGAAGATAAAATTTAATGTTGATAAATGCACATTGGAAAACATAATCCCAACTATACATATAAAATGATGGAGTCTAAAGTAACTATTACAATTCAAAAAAGAGATGTTGGAATCATTGCAGATTGTTCTCTGAAAATATCTGTCAATAATAAAACAACAACAAAAATAACATATTTTCCCTATATATCCATGGTACAAATACCTCTTGAATACTGCATGCAGATCTCAGAAAAGATATACCCATCTCAGAAAAGATATACTGGTAAAGGTTCAGAAAAGGGCAACAAAAATTATTAGCAGTGTGGAATGGCTTCTGTATAAAGAGAGATTAATAAAACTGGGCCTTTTCAGCTCAGAAAAGAGATGACTAATCATGACTGGTGTGGAGAAAATAAATAAAAATGTGCTATTTACTCCTCATAATACAAGGACTAGGAGGTTACCAAATGAAATTGGTAGGCAGAAAGTTTAAAACAAACAGAAGGAAGTATTTCTTCTCACAATGCAGTCAACCCATGGAACAATTTGCCAGAGGATATTGTGAAGGCCAAGACTATAACAGGGTTTAAAAAAGGAAGAGACAAATTCATGGATGATAGATCCAGAAGTAGCTATGAATCGGGATGGACAGGGTTGGTGTCCCTACCCTCTGTTTGCCAGAAGCAGGGAATGAGCTTGATTATTATGTCTTCTGTTCATTCCCTCTGGGGCACCTGGCATTGGCCACTGGTGGAAGACAGGATACTGGGCTAGATGGACTGTTGGTCTCACCAACAAGTATGGACATTCTTATATTCTTATGATGTTATGGTACTCCTGTGTGGGCCTCTAAACTGGTTGGGGCTCCTGGGTATGGGTCCCATGGGCTCATTCATTAATCTAGCACTTCTCAGTATCCTTCTTCTCTCACACAACCTTGCCCTCCTGGTTCTAGTATCTTCTCTAAAATAGACAGTAAAAAACCCTTCTCTTATAAGGTTCCAGTACCTCTGTCAGTTGACACTCCTCAGTGGCTTCAAGTCCCTCATCACATGCTCTGTTACTTGGTTACAAGCCCACAGATGGATAATTGCTTCATCTAGGCGGCAGCTAGCTCATTTTCCTGAATGGGAGTGTGAGATAACAAAACTTGATTGTTCTGCATAGTTAGTACTTTGATAACATCCCTTGGAATTTCAGTCCAAGATGGAAGAAAAAAGGCAACAGTGAAGATACAGAGCAATATAGACACAAAATGGCATTCACAAAGCAAAACAGAGCTTCTAATTTTATATGGATGTGTACAAGAAAACACTCATCCATCACCTACACACAGCATTAGGCAGCCACAGCTAAAAACTGTACACTCCAGTGGCTCTCAACTTTTCCAGGAATCTGATTTGTCTTGTGTACCCCCAAGTTTAAAAAAAACCCCACTTGCTCACAAAATCAGACATAGTGCAAAATTGTCACAACACACTATAACTAAAAATTGTTTACTTACTGATTCTTACCATATAACTATAAAATAAATAAATTGGAATATAAATATAGTACTTCAATTTCAGTGTATATTATATAGAACAGTATAAACAAGTCATTGTTTGTATGAAATTTTAGTTTGTACTGACTTCACTAGTGATTTTTATGCAGCCTGTTTTAAAACAAGGCAAATACGTTGATGAGTTGATGTACCCCCTGAAAAACCTCTACAATGACTTTGGCACATATGTACCCTGGTTGAGAATCACTGCTGCATTCAAGTGATTATTAGAAACATTAAATGACAATAACAGTTTTTTTGTAAGACTTCCAAACCAGGAAGATATCTATCAGGTTCAGACCTTCAGCAATTGTTGTTATAAGAAATCAAGAAGAAAGGCTAGGGAGAGTCAACAAGCCTTCTGAAAAATCCATATCACATTGTATTATACAAATGAATGCAGTCTGGCTGCACATCTCATACTCAAGGTATTCTCAAAATCTTTACAAAGTCATGACTTAATAGTGCAGTTACTTTATAAATCACAAATCAGTAATAATCTATTCCCTAATGCACACACAGCCTTGAAAATTAGGGATTGTGTTATGGAGAGAGGGTACAATAGAATTGTTGAAAAATGGTGAAAACTTTTTAGATTTTTTTTTAGGTGAAAAGCATCTGTTGAAATTTAAAATTTCCTAAAATTTTTAACCAACCCATAGGTTAGTTAGTAGAAAGCAGTATATCATGGTTACCTCTTCACTGAAGGGCTGATTAGGTGAAAGTTAGACAGAAAAAGGAGTGAAAAAAAACACAGTGTTTCATTCGAAAGGCAAGTTGATGTCAGATTACTGTACCTGTATGGTATATATTTTGTACTACTATGTAAAAGTCAGTGGACATATCAAACACATTTCCTGTACGTGGGCACCTTCTATATAAGTTCCATAGGAAATGACCAGATGTCCAAGTTACATATAGTGGCCTGATTTTGAACTGATGTCCTGGTTTCCTCATGGTTTTTATTAGCATGGACATACGTCTGGTTTTTAAAATTTATAGCAATTTCATCATCATTTCAAATATACTTTTCTTTCAAACGTAGGGCTGGTGTTAGAAGCCAAGAAATTTACTCAGGCCAATGCCATCATGCCCATTACTCTGGGTAATACTGCAGCAAACTATTCTAATAAATGCTGCAGCACATTAGCCAACTGAACATTTCAAAAGTTGATTTCTAAATCATGATTCTGGGGGTATTAAAGAAAATTGTGAAAGTAAAACATAATCCACTTTCACTTGCTCTAGGGTAAACATGGTAAAAATTTGGCCCTATAGTCATAAATTATAATGGCTAAAAATGAAAACCATTTTCAATAGTAAGCATATGTTTGGCTTCCATGCCTATATTTCTAAGGAAGCCATCAGCATTTATCTGGTTTTCAATTTTGTAGCTTTTCAAAACAGGAGACCATTATAAATGCAGTTGAATGAATTACACAGAAATTAGCATGTTTGGTATAATATACCCCACTTGAAGTCTTTTTAGATCATTCTTTCAAAATGCATGTTCCTTGTTACCATAGTGCTGTGAGGACAGGATAGGGGAAAAAAAGATAGTGGTATGCTTTTTTCCCCTTTTCAGTATTTGAAGGAAAGAATACTCTCTTTTGGATGCAGGATTGTTATTTCCTTTCATCTGTTTCCAGGAAATACTATATAGACTTGTAATCTTTGAGCTTAAGAATGATGAGGATTAAAAGGATTGTTCTACATTTAAAGTCAAGAGATAACATAGACTTATTTTTTTCTCCGGGTGAAAAGGAAGCAAGGCCATAGAAAATGAGGTAAAGATTTATCTCAAGAGTTTGTTAACCTATTTTTCCTAAAAAAAGGAAATACTTTACATACTTTTTTAAAATTTTTACTTCAGGAAAAATCTATTTTAAAACTAATGGTGGCAGGGTTCTCCTTCCTATACATTTATTGTATCTTATTTAAGAAACCTGAAAACATAATCTATACTGTACATTCTGCTGCAGTCTATTCCTTAAATGAAGAACATATTAAAATAATTAGTCTTTTTTTTTTGCATCTAGAAAGCTGACATTGCATTTTTCTGCATTTACATAGTGAAATAAAGTAGATATGGGCAAGGGCTGAGATACTTAGGCTGGATCATTTCCCTTGAATGCCATGCTAGTGCTTTTATCTACTGATATATTAAAACCTTATACAACTCCCATCACCCTCCTCTTTGTGAGCTTTTGCCCATATAAGGGCCAAGAAATTCCTATATGGTGACTTGCGGCTTTCGGCCTTTTCTGATATCTGAATGTGGGAATGGGAGTGTGAAGTGAGAAAGAGGTTTAGTTATAAAAATCTATATAATCTCCCAAGATCCAGATATCTTGTGTCCCTCTACTTGTCACCCCAATACTCCCCCTTTTGTGGCAGCTGACTTCTCTGTTGTCTGGCACAGTATCGATTTGGGAGGAAGGATAGGATGTGTATATCACACACTGTATCCAATCAGAAGTCCAAGCATGAGATCATGTCTGAAGAGCAGGTGCACTTTTGTTCTTCACTCTTGATTCCCAGATCCAAAACCTGTTTCACACACTTCACCCCCATTCCACACCTTTCCCTAAGCATCACCCTGCCCCCCTTCTTCCCTTCCCCCAAACTCCCACCTTTGTCCTGCCTCCTTTCCCCTAATATGCTCCGTTGTCTCCACTACTCCCCCTCTTTCCTGGAATGCATGAATGTAGCAAATCAGCTGTTCACAGTGCTCCAGTAGCCATGGGAGAGTAGGGAAGGAGCTAGTCCAACAGGCATGGAGGAAGGAAGGCAAACGGGGGAAGTTTGGCTGCTAGTGGGTACTCAGCACCCACTAATTTTTCCCAGACCCAGAGCACCCACTGAGTCGATATCAATACCCCAGGAAGTCATCTAGACCAATCCTCTGCTCAAAGCAAGACCAACCTGATACAAACCATCTCACACTGTAGTTTAGGGAGAAATCAAGAACCAGGTGGGAAGGTGGGATCTTGCATTTCCCATTCTTTTTCTGGCTTCTGTTGCTGGAAGTTACTTGATGTGGTTGTCTCTCCCCATGTGAAGACAAAGAAAGCTGTTCATAGTAAAGGGAGATACTGAACCGAGGTTAAGTTGAACAAGTGGTATTTTATTAATTCCTTTGGAATGCTTTGCCCATATGGCTGATTTGCTTCCAACCTAACACCCTGGGTACCCTGTTATCCTGGTGTCACAACAATGACAGTCCCTCAAGGCAACATGAGGCTCTTAATGAGGTGGTGGTCCCTTTCATCTCATGGTCACCTAGCTAAGGCCTTGGCTAATCTTCCGTCTTTGGAGAACTTGTTTGAGACTGCCCTCCAGCACATCTTGGAATTTGTCTTGGATAATATCATACAGTCAAATCTTATATCTTTATATACAATGTTGCCACATATATTTTGCCAAGGCAATAATGATCAGCAAATCAAGAGTTTTCAAATGATACATTATACAATATGCTTATAAAAGGGTTGAAAATAAGGGTATAGACTGTCATACTTTGTTTTACTGTACACCTCACAATTTCTTTAGTCTATTCTTGTTGTCTCTTTCATGCCTGGATATTCACAGGAATGCCTCTCTTCAAGGCTGCTAAGACCTGTCATACTCTTCTACCTACTTTCTCTGAGGCTATGTCTATGCAGCAGCATTATTGTAGACATAGTTCGCTTCTACACACAAGCAGTTATTTCGACTTAATATCGAAATAATGTTGAGCTGGAGGACTGCTTACTCCAACTCCTCTAACCCTCATTATACGAGGAGCAAGGAAAGTCAGGGGAAGAGTGTTCTATCTCGAAATAACTGCTGTGTACACAGCGTCAAAAGTCGAAATAAGCTATTTCGACTTAAGCTATGCAATTAACTTAGAGGAATTTGCGTAGCTTCTTCTGAGTTTAGCCCTGCTGTGTACATGAGCCCCGATTTTTGACCATCTCCTCTTCACAGTGGGTCTCCATCTTTTTGGTTGCTACAGGTCTCCCATTGGTAATAGCATTTTGGAACTGTGCCCCATCTGTGCTTGTACTAGGCTGCTTTGGCATCCCGCTGATAGTATAATCCTATGTTCCAAAAATGATAACAAGAGGTTGGAACCAGGAAAAAAAACAGCCTCGTGTAAGAGTTTCTTAGCTGTTTTACAGCTGATTCCACTGTACCATTACTCTGTGGCATGCTTGGACTGGGAGGTGAGGTGGTCAAAATCTCTTTTTTGTGCAAATTCCTTGAATTCTTCCAAGGCAAATTAGGTGCTGTTATTGAAAAGTACAGTGTGGAATACCATATTTTACAAAGTGGTCCTTAAGTTTGTCAGTGACTGACTTGCTTCATGTATCAGGCAAGACCCTGACCTCTCAAAATTTTGAGCAGTAGTCCACTGCAGTCAAACAGTATTGCTTTTTCTTGAAGATAACGAAGTCCACTACTGCCTTTTCTCATGGTCCAGAGGAAAACTTAAGGTAACAGTCTTTCTGCTGGCAGTTATCATATGGCTGGCAGGTGTCACACCCTTCTCTTAAGTAGGGGAGTTGTGTATACCTTCCCAGCCAGTATATACATACCTGGCTCAGAAAATAGGGTGTTTCTCATTCACTGGAGCTAGTATGTCTGACTGCCTTTACCTTCCTCAAATCCATTTTCAGTTCTCTGTTGTGGGCAGATGTCTATGCATGTCATCTCTGGTTGTTAGAGTGACATTTTTTCTGTGTAATGTTCTTATTCCTGTCCCACAGTCATAGTTTTCTGTCACGGTCTCATTCAGTTTCTGTATCATTGCACTCTTCAGCTACAGTGAGGATATCTGTGGTTATTTATTTTTACCCAAGCAGCCCTTGCATGAGTCATCTGGGAAATATATTTGCTGCTGGGTTGATGCCCATTGGCATGCCCAACAATCTGTAGTGACCACAGGCTATTACCAAGGTTCTCATCACCGTGGAATTTTATCCTGGCTTAAGTATCAAAACCTGCTCCTTTCATCAAAGACCAAAAAAGATTCTGGCTGTGGAAAACTGGCAAGATGTCATCAATTGCAAACGATGGATAGTGGCATCTTTTCAATAGCCAATTCAGTGGCTTTGCATTGCCAATGGGTGTCCCCATTTTTCTTCTTGCTCTGTATCTATAAAATTTGGCTGATGAACTAATCAGCCGATCTAATCCAGGGGTGGGCAATAATTTTTTATCTAATCCAGGGGTGGGCAATAATTTTTGGTGGGAGGCCACTCCAAGATTTTGGAAAGTGGTCAAGGGCCGTACTTTTCTGTGGAGGGGATGCAGGGTTTAGGGCGAAGGTTGGGTGCAGAAGGGCACATGGGATAAGGGACTGGGGTGCAGGAGATGGTGTGAGGTCTGAGAGGGAGTTTGGGTGAAGGAGGGGACTGTGACCTGGGTCATAGGAGTGGGGTGCAGGGTCTGGGAGGGTGTTGTGACCTGGGGAGGGAGTTGGAGTGCAGGAGGGGCAGGGATGCCAGAGGCAGGCTCTGACTGGGAGGTGCTTAACTAAGCCAGCAGCCCTGCAGCTCCCCCAAGAAAGGCTGGGCTCCCTGCCTGCTACAGCCCCAGATCACTTTAAACTGCAGGCTGGTTCCCTCCATGTGACTCTCAGCTCTGGTAAGGGAAAGAGGCTTGTGTGCCCCCATCCCCCAGGACAATTTCGCAGCTCCTATTGGCTGGTTGTTTCCAGCCTATAGGATCTGAGGATTAGGCTGGGGGCCGGGAGATCACACAAAGCCTTCCCTTCCCTGCAGAGCAGAGAGCCACATGGACTGTGCTTTAAACTGTGGCAGCTGCATGCCTGAGGGTCCCGACAGGGTGGTCTGTGGCCCAGATGGGTGACTTGGTGAGCCATACCCAGCCCTCTGGGCCATATTTTGCCCTAATCTAATCTATGGCTTGTATGAGACAAGATGGGTCAGCAGTGCTTATTAAATCACTGCCACAAACTTCAGTTGGGACCATATTTTTTTGTGTTTGTTATTCTGGGATCACGTTTTCTTATGGGCTGCACTAGTCTCTCAGGACACATTATTAGATAGTGTCTGCTCTTTGTAATGAGTGTGGCTGGGTCCAATTCACCCTGAGAATTTGCTGTCCTACTGAAATTGCAAAGGGTTTTCCCTCTTAACACTTTGCATGCATGTAGGTAGGTATTGCCACTTTTGCTCTCCTGTCCTGACAGCCTAAACCTGATATGCGCTCAGATGCAAGGAGAGACATGCTGTCATTGCCACTCTCTGATGTGCCATTCCTGTCTTGTGCAAGTCTGACTAAATCTTCCTGAGAGCTTCCTCAGCTCTTGCACACGCTGCTAGAATGTTTCAATTTCCCACATCCCTTCCAATGCTGTCCTAGTGCAGGGCACTTTTCTTTTACCCGCCCATGCTGTCTCCCTAAGTAAATGTGAATCACTGCATGTATGGAACCCTGGCCTCCTGCTCTCCTTTGCTGTTGTCTCACTGCTTCTGGGGGTATTGTGCTTCCTGGTTTTTGTAATTTCTCTTGAGACTTCTGCTGCATGATCTTTGCCTTTATCTAATGTTGAATTGCCTTTTGAAACAGCCCACACCCACAAGTGGTGATCCTAAGTGCCACAAACTATCCTGTCCTGAATTAGGGAGTCTGCAAAGTATTCAAATAAGAACATAAAAACATAAGAAGGGCCATACTGGGTTAGACCAAAGGTCCATCTAGCCCAATATCCTGTCTGCCGACAGTGGCCAATACCAGATGCCCCAGACGGAGGGATCTCAACAGGTAATCCTCATGTGATCCCTCCCCTGTCACCCACCTCCAGAGAAACAGAGGCTAGGGAAACCATTTCTACCCATCCTGGCTAATAGCCATTGATGGACCTAACCTCCATGAATTTATCTAGCCCTTTTTTGAACCCTGATTATGTTCAGGCCTTCACTGCTTCCTCTGGCAAAGAGTTCCACAGGTACATTGTGCGCTGAGTGAAGAAAAACTTCCTTTTGTTTGTTTTAAACCTGCTGCCTATTCATTTCATTTGGTGACCCCTAGTTATTTTATTGTGGGAATAAGTAACTTTTCCTTATTCGCTTTTTCCATACCAGTCATGATTTTATAGACCTTGATCTTATCCCCCCTTAGTCTCCTCTTTTCTAAGCTGAAAAGACCAAGTCTTTTAAATCTCTCTTCATATGAGACCTGTTCCAAACCCCTAATCATTTCTGTTGCTCTTTTCAGAACCTTTTCTTTTCTTATCTTTTTTGAGATGAGGCGACCACATCTGTACTCAGTATTCAAGATGTGGGTGTGCCATGGTTTTATACAGAGGCAATAAGATATTTTCTGTCTTATTCTCTATCCCTTTTTTAGTGACTCCTATCATTCCATTTGCTTTTTCGACTGCTGCTGCACACTGCATGTACCACCTAGTGTGTAGACCTTTAGCATTGGGAACCTCCCTTTGGATTGGTCTGTAATGAAAAAACAGTATCTCTCCATAGTCTCATTGTGCTTTGGGGAACTATATGCCCCAGAGCTCCTAGGACTGCTGTGAGGCTTGTGGCAGTGGTGAGCATCAGAATGCTGCAGCTCTCTTCCTTGTTCATCAGCAAGGTAAAATAATAGCTTTGCTTTCCAGCTGCTCTTGTCCATCTGCATGGCCAAGTCTTTGTACAGCTCACTCGCCTCCTTTCAGTCAGTTTGTTCCTGGGCTAAGCTTGTGTCTACAATACCCAGGGCTCCAGACTGAGTTCCATGGCTCCCACTATCGGCTTCTGCATTCCAGAGAATTTGCTCAGACGCTGCCACCACGTTACATTCATAAATAGAGATGCTGAATGTGGGTTTAATAAACTGAAACTTTATTAAACCCTGGGAAATGCTCTGTCCAAATGGCTGAGCTGAAGCCAGCCTATATCACCCTGGTGACCTTTTAATAATAGTTCTAGGGAAAATGGGTACTCTGAAGCTAGTTCCACTGATCAAGATACAATAGGGATCTATTATGTATTATTATGCTTGCTTCTTGGAGAACAAGGGTGGTCCAGTAGTTTGGGCATTATCTTAGGATTTGGAACTATAGGCTTAGTACTTGTGGGAATAGTATAAATAAGGATCACAACAGCATCTACATATCTGTTATTACAGGTTGGGTAGGCATAGTACCTTAACCTGCCTCTCACCTCAACTGACAGTATTACATTGGTCAAGCCCATAGAATGTGCTCCCCATACGTAATCTCTCAATGAAAGACAGTACAACTTATCATTGTCAGCAGCTATAAGAAAACTGAACTGTGATAAAAGGGTTACATTACGACATAGTAAATGTTATCATAAATACATCTCACCACAGCATCATATGTTCACTAACATAGATGAACCCTCCCAGGTCTTATAAATAGTGAATGGAAAGTATATTAAATACAGTAGACAGTGTATTTAATGTCAGTCTGCAGATTTACTGGATTGTCATAGGTATAAAGGATGTGATTTCTTACAACTCACAGTTTTTGAACCAATTTACCACAGTGGGATAGGAAACCAGAATTTTAAAAATGCAAAATGTTTGTATTTGATATTGCTTTTAGTTGTACTGAATTATGAAGCATCATTAACTTTTCTGAAATACAATGTACTATAAATGCACTATAGTAAATGGAAAAGTTTGAAGGGTAAGCAGCATGCTGATTAAACCTTACCATATACTGTTGTCTCTTCTCATCATGAGGATGGTATTTTAGTACCTATGTAAATAAGTATGAGACCTCAATAAGATAGAAATAATATAGAATCTGTTTTGTGTTCCATTGTGGCAGCTAAGGTTGGCAGAAGAAATGTGAGAGAAATACTAATACTCCTATAACACTATCTAGCTAATTGAATTTTAGCTAATCTGATCCATTTTCTCTTATACATAGTTGTAGTTTCTGAGCACCTCTGAAGTCATGGCAAGACAGCACATTTGGTCTGATTTCATGTGAGTATTCTTGCCAGAATCCTTGACATGTGAGGTACCTTACATTTTTGTATCACAGAAGGTATGTCTACACTGCACGGCAATTTCGGGAAACCAGAGGTATCCCAAAATAGCTACCCTGTGTCCACACGGGGAAGAAAGAAAGCCACCTGTTCTTTCAAAATATTTTTTGAAATAACGAGCACGCTATTTCACCATGCTGGTAAGCCTTGTTGCTTGAGGGTTAAGGGATGGCTTGAAATAGAGTTTAGGATGCTGTGTAGATGCACCCTGACAGCTTAGAGTTGCTGGCTTTCTGATTGCAAAAAAATTTGAACACCTTGTTCCATCCCTGACCTGCCCCTTCCCTGTTTCTTCTCCAAGTCTCCACTCCTGCTCAGTCCATCCCTCCTCCCTCTGTCACTTGCTCTCCTCCCATGCTCATGCACTTACTTATTTTCACTGGAGTGGATAGAGAGTTGAAGTGAGGACTCCAGCTGGGATTCCAGGCTGTAGGATGGTGTCAGGGATGGGGGATTTGGGGTGCAAGAGAGGGTGTTGATTTAAGAGATGGAGCTGAGGGGTTTGGAGTGTGGGATGGGGCTCTAGGTGGGGTCCCAGTGGTTCAGAGTAAGGGAGGGAGTGTGGACTCTGGGAAGGAGTTTAGGTGTAGGAGAAGGCTCAAGACTGGGGTAGGGGTTAAGATGTGAGAGGGGTATGGGATGTGGGCTCGTGAGAGGGTTGGGTTTGGGGTTGGTTGAGATTCAGGCTCCAGGCAGTGCTCATCTCAGGCAGCTCCCAGAAATGGCTAGCATGTCCCTCTGTGTCAGTTAGGGCCACAGCTGTTGACAATGCAGCTCCCATTGTCTATGGCTTCCACCAAATGGAGCTGCAGAGCCAATGCTTGGTGCCCCCTAGCTGCCCCTACACCATGGAGTAGGTAGAAGTCTGCTTTAGCCCCACTGCACCACCAACCAGACTTTTAATATACCAGCATCCCTTTTTAGCTGGGTATTTAGTTGGCATTGCAAAGAAATCTGAAATCCTCCACACAGTTATGTGGCAGACTCAGAATAAATGGAAATGTCACATTTCTTTTAGTGGGAATTAGGCTGCATCATGATCCTTCTCTGTAAAGTCAGTAAGATTTTTAAAAGACTGTGAACCATGCAAGTAAATTACTTGAGAAAAAAAGTCTATTTTTCCTCAACAAACCCCTCAACAAACCACACAACACTAACGTCCAGATGAAGATTTATATTACATATATACATAAATCTAAATCATATGATTTGAAGAGTGAATAGATGAATAAATTGGATACTGAATGAACACTGGAACAATTGATAAAGCCAAAAGCTAGGTTAGTATAAGAAATCAACTTGATTTTTGAAAAAACGGTGAATGTCTGTATATTTATTATTTATTTATATATATATATATATGTATATTTATTTATTAAGAACTGTGCTTTGAAATGAATATATTGACAAAGTTAAAAAAGCAAATTTAAAATGTCTTTCAGGTTATAAATACACAAAAGAGAATATATGAATAAGAAAAAAACAGGCAACAACATCAATTATTACCTTGGATTTAAATTAAACTTTAAAAATAGAGGCAATTTCAACACAATGGAAAGATGTCCAACCAAAAGGGAGTGTCACAAAGGGTATGTCTATACTAGCTCATTAGTTCGAGCTAGGTAGGCAAATGAGGGCAACCGGAGTTGCAAATGAAGCCCGGGATTTAAATATCCCGGGCTTCATTTGCATGTTCCCGGGCGCCGCCATTTTTAAATCCCCCTTAGTCCGAACTCCGTGCCCGCGGCTACACGCGGCACGGACTAGGTAGTTCGAATTAAAGATCCTAATTCGAACTACTGTTACTCCTCGTGGAATGAGGAGTAACAGTAGTTCAAATTAGGATCTTTATTTCGAACTACCTAGTCCGTGCCGCGTGTAGCCGCGGGCACGGAGTTCGGACTAAGGGGGATTTAAAAATGGCGGTGCCCGGGAACATGCAAATGAAGCCCGGGATATTTAAATCCCGGGCTTCATTTGCAACTCCGGTTGCCCTCATTTGCCTACCTAGCTCGAACTAATGAGCTAGTGTAGACATACCCAAATACAATAAAATAAATTATTTTTCAAAGGTGTGTTGTACTCAGCACAGCGTGTGAAGAAATAAAAAAGGCAAAATAGACTTATGAACATATAGATGGAGGATCAAGCTATGATGAAGTTGGTCTCTTCATAAATTTACAAAGCAACAGATGAACTTGGCAATATAAATGAACTAAATGTGACTTTGAAAATACAGTTTGAAGCTAAATGTAACCTGCTCAGTGATATCCTAGTCAGCAATATTAGGGAATGTCTACACTAGGAAATAATTTTAAAATAACTAAATTCAAAATAATAAGTCCCAAAATAACAAAATTGAAATAGTGGGTCCGCATTACAGGGGAGCCTTGAAATTAGTCCAAGGCAAGCTCCATTATTCTGGAAGCACTACTTCTACTTAGAGCACTGAGGAAACACTGAGGAGTAATTACTTCAAATGACTCTGGGAAGTAGTTATTTCAAAATAGCAGCAGAGCATCCACACTAGTGCTATTTCAAAATAACTATTTCAAAATAAGTGTTATTCCCCAAGGAAAGCAGGAGAATAGATTTCAAAATAACCAGCCCGATATTTTGAAATAACAGGCTTGGTAGTATGGAACACTCTGCTTATTACTTCAAAATATGGGCAGTTGTTTCAAAATAACTCCATTCTTTAGACAAGGGCTTAGTGACCACTCAACATTAAAATAAAAAATAAGCAAATTTCACACACATACTGGGTATAAAATGAGCCAGTTTGACACAGCCACAGTGAAATACTGTGGCAAGCCAGACAGTACTTTGCAGAGTTTGAAACAGAGGAACTAGAAGTCTCTGTACTTCTACTGAACAGAAGTCTGGAAATGCAAATGATCAAAAAGGTGTAAAGTGTTTAAGTTGAGAAGATATTCTAAAGCACAAGGTATTTAATGGACTGAGATGCACTAAAGATGTAATTCATCATACTGATATAGATACAAGTGCAGTCTTTAAATTCCATTAGCTCAGAGAGGTATAAAAGATACAGAAAATAAAATAAGGTTTCACTACAAAAAACTACATGTCAACCGCTTGTTTTAGTAAAAGTTTCACTGTAATTAAACTTAATGAACTAAGAATTTGAATACATCCAAAAGATCTGACAAGACCACCAAACAGATGTACAATCCTTTGAGAACAATTAGAGCTTACATCTAGAGTGCAAGAATATTTTCAGTTATAGACAGAAGCAAAGAGGTTTTTTTGACAGATCCAGTTTGGCTACATCTAGATTACATCCCACTGTCGACAGAGGGTTGTAAATGAGGCACTTCAAAAATGCAAATTAAGTGGGGATTTAAATATCCTGTGCTTCATTTGCATAATCGCGTCATGGCACTCTTTCGAACAAGTGCCATTTCGAAAGTAAAACCGCCATCTAGACACAGTTCTTTCAAAAACAGCAGGCTTTTTCAAAAGATCCAGTAAACCTCATTTTTTGAGGTTTAAAGGATCTTTTGAAAAAGCCTGCCATTTTCAAAAGAACCACGTCTAGACCGCGGTTTTACTTTTGAAATGGCGCTTGTTCAAAAGAGTGCCATGATGCAGTTATGCAAATGAAGCACGGGATATTTAAATCCCCGCTTCATTTGCATTTTCGAAGTGCCTCATTTATATCTCTGAAGAATTAGCAGTCATATTTAAGAACTTATGGAAGATGGGGGAGGTCCCAAAGGAACAGTGAAGGTCATATATCACACCTATCTTCAAAAATGAGAACAAGCAGTTTTATAGACCAATCAGACTAGCTTTGATACTCAGAATGACACTCAAAAGAAATGATTACACAGGCAATTTAAATAAGAACAAGTTATGCCAAATTAGTCTAATATTCATGTTTGACAGGGTAACTGGCCTAGTGAATAGGGGAGAAGTAGTAGACATGATATACCTGGACTTTTATAAAGCTTTTGATACAGTCCCACATGACACTTTTTAAGCAAACTAGAGAAATATGGTCAAGGTAAAATAAATATAAGGTGGGTAAACAACTGGTAGAAAGACTATACCCGAAGTGTAGTTATCAGTTGTTCACTGTCTAACTGGTAGGACTAGAACCAAAAATGATAGATAAATTTGTCTGAAATCAATAAGATGAAATGTAATAAACTCTAGTGCAAAGAGTCCACTTAGGAAGGAAAAAAATCAAATGCATAATATACACTGGGGAATAACTGGCTAGGTAGTAGTACTGCTGAAAAAAAGGTATGTGGGCTATAGGGGGTCACAGAAGAGTTAAAATTGTGCTGTTTTGAAAAAATCAGGTGTCATTTTGGGATGTATTAACAGGAGTGTCAGATGGAATATAATTATTCTGATTTGCTTGGCATCGGTGAGGTCTCAGCTGGAGTACTGTGGACCATGCTTCAGGAAAGATGTGGACAAACTGGGGAGAGTCTAGTGGAGAGCAACAAAAATAATAGGTTTAGAAAGCATGACCTAGGACGAAAGGTAGAAGGAACTGGATATGTTTACTCTTGAGAACAGAATACTGGGCGGGGGAGAGGGGGGATCTGATAATGTTAATTGATCAATTTTTCTCCATGTCCATTGAGGGTAGAACAAGAAGTAATCAGCTCAGTTTGCAGCAAGGGAGGTTTATGTCAGCTATTAGGAAAAGTTTAGTTGTTAGAAAGAATAGGTCAGCAATGGAGCAGGTTACCTTGGGATGTTGTTGAATCCCTGTCATTGGAGGTTTTTAAGAGCAGGTTAGACAAACACCTCTCTGGGATGCTGTAGGTATACTTAATTATACCTTAGTGAAGAGAGATGGAGTAAATGACTTGTGGAGGGCCCATTGAGCTGTATGTTGTTATGATTCTGCAAATTGTACTCTCCGCATTAAAGCTAACAGTCTCTCTCTCCCTTGACCTCACTTTATTTTGGAACTTTGTTTATGGGCAAAAGAAGAGCCATAGAGAATTCCAGAAAAATATGCATTCTGCATACAGAATTAGTTTAATCAGGTTACTGTGGCATTAGTGTATTTTATTCTGTCCTGTGTTTCCTTGTATAATTTTAAAAATCACTATTGCAATCTAATTTCACATGCTTAGCATTAGCTAACAGCATTATTTCTTTGTACATGAATAAGTGTCACTACCCTGGAATTTTAGTGGAGAGAAAAATCAACTTGCATAAGGTTTTTTGAATTAAAGCACATTTATGTTTTGAACTGTTGAAAGGGTTAATTGGGATTTTCCCAGTTAAGAGTACTATCTATAGTGGGGAGATTAAATAACTTATTTAAAAGCTTCTCCAGTTCAGAAACTTTAGAGTAAATATATAGCATAGTTTTATATGTTCTACTAAAACAAATATCCCACTGAAGTCAATGGGATGTCTGAGTGAGCAAGGATTGCAACATTAGGTCAGCAGCATTGAACTATAAATTCAAGAACGAGTAGACCTTAGAAACTAACAAGTATATATATATATATATATATATACCTACACAGAGAGAGAGAGAATCGTGAACTTTTGTGGGCAAAACCCACTTTGGCTATGTCTCCTCTGCATCTTTTTCTGGAAAAAGATACACAAATTGCAGTTTGCAATTCGCATACCTTTTTCCACTTTTTTCCCAGAAGAGGCTTTTCTGACATTTTCCTCATAAAATGAGGAATACAGGCTTCCAAAAGAACATGCCCGCTTTTTTGAAAACTGTTCCAAAAAAGCGGAAGTGTTCCCTGGATGCGGCAGAGTTTTTCCTCTGGTATCCCAGAAAAACTCTGTAGTGTACACATAGCCTTCCTCAGATGAGCCTGAATGGAGGAAGTGGGTTTTGCCCACAAAAGCTCATGATACTCTGTCTCTCTCTCTCTCTCTCTCTCTCTAGATATATATATATATAAAACTTACCTCTCATAAAAGGAATGCCAGGATTTAATATCAATATACATATATATTTGTTAGTCTCTAAGGTGCCACAGGATTACTTGTTATTTTTAAAGTTACAGACTAACGTGGCTACACCTCTGAGACTTATAAATTCAAGTTTCTAAATAAATTGAGCCTAATGTCTTAGTCTGTAATAGTCTACTTAAAGAATTTTAAGAAAGCTGTGTTCTTGATTTCAGTACAACCAAGTTGCATTTGTTCATGTGCATGGATGACCAGTTTTGAAAACTTGCCTCATCATGAAGAGGAATGCCAGGATTTAAAAATAAACCAGATACAAATGATCTATGGACAGAAAAAGCAATTCACACTTACTCACCTTTGAACTTATCATCTCTCCTCCTCACCTTGAGTCTAAATTTTACCATCTACAGGTCTCCCTTGCATAGCCCAAGTCTCCTGTTTGAGGTGCTAGAAATTCTTTCCCCATTTTATCTATTCATGAGAATTTTCTGACTTCTGAAAAACATGCTAGCTATTGTGGCAATGCTTGAGAAGGAGTCCCATTGATTCCACTATCATCCTAGAATATTATGTGTTGGAAATCCTGAAAATGATCCATAGAAGCCAACCATTTGAAAGTTTTTAAGAACATTCTTCTGCATGATACATGATTTAGCATCATCACTGGGAATCAATTAACAGAAGTCCTTCAAATGAAAAGAAAGATTTTCAGTGGCTTATACGTTATCTGATTGAAACCAGCTCTGTCTGTTGGCTTTGCTGCTGAGAGCAAGACCTCCAGATAAGCCACAAATGGCTGATTCCCCAATTCCTTGCTGATGAAGGGAAGGATCAGTTGCAGGGAGGCCCCTAGTGTTTTAAGAACTGTTTAGAGGATGAGAGAGGCATATCTGTGAGTAAGAGAAAATTACAATAAGTCACATCCATAACTGTGCCAAGGACTAAAGGAACTTGATCATGTGTTGACTCAATTTAATATCACTGTTAATTTATTGATTTATTGACTGAAATCCAATTATCACCTTGACTTGATAATTATATTATCTAATTCATAGTTGAATAACAGTGTATAAGTAATTAGCCCTAGTGAGCAGTTTGTAATTTTAAATTTGCTTGTTTATTAATTCACAATAAAATCCATACAAAACATACACAGCAAGTTTTTTCATTCAGATTTGCAAATGGGTCCATAACTCTGAGAGTAAAAAACTTAGGTGAGAGATTTGATAGTCACTTGGTTCTATTTCTAAATTCATACATTTATCCCACAGACAAGTTATATTCACTTCATATTTGTTCATATCACTCGAAGAAACGTAATTTATTGGGTTCATTATCCTAATGTCTATTTCAAACAATTTTGAGAAGAAGAATATTGCCTCATCTGTTGTTCTTTCTTCCTTTGACACTCTGTAATCTGTCCTTATACTTTGGTATTACAGCAGTAAATTCATATGTAGTGTTTGTACTACCTGAACTGGTGGGGTTTCAGTTTACTCATCTGCAGAATTTGTATCACTTTTGAAGCACAGCTGTATGTGGTCTATGCATCATTGATAGAGTCCACAATTTCATGTCTGACAGTGGTTGTGATAATCCCTATATCTAAATTGAATAAAAGAAAATAAACAGCAAGATAGAGGTATTAAAGAGATTAAATAAGAGAGACATGATTTATAAACATATAGTTATAATCAAGTAATTTTCCCACTGGGATTTTTTTTATAGTAAAAAGAGCTACATGTAAGTGATATAGTGTTATCATGTGTTCAGATGTTATGGGTACATTTGAAATAATTAAATTAATTAAATAATAATTAAAATTTGAATCAAGAACCCACCTGGTGACTTCTGCTCTCTTAATTCACCTCCTACTGTGAGGGGAAAAAACAAGTCAGTAAAACAACATAGAAAACACTGACAAAATATTAAAATGCAGTAAATCTAGTCCAGGGTTTAGCTAAAAAGCAAACAGTATAGTTCACTTAGGCCTGATCTACACTAGGGCCTTGGTCTGAAATACTACCCCCTCCCTGGTGAAATTTGTAAGCGGATGTGTCCACACTACCAAGCCCAATATTCCAGAATAAGGGGCTTTGGAATTCGAATTCTGTACTCCTGCTTTTCACAAGGAATAATTCTATTCCCAAACTTGAAAGTCTGAAATAACATTATTGTGGGTGCTCTGGTGCTGCTAATTTGAACTAATTGGCCTCTAGGAAGCCTCCCACTGCTCTCCAGAATGCTTCCTGGGGCTGTGAGTCCAAGGTAGTGCATCCACATTAATGGAGCCTGTCTCGGACTACAGTCTAGTCTTCCCCATAGTGAGGACACAGAACTTAGAATTTGTAAAATGAGGTGCCCAAAAGGAGAACTTAGTAAATCTGAAATAATCTCCTAGTGTAGATATGGCCTAAAAGTTTCCTAAATGGATATACTGAAGTCAATGATATGACAGATATGTATTGTAATTAGAGCTTCTGCAAAGTTTAACTAGTATCGCTTGTTGATTGAAACATGCAATTCACATAATTTGTTTGGTAGGTTAACTCATAATGATTTATTTGAATTACGATCCTAATGGGCTCCATTAAAATAAATGTTAAAATTAAAGCTTCCAGACTAGCATCTAATTTAAATTTTTTGCACTCACTATCAATGCTGATGCAATGCAATTCATTAAGAATGAGGTTTTTGCATCAAAATCTTGCTCTGAAAGGTTTTTCTTTAAAAATATTTTAAAAATCTCTCAATGTTTAATGTTTTGAAAGAGCGAGTTATTGAAAACCAACACTATTTATTGCTCACTGAACAGGAATAGTACAACATGAGTCAGTATAGGCTAAATACACTGAGCCATCAGCCTCAAGCTGTAACCTCCAGAGAGAAGTTTAGTCTCCCAACCAATTTGATTCTGGGATTCTTTGCCAAGAAAGTAGATAGTGGCACTAATTGTAATTATGGTTTTTGTGATGTGAACATGAACAGATCAGCCAATGTACAAACTGCACCCCAGATTGCTACCTCTGTTTAGCAGTCACCACAGTAGGGTGCTGTGGTTGGAAGACCTCCTGCCTCTGTCTTAAAGATGACTGCTGATGGAGATGGCCTTGATGGAGTTAATTAAAATAACAGAGCAGTCACTTGTAAGAGTCATGAGTGGCCTAGTGAGAAAGTCACTGAGTGGAAGGCAGTGGGAGCTTGTCACAGAAGAATATGGGGGGTCTTAAAATATCTGGATAAGTTTTGTGTGAGAATCTGAGGTGAAGTTCATAGGCATTTTGCCATTATTTCAGTGGGTTCAGAATTTCACCCCTAAACCTTTGAATGCTTGTCCATACTAAGCCTCCATTCTTCAAAATTTTCCATTTATATAAAGTAACAGCTCTGCTACCGCAGCTAGTGCAGCAGAAGGGGGAGGGAAAAGGGGGAGAGTGAGAGTGAGACTCTGTACACATATGCTAAAGTTTGACATTGATAATAGCAGTACATATACAAAGGAACTGTTCTGTTACTATGCAATTACTGAGCTACCAATATATTGAGAGAAAGTTAAAGAGAAACAGGCAGAGGGAGAGACTGGAACAGGAATAACAAAAGGAGGAAGGAAGGATTGAGTTCCCAAAAGACACTTTTGAGAGTTATAAATAATGAACTAAAAAGTGAAAAGAAGCCGGAGAGGCTGGAATGTGAGTTATGCTCTATAGGATTTTTTAATTCTATTGAGAAACAGAAGAACAACGAAAAATTCAATTTGCTCCATTTTGAAAAGCAGTTCACAGTGAGAAGGGGGGGAAAAAGGCAAACCTACCTCCATCATTTTCTGCTCATTGTATTTTAAAAGGGGAAAGCTAATGTCCATAAAATTGGTATGTGTATATATCATGAAAAGACCAACTGAGAATTAATACACAGAACAGCTGTGTTGCTAAAATGGGAAGAAAGAATGTGAATCATGGGTGAAATCCTGGACTTATTGGAGTCAACAGCAAAATTCCTAATGACTTCAGTGGAGCCAGGATTTTGCCCCATGACCAAATAAAAATGTGAGCAAATTTGAAAGGACTCAACAGAAGCAGAATACTCAAAATAAAAATGGAGAATGAAGTAGTATATACAGAATAAGCATCCAAACCTGCACCATTGAAATCACTGGCTTTTTTATTCCTCATTTTTAATAGGAGAGGGAGCACAGCCTTGCTGAGCTTCTATTAAACACAGTTATCAGACAAGCTCATTTTTTTGCATACACTTAAGATAGGAACAAATACTGGCGCTCGGGAGAGATGGAGAAAAAGACATCTTTTTGTACGTGTTTATTTTTACCATTGCTGTTCAAATGATCTTTTAGTCAGAACTAATTTTTCCACTGATAATGTGAAATAGCATCAGGCACTGAACCTTTGCCATGGCTTCACATTATTCCATCACATATTTTGAGGATGATCATGGAACTGCATATGGAAAAGAGATAAGGTGTGCATATATAAAGTTTGTGTGTAGAAATCTTTAATTTGGCTAGAATAGCATAGTTCCTTCTTGTTAATGAAAGATAGATGGCTATCATATACAATGGCTGGCATAAGACAAAATTCCCAAAACTCTTTTAATATATTATAACTATATTGTGAAGCCTTCGTGATAAATCCAGCTGTTTATAATATAAAATATTTCACAAACAACACAGTGCAGGATTGACAGAGTAAACCCGGGGTTTTATTTGATCCATTTACACAGAGTTAATCTACCCAATAGTCTGTATTTAGAGAAATCTCCTTGTAAGAGAGTAAAGTTCTTCCTTATATGCCTTGTCCTGACATTTGCTTGAGTTGAGAAAACATGGTAGTATATTATAAATAGAGCCATCTGACAAACATACATGCAAACTGTTAACATGCAAATATTCCTGCAATGAAAATGGCCCTGAAACAGTCTACAGAGCAGTACGCTCGGACTGTATTCTCAGCAATTCTTCATCACTTTTATTTATGTTTCTCTTTCTCTAGGGCTCATCCTGCTGCTTTCAATGGCAAAACAATGGGAGCAGGAATTGTCTCTTAGTCTGTTACTTTCATAGGACACGTCTACACTACATGGAAGATCAACACTGTCATGGTTGATCTTTCAGGGTTTAATTTAGTGGGTGTAGCATAAGCATACACCTGTTAGATTGAACTCAAAGAGCACCCCCGTTGGCACCGGTACTCCTACTCCTCGCAAGAAGTAAGGGAAGCTGACAGGAGCAGACCTCCCATTGTGTGGATGGTGGATGGGGATTTAACATATATTGACTCCAGCTACATAATTTACATAGCTGGAATTGCATATCTTACTTCGACCTTCCCATGTAATATAGGCCAGGCCCATAGTGCACTGAATTCAGAGCCAAGCAACTGATAAACAGAAGAGGACAGCAGTACCAAGGGAACAGAGAGCTGGCATAACAGGGCAAGTAAGGGTCCCCTGAGTTAGAGGGAATCCATGAATGGTGTAAAGTGAATATATCACATTCTACTTCATTTGCTCATTCCTTGAGTGCATTGGTGGTGTGGCCAGGCACCAGAGATAACAGAATACAAGCCCCATATATTCTATTGCTGCCTGGCTGGCAGAATGAGCCCTCGTTCCCAGAGGCCAGTTCAGATCCCCATTGAACTAAGTATCAGGTGAGTGAAATGGTGGCCTAGACCTTTCTTCTCCCCTTCTACTTCATTCAAAAGATTACCCTTTATTCAAAGGACTCAAAGGATCTACTCAGGGTCCTTTGCTAACGTAGCTCATCTGCATCTAAACATTTGGCCCAGACCATTGTTCTGATGTACCTGTTCATTCCTTTCAAAGGCAAACCACTTCATTTAACTTTGTGGATCCATTTTTACTCCATTTCTCCCAGACAAAATTGACATCTAGTTAATGAAGTTGGCACCATCTAATAATCCTGAGGAAAGTGCAGGAAAATGTAGGATTCAATCCTTTGAGATGCTGAACCTGCTGAAAATTCCTATTCCTATCAATGGGAGATGAAGGAACATGGCATGCCAAGACATGTTCAGCTCATAAGAGGAGCAGAGACTTAATGAGCAAAATTGGGAACAAAGTAATTATAATCCCAAGCAAAAATGATAATTTTTAAAAAGGAAAATGTTGTATGTGCCCACTTACAATTAAAAAGCTCTTAGTGGGGCTGTGGAACAATTCCTTTCATTTTATGTTCTCCCTCCCTCTGCCAGTATCTCACATGTGGCAGCAGTTGGAACAAACCGAGTCCAAAGGATCAGTTTAAGAGTTTGTGGTTAACATACGGTGTGACAAGAGAAATTTAAAGAATGCAAAACCTCTCAAACCATAGAAGAAGTCTGGCCCCATGAAGCTCATTTGAGCTTTAATTTTGCTAAGCCTTGCATCCAGAGAAACTGCTATCTCTTCTCTCCTTGCTCTGAAGGATTTTTCCATAGCATGAGGCAGTTTTTACTGCTACCAAATTCCCACATTTTTTAGAAGAGGGTAATATTAAAAAGAGCCAAGGATCTATTCTCTCTTGCTGCAGAGAATTTAATTTCACTGACAGCAGGAAAGCAGGAGAACAGAGTTACTATTAACTCTTTTGACACTTGGGGTACATCTATACAGCGGTGCTAATTCGGGATAACCTCCATTATCCCTAAATACCATTCTACGCTGTCTACACAAGAAACCCATTATTTCAAAATACATTTGAAATAACAGGCTTCTTATTCCAGCTTCCTGTAATCCTCGTTGTACGAGGATTAAAGAAGATGCTGGAATAACAATTTATTTCAATATTGAAATCAGACATTTTGAAATAAGCAACACAATTTGCATAGCTCAAATTGCATAGCTTATTTTGAAGTACGTGCTACTGTGTAGATGTTCCCTTGGAGACATAAGAAGGAGTCATGAAGCACCATAGTCTGATGATGTGCAATCCTTGCAATTTACAGAAATTGGTGCTGTTGGAGGTTCACAACTGATGTTAACAGATAACCCCTATTCAGTGCTTCAGAGAAGGCAAAATAATGCCAAAATATCCTCGCTAATATGTATTGGAGGAAGATTTCCTTCTGATTCCAAACTTGGTAACAAGTTTAATTCTGTGAATGCGAGCAAGGGACAGCTGAGTTATGCACTGGGTTCATAACTTAAAATCTTAATGCTTAGATCTTCATTTTAATTCAGTACAAACTTTGTTATCCAGCATGAATGGGGAATGGGTATTGCCGGTTAAGTAAATGCACCACTTAATCAAACTTTTTTGAATGCAAAAATGTTTAAGAAATAAAATACCCATGCTTAACAAAACAACTTTTAACATTAGCGTATTACTATATACACTAAAATTTTAACACTATTACTGCATACTGAACAATACTGACATTTTAACTGAATGTAAAAATGAATTAAATTAAATAACCATACTTTACACTAGAACTTTGGTATTACTGTATCCAATACTTTAATTTACTGCTCCTCTACTCCTCAGAGACATCAATATCAGCATCTTCTGCTGTTGGTATTGATGGTGCTGGACTAGTGGCACAAGCTGCGGAAGCTTTTTGAAGCATCTTGCGGATGTCTGCCTGCCTGCAAGTCAGGTACTTTTTCTTCAGGAAATTGTTCAGGAAAATGTGCTGCTGCATGCCTTCCTGAGCGGAATTAGAAAACTGCTCTTTGGCAAACTTCACCAGTTTCCAGACACTGTGCAGCAGTAACCCAAGAAACTTTGGTATCTTCAGAATGGTCTTTCTTTGAATCTATGTCATCTGTGGTACAGGTACTTCTTTCTGGGTGTGCCACTATTTCTATAATTTCAGAGTCTGTCAGGGTTTTTGTAACATCTAGGCCGTGATCGACATTTATCCAATCTTCAACTTCATTATCCTTCAGTTTAGTGATTGGATTTGTGAGGTCACCATTTTGGGGGACATCAAGTGTCTTTTGTAATGCTCTCCTTTTTGGTCTTTTGATGAAACCTTGAAATTCTTCTTCATCAGAGGACCTCTCCACAAATGTCACTTCCACCCACAATTTTCTCCATGCTCTCTTTAAAGTTGTAGGCTTGACAGCAGACCAGATACATGCCACAGTGAAGACTGCATCCTTGATACTGCACCGTGACTGAAAGTCTTGGATTGTCCCTTCAAAGTTGAGCAGCTTCCTCATAAAATCCCTTCTGTAGATGACTTTTAGATTTTGCATAATTCCCTGATCCATTGGCTAAGTGAGGTAACGTTTGCAGGCAGGAAGACCATGAAAATATTTCCAGACATGAGCTCTGCTTCAGAAGGGTGAGCATGAGAGTTATCTAAAACCAAAATAACCTTTGTGTCTTCTGGCACTCCAAGATCTTTCAGGTGGTCTTTCATAGCTGGAAAAAAGATATGGTAGCACCAATAAAAAATATGTCCTTTTCCAGCCATGCATTAGGCTGGGCCTTGTAGTCCACTGGCAAATGGACAAAACCCTTGAATAGTCTTGGCCACTTGAGTTTTGATACCACTAGCGACTTGATTTTGTGTGTGCCGGCAGTATTTACACACATAAGTAGAGTGATGCAGTCTTTGTTCCACTTGATTCCAGATGCACCAACTTCACCTGCACCAGCAAAGGTTGAAGATGGCAGGCAATGCCAAAAAATTCCCATTTCATCAGCATTTTAGAGTTTCTCTGAGGTTATGCCATGATCCCTGTGATGGGGCAGAGAGGCCCCGCACTAGAGGGCAGAGTAGCCCAGGCCCAGCTGGCTGAGAAGGCCCCACCCATCCAGCCCTGCTGGCCATGTTCCCAGCAGAGCCAGAGCATAAAAGCAGAGGAAGCCCTGCGGTTAGGAGAGGCAGCGGGGGAAGAGGAGGTCCGTCCGCAGCTACCTCAGTATTCCTGCAACAGCTGACACTGCCCTTGCTGTCACAGCGGGGCCAGCAGCCACAGCCACCACCACAGCTGGAGCTGCAGCCCACAGCCGTCCCAGGAGCAACGCCGGCAGCCACTACCACCTGGGGGAGAAGCACCCATAACCCCAGTGCCAGCCTCAGCTAAGTAGACCACAGGGGAGCCAGGGTGCGGTAGGAAGCAGCCCAGGGTGAAGGACTAACCAAGGGGCTCGTCCTGTAGCGGCAGGACTCACCACCGAGCAGGCAGGAGCGATCGTCTCTGCCTATAGGGTCCTGGGCTGGGACCCGGTGGAGAGGGAGGGCCCGGGTCCCCCTACCACCCTTTTTCCTTCCCTGGACTAATCACCCCCTGGCCAGGAGAGGCTTCCCAGTGACTAGGCCTCAAGGGCCATATATGCTCTAATAGAGGGACACGTACTTTTGGAGTCAGGCCTCAGGGGCCGTAGAGACTCTCACAGAGGGCCATAGAGACCTGATGGAGGGGCCAACTCATGGAGACAGTAACTGCTGAGGCAGTCCCAATGCTAAGGGGGTAAACACCCCCCAACAACTTGGTGGAGTATGTGGGTACCGATTACCCCCTGAACCTAGGGGGCTAATGTATTTTAAGGAGGGCGGGATGGAGCCCGCAGAATTCTTCCAATGTCTGGCTGAGAGCCAGCAGGAGCAGCGCCACCAGCTAAGCGTAATGATGCAGCAGGCGGCGGCTCAACAACCAGAGCAACAGCGGCAGCTGGTCCAGAAGCTGGCAGAGGCGTGGCAAGCCCAGTGGGATCAGTGGTGGCAGCTATGGGTGGTGATAGAATGTGGATATGGACAGGTATTGACCATGGGCCACCGTGCTCAGGGTAGTGGGCTGGCCAAAGTTGTGACCGAGATATGGGTGGAAGGGACCCCAGCCACAGCTTTAATAGACTCGGGGTGTATCCAAACCTTGGTGCAGGCCAGCCTCGTGGTGAATCCTGAGCCAGCAGGGTGCCCAATCATGTTGCAGTGCGTGCATGGGGATACACAGTCGTATCTGACGGCTTGGGTATGGCTAGTGGACTCTTACGAGGAAAGGGTCTGTCGGGTGGGATTGGCCCCCCGACTGGCATATCCTGTGATATTGGGAAGAGATTGGCAGGGCTTCCGCAGGTTGCTCATGGACTGGGCACATGAGGAGCCACCAGAGACAGGAAGACGGCCCAGACGGAGTTTTCCTGAGCCACCAGAGACAGGAAGACGGGCCATGGTGGCTCAGGGAAACTCCCAAGGACTCGATAAGGAGCCACGGCCAGGTGTTACAGCCAATCTAGACCCCTGGAGCAGCCTATGGGAGAGCAAGCAACAGAGTGGCTGGTCGCTGGTGGGGACTTCTTGAGGGACCAGGAGAGGACCCGACACTAAGCTGAGCCTGGGAACAGGTCCAGGAGACAGAGGGCGAGGGGCCACAAACTTAGGTGCCTAATAGAGGGACACGTACTTTGGAGTTGGGCCTCAAGGGCCGTATATGCTCTAATAGAGGGACACGTACTTTTGGAGTCGAGGCTCTGGGGCTGTAGAGACCCTCATAGAGGGCCATAGAGACCTGTTGGAGGGGCCAACTCCAGGGGACAGTAACTGCCGAGGCAGTCCCAACGCTAAGGGGGTAAACACCCCCCAACAATCCCGAATCAACTTCTTAAAAAAACCACAATGTTTCTTTGTGACCTCATGACCAGCAGACTGTTTCTCTCCAGAGACATCAAGTTTTCTGATACCATGTTGCATCTTAAAGCATGCCAACCAACCATCAGAAAAAATGCAGGTCTCGGTTATTTCCATCTGCTGATAAAGGTCCTTGGCCTTTTCCATTAACACTGGGTCAGAAACTGGGGCTCCCTCAGAACACTTCAAGGAAAACCATTCGTAACTAATTGCTCCAATTTTGGTTTGTGCAAAGTATGGCGTTTCTCACTTGCTCTGCTCATGTCGGCACTTGACCCAAATTTCATCAGTTCTGCCTTCTCTGCCTTAATGTTGTTGATTGTCAATGAGCCAACACCAAACTCTTGCATCAATTGGTTCCTGTTTTCTTCTGTTTCAAGTGCCTAATTAGCTTCAATTTTATGGTCAGCACAACCCGTTTTCTTTTCTGTCCTTTGCCTGTTGTTGGTGTCCCGCTAGCCATTGTACTGTCCTACACTCAGAGGCAGGACTGGAGGCAGGTCTGTACTCAAAGGCAGGACAAAACCAGTCTTTACTGTCACAAGTTTGCAAAAACGACTTCTGCAAGCCCCGGAAAATGGTGCTGGATGGCTACCAGAATTTTTCTGGTTAACTGAACGGGGAACTGTATTGCCATCTGCAGGGAGATGCCAGTTAACAGAGTTTTCTGGATATTCAAGTGCCAGATAACAAGGCTTTTACA
This sequence comes from Pelochelys cantorii, assembly GCA_032595735.1. Lineage (NCBI taxonomy): Eukaryota > Metazoa > Chordata > Testudines > Trionychidae > Pelochelys > Pelochelys cantorii. The sequence continues at coordinate 304,063,262 of CM064326.1, read as the reverse complement.
ATATATGATTTTCAGTTTCTTTCAAATGTCTGTTACTTTCTTAGCTTGGCAATTTTTTTCTGTTGCTATGGAGAAAAAACTTCTCTTTACCCAAGGACACTTTGCAGGGACTGGAAAATAATTCAAACTGGCAAAGATTCACTTTGTCAGGCTGGGGGAATAGTGTGACTGCTCAGTTGTAATTCATAAGACATATAATTTAAGGCTATACTACGCACACGTTCCTCAACAGCAATAGTAAATATGCAATTTCCAAGAGTAGTGGTGGAAACCCCAATGGCCCAGACTTTAAAATTAGACTGGCCACACTCTAGCAAAGGTAATGCAGTGCATAGTCCAGCATTGGCAAGGCGATAGGGATAAAAACATTAAATCATCCTTCCCATCTGGGATGGGCTATGATACCTACAAAGGTCCTGAAGGGGTTATTGTTGATGTAAGGGGGTAATTAGTGTATTTGGCTGTAACTGGAGGGAGAGCCAGGTTTAACTGAACAAGAGGCTCAGAACTGCAAGAGTAGTCTGGATTATAAAGCCAGGAAGTTTGTAACTGAATTAGGCTTCAGGGACAGAGTCTTCAGTTACTTGCAGGGAAAAGAGGGGAAGGGACAAGAAAATCCAGGAGGGACAATAAGTGCTAGAAGAAGGGTTGACCCCAAAGGAGCTGTGAGGAAAGGAAGCCTGAGAGAGGTAGGTAGAAAGAAGCCCAGGGACACAGCAGCAAGGGGTAGGATTGTGCAGATTTTGACTGCAGTTATAGGGTCTTTGGGCTGGACTCAGTGTAGAAAGTGGGCCTGGTTTCTCCTAATAGTCCCTGAGAATTGGCAAAGAGCACTGGAAATGAAAACTGGATGACTGATCCAGAGACACTCTGTTACCCTGGAAGGGGAGGTCAGCCAGCAGACGGAGTTGTAAAGCAGGAGCACCCTTATTCCTGAGGACAAAGAGGCCATGGTACCAGAAAGAGGCTGGAAGTCATGAGTGTAGCTAATGAGTGTATATAGCCACAAGAAGGTGCCCATCATGTTGAATTAACCTTGTCATGCCATCTCTAATGAGTGTTAAATTGTTTTGGGACTATTCATGAATGGTATGAACACAAGAAAGTGGATAGAAAGTACAGGGTTTCCATCGGCAGGCATTTAACATCAAGAACTTTGCCATCATGAGTGAAGGAGCTCTGTCATAAATGAAATCAGTTAGAGGCCTTGATTCAGCAAAGCACTTGAATGTGTGTAACAGTAAGCATGTGCTGAAGTCCATGCTGCATGTGCTTATATACTGTTTACTTTGTGTGACTTCACTGGTACTTAAACACACTTAGATGCTTTTGTGTGGAACCAAGGCCACAGAGCGGTAAGAAAAATGGGGATAAGAGCTACCCCAAAATGAATTGGTGGACATCAACACTGATGAAATGCCTGAATATCAATGACAAAACTTCCATTCATTTCAGAGGGCTTGGAACAGACCTCTGGGAATCAAACTAAAATTTAAACTTGAAACTTTATGTGGTTGTCTGTCTTGTTGAGATCTGGACTCAGTTTTTACTCATGCAAATGTCTCAAAGAAATCAAAGGGAGTTTGACTAAAATAAGGACTTCAGGATTTAGCTCCTTCAGTTTTATATGTGCAAAATAAGTGTATTAAAATTAATTTTCTCTTTCTTTAATTGTCCCGGTATTATGGTACTGCTATTGATTCAAAATAAAACGAATGAGATCTTTGGGATTCTGCAATTTTCCTAATGAATAAAAATGCACCTTTAATAACCACAGGACTGTAAAAAATAGTGTGCGTGTAATGAAAATAAGATGAACAATAGTGGCTCAGAATTGTGAGAAGAAAAATATGTTATCCTGGTAATTAAAAATAACCACATTTTGTATAAACAGGCCATCCAAGGTATATACAACAAATATGCAGTGCAATTACTGTAATGTGGGGTCCTCATTATTTACCACTAAAGACTGTAGATCTTTTTTATAACTAAATGTAAATTCAGGTCTTTGAATCAGCAGCACTAAAATGTATCTGGTTCTTTTAATTTGCTGTAACTAATTTAGACAGTATCTGATGATATCGCAGGGTAGTTTTTAGCTATATTGTTAGACTTTTGATATCTTGATAAAGTTAAGGAAATTAATCAGTTGAATATCTTTAAAACCCCAAATGGAAAATAATTTCAAAAAACCCTTACTTTACTAGAAAGGGGTGTGAATTTAGTCCATTTATGTGGCTTCCGAGAAACACTGATATTTTTATGAAATATTTGAAAGTATTACTGCTTAGTGTGTTGCGGCGACTGCCCCACACCGGCCAGAAGGGGTTAAAACAGGCAGGAGGGAGCCTGTGCAGAGCCCTGGCCAATCCAGGAGAAGCTTTAAAGAGCCAATTAGGGTGTAGCTTGCTGGGGTAGCCCTGTATATAAGGAGAATGAGTGAAGGGAGTTTTAAACTATATTTTAAAGTATTCTGGGGAACTGATAAGGTAGAAGTGAATGGGAAGACTATGCAGGATAGCGAGTGTGGTTTCAGCAGAAGCTTTGCTTGACTTTCTCCTGATCCGTGAGGGACTGATAGAATGCCAACATTAGAAAAGTGGAAAAACCATGTGAGTACAGGTTGAAAAGCTGTATGGAGGCATAGACATGAAGATGAGGAGAGTGATTCTTCAGTAGCTACAGTAGGGTTGCACATATACTGTACATTGTATGGACATGCATGGCTGTATTTTGGATAAGAAAGGCTGAGCAAGTTGCAATAAGCAAGACATGGAGTGACTGGTTCCAGAGAAAGCAATTCAGCATAATTAGAGTTGGGGCTGTGGAAGATAAAAGTTATGCCATTGAGGGATAGTGTGGAGGGTCGCAGAATACAGAAATATGAAGTGCAAATATTTTAAGTGTCCTTGCCTAAATTTCTAGCAATTCAGATTCCTAAAACTGCAAATTTACAGCGAACAAAAACCCACTCTACTTTTCACCTTTATTTTGGGGGCAGGACAACTGATTTTCATTATTTTGCAGCCTCATTTTTGGATTGTCACACATTAGCCCAATCCTTTTGACTGTGGAGTCATAGCACAGCAATCCGATTATGTAATCTCGAAAAATGTGTTTTTTTTTCTTACTCATATTAGCTTTTGTATTTTTTAATTAAAGAAATTTACATTTTCAGCCTATAGTAAGTTGGCAATATTCCTATCAAAAGAAAAATATTAGATTTCAAATCAGCATTTTAACATACAGCCTTGATATTTTTTTACATATTTGTAATGTAATCTCCATTCTGTAGTAGTCCCATACCATTACCAATCTTCTTTACTTTCCTTTTCACAAATAATGTTTTCTTCTACCCCATGTCCAGCATCACCATTCCTTTCCTTTCATTCTTCTCATTGCACCCAGAACCACCCTTACCAATTTCAAGAGAGTGGCTTGAGCATGGCGTGCAAAGGATTCTGGGAGTATAGACACATCCTTCTGACATATAAGGTCATGAAAGGAAAAATTTGTGTCTGTTTTTGTATATAGTCCTTTTCACTATTTATCTATGGCTTTGATTTAATCAACTATAAATTGCTCTTTGAAAACCTCAGATGAGACATAGACATTACATGGAGAATAGTTTGGGAGTTGTTTGAGACAGTTTATAATGGATGTTTCCCTATACAGGAATACAATGGAACAGAAATTACAAAAAAGCATGCTGCGAAATTAAAGTAGGGCGTCTTTGGCAAATAGCCTAGTGAGATGTGTTGTTTCTTCTGTTAATATATGTACCACAAATAAGTTAAATTATAGCATATTATTCTTGTACATACTTATCATCAGAATTCTATGGGCATGTCTACACTAGGAAATGATTTTTGAAGTAAGTAAAATCGAAATAATAACTCCCGAAATAAGAAAATCGTATTAGCGTGTCCCCAGTAGGGGGAATTGTTGAAATTAGTCAGAATTATTTTGAAATAGCGCATCCTCACTGATTGGAGCCTGCCTCAGATTTAGAGCCCCCAGAAGCACTCCAAGGAGGGCACCAGGAGGACAGAGACTTCCTGTGGCTGCTTGGTCAGACAAGCTGCGATGCATGCTTTTGGGGGCTCCTGTCTACAGCTGCATCTTACACTCCACTCCTCCACTGCCTCCCCCCTCACAGGACACCAAACAGATGCTGTGTGTGCTCTGTTTGGCCTTGTGGCCAAACAGAGCACACACAGCACTTTCAACATGGAACCAGAGCTGCTGTAAAGCAGTGCCAGGCTCACCGGCCTTGTGCTGTGCTTCATGGAACAGTTCATCTAGACTACCACATGCTACTCCAGCAGGACCAGAAACAGCCCGAACCGAAGGACCTCTTCACCCAGGTCCTGGCACTCCTGCTGCTGCAAATGCCCCTTACTCCCCTGGGCACCATCGAATGCTTCTTCTGGCGGAGGGCGATTACATTGCCCTGCAGTGATGGGATGATCACCGGTGGCTCCAGAACTTCTCCATGCGAAAGGCCACCTTTCTGGAGCTCTGAGAGTGGCTCACCCCTGCCCTCAGGTGACAGGACACCTGACTGCGATCTGCCCTACCTGTGCAGAAGCATGTCACCATCACTGTCTGGAAGCTCACTGCACAGGACAGCTACCGCTCCATTTGGAGCCAGTTTGGAGTGGGGAAATCCACAGGTGGGGCCATGCTCCTGCAATTAGCCAAGGCCATAAATCACGTGCTGCTATAGAGGGTTATCACTCTGGGGAAAGTTGACAGCATCATTGATGGCTTTAGTGCCATAGGCTTCCCCAACTTGGGGGGGGGGATAGATAGCACTCACATCCCCATCCTGGCCCCTGACTGCCTTTAACTACATGGCAGGAAGGAATACTACTCGATGTTGCTGCAGGCCCTTGTGGACCACAGGGGACACTTCACCAACATCAGTGTCAGCTGGTCGGGGAAGGCGCACAATACCTGCATTTTCCGGAACTCCTGCCTGTTCTGAAAGATGCACACTGGCACTTTTTAGCCAGACCACACCATCAGAGTCAGAGACATGGACATGCCTATCTGCATCCTGGGCAACACAGCCTACCCCTTGCTCCCCTGGCTTATGAAACCCTACATGGGCAGCCTGGACCCCACCAAGGAGCACTTCAGCACCAGGCTGAGCAGGTACCACATGGTGATGGAGTGTGCATTTAGCCACTTAAAGGGAAGGTTCCAGAGTCTCCTCACCTATCTTAATGGTGGAAGCTTGCTCTGTGCTCCAAAACCCATGTGAAAGCAAGGGGAAGACTTTTCTGTCAGGGTAGAAGGCAAAGGCTGAATGGTTGGCCAAGGCATACAAGCAGTCAGACACCAGTGCCATTCGATGAGCACCTCAAGAGTCTGGGAGGCCTTGAGGGAGAGTTTCAGCCAAGGCCAGCTGTGAAACTATCCCCTGTGCCTCTCCAGTAGGGGCCCCTGCATTCCTCCTGTGTGCCTTTACTTCCCCACCCTTCCCTTCCCCTGCCCTCCCTTTGCACCTTTCCCCCTCCCCTGCAGAGCATATAAAAAACCTTAAAACAAAAAACAAGACTGTTAACTTGGGGGATATACAATAGGGGAGGGACTGGGTAAAGAACCTGGAATGGGGTGGGGGGAAGGGGTCTCAGGGCTGGGGCTGGGTGCGGTGCCTGCCTTGGTCAGCTCCGGTGGCTTTGGCTGCTCTCAAGGTCCCACTGCCCTGTGTTCTGAGGGCCTGGCAGCTCCTGGGGGTGCTAGGAGAAGAAGCCACAGGAGTGGGGGGGATTGCCTGCTCCATGCATGAAGCCATGTGCTCCATCACCGAGGAGCCCATGGCCTTGTGTCGGAGGCCTTCTGTTGCTCTCGGTCAGTCCAACGCTCCTCCTGGTCAACTGCATGCTCCTGGCATTCCTCATCAAGCCCCTGGATGAGGGACTGGAGCCAGGGCATCTGCTCACATATCAGGTGTTCCTGAGTGCATTTCCTCCTGCAGATCCCACAGAGTCGGGGAGATGCTGTGGGAGGTGGTGGACACACCACACATGCAGCTAGCCCAGCTGTGAAGAAAAGTTACAAGGGCAGTCATCCCAGGAGACACTGTGTATGAAGCCTAGCCCTAATGTCTGAACTGAACTGAAGGTCTTGGTTCAGACAATGGTGATGTGCTTTGAGCAAGACCATATGTTGCCTTGATAGCGGGCACTTTCCTGCAGGGACACGGGTGTTCCAGAACAGCATTGCTATACCCATGACCCAGGGACAGTCAGGCATGGGAAGGTGCTGGCCAGTCCAGGAGCCTCTGGGTGTGAGAGGGGTATGGGGCAGCTCAGCTTCCTTCCATTTCTCACACTGCCCAGGTCCAGCACTGGCAGCATCCCACAGAGAGAGAACGTCTATACCTGCCTGCTGGAGAATGCTACTGGGTTCCCCTCCACTTCTTCCCCTCAGCAGGTTCCCATGCAAGGAATCAATCTCCTCTGCATTGCTGTGCTTGACTCAACTGGATGATGCCTGAGTGCAGGCATGAGCCTGTGCTGTGTGCAGCACTGCTGTGTGGTTCCAGACTCTTTAGTGGTGGCTTGTCGTGGGAAGGTGTCCCACCATGGAGTCGGGAGTAAGGCAGGCCTCTCCAGGAACCTTGTGAGAAGGACCAAGAGGTTCTTGTGTGAGTGTCCTGGGGCTGAGTGCTCCAGACTGGTGCTCCATGTGCACACACATGCGCTGGCTGTTGTGTGACCCTCACACAGAGTAGGCCGAGTGAGGAGCACACAACCCCTCACAGCACGTTGCCTGCCTCCACATGTATGTAGGGAAAGTTATAGAACTTCAGGTTGAGGAGCAGGTCCTGGCCTGCAGGCATGCTTGCCTGGCCGACCTCCTTCTCTTCTTTCTCCTTCTCCTCCTTATCATCCTCCGCCACCCCACCCTCATGGAGGCTATTGCCAGGTGTGTCCTGCCTGGACTGGACAATGATGGGTAGAAGGAGGTGACCGGTCCCTCTTCCAGGATAGCATTGAGATCCTTATAGTAGCATCATATATGAGGTGCCACCCCAGAGCATCCACTCTGCTTCCTGGCCTTGTTGTTGGCCTGCCAGGGCTTCTCGATTTTCATCCAGACCTTTTCATTTCATCTGGGTGCGTCCTTTGTCAACCAGGCTGGTGGCCATCAGGCTGTACACATTTGCATTGCACTTTCAGGTGTGGAGATCCTGGAGATTGGTCTCCTTGCCCCAGATCTTGATGATCCAGGATCTCCGCACGAGTCCAGGCCGGTGCTCTCCTATGTCCCTGACCAGTGGCAGCCAAGGGTGCTGCAGGAGTGCTGGCAGCTGTGGGGAGCTCAGAGGGAGCACTGGGGGCTGCCATGGCTCCATCTGCTGAGGCTGTATGGCACAAGGCTTGCCAAGATGGCCACGTGCCACAAGCCCTTCTCCAGCATCCTGCTATTTTAAGCTCCTCAAGAGAAGGGGTGCAGTAGAGCAGGCAGGTAGAGCCAGAGCAGCCACAAGTGCAGTTGTGAGAGGCCTACGGAGGTCAATTATTTCAAATTAGCAGCACCAGATCATCCACACTAATGCTATTTCAAAATAACTATTTTGAAATAAACATTATTCCCTCAAGAAAGCAGGAGTGCAGATTTTGAAATAACCAGCCCATTTCAAAATAACGGGCTGGGTAGTGTTGACACTCTGCTTGTTATTTCAAAATAAGGGGGCGTTATTCTGAAATAACTCCCTAGTATAGACCAGAGCTATCTGATTAAGCTGGAAGGGTAGTTCATTTCCAGAGAGCGAATTTAAATAAAATTAAACCTAAACTCACTATTTTTTGTTTCATTCCCACAGTATAGAAATTGACTGCCTCAAAAGTGATTAAAACATCAGTTAGTCAGGTGTTGGATCAGGGATAATATCTTTGAATCTGGCCAGATGATTTATTTGCATATCTGTAGATAATATTTTTTCCAAACTGGGCTCTAGATCTGATATTTGTGGGAATCAAGAAAAGTAGGTATGAATTTGGAAATCAGCAAATTGTTCCTCAGAATCTATTCTGCACCCATGACGATTGCAGTTGTATATTTAATGCCTCTACCAAGAGTATTCAGAGGACAGAACTGTAAGACATGATTCTGAAGCAGATTTGATCCAAACCTCCCTGATCTTTGGAGAGCTTTTAATGCATATGTAAATCCCATTTCTTTAAATCCATCTCTGATATTCTGCAATAATCAACATAGATTTGCACAGATTTTTGTTTGTCAAATCAGGATCTACTATTATGACCTATGCAGTTTACTAAGTTGGCCAATCCTCTCTCATCAAAAACAATTACATTGGCTTGTTAGTTATATGTGTTCATTGTTTAAATGTGTTTGTCATCAACATTTTCATCTTCATTTTTATCCAAAGATGACAGCAAGTATTATCTTCACATGACCCAGTCTAACCATTTTAAAGTGAACAGAACAAAAACTGATTATGAGCGACAGGCTTCTGATGGTCCAACCTAAATAGTTAGAGTAAGGTACCTGATCCATGAAAAGAGGTGGAAACAATGATCAAAATGATATTCCTTCCTCACCGTGCAAAACTTATTTTAACAAGGTCTGCAGAATACAATTTCTAAATATATACAGGAAGGCAAGAAGCCTAAATAATGTATTAAGGATGAAAGTTTCAAATATGTTTAGGAGATTGGGGCTGGCAAATCTTCTAAGCAGCTTTTCTTTGTCTTTTGGTTTTTAATATACATGCTATTCTGTAATTATAGTACAGCAGCCCACCAAAGAAGACACTCCACTGTGCACATCTCTCTCTCTCTCTCTGGGGAATGGATGAAAGAACAAACACGTGACAAATGTGTAGTCATGTTGCTTAACGCGTTGCTGGAAGGCAATACTATGGTGGTGGTAAATGCTATATAAAAATCTATGTAGACTAGAATAGCTTTGAAAATCTCAGGCTAAAACTCTTTAAAGGCCAGCTGAATTAGGTGCTCTTGATTTGCTTGGTATATTTTCATATTAACAAGACTATCTTTTAAGGTCATTTATGGTTGGGCATAGAATAATCATGAGGAACACTGGCTTTAAAAGATAAACAGCCGCCAGGATGTAAGCTGGTCTCCTTATATCATCACTCAACTATTAAGGTCAGTGTAAAAATATAGGATTTTACCTTAAAGAAACTATTTTTTTTCTTTCACCAATATATAAAAAGGGGGCTTTTGATCGTAGATTTTTGAAAAGGAAATTTGTAGTCTGGAAAATAAGAAGGTCTTGTAACTTTCCATGATACATTCAGAATGGAATTTGGATTGGGGAACAGATTAAGGTGAAAATATCGTTTCTGAGATTTGGAATATACTCATTATTTTACAATGTAAAAAAAAATGTCAGCCAAAGCAAAAACAACTAGATTGTAAATGGAGATCTTCCCATAATGAAGAAAAAAATACATTGCTGCTGATACTGTTCCTTTATGCTTGTATGTGGGTATATATAAAAGCTTTGAAAAGATTTAATACAGAAGAACTGCCTTTCATGATGATATAGGAAAGCGATGCAGAGAGAAAATCTGATGAAGAGGCATAGAAACAGTTATGAAGAGCGTGAGCCTCATTTTCAATAGGTGTTGTAAATTAGGTGTTATAAATTACTATCTGGTGCCAAAGAGCAGTCAGGCTAAAAAAGATCTATGGCAAAGAAAGAGATGCTTCATAAAGGAAATGTGAGATTTCATAACAACCTAACATGGAAGCATATAGGCAAAAAATTAAAGACATGATTAATTTAAATTTACGGAGGGATCTATTCTTCTCATCAGTTCTAATAAAAGCACAAGTTTGATTTTTTCTTTCTAGGAGGCACTGGAAGAAATCAATGGAGCAGGCCCTGAGAACCATCAGTGGGTGCACAGCTTAAGACATTGCATTCTGCACAAAATAGGGGTTTTTTTTTGCTAGTAAAACCATTTTCTCTTTGCCCATAGACACAGAAGCCAAGATTCAAAAGTTAGATGCCTTATCCTCCCTACCTTCAGCTGATGCCAGCTCCAGCCCTAGATGTAGATTTGGATTTACAAAACTCCCATCAAACACTACAGGCATAAACTCACTTGGCACTTAAATTTTCAGGGTAAAAATTCCCTAGGTGCCTAAATTGCTGTCTCTGAACACATGGTCTGCTACCTCACCCTAGGTATCCAATATCTATCCACCAGCTAAGCTGTAGAGCACTTGACAAACCAGGGGAAGATAGATCTTTGGCCAGCTAACCCATGTCCAGGACCCAATATAGTAGGCTACCTACAGATCAGGTCCCACTCAAAAGCTGTCTAGAGGAGGAATTAGTGTGCGTATCTACCTTAACTTTTTGTCCATTGGTTAAAACATTCACATGACATCATGGAAGACCTGGGCACAATTTCACTCTCTATCAGGCAGGGAAAAAGGAGACCCCCTTTCAAATCCTAACTCTTGAGAGAAAAAAGGGAGTGTGCTTATCACTAATCAATGGGAGAGCATGCTAATCACCAATCAATGGAATATTTGCCTCTCTGATGCGCCTGTTGAAGTTATTACAGTTTGGCTAAGTAATTAAAGAGAATTTAGAATGGGGGGGACCAAACCCTCAGGTTCCCACTAGTGATATGGATGTCCCTAAGCACCAAGGTACACACTAAGCCCACAACTCTTTAAGTATGTTTTATTTGATTTTTGCACTTGCAGCTGGAGGGATCAGTATGTTCATTATTTGTTCAAAAAGCTCCTTCCATTAAAGGTTTGTTACAGTGATTAGCTTCAGTGCCTGAGATAATTAGGGATAGGTAAGTAGGTAACCCTCACTGCTGGAAGATAACTCAGACATTGACCAACTGCAGCATTTGTGAAACATCAACAAAGGACAAAAGTCCCACATACTCCTGTGTTATAGAAAGATCTTTGAACATTAGGGTCCAGCGGTGCCCTCCTTCTATAATCATGTACATATGCCTAGTCCTTCCCATTAGAGAGAGATAAAAAGACACAGGACCTCTTTCCTACTTTAGTTGCTTGTTGGCCTTTTATCCAAGGACCAGGTGACCAAGAAGCAAACACGTGATCCCTGACCTCAAGCCAATCACCTGGGAAGCAACTAATTAGTCACTGATGGGGTAAGTTTAACTCCCAAAAAAGGCAGGTAAGATGGCAGGCAAAGCATAGGTATTCATGTTGTAAAATGTTAGTGAAAGAGTTTAAAAAAAGGGAAGAGGGGCTTGAGATTTCTCCTGTCCTGTATTCCTCCCACTCCAAACTGGCTGAGAACTAGAGCTGATATCTGCCATGCTACCATAGAACCCAATCATAAAAAGCTTTTCTTACACTCTGAAACCTCCCAGTAACTTAAGTTCCACTATGAACTTTTGTACTAGGAAGTTCCACTACTACACAGTGGAATAGCTTCTGATACTTCAAAGTCATGTGGCCAGAGAGAGACCCAAAGTATGAGAAGGACTTTGTATCCTACTGGCTAGTGCACTCCCCTGGGAGAAAAAGCAAAGTCCACTCCCCCTGCTCTGGTTACTTTGTAATTATTTATCCAAACTAGAACAGGAGGAAGTCCCACATCTGACTATCCCATTGCTCAGTGGTTAGAGCACTGAGATGGCAGACCCCTATTCACATCCTGTCTCTGCTCTGGCACAGGGAGGAATTGTACATGAGGCTCCCAGGTGAGTGCTCTTACCACTGGCCTAAATGTTATCGTGTGTGTGGTGGGGAGAGAGGGTTGTTATCTCCTCCTCCTGTGGCCATGCTGTGAGGTGGGTGCTTAACTCATTCTTACAAGCAGCTCTTTAGCTGCCTGACTCTAAGAGACTGGTTCCCTTTTGGGAACTGCTACTACAAACAAGCATGTAAATCTAAGCTGCAGGCAGGTTCTTATCTCTGAGAGGGGCTGCGGTTCAGAACACACTCCTCTGGTCAGCATCACCCACTAACTAGTTTCCATGGCTTTCTGCTTAGCATGCTGCCTTTTGTAAATTACAGTCTAAGGCCCTATCTCTTCCCATGTATTGCAGAGGTGACTAGGTGCCTAACCCAGGCTTTGTGGATCGCAGGCACAGCACTCAGTGGCACAATGCTTAAGGACCTTCATGAATCTGAGCCAGTGTTTCTATTACTGGCAATGCATCTAAATTGATTCATGATGCCAAAGGAGTAATAACCAGCTATTAAAATAATTGATTTGATTTCTAGAATGAATAGAGGTTGGCATTATTCATTTAAAAAACACAGCACTATTTTTATTACAAAGTCATGTTTGTGTGTATTCTTATTTTAAGTGAGGGAACTGTTAATTTGGGTTCATGTTTGGTGGTTATCTGTATAAATGAAGACTGGCATAAGTGATGGATTGATTACATGTGAAGATGAGGTTGATTGCTTGTGGGTGGCATGATAAGTTTGCAGAATGATATTGCTGAGGCTGCCATGTGGAGTGGAAAAGAGGTTGGTTGGATGATGAATGAGGAAGCAGGAATATGGAGTTGGAAGTGAAAGGCAATGGATGGGGAGTTACTTTGGTGTTAGAAGATGCACATACAGTCAAGGAACCACTTATTTGTGGAAGTGTCATCCATCCATCCATCCAACTTCCCAGTTCCTATCTCTGAGTTTGTTGTTGTAGCTAGGTCTCAGCACAGTATTCCTATTAGACACAAGTCAGCAGCCTAGCTCACTGAGGCCAGTGCGTCGATAATTCCCCTAATAGTGTTGGTATGTCAGTCCTTTTCCCCAGGGATTCAAATGAAAACACAATTCGGCAACAATAAAAACAGGTAAACCAAGTCCTCCCACCTGGCCCCTTCAGCCTCCGTGCTGCTTTCAAAGCTGTCTTTCACCTACTTGGTATGGCAAGCTCCCCTTCCTGGTCTTGTCCCAGACCCAAGGTCCTGAGCAGGAATCTCTCCATAGATTCCACACTAAGTAAGCTGCTGGTTGGCCTTTTGTAGGGGTAAACTGAGGCAGTCCATGGTATTTTGCTACGAATCCCTAAGCTATCCTAAATTCGGGGTAGGCCTGGGAATGCACAGCACAAGCAGTTAACATGACCCTGGCAACCACATTCCAAGAGGGCCTCACTCTGATAAGACCCTGGCTGGTACCAAAACAAACTTCACGGAAGTTGTTCTCACTGTCTCCTTTAATCCTAGATAAGCCTGAGACCCAAGGACTACACCAACGCAAGGTGGTATCATCTCACAGTAGACACATCATAATTTCAACAGACAAAGTTGCCATTAAAATGTTTGTCTTATTTATGTTGGCTTATTTAGCTTGTTAGGAATAACTATCTGTATTATTGATAAGATGTTTAATTGGCAATGGGCAGAGATGCTGTGTAACCTTCGTAGTTTATTGGCTTATGTGCTCATTACATCTTGACGCTAGACCCTATCAAATCGCTTCTACTCTGCCCATCTGTTGCCTATATAATCTATGGCAATGTTTTGATTAACTAGTGTTCACCAGGTTAACCCCTGAGGGACACTCCACCAGCTGTGTGCAATAAATCCTCTACTTGTTTTCACCTGCATCCAGAGTGTCCAGAATTATTCCCTACACTTTTATCATTAGCTAATTAGTCATAGGTAGGGGCTCAGCCTAACTCCCTGAGGCTATGTCTATACTGGGACGTAGCCACGACTGGCCAGGTCAGCTGACTTGGACTCACAGGACTTCAGCTGGGGGGCTATGGACATTTGGGCTCCATTTGTACAAACCTGCATGGATACAAAATTGATATCTGCATCTGCAGATACAAAAATTATATACGGATATCTGCATTGTCTGTGAATATAAAGCAGAGATCCACCACTTTTAGGGCTCTAGATACAAAATTTGTATCCTCATCCATATCTGCAAAAATGAGTCATGGATGCCCCCAGACACATCCACAAATATGGATATCTGCAGATATAAAACAGGTGTCAATGTATTTGCAGGCTTCTATCCATTTCGGGACCGAGATTTGAAACACCACAAAGAGGGAGGGTCCCTGATCCCCGGCTCTAGCCCAGACCTGAATGTCTGCACTACCATTTTATAGCCCCAGAGCTTGCATGCCAGGAGGCCAAGTCATCTGACTTGGGCCAGTTGTGGGTTTTACCACAGTGTAGACATGCCTTTAGAGGGTCATCCCACTCTGTGACACCATTACATTTTAATGTCTCCAGGGCAGTCTGTGTCTCTGTAGTATAATCTGCCAGTTCAGTACTGACACAGTAAATGATAAATACTACTTGCATTGTAATTTGATTTCAGAATGTGTTGTTCCTATTCAAATGGGCCAAAATATAATTGAAAATGATCACTTTGGACAAATGTTTTCTACTAACTTCTGCTCCTGAATGCTGAATAGCTTTACCAAGAAACTCTTCGTTGCAAGATGACGCAGCTCTGCCTGAGTTCATGAGCAATCAAGAGTATTTAATCACATAGAATGGGAAACAAAGATGAACGGAGCAAATGAAGTGGAGTATTAACTACAGTAATCAAGGACTGTGATTTGAGTCTGCCTTTATTATGGAAGCTTAATATTTTAAAAGTATGGTTTTAATCCCAGGTGAAGCAAGTAAATTTGCACATTGATTTATCCAAAGGCCTATGGACCTTTGTATTCATGAAGTGCATGTGAGCATTTCATTTCCAGAGTGCTGATATTTAACAAATCATACACAACATTAACCCTACACAATTACACTGAAGAGCTGTGTTTTTATCCTTGCACATGGAATTAAATGAATATGTCTGTTTTAGATGGACATACGGCTGAAGTTTCCCTTAATCCCAAATGGTGGAAATACTTTCTTAATTGAAAGAAAACAACCTTAGGGGAGTTTCAGAGTAATCTCTGACATAGTGCCCAAAGGTTGCTTTTTAAGGAAAGCTTGTGGGGAATGTCAGCCTACGGGGAGAAAGCATTTCAAGCTGTTCTTGGGATTCTTGGTCATGGAGCATGTGACCCGGGAGTCTCAGTGGGGAGAGGATAACCATTACAGCCCCATAGCTTATTAATGGAGATAGCAGCAAAAGAAGTTGTACATCTCATTTTACTAGGGAAAGTGTGCATTTTGTGATGACAGCAAAGGGCAGAGTCTGATTTACACTTCAGATGTACGTACATCAGTGTAACTGTTATTCAAAAGTGTGAAAATCCGCATTCTAAGGGCACATCTTCACTCCGCAGATCGACGCTGCTGTTATTGATCTTCCTGAGTTTGATTTAGCAAGTTTAGTTAAGACTCACTAAATTGAGCTCAGAGCCCCTGTCCCCCCCCCCACACCCCCACTGGGATCTGGTCCTCCTGTTCTTGCCAAGAGTAAGGGAAGCTGATGGGAGTGTTTGCTCCCATCAGCCTTCTCTGTGGGGACACCACCGAGCTCATCTTAAGATAAGCCGACTTTAGCTATGTATTCTACATAGCTGGAATTGCATACCTTAAGCTGATCTTCCAGGTCTAGTGTAGACCTGGCCTGAGTGATGTAGTTACAGCAACATAACCCACCACTGTGTTGAAGGGAGAGCTTCTCCCACTGAGATAGCTATGGCCTTACAGGGAGATGGATTAATTATGCCTATGGGAGAGCTCTCTCACATTGGCTTTAGCAGTGTCTCTCTATGACTGGTCTGAGGACTGGCACCAGTCTCTTAAAATCACCCTGTCAGAGTTTAGGAAGGCAGCAAGTCTATCCCTGGAATCAAAAAGGTTGAGAAACTCTTGCTTAGAGCATTGTTATTGAAGAGCTGCAGCAGAACAGCTGTACTGGTACCACTGCGCCAATCCAGAGTTTTAAATATCACAGAATCATAGAATACTAGAACTGGAAGGGACTTCGAGAGGTCATCAAGTCTAGTCCCCTGCCCTCACAGCAGGACCAAGCACCATCTAGATCATCCCTGATAGATGTCTATCCAACCTGCTCTTAAGTAGCTCAGTGATGGAGATTCCAAAACCTCCATAGGCAATTTATTCCCGTGTTTAACCACCCTGAACCTTCCTTACTACAATTTAAGCTCATTACTTCTTGTCCTATCAGCAGAGGTGAAGAAGAAATTTTTTTCTCCCTCCTTCTCGTAACACCCTTTTAGATACTTGAAAACAGCTATCATGTCCCCTCTCAGTCTTCTCTTTTCTAAACTAAATAAGCCCAATTCTTTCAGTCTTCCCTTATAGGTCATGTTTTCTATACTTCTAATATTTTTTGTTGCTCTTCTCTGGACCTTCTCCAATATCTCCACATCTTTCTTCAATGTGGTGCCCAGAACTGGACACAATACTCCAACTGAGGCCTAATTAGTGCAGAGTAGAGCAGAAGAACGACTTCTCATGTCTTGCTCACAACACTCCTGTTAATGCATCCCAGAATCATGTTTGCTTATTTTGCAGAAGTGTTACACTACTGACTCATATTTAACTTGCGATCCACTGTGACCCCTAGATCCCTTTCTTCAGTACTCCTTCCTAGACAATCGCTTCCCATTCTGTATGTGTGAAAATGATTGTTCGTTCCTAAGTGGAATACTTTGCATTTGGACTTCTTAAACTTCATCTTATTTATCTCAGACCATTTCTCCAGTTTGTCCAGATCATTTTTAATTATGACCCTATCCTCCAAAGCAGTTGCAACCCCTCCCAGCTTGTAATCATATGCACACTTAATAATTTTACTCTCTATGCCATCATCTAAATTGTTGATGAAGACAGTGAACAGAATCGCTCCCAAAACAGATCCCTGTGGAACCCCACTTTTTATGCCCTTTCAGCATGACTGTGAAGCATTAATAGCTACTGTCTGAGAACGGTTATCCAGCCAGTTATGCACACATTTTATAGTAGCGCTATCTAGGTTGTAATTACATAGTTTATTGATAAGGAAGTCATGTGAAATTGTGTCAAATGCTTTACTAAATCTAAGCATACCACATCCACTGCTTCTCCCTTCTCCACAAGACTTGTTATAGACTTCCCCTGAGTAGGAGAAGCATATTGCACAGAAATGGAAAGCTTCTAAACTAATGGAGTGGGCTTTGCCCTATAACTTTTTTAAAGTAACTGTTAAAATTCTAATGAAAGAGCATTATCACTTTTCTGGTTTCAGGTACTCTGATACATCCCTAGTCTCTAAATCACATACCAGGGGATATTTAAATGCACCCTGTACATAAGTTTAAACATTTTTTTCCAGCAGCCCCATAGAGATTTGAGACACATAATCAGCAGACATCATTCACTCCCTCCAAGTTTTCCTGTAGTCAATGAACATCATTTATTATCAGCTTGAGCCAATATTCACTGACCTCAGTGGCAAGACTCCTGTTAGCTCAAGTAAACACATAGGCACAAATTTTCAGTGCTGGGATCACCATCTAGGAGCTTACAAACACGTTTCTGTGGATTAGACCCACCCTCTTTTTCAGGAAAGATGTGGACACCAGCCATGGGAGATATTTGCTATTAGCAGTCTCAGACTAACTACATGCCATTGTTCACCATCTCATTGTACCATGACTTCCATAATCTTATCAAGGTCACTCTTGAAACCAATTAGATTTTCCGCCCTTGCTAGTCCCTTTGGGAGGCTGCTGCAGAACTTCACTCCTCTGATGGCTACAAGTTTTCCCTCTGGTTGGGAAAGGCTGTAGCAGCAGGGAGCTGACCGTGCCTTTTTCTCTGCTGCCTGAGTCCTTCCCAGCAGTGGGGCAAAGCTCCAGCAGTGGAGAGCTATGTGGTCCTTCCCTGAAGTGGGGAAGGGTTGCCAGAGTCTTTCTCCAGCCCTGGAGCCTTTCCCACTCACCTCCCTGCCAAAGTCTTTTCCTGCAGCTGGGAAAGGTGAGGCAATGGGACACTACATAGCTAAAAATAGTGTAGATGGGTTGACTGGGCTTGAATGAGTAGATATGTATGTGGTACACACCCACACACTCCAGGTGTGGCAGTAATCTACTTGCCTAAGCTATGCATCACCACCAACCCTTCTACTTAAACCTGTGCCGGTGGGGAGCTAGCCAAGTACATTTGTGGTCTTGGATAGCTGCTGAAAGAAATGTGCAGTGTAAATGTAGCCATATATATAAAGAGATAGTCCATGCAAGTGAACTAGTCTCTCCATAGGCAGCACAGCAGAAATGGTTTTCAGGTGAGACTTAAATGTGGAAGGAGTAAGTGCCTTATGCACAAAGATGGTGAGGTGGGAGGGGGTCCATATTGACAGGTGGATCCTGAGCACATTTAATCCCCGTTTTTCAGACTCAGGAAGCTGATTATTTTGTTTTCAGTAAAAGAAAACATTGACTTGGGGACCAGAAAATGACAACTCCCATCCATTTTTGATAGATAATGTAGCTAACATTTGATCATGATGTGCTGTAGTTGTTGTTGATATTTCCCATGGTTCCTAAAAGACCTGAAGTATACTCAGTAAATATTTCTACTTTGGTCCTTAGTCTCTTATGATTTGGTTTTCAATTAGTGATTGTTCTCAATGAGAGATACTGAGAGTACAATGCTTTATGCAGATTTGGTCTCTATGAAAATGTTGGTTACATTTTGGGGAGCCTAAATAGGAATTGAGCATGTGTGCCACTATGGCTCTTACATTTTCTTTAGCTTTTTCCTGTTATAAACGGCACATCTAGACTTCCCACGGCTTTTGAAAGAAGATATGCAAATTTGGCATGAATTTGCATATCTTCCTCCAATCCCATTTGTGGAACTTTTTTCGAAAAAATAAAAGAAGTCTATACGCGGTTCTTTCAAATAAAACCCACCTTTTTTTGAAAGAATCCTGAACACATTTTTTTAGGAAGAAGGGTTCTTTTGAAAAAGGGGGGTTTTTTTCCGACAGAACTGGGTCTAGACTGTTTTTTTTTAAATCTCTTCTGAAAATGGGATCAGAAGAAGATATGCAAATTTGCACCAAATTTGCATATCTTCTTTCGAAAGCCACAGGCAGTCTAGACGTGCCCAAACTTAGATTTCTCATGTGAGTCATTTAAAAGAGAAACCCAAAGTGAAAGCAATGTTGTTGTTTCCATTAAAAAATTGAGATTTGTCCACATGGCGGTACCTAAGAGATTATCTACACTCAAAATCTTACAGCAACACTGTGGTAGCACTTCAGGGTAAACCTACCTATGCCAATGGGAGGCATTCTCACGTTGTCACAGGTGGTCCACTTCCCCAAGAGATGTTAATTAGGTTGATGAAATAATTCTTCTGTCAGCCTAGTGCTGTCTACAGCAGGGGTTAGTTTGTCTGAACTACATCATTCATGAGTGTGGATATTCACACCCTTCAGCAATGCAGCTATGCAATGTAAGTTCCCACTGTAGATCAGCCTAAGATGCTATAGTTTTCCCCTTTATTTAGCAGAAGAACCTTTAGATTTTCTCCCTGAAAAGAGTTTTTAATGAACTTTATGAAAGTCTATTCTTGAAGCTGAACTCATATAGAAAAATACCATGCTCATCTTTACTTTATCTGAAATTTGACAGCTAGAGATTTCTTTCACATAAAATATTAAAAATATGGATTCATTGAAGCAAAAACTTTGTTCTAACCATCCCCAATCTATAGGGGTTGCTAAAAGGCAAAAGACCAGGATCTGAATTTTGCACTTGGACCAAATTCGCTTTAAGAAGCAAACAAAGGGTACTTCTAGACTGCATTGCTTTTCCGGGATACCTTCAGTATCCCGGAAAAGCAATGCTATATCCAAGGAACACGTCCACTTTTTTGAAAAAAAATTTGTAAAAGCGGACATGCTCTTTCACCATCCCTGTAAACCTTGTTCTATGAGGAATAAGGGATATGTCAAAAAAAGCACTTTTTCCCAAAATTTGGCACCGTGTAGACACGCCAAATTTTGGAGACGCCTCTTTCGAAAGTAGATTGGGAAAAGATACTCAATTTGCAGTATGCAAATTTCCAATTTCTTTTTCCAATTTAACATTGCAGCGTAGACCTAGCCAAAGTCTGAACAGTCTCAGAGGGTCTGCAACCAGGTCCACATTTTATTATTTCAGCTCATCTCTAATTTTAGGAAGCAACAAAACAAAACAGAGTAACACTATTTTAAGTTAAAAAATCTGTTTTGGAGCCTGAGATACTAACAGTGGGTCCATTGCAATCCATTAAAGTCAAGGGAGAGAGACTCATTAGCTTTGGAATAAGACTTTACAGAATACTTTGACAACTCATGACATCCTGCCTTCATATTTGATGTAATAAGAAGCTTCACTTTTTTAGACCTTGCAGTAAACAGATGCTATTGTTTCCATGTGATATACAGGTTGGACCTTCCTGGTCTGGCACCCTTGGGACCTGACTGGTCCCAGATGAGAGATTTTGTTGGACCAGGGAAGGTCATTTCCAGCCCCCCGCTACTGGGCTCCCCTTCCCCGCCCCCCACCATCCCTCCACGGGCTTCCTGCTAAACCATATTTGTTGCTGGACCAGCGAGTACTGGATTTGAGAGGTTGAACCTGTAGTAATATTTTAACTCATAGACAAAAGGATAGTGATTAAAGAAAGATAGCTTTCTCTAATGGAAGGAATTATATAACATCAATCATTTTTTTAAATGTACCCTGATCTATTTTCTTGTCCTTTTTAATTGGAAAGATAATTTTCTGATATAGGAAAATAATTGCACTGTGCCAGGAATTTCAGTCTAGGCTTGCAAAGGCTCTCAAACCCTTGTTCAAAGACAGAGATATCTTGGAATTTGATTTTTATGTTCAGCTACTGGTTGGTGCTGATCTATAATTACAATCGAGTTTATTCATAGTTGTGTTGCATTATTCCATAGTTTTAAACATTTTACACAGTCGTCATATTCAACAAAATATTTAATTGTGGCCCGATTTTGTGTAAGAATGCATTTGTGCTTCTGAAAATGTATCCCTTAGAAACAGTGCAATATAAGAATGTTCATAAAATATATTTAGCAAACAGTGCCAAGAAAGGCCTTATTTAGCATCAGCATCACGTAGATCATTTCGGAATCTGATTGCACTACAAATTAAACATTATATATGGCAACAAATGTCTTAGATTTAAAATGTATATTTGTGAAATGTATTTTTGGATTAATATATTTCTATCGAATGACATGATTATTGTCCTTCTGAAGCAGCTCTCTGCTTTGCCATTTTGTAAAGCCCTTTAAAAATATTATGTCACCACAAATCTACAGGGACTAATACAAAAGTTTACAGCTGCATGAAAAATGCTGCTGAATGCGTAAGAGACTCTGAGGCTGCCTTTGTACCCTCCCTTTATGCTGGGAACTAAATGGATTCCTTTAAAAGTGATCTGACGAAATAATCAAAATACAGTAAAATACTTTGGGTCAGTTTCTGGCGCCTTTATGTTGAATAGCACCTTATTCTAAAAGGCTTGTTGAAGTATATGGGGCTACTCATAGATTAAGGTGCTGTTCACTTATCTCCACACAAAGTTGTTCCTCTTTACACCAGTATGTCTAAGCATTACAACCTCTCTCTTAATACTGATGCAGTTATCTCAGTATGAAGCTGCTCATAGCCAATATTTGTGTACAAGAAGAAGGAAAGCGCTATACCAGGATAAGGCACTTTTCTAGTGGTACAGTGGTATCTATACTCAAGATTGCACCTATGTAAACTAAATTGGTAAATATGGTGTATGAAAAACGGTGCTAAAATTGCAGAGCTATCACTTTAAATGCTATGGGGTTTCCTGGTCCTGCTTGCAGGCTAGTGGGAACTGTAGGGAAATGTGAGCAGCAGCCAATTATTTTGTGAACAGCCATCCTACAGTAAGAAGTGTGTGTGTGGGGGGGGGGGAGGAGAATATGAGTTATGAGGCTCCGTTTTTAGGAGCAGCCTGCTTTATATCTTTCTGTTTCTTCATTCTGAATGGTAAGAGCTCACATAGGGTATGCCTACACTCGGAAAATATTTCAAAATAACTTATTTAGAAATAATAACTCCCAAAATAATAACTTTGAAATAGCAAATCCCTGCTACGAGAATGCCTCAAAATTAGTCCCAGGCAGGCTCCCTTAATGTGGATGTGGTACTTTGACTTAGAGCCCCAGGAAGCACTGGGGAGTAATTAGTCTGAATTACTCTGGGGAATTGTTATTTTGAAATAGCGGCACTGGAGCGTCAACACTACCATTATTTTGAAAATATGCTGTGCCAGCTGAATACCTGATGGAAATTAAAATGCTTGGCAGGCTGGCTCAGCTGTACTGGCCTTTGCATTGTTCAGCCAGAATACCCAGTCAAAAAGGGACTCAAGTGGCTCCTAGCTAGCATTGTTGACCAGGCCATTAGAAGTCTGATCAGTGGCACAACTGTGGGTGGAGCAAAGGCAAACTCCTTACCTGAGGTTCAGCATGGTTCCCAGCAATAGCCACCAGGTCCCTGCAGCCTCTAGGTGAAACAGCAAAAATTAAGATGTTTGTACACCAATACGAGGAGCCTAGGTAACAAAATGGAGGAACTAGAGCTACTGGTCTAGGAAGTGAAACCAGATATTATAGGAATAACAGAAACATGGTGGAATACTAGGCATGACTGGAGTACAGGTATTGAAGGGTATTTGCTGTTTAGGAAAGACAGAAATAAAGGTAAAGGTGGTGGAGTAGCATTGTATATCAATGATGAGGTAGATTGCAAAGAATTAAAAAGTGAAGGAATGGAGAAGACAGAGTCTGTCTGGGCAAAAATCACATTGGGGAAGAAAACTATTAGATCCTCCCCTGGGATAGTGCTTGGGGTGTGCTATAGACCACCAGGATCTAATTTGGATACAGATAAAGACCTCTTTAATGTTTTTAAAGAAGTAAATACTATTGGAAACTATGTAACCATGGGAGACTTCAACTTTCCAGATATAGACTGGAGAACAAATATTGGTAATAATAATAGGGCTCAGATTTTCCTAGATGTGATAGCTGATGAATTCCTTCATCAAGTAGTTGTTAAACCAACAAGGGGGAAAGCCATTTTAGATTTGGTTTTGGTGAATAGTGAGGACCTCATAGAAGAAATGGTTGTAGGGGACAACCTTGGCTCAAGCGATCATGAGCTAATTCAGTTCAAACTAAATGGAAGGATAAACAAAAATAAATCTGAGACTAGGGTTTTTTATTTCAAAAGGGCTAATTTTAATAAATTAAGGAAATTAGTTAGGGAAGTGGATTGGACTAAAGAATTTATGGATATAAAAGTGGAGGAGGCCTGGGATTATTTTAAGTTAAAATTGCAGAAGCTATCAGAAGCCTGTATCCCAAGAAAGAGGAAAAAATGTATAGGTAGGTGTTTTAGACCAAGTTGGATGAGCAAGCATCTCAGGGAGGTGATTAAGAAAAAGCAGAAAGCATATAAGGAGTGGAAGATGGGAGGGATCAGCAAAGAAAGCTACCTTATTGAGGTTAGTGCATGTAGGGACAAAGTGAGAGAGGCTAAAAGTCATATAGAGTTGGACCTTGCAAAGGGAATTAAAACCAATAGTAAAAGGTTTTATAGCCATATAAATAGGAAGAAAACAAAAAAAGAGGAAGTGGGACCGCTAATCACTGAGGATGGAGTAGAGGTTAAGGATAATCTAGGCATGGCCCAATATCTAAACAAATACTTTGCTTCAGTCTTTAATGAGGCTAATGAAGAGCTTAGGGTTAAAGGCAACATAACAAATGGGAATAAAGATATGGAGGTAGATATTACCAAATCCGAGGTAGAAGCCAAATGTGAACATCTTAATGGGAGTAAATCAGGGGGCCCAGATAATCTTCATCCAAGAATATTAAAGCAACTGGCACATGAAATTTCAAGTCCATTAGCAAAAATTTTTAATGAATCTCTAAACTCAGGGGTTGTACCATTTGACTGGAGAATTGCTAATATAGTTCCTATTTTTAAGAAAGGGAAAAAAAGTGACCCGGGTAACTACAGGCCTGTTAGTTTGACATCTGTAGAATGCAAGGTCTTGGAAAAAATTTGAAGGAGAAAGTAGTTAGGGACATTGAGGTTAATGGCAATTGGGACAAATTACAATATGGTTTTACAAAAGGTAGATCGTGCCAAACCAACCTGATATCCTTCTTTGAGAAAGTAACAGATTTTTTTAGATAAAGGAAATGCAGTGGATCTAATCTACCTCAATTTCAGTAAGGCATTTGATACAGTACCACAAGGGGAATTATTGGTTAAATTGGAAAAGATGGGGATCAATATGAAAATTGAGAGGTGGATAAGGAACTGGTTAAAGGGGAGACTACAGCGAGTCATACTGAAAGGTGAACTGTCAGGCTGGAGCGAGGTTACTAGCGGAGTTCCTCAGGGATCAGTTCTGGGACCATTATTATTTAATCTTTTTATTACTGACCTTGGCACTAAAAGTGGGAGTGTGCTAATAAAGCTTGCAGATGACACAAAGTTGGGAGGTATTGCTAATTCAGAAAAGGATCAGGATATCATACAGGAAGATCTGGATGATCTTGTAAATTGGAGTACTAGTAATAGGATGAAATTTAATAGTGAGAAGTGGAAGGTTATGCATTTAGGAATTAATAACAAGAATTTTAGTTATAAGCTGGGGACACGTCAGTTGGAAGTAACGGAAGAGGAGAAGGACCTCGGAGTCCTGGTTGATCACAGGATGACTATGAGCCACCAATGTGACATGGCCGTGAAAAAGGCTAATACGGTCTTGGGATGCATTAGGCGAGGTATTTACAGTAGAGATAAGGAGGTGTTAGTGACATTATATAAGGCATTGGTGAGACTTCATTTGAAATACTGTGTGCAGTTCTGGTCTCCCATGTTTAAGAAGGATGAATTCAGACTGGAACAGGTACAAAGAAGGGCCACTAGGATGATCTGAGGAATGGAAAACCTGTCTTATGAAGGGAGACTCAAGGAACTTGGCTTGTTTACCTTAACCAAAAGAAGGCTGAGGGGAGATATGATTGCTCTCTTTAAATATATTAGAGGGATAAATGCCAAGGAGGGAGAAGAATTATTTAAGCTCAATACCATTGTGGACACAAGAACAAATGGATATAAGCTGGCTATTAGGAAGTTTAGACTCGAAATTAGACAAAGGTTTCTAACCATCAGAGGAGTGAAGTTCTGGAACAGTCTTCCAAGGGAAGTAGTGGGGGCAAAAGACCTATCTGGCTTCAAGATTAAGCTAGATGGGTTTATGAAGGGGATGGTTTGATTAGATAACATGATCTTGGCAATTAATTGACCTTTCACTATCAGTGGTAAATAGGCAATGGTGGGAAGACAGGAGTTACTATAGAGAACTTTTTTCTGGGTGTCTGGTTGGTGAATCTTGCCCACTTTCTCAGGGTTCAGCTGATCGCCATATTTGGGGTCGGGAAGGAATTTTCCTCCAGGGTAGATTGGCAGAAGCCCTGGAGGTTTTTCGCCTTCCTCTGTAGCATGGGGCACAGGTCACTTGCGGGAGGATTCTCTGCATCTTGGGGTCTTTAAACCATCGTTTGAGGACTTCAATATCTGAGATATAGGTGAGAGGATTATTCTAGCAGTGGGTGGGTGAGATTCTGTGGCCTGCATTGTGCAGGGGGTCAGACTAGATGATCATAATGGTCCCTTCTGACCTTAAAGTCTATGAGTCTATGAGGTGCAGAAAGGCTCCATGTGCTGTCCTAGAACAGGGTTCCCCCCCAAAAAATATAAACTAGATAAATTCATGAAGAATCAATCCATCAGCGGTTATTAGCAAGGATGGGTGTGAATAATGCTCCTAGCTTCTGTTTGCCAGAAGCTTGGAATGAGTGCCAGAGAATGCATCACTTGATGACTACCTGTTTTGTTTATTCTCTGAGGTGCCTGGTATTACCTACTGTTGCAAGACAGGGTACTAGGCTAGATGGAGCTTTGGTCTGACCCATGTGGCTGTTCTTGTGTTCTTATATTCTTATGTTCATAGGGCAGCTCATAATTAAACCTGAAGTTATGTGCCTTCAAAATGTATTGTAGCAATGAGTTTCATGGGATAATTATGCAATTTGTGTGTGTGTCTCTGTGTGTGTGGAGAATCAGCAAGGTTGGCAAATTACTGAACTCTTTTACATAGAAGTCAGGTTCTTACTCTGTGTAGTTAATTAAAATCTGGTTTTTTTTATTAAAATCTTATATTATGATGAAAACTGAAGGAGAGAAGGGGAAATTAAACCTGTAAATGCATTATATCAACAACATTAAAAACAGATTACATTAAAATAACCTAACCCATAAAAGAATAAACTTTCAACACCAAACATTGCCTTTCAAAAAGAATACTAAAAGTGTTTTATGATCCAAGGAAACTGCATAAAATATTTTCTAATCAATACCTATAAAAATATCCACTGCTGCTGAATGAGGTGGC
This sequence comes from Pelochelys cantorii, assembly GCA_032595735.1. Taxonomy (NCBI): domain Eukaryota; kingdom Metazoa; phylum Chordata; order Testudines; family Trionychidae; genus Pelochelys; species Pelochelys cantorii. Next base: position 304,036,825 of record CM064326.1, on the reverse strand, counting down.
ATGCCTACATTTGCCACTAATCTACAAATATGTTAGTATTATATATAACATTACTGAATATTTCTATAAAATTACAGAGATTAAAACTCTCAGCCACAAAGATTTTATATTGACTAAAAGTTTCACTTTGCTCTTTAAAATGATCAGAATAAATGTATCTTTGTTCACATATGGCAGGGGGCATATAATTTTTGCAGGGGGCAACTCCACGGATTTTGGTAAGTCATCAAGGGCTGGCTTCGGGCCCTGAGAAGGAGTCTCATGCAGAAGGGACAGGGCTGAAGGCTAAAGAAAGAGCATGTGTATGTGAGAGACAGAATTTGTGACACAGATATTGTGTGTGTGTGTGTGTTTAACAGAGACTGGGAGAGGTGTGTGGCACAGACTGTGTATGGGGGTGTGTGACAGAGACTGTGTGTGCTGACTACTGCTGGGTAAGTTTCTGAGAGAGGCCGTGCACTGTCTCTTTAATACAAGAAAAAGCTGTCCTGCTCTGTGGTCTCCCTTCTCCCCCAGCTCTGCAGAGATAGAGCATATGGAGGGGGCGGGGGGAGTGCGTGTGTGTGTGTGTTTGTGAGAGAGTGCAGCACCTCTTAAGACAGGCACTCAACTCAGTCACTCACCAAACTTCAGATTGGAGCAGCTCCATTGTTGTGTGACCCTCTCCCCAACCCCTGCACTACAGAGATGGGATACAAGAGCAGAGGGACACCCTGACTTCAGCACTCCCCTATCTCTGCCCTTCCGCCATCCTCTGCACAGCTAGCAGGAGGGTTCTGGGAGCACCTCTGCCATAGGACAGAGCAAGATGGGGGAAGCAGCAGCTGAACACATAAAATATGCATGCTCTGCTAATCAGCTGAGCGTGCCCGATAGAAATTCTGGATGGGCCAGCCCATAGGCCATATTTTGCCCACTCCTGACCTATGTAGATGTTCTGTTCAGCTGAGCTTTTTGTTACATTTGATGGAAGTTTGGATTTTGCACATCACGCAGCACTTGACTGCAGTAACCCAATGTTGTAGTTTGTGGGGTTCAGCTACCTCCTATTAAAGATGATGAATAGACTCCCATTTACTTTAGCAGGTACTGGGTTGGCCCTATATCATGCATTCTAATAATCTGTATAAATTTATGTTACCTAATGATAGCACATCAATAATTATAGAAAACAACTGGCCAAAATTTTAAAAGGACATGCATTTGAGTTGATATTAATGTCATGCTCAGAGAAAAGAACAATAGAAAATAACAGATAATGTTTTGTTTTCCTTCATCACTTTGTGCTTAGGATAGATGGAACAGTTATTTCTTCGCTAGACTAATGTCTGGGCTAGACAAGACATATTTGTGTTTCTGGGTATTTAGAGGATTCCCATTATCTTTAATGAGATTCTTTCTGTGAGTACATGATCAGCAATTTGAGGAAAGGCTGCACAACCTTATATGGGCCATCTTAGGATATGTGTAGACTGCAGCGTTTTTCTAGAAAAATGGCCGTTTTTCCAGAAAAACTATACTTATGCCCACACTGCTATGGCATTCTTTCAACAGAAAGTCAAAAGAACAGAGGGATTTTTCCAACAGCGGTAAACCTCTTTCTATGAGGAAGAAGCCTTTTTCCAAAAAAACCTTTTCGGAAAAAGGTGTGTGTGGATGCAGAAGAGGGAGTTCTTTCAAAAGAAGAGGACCCTAGGAAATAACACAGGTGGTCTGGTGGCCACACCATCTATACTAATCACAACTTAAATGCGAGATAGCATCCAATCAATGTGGATGCTATCTTTCGAAAAAGCACATCGCTTTTTCCTTGCGCTTTTGCTGTGTGGATGCTCTCTTTCGAAATAAGCTTTTCCAGAAGAGATCTTCCAGAAATGCTTCTTTCAAAAGAAGCTTGCAGTCTAGACATAGACTTAGACTATAACACAAAAGAATGAATGTTATATTTTCCAACTCTGAGCTCGGGCACCATATATCTGCATTCACCTATGTTCAGATCAGGAGTCAGGTTATGAATCAAAGACACACTATTATCTGTTTCCCAGTTTCTTTCTAACCTGAAGTAATAGGAGTGAGGGAAGAATGTACCCTGCACAAGTCTTATACTTGCTATTTCCCATCATGGTTGCACAAACGCTGTCTGGCATGTTTAATTATGTCCATTTCCCAGATCTTTTTACCCACTATCCACCCTTGTGTTTGGGAGGGGATATAGTGGTTCCACAAAAGCTGTTCTTTTCCTCCATGCTGTTACCCAGTGTAGGGTAGTGGACACAGAAGAACAAGGGAAGACCTAACAACCTCTTGCTCCTTTGCACAGGTGGTCAGGATGGGTCACAATCTGGTCCTGAGCCGGATGGGAGCACAAGAACGTGAAGCAGCAGCTGAAGCCATGGGAAGAGACAAATTTATTAGTGAGCCTGAACTATTGCATTATCAAAAAGAATAAAAGCTAGTACTTGGTAATATTAACAGTAGAAAGATTAATTGCAATGACATCAAGCTGAACCAGAAGAAAAATAGCAGAATGCTAGATACATACAAAAAGCGAAGAATCTCTTTCAGGTAAGCAGGGACATTTTGAAGCAGGAGGAGAGAAATATGTAACAAGATTGTAAAATCAATTCCGTGAAACAGGCAGCCAATTCAAGTCTTTAATAATGGGAGTAATTACAGTGCCATGTTCACATAGCTATAGTTAAGATGGTGTCAGCACTTCCATTATAATTCTGTAGTTCCTCAGGTTTATATTTCAACTGTAAAATGTTGCTTTGGACTGAAAGTTGGCTTTCATAGTGAATTTTTGAAATAAAATATTTAACAATGCTAAATACTCAGGTTTAAAGATGAGCTCCAATACATCCTATGTGCAGTTTTATACAACAAAACTGTAGGAAGGCTACAATCCTGCAGATTTGGAGGATCTTTCTATACAATATTTAATAATTCTGTTTGAGATTTTCAGTATTATCAGCTCTTAGTATGTATTCTTATCAAGCTACAAACTTAATTTTTAATCCACATCTTGTTTTCTATTCTCTGTTTTCTTTTTACCTCCCTGTTGAGTTGAAGTCCAAGGGATAATCCACAACGAAAATTTGTTAAATCTTTGTGGGCTTCTTTACAAAGAGACGCACCTTGGACAAAGTTGGGTACTGCCCAGAAGAACCAGTCTGCCCATGTGGGCTTGTACCTAAGCAGTAGACCACCAGATACAGGATTTGATCACCTGATGAGGCTGATCAGGTAGTCATCTGGCAAAAGGAGGTAGAGGTTTACCAAAGAGAGAGTCTCAGCAGCTATTTGAGAAAAAAGAAAGAAAAGATTTTGTGCTTTTTTTTTTGAGAAGTCATATGTAGGAGGATGAGGAAAGATTCTGGACTCCTTAGAGGCCTACGGCCTATGTCCAAAGAGCTCTCCAGAATAGTGAGGAGTCTGAGATGGGGAAATGTGTGCAGCTGTTTATTATTTTGTGTACTTCTCATGTGGCTAACTGAAGAGTAATTCTGCTTTAGAATCCTGTGCAAAGTCTGGGTGTGTGCCTCTGAAGAGTTAACTGTATACCCAGTATACACCTTGAGAGTATGCCACTGGCCCAAGCCAGTGGCAATCCATAGATTCAGTTCACATTCAGGAAGTTTAATGAGCACACAGGGCCCAACGCGGAGGCACCAAACAGAACAGCCTCTGGAGCTCTCCTAGCTCTGTGTGTGTGCGTGTGTGTGTGTGTATGAGAGGTGTATAGAGTCAATTGTAGTTGATGAAGAATAATACTTTGCAGAAACAAACCTCTCTAAATGAATTTAGAGCCTGACTTACCTAAGCTATTAAGGATATGCTTGGATGCATCCATATGTATCAGGGTACTTAAGCATGTGTTGTTTAATTGTAACCATGCAGTAAAGTTGCACTGAAGTCTAGGTAAGTAAGTGCCGAATCAGGCCTCATAAACATATGCAGATGGCAACTATAGAACCAAGCATTTTTCAGATGTCGTCAGTTCAATCAGCAATGCACAATTAAAGCAAGAAATAATGTGGAGTAATGGCTCGTTTGTATGCAGATATTAAGGAAGTATAATAATTAGCTAATCCAAAGTACATGTTTAATTGAATACCTATGACATTTTATTAAGAAAAGGTATATTTCCATTCCTAAATGAATGCTTGCATTGTTGACCATTTTCAGAAGGACTTTTAGTGTATATTAGCATAGTATTATGTGAGCCAGGATCATGACAGGCACTATAATAACTTACATTTATAGAGCTTCCTTTGTCCTGAAGGATCTCAAAGTGGTTTACAAACTCTAATTCTGCTTGTTTCAGTGCTTTCTTATTATAGAACAAAAAAGCCTACCCACATATTTACATTACATTATTTTTGCGCTGTAAGACATCCGCTGCCAGTGAGCATTACTGCTTTCCTGTTACTAAAAATAATCAGCATAATTTAACTTTCACTGATATTTTAAAGGGGGTACATATAGGAAACAATAGCAGATATTTCCAGTTCTATTGTATATCTACATATATGCATATCAGATGGGAATGCGGATGTATAAGTCATCTCTCGGTATAACATTCATTATAAAACACATAAAATATTAGTAGGAGTTCAGTGGAATTTGACTTTGTGTTTAAATGCTATGCTGAGTAGGGATGGGATTAATCACGTGTTTAAATTGAAGAAAAAATGCTCAAGTGCATTGCTGAATTAGTGTTTAAGGCTGATGATGATTCTGTTGAATTACTGGTGTTTTGCAACTGAGTTCAGTGGGAAATAGGATTAGGTCTCTGCTTAGTAACCATATTATTACATATAACATTTAATAATTTCTGAGTGTTTTCTGTGTCACTGTTGGTTCCCCATACTCCTCACACCTAAGCTTATGTTCGGCTCCCACAGGGTTCTCATTATGACTATGTTGTATCGCCATGTGCACTCTTGCAGAGTTTGTGCCTGTTTTAGATGGTTTGGTCTGTTAATTATTCCCTGTGCTTTGCTTGTCTGTCTGATGCCTCTGCAGATTAATTCAAATGCATCCTGTATCTCTGGAATGTGTCATTTTTTTTCAGTGGAGTTGCATCCCTGTTTTGATGTTCTGCCAAGATGCACATCTGTAGAGATGAACTGCAGTATGCAGTAGGGATGTTAGATATCATGTAATTGAATAGTCATGTAACTGCATGCAATTTTAGTGGTTACACAATTATTCAATAGTCCCCAGAGCCGGAGACAGCAGCCAGTTTAAAATCCAGTTCCTGTGCAGACCAACTGCCTCTGCCTCTGGCAGCTCCCCGTGCAGATACAGAGCAGCCTCTGTCCATGGGGACCTCCAACCCCCCACAGGCACAGGCTGCTTTATGGCAGCCTTCTCTGCCCCCCTCCAGAGGGCTGCCTCTGATAGAGGCAGCAGTGCAAGGGGGAAGGGGAAAGCAGCACTGTGGAGGTGGTAATGGGAGAGCTGGCTTTCAAACTCCCTGCATGTATCGGCACCAGCCTACCCATCACCCTCTACACTGCTGCCTCTGATAGAGATAGGTGTTGGGGGAAGTGCATCCAGTGCTTGTGGGGAGCTGGTTTTTAAGCTCGCTTCTCCTGGGCACAAGCTCCAATCTTCCCCCTTACTGATACAGAGGCAGCAAGGGAGGATAATGTGTGTAGTCGACAAGACTAATTGATATGTCTAGGTTTGTCAGTTAATCATGCAGTCATCTACACAATGGCATCCCTAGTATGTACCTATATTCACAGGGCCAGAACAGCAGTGCCTCCTGTGGTTCCCTGCCATGCACAACCACACAGTGGTCACTCTTGAAGGGAACCCCTATATGCTGGAGAGTCTCGGACATTGGGTGCACTTAGTTCCCCAGGAGCAAGACATAGAAATCTTGCATCATCATATGTACTAGAGATTCAACCTTCCTTCACTCCAGCCTCCCATTGTGGGCCAAGACTATGCACCTCACACCTTCCCCTGTGAATTCCACCCCAAACCACAGTTTACCTCCAATAGCCCTCATTCCTCTACACCACCCAATGAACCAGAGTCCCTTCAGATAACAACCTGAGCCTCATGATCACTAGCAGCAGTTACCCAGACAATAATCTGCCCTTCAACTACTCTGACATTCCTCCTTAAGAATATGCTGCTAGAATATTGCTTTCAGAGGACACATGCTTAATAAATCTCTCAATAAGTAATATTTCTCTCTCTCTCGATATATATATATATATATATATATCAAGAGAGAGAACAATTAGGGGAAATTAAGCTTCATGTGGTAGCTGGGCAAGTTTATTTGCCCAGCTACTTGCACAGGCAAGTAGATAGAATGGAAGCTGGTGTTGAATTTCCAAAACTTGAAGGATGTTTTTTGTCCTTTTTAGCTATCAAATTCTATGCACATTGTTTTCAAGGATTATTTATTTTAGCAAACATTTAGTTTGTTGCAATTAAGACTAACTATGTTTATGGGAATCATCTTGCAGAGAATGGTATAAGATTCCTTGGAGTTTTTTTCAGGTACGGTCTATGTCTAATTGCTCCGGATAATTTGTTTCACATGAGTGTTGCAATGTTTTGGTTGCTGCCTGGGTTCTGATAAAGCTTTTCTGGACCCATTTCTGTGTGGTCTTCGTCATCGTAACAGAGGGGCTAATTTCTTAAATACTGGAGGGGCTGGCTAGTGAACCCTGATTACTTAAAGGGAACATGTGTGTTGGAGCAGGTGCTTCTTTATAAAGAGCAGCAGGCTGCTATAGAGTGTGGCTATAAGAAAAAAGAAGCTGAAGTTTTGGGTAGCCTGGGACAGAGGAAGAGGTGTGTGCGTGTGTGTGGGCGGGGGGAGGGAGGGGCAGGAGATGGAGATGGTATATGAGCTATTGTGTTCAAGAATGTATTTTGGGGATCCTGAGGACACCCTTAGGACTGTTTCTGTCATTAAAGCCAGCCCCAGGTGGTGGTGTTGTTAGCCAAAGGAAAGACCATCTAATGCTCTTAAAGTGCCTGCAAGAGGGGCTGGTAGAGGCAGTCTGCCTGCAGAATGCCCTCCAGTCTTGATGAGATGCTCAGTAAATGGCAACCTTGCTATAGGCAATTCATTGCTCCCCTCCTCTGGAAATAAGTGTTTCTCCATTCAGGAATTTACCGTTAAAACCCAGAAAACACACCATGTCTGTGTCAGTTTGCTGAAGGATTCCTTTATAAATATCTTGTTTTTCTGTAAGAGGTTTCTTTTCCAACTGTTGTGCCATCTTATGATTCATTTCATACATATTGATTTACTTATTGATATGATTCATTTATTGACGTCATTCAAGAACACATTTGTTTCATTTATCTTATTTCATTACACTACAATGATGGACCAAAACTGTGGAGGAAAATGTTTAATGGAATACAAACTAAGAGCTAACCAATCCATCCTTAAGGCTCAGGATACATTACAAAGCTGAGTCTAATAATAGCTTTTATATTTTACTATGGGTCTTGGTAGGAAAGTAAGAAGCTATTATTTCAGCTCAGCTGAGGCAGCTGATTAATTGATATGAATTGGATAATGACTTGGTACCTCAGGGGTTTAATGGCTCCCTTTACAGAAAAGATGGGCTTGTTGTCAGCCCGACAGCATTAGCTTTCTCTGAATTGTGAGTAAAGGTCATAAAGCGGTACTTGCTTTGATTTATTTTATTAATCAAAACTGTACTTATCTTATAGAGGTCTGAGTATCTCATATTTGATCTCTTCAATCTGATATGAATCCATTAGACATGGCAAGGGTGGAACACTGTGAGGAACGCCTCTCAGGCCACTCTCACTTGATGTGACCGTGTGACCTACATTTAACCTTGGAATTTGCAGGTGGAAACACAAAACGATACCTAAAAAAGATTAAAACTGTAGTTGACTTTTGAAGCCAATGTAACGTTGTGTATTCACATTGCTCTGTTCACATGTTATACATGGCAGGATTGGGGCCAAAATTGTTCACTATTCTAGTTAAGTGAGCAAATTACATCACTTGTAGTTTTCCCAAGGACATCACTGAAATCCATAATTAACTTTAAGGACACTATTTTTAAAATAAAAGGCTTTTTCACTCATATGCAAAAAAGTGTCAAACATTCCCTTAAGTTGCACTGCAGTTTATCAAAAAATATACAAGTTATTAAAAATAAACTTTTGTTCCATGAGTTAACTCCAAAGATAATTGAGTAATAAGCCTATATTTAGATAATACTGCTGAATCACAAAGCTCTTTTTTGAACAGTAGAACAATAGCTTCAGTTTTGTATTCAATAGGCGAACAGTCTCAGGAAAAGAAATTTACATTAAATAATAAGATTGTAAAAATCTTAGAGAAAGGGTAGAATAATTGCTTCTATTAGGAATCAAAGAGATCTTCAATGAGAAAATGAAGGATTTAAAATTTATTTTGCCTTTTATTATAAGGATATTTGGGATAGATATCTGTAATTTTTCCTTTGGCATGAATTGAAACATTCATTTTGCCATTTGATCAGGAACAAGATATTAAATGCAAGAAAACTTATAAAAATGTGGAATTTCTTCTGCATATCTGCATGGAGTTCACTAACTTCACTGGAGGTCTCTACTGATGCACTAGTCTCCCTATGTGGATGCAGCTATAGTTTGGGGGCTTGCATTAGGGAAAAGAACAACTTCATCCAACTGGATATACACAATTGGCTGAAGAAAATGCTTGACATTCTTCAGTGACTATAGTAAGAAAATATCATTATTGCCATTTTAAAACATGGAATACTTTCGTTGACCTAGTAAATCTACTTGGGGCTTGTAATAGTCATAAACAGTAGATCATCTAGGCAGTTTTGCCTAATTTATGGCTTCTATTCAAAAAGCATATGATTGTCCTCATTGATTTATTTTAAATATCACTTAGATGGTGGGGTAAAGTCATCTCATGACTTTGCCAACAAAGATGGTATTTCTGGTATTCCACATTTATTTCTTAGGGAAAAGAGAGATAGGAAACAGGAGGGAAAGAGGGGAATTATCAGATTATTTGGAAAAAAAAAAAAGGTAATTTCAGTGCTAATGTAAATGGTGTAAGATACATTTAAAGTCAAATCATGATAAATGGCTGACTAACGTGTTAGTTTGGGATATAGTGGATGTGTAAAATAAGTGGGACTTTCAGAGGCACAAGGGAAAGAGGAGTTTCTGTTCTAAAGTTTTCTTTGAACTTGCAACGTATATAGTGTCCAAATACAGTAAGTGCCTCTTTCTTGAAGAAGAAAGTGCCTATGTTCTTAGAAATGTGTATCTTTCCAAGGGGAAGTTATTACATTGTAGAGGGCAGAGTATTTTCTTTAAGAAAGCAAACTTAATGATCCTGCTAAATTTGTGTGTATGATTTATCTTTCAATCTGTCAGACACCCAATAGTGTAGATGCTGAGCAACCTATAAAGATTGTAACGCTGTTTAGAGCTTTAGATTACACCTTTTCATAAATGGGGAGGAAAAAATAATATGGAGATGAAGTATTGACTATGTGAGAAGGGTAAAAGAGCCTGCTTCATACTTGGTATAACTCTGCTGCTGCCTGTGGGATCGTTTTGTTCTATACCATATATTTAGCTTGCCTAAGCAGTGACTAAAATGGAATAGAGTGACAGTCGATATGTATTTAGATGGAAATGTAAAAATACCCAGGGGGAGAGTAATTGCAAACCAAAGGTGGGCAAGATTCACCAATTGAAGACCATTTCTTTCTTCTCTCTTAAAAGAAAAATAAAAGCCAAAGATATTTGATGCCTAGTCATGACAAGAAAATTGAGAAACTTTTACTCAGTACTTATTCATGTTTTTACATATTGCTGTTTAATTTAATTGGAACTTTAATGGGAATCTTGACTGAGTAAATTCTGAGACAAAACTGAAAGATTTGACTGCCAGTATAGTACAACACTTATGGTTGCAATTTCAAAATTAAAAATTATATAAATTATTCAAACCAACTTGTGTACCAACTGTACATTTGGCAATCCCATTATAGTCAGAGGCATCATATTGTATGCACATCAGCCCAGAATTTGGTCTCATTGATGGTCCCACAGTGACCATAAATCAGTCACAATGAACATACATATTTCAACATAAATTTGACTGCATCTTGTACTATAGATATACCAATATGAAGTCAAACAAGATGTGTACTCTCTAAATTACCGAACAGCAGGAATGATAATTTCCAGTTATCTGAGGGGTAGCTGTGTTAGTCTATATCTGCAAAAGCAATGAGGAGTCCTGTGTCTGACAAAGTGGGATTTCAACTAAATAAATTTGTTAGCCTTTAAGTTGCCACAGGACTCCTCATTATTTTTCCAATGTTCTGACTCTGCATATCAGTTCCCACCATAATATTGTACTAATGTCGCTCTTAAACACTGAATGCCAGTTTTCTATATACTTGTTTTGTCTTATCTAATCTATTGTGTTTGAAATGAACTGTTTGGGGAAACTCCATTGGAGTAACAAGGTTTGAGTGTATCATTTCTATTAATGAAATGACAGACTTTATAAACTGGTAGTGTCCAGGAGAGGGCTGGACAATACAGGACAGGACAGACAGAGAAATCTTGGAGTGTGAGTGTATCAGGATCACTCTGAAGTTTAATTCAGGCTGGTAAGATTCTAGGTGTGATTGGCAGGTGGAAGTTGCACTCAAACATCAATAAAAAAAACTTAAAAAACAACAAATAGTTTGGTAGCACTTTAAAGACTAACAAAACATGTAGATGGTATCAAGAACTTTTGTGGGCACAGCCACTTCTTCAGATGACTGGAGTGTTGGATGTCCAAGGTTTTGTTAATGTTTAAAGTTCTACCAGACTGTTTGTTGTTTTTTAAGTTTTTCTTGTTACAGACTAACTCCGCTATCCCTCTGAAGCTTTCAAACATCAATGTGAGTGATTCTCATTCTGGGGGTTGTTTGTGAGTAGGTCTGACTGGAGGCAATAGCAGCAAAATAGTTTGAAGGGTACCTGAGATCAGAGAGCAGGAGTGACACAGGTAGTCACAAGTCTGGATTGTACCTGGGTATGTTACTCCCTGTGCCTGTAAGTATAGTCTGCCTTCTTTGTTGCATTCTTTCTGTCTGCAGGTGAGGACGGGCCTGTCTACCAAGAACTGTGAGAGTGAGGGATTGTTTTGCAGAATAGGTTGTAGATTGTCAGTGATGAGCTGGAGGATTTTAGAGGGAGGCTGTAGGTGACAACCAGTGATGTTCTGCTATTTTCTTTTTTGGGCCAGTCCTGTAGTAGGTGACTCCTGGGTACTCATCTGGCTTTGTCAATGTGTTTCTTCACTTCCCCAGGTGGGTATTTTAGTTTTAAGAATGGCTGATAAAGATTTTATAGGTGTTTAACCCCTTCTGTGCATCACTGAAAATCTACAACCTATCCTGAAAAACGACACCTCACTCTCACAGACCTTAGGAGACAGGCCTACAGACATCCCCCCAGCCGTAAGCAAATACTCATCAGCAACCACACAACACACCACAGAAACACTTATCCAGGAATCTATCCCTGCAATAAACCCTATTGCCAACTCTGTTCATATATATATATACAAACAACACCATCACAGGACCTAACCACATAAGTCACAACATCAGGGGCTTATCCAACTGCACATATATTAATGTGACACATGCCATCAAGTGCCAGCAATGCCCTTCTGCAATGCATATTGGCCAAACTGGGATGTCTTGATATAAATGGACACAAATCAGACATCAAGAAAGGTAACATTTTTAAACCTGCAGGCGAACATTTTAACCTCCCTGGATATTCCGTAATGGATTTAAAAGTAGCCATCCTTCCACACACAAAAAATTCAAAATCACATTACAAAGGGAAACAGTAGGACTGTAATTCATTGCAAATTCAATCAAATCAAATTAGGACTGAATAAGGATCTAAACTGGTTATCTCACTACAAAGGCAATTTCCCCTCTCTTGGTATTCCCATCTCCTCATCAACTGCTGTGAGTGAGCTACATCCACCCCAACTGAATTGGTCTCATAAACTCTGGTCCTACACTTGATAAGTGACTTACTTATTTTCTTATATCTGTATATCAATATATCCCTGCCTCTATAATTTGTATTCCAATTCATCTGAGGTTGTGAGTTTTACCCACAAAAACTAATGCCCCAATAAACCTGTTAGGGTACGTCTACACAGCAGGCTAAAGCCAAAATAAGCTACGCAACTTGAGCTACATCAATTGTGTAGTTTAAGTTGAAATAGCTTATTTCACCTTTTGGTGCTGTCTACACAGCAGGAAGTCCGAGTTAGAGCACACTTCCTCTGACTTCCCTTACTCCTTGTAAAATGAGGGTTACAGGAGTAAGAAGTCATCCAGCTCAACATTATTTCAACATTATATTGAAATGACTGCTTGCTGTGTTGATGCGGACTATGTTATTTCGGAATTACATCAGTTATTCCGAAATAACGCTGCTGTGTAGACATAGCTTTAGTCTCTATAGTGCCACAGGACTCCTCGTTTTTGTTTTGTTATGTTTGGTTTGGTTTGCCGATACAGACTAACACGGCTACCCCTCTGAGACTAATTTAAAAAATCACCTCACCCAAGTTGTACTTCTCTCATGTGGGACCAAATGTCTGCACGCAAACTTGATACCTTAGAGCAGTAGTTTTCAAACTTTTTTTCTTATGACCCGGTTGAAGAAAATTGTTGATGCCTGTGACATAATTTGACTAAAGCATGGGCTCTAGGGTGGGGCTCAGGATAAGAGCTTCAGCTCTGGAGAGGTGTCAGGATTGGGGCAGGAGGGGCTTACCCTGAGTGGCTCCCATTCAGCAATGCAGGGGGTGGGGAGGTGCTAAGGCACCGCAGACTGCACTGTGCCCCAGAAGCAGCCTATAGAAGGTTCTAGCCAATGGGAGTGACAAGCTAATGCTCAGGTCAGGAGCAGTGCATGGAGCCCTGTGTACTCTTCTACCGCCCACCCTCACATAGGCGCTGGGCCTGCTGCTGGCTGCTTCTAGGACACAGCACAGTCTGCAGTGCCAGGATGGGCAGGAAGTCTCCCTTAGCATCCCCGCTGATCACCCTGCAAGCAATAAGACCCCGTGCCTGACATTCCAGTACTGTATTGTGACCCATATTTTGAAAACCACTGCTTTGGAGAAAGATTAATTTTCCCTTGTCCAGCAGAGCCTCTTAAAAGGTAATGGCCTCTGAAGTTGCTAGACAAGGTCTTGAAGATCCTGGCAGCACTTCATTGTTATATGTGCCATATTTCAACACATGTAACTGACAAGACTTCATAGTGTCTCACTGAGGTAGCATAGGAAATAAAGTAAGCAACCACACCAAGAAACCTAAAACAACATTAAAAATATCCTCTATGTAAAGTGTTGTTGAAAACCATAAAAGAGAAGACTAAAGACACACCAGGACATAAACACACAAGCGCCAGGCAAATTAGCTAAAGTATGCCAACTACACAACTTTCTATTTATGTAAGGAAAACAATAGAGGTGCTGCTACCTCTCCTACAATAGAAGTGTGAAAATAAAAACATAAGAATGGCCATACTGAGTCAAACCAAAGGTCCATCTATCCCAGTACTTGTCTTCTGACAGTGGCCAATGCCAGGTGCCCCAGAGGAAGTGAACTGAACAGGTAATCATCAAGTGATTTCCCCCCCCCACCTCCACCCCGTGACCATTTCCAGCCTTTGACAAACAGAGGCTAAGGACACCATTCCTACCCATCCTGACTAATAAGTATTGACCTATCCTCCATTAATTTATCTAGTTCTTTTTTGAAGGCCGTTAAATCCTGGTCTTTACAACATCCTCTGGCAAGGAGTTCCACAGGTTGTCTGAGCACTTATGTGAAGAAAAACTTATTTTTGTTTGTTTTAAACTTGTTACCTATTAATTTCATGTAGTGATTCCGAGTTCGTATGTTATGGGAAAATGTTTCCTTATTCACTTTCTTCATACCTGCCATGATTTTATAAACCTCTATCATATCCCTCCTCCCCTTTAGTCTTCTCTTTTATAAGCTGAAATGTCCCAATCTTTTAAATCTTTCTTCATATGGCACCAATTACAAACCCCTAATAATTTTTGTTGTCATTTTCTGAGCCTTTTCCAATGGCGTTTGGAACCTGTTGAAATGAGGTGACCACATCTGTATGCAGTATTCAAGATGTGTATGAACCATGGATTTATACAGAGGCAATAAGATATTATCTGTCTTATTCTCTATTCCTTTTTTAATGATTCCTAACATTCTGTCTGCTTTTTTTGACTGCTGCTGCACACTGCGTGGATGTTTTCAGAGAACATAATGCCTCCAAGATCTCTCTCTTGAGTGGTAATAGCTAAATTAGTCCCCATCATTTTGTATGTATGGTTGTCTGTATAGTGTGATTTTTATGGAACACTCTCACTATTTCTCTCCCTTGCTACTGGATTTTTGTTCTCAGCAGACAGGGAAGGTGGAGCAGATTCTTCAAAAAGGCTCAGCTTGGAGCCAGGAAGTATGGAAAGCTAAATTTCCATTTTTTTAATATAAACTTATTGAAAAATAAAGAGTGCTTTCAGTAGGGTGACCATTTGTCCAGTTTTAATGGGACAATCCTGTATTTAAGTCCTCTTGCAAATGTCCTGATTTTTTATTTTTTTTTAAAAGGGCAAATTGTCCCATATTTTCCATTCCCCCATTGGCCAGTCAGCAGTCAATGCAGCTCCAGTCGGCAGCTGGGTGAGTGCGGGCAGGCAGTGACTGGTCAGGGAGAGCATTTGTTGGCCTCAGGCCAGTGGAGACGGGGGAGGAGGCAGATGTCTTTAGCTTCTAAAGCTATCTGCCACACACACACACACACACACACACACACATTCATACACACAGTTCTACAGATGGAATATAATTACACTGCTCCACAGCCAAAATGCTTCTGAAATAAATGTAGTCAAACTTTACTAATTCTGGGTCACTGAGAACGAAAATGATGCTTAAAATTGTTGATTGGCTCTAGTTTTCAAGATATGCTATTGGGTCAGTATATACGACCCTTGACTTGGGAATGGCAGAGGATAAGTGAGTTATAAAGGGAAGGGATCTCAATTTAAGTCAGAAATGACTAAAATACATCTTTGACTGGATCTGTGACTAAATCTATGACTGGGTATGACAGTACTTGCTTTTTAGGCAAAACAATGAATGATGCAATCTGAAGCTGGTTTTGCGTCATACATGATATGAATTGCATCATGTTATTCCTAGAAGTCATGGATGATGCAATCATAATGACGCTTACATCACTCTGCTGAACAAATTGCCCTATATCAGCTCTAGAAATCATACAGTGTTGTGCTCTCTTATTTGTCAGTGTTTGATTTTGCAAAGGGACACATTTCTGTTTAGCCAAAGTGAGCAGAGATGCCTTGTACTTGTGTGAACAGTGCAGATAACTTCTGCTATGTTTGTGGTGAAGTGACTTTTGCATCACAAAAGCACAGTATAACCACTATGGTTAAGAAAGCCTATCACCTTTATTTTGGCTGCAAAATTGGAGATCAGGACAAGAGATGGGCCCCAGACATATGCTGCAACACTTGTGCAACAAATCTTCGCCAGTGGTTGAACAGGAAAAGGAAATCTATGCCTTTTGCAGTGCCAATGATTTGGAGAGAGCCAACAGATCATACCTGCAATTGTTACTTCTGCATGGTGCCTCCAGTTGGGAAAGGTGTGTCAAAGAAGAAAAAGTGGACTGTGCATTATCCAAACATTCCATCAGCTATACGCCCAGTACCCCACGGAGTAGGACTGCCGGTTCCCGATGCACCAGAATCATTCTCACTTGAGTCAGACGAGCAAGAGGAAGAGGATGAAACTTCTGTCCTGAACCATCATTGTCACAGGACCCACATTCTCTCCCATCCTCCTCCTCTGAACCGCACCTCATAACACAAGGTGAACTGAATGACCTTGTCAGGGATTTGGAACTACCCAAGAGTAAGGCAGAGCTGTTGGGCTCCAGACTACAGCAGTGGAATCTCCTGGCAGGTGAGGTTAGGGTTTCCATGTTCCGTGACCGTCAAAAGGATCTTGTCCCATTCTTCTTCATGGAAGGTGATCTTGTAGCCTGCGACAACATCGATGGTGTGATGGCAGCCCTCAACATTGTTCGCGATCCAGATGAGTGGAGACTGTTCATTGATTCATCGAAGACGAGTCTTAAAGCTGTTTTGCTGCATAATGGCAATGTTTTGCCATCAATTCCAGCTGGTCATGCAGTCCGTATGAAGGAAACCTATGACAACATGAAACAACTTTTGAGGTGCATAAACTATGACCAACATCAGTGGCAGCTTTGTGGCGATTTGAAGGTTGTTGCTCTCTTGCTTGGTCTGCAGACTGGATACACAAAGTACTGCTGTTTTCTCTGCGAATGGGATAGTCGTGCAAGAGATTCCCACTACATCAAGATAGATTGGCCACTCCGACAGTCATTGGAGCCTGGGAGGAAAAGTGTTCAGCATCCACCACTTGTTGAATCAAGGAAGATTTTGTTCCCACCCTTACACATCAAGCTGGGTCTGATGCAGAACTTTGTCAAGGCCATGGACAAAACACAAGCAGCTTTCAAGTACCTCCATGGAAAATTTCCAAGGTTAAGTGAAGCGAAGATAAAGGAAGGTGTCTTTGTTGGTCCTCAGATTCGGGAACTTCTTCGAGATGATGCATTTGACCATGCACTGCGTGGCAAGGAAAAGACGGCATGGAAAGCCTTCCAGTTAGTGGCAATAAATTTTCTCGGAAACAACAAGGCAGACAACTACAGGTTGTTGGTGGAAAACCTCCTCAAGGCATACAAAAGCCTTGGTTGCAACATGTCACTAAAGATACATTTTTTGCGCTCTCATCTAGATTTTTTTCCACCGAACTGCGGAGCAGTGAGCGACGAGCACGGCGAGCGATTTCACCAGGACATTGCAACAATGGAGAAACGCTATCAGGGCAAATGGAGCCCATCAATGCTTGCAGACTATTGCTGGACAGTGACAAGAGATGCTCCATTTAATGAATACAAGAGACAAGCCAAGAAGCGCCGAGTAGACACTGAATAGGACTAAACTATGTACATAATCGTTTTTTGCCTTTTGTTTCATAATAAATTTTATTTATATAACCCTTTTGCTGATTTTTAAAGTGTTACATAAGCAGGACAGGTGAAATATTATCATGTAAAGCAACCATAAACACATGAAAAGAGCTAGGTTTACAATTTATGATTAAAACTCTACTATCTACACAATATACATAAATGTAAAATGTAAAAACTTAAATATCTTGGAAACAGTAGCCAATCAGTTGTTTTAATTGTCATATTTGAATTCAGCACATCAAAATACATAATAAATAGCACATTTTATCTCTGAAGCAGACGACTTCTAATAAATTGTAGACCAGTGTTACCATCTTCAGTTGCTCATGGTAGTCCACTGGCCAATTGGTCTAGACATGAGGAGGGGAGCTAAATTGTTCTGGTCCTGGAAATGGATTGTGGAACCATAAGACCCAACCTTATAATTGTGCACCCATGTTTTCTTATGTTTATATGTTTTCGTCCATAGAGGTGTTATTTTGTGATTTAGCTCTAATTTTCTTTGTAACCAATTCTGTCTTTTATGCCTCATTAATTGTAATCACTTACAACCTCATTCTATACTAAATAAATTTGTTTTTATCATTTTATCTAAACCAGCATGTTTGTTTGGGAACTTCAACATGAGATGACAAGTCCTGTGCATATAATTTTCCCTTGATGAAATAACAGATTTTCTATGAGCTTGTGTTGGTCAGAAGAAGAGAGCTGGGTAGTACAAGAGGCTTGTTTCTGGGACAAGGTCTGGGACTGGGAAATTGCTGATGTTGCCCTGCATGTGATTCATGACTGTCTGGCCAAAATATTCATGTAATTCAGCGGGGAATGACTTTACAAGCTAATGGCTGCGTGGGAGCAGGACCAGGAGTGGTTGCTCTCACAACAAAGCAGTGTAAAAGGCAACTTGTGTAGGGGATTTAAGGGGACAAAGCTGTTCAACAGTCCAAATTATACCTTGGGAAATGTTAATTTTAATATTAATATTACATTTAAACTAACATAAGATCAGGCAAGTTGTCTCACGAATACAAAACAAAATCAGGCAATTCTAGGAATGTACAGCCAAAGCTGCTAGCTTCTGAAATTGGTGAAACCTCAGAAAAGCAGGCTTATGAACTGTGGTGCTTGCATTTTCTCCTGTGCTTCTACAGAATGCCAGCTTACGCTTCAATTCACAAACAAGCACAGTGGAAACTATAACATCGCCCTTTCTGCTTGCTTCCAATGTGGGTCGAATACTAATGTTATAATACAATCAAACAAGGTGAAATAGCTGTCCTGAAAACTCTCAGAAGCATGTACTACTGCTAGCTTGACAGTGCTACAGATCAGTCTCACAAGCTCATACCTTTCTTTACATTGAATCTATCTCCTCCCAAAAAGAAAAAAATAAACTAACAAGGACACATATTTTCTTTCATTTCTGTGGAAGTTTAGAAAGAGAAAATATGCTTTCTTTTCCTGCTGCGAAACATTTTCTGGACATTCAAATATTAATTTGCACTTTTTCTTTGAAAGTGGGATCTTTCCTTGATTAAAATCATTATAGTGTCTTCTGGACTCAGCCTGACTCATGCAATATCTGCATAAACCAGAGGCAATGTATACTGGAGCACAATGACTAGATAGCTCCTGAAAATGTGTGTTGTCTAATCTGAACTGATGTCTTCATGAGACAACTTTGGTACCAGACAATGGCTTTGCGGATGGGTAATGATTTTGCCAGAAGGGTCAAAGTGTGCTTTTTGTTGTACCGGAGGTGCTACCCCTGGGGGATGGACAGATGGTGTTTTCAGTTTTGCCTCTGGGGAATTGTGTGGACAAAAGAAGAAAAACTAGAGTGCCCCCTGGTTAGGATTCACCAAAATGATATCCACTTGAGGCCCAACTCATCCTTGCTTCAAGCGTAACACCAGTGGTTTGGTAGTGCTCCGTCTCCCTAACCTGTCCTCTATAAAGAGTAATAGTCCCCCCACTTAGTTTTCTGATGCATTTTCTGGTTAAAAAAATGTCAATTTGTCAAAACCAAAACTCTATGTCGGAAAGGGTAGTTTCTGATGAATCTCCGGTTCAAGTCTTTGAGGAAAAATTGGTTCTGAACTTGTGAAATCATCCCCTCTTGATGTTTTTTGGAATAAAATTCTTTGGTTTTGGTTCAAAATGAACTTTCATTTCACTGTGGTAGTTAAAAAGTCACTTGTAAAGGTCAAAGCTGAAATGAAGCATTTCAGAATTAGGAAAAGGAATTGTTGTGACACAATCTGAATTTATTTTTGTATTATCAGTTCATGAAAATTTGAGTCCCACTTAGAATGGATTTTTTTTCAAATCTGAAATTCTTGTAGTGTGGGAAGACCTTTTTCTGCTCTGTTCTACCTTCAACACTTTTTGTTGTGCCTCAGACCCTGAACACCTGGCATATAAACTCCATTATACTTCCTTGTGTGGGAGAGAAGCATGTATCTCAGCCTCTGTGGACTTAGAGCTTAACAAGGCCAGTAACTGGGGCATGCCTTACAAAATGAACACGGATCAGAGGAGAGATGTTCAGACTTGCTTTGTTGCCAGCACACACTGCACACTGCATGCCCTCTTATGTGCGTGCACAATAAATCCTTCCTTTAGGACAAACAATGGTACTACTTGCAGTATGAAGTGCTAATCAACATAAATAAGGGAGGCAAAATAGGGTCTATAATTAACATAGTTTAACAAAGATCACATTTAAAATCTATTGTACTTCCAATTGTCAGCCATTGTGCCAGTTTTCACTGGGAGCACTCCAGGATGGCTCGTCAGTGGGGCTCTTACTCTGACAAACTCCTACCTCTGTTGGGGAGCTATTGAAAGAAAAATCTTGATTTTTTTTCATGATGGAAGTATTTCCTTTTTTTAAAATAATTGTTATAGCTGAATTGGTTTTACTAAATGTTTTGGTGTGGGGAGGAGGAATCACTTAAACACAGTCCAAGCTTTGAAAACGATATCACTTTCTGAAACTACTGCTTATTGGGATTAGTGACTGAATGGAAATGCTCATGCAAATTAACTTTAGTCAGTACTGTTCCACTGTAATAAACTGATACTTGGAAATTGGCTAATTTTGTCAGTCTCTTTGGAGCTCATCTCTGCACTGAGACCATAACAATTACATTAAGGAAAATCATTATTAAATAGCAAAATAAAGGAAAGATTATGAACTGACTTGAGTTCCCCATCAAAACTAATTCTGGTTATAACAATTACAAGATTATAATGCAGAATTCCTAATAAAAACTAAGACCTTGCAGAAAATAATAATTCCTATTGTACAGTACCAGATCAAGTCAATGTCAGAGTAATATGAATATATCACCATTCAAAGTTCTATAAATATCACTAATTATTAGTATACAGATCAGAAATAATATCACTAGTTACTACTGGACATATCAGAAAAAAACCCAAGCACTTCCCTAAAATGGAAATCTGTTTATGATAACCTCTGAAAAGGGTGTACACCAACATAATAGGCAATTTAAGAAAAACACGTATTCCAAGAGAAGTAGGCTGAAAATTATTGGAAATTTTCTGCAGCTTTTAAGAGGAAGAAAAATCCTTGCCACAGTTGAAATGATTAGAAATTTATCAGTGAAAAGTGATGTTACTAGATCAATAACTAAGAAAATAATTTTAGGAAATTAAGAATCTAGGTTGCAAGCTGTAAGGCTTCCAATCAAATAGCAAGGGGCTCTTCATGAAAGCACAGTTAACAAGCTTCAGTTGCTTATCAGTCATGAAAAAGAAATTAATAATAAATGTTCTGACTATCAAACATATAGTGTACTTGCTGAGATGGTTGTGATTGGCAGCAAATAGTGAAATATCAATTCTGTACTGATTAGCTCTTAAATGAGTAATTTTTATCACCTTTAGGTTATATTGTATTATGGCTTCTACCTTCGGAGATGTCTACAGTGCATCTGAAAGTGTAATTTCCAGTTTGGGAAGAGGCACACATGCTAGTTTGATCAAACTAGTGCACTAAAAATAATAGTGTAGACATAGTGTATCAGTGTAGTCCCATAAGTACAATCCTATCCAAAACCCTATGTACCTGATTAAAGCTATTGCACGTACCCTCTATCTCCTAATTCCAGTACCTATGTACCCTTAAACTTCCTCCCCCCCGACATGCTGAATGGTACCTTACAACATGAGTTGTTTCACTGAACTCAGGAAATCTATTTCTAGAGGAAACGTGTGAGTAAAATCATCACAGTCTAGCCTTCACAGTCCAGTCTTGCTGTCACTGGACTGAAAGTTAAAAATCCCTTTGATTTGAATTTTGTAAATTTGGATTGTTTGATCCCAGACCTTCAGCCTTATACCTGTGCATCTCCTTTTAAATCTGTGGGAATGCAAGTTACTGCGAGATTTGTATGTATAAAGGATGCAGGACACAGATAACAAAATATACTGGTGAGTGGTGATGGAGTTTTGTAAGGAAAAGTAGACTGAAAATTGCTTTTGTAATTTTACCACTGCACACATCGTAGGGAGCACTTCTTAGGCTGATCAGTTTATATTCTGCAGCAACTTCTGACCTCAGTACACTATACTATCTGGAAGATTATATTAATGTGATTTTTTTATTACTGTGACTACTGCTAACACTTCTATAAAAGTGGAGAACTATAGAAATGGAGAAACAGAACTAGAGAAATAAAGGCCCACATTTTCAAACTCAGGGTGCATCTACACAGCACCCTTAGCTTGAAATAAGCTACACAAATTGCGTAGCTTATTTCAATGCTATTTTGAAATAGCTTATTTTGTAATTTGGCACTGTCTATACAGCTCCAAATTTAGAAATAGCTCGCTATTCTGAAATTCCCCTTAATCCTCGTGGAACGAGAGTTACTAGAATGTTGGTATAAGCCAACCATTATTTCAAAATCTATTTCAAAATAATGTGCTGCTTCAACAGACGCAGAGTACTTCCAGTATCCCAAAATAGCTCTGCAGTGTTGACATACCCTCAAAGACCTAAAGTTGGCTTTTTAATTCATATTTCATAGGCATCTAATTATGTGGCCTGATCTTTTCAGTGCTGCTCAAAACCTAGGATTCCCATTGGCTTCAATGGAAGTTATGGGTGCTCAGCACTTGTGAAAGTCAGGCCTCTGAAGTATTTCAGTACTTAGTTCAGAACTCCACTCCATGAAAAGTGCTGCTGTTTCCATTTCTTTAAATAAGGAATAGAAAAAACTTTCTCATGACCTTGTTGCCAGGTATATTACAAGCACTTTTTTTTTTTTACCAAATAACTATTTTGTTGAGTTTCTTTTCTCCCACTTAAGCTTTAGCTCTTTCTGATTAGTCCAGTAGTCCCCCTCACTACTCTTCTTATATTCTGAATGTCAAGGTTGTCCAAACTTCTTTGTGCTAGATTTAGTCCACATTAAGAGCAGGAGGAAGGAAGGTAGACAGATGTGCTGTTAATATGAAATGATAGAAAAGCTGTCAAAATATTTTAAAGTATCCTATTAAGTCTAGAAATCTTTCAGTTCTTCCCAAGATCCTATTACACTGACTGAATTTATTTTTGTCCTCTGTTAAACTTCAAATGTGTGGAAATTGGGACTGTATCCAGCTTATTGGCTTCACATGATACAAAGAACCAGTGCAACCCTGAAAATAACTTGGAATTTATAGACCACTTTGCAGTATATTTGAATCAGAGATTGTACATTCATTACAGTATGGAACTTCTAAAAGACACTCATGCTACAAGTAGCATGTAGGACATGGCTTCATGTGAGGTAGGTCCATTGTGCAATTTTTGAGAGTTTATCCTTGACTAATATGTATTATGCACACTTACAGGCAGGTATTGGAGCTACATATACTCTTGAGGCATTCAGAATCTTGAAACAAACTCTCATGTGTGTAGTTGACAATTTCCAGATGCACCCATCATTTATTTCCTGAAAGGCACTGGATTTAACCCATTAGAGGTTAGGCATGTGTACACTTAACTAAGCTTCTGATGGTGAATTCGTATCTCGAAGGCTCTTTAGTGTGTATTGCATTTTATGCCAAATTCATGGCAATTGTAATAAGTGTGATGTTAGTTGGTGAGGGACACCTTGGCATTCCGAGGAGTGAAGGTCACCCTTCTCAGAGATCCACAGAGATCTCTTCAGCAGGGAACACTTTTAAAATGGTATGACTTTTATTTTTGCCTTTACTAGGTATAGCATTTGCCTCAGGTGATGGGCAGTCTCATAAAGATAGGCAGTCCTATTACAATAAGATTCATTGCTAATATTCAGAGTTAATTTTAGTATTTTTTATAAGTTTAATTAAACTTATTTCCACATTAAACTTCATTATTCAAAGTATTAAAAAAAACCCTCTACATTTTGCTTGCTTCACTTCAAATATAGTTTATTAAGTAGAAAATCTGTTCTGGAAATTAGACACATCCTTGAAATAAATCTTTCCACATTGCCTATATAATTAACTCTCTATAAAATTAATAATGGAGATATGTTAGGACTTTAAATTGAAATGTGGAATTACAAATAGAAAATCTAAATAAAAATACTGGAATAAAAAGGAGAGAAATATTTATCAGAGGAAATGAAATAAAAAATCAACCCAGTGCAATGTTTATGCATATTCAAAAGCAATTCTGAACAACCACTGTTTTAGAGAACAGACAGGCTACATCTACACTATGAGTTTTTGTGGCAGAAAATATGCTACTGAGGGACTCATTAGCATAAACCGTGATGTCATTTGCATATTTTCTGTCGATCCATTTTTTCACTAGGGGTTTTTGCGCCAAAAGAAGCAGTGTGGACCTTTTTTTTTTGTGCAACCCCCACCCCCATCCACACTGCTTCTTTTTGCACAAAACCCCTAGCAAAAAAATGGATCAGCGTAAAATATGCAAATGAGATTGTGCCTTATGCTAATGAGTCCCTCATTAGCATGTTTTCTGCCGCAAAAACTCGCAGTGTAGACAAAGCCACAGTGTGCACTGTCACATGTATACGCTCCCAATTAACAGTGTACGTATACAGTTCCACACTTCTTTTCTTTTAACTTACTATGTGTTGAGGGAAGCGGGAAGGGTTGTGACATGGTACCAGTGGTTTTTAAACTGAGAAGACCGTGATGAATCCTGTTCCTGAATAAAGGCAGAGGCCTTATTGGACTCTGTTTCTGGAGGTGCAAAGCTACCATGCATGCCACGATGAAAAGGACACCATGTGGTGTATGGCCATGCAGGTCAGTGAAAGGCTCTGGACGTGGGGGGCACTGGGAGAGCTGACAGCTGGTACAGTTCTTCTCTTCTGCCTTCTCACTGATAGAGTCTCTTCCTTGAACTAAGCAGAGTGTGCATGAGAGACACAGGTTGGGTGAATAGTCAGCCAGTTAGGAGATGCCCCCAAGTACATGCCTACAGCCTTCAGGTATGTCTGCCTCTACTTGCCTAAGTGGAGCCTCACCCTCCATGCTATTTTTGCCCATGTTAGTGAACTACAAATCTGAAAGTAGGGTGCAGTAAACGATGTTCAATAACTTCTGTATATGGTGAATCTGCAAACCAGAAGTGATTGTAATTTTGGGCTCTCACAACGGTTGTAGCTACTGCCTCTTGAGGAGGTGGATTACCTAGTCCAGTGTTTCTCAACCTTTTTTTTTTATAAAGTACCACTTTTTCAAAAAAAAAGTACCCCCTTTGAAAAAAAGTTATAAGTACCCCCAGTACCTACAGTTTTCAGACACACAACATTTTTTTCTACCACTGCAACACATTTGTTTAAACAACTTATTCGTAGCAGGGCAGGCAATGAAATTTTTGGGTGTAAAAAGTACAAAAATAATAAAGCACAGTAAAACTTAAAACAAAAATTCAGTTTTCTCCAAATTTCAGTTGTGTTGACGTACCCCCCAGACTTCTCTCAAGTACCCCTTTGGGTACTCGTACCACTGGTTGAGAAACACTGACCTAGTCATCACAACTGGACCAACCAATGGCAGCTCAATGGTGTTGACTCTTACAAAATAAAAACAGAAGCTTCAGGGGGTAGCCGAGTTAGTCTGTACAGGATAAACATAAAAAACAACAAAAGGTCTGGTAGCACTATATAAAAACAGTTTATTTTGGAGAATAGGTTTTTCTGTGATCTTCCAGTTCTTCATTTACTTCTCTGCTTACCCCCTTATTGCCAGAAGTAATGGCTCAAGAGCAGCACAAGACATTCCTGACCCCCGCAGTTCAGAGCATAGCATTTTGATATGGCCTCACCTATTCTCATTGGTGACCACAGGGACTTTCAGAACTGTGGGTTTGCATTGACATAGCTGTAAGTGGTGGTACTGTCATTGTTGTAAAGCCTTTAGGCTGTATGTGAGCTTTTGATACCCAGGAATTGTCTCTTCCATTCAACCACAGAATCACATCTGAAATCAAATGTGTTTTCATTGAAGTAATGAAATGTAAACACATGCTCAAAGTTTGAGCAATATAGCACATGCTCAAAGATAAATGCATGCATACGTCACTTAGGGTATGCCTAGACTACATGCCTCTGGCGACAGAGGCATGTAGATTAGGCTACCTGGCATAGGCAAAGAAGTGGGGATTTAAATAATAATAATTTTAAAATAATAATTGTATTTTATTTAAAATAAACATGGCCGCCGCGCTGTGCCGACGATCAGCTTGATCCGGCACAGCGCGGCAGTCTAGATGCGGATCTGTCGTCTGGGGAAGCCTTTGCCGACTGATCCTGTAAGCCTCGTTTCACCAGAGGCATGTAGTCTAGACATACCCTTACTGACTCAGGGACTTGATTCCCAACTTCTGATTCTCAATTTTCCTTTTAATTCAAAAAGGAAAGGTCTGGACTACACTAGGATTTTAAATTAGTATAGCTACTTCTCTCAGGGTGTGAAAAATCTACACACCTGTGAGGCCTTGTCTACACTACCAAGGTAAGTTAATCTAAATTATGATACTCCACCTATATAAATAACATAAGTGGAGTTGACATACATTAGGTCAACTTACTGCAATGTCTACACCACACTGCATGGGTGAGACGCTCATCCATTGACTTACTTTAATCTTCTTGTTATGATGGAGGACCAGAGTTCACTGGATAGTGCTCTGGAGTCCAGTTAGCAGGTCTTTACTAGACCACTTAATCAACTCTGCTGCATTGATCCAGGGCCATCCTTAGGATAAATGGTGCTCCTCTACCCTGTAACAGCACAGTGGGGAGGGACAGTTTTTAAAGATATTTTTAAAGCAAATTTTAAACTAAGGTCCTGTAGACTATCAAAGAGTAAATTCAGAAAATGACAGTATATATTGTTAATTGACTTCTTTACCACTTGAATATCTCCTTAACAGGTTCAATATTCTACTGAAAGTCCTGCTAGGAGGCTATTTCACTTTAAAGTTAACTAGCTCATCTCTGGAGGAAGACTCACCAGGCTGAAGCAGCCACAGAACAGGGATAGGAAGAGGTGGTTGGGTGGATATTAAGACCCAGTGGTGCCCCACATTTTAAGGTGCCCTACACACTTATGTATTCTGTTCTGGGTAAGAACACATTGGTCACAGCAGTGTCAATCCCTGGTAAGTGTGGATATGGTCTGAGATGTAGTTATGCCAACCTCATCCCCAGTGTAAATAGCACTAGGTCAATAGAAAAATTCCTCTGTCAGCCTGGTTACTGCCTCTTGGGCTACGTCTAGACTGCATCCCTCTGCCGACAGAGGGATGCAAATCAAGCACTTCGGAAGTGCAAATGAGCCCGGGATTTAAATATCGGCCCGGGATTTAAACACTCGGTCGCTGTGCCGATCACGCACCCTTTCGAAAGTGAAAGTAAAGTGTAGCCGCGGCTCTGCCAACAGCGGGGAGCTTTTTCGGCAGATCCTGTACTCCTCAGGCTCTTTTTTCTACTGGAGCAGTTAATGAATATTTTTGTTTGACAAGTCTCTCTACAATATGCATCAATACCCATAGAATGATCCTACATTGTAAAAGCTAATTCTTGCAACAAAACATCTCTTAAGCTTTGTTTGTCAATACTGCAGTGCTTGTGGTGCTCAGATGCTGTTTAGGTTTCAAACAATCAGGTTCAATGTTGTATTCTTCTGTAGGTCAATAAAAGCTGGAATAATTTTCAGATCTTGTCTAGGCAGAATTCAAATTCAAACTTTAAAAAGTACAGTGCTATAGAAAAGAGACATGAGGTATACATTAGAGAGAATTCATTCATTTTTCAAAAATATTTATGTATCTATTAGTTTATAATAAGTGTATACAACTGCTAACTGAAAAGCCAGAAAATAAAAATGGATGTTCTTAGAGACAATACTTCAATCTGCAAAATATGCTGATGCAAATGTAAATGATATGCACAGAAGCAGACCTTTTCCATATATAATTCCCTTTTAATTCATTCCAGAATGTTATTTTGTTTTTCTTTCATGCTAGATGACTTGGGTCATATAAACTTTACTTGAAAAGGGGAAAAATTATAATTTGAATGAAACTTGGAGTTTAAGTGAAGTAAGACAGATGCTTTTGAAAGGCTTTACACAATGAGGTTTGTTAAAGTTTGCAGCATTGGAATGAAAACCATCTGATTAGGATTTAATGATTTAAAAACTTGTAGTTGTCATTGAGGAATAACTGCTTGATTTACAGTTACTCACTATTCAATCAAGACACAAAGGACTAATCAGAGAGGACTAGCGTCTGATAACCTTACTCGTTTTTCACGACTTGATTTCAGTGGGACAACTGATGGAATGAGGCTTTATGCAATGTGAGCAAAGGTATCAGAATTTGACCAAGGATAATGTAAGTGAAAGACATTGGGATTTATTTTTTGTATGAGGGATCATAAGATGATGGAACAAAGAAAGCAAAAATATTATTTTAGAATTAAAGTTATTTAGGACCATAAATCCAATCGACTTTAATTAAGATCTGTGTGCCTAGACCACTCTGGAATTCTATGAAAATCACAATTAAAAAAAATGCAGTAGTGCCCATAATCTAAAACATATTTTGCTAGATATTGTATTGTTACAGTAGTAAAAATAGATTGTCTCAAAGAACTTAATTTAAGATAAACTTAAAAACCAACAAATGGTCCGGCAGCACTTTTTAGACTAACAAAACATGTAGATGGTATCATGAGCACAGCCCACGAAAGCTCATGATACCATCTACATGTGTTGTTAGTCTATAAAGTGCTACCAGACCATTTGTTGTTTTTTAAGTTTATCCTGTACAGACTAACTTAGCTACCCCCTGAAGCTTAATTTAAGATTACATCTAATATGCAAAAAATGAAGGAAAGAATTGAACACAGACAATTTTTATAGACATATGAACTTAAAACTAATTTTTTCTTACATAAATATGTAAAGAAACATCAACTTTCTTTGTCAATCTGTCTAGTCATGCTGGTTAATTTCTAGAATGCATCACCACACAAGGGGGTCTTAAGAGCATTGTTGCCCTTCTACTTAGTTCTCATTTCTAAGCAAAAGTCACATCATGGAATAAAGCCCCCAAAGTTCCTGGAATGGATAGACAAGGGGCAATTGAGGCTGACACCAAGGCCAGATTGGTGGTATGCAGACTGATGCATCAAGAGAAACAAGTGGATAATTTGGGAGGGACATAGCTGTGATTGGCTATGGAGGTTAAGAATGGAGGGATTTAAGGAGAGAGAGAGTAATGTGGTTAGAATAGGAAAGAAAATGATCTTATTATATTCTAAATTTGCACTCACAAAACATGTACAGAATGAAAGTTCCTTAGCTAATAATAAGATGCTTGAACTGTTTAATTTGCAAATATCTCATTATTGATAGTCACAATTTCAGTGAAGTCATTATCACATTGGTCTGGTATTGCTGAATAGGCATTAGGCATCCATAAGTTTCTTATTAGGTTTGTGTACTCTAGACAAAAGCTTGTCGTTGTTGAAATCTGTTGTTGACAACATTGTTTTCTTTAACATGATCTTATATGTTCTTTTAACAGCACACTGAGGACTATAGGACAGGTAAGCTTCAGATAAATCTAGGAAACACATCATACAGATTCAAACGATGAACGATGCTATATGTTTTGTATTAGAGACAAGATGGGTGAGGTATATGCATATATACCTTTTCTGCTGGTGAAAGAAACAAGGTTCATGCTTACACAGAGCTCTTCTTACCTGGCAACTTGTCTCTCTCACAATGCAATGGGGCTCCATTCACCATGATAGCACCCCCTCATGGTCATCTTGGGAATTAGCTCTGATGGTCAGTATGCTCTCTACTAGTGGTGTATTATCCACCATGACTTCTGTTCCTGGACTCTTGTCACTCCAGGGACCACAGATTTTTCTTCATGACACAGACCTCCAGCCATATCAAGGTCTATGTTTCACCCTCTGGGGGGCAAGTGTTGCAATACAACTTTCCACCACTTCTCCAGTGACAGTTGCAGCCTATTTTCCCACTGTTTTCCAATGGGACCCAGCCCTCTATTCACTTTTACCACAGGGCATTAGCCTGCAAATCCCGAAGCTAGCCAGGAGCTCTTCTTTAGCTCTCCTGGTTTTTGTTAGTAGCATAAGAACATAAGCACATAAGAACGACCATATTGGATCAGACCAATGGTCCATCTAGCCCATTCATTTCATTTGGTGACCCCTAGTTCTTATATTGTGGGAATAAGTAAATAACTTTTCCTTATTCATTTTTTTCCACACTAGTCATGATTTTATAGACCTCAAGAGCACTATTCTGTCCAGACAGCCTGTCTTCCCTCTTTGAACTCCAGTGAGTAACTAACTCTGCTCTGTCCTGCAGATCTTCTTATATGCATGTGCTGATCCTTGATTGTCTATTCCTTTCATCCCCTCTTCACGTAAAGCCTCCTGATTCTCCTATTAAACCTTTCATTACAGTGTGGGGCAGGTACCTGATTATACACCAACAGAAGTTGGTCTAATAAAAGATATTAACTCACCCATCTTGTCTGTTTGGTATCCAGGGCCTGACACAACTACAGAAATGCAGTATACAATATATACTTTCTATGGAAGGACCACATAGTGCGTTGAATATATTGAATGTGATACTATTTATGGTTATAAGTACACAAATAGAATATTCTCTGAGGGAAAAAAACCTAGAAAGCTCTGAAACATGTAAATATTAGTCACTACTGCTTTCCTGGATTTTGTGTCTTTTTGTTCTGGAGATCGAAAGAATTTATTGTGAAGCTGTGCACTTTGCATTCATGTTGTGAGAGAGTGATAACTGCTGGCAGGAAAACATTCATAAATACTTAAAGAGATGTGTTCAATACTTTTTCTATAATCAAAATGTCTGAAAAGAAAATTCAGTCAAGGAAATCTTTAACACCTGAGACTTTAATATTGACACATTTTATGCCAGAAAGTCTGATGATAGACTTCTGCCCCACAACAGTTCTGGCTGCCAGCTTATATTTTAAAAAAGTCAACGGTATAAAGAAATATGACAGGTTGCATACAGACTAATCAGGACTGCTTGGAATCCTGAATGTTTATGTGGGTGGCTAGCCCATGCTGAAGCTTATGCTATCACAGCTTCATGGCTACCAGTACTTGACCTATCTAGATAAAGGATAGTTGGAGTATGGCTCCACCACCTGCATGACTGCAGTGTAGATACATCATTTAGTGGCTGTCTCCTATTAAAAAACTGTATTACAGAGCATGAGTTACACAAGTTGTATGGGAAGATTTTGCATCAAATGACATTGCATTACACATTTCTATTGCACTGAATTGAACTTTAAAACTTTATGGAAAAAGATGAGACACAGGAAGCCTCATCTAAAACAAAATCTCTGTACTTACTCTAAGTGTGAACAAGGAAAGAATGGACAAACATGGCTTGCACAAGCAGCACTTATTTATGAAAGACAGCATAGTCCCTTTCTAGGTCTAAGAGGAGGTCATACGTGCCCGTAGGCCACGCCAGCATCTCTTGTTTCTATTTCATGCCAACACTTCATTATTTTCTGCCTGTATCTGCAAATCAGTTCCCTGCACTTGTAGTGGGCTTGAGCTATGATGAAAGTGAAGTGGTTCAGACATCCACTGAGGCTACGACTACACTATGAGTTTTCTCAGCAAAAAATATGCTAATGAGGGACTAATTTGCATAAGTCATGATCTCATTTGCATATTTTCTCCTGATCAGTTTTTTCGCTAGGGTTTTTGTGCAAAAACAAGCAGTGTGGATGTTTTCTTTTTGCGCAAAAACCCCTTTTCCCGCAAGATCCTTATGCCCCAAAAAAGGAGGTTTACCGATCCTTATGCCCCAAAAAAACGGATCGGCAGAAAATATGCAAATGAGATCACAACTCATGCAAAGGAGTCCCTCATTAGCATATTTTTTGCCAAAAAAACTCGTAGCATAGACATAGCCTGATAGTCCACGTTCTAGACAGCAAGGCTATGTCTACACTGTGCATTGTTGCGCAAGAAGATATGGAAATCGCCGAACCTCATTTTCATACCTAATAAGCCACCTTTTTTGCAGAAGGGGCTTTTGCGCAAGAAGGAGCTGTCTACACTGCTCCTTCTTGTACAAAAAACCCCTCTTGCACAGGAGCCGTTCTGCTGCTTTTTTTCAGGAAGAATGGCTCCTACACAAGAGGGGGTTTTGCACAAGAAGGAGCAGTGTAGACAGTTCCTTCTTGAGCAAAAGCCCCTTCCGCAAAAATGGCAGCTAATTAGGTATGCAAATGAGGTGCGGCAATATTCATCGCCACTCCTCATTTGCATAAGATGTAGCCCAAGAGATAGACAAATGGCTTTGAGCAGAGGAAAGCTGCAATTCTCTCAGGAAAACCAAAGGAGTCTGAAACAAACCCAGCAGCCTGAGAGGCATCAGCTTTTGGAATCTATTGAAAAACTGTGGTGTAAAAATAAACAAACAAACAAACAAGCAAGTAAACAAACACTCCCACCAAATTCCAGAGGTTTCTTCCAATTTTCATTTTCACTATAAGGCAATCAGACATCCCCTTCTACTTCCACAAAAGGAGGGAGGACAAACACTTTTACACTGCACAATCCTGTTTGGCCTACTATAGGTAGAAAAAACTGGATGAAATTCTGTGATGTCTCTGAGATGCACCCCAGAACTTGCAGCCCAAGGGAAAGGGATTGAGGTAGATTTTAAGACATCTTTGTGCCCTTCCAATTTTCGCTGCCCTGGGGGGTAAAGAGGCAGCTGGTAGAATTTAGGCATTCATGGAGAGCTGTGTATGTGCCCTTCCTGGCTACATCCTTGCCCCAGGAGAACGTCTGCACCAGCTTTGTAAAGCATTATGACTATCTGCCACAATCACTAGGCTGAGTCCTATTCTGGGATTAATGATTTATTGCCACAGGTCAGAGAAAGACCAGCTGTTCAAACTGAAAAAGTCAAGTTCTAAAGTAGATTTCCTGGATGGGATAGTCAAAAAACAGGAAGAGAAGTACTTCATTCCCAGTCTAAGGTCAATTCCAACTTTCATCCACATGAGCACCTGTAATCTGGTTCACTCTCAGCTTTTACTTCTGTATGAACACAAGAATTGTTCCCCTGAAACAGAAATGTGATCTAGCCACCCAGCATTCTGGCTCCTGTAGTGGCCATGGAGTAAGGTGTTAAATCCTCATGATTTACCTATTTGTTCATTTCAATAACATGGGAAGAAATCCCATCCTGAGTCCACTGCCAAGTAATTTCCAGTATGGCAGGGAGGTAAGCTATTTTTAAAAACTTGGGTAGAAGAATGTCGATTTCAGGACATGAGTCATACCACCGGCTGCCATACAATGTGACCAGTAAGACTCATTATTAGACAGATCAGCTCTATGCTTTTAATTGAAATCTATAGTGGTTTATCCAATTGAATATGTAAGGAATGCAGTGTGTGGGCAGATTAAAATGTTGTAGGAATGTTTCTCCATTCCTCCTGTGAGAAATAAGTGTTAGTATTTATTTCTCAAGTTATTTGTAGTCCCAGTACAGGAATATGCAGACAGAGATATATGTTTCCTATAGGAAAAATCAAGAAACTTTACTCCATGAGAACATTAGTACCTCAATTTCTAAGAGAAAAAGCATATTACTTAATTTAGTTTGCATGCTCTTCAGAATTTATTTTAGCATAAATAAATCATTACATTAAAATTATTTGCTGCATTAACATGCAGCCATACACTCAAATATACAAAAAATGCTCATATTTCTTTAAACTGTTGTAATTATGCATGTAAAATGTACTTCTGAGCTTAAAGAATGATCATGTGTCTAGTGGACAGAGCAACATTGTGGGAGCATGAGGGAATGTCAATCCCAATTGCAGATGAATGATTTATTGCAGTGGTTCCCAACCTTTTTTATACTGTGGACCAGCAAACTCATACAAAAACTTTTGGCAGACTGGCACCTAAACATTTGTGTATTCTTTATGGTAATTAATTTATTGGCATATTTGCATATGCATAACTTACTTTTAAGCAATCACATGTTGTTTTATGTTGCATCTGTATGCACACAATGCATGTCATTCATTGGCCTTAACCCATGTGCTGATTCCTATGCACTTAATAAAGTAGTTTAGTTTTTAATAATCAATATTAGCTTGGATTTTATTTTTTCTATAGTTTTATCAGTGAATGCAGAGTTATACCATAGGAAAGCTGTGCCAAACAAATAGTGAAGTATTCCTTCCCCAAATAATGTGATATCTAAAGGCATAAAAACATACAATGGCTAGTCATCTCCTATTTACCTCCCTTAATTGGAGCTGGAGTGACAGAAGGCTGGCTCAGTAATTCCTGGTCAGCACCTTGTCACAGAATTACTCCATACAAAATTTATTGCAAGCCATGAGCTGCCACATGTACCCGCTAATGGCAGATTGCACACTCATACCCTGGCATCACCCCATTCTCAGCACCCAAAATCAAAATGGAGTCCAAAAAGTACAAAAAGTGAAAAATTCCCTAGAAACTCACACTTTTTCACAAAGATGTGTCAATGCATTTATATTTCCTTCTCTCTTTAGCTTTCTATGGCATGCTGTGTTATGCTTGGCTCCAGTGGCCAGGGCAGCCACTCTCCCTGTGGTGCTTGGCCCCAGTGGCAGCCGCCCTCCGCGTGTAGTGCAGCACTTGGCTCCAGCAGTCCAGCCTCTGAGTACCGCAGCTGCCCATCATGACCATCGATGGTATGACCCATCAGCCGCACCACAAGAGAACGTAAGAACATAAGAATGGCATACTGGGTCAGACCAAAGGTCCATCTTGCCCAGTATCCAGTCTGCCAACAGTGGCCAATACCAGATGCCTCAGAGGGAGGGAGCATAACAGGCAATCCTCACATGATCCTCACATGATCCCTCACATGACCCATTTCCAGAAAAATGTAGCAGCTGCCAGAGCTGGAACTGGGGACACTTTGTGGCTGCCCCCATAGGGACAGGCTCACTATAGCCTGGCTCCAGCCTCAGCATACCTGGCTTCCTGCCACACCACTCACCCTGCTGCTGTGTGGGGAACCTCAGAGGGCAGGGCTCATTAGCGGCTAGGGACGTAGTCGAATAGAATGCCTCAGCCCAGCAGGCAAGGGTTTGTGGCCTGCCAGTGGTCCACAGACCAGTAGCTGGGAACCACTGATTTATTGTATAATAGTAGACAAATCATTTGACTTCCTTGTGCCTCACTGGCCCAGGTGACAAAATTTTAAAAAAAGTAGCAATCTTTATTGAAAACTATAGACAGCATTTGAGCTCTGTTTTTCTTGCAACATATTTTTCTTGGTCCTTTTAGCATCTCATTAATGGTGTTCAGGAAGCCAAGAGCCATATAATATGCATTGAGTGAAAATTCTATTTTCATTTTTTTTTAAAGTTAAACAAAGACACAGGTTAATTATAGCTGGTAAAGATAAAGGAGTAAGTTCCTCCTTAGTATAACTCCATACTAGAAGTTTTTGGGGTTATCCAGAGATGAATTTGATATAGGAAATGAAATGGTATTGAGGGTTATGATTTTGGCATTTATCAAACATTACATTAGAAAGTGAAATGCAATGTAAAATATCAATAAAGAAAGCATATTTGACTGAAATATTCTGTTATGGAAAATGTCAACTTTCAAAAAAATAGTTTCAGAAAGGACAGATGTTCTAATTTCTTACTGAACCATTAATTTAGGGACACCTCGATTCTAAAGCCTGATTCAATGCCTATTGCAGTGAATAAAAATTTCTGCATTGATTACAAGTAGCATTACATTTGGTCCCCAGGGAAGAAATCTACTGTTAATTATATGAGTACAACTCCCATTGACTTCACTAAGAGGTCTGTGCAAGGATCTAATGGGAGAATCACTAATGGTTTTCTGTAACATAATTAAAACGTATATAATCAAAACCCTCTAACTATAAGTTACTTAGGATGTTAAAGCTAGCTGTGAAACACTGGAAGGAACAGAGACATGTAAACGGAAAGTGATAACTAGCTTCACAGAGGAAAAAGCTTCAAAGGGAATGGAGATTATGCAGATATACTCCATAATGCAATTGCAATTTGAATAAACCATTTCTCAAATAGTGAAAGAGCTCAATCAGCAAGAGGCAAAAAAGATAAAATTATTTGAATCTTACAAGCAAGCCTGAAGTAAAACAACATTCAACACACTATAAAGAAATTT
This sequence comes from Pelochelys cantorii, assembly GCA_032595735.1. NCBI lineage: Eukaryota > Metazoa > Chordata > Testudines > Trionychidae > Pelochelys > Pelochelys cantorii. The sequence continues at coordinate 304,000,817 of CM064326.1, read as the reverse complement.
GCATTCCAACAAAGAGGATGAATGCAGTAAGACACTTTGAAATACCGTTAGCTTGGATTGTGAAAAACAAATATAATGGTTTTTCATCAGTATAAAAACACGGGGTTAAAGAAGGACAATAGCAAAATCTTAGGAAGGGGACAAGGAAATAAATTTACAGAGGATGTTGAAATTACTAAATGGAGTATTACACCAATATATAACATGCAAACTATACTTACACAAATTGTTATTTGTTAAACATAAGTAAACAATTTTTGCTGTTATATATAAACCACCTAAGTTTGTAGTCATAAGTTTCAAACTGTGGTTCAGTTGTTCTCAACCAGTAGTATGCATAATCCTCAGGGTATGCTAAGGTCTTCCAGGGCAAATGTCAACTCATCTAAAAATTTGATTAGTTTTACAATAGGCTGTAGAACCCTGTAGTGGGACTGGGATCTCATTGGTCCCATAGGACCCAATGCTATAATAGCAGGAACAAGACAAAAGTTCAACAAACAATGCAGAAGTGGGTGGGCATGTTTACTGTGGTCTGGGAATGGTTATTGTGGGGTGGGACATCAGCAGGATGTTTAAATGTTCCCCTGTGCTGCAAACAACAGGAACATCACAGCCAGCAGCTGCCACTCTCCAGCCACCAAATGACAAAGTTTCCCAGTCTAAAACTGGCTCAAGTATCAAACTGAAATGTAAGTACAATATTTATATTCCAATTTATTTTATTTTATAATATACTTATGTGGTAAAAATTAGAATGTAAGCATTTTTCAGTAATAGTATGCATTGACACTATGGTATTTTTAGGTCTGTTTTTTGTAAGGAAGTCATTTGTAAGTGAGGTGAAACTTAGGGTACACAAGACAAATTGACCTCTGGGAAGTGGTACAATTGTCTGGAGAGGTTGAGAACCACTGCTGTAATTAACTGTCTAAAACAATAATTCCCACCTACAAAAGTCTGCTCTCTCTATGGTTCTACAGCTGTTAATTTTATAATTGACTGCCTTATTCCTTGAATTGCACCAGAGGAAGACTATGATTTAGGTTGAAAAGAAAATGTATATTACATGGTGGCCGACCAAAATGTTAATGCACCAGTATTCCCTGCTCTCATGATTGTATTGCAAATCTCATGACATCGGTTGATTTCCTGGAAGACCCACCACCTGAACTCAGGAGATTTTGTGAGAATTTAAGCTTTCATTTTCTTTTTTTTTTTATTTTAGATTTTAACTCTCATGGTAGTGGAGGACAGCTAGAAAATGTTAAGAATGATCAGATACTCAAGACAATTCATATTATCAAGGGGGAGGAAACACAAGCCAAAATAGGCAAAAAACAGATTAAAATAAAGGATGAACCTCTCTGGTCCAGGACTCTGGTCTGGCAACATCTGTGGTCTGGCAGGACCATGGATTTTGCTGGACCAGAGAGCCCCTGGACCAGAGAGCCTCGGCTCAGGGCAATGGAGTCCTGGCACCCTGGAGAAGCAGCATGTTGGTGGTTCCACAGCTGGCCATGGAGCTCCAGCGGCCCAGAGCAGCTGAGCTCCAGTGATCTCAGAGCAGCTAACCTCCAGTGGCTCCAGAACACCTGAGCCCCAGCGGCCACAGAGCAGCTGAGCTCCAGAGTCTGGCAGCCTTGGGGCAGAAGAGCCCCAGCAGCCCTGGGGCTGGCCAAGGAGCTGGGAGCCTGGTGGCCCAGGAACAGGGGAGTCTGGCATTTTGCTGACAGATCTTGGGTGAGCCCGACATATGTCAGCAGAGAAGCCAACCTCCCTTGGTCCAGAAAACTCCCTCCTTTGGGACCAGTCATATCCACAAGGTGCCAGACCAAGAAGGTTCAACCTGTATTTAGAAAATTGAGATGTACACAAGTCGGCAGGACCTGATGAATTTCATAGGGTATAAGGAACTAGGTGACACATTCATGAAATAGCTAGCAGTTATCTTCAGGATGGAGAAGGAAAAGCATAGTGCCCTTATTTAAAAAGGGGAATAAAGAAGACCCAGAGAACTGTGGGTCACACAGCCTAAGTTTGGTATCTGGAAAGATATTGGAACAAATTATTAAACAATCAGTTTATAAGCACCTAGAGGATAATATGGTTATAGGGAATAGCCAGCATGCATTTGTCAGGAATAAATCATGTCAAACCAACCTGTTTTTTTTTTAATTTGACATTTACTGACTTAGCCAGTAAAGTGGTAGATCTTGATCTTGATTTTTAGCAAGCTGTCAAACTGTCCTGTGGTGGCTCAAGAGCATGACTATCAACCTCAGGGGATACTGTTAACAATCAGGGTACAAATCCCAACTAGGTTGTGAGTTCTATACTTAGATTTCACTACCTGATTGTTAAGTATAAATTCCTCAAGCACTATAACAGCCTTAACATAGAGCCACAAATATTCCCCTTGAGTACACTGATTGATCTTGTCCCCCACATAACTTTACCTTTGTGATAGATGGTCTGTTACACCAAAGATCACCAATTACTCCCCTCCCAAAGGACTAGTCACTTACTCTAGGTCAATTTGACCTAAGAGCTCATAGCAAAGATAATACTTGAAGTTTATTATTGAATTGGCTATCTAGGATTGGCTATCTAAAGATGCATTAACTAGGGAAAAGAATTAACTCTTATATACAAGGCTGAACACACATGAGTGCAAGGCTAAACACACATAAGTTCTGATCTTTAGTTTCAAAAATAATAGAAGCTCCCATAATATGCAAGCTCTCTGTGTCCCCATAGGACTAGCCCAGGCCAAGCACTGGGGATCTTTTGCCTATGCTTAGTAATCCTTGCCCCTCAGCGTCCAATCATCATAAAATATGTAGTTCCTCCTTGTTAGAGCTTTTTATTCCTTTACCCTTCTGCTTTTAGTTTCAAATTCAGCTGTTGAGAGGAATTCACTTTTATATTTCCTCTTCATTGGAGAGATGGAGGGGTGAAAGCAATCAAGAAAGACTTTTGTGCTCCACAATATTTTTTCTGGTGTTGATGAGCCTCCTTTGTCAGGCAGCAGATAACACCTCCTGTGGGAGACAAGTATTTCACACATATTAACACTTCTCTCCCATCTGGTGAGTTACAAGTACAGAGCAAACACTTAATTACCTTATAACATGAGGCACAGATATTTAAGTGAGATTAATGCATGCAGCAATATACAAGTATTTCATAAAGTCCAAAACCTAAACACATCCTTAATTCTAATAATTTATATAAAAATTCCAACACATAGGTGAGCCAGACTGCATCCAGTCAACGTTCAGTTGAGACCTTGGAACTTTGGCATGAACTAACATCTGGGCTTCCAGAATCACATATGGTTTTTGACAAAGTCCCATCTGACATTCTTAAAGAAACTGGAGATATGTGGTTCATGTGAAATTACTATAAACTGGTTGAATGATGGTACTCAGAGAGCAGTTAGTAATGGTTTGCTATCAACCTAGGAGGATGTATCTCATGGATTTCCATAGGGGGCAGTCTTGGGTCTGGTACTGTTCCTGAGCAGTGGGAAGCAATGGGGGCTGAAAGACGTGCTGGCTGAAGAGGCTCTGCACAGACTCCCTACAGTACCACCACGGACCCCCAGGGGTCTGTAGACCACAGGCTGGGAACCACAGATCTAAGAGATCATTCCAAAAGTATGGCTGCACTACAGAGCTTACAGCCATGAAGCAGTGCCATTATAGCTAGTGCAGGTGCTCTAAGCAAATGGGAGAGAACAATCTCTTTGATTGGACAACTTTTGGCCCTGTGAATGGCAGTAGCTATGCCAGCAGGAGTAAATCTTCAACCAGCATAGCACTGTCCACACTGGCACTTAGATCACATTTGTGGATGTGCAGTTAAATGAGCCCCTGATGTGGTTGGGTCCAGTGATGAAATCACTTGTGTAGATGTGTGGACAGAGTTGGCACTGGGGCTGATTGCAGGGGTGGGTTCCTGGATGATTATGATGGAGGTGTGCTGCGTGGTCACTGGAAGGAATTTGTTTGGACCCAACCACATCAGCTACTACATCAGGGGTACATTTAACTACACATCCATTAATGTGATCTATGCCATCAAATACCAGCAATGCCCCTCTGACATATTCGCCAAACTGGACAGTCTCTACAGGAAAGAATTAACGGACACACATCAGATATTCAAAAAGGCAACACACAAAAACCTCTTGGAGAACGCTTTAACTTGCCTGGGTGCTCATTAACACCGTATTGTTTTAGACCAATTCCACAAGCCAAATACACAGGGAAGCACTGGAACTTAGCTTCATTTATGAGTTTGGGAGCCATCAAAAAGGTATGAATAAAGACATTACCTTGCTAGCACACTACCTTCAACATTCTAATGACTTAACCAACTAAGGAGCTCCAGGGGGCAGCCGAGTGAGTCTGTTACAGAAAAAAACAACAAATAGTCTGGTAGCACTTTATAGACTAACAAAACATGTGGATGGTATCATGAGCTTTCGTGGGCACAGCCCACTTATTCAGATGACCAGAGTTCTTCTTCTCCAGTCATCTGAAGAAGTAGGCTGTGCCCACAAAAGCTCATGATACCATCTACATGTTTTGTTAGTCTATAAAGTGCTATCAGACCATTTGTTGTTTTTAGCCAACTAAACAATGGGTTGGGGAATACCTCTGACAATAACAAATAATTCTTGGTTTGATCAGTTTGGGTATGTCTATACATCAAAGTTAATTCAAAATAACAGCCATTATTTCGAATTAACTTTCCTAGCATCTACACTGCCAAACCGCTATTTTGAAATTAATTCGAAATAGCGGAGCGCTTATTTCGAATTTGGTAAACCTCATTCTACGAGGAATAACGCCAAATTAGAAATACCTAATTCAAAATAATTGCTGTGTAGATGCTTATTTCAAAATAGGGGGCCTCCAGCCCTTCCCACTGTGCCCTGGTGGCCACTCTGGGCCAAACTAGGAAAACTCCTCTCCTTTCCCCCAGCCCTGGAACCCTTAAAGGGGTAGACTCTGGCCACACTGCACATGCCTGATCCAGGCCTGCCAGCAGTCGCTGCCCCTGACCCAGTGGCCCCACGATGAGCTGGGCAGCCAGTGCCAGCCAGCTGTCCACCGCCCAGTCCCCCCAGCTCCCAGGAGTCAGCCAAGGGCCGGAGACAGCGGGTGCCTTCCTGGACTAGTGAGGAGATCATGGACCTCACTGAGGTTCGGGGGGAGATCTCCAATGCCCATGATCTCCGCACTAGACAGAGGAACACAGCTGTCTATGGCCAGATAGTTGCCACCATGGCCACAAAAGGGCACATGCACACCCAGGAGCAGGTGCGCATGAAAATTAAAGATTTACGGCAGGTTTATGCCAGGGCCACGTGGGGCAGCTCCTCAACAGGGGCAGACACCTGCCCCTATTTTGGTGACCTGGACCACATCCTGGGGAGTGGGACAGTCCGTGCCACCCCGGGGGACACCGATCTGGGAGCAGAGGGCCCTGACCAGGGTGTGGAGGAAGAGCCGTAGGAGCCGAGATGGAGGGTGCCACGCCACCAGTACCCCTGAGCCGTCCCAGCGGCAGAGTCACCAGGGTCATCCGGGGAGGCCACAACATGTGAGTGCCATTACTGTCCCCTTACTGGGGGGGAGAGGGGGCGGGGAGGGAGACCAGGGACTGTGCATGTGGGCCTTGCTTACCACCGATCACGCAGCAACCTGTGCACGTGTGAGCACGTGCCGTGTCACCCCTGGGCAGGTAGCTCCAGCTGGCTGCCACACAGGGGCCTGATAGCCACACGCGTGTGTGAAAAGACATGACATGCAGGGGTACTGACAGCAGCATCTGGGGGCCATGCGAGCCCTGCACCACACCATGGAGCAGTGGGTGCAAGAAGATCAGGAGTTCTGGCAGGAGCTGCTTGCCCAGGGTTGTGCCATCTGCCAACACCTGCAGACCCTGGTGCAGAGTGTGCTGCCTCCTGCTGCTCCAGCACCTGCTGCCTCCCCAGCAACTGCTCCTCCTCCCACTTCTTCTCCCCCTCCAGCTTCACCCTCCACACCCTTCTCAACCTCCACACCCTCCTCACCCTCCATCCCCTCCTCCCCATCCCCCCGCGGACGCCAAGGCCCGCGCACCCACTGTGCTGTGAGACAGTTGGCCCAGCGAGACCCCCACCCCGAGCCCTGAGCTTCCCCTCCCCCTTCTTCCCCTTGCTTCCCCCTTCCAGCTCCCTCCTCCCAGGTTTCCCCCTTCCCTCTCCCACTCTCTCTTCTCCCCTCTCCCACCTCCTTTCCCCAGTCTCCCCAGAGTTTCATACTCCTCCCAGTTTTGTTAAATAAAGAGAGTTTGTACTTATGAAAAAAATGTGTTTTTTATTTGACATCAGGAAGGGGGGTTGGAGGGAGGGTGGGTACATGGAAGGTCGTGAGGGAGGAATGAGACACAAGCCCCCAGTGGGGCAGACCAGGGAGGCTCTTAGTGCTCCTCAAGGTGGAAGCTCTCTCACAGGGCCTCCTGGATACTGACAGCCCCCCAATGGACCTCCTGGATGGCAGCCTGCAGAAACTGCAGCTAGGCTGGTAGCAGTACGTCCACGAGAAGCACCAGAGTGCCCAGGGGCAGCTCTGTCTCCATGTTGCAGAGTGCTATGGTTTCCCAAGTGAGGGCAACCAGAGCACTCAGAGACACAAATGCTTTGCTGTCCCCCTTCGAGGTAGGCAAGCAAGCAGGGACACCTGAGAACCGGCTGCTTGGAGAGTGGGGATGTCCCTTTAAGCACAGACCTCAGATAGCAGCCCCACGCAGTAAGTCCTGACCTGATGCCCTGCCTGACCTGGTTCTGACGGCCTTAAATGCGAATCAATGTCCACTCAGTGTGGGCGCGGTATTTCGAAATAGGAAACTGCTATTTCGAACTGCATTTTGTGTGTAGACACGTTATTTCAAAATATCTTATTTCGAATTAACTATTTCAAATTAAGATATTTTGAAATAATGTGGTAGTGTAGACGTACCCTTTCATAGCAGTATTTGAAACAACAGAGGCTGTGACTGGGTACAGAAAATCAGGGTGTGTTTCTGTTCTCTGCCTGAATGAGCATATCCATGACAATCAAGCAGAAGGCATTAACAGTCATGATTACAAATTTTAAACTTTCTTGTTCTGAATTGCTTCAAATAATAACTTTGAAAATTCACTATTTTAGCAAATATGCCTGACAGCAAATTCATTTGCTAGAAGGCACACAGGAAATAAATACAAAAGGAATTCATAAAACAAAGTGTTAAGTTCTCTTCATAGACATTTTGTGCATTATTCACCCAGCACTTGTAGTGAGTACGCAAGAGACTCCATGCTGATAATAGAGGGTGGGTGAGATAATATCTTTTACTGGACCATCTTCTGTCTGTCAAAGAGACAAGTTTTCAACCTATACAGAGCTCTTCTTCAGATCTAGCAAAGGTAAGAGAGACAAGCTTACACAGATTCTTCTTGCTCACAAACGGAACTTGGTGCAATAAAAGATATTATCTCACCATTTTGTGTCTCTAACATCCTGGAACAAACCTGGCTACAACACTACATATAACAATGAGTGTATTTTTAGCATCTGATAATAAAAAGCATACTGTGAAAACCTGGCCCATTGAAGTCCCATAGGAATTCTTCTATTAAATGTCCAAGGCAAAAAGATTTCACTTGTTGTGATCATGGTATGTAGGCAATTAGTACACACATAAGACTATATTCACATAATCTTCAGCTTTTGGTATCCACTGACATTCACAAGATGTGTTTATAAATCTGTTTCTTGCTTAACATTGAAAGTGATTCCCTATTGAAAGTGATTTCATTTATGATTTACACTTACATAGTGAGAAACATTTGCCAGGTAGTGGTCTAAACATGTACCCCTATAAATGTTTTCAAGTTTTCATCATGTTGTATTATGGGTCTGACAAAAAGTCCTCTGAAGTCAATGGAAATGTCTCCAAGAAATATTTAGTATTTCTTCATCCCCAAACAAGATATGGAATAGTAATATACATTTTAAAATAAAGCTGTTGGGAGCCATTTGTGTCAGTTCCTATCAACATATGGCTCAACTTAGCTACCCGATTTTTTAATCAAAGCCAGTTAAGTAATTGCTTTATCTGTGCTTTTATTTTTTGGGTTTTTTTCACCCCACCAATGAATTTGTTTAAAATGACCATATCCTATAGTTGGTATTGCTTTGCTATAGTTGGTATTGTTCTGCCATTGCCTGTACTGGTGTACTGTGTTAATAAGGTGAATATTGTTGTGTATCTTTATCTTTCACTACACTGCATGTTGTACTATGGAGCTATGAGTGCATCTTGTAGTGACTTCTTGCTGCCAAGAAATAAGTATAAATATATTGTGGATGCACACTAAAAAGCCCTCAGTCTGGTCACGTTGAAGTAACAATTTATATTAGATCGTAAACATATCTGAATTTATAAATTGTTAGTTCAACCTGACCAGACTTGGGGGCAGAACAATACCAACTATAGCAGAGCAATACCAGCTATGGGATATGGTCATTTAAGAAATTAATTGATGATATAAAAAAACAAACAAAAAAAAATACAGGCACAGAAAGAGCAATTACTTGACTGGTAATTGCAAGTATCAGAGTAGGATTCTAAGGCCATTTAATCTGATTTTCTATATATCACTGGCCAATAACTCAGAGAGTAGTTGTTAATGGTTCACAATCCTGCTGGAAAGGTATAACATGTGAGGTTCCACAGGGGTCTGTTCTGGGACTGGCTCTCTTCAATATCTTCATCAACGATTTAGATATTGGCATAGAAAGTACGCTTATTAAGTTTGCAGATGATACCAAGCTGGGAGGGGTTGCGACTAATCTGGAGGATAGGGTCATAATTCAAAATGATCTGGACAAATTGGAGAAATGGTCTGAGGTAAACAGGATGAAGTTTAATAAAGACAAATGCAAAGTGCTCCACTTAGGAAGGAACAATCAGTTTCACACATACTGAATGGGAAGTGACTGTCTAGGAAGGAGTATGGCAGAAAGGGATCTAGGGGTTATAGTGGACCACAAGATGAATATGAGTCAGCAGTGTGATGCTGTTGCAAAAAAAGCAAACATGATTCTGGGATGCATTAACAGGTGTGTTGTGAGCAAGACACGAGAAGTCATTCTTCCACTCTACTCTGTGCTAGTTAGGCCTCAGTTGGAGTATTGTGTCCAGTTCTGGGCACTGAATTTCAAGAAGGATGTGGAGAAATTGGAGAGGGTCCAGAGAAGAGCAACAAGAATGATTAAAGGTCTAGAGAACATAACCTATGAAGGAAGGCTGAAAGAATTGGGTTTGTTTGGTTTAGAAAAGAGAAGATTGAGGGGGGACATGATAGCAGTTTTCACGTATCTAAAAGGGTGTCATAAGGAGGTGGGAGAAAACTTGTTCATCTTGGCCTCTGAGGATAGAACAAGAAGTAATGGGCTTAAACTGCAGCAAGGGAGGTTTAGGTTGGAATTAGGAAAAAGTTCCTAACTGTCAGGGTAGTCAAACACTGGAATAAATTGCCCAGGGAGGTTGTGGAATCTCCATCTGTGGAGATATTTAAGAGTAGGTTAGATAAATGTCTATCAGGGATGGTCTAGATAGTATTTGGTCCTGCCATGAGGGCAGGGGACTGGACTCGATGACCTCTCGAGGTCCCTTCCAGTCCTAGTATTCTATGATTCTACGAACACCACCCAGCATGTGCACCCAACATCCAGTATAAGATCAAATATGACAACACACAAGAGACAAGATTATGATGTGCTACAACCAGAGAGTAGAAGAAATTGAATTGCACATGTGCCTAAGGTCTCTGCAATGGCAGGGAAATAATTAAATAATTTACAACCAGATAATCCTGGCAAGTACCGATTAAGAAAAAAAAGTCTCTTTGACTTCAGTAGACTTTGGCGCAAGCTGTAATAGGGCATATAGAAAGCTCAGATAGGCCCACCTCCTTCAGTGCTCTGCCTTGTATGGTAATCATGGGTTTATTTATTTATTTATTTAAATGACGACTGTTTGTATAGGGATTTAATAATTGTTCTTGTGGTGGTTGTTCCTTTGTTCACAGTGATTCTGTGAGAGCTGGTGGTGCTCAGTAAGATTAAATCAGGAAATTGTGCTTTGGTTCTGAGCTCATGGATTGCTTTTATTTACTGTAAAGCCCCTAGAGTAGTTAGCAAAGCCTCTACCCTGCAGAGGAAGTCACACACACACACACACACTACCGCACCAGGTTCCACAAAGACACTGCCAATCTGACCCAAGCCAAAATTTCACCTCAATACCACATAAAGAGTTCAATTCGACACTGGCCATGTGAGCATGAATGAACTAGCTAAGTGAGAGAGAGAGAGAGAGAATATGCTTGGTGTCACTTTGGAACCCTCATCCATGCTGCCCAGTATTTTGTCTCAAGCCATGGCCAGTCCTGATATTTCAGAGGAAAGAGATGGGTGCCTCCCAGAATACATTTGGAGGTAGTTCTGAGTCAATCCCTTCCTGAACCCTTCTGCTATCTGGCTGAAACCCTGAAACATGAGCTCTAGAAATCTTCTAATTTCCAGCCTAACTTTGTTCATGGCCAGTTTATTTCTATTCATACCTGTGTCAACATTGTCCTCTGCCCTGAATAGCTCTTCATCCTCTCTGATATTTAATAGCTTGTCATGCATTTTTAGACTGCCATCATATCCCCTCTCAGCCTTCTTTTTTAGCCAAGTTCTTCCAGTCTCCTCATAAGGCAGGACCTCCATTATCAGCTTTCACTATACTGTGAAAGACCAAGCAGATGGGCATATGAATGATGACTGATGACAATGTCATTAGGAGCAAGTGGGGTGAGTTTAGAGCTGCTATTGTAACTTTCTATACCTTTCTAGTGATAGAGCTCATTGAAAATACTTTTACCATCCTATTTCTGCTGTTAGCAGAACATTGATGACTGCAGTTGTTAAATTTTAATATCTTTCAGTTTTAAAATTATCTTAAATAATAATACCCTATTAAACTTTTTTCTTTCATTTGCAGGTTTGCTTACTTATAGATGTTACAAGCCCAACATGTTTTACTTGCTTTATTTTTCTTAAAAAACAACAAAAGGTCTGGTAGCACTTTATAGACTAACAAAACATATAAATGGTATCATGAGCTTTCGTGGGCACAGCCCACGTCTTCATTTCTTGTTTGATATGTAGACCTTACTCCCCAAACACTTGTCTGGTTAAATTTCAGACAAGAATGTCTGTTGGGCTATTCTCGTGTTTTAAAACTAAGAACGTGCATGAGTGTGGGTTTGCCAGATAGAGGCCTTATATACAAAGAAGAGAGAAAATAGTAAAACATACAGAGGTTACATTTAAAGTAATCATGTTTGAGATAATGTCTTCAAAAACAATGTGTTAGGGATACAGGAAAATGGACTGAATCACATCACATGTAGATACCACAGTCTACTGCCACCCCATTAATCCATAAAATGTCTTATTCGCCTCAATTCCAATGACTATATTAGAAGATGAATATACTCACATGGAACCAGAACAACCCATACTATCAAAGAAGAGACAAGTTTCAGATGAGGTGAAATCCTTCGATCTGGTTCCAAAACTAAATAGCTCTGGGAATGACTCTGCTATTATCTCTATGAAAAATACAAGTCAGTTGCTGGATTTAGTGAGATGGAAAATAAAATGCACAGCATACAGGCTCCAACCTTGTAAAAGAAAGTAAATGGTTTGTTTAATTGTAAGGGTACAGAATGGCAGAGGGATGGAAGACTTAGTCACAGTATTTGAAGACTGGCAACTGTAATAATAACTGGGCCTACAATTTCCCCCTAATTGTGATCTTACTTTCTAAAGGCAAGTGAAAGTTTATAAAATATCACAATTTCTTACAATGGATGTTTATGGGGACAGGTGCAAAATGGACACAAATTTATTCTAAACAAAATGCCCCACTCTTCTAATAAGGACTGTGATAGATAAGAGGAGTGTGGGACCAGAAATCAGTAAATCAGCCTGTCTCCATCCCTATGGCTACCACCCCACACTTTCTCCTGGGACTTTGGAATCCACTGTGACACCACTAGGCCTTTGTCTTCCTGATCCTGCCAGAGGAGATGGGCCAAAAGAGGGATCTTGATGACATTGCCATCTCTGCTGGCTCCAGCTGAATCCCAAATACCAGCTGGGATATGCCATTTCCCATTCTACCTTCTTGTGTATTCTGTTCCTTCCTCATCTTATTTCCTATGTCAGGAGGGATACTATTAATTGACTTTGATTCTTATCTGCTTCGTTTTAACTACCCAATCTTCAGATACTTATTGATTCCTTCTAGCTCCCTGTATCCCACTGCCCTCTTTTTTTCCTTCCCCCTCCCCTTCCCCGCTCCTATTTATTTTGTGTCTGCACATCCTAAACTCATAACTCCGGTCATCTGAAGAAGTGGGCTGTGCCAACGAAAGCTCATGATACCATCTACATGTTTTGTTAATCTATAAAGTGCTACCAGACCATTTGTTGTTGTTTTTTTCTGTACAGACTAACTCGGCTACCCTCTGAAGCTTCTTATTTCTTCTGTTTCCTTTTCCTCTTCTCTTTTAATTCTGTTCAGTAAGAGCCTGGGTTAGCAAGATGGAAATTCTGCAACACTGCTCTAAGCCAGTGAATGGAAAGAAGCTGTAAAATGCCCTAAGCAATGCCCTAAACAGCTCCATGCTGGTAAAAGTTTGTCAGGTCTTGGAGTGGCTAAAAACACAGGCCATGCCTGTGTTTCTCTGGTAGTGAGGTTGCAAGCGAAAGTTAATATCAGTGACAGAAATTGCATTTTCTATCTTTGCTGTTCTTTTCTAACCTCACTTGTGTGTCAGTTATGCTTTGTCTTTAAGAAATGGGATCAGACTTCAACAGCAACAGCCCTAACCTATCTCAGCTAAATTCTCTTTTCCCCAGAAAGCACAGTTATTGCCTCTCTCTACAACAAACACTTAACCTTGTTGAACACTGTTTAATGCTGGACATTGACAGAGTTATGTTAACACCTTTAACTCTTTAGGCCCAAATATTCGATCAATGTCAACACAACATTACCCTAGCAAGCAAGCCTGCTGCTAGCTACTACAGCTTCTGAGAGGAAGTAGCAGAGAGTCTGTTCCTCTCTAAAACATGATTTAGGACACAAGGGTTTGTAGGCTCATAGTCATATATGCTGTTTGTGGCAGACCTGCTTATTTTTCACCAAGGTGCCCCTCACCATTAAATGCAGAATAGCCAGAGCTATGGAAGCCCTTGTGTGGATTCTACACTGCACAACAGAACCATACCATTTCCATTACATTAGGGAAGTAGAGAGTTATGCAAGGCTGTTCCCATTTTGATCTCTAACAGGGCTGTCAATTACTCAGCATTAATCCATGTGAGTAAATCAAAATATTAAACGTGTTAAAAATATTGACCATGATTAATTGTAGTTTTAATTGCATTGTTAAAAATAGAATACCAATTGAAATTTATTAAATATTTTGGGATGTTTTTCTATATTTTCAAATATATTGATTTCAATAGCACGACAGAAAACAAAGTGTACAGTGCCTATTTTATAATGTTTTTATTACAAATATTTGCACTGTAAAATGATAAAAATACTATTTTTCAGTTCACCTGACACAAGTACTGTAAAGCAACCTCTTTATCATGAAAATGCAACTTACAAAAGTAGATTTTTTTGTTACATTACTGCACTCAAAAACAAAACTTTTGCCTACAAGTCCACTCAGTCCTACTTGTTCGGCTTGTCACTAAAGCTATGTCTACACAGCAGGGAAAAGTCGGAAAAAGATATGCAAATTGCAAACCGCAATTTCCATATCTTTTTCCACTTTTCTTCCGAAAGCGTCTTTTCCAACATTTGACCCATCTACAAGGGCCCAAATGTCAGAAAAAAACCCTCTTTCAGAATATCCCTTCTTCCTTGTAGAATGAGGTTTACAGGGATGCTGAAAAAAATGCGTCTGCTTTTTCGATTTTTTTTTTTTTAAAGCAGACACGTTCCTTGGACATGGTAGAGCTTTTCTGGCATACCAGAGGTATGCCGGAAAAGCTCCGCAATGTAGACATAGCCTAAAAGAAATACATTTGTTTACATTTGCAGAAGATAATGCATTGCTTATTTACATTGTCACATGAAATTGAGAATAAGTAACCTGGTTCACTGTCCCATATAGTGGCACTTACACCACTTACTGTGAGAGATAATAATGAGTGAGCTCTACAGCCTAAGCTGGGAGCCAGCTGGCTTTATAGCTCAAGCTGTAGAGGCTCCTACACTAAGCTCCAGAGATCCCACTTGTAACTTCCTGCAGGCAAACTGAACCTAGGCCCTCTGGAGCTTAGTGTAGGAGCCTCTATAGCTTGACCTATAAAGCCAGCTGGCGCTCAGCTTAGGCTGTAGAGGTCACTCGTCTCATTTCTTACTGTAAGTGGTCTAAGTGCCACTATATGGGACAGTGAACCTCACCCGCTAGGTGTGTGGGTTACAAATAGGCATTTGCATGGCACCTTTGTCGCTGGTGTTGCAAGGTATTTACATGATATATATGTTAAACATTCATATGCCTCCTCATACTTTGGCCATCATTCCAGAAGACATGCTTCTAAGCTGATGACATTGATTTAAAAAAAAAAGAATTGTTAATTAAATTGAATTTGTAACTGAAATCCTCGAGGAAGAATTGTATGTTTCCTGCTGTTTTACCCACATTCTGTGAAATATTTCATGTTATAGCAGTCTCAGATGATGACCCAGCACATGTTGTTCATCTTAAGCACACTACCTTTGCAGACCTGAAAATTTCTAAAGATAGCTACAGCACGTGACTCAAAATTTAAGAATCTACAGTGCCTTCCAAAATCTGAAAGGAATGAAGTATGGAACATGCGTTCAGAATTCTTAAAAGTGCAACACTCTAATGAGGAAACTAGAGAACCCGAACCACTTTCAGCTGTTGGCATCTGACTCAGATGATGAAAATGAACATGCATTGACCCTCACTGCTCCAGATCATTATCTAACAGAATCTACTATTAGCATGGAAGCCTGACCTATGGAA
The DNA here is from genome assembly GCA_032595735.1 of Pelochelys cantorii. NCBI lineage: Eukaryota > Metazoa > Chordata > Testudines > Trionychidae > Pelochelys > Pelochelys cantorii. The sequence continues at coordinate 303,985,639 of CM064326.1, read as the reverse complement.
TGTAGATGAAGCATAAAGAGACATATGAATCTTTAGCATATCTGGCATATAAATATCTTGAAATGCTGGCTGCAACAGTGTCATATGAACACCTGTTCTCACTGTAAATAAGAAATAGGCAACATTATCTCCTGCAAATGTAAACAAACTTTTTTGTCTGAGTGATTCATTGGCTGTATAAAAAGTAGGACTGAGAGGATTTTCTAAGCTCTAAAGTTTTACATTGTTTTATTTTTTAAGGAAGGGTTTTTTTGGTACATAATTCTAGTTCAACTTTCATGATAAACAAATTGCATTACAGTATTTGTATTAGGTGAATTGAAAAATATTATTTGGATTTTTAGAGTGCAAATATTTGTAATAAATGTAAGTGAGCACTGTTCACTTTGTATTCTGTGTGGTAACTGAAATCAAAGTATATAAAATGTAGAAAACATCAAAATACTTAAATAAATGGTTTTCTATTATTGTTTAACAGCATGATTTATCATGATAACAGCATGATTAATCAATATTAATTTTTATTGCTTGACAGCCCTGGTATACAATTAAGAAAATACCTCTTTATTTTCAAAACAGTAGTCCAGGTCCCACAATGTGCTTGTTGGTCTAATTATGGCCTTAATTTAACTCCATCACAAAACAACTGAAGTGTTTGGCATCATTCAGATCAATCACAAGGACGAATAGGAGTGTTGATGCAAGTTGGTATTTGAGATACCATGGAAAAGCAGTGTTGTGGAAGTTTACACATTATTTGTCTGTAATTAGCCTAATTCTGGCCAGCATTATTTGCATGAGCATTAAATTGTCTCAAATTTCAGGACAAAAATATGAAAAAATCATTGTATTCTTTATTGGTCACCAGAGCTAGAAGAAGAAGGCAAATGGCTTGCCATAAAATACCTTTTTAGAATTTAAAATACACCTGCTAATATGTCATGCATCAGATTCATGCACAATGCACATTTCATGTTTGCTTTCTGTGAAAGCATTCAAGAGATCAGGTATTACTAGGTCAAATAAATGTTTGTGGAAATTAATATCAAAGACGCATGCATTAGTGTTCTCAGGAACTGGATCCTAAATTCAAATCCTCATGCATTTATTCCAGAAGTGGTTTTGCACTTTTCTGTAAAAGAACAGAAACAAAATCATGTGACTTGTGAGACCACTCACTACACAACACTATTCAGGGTTGAGCAGCCCATAAAGAAAAACAATAGTGGTGTGAGGAAGAGACAGGCACCTGTCTGATTCTGAGGAGAGAGAGTGGGGCTCTAGGGACCTTGACTGAGGAAGGATCTGAATTAAGCCCTTTCAGCTTGACTTCTCAGGTGTCAAGTGTTGTAGGGAATTTGTTTATTAAAAAGGGTATTAATTCTGGAGGGTGACAGAAGTGCACAGATGTTAGAACCTGTTTTCACAAGACAAGAGTCCTGTGACCTTTTGGTTCAGCTGTAATCTTAACTAGGATTGCTGTGGTGCCATGCCTCCTGCAAACTCCCTTTCCACTCTCCAATTCACGCTTTCCTGAGCAGATGTCAGCATGGCTAGGGGAAATCCTGAGCTAAGCTCTACTTTTCAACATCACTTCAGAGAGCTGGTGCTTCCAGGTCAGAATCATGACTCCAGCTAAGCAAGCTTCAAGGTTTTTGTTTGTTTGTTGGTTGGTTGGTTTGTTTTGGGGTTTTATTTGGGTTTTTTGCATGGCTTACCAGGAACCAGGGCTCTAAACCTCTAAACTCCAAGACTATGTCTACACTGGTGGGTTATTGCAAGTACAGCCGTTCTTGCACAAGAACCCGCAGAGCATCCACACAGCCCGCCTGCTCTTGTGCAAGGAAATTTACAGTACAGTGTGCTAAGAGAGGGAGTCTTGTGCAAGAGCCACGCTCTTTCCTAACAGGTGTAAACTCTCTTGCGCAGGTGCTTTTGCACAAGAGGGCAGTGTGGACGCGTGGCAAAGTCTTCTTGCACAAGAACTGGCCTCCGGGAAAAAAACACAGGTGGCCTCTTCGACACTCCATACTCTCCCTGGTTCCCCCTAGCTGGCCTCCCCTTAAAGTCACAGGCACAAGCACCAGCAGGAGCTGCGTGCCACATGCAGCCCTGGGAGCTGCCAGAGGGAGGAATGGCAGCCGCTCAGCCACAGCCAGGTTCCTCAGGCCCCCCCCCAGGAGCCATCCCAGAGCACCCAGCAGGCCCACAGGGGCACCGAACGGTGGGCTCCATGCTGGGGCACTGCTGAGGTCCAGGCCCAGGAGGAGAAATGCCGACATCTTTGCCTGGATGGCCCAGGTGCTGGCTGCACAGGGACACCCGGCCCAGACCTTGGAACAGATTCAGGCCAAGGTGAAAGACCTGAGGCTCACCTACGTTCGGGCCAGCAAGAGTTGGGCAGCAGAGCCACTGCTTGCCCCCACTATAACCACCTGCACAGGATCCTGGATGACACGGGGGCTGAGGCCCTGCAGGCCACGGTGGACTCAGCTGTGGCCATGCCAGTGGTCCAGCCAACGGACCCGGAGGAGGAGGAGGGTGGCCGGTCCACCAAGGAGGAAGAAGAGGAAAAGGACGGCAGCCAGAGCCCACCAGCCCGGCCCAGCAGCCACAACGTGTCCCGGGCCTCCTCAGAGGCTGGCGAGGGATCATCTGGTGAGCGTCGCGGCTGCCACTCGCAAGTGTGCAGAGGGCAGGGGGGCCATGGGGTGGGAGAGAGGGCACAGCACATGGCACAGCCTGGCCGGATGCTGCACAGCAGCATGCAGCATGTGCAACCTCGTGCAGCCAGATCGAGTGGCACACGAACATGGCAGCCAGCCCCAGCACACGCCTGGGACCTCAGGGGTCATGCACACCCAGCCTGAGGGGGGGTGGTGTCCAGCCGGGAGCAGCCCAGCCCCAAGGGCTCAGGATGAACCCCACTCAGCCCAAGAGTGCTGCACACAGCATGCATCCATGGCCACCTATGGGACACAGTAGCTGCCCCAGGGGAAGGCACAACAGGCCCCTCCACCACATGTCCCCCCCCCCAGGAGCCCGCGGGCCACCTCAGGCATCTCAGCTGCCCCTAGGGGAATCCCCCCACGCCAGTCTTATCTGTCCCCAGGCGTTGTGGCATGTGCAGTGGCACAATGAGGGCACGGGGCGCCCGGAACACCGTGGGGCAGGGGTCACTGACCATTCGCTCTCATCTGCTTCCTCTCCAGCAGGACCCCCTGCCAGTGAAGGACCTTCCAGCCCCATCCTGCCGGCACCGAGGAGCCAGGGCCCATCGCAGCGCACCCGGGACTGCCACCACCTGCTCCGCCACCATGTCTGCGCTATTGAGTGCATGGAGTGCTCCCTCACCACCAAGATTCGTGCAGACAAGGAGTGATGGGAGCGAGTGTGGAGCCAGTACCCTGAGCGCTGCGACCACGTGTACACCCTCCTGGGCACAATCGCGGAGTGCATGGGCCCTGCGCCGCAGCATAGAGTGGCCAGGCCCCCCCCCCCCGCTGCTCCTCCTACTTTGTCCAGCCCTCCCCCCACTTCCCCCTCTGCCGTGCCCTGCCCTCCCCTGACTTTCCCCCTGACGTGCCCATGCCCCATCCTGCGGCCCCCCCTGCTGTGCCCGTGACCTGTCCTGCAGCCCCCCAACCTTGGCACCTCCTGGTGCAGCCTGCCCCAACCCGGCACGAGGGGCACAAGTGCCCCCCGCTCCTGTGGGGGTGGGAGAGGCCTCCCTTCCTACCCATGAGGCCCTCCCAGTTCAGAGCCCCTTCCTCCCCCCTCCCAGTTCAGAGCCCCCTCCTCCCCTCTCCCCACAGTCCACTCCCTTCCCCTTGTAAATAAAAGAGCCTTATGTTAACTGAGTGCATGTTATTTATTGGGAGGTGAGGGAAGGGTGGCGGGAAGTGGTGGTGATGGGAGTGGGAAGTGGGGGCATGGGGGCAGCCTTGCAGTCAGAGGTGTAGGCGCAGCCTACTGTGGGCCCTGGTCCAGCATCACCCGGAGGGCTTCCCAGACCCGCATCCCATCGCGGTTGGCCTGCCGGGTGCAGCCCTCTGGGGCTGCTGGTAGGCCTGGCCCTCACCTGCCATCCACCCCAGGAGGAAGGCCTCCCCTCTCCCCTCAATAATATTATGCAGCACACAGCATGCTGCGATGACCTCTGGGATGTGCTGCACCCCCCATGTCCAGGAGGGTCAGGAGGCACCTGAAGGCACACTCCACGGGGTTGTGGGCCTGGTCCAGGTGGGCGTTAAAGGCAGCCTGGCTGCGGTCCAGTTGGCCCGTGTATGGCCACATCAGCCAGGCCATCAGGGGGCAGACCGCATCCCCCACGATGCAGACCGGCATCCTGATAGCCCCGATGGTGAAGTCCTGCTGGGGGAAGTACATGCCTGCCTTCAGCCTGTGGCACAGGCCTGAGTGCAGGAAGATGTGGGCGTCATGGGCCCAGCCAGACCACCCCACATAAATGTCCTGGAACTGGCCGTGGTGGTCCACAAGGGCCTGGAGCACCACTGAGCAAGAGCCCTTCCGATTGATGAACCGGGCCGCTCAGTGCTCTGGTGCCCAGATGGGGATGTGGGTCCCGTCCACGGCTCCCCCGCAGTTCAGGAACCCCAGGCTGGCGAAGCCAGTGATGGTAGCATCCAGGTCACGGGGGGGGATGACCCTCTGGAGCAGCACATCATTGATGGTGCAGATGACCTGCAGAGGGGCATAGGGGAGCACAGGGGATGCATGGAATGAGACACAGTAGGTACATGGGCCATTGGGGTGTGCTTGCCTGCCCTTTGATGGCCCCTCCCCCCAGACAGGCCAGGGCTCTCTGCCCCCGGGGGTTCCCCCCATCCAGTGGGGCTGTGTGCAGGAGGGACATCATGACCCCCTGGGTGCAGGGCTTCCCCCTGCCCCTACAGCCTCCCCTCCCCAGTCTGGCCCCTTCCCTCCCCCAGGGCAAGCCCACGGTCCACCGAGGGCCTTACCTGCTGGACGACCACGCCGACGGTGGACCTGCCCACCCCGAACTGGTTCCCCACGGAGCAGTAGCTGTCTGGGGTGGCCAGTTTCCAGAGGGCGATCGCGACCCTCTTGTCCACGGGGATGGCGGGTGTCCTGCCTCCAGAGCTCAGGGGCGAGCCAGGTGCAGAGCTTGTGAAATGTCCCCCTGCGCATCCGGAAGTTCTGCACACAGTGCTGGTTGTCCCATTGTCCCAGTACCAGGTGCTCCCACCAGTCCCACTGGTGTCGTGGATCCACGGGCACCTGTCGGTGGTGGGGTGGGGTGCCCAATGCAGCTGTCGCACTCATCTGGTCCAGCACGTGCTGCCTGGTCTCCAGTTCCTGCTGGAGCAGTGTGGGTCCCTGCTGAAGGACCTCCACAGCCTCAATGATGGCTGTGAGGGGACATTGCTGGGTAGTGTCCTCTTCTGGCTCCATGGCTGTAACGAGGGCAGCGACGGTGCTCAGGGGCGTTTCCCAGTGAGGGTCCGGAGCATGCTCACAGACTCCACTGGTGACCTCTTGACATGGCCAAAGTGGTTCCAGTGCAAAGGTCTTGCGCAAGGGCATCCAGCCACTGTGGATGCTTTCTTGCGCAAGAGCTCAGCGTTCTTGTGCTGTGCTTCTGGCCAGTGTAGACGCTCTCTTGCGCAAGATATGCTTGCACAATAACCCGCCAGTGTAGACATAGCCCAACTCTTTAACAGTTGTGGCAAAGCAGAGACACTCAAAATCCCAGCTCATTAGAAGAAAGCCTGATGAAAAACACCTTACAAATAGTACTTTTTCCTTCTGCCATCCTAAATGAAGAGGGCCTTTCCCTGAGCATTACGGGACACTTTTAGGTGCAGTGGATTGGTGGGAGATACCACTGCTGATAAGCTCTGGTATCTAATTTGACAGCTGATGAATAACAATAATTATAATAGTATTAGGCAAATGTATGAAATTGAAGCTATATCCTGTGCTTTCTGATATGGCTGTGTGCTTACAGGTGAGAACCAAAAATAAAAAGTAGATTTTTCTTGTTTTATTATTCATAAAAACAGCCTATCCATTTATTATATATTAAAACTCTTCTGGAATGTCTCATTAGGAAAGAGCCTGATGACTGAATGCAGCTGGTGGAAGTTTAATGGACAAAAAGGGATCTTTTTTGAGAGATTCTGGCTACCGCAATGCCCACTGAAGTAACTTATATGGGAGCATGCATTGTACTATAATTAACTTCCCCATTAGGGCATTCAGTGGCTCTCAAACTTATTTGATTGGGGGCCCCCCGATTGGTGTGTGTCATTGTTTCCTCGCCTCACAGAAAGACATATCCTGCCATCTAACTCTGAAGGCAAAGTGGAGAGCAGCGGCTGATGGGTGGGCACTCAGCTTTGAGGCAGTGCTACACCAGCGGCAGCACAGACATAAGGGTGGCAATGATCACTTTTCACAGCAGACTTAGCGCCCCATTGCCACCCTTACTTCTGTGCTGCTGCTGCCACCCTGGAGCTGACAGTTGGACTCTCACCACCTCTAGGTGAGGGATTGTGGAACTGGGGAAGGAGAGAAAAGAGCCTGAGCCCAGGCCGCCTCCCAGTAAAAGACTGGGAGCAGTTAAGGAGTGGAAGGAAAGCTAAAGCCCCAATGGCCAGGCTCCAGCTGCCAGGCCCAAGAGGGTGTTAGTCTGCCTGTCCCTTTTATACCCTCTTTTTGGATATGTACAGCTCCTCTGAATAAGCCCCAGCCTCCAGGAGCTGACAGCCAGAGCTGTTTAAAAAAGCGCACAGTTTTGCCTTCCATGGTTTAAGAACTGCTGCTTTAGGGAAAACAGGAGAACAAGAAATAGCTGTAGGGAAGTCCCAGCAGGGCAATGAGACAGAAAATGAAACATCAGCTAAATAATGAATTCTGCCAGAATAATGATGCTTTCTTGGCATTTTGGAAAAATGACTAATTCCCTTGCCATAGTATCATGGAGCATGCTTTGCCTTACGTAAGGCAGTTCATCCCTCCACAATGGCTTGTTGCAGGTTGTCTGCAGATTCAGGCAAGCAACACTGGGTTCACATTTTTGAGGTTTCTTTCACATCTGAGAGTGCTGGAAGAAAAGGAAAGTGATTTAAAGAAAGGAAAAGAAAAGAAAAATGAGATTCTGATCTCAGTTCTCTGGCAAGAGAATTCGGAGTTTGGCTGTGAATTCTGTAGCTGTGAAATCATGGAAGTCATGGGATCATTGTCTTTACTAAGAGTGGTTTATCAGACACTGCACATTTTCCCTGGGAATGTTGCAGATTGTGTGTCCACAATTTAATCTGTGAGGATTTGTTTTAATTTACACCTTCCTGTTTCCTGCTCTTCCCTCCCGTGAACCTTCCAGCCCTTAAGTGCATGAAAAAATTGAGTTACTCTCATGCACCTCTGTACTAACAGATTGATTCAAGCTACATTTATACCCATCATGTCGCTGCTGAATTTGATGCTGATACTTCCATTGTAGGAGCAACCGCTTACTTGACGCTAGGGATGTTAAATATCAGTTAATTGAATAGTCAAGTAACCTCATGAATTCTTATCGGTTATTCGACTACTCGATAGTACCTGGAGGAGGGGCTGGCAGCTAGTGCACTCCAGCCCCACTACCGAGGAGCCCCCTGCAATTCCTTGCTGCTGCCTCTGTATCACAGGCAGCAGTGCGGGGTGGCAGCAGCTCCTGTCTGGGGTGAGGGGGGGGGGGGGGGGGATCTGTGCTCCCAGACGCCACATGAGCCAGAACTGAGCCGGGCTGCCTGCCAGCCTAGCTCCTAAAACACTTTAAATACAGAGCCACAGCAGGGGTAGGTCCTGGACCCATTGCAAGCCAGGACTGATCCATGTTGCTGGCCATCCTGTTTAAAAATTTACTGGGGGGGGGGCGGGAAATGCTTGTAGTCTATAGCTTTAACCTACAAGTTTTGCTTATTGGTTAATCAGTAAATTGACTGTACTATTACATCCCTACTTCACGCTGCATTCTTTGCTCCCTATCTTAAGGTATGTTTACACAGCAGGACAAAAAAAGCTATGTAACTTCAGCTATGGCAGGTGGGAAGCGACCCTGGGTGGAGGGGAGGTTACACGCAGGAGGGGCACCCCAGCTCGCGCCCGGGGCTGCAGGTGCCACGGCGGGCAGGGCGGATGCCTGAGCCATTGTGCGCATGGGGGTGGGGGCACTGCATGCCGGTGGGGGAGGGGGGGCGAAGAGGGTCAGTTATGTAACCTCGGGGGTGGGAAGGGGTGAGTCCCGGGAGGCTACACGCGGGAGGGGCGCCCCAGCTCATGCCCGGGGCTGCACGTGCCGCAGGGGGCATGGCGGGACCCCGATCGGGTCCAAAAGTATCTTAAAACCTTCTCCTGGAGGAAAGGTTACCCCATGCAACCTTCGCGGTAGCATGGTTGGTTGTGGTAGCTCTTATAGGGTTCAAGTTATTAGAGCAGAAACTAACAAACATTCTCCTTTATATATTACATAGGCTGGTACTTGGACAGATGTGGTAGAAGAAAATCAGATTCTCTGTCTGTGTGGAGCACAGGCTGGCAGTTAGGGAGGTGGTGGGTGAAGGGTGGGGAGGAGAGGGGCGCTGTCTGAGTGGGGCACAGGCTGGCAGTTTGGGAGGTGGCAGGGGAGGGGTGGGGCGGAGCGGGTTGCTGTCTGTGTGGGGCACAGGCTGGCAGTTAGGGAGGTGGCAGGGAAGGGGGGGGTGGCAGCGTGCAAAAGAGCTGACCCCACTTCCCCTTCCTCCTTCTCTCTCTCCCCGTCTTGTGTCTGGCCCGGTGCTGGTTTTAACAATCAGTGCTCTTTTCCATGCCGGCGTCCCTGCTGGCGCCCCTGCTCTCCCCGGGTCCATGTGCCTGCTGGTTTGCACGTCAGCTCAGGCGCACCTGCGCCATGAGGGCGGTCCTCTGCGCACCGCCTCTGCGCAAGCGCCACAGGCCCAGAACAGCGGCGGCCTGGGAGCGCATTGCCGCCGGTGGAGCTAGTGCGGGGGGAAAGGGGGGTGAGGAGTGGGGCCCCTGTCACACCCTCCCACAGTACCTTAAAACCTTCTCCTGGAGGAAAGGTTACCCCATGGAAAGTTTGGTTGCGGTAGGTCTTATAATGTCCAAGTTATTAGAGCACAAACATACAAACATTCTCCTTTATATATTAGATTTTCCATAAACTCCCAATTACTTTTAAAGGATCCTTTGCCCATTATGCAATCTTATTATTCATTTGCTGCCAGTGGGAGAAGAAATCATAGTGGTAGAGAAAATTAGCAGGATGCAATGTTTAGTTATGTATTGTTGCCAGCTATTGAACCTAATATTTTAAATTTGAAATGCAATGAATAATAGCTACAAAAAATAAAAAATTAACAAAAATGGCTGACATTCAGGAAAGTGTGTAAGTAGAGATGGAGAGTGGATGACTCTCAGTATTTTTCACCATTTTTGCTCTGAACATTGACAATTGTTTTTCATTCTCTGACACCCAAAACAATATTGAACCACCTGACTGTCAAGGTGGAATCTTAATGGGTGGGATGCTTTCTACTGCTGTCAAGATTACGTATATAAAATAGGCTTTTACATCTAACAGCTCTTGAAATGATAGATCCTTGGGGTGATTTTTATGGTGGACAGTGGTGAATGACTCATTTTTACTGCACTCCTTTTCTCGGTATTAGAGTAAAAGAAATTAATCATTTCACTTTAAGTGTGATTCTTTTCATGATTTATTCATATTACATTGATACGACATTTCCAGCCTTTTGGCCTGAAGTGGAATGGTCTTCTTCTTTGATGTTATATTTCAGTACCATTTCAATGATCCTAGTTGTTGGCAGCATTCATTTCAGCAAGTGCCACATGATAGTTGCAATTTTTCAGGCTAAATACATGAGATTCGCTTATCTTCAGTGATAGTTCAGCACATGAATGATTGTAGCCAAATAGGAAATCCTTGCACCCTTCTGCCATCCCACCCTGACATGACTTGAATATAAACAAGGGTTCTGACTATGCATATAGATTTCTGGATGACCCCCGGACCCTTTGTTGGCCCAGATAGTTTCTCCTGTGTATTTAGTTCAGCATGAATTGAGGTAGATTAGGGCTATGTCTAACCAATGCAAAGGAAATCTCCCACTTCAAAGATAAATTCAACTAAAATGTGTGAGAATCCTAGGATGGACTTAAAATCAGAGGATCAAGTTTGGTACGTGCGATTACACCAATGCATCTCAAAGTTCCTCGCTAAAGTGTCTCAGTGATGGTGGAGTTAAAATAATTGAGATAATTTGTCCTAGGTGTTTTCAAATTCTATGCAGATAATGACTTTTGGAAATTAGAACAAGATCTCATGGCTATCACAGAAACCAGGGACTATCCCATGTGATATTATATGTGGCACAAAGAGCTCGCCACACTCTGGACCTCTTTTTTCAGACTGAGATTGTAATTGGGATGGGTAGAGTTAAAGCTCATCCATTACCTCCATTTTGAAGTGAGACACTGCACTTTTTGTTGGGGGGAATCCGTTTGAGGCTATTACTACACCGCAGAGCTATTTCCAAATATTAGAGGTATCCCAAAATAGCTATTCCGTGTCTTTTGAGTGTGCCCATTATTTTGAAATATAACAGACTCACTATTCTAACATCCCTGTAAACCTCATTCCACGAGGAGTAAGGGATGTTTCGAAATAGCAATTTATTTCAAAATAAGTGCTGTGTAGACAGTGCCAAATTTCAAAATGATCTATTTTGAAATAACATTGAAATAAGATATGCAATTTGCATAGCTCAAATTGCATAGTTTATTTCAACCTGTGGTATAGTGCAGATGCACCCTGATTGTCCTTCTAATGAATGGAAATGGCAGGATCTCATGAAAAATTCTCTTTGGTCAACAGACTATTCCAACAACAGCTTAGTAGGAAGGGACACTAAACTTCTGACTTGTGCTTCTTAGCAGAGTAGCCCTCTTCCTTTGCTTCATTCTCATTAGTTAGTATTTATTTACACAGAGGGACTTGTGACAGTTGGGAGTAGGAAGCTAGATATAGGCAGGGGAGTCACAGACTCACCTTGTGACATGAAGAATTGTGAAGTTTTGTGTAGTGTGTCCACAAGAGACAAAAGACCACACCCTCTACGGCACTATAAATGGGCATGACATTGTAAAGACATGCAAGAGGCCATATTTTTAACATTTTATCTTCTTAATTGATTTTTGCAAGCAGACCTTGTACATCTATAATCAGATTATTCCCCATATAATGCATATCTGAAAATAAGGACAGAACATAGTCTAAAAATGTTCAGACTAGCATATGCAAATTTAAGGATTTTCCCCGATCACATCTCTGAAGAACAAGCTAGATGTAAAAATATACCATTGATAGTGGAATGTGGCCATTTTCTTCTCCTTGGCTAGAATATATTTATTGGACAAGTCATATTGAAAGCCATTGACATTACATTTGATTTAAAAGAAAAACTCATTATCGGTATATGCACGGGAAATTTTAATACCAGATGCTGCTTTTCAGCTTGATTTAATTCATCAAGATGACCCACTTCATGAAACAAGTACTTAACAATATGAGCTACAGCAGGAGAGTACCCAGAAATGCCATAGAACAGCAGGATGAACTCATCCCACTGCTCTAAGGAAGATGACTTGTAGATGGCAGCCAAGGAGAGGAAACTGTTTGGCACCTATGCTTTAAGTTTTAGCCATCCACTTGGTATACAGTGCCTGTGAGTGGAGTTGGCTGTCTGCCGGTAGAAATTTGGATCCTGCCCAGTAACAGTGCTCCTGATTAAGTGACACAGACGTGTGGTATGCTTCTCTTTCAGGTCAGGTGCTCTGACCTTTCATAGCTGAGTTAATATTACATGCCCATGAACAAATTTTGTAAGAGCCAGATCTAAAGGTGTAGGCCCAGTGAATTCCTCAAGTGTTTCATTGATCCAGTAGGAGACAAAACAGAAAGCAATGCTGGAGCAGTAATTCTTCTCTTGGTTGTTAATTCTGGTTCAGGTTAGACCAATATCATATGCCTCAGTAGAGCTGTCCAGTCCACAGGTGGAATCAGTGTGGCCACCCCAGACCTTGTACTTTTAGGGGTCTCTCAGCCATTGCTCCAACCACCCTATGGATGGGAAGTACCCAGGGGATGGCAGGGAGGCCCGGTGTGGGGCAACAGCAGGGGTCACCCCCACTCCCTGCACTCACTAAGCGGTCAGTGGGAGCTGGAGCAGCACAGCAGTGTGCTCTGTCTCACCGTACCACCCTCCCAGCCTGCCTCACTTGGCTCCTCCACAGTGGCAGGAAGCAGAGTACCCAAGGCCTGGAGTGTTCCACTTTCCACTGCCGTGGAGAAGTGGGGCACAGTAGGCCAGGAGAAGGCAGTGCAGCAGGTTGGAACAGGCTGCCAGGCCACTTTGGCTCCTCCTGCCCATGTGCTAAGTGGAGGGGAGACCCTTGGTGTGGCAGTGCCAGGCTCCCCATAACTCCCTGGGCCACATTGCTCAAGGGAGGGGCAAGGAGATGGAGTGAGGGTGGAGCAGGGACAGAGCTTGGGGAAGGCTGCAGAGGGAAGGGGGTGAATACCTATTTTGAACAAAACTAACATACAGCTGAGCTGCTGTGGTACCCAGTTATGAGTTTGCCAGTAGTAAGCTACTTTCTAGAGCCTTGGCCAGAGCTGGCGCTTGGTTTATCAGCATCACAGTGTGCTGTCCAATAATTTTAATTAACACAGAAAAAATACTTCAAGCCCTACAACTCCTACAGTAGCATCACAAAAGCTTTTACCAACGGATGGTATCTTAGAAAATGAATGTGGTTTAATTAGGACACAATGTTATTCACTTAGCATGTCTGAGTACACTTGGCAGTGCAGCATACAGTGTGGCTCATCATCCTTTCTTTACTCTTCCTACCATGTGGGAAGCCTGCCATCAGCCTTCCCCTTCTCAGCTTGATCCTGGCTGGGACACTTATTTTCTTCTCATATAAAGTTTAAGAGGATGCTGGTAAAAGAGGGGGGTGCCTCCTGCAGTACCATATAATAAAATCCCCACACCCATTTTTAGCAGCTTCCTTAAATCCATTTCTAGCTCCTGTTTATCAGGGAACCATATCACCTCTGTAATGAGTCCCTGCACTGGACACCTGCCACACTTGCTACCTATTACGTTGTAAAACTTTACTTATTCCCTGGTCTCTGACTCACAATGGGGAAGGGTAAAATCCACCCTTCCTTGGCCTGTCTGCAAGTAGGGAAAAATTACTTCCCAGCCTCAAAAGAAAAAAAGGAAACTAATACAAGCCCTCAGCAGAATGCTTTAGTGAACTTAAAATAGTTTATCAAGGGCTGTGGTGGATTGTTAATTACTTCCAGTTTTAAAACCAGGATAGGACTTTTTTCTAGAAGAGATGCCCTAGGAGTTATTTGGAGGACTTTCTGTAGCCTGTGTTTGCAGGAGATCAGAATAGACAATCACAGTAGTTCCTTCTGGCCTTGGAATCTGAGAATCAGCCAGCGAATACCCACCAGATACGCGAACATTGTCACAAAGCTGGGCTGGGATGTAAAAAGTAAGACTTGTATACTGCCTTCCCTTTGGGCCATGTTGAAGTAGCTTTGACACAGTGTAACGAGCTGTCTGTTAACTGTGCTGAGTGACAGGGAAATGCAATGCATGGATGACTAATTAACTGTCTGAAATATGATAGAGGATTGTATGAAGTTCCCTGTCAAAAATGTACTGGGAAAGTAGAGCACTCGGCAGCTCTTTGTTACCAAAGTCTGCGGGGGATGTGCACATGATTTTGGCAATGCATTAACTCTCCTGGCTCCTGTGTTATCTATCTAGTCAATATATGCACTGGTAAGAGTCCATATTGTTGGGTGTGTTCGCATGTAATCCATTTATGGATGTAATTCAAGCAGGCTGTATTGTAAGAAGTAGCTTCACTAAGGCAACTGAAAGAATGCAGAGAGCTTTCAGCAATTACAGGGAGGTTGTAGTCACATGGAAGCATCCTGCTGGTTTCTTCATGAATTTTGATCCAATAACAGGTGCTGATTAATGTAATCTTTTCCTGTACAGTTGGACCTCCCTGATCTGGCACCCCCAGGACCTAACCAGTCTCAAATGAGGGGATTTGCCAGATCCAGGGAGATCCTCTGCCACTGCCCCCCCAGCCTGCCACTCCTCCCCACTGCCAGCTCCACTGCTGGCCCCATCTGGCCTCCAGATTTGGTGCTGCGGCCCTGACTCTCCTGCCAGGCTGACACAGCCCCAGATCACCTGCCGGGCTGCTGTGGCCCCGGCCCTGCTATCAGAATTCTACTGGCAGTGCTCCGGCCCCAACCCCAGTCCCACTCCCGCCAGCACCACCAACCTCCCAGACAAGCAGGGGTCCCAGCTGCCCTCCTGCCACTGGGCTCTCAGCCAGGACTCTCTGGTCCATGAACATCCATGGTCCTGCCAGACCAGGAATGATATTGGACCAGAAAGCCCAGGTTTGTGAGGTCCAACCTGTAGTAAGAATTCCAGAAATGTGCCATATTTGGGGAATAGTGTACCTTCTTGGCCCGCCTCTGTCAGTCACCAGCTCTCTCACTCATAGATATTTTGCTCAGTCACCATAAACAGCAAAACCTTTTTAGAACAGCTTGCCCCCATTAGCTTGGGGTAGAATGTCCCTTTGCCCTTTAGGAACCTCTGAGAACTGTTATGTCCTCAAGACTATTGAATACTTGCAAGGGTTGTGAAACCATAACCATGGTAGTGTATTACCACAATTGTAGCTACACACTCCCTCTGCCTCCAAAAGGAAAAAAATGGTCTGTTTGTTTTACAGATATATCATTCTTAAATATCCTCTTAGCATTATGTGAATGCTTTAATTTGCACTTGTCTCTTAATCGCATCCAAAGAGCATCTGGGAACTTTACTGTTGCCCTCAGAATACATTAAAACAGAATTTAAAGGATTATTTCTGGCCTTGAGATTCCAAAGGCCCTTCTACTGATAAAGTAGTGAACCTTTGCAGGAATACAGAGACAATCACATCCCATTTTGTTCTCTGATCAGGCTCTTCCATCTTTTCAGGCTAGCCATAGTCCAGGAGGAACCCGGGGTGTCACACTGTCATGAGGCAATCAAGGAGGAAATGTATCTGTGATGACCCGTGTTGTGGACATCCTACACAAAGCCTGCCAGAGCTATAGCACCAAAGTGAGAGGATGCATGGCAAGTTGAAAGGCACAGGAGAGATTGTGGAATGGGAGGAGAAGCTTGTAGTACAGTTTCTGCAGTAGAAGCATCTCTTAAGGGAGAAAGATGGAGCATAGTAGGAAGACATGTTTGGGAAGCTGTGTGCTCTAATGACTATGAGAGTATAGGCTCTGGCTTCACTCATACCTCTTGAGACCCTGCCACTGTATCATGAAAACCAGGAATCCAGTGGACAATTTTGTGGCTATGTGGCCAGTGCAACCAGGATGGGACACTAGCTGGACTGGGTAAATGTCCCCCAGGCAATTCTCCATCCCTGTGCAACATTCTCAAGTGTATGCAAAATGCATTAGAAGGAGAAAGGAAAGCAAAGGGGCAGGGATCACCCAGAAGTAGGATAATTTCAAGTGTTCTTTTGTTAAAATTTTTTGCACCGGCTTAACTATTTTAACTGTTTTGCACTGCTCAGTGTTTGTGTTCTGCACTTTATTTTTCTTTCTCTTCTGGTCTTTTTATGGCAGCAGGCCTACCTGTCAGTTCTGTAATATTTATATTTTCATTTTTATATTACAGTCATTGTAAGGGATAAGGGCTTTGAATGCATTAACAAAGACTATTACCATCAATGCAGAACTTAGCATTGCAAGTTCTTTTCAAACAGTAAAGACAAAAAAATGATAAGGAATAACTAACAAGTCTTATCCAGACAAAATGTCTCCATTCTTCTTTTCAGATCCATAATTAAAATTGACAGCTCAGTAAAAAACACATGCCAAGCACTATGCTCCCCCATATTGTAGGCAGTCATCTCCATCACTGTCTCTCCACTCAAAGCATGCAGTGTTAGCGTAACACTTAATGTTGGAACTTCTCTCCTTTTACCTTCTGTTTATGAAAGCCCATAGCATGGGCATGCAAAGCATCTCTGATTTCTATACCACAAGTGCATTGTGCTTCTGTTGTGCCAGGTGCATTTTCTGCTTGAGTTCATTGGTTCAGCCATTCATTAGCCTCGTGGGTCCATGACAGAGGAAACGAGTCACCTTTCACTTCAGAAAGATTGTGCAGAGCACAACAAGGCACTGTAACACAGATAGGAATGGCAACGCTGGTATACTAATGTTCTGTGAACAGTTCCAGGAGGATTTCTGTCTGCCAAAGGCACATGCAACCACCACTCTGCACCTGCTAAAGTAATTAAACCTTCTTTTCCAAGGCCTCATAGAGCAGGATGCCGTTTCATAACCCAAGGCAACAGGAGTATGTGTGTGTCCCCGAGAATAAATGTGGGCACAGGCACTAACTCTATGTGTGCTCCAGGGCTGGAGCACCTACTGTGAAAAATTAGAGGGTAATCCATACCCACCGTAACCAAGCTCCCCCTGCCTCCTCCTCTCTCGTACCAGTGACCCCCATTGATTTACTCCTTCCAGGCCCTTCCACCACCTCCTGTCCACTGTGAAACAGCTGTTTTTTGATGTTCAGAGGCTCTGAGAGGCTGGGAGAGGAGCAGGGATGAGGTGTGCTCAGGGGAGGGTTCTGGGTGGGGCAGAGTAGGAGCAGAAAGAGGTGGGATGGAAGCAGAGCTTTGGGGAAGGAATGGCATGGGGGTGTGGGTAGAGCAGGGGTGGAGTGGGAAAAGGGTGGTTGATTACCCCCTGGCCAAAACAGACGTCAGCTCCTATGACTGTGGGACAGTTATTTCATTTCTAACAATGTCATTTGGTGGGGAATAGTGTCCCAGCCAGTCCATGAAGCTAAACTCCCAATTGGTGGAAAACCCTGACATCATGCACTTGTCCAATGCAGACCATGTGTGACATCCATAAATTGGCCTTTGTGGTCAATAAGGGTCTGTATCCTTGGTGCTTTATGAATTGTTTTGTTCCTTGAGGTAAGAAAACAATGGGAACATGAGTCCCTTGAGTGGCTCCAGTACAGTTAGGAAGCCACATTTTCTCAAGCCTGGTAATTATGTCAGGACTTTGTGTATGCCCACCATCTTTGGGTAAATCATATTCCAAATAGCCTTTGAAACCTCTGCCCCCCCAACTCCCACATTTGACTTGCCAATACCAAACTGGTTAACGGGCTTGTAGCAGTCAGGAATGTAAAACCTTGTCCCAGAAATTTGAAAACCCGAGTGACTAATTAGTATGGATGTTCAAGTTTGGACTAAGAAAATCCAAGCATGAAGGCTCAAGTTCTATGAACACTGTCTTATTCTATGGTGCTTACATATCCTTAAACTACAAACATGGCAAATAACAGTTTAGGGTAAGAGATGGCTCAGAAAAGGTATATGCCTGGATAATTCTAGTTTGGATAAAACTGGCAACATTTTTGAATGAATCCACAAATACTGATGACCTCTGTAAGGGAAAGTAAACATCTATTTGCCCAGTTCCAGTCAGTCACCCAAACTGAAATTTCAAAAAATTAATTCAGGTAAGCAACCCCTGCTAGGCTTTACAAACATTATGGGATAACTATAATGTAGACAAAAAGAAAGTCAAACAGGCACACGTTGCATATGTAGTAACAAGTTTCTTTTTTACCCTGAACAAGATTGCTTAAAAATATCAATGAAGGGCTGTGTCTACATTGGTGAGATCTTGCGCAAAAGTGGCTGTTTTTGGACCAAAACTTGCTGCCTGTCTACACTGGCCGTGAGTTCTTGTGCAAGAACACTGACGTTCTAATGTATGAAATCAGGGCTTCTTGCACAAGAACTATGATGCTCCTGCTCAGGAATAAGCCCTCTTGTGCAACTGTTCTTGCGCAAGAGGCCAGTGTAGACAGGCAACATGAATTTCTTGCGCAAGAAAGCCCTATGGTTAAAATGGCCATCAGAGCTTTCTTGCACAAGAGAGCGTCTACACTGCCATGGATGCTCTTGCGCAAAAGCACATCTCTTGCGCAAAGGCACATGCCAGTGTAGATGCTCTCTTCTGGAAGAGTTTTTGCACAAGAACTCTTCCACAAAAGAGTTCTTGCTCAAAATCATGCCAGTGTAGATGTAGCCTTATAAGAGTTTTGCATAATGCTATCACCATGGTTTCTAAGTGATTACAAGATACAAATGGGGACATGATACTCAACACAATATTAACAAGGTGGGGAGACACAAACCAGAATAGGAAAGAACAAGTTAAAGAATATTTAGATAAGTTATTTTCTAGTTGGCAGGCCCTGATGAAATTCATCCTATAGTACTTAAGAAACTAGCTGAGGCAATCTTGCAGTCATTAGCAATTACCTTTGAGATCTCATGGAAGATGGGTCAGATCCCAGAGTACTGGAGAAAGGCAGACTTAGTACCTATATTTAAAAAGGGCAACAACAAGACCCAGGAAATTATAGACCACTCAGGCTAACTTTGATGCTTGGAAACATAATGGAACAAAATATTAAACAATCAATTTGTAAGCACCTAGAGAATAATGTGATTATAAGGAATAGCCAGCAAGGAATTGCCAAAAATAAATTGTGCCAAACCAGCCTAATTTCCTTCTTTGATAGTGTTACCTGTCTAGTGGATGGGGAAAGCAGTAGATGTGATATATCTTGGTCTTAGCAAGGCTCTTGGCATAGTCCCACATGGTATTCTCATAAACAAACTAGAGAAATGTAGTCTAGATTAAATTGCTTAAAAGTTACTGAACAGCTAATTAAAAGACTATTCTCTAAGGGTGCGTCTACACAGCAGGGTTTAACTTGAAATAAGCTACGTCAATTGCGTAGCTTATTTCAGTATTGCTTATCTCAAAATTGGGAGTGTCTGCACAGCACTTATTTCGAAATAGAGAACTCTTCTTCCAGCTTCCCTTACTCCTTTTACAATGAGGGTTACAGGTGATGGAGTAAGAAGTCCTCCAGCTTGGCAGTATTTTGACATTATTTTGAAATAACTGCCTGCTGTGTAGACACGGACTACATTATTTCAAAATAACACTAGTTATTTTGAAATAATGTTACTGTGTAGACATACCCTAAGAGTAGTTATCAAAGGTTTGCTGTCAAAATGGGAAGGTATACTTAGTTAGTCCCCCAGGGGTCAGCCTTGGGTCTGGCACTATTCAACAGAATGCAGAGTAAACATACAAACTTTGCAGATGACACCGGGCAAGAAGGGCTTGCAAGTATTTTGGAGGCTAGGATTAGAATTCATAATTACCTTTATAAATTTAATAATTAGTCTGAAATCAACAAGATGAAATTCAATAAAGCAAGTGCAAAGCATTACACTTAAATACAAAATTATAAAATAGAGAATAGCTGGGTAGATGATAGTACTATTGAAAATGATTGGAGGAGTATAATGGATCACAAACTGGTTATAAATCAACAATCTGATTGTGAAAAGGCTAATTTCATTCCGGGTTATATTAACATATACAGTGTTGTATGTAAGATATGGAATATAATTGTACCACTCAGCTCAGCATCAATGGGGTGTCATTTGGAGTACTGTGTCCAGTTTAGGATGCTACACTTTAGGAAAGATGTGAATAAATAGGAGCAAGTCTAGGAATGCAATTAAAATGCTAAAAGATTTTGAAAACTTGACCTCTGAGGAAAGGTTTTAAAAAGGGCATATTTAGTCTTGAGAAGAAAAGTCTAAGGTGACCTGATAACAATCTTCCAAAATATTATTGCCTGTTATAAAGTGGATGGAGATGAATTATTCTCTATGTGCACTGAAAGCAGGACAGAAAATAATGGGTTTATTGTGAAGCAGAATCAGATTCTTGGTTAGATATTAGGAATGTTTTCTAACTATAAGGGTAGTTCCTGGAATAAGTATCTTAGGGTATGACTGAAGTGCTATTTCGGCATAATTCCGGTATCCCAAAATAGCTATTCTGCATCTTTTGAACAAGCCTGTTATTCCGAAACATCTTTCGAAATAACGGGTGTGCTATTCCGACATCCCTGTAAACCTCGTTCCACGAGGTTTAAGGGACATTTTGGAATAGAGGTTTATTTCAAAATTTGGTGCTGTGTAGACAAACTATGAACAAATTATTAAACAAATTATGAAAAAGCTATTTCAAAATACCATCGAAATAAGCTACACAATTTGCCTTGATCAAATTGAGTAGCTTATTTTGAGCTAAGGATGAAGTATAGACGTACCCTTAATACTTTTTATACAAAAGTTTGCAACTAAAGGAAGCCTTGAAAGACTATTGTGAAATCCCCATCATTGTCCTTTTTTAAAGAACACATTTACTTCGTCCTGATTAAATGCAGGTGATGAGACTCGATGAGTTCTTGAGGTCCCTTCCAGCCCTACATTTCTATAATTCTATATTAAAGCTGAATTATGTCCCTAGGGGACTTCAAGGATTTTCTACGTTTAATAATAAAATAATAATAATATTTGTGCTAAATAATAGAAAATTAGAATGAATAGGTTTTACTATTTCACATATTTTTGTTTAATGACCTGTCACTTATTTCTTAAATGTAGACTAGTATAGTTCCTATATACTACAGAAGATGGGTTTGTAAGAGAGTGATCGCATTTGCTCCTTGGAATTTCAGAATGTTAATGTGATAGATCAAATACTTTCTTGTAAACAATATATAAGGAATCTTAATTTCTACAGAAGTTTGCAATTTAAGAATATGGGAAACCTTTCCAAATCCCATTTTGAAATTATAAATGAAAAGATACAGTTGTCATCTTGATATCAATATCCATAATAGTAATTTGGACTATAACCTATGTACCTCAAAAATTCCTGAGTTACTAAAGAGATTTCTATATATTATGGAATGAGCCAGAAATTGAAGAGGCTAATACATCTGGCAGGGAATTAATGGAGCCAGAACTACGTAGCCAGTTTAACATACATTGGTGCGTGCATTCCTTAATAAGGAGAAAGCAAATATGAGGGGTCAGATGGACAATAATCTTGTGATTTATTTCTGAGATAGCCAATGGACCTTGCTCAAATTATATACATCTTCAAAACAATTTACTGGAAAGAGAACTTTATATAGAGTGGCCTAACAATAGACACCATGGTTTCTAAAGCCATTTTCAGTGTGTTTATGTACTTTCTTAATTTATCTGTGAATTACCATAACAAAATGTTATTTCTTTTTCCTAAAACAAATGCAGTGATTCATAAAAATCCAAAATCCAATGCAACATGTAACAGTTAGTGCTCGGGGGAAGATTTCCTTGTTAAATACAACCTCAAAAACATACAAATATAAGTGGTTCTTCTTCTGTCCCTGTGACAGGGTGTACATACTCTGCGACAGTGATGAGGGGAGCAGAGCTGCTTCAGGAAGGTTGGTCAGACCCTTGAACCCTCTCAATCATATTGAGGATAGAATAAGGTCTTATAAACAGAAAGTTCCCAGAAGTGGCTGGGAAGCTTTGGTGGAGAGCAGCTCCCAATTGACATTCCTGGAAGCCTTCAGAGGAACTGTCCTCAGGATTAAAAAGACTTGGACTTTTCAGCTTAGAAAAGAGGAGACAAAGGGGGGGTGTGATAGAGGTCTATAAAATCATGACTGGTGTGGAAAAAGCGAATAAGGAGAAGTTATTTACTTATTCCCACAATATAAGGACCAAGCTTCGTCTAGACTGCAGGCTTCTTTTGGAAGAAGTTATTTTCAGAAGAGATCTTCTGAAAAAACTTCTTCCAAAAGAGAATCCACACACACAAAAGCACATCGAAAAAGCACTGTGCTTTTTCGAAAGAGAGTGTCCAGACTGATTGTACGCTCTTTCGCATAAAAGACCACCCGGATCAACTTCAGCCAGGGCTTTAGGTCACCAGTTGCTTCCGAGTGCTGGTGCTGGAGCCTTGCAGAGACATGCGCTTAAAGGGACCCCCCGGACAGTTATTCCTCTGCTTCTGCTGTGTGCTTGCCTACCTCTTTGAGGGATATCAAAGCTCTCACAGTGCCTGCTGTGGTTGCCCCGTTTTTTTGGACACCACAGCTTTTCTCTTCATGCCATGAAGCCAGAGCTGCCCCTGGGCATGCGATGGCCCCACATGGCCATGCTGAAGTTTTTGAAGCATTTTGTGCCAGCTGCCTTCCTGGCCTCGCACGAGGTCAACCCCAAGCTCATTCTAGGGACCTTCTCCCTGGGTGCGGGAGCTACATTCTGGCAAAACACAACCCACTGTGGAGAGGTGTTTCTGGAGGCTCGACACCAGTTCAGACTGGTGGGACTGGCAGGTCATAGAGTGGTGAGAATGGTCATGAGCAATGGCTCTAACATTTCTGCATGTGGAAGGCCACCTTTTTGGAGCTGTGTGCCTGGCTTGCCCCCACCCTCCAGAGAAGTGACACCTACCTGCAGCCCACCATCCCCCTGGAGAAGCAGGTCACCATCTGCTTCTGGAGGCTTGCCACCCCAGATAGCTACTGGTCAGTGGGCAACCAGTTTGGCATGGGGAAGTCCACCATTGGGCCTCCTTGTGGAAGTAGGGCACTCTGGGGCTGCAGTCCCTGCATGGGGTGGGGGAAGTCCTGGAAAAGGGGGACCCTTGGGAAAAGGGGGTAGGGGGCTATGGGGAGTGGAGTGGGGGTGGAGGGGAAGCCCCATTCCCAGGGGGTTGTGCCATCCCGCCCTCACATAGCCCTGCTGCTGGGGCAGGTGGCCTGATAGGGGGTGTCTCCTGGGGTGTTTGGGGGAGGGGAAGGAATGGGAGGGGGCGGGCACCTCCCAAGGGCTCAGGCACTCCCTCTCTCATTCTCTATTTTGTGTGTTTATCTTCTTCTGCAGGTTGTGAGGGCCATCAACTTGATCCTGCTGGGAGGGTCATCCACCTGGGAGACCTGGACCCAATCGTGGCCGGATTTGCTGTTCTGGGGTGCCCAAACTGCAGTGGAGCAATTGATGGGACCCACATCCCAATCCACCCACCACAACATAGAGTGGCCCAGTACATTAATTGGAAGGGCTACAATGTTGTTGCAGGCACTGGTCGACCACCATGGACAATTCACAGACATTTTTGTCTGGTAGTTGGGCAGGGCACATGACACCTGAATCTTCAGGAACTCGAGCCTCTATGGCAAGTTGGAGGCGGGCACATTCTTTCCCCACCATGAACTTGATATTGGGGACATACAGATGCCACTGTGCATCGTGGAGAACACTGCCTACCCCCGATGCCATGGCTAATGAAGGCCACCTAGACCCCACCAGGGATCAATTTAATGCCCACCTCAGCCAGGCCCGAATACAAGTTGAGTGCACCTTTGGCCACCTCCAGGCACGGTTCAGGTGTCTGCTGACCCGCCTGTACATGGGAGAGCACAATATCCCCGAGGTGGTCATGGCATGTTGTGTCCTCCACCACATTGTGGAGAGGAAAGGGGGAGGCCTTCCTCCTGGGGTGGGGGGAAGATGCCAATCTCAAGGGAAAGCTGCCATCTGACAGGCCCATCAGGCCAGGGTGCCCCAGTAACTCTCCCCAGGGCCTCCCCAATAGGGGCCTCTGGCTTGCTGCCCTATCCCTTCCCCACCACAGTCCCTCCCTTCATGCCTCCCCTGATCTCTCAGTAAAAACACCTGTGTTGTTTCTAAGCAAATGAAGTCTGTATTTATATTACAATAAAAAAAGGTGTGCAGGGGGCTCATAACCTGGAGGGGGAGGGGGATGACTAGATGTGCCAACTCGGGTGTGGGGACCTCATCGGAGTTGGGGTTGGGTGGATCCAGGAACCACAAGGGGGTGGTCAGGAGTGGGGGCTGGAGCAGAGTCAGGGATGACAGGGGGGCAGGAGGAGGGGGCATGGGCATCACCTGGGGAAGGAGCAGAGGCATTGCAGGGGGGACAGGTAGAGGGAGAATGGGCATAGCGGGTGGGGGGGGGCGGAGAGTGGAAGCCAGGAACAGCGACAGCAGGCAGGTCTGCTGCATGTCACACAAGATGCTGACATGCTTGTGTATGAGGTCTTCCTAGACCCTGGCGTGCTTTCGGGTGGCCTGGGCTCTGGCAGCTGCCTGTGGTGGTGTTTCTCACCCCTCAGTCATGGCTGGTGTGGCTGTGAAGCACACAAAGAGGGAGAGGTGGTCAGTCATCCATGCACACACCATCCCTGAGGCTGTGCCCTCCTCTGTGAGCAGCGACCAACAGTCCTTGGGGCAGAGGAGGGGGATGTCCCAGGATCAAGGCCTTGTGTGGCCTGCATAGCAGGCCCTGCTTCACAGGGGACTTGAGGTGCCCAGGGGACTGTGCTGCCCGCTTCCAAACCCCCACCCCGGCCCACAGATAAGCAGGCAAGGGAAGTGTTCAGCCACAGTGGGATCCCCTCATGGGCAGCAGAGGAGCCAGGAGCAGCCTGGCCCTCCCTGGTGTCCACACACACACCTGAGGCTCGCAGCACTACCCATGAGAGCAGGTGGTGCCTCACATGTGCAGGCATGCACGCGTGATGTGTGTGGCACTCCTCGGTGTGTCTGATGTCGTGCCTGCACCCTTGTGGCTAGCCTGCTTCCAGCCATGGCAGGTGCTCGGAGGGTCCCCCTGGGGTAGTTTTTCCAACAGAACTCGGTAGTGTAGACATACCCCTAGGGGTCACAAATGAAATAAATAGGCAGCGAGTTTAAAACAAACAAACAGAAGATTTTCTTCACTCAGCTCACAGACAAGCTGTGGAACACCTTGCCAGAGGATGTGGTGAAGACTAGGACTTTAACAGGGTTCAAAAAAGAGCTAGATAGATTCATGGAGGTTAGGTCCATCAATGGCTACTAGCCAGGATGGGTAGGAATGGTGTCCCTAGCCTCTCTTTGTCTGGGAATGGATGACAGGAGAGGCATCACGTAATGATTACCTGTTGTGTTCCCTCCCTCTGGGACATCTGGTATTGGCTGTCAGAAGAGTGGGCTAGATGGACCTTTGGTCTGACCCAGTATGGCCATTCTTATGTTCTTAGGAAGGCCATTCACCAGCTTCTATTCCTTTCTCCGACACCCTTTCCTACAAGGAGACAATGACCCTGGGTACTGACTAGGCAAAACGGATTCAGCAATCCCCATGGCAGGCCAATTAAGTGGTTTGTGCTGCTACTCCACACCCCTTTGGAAGTTAGGGAATATGAATGCATACAAAAGGGACTTGTGTAGTGGGAGCCAAGAGTCCTGTCCTTATCAGCTCAAAAGGACTTTTTAAATTTATTTATATTATAGAGAATCCTGCTTAGGTATATGGGGGCACCTAATCATTTTTGAGCAAGAACTGACAATCCCATATGTATATATGAATAAAAGACCATCCATGGAAGTGGTCTTTAATTCTGGAATTTACTTTTCCTTTCTTTACATTCTGCACTGTTGGGAACTCTGAGTTGGATATATATACTTGGATTCAGGGCTATTACTTCTGTTATTGTTATTACTAAAAGAACTTATTACTGAGTAGTGGCATTTCTATAACTTCGGCTATGTCTACACTGCTGAGCTTTTCTGGGATACCAGGGAATGTGTCTGCTTTTCCGAAAAAAAATTCAGAAAAGCAGACGTGTTTTTTCGGCATCCCTGTAATCCACGTTCTATGAGGAAGAAGGGATGTTTCGAAAGAGAGTTTTTTTCCTACATTTGGCCCTGTGTAGACAAGCCAAATGTCAGAAAAGCCTCTTTCAGAAGAAAAGTGGGGGAAAAAAATGCAAATTGCACTTTGCAATTTGTGTATCTTTTTCTGACTTTTCCCTACAGTGTAGACATAGCCTTATAGTCTTTTTTATTAAAGCTATTCTATTATGTATAAAATACTTGTGTCATCATCGAATGAAAGAGACTGACCCTATGACAGAGGGACAGGAAGGCAGCCAGGTTCTAGACTTACTCAATCACTACTTAATTATTTACACAAAATGGAACAAGTTCAGCAAGAGAGATTGAGGGATCTTAACCTCAGAATACCTTATTATCTGGTGGTTCGGCATTGAGCGGGATGGGGTGGAGCACTGGGTACAAGTTCTAAACAGGGATTCAAACTACACCTTTTATGTAAGGGCAAAACTATTCAGCAAATCCATGGAAAAATTTGTGAATAGTTTTGAGTTGACAAAAACTGCATTTCTTGGAGAATAAATTATTCAGACAAAATTTTTGCCTACCTGTACTCAGGAAGTGACCGGTTGACTCTTGTGTGGACACATGATTTATGCAGCTAAGTGCTGTGCATTGGTACTTTTGTACTTGCTTAATGTACTACAATCACATTTAATTTCCCATCTTTCTCAGTATTATACTAACTGATTGTAATAAGATACTTTCAAATAAACCTAAATGGGCAACTTTGGAGGAAAGACTTAGGCATTTCAATGCTACAGCTTGGATTTACAATATAGGCAAATTAAAATGGATGGCTTGCTACTGTATCAGCTACATCTCTCAACAAAACTTATAAAACTCTAAACCTTAGCTTTGGGCTCTGATTTCTCATCTAGAACTACTTCATTGTGTTTGCTGATAAGAAGTACAGTGCCAACACATGCCATTTTAAACTGGAAAGATATATGGATTTCACTGGTTTAAAGTGGGTTAAATGTATGCACCCTCATTACTTTGAAGGCTGTAAACCCAATGGACTGCGATTTGTTTGTGCTGATTTTTGTTTTCCTGGAAAGTCTTTCCTTTTCTTTCTCTCTCAATTTCCCAGTCAGTTTTTCTCATTTTTCTTTTTTAACATGGTATAACTTTCTTCAAAATGTAAATTGCACTTTTTTTTAAATTAAATGCAGAGGAAAAAAAATAGTGTTATCACTGTACAAACCACATGTGTTATCAGTGCATAGACTACATGCCATACCTGTTGTTTAGAAAAGTTTTATATAAAAATGAACTCTGTCACTTTAACTAGAGAGGTCTTTAGCTACTGGCAGAAACCTCAAGTAACTTGAGTTTTGATCACAATACTACCCTTTGAGTTATTATCACTGTTATTCACACAGATAAATTTTCCATTGGTGGCTATCATTTTGAGCCCCTATTTCTCATCTTAATTTGAGTACTTGCCTGATGGAAGTCATACACTGACTGAAAAATTACCTGTTTCCATCACAATATGTTTGGGTGAAAGAGGGATTGCTGCTGTTTAGTCTCACATTTCTAACGTCTAGACAGGGTAACTACATTGTAACAATACCGATATTAAAAATGCATTACCCTTGGAGAGTTGCCTGGGTGCTTTATTATAAAATAACCTTTTCAACCTGAGCAAACACATGGTAAGTAAAGAAAGTCAGGCTGAAGAAAGCATGGCCTCTATGCCTCATATGCATAGTGGTCTATTGTTAGGGCCCTACCAAATTCATTGCCATAGAAAATGCATCACAGATTGTGAAATCTGGTCTCCCTCACATGATACCTGTTTTTGCGTGTGCTTTTACTCTATACTATACAGATATCACATGGAACACCAGCGTTTCTCACATTGGGGTGCTAATAAAAAAGGCTGTTATGTGTGTGGGGGGGGAGGGGTTGCAAAGCTGTTTTATGAGGGATCATGGTATTGCCACCCTTCTGTGCTGCCTTCAGAGCTGGGTGGCTGGAAGGATATGGCTGTTGGCCAGGCACCCAGCTCTGAAAGCGGTGTTCTGCCAACAGCAGCATAGAAGGGTAGCAGTGCTGCAGCCCTTCCCCATAATAACCTTGTGAGCCCCCACCAACTCCTTTTACAATACTGTGAAATCTCAAATTTAAATAGCTAAAATTATGAAATTAAAATTTTAAAATCCTATAACCATGAAATTGACCAAAATGGACTGTGAATTTGGTAGGGGCCTAGTTATGGGTATCTCCATTATACTGAGCATGTCACCAGCTGGAGGCTGCTATGTTCAGATGGAATTTTTATAGTACAGCCACTGTATAGTATTCATCTAGGGTTGACATCACAGAGTCGGACTACCTTCTGAGACTGCAGCATCATTCGTTAAATGTGCTAATTTTCAGATGGAGAAGCAAAACTTGCTGGAAGAATGATAGCACAAATGCACTGCAGGTACCAAAGTTAATTAAATTTAGGCCCCATTTGTTATGGTTGTCCAAATGGAAATTAAAAAGAGTAGGTGAAAACCCCAGTGCCCTGGTCAGCACTCCCTTTCTCAGTAAAATGCATTAATGACCAAACAAGAGGATAAGCTATTGATGAGTGCATAATGACGGCTGTATGCTTTGTCTTCCAGATCAGTTACTGCTTGATTTCATTGGCCTACTTTGTCCTGTGGTTTGTATCTGGGGCTGTTTCAGGCATAAGAAGAGAAACGTTCCTTTCTTTCAACACTTTACTTATCTGAAGCTGAGACAACTTAAGTGTTCGGAGCAAATCTAGCAAAACCTGAGAAGCGCCTCTTTCACTCTGGGCAGCCATTACATAAGCCTCGTGGGGCGTAAGTATTCTAAAAAGCTGCTTTTCAAATTATACTGTTCCACTGATGGATCACTGGAATATATGTCCTAATCATGAAACAAAGGTGAATCAGCTGAAGTACTAGCCAGAAGATTGTCAAAATCTAAAGACTGATGCTTGCTCTGGTTATCATTAGTGAATTTAAAATGTTCAGCTATCTGATTAGTATACTTTACCTCTCAGCTCTCTCGATATTGCCTTCATTTGAGTTCTCTGGGGCCCATTCAATAATCTTTACTGCCTCACTTTCTTGCTGAAGACCCTTCAGTGGTTCTGGGAGTGCAGCAGGGGCATCTGAGAGCCATATGCTGATAAAGTGAATAATTTCAAAATGCTTTTTCTGCCTTTGAAGGCTACAGGCAATGTTAAAACATTTCCTGGCAGCAGGCTCCTATGCACCCTTTTCTTGGCTAGCTCATAAGTTTGGGATTCGATATACATGTACCTTAGGCTCAACCCTGGCTACAGACCTGATTCCACTTGATGGGCAGCTCTTTTCTTTCCATTCTCAGCTTGGGACCTAAAAGGACACTGCCTTCCAGATCATTTGTGCATAAACTTAAACTACTGGTTATATAGTTTAGCCTTTTCTCCTGAGCCTGTGCAACCTTCTTCTTAGCATATGTGCACCATGTCTTAGGCAACACATGATTAGGATTTATCACCAAATTTGATCAACTGGTGGGATCATTAGCTTGCCCCACTCACGCCAGGTATGGACGGGGAGTGTGATATGAATACTGATCCATCCAGTCCTTCCGTAGGTCTCATTTTAAAGATTTCAAATATTCAGCAGTTGGAACAATGGTATCACTGGGTCATCATTCCTCAGAGTTGATCTAAACACTGAATCCACTGGTAAGTGTGGGATGAAATATGAACAAGAGATTCACTGATTCCAAAGTCAGAAAGACTACTGATGATCAACTAGTCTGACCTTCTGTATAACATAGGCCATAGAAAGGCCCCAAAATAATGCCTAGAGTAGGATCTTTTAGAAAAAAATCCATTCTTGATTTAAAACTTGTCCATGATGCAGAATCTACCACAAGAGTTGGTAAATTGTTCCAATGGTTAGCTGCTCTGAATTAAAAATGTATACCTTGTTTCCTGTCAGCATTTGTTTAGCTTCAACTGCCAGCTATTGGACTGTGTTGTAATCTTGTCTGCTAGATTGATGTAATCTACAGGTGGATTAAATTATGTTCACCATGCACATAGTGCAATCAAGTCATCTTTTAACCTTCTCTTTCTTAGACTCAAGAAGCTCTGTCTATTTACCATATCACTGTAAGGTAGATTTTCTAATTCTGTAATTATTTTTGTGGCTTTTCTTTGGCTACTGTTGGCAGACTGGGCTCGATGGACCATTGGTCTGACCCAGTATGGCCATCCTTATGTTCTTTAAACCATCTCCAATTTATTAACCTCCTTCTTGAACTGTGGACACCAGAGCTGGATGTTGTATTCCAGCAGGAGATGCAGTGGTGCCAACAGAAGTAAAATATCATTGCTACTTCTGCTAAAGATTCCCCCATTAATGCATTCCGAAATCACATTAGTTCTTTAATCCAGAATGTCAAACCAGAAGCTCATGTTCATCTGATTATTTCCAATCCCAAACCTTTTGCAGTCACTGCTTCCAAGTAAGTAATATCTATGTTCTGTATTTCTAAATGAATACATTTACATTTACCCATTTTTAATATACATATTGTTTGTTTGCACTCAATTTACCAAGCAATCCAGTGAGCTCTGGTAGGTATCAGTGACAGACCCTCATCAGTATTTACCACTCATCCAATTTTATGTCATTTGCAAACTGTAACAGTAATTATTTAAATAGAATAAATGCTAAATAGAATAGGTTCAAGAATCAATCCTTGTTGGACCCTTGTAGATAGACAATGAAATACTCCCCATTTGCCATTACATTTTGAGACTTATTTGTTAGATTTTTAATCAGTTTAATGTACCATGTTTATTTTTATGTCTATGCTAGAAATGCAACATTGGCACAGTTTCAATGTTATTGATTCAGTACAAAAATCAATGCAATGTATCCCAAGTAGCGTGAAAGTTCTACTCAAAATTGTTTCAGATTCAAGCATCTTTTAACATCAGTGACAGACATATATGACTTTGCATCATCCTCAGGAAGAACCCAGAAAAGTTTCTTTGGGTATGTCAATAAATTTAATTTGTGCAGCAAAGAGAGAACCTTCCAGCTCAGGTCAACAGACTCATGCTGGTTTGGTTCAAGTTAGTGCTCTAGCAACAATAGTGTGACTGTTACAGATTATCTACCTGATCTTGCGCCTAAGGGGGTCAGAAAGGCTAGACAACATGAGCTGTCGCCCAAACCAAAACAGCCACCTAGCTATTTTTAGTGCACTATCTTATACTAGGTACGTCTGTTTACCTAGGCTATGAGGCTTTCACCCCATTGCAGTGTGAAAATACTCTTTGGGGCCAGCTGCAAAGGATTCACTTTCTTTCATAGCATGCTTTATCATGCATTCCAGCAAATATGTCTGTTTCAAGGTGTTAACTCTTATGTACTATAACCACTTTTCCTTCTAGAGGCTGGGAACTAGGTTTTCCAAGGTATTTAGGGCTCTGAAAGATGTTGCTAGGTGCCAAGTGGGGATTTTCAAAAGCACTTAACTCCCATGGATTTCAATAAGAGTTAGGCACTTAACTCACTTAAAAGCTTTGAAAATGCTACAAGGAACCTAACAGTATTGTAGGTATCTAAGTACTTTTCTAAGTTTGGCCTTTTAAAAAATTATTCTCTATACAGAATCGCACTGCTCAGTGGCTAACTACCATCCCTATCACAACATCTTTGATGTCTTTATGGTGACATTAACTTGATTTTCCACACAATTCCACTATTTATCACAAAATAAAAAGAATGTCTTTCCCAGACACAGATAGATGCAGAATATTTTTTGTCTGTCTCTCTGGTTTATTGACAATTTTTGAGGCTGTTTTAGTTATGTAACTTGTATTCATGTCTTTACATGCTGTCCCAAAATAGCAGAAACAATCTCCTTTATAAATTAACTTTGCATATAATTTCTATATGAGAGTGTGTCTAGACAGCACACTTATATTGGAATAAGCTATGCAATTTGCGCTACGCAAATTGCATAGCTTATTCCGAGTCTAAGTCGAAAGAGCTTATTTTGGTGTCTACACAGCAGCAAATTTCAAAATAAGGCACAATTCCAACAAATCTCTTAACTCTCATGGAATGAGGGTTACAGAGATGCCAGAATAGCGTGCCCACTATTTTGGAAAATAGCAGGTGCTTTTAAAGATGCGGTGTTGCAATTTCTGGATACTTCCGGAATCCCAAAATAGCAACACAGTCTAGACGTACCCTATTGACTTATGAAAAACAATCCTGACGCAGTCTCTTAGGCTATGTCTACACTACATCCCTCCTTCGAAATAGGAATGTAAATTAAACATATTGAAATTGCAAATGAAGCTGGGATTTGAATTTCCTGTGCTTCATTTGCATAATCGCATCACGGCATTTTATTTTAGAAAGAAAGCCTTTTCTTTTCAAAAGAACCCTGTCTAGACCCTGGTTTCACTTTCAAAATAGCATTTTTTGAAAAAATGCCGTGACACGATTATGCAAATGAAGCGCAGGAAATTCAAATCCCGGCTTCATTTGCAATTTTGATACGTCTAATTTACATCCCTCTTTTGAAAGAGGGATGTAGTTTAGATGTACCTTTAGGCTACGTCTACACTAAATTTACTTGCACAAGAACTCACGTGCAGTGTAGACACTCCACAAGATTTTGCATAGGAATGGCCGTTCTTGCGCAAAAAGCCTGCAGTGTAGACATAGCCTTAAGTCCACAGAATCCAGGATTCTTTTTCCACCCATTCCTCTTTCAGTCTAAAGTAATTAGTGAGAATTAGCAATGTTCTATGGTCATACATCACTGAATGGAATGATTACAATTCATCTACACAAGTTTAGAAAACAGAGAAAATTGTTCATAATGTTTTGTGTGGCTGCAGCTTCTTCCTAAGCTTGACTGTTCCCAGTGTTTCTTCCTGTACGGACTGTTTGTACTTGCTCCCTGTTTCAGTTTCCCTCAAAAAGACTTAGGCTACATCTACACTGAAGGCTTTTTGCGCAAGAATGGGCGTTCTTGCGCAAAAACTTGTGGAGCATCTACACTGAATGTGCATTCTTGCACAAGTAAATTCACAATAAAGCATTGGAACAGAGGGCTCTTTGTGCAAGAGTTATTCCTCTCCCCACAAGGAATAAGCCCTCTTGTGCAAGAGCTCTTGCTCAAGAAGTCAGTATGGACGGGCAACAGGGGTTTCTTGAGCAAGAAACCCCTATGGCTAAAATGGCCATCAGAGCTTTCTTGAGCAAGAGAGCATCCACACTGCCATGGACACTCTTGTGCAAATGCTCATCTCTTGTGCAAAAGCACATGGCAGTGTGGACACACGCTTGTGCAAGAGCTTTTGCGTAAGAACTCTTGTGCAAAACAGTTCTTGCGCAAAAAGCCTGCACTGTAGACATAGCCTTACATTTTTATTTTTTATGACTGGTACCTATAAGATTGATTTAGTGTGGCTGTGAGTGAGCAGAAGAGCTCTGCCTCTATATTTAGGGTTCTTCAATAATTTGATATCCCATCATATTGCATTTTTGGCCTTTTGTGTTTGAAAAGCAGATTCTGTTAACAGCCAGAACAATGATACAGAACTCAAAAGAAGCCCTATATTTTAGTTTATCATGCAAGATGGTAACATTCTTCAGATTTCAGATTACTAAAAGACTAATTATATATACAGAAGTAAAAATTAAGTATTTTAATGTGTTTATATAAAATGAGATTATTTATAGTTCCCTTGGACCATTGCATCTTAAAAAAGCCCTGGTTTACTAACTTCAATATTGCTAAAAATTCACAAAGAAAAAATGATTTTGTAACTTGAGTATGGAAAAACAACTTTTGTGTTTTGCCTTTTTCTGCCTTTTGAGATACTGTTGCTCAAATATTGGCAAAGTCTACTTTAAAATTCAAATAAAAAACAGTAACTGATCAATTATGCCACGAAGATACGGAGGTTTCCAGAGGATAGGTAGAGAGAAATGCATTTTTTTAATCTAAGTGATAAGGAGCCAAGATTTTCATAAAAGTTGCTGAAAATTAGATGAGCAATTAACTGAGTGGAATTTGTTAGATGCAAAGTTGATTGTTGGTAGGCTATGCCAAGTGGCTTTTTGGAAAAAGCTGTTTATTTTTTACTTTGGGGGTTTTACTGGTATTAGAAATTCATATTAAAAATTCTAATTTGTAATTCAAAAAGTATACAAACAAATTACAGATTCAAATTAAAAATGTTCTTTTCCATCCATCTTTTATGTCTAGCGGGAGGCCTATAAGATCACAGGGTTTGGTAGTTTGATCCCTATAGAAATATTCCATATTTATTTATTAATTTGGATTTCATTCTAAAAGAAACATCCCAGAGCCATAGGCGTCACTGACAGCGTGTCCGGTTGTTTGTCTATGCACCTGTTATATTGTGTTTTTAGATTGCAAACACATGGGGACTATCATTTACTATGTATCTGTACAGTTCCTAGCACAATGGGACTCCCACTCGATTGATGCCTCTGGAAATATAAACACTTAATATTAATAATTTCAAAACACAGTGCCATAGAAATTAGAAAACAATTCATCCAACATAGCAGCATTTCTCCAGCCCCCACATTACAAGCACTACAGCATGTGAGTAGCATTAAACATAGCTAGTAGGACTACTCAAATGGTTCAAGTTCTGTAGGTGCCTCAGTGTTGTATCAATCTCTTTTTCTAATTATCAGTCAGTTTGCGTGGTTACAAGTAGGGCTGTCAAGTGACTAAAAAAATAATAGTTATTAATTGCACAATTAATCACGCTGTTAAACAATAATAAGACTCCAGTTGACCCTGGACTCCATGCAGCATTGCCCCTTTGAAATCCTGCCGCAGCGTTTCAAAGGGGCAGCACTGTGGGAGCCTGGGATCAGCTGTATAGCGCTGCCCCCTTTAAAATGCTGCAGTGGCGTTTCAAAGGGGTAGTGTTGCGGGAGCCTGGGATCAGCTGGAGAGTCCAGCTGACCCTGACTCCACTTTGCGCTGCCCCTTTGAAACTTTTCGGTGGTGTTTTAAAGGGGCAGTTCTGTGGAAACACCTGCGATTAACGCACCTTAAAAAAATTAACATTTTAATTCTGCCCTGCATTATTCACAGGTGTTAACACATGTTAATTGGCAGCCCTAGTTACAAGTAGTGCTGTGTACTGGTCAGAGCGATTGCACTCACTCTGGGTACCTTTGGGGCACAAATTCTCTCAAAAGGTACTGGTCCACAGACTTGGACATGTTCCCCTTATACCTTTCTTTGCACTGGTTGAAAATATGGTAGAATGTCCTCTAGACCAGCAATGCCCCTCTGCCATGTATACTGGCCAAACTGGACAGTGTCTGTGCCAAAGGATAAATGAACACAAATCAGATATCAGGAATGGTAACACACATAAACCTGTAGGGGGAAACTTTAACCTCCCTGGACATTGAGTAATGGATTTGAAAGTAGCCATTCTTCTACAAAAAAATTTGAAAGCCCAATTACAAAGGGAAACAGCTGAACTGGAATTCATTTGCAAATTCAGTACTATCAATTTAGGACTGAATAAGGATCTTAACTGGTTAGCACATTACAGAGGCATTTCCCCCTCTCTTGATATCCACATTTCTACACCAGCCACTGTGAATGAACCACTTCCACCCTGACTTGATTTGACTAACTTATACAAGTGCCCACTTTCTTTTGCTGTCCTTACATAGACCCATGCCTCTGTATACTCCATTCCAATTCATCCGATGAAGTGGGTTTTACCCATGAAAGCTAATGCCCTAATAAATCTGTTAGTCTCTAAGGTGCCACCAGACTCATCATTGTTTTTGCAGATACAGACGAACATCCCTCTGAGTCTCTGGGGATAGTATAACATGTACACATCCTACCTGTGCTCTCTGGAATTCTGGGACATATGGGTGTCAAATTGGCCCAAGTATATGTCTATGTAAGAACTAGCTCTTTTACTTGTGCCTCTGAGTTGCGTGGCAAGGGGGAAAAATGAATGTAATGCAGTAAGTCTGAGGAAAAGCTGGGAATAGAGCACAGATCTGCTCACTCCTAGGCATTTGATTCACAAATTGACCTTCCTTCCTAGTAGCATGCATGGTTCATATTATAAGAGAAAAAGATTTAGAGTTCAATAATAAAATACTCCCCTGACCTTGGAATGTATGATTGTATTTATTAATAATCATTAAGAAAAAAAATTTAATAATCAAGAGGTAACAGGTTCAGTTAGAGATAGGACAGAGCCAAACAGTTAGGATCCCATATCAGACCTTTTATTCTCCAGTGGGTTAAATAAAAGCCCCGTACTCAAACACTGACACTTTCAGGAATTTGAAATCCAGCTCTAGATCCAGATGTTACAGTTTGATCCCTGTAGCACATGTTGAATATTCCCTTAAAAATGCAGCTAAACCCAGTGCTGTCTGTACAGCAAAGATAGAATGCATAATCCTAAGAAGGTAGGTGCTGCTTTAAGTCTGACAACTGCTGATTTATCTGAAGTACTGCCCTGCCTTTCTTTGGTTACCTGGAGTATCAAGTTACTTATTTATCTTCAGTCATTTTGCTGGGTCCCGACAGGCTACGTTTTTTATTGCAGTACGTCTTTGTTTAGACAAGGTATGAGCTGTTGGAATTTCTTTTTACTGTGCCTGTTCCATTACTCTTTTGGTGGAAGTGAGGAACTTAAGACTGTTTTGCAAACGCAGCTCTTCATCACAGTTAAGAAGATTAAGCAAAAGTAAGGTCAGCTTTGAACCTGCATCAAATTAAGTACAATCATTGTAACCAGAACTATGTAACCTTGACACTTAACCATGAAAAGTGATCCAGAGCTGTAGTCAGAAAAAAAGAGCCATTATATTGTCTAATTGTTTATAAAGGAACACTGTTAATTCATGCAATTAGTAATAAGTAAAACAATCAGCTAACGTGAATTGATAGACCTAAGTCAATAGGTAAATGCTGACCTTTAATTAGTCATCAAATGGTCTATAACATAAATGATTGTGTCTCTTGGCTTTGATCATTCTTCGTAAGCCTATAAGTAAATTCATGAAGGAAAGAATGAATGAATAAGAAAGTGATATGAAAGGTAAGTATAATAGGTTAAGAAACCACACCCTTCATGGCTATTGTATCATTATACCCTTGATTTTTTCAAGTTCTTATTTTGCTAACTAGTAAATGCAATTTTTAGCTTTCTATACCACCTCTTCATTGTGGGGCAGGCGATCCACTTGCTTGTGATCTTGCTCCTCATTTTTAATGTTAACCTGTTCTACTGTACACTGTTTTTTCAACACACTTCAGTTAGCTCAAAAGAATGCAGCACAACAGATTTTACTTCTCCTTGCTGATCCCTGTCTCCTTTCTTTTTCACTGCATTTGCTTTCTCTCAGTTGCTACTCAGTTGCTTAAAATAGTCCCTCTTACATTGAATGTTACCACTCCAGATTGCCCTTAACAACTTCTTTCCTGTTATTTTTTTTCTTTTCTCTGCCTTCACTCACCTTCTCATTTTGCTTTTGTTGTCTCAAAGAGGGGACTGGTATCCACGGAGGAAAAACTGTGAATGTCTCAAAATTACACTTCCCTGTTAGTCCAACACAGCCTGAATTTGGCACCATGAAGCCTATCTTTTTTCTCTGCTTTTTGGTGAGGATCAAGGTTGAAAGATAGGTGGTGGCATGAATTTCATCATCTTGTATACAGGCCCACCAAGGGGGTGGTGGTGGTGTAAGGGAATGGGACAATTGCTCTGGGGCTCAGTGATTCAAAAGGGCCTGGGGCTCTCAGCCACTACCCCCAATACCACAGGAACAGCGGTAGCTGGAGTCCTGGGCCCTTTAAATCAGTGGTTCCCAATCTTTTTTATACTGCAGACAGGCAAACCCATTCACATACTTTTGGTGGACCAGTAACGGTGGACCAGCTCTATTTAATATCTTCATTAACGATTTAGATATTGGCATAGAAAGTACGCTTATTAAGTTTGCAGATGATACCAAGTTGGGAGGGGTTGTGACTAATCTGAAGGATAGGGTCATAATTCAAAATGACCTGGACAAATTGGAGAAATGGTCTGAGGTAAACAGGATGAAGTTTAATAAAGACAAATGCAAAGTGTTCCACTTAGGAAGGAACAATCAGTTTCACACATACAGAATGGGAAGCGACCGTCTAGGAAGGAGTATGGCAGAAAGGGATCTAGGGGTTATAGTGGACCACAAGCTGAATATGAGTCAGCAGTGTGATGCTGCTGCAAAAAAAAGCAAACATGATTCTGGGATGCATTAACAGGTGTGTTGTGAGCAAGGCACGAAAAGTCATTCTTCCGCTCTACTCTGCGCTAGTTAGGCCTCAGTTGGAGTATTGTGTCCAGTTCTGGGCACTGTATTTCGAGAAGGATGTGGAGAAATTGAAGAGGGTCCAGAGAAGAGCAAGAAGAATGATTAAAGGTCTAGAGAACATGACCTATGAAGGAAGGCTGAAAGAATTGGGTTTGTTTAGTTTAGAAAAGAGAAGACTGAGGGGGGACATGATAGCAGTTTTCAGGTATCTAAAGGGTGTCATAAGGAGGAAGGAGAAAACTTGTTCATCTTGGCCTCTGAGGATAGAACAAGAAGCAATGGGCTTAAACTGCAACAAGGGAGGTTTAGGCTGGACATTAGGAAAAAGTTCCTAACTGTCAGGGTAGTCAAACACTGGAATAAATTGCCCAGGGAGGTTGTGGAATCTCCATCTGTGGAGATATTTAAGAGTAGATTAGATAAATGTCTATCAGGGATGGTCTAGACAGTATTTGGTCCTGCCATGAGGGCAGGGGGCTGGACTCAATGACCTCTCGAGGTCCCTTCCAGTCCTAATATTCTATTATTTGCATATTCATTATGCAAATGATGAATATGCAAATATACAAATACAATGTTACCTGTCCACCAAAATATGTACCCCAGGCTGGGCCAGCCTTAGGGAAAATGACACCCTCGGTGAACTTGTATGTTGGCGCCCCTATTCCCTGTACCTCAGGCATGGTGCCCCCCCATTTCCCTTGGCAGCCTCCCTTCCTCTGGATTCCCATTCTGTGCACCCTTTGCCATTAACTCCTGCCTCTCCTGCACTCTAAGGGTATGGCTAGACCGTGAAGATCTATCGGAAAAAGATACGCAAAATGTGCTCCAAATTTTGCGTATCTTTGTTCAATACTTTTGTTGGAAGAGGCTTTTCTGAAATTTGCCCCATCTTGACTGGGCCAAATTTCGGGAAAAAACCCTCCTTCGAAAGCCCCCTTCTTCCTCGTGGAACGAGGAATACAGGGACTTCCGAAAGAGCGCGTTTGCTCTTCCACAAAAAAAAGCGGAAGAGCCAATGCGTTCCCTAGATGTGGCAGAGTTTTTTCGGGATACCTTAAGTATCCTGAAAAAACCCTGCAGTCTACCCATATCCTAACTCCTACACTGTGTCCCTAACCCCAACATTTTGTCACCTTCACCCCAACCCCTGCACTTCCCTCCCACCTGCACCCCCAGTTCCAGCCCTGCCTCGCCAGTGTGCCTGCCACATTGCCTCCCTGCCCAGTATCACCAAACTCCTTATGCCAATGGTTCCCAAATTTTTTGGCCTGTGGCCCATCTGGCTTTATGTAAACCTTTCCATGGACCCCCAGTTGCTAATGGAAACTCTCTGTTAATTTACATAATTATACCTGAGCCATTTCGCTAGTGCTGCAGCTAGGGAGAACGGTTTAATTTAACCAGTAAGATAGGAAATATTAATTTAAATTATTAAACAGATTAAGTGATTTAACTTTCTCATGTTAGTTTATCAAACTTCATTTTAAATAAAGTAAAATATTAATTTATATCCAACACAAAAGGTTTCCATGTTTTTTTTTATTTATGGCAGAGCTGGGGAGTCTTTTTTGGGTCAGGGGCCACTGATCCACAGAAAAATCAGTTGGTTACCACTCAAGTGAGAATTTAAAAAACCCCCAACCCTCACTGCTATGGCCCCCAACTGAGAAACTTCACTCCTCTGGCACTCAAGCCCCACCAGGAGAGGGGGAGAGACAGGGACAGGGCGTACGGAGGTTCAGGATTTCCCATGGGCATAGATTTACTCTTCGGGGCTTGCAGAATTAGTGGATTTTGTGGACTCCCCCAGGCTCTGGGGTTGGCCCAAAAGGGGGGTTCAGTATGTGGGACAGGGCTGCCAGCTAGAGGAACGGAGATGCAGGATCTAGGCGGGAGGTGGAGTCCAGAGGGGTGAGGGTATGAAGTCTGGATGGGAGGAAGGATGCACGAGTAGGCTGGGAGTAGGGTGTCTGGTCAGGGGAGAGGGTGCAGGAGCTGGCTGGGGGTGCGGTGTCTTGATGGTGTGATGGTACGTGAGTGGGCTGGGGGTGCAAAGGTCTGTGCATGATGGGGTGGGAGGCCCTTAGTTGCCTTTGTGCCCATGCCAGTATCCAGGCACCGTCTTCACTGCTCCCATTGGCCAGATTCCATTGGAGCACCAGCACTGGTTTCCTACTGGGGGCAGGGGAGCCCTGAGCCTTGGTGTGTGATCTGGCTGGTGGGGAAAAATGCGCTCCCTCTCCCTTTCCCCCCATTTGGGGGAACAGCATCCCACCCGCTCAGAGAGGGGGAGCACTTCTTTCCCGTGAGCCGGATCGTAGAGTGAGGCTTGGGGCTTTCTCTCCCCCTCCAGTGGGAAGCCAGTGCTGGCACAGCAGCCTCACCTTCCTGCCTCCCCCCTACACTCCCTCTGCATTTGGAGCACCAGCACTGACTTCCTGTTGAGGGGGGTGAGGAAGAGAAAGCCCTAAGCCTCGCTCCATGATCCAGCTCACGGGGAAGAAGCACTGCCCTTGTGCTGCTGTTCCCCTAGCCAGAAGAGGGCGAGGGGCAGCATTTTTTTCCCTGTGAGCCAGATCACTGAGCGAGGCTCAGGGTTTTCTCTCTTCCCCCAACCCCCCAGAGGGAAGCCACCACTGCCCAGCAGCCAGCTGGAAAAGAGGATGAGTGGGAAAGTAGCAAAATTTGAGATTTATGGTAGGACCAGGAGGACTGTGAAGAACTTCATAAGGGCCTAATTAAGGTGAATAGGCAACACAAAGGCAGGAGAAATTCAATGTTGATAAATGCAAAGTAATGCCTATTAGAAGGAAAAAATATTACTGAGATTTTGCAGGATTCTAAACATTATAGATGAACTCAGAAACTTGGGTGTCACTGTAGATAGCTCACCATAAGCTTCTACTCAATGGATGTGCAGCTGCTGTCCAAAATACAAAGATATTAGGACAATTAAGGAATAGGATGAGGAATAATACAGAAAAATATTACAATGCCTTTATATAAATCAATAGTGTGGCCTCATGAAGAAAACTGCATACAGTACTGGACACTTCACCTCAAAATGGATATTGAAGAATTAGAGTGGGTTTGTAGAAGGGTGACAAAATTGATCAAGAGCTGGAAAAACTTTCATCTGAAGGCAAATTGGAAAGATTGGGATTCTTCTTCAACGGATGGGCCTTATGTATATTCTTCACATGGGTACATATGCATACCATGTAGTCACGTCCAGAAATTCTTCCAAGCAGTGTCCATTGACACACACAAATGCAGTATCTTCCCATGTGCTTCCGCCTGAGGGTACATCTAGACTGCAAGCTTCTTTCGAAAGAGAGCATGCACACCTCAAAACTGGATCGAAAAAGTGATCTGCTTTTTTGAAAGAGAGCATCCAGACTGCATGGATGCTCTCTCGAAAGAAAGCCCTGATTGCTATTCACAGAATAGCCAGCAGGGCACCTGTCCTTTTTTTGATTGCCTCTTCTTTCAGAAAATGTCCCTGTTCTGCGGCCACACACACCTTTTTTTGAAAGAGCTCTTTCAAAAAAGGCATTCTTCCTCGTAATTTGAAGTTTACCAATGTTGAAAAAAACCCTGCATTCTTTGGATTTAATTTTGAAAGAACGCGATTGCAGTGTGGACGCAGGTGAAGTTTTTTTTTTAAAAATGGGCAGTTTTTTCAAAAAAACAAAGTAGTCTAGACATATCCTGAGTGTATGAAGGCAAGTGTGAGTCGACGCCTCTCCAGTTCCTTTTTACTGCTGCATGACCTGAGTTAGAACTGAGTCTTCCTTCACTATTGCAGTTGGTAAACATTATTATAAAATCTTTGAGAATAGTTATATAAATGTCCCTAGCTTTAATCTAATTTTGAAATCTCTCTCTTTCCCTCTTCATACTACTTCTTCTAGTGAAATGATGTCTCTAAGTCCAATATTCCATTTTCACACAGGTCAATCAGTTGTTGATGTGGTTGTTGATTATCATTGTTTACTTCCTCTCTATGTCCTTCTCTTATCCTTCCCCCAAACCTTGGATCAGAGCTGCCATATAAATAAAAAAAATGTAATCTGTATAAAAACACATTACCCCTTCACTTGCACTATGTGGTATTTAGAAAGAAGGGACTGTATAGGGGAGATAGAGAAAATAAATAACATTGAGCGATACAGAGGTAAAGAGAAAAGAGACATAACTGCAGGTTAAGGTATAATCAGACAAGATTACATACAACCATACAAAGCTAAAAAGAAGCAGACAAGGAAACAGCAGAAAGATAACTGCCTATTCAGTAATAATTATTTTGAGGTTATAATGTGTACTCCCTAGTGTCAGCAGTTAGCATTTTCTATTAGGAACCATGTGAAGATATTACATACTGCCTCTGTAAAAACTCAGAGGAATTTGGGGCATGTGGGAAGCTGGCAGACACAGTACTTGTGGTGTGACTGGAATACAATTGTTTTTCTTGTACAGAGTGCCTTTGTCCATTCATAACACTAGATGCTCACTACATTGGATTTCACATCACTGCAACAAGCATAATCATTTCCTGGGACCCTTCCTATACCTTAAGCCTTAAGGGTTATTTGGCTGCAGGAACAGTCCTGGAACACTCAGTCAAAAGCCTTTATTGTACATCTCTGCTTCAGGATGGCCATTTCTGCAATGCTCAGCACATCAATGGCATGAGGAATGTCACATATTAAGGAGCTACTTCTAGAGTTACTCCCTCTACCATTTTGACTAAAATGTTCAAGTCAGACACTTACAATACATGTCAGACACTTGTAGTTGTCGATCAGCCATTTTGGACTGGTATCCTTCTCCCAAACTGGCTCCTTTGCATCATTCAGGGTATGCAAAGGAGGAGCAATCAGGCCATAGCTGGCTCCTGTGCTAGCTGCCTCCCGCATCTCAGAATAGAGCCATGAATTGGTATTTGTGTCAGATGTGTGAATAATTTTAGTTGACTCCAAACTGTAGTTTTTGGTGACTAAATTCATTCGAAGAGCAAGCAGTGCCCTGGTACAAGGGGCTTTACCCCCTACCCCACCCCCTCTAAATAGTGTCCTTGGCCAGGTGGGTTGAGTAGCCTGTGGTGTGCAAGTCCAGTGAAATGATATCATGGTTCCTTCTGGCTTTGAAGTCTGGCTCTATGTTAGTGCTGTAGAAGTGTGCTTAAAAGGACACCAACAGAAACTGCTTCAGAAAAATACAATTCACACTCCTCTGTTTCTTTCATTTTTCAGCTCGTAATACCACAAGTAGCCTTGGTACAGGACTTCTTTCTTGGGATTAATGAGATTTTGGAGCCACTGGTCCCCAGGACATGTCCTGCACTTCAATCCTAATTGATTACACAGAAAATGGTATCAAGTTACAAGACATGTCTCCTAGAGGTCATTATGCATCATAACAGAGTATGTATTTTCTTCCCATTCATTCCAAGCAGCAGCAAGTAAATGAAAAGAATGTGTCCTGGAAGGATTCCTTAACACTGCCCTTCTGAACAATGCTGTAGCATATTGTACAAAAGAGACATAAAGGAAAAGGAAGCCACACTACAGCATGATTATGTTAACAATGCTGTCAGAAAGATTATCACAAGGTAATTGGACATATGTCTCTTTCAGCTCGCTAAACGTGGCATTTACTTCAAATGCTTGATTTTGAGTAGGTATGTCAGTATTTGGTCTCTTACCTTCGTCTTTCCCTTGACCTTTCCACCATGAAGCTGATTCTTTTTTCATAGGTGACAGCAGAGATCATGCTTCCTCTTGCTCAACAATGCTCTTTTCACTTTCTTTTCCCTACAATGAGAACAGGCATGAATGCAGCATGCTGCAGTGGCAAAACTGTTAAAGCGCACATCAGGAAAATGGAGAGTAATCAAGTCTAGACTACTGTATCTCTCGAAAAGCAAGTATAACAATTTGAGAATGGCAATTTTGCTCTTCGGTAGTTACTACAGAGTGCACATTGTATTCTGTAAGTCAAATTATTCTTAGTTACTGCTGCAGAAATCTGGGGGTATGTCTACACTACAGAGTTTTTTTCAGAAAAATGGCTGTTTTTCTGAAAAAACCTCACTTACGTCTGCAATCGCATTCTTTCAAAAAGAAATTGAAAGAACAGAGGGGGTTTTCTGACATTGGTAAACCTCTTTCTACGAGAAAAAAGCCTTTTTCGGAAAGAGCTGTTTT
Organism: Pelochelys cantorii; assembly: GCA_032595735.1. Taxonomy (NCBI): domain Eukaryota; kingdom Metazoa; phylum Chordata; order Testudines; family Trionychidae; genus Pelochelys; species Pelochelys cantorii. The sequence continues at coordinate 303,941,214 of CM064326.1, read as the reverse complement.
GGGAAAAGGCGCGTGTGGACGGGGAAGAGGGAGTTCTTTTGATAGAAGAGGAAAGAGGAAAAAGCACAGGTGCCCTGGTAGCCACTCCATCCATAGTAATCACAGCTTACGTGCAAGATAGTATCCACACTGAATGAATGCTATCTGTCAAAAAAGCAGATCGCTTTTTTGATGCACTTTGGCAGTGTGGATGCTTTCTTTCGGAAGAAGTTTTTTCAGAAGATCTCTTCTGGTAAAGCTTCTTCTGAAAGAAGCCTGCAGTCTAGACATAGCCTGGGATAACTCCATTGTCGTCAGTGGAATTTCTCCATGTATAGACCCCGCATAACTGAAAGTAGAATTGAATGATACTATCGTCTATGTATCCTATATTGATTTTATCAGTCTAATCTCCCCATCCATCTTTTTGTAGTTGATAGAGAGAAGTATATTCTCTGGAAACTTAAAGGTGCCAGAGTTTTTAAGAATACCCCATAACAAAAGTATGTCTATTGAGAAAGTTGCTTTACATGTCAAAGATAGTACAGTGTTTCACTTTTGTGTGCTATAGAGAATATCTAAAGACTTCCAGTGGGATACAATATTCATTCCACTTAAAATTAAAAGCACCTTTGATATTTGAACATGTTAATGAGACAGTGAATGTACAGCTGTGGTTAGAGTTTCCCAATAATTCACTAAGGCTATGTCGACACCGCAGCATTATTTCAGAATAATTAACATTATTCTGAAATAACAAAGAGCACGTCTACACTTTATTTTGACATAATATCAAGATGGAGGACTTCCTATTCCAACTCACGGTAACCCTCTGTCATGTTACCGGAGTTTAAGGGAAGCAGCCAGGTCACTGCTGCACCCATGGGGGAGTGTTTGCCCCAAAAGTTGGTATAAAGGGGGCCATGTGAGGTGTCAAACAAAAGCTTACTTTCTACTGATTCTGTATATGTTCTTCATATATCTGTATAATGTCTGTGTGTGGAGTTATGAATATGTACTCTGTATGGAGACTGGAAGTTTCTCTGTATGTGGTTGAGCAACGGGCTCAGCCTATGGACACGCTAATTAGCAAAGCTCCAGGGACAATAGGTCTCTTAAGTACCAGAGACCCACCTATGAAGGAATCTAGGTGCCTGGTCAGGGACCATGTGACTCTCTCCAGCTTGGAAGAAGCTGGGGGGGAGATAAATAGGCCATGTGGCTGACTCCCTTTTGGTTTCCAGATCTGCTCCTGACCCCAGATGCGGCCTCGCAGGGAATCATGAGCTGGGAAGAACTGTGGACCCATCAGGATATAAGATGTACACCAAGGACTTTTAAGCCAGCAGTTATAACATCTCTGCTGTAAGCCTGCATCAAGAACTGGGAGATTCAATGCATATAATGTATGATACTTTAACAACCTTACTCTCATGCTTTTCTTTCTTGTAGTAATAAACCTTTAGATTTTAGATTCTAAAGGATTGGCTCAGCGTGGTCTTGTGGGTAAGGTCCACAGGGTAAATTGACCTGGGATCTGTGGCTGGTTTCTTGGAACTGGACAGAACTTGTTCGGGGAAGGTGAGATTGGGTTCTAAAACCCCTCACCTGTGCATGAGGCCCGGGGCCATCTGGGGCACAGATATTGCTGGGGTGTCGGAGGGGTTTTGCTCGTGAGGCTTCAGGCAGGCAGCTAAAGTGCTCTGTGGGACTGGTTTGTGGCCTATTTGGGAAGGTCTCCAGTCTGGGGGCTTTAGAGAGCCCCAAATTTGAGCAATTCGCCCTGAGCGGACACGCTCAGCTGTGCCCAGACCCGGCCCGGTCCGTCACACCATCATTTTCTGAGGAGTAAGGGAAGTCAAAGAAAGAGTGTTCTTCCTTTGACTTCCTGATGTGTAGATAGTGTCAAAAGTCGAGGTAAGGTATTTTGACTTCAGCTATGTAATTGACGTGGCTGAAGTTGCGTAGCTTATTTTGACTTTAGCCCTGCTGTGTAGACTACCCTAAAGGATTATACAGAGATACAAGATAAGTGCAAGTGTATGAAACAATCTGAGAGCTACAATAAAAACCAGCTACAGAAAAATTAACAATTTTTTCTTTCAATTTTGACTCAAATATACAGTTTAGACAATGAACACTTTTACTTTAATTTTTGCAAAGGAAAAAACCCATGTGTCATTTCTTTTATACTTATGGGCACTAGAAGGTAATGACTATATTTATTCTCTGATCCACAGATACAAGGTAATGAACAATCTAAAAACAGGGAGTGAGCAGTGAAGAAAGCATAGGAGTGGAATCATGCATTCTTCCTTCATTTTGCTGAATAATCCCCTCTCCAAAACTTTAAAAACCACAGCTTTATCCTTTTCCTGTTTGTGAATTATCTACAAACAGGCTTATTTTGTAAACAAATATGTTCATTATCTAAAGTTATTCACACGTTTTATGCACATACATTTTACCCTATGGATTGCTCACTGGCTTTAGCTATGACAATTACTGCCTTTGAGTACTAGCTGTTCATAATTTCTTATTTGCATTGTATTGCTGATCTTTTAAGTCACAGGATATTGGTTCCACTTGCCGAATTACACGTTTGAAACACGTATCTATTAAAGGAGGGTTTGAAAAAGAGACACGACTGGAAGGAACATTTGATCACATTCAAACAACAATTTAAAACATCCCCATGAATGTTTACAAGATGTTAGCTCTCCACAAACATTCTAGCAAACAAAAAAATCCTTATTTTAATATTAATTGGGGTATAATGAATTAAATGCTGTTTTCACAAAAGATCCATTCATGCACAAAAGCAGTGATCCTTGGAGCAACTGCAGGAGCTGTAGGCCAGTCCATTTCAAACTGTGGAGTAAAGACTTTGCTCATTTCCTTGTCAAGGTTACGCTATGACATGGGAGGGAGCTAGTCAAGGAAGATCATTAAGGGGAGGGGAGGTGATGCTGCATACCAATTGGACCCCCCTGGTCTAGCACCCTCGGGACCTGACTGGTCCCAGACGAAGGATTTTGTTGGACCAGGAGAGGTCGTAGTTGGACCCCAGCCACTGGTCCCCCGGCCCAGCCACCGGCCTCCCAGCTGGCTCCCCACCTCCTGCTGGCCCTTCTGCCCTGCAGACCCTCTGGGCAGCCATTAATGCTGTGGTTCTGCTTGGCACTAGGGCTCCAGGCAGCAGCATGCATGCAGGAGCTCTCTGGGCAGCCCTGTATGCCATGCACTGGGGCTTCCTGAGCAGCCATGCATGCCACTCTGGGGATCCGTGAGCAGCCCGGCATCTCGCATGCCTGGGCTCCCTAGGCAGCCCCGCACACGCCACATGCCAGCGCTCCCAGCCACACTACCATGCATTAGGTGGCCCTGCCATCAGCTCCCTGTGGCAGCCCACTGGCCTGCCGGCCCCACAGGGATCCTTACTGCTGGCCCTCCACTGGGACTCTCTGGTCCTGCAATATCCATGCTGTACCATGGGTGTTGCCAGACCAGAAAATCCCAGTGAAGAGAGTTTCAACCTGTACCAGTTTCCCTACTAGGATGAAATCTTCACTAAAAAAGGCCTCGAGTCCACAGTCTAGAGAAATTCACTTAGGGCTTGTCTACACTACAGAGCAGCTGCCACAGTCGATCTTCCAGGGTTCGAATTAGCGGGTCTAGTGAAGACACACTAATTCAAACTGAGAGGGCACTTCCATCGGCACTGGTAGTCCTTCTCCTAAAAGGCGTAAGGGAAGTCCATGGGAGAGTGATGCATAATTAATGTAGCTAGAGTTATGTATCTTAAGTCGACTTTCTCCTTTAGCATAGACCAGGCCTTCCAGAAATATTTTATAAAAAACAAAATAGTCTAGTAGCACTTTAAAGGTGAACTAAACATGTAGATGGTATCATGAGCTTTCATGGGCACAACCACTTCTTCAGCTGACTGGAGTGTACACCAGTTGTGCCCACAAAAGCTCATGATACCATTTAGATGTTTTGTTAGTCTTTAAAGTGCTACCAGACTATTTGTTGTTTTTTATGTTTTGCCTGTTACGGACTACCTCGGCTACCCCTCTGAAGCTTTAGAAATATTTGATGTTGGTGGAGTGGTGTCTAGAGTCTGTTTAGGACCCATTGTGGCTAAGTTTTGGCAGGGAGCAATCAATGAGGATTGGAACTTCAGCAGATTAAAATGAACTGGCAGCTGGTGCTATGATGATTAATCAAAGGATGTGGAGAAGGTGCAATCGTGATTTGCTCTGACGAGTTATATTTTAAAAAGATGTCATTTGGAAACACATTAGATCACTAAACAAAATATGCCCGCCCTCTCTTTCATCCTCTTTTTTGACTTTTAAGATATAATTTTCCATCTTTCTAATACAGATCAGGTGACTTTTGCCTATAATTCCTGAACTTGCCAATGGCTCAGTTGTCCTTCCTCGAGGCAGCGCACCCTTCCTGATACTGTCATGAAACTTTTTCTGTATTATTTACTTGTTTTTCTTCTTCTCCCTTTTTTTCCCTCCCCCTTTGTCAGTCTCCTCTTTTCCCCCTTCCTCCTCATTTTGCTTCACTTTTTCACCAGTTCTCTGCTGTACTCTTGCCCTTTGTTGTTTTACTCACCATACCAATTTTTGTTGCCCCTCCCTCTTTCTTTCCTGGGGCAGTTCCTGTGAAATGCTGGTCTTCTTTTCCAACATATGGAGTCATTCTATAGCCAATGACTTCAATGGGGTTTGAGGGACTTAAAAACATATTGTGGTATCTGATCCATTTTTATCTCCCTATTCCTGTTCCCTGGCTCACACCACATACTTCATGAGAGAGCCTAGTCAGATATAGAGCTATATTTGGGACGTAAGGAGTAGGGAAGAAGAGAAGTAGCAATAAAGAATGGGTGGCTTTATTTGCCTCTGGAGAAAGTAGTAAAGGACACAGGTTTCCCAGGATATGTCGAGACTGCATCCATCTGTCGGCAGAAGGATGCAGATTAGGCAGCTTGACATTGCAAATGAAGAGGGGATTTAAATATCCTGTGCTTAATTTGCATAAAAAATGGCCACCGTTTTTGCCAACTCAGCACTTTGTCTGCAAAAAGAGTCAGTCTAGAGGGGGATCTGTCAAGAAAGAAAGCCTTTTGTGACAGATCCCTTATGCCTCCTGCAAGGAGGTTTACAGGATCTGTTGAAAAAGGCTTTCTTTCTTGACAGATCCCCCTCTTGACTGCCTCTTTTTGCCAACAAAGTGCTGAGTTGGCAAGAACAGTGGCCATTTTTATGCAAATTAAGCACCGGATATTTAAATCCCCTCTTCATTTGCAATATTGACCTGCCTAATCTGCATCCTTCTGCCGACAGAGGGATGCAGTCTAGACATACCCCCATCCTTGGGCTGTACTGAGGTGCTGGTTCATTGCTCTGGATCATTCCAGCAGTACTAAATCACTATACAAAAAAGTACATTTCCAGAAATTAAATGGTGCAGCTATAAACTAGTAAATGAATTAGTTCTATAATAACTCCATGTGAAAGAAGAAATGTATCATATTGCCATATATTGTCATTTGTTCCCTTTCAATTTGCTAGCCACTGAATATCATTTTTTTTTAAATGTATACAGATTCTCTCATTCTGTTTTTACAATTCCATAGTTCATGTATTTTGTAGAGGCTAGCTTGGAGATTCTGCAAGTTATGTTTTTAAAGTGGTGAAGCATGGTACATGGAGACAGTTTAGCTAATGTCTAGAGGTCTAGCTTTGTGGTTTTTTGATAAACATAGCTGGCAATATTACCTTCACTAGAGCAAAAATGCTAATAGTGGAATCTAATACTGAGAGAAACAGAGTGTTGCAGTGTAGCATACCCTGCAGGTTGCACCTAATATCACTGAAGGCCAAAAATGCAGCCTTGCTTGGATAGCCATATAGAGAAATGAGGTGTGAGGTGTACATTGCTGCATTTCATGGCCAACCTATACCATTCGTAACACCACAAGGGAGATGCTACATGCCCCTGGATGTCTGAGCATGCAGGAGACAGGAATAGGCACAGCATTGACATGCACTCTCCAGCATGCTGGAGGAAGTATACTGAGGCAGTAATTGACTTGGCACAGGGTACTTTCTCCTAGTACAACAGGGACATTGAAAGGCAGAGTGTGACTTTTATTGAACAATGCTCAGGGCTTGTAGCAAAGCCAAGATTGGGTTCTTAGACTGTTTTAAAGGTTTGTTGCTTTTTCCCTTAAGTGGGGGAGTATTTCCTTTCACTGCTCACAAAATGTCCTCCCATGACAACTGTAACCAAACTAATGTAGCACGGATAAGAAAAACTCAATACTTTCCTGTTCAGCAATCTGCCCCAGGCATACTGGACTTCTGTTTTAATTGAGATCAAATCACTTAAGAAGCAGAAACATTCCTGAAACATGCATTATTCAAGGAAGAACAAACAACAAATGCTTCATTTGGATTCAGTGGCTTTTTTAAATATCTATTTTCTAGTTCAATTCTGAGCACACAGAACATAAATACAGGCCAAATTCTCTGCTGGTGTTCATGGATGCTGTTCCATTGGACTGTAATACAGTTTTATCATTTATATTAAGAGAGATTTTATCATAGGCTAGTGCAGGCACTAGATGGAAGTGTCTTCTACAGGATTTCCAGTAAAATTTTTGCACTATTGACTTTTGTCTTGTTAACATTACCATGATAGTCATAGTATTTTCTATCATATACTTCACAGGAAACTGTAGTATAGTAGAATTCTGCAGTCATGTTAATTACTTGAAATAGCAATTGAAATATTTGAATGTCAGACACTGTACTTGCATAAGGTTACTGTATTTGTGGACCCCAGTTATAGCCACAGGGCCAAGTTCATTGCTAGTGCAATACCACAGAAGGAAGGAAAGGTAGAGAGGGTGAAATGTATTGCTCTAACTGCAGCCAATATACCATCCCTGCTGTGTTCTCTCCTAACCCCAAATCAATCCCTCTGCTACATTTTACGCCAAGGTCAGCTCTAGGGGCAGCAGTATGTTAAGATGCAGTAGAGCCAGCTGCTATCGTGTCCTGAAGTGGCTCTTCAGCTGAGTGCTTTGTGGAAGAGTGAGAAAGGAGGTAAGAGAATTGGGAAGTGGGAGAAAAAAAAAAAAAACCTACCCAGCAACTTTCATTCACACAGACATAAAACCTGCATCATCCCACAGACTAGTGGGCATTGCTCCAAGCACCATATCAATCCCCCATTAGTACCCAGAAATCCCCAGACAAAGTCTGCTATAGGTTCTTGCTGAGATCCAGCTCAACAAACCTTGTAGTCACAAAACACTGTGGCATTGTGTAAGGCCTGGCAAGAAGCCATAGCTGCATACATTGCATTAGCCAGTTTCCTGTGTAGATTATACAAATGACTGGTTCTACATCAGGATAAGCAAACCAGTCTGAATAATGAAATTCACTTCAACCTTCATCCATGCACCAAACCCAAAACCCTCTGATTCCCAATATACTCTGGTACACTTTCCTTTCCAACCTCAGAACCTTCCAGTAGGTTTTATAGCTTCCTCCATCTCCAAAGCATCCATTTTGAAAGGGCATCATTTTCATGCATGTTCAAAGTAATATATTAATTGATAAATATATCACTGTATTAACAAAGTCTACTGAACAATGCGTTTCCATAGATGCAAATATTTAGAAAGTTAATGAAATCACCATATATTATGTGCAAATAAAATGTAGGCTTTGGAATGGGAATAAGTATTACATGTAAAACAGTTTTCTGAAACGTGAGAAAGCCAGAAAAGCAAGAAGTTATTTTGTCCTAAAAGAAAGCATCTAGCAGCCTATGAGAATAAACATAACATCTGGGAGGGGAAGAGGAAGATAAATACAAGTTTCAAGAAAGGAACAAAATTAAGGATGTCAAACAGCTTTTGAAAATTTTTGATTGGAAGATTTGAAGAAAACATGAATTTAAAAAAGGAAAAACAGTAGATAGTTAATTCATTTATTCATAATTGTACAGAAGATAATATAATTCCAACAGATGATGAAATTAATTGTGATATTCTTTACTAAAACAGTAGAAAAATTGAGAATGAATGCTCTGTCAAGATTTAGCCTATCGCACAAGGACAAATGTCATACACTTAACTAGCTGTTAGAGCTTATATATTAAAAACCTTACTAGGAATGAGGGCATGTAAAGTTCTTGTGCTTTTCCAGGAAATTGACATAATATCATACCCCAATATTGAGTGTCAAAATACAGTATTCCCAGTTAAACTGAAGATGGATTCATCAAATGTTGATGTGTAACGTTCTTCCCCCGAAACATTCTACTCCAAAGAGAATAAGACCCAATCCTGACGTAAGTCAGTGGGAGCAGGATTGGGCCGTATGAGAAATTCCCACTGAAAAGATTTTGTTACAAGGTAGTGAAAGCTGGAAGGGTGTTTGTTTAAAAAGTCACCATTTCTATCCCCTAACTATATAATCTTAATCCTGTCTATCATACGCTTCAAACAAAACAAAACCTTAAATAAGTGGAGGTATTCAACCAAGTCCCTATTCCATGTAATAAATGACCACTCAGTATCAGCATATTTTATTAATTTAAACTTAGCTTTGTCTCATTAAATCTTTAAACATTACTTCTAGGAGGGGGGCAGGGAATGGTGGTGGTCTCTGTCTGGAAGTAGGGAAGATTTTATATGTTTGCTTGCTTGCTTGTTTTTCCCATTTGCAAACATTTGATTTGGGTGAAAAAAAAAATGAAAAAAAACCCAAACTATTTCATGTTGGCACCTGATGGAAGGCTGGAGAACACTTTCGTCATTGCAACACAATCTCTTTCTGCTTGGTGAGGGGAAGCATCATGCAGTGTCGTGGCTTCAATGACTTCTGGCAGAGAAACCTAATTACAGAGAAGAGAACAGGAGCATGAGAGATAAATCTCTCAGGAGGTTCTATGGCAGCAGATGGAGGAGCAATGGTCTCAAGTTGAAGGGGAAGGTCTAGGTTGGATATTAGGAAAAAACTATTTCACTAGGAGGATGGTGAAGCACTGGAATGGGTTACCTAGGGAGATGGTGGAACCTCCATCCCTAGAGGTTTTTAAGACCCAGCTTGACGAGGTCTTGCCTGGGATGATTTAGTTGGGGTTGGTCCTGCTTTTAGCAGTGGGTTGGACTTAATGACCTCCTAAGGTCTTGTCCAACCCTATGATTCTATGATTTCAGAATTGAATTATCTTAATTTTCACACATTCTGTTTTGACAAAAACATGAAATTTTCTTCAGAAAGCATACATTTTGTGAATAATTTCATTTAGCTATGTTTCATCAAATCACAGTTTTTATGAGAATTTTTTGACCAAGACTAATTAACACATGCAGTGGGGCAAATAGTTTTAAAACATACATGTATTTTCCTCTGAAATGCATTTTCAGCACAACATATCAGAAACAGACTGTAAGAGACCTTCAGAGTCCATAAGAATTTGATTCAGCTTTGCCTTTAGGTACCAGAAATGAAGGTAACATCTGATGAATATGCTGGACCATTTCCACTATGAGCAATAGTTATGACTCTTATCTCCATTTGAGACATACAAAGTATGAGTCATCTCTGTCACTATTGTCTTCAGGGGAATTACATCAGGAAAAAATTGGAGTAACACAGTAGTAAATCAAGCTCATAGTCTCCTCACTTTTTGAAAACATCTAATTGACTCAGATGTATTTACAGGTTAATATTGATTTTCATTTAAAATATGTTTTTCTATGATGAATTATAGTCAAGAGTCCTGTGGGTAAACTCCTGAACTGGTATAAATTTCTGTGGCTCTATTGAATTTGAAGCTGTGCAGATTTATACCAGCTGAGGATTTTGCCTATATATTTAAAATTCACTTAATTATTTTTGCCAATTTTCCAGAAAAAAATCTATTCTGGGATGAGTTGTAGAAAAGATGAGTCCAAAAGAGATGGTTTGCTTAGGAGAAATTTGTAAGAAATTGAAAATTAAGCTTATAATTAAAAGCTGTTTCCTACTAAAATATGGAGGAAAGCTTTCTTAAAACCATCCCAAAGTTTAGCTTTAATTCAATGTGAGATAAGAAATAAAATTAAAGAATCTAGAAAAATGCCTAATTCTTCAGAAGGAGTAGAAAGAAAAGATTAATTAAATCTTAATGGTTACTTTGCAAAGTTAAACACTATGGGGGATATTCTGTTCTTGGACATGAAAGGTAGACCGTGACTGTTGTATTCTTCACTTGTATGCACAGAACTCCTTTAAAATTTATATTATTGTACATCTTTTGTATTTTGAAATAAAGTCTTTACATACAGATATTTCAGAAACAGAAAAAAGTATAGTGCTGCAGATGTTCTAAAAGAAACTGTATCTAGTTTATAGAACACAAAGAATAGATTAGATACAGAACCAGAACAGCCTTTCATGAAGAAATGGGGAAGACGTAGAACATGAAAAAAAAAAAAAAAGGAGGAATAGCACTAGATAAGGAGAGCAGGTTCCTCATCTTCAGTATATTATTTCACAAAAGAAAACCACAACAAGTTACTATGGGCCAGATTTGCACATACATTGAGTAACACATTTCCCCCTGTGAGTGATTCCACTGAAGTCAATAAGACCAGTCATGGAATAAGATGCTGTGCAAAGTGAGTAATGGAACTAGACTCCATATCAGCATTGTCTAATCTCAATCAGATTGAAAATAATTTATGACAAAGATATAAACACATTTGAAAGTCTTCAATTTTGGTGAATCATGTCAGTGTTTACTTTTAAGTATTTTTAAAATTATCAATTTAAACTTTCACAGTTGTGCAAATTATAGGTTTTAAGCACTCTTCAAATTTTCTCTGTTGTGAACTCAAGCATCAATTTCTTATTTTGCCTGCCTTCATTATCAATGGAAATTTGTTTTGTCAGTTTGAGTGCACACAGAGACAAGCTGTCAGGAACAGTATCCCTGATGATGCCACAGCACAACTGGTGGCTGAGCTCTGTGACTTTATCCTCACACACAACTATTTCAGATTCAGTGACAATATATACCTGCAAACCAGTGGCACCGCTATGGGCACCCACATGTCCCCACAAGATGCCAATATTTTTATGGCTGATCTGGAACAACGCTTCCTCAACTCTCATCCACTAACGCCTCTTCTCTATCTACGCTACATTGATGACATCATCATCTGGACCCATGGGAAGGAGACTCTGGAAGAATTCCACCACAATTTCAACAGCTTCCACCCCACCATCAACCTCAGCCTGGACCAGTCTACACAAGAGATCCACTTCCTGGACACCACGGTTCAAATAAGTGACAGTCACCGGGGTGACCCGTGAGCCTAGGCAAACTAGGCAGGTGCTTCCCTGCAGCTTGGATTTAAGTGCCCATCTCCAAGAGTAGGATCTCTCACTGGCAGGGAGTCACCCACCAGGGTGGCTTTTGTAAATCCTATTTGAAGACACATTTCTCTTTTCATTCATTGCACAAGGAGCCTAAGTGCTCAACTCAGGCTTTGTGGATTTCAGTGATGACACTCAGCATCACCGTGCTGTTGTATGTTTTTACATAAATATGTTACAGAATCAATCTATTTTTATCCTCCTATCCAAACAATTTAGCCTCATAAACAGGTGTATTGGAATGTGGACCCCAGACTTAGTAGGTACATAACATTCCAAATTTATTTGTAATAGTCACCAGGTTTAAAACAAACAAAAAGGAAATACTTCCAGTCAACCTGGGGAACTCATTGCTAGGGGATGTTGTGAAGGCCAAAACTCCAGCAGGGCTCAAAAAAGAACTAGATAAGTTCATGGTGGCTAGGTGTACTGCTGCCTGTTAACAGGATGGCCAGGAATGGAACACTAGTCTGAGTAGCTAGTCTCTGTTTGCCTGAAACTGGGAAAGGGTGACAGGAGTTCAATAATTCATTGATTGTCTATTTTGTTCATACCCTCTAAACCATATAGCATTGGGCCAGTGCTGAAAGGGTGTATTTTGGGCTAGATGGACATTGGTTTGACCCAGTATGACTCTTCTTACTTTAAAAAGAGATACATTTTTAGTTAGCATATTTTCACCAAATCCAACTTTGGCACAGGACTATTTTATGGCAAATTGGAGCTCAAATCACACTTCACATGGCTTTTCCCCATGGTCCCACTCTAATGCCACTGCCCTGCCCAGTGCTGTTCCCCCACTTCCATAGAGTGGCAGAAGATTTGAGAGTTGTTAAAGATGAATGGGGTAGTTCAAAACTCTTGAAGACTTTTCAGACTCTCTCTCAGGTCATGTTTTCAAGCTTTCCTGTGCTTAGACAGGGAACAGAATTTTCATGATATGACTCCAAAAGGCACAGCACTGTGCAGAACTCTATATAGCCTAACGGTTTAATCTTTGTCCCTGTAATATGGCCCCAACTCACCACTGTGGCACCACCTGCTGACATTTGGGAATTAGCTCTGCTCTGGAGCCTCCCTCCCCCAGCCCATACTGCTCTGCTGCAGTGTCCCCACACTCAGGAGTTCTCCCCCTCAGGAAACCACCAACCTTCTATACCCACCTTATCTCAATGACTCTGTTGCCAGTCATCATCTAGTCCCTTACCTCAGGGGCAAACTGCATGCAGTCTGAATGGCCACTCATAGACAAGGGGGCATGGACCTGCTGCCTTATGCTGCCCTGGCTGCCTCCCTGCTGCCATAGTACCCTCAGGACTTGACTCAGGTCCTGTAGCCTGGGAGAGAGGTCAGGCCAGAGTTCCTCAGCTCTACTTACCTTTCTCCAGCACTACTCTGTCTCAGGAAACCTCTAGCTTCCCTGACAGCCAAGTTTCACCTGGTCCACAGCTAGAGCAAGAATGAGTGTCTTCCTGCCCTCCAGGTACCTTTATTTATACAGTCCCTAGCTGGCCTTTAATTATCTGTTGCCTCACCTGTGGCTGCCTACCACTCAGCCTCCTTAGACTGATTTTAACCATTTTGTAGGGTTAAAATGGTGCGGGGCAAATGCCCAGTCACAGTCCCACCCAATTCCTTTTTGTATAACAATCTGAGTTCCATATACAGTTTTGTATCTTCAGATGCCTTTGATATAGGAAGATTTTCCATCTTCATTCTCCCTTATCTAACTGATCTGCTGGTGTCCTGTTGTCTTTTGCTGGTAGTTAATTGAAAGGAAAATTGCTTCTCTGACAAACTAGCAAGAACATCTTTTATTTTCTTCTGCTTCTCTTCTTAAATTTCTTTTATTTTTCCAGTGCTACTAATCTGGGAAATAAGGATTAATGTAATGATAAAATATTTACAAATTTGAAATAGTTAAAAAGTTAGAAAGCACATACACATTACAGAACTAGCGCCATGTTTCTCTTTTAAAACAAATCTGTTTCCTAAAGTCATTTCTGCACTCACAATTTCCTTTCTGAGCATAGTTTACTTACCAAGACACAGTACTTGAATATAAAAGAAAGCTTCCTATTTTATAAGTCCTCCTGCCTAAATGAGTAAGAGATGCCATTTCAACAGCAGTGAATTTTGATGTCACAGGATTGTGACCAGAATCAGTGAGCAAAAGGGCTTGATTTTAAAAAATGAGTATTCTGACTTACTCGCAGATGTTTTAGAAAGCAGTTCTGGCTGGAAAGAAACAATACAACTTAGGAGGGTTATTTTTTTGTTAAAGTAAGAGATTAAAAAAAAATCCCAAGGTCTCCAACCTTTTTTAGTCTCTTCTCTCCCAGGTGCTTCACAATAGTGACTCTTCCTGTAATACAGAAAAAAATGGTTTCTGAAACATCTCCTCTGGGGACCCTCAGTATCTTTTCTCAGCTATCGACTAGTGGAGGAGACTAGAGCTCTCCCTGATTCCAAACTACTTGCTTGTTTTGACTGCAGTTCACTTAGGTGATACAGGAGGTTTGGAGACAAACTCAGGTCTCGTGTGGCAATGCACTAAGTGCTGTTTCAGGTTTCTGAAGAGTTGAGTATAGTGATTTTGTCTTATTTATGTGTTTCTGCTGAGCACACACTCAGCTGCCAGTTCTGTAATTTTCATCATAAATGTTAGGGTGTTCTAATCCTTCTGTGTCATTGGGGGAAAGTTATCTATTATCCTACCCGCTGGGGAAAAGTAGCTACCAATCTGTGCAGCCATGGCTGTCCTTAGGGGGAAATGAAGCCCTGGGCAAATCTGTATTTTGGTGCCCTTTCTTTAGCTATGTCTACACTGGCGGGTTCTTGCACAAGAACATCTTGCGCAAGAACATGTCCACACTGCCATGTGCTTTTGTGCAAGAGCATCCATGGCAGTGTGGACGCTCTCTTGCGCAAGAAAGCTCTGATGGCCATTTTAGCCATAGGGCTTTCTTGTGCAAGAAACCCCTGCTGCGTGTCCACACTGCCCTCTTGTGCAAGAGCTCTTGTGCAAGAGTGGTTACACTTGTTAGAAAAGAGCGTAGCTTTTGCACAAGAAGCCCTGTCTTCCGACGCCGTATTGTAAATCTTCTTGTGCAAGAGCGGGCGGACAGTGTGGACGCTCTGTGGGTTCTTGCGCAAGAACGGCTGTTCTTGTGCAAGAACCCGCCAGTGTAGACGTAGCCTTTGAATGCTGATGTACAGTGGTTGGGTGGACAGGGGGGCAGCTCCTCATGAAGTGACTCCTCCCTTCCATCTTGGCAGAAATGCTATATACAAATGCGAGAAGTATGGGAAATAAGCAGGAAGAACTGGAAGTGCTAATAAATAAGTACAATTATGACATTGTTGGCATCACAGAAACTTGGTGGGATAATACACATGATTGGAATGTTTGTATAGAAGGGTACAGCTTGCTCAGGAAGGATAGACAGGGAAAAAAGGGAGGAGGTATTGCCTTATACATTAAAAATGAACACACTTGGGCTGTGTCTAGACTGGCGTGATCTTGCGCCAGAGCTATGCTAATGAGGCTCAGTGTGGAATATCGCCGAGCTTCATTTGCATAACTAATGAGCCACCATTTTTGCGGAAGAGGCTCTTGCGCAAGACGGAGCTGTCTACACTGCCCCGTCTTGCGCAAGAAAAACCCTCTTGCGCAAAGCCATTATGCCTGAAAATAATCAGCATAACGGCTTTGCACAAGAGGGTTTTTCTTGCGCAATATGGGGCAGTGTAGACAGCTCCGTCTTGCGCAAGAGCCTCTTCCGCAAAAATGGCGGCTCATTAGTTATGCAAATGAGGCTCGGCAATATTCCACGCTGAGCCTCATTTGCATAGCTCTGGCACAAGATCGCGCCAGTCTAGACACAGCCTTGGAGTGAGGTGAAGATGGACATTGGAGATGGAAGTGTAGAGAGTCTCTGGGTTAGGCTAAAAGGGATTAAAAACAAAGGTGATGTCATGCTAGGAGTCTACTACAGGCCACCTACCCAGGTGGAAGAAGTGGATGAGGTTTTTTTTAAACAACTAATAAAATCAACCAAAGCCCAAGATTTGGTGGTGATGGGGGACTTCAACTATCCAGATATATGTTGGGAAAATAACACTGTGGGGCACAGACTATCCAATAAGTTCTTGGACTGCATTGGAGACAACTTTTTATTTCAAAAGGTTGAAAAAGCTACCCGGGGGGAAGCTGTTCTAGATTTGATCCTAACAAATAGGGAGGAACTGGTTGAGAATTTGAAAGTGGAAGGCAGCTTGGGTGAAAGTGATCATGAAATCACAGAGTTCACAATTCTAAAGAAGGGTAGAAGGGAGAACAGCAAAATAGAGACAATGGATTTCAGGAAGGTGGATTTTGGTAAGCTCAGAGAGCTGATAGGTAAGATCCCATGGGAATCGAGACTGAGGGGAAAAACAACTGAGGAGAGTTGGCAGTTTTTCAAAGGGACATTGTTAAGAGCCCAAAAGCAAGCTATTCCGATGTGTCGGAAAGATAGAAAATACGGCAAAAGACCGCCTTGGCTTAACCACAAGATCTTGCATGATCTAAAAATAAAAAAGGAGTCCTATAAAAAATGGAAAGTAGGACAAATTACAAAGGATGAATATAGGCAAACAGCACAGGAATGCAGGGGCAAGATTAGAAAGGCAAAGGCACAGAATGAGCTCAAACTAGCTACGGGAATAAAGGGAAACAAGAAGACTTTTTATAAATACATTAGAAGCAAGAGGAAGACTAAGGAGAGGGTAGGCCCACTGGTAAGTGAGGAGGGAGAAACAGTAACAGGAAACTTGGAAATGGCAGAGATGCTTAATGACTTCTTTGCTTTGGTCTTCACCGAGAAGTCTGTAGGAATACCTAACATAGTGAATGCTAGTGGGAAGGGAGTAGTTTTAGAAGGTAAAATAATAAAAGAACAAGATAAAAAACACCTAGAAAAGTTAGATGCCTGCAAGTCACCAGGGCCTGATGAAATGCATCCTAGAATACTCAAGGAGCTGATAGAGGAAGTATCTGAGCCTCTAGCTATCATCTTTGGAAAATCATGGGAGACAGGAGAGATTCCAGAGGACTGGAAAAGGGCAAATATAGTGCCCATCTATAAGAAGGGAAATAAGAACAACCCAGGAAATTACAGACCAGTTAGTTTAACTTCTGTGCCAGGGAAGATAATGGGGCAAGTAATTAAGGAAATCATCTGCAAACACTTGGAAAGTGGCAAGGTGATAGGGAACAGCCAGCATGGATTTGTAAAGAACAAATCGTGTCAAACCAATCTGATAGCTTTCTTTAATAGGATAATGAGTCTTGTGGATAAGGGACAAGCAGTAGATGTGGTACACCTAGACTTTAGTAAGGCATTTGATATGGTCTCACATGATATTCTTATCAATAAACTAGGGAAATACAACTTAGATGGGGCTATTATAAGGTGGGTGCATAACTGGCTGGATAACCGTACTCAGAGAATAGTTATTAATGGTTCACAATCCTGCTGGAAAGGCATAACAAGTGGAGTTCCGCAGAGGTCTGTTTTGGGACTGGCTCTCTTCAATATCTTCATCAACGATTTAGATATTGGCATAGAAAGTACGCTTATTAAGTTTGCAGATGATACCAAGCTGGGAGGGGTTGTGACTAATTTGGAGGATAGGATCATAATTAAAAATGACCTGGACAAATTGGAGAAATGGTCTGAGGTAAATAGGATGAAGTTTAATAAAGACAAATGCAAAGTGCTCCACTTAGGAAGGAACAATCAGTTTCATACATACAGAATGGGAAGCGACTGTCTGGGAAGGAGTACGGCAGAAAGGGATCTAGGGATTATAGTGGACCTCAAGCTGAATATGAGTCAGCAGTGTGATGCTGTTGCAAAAAAAGCAAACATGGGATGCATTAACAGGTGTGTTGTGAGCAAGACATGAGAAGTCATTCTTCTGCTCTACTCTGTGCTAGTTAGGCCTCAGTTGGAGTATTGTGTCCAGTTCTGGGCACTGCATTTCAAGAAGGATGTGGAGAAATTGGAGAGGGTCCAGAGAAGAGCAACAAGAATGATTAAAGGTCTAGAGAACATGACCTATGAAGGAAGGCTGAAAGAACTGGGTTTGTTTAGTTTAGAAAAGAGAAGATTGAGGGGAGACATGATAGCAGTTTTCAGATATCTAAAAGGGTGTCATAAGGAGGAGGGAGAAAACTTGTTCATCTTGGCCTCTGGGGATAGAACAAGAAGCAATAGGCTTAAACTGCAGCAAGGGAGGTTTAGGCTGGACATTAGGAAAAAGTTCCTAACGGTCAGAGTGATTAAACACTGGAATAAATTGCCCAGGGAGGTTGTGGAATCTCCATCTGTGGAGATATTTAAGAGTAGGTTAGACAGACATCTATTAGGGATGATCTAGACAGTGCTTGGTCCTGCTGTCATGGCAGGGGACTGGACTTGATGACCTCTCAAGGTCTCTTCCAGTCCTAGTATTCTATGATTCTATGAAATGGGGGCAGGAATGGGGGAGAGGGGGCACAGAGCTTCCTGCACCTGGGGGAAGTTTCCAGAGGTGGTCTGATCTAGTCCCAAAAACAACCCATACAGGGCAAGTCCTATCCCCTTGCAGCTCAAATGGAGCTAGCAGCTAGAGCCCAGCATATGGTAAGCACCCCTCCCCCCCCCCCAGCCCAGCTGGGTGTTAAAGGGGCCTTGGGCTGCCTGTGTGTGTGTGCTACTCCCACAGCACCATGGAGTTGCTGTATTTTTATAGGTAAGAGGGAAAATAAGGATCAGAGCAGGCCCAGGAGGCAGAGTGGCATGCTTCAAAGAGATATGTTAGGGAACAAATATTTGGGGAAGGGGAAATCATAATGAATTGATGAGTGGCATTTGCATTTTGTAACCATCTTGCCTAGCAAGGAGCAGGATGAGGATCCCTCACTAAATCAGGCAACACTTTGTATAAGCAGATGTAAATGGTTACCTCTTTGTCACAAAATGTTGGCCGGAACGTGAATACCAGCTTAAAAACAAAAACAATACCCATAAGTGCTGAGGTACTGTGAGATTCTTACACATTATCATGAACACTCAGCTGTGTAAGCGCAAAAATTCTACTTACTTGCCTTTTTATCATGGTGATGTTGATGATAATGCATAAACTATTGAAGTTTTATATCAATACATATTTTATTTGTCAGAGGTAGCTGTGAAAATCTTTGAGAGATTTGTTCTTTTGTACAATATTTCCAAAAAGGCCTGGACACAGAACTGCTGCTGCCTTTTCTTTTGAGATGTGTGTCCTTGTTTGTCTGGATTGAAGTTTGGATGGTTATCTGAACTCATTTGACTTCTAGAGCTTTTGATATGTGTCTGTCACTATGTTGACAGTTCTTAAATCAGATATTTCATAGTGGAACATGGGACATGCTACATTATTATTCTTTTCTCGACACCATGTCCTCCAATATGTACAACAAATGACAGTTAAATGTTCAATGTAAACATTGTTCAATCATTTATTCAAAACCAGGATGTCAATAACGGAATAAAGAGCATTGCAATTTACTCCAGATATTATATATTGCAGGGGACTGCATAAGATCCTTTCCAGTCCTATGATTACGCATTTTACACTTGTTTTTGGAAAGGATTTCTGGATTCAACATTTTTTAACACAGAGATAATTTCTCCTAAATAAACTCTCAAAACTCTTGCAGGTGGGAAAAACTTCACTAATATAAAAACCAAAACAAAACCAAAAAAGCCTGCAAAAACCTATTCTCCCTTCTGCTTTACTGTAACAGAAGAGACAGAAATAGTCTCAATATAAGCACAAAAATGTTTTCACTTTTCTTTCCCTACCAGCTTCATCAAATCACCATCAACACCAAGGGCAAATCGTTTTAAGTGACATGAAATTTGTGATTTTTTTTTATCTGTTACAATGAGAACCAATAACTCCTCTCCTCCTCCTCAAGACTCTTACCCGTGTTTTTCCAAATTATATGTACTATAGGTTGCACATCTAAAATCCAGGATTCTCTGGTCTGGCGACATCCATGGTCCATCATAACCATGGATATTCCAGGATCAGAGAATCCCTATGCACTGCAGGGAGGTGGGGAGCCAGGAGTCAGCTCATGGCTCAGCTGCACTGTGGGGGGAAGGGTGCCAGGAGCCAGTGTTCAGCTCATTTGGGCTAGGGAGGGGGCTGGGAGCTGGCATGCAGCTCAGCTGGGCTGTGGGGGGAGTCTGGAAGCATGCGGGGGGAGGGGCAGCAAGGGGGGACAGCAGCAGGGGGCCTGAAATGATCTCCCCTGGTCTGGAAAAATCCTTCATCTGGGACCAGTCAGGTCCTGAAGGTGCTGGACAGGGAGGTCCAATCTGTATCTTACCTGCCGTTTTGATCATAACCAGGTGCTTTAAGGTAGCAACAGAAGGAACAGATCAAAGTAGAAAATACCATAGTTACTTGGTGAGCAGAAACCTAGAGAGATATGGATGGAATTGTCGAAACTCTGACAGACTGTTGGACAAAGTTCAGCATTCAGCTTGGTCCAAATACATTTTATAATGAAGCATTAAGCTAATCTGAATAGTGATGATAAAAATGGTATTGGGGTTTCAATGTGTCAAAATTAAAAGTGCTAAGTTTACAAGAAAAGGGACATGAGTAATTGCCAGCTCTGCAAACTCACTCGGCCCTGTAAAGCTCAAGTTGAGTTCTTTACATCACCTGAAATAAAGAGAAAAGGAGGAGCTCAGTGACACGTGTGCAACATTGCTGGCTTCAGATTATGTAGTCAGTTATACCTGCCCAACCCTGTTCGCCTCAGTATGTTGTGATGAAAGAGAACAGAGTCTGGCTGCAGAACATTTTGCAGGGAAGATGGATAGCTAAAAAGAAACCCTGCTTGCCTTTTCAAATTCTAGTTAAAGGTTGCGGAGTTGGTAGTGAGAAAAAAATCAATTTGCTTGTAAATGGAGAGAAATTGATCTGGAAATCATTGATATATTAGAAATATAAAGCTCTGATACTCCATTTTGATTTCCAAAGAAGAATTGTATGCTAATTATGGAGAATGTTGAAGGTTTTCAGTAGAGATGGGTTCAATCCCAGGTTAAAAATATTTTAGATACAACTTTTGATGTAGGCCCTATGGCACAGAGGACAGACATATGCAGGCTGCAGCTTTTATTAAACATTAACACAGGACAGGGGAGCAGCCACCTATCACCTATATGCTCTGCATCAGGCATTTAATTGGTTCCAATGCAGAGGGCTCCTTATCATATAACCCATCAATTGGCACCAGGGTTACAATGATCCTTACCATGATATAACCCATGAAATGGGTTAGACTGTCCTTGCTTAAATGAGGGAGGAGAGGAAGCAGAGGGGGGAAAATCTGACCCTACAACATGATCCCAAATCCCAACACCAAAATCCCAGGCTTTTTACTTCTGGGACACATTCATTGAGCTCTATGACACATACTGGAAACTGGCCTCAAATTGCAGCAAACAGTTCTTCTCTCAGTACCACAGTTAGGCACTAAGTGCCTTGCTACTCAACCCACTGTGGGAAGAATCTCTGGTCCTCTGACAACTGATGCATGAGAGGAAAAACATTGCCCTCCTGACCCTCTAAAAAGACAAATTAGCTAGATCTACATCATGTATCAGGCCAAGTTCCCATTCATAGTTCAGGTGGGTAGGGTGGACTGCTGGAATGGAGTTGAAAGAGGTTCCGTAAGGCCCCTGTGGTGAGCTAAATTTTTGGAGCTGGGGAATGCTGTCCAATCAGCACTTGTCTCTCCCAGATGACCAATGAGTGCCAATGACTCCCAGGGGGAGGAACTACGTATTGTCCCTTGGTGAGTGTCTCCCTCCCTTGCAACTGGTACCATCTGCATTTTATTGTTGGCCCAATCAAGTTCTTCCACCAGTTGGTATGGGTAGGTTGCATGCTCAACATACAGAAGTCTCTATGATGGTCCTAATCAAAACAGCTATTCCATCATCCCCAGAATGAAGGTATTTGAGATTTAAACCAAAAGGTGGGCTTGTTTCCATCTCTAAATTTCACTACCAGAGACATTGTTTTGGAAACAAGGCAGAACATGATACAGATATGACAGGAGATGGAGAAATGAGTCCTAAATAAAACAAATACAGAATATAGGATGGAAACATTTAGGAAGAATATAACTCAGCAATGTTCTTAATAACTACAGCAAATATGATGAAAAATATGAATATGCTTCCAACCTTCACTCTTATCTTTTTGAAGGATAATGTTTTCAAATAACTACTGACTTACCAGTGAAGCATTTTACTTTTTATCTCAGTTTTGTCTCCTGAATCAGTAAAGTTAGAATGAGTTGCAAGACATAAACTAAATCCAGTGTAATATTGATAATAAAGATGGGGAATAATAATTAGTATTTGCTATAATTACCTCAGACTGTTACCAACTTACCTGTGAATTGACTCTGTTTGTCCTAAATAATCAATATTTGTAAATGTTTCCCTGAATAATTTGGATAAAAATATTTAACTATGGACTAGTTGTGAGCTACTATTGATATTTTCTATTTAGTCACCCAAGTTATATTCTTCTCTTTCATTGGGTAACACACATTTTATATGGTAGAATTACAGATAATGAATAATGCCTTTCACTGGTATGAGTTTTCAGGTGAATGTTTATTTGGGCTCAAATTTGTTACATGTTCCTGATTTGCAAATGTTGCCACTAACACGTGTCAGTTACCTAAATATGTGTGAATGACCACTGGGATAACCCTACAGTTAGTGAAATGAACTCAATGCTTTTATTAGCAGAAATATTCTCAATTGTTTTACTATTTCCTCAGCTCTTGTTAATTACTGTAGCTCTCACTGTAACTTTAATAGTAGGCTTCATAATAAAACATTTGAGGTTTGAGGTCCACTCAGTAGAACTAGTGCCATTCTGCTGCAGAGCTGGAGGGGCCAGACTACAGGAGTCCATGCAGAGGATCCAATTTCTCAGACAGCCTCTTTAAGTGCACCATCACTGACTGTTACTGCAAGTTGGGAGGCACCATCAATACAGTGAAGGAGAAGAATATTACACAGGAAGAAATGGATGACCTAGAAGACTGGAGTAAAAGAAATTGAAAAGTGAAACTCTACAAAGGGCAAATCATGCAAATCAAGAATTTCTGCTATAAGCTGCGGGTTCATTAATTGGAAATGACAGGGAAAAAGAAAGACCTGGGTGCATTAGTTGATCACAGGATGACTGTGAGCCACTAATGTAATGTGCAGTGAAAAAGCAAATGTGATCCTAGGATGTATCAGACAAAATATTTCCAGCAGAATTAGGTAAGCATTAATGTCATTGTAAAAGAGACTGGTAAGACTTCATCTGGAATACTGTGTGCAGTTCTCATCATCCATGATCAGGAAAGATAAAGTCAAACAGGAACAGGTGCAGAGAAGGGCTATTAGGTTGATTAGTGGCCTATCTTATAAGAGAAGACTATAGGCACTTGGCTTGTTTGCCCTAGCAAAATGAAGGCTGATATGAAGGATATCTATAAAAACATCAGCGGAGAAGTGATATTTAAGCTAAATTAAAATGTTGGCTCAAGTACAAATGGGTATAAAATGATGACAAATAAATTTAGGCTGGAAATGAAAAAGAGGTTTCTAACAATCAAAGAACTGAGGTTCTAGAACAGTTTTCCAATAGGTGTAGTAGAGGCAAACAGCTTAACTAGTTTTAAGATGGATATTAATATGTTTACGAATGAGATTATGTAATAGGCTTGCCTCTTATGGCACAGAACTGAACTCAATGACCCAGGAGTCCCTTGCATTTCTATGTAGCACAACCTATATCAACTTTGAATATTAAAAATCCTAATGTGTGCTGACATGTTAGTGACTTACCCTGGATAATACAGTGACATTATTACTGTATGTATTTGTACTGTAACATGCCCCAAAACCTGAATATGGGATGTAGGGCCCACTGTGCTGGGCACTGTCGGTTTGACGCAAAGCTTATTGAAGTCATTGAGAAACTTTCTGTAGATTTCAGTGGGATTTGGATCAGGCCCCTGCATGTACATATGATGAAAAGATGGTCCCTGCCCCCAAAATATTTACAATTTAAATATATGATGAAAGACAACAGGTGGATGCAAAAAATAAACTAGGGGAACACAGCACAACACAACACATAACATAAAAATGATTATAGTTAACATAACAAGCACTGGTTAAAGCATATCTAGCCTTTGTCAAGAGTTTTGAAAGGATCATGGCAAAAGAGAATTTTATGGACAGACTAAAGCAAGACAATTGAGTGGGTTTTTTTTCAGATGCTTATAAGGAAGCATAGGAGAAAGCACAAAGGTATTTGAGAAAAAAACAGAGTAAGGGGCACCAGAGGCTGTCGTTGGCAGAGTGGAAATGGGAGTCAATGGCTTGACTGCATGCAAGAGAAGACAAGTAAAAGTGATTAAATGTGCTATGTATTAAATCTGGTGAACTAGCATATTGTCACAAAAAGGTCTGGAATGACTAATATAGGAAAGTATGTTAGGGAGCTAAGAATACTGCACCATCTGATGATACAAAGGATATTCAAGTTTAATAGTGGTGGAAATCATCCATTATTCAAAACAAAGATATATCTCCATTGTCTGCATATAGGATCTAAGAGTTAACATATTTAAAAGTCTGTACAATAACTCTAGTAAAGACAGAAAGCAAAGAAGAACTCGAGAGACCCTGAAAATTGGCCTGTTCTAGTTCAAATTCCCTCCAAGTGTTAAAGCATGGAGATGTTAGTTCCGTGAGCTAAATCCATTATAGTAGAATTACCTGTACTCTAAGAATTACCTGTACTCTAAGAAATGCTTCTATTTCACCCCAATTTCAATTATATATGTTTTAAAGGTAGTGATAATTACTTAGAACCAGTAAGGTTGATAACATATTGCCCTGAGTATTAAACAAGAAATATGATAAATAAAATGATGCCCCCAAACAAATTCTTAGAGACGCTGTGCCCTGGACCAAATAAATCTGCAACACCATTTTCATAACTGATGCTCATTGTAATAAATGTGATAGCATAACTCAAATCAATCCAATTATGTTATTTTTCCTTAAGGACATTGGGAAGTATTTTATACTAATCCTCACTTCATATGTTGTGCATTTATAACGAGTGTTGGTGCTTGGGGATACAGAATTAGGTTGTGGCTGGATGTGCTAATACTGGATAGAAGAAAACTTCTTTACAATAACTTTAACATTTTGATTGAAGCAGACTTGGAAAAGCAAAAATTTAAATGTTTTGCACTGCCACTGTGATTCTATTTTGCCTACAGATTTTCCATTTAGGTTATCTTTAGGCATAGAACACAACATAGGTTGCATTAACTATACCCAATGATTGGTTCTGATTTCCTTGAAAATGTAAGTTTATATGAAGTATATAACATTGTGATTTTGTGGTCTGTTGTAAATTATTTCATTTTTAGATTAATGCTATAATATTTTTAAAAGTACAAAAAGCTAAATAAGCTTGTGTTTTTCATCACAGTGCCCTTTTACAAACAACTAAGAGTTATGGGGAGAAATTTTGGCTTTATTGATATCAATGGGAGATTTTACTTGGAGCATCTTCTCCTGTGAGCTGATAATCTTAAAATGCTGTTTTACTCTGAGAAGTGACATAAAAATGGCATTACACCATTCCAAGTATATTGTTTCTCAGTGATTCTCTACCAAATATCCCCAGTTAACAAAGAATAAACTGGATTTTTCCCTTCTCGTGTGTCAGCACCAGTCATTAAGGGTCTGGCCTGATGGCAAAGTAGGACACCTATGCATATCTATTGTCTATGATTATCTATAAGTGACCAGAAGTTATTAAATGATTCAGCTGATGAGAAGGAATAGAATCAGGTTCATTGAATTTTAGCTATACTTGCTCTGAAAGCAGATTTGACAGATTACAGACAGGAAAAACTTGCTGGGGAAAAAAAAATCCAAGCCCCATTTACTGGTCATTCTGCTGAATACTAGGGATCCATTGTTTTAGATAACACTTCATAATATGTTTAAGGCGTTTTCTTTAACTATCATACACAGCACTTAAAACTTCAGCTTTGTTAGGTGATGAGTAGATACTTTTTGTTCAATTTACAGAACTCCAGTTTGCAGTTGCTATTAGAGTCCTGTTCATTAATAATTCCTGGAGATTCTGATGTTGACTTCAACATCACCATGCTCTATGTGGGGAAAAAAAAACACATGTTAAATACACAAGTTCAGAATGAGGGAAAGGGTGCTGTAGCTGCATAGCATGCTTCCTCACCTCTCCAAGGATCCAAATGCAGCTGGGGTTTCTGGAGGAAATGAGAATGTGGCATTCCAGAGGGGGAAGATGTAAACGAGAACACAGCTCTAGTTGGCATGCTCACTAGACAAACTGGTGTATTTTGAGTGGAATTCCTTTTTTGGGGAAGATTATCCTGCTCCTTGGAATATTAACTGCTCATCTAAGTTTCAATCACCAGAATACAAGGAGTACACTGAAGGATCAATGGCAAAACTGCAAGACAGGCAGCTGTATTTCTAGAGAGAAAGAGTGTCTAGTGGAGTGTATAAAAGAGACTTGTGTACTATTCTATGGGGAGTCCATATTCCTTGGACACTGCTCTTTCTGTGCCTTCAAATCTCCAAAGATTAATGTGTCCCATTTGTGGCAATGTTTATTTTCTCCCCTTTTGTGTGGCAAGAGTTGATATAGCCCTTAGGGAGGAGGGAAGAGGGGTGTCTACATGGAGATATGGAAAGTCTAGGTTAAATGCTCATACTGCACTTTAAATAACTGAGTCCTGAAACATTAGTGTGGGAAACTGTTCGATGATTTTTTTACATTAAATACTTTGTAAAAACTTCCTGTTTTTCTATTAAATTTTTATTCCGGTACAACCATCCAAATCATCTCCTCTATGTACATTCCCCCAAACATCAGTATTAAGTGGTTTTAAACAATCCATCTGCAGTGGAAAGCTTCTGGCCAGCCATTCTTTGCCCAGAGGAAAGGTGCTTTGACAAGTGACCCTGAATTTCTTCCAGTGACAAATGTAGGAAAAAGAGCTGGCCCTTGCCCAGCCGTCAGGCTTTGATTCAGGGATGAGGACTTTCCAAGGCAGTAGTTATCTATCAAAAAGGCAGCCATCCGCTCAGGGAAATATATCTGATCTAAACCTGATAGTGTGTGAAATCAAAGGCTGTGAATGGCTACTCGAGGGAGTCCAAATACTTTTCTATGGTGTTGCAGTACAAATGGTCTTGGTAATGGGTTGTGGCAGGACAAAGGGCAAAAGAATTAAATACCAAGATCTAACACATGTTAGCATTCTCCGATCAAAGAAGTTTAAGATGGCACATTTCACGTCACAATAATGATCACTATAACATTTTCTGTGTTAAGCTACTGACTAGCACTTTTCTTTTGTCTGAATCCATCAATATATTCGATGGAGAGATCATCCAATAAATACCAGGAAGATGTTCTGATTCAAGTTGTTTCTTTTCTCATCTACTTTGATATTCTGGGGGGCTGGTTCACATGTAATCGTCAACCAGGAAGCAAGTTAAATTATTACAAGTTTTTGGCTTCTGATTTTGCTCTGTGAATGGAAGATATATAAATAGAATGTCATATGTTCAGTAATATCTGCACAAAGATGAATGAAATATAATACATTTAATGGTATTCTGTGTATGTTTGCTTCATTAGTCATCTTGGGTACGTCTAGACTACACCTGTCTGTCGACAGAGAGATGTAGATTAGGCACGTCAAAATTGCTAATGAAGCAGGGATTTAAATATCCCGCACTTCATTAGCATAAATATGGCCGCCACTTTTTTTTTAAATGGAACTTTTTCAAAAAAACCCAGCAGTCTAGACATGGATCTGTCGAAAAATAAATCCTTTTTCGAAAGATCCTGTATTCCTTAAAAAATGAGGTTTACAGGATCTTACGAAAAAGGGCTTATTTTTCGACAGATACATGTCTAGACTGCCGTTTTTTTTCAAAAAAGCTCCATTTTGAAAAAAAGTGGCGGCCATGTTTATGCTAATAAAGTGTGGGATATTTAAATCCCTGCTTCATTAGCAATTTTGACCTGACTAATCTGCATCTCTCTGTCGACAGAGAGGTGTAGTCTAGACACAGCCCTTGATATGAACTACAAACAACATTTAAACCTCTAACCTTGTACTAGGTTGGTTGGAATTGGTTTTATGTGTTAAATATTTTATTCATGCTTAATGGTACCTATAAGCATAATATTTTCTGTGAGTTTTGAGATCCCTGTTCACTTAAGAAACAACAATTTTGAAAGCAGTTAGTCCTTATCAACGGCTAATCATATTTTGCATGTGATAAAAAGGTTTTATAAAATTTCCAAAGTATTTGTCCATCTTGTATCAATTAAATGCTTTTCATATCATAGTTTACTTCCAGTTGGCTTATATGATAAGCATAGAATGGCCAGCCTTAAAAATATATCAGCTTTGCAAGAGGTAAATAGGTTAAAATAACTCAGTAAAAGCAGTATTTCCTATTCATGCCTATGCTTACTATAGGAAAAACCTCAGGAATACTACAAATACTGAAGCAACAACTTAGCATTTATATTAATGTTAATAAATAATATTTAACAATACTTAATATTAATATTCAGATTATTTTTTAGGATCTTGCACCAATAGCCTCTATTTGTTCACTTTCTTGGCATGCTGCAAACAGCATGTTTTATAGAGTTAATGGAGAAGGAGGAGAGAATCTGCCCCAGAATGATGAAGGAATGGAGGTTTTGTAGCTAACTGGCTGAGTTCCTGTTTGAAATGATTACTTTCATATTGTCAGGATAATATTTCATAGATTGTTGCAACATCCAATGATGTTAGGGGATCTACATCCTGGGGTAAGTATCTCTTTATTATTTTAAATGTAATTAAAACAAATGAAGTAAATAGTAACCTGTGGCCATTGGAAGTTAAGGATGACCACAGTAATGTGGATGCTATTTTTTATAAACCCTATTTTCTCTAGGGTAGAGGTTCTCAAAATGTGGATCAGGATTCCAAAGTGGGTTACAACGCTATTTTAATGGGGTCACCAAAGCTGCTGTTAGATTTTCTGGAGCCAAGGGCCAAAGCCCAAGCCCAAGCACCCCATCCAGGGTCAAAGCCTGAAGACATCAGCCCAGAGCAGGAGAGCTAAGGTTATATGCCCCCTTCCCAGGACAGAAGACCTTGAGTAGCTATCACCCCCCTGCCTGGAGCGACAGGGCCTAGACTGTGTTCCCTGCTGCTAGAATTGTGTAGTAATTGTTGTTGTCAGAAAAGAACCCCTGCACTAGGGTATTGAATGTGAGGATTTCTACCAAAATAGTTGCAATATTAATATACTGAATGTGAGGGGCTTAAGATAATGGAGGTATAGAATTAACATATAATGTTTTTCCTATATAATATATTAGAAAAGCTTAGCATATTAATGGATGGCTAGAATTTTACAGGGAGTAATTCAAGCAGTGGATTATTGCTAATATGCAAAATCACAGCCAGAAAAATGTCCTCTGCAACAGTTAAGAAAAAAAACTATTACAAAATATCAATACAAAAGAGCAATTATTGTTCCATTTTCTCTTTTTACATTATCATTTGAAATCAATAGAAATGATATTACCATACATTAATAATAGTGAGATTCCTGGCTTAGGTTTTGATTCTACCTTGAACTCTGGAGACCTGGTTTTATTCCTCATTGGGTAACTTAGCTTTTACACAAAACAGCTTAGACTTGTCGCTTCGGTACTTGGTAAGATAATGGAACAAAAAATTAAGCAATTGGGTTTGCAAATACTTAGAATGTGATAAATAACAGTCAGTATGGACTTGTCAAGAACAAATCAAGTCAAACCTAATAATTTCTTTGACAGGTAACAAGCCTCATGGCTAGAGGGAAGCAGTACATTTGGTATATCTGGACTATAGTAAGGCTTTTGATACTGCTTGCCAAGGCCTCCTCATAAAAAAACTGGGGAAATATAACCTAGATGGAGCTACAAGAAGATGGGTACAAAACTGATTGGAAAACAATTTCCCAAGAATAGTTATCAGGGATTCAAACACAAGCTGGAAGAGCATATCCAGAGAGGTCCACCAAGGATGAGTTCTGGGTCCAGTTCTGTTCAATATCTTTATTGATAATTTAGATAATGACATAGAGAATATAAAGTATTCAGATGATACTAAATTGGGAGGGATTGCAAGTGCTTTGGAGGACAGGATTAAAGGTCAAAATGATCTGGACAAACTGGAGAGTCAGTGTGAAATAAATAGGATGAAACTCAGTAAAGACAAATGTGAAGTGGGCCACTTAGGTAGGAACGATCAGTTTCATACATACAAAATGGGAAATGACTGGATAGGATGGAATATTGCAGAAAAGGATCTGGGGGTCACAGTACATCAGAAGCTAAATGTGAGTCAACAGTGAAATGCTATTGTAAAACGCAAACTTCATTCTCGGATGTATTAGCAGGAGTTTTGTGAGCAACACACAAGAAGTAATTCTTCTATGCCACAATGATTAGGTCTCAGCTGAGGCACTGTGTCCAGTTCTGGGTGCTATATTTCAGGAAAGCTGTAGGCAAAATGGAGAAAGCCTAGAGAAGAACAATAAAAATGATCAAATAGCTAGAAAACATGTGCAGATCATTTCCATTCATGTGCAGATGCATATTTAAGTTTCTTCTAATATGTAACCTACCGATTATCAAACTGTGGCTCAGGACTCCAAAGTCAGTCACAACCACGGTTCCCTGTAAGCCATGCACTTGTGCAGCCACTCAAGAGAGATTCAAATCCACCCAGCTGATTAGCAGAGCACCCCCAGCTCGGTAATTTGTGTAAATTCACACATGCCTCAGTGCACATTACATTTCTTTCTGCACATGGATGGAAAAAATCTGCACAAGGATGGAAAAGATTAGAGGCAACATTGGTCACAACCCAATTTTAATGTGGCTACCAGAGCTAATTTAGACTGGTGGGGGCCAAGGACCAAAGCCCAAGCCCCACCATCTGGGGCTGAAGCAAAAGCCATTCATATTTTGTGTACAACATTCCTGTTAATCCAGCCCAGAATCCCATCTTTTTTCATAGCTGCATCACACTGTTGACTTTAGTCAATTTGAGATCCACTATAACCCCCAGATCCTTTTTAGCAGTACTACCAACTAGTCATTTATTTGCCATTTTGAATTTGTACATTTGATTTTTTCCTTCCTAAGTGTAGTACTTTGCTTTTGTCATTATTGAATTTCATTTTATTGATTTCAGACTGATTTTGCAATTTGTCAGCATAATTTTGAGTTCTAAATCTGTCTCCAAAGTGCTTGCAACTCCTCCCCTCCCCCTGACCAGCTTTTAAGTAGACACATTTACTATCCTAACAAGGCATTAAGATAATAATGCAGTGTGATTGCCTCTTTCTGCCAAGCCAGTTCAGCTAGCTGGTGAAAGAACCATCACATGACTTTTTCCCTCACCTTTTCCCACTGCCCTTGGGATCACTGGCAACCGCTGGTGTGGTAGGAAGGAGCAAGCAATCCATGTGCTCTTTCCTTAGAATAGGAAACACGATTGTGTCTGCTGCCCTTTTCTTGGTAGCCACCACCCATTCCCCACTTCCTTTGGCTCATCCATGCAAGCACAGGACCAAATCTAATTTATAAAGTTTCTAAATCATTTCCTGCAATATTTTGTCTCCTCGGTTTTCAAAAACATTATGATTTTGCTAAAATACATTTTGAAGTGCGCAAACTGCTGAATAAACCTGGTCATGTTTGTATGGAATAGCCCATTTCAGTATTTCTGCATGACTGTTGCCTTAGAAAAGGCACATAAGCAAAACAATAACAAATATGCAGTGACTATTAACTTAAAAAAATTCAGAAGCTCTAGAAGTATTGTATATGTTTCCTGGGAATATATCTTAACAGAGTGTTATAGAATTGTATTTGGTGGTACAATACCAGAAGTATTATCTTGATGATGATGATGGAGATAGATCAGATGTACATATATCATAGAAATTAATCTGAAGTGGAGTTCAACTGAGTTTAAACAATGAACACTAATTCTTTTCTCATGCTGTAATGATGACTTCTGTCCTAAAGATACTGAATATGTTACCATGGTAGCCTACTGCTCCATGCTATTAACATAGTGGAGATAAGGATCTTGTAGTAGGTCTTGTAAAATAGAAGACATGCTGTACCTAAATATCAGCACAATTGTATTAATATATAATATGTTTAGAATACTGCGTCCTTTCCAAACTTCTAATTTAAGCTGTAGACTGATCCCAGTACAATCCATTTTCTACAAATACCAATCTTGTTTAAGACTAATACAGTGCAAAACATTCACAGATCAATTTGAAAACAAAATGCAAGGTTTCTGCTTTCTCTTTGTTTTAATGATCTGAAATGCTGAGGTTTCTTATTCTAGAGAAAAAAAACAAGTTGAAAGTTCCTTTTCATGCCTGAGTGAGGTCTTTTCAGTGGGAAATAAACCCTAATTTTGAAATTTTAATATTTTCTTGTAGCAAGGCATTTTTTGCATTAAAACATGCATAATACCAACTCATTATTTGATCTGACATGTGAACAACTACCAGCTCCTGAACATTTCAATTAAACACATTCTTAGGTTCATATAATGGCTCAGAATATGATTACAAATAATTTTGTTACCTATTTCTGACTTTTTTCCACCTCTACTTCTGTTTGCCTGCCTTGATTTTAATACCTTGTTTATGACTATAGTATGTAATAAACCTATTTCAAATATGGAAATGATTGAGATTCCTGGTAGCCAAAATATGGGTTATAGGGTCATGCAGTTGTATTGTCTAAGTGTAAGTGCTAATGCTTAATTTTACATCATCTGCTTTATGATGCCATATCCCTTTTCCTGTACTGAATTATCATTCATGCACATATGTCTCTGGAAGAAGATACCATACAACCTGAAATTTGATTTCAGCACTCAAGTCATTGATTTGCTTTGCCTTGAAATATGGTTCCAGGAATTACCACCTTTGAGAGACAGTATTTCTGGGAATTAAATTACAAAGCATCTGGACACACATTACAGGTATATGTGACAAGAGGCAGAATAAGTACCCAAGAGCAATGGATATTTCTCTTAAACTGTATTCAGTGTACTAGTGTGGAGAAGATGCAGTAACACTGTTTGCAAATAAGCACAACTGGCACATCTTCAGGCTGACTTGAAAAGCATGTATAAACCAGTCTATTAATCTATTGTGAATTATACATCAAGAACAGAAAATACAACACTTAGAACAGATGTATTTTAAATGAAGATGCCAGAGTCTCTTGAGTCTAGGATCAGAGATAGGAAGGATGAACACATTGCCTGTTTCTAATCACTAATATGTCTGATTGTTTGCACAGGGGTATTTTTTTCTGACTCTTACTGACAGTGAATCATATATGGTAGTGAGACTCTCAGAAACCATGGAGTTGCTTTAGCAGTTGGCAGCACTGAGGATATATCCACTTAATATTTTGGATAGCGAAGGAAAACCTTAAGATTAATTCTTCTGTTTTCAGGTTTACTTCTTATCCTTTTCATATTCACGACACAAGTCTTGCTTATTAAATGTCTAACAAATATATCTTCTGCTGCTCTTGTATGTAATTATTTCTAACACTGGTATTTTGCATAAATTTATTTTTGTATTTTTTCTTTGCATTTTATTCTGTTTTTAAAAATCGTAATCTTTCCTGGTTGCTTTGTGATCATCCTGTACTACCCCTACACATATATATCTCTTGCATTGCTTCTGTAGTCTTTAAAATTTAATACCCTGCCATGGTGCTTCTGAAACACTTTATCCTGAAATAACATTACAAAAAATACCAGAGAGAACATATTTTATTCTCTTGGAGATGCTGCTTTGTATTTTACCTAAAAACATGTATCAGTTTCTTAATAAAGAATGGAGAGTTAGCAGCTTAGTAGTGTTTCATATAAATACAGCAAATGCAAAAAGCTGTGTTAATATAACATTATGAATATGATTTAAAGGGACTAAAGTTAGAAAATATAAAAGATAAGCTCCCCCACGGTAAAATAATATAATCATAGGACAATAGAAATGTAGGGCCTGAAAGAGAGGTCATCAAGTCCAGCCACTTACATTCATACAAGACCAAATAAATCTAAACCATCCCAGGACAAGTGTTTGTTTAGCCTGTTCATAAAAACCTCAAATGACAGGGATTCCACAACTTCCCTTGGAAGTCAGTTGCAGACCTAAACTAACCTAATACTTAGAAAGTGTTTCTGCATGTAACTTTAACTTCAGGTGCTGCAGAATATCCCAATTATTTCTAGTCCTACCCTCAGTGGACATGTAGAACAATTGATCACAGTCCTTGTTACAACAGCCCTTAATATACCTGAAGGCTGTTATCAGGTCCCCACTCAGTGTTCTTTTCTTTGCATAGTCATCCCCTGTTAGAGGAACTTAATTAGAAGTGTTCTAGTTGGGAAGTGCTGCTTGCAGCCTCGAAGACTGTAAAGGCATGCTAAACTATATTATCCTGTTCACAAAGTAGTGGCACTAGATGTAAAAAAATGTTATTTTAACTAACTTCATTCAGACCTGTGAGAGGATTAAAAGGGTTTATGATGAACATATCTAGTGTGTATTTTGCTCAGAAGTAAACTCTGTATCCAATCAATATGTGGTATGGGATCATGACATGGTTTTGATAGTGGGATTAGTACCACAGGAGAAGAGAAAAAGAAGGAAAACAGCAACAAACAATACAAACAGAAGGAACAAAGTAACAAAAGTTGCAGGATTTCATCATCATGCCACTTTTCAGTGCCCAAAGGAACTTCAATTTTGACAAAGCTTCACTATGGACAGACTGGAAAAAAAGTATTTTGCAAGATTTTGAATTGCAAACAGGTTCCACAAATAACTGGAGATATACAGGTAACTTCTTTAATTTGATATAGGATGTGGAAGCAAACAGGTGTATCTTCACATCCTTTAACTTTAAGCCAGTCACAAAGATAAGTATGAAAGGGTACTAGCTATATTGATGCATGCTTTATACCTCAGAGAAATGTGGTTTATGAAAGAGCATGTTTACTTCAGAGAATTCAAGAACCGGGGGAAAACTTTGAATGTTTTGCAAGAGCTCTACAAGCATTGGCTTAAAACTGTGATTTTAGGATTAAAAAACATAAAAATATCAGAGACGGGCTGCTTACTATATTAACAGATACAAATTTTTCATAGTAGCTACAACAGAAAACAACCTTAAAGATAGACTCGGTTATTCAATTAGCAAAACAGTCTGATTGGTGAGACACCAGAACCAAGAGAAACTTCTCAAACTTGAAAAATAAGGACCTAGCTTGGAAGTGGTAAAGAGTTTCAGTATGACTGTTAATAGTCATTACCATAAGACCCCTAGGCTAAGAGATATACATTTCAGTTTCCATGCCCAAGGGGTGGAAAAAGCCAACTCTCAAAAGAAGATGCATGTCCAGCCAAAGGAAAAAGGTATAATAAATGCACAAAATATGGAAATTGTGGAGCTGTTACTGCTCCAAAGGAATCATAGAGCTAACTTATATTGCAGACAATCAGAAGCCATTATTTCTAGGATCTGTCACTTGTGACGACACAGAACCTAACTAGAGACTGAATTTCATGGCAAAACTTCTGATTTTAAAATTGACTCAGTAGCTGATGGTGCTGTCATTTCAGAAAGGACATATACTCACCTCCAATCCCTCCCACTTTTGAAGTCACCTGATACAACTATGATTAGCCTTGGAGGTGTTCTGAACTGCATGGGCCACTTCACCGCAGAAACCACTTATGAGAATAAAACCTATGCATTCAGAGTTCATGCAGGGCCACCGATGGGGGGTGGGGAGATGCAAGCAGGCATCTGCCTCAGAGCCCAGCAATTTAAAAGTCTGGGGGTCCAGGCAACTGCTGCTGCTACCCTTTGCCCTTTAAATCACTGCTACAGTCCCGCATGGCATAGTTCAGACAGAGCTGAGGGCCAAGGGTGCCAGTTAGAGGCAAACGGTGGCCTTTAGCCCACCCAAAGTTTCCTACCATAGCAGGACACTGTTTCCTGCCTCCCCTCTTGCCAAGAGTGAGATCAATGCAGGCAGCTTTCTTTGTTTACTCCTCTACCTCTCTCCTTTCTATCAGGAGTGAAAGGAATGCAGACTCATCAAGCACAACAGAAGACCTAATCAATGCAAATTGATGCTTGGTTCCTGTCTGAAATCAAGAGATACTGGGTTAGAATCAGAGCTCCAGAGACACTGGTTCCATCTTGGTAAGAACAGAACTACAGCAGCAAATGCAAAACACAATGGTGAGCAGTTACTCCCCTGGCTCACTCTTCTTCCCTCCCCAGCCACCCAAAAGCTACCTATGCTGCTGTGCCTTGCCAGATTCTCCCGCACTCTCATAGACTCAGGCACACTGATTGGAAAGGGAGTTCACCGTTCTCTCTCCCCCTCTCTCCCCTTCCCCCTTGTGACGGACCAGGCTGCGTCTGGGCACCGCTGAGGGCATCCGCTCAGAGCTAATTGCTCAAAACCAGGGCTGCTAACAGCTCTAGACTGGAGACCTTTCCCAAAATGGGTCACAAACCAGTAATGAAGAGAGCTTCAGCTGCCAATCCGGCCAGCAGGAAGCCTTGCTAGCAAAATCCCTGAGACACCCCAGCTCTCCCTGTGCCACAGTCAGTCGTGGGCCTTACACACAGGTGAGGGTTTATAGAACCCAATCTCACCTACCCCAAACGGGTTATCCCAGTCCCAAAGAACCAGCAACAGATTCCTGATCAATTTATACTCTGGATCTTACCCACAAGATCACTCTGGGCCAATCCTTTAGAATCTAAAATCTAAAGGTTTATTAATAAAGGAAAGAAAAGGTTGAGAGTAATGTTATTAAGGAAAATACATTACATGTACCAGTTACCGAGTTCTTGATGCAGGCTCTCAGCAGAGATGTTATAAACTGCTATCTTAAAAGTCTCTGGTGTACATGCTATGTCAGGATGGGTCAGCAATCCTTCCTGGCTCTCTGTCCCTCACAAGGCTGCATCTGGGATCAGTAGCAGAATTGAAGACAAGATGGAGTCTGCCTCATGGCACTTTATATCCATTCCTGGTACCTTCCAAGCTGGACTGGGTCACATAGCCAAGTGACCTATCCCTGTGTCCCATGCCAGCAGCCATT
Organism: Pelochelys cantorii; assembly: GCA_032595735.1. Lineage (NCBI taxonomy): Eukaryota > Metazoa > Chordata > Testudines > Trionychidae > Pelochelys > Pelochelys cantorii. The sequence continues at coordinate 303,904,337 of CM064326.1, read as the reverse complement.
AGATACTGACTGGTTTGCAGATTTCCAGACGCATTCCTCAGGTGTGTATTGGGCACCTTGAGAGCCATTGTCCTTGGGGCCATGCTAATTAGCATAGTCATTGACTGAACAATCCTTTACAACAGGCAGTCCAGGCCCATTTCTCTGTCTCAGGCAGAGAACATTTACAGTACAAGCCCAGAGCCCATATTTTTAACCCTACATACAGACATCATACAAGTATACGAGTAGCATACATAGAATCAATAGAACATAAGCTTTCATTTGACACCTCAGATGGCCCCCTTTGTATAGACTTTGGGGGGCAGCAGTGAACTGGCTGCTCCCCCTAAAATCCAATAACGTGACACCCTAGCCCCGGCTGGCCATTCTTTCCTCTATCAACGGGAATGCAGAGGTATATCTGGCAGATCCAAAAGCAGGGCTGGGAGCTTCTGCAGCACTTGTTTTCAAATTCATTGAGACAAGCAGGCTCAGGGAGTGGTGAGTGGGGAAGGCAGCTCAGAAGATGATTGCTGCAGATTTCATCATGATCTGCCCTCATTCTCACAGGTTGCTCTGTTACAAAGCCTGGGAGGAACAAGCCCCTCCTGACTCCAGTAGACACAGGGCTGCTCAGGCTGGGTAGGGGGCCACTGAACTATACACATTTAAGTTAGCCCATTATGCATTGCTTTAGCTCAGATCTAGCATGTTGTTTGTTTATTTTTCAGTAGTTGATTTACTTTAAGCATTCATTGAAGATATTAACTATTGTATTCTCCTCTTCATAATTTGGACCATAACAAATTTAAAATATAATGATAATTGCAAGGCTAAGCAGATTTTAAGCCGATTGTATTTATCACCACTAAAGATAGTGTACAAAGTATCAAACTTGTGTTAAGGCTTCAGAACTGACACCTCAAAATTTGGGATTGGAAATATCTTGCTGTTGATTGTTCTAAATTTACAAATAAACTTAAAAAATGGCTTTAATTGGTATTTGTTATATTTTTTTTTTATATAAAAATTAGGAACACTGTTCCTGGCAGTTAATTTCTAAGTTATCATCTGCAAAAACTCCAGTAGTTTTCAGGTGCCTAAATAGGCACTGGAAGGGCTGATGGGGTGCTGGGCGGTGCTGGGCAGAGTGGCGGTACAGTCCATATGTCACTCGGGGCTGGCTGCCCTTTCTGCCCCTGGCCCTTCCTCCCCTTCCAGGAGGGCTGCGGGTGACTGGAACCAAGCCTCCCCCGCCATGGACCAGGGAAGTCTGTCACCAGCTCAGAGACTTGTGATCAAAGACCACAAACCTTCTCAGTCACTGTTTGGCAGCAACGATGGACCTAGTAAAAATGCGGAAGAACTTGATGGAGAATTTGATGATACTGGGGATTTTGAGAGGTGATCCAATATAAATCAATTAAAAGACAATGCTGAACCACTCTACTTCTACCATATGGAATGTGGTCAAGATAAGCAGCTGATTCATGTGAATTCTGAGAACATGATCACCTGGTCATTGTAGACTATTTTTCCTGGTATAGAGAAATTATATACTTGAAAGACAAACATATTGCTGTGTTATCAAGAAACTGAAGTGCACTTTTGCTCATTTCAATATTCCAGAACACATCTTGTGATGGACAGCATGCCACAATTCACTGCAGCAGAATTTAAATAATTCCAAATTAAATATTATTGTGATCATATTATTGGCAGCACACATTAACCACAAGTGTATGGAAAGGCAGGGAGAGCTGTAAAAACAGCCAAGAAAATCCTTTAGAAGGAAGATCAATTCCTTACTCTTCTGAATTACAAATAATCACTAACACAGTTACTGGATATAGTCCAATGCAATTCCTGATGAGACGATAACTCAGAACTATGGCTCCAGTTTTGGAAAATATTATCTCCAAAGTCACCAGACATAAAGTGAGTAACCAAATTGGATAAAAGTGTTAAAACAGCTCATGAACACTTTAACAACAGACATAACTCAGTTAGAGAACTCCCAGGCCTTCCACCAGGTCACCATGTTTATGTGAAATTGGATAGAGGAAAAGAATGGCTAACTTCAGGTGTTATAAAGTAAAAAGAATTCAGTGCTCCAATCATATGTGATTGGTACCAGCAGTGGAAAGTTCAGCTGAAACTGCTGACATCTACAGCTTGTTTCTGAGAAACAATGATCAACAGAGCGAACACCACAGGTGGTGAGTACAGGACACAGAGAAGACTCGAAAGATTCCAAGCCAACCAGAAACAGTTGTTTCCAGATAGATAGCCAGGTGACCAAGTTTTTATGAATTTGGGTCATATAATTAGAAAAACAATATGTTTCAAAGACAGTGTGATAGAGTAAATATGTTAAACTTAAATGAGGTGATGTAAATGCAAAGTTAAACTGTTACATTGTTCAGCCATTAGGCTGTAAAATGCCTTATATAAGCTAACCTCAGGGAAACCAGAGAGTTTAAGGATCTTTTTCGTATGGACACACCTGGGGGTATCTTGCTCAGAAGTAAGCTCTGTAGCCAGTCCATGGCTGGTACAAAAGCATGACAGACACCACAAATCACCTGACACCTTGGGGAAGGGAAGCTGTCACTTCCAGGGTTTAGGAGAGACTTGTTCTGGCAGCAGAAGCAGCATCTGGTGAATTCTATTTTGTAGGGGCTTAAAAAAGTGTGGCTACTGAGTGAGTGGGAGTCATGTTTGAGCTTTGGCCATGCAGGGTGCTAGTCTGAGTGAAGGCAGTAGCAAAACTCATCACCTTTTTGTTTAGGAAAATGCTGTTAAGGAAAGGGGGGTAGTGAAGAAGCTTGACATGGTTTCTTTGAGTTTGAGAAGAGAAAATAATCTCAGTTATCTATCCAGGATCCAGGGTTACTGACTTCTGGTTATAACAACTCCCATCTCCAGGGGGATTGTGCAGCTTGGATTGACCCACATGTTAGAATTACTCTGTCCCCTGTTGACTTGGCTGGAGAGTTTTACAGGACCACCAGAGGACTGGCCCCAGCTTCAAGTAATTCAGGTGCCCTATACCAATGTACATGTAAACTGTATTTATTAATTTGATTTATTTAAGTGCCTACTGACGTAAGGTGTTTGTAGCATTTTTAATTCATCTCCATCTGTTATTTTTGCGTGTGTTTAGCAAAGATTAGTTAGCTAATATGAGTATGTTCTTTGTATAGAGTTATACTTTGGAGTTACACACATTGCATATATTAACTCAGGTTTATTTCTTGAGACATCCCTCGCCCCACTCACACACACAGGCATCCCAGCGTGCATGTGCACAGGGCTCAGCCAGGTGGAGACATTATCAAGATTAATTTCCTTACACAGAAAGGGATTGCAACAAATGGACAGATAGAAGATTCCCTTCTATTAAACATCATCACTGGGCCACTCAGGATCTCCTGTACTGCTGACAGCATCAGGCTTCCTTGTATACGGGTCAATGTTTCCTGCTGCTGAATTATCCCGGGAGGAAAGGAGTTACCTCAAGACTCAACATGCCCATTTTCTTACCTTTGATCATAGGTCAGCTTTTCTAAACCTTTTATTATTATTGTTGCTCTTCTCTGGACTCTTTCCAATTTGTTCACATCTGTCCTAAAGCCTGGTACCCAGAAATATATACATTGTTGCAGCGAAAGATTGAGCAAGATTGACTAGATCTGAACAACTGCCTTCCATGTCTTACATACAGCGCACCTGTGAATACAGGAGGATATATTAACATGACTTGCCCAAAGTAACAAAGGAAATTCATGGCAGAGCCAGAAATAAAGCAGAAAAAGCTATATTTATGAAAGGAATGCTAAGATTTTGCAGTTTATTATGCAGCAAACACTGTAAAGAGGCTTTAACACTGTGGGATCCTCCATTATTTAATGCCCATGGGTTTTTTTCTCCTAGGTTTTATATTTAAGCAGACTTTTTGAAGGATTTTGCTGTGGGTATTTCATATGCAAAGTCAAATGTCTCAGAGCAACCCAAGATTAGCAACCTCCCCACCAGAGTAGACAGGGCGAATGTGCTACTAGATTGCTTAGTAAAACCACAAAAAGGCAGGACTTGATTTGGCTGTATTACAATGTTAGCAGATCACACAGAGTGCACTTTGGAGGTGATCGGTCAAATAATTTTATCTTCTGAATTGTATTTTTCCCCAGATAGTGGGCCTCATGCTCACCTATATGAGATATTCCTGCATGAGGGACTGCATGGCACCAGTGAATGCCACCAGCGGTTCTGCTTTCCGAACCTAAGAACTCTCTCTCCCCCCCCCCCCGACCCTCTGCCAATGCATGTGCAAAGAGAAATGCATTCATACTGACTCCACACTTTGCTTTTGCATCGCGAGTCTGGCTTACCACTCTCCAACCAAGCTGACATTACAAGTCAGCTGAGCTACCAGGGGCTCCCAAACTGCAACTGATCTTTTAGAGGAAGTGTATGTCACAGAAGGGAACCGAAATCAACCACTGCTTCTACTGATTTACTTTGCAGGAGTCAGGTAAAATAATCCCTCAGAACATGACCACACCTATACCCTCATTCTTGTCCTCTATCTATCTCCACCCTACATGAATGCCCCATCAGTCATCTGGTGGGAGGTTTAGACATTATTAAAAGGAAGTAAGGATACTACAGAGCTAGTTATTTCTTCTTTTGCATTCTCTCGGACAAATCTATGATTGTTGGCTCACCTGTATACACAGAAGCAAGTGGGGTGGAGTAGGGAGGGAGCACAGGCCTCTTAGCTTATAAACTATGCCTTATTGAGGACTAGACACATTTCTTGTCATTTTTGTTATCACTGGGGAAAAATATTTTTTCAATTCTGTTTCCCTGCTCATTCTCATAACTTGAAAACAGAAGTGGGGATTTTACAAAAGTTATCTTTGGGCTGCAAGCAAGTATGGAAAATGTAAGCGCTGTAACTGAAGTTATGGTCATGTGAAAATAGGTTTAGAGAGAAATTTAGAACATAGCTTAATATCTGCAAAAGTTATAATAATCCCAAACCATTTGACATGTCTTGCTATGTGAAAAACCATGGTATGGTAACAGTTGATGGCCAGCAATTAAGTAAAGGTTTCAATTATACAATATTGAATGCTTTTCCATTATCATTCCAATGATTATTTCCTGATGTTTATGCATGCATGACTGCAACATTCAGTGATTTGTGCTGATGTGGATTTAGATTTGTGCATATAATAAATGCATAATTATTTGAAGCCAAACATTTGTTGATTGCAATGGAAACACAATAATTTAACTGTAACTATATTGTACAGAACCTAAAAAGTTTCTTTTTAAAGTCAGTGCACACAGTTGTAGTTAGTAATTTGGCGATGAGGGTGAGGATCCCACAGGGCCTCAGTGGGCTTGTAAAGATGCAAGTCACCCTTCCATTGACTTCAGATAGGCTGTGTCTAGACTGGCAAGTTTTTCCACAAAAGCAGCCGCTTTTGTGGAAAAACTTGCCAGCTGTCTAGACTGGACGCTTGAATTTGCGCAAGAACACTGACAATCTAATGTATGATCGTCAGTGTTCTTGAGCAAATACTATGATGCTCCCGTTCGGGAAAAGGCCCTCTTGCGCAAATGTATTTTCGCAAGAGGGCCAGAGTAGACAGGGGAGGACTGTTTTGCGCAAAAAAGCCCTGATGGCGAAAATGGCGATCGGGGCTTTCTTGCGCAAAACCGCGTCTAGAGTGGCACGGATGCTTTTCCGCAAAAAGTGCTTTTGCACAAAAGCGTCCGTGCCAATCTAGATGCTCTTTTCCGCAAATGCTTTTAACGGAAAAACTTTTCCGTTAAAAGCATTTGCGGAAAATCATGCCAATCTAGACGCAGCCATAGAATTTTGTTTGTTCCATGCTTTGCAAAATTAGGCCTTAGAAGATTCAGGTATCTAGTCAATGATGAGTTCTGATGTAAAGTACATAGTGAAGTACTCTTCTCAGGACATGCCTACAGTATAATCAGGTGTAGAGATACCCAAGTAGGTTTAATCTAGCTAGCTCAAATACAAATAACAGTGAAGTTATGAAAGTATGGACTTTAATGTGGGCCAGTCATCCAACTAACTACGTAGAGTCCCAGACAAATTTGCACACTCTATGCTGAAGCATATGGTTCCACAGCTAGCCTAGTTAAATCATAACCCCTTCTTTCAGTGTAGAAGGAGTTTACAATTTGGAGCTGAACATTAAGGCTATGTCTACACTGGCAGCTTCTGGCGCAAGAACTGTTTTGCGGAGGAGTTTTTGCGCAAAAAGTCGTCCACAAGAGCGCGTCTACACTGGCATGTGCTTTTGCGTAAGAGCATCCATGGCAGTGTGGATGCTCTCTTGCGCAAGAAAGCTCTGATGGCCATTTTAACCATAGGGGCTTCTTGCACAAGAAATTCATGTTGCCTGTCTACACTGCCCTCTTGTGGAAGAGCTCTACTGCAGTTTATAATTATAGTTTAACATGCTACAATTCCATGTAGCATGTGCTCTTCCCAAGTGAAATCTTTAATACGGTTCATTTGGAAAAAAATAACTACTACTACCAAACAAGTCACCTTTTAAAACCAGGAATCCCAGAAAAGGGACTCCAATATCTTTGGTTCAGCTATTTTATTATGTTATAGAATGTTTTTATTTTGTTGTACAACCAACCAATGCTGTGCTCCTGTTCTGGGGACTCACCCTATTGCTCATTGTTTATGTGCAAACCTCATGAATGTGAATTCCATTCTTTATGAATGTGAGTTTTAGAAATAAAATGAATGAACTATAAAGTCCAGTGTTGTGGGGCTAGTAGTATATGTTTAAATGCCATCATTAGTTAAAGAGCATGAAAGGCATTCCACATACATTAGGATACAGAATTCTATCTTAACTATGAGCAGTGTCATAGAGTTTTCATCCATGTTCTCTCAGCATTTTATTCAAATTCCTCATGTCATTGTCGTCATCATCTCCACAGATCAGAAAAACTGACACAGAGGACTCAACTGGATTATCTAAGATCAGAGCATCAGAAAGAGGAAGAATCAATAAGAAAACTCTAGTCTTTTCACTCACTCTTATGTGACATATTCCTTGTATTCTGTCTCCTTTGTGTACCCTTAATTTGTGGGAATAATTACAATAATGAGTTAGGGAACAAGAAAAGACACACAGTGTAAATACTTGATTTATTTCTATATGCTACTTGAACCCCTTTTTCTCATGGTACTTCTACACAGAAGTAGAAATGAAATATACTCTTAAAGAGAGACACTCACCAGCACAATTCAGTTTGATTAGCTATTAAGTCTAACAACTTCATGGTATTTTTAGGACAATGCTATATTCGTCTCAGATATTTCTGCTCTCTTTATTCAGATTGACACAATTCCTTTCTCTTTTCCTTATAATGTCTCTTCTTTTTAAATATACAGTAAAAAGGAGTAAAAATGGTGGTGACAGGTAATATGTAGTCAGTTGATATTTTTGTGTTCCACATCTTACCGCTGTTAACAGAGTACAATAAGCAGTGTTTAATTTCTACATGATTCTCTGTCAGTCCTGAGACAGACAGTCATGGCTGAGTTCTGGTGCTGAAGGAAGGGCTGTGCTGAGAAGAAACTATGGCTAACACAGCTGGAATTTCTCCCTGAGTCCGAGGGCAGGGCACTTTGAACTGGTAGATTTGCTACCCTTTAAACAGGCCTAGTATGATTTTTGTTTTTTGAGTCAACCTTAATCCACTGGCTAGCAGGGTGCAGAGCCTCATGCTCGCTTGCCCTATTGTAGGCTATCATGTCCAGCAGGGTTATTCAAAGCCATGTAAACACCCACACGCTGTGTGTCTGGTTCACAAAGGTGTATGATGGAAGCTACTTGTAATGTGTCCCCACCATGTTTCTATATAAGCAGGACTAGGCCTCATTTAGCCATGTCTTAGGATATCACAAGTTCTTTCCATGTGCAACAAAGAGTGCTTGCTCCTTCATCTATCTTTTTCTCACATGTGTAGGAACATCTGAACCTCTGCCATATAATGGGAAAATACTCCTCCTCCACCCAGTTAATGCTGGGATTGTTCCCCTGAATGATATGTTGACTGTGCCTTCTCCTTAGGCACACACAGTAGAAATGCCAATAGACATAGCCGTAGTTGGTTCACGTGGAGATGAGGGGTGAGAGTCCCATGGGGTCTCAGTCAGTACAGTGGAGCTTGTAAAAATGTAAGTCACTCTTTCTTCCATTGACTTCAGTTAGAATTTTGGGTGTTCTGTGCTTTGGAAAAGCAGGTTCTAAATTATTCCAGTTTCAAGTCAGTGGTGAGTTCATATGTGAAGTATGTAGTGAAGTTCACTTCTCATGTCACGTCTACACTGTAATCAAGGGGTGCAGAGACACCCAGGCTAGGTTTAATCTAGCTAACTAGAGTACAAATAACATTTCTTTCACTAATCAACCTGTGAAGCTATCAAAGGAAGCTGCTGGAATGTGCTGTGACAAAAAGGGAACTTGCTTGAGATTTTGGTAGGCAGAGGCAAAATTAAATTTAGATTTTAGCTGCTTGAAATTGTTTACAGTGTGCTGTAATGGGCAAAGACTACATTAATATGTTAAATGTCATGCTGGTAATGAACTGTCAAAATATTACTATAGACCACTGTAGCTTAAAGTGAATCAACAGAAACACTATTTTTTCTGGAAAAAAATTCTCTTTTCTATTTCTTTAGGCAACAATCTAATTGATTTTGTAAAAATCCAGAACATAAATACAAAACTCTCATTGTTTTTAAATTATCATAGCTTTAGTGATAGAAATAGCACTTATTTATGCCACTTGCACTGAAATCATTAGTCATGCTTCAGTAGAATCTAGTTGTTTGGGTGTATTACAAAGGAATTAATTAGTATCAGTTTACTTTGGGATCTTAATATTTTCTTGGAGTCTGATTTTTTTTGAGACTTCATTTTTTGTCTAAAGAAGAATGTCAGTATGAAAACATTGGCTTTGCAAAGCATTAACATTAGTTTTAAACTTTTAAACAATATAGAGCCAGTTCTTGACATTGTGATCTATTTTCAGATGTTATATTTCAATAGGGCTAATAGCATGTTTGTTACTCACTTTGAGGAAAGGTATCAGAAACTGGCCCTACATAGATAGGTAGGTAGATAGATGGATGGATGTCATTCTTGTTAATATTTGTGATGGCAATTGAAATGCTTTGTATATTCTGAAAAGAAATAAATGGCTTTGCATGCCTGCCAATCTAGAGGGGACTATAACACTTGCAGTTTTGTGACATAGCATAAAAAAAAGTTCAGTTTATACTGAGCTGTCATGCAGTATAGCTGAGCAATAGAGGACCGGTGCTCTTGAAAAGTCTTTGCTGTATAAAATAAGTAAACAAAGTCATGGAGGGGGGGAAATCTTTTACTGGAAATGTGTTGGAATTGCTACTGAAGATTTAACTGGTTGTTGAATAAGCCTGCCACTTTGTTTGTGACTTGAAGAGAAACAGTGCTGACAGGTTGTCTGCTTCTATCTCTTCCTGCATGCATTGTATCCCAGGCTGTTGAGCTATCACAAAATAATTTTGGCAAGTATTCACTTGAACGTAAAAATGAATTAATTACATTTGTGTTTGCTTCCCACAAAGGTTGAAGTAGTTGAGTTTCTCTCAAATATTTGCAAAAAGCAGGTTTTAAGTTTCCTTGGATATACTTTACATTCGACTGTAAACCTCTTCACATAACAGAGGGCAGAATTCCAACAACTCCTCCCTAGACTTCAGTCATAAAGGAAATTCCATAAGATTGTATGTACATGTACAATCCTTTCACTTTGCATGAATGTGACGCGAAAAAATTATATACAAACTCTTCATCCACTTGAAAAAATCTAACCTAATTATTGCAGATACAATGTTTGGGGTAAGGTACACATGGCTGAGAAAGGGGGGAAAAAGTGGAAATCTTCTAAAAATTTCCTTTACCTTTCTAACCTATAACTTCCTGTGCTGGCTTTTGTCCCTGACAGAGTCAAAGCTTTGCTAGTTGCCTGTAGGTTATCCCACTGATTACAATAATCATGCTTCTCTAATCAGGATCAGACAGAATATATTAGGACTTTGGTGTCCAATTACAGCTGAGCAACACAGATTGATCTTCTTCTAATGCCATCTATAGAATTCTCACAGTGAACTGCATTTGATCATCCCATATAATAATTATCAACCCTAAAACTTGCAAAAAAAGTCACAGAACAAATTCTTCTGTTTAGTCTTGTGTTTTCACATGTGTCTCAGGCATCTCCTGTATGTCCCAGCATGATTTCAGATGTAAATGGTCCTAAATACAAAATCATTTAATCTAATCTCTCATATCTACCCCCTAAACCTTCTCCTCTTTTCTCTGTTGTGAACTCCTCTGTTATTTTCACTGTATTTCTGCCTTATCCAGTCTCTTGCTAAAGTCTGTTTTTATCCATCTGTAATAGCATTAAAAGCTAGCTTTCCTCTCCCTCCCAACCGTTAACTTTTGTACGTTCCATGATCATCTCTTGCCATTACACCTGAACTCAGGCTACATCTATACTGCAGTCCTCTTCTGCAAGAGGAAATGCAAATGGAGCACTCATTTGCATATGTCGTACTCACATTTGTGTTTCCTCCTCGGATCCCTTTTGTGCAAGAGGTTTTTGCGCAAAAATGAGCTGTGTAGATGGCTCTTTTCTGTGCAAAAATCCCCTTTTGCCCAAGAGCCGCATAGACATAGCCCAGGTGTGTCTGATCTGGGAATACATGTGGTTCAGACCCTGGCAGAGGGAAGAGGAAGTGGCTCTGCATGCTGCCACTCAGCCTACCCTACAGATGGAGGGAACAGCAGTGCAGCAAAGTCCTTCTCCAGAAGCTTTTCTCCCACTGCTCCCATAGCAGCAAGAGGTGGTGCCTGGGAAAAGTGGAGGGTGGGGAGACACATGTGCACACAGGATTGGGGACCGGATAAGCACCCTGCCCCCAGCTCCTCACATCCTTCCTTCCTTCCTTCAAGACCCCACCCCAGCTCCCTCCATGATCTGCAAAAATTCCTTAATCCGGCATACCCTATTTCCCGGGAGTACTGGGTTAAAGAGATTCAAGTGTAATGTATCCTTTTCCTTTCTGGATATCATGATTCTAAATTCTTTCTTTCCTAGTCATGCCTTTAAGCCACTCCTAAAGTCACCATACTTGGATTCCATAGCAGTTGGTGATAGTTCAGATACAACGAAATATTCATAGATAGCACTACTTGTCTCACCAATCTGACTATCTGTTAATCTCTCCACTTGATTTTGTATTTATGGCATTATAAAATTATAGTCAAGCTCTTCATCTTCATCTTGAAGTCCCAATACAATACTACCCCCACTGCATCTCTGATCAAAACGTATATCATTGAAGTCAAGAGACAACTTTCTAAGTATGTCAGTGGACTTTGTATCAGGCCCATTATAAAGGGAATAAGTCCTGTTCATACTTGGCCACACATATGGAGTTGGAATCAAGAGGCAGCTCTTTCCTAGCACCCTGGGTTTCAAACCATCCAAAGGAGCTGAGGAGAGGTGGGAATGAGACAGTCATAACCCTTCTCCCCTTGCATGGAGAACTGTAACATGCTGCATCATTCAAGTGAATAGCAGAGCAGGCTCACTCCTTATATAAAATGGTGAGTTTTGATTATGATAGTCCTTGCTGGAGTTCTGCCTTGAGACATGGGACTCTTCATCATCCCCAGTCAAGAGAAGTATGGAGGATACACCATTTGACCTTTTGTTTGAACCTCATTCCTCTTTTATTACAAAAGAATGAAAAATAGGAGCTGGAGGTATTTTGCCCTTACACATTTACACTGCCCACTAATGATTCCTTCTGGATACATCTATACAGCAGGGCAAAAGTCAAATTAAGCTATGCAACTTGAGCTACATCAATTGCATAGCTTAAGTCGAAATAGCTTAATTCGGCTTTTGGCATTGTCTGCAAAGCAGGAAGTTGAAGGAAGAACGTTCTTCCTTCAACTTCCCTTACATCTTATAAAATGAGGGTTACCATGAGTTGGAGTATGAAGTCCTCCAGCTCAACACTATTTCGAAATAAAGGCTTGTAGTGTAGATACGATCTTTGTTATTTCGGAATAATGTCAGTTATTCCGAAATAACGCTGCTGTGTAGACATAGCCTCTCTGTTTAAAATGTTCATTAATTTATCTTTATAAAAATAAATAAATGCTTATTGTTCAGTCAGGCAGTCGCAAAAGTACAGGATAAAAACTGAAGGTACTTCTGCTTGCATTTTATTTACACAACAAGAAGATGGATTTGATTTTTGTTTTCCAACTGATCCAAAAGAGAAAGGGGTAACTCCTTCAAGGAAGTTGACGGCTGAATTTGTATTGAAAAGTTACTGAATAAAAGTTGCTACATTATTTTAAATGTTAGGGGTTTTTTTTTAAGTTTTCTGGCAGTTAAAATTGACATCTGAATAATATCTAGCATGCTACTTTATCCAAATATTCTCATAGCCATTTGCTATCACTTATCTATCCTGAAATCTAAATCTGAATCCTGAAATGAACTCCTGATTAGTGAGCTATCTACTCTTACATTTCTTATTAATGCCTGCTTTATACATTGCCACATATTGGATTATCATGCTGTAGAGTGCATTAAATAAAGAAAAATTGTATCATTCTTCAAAGAATCCTGAGTTTATTCTTCCTCTAGGCTGCTATATAATTAGGGTTTTTTTTAAACTGAAGATAAACAGAAAATGGTGTTTTCACATAATCAGACTTTATTTGATAGACAAAATCTACGTTGCAATAGTTCTTCTGTCTGACAAGCTTCGAGCAAGATAAAATTTACAGGGGATAGATGCCTCTCAGGTCTTGATTTTTCCCATCTGCCAAACCAGATTTCTGAACCATGTCATATTCATGGACCTTTTTGAAAAATGAACAGTATCTATTGCTTTAAAACATTAAGTTTTTGGCCACTTTCAGCCATGACATTTGTTGGTGCAACTGTCATTTTATCCAGTGTTGATGTTGAAGATAAATTTGGCATTTTATGTCTCTATTCGTGCATACTGTATGAAAATAGATAATGTTTTAGTACATTCCAGTTATGATTACTGCTGTGGCCTAAAAGACTCCAATACACACAGAGAATCATAGAATCGGAATGTACTGTAAGAGGTCATCAACCCAGCCCCCTGAACTCATGGGAGGATCAAGCACCATCCAGACTATCCCTGACAAATGTTTATCTAACATGCTCTTAAAAATTTTCAATAATGGAGAGTCCACAACCTCTCTAGGCAATTTACACCAGTGCTTCACCACTCTGACAGTTAGGAACTTTTTCCTAATGTCTAATCTAAACCTTCCTTGCTGCAATTTAAGCCCATTGCTTCTTGTTCTATCCTCAGAGGTGAAGGAAAATAATTTTCTCCCTCCTTGTAACAATCTTTTAGGAATTTGAAAGCTATTATAATGTCCCCTCTCAGTCTTCTCTTTTCCAGACTAAAAAAACCCAGTTCTTTCAATCTTCCCTCATAGGTCCTGTTTTCTAAACTTTTAATCATTTTTGTTGCTCTTCTGTGCACCTCCAATTTGCCCACCTCTTTCCTGAATCGTGGCACCTAGAACTGGAGAAAGTACGCCAACTGAGACTTCATCAGCACAGAGCAGAGTGGAAGAATTATTCCTTGTGTCTTGTTTAAAATACTCCTGTTACTACATCCCAGAATTATATTTGGTTTTTTTTTACAATTGTGTTACACTGTTGACTTAGATTTTTGTGATCCACTATGACCTCTAGATCCTTTACTCCTTCCTAGACAGTCATTTCCCCTCTTGTTTGTGTGAAACCGATTATTCCTTCCTAAGTGGAGTACTTCGCATTTGTCCTTGTTGAATTTCATCCAATTTGCTTCAGATCATTTCTCCAGTTTGTCCACAGTCTAAATTGTTCCTGCTTGTGACCTGATTTTTTGCCCAAGATTTATAACAATATTGCCAGTGTGTCATGAAGTGATCTAAAACTATATATCAAATGTCCAAAATATTAGAAATTGACTTAAAATCCTGATCTATGTATATAAAAACAAGTTCCTCATTCTTTTTTATTTTCTGGTTTTGTGAGCTATTCTAGGTTTAAATATTCAGTCTTTTCTCTGAAACAATATTTTCACATGACTCCAGCAGCTGGGGCTCAAACACTCAGAGAGTGTTCATCATTTGAGAGCTAAGACAGATAATAATAATTTGAATAAGCTTCAGACTCTCTTACTTATTATTGTATTGGGTTGCTGCTTATTATTATATTGGGCTGAAAACTGAGAAGCAACACTTTTGTCATCTGAGCTGTATTCCAGTTAGGATTACAATTTTGCTGATGTGTGCCTTATATAACAAATTAGACTGAACCACGTTTCTGATCCCTGTGGCTCTGGATGCAGAAAGTAGCTTGTGGAATTTGTAGAGAGAGAGTTCAAGGTGAGCACCTAGATTATTGGTTGTATTCAGTTCTAGCGAGAGAATGCTTTGAAACTGAAGGGAAAATCACCATCCTTTCGCCACTGTCCCCCACAAAGAGAGTGCAGGGCTCTTACATTTTGTGATGGGTTTGCTCCCATAAAGGAAGCAAGACCACCATTGTTGAATGTCTGGTGTCATGTAACAGTAGTAAAGAAATGAACAACAGAGTTGCTGTCTTTTAAAACTGAACAAAAATGTATTTGAATAAGGAAAATGGTATTATCTATAAATCTGCTTTTTCTCCTGTTCCGTCTTTGGTTTACTGCAGAGTTTCTCCCTAGAAACCTTTGAAGTATCTGTTGGCTTCCTACTTCAGTTTTAATCAGGAAGGCACATGAATATACAGGTGTCCTCTACAAGAGAGGCTTTAAACTTAATGACGAATATTTTAGTCAGGAAGATCCTGAATGCTGCAATCTAGTTTTGAGATTATATTTCCCATGAAGCCTTGGGAAAAGAGAGAGATTTGTGTTTCTAGAAGATGCAGGGAAAATATGTGGTGGGCTCCCTGTTGGTGGGGAGCTGAGATTACTTTTTGGAGCTCTGTCAAAGACAGGAGCTGCTGCCAAGGCTATTGGCGGGCTTCACTGGAGCCAGGATACAGATTATTGCTGTGCCCAGGGCTGAATGAGGTAACCCTGCAGTGAAGGCAATGTGAGTAACCACCACCTTTGTTGTGTGGGAAAAGTGCTTGCAGGGCACGGGGGCTGCAAAAGGACTGCAGGTGGTCTGAGAAGACATGACAGGGTCTTATTGTCTATCCAGGATCTAGGGTTACATGACCAAAACACTGCCCATCTTCAGAAGGGCTGTGTAGCTTGGAATAATTCTAAGTAAGACTTGCTCTGCCTGTTGTTCTCTAGGCTTGCCTGTTCTACTGGACCAATGGGGTGTTGTCCATAGCTTTAAGAAGTTAAAATGGCCCACACAAGCATTCAGAAATTTGAAATACAGAGGAGTGTACACTCAGGGGCGGGGTAAATGATGCTGATATAAATATAAGTTGGTTATGTTTCATTTACTTCTGTAACTTGCACTTATTAATTGATTTATTGATATGCACCATGATGATTTATATTGGTTGGAACATTTGAATTAATCTCAATCTGTTATGTTAAGTTTTTCTAAATTGGTAAGTGAAGGTGTGTTAACTCTAATATAAGTGTGTAGTGGTTGTTTGTTGTTGGTTTTTTGGTACTTTTGCGTTAGATCCAGTGCATAGACTGTCTCAGGTTTACTCATGGAGGCCCTCCAGGACTCCTGGACAATTTGTACAGGGCCAGACAGGTAGAGATAGCACCAAGATTAATTTCCTTCATATATGAAGGGTAGGAAGAAGAATCCCACCTATTCAGCCTTACCACTGGATTAATCAGGATGGGTGCATCTACACTACACCATTATTTCGAGATAACTAGCATTATTTCAAAATAACAATGTGAGCGTCTACACAGCCATTCCATTATTTCAAAATAAATTCGAAATAACAGATGGCTTATTCCGAAATCCGCAAACCTCATTCCACAAGGAATAATGCCTATTCCGAAATAGCTATTTCAAAGTAAGGCATGTGTAGATGCTCCACTGCTGCTATTTCAAAATAGCCCCTTACCAGGGCCATTCTAAGTTATTCCTCCCCAGTTTCTCCTGGGGCTCTTGATCAAGATAGCATGTCTACATTAGGGAAGCCTGCCTCAGACTAATTTTGAGGCTTCCCTGCAGTGTAGACGTGCTATTTCAAAATAGCACATTTCAGAATAACTATTCCAGAATAGCTTATTTCGAAATAAGTGTGCAGCGTAAACATACCCAATCTCTGTTACTGTTGACATCATCAGGTGCCCGGGCACACAAAGGAGTATTGCTTGTTCCCATGTAGCTCATGAAGGAATGTTTGGGGTTACGCACACACGCTCACACACAATACACACAGAGAGAGAACCTCACATTTAGTGGTGAATTCTATTAGCTTGGTCTAGTGAAAGGCCTATGCAGAGTTTGAGAGCCAAAATAAACAACTAGACATCTGTTCAAATGACGTTACTACTTCCCACAGCTGAATTATAGTGTTTTATAGTATTATTAATTATTTGCCTGGTGGAAGTACCCAAAAGTCTCATTGAAAATGTGGAAGCAGTCTCATCGTGTTAATCAGCCCTTCCAAAATATTGAGAAAGCCCTTCCCTAGAAAACTTAGGGTATGTCTACACTACCACCCTAGTTCGAACTAGGGTGGTTAATGTAGGCATTCGAAGTTGCAAATGAAGCCCGGGATTTAAATATCCCGGGCTTCATTTGCATCTTGCCGGGCGGGCGCCATTTTTAAATCCCCTTAGGTCGAACTCCGTGCCCACGGCTACACGTAGCACGGAGTAGGTAGTTCGAATTAGGATCTCTAATTCGAACTCCTGTTACACCTCGTTCCACAGTACGAGATCCTAATTCGAACTACCTACTCCATGCCGCGTGTAGCCGCAGGCACGGAGTTCGACCTAAGGGGATTTAAAAATGGCGCCCGCCCGGCAAGATGCAAATGAAGCCCGGAATATTTAAATCCTGGGCTTCATTTGCAACTTCGAATGCCTACATTAAACACCCTAGTTCGAACTAGGGTGGTAGTGTAGACATACCCTTACAGTCTGTATTTAAGCAACAGAAAGGACTCCAGGGAAAGTATCAGTGAGGCAAATACCCACCTCACTAGTGATGGTGTGGCTTTGATAGCCCCAGAAGCAGTGGAGACACCACCTGGGGGCTGGACAGGAGAGTAGATCTCTATAGGGAGCAGCTGAGACAGTGACCCATGCACCTGGTTGCTGACATAGAAACTAGGATACTGGTTTGCAGACTTGGTGCATATGTGTGCACTTAGGGCAGAAAATCCTGCAGAGACAGTTGTAAAGGTGAGATGAGGCAAAGAGAGCGTTTGGGGCACAGAGATTTGTAGAGTGGCGGACTTGGGAATTCTGAGCAGGGAAACTGACAGTTTCTACCATGTTAAGGAAAACAGGACTTTGTAGATAAGAATGCAGTAAGAATAAATCTAACTCATAACATGGATTTCTCATTCTAATGGAAAAATAGAAAATGTCAGCTAATTGCTCAGGTCAAATGGGTCAACACAAACTGTCAGTTCTAAAAGCAACTGTCATGTGTATTTTTATGTGTTTTAGTTATTTATTTTAGAATAACCTCATTTGTATCTTGGCAATAGCAAAATGTTTTATTTTAAATGTGTCCTTGCCATAATTTAAACTGTTTTAAAAATCCTTCATACACAACATTTTAATTAAATTCATTCAAGGTGAAAATTACTGGAAAAATAGAATTTTAATCAGTTTGTGTACAAAAATAATTAATCAGCTCCTTACAAAAAGTTCAGTGGTTCCTAACTTATTCTCGAACTATGAAAATTAATGTAGTTTCTCATTTCAAGTGTTCTCATGTGAGAATATGTATTTTGGTGTAAATTCCTATAAGTAATTTTGTGTTTTCTGATCTGGTAATAAATAAGCAATGAGGCTAATTTTCCAAGAAGCATATTTGTGATGTTTAAACAGCACTTGAATAATACGTACTGAGAATAATCATATTTCTTAAGCAATTAGACATGAGAAGCTGTGCCTTTTTTGGCTGATTACAGCACACCTTGGGTGGCAGAATAAAACATTAGCACAAGCGGTTTTAACCTCCTATGAAGTACGATAGCAGGCCTGAAATACAATGCCTGGAGCACTTTATTGTCATTATGGAAGTGAATTAATACTTAAAAAGAATGAAATCTCCCTAGGTTTCCTTGATACAGGTTTGACATTACAATCAGAATCTCCCAGATACATCCAGAGATCTAGAGCAATTTTGCAATAAAGCATAAGAGCTTCATTTGATGTCAGATTACTCATTGTTTTTTTTTAAACCAGCATCGCAGTACATTTGATGAAATGGAACAGTTTCTGTTCTGTGCGGTACCATGGTAGCATGCTGATAATCCAGAGTCTGAAGTTTTATATTGTTATTTATGAAAGACTCATAGGAATTTCTCTACTCACTAATTATTTATTCCAAAATAGCATTTTAATCAATATAGATATAATTGGCAAATTATTCAGGGCTGGTGACTTCTAGAATATGGAATAGCTTCCTGTGCAATATTTTTCCTGGCATTGGCCTATATGCTAGCCCTCAAGGTGTAAACTCCATGGAGAAAGCTCTGGTAGAATACTGCAGTGGGAGAAAAGGTTAAACTGGATGCTTCTCCACCCCCAAGACTGCAGATAAACCACAGGAAGAATTGCAAGGTAGTTAATACTGTCCAAAAGTTCCCTTCTGTCGGTCATAAACTGCATCAGAGTTCCCACAGCCAAAGCCTACTAATCTTATGCTGCTGCAATTGTATTCCAGGGTTTTCGCACACAGCATTAATAAACACAATATCAATACCTACATTTCACATACAAGGTGAACCTGATGAGTAGCATGGCTAGTGACTCAGGTAGGTCTGAACTGTGGAGTTGGAGTTTAGGATTCTGCATCTTTTTAAATCCAGCCTGCCACCCATTTCTCCCATGGACTCAGTGAGATAAAGAACAGAATGCTTGGATTCTGTGTCCCCATTGGAGCTGCAGAGTTTTCTAGCCATAGTAGGAAAAAAAAAATCTTTTTCTTGAAGCTAACATCTAAAGTTTTTTCTTGAAATGCACAGATAGCATTGCTTAAACTGTTTAAAACCATCTTTTTGGCAGTGTTTTAGTGAGGAGTAAATTTGATCATTATTCATTAGCATGTTTTGTAACTGCTTTTCTTCACTGGGGCTTATGGGAGAGGATGCTGCTGTAATTTTTTTATTAATCCCTGCCTGAGCAGTCTCTGACTTTTGAAAGAGAGAGAAGCATTCACATCTGTTTTCCCATGCTCATCCCATAGGTCAGAGTTTATAGGTGTCTGCATTTCTGGAGGAGCTTGGGCAAGAGGTAATGAGGAAATAATTTTCTACATTTTAATTCTAATGCCTTACAGTACTCAAGACCATAAAACTGGGAAAGACCTCCTGGGTTGGGCATAGAAGGTAGCAGTTCCCCATAAAGTAACCCCCCGCCCTCACTGAAGCAGAAGTGTGATGGGGCAGGAAGCAGGGTGGGGGTGCAGAGCTTCCTGGAACCAGGGGAGAATGCTGGCATTGGGTCTGACCCAGCCTCAGTGGCTCTCTGTAGTGGAAGTACTGTCCTCCATGTACCCACTCAATAGCAGAAATCCTCTATTATTCGAGATTTTTTATTTTTAATCACCTCTCTAATCTCCCCTAGAGCATTTCACAATCAGCATCACAGTCCTACTCAAGTGTTTGATAGTATGCTCCTCCTGCTATATTTTTCTTATTTAATCATGGAATTCCTGTCCATAGAGATTCTATGGTACACTTTGATTGATTTGAGATTTTTGCTCTATTTGACTCTGCTTTCTTTCACATATAGTGGCATTCTGCCACAAGCAAAACTTGCTCTGTCATTCCTATATATTTTGTACAGTGGTATTATCATTCCACCAAGTTCTGTGATGCCTATTATATTAATATCCTTTTTAAATACCAGATATTCGAGTTTATCCATCTTAGTATTTAGACTTAGACAATTTGTCATTTTTAGCTGTCTGCCAGTATGTGATGTAATTGAATCAGACTATTTTTCATTTGACGGTTTCTCTCCAGTTCCTTCCTGTACTTTATCAACTTTCATTGTCTCCTCCTTAGTAGGACAGAGAGAATCCCCATTAATAGATCCTCCCCTAAGGGATGTCTCTGTCCAAATGGTGTGTTCCTGTGCACCTGTCATCTTTCTCCAAACACTTAGTTTAGAATTCTCCTACCTTGTTAATTTTACATACTTCCAATCTGATTTCATTTTGGATTAGCTGGAGCCCATCCTTCCCGTGTGGGCTTCTTTTTCCTACTCCATCATCTCATCCATGCATTGAGACCCTGAAGTTCTGCCTGTCTAGCTGGCCCTGCATGTGGAACTGGAAGCATTTCAGAAAAGGGTGGTCCCAGACTTCAGTGTTTTACCTATCAGCTTGAATTTGTACTCCATGATCTCCCTCCTACTTTTCCCTAAGTCATTGGTACCTATGTGTACCAAGTCCCTGGCACTGCACATAAGCCTTTCTGGATGTCTCAAGAGATCTGCAACTTTAATACCCAGAAAATCATTCACCACAAGGTTCTTCTGGTCATGAAAAACCCAGCTATCTTTCTAATTGCATTTCTCGTTAATATTACCTGTCTCTTCCAAATAAATGTAATTCCCTCCCCCAGAGAGCTGTCTTCAGTACAAGAGAATACCATGACGTTATTTGGAAGGAGGGTCCCAACTAGGGTATCATTTTTCTCTGTTTCAGTTTAATGTTCTCTTTCCCTAAGACTTTCATCTTCCTCAACAATATAGCTCCTCCAGTTCAGTCTTTTCCGTCTCCAGAGCCTATATTCAGTCTCTGAGGGCCATCAGCTCATTGCACCAAATGCCCATATATGCCACCTGCCCACAAGGATAAACCTACATGCTGCATTCAGTACAATAAACTTATCCTCTCTGCTGCTGGACCCGAGATGGCACTTTTTGTTTAGCTTTTTCTTTGTTTGGTTTTTGGTGGTGGTGGGTGTTTATTGCCCCAAGTATACAGAATGTTAATGAGGTGTAGCAGGCTTTCCTGCTCCCTCACAAAACTACCCGGATAACTGCTCTTGGTCACTAGATCCTCTGGTACCTTTTAGAAGCTGGTTTATTAACCCCCTGTTCTCCTTCAGAAGCCTGCCTCCCAGTTAGGGTAAATGTTTTAAGGATCATAGCCTTTTTAAGAAGCGCTCAGCCTTATCCACTAGACACAATACATGCTCCCCTCAAACAAACTGGCCACACTATATATTACAGTCAAACAGCAAGCACGCAAACAAACAAATTCACCCCAAGGGTCATGTAAACACTCATCCTTCACCTGGAGAATGTCTTTGCAAAACTCCCCTATTAGCCACTCCTCTTCAGGTATTAGCTGATAGGTAAAAGGAGCTGGCTTTTTAAACTCCTGTTCTCTCTCTGAGAAGAGCCACAAGAACTTTGTTTTCAGAAGAACCCAAAATGGCAGATTTGCTGTAGCCTGTGAAGAACTTTTAAAGCAGCCAAAGCTTTCTGTTTGTTTGAAAAAAGCTTGGGGGTAACAAAGGGCAAGAGAGCCCTTGTAGCCCTCTCCTGTGAAATTAGAATTTGAATAAAAGGAAAAGGGTCATGTCAAGATGTCAGGAAATCCTTTACAAGAACTGTAGCTCCTGGTAGCTGAACTTCCTCTTTATTCTGCATGTGGCAGCACTAGTCCCTAGATGGGACCTTAATCATAATGTTGGTTATTATTTTTGGGACTATATGATACAACTCAAGAAGATAAATGTGAATGTATGTGACATTTATTCATCTATATTTTGAAAGAGAAAGCATCTACCTATTATCCTTCAATGAATCAGACATAATGGCCCATTATCACGTACAAGTTAATGTATTACTGTAGCTGAGAGCATATTTTAAATTGGATCGTTTCTTTATTAGACATATTGTTATGCTTTTTAATCACTGTTGACAGAATTTCAAGTTTTTGGCACTTTGTGGTACAATTCTCTTAGGTACACTGTTCTGGGTGCTAGTAACTGGCATTCCCTTTATCTTATTAAGCATCCAAATTAGAGTAAACAAGGGAATTGTTAGATGAAATCCTGTCTATCTCAACAGCCATATTGTATCAGCATTTAAATTAATTAAGGCTCAAATCTTTTATTTAATTCTTGTAAAATGAGGCAATACTGCAAAACATCTCCTACCAGCTCCAACAACAGCATTTCACTTGGGTTTAATTTTGAAATGTTGAAAACCTATTAATTCATTTTGGTTTCCTCAGAAAAAAACCTCTCTCACAGTGGTTGTCTTCCCATTATTCCTATTTCATTTCCAAAGGGATTACTTAATTGTCTACAGAATAATTTATATTTTAGCTCTATAATCTCAGTTCTCATACCAGCACATGTTAACTTTCTGAAGAAAACGATGTACGCAGTAGATTTGCTTATGATAGAAGCCTTTTACTGTATTTTTTCTTGTTTTCCCCAAGGTATCTATTATATTGAAATTAAAATTACCCAGCTGTCAGATTCGATGCTTGCAGTCATCTCACTAAAAAAGCAACCATACTGGACTCAGTTCAGTATTTAATTTTTTCCCATTCTGTTGATATACTGACTTATGATCCACTAATTTGTAGTTCAGCTATAGGAACCACAGAGATAAGATAATGTTACAAGGGTCCTGGCCAGTTCCAAACTCATTGAAAGTTCAGAGGTGTTTGGATCAATATATTTTTTTTCTCCTGGGATAGTTCTAATAGGAAGCTAGTGTTACTAGTTGACTTGTGTAGTCTGTGAGGTCCAGACATCATGCAAGGTCCTTTCTGAATAATTTTGGCTAAATTTTTACTGACAATATGGCCTGAAGTAACAGCATGGTTTGCAATAAAGCCATATCCATGAATTTCTGGGAGAACCCCTAACAGGTGCTTCACAAGTAGGATAAACACACTAGTGAACATGGGTTTTAACTGCCAAGATCTGTGAACACAAAGGCATTCATGTACCTAACCCCCAGAATTTAGGTAGCATTTGAGTTCGGTCCCAGTTGTAGGCATCACATGAATTTAGGCACCTACAGGGCTCAGAGATCACAACAGAATGATTCATGAACTGGAGCAAGATAGAAATTGATCCACCTAAGGGGCATGTTTAGAGGCTGCCTGCTGGATTGGGTCCCATTTGAAATCTGGCCAGAGGAGGAAGAGACAGTGGTTTCAGCGTCCCTCTCATAACTTTCAGGTGAGGAATTAGAACACTCACCTGGGATGTCAGAGACTGAGGTTCAATTCCCCCCCCTCTCTGCCACAATGGGAGAAAATATTTGAACAGATGCAGGTCTCCCACCAGTAAGATGAATTCTTTAGTGACTGAACTATGGGATAATTGAAGGGTGGGCAATAATATTTGATGGGGGACCACTCCAAGAATTTGGAAAGTGGTCAAGGGACACGCTCTTCCATGGTATAAATAAAAGAAGTGCTGGGTCTGGGATGGAGGTTGGGTATAGAATGGAGCTTACAGTAAGGGATGCAGGAGGGGTGTGTGGGATTTGGGAGGGAGTTTGGGTGAAGGAGGCAGTTTGAACTGGGGCAGAGGATTGGAGAGCGGGATCTGGGTGGGGATATGTATGCAGAAGGGGAGGTAGAGAGTTTGAGTTATGTGGGGTAGAGTTGTGGGGGAGGGTGAAGGGTTTGGGTTGTGACCTAGGACAGGAGGGGGATGTGACGTCTGGTAGGGAATATGGGTGCAGGAGGGGTGGAGAGGGCTTGGGTTATGTGAGGTAGGGAGACAAGGGGGCAGAGGGTTTGGGTTGTGTGGGGTAGGAGTGAAGGAAGAGCAGAGGGTTTGGGTTGTGATCCTAGGAGAAAAGGGGGTTGAGACCTGTGGTAAGGGATCTGGGAGGAGATAGAGGTGTAAGAGGGAGGCAGAAGGTTTGGGTTATGTGGGGTGGGGGGCAGAAGGTTAGAGTACCAGAGGCAGACTCTGGCCTGGAGACTTACCCTGCTTTACTCCTGGCCAGCAGCCCTCTCAAGCAGACTCCCTGTCTGCCCCATCCCTGCACTGGCTGCTGGGGCCACGCGGTCTTTGAATAGCTATGAGCCTAAGGGCAGGGGGGCGGGTGCTTCACAAGTTCCCTGTTGACAATAGGCAGCTCCCATTGACAAGAAACCGTGAACTACCCTGGACTCGCAGCTGTTCAAACAGGGCCCCACTACAGCCGCTTTTCTCAGCGGCATATGTGGGGCTGACAGGCAGCCTGCCTGAGGCTCCCCACTGCATTCATGGGCTGGATCCAGCATCTTGGTAGGTTGGATGCAGCCCGCAGGCCATATTTTGCCCATGTCTGGGTTAATTTGATATGAGGCTCCCTCAGTCTCTCTTCTTGAAACTGTACCACTGTGGATAAAAAAAGGAAGAGAGATAGGGACAGAGGGATTTGGGACTCCCAGGGGTGTGCTCTAACCATTGAACTTCAGAGTTTCTCTATCTCAATGACCATTTAAGAATTTATCCACAGTGGAGTCATCATTGGGCCAGAGAGGGAGACTGAATCCACAGTTCAGTGGTGAATAGGTGCCTAGTTTAAGCATTGTTGTTCCTGTGATTTTTCTAGACACTTAAACGTTGGACACCATGATGCAGTGTGTTGCAACCCTTAAATACCCTTGTGGCTCTGGGTCCTAATGTTTAAAATGGTCAGATTCAATCTAGATTTATATTGGTTTTCACCAGTATAAACCCAGTCTTTCGGCATCTAATTCAGGGGTCCCTGGAATAAAAATGTTATGTCAGAAAGCAGTCAAAACCTCTCTTCTAGTAAAAGGTCTGAATGGGCCAAAAAAAGCCCTAGAAGTGAATGGCTCTGACTGATAAGGGAATAGGAACCATCAGGATTAGAGTGGCTTTTATTTAGCTCATTACCTAAACATTGCCCATCAGCAGGGCTCCTTTGGCATCCCAGCAGGAAAGTAAAGCTGCGCTCCTGGTTCAAAAGCCAAGCAACCAAGTTGGTGGTAATAATATCTGTGCTCTTGCAGGGTAAATCCTCTTTAGGAGGCAGGAGCCCTATCTGAAACAGGGAAGTATTTTTACTGCCTTATTCCAATACTAGCGAATCTGGGTCTTGCGTCTTATTAAAACTTTTATACCTCTTTTCCACTTACAAAAAATTGAGAGTTTGCATCCTAGGTTTGTACAAAGGGCAGACTGGTTAAATATGTAATAAAGAGGAGCAGAAAGAGAAAAATGACATTGTGTGCATCATTTCCTATGTCTCCACTTATAGGCTAATATTTCAGTGTACATTGAAGTCATTAATAAGGAAAATTCATTAGTACTAAAAAAATCCTTCTGCTTGCTATAAATTTAGTAAGAAATGGCTGCATGATCAAGTAACTGATCTGAATTTAAGGAGAACTAAATGAGCAGTGAGTTGTTCCATCTCTAAACCTCACAGAATAGAAAATAATATGGGAAAGCGCACACACAATGAAAATGAAATATACATTCTATAACAAAGTCTTGTCTTCTTTTGTCTGCCTGACTACTGTTGTTCAACTTAGAGGTATGCCTTTTTGTTAGCCTATAAACATCAAAGTCAAGGTCAAGCTTCACCTAGTTATTAAAAAGATGTGATCAAGTGTGACTGAGCAACTGTATATGATATTGTCCTTTCCCTCATAAACAGTGCAGCATTCTGGAAGCATAGCCTATGAAAGCAGATCTACTTTTGTGCACTATCTTAGTGCATTAGGTGACCAGATGACTCCTTTAAACTCTCCTGCAGGTGTCCCAAATATTCTATCATGCCCCCCCAAACAGTACTGACCAGTCCTGCTGCTGACTAGATCTCAGCTTGCCAGCTGCCTGCCCACCAGCAGTGAGGGGGGCCAGTGTCCAATAATGAGAGTTGGTATGCAAGAATGGGGGTGAGACAAAGATGAAGCGCTCCCCATACTGGTCCATCAACACAGCCCACACTGTGTATGGCAGGGGTGAGCAGTAATTCTAACAAGGGGGCCACCTAATGAATTTTACAACATGGCCACAGGCCGGCTACCCCCCCCTGCCTAAGAATGGGCAGGGCCTGGAGCGGAAAAGGATGAGGCTAGGGACCAGCCTACCCTCAGAGTTGTCTGGGACTGCAAACTTTGAATTAAAACACAGCAAAGGGCTCGGGGCTTCCGGCCCTGCCGCTACCACATTGACTGGCAGCTGCCCTAGGTTGCTGCAACTGTTTAAAGTCTCATAGCTCTGGCCCCTGCTATGGTAGCGCTGTACCTGGGAGCCATCAGACATTTAAATAGGATCTTGCTGCCTGAGCCATCGCCTGAAAATTTGGTGGTAAGGACAGCAGGGTATAAATAGAAAGTGGCCAGATGCAGTCTGAGGCCAGATCAAAGTGTTAGGCGGACCAGATCCAGCCCCTGGGCCACATCTTGCCCAGCCCTGCTGTATGGGCTCTTGGCCAAGAGTGCCCAGCCTCCCATCCCATTTCTGGCTAGTAATGACTACATGCTACAATCTGCAATAGCCAGTGACATGTTGCCTCTTCTCTCCAGCCAGCCCTGTTGCTCCTCCATGTGCTCCCCCTCTTGGGGTATTGCTAGACTACATGTTTTTGTCAGAAAAGGGTACATAAATTGTTTCAGACCAATTCCAGAAGCCAAATACACAGAGAAGTATTGGAACTTAACTTCATTCACAAGTTTAATTCTTATGCTAATGGTGTGAACAGGGATATCGGATGGCTCCCACACTATCTTCCACCTTTTAATGACTTAAACAACCAACCAAACAATGGAGATGTCCATGGTTCTTAACAGCCTCTTGTAACTGTTTGCACTACCTACTCACCATCTCTCTTTTTCTTCCTTCCCTCCCCTTTTTCCTTCTTCCCCCTCCCCCTGCCCTTATTTATTCTTGGATCTGGACTTATTATACTCCAGTCATCTGCAGAAGTGGGTTTTGCCCACGAAAGCTCATGATACCATCTACATGTTTTGTTAGTCTTTAAGGTGCTTACTAGACTATTTGTTGTTTTTTAAGTTTTTACTCAGACTGTCATTCACTACCTCAGTAAGTTGGTTGGTCTGAGAAAACACCTTCTGTGACTAATAGAGATTTTTTTGGGACATTACTTCTGATTTAAACATAAATCTCATGTGGTGGAGGATATGAGTCATCTACATTCTTAATGAGACCCTGGACTTTCCTCCTTTTTACTTGCTTAACCTCTGGTAATCCCCATGATGTGTGGAATCAACACCATTCCTTAATTGACTGAATGAGTCATTGTTTGATAACACACATGACTCCCTCCAACAAAAAATGAGCATGTATCCTGTGCAACTTGTCAGGATTGGAAGCAAGTGACTAGGAATTTAAGAGTCTTACAAATGAATGTGCTACTTGAACTATGGGCCTTTGAGCTGGCTACCAAAATAAATTATGCCCAACATGAGTATTTTGCAATTACTCTGTGGTCCAGTTAAAGGACCAAGATCATAGAATCACAGAATACTAGGACTGGAAGGGACCTCGAGAGGTCATCGAGTCCAGTCCCCTGCACTCATGGCAGGACCAAGTACTGTCTAGACCATCCCTGATAGACATTTATCTAACCTACTCTTAAATATCTCCACAGATGGAGATTCCACAACCACCCTGGACAATTTATTCTAGTGTTTGACTACCCTGACAGTTAGGAACTTTTTCCTAATGTCCAACCTAAACCTCCCTTGCTGCAGTTTAAGCCCATTGCTTCTTGTTCTATCTTCAAAGGCCAAGATGAACAAGTTTTCTCCCTCCTCCTTATGACACCCTTTTAGATACCTGAAAACTGCTATCATGTTCCCTCTCAGTCTTCTCTTTTCTAAACTAAACAAACCCAATTCTTTCAGCCTTCCTTCATAGGTCACGTTCTCTAGACCTTTAATCATTCTTGTTGCTCTTCTCTGGACCCTCTCCAATTTCTCCACATCTTTCTTGAAATGTGGTGCCCAGAACTGGGCACAATACTCCAACTGAGTCCTAACCAGCGCAGATGTAGGACCTATCTTCATTTCTCATGTCCAAAGAACCTGTACTGTGGCATGAAGAAGACTTCAGAAGGGAATGGTCATCACTATGTGACTGAATCAGTGTACAACCCGATCCTGCTAGACAATTAATGAAGCATAAGTAATTCATATAGATAGCTTGCAGTCTTCCACATATTACTCTCTTCTATTGACGAAAGAGGATGTTCAGGTAGTGGATACTAAGGATGGGTAAACATGGTCAAATAGGAAAAGCGGTGAAATTTTTGCAAGAATAAACCTCATTGTGATATATTTCTTCTTATACTCTAACCTGGGGTTTGTCTGTGGGAAGAGGGAATTTGAAATCTCTATTATTATTATTATTCATGACTAGAGCTGGTTAAAAAAATTTCAGCTGAAGATATTTCTGATAAGAAATGTTATTCAATAGAATAAAACTGCTTTGTGGGAAATTTTTTAATGAAAACAAGGCAGGCTGTCTGTCTCCTCAGCCTGTCTGATTCCCCAGCTGCCCACCTGGAACTTTTCAAAAAAAATACATTTGGACGCTCCTAAAATGATTTTTTTCAAAAATTCCATTTCATGGAGACTTTCAAAAATTTTCCCCAGAAATTTCCTTCTTTTGACCAGATCTGTTTGTGACTATCTAGTTATTGGTATAGCACCAACAATGTGTAACAGGTGCTTTGGGAAATGGTCCTGCTTCCTGGCCCTCAGAATACTCCACTGAAATAGTGTATGCCCAGTTATCTTCCCAACAGCAGTCTACATCGGAGGGGATATCAAGATAAATGCCCAAGAACAGCAATCACAAGGTAGAAGGGAGCTGGAGATTGGCGGGAGGAAATATGTGCATGGAAAAGGAGGGATGTATGACTTAGTCAGGACTCCAAAATGGTCAGATAGGGCTTACCCAGTTTAATGGAACAAATTGAGATTTACAAGTCTTCAGTGGGTAGCCATTTTTAAGGTAATCACAATTTTTCAAGTGATATATATATAGTAAGTAAACTGAGTGCTTCTCTTTACCCTCTCAAAATACAAGAACAGAAGAATATTAGGGAAACTGAGAGACTGCACATTTAAAAGTGATAAAGTATGGGAGGGGAGTGGCTACATGATGAAACCAAGCATGGAATTAATTACTAGATATCACTGAAGACAAGAGTTTAGTAATTTTCAATAAGGAGTAGCCATTTATATTGCTAATAACTGTAAACATCTGAAGAAGTGGGTCTGCCCCACGAAACCTCATCACCTAATAAACCATCTTGTTAGTCTTTAAAGTGCTACATGACTGCTTTTTTTGTTTTACCAAGTTCAGACTAACATGGCTACCTCTCTGTTATAAATAATTATAGTAGATAGAATTCATTTTAATATAGATAGATAGATAGATGTACACCATCATATTTCAGCATAAACCAACCACTTTCTCATGGAAGTCAAGAAGAAACATCTATGTGATGTTTATTATGTTCTTTGCTATGGGATCTCTTGCATTTTTTGGAGTCTTCTAATAGTGGCCATTGTCAGAATGCTGGAGAAGACCAAACTGGAGGTTGTCAATTTCTGTGTTACAATGTGTAAACTGTGGTTGCTAGTGGGGGGCACACTGAGAATGGACAAACTGCAAAGAATGAAGAAGATGATCCCTCAAATGGGTGGTTTATTCTTATATCACATCAGTAAAAAATAGCTTCTGCAATACATTACTGGTTACACTGGTCTACAATTTTTTAGAAGTCGTCAGCTTCAGAGATAAAATGTGCTATTTATTATGTATTTTGATGTGCTGAATGCAAATATGACAATTAAAACAACTGATTGGATACTGTTTCCAAGATATTTAAGTTTTTACATTTTATGCCTATGTATATTCTGTATATAGTAGAGTTTTAATCATAAATTGTAAACCTAGCTCTTTTCATGTGTTTATGGTTGCTTTACATGATAATATTTCACCTGTCCTGTTTATGTAACACTTTAAAAATCAGCAAAAGGGTTATATAGATAAAATTTATTATGAAACAAAAGGCAAAAAACTATTATGTACATAGTTTAGTCCTATTCAGTGTCTACTCGGCGCTTCTTGGCTTGTCTCTTGTATTCATTAAATGGAGCATCTCTTGTCACTGTCCAGCAATAGTCTGCAAGCATTGATGGGCTCCATTTGCCCTGATAGCGTTTCTCCATTGTTGCAATGTCCTGGTGAAATTGCTCGCCGTGCTCGTCGCTCACTGCTCCGCAGTTTGGTGGAAAAAAATCTAGATGAGAGTGCAAAAAATGTATCTTTAGTGACATGCTGCAACCAAGGCTTTTGTATGCCTTGAGGAGGTTTTCCACCAACAACCTGTAGTTGTCTGCCTTGTTGTTTCCGAGAAAATTTATTGCCACTAACTGGAAGGCTTTCCATGCCGTCTTTTCCTTGCCACGCAGTGCATGGTCAAATGCATCATCTCAAAGAAGTTCCCGAATCTGAGGACCAACAAAGACACTTCCTTTATCTTCGCTTCACTTAACCTTGGAAATTTTCCATGGAGGTACTTGAAAGCTGCTTGTGTTTTGTCCATGGCCTTGACAAAGTTCTTCATCAGACCCAGCTTGATGTGTAAGGGTGGGAACAAAATCTTCCTTGATTCAACAAGTGGTGGATGCTGAACACTTTTCCTCCCAGGCTCCAATGACTGTCAGAGTGGCCAATCTATCTTGATGTAGTGGGAATCTCTTGCACGACTATCCCATTCGCAGAGAAAACAGCAGTACTTTGTGTATCCAGTCTGCAGACCAAGCAAGAGAGCAACAACCTTCAAATCGCCACAAAGCTGCCACTGATGTTGGTCATAGTTTATGCACCTCAAAAGTTGTTTCATGTTGTCAGAGGTTTCCTTCATACGGACTGCATGACCAACTGGAATTGATGGCAAAACATTGCCATTATGCAGCAAAACAGCTTTAAGACTCGTCTTCGATGAATCAATGAACAGTCTCCACTCATCTGGATCGTGAACGATGTTGAGGGCTGCCATCACACCATCGATGTTGTTGCAGGCTACAAGATCACCTTCCATGAAGAAGAATGGGACAAGATCCTTTTGACGGTCACGGAACATGGAAACCCTACCATCACCTGCCAGGAGATTCCACTGCTGTAGTCTGGAGCCCAACAGCTCTGCCTTACTCTTGGGTAGTTCCAAATCCCTGACAAGGTCATTCAGTTCACCTTGTGTTATGAGGTGCGGTTCAGAGGAGGAGGATGGGAGAAAATGTGGGTCCTGTGACATTGATGGTTCAGGACCAGAAGTTTCATCCTCTTCCTCGTCTGACTCAAGTGAGAATGATTCTGGTGCATTAGGAACCGGCAGTCCTTCTCCATGGGGTACTGGGCATATAGCTGATGGAATGTTTGGATAATGCACAGTCCACTTTTTCTTCTTTGACACACCTTTCCCAACTGGAGGCACCATGCAGAAGTAACAATTGCTGGTATGATCTGATGGCTCTCTCCAAATCATTGGCACTGCAAAAGGCATAGATTTCCTTTTCCTGTTCAACCACTGGCGAAGATTTGTTGCACAAGTGTTGCAGCATATGTGTGGGGCCCACCTCTTGTCCTGATCTCCAGTTTTGTAGCCAAAATAAAGGTGATAGGCTTTCTTAACCATAGTGCTTATACTGCGCTTTTGTGATGCAAAAGTCACTTCACCACAAACATAGCAGAAGTTATCTGCACTGTTCCACACAAGTACGAGGCATCTCTGCTCACTTTGGCTAAACAGAAATGTGTCCCTTTGCAAAATCAAACACTGACAAATAAGGGAGCACGACACTGTATGATTTCTAGAGCTGATATAGGGAAATTTGTTCAGCAGAGTGATGTAAGCTTCGTTATGATTGCATCATCCATGACTTCTAGGAATAACATGATGCAATTCATATCATGTATGACGCAATACCAGCTTCAGATTGCATCATTCATTGTTTTGCCTAAAAAGCAAGTACTGTCATACCCAGTCATAGATTTATTCATAGATCCAGTCAAAGATGTATTTTAGTCATTTCTGATTTAAATTGAGATCCCTTCCCTTTATAACTCACTTATCCTCTGCCATTCCCAAGTCAAGGGTCGTATATACTGACCCAATAGCATATCTTGAAAACTAGAGCCAATCAACAATTTTAAGCATCATTTTCGTTCTCAGTGACCCAGAATTAGTAAAGTTTGACTACATTTATTTCAGAAGCATTTTGGCTGTAGAGCAGTGATTAAGAAGCAAAAACAAACAAAGAAAAAAAGGAAAAAAACTAAACAAAATATCCCAAAATAATTACCTTTAAGCAATCCAGCCTTTGGCTCACACCCAGACAGCCCACTTGAATATAGTGAGTATTACTTAAAATCTTAATCACCATATACATAAAAATTCCACTAATTCCAAGAGATTAGGCACATTACCCAGCAGGTGAATGAATATTTCAAATTTTAACCAAATACATGATTATAGCCAATTCTTATTAACTCATCTAAAATGTGTTAAAAAGAAAAGAGTTACAGTGGTTAAAATATCATTATACACACAGCTATGAAATAATTTCTTAGGTCAGTTTCACTAAAGAGATTACAGGGTTGCTGATTTTTAATTGATTCCAGAATGTATTTTATAAAAGTTATAGTTCAATAGGTTGGTCCTTCGGGAGAGTTTTTTTCAATTCTTCCATGGGGATTTGCAGGGAAATTCCAGTATATGCCTGGAAACCTCAGTCTTGCAGTTTGAACTTTCCTGACAAAGTTTGAGCAGAGGTGAGATAAAAAGGATCAGGCCCTAGAGTTCTTTCACAGCCCTGGTCTACACAAGGGCATTATTTCGAAATAACCCCCTTTAGGTCAAATTTATAAGTATAGTGTCTACACTACCAAGCCTGTTATTTTGAAGTAACAAGCCGCTTATTTTGAATTCTGTATTCCTGCTTTCCTTGTGGAATAACTCTAATTTTGAAATACTTACTTCAAAATAGCGGTAGTGTGGATGCTCTGGTACAGCTATTTTGAAATAACTACTCCCCAGAGTAAATCAAAATAATTACTTCCAGTGCTTCCTGGGACTCTAAGCCAAGATAGTGCATCCACATTAACGGAGCCTGCCTTGGACTAATTTTGAGGTTTCCCCTCAAAATTATCCAAGGCAGGAACACACTATTTCAAGTTTGTAAAATTGGGTGTTATTAAGAACAATTTAGTTATTTTGAAATAATTTCCTAGGGTAGACATACCTATAGCTCTCTAGTAGACCTTCAAAGCAGACTTCACAGCAGGCATTCCTTGGATGCATCATAGGTAATATACATTGTTGCGTTAAATAAATCTCTATTTCCTAGGCAGACACTGATAATTAACTGCATTCATTAGCATAAGGTAATCAACTATTTAAGCAGTTCATGACAGTTTACTACAACCTTCACAAAGAAATACAGATAATTCTACTATTACACAGCCAAGTTTCAACTAAATATTAATATTCCTTTTTTATCTCTGAATCAGTAGATTATAGTTACAGCAACAGAAGTTTATTAGCTACAAGTTAATTAGATTAGCTAATTAGCTAACAAATCTAGATTAACACAGACAAATACCTAATTGTAATACAGGTTTAGGTTTCAAATAATTTAGTCTAATAATGATCTTCAAGAAATGGCCCTGTTTACTATTTCAGTACTTCTCTAATATGTTCTTATGATTGATTTTGGATCACTTAGCCTTCTGGTTCCTTAAACCTCACTGGCTCAGTATCACACTATGATGTGGTGTTTCAGTCATGTTACTAGTGTGCCATTTTGACAAATTACAATAAATCATGTGATAATAGTTAACAACAGAATACAATGTAAGCAATTCCATATGTATTGACTCCTGTTACCAATTTAGATATTGGGGGAGGGAATAAAAATCTTGTTAATCTGACTCTAAATTCAGTCCCAGAAGTACAATATAGTATATACTGTGGATACACCTTCCTTCTGCAAGGCTCCACAAAAGTTTGAGGTAAAAAATCAATCCACTATTTTATCAGTGATGACTAGGATTTTAAAACATGTAGTATGCACTTTAATACCAGAGTTTTTGAGACATTGATTAAAGCAGCCTTGTAAATCTGAAATAACTCTACTGATTTGAAAGGATGTATTCCAGAATTATATCAAAGTAATTCAGGGGAAAACTTTCCTACTGTTTTTAACTGTCCAAAATAAATGTCCAAAATATATTTAGTGCAAAGACTTCTCAATAAATGAAAAAAACTAAATTCTTTACTTAGAGAGGCCTTCAATCACATTTATTTGAAAGGCCATATCCTGCAGTCAGTGTTAAAGTAAAATTTTCTATTGATAGCAATAATTTTGCATGAGCCACAGTTTAGCCTAAACATCAGGATTTGAGTATAAATTAAATTAAAATGATAAACTTCTATCTTTTACGATGTCTTGAAATGGAAAGAAAAGTAAGATTCTGCTCTTTCTCCTGTATCAATCATTTCAAATTAAGAGTCAGTAAAAATGAACTTACATGGCATGTACATTTCCATTGTACAATGCTTTATAGATGTCTTTGTCTTTCTGAAAATGCCTTAAACAATGACAAAAAAAATATTATTTCCCTTTCAAAGGCAGGAACACGATCCCTTGTGAGTCTAGAGTCAAATCCTCCCTTACTGAAGTAAATGGAGCCAGGATTTCACCTCTGATGTTTATTATACTGTGCCTATGTGAACTAGATGCTGAGGAGCCAAAAAGCACTAAAAACAAGACGAAGCCTTGGCAGGGGATTAAAAAAGAAATGAGTGCAGAATCTGATGCTCGAAGTGCAGTGTAGGGTAGTCAATTTAAAGACAGCAGGAGTTGAAGAGCATAGTGGTTTGGGGAAAGCGTTGGAAAATTTTAAGGTTTGGACTTCAAGAAACATTGTGATTTTAAAATTACATATAATTAGTTAATTGCTAACACCTTAGAGTCACATATTTTAACTTTATTATGTAGGCCTGTAACACAATGGCTTATAATTTCACCTTGTGGCTGGTTTCACATAGAGCCAGCGTTGTCTAGTAAACAAAAGAAACCCTCCAATGAATGTAATTTCTATAAAATATTGATTAAAAATCATGAAAAATTGAACATTTGATAATACCAGTAATTTCTGTGACATGTTTAGTTTTGAACAAAGGACATTTTTCAATACTCTGAGGGGAAATTCAACAAGCTTTAGTTTCTTATAAAGAAAGTATGCCTTTTGTACATTACATTATTGTGTTCATCAAAATATCTTTGACATTTATAATTTCTCTGAGTAGTAGTTTGCAGTCCATTTCATGTTTCTATTAGAATGCACTGTGGGGATCTTTCTCTGATTTCTTTTTAGTATCACTTGCTTCCTGGAAAATTTGGAAACAATTCAACTACCACCTTCACCACCTGATCCTCTACCTGAGAGTGGATTTTATTTGCTCTATCTTGCCAAGTATTTTTGTTTGCTGATGAGATCATGTAATAGAGGTGTAACACAAGAGTGCTTAGAACAGACAGATTATCTTCTTTTCCCAGTCTCATGACATGAACTAGTTTTACAAAATCTTATATTCCTGTCACATGGCAGGGGTCAATGTACACTGATGTTAATGGCTACTCTTACAAAGGAGTATTTTAAAATTAGATGCAATGACAGCACCACAACAATATCACATTTTGCCAGACCCACATAGAAATCAAACTGCTAAACTTTTATGATCTTCACTAAATCTACAAATATTGCTTATCATCTGGTACTTGTGCAGAAGCAATGAATTAATCCTTTTTTCATGGTAGTAAATTGCCAATGGAATTATCATAAAAAGTATAGAACCAATGGAATAGCATGAAAATAAAGTAAAACAATATGGTGTAATTTCTAAGAAGATCGATATATCTCCATCACAGATGTTGTTGGCCACACAATACATAAATAGACATGCATATAGTGGTTTAAATTTTGGAGCAGTTTAAACCTTGAAAATGTAGCCTTTAAAAAAAAGGAAAATCATTGTTGAATTAAAACTAAAAGGAGTTAGTAGAGAGAAACTGTAACATCACCCATGAGTATCAGAGAAAAAAATGGTTCTGATGCTACAGGGCTTAGCATATGTTGTTAGGAAGGAGGACATTTTTAGCACAGAGACATTTTGTCAATGAGCAAGGTTCCAGGATTCCATTACCTTGGGAATGTGAGTCTGCACAGAGCTAGTAATTAGTGCTTATTCCTTAGATTTTAACCCTGTTTGTCCATGTTTTCTGCTTTTGAGTATGTTGTTGCACAGTGTTTGAAACATGAGGTGACTATTTCTAGTCAAAGTTAGAAAATGTGCTGAAAATCAAGACCTTCAGTGCAGAAATGTTTGGATAAGTATGAATTATGATGCTGACTTTTTAATGCATCTTCAAATCAAATTGTTTATCTGAAATCTTTACGTTTCACCCATCACTTTCATGGCTGCAACTGACTGTTACTTGGTGCTAAAGTTCACAGATTCTTGGTGCTATAAATACCTAGAGTATAAAACCAAAATAGGGTAAGTAAATTTTTTAACCACCCTAATAGCAAAATGTCTTCTAGGAGTATCCATGAGATTCCGGGAAGGATCAGACAATGCTATTAAGGTGACATGTCACTTCCACCTGGTCATGGGGAGCTCCAACCATGTTAAGTCCCCTTGAGTAAGGAGAGGGGTGAATCTAAGTAATGGAAACTTGTTATGCCAACTGAATTATCCTCTGATAACTGTGAGATAAATTATCCCTCTAAAATATGCATCCAGCTAAAATCTCACCCTCCAAATGGAAAAATCTGCTCCAATTCCTACATACATATAAGCAGAATCCCAATGCTGATTTCCATGACATTATACAGGGTAAGTTTTATAAGGTCAGACATGAATAGTTTGGAAGAGGGAACATCAGGAATTAAGGCCAGTTTTTCTAAAGGCCATGTCAGCTTAGAAACAAGAAGAATTTCCTGTAGAAAAGTTAGTACAACATGTGGAGACCTCTGTGTACTGTATGCCACCTATTAAGGAGTATCTTTCAGGGACAGTAGTAGCTGGGGACACACACGTTACTGTGGCTTACCATAGGTAACCCTGAACCTGCAGCACTTTCTCACAATATCTATGTTTGGGAGATATGGAAAGACTTTGTTTTGAGGCCAATTTTCTGCTTGCTCCGTGGAGAAGAACCAGCCCCATAACTGACAATGTGGAAGGATGTCATTTTTTTCCTACTGCCCAACCCATTGGGATCTTCTGGAGAAGATGACAGTCCACCCACATGAGATTTATTTATTTTACATACCCAGTGTTTGTGAAATTCATTGCTATTATTACAATGAGAAATGCTAATAATCCAGCAAATAGAATCTCTCCTTTTTAATGGAAGATGGTGTGAAACACGGCAAGCTACATCCAGAAGACTGATTTCAGCTACATTTAAAAGCAGACACTGTCAATTTAGGCAGAAGTATGTTAATAGCATCATGAGTTGCTTGGCAATTTCCATTTGGATTATACAGATAGTGGAAACTTTTACTAAAATTAATTCATCTCCCTGTTATATTACATGAGTACCACCGAAAACTCAACATTTGTCACACTGCAGTGATTGATTGCAGTTCCTTCTATTTTAAGTATAAAAGGACACCAAAGCCCTATCTCTCTAAGTGCAGTGATCCCCAGGAAAGGAATTAGAGGACTTCCACTGAGCAAGAGGGAGTTGAGTTAGTGGGTTAATGTGTATCACATGTACTGCCAGGACAACGTGAAGTTCAGATGTGTGAGGTGTGTAAAGACCAAGGGCGAGGCAGTGTGTAAAGACCAAGGGCGAGGCAGTGTGTAAAGACCAAGGGCGAGGCAGTGTATGATTCTTTTCTCCCTCAAAAAAGGGAATAAGAGCCAAGGATGCCACTGTATACACCAGGTAGATTAGATTCTATAAAGCAGTTCTGCTGTCACTCCATTACCTGAGGTGAAAATTCATCCCTCTACTTATTTCTCCTTGGTTAGTGTTAGGCTCCATAACCTCCAAAAAAAGAGGGCAGGGTTGGGGGGAGTTACCTGGATTGTTTAATGTTAATTTTTATTAGTATCAATGCAAACATAAACATGACCAAAAAAGCCTACAAAAGCCCTAACTATTGATTGAATGGACTGGGTTAGTTCCTAGGGATCTACTTCATAGGTCCTTGGTGCCACCATGTTAGTTCTTGGCCAGTGAATGTTCCCCTTCCCATGCTGTTTTCCCACTCATAGCACTTTCTCTGTCTCTCTCATATTATGTAAAAATCAAAACCAACTTACTACTTTACCTTGCCCCATGCAGAAGTAAGCAGGAGACCACCCACTCGACCACCATGAATGTACAAATTAGACTAGAGTTGGGCAGTTCCTCATTCATTTCAATGGGCTCTTGAAATATAATTGTAAAGGGTTGGATCACAGAGGTTGCTTTGGTGTTGTCACCCACACCATTGAGTCTATCTACCTGCCTTCTGGGGCACCCCACCACCCTGTTGTGCTTGGCCAGAAACTCTGGTCTCCTCTAGCCAAGGCACAAAGTTGAGGTAACAGCCCCCAGGAAAGAAACACAGATCCTGAACCAGCTCAGCTCTGGGAGGGCTCAGCTATAAGTTTGTTGACAGCACCTAGGAACACAACCCCAAATAAATCTGTCTTACTCTGCATAAAGATTTTACTCAGTAAAAGCTCATATGTTCACCCTTTTTGTCAATGAAAGAGAGATATGCACTGTGGCTGCTCCCATCGCTCCCCACCCCTGCTGCCAGTAACAATTATATACACTGGGCTTGATCATGTATAGGATACAGGCCACTATTGTTTTAGATGCCAGAATTCCTAAAGGAACTTACTGGCTTCTTACAACTATACTAAATGAAAAACAGTGATTACACCAACCAGATTCAAAGAGGTTTAACCTAACCCATAACAACATATATACTCTCTTATCACTCTTCCATTGTAGAAGATTAATTACAAGAACAAAGGGAAAAACACCTTTGCAGGTGTGATAACAGCCTTCAGTTGTTTTTGGGGTTTGTTTTTTTCATGAAGTTTTATGTTGGAGTTTGATATTAGTTTCAGTGAAATAGAAAATCTATTCCATTACCCCTCGAAAAGTTTCTGTTTTTGTTCCCTCATATTCAGTGACAGATGGCTCTGGCTTAAGAAGCTAATGGGTAGTATGTTAGCCAAGGTCTACATATTTATCTCTGTTCCCTCTGTGTAAGTCAGACCCATCAGCTCCTTTCTTGTAAACTCAGTATCAAACTGATTTCCTGTTTAATGCACCAAAGGAAGCTTTCCCAAATGTTCAACTAATTTTAAATGAAGGCTTAAGGCCACTATGTAAAGACATTTCAAGCATGTAAGCGTGAGTATTCAAAATGGAAATCTGAGCTCATCCAGTTAACAGAAATATGCATTTGTTCTACCAAAATAGCCTGAATTTTGAATGCCAAATATTTAAAATTCTCATGAATTAACAACAGGCCAAGAATAAGGCATAAACTATTTCTATAACTTTTAATAAGGAAAATACCATTTCAGAAAATTGTGATCTGCTCATGGACAATGTCCAGACAGAAAAAAAGGTGAAAGCCATCAAATAAATTTATTGTAAACAGTTTAGAGTGTTATAACAACCCTTACCAATTATGGACAGTGCTTTAATCTTTTTTTGCATAAGTCACTCCCTCCAGACTCTAGCAGTATGTGCACAGTTTAAAATTGTAGCCAGATACCAAATAGAAGAGGGTTTGGGAAGAGTCTAGAGAAGATGTGATAGTGAATCACAGAAAAAGACAAAGTAGTTTTAGCTGTTACTGTTTTACTCGTTCATTGTTAAGAGAATGCAGCATTTTCTGTGCTGTTTTGTTTTTAACCACTGCCATATTACTGGGGCACTTAATCATTGTTCTAGTTCTCTGGACTCTAGAAATACAAGAAATCTAGGTACTGCACACTGAAAAAATATCTGTCAAATCATTAACCTTAAAGGAGTTGCTTGACAGCTTTGGGCTTCCAGCAAAACTCCAGAGTAATTAGGAAGAGTCAAGAAAAAAAGAGTTTGCTAAGCTAGCCCAAAGAACTTTAACCAAGATTTTAGTGATGTAGAAATTAGGCATAATGAAATAATGCAGTTACAGGGGATATATTCTATTATCCTTAATTGTGGGGCAAAATATTCATATTACATTTTGTGTGAATTGTCATAGTGAATATGTTGTTCATTTTAAAAAAGTGTACCTGATTCAATTTATATTGGGGCTATATCTAAGATGTGAAAGAATATAGGAACATAAAATGTTTGAACAATAGTGGTATAATATCCCCAATATCATGTCATTTTAATAGTTTGACAAATTGCAGTTCCAGTTTCAATAGTTCATGTACCACAATTAAAAGAGCATACAATAGGTAATTAAGACCAGAGCAAAAATAGGTTTTTAGATTTATAATTTGAAATCAATGTCTCAATTTTCAATTACTGAAAAATCTAAATTATATTTGGAGTACAGATGAAAGGCTTACACTTTGATGTTTGTTAGGAAAATAGTGATAGCACATAGTAGAGTTACTGGTAGTCTTATAATAAAAATATTTGTGAATACATTTATAGACAAATAGGCCATCTTGTGATGACTTGTGACCACTAGGCAGCTGTGGAAATATCTGTGAATTCTGAAAGTTCCATGAGTTTTAGAACAAATTACCTTTTTTGTAAAATTCATCTCTTTGAAACCTTATTCTCTATTTGCTATTCAGCAAACACATCAATCTTATAATTGAGAAGCTGTAGTCATTCAATCAGGGAGCAGAAAAAAGCCATGTGTGTTAGATCATATCACTCATCACTATAACAAATAATGAGTAACAAAGAGTCAAAGTGAACAATTAATGAATATTTGGAATATCATTGAAACTATTTGATGAATAGAATCAAGTATGATCTCAGAAATCAGGAATACTTTGTGAATAATAATACATAGGCAGAAAAAAGGGCAAGCTTTGTGATTAACATTATTTTCAGAGAATTATTTGACCAGTTGTAGGCATCAGTATGGAAATTCAGGATAGACGTTCCATTATTACTGCTGAGTGCCTGTGTATTAAGCCTCTGTCCCTCTATAGGTATCTTTAAAATGCTTGTCCTTCCTACAGAGATGTTCCTTGCACTGTACCTCAGTGAGTCACAGCTGAGGGTGACAAATTCAGGGTTGAGAAATAGGACAGACTCACCTCCAAACTGGTGGTTATTTTATCATAAGATATACCAAGCCAGAAACCAATGTGAACTTCTGTCTCACCGCACTGACAAGAAGTCCAAACTGCAGTCTCGTTAGGCATCCCAGCCCTTGTTTCACTACCGAGACACTATGCCATTGGTGTGCAACCAGAGGCCCATCAGGGTGATCTGAGTGGAGGCCACGAGACATTTTGCTGATGTTGACCATCACCACCCCCAACACACAGCTCCCAATGGCCAATGCGAGCTTCAGGAAGCAGCTGTCAGCATGTCCCTGTGGCCCCTCTGCCTGCAGGTGCCACTCCACAGCTCCCAATAGCTAGGAACGGTGAACAGCGACCACTGGGAGCTGTGGGGCAGACCACGCCTGACGACAGTCAATATCAGCAAAATGTCTTGCAGCCTGCAGTCAGATTACCTTTATGGGCCGCATGCTCCTTGCAAGCTGCAGGTCACCC
Organism: Pelochelys cantorii; assembly: GCA_032595735.1. Taxonomy (NCBI): domain Eukaryota; kingdom Metazoa; phylum Chordata; order Testudines; family Trionychidae; genus Pelochelys; species Pelochelys cantorii. The sequence goes on along the minus strand of CM064326.1, from coordinate 303,862,249 downwards.
ACTACTGCACTAGACATTATAGTGAGTGTTTATTGAAAACCAATTAATCAAATAAAGATCAGCCACATACCCAGGTCCATGTATTACTCAGACCTTACCCAATAACCACACTATTGCCAATCCTTTTGTATCTAATATCTAAAGGTTCATTTATAAGAGAAAAGAATAAAGAGAGCATAAAAATGAGCAAGGCAATCATATAGATATATTCATTGAAAAAATCTTGTATCAGGTTTAAAGCAGTGATGGAATAAAATGTTGGCTTGTAAAGTCTCTGGTAACTTCCAGAAAGATTGGAAGGTCCTCAGTCCATTGGTCAGAATGCCTCTTTTAGTGTAAATCCATACTTCAGAGATTAGAGCAAGAAAGAGACAAAATGGAGATGCTTCTAGGGCCTTTTATCTTTTCCCATGTGGCGCTAATACTCTCAGTCTTAGTTCCTGGAAAATTACAGGCACAAGATGGAGTCCAGGGTCACATGAGCAAGTCACATGTCCCTGCATGCTTTGATTAGTCATGGGAGCTGCCATTTTCCATATTCTGGCTAAAATATCTGCAGGAAGTCTCACTGGCAGGGATAAGTTCCTTCTATAAAACACCGTGTTAATTAATGAGCCATCAAACTGAATGGCCCATTCACAATATGCTGGCTAGATAGGATGTAACCTACCTGCTAGATATTATTGCAGGAGTAAACACATTTGAAATACTGGTAAACAGACAATATTCAAACTTCAGATACAAAATGATACATGCATACAAACAGGATAATTATTCGGCAATGATTTTGTATCAACACCTTATATGATATACTTTGGACAAGATTTGTTGCAATTGATTTACAATGGCAATGTTAATGATATAACGGTTATGTTTCAATCATATAAGCATCACAGTTTCCCAGAACCATCTTCAGCAACATGAAGGAGCAACTGGATAGCAAATCAGGGAACTCCCTCTCTCATATTTGTGTAAAATATTTCTAGGAATTATATGCATAGTCACATAACACAGAAATGGGGCACCTAGAAAGATAGAGTTGTAAGACAAATTGGGACAGTGCATGCATGGATCAATAAAATTGAGCTGCCTTTTCCACGATATGTTGTCTATACTTCTTACAGCCCTGTAATACTTTTTCAAGTTTTCCTTGGTGGGCCTGACTTCTTATTATACCATGGTGTTCCCAGGATATTGTCATTGCATTTATTTAAGATTGTATTCATTGCTATGGCTAAACAATTTCAGTTCCTCTCTTCTGGTTTGACTTTGCATTTTGTCACCCAAAATAAGTATCTTCCCCTCCAAAGTTTTTTGTGCTCTCCTGAACAACCATGCTTGTCAAGGTATCACCCTGAAACTTGCGTAGTTGACTTTTAAAGTTGTGGGGCTTATGTAATTGTATACTTCATTTTTAACATGTATTCTGCTTTATATCGAAGGTGACTTGCACAGCTCAGCTATTGTAGCTGCTGTGGACTATTATTTTTATTAGGTAGTAATGGAAATTTGGTCCATTTTGCCATATGTAGAAAATTTGTAAAGGTTTTTACAATAAAATGCTTATATATGTAAATCAAAAACTTCCTCTATTAAGATGAGTTAATTACAGTCTGAGAATATATTTTGACTAAAAGTGTGAGATGTTTTCTACACAGTGTTGCTATTTATGGTAGCACCTACCTCCCACTCTATAAACAGTAATCAGCTTTGATGTAATTTTATATTTTTGCCATTTTCTATGTTTGAAATGTATAATGGGCTAATAGATGGCTGTTTAGTTGTTTTAAGGTTAACTTACTGATGTGTTGTGGTATGATTCTATTAAGAGAAACAGCAGGTTAAAAACACTAAACAGCTGTCAGATAGCTGAAGAAGCAGCCAGAGAGCTAAGAAATATTGGTTCATTATGTACTTTGGTTATGAAACGTGGGTTTTTTAATTGATAATTTCAGAAGTCTTTTTCAGATAGTGAGTGTAGCAAAACCTCTTGTCCTTTTCTTCTCTGAACTCCTTCCAGTTTGTGTACATCGTTCTGATACAAATATTCCAGCACCGGAGGATGTAATAGTGTGCATCTACACAGCACAGTTATTTTGAAATAACCTGATGTTATTTTGAAATAACAATGCAAGTGTCTACACAGGAATTACATTATTTTGAAAAAATTTCAAAGTAACGGTTGGCTTATTTTGAAATCTGTAAACTTCATTTCACAAGGAATAATGCTTCTTCAAATTAAAATTGTACAAAAACATGTCCAAAAATTAATCCACTGAAATATATTTAGCTATATGGAATCTCCTGAAAAGGAGTAATTCTGAAACCACATACACAGATCCATGGGTCTGGATGTAATGTATCCGAGGGTACTGAGGGTGTTGGCAAATGTCATTGCAGAGCCTTTGGCCATTATCTTTGAAAATTCGTGGAGATTGGGAGAGGTTCTGGATGACTGGAAAAAGGCAAATGTAGTGCCCATCTTTAAAAAAGGGAAGCAGGACGATCCAGGAAACCATAGACCGGTCAGCCTCACCACAATCCCCAGAAAAATCATGGAGGGGATCCTCAAGGAATCCATTCTGAGGCACTTGGAAGAGTGATCAGGAATAGACTACATGGATTCACCAAGGGCACATCATGCCTGACAAATCTGATTAGCTTCTATGATGAGGTAACTGGCTCTGTGGACATGGGGTAGTCAGTGGGTGTGATATACCTTGACTTTAGCAAAGCTTTTGATACAGTCTCCCAGAGTATTCTTGACAGCAAGTTAAGGAAGTATGGATTGGATAAATGGACTGTAAGTTGGATAGAAAACTGGCTAGACTGTGGGGCCCAATGGGTAGTGATCAATGGCTCGATGTCTGGCTGGCAGTAGGTTTCAAGTGGAGTGACCCAAGGATCAGTTTTAGGGCCAGTTTTGTTCAACATCTATATTAATGACCTGGATGAGGGGATGGATTGTACCCTCAGCAAGTTTGCAGATGACACTGAGCTAGTGAGAGAGGTAGATACGCTGGAGGGCAGAGATAGGGTCCAGAGTGACCTAGACCAGTGTTTCTCAACCTTTTTTTATAAAGTACCCCTTTTTCAAAAAAAAAGTACCCCCAGTACCTACAGTTTTCAGACAACAAATTTTTTTTCAACCATTGCAACACATTTATTTAAACAACTTAATTGTAGGCAGACGAGCGATGACATTTTTGGGTGTAAAAAGTAAAAAAATAATAAAGCACTGTAAAAATTCAGTTTTCTCCAAATTTCAGTTGTGTTGATGTACCCCCCAGACTTCTCTCAAGTACCCCGAAGAGTACTCGTACCACTGGTTGAGAAACACTGACCTAGACAAATTGGAGGATTGGGCCAAAAGAAATCTGATGAGGTTCAACAAAGACAAATGCAGTCTTGCACTTGGGACGGAAGAATCCCAAGCACTGTTACAGGCTGGGGACAGAGTAGTTAAGCAGCTGTTCAGCAGAAAAGGACCTGGGGATAACAGTGGATGAGAAGCTGGATATGAGTAGACAGTGTGCCCTTGTAGCCAAGAAGACTAATAGCATATTAGGGTGCATTAGGAGGAGCATTGCCAGCAGATCTAGAGAAGCGTTTATTCCCCTTTATTCAGCACTTGTGAGGCCACAGCTGGAGTATTGCGACCAGTTCTGGGCCCCTCACTGCAGAAAGGATGTGGATGCATTAGAGAGGGTCCAGCAGAGGGCAACCAAAATGATTAGGGGGCTGGAGCACATGACCTATGAGGAGAGACTGAGGGATTTGGGCTTCTTTAGTCTGCAGAAGAGAAGAGTGAGGGCGGATTTGATAGTGGCCTTCAACTTCCTGAAAGGAGGATGGAGAGAGGCTGTTCCCAGTAGTGACGGATGGCAGAACAAGGAGCAATGGTATCAAGTTACAGTGGGGGAGGTCTAGGTTGGTTATTAGGAAAAACTATTTCACTAGGAGGATGGTGAAGTACTGGAATGGGTTACCTAGGGAGTCGGTGGAATTCCAGCCCGAGAGGTTTTTAAGTCTCGGCTTGACAGAGCCCTGGCTGGGATAATTTAGTTGGGATTGGTCCTGCTTTGGGCAGGCGACTTGACTTGATGACCTCCTGAGGTCTCTTCCAGCCCTAGGATTATATGATTTTATGATTCTTCCAAAATAGCTGTTTCCAAATAGCAGTAATGTAGATGCTCCACTGCTGCTATTTCAAAATAGTTCCTCTCCAGGGCCATTCAAAGTAATTACTCCCCAGTAATTACCTCCTGGGGCTCTAAATTGAGGTAGCATGTCCACATTAGGGCAGCCTGCCTTGGACTAATTTTGAGTGTAAACGTGCTATTTCGAAATAAGCTTTTCTGGAAATTTTTTTCCAAAATAGTTTATTTGAAAATAGGTGTGCTTTGTAGACATACCCTTACAGATGAAGGGTCACTGAAACTGTAAAGAAGAACATCACCTGCTTGCTTTATGATCTGATTACTTTAATTAAAGAACTCGGAACCTTACTTGATTATTTTACTGTCATATCACACTGCACACAAACACCTAAACTCTCACTGATTACCCTGGTTTCAGAATTACTTCTTTCTAGGAGATTCCATATGGTTAAATATATATTCTGTGGATTAATTTTCTGACACATTTTTTGTTCATTGTATTACATTCCTTTTAACCTTTCTAAGATTCCTGGTCTTTGCAAGCTATTCCTTTTAATGGTAAGGGAAGGAAATGAAAGAAGGTAATTAGGGCTAGATCTACAAAGGGGACTTAGACTCAGCATTGCAATGCCTGACATATAGTCACCCTGCCACCTGCTAGAATCCATAGCTCTGACATTGGTCCGCAGTCTCCTTGTACAGTGCATGGTGAGACCTGGGTGCCTGAGAATGGGGTGCACACAAGCCAGAAAGCTGACAGGGAGCCACCTAAACTAACCAACAGGAAATGCCGAGGAGAGGAATGTGGCCTAAGCCCCACGCACCAACATGAGTTAGGCACCAAAGTTTGGGCCAGAAAGGGAGTTACCTCATAGCTGTGAAGTCTCTGGTGTTAGGTGAGTAGGCCCTTTCTCACAAAGAAAGTGAGATAGCAGTCCCCTTGTAACTTGAGTCCAATGGCTAGAGCACATGTAACCCACACACCTAGGCTATGTCTACACTCGCAGCTTCTTGTGCAAGTATGGCCGTTCTTGCACAAGAATCTGCAGAACGTCCACACTGCCTGCCCGCTCTTGCGCAAGGAAATTTACAGTAGGGCGTGGTAAGAAAGGACTCTTTTTTAACAGGTGTAAGCCCTCTTGCATAGGAGCTCTTGTGCAAGAGGGCAGTGTGGACGCTTGGCAGGGATTTCTTGCGCAAGAAAGCCCTATGGCTGAAATGGCCATCAGAGCTTTCTTGAGCAAGAGAGCGTCCACACTGCCATGGATGCTTGTGCACAAAAGCACATCTTGCGCATGCAGTGTGGACGTTGTCTTGCGCAATACTTCTTGCACAAGAACCCTTGCGCAAGATGTTCTTGCGCAAGAAGCCGCCAGTGTAGGCATAGCCCTAGTGTTGTTACTGAGCAATGCAAATGGTACCTAGACCATAGCAACAGTTAAGATCAAGAGACCTCTATAGCATGGTCTTGGAGACAGCTGGCTTTTCACACAGAGGGTAGAGGTTCCTATACTCTGCTTCAGAGGTCCCAGGTTCAGATCTGCCTGGTGGTGGTTACACACACACATAAAATGTGGGAGACAGAGATTCACATTCTCCCAGTGAGTTTTTTTAGAATCTGGTTCTCCACCTTTCAGGTGAATGCCCTAGTCTACAAGGGCAGTTTCTCATAGACTTTTCTACCTAATCACTAGGTGATGCAGGCATTCTCAATCTCCTTATTATAAAATACTTACTCCCTTATAAAATAATAAATAGTCATTAGGCCAAGCACAGCATGAGAAAATTCAATACCCCCATGGTCTGGATGCTCATGTGAGAGTCTCAGGTTCAATTCCATGTTCTAGAGACTTTGAGCAGCAGCTGCACTGGGATTTTGAGGATCTAAACTTTGGATTTAGGTATTTAAAGTAGCAGTTAAGCATCTAAATTCCTTTGTGAAACAAGCCCTTTGAGTTCAATCAAAGCATTTCCTTCTCATTGGAATGAAATTACCATGAAGTTCCCACATCTACATTTGTTATTTGAAAGCCATATTGATCGCATCTAGGATTCTATTCTTGAAAATCTCTGAACGTTAACCCATATTTTATAATTGGACATGAAACAGTCAAAAATAATTGCCAAACGTGTCTGTTGTCAGGGTGGTTTAAGTAATTTATTACTAATTCCACATTAAAACGTAGACACTTTATCATCAAGCTGGCTTCATTTTAATATAACTGTAGAGTTACTGATTTCTATGTTTTTGCATTATGCACTAATCAAACCCTATATGGCTATGCAATGTCCATTAAGAAGTATTTTATATAATATTTTCTAGTTTTTAGAAAATATACACTAAATACTTCAGCTTGTCCTTAAATATCAAAGAGGAATTTTAAAATTAATATGTAAGAATTAGAACTCAAGATCAAACTTAAAACTATCAGACATACTGAAGGCAGAATGAGTCTCATTTACATTTAACATTCATGTAAGTGTAGTACCCTTTGTAAGTTCATGGTGGTATTTTAACAGTTGCATTCTAAGAATAATCAACAGTGTTTGCCTTTCCTTAGCAAATAAGAATGTTCTACTTATAATATACACGGAGCTCTGGCATGCTCCTACTTTCTTTTCCTGTGTCTATGCATTTTAGAAAATAGCAATAGTTTTTCTTCTGTCTGCATTTCAGAAAACTGCCTGCAAATAATTTGGATTGCGCCAAATATAGGCTACAATGGTGACACACTGAAATGGTAAGTTTGTTGTCAACCTGGGTTGCCCAAGCTCCAAAGTTAGTATCTCAAGCTGTGACAGTAAACTTTCATTATCAACATGGCATAATGGGTCAAATCTTGCTCCCTTTTAATTGATGTCAAAACTCACTTTGTCTTCATAAGGGACAGCAGCATATCCTTTGAAATGGATCTGAGTTTGACTGCATAGTCTAATGTGAAATAGGCAGTGCAACAGATGCAGTACAACACAGGCAGTTCATTGTGTTAGCAATGTAATGAGTGTGGTGGGAATTTTTGATAAGTAAGAAACACAGAAATCTTATGTTATTTGAATGATCCACTGCTAATATATAGCTGATATAAGTATAAGTAACAAATTACACTAGCATTTTACTAAACGGCTGCCTCAATATCACAAATAAAACCCTATTTGGCCAATACAATACATCAGCATTGTTCAGTATTAAAGTTTGCCATCAGAAAGGATAAAAGAAAAAAATAAGAATTCTTTGAATGTTCTTCTTCACTCTATCAAAATCCAGCCCTTTTCTGAGATAAATTCATCCCTGCCCCTCTGCTATCACATATCCAGCACTAGGAGTGCCACAATACTGTGGGAAAAGCTATTTTTCAGTTGGCTTTTTTTTCCCTTTGTCAGAGTCAAGGAATATTGGAAAACATGCAAGAGACCCTCATATTGAAATATATGTCCTCCCTTAATTTCCAGGCCATAGAGGGTCATTAAGCATCAAAACCTTTCCATGCTTACTTGAACCAAACCAAAACCAAGCATAGTTAGCTTGTATCAGTCTGGCCCTAATCTGAGCATGCAGAGAAGAGAAGGAAGATGTTCAGTCATGTGAAAGTTTCCTATCCTTGGATGAAGGCATGTGGGCTATCTGCTGATTATGCACCCTGACATCCAAGTAGGGAGGGCTGTGCCCAGATATCCAATGTGCTAACCAGCATAACTGAGTTGCTGCAGATTGTGTCAGAAGGAGCAGTTGATAAAGGTTAACAGCAAATTCCAAGCCCCATGGAGAAAGGGGAAACCACGGTTCCTTCTCTTCACCACTCCTGAAAGGGTACAGTTTACACAGTTACAAACTAGCCAGCCCTGTATCTAATGCTGTATTGAGCATAACATAATAAACTAGTCTCCAAATAGGTGGCCTGTCTTACAAATAATGTAATAATTGAATCTTTATGTCATACTTATGTATCATGATCTATGTAATGTGTCATTTATTGTAGTAAGGTGTCTGAATGCTTATACTGTCATTCAATATATCTGTCAATCATTGAAAGAACCATTACTGTAAGACCACCTAGCATGTAGGGTTAAACTGACTGTGTAAATTTGAAAATATATGCATATTCATTAGAGGGATTGTTACTCATGAATATGGAATTCCCAAAGTGTGTCATCCAGTCATTTTAAACTTATGTAAATAAGCATTCTTGTCCACCAATCATTTTAAAATGTAAAGCTTATGAATATGCATAAGCCCCACCTTATAAGTCCTCGCAACACCCGTTTCCAGGGTTCGGTTGCGTCGGGGCGTCAGGGCGTCGGGCTTAAGCATAGATCTAGCTTAGAGAGAGTGCATGAGGTCTAGTGTCTTGTCCCGGGTCGTATGAGAGAGGGTTAAGCATCATCTCAGATTTAAGACAGGCGGAAGGCTTGTTCTTATATTCTGATTGTCTTCATTTAGTTTAGGTTTAGTTTAGTTAGCTTAGTTTTTAGATAGATTAGATTTCGTCTTCGTGTTTGTCCGTCAGGCAGCGTCGGTCTACGCATGTTGGCCGTCGTCGTGTCTGTTTGGCGGGCGCGTTGCGGATTAGTTAAGGTAATATTTTAGGTTAGATTAAGTTTAGGGTAGGGTAGTAAGTCTTAGCATCCATCGCTGTCGAGCTGCTTCCGAAGCGCAGGAAGAGCCGGAAAAGTCGTGACCAGCAGAAGGTGAAGTCATCGCACTCAACCTCAGTGCTTCGTGGGATCGCCTGGCAGCTCCTCTCCCGCGGCTTCAAATTAGCCAACGGATCGAGGTCGCCAGCTTCGGCGCTGGCAGCCAACGAGGGACGCCTGGCAGTTCCTCCCTGAGGGCTTCCAATTAGCCCAAAGGTTGTAGGTCACCAGCAACCCATCCATCGCCGTTGCGTCGCAGACTTTGGTAATATAATTGTGCATTTTAAAAGGGGACTTCCCCCTATCTGTTAAATTTGAGATTTATTCTTTAATATAGTCTTGTGGTTATGAAATTTATCTAAATTGTTAAGTCTTTATTTACGCGCCACTTCTTTGGGTAGAGGCAATCAACCGGTGATTAGATACGGCACTCGGAGTCGCACCTGTAAGATCTCAATGTTACAATTAGGCTAATTAGGCATAGGTAGTTATAAGTGTTGTTCCCCCATAAGTATCTAATGCTGTATTGAGCATAACATAATAAGCTAGTCTCCAAATAGGTGGCCTGGTCCTGTAAAACTTTATCCATTTGTACCCTTATTCCACCACCCTATACATGCTGAGCAGGTCCTTATAGCCCCCTAAATTCAAGGGAAGCATTGAACTTGGGCTATGCGGGATGATTTGCCCAGAAGCTAGTAATACTGGGCACATATGGTAGAGATGCCAGGAAGTAATTTTTTGGGGGGAGGGGGATATAATTGATGGTATAAAATACTTACTGAGGAACATAGATTAGAGCTATTGCCTGGGGGGGCACAACCAGAATTTTTCTAAAGAGGGACTTGGGGGTTTTGATTAGTGAAGGTCTTCCTGATTAGTGAAGGTCTTCCTGGGGCCACACACGTGATGGGAGGCACCCACTGCATAGAGGTATAGACCTCACCTCCTCAACCCCCAACAATCCCAGGCTCCTCTTTCCTCTACAAGTCTTGAGGCCCCACCTCAAAACTGGGGATGGCCATGCTGGATCAGTAACCTGTATCAATCCAGCCCTGGAGGAAGCTCAGCTGGTCAGGCCTTGCTCCAGGCCTTCATCCTAATTTGGACCACCTGTGTGCAGGTGCTTCGGCATATAACACCTGTGCCACAGAGCTACTCAGCTGTGGGATGATCTGTGGGCTGGCAGAAGGGAAAGATGCGTTTCTTTGCCAGCCACTGCAGTGTGTCTTTGGAGGAGGGGGGTTGTAATTCAATCTAGGCAGCTTCAGGCAAGGAAAAGCAAGGAAAGGCATACCCAACACAGTGTCTGCCCTGAACCCTGAGAGACATCTATGGGCAAGGGTGGGGGCCTGAGCTACCCGTGCCTGCCCCTTTCCCAGCACTGCATCGCTGCCTATTGTTTAAACATGTATTCATATATCAAAACCCAAAGGGAAGATATTAACATGTTTGTATTCTATTTTTAGCCATAAGACTAACCATTGCCTCGCTGGTTTAATCTGAATATATGTAAAATAATGAAATGAATAAACACGTTATGAAAATAATTTATGAAAGAAATTACTCTTCCAGACCAAACCTTGAGAAGTCAGACACGTTCCCTCACTGACAAGTGCCATCAACTAAGGAAAAAACCTGGCTAGACCAGAAGGGATCTAGTCAAGAATGTTTTGCAACATTCAGTGCTCCAAACAGAGAAAAGGAGGGCCAGGGAGAGGAAAGAACAGACGCCACTGGGCACATGCTAAAGCTAATGGAAGACCCTTAGTTTCCTGGGAATGAGCAGTGGGATGAGGCAGGTTAGCAACCCCAACACATAGAAATGTCAATGCCCTTCATTGTCAACATCATTCCTCAGAGCCTTCTTGATATTGATGGCCACCCTGTGAGCTCCTCTGATGGCATGAGTGTCTGGCTTTTCAAACTGTGCAATCAGGCACTGTTCCTCACTGTTCCACCCATGGGCAAACACTTCACCCTTACTCTCACACAAATTAGGTAAGCCACAGCATGAGGCCACCACCTCGGGAATATGATCCTCCAAAGGTCCAGCCTGCCATAGAGCTACCTCCAACTCCCTTTCAATCTGCCAAAGACACAACAAAGTTTTAGCCTTTTGTTGAACTGCTCCTTATTGCTATTCCAGATGCCCCATGTAAGACCTCATGAATCAGGGCTGTAAGAGGTAAACTGGGTCACCAAGGATCATTATGGGCATTTCCACATCCACCACTGTAATTCTGTGGTCTAGAAAGAAAGTCCTAGTCTGCAGTTGTCTGTTCAGACTGTTGTTCCTGAAGATGCATGTATCATGTACCTTTCTAGATCACCCCACATTTATGTCTGTGAAATGCCCATGGTGATCCACAAATGCCTGAAGCACCATTGAGATATATCCTTCCAACTGATTTTGCCATGGCAAGGTGGGGTGGTGCTATAATGGGAATGTGTCCCATTGATTGCCCCACCACAGTTTGGAAAGCCCATTTCAGCAAAGCCAGCCACTATGACCTCCACACTTCCCAGAGTCACAGTCCTACTCAGCAAAATGCTATTTATTGCTCTGCACATTTGCATAAGTACTGACCAAATGGTAGGCTGATTTGCAACTGAATGGTAGCAATCAGGAATCACCAGCTTCCACAAAGCAATCTGAACATGCTTCTCTACTGGGAGAGCAGTTCTCCTTTGGGAGTCCTTGCACCGTAGTTCAGGGGCAGCTCAGCACACAGCTCCAGAAAGGTTGCTTTACACATCCAAAATTTCTGTAGCCACTGCTCTTTATCTCACACCAACATGACAATGCGATCCCACCACTCAGTGCTGGTTACCCTAGTCCAAAAGTGATGGTCTATTCTGCACAGCTGCTCTGTGACAGTCACTTCTCTGCTGTCCCTGTCACTCACATTGATGTCCACCTTCCTGTCTTCTTCCTCTGATACTAAGTGCATAAGTAGCTCCTAAGCACATTGAACACAGCATGGGAGAAAAGTCTGAGAACCATGATGTCTCACAATAGATGCTGGAGTGTGCAGCAAGGACTGTCTGTTTCAAATGGCATGAAAGTAAGCCAGAAGTCCTCAGAGGGCTGGGAAGCAAATAGATGGACAACAGGACTTTTTCATATTCCTAAAATGCCTAGTGCTACATTACATATTCACACAGTATCTTGCAACTGAAGGTGATGTTAGGAACTGTGGGATGCTTACCCACATTGCTTTTGCTCTTTCTGTCAATGGCAGAGCTAAGAATGTGGTCATGATATGAAAATATGTGGCATTATAAACATAATCTGGTGACTTAGGAATGTCTACAATATTTTTGTCACCAAACCTTTCCAGTGTAGACCTAGCCTCAGGCTACATACTTCTTCAAATTTTGGCATCTCTGTTATGATTCCTACTTATGATGGAAGTTTGTGTATTCCCTAGGAACTAGACAAAGACCCTACAAGAATTTCATATAGAGCAGCAGATCTTTTTTGTAGTTTTTGCAGTGACTTATGTGGCTTTGATTATGTATTTTTTCCACATCACTCTGACAGTCCCACTGCTTTTCTGAGCAATGTATCAGTAAATTAAAGGGGCTGAGAATGAGTCAGTCATAAGGTACTGAGCCCTCTAGGACAAATGAAATAACAAAAAAGTAACCGAACAATGAAAGTGATGTAACATGAAAAGAGCTTCTATTCTAGTATCATCTTCTAGTCCTACAGCAAGCTACCCAACATAGTTAACAACATCAACGAGATATTGAAGTAAGATACAAAATGCTCTCCCTTCTTGTGTAGCTGCACAGCAGATGCCTCTATGTTCTGAAACACATAAAGGTTTTATTTCCAACAGTTCATCCAATCTTCAGAGTTTAATTTACTCATCTGCAGGCAGGCCCACAAATGCTGGGTTTCCTCTTTTAGTGGAGATGTTAAGCCTGTTATTTTACTTTGTTACTGTCATTATTTAAAGACTAATTCTAGCTCTGCCTATTAGCACAGTTCCATCAGGGTACATCTATACTGCACACTTATTCTGGAATAAGCAATTTCAGAAGAAATCTTCTAAAATAGCTTGTTTCAAAATAGCATGTCTTCACACAAAATGCTCATTGAAATAGTGCTTAGCTATTTTGAAGTAGAGTGTCCACACTGATTGGATGCACCCTCAGCATTTGGATTTAGCAAGTCCTTACTAGATTTGCTAAATTGGATGCCAGAAGATTGATCTCCTGAACAATAAGTATAGACATGGCCTAAGTCATATTGGTGTAATTACCACTGTTTTAAAACCCGAGCATTATCTCATTGCAATATACCAAGTTACAGACGGACCTAGAAAAACATGATGGAAATACTATCTTAAATCTTCAGTTCGGTTCGACCACTTAAAGTTAGACCTTTCCCTTTAGTTTTGTCAAGTTTAAAATAGGGCCAACATATTACTAAGTGGTATTTCATATCTCTAAGAAGTTGTCAAGTTAGGTTTTGCAAAACTAACTGAGGAAGTCAAGGCATTTTCACTGTTACAACACAGCCATAGAACTTCAACATTATATTTTCTGTGTCCATATACAGTAGATACAATTTTAATACCACATTATTGAAACACTATACTCCCTATGCTAGGCTAGCTCTACTGGAGTCTTTTTAGAAAAAGAGATATGCCAGTTATTGTCAAACTAATCTGCAGAACTACTGACATCATAAGGATTGTTTTACTTGAATGCTGGATCCTCTTACTCTACTGTGCGACAGTTTCTCAAAAGCAATGATATCAATAGCTGACAACTGCCTATACTGGAGAATTTCAAATATTTATGCATCCATGCCTATTAAATTTACGTAAGGCAGCAGATGACTGAAATCCAGACAGCCAGAAATCTAAAAATAGAGCAATAATTTAAAAAACATATATTCTCAGCTCAGAGGTATCATAGCTTAGCTGGAGTTTATTACATTGTGCAATGAAGAAATCTGGGGTTAGTTAGTAACTAAAATACACAATGTAACTGTTCAAGAAGTGTAACAATTTCCTGCAAAAACAAACACATGGTAGACCACAAAATTAGAATAATGCAATGATGTCATATCCATCTTACTATTTTGCAAGCTAAATGGAAATCTGTTAACTTTGTGTTGTTAAAAAATGTTACGATTCTCTCTCTCACACACACACACACACACACACACACAAAACCCTTCCTTAAGTACTAATGTAACTATTACTTCAAGCTACAGTACTAAAGAAATTTAGTGAAAGAAGAGACAGGAAAAACTGAAATCTTGTTGGTTGTAATGGATCTGTGTCCCATGGCACTTATTGGAACAAACTTCTAATCTTATGTTTATGAACAAAACTTGCTCTTCCAAGCTTTGAATCAAGAAAGCTTCTCCTCTTTAGGAAAGTGCTGAAGCATGTGTATATTGTATGCATATTATGCAAGGTCTGAAAACAATGAGAATTAGGTCTATGCTTAAAGGTACACACATGTTTAACTGATTTTGTGAAATAGGACTTAACAGCTGCCTCCCAACCCAGAGTCTATGAATGTATACAATGGTTTGGGATACTTCAGGATGGAGGATATAAAATATATTGGGGTGGGGAGCTTTTTTCTGTCTAAAACAGGTTGGACCTTAGTAATTAAAAGCAAGGCTTATTTAAAAGGCTACATATTAGAGTATTTTAATCAATGTGTAACTTATCCCTTTCCTTCCTGGGTTACTCAGGAGCAAGCAACAATTATTTGTGTGTCTGGGCACTTGATATGGTTAACATGAATGGAAATATTGAGAATCCCTCTAGTGATGTTGGTTGGATAGGTGGGAATCCTCTATCCACCCTTCTGGTAGTGCCTTCATCTGACTGACCCCTGTACACACTCAACAGCATGCCTTGGGAACCTCTAGGAATCAACCCATTCCCATCACCATCATCTGTGGCATGGGTCTAATTCAAAAATACCATCCAATAGTCTTAAATTAGAGTTAGTGCACTTTTCCTTAGCCATTTAAAGAAACGGGATATAACAGATTAAGATTAAATGTCACTACTAATTTAAATTCACAGGGGGCAGTTAAATAAAATTGTTTATATTCAATACTGTAGTGCAGTGTTTCCTAATTGGTGCTCTGTGGAACCCTGGGGTTCCATGAAGGGAAAATAAGGGTTCCCCTGTCCCCGCTCCCTCTTAAAGAGACAGTCTATTTTGCTCGACCAATTCTGGTGGGGTTTTTTTTTTTTTTTTTATTGCTTGACAAATTTTATCCTGGCAACCCTAGGGGTTCCTTGAAATTCTTTTAAGCTGAAAAGGGTTCTGTGGCCAAATAAAATTGGGAAACACTGCAGTAGTGATTGAAATGTATCTAACTGTCATTTACACTGACACCATTCACCCCACCCTGGAGTGTACACACCTCTGATTCAGAGTTCAAGATACACACATGCATGGGCACACCTGAAGATGTGAAGCTACAGACAGAACTCTGTTGGTTCTGTTATCAGTCCAGCCTAGGCAAAAAACTGCACAAACCCTCTGAGGATTGCAGTTGGCCTCACCCACCAATTGTAAGCAGCTCTGCATTCTGATTTGATGAGATCACTCTGCCTCTTTTTAGACTCAGACTCAGTTTCTCTGCTGTGCTCCTCCCCTTGCAAGTACTTTCCCAAACAAGGGTGGGGGTTACTCACAGTTCCTTCACTACAGGCCCATCTCAGTTAGCTCTAGGCACCGCAATAGTCTCTTCCTGGGTTCCAGGGAAGCCACTAACCATCTCTGAAGATCCCTGCTCTCTGCAGCAGCTTTTGGCTTCCTATCTGCAGGTTCTGGTATGGGCAGAGCTCTTTTCCCAAAATGGTGCCTGCTGCCAGCTCTCTCTGCACTCCCTGGAAGAGGAAGTCTCTCAGTCTTTCCCCCAATGCATCATGGGAGTTTTGGTCTTTAAATTAGATTCCAGCACACAAGGTCTTTCCAATTGGAACACTTCCAATAAAATTCAGAGCCCCCTCTAGTAAAGGGGGCCTATATTATCCACCCCTCAGAAAAATATTTATTGTCCCCATTAAAAAAACAGAATAAGAAAAGCAGATACATTTAGAATATAATACATACATTCTTAATTTCTTCTGCTAGATGGGGTAACATTCAATTCAGGGTATAATATAGGCCTACTGGAATAAGCACAATTTAGGCAGCTGTCAGTGAGAACCATCATGACAAACACTTGAGTCCATCCTTAAAGAATACACACCCTGGGCTGGACTCTACATGTGTTATAAAATCTTTTAGCACCAGCACCCCACAGTGCGCTATGAGGAAGGACATCTCACTGCTGACTTCAACCACATCATATGTTAACTGATGAGGGGACCTGACTTTTCACAGGAACCTCCTTAAGGACTGTGCCATCTCTTCTTCCTCCTCTACAAGAGGTGTTAATAAAACTCTTTGAAGGCTACGTGTACATTGCACATTCTTGCACAAGAAGATATGCAAATGAGTTCCTCATTTGCATACCTAATGAGCCGTCATTTTTGTGCAAGGGGCTTTTGCACAAAAAGGAGCAGCATAGACTGCTCCTTCTTGCACAAAAGCCCTTTGCGCAAAAATGGCAGCTCATTGGGTATGCAAATGAGGCATGATGATATTCAACGCCACACCTCATTTGCATATCTTCTTGCACAAGAATGTGCAATGTAGACGTAACCTTCAGGTTTGGCATCCACTTCCAAATTACCCATTGCAGAAGGAACATCTGTAGCAAACTTTTTTCCTACACTTGAAGATTTAGGGGGATTGCTGCCCTCCCTAAGAATTTCTTTCACAGGAAAGACTGGAAGAATTTCAGGGTTTAAATAGGGCATTCTGCTTGCATGTTCAGGTTGTTCTGGCTCAAATGACAGTATAACAGACCCAGAAGACATATCTGAGGGTTCGTGATAAATCAATCTATAATGATGGATCAAATATGTCCATCATAGTAGCAGTGTCTGACACAAGATTAGTACCACCTATGGAGTTGGGGGAGAATTGTTGGCCACCAGGGCTCTACTCTTGATTAAATGATCAAGGTCGAGGAGTAGGCTTGATACCTGATGGAGCATCTATTCTGACATGTTGCCCCCAAAGAAGTACATGGTTTTGATGTGAAGTCTTCAATGGGCCACCGTTCTGTTCAGACATTAGTTGATTTGGAGGTACCCACGCATTTGATTCTCTACAATGTATGGCCTCAAATTCCAATGGTTTACAAGTTTGTGTTTCCAGGAAGCACAAGATTTTTTATCGGAACATGATCACGGGGTTGCCGACCACAGTATTGTACTTTTTGGTCATAACGGCTTTTATTTAAACTTCGTTTATCTTATTAGGGGCTCCCTGAGAAAACTGGTAAGCAGCACACACGTCTTTTTTTTTAATGAGTCACATACTAGAGGTCAGACTAGAGCTGTGTGAAGTGGTGGCTAGCACGTCCATTCAGTCCCTTTGCCTGCAGGTGCTGCTTCTCACAGCTCCCATTGGGAGAGAACAAAGAATGGTCAAAGTCAGCTAAATGTCTTGCAATCAGATCGCTGCAATGGGCAACATGCAGCCCTCAGGTGGGTTGCCCCCCACAGCTCTATATTCAGGTTTTCTGGGAATATGAATGAAGATTATTCAAAGCCTGCCAACTCTTCATGATCTTATGGGGGGTCTGATATTTGGAAGGTTTTAAATGTCCACAATGGTTTTCAGAAAATTAGTGTTGCCCTTTAAGCACTAGGGATTTGTTTGTTTGGTTGGTTTTTTGCTTTTAATTCTTTATACAGGTTTCAGTGATGCATGCTATCAATACTGGTTGAAGTCACATGACAAATGTGTTGTTAAACTCTGCTCCAAAGATCAAAGGACTTCTTCCGACCCTGGTAAACCTCATTCCACAAGGAATAACGTCTCTTCCGAAATAGCTATTTCAGAAGAGGCTGAGTGTGGATGCTCCACTGATGCTATGTCGCAATAGCTTCTCACCAGGGCCATTCTAAGTTATTCCTCCCCAGTGCCTCCTGGGGCTCTACATCAAGATGGCGCGCCCACATTAGGGGATCCTGCCTCAGACTAATTTTGAGGCTCTATTTTGAAATAAGATATCTTCTGGAATAGCTTTTTCTGAAATAAGCTTGCAGTGTAGACATACACTTACGGTCAATGAGAAAAATGTAACAGTTACGATTTTCTGAAGGGAAAGCACTCATCTCTGTCAGAAGTGTCAAAGTATTAAGCAATTTAAATTTGAGACCCTTACCTGACCAACAAAACAGAACTACACAGGAACTTACTAAAGCAAGAAAAACAGAATCAACATTACATGGAGTAAAACACAGCAGCAAATCCAGCAGTAGGGAAAGGCTGTATTTCCCGTATTTATACGTCTAGAGGGAAACACAAAAGAATCTGCCATGTTAGTGTCTGCTATCTATGTTCTTGAACAGTGCCAATAAACCCATAAGAAAAGTAAATCAGTTCTAATTTAACAATTTCTATGCTTGTGTAACATGGACTGTTTCCTGATGATAACATTTTTATTTAATTTTGTGTGTGAGTATCATAACTTATATTGATGAACATGGATTGGCATAGTTGTTTAAGCCTGTAATGAAGTAAAATGTTACACAGAATACAATTTTCCTCTTCATTTACTTAAATTTATTCTAGTTGTAAATGCCATTGCCTTCCATGGTAATAGAATAAATCTCACTGTAGATCAATTACTACAGTTTAAGAATTAGAGTTAAGAATTGTTTTGTAATTATGAATGTTTTTGTGCCATTGTATCTCAGCATTACTCTTTCTAAAATAGTTTGAGACCATATAACATAAAACATTAGGGTTAACACGTGGGGCACTTAACTGTTAAACTTTTGTCAGCATTCAACTGTTTATTTCACACAGATTTAATTAATTTTAATATTTTCATGAATATAAATTGAATGTGATATTCAAGGAAGTCATTTCCCCCACTATCTCTGCTAAGTAATCAATAAACAGTATAGGTAAGTGTCACGTTACTGGATTTTAAGGGGAGCAGCCAGATCACTGCTGCACTCATGGGGGGGTATTTGCCCCAAAGTGTATACAAAGGGGGCCATGTGAGGTATCAAACGGAAGCTTATGCTCTACTGATTCTGTATATGCTATTCATATACTTGTATATCTGTATGTGGAGTTATAAATATGTACTCTGTGTTGATGCTGGAAAATTCTCTGCCTGAGGCAGAGCAATGTGCCAGGAATGTTTCCTCAGTGGCTATGCTGATGAGTGAGGCTCCAAGGGGTATGCTTACACAGCAAAGTTATTTCGAAATAAGAGCCCTTATTTTGAAATAACTTTCCTAGTGTCTACACAACCAAACCACTATTTTGAAATAAATTCAAAATAGCGGAGCGCTTATTTTGAATTTGGTAAACCTCATTCTACGAGGAATAATGCCAAATTGGAAATAGCTATTTCAAAATAAGTGCTGTGTAGACACTTATTTCGAAATAGGGGGCCTCCAGCCTTCCCAGGGTGCCCTGGTGGCTACTCCAGCCTCAACCAAGAACACTCCTCTCCCTCCCTCCTCCCCGGAGACCTCAAAGGGGTAGACTCTGACTGCAGTGCCTGTGTCAGCTCCAAGCCTGCCAGCCCAGAGCCAGCAGTCACTGCCCCTGACCCAGTGGTCCCAAAACATGAGCCAGCAAGCCACTGGCACCCAGCCCTCCACCGCTCTCCAGGAGCAGTCTGCCAGCTCCCAGGAGCCTGCCAGGGCCCAGAGAAGGTGGGCGCCTTCCTGGTCCAGGGTGGAGATCATGGACCTTATTCAGGTTTGGGGGGAATGCCCCCAATGTCCATGATCTCCGCACTAGATGGAGGAACGCGGCCGTCTATCACAGGATAACTGCCAGCCTGGCCACCAAAGGCCACATGCAAACCCAGGAGCAGGGTTGCATGACAATCAAGTTGGTCCAGCGAGATCTCCACCCCTGAGTCCTGAGCTTCCCCTCCTCCTTCTTCCCCTTGCTTCCCCCTTCCAGCTCTCTCCTCCCAGGTTTCCCCCTCCCCCTCCAACCATCTTTTCTCCCCTTTCCTGCCTCCTTTCCCCAGTCTCACTAGAGTTTCATTCCCCCCCCCCCCAGTTTTGTTAAATAAAGAGAGTTTGTGTTCATGAAAATACATGTATTTTATTTGACATCAGGAAGGAGGACTGGTGGGGGGGGGTAAGTGGAAGGATGTGAGGGAGGAATGAGGCACAAGCCCCCAGTGGGGCAGACCAGGGAGGCTCTTAGTGCTCCTCAGGGTAGAAGCTCTCCCTCAGGGCCTCCTGGATACAGACAACCCCCCGATGGACCTCCCGGATGGCAGCCTGCAGAAAGTGCAGCCAGGCTTGCAGCAACGCGTCCAAGAGAAGCACCAGAGTGCCCAGGGGCAACTCTGGCTCCATGCTGCAGAGTGCTGTGGTGTCCCGAGTGAGGGCAATCAGAGCACACAGAGACAAAATGCTTTGCTGTCCCTCATCGAGGTAGACAAGCAAGCAGAGAAACCTGAGAACTGGCTGTCCGGGGGAGGGGGGTTCCTTTAAGCACAGACCTCAGTTAGCCTCAGGCAGCAGCCCCACACAGTAAGTCCTGACCTGGAGCCCTGCTGTAACTGGTTCCGGCCGGCCTTAAATGCGATTCAGCATCCACTCAGTGTGGACGCACTATTTCGAAATGCATTTTGTGTGTAGACACATTATTTCAAAATAAGCTATTTCAAAATAACTATTTCGAAATAAGATATTTTGAAATAACACTGTAGTGTAGACATACCCAAGGACAATAGATCTCTAAGTGCCAGAGACACACCTGATGGAATGCCAGGCCACTGACCAGGTGACCCACTCCAGCTTGGAAGAAACCAGGGGATAGATATAAAATGCCATGTGGCAGACTCCATCTTGGTCTTCAGCTCAGCCCTTGATCCCAGAGGCAGCCTTGCAGGGAACCACGGGCCGGAAAGAACTGTGGACCCATCCTGACATAGGATGTACACCAAGGACTTTTAAGATAACAGTTATAACATCTCTGCTACGAGCCTGTATCGAGAACTGGGTGATTTGATGCATGTAATGTATTATCCTTTAACAACCTTACTCTCATGCTTTTCTTTCTTTTAATAATAAACCTTTAGATTTTAGATTCTAAAGGATTGGCTCAGCGTGATCTTGTGGGTAAGATCCAGAGTGTAAATTGACCTGGGAACTGTGGCTGGTTTCTTGGGACCAGAAGAACCCATTCGGGGTAGGTGAGATTGGGTTCTGTAACCCCTCACCTGTGTGCAGGCCCGGGGCTGTTTGGGGCATAGGAAGAGCTGGGGTGTCGGAGGGGTTTTGCTCGTGAGGCTTCTGGCTGGCCAGGCTGGCAGCTGAAGCGTTTGGTGTGACTGGTTTGTGGCCTATTTGGGAAGGGCCTCTAGTCTGGGGCTGTAAGGAGCCCCAACTTTGAGAAATTTGCCCTGAGCGGATGCTCTCATCTGTGCCCAGACCCGGCCTGGTCCATCACAGTAAGTGTCTACATTTTTATACCAACTTAATATTATTAAACTGTGTTGTATTAACCTTTCACAAAGAAAAATAGGGCTAAATCTGTTGGAAATTGCTTGCTATAAGTGAGAACTTTGAGCTAACGCTATTGAAATTGACACATATAGCATTTCAATATAAACAAGCAATTTATTTTAAAAAAGTGCAGGCCACTTTGGATTCAGCAACTTGTTGACAAGTGAATGCTATTAATTTAGCCTAAAGAGTATACCAACATACCACATGTGTTCTAATTGGCAATGCAATTAGCGAGACTCCATCCCTGTGCTGTCTCTTACTCTTTAAAAGATAAAGATATGAGAGATCATGTTTTCTAACTAGGAAATATAATCCCTGCCAAGTGAAATTGTGACAAGTTATCATAGTTACATGCATGCAGTGATGGATTAGTTCTTTTAGGTCAAGACTAAATATGGAACTGCTCTTCCCCTGCACTGGCTTCCCCAATTTTGTTCTAAGAAAAAGAAAAAGAAATCCCTACATGTTGATGCCAATTTTCACAAAAAGGAACACTTCAAATACAAAAAGAAAAATAATGCATTAGATACATACAAAGATGAATTTAAGCGACCCTGAATAATTCTGAGGAAGTTGGCATAATACTCATGTGTTTCCATTTTACCTTATGTGTGGGTTATACCAATTTAGACTCTAGATTTAATTTAGAACTTTGGACTAGTAGTGACTTAGTATTCATCTGCACAGCAGCTGGGAGATGTAAATCCTAATTTGGGTAGGCATATGGATGCTAGCTCTGATTGAATTAGTACTCAAAACCAGTAGTGTGGCCACAGTGGTAAGGGTGGCAGCTCAGGTTAGTCATTGGGGTACAGTCTCAATCAACCCCTAGGTACATGTTCAGGTGTCTGGCCTGAGACACCAATAACAGCCATAATATTTCTGGCACAAGCTTGGGTGGAGCTAGCATATGTATATCTACTTGAGCTGTAAATTTTGCTTCACAGGTGCTATGTAGACACACTCTTAATCACCAGCAAGTCAGGGTGTGAATGTCCAGAGCACTACATCACCATGTAAACTATATTCCACAGCAAGCTTTGATATAGTGATGTCAGAAACTCAAGGCACACTACAAAGCTTTTAGTTTGCACTATGAGAATCCACACTACAATTTAATGCACAGCAAATGAGTATGCTGTAGACTCACTCCTCAGATTACCATACACTAAGTCTTCACATAGACAAGCCCTCCTTGTCTTTTTTCGATTCCCTTAGACTTACAAGTTAGGGCCAAATTCATAGGTAACGTGCAAGTTTGATTTCCATATCGGTACTTACAGTAAATGTGCTGATGTCTAAAGGAGTCTCAGATGGTGTAATTGACATGAGAAGATGGAAGAAGGCATCAGTCACAGTAACCCACCCTCCTGACTTCACTTTTGCATCTCCTTGTGGCTCCTATCTGGATGAGTTGACATACACTTGGAAGACTTCTGATGACCCCTAGGTTTATACATATCCCCAGGAGTTCATGTACCCTGGTTGAGAACCACTGACTTCAACTGACAGGGATCCCTGTTGGGTCTCGGGAGGGCAGAAGGGTGCCTGGAGAAGAGGGCCAGCGCCTGAGAGAAGTGAGGGGTAGAGTCAAATGTCGACAAGCAAAGGCCTGGGAAGAAGAGCTATTCTGACCAATAGGAAGTGCAATGCCCACCCATGGAAGCATTGAAGAGGGGAAAAGCCATTTTGGAGATGACTGGAGCCAGTCACTGAAAAAGCAGGACTTGCTGGGTATGAGGTGAAGAGTCCTGGCATGCATGCGGGATTCCCCCTGAGAACTGGCTCTGGGTTCCTGGCAGCAGTAGCCCGCACCTTGGTCCTTTTCCTCTTCAGAGTAACTTCCAGTTTATAGAGTTTTGCTGGGAAAGCTCCCTGCCCAACCAGGCTGAGTTAGCCCTCCAGCTTCCATGGTAACTTCAGCTAGGGTTACCATATCTGAACTTTCAAAAAAGAGGACACTCCTGAGGAGGAGTGTATCTGTACCAGTATCTACCAACTCACCTTGTACTAATGTGTTATATACTATAACACATTATATAGTATATAACACATTAGTACAAGGTGAGTTGGTAGATACTGGTACAGATACACTCCCCCTCAGGAGTGTCCTCTTTTTTGAAAGTTCAGATATGGTAACCCTATCTCAGCACATTTCACCATAGCTCTGACTGCTGGTCTAGGTCTGCCTGCCTGCCTGCTGTGAGTGTGTCTGAGCACTACAGTAGGAGACTAAAGTTATAATTTTAGAAGAGTTATTGTAATTTCAATTTCAAATCCATCTCTGAACCCAAGGAGCTGATGCTCCCCAAACTGATATTCCCTGAACTGAAGTTTCTTGCCCTTTTCTTTGAGAAGACTGTCTTGAAATATGGGGCCAGATTGTTTCCTTCACCAGAGCTCTGCTCAGTGTAGGAGAGGTATCCGGAGCTGGTTACAGCTCCCTTATTCTCTGGAAAATCTTGGTTTCAGACCCAGCATGATTCAGAGAAATGGCTATGCTTTCCACAAATGCACCATTAGCATACTCTTTTATGGAGGATCAACATCATCAGGTTTTGTTGAGACATAACACCTACACTGGGGGAGAGATACATGTACCTCTCTGGCTGTAGCATACATGTGATAGCATGAAGCATCTCACCAAAAGAGGATTTCTCTGTTGGACATTTACAGCCAGATTATTGCCTCTGTGGTCTACTTGAGAACAGCCATAATGCAGAAGAGAATCTGTCCATGAATAGGTTTAACCATTTGCTAAGTTTAAGGGGACTGCAGCAAGAACCACATGTAAAGCAGAGACTGGAAAGCCTAGAGAATCCCCACCCACTCCACACAACTCTTACAATAAAATGGACTAGTTTAGTTTGAGAAAGAGCCTTAAAAATCATTCTGCTAATCCTCAAAATCATCATGCTGTCCCTATACAATGGTATGATTATGCTGGACAGGAATCAGCTATCTTTGGGAGGGGTGAAGTTCATCTAACAAATCTAAACCTGCCTCCACTGATCCTTGAATGGTGCTACTATAATCTCATAATAATAATAATAATTAATAACAACTGCTCAGTCCACCATGCAGAATTAGTTCTTCACCTTACTAACCAATGCATAGCTATGGACTATGGGACACACCATTACCATCCCCACTGCTGTTGTAAGGAAAGGTGCAAGCTAAGTGAGTCAACTAAATGAATTTTTATGAGTATGAAAGGCTGGGAATAAGGAATGTGGTGGTTTGACAAGTAGAAGTTTTATGGATTTGTGGAGGTAGGGAAAGAAAGAGTCTGAGGATTTTGTTCAGCTGTCTTTCCCAGGAAATATTTTATGTATCCATGGACCCTGATCGAGGCAGAACATTTTTGAAGGTGCACTGTAGTCAGATTTTGACAACACATTACTATCTCTGTGACATTTCTTCTATCTTGTCTCCCTTTAGTGCCCAGAGGAGAAGATAGATATTTCACTCATATTGCATCAAGACTAGGTTACCGTGTTACTGATAATAGGTGAAAACCCTCCCTAGTGTTAGATAATTATTTGGAAAATTATTTCCTTAGGCACTAAGAAAGCAATTACCAAGACCCGGTTATAGTTCTTTCAATGGGAGATATGTAGGGAAACTTCCTTACCTGGATCCATGCAAATTTTATCTCCCAAAACACTTCTCTTTTGATATAAGAGCTAAAGCTAGTAATTTTGGGATTGGGGCAGGTGGGTTTGGCCTAGGAATGCCCTTTGTATTTCTGATTAAATTCATCTATAAAACAAGACTTCCTGCCATCCTTCAGTGTCTCTCCACTGGTCCTTATAGCTGTTAGCTTGCAATCAATATTGTAGTTAACATTGCTATAATTTCTTTCTTATCCAGAAAAATCTGTGCTCCTAAGTTAGGATATTAGGTTGCTACACCCAGCACTCCCTATCTGATGTTTTGTGACTTACATAAGTAGTTTGTGCCTCAGTTTCAGTCACTAGAAAACAGAGATAATACTATCCTCACAGAGGAAAGTTATTCATCTTTTGTGCCTGCCATGTGAAGACTTCCTGAAGAGTAAACATTTGTGATATATGGGTGAAAAAAATTATTGCAAGCAGTGGCGAGCGCACATGCTAATTTTTCAACACGTTTCATGATTACTTTTTTGACAGAAGAGGTTATGCTGAACTCTGTAGGGGAGGCAACAACACTTACTATATAGCAAATCAATTTCATTGTCAAATTGATACAGCAACATTCTCATGAAGTAGCACTCTAGAGGTTAGAGATTTATGTCACTATTTTGGCACAGATTCTTCAGAAATGTTTGCACCTTCAGCCCTGTGCTTTATATTCTTATTTTATGGATTTCTTTAAATCTTTGCTCATTTGGCTTTCCGTATATTTTTGCAGACTAAGAGATATATTTTGGATTTTGTTTTGGGAAGTCTGACAAAAGCCTTCCATGAGTCCCAGAGTTGGGGCACAGTGTTACTGAGGACAGTATGCATTGTGTTGATGGGTCCAAATCTGCTGAGTTAAGAGTGCTGTTGTTTTAATTTAAGTTAGTGCCTTTATTGTGTTAATCAGGCTCCTCACCATTATGTTGTAATATTTTGTATTGAATGTTCTGGCAGTTGTCATAGTCAGCATGCATTACTTATGTAGATTTTAGTAATTGTTTTTATCCTTTTTGTTTCCATTTGAACATTTTCAACACATACAATTGTCAGTTGTGTTTATTAAGAACCAAGTGTGAACAAATGTGATATCAAATTAAAATAACATTGAACTCACTTAGCTGGCTTGCACACCTGTTATGGTGCCATTTTATTTATCATGTGCTAATGAGAACACCTTGTGCTTGGAGAAATCCATGTTCATTTCATAAATCACCTTTTACACGCGTATGGAACTAAGCACGAAACCTTTTTTTAAAAACTATATCTAACACCTCTTGCTCATTCAGGTGCCTTAACAGAAAAGGGAAGCAGCCCCATGCAGAACAAAAGGACTACCCTGTGATAAATGCCATGATAAATGCCAATGTATACATTAGTTTGTGTGTGACACCCATTAAGTACTGCAGACAATACTGAACTGATTTGCCTGCACCTCTACATAGCAGATCTGTGGAGCTTATGTGGTGAGGGATGCTTTGCCAATTAAAAAAAAAACAAAAAGAGACTTCTCTGTTGCAGAGGGATGCAGAAAACTTTAAGAGAATCAGTTAATATGTGGTAACCACATTCGTAGATTATCTTTCTTTATTATTATTTTAATTTCAACAGAAGATAATGAAGGAAGAGATCTTACCTCATTTTTATCATGATTTAAAGCCTGTGGATGGTCTAGAAAGGATGATGGAAATCAGTGAACAAAGAAGCCAGATGTGAACAAAATCCACAGGAAGCCAGATTACATGATGAGATTAGGGCCTGATCAAAAGCCGACTTGAGTCATAGTCTTTATATGGGTTTCAGTGAGCATTGTCTCAAGTCCTTAGACTGTTGCTAGTTAACTGTCCTTAGACTGTTGCTAGTTAGACTGTTGCTAGTTGTTTTGAAGGCTGGTTGAAGAATAAAAATTCCATTTTATGAAAAAATGGGATGTTTCAACATTTTGTTCCACATTGGAACATTGTTGTCTATTCCTCCCCACCATGACCTTCCTCCTCCCATCAAAAAATCCATCAAATGTTCTTCAAAACTAACATGTTTCAGTTTCAATGAATCCAGATTTTCTGAAGAAATAAGCAATGCGTGGGAAAATAACTGACACGCTCTAACTGTTTTCTTTGTTTTCTGAGGCCCTGGTAGGAAGGGCAATAACACTCCAGAAAAAATATGGCAATAACAGGGCAATGCCTGCCACTGATTTGAGTTTATTCCCTAGTGACAGGGAATGTCCAAGCATTAGGACACTTGGAATAACCCATGTTGTTATCAGAGGTTGGCTACAGGGATTACAGTCTGTGAAGGCAGCTAAGGAGCATGATGCCCAAGAGAGTGAAGTTCTTCAGCTTCCTGTTGCTGTCAATGCGTATGTATGCTGCAATTGTAGTCTCTGGATAATGCTAGTCTTGACTTTCCCATGTTACTAGATTGGGAGGTGCTGGAGGTGCAATGGCCTGGGAAAGGGGATTATGCTGTGGGGGGGAAAAAACTGAGAATGCCTATCTATATGTATTGGCTTTGGCTGTAATACAGGTCTTGGAATATCATTATTGTGTATTTTGATTTTCTGTCAGTTAGCAGTCTATTGTTAAAAGTACATTCATTTTTCTGGAAATTCTGCAATATGTAATGGTAAACTCCTCCTTTACATTAATACTTGAAAGAAAACCAGATAGGCAAAAAAAAGTTGAAATGTGTTTGAAAAGAAAGCCTTCTTATCTAGCAGGAAACGTGAGCAAAACATTTTTTGCAATTCCAATGTGAGTGAAAAAGCAATAAATTATTTATTCAATACCAGTGACAACCAGTTCTTGAATTAGTATGCAGTACATTCATGCACTCCTGATTAGGCAAAATAGCAATAGAAATGCCCAGTAAGTATTCTGAGTAATGTATTCATTACATAGGAAAGTGAAAAATAGGGGGAGGAGGTCAATGATCTGAGAATCAGGTCTGATACACAAGCTTCCTAACATATGGAAGAAACTGAGCATGCTGTATTTTTCCTGTTTGTCACTGTAACAGCATCAGGATCTGCATCTCCCAACTGCCCCCTTTCTAGTCGGATGTGAGCCTGCTCTGCTTTTGGTTCCTGTGATGGGGAGGCACCTTCCTCTTGCGAG
The DNA here is from genome assembly GCA_032595735.1 of Pelochelys cantorii. Lineage (NCBI taxonomy): Eukaryota > Metazoa > Chordata > Testudines > Trionychidae > Pelochelys > Pelochelys cantorii. The sequence goes on along the minus strand of CM064326.1, from coordinate 303,834,062 downwards.
CGCTCCTCCTCCCACAGTCATTAATTCTTTTGGTCAGTCTTCAGTGACACATCTCACTGGCCAAGTCACACACACTGTTCTGTAAAGGATTCAGTCTCCAGTTTTGTCCCATGGTCCTAGCATGGGGCTGTTGCACCCAGGTTTCCCACCAGAGGCACTGCCTTCTATAACAGCTCAAGAGAAATATTCAGCTGGTGTCCTTTCAGCAGCCCTTCCTGGATTCAATCAGATCAGCAGGGACTTTCGTGGTATCCTCAGGTGGCCAGGCTAAGTTCTGGGCGTAGTTTCCTGGACTCAGCCTGCCCAAACTGACCTGTTCAATGTCTTGCTGCTCTTCCAGCTAGCCAGGAATCCAGTCTTCAACAGCCGTCCATGGGGTCCACCCTGTTGCAGTGAGCTGTCCTGAGTCCTGCTGATCTTCCAAGTACCCCATCCTCCCTCTTCAAGCTCCAGGCAGTAACCAACTACTCTGCTTGTCTGCTTCCTTTTCATAATGCTTCTGGCCTCCTTTGGTCTCTTCAACAATGCCTGTGATTGGCTTCTTCCCTACAGATTCTCTAGGATTCCTGGCAGACTTCTCCTCTCATCTTTCCTGGGGTGGGGTAAAGCTGGGCTGCAAGGCCTCCAGCAGAGAGTGTCCAGATCTAGTCTACCATGTCACAATCACAAAAGAGATGAAAGCATGAAATACACTAATACACAAGTGAATTGGCCTGATTACACTCTTACATAACCTGGCCTGCTAGTTTCACACCCACTTCTCTGCTCCATTTGAGGTGATTTGCATCTTGGGTTCATAGCTCAATCTCTGCACTTGGCTAGGATTTAAGGAGGTTTTGGGGTCACTTTAGCAGTAGTAGATAGCATTGACCAAGGATGAAATAATGGGAGTCAAACTTATCAGAGTCAAAAGTCTAAGAGGGGTGGCCTTGTTGGTCTGTATCTGCAGAAACAATGAGGAATCCTGTGGCACCTTAAGGACTAAGGGTATGTCTACACTGCCACCCTAGTTCGAACTAGGGTGGCTAATGTAGGCATTCGAAGTTGCAAATGAAGCCCGGGATTTAAATATCCCAGGCTTCATTTGCATCTTGCCGGGCGGGCGCCATTTTTAAATGCCCTTAGTTCGAACTCCATGCCCGCGGCTACACGCGGCACGAAGTAGGTAGTTCGAATTAGGATCTCTAATTCGAACTACCGGTACACCTCGTTCCACGAGGAGTGAAATGAAGCCCGGGATATTCGAACCTCGTTCCACGAGGAGTACCGGTAGTTCGAATTAGAGATCCTAATTCGAACTACCTACTCCATGCCGTGTGTAGCTGCGGGCACGGAGTTCGAACTAAGGGCATTTAAAAATGGCACCCGCCCAGCAAGATGCAAATGAAGCCCGGGATATTTAAATCCCGGGCTTCATTTGCAACTTCGAATGCCTACATTAGCCACCCTAGTTCGAACTAGGGTGGCAGTGTAGACATACCCTAACAGATTCATTTGGATTTTGTCATTGGGTTTTTTCCCACAAAAGCTTATGCCCAAACAAATCTGTTAGGGTACATCTACACTGCAGGGCAAAAGTCAAATTAAGATACGCAGCTTCAGCTATGTCAATTGCGTAGCTGAAGTCGAAATAGCTTAATTAGGCTTTGGTGCTGTCTACACAGCAGAAAGTCGAAGGAAGGACACTCTTCCTTCGACTTCCCTTACTCCTCGTGAAATGAGGGTTACAGGAGTCAGAGTAAGAAGTCCTCCAGCTTGACATTATTTTGAAATAATGGCTTGTTGTGTAGACATGCACTATATCATTTCGAAATAACATCAGTTATTCTGAAATAATGCTGCTGTGTAGACATACTCTTAGTCTTTAAAGCACCACAGGACTCCTCGTTACTTTTCCCAAAGTGGTTGATCCTACAGTTTTGAATCTCAGCTGATGGCCTGAAGCAACTTCCCAGTATATTCAGACAATGCAAAACACAGGTTACAGAAACAAGTTCAGCTTTTCCCCAGTACAGGAGGAATATTATGTTTTGGATATGGAAGTCTATACTGATGCAGCCTCTGCAGCTTAACAGGATTGTTGCTGCCTAAGGTAAATGAGAATAGGATTGGTCCTAATACTTTTATTTTTCAGTTTTAGAAGTGCTATGAAAAGAAGGCTAGAAAGACCCCATTGATTATTCAATCTTCACCTGATGTGCTTCCTCCCATGGGATGAATATGAGGACAAACCAAATGACATTGAGCTTTTCTCTCCTACAATGTGAATGTCTGTCAAAACCAGTAGTTTTGACAAAAGAATAGAATTTTCCAAGCTATAGCTGAAAGGAATAGCCTTTCCTATCTTCGTGATATATACTGCCATTAATCTGTTCTCAGGGAGAACCTGCATATGCTAGGACACCAAAGGCGTGACTTGAGCTAATTTATTGAAAAGTCCTTGAGACAGTTAGAAGTTCTAACATGTTTATGATCAAGCTGGTTTCTGTCACAGACAAAATAGGCATGGCCTGGAAAAGAAGATCCCCATGTACCTGAGGCAACTTCCTTTCTCCAAAATGTGAGTTGGGAGGGAGGGAATCAGGGAATAATACAAGTTTGCTTCTGACTTCATTTTAGGACAGCCACTAACACTGTAGATGTCAGGTATCAGACTCCATGGATGAAGAACCAGGGTTCAGTGATCCATAGCCTGTTAGATATCTCTCAGGCATACAGGGAACAGTCTATGCAATACTGAAAAGTCTCGTAGTAGCCATTATATATCAGTGTAAGTGGGGGAATGGTCCTGCTATTGAGAACTTTCCTGGCTTCTACACTGCCCCAGTGAAATGGGCTTGCAAAGGGACATGAATCCTTGCTCCCATTTCCTTTACTCAGTGGCCTCCCAGACCTCAAGGGATCCCCTTCCACTCTCCTGTGTGACAGAGTCCTTATAACCCCAACAAGGCTGAGCCCAGGATTCTTGGGGGGCTCGATCCCAACATCATTATGGTCACATAGGGCAGGGGCTAAGATGTCTCCAATTTGGGGTGCTCTCTCCCCAACTCTGGATGCTTCCCTGTCCCACTGATCATTACCTACAGTTCAAAGCAAATACACTTTATTAACAACAACCAATTTAAAAAATAATAAGGTTAAAGGAAAACACATAACCCCACTCTGGGCACAGGGACATTACAAACAGACATCTCTGGAATGTGAGGAAAGTTCATAGTCTGTTCCTCAAACATCCCAGCTTCCTTCACAGGCCCTGACTGTGCCGCAGGGTTGGTGAAGGTCGGATACTTATTTTAGTGGTGTCCACACACCTTTGGGCTCTATCTGGCAGAACCTTTCTCCCCAGTATCAGCCCCAGTTGGTGTTACAAGCTCCCTCCAAGTCTGGCCTGCAAGGCCTCTTGGCTGGTGGCACCTCTCAGCACTAAGCCTTTTGCCCAGTGTCTCTCCTCTTGCTGGCCCCAGTTGCTCACCACACATGGGTCCAGACTGCTCCAGTCTCCTCAACACCGATACTGCTCCACCTTCAGCCACCTGGGGTGTTTCTCTGGCCCCTCTTTTTGTTGCAACTCTTCTCCCAGCACTGGTCTGCTCTCTGTGCTGCTTCTGCAGCCCTGCCCCAGCACTGACCTACTTCTTGGGCTGCTTCTCTAGATTTTGTTCCAGTATCCCTGCTCCCAGCACTGACCTGCTCTCTGGGCTGCTTCTCTGGTTCTCTCTGCTCTGTTCCCCAGGTCAGCTTGGGCCATTATTTTCTCCTCAGCTCAGCCCCACTCTGTCTGACCCAGGCAAATCCATGTCATATGGAGGATGGGATACCTTGGTCCTCCTGACTCTCTCATTAGTCTGCCCATTCTGTAGTTCAGGTTGACATGGAGCATTGGCCTCTCCCTGTTGCCTTGGGCACTGTCAGTATCAGGCTCCTGATTTTCCATTGACCCTTCTTCTTTCTTTTGGTACTGGGAGCTAGACAACCAAAAACCTTCCACTGATTTGTAGTAAGGGGCCAACAGTCCCCTTACATCCGGAATAACTGAAACTGAACAATCTCATTGCCAAGAGATAAACCACATATTGTGGAAGAATGTGGGTAAAAGACATGCCTAGAAGATAAGGATGTTGTGAGACTGTCACTTATTAGTGGTTCTAGAGTTCTTCGGACTCTTCATAATGGGAACAATATAAAGTGTCTTCCCAAAAGTTTGCTCTCTGTGTATATATATATATATATATATATATATATATATATATATATATATCAGTTACAAAGGACAAAATGTGTCTGTAGTGCTCTCTAGGGTTCCACTGTGATATCAATGAAATCGTTGGAGATGGCATCCTGATTTCCTGGGGTAGGAGGTGCTCAACCCCCAGTACAGCCCAGGCCCTATCTCCACTCCACGTCTTCCCTCAAGTCTCCCACCCCACCTCTTTTTACCAATATTCTGGTCACACTTTGCCACTTCCTTGACCTTCCCCTCAGGGCTCCCCAGGGCAGGGTGTCTCCCCCTACTAGGGGCATGGTCTAAAGAGAAAGTCACATGTCCCCCTGGTCCAACATTCCCCCTGCATCCAGCTTAGGGGCACTGCGCTCTCCCCACCACATGTTACCTGCACTAGAGAGTGTGCTGTCCTCTCACTGCATCTGGCACATTCCACCACTATCCATGGAGGGAGGCCAACCCAGTAGGGTGTGGAAGGGAGCTGCTTCTAATGCCAGCCCTTCCTAGTCTCTGCTCTACAGCCCGGTAGCTGCCTGAGTGTCTGGCTGGAGAGGTGGCTTCCATTCCCTGCCTGGTCTCACCTGCCGGGAATCACAGCTGAACAAGCCAGAAACATGTTGAGTGGAATGGGCTTCTGGCTTGCTCACCCCCCAGGCTGAACATGAACCTGGGCAGGGAGCAGAATCTACCCCCCGACACACACATCCAGCCAAGCTCTCCCAGGTACTGTGCTGAAGAGTTGAGTCCCAACAGCTCAAAGGGGCTGGTCACATCCCTTCCCTCTCCTGGTATCAGGGGAAATTATCCCTGATGTCCCCTAGCCTCTTCCTACTCTGCTCTGCCCCTTCCCATTCATTCCCCTGCTCCTCTCCCTTCCCCCAGCACCTCCTGCACACTGCAGAACAGCTGATCTTTGGTAGCCATGAGGTGCTGGGGTGGAGGGAGGGAGAAGGAGGAGCTGATCAGCAGGTCCCACCACCATTGGGAGGTGCTGTGGGGAGATGGAAGGTGAGGCCTGCTGGGAGGTGTTGAGTACTCACTATTTTTTTTTCTCTAGGTGCTCCTGCTCTGGAGCATCCATGGAATTGATGCCAATAAATGAAATGTTAAAAGAATTCTGATGCAGCAAAACAACCAGTCTGGAGGAGGAATAGCATATCTGATAAATACATATTCCCGCTAACTTTTGCAACCTATTTGGAATCCCAGCAACCCCATGGAATTCAATGGAATAAGGAATTCATAGTTCACATGCCTGAAATCTGAAGGTTTTTAAGATTTAGGAAGACTTCTGATTTCTCTGGAGAAAATGAAGCTGCTAAAATATCAACTAGGATATTAACATTTTGATCACAGACTTTGAATACCAGGTTTCATCACCTGCCATGAATGTAAATCTCCTCCCCACTTAACATACAGTTGACATAATTAGCTTTGAAAAGCGTTGGTCAGCCTTACATTTGCCAATAAAGGAATCTCTAAGTTATGACTTTTAACAATATTTATGAGGTTTAGCATCATGTTTAAAGATTTTAAAATTAATACAGTCCAACAACCACTTTGGAGACTTGGAATGGCAAATACACCACTTGACTGGACTTTTTCATTGCTCTGGGGAAAAATGTAAAGTGTGAGAGTTTTCATAGCCTTTTAGCCCTGGATCAATCCTCTAGGCCTTCTTTCTAAGCATTATGTATTATTCTGGAGCAGCTGCCACAGTTAAGGTTGAAGCTATTATAAGCCTGCTTTTCAATTCCCCAGCCACACTTTTCCCTGAAAACCCCATCCCTCTGAAAGTTCACATGCTATAGTTTATATCTGGGTAAACATTTTCTTGCATTTTTTTGTTTGTTTGACAATCAAATAGCAGACTCTATAGAATTCATTTCACTTAAAAACCTATTGGGGTTAACAGTCTTCATGATTTTTCATGGTGTTGTATCTTCCTTGGATGTTTTAAATCATTTAAAGAGGAGGAAAACTCACTATTTTAATAACTAAACACAGATGGGACAACTAAACATATCTAACATAGGCCATTTTGTAAGAAATGCTGGCTAATATACAGCTGCAAGAGTCTAGTAGCAAAGCTTATTTTTCTGGAAGAAAATAAATATTGTAGTACAGTCCTTATTTACAATTTGGAGGGAGACCTCTTACAAAGATTAACTTCCTATGATTCAGTATAAATAACCAATCACCCAAACTTTGCTGGAATATCTCCTTTCTTTAAACTCATCTTTATATGCAGAATGTAGCAGAGCAGAGCCAAAGAATTTTGAGATGTGTTTTTTTGTTTGTTTTAGGACCAGACTTGTCAATAGCAGAAAAACAATCTCACTGTCTTGAAGACATTAATGCTTATGCAACAGTTGTTAAAAAAAGGCTAATAATTCGGAGTCAATAATTGATCAGATTTATTTAGATTCATGGAGCCAAACCTGGGAGTTAAGTCATGTGAGTTATTCCCCCATATAATAATTTATGTTTATACTTACTAACACCTGCTCTAACCTGTCTGAGGCAGCCATTGGTATAACACAAACCAAGGAATTGACAGGAAGTATATGTGAGGGCATGTCAACACAGCAGTGTTATTTTGAAATAATTCACATTATTTCAAAATTACAAAGTGAGCATCTACACAGCAAGCCCGTTATTTCAAAATAATTTTGAAATAATGGGCTTCTTATTCCAAATTCTGTAACCCTCATTTCACGAGGAATAATGCCTATTGCAAAATAGTTCTTTCAAATAGGGTATGTGTAGGCAGCTCAGATGTGGTTATTTCAAAATAACTGGCCTCCAGGGATTCTCACAGGTGCTCTGGTATCCACTCTGTCCGCATTCATCGCAACTCCTTCCCCGGCAGCCCTTAAAGATGCAGCTACAGGGAAAAGGGCTTGTGGCACAAGGAAAGCCCTGCCAGCCCTGTGCCACACACCAGCAGCCTTAATTGTCTTTTCCGCCACCATGAGCTACCCCTGTGCTCCTGCCAAGTGCTCCATAGCAGCAAGGGAGCTGGCAGCCATCTCTGAAGCCCTTGCCTGGGGTGAAAGAAGAAGGCACCATCCTGGTCTGGTGCGGAGATCCTGGATCTCACTGAGATCTGGGGAGAGGAGGTGAACCAACAGGATCTCCGCACCAGATGCAGGAATGCTGATATCTATGGCTGGATGGCTAAGAGCCTGGGCCAGAAGGGCCTTAACTGCACACAGGAGCAGGTCAGGATGAAGGTGAAGGAGCTGAGGCAGGCCTATACCAAGGCCAGAGAGCACAGCTCCCGCTCTAGGTGGCACCCCAGACCTTCCAATACTTTGACCAACTCCACTGCATCTTGGTGGTCAGTCCCTTTCCCCCGCCCTTGTTGTGGAGTCTGAGCAAGAGACTCTTGTCATCAGCCTCCTGGAGGTCACGACTGTGGAGGTGGAAGAGGAAGAGGAGGCGCTGGAGAAGGAAGCCGAGGAGGCCCGCACTGACACCATGCCCTCCAGCCAGGAGTTCAGCCTCTCCCTGGAGCCATTTCCCCTCCCCCCCTTGGATGTGTGCCAGGGCTCAAATGAGGCCAGGGAAGACCCCTCAGGTGAGTTCCATTACTTTCCCTCACCTAGAAACACATGGGGGGAGGGAGAGAGCAGTGGGCAGTGAGGGGCTGCATGCACCTCACCCGGCCTTCTCAGCCTAGGGATTGCACAGCAGCCTGTGCACATGGGTGCACATGGAGTCCCAGTCCAGAGCAGACAGCCACAATGAGGCTGTCACACAGGAACCTTGCACTCCTGGCTCACAGGGTTCCTGCACAGGCCTGCCTCACTCCCGACCCTGTGATGGGACACCTTCCCACCACAAACCACCACTAAGAAGGCTGGGATCAGGGACACACACACACACAGCAGTGCTGCACATGGCACATAGCCATGCCCATGCTCTCAGGGCAGCATGTATTCCCGGGCAGGCCTGGTGAGGCAGAAGACACCGGTCCCCTGCCAGGGGAGCCTCCTGAGAGGAGGAGGAAGTAGAGGGGACCCCAGTAGCACCCTCCCCAGGAAGTGGTATCTGCTGGTCACACACACCTCCCAACACCCTCCCTCCCTCTCCTCCAGAGGGCAGGGATAGAAGTCCTCTCCCTGTGGCATGCCACCATTGCTGGACCCACCGTGTGTATGGCATGGAGGGAAGCTGAGCCACCCCATTGACCCCCATCCTGCCCGCAGGCTCCTGGCCTATCCAGCACCTTCCCATGCCTGCTTGTCCCTGGGACAAGGGGGTAGCAAGGCTCCCTCAGTACATCCATGCCCTGCAGGAAAGTGCCTGCTATCCAGACCTCAGATGACCTTGCTCCAACCATATCACTGTTGTCTGATTCGAGACCTTTTGGTGTCAGCTAAAAGCTGAGGGCTAGGGTTCAGGCACACTGTCCCCTGTTTACTGCCCTTCTCACTTTTCTTCATAGCTGGACTATCTGCAAGTGGGGCACAAGCCACATCTCCTGCACCATCCTCTTGCATAACCCACAGGCACCGCCGACACCACGAGGACCTCCAGCAGGAACACATAGCCTGCCTCCATTCCCTCGAGTGCTCTCTAGACCTGCAGAACCAGAGGTTGCACACAGATCTGAAGGAGCACTGTGCTGATTGGGAACTGAGCTGCTCCACCTGGCAGGAGCTGTCCCAGGAGGCCCAGAGCATGTGTGCAGCATACAGAGCCACCGCCAAACTCATGGTTGCCATGACTGAGCAGTCCAGCAGCCACCCCCCACCCCACTGCACCTGCTCCTGCTCCCCCCTCCTCCCTCCAGCTTCTCTCCCTAACCCCCTCAGCTACTGAGGTCCCCACACATGAGGCGGTGGGACTGCCTGAGGTAGGCGCCAGTCCAAGTCCCATCCTTGAGCCTCTCCTCCCCCTTCCAACTCCCTTTTCCCCCCCCTCACGTGTTCTTTCCCCAGTTCCTCCCCCGTTACATTTACACTAAATTAAAGAAAAAAAGAGTTTCTTGTTCCAAAACAAAAGGTCTTGTTTATTGAGTCTGCAGGGAAGAGGGGGGGAGAGGGAGGGGGAGGAAGGGGGAGGCAAGAGAAGGGAGGACTGTGGGAGAAAAGGCACAGAGGGGCACTACAGAGGCCCCTCGTGGAGAGGCCCATCGGAGGGTGTCCTTGTCTGAAACTCTCCCTCAGGTCCTCTCAGATGCACACAGCCCCGATGGGCTTGTTGGATGGCAGCCATGCATGGCTGTTCAAAGACCCTGGCCAGCGACTCAGTCTCTGGCCCGCACACCGGCAGGAATGTTTCCCCCTTATTTTTACAAATATTGGGGAGGACAAAGCAGGCTGACGCCTCCTGGGGGACGTTCTTCTTGCCAAGGTCCAGGCAGGTGAGGAGACAATGGAACCTCCCTTTCAGATGGCCGAAGGCACCCTCCACAACCATGCAGGCCCTGCTGAGCCTGGCATTAAAACATTCCTTGGTGGGGTCCAGGTCTCCAGTGCAGGGCTTCATCAGCCAGGGAAGCAGAGGGTAGGTTGCATCCCCTACAGTGCACATGGGCATGTCCACATCCCCAACCCTGATGGTGTGGTCAGGGAAAAAAATGCCAGGGTGCATCTTCTTGAACAGGCTGGAGTTCCTGAAGATGTGGGCATCGGGCACCCTCCCCGACCACTCAATGTTGATGTTCGTGAAGTGGCCTCAGTGGTCCATGAGGGCCTGCAGCACCATAGAAAAGTATCCCTTGCGGTTGATCTAATCTGATTCCTGGTTGTTGGGGGCCCAGATGGGGATGTGGGTGATGTCAATGCCTCCCCCTCCCCCCACAGTTGAAGAAGCCCATGATGGCAAAGCCAGCAAAAATGGGGTCCACATTGCCCAGGATGGTATTGATGGCCCTCACCAGCTGTGGAAGGAAATAGAGAATCACAGAGTTGCCAGGGCCCTCAGGAGTTCCCTGAGCCCATTCCCCCCTTTCCACACACCAGGATGAACCCCCAACTTACCCCATCTCCTGGCAGCACTTTGGGAAAGTGGGACTGCAAAACCCACGAGGGAGGGGTCTTCCACCCCCTCTTCCCCAGGGAGCCCCATTCAGGTAGTTCGCCACTCTCCTGGGACAATAGCATGAAAGAATCATACCTGTATGACTGTGGCTTGCAGGGGCAAGCCACTTGCAGAGCTCCAGGAAGGTGTCCTTCTGCATGTGGAAGTTCTGGAGCCTGATCATCCCACCGCTCCACGATGATCTTGTCCCACCAATTAGAACTTGTCTCCAGGTGCCAGAAGCACAGTGCACAGTGTGCAGGGGAGGGACTATGCAGCATGAGCAGCACATGGAGAGAGGTGAGGCGGTGCCCCACAAGGAGTGGCTGGTCCTGTTCCTGCAGAGTTATGGGGGCAGCCTGCAGTAACTGCACCAGGAGGTCCAAGAGCTGGCAACTGGTTTCCAGCAGGTTTGACTCCATAGCTGGAGTGCTGTGGTGTCCACAAGGGCAATCAAAGCACATAGTGAGAAAAGTTTGCTGTCCCTCAAGGAGGTAGGCAAATGTGAAGAGTTTTAGTCTAGCTCTAAGTCCAAAGTGCAATACTTGTAAGTTATTTGAAACAATGATTACTGTAACAATGGAAAACGATCAAATCATATACAGTCGGTCCCCGAGTTACGAACGGTCGAGTTACGACTGTTTGCATTTACGACCAAAGCTCCCATGGAGCGGTCATAAAGGCCGTCCCCGAGTTACGAACGTGACCCGCGCTTAGGAACAGTGCGGTCGCTATGTAACTCAATGGGGTCCGAATTACAAACAGATCGAGTTACGGCCAAGTGTTTGGTCAGTAACTCGTTCGGAACTCGGGGAGAGGCTGGATCAAGATTTGAAACTTTTGTAGTAATAGGGCCAAATCCCTAGGGGTATGTCTACATTAGCTCGTTAGTTCGAGCTAGGTAGGGTAATGAGGGCAAGCGGAGTTGCAAATGAAGCCCGGGATTTAAATATCCTGGGCTTCATTTGCATGTTCCCGGGTGCTGCCATTTTTAAATCCCCCTTAGTCTGAACTCCATGCCTGTGGCTACACGCGGCACAAAGTAGGTAGTTAGAATTAAAGATCCTAATTCAAACTACCGTTACTCCTCGTGGAATGAGGAGTAACGGTAGTTTGAATTAGGATCTTTAATTCGAACTACCTAGTCTGTGCCGCGAGTAGCCGTGGGCACGGAGTTCGGACTAAGGGGGATTTAAAAATGGTGGCGCCCGGGAACATGCAAATGAAGCCTGGGATATTTAAATCCCGGGCTTCATTTACAACTCCGCTTGCCCTCATTACCCTACCTAGCTCGAACTAACAAGCTAGTGTAGACATACCCTAGCTGATGTAAACTGGTGCTGCTCCATTTAATTCAGTATGACACAGACTCACATCATCTGGGTGAGAAAAAATAAAATCAAAGGTATATTAAAAAGGATGCATTTGAAAGACAGAATTTGTTGAATGTTCAAATCCATCTAGCGGATTAGTATCTGTTATCAGCTTTCATTATGAGACAAATCCATGAGCAAACAAATGGTGAATCATTGCTCATGAATTATGACATTTGAAAAGATGTGAAATGTAAAAATAAGATGTCTATTAAATACTGTACCATCAAGAGGTGCTTGTTTATTTCAATACTAGCCAATTAGCCTGTCATAAAACAGGATTTTCAGGTCTCTCCTCCACGTCCTATTCCCTTTCTATCTCTGTCTTCTCTCCTGAGCCTCCGGTCTCTCGCTCCGTCTCTCTTTCTTCTCTTCCTACTGTCTCCCCACCTCTCTCTCTCTCAGCTCTTCTCCGTCTCCTGCCTCTCTCTCCATCTCTCTTTCTCTTCTCCCCCTCCTGCCTCTCACTCTCTCTTTCTCTTCTCCTCCTCCTCCTGCATGGGGAGCGCGGAGCCCAAACGACTGTTTGCGCTGCTTGCTCCCATGTGGCAGCCCGGCTGAGAGGCTGCCTATGAGCTCCAGCGGCCCCCATGCACCGTTTCCCTTCACCCCAGCACTGATCCTGCAGCCTCCCAGTTGTCCTCCACCTCCTCCTCCCCCTCATTCCCCCGCCCTCCCCCCGGCCAGGCTCAGCGCCCAGCCCCCACTTACAGGATGACTGAGCAGGGGGCAGCCATGGAGCAGGCAGCTAGAGAGAAGCAGCAATTTCCCCTTAAAAGCGCCACTTCTCTCCAGCTGGCTGTGCAGCTGCTTGTGCTCCGCCAGCCCGCGCCTCCCTCCCGGGCCCACTCCAGGTTGTGAACTCTCCTGGGCTTGTTGGACCAGACGTCAGCACAGTAAGGACATGATGGAGGCTCCAGGACCCTCCCCCTGGCCATGTACGTCAGCGCCCCACCCCCCTTCGCCTCCCGCCATGGTGCTCAGCTGACTTCTGCGCTGCTCAGCCGGGCCGCTGTGAGGGAACAAGCGGCGCAAGCGGCCGTTTGGGGTCCATCCTCCCCATGCAGCACCCGTGCTGCATAGGGAGCGTGGACCCCAAATAGTCGCTTGCGCCGCTTGCTCCCGCACAGTGGCCTGGCTGAGCGGCGCAGAAGTCAGCCGAGCACCACGGCAGGAGAAAACAGCGCCTCCCAGAGGTAACAGCCAGCGTTTCAGTGTTACAGAGTCACAGACATTGGGCTACTATATATATGATTGGGCCCAAAATCATGTAATGGAAATGTAAACCTCTGTTATTATGAATGAAAATGGCATATTATCAAATCATAGGTGGGGTAGCCCTTGAAACTCAAACTGTATATCAGCTGCTTTTGTCAGTAGGCATATCTGTCTATTGAAACTCAGGTTTTGAACAAACATTTTATTTTTTGAAAGTCTCAGAGGAGTAATCATGTTAGTCTGTAACTTTAAAAACAACAAGTAGTTCTGTGGCACCTTAAAGATTAACGATATAGATATAGATATATAGTATCATGAGCTTTCATGGGCAAAACTCACTTCTTCAGATGAGCTTGAGTGTACTTTTTAAATTGTAAACAATTTGGAAAAAAATAGTTCACATATGTCTGTATAGCACCTAGCATGTTCTCTGCACTGTAGTAAAAGAAGACATAAACATAATCCTTTATTTAAAAGGAAGTGTGAAGTGGTGATGTTGATAATAATTAGAGTAAATTGTTCTCCTAGGATCTATCAAATTTCCAGGGGTCTTACTTGTCCCTCTTTGCCTGGCTGATAGGATTTTTTTTTTGAGAAAGAAATTCAGAGGAATTGTGGTGTTCATTGGAAACAAAGAATCTATGTGTTATGATGGTGTGTAAGGTGAAATCAAAATTTGAGCAGCTATGTATTATATCAAAAAGATTCCTATAATTATCAATTATCTTTTGGAGACATTGTCACCAGCTGTTCATTCAACCAATTGTAGAACATTTGATGAGCAACATTGATGTTCCTTTGTAGTTCACCTCAATATCTTGTTAAAATCAGAAGATATCCTATTAAGCCTGGCTGTTTTTGAAAGTTCTTTTTCCTGTAGGGATGGCCACACTGATCCCTCTTTTATTAATATTACAACACATATTTGAGGTAATTGAGACTTGAACCCATTGATGCAGCTTCTCCTTCCTTTAACCTTTAATCCTTTTTTTTAACCAAAAGGTGATTTGAAAAAAACAGTTGAAATACTGTACAAATTAATCGGGCTTATCAGTTTTATCAAGCAGGTTTTTATTTACAAACCCAACTCTTACATCAAATGCAAAAAGTCTCAGGGGGTAGCCATGTGAGGGCACGTCTACACTGCACATTTATTTCAGAAAAATATTTTGAAATAGCACGTCTACACAGCAAGTGTCCATTGAAATAGCGCTGAGCTACTTTGAAATAAAGCATCCACACTCATTGGACACTGAATGTCATTTAAGGCAACCTGGAAGCACTTCAGGCAGGTCATCAGGACAGCGCTCACTTCCTGGAGCTGCTGCCTGAGGCTATCTGAGGCTCAAGTTTAAAGGGACACCCCTGTTCAGCAGTGGCTCAGGCTCTTCTCCTTCACCTGCCTCATTAAGGGACAGCAAAACCTTTTCTTTTCCTGCTGTGGTTGCCCTTACAGACACCTCAGCACTCCTGCCATGGAGCTGGACCTGTCTCCGAGCAGGCGTCGGCTCTTATATGTCTTGGTGCACCTCCTCCTGCAGTTTCCGAGGGCTGCCTTCCTGGCCCTGCAGGAACAGGACACCTAGCTACTTGTGGGGCAATTCCTCTCCTCATTCTGAGCACTGCTCATGCAGCTCAACCTTACCCGCCCTCCCCTGAATATCATACACAGCTGCTTCCGGTGTCTGGACACCAGATCCAACTAGTGGGATTGGATCATCCTGGAGTGGTGGGACGACCAGCAGTGGCTCTAGAATTTCCACATGTGGAAGGAGACCTTTCTGGAGCTTTGTGAGTGGCTTGACACTGCCCTCCAGAAACACCCATGAGACCTGCCATCCCCCTCCAGAAGTGGGTAGCCATTGCCATCTGGAAGCTCGCCACACTGGACAGCTACTGATCCATCAGGAACCAGTTCGGCATGGAGAGATTGACTGTTAGGATTGTGGTCATGCAGGTATGGTGCTCTCATGCTATTATCCCAGAAGATTGATGAACTGAATGCTGGAGTGGGGTTCCCTAGGGAAGGAGGTGGGTGGGAGGTGGAAGCCCCCCTCCCTGGGAAGTTTTTCAGTCCCACTTGCACAAAGCCCTGAGGGCAGATGGGGCAAGTCTGGGTTATTCCTGGTGTGTGTGTGGAGGGAGGGAGGGGTTGGGCTCGGGGGCCTCTGGAGTGCCCTGGAAACCCTGTAATTCTCTGTTTGTTTGTCTCCTTGTACATGTGGTGAGAGCCATCAACACCACCCTGTGGCGCAGGGTCATCAACCTGGGTGACTTGGACCCCATCATCGCAGACTTTGCTGCCATGGGCTTCCCCAATGGCATGGAGCTATTGATGGCACCCATATGCCCATCCAGGCCCCCGATCACTGGGCATCCAAAGACATCAACCAGAAGAGGTATTTTCAATGATCCTACAGGCCTATGTTGACCACCGTGTCCAGTTCACCAACATCTACATCGGGGGGTTGGGGAGGGAGCACAACGCACATGTCTTCTGAAACTCCAGCCTCTTTCTGGAAGGTGCACGCCGGCACCTTTTTCCCTGACTGCACCATCAGGGTCGGGGACACAGACATGCTGATCTGCAATGTAGGGGACGCAGCCTACTCTCTGCTCCCCTGGCTCATAAAGCCCTTCACCGAACACCATGACCCCACCACGGAACATTATAATTCCAGGCTCAGCAGGTCCCATATAATTGCAGAGGGTGCCTTCGGGCATCTCAAGGGGAGGTTCCATTGCCCTTCTCACCCAGCTGGACCTTGGTAAGTGGAACGTCCCTCATGTGATGGCGGTGTGTTGTGTCCTTCATAATATTTGTGAAATCAAGGGGGAGATATTCCTGCCAGGGTGCGGGGCAAAAGCAGACTGAATCAGCAGGGCCTTTGAGCAGCTGCATTCAGCTGCTATCCAGTAGGCTCATCAGGGGGCTGGCTATGAGTATCCGGGAGGCCCTGAGGGAGAGTTTCACATAAGGATCTCAGAGGCACTCTTCCCTGGACCTCACCACAAGGGGCCTGTGTATTTCCCTTCTTTGCCTTTCCTTCCACACTGCTCCCTTTTCCTGCTCTCCCTTTCCCCCCTCCTCTTTTCCTCCCCTGCACAGATAATAAACCACACTTTTTATTTGGAAACAACAGACTGTTTTTATTACTGGGGTAAATGTAACTGGGAGGGACTGGGGAAAGAACCTGGGAGGGGTAAGAAGGAGGTGGAAGGGGGAGGAAGGGGATTAGAGGCTCATGGCTGGGGCTGAGAGTGGCGACTGAGTCAGGTGGTGCCACTGCCTCGTGAGCTGGGCTCTCGGCAGCAATGGCAGGGGCTAGAAGGTGGGAGCCAGCATGGGAACAGCTGTCAGGTGGTCGATGACCATGTGGAAGGCTGCACAGATGGATTGGCCCTGCTGCAGCAGCTCCCACTAGGTGTCACAGTGCAGCTGGAGGCAGGGGCGGCCCTAGACTAGCTGCCAGCAACTGGTACCCTAGGCAAACCATGCAATTGGCGCCTCCCCCCCCCACCAACCCCAAAGGCAGATATAGGCTGAGGTTTTTGGTTCTGTGGCTGGGGAGAGGGGGGCTGGGGATGGAGTTCTGTGGCTGGGGACAGGGGAGTGGGGAGAAGGAACAGGGTGCCAGTGGGGGGAGAGAGTCCCCTGCACCTGCCTCCTCCCAGGATTCCCCCCCCCCCCGAGGGAAGCCGGCACGTGCCTCTCCCGGGGCAACCCCCCTCCCATGGCGCAGGGAAAGCCCCACGTGCCTCCTCCCCAAGGCCGACCCGCTCCTCCCGTGGCATGGGGAACCCCCGCACGTGCCTCTCCTGGGGCCAACCCCCCCCTCCCCCTCCCACGGCGCAGGGGAAGCCAGTGCATGCCTGCCCTGGGGCTGACCCCTTTTCTCCCGTGGCGCAGGGAAACCCCGTGTGCCTGCTCCCCCCGGGGCCAACCCCCCCCCCCGCCTCCCATGGCCAGAGAACGCCCGCACGTGCCTCTCCCAGGGCCAACCCCCCCACCCCCTGCCACAGCAGGGGAAGCCGGCCAGCACTTGCCTTCTCCGGAGCCAACCCCACCTCCCGCGGCAGGGGAAGCCGGCGCGTGGCTTCTCCGGGGCCAACCGCCCCCATGGTGCGGGGAACCCCCCGCACACTGCCTCTCCCACGACTTACCCCCCTCCTGCGCCACAAGGAAGCCGTGCTCCTGGTAAGGCACCGGAAGAGGAAGGGGAAATGGAAGTGGCAGGGAATTTGGTGCCCCATGTAACTTGGTGCCCTAGGTGGCAGCTTAGTTTGCCTATAGCTACGGGCCGCCCCTGGCTGGAGGCCCTCTTCAAGTCTCTGGTCCTGCCTGTTGGGATTAATTTGAGTGATGCTATGTGCTGATATGGACAGTGCAATCCAACTTCCATTTTGAATTCTCAGTTCCATTTTACCATCTATGAACTATTGGGATGGTTTGAGGCAAAGGGACTGGTATGGACTGGATTTTCCTGCCAGAAGAACTGTTGCACCCAGTACTAAAAGGTACACACGTCACTTACCATCATTTGCCCATGGCACTAAACATCTGCACTCAGCACTAACTGTTTGCACTCTGTATCTTCTAATGTGAACATGGCACAAACCTCCGTTTCCCGTCAAGGACTTTTTAAAAGGAGGTCTTGCCCTAAGGCTCGGGTTGCTTCTTCCTCAATTCCTGAGTTCCTCTGTTCCTCGGCTGTTGCTTCGTCGGACTCAAGGGTGGTGAGATTCTCAGGCCTCTGTGACATTTTTCAGTGTAGTGTGTAGTGAAGGCCCAGCTACTGCGTGTGGGAGTGTCAGCTAGAGACTGAGGGTCCTCACCATCATAGCTGGATAACACCTTAGCTGTCCGGGTTCCTGAGTTGTGGTGAATGCCCAATCATCGGTGAAACTGAAAGCGAGAGTGGCTATTTGCGGACATTTCGGACTGTTGTGGCAAAGGCCCAAGCCTTTCTGGAATTGCTCCATTCTAATATCATCTAGAATCCTTGAGGGACCACTCAGTGTTCCTCCTCAATGGCTATAAGTAGCCCTAGGGTTGAAGGTCCCAAGCAACTTACCCGAATCCTGTCCAGTTCCTCCATTGTACCACCTACCAATTGTGAACTTGTTTACCTTTTGGGGTTTTCTTTACTATCCTCTATTTCTTCGTGGGTGTGGGTTGGCTTTGTGACACAAAGTGTCCGAAGTTGTTGTTTTATGTCGTTAACTTCTGTGTTTATTCAAATTTATAATATAATTTAGTTTACATTTATTCTGGACTCTGGCTGTGTCAATCTTACCAGTGATTAGATACGGGAGTGCCAGGCTGAACCTCGCTTCTGTGCAGAGACACTCAAAATCATAGTCAGCCCACAGTATCAAATTGCTTACCTGGGTCTCTGGGGCTATGTCTAGACTGCATCCCTGTGTCGACAGAGGGATGCAAATCAAGCACATCGAAATTGCTAATGAAGCAGGGATTTAAATATCCCATGCTTCATTAGCAAAACATGGCCACCGCTTTTTTTCGAAACGGAGCTTTTTCGAAAAAAACCCTGGCAGACTAGATGTGGATCTGTTGAAAATAAACCCTTTTTCGACAGATCCTGTATTCCTCAAAAAATGAGGGTTACAAGATCTGTTGAAAAAGGGTTTATTTTCGACAGATCCGTGTCTAGACTGCCAGGTTTTTTCAAAAAAGCTCCATTTTGAAAAAAAGTGGCAGTCATGTTTATGCTAATGAAGTGCGGGATATTTAAATCCCTGCTTCATGAGCAATTTTGATGTGCCTAATCTACATCTCTCTGTCGACAGAGAGGTGTAGTCTAGACACACCCTGGGGTAACTTGCCAGTCCATGGAGTGCTGCAGGGCTCTGAGGGCAGTGATATGCTCCCTCTGGATTTCCTTGTGGGCTCTCCTGCACTGGTGGATCACGCAGGGTCAGGAGGATGCCACAGGAGGTGTCAACCATTCCCCTCTTGCAGCTCAACCAGCTGCAAGAACAAAGTAAAAGGCAGTCATTCCGGGAGACACTGTGCATGAAGCCTGGCCCTCCGCTCTGAGCTGAGACCGAAAGGCCACAGGTCTGATGAAGGCAATGTGCTTCAAGCAAGGCCATCTGTGGCCTAGACAGTGGGGCCTTTCCTGCAGGGACACAGATGTTCCGGGGGGAGCCTCTGTACCCCCATGTTCTGGGGACAAGCAGGCATAGGATGGTGCTGACCAGACTGGAGCCCGCAGGTGGGAGGACAGCTATGAGGTGACTGGCCTTCCCTCCATGCCGTGCACATGCTGGGTCTGGCAGTGGCAGTGTCCCACAAGGAGAGGACTTGTATCCCTGGCTGCTGGAGGAGTGGGGACAGGGTGTTGGGTGGAGGTGTATGTGAGTGGCAGACGCTCCTGTGCCTCACTGCACTCTCCTTGGGAGTGGATGCTGCCCTGAGAGTGCAGGCATGCTGGTGTGCCATGTGTGGTACTGCTCTGTGTGTGTGTGTGTGTGTGTGTGTGTGTGTGTATGTGTGTGTCCATGTCCTCAGCCTCCTTCCAGTGGTGGCTTGCGGTGGGAGGGTGTCCTGTCCCACCCTGATGTAGAGAATAAGGCAGGCCTCTCCAGACACCCTTGAAGCCAGAGCACAAAGGTCCTCTGTTGTAGCTTCCTGGGACTGCATGCCCTGGACTGGCACTGCATGTGCACCCACGTGTTCAGGCTGCTGCATGATCCCCAGGCTGAGAAAGCCAAGTGAGGAGCACACAGCAGCTCCTCACCGCGCGTCACCTCCACCCATGTGTTTGTAGGGAAAGTAATGGCACTCACCTGAGGGCCTTCCCTGGCTTTGGATGATGCCCTGGCTGGTGAGCACGGATTTTGGATGACCTCCTGGCTGGTGAGCACGGATACAGTGCTGGCCTCATCTGGCTCCTCTTTCTCTTCTTCCTCCTTCTCCTTATTGGCCATGCCCCCTGCAAGGGCAATGATGGGTGTCTCCAGCCCTGTATCCACAACGAGAGGGGGGTGGGGAAGGGACTGACCTGCCTCCCCAGGAGGTGCTGGAATTGGGCATAATATGGGTAGGCCTGTGGTGCCACCCTGGAGCAGGAGCTGTGCTCCCTGGCCTTGGCAGAAGCCTGCCTTAGCTCCTTTACTTTCATGTGCACCAGCTCCTGGGTGCACATATGGCACTTGGTGCCCAGTCTGTCAGCCATCCGGTCATTGAAGTCCGCATTACTGCACCTAGTGTGGAGATCCTGGAGGTTTGCCTCCTCTCCCTGGACCTCAATGAGGTCCAGGATCTCCACACCAGACAAGGAAAGTGCATGTCTCTTTCGTCCCTGGGCATGGCCCTGAGAGCTGGCTGCCGACTTCCTAGGAGCAGAGAAGGGAACAATGGGATCACTCATGGTGGCTGAAAATGCTGCTCTGGCAGCTGCTCAGGGCTACCAGGGCCTGCCATGAGCCACAAGCCTTTTCCCCTGTGGCTGCATCTTTAAGGGCTGCAGGGGAAGGGGGATTACAGTTTTTATGAGTACAAACAAAGTGGCCAGCAGGGCACTTGTGAAAAGGGCTGGAGGCCTCTTATTTCAAAATAACTCCATCTGCCTGTCCTATCCACACACTCGTACAATGAGGATTACAGAATCCAGAATAAGACACTCATTATTTCCAAATTACTTTGAAATAACAGGCTTGCTGTGTAGGTTCTCACAAAGTTATTTTGGAATAACGTCTATTATTCCAGAATAACACTACTGCGTAGACATGCCCTGAGTCTGTATCATTAAAAACAATAAGTAGTCCCGTGGCACCTTAGAGACTAAAAAAAGTAATATAGGATCATGAACTTTCATAGGTAAAGCCCACTTCATCATATGAGTACTCATCATGGGATAGTTTAAAAAAAAAAGAGGCACTTTACCTGGGACAGCAAAAATAGCCAGATAAAGGCCTTGTTAAGTAAATGCCAAACTTGTACCATTTTCAGCCTAAGGCTGAAGTGAGATTTCAAAAGCGAGAGTGAGAAACTTCCTAAAGTGTATGTACAGGATCTATCCACACTGATATATATCACCAGTAAACGGTCATAGTTTAGACAAGAATAAGTGATTATTAATGATAAGTTATTATGAAATATTTTTCTTGTTTGGCTTCTACTAATTTCATAATTCATCTTTAATTTCCCTTCTATGAATAAAACAACACATTTTTCCTTTGTTAAGTTTAGCTTTTGTGACAGCATGTTAATCATTGATCACTTGCAATTTTAATAGTGACTCCACTGATACAATCCACATATTTTTCTTCTTTCAGACACAATCAATGTAATGAAAATCTTTTTTTTATACAGGTGGGAGTTGCCCATCAGGTCACCAAACATAATGAGAGTTTTTCACTACATTAAAACATTTTGTTATTTATTCTTAATACTCAGTGAACATGCAGGTCAATTAAGGCAAATTAGAAACCAATTCACAGCTAACATTTTAGTTCCACCTCAGAAATTTCTGGTTAACTTTCTACATACCTGTATTTCCTATGTTTAATTTGATGCATTTTTAAAATTTAAGTTGTTCAACCATTATAAGCTGCTAACTCACTTGGGACCAGAATGACAAAAGTATGAACTACCAGTCACCTGATCAACTCAAGTGACATAGAAAAAGTTTAACTAGTGAAACTCTCCCTTGTTCCTGATGGGCTACTCATCTATGCCAATACAACTTCTTAAGCCATTAGAACATCTGCCATTGTGAGATTACAAATGGTGTCAGCAGTAATTAGTTTACTAAGAACTATAGGTTTATTTATATGCAACTTTGAAATGATTCCCTATAAATTATGGGCCTAATGCTTCCTTTGAAGTCAATTGAAACTTTGGCAATAATCTCAGAGCACATGTCTATAGTCCTTATGGTGTCATGTATAGTACATACACTATACTTCTCTCCTCCCCACCCCGTGCAAGCATAAACATCAGTGTAGGTGAGTTACTAATTAGGTAAGTGGAGTAAAGGCACACCAGAATCTGAAGGAATGTCCCCTTCATGGCTCTCTACATATGTCCTGCCATGTTCCCACAGCGGGGGGGAGGCAAGGTAGAAAGTCTCTGGTAGCTCCCCACTGCCTTCCCTGGACAGAGCCTTCCACTTCCAATGTGTAGAGACACACTGTAGTGTGAATTCAGACTGCTTTCCACTATGACCTGTAGCTACATGTTCCGTACATGTTACCACCAACATAGACAAGGCCAGTCATGCGTATTAGATCCAATAGCACCACTTCCCAAGGCTGAGTCAATGTCTTTTTACATCACTATTTCAACTGTAAATCTCTGTTTAGAAGCTGTCCTGATTACCAATGCTCTCATTTAGAATGTCAGCTGCACCTTGAACATAGTGAGCCAGATTCTCAGTTAGTGTAAATGGGACCCACATAACAAGAATTTATACCAGCTGAGCATCTAGCCCGCTGTTTTTCAGAGAAATCACTTTCCTTCAATATCCATCCTTCTGATGAAATCCATTGATTTCAGCTAAGGGGAAATAATTACATGCACAGTAATAGAAAGCATTGCTTCTGACTTCAGACTGAAAGTTGGAATCTTTCGGGGTGGAAGCAGGTATTTTAAATCTTATACATTGCACGTGTGCATGACTGGGGAAAAAAGCAGGCCCATGTCCCAGCGAACCTGCTGCTGATTTTAGTCTCACTGAATAGTTCATTATGCTATGATGAGTACCAGTATTATGCTATTGCAGGGCAGAGTCTGCCTCACCCTAATTTGGGTGCACGGTTATTGGAGCAGGCTCAAGCAGCCGTTCCCACAAATATACATGTGTCACTGCTCACAGAAAAGCCAGGAGCTGCAATGCTCATGTGAGCCCAAAGAAGGAGCTGGGACAAATATGGCAACTAAAGTTGAAGATTGTGTCAAGAGCTTAATGTTGTTTGTGCATTTTGTTAGCTCCTTTTATTGTTTGAAGATAGTCAGAGCTGCAGGTTTGAATTATGCAAACCTCTATTTTTTTTCTTGTAAGTTTTGCTAATATCTGAGCATACTTTATCTTCACATGCCTTTTATATTGCAGCACAAACATCTTCCTTTAGCAGCTCTGTCTGCACTGTATGCAAAATGTGCTAAAAGGAACACAGTACTTTTATCTGCTTTCTTAAGGAGTCACTGGACCCCTTTGGAACCTTGCTTTTAATTATACTTTTACTAATGATAGTAGTAACAATAATAAATAATATGCTAATCTGTATTATATTCGTTTGTAGACTGAGTATAGGTCCCCATCTTGAATCACTGCAATGCTGTGGTAGGCCCCATGCAAACACATAATAAAGAGATACTTGTCTTTTGGGAAACTAGAGAAGTCAGGCAAAAGTGCATTGAAATTTGCTTTGTAGGACTACTTGGGAAATCCCACTAAATATTGAATGGAGAGATGGGTGTGTTGCTGTCGAGTAGGGCTCCAGCTCAGGCCAAGGCAGCCCGCTAATTCACTCACGTATTAATGGAGATCAAAGCAGGTTCAAATGGCATTGCAATAAGATCAGGTCAATTCACTTATGTGTTGTCATCATTCAAGGAAATGTGATAATATAGTCTTAATTGATCTGTAACCTGATGAATATTCCATTAAAATTTACATTACACATGCACACACACACACACACACACCTGTACATAATTAGCCTGAGAGCCCGAGATCAAAAGACGCATTCATGTTTAGATGAGAATGTACTCAATGTACATACCTGCATGAAATCTTATGCAGCTCACTAGTGGGATAGAAGCCTTCAAATCGTAAATAAGAAGCATGCTAACTTCAAAATGTTCAACAGTGGGAAATCTACAGGCCCATGCTGTGATGGGAACTTTCATCACTAACCCAGTTTATCTGGGTGGCAAGGTGCACTGGAGAGCCTAAGGGAGACTGTGACTCCATGGGAAGACTAATATAATAATCCAAGAGGGTGCAGTTGTTCCTGTATGGGTGAAGTCTAATTATAAGAATATACCACCAGTTTGAGGTATCTGCCCAGTGTTCTGACTGTCTGACTTGAGATTGTCACTCACTGTTGTGAGCGACTCAGATAGTGTGACAATGAGCATGAGTTTTGCTGTTAATTGTACAATCACTCATTTGGAAAGACGTTGCCCCTGCTTTCCATGAAATCAAACACTCTGCAGTGTCTTTTATTAAGTGTATCTGCACTGCTTGATGAGTCTATTTGACTTATACAAAGAACATCCTTTGCCTGTTGAGATTCTCCTCAATCAACACTTGAGTTTCCTTATGTAGCATTAATAACTAGCAATTTTTAAAATTTAAAATTGAAATACTTAATCCCGTAAGACCTCCCCATAGAGAGAGTAAGTACTGCAGGAAATTTATAGTCTTGTTAAGAGCCACGCATTATGACAATGTATTCATCCTGATAGACAAAGCAAGAAAACAGGCTTCTTTCAATCTTTTATCCTGAATCTTGTACATCTTATGCTTGGTGAACTATATAGGAATACTAGAAAGTTTACCAGGCATTGCCTGGATCCTTCACTCAATTCATTTTTGTTTTTTGTTTTTTTCATCTAAATCATTGATCTGACCTGGGGCTGGGGACAAGTATGCAGGCTGCCCCACGGAGAGAGGACACTCCTGCTCTCTCTCACCACAGCAACTTTGGGCCAGGTGAGAAGCACCTCTCCGTGGCTGCTGGAGCTACAGTGGTCATAGCCAGGTGAGGGGCGCATGTCCACCAGCTGGGACAGTTCCAGGTTCATCTGAGAATTGAGGTATGGAGCAAACTGTGCACTTTCACCTTACTCCCTGATGAAGGGGCACTGCCAGCAATGTCCCTGTGTTAATGAGGGAGGAGCTGAAGCCGCCTGCCCTCCCTAAAGGGCACCTGGGGTATGGGAGTCAGTCAGCTCCCCGCCAGCCCCTTTCTCTCGCCTGGTGATCTGTCTCTTTTCTGTATGGTTTTATGTGTCTGCATAGGCATGGGGTGGGCGGGAGCTTCAGCTCACCCATGTGCACAACCAAACCCTTACCTTGCTTTGAGCTAGCATAAGAGGAAGAGGAAGCTGCATACCAAATTTGATGGTCCTAGCTTTTACCATTTAGGAGGATAGAGGGACAAACAGATAGAGGGAAGGAAAGACTCACTTGCTCACTTACAGACAAGCAAACTCTCTCCAGTACATAGTAGACGTGTTGTTTACTAAAATATATAAATCCATACTTATCTGCCACACTGCCATGCACAGACAAGCAAGGGGCTCTACTACTTAGTATATAAAAAAGGTTATTTAAATGCCTGCTGAGTTTTGTTTTTAAATAGTGATGTGGTCAGATGATAAATCATTAATTTTGTCTATGTGCTTTGAGTGGTCAAAGTATAAAATATTGGAAGTGTTGAGTTGAATTTTGAGTAAAGCATTTGTATATTTGTGCACTTCTGACGTACCCAAAAGTGCTCTCATTTTCTCTGTATTAATCAAAATAGAAGTGTATTTAAAATTAAATTGATGTACATTCTTGTATGATTATCCTGTTGCTTTTCCTGCATCCAAGAATGGGTGAAATGAACCTGAGAGTCCACTCTCCCATGGTAATGTTCTCCTTTATATTGAGGAAGTTTATGTTTTGAGCAACAATATATGGCACTGAATGAAATCGATAATCAAAAAGATATGGTGCTGTTAATATGGCCCCTGGCGTATTGCCTCTCCTGTAATCACATTTACAAAACCAAATGCATGAGTTTTGCTCACATTAGTAAGGGTAGCACTCCTTCCAGGGCATTTCCATAACTACGTATGGGAAATGTTGTGAGATAACTCTTAATATAAATGTCACTTCTAACTAAATCAATGTTCTCAGGAGCTACCAAATAAGAATGTACGCCAAATGCCCTCTGGGGGTGAATCCCTCTTATCTTTTGTGTCCATCGATTCTATAGTGAGAAAAGTTTGGAACTTGGGACTGATTATGAACATTGTCCATCATTATAAATGCAGCCTATGCTTGTAGGGCATGTACACAGTGGCTGTGTCTATACTGGCGCAATCTTGCACCAGAGCTATGCAAATGAGGCTCAGCGTGGAATATCGCCGAGCCACATTTGCATAACTAATGAGCCGCCATTTTTGCAGAAGAGGCTCTTGCGCAAGACGGAGCTGTCTACACTGCCCCTTCTCGCACAAGAGGGTTTTTCTTGCACAAGAAGGGGCAGTGTAGACAGCTCCATCTTGCACAAGAGCCTCTTCCGCAAAAATGGCGGCTCATTAGTTATGCAAATGAGGCTCGGCGATATTCCACACTGAGCCTCATTTGAATAGCTCTGGCACAAGATCGCGCCAGTCTAGACACAGCCAGTGTGTCTGCTCTGGAATTTGCCCTTGGCCAAATGAAAGGCTAATGGCCACCTATTGAATACACATGGTCCTATTGAATATAGGGGGGCTGGTCACATCAGTGAGGCAAATAGGGTGGTTCAAACTCTGTTCCAGCTATAGAACCAGAAAATCCCTTTTTATCACTTATTTACTCAACCTCCTTTTTCTGTTTGGAAAAAAATTGAAGATATACCTATCCACCTACGATTTCAACATGTGCATCATCACTTGTGTAATATGGAAATCTATGCTCGTAACAGAATCTCTTTCTTAAAGCAAACAGATGGATTACAAATCATAATTTTTCTCTAGAACAGTGTTTCTCAAAGTGTTCTGCTTTGAGAAAGCTGCTAGCAAGCCCACATTACTTTGTTTACCTAAGTGTCTGTGGTCACTGAGTCCTGTGTCTCCCATAGGCTCTGGTTCGCTGTTTCCAGCCAAGGGCAGACATGGGAAGCACCACTTTACTTCTCACCACTCCCATTGGCTGGAAACATGAACAAGTCTCCATGGCTTAGGTTTCAGACATGTGCCACACATTTCTGATATGGGCTAAATTGGTGAGATTCTGCTAGCCTTGATGGATTTTGTCCAGACCCACATTAACAAATATGAATCAATTGTTGAAGCGGACCTGAAGCAGATTTTTTTTCCTGCAAAGCATTCCTAATTTTTTTTTTTATCCTAGCTACCTTTAAAAGGAAGGTTGTCCATAGTCTTCAAACAATCTGAAAAGGTTTGACAGTTCTGATAATTTCTTTCTCAATTTTAGTTCAAAATTATCTTTGGGGACTGAAAAAGCAAACATTCATTCAGGATATACCTGTAGAACAACTTATTTGTGTTTTTTCCCCCATTCTATCCATTTATATAACGTGCCAGGGGAAAAATAATCTTACATGAATAACAATTTCTTTAACTTTCTGTTGCTTGGATTTTCAAAAATTGCATTGTTTTGATCATTTTTTTTTAATTTTCACCATATATCATTACAAAATTATTCAGACTAATATCCATAACACACAAGAAAAGAAGATCTTAGATATTTCAAACATGTTGGTAATTTTTGTTACATCTGTGGTATTCAGCATTTCATCATAATTTTTTTCCAAAAATTACAAACACAAAAAACATAAGGTTAAAGTTCTCAGATTGCAAGCTAGGCTAGCATCCTTCCTTTTGTTTTCAACAAGACTTTCATTTGCGCTTTAGGTCAGTCAAATATTTCTGCCCAAATTTGCATTTAACATTAGAGAATTGCAGTACTGAGTACTGTACTGAGTAGTACTGAGAAGTTCAGCTATTGTACATCTTTAGAGATATTGGACTGAGTTTTACATCATACAGAATGGGCCAAATCCTGTAGTTTTTTATTTCCTTGGCAATATGGGCAGAGTCAGAACTTTAGCATTTGTGCCAGAGTGTATCCAGTTCATGCAGATTAAATTAGTGATTTGGTATATTTCTGAACATGATAAATGTACAGAGTTTCCCAACTCTCAGATTAAATATGCTTTAGTTAATGCTCATTCTCTTCAGGTGTCATAATTGTTTATTATCTCTTCCCTTTCTTTTAGTCCTTTGGATCATTGCAAAGTAATATTAAGTTGGCCTTACTGAATGTTAATGGATTTAGCAGCTCAGTGAAATGCTGGAAGATTTGGAATTACTGGAAAAACCCATATTCAGACGCAAATGACATATACTAAAAACAACTCAGCTGATTAGCATAAAGCATTAAGGAGTCAGTTCTGGACCCAGTATGCAGTCTAGTTATTCAAGCTACGATGGGGAAGATGTATGTGGAAAGAATAAAGAATCTTATTCCTGAGCAATGAAGAAGCCGCAGAACTATTCCTGAATTGTCCGGATTGCATTACTCAGTAGGGATGCAAATTGTTGTTTCATTAGTTAAGCAGTTAAACATTATGTTTAACCAACAGTTATTTTGAAATAACTGACATTATTTTGAAATAATAATGCGAGCATCTACACAACAATTCCATTATTTTTAAATAATTTTGAAATAACAGATGGCTTATTTTGAAATCTGTAAACCTCATTCCACGAGGAACGCTAATTCTGAAATAGTTATTTCGGAATAGTAGTAGGGTGGACACTCCACTGCTGCTCTTTTGAAATAGCTTCTCCCCAGGGACATTCAAAGTAATTACTCCCCAGTGGGGCTCTAATTCCAGGTAGCATGTCCACATTAGGGAAGCCTGCCTCAGACTAATTTTGGGGCTTTCTTGTAATGTAGACATACCATTTCAAAATAAGTGTGCTATGTAGATGTACCCCAACAGATTAAGTGTGGCTCAGTTGGAGTGGCCAGGCTATAGTGCCCCTGCCAGTTAACTGTAACCGGTAAGCATCACCCAGTAAGCATCACCCATATTTCCTTAGTATACTCTAGCTGGAAATCTGTCTCCTCTTGAAATCTCTTGTAGATAAATCTAGTTGAGCAGTGTCCCCAAATTTGTCTCCAGATTTGGGGTATGTGTAGAGCTTGTTGAAAAAGAATTCAAATTCGCCAAAAAAAAATCACAAAAAATTCTGAGAAATTCATCCCAGATATAAGTGCAGGTAAATTAAGGATAACACAGAAATTATTAATATTCATTTGGAGGTGTGGGAAACATTGCAGTTTCATGTTGCCTGGATTTCAGTAAAGCTGATTTCAGTAAAGCTGTTTCATTTGTGTGTCTTCTTACACTGAGTTTTGCTTATATTTGAGATGTGAATCCTTTCTGAGTGGGAGAAATTATGTCTAGGGTGTGACTAGTAAGCAAATCCTCAGGAGAAAGGAGATATGTGAAAAGTGGTTCATAGAGGGTATGTGTACATTAGGGGATAAGGTCAAGAGAGCAGGATACATTTGGGGATAAGGTTGGGAGGCATATGGCAGAAGGAGTTAAGCTTGGAAAGGAAATGTATAGAAGTGTCAGTTAGAGCACAGACCACTCCACAGCCTAAAATGAAACCCAAGATTTCTGAGTCTCACCATTCCTCTTCTGTCAGACGCTATCTGTGAAACACACTGGCAAAGTGTCCACATAGATGATGGCAGCCTGCTGCTGCTATCAATTACTCTGTGAACTCGAAACGGGAGGTCTATGTAGTAAAGCTAAAGGTGCCAATCCTGCTGATGACCATTGTGCATGTCAGGTATGATGTCACCTGATGAAATTTCTGTGTTTTCACTTTAC
The DNA here is from genome assembly GCA_032595735.1 of Pelochelys cantorii. Taxonomy (NCBI): domain Eukaryota; kingdom Metazoa; phylum Chordata; order Testudines; family Trionychidae; genus Pelochelys; species Pelochelys cantorii. The sequence continues at coordinate 303,804,608 of CM064326.1, read as the reverse complement.
TTTTTTGAAAACTCATTCACTGTTCACCACCCAAGTTCTGAAACAACCACGGCAGGATCCTAGAGACTACAGGGCCCTTTACTAGCTGCCCAGATTTGTCGCCTTAGCATCATCCACCCTGGGCACTGAACTAGGCAGGAATGCTATGAAAAAATTGTATGTGACCATCACAATGCATACATAAAAGAGTCTGAATTAAGATTGCACAGGCAACTGTTCTGATTGTTCTGATATTTCCTAACATTTGAGTGTTTGTCTTAGCAACCTTCATAAGGTTTATGTGTATATATTATATAAATTAAACATACTATGAGTATAGACCACCTTTCCATTTCCTTTTTGGAATAAAGGTATATAGTTTTCTAGGAAGCAAAATACATCATTTTGTTTAAAAATGTACCAGCTAGTTATTGACAGTCTAAAATCATAATAACATATTTTGAGGTATATCTAAGTATAAACCCATATTTCAGTTGTCTTTGAAGGCAATCAGCTTTATGTTTCCTTCCAGCACCCCCTGAGGCAAGTGGTATCTCATAGTAACATATGCTTTATTTTGTGTCTTATTGCTGAAACAAGCACTATATTTTGTAAAGAGAATAACAATCATGTTTTCCATTTGGAATATAAAGTAACTAAAACAGTCTGAAGGATTTATTTTGTTGACAATAAAAAAAAGGCTTTCCTGCCAAAGACCCTCAATTGTTAATACACTGAATTGAATTTCAGGAGTATCTTGTAACTTCACAATCATTCCACCCTGAGGTTCTGTTGGAGACTATGTAGTTTGGGCAAGTGTACTCTGCTGAACTTTGAACTGCTTCAATCCCGACTCCACAGATGAATCATTTTTGCCCATCAGAATTTACCTATATCAAATGTGATTCTATTTATCATACATCATTCTTAATAGCAATGTGTTAGCCAAGATGTTTTGAGTACAAGCCTTCTATCAGAGCTTTTTATATATACTTGACTATGGGCCGGTCACAGTTATCTCACAGTTGGAGAGATACTTGTGTCTGGAATCCCAAGAGGCCATGGTGAGATTGTTCAGGTAGAACAAACTGGAAAGAATCCCTAAAATTGGTGATTATTTCTAATACTTAGATTCACCAAGCCAGCAACAAAACAGCTTCAGTAATAGCTTACTGGTTACTCAGAAGCCCAAAACACAGTTCCCTTAAAGTAACTCAGCTTTGACCTTCAACTCAGCCAAATCAAATATGAGAAGGATTACTGAAAATCTTGTTTATCATATAAAAAGTTCTACCAGTCCCAAAGGATTGTATACATTGCTCAGCAGGTTAATTAATATTTCAGATCTTGCCCAAATACATGCTTACAGCCATCCTTATTGTAATAAAACTTAGTTAGTTAAAAAGAGAAAAGATTGATTACATGATCATTATGCATATAAGTAGGAATAAAGTTCTTAGTCAGTTCTTTCCAGAATTAGTTCATCAGGCTATGCTCCAATGTTCAATATCAGAGTGATCCAGACCAGAATGGAACTGGCGACCTCAATCTTGTGACTCAGACTTCCCCTGATGAAGCTTAACCAGATCTGAGATCATAGAATCAGGGCCCAAGAGTTCTTTTTATAGTCTTCTAGCAGCCTCTTGACAGCATGCAGCATTACCTATAAACATCACAGGTAATTAGCTGCATGAATTAGTATAAGGCAACTACCCATCTCCTGCCATTTACGGGTAGTTTACTACATGCTTCAAAGAGAAATGAAGACAATGCAAGTACTACTTTCACAATTCATCTATATGTTAACATCTCTTTTTGATCTCAGAATTAACAGAACACAGCGACTTCATTTGATTTCATTGTCAACCTCTAGCAATATATATATGTAAACACAGAACTATTATCTGCTTATACAGGAGTAGCCAAATGGCATCTCTGGAGCTGCATGTGTTGTTTCAGAAGTTAATATGTGTCTCCTGAAATCTCTGCTCAAGCAAGCACACAAAGATTAGTTTCCATAGCTGCTATGTTTTCCATGTCACTCCTATGATGTTACATGACTATTGTGACAAGCACATATTACTCAGTTTGGATTCAGAAATGTGAGTGTAAACACTGTGTGCGCTGCTTTGGAAAATTTTATCAAAATTTTTTCTTACACCATGTAACAATGGAAGCAAAGAGCAAACAGAAAAGAAAATACACAGATGAAAATCAGAGCTTCAAAAGACTGGGAGAATAAGCATTTTTAATTGAATGTCATGGTAAGGCCAAATGCCTTCTATGTTAGATGTGTATCTCAGTTGAAATTTTCAAACTTGCAGTGTCATTTTGCATCGAGCCATGCACATATAGATCAAGAATTGCCACATAGTTCTGCACTCTGCACTTTGAAAAAACAAATGGCTGTAAAAGCCCATTTCTTCACCAGATTTGCCAACCAATCACAGACTGTAATGCTTCAGAGGGGTAGCCGAATTAGTCCGTAACTGGAAAGGAAATAAGGAAAGGGGAGGGGAAAAAGAAAAATAGAGAAAAAAATTGTGAATTAGATTGTTCAAGTTACAAGAGGCTGATAAGAACAATGTACACCTCTATAGGTGCTGGTTAAGTCATTAAGGTGTGGAAGGTAGTGCTCCAGCCAGCCAATATCTTTATTCATTCCTCTCTGATAGGAATCAAATCTGTAAATGAAGTTAAGTTTCAACCCTTCCCTGTGTATTTGGCTTGTGGAATTGGCATGAAACAACACGGTGACTTTGAGATCCATTGATGAGTGTCTAGGCTGGTTAAAGTGTTCTCCAAGAGGTTTCTGTGTGTTGCCTTTTTCAGATTTGTGTCCATTAATTCTTTCCTGTAGAGACTGTCCAGTTTGGCCAATGGCAGTGAGGCATTGCTGGCATTTGATAAGGTTAGCTTCATATTGTGTGGCTTTCCACATAGCTCATGTAAATAAGCCTTACTCTGAAAGTGAGTTTATAAAAAATCACCTCATTGATGTGACAATCATGGACAATTCAAAATCTAATTGAAGAAGTGGATGAAGATAACACACCCGTCAATTTGCCATTTCACTGCTATGTGGAGTGGATAGTAAGGACCAGGTTCAACATCCAGGGATTCCTTTTTAACGCTATAACAGCTAAAATCTCCACCCCAACCCGGAAAAATTACACAGCCCCCCCAATATCTCTAAGAGCCAATACTTCTCTAGCAAGCATCAAGTCTGTGTGTAAAAAAACAAACTTTTAACAAAAAAGGAAAGTACTCACGCATTAATTCGGGAAAACATTGCAAGCATGATTCATAAGCATACAACCATGAGTAAACCATCTATCCCAGAACATTCTGGGCAGTGTCCTTTGCTACTTTGCACTGAGAAATTCTGGCAAACAATAGTTCCTTCCATGTGTCACTCCCCTCTCTTTCTACCACACTCAGTTGTTGTCTTTGGTCAGCGAAGATCCTGAGTTCAGAGGCACCTTTGTATGATTTCATTGTCTGCCCAGCCACTTTCCCATCAGTCACTCTGCTTCCACTCATTTGCTCTGATGTCAACTGCTTCACTCATTCACTCTGCTACAGTCCTCGCTACTGTGACTGCTGAGGTGTCTTGAGACCCCACCATTTAACACAGGTCTCAGTGATTTCAGCTGCTAATGGAGGAGCCTCACTGCTAGTGCAGTCAGGATTGTCTCTTTCATCAAAGATACTGTCCCCACAGAGATCTAATACTTAGATGAAAGTAAAGGCAGATTTTGATCCAAGGCTTTTGTCCGAGCCTCCATCCCACTTTTAAGGGTATGTCTACCCTGCAGGACAAAGTTGTGTTAAGACATAAAATTTCAGCTATGTTAATTGCTCTTCCTTTGACTTCCCTTACTCCTCGTGAAATGAGGGTTACAGAAGTCAGAGTAAGAAGTCTGTTAGTTTGAAATTATTTTGAAATAACAAGCTTGCTGTGTAGATGCGCACTCTGTTATTTCAAAATAACGTGAGTTACATCTCAGTGAGGCTAAGGGTTTTAATTCATAACATTTTAACCTGGAGTTTGAACCCAGTCACAAACTTTCAGTTGTCTTTTGAAATTTATTACATTTTCAAAAATGTGTTGCTGAAGCGAGCACCATTTTTCAAAAAGTCTTCAGTCAAAAGTACTTTTGGGGAATGATTCTGATCTGACAGTCCAGGGAAGTCACTATGTTTACACCAGAATAAGAACTGTAGTATGTGAGATCAGAACTGGTCCAAGTTTATTTCATTCCAGAAATATGTTTAATTCCCACAATACTATTTCTAAAAGCCAAGTTAGACTGTAATAATACCAGGCAGAGGTTCTACATTACACTGCCATCAGATTACTCCATATATGACTCAAACATACTTGAAAATTTCCAGCCTTTCTGCTGGCATTATTTGTACTTGAATACATTTTTCAATGTTGAGAAAATCCTACATGATTCTATATATCCTTTCCAACAGACCTTTATACTTCAGAACCATAAACACATGTTGCTATTTCAATGCTGGTTAATTCCTTTAAAAATGATTTTTATATATATACACTAGTGGTAGGAAAGCTTTGAAATTACAAATACAAGTATAGTGGGAATAAATATAGGTTAAAAATATAGAGAAATTTATTTTGTGCTAAGAAATTGATTCTCTGGAATGGTTATGCATAATGTGTCAGACATGTTCCTCCTCCATCTATTTTGTTTTTCCACCGCACTCAGGGCAGCAAATGCTATGTATTATTAGAAAAAAGAAATAAGGCCTTTATTATATCCTAAATTGTCTAAAATCATATTGTATGGCCATAAGCCCTGAAGAGTAAACAATGGTCATTTGCCCACAGGGCTTAACTGTGTGTGGGAGACTTCCAGACATAGGCCAACATTTGTAGCATCATGTCCAAGGTGTCCCATTTTAGGCAATTCAGGGGCCTAATTTTCACAGGTACTGAACACCCACAAGTCCAACAAAGCTAGCTGGAGCGATGGCTGCTCAGTATTGCTGAACATCAGGACTATCTTTTCTTAAGCTGGGCACCCAAATGTTTAGGCAAAACATCAGAGGCTTCTGATGAAAATGTTGATCTTCGTGTTATCTTCTACTATTGTGATTCAGAACCTTTCACAGCAGCGCTAGTATCCTGTTGTATTTCTACCAGATGCACAGTAATACTGACATAAGCCAGGAACTCTCACTTCTCCATTTTTCAAGCACATTTGTGATAGATTTCTCATCAGTCAAAACCAGTTAAAGGCCCAGAGGACTCTGAAGAAGAATATTCACCTTCTAGGTGAAAATAATTTGTGGGACATGTGTAAGGCGTATTTAAGATATAGAGGGAAGCTGGCTCAGTTTGGTTGTACTTCTTATTCCAATAATATAATGCTTACTCCAAGATGAAGAATCAATCAGTAACTACTGGTGGGTAGGTAAGAATTTTGCATCATACAAATTCTCAACATTTCTAGATATCCATTCACTAACTTTTAAAAATATGCTTATCCACAGTTGTAGGTTTATGCAATAATATAAAAAAAATACAAAACTGTAATTGATCCATTGGATTCAATACTCATTCCCATTCCCTCTCCCTGCCAAGTCAGGATTTTTTCCTTTTCTTACGTTTACCATTACTTTGTCCAGTCTAGTTTTAAATCTTCTTCTTTGTCCCTACTCATCTCTTATTAGTAACTTCCTCCATTTCCTTTGGGCTGGAAGAAGGGACTTTATTTAGCACATTCCTGTATTTAAGTATGTCAGTAGTTTATCTAATTTCAAAGTGACTACTCATGTACTTAAAATTAAGCACGTTTAAATATCTTTTAAGTAGGGCTGTCAGTTGATTCACGTTAACACCTACAATTAATGCAGAGCAGAATTAATGCGTTACAAAAATTAGCACACATTAATCGCAGGTGTATTGCGTGGCACCTGGGATCAGCTGTGCAGCACTGTCCCTTTAAAGCACCGCTGCGGTGTTTCAAAGGGGCAGCGCTGCGCAGCTGACCCCGGGCTCGCCACAGCATTTCAAAGGGGCAGTACCACTGGAGCCCGGGACCAGCTATGCAGCACTGCCCCTTTGAAATGCCGCCATGGCATTTCAAAGGGGCAGCGCCACATGGAACCCAGGATCAGCACTATATACTTTGTATTCTGTATTGTAATTGAAATCAACATATTTGAAGATGTAGAAAACATCCAAAATATTTAAATAGATAGTATTCTTATTATTAACAGCGCAATTAATCACACAATTGATCACAATTAATTTTTAATCGTATGACTAATCATGATTAATTTTTTAATCACACGATTAATCACGATTAATTTTTTTAATCACTTGACAGCCCTATTTTTAAGGAATTCTTTTCCTGACCCAAATCTACCAATACACTAATTGTTGCACTTGTTTGAAAATACTTTCTATGAATTAAACATATTTCTAATAACTTTTGCACATAATTGTAAATAAACATATTAGAAAAATTAGTGAATAGCCCATGGATAGATTTCAAATAAAAAAGGTTGTGAAACTTTCCATAAATCATGCGTTGGAAAATATTTTACCATCTCCCTCAACAGTTTACAAAGAACAGTTATTGTAACTGACCATGCAATTCAGATGGAGCAGGGGCATTTCTGTTAGTAACTTTAAAAGACATAAGAGGAAACTCAGAATGCATCTACTAACATATGGTTACTATAAAAACAATAAGCAAATATTTTTACTAATTAATACTTTTGTAATGTAATGTAGCAGATAAAGCAGCTAAATTTGGGAGCGCATTTTCTCATATTTTCATTTCTTTAAAATTCCAAATAATTCCTGGATAATCTGCAGAGAAAAATCCTTGTTTTTATAGATGAGTAACTTCTTGATTTTGTTTTTCCTTGCTTTGTTTTGGGCTGATTTTGTATTGAACTACTGAGATGCAAATAAAGATTTTCTATAGACTTGGGTTATGATTTTCTAATGCATTGCACCTTAGTCATTCAGATCTATGCACAGTGCCTCTTTCCTTGGCAATGGTGAAAAGCACACAATGAGATGGTGAGGACAGGTTGCAAAAGTGGCCAATCCATCTGTGCACAAGATCTTGTTCCAGCATAAATTATCACAGACTGAAGAGCTATCACTGGGGCCACATACCGATTTACCTTTCAGCTACTGCTGACAGGGAGAGGGTATCATAGGAACCACTATTCTTGGATGACCCTTTGATGTATTGTTAAGACAACTTTAAAACAGCCCATTTTCCCTGGCCAAGCCTATACATTGGCTCAGTGCCACATAGTGATCATTTCATTCCATCTACAGGCTGAACCTCTCTGACACATTCTGGTCTGGCAACATCTGTGGTATGATATGATTTTAGTTAGCCGAATGTCCACTTACCATGGGTGCAGCCACTTTTCCTGTGGTCCCATAAAGTTTGTTTGCAGCCACTAGGCCTGGCTCTCAGTGTTCTGTGCTGTTATTTAGCTCTAATTTACTCCTTAGAACCCAGTAATCAGGGGAAGTGCTGGTACAGTTTGGACCTCCTTGGTCCAGCACCCTGGGAACCTGACCAGCTCTGGGTGAGGGATTTTTGCTGGACCAGGGAAGGTCATTTCTGGGCCCCCTGTCACAGGCCCCCAAGCCATGTCCTCACTGCCAGCCTCCCATCTAGCTTCCCCCTACTGCTGGCTCCTCCATGCATAGGGCTCCTGGCACCACCATGGCAAGCCTGCCACTGGCATGCACAACCCCACTGCTGAGCTCCCAGCCCCATGCTGCAGTCCCTATGGTGGGGTCCAGCTGCTCTGCCAGGCGTCAGCCCTGCTTGGGCTTCAGCCTCGCTCAGCAGCCCTGCTGCCTCCCAGCCTCACTGGGCAGATCTGCCGAGCAGCAGCAGGGTTGCCGGACTATTTGTTGCACTGCTGGGCAACAGCCCCAGCCCTGGGTTCCCGGCCCCACCTCCAGGCAGCCTTGTGGTCAGGCTCCTAGCCCCACAGGGCAGCCCCGCTGTCTCCTATTCCTGCTGCACAGCTGAGTTGCTTGGCAGTAGCATGGCTGCCAGGCTCTTGGGAGGCCTCACTGCCTCCCCATCTCACCAGGCAGTTTCACTGCTGGGCTCTAGCCCTGCTGCCTCCCACCAACTCCCTCAAACTCTCCACAGTGTTGGCACCCAGGTGGCAGTCCTACTGCTGAGCTCCTAGATTTGCTGCCACAGGGAAGCCCCACTACTGGACTCTAGCCCTGATGAATGGCTCCCAGCCACCAGACCACTACCAAGACTTTCTGATCCTGGACATCCATGGTCCTGCTGGATCAGGGATGTTGCTGGACCAGAGAGTCCCAGTTAAGAGAAGTTCAACCTGTAGTCAATATTGACTTCCCATTGTTCAACAAATTCTCTGGTTTGGCACTGATCAGATCCTGAGGGTGCTGGACTAGAGAGCATCAACCTGTAGCCAGTTAAGCCATCTTAAAGTCTGCTTTGCTCTGGCAAAACAGCACAATAAATGAGAAGAAAAAAAGTTATATGTTTTCCTAAACTTCCCCTTCCCTTTCTCCACATTTCACAATCAGCTGTAATTTAAGATCTTTTTACACAGGTGCAAATTACTCCACAGCATGGAAGGCAGTGGTGAACATAAGGGCCAACATGCTGGATTAGATGGCCCATCTTGTTCATTATCCTGTCTCCATCAGTGGCCCATACCAGAACTGCAGTGGGAGCATATCAAACAGGGAAGTTATGAAGTGTTCCATCCCATCTTTCACTTCTAGCTTAGGGTACTCGGAGCATCGTTTTTTCTCTGAATATTTTGGCTAACAGCCAGTGCATGAACTATCCTACATGAACTTATTCAGTTTTTTTAAAACCCAGTTATACTTTTGGCCATTCACCTTTTCCATGTCATTCACAATTTTATAGACCTCATGTAGCTCTAGGTCAGTTAGGGAGGTCCAGGCCATAGTTGCAGGGCAGCAAACAAACAGTGAGAGAGGCCCAGTTAGTCTATATGGTCAGTAGTTCACAATAAAGTAAACAGACATTCATGTCTCCTTGCTCAAGCAGAGATCCAGCAAACACAGGCAGTTGGCCTGAAGTGGCAGACTGCCACACAGGCATTGGGTGGCAGGGGGACACAGGCCTGCCCACTCCACTGTGTTTTAGCCCAGGGCCCTAACAGCAGCAGCACAACCTGCTGCTGAGTCAGCAGGGATCCTCACCGCAACATGCTGACCAGTGCTCTGTTTCAGCCTGACTAATGTCAGCTATCCTTGGGCTTCTTCTGTTCTCCCCTTCTGCATATACCCAGGCTTCCAGCAAGTCCTTTGGGTTGTTGGGACTCAACAGCTCTGGCAGGAGCTGACCTTCCTCCCAGTCACCACCCATCAGGGGTCCCGGTGGTCTGGGCCAGTCCTCAGCCTCCTGCAAGCATGATGGTCCAGGCCAGACCTCAGCCTCCCAGCTCAGGAGCACAGGGCAAGCATCTGGTTCCTCAAGTAGCTGATGCCTGATTGAACTCCTGGGCTGGCTTTTTATAGTACCAGCACCACCTCCTGACTTCTGGTCAGGTGCGTGGGGGGGACCAAGATCTTCCCAAGAGGGATCAGGGAGGGGCTTTTCCTCCTCCGGGTTAGTGGGCAGCCACTCCGCCTCACTACACCTCATCATATCTCCCCTTAGTCATCTCTTTTTTCAGCTGAACAGCCCTAATCTATTTCGTTGCTCCTCATATGGAAGCCGGTGCATACTCTGGATCATCTTTGTTGCCCTTCTCTGAACTTTTTCCAGTTCCACTATATCCTTCTGGAGATGGGAAGACCGGAACTGGATTAAGTATTATAGTTGAGAACATTTAAATAGCATCGTTATGATATTTTCTGTCTTGTTTTTTACGCCTTTCCTATTAATTCCTAAAATACAGTGAGGCTTTTTCATTGCTGCAGACTTTGGCCTAAAAAGACAGTGCAGCACAAATCTTCAGGGCAGAATTTGCCTCAGGGAATAAGGCTAGATAAATAAACAATGGTTGAAATGACATCTTTATACCATCAGTTTTCCCAAGTGTTCAACTCCAAATGTTCCCTAGATACCTCAAGTCTACAATGGTGTCATCTCTATTCTGGCTTCCTTCTGGATCCTTTTAATATTTGGAGATTAATTTTAAACTAATACAAAACTTTTTCACACGTGGCAGAATTAAATGATCAATTAGGTTACTAAGAGTGGAAGTTGAATGTAAGATTGCAGTTTGAAAAGAATCAAACCAGTCCTCATTAAAATTTAGAGATTAAAGCTGGAGAGAAAGATTAGAAAAAAAGCTTGAATGTCCCCCAGGGTAGTCTGACTTTTTAAAAAACGCAGCAGCATAAGGAAAATCCTTGTAGTAGATATTAAATGAGGGATCAAAGGATGAAAGTGATTGTCCAGACATAGTATGATTAAAGGAAGAACATCAAGGGTGTTACGCTGTCCTTTTCATGGTGGTGGGAGCGGGAAGCAATATTCACATAAGACCTCAACCTCAGCTGAACACCTTCTGAAAGTGCTGAGGGGCTTCAACTCTCAGGGTGTGTCTAGACTACATGGCTCCGTCGATGGAGCCATGTAAAGTAGTTTACTCGACATAGTCAATGAAGTGGGGATTTAAATAATGCCCACTTCATTAAAATAAAAATGGCCGCTGTGCTGTGCCAACAATCAGCTGATCCAGCACAGTGCGGTCTAGACGCGGCACGGTCGACAAGGGAAGCCTTTGTTGACTGCTCCGGTAAACCTCGTTTCCTGCATGGTCCCTTCACATTTGTCTTCACTGCTGAACCAGAGCAGTTCTACTGCATTTGGGGTCTTCCACACTCACATATTACTTTTGCCCTTTTAAATCATTGGTCATTAATTCCTTTCACAGTATTTTATAGACATATCATATCTCTCTTTGGCAACATTTCCATTTGTAGTACTCTGAAAACCTACCTGATTAAAAACAGGTGTCAGTTCATCCCACCTTCAAAGGCAACTGGTCTGAGTGCCAGCACACAATGGAAAGGAATGTCTTTATTATTAGCTAATTGCCATCAGTCAGCTGAAAGGGGGAAAAGGCCTATTGCCAAAGACCTTAAACCCTGAGCCAGAACCTATACTAAAATTGGAATGATACAGAGAAGATTAGCTCATTGCCATCACTCATATGAAAGGGGGAAAAGGCCTATTGCCAAAGACTTTAACCTTAAGCTTTCCATGTGTAATGTACGGGATGAGGCTGTTATGGGTGTACTATCGGCATATATATTTGATAAGTGATAGATTCATAATAATATTTTCTTCATCATAGCGAGAAATTGTAAGAAATTAAGTAGGAGAGGATTCTAGCAGGCCAGTGCTGCCTTGCCTATTCTGAGTGCTTGTGATGTTCAGTGACTGAAGTATGACAATTTCTATAACTGATATTACCACTCTTAAAAAAACTGCAAAAAAACTTGTTCAAAGGGTGTCATATACAGGATAAGTGGGAAAAGTTATGATCTGCTAAGTATAATTATTTTGTTTATATGAATGTATCTTTTTGTGTCTGAAGTTATGAATATTGGTTACATATCTGTATCTCAGATGTGTTTGTTTCTGGGGAGACATCCACAAGATGTTTACATCCAGTCTAGCCAGCACATTGTGAATAGATCATTCAGTTTTGATGGCCTATTAAAGACACTTCACTCCAGCAATGGGTCATAAAAGAAACTCATTCCACCAGATAGGGCATCTGCAGAAAGAGCTATCATGAATATGGACAATGGCTGCCTCTAGGGGCACTTCTAGACTACATGGCTCAGTCGACGGAGCCATGTAGATTTGTTTACTTGGCAAAGGGAAATGAAGCGGCAATTTAAATAATTTAAAATGGCTGCTGCCCTGTGCCAATCAGCTGTTTGTCGGCACAGCACTGTAGTCTGGAGGCTCTGTGGTCGACATCAAAGGCATTTGTCGACCTCCCCGGTAAACCTCATCCCACGAGGCATACCGGGGAGGTTGACAAATGCCTTTGATGTCGACCGCAGAGCATCCAGACTACAGCGCTGTGCTGACAAACAGCTGATCAGAACAGAGTGGCAGCCATTTTAATTTAAATGAAGTGGCGATTATTTAAATCGCTGCTTCATTTCCCTTTGCCTACAACCCTAATCTACATGGCTCCGTCGACTGAGCCATGTAGCCTAGACGTGCCCCAGCAGTCATCAAAGCAGGAAAGGACTTGGAATATGCTCATGGGACCCTGGACTCCATCTTACACCAGCAACTTTCTATAGGTGCTGTGATTTGTTTTTGAACCAATACATTTCCAAGAACATGGGCAAATAGTATAAAAGACCCTTGAGATAACTCCTTTTTGCTTCTTTCCTGCCCTGATTCTATGGACTGTGGATTTATAACTAAAAGGAGCATATTGAACTATGGACTGAGGACCTTTGAATCTTTGGCAGTTACCAGACAGACTTCACAGCCAGCAATCTATGACATCACTGCAACAAATCTGATAGAAGACTAATGCAATTATTGTATATATATGAACTATTAACCATTTTAATTTCTTTTTTATTAATAAATCTTTAGATTATAGTTACTAAAAGATTGATAGCTGCATGACTATCAGGTAAATATGAGTTATATATTGCTCTGGCTAAGTGTCTGATCCCTTGGGAATAAAAGGGACTCTGTGATTAAATTGTTTTTTAGTAACCAGTCATCATAAAGTCCAGTGTCAGGCTGTGTCTAGACTACACAGTTCTTCCGGAAAAAGATGCGCAAATTGTGAACTGCAATTTGCATATCTTTTTCTGCTGTTTTTTTTTATGAGGCTTTTCAGATATTTGGCCAATCTACACTGGGCCAAAAGTGGGGAAAAACCCTCTTTTTTGGAACATCCTTTTTTCCTCATAAAACGAGGTTTACAGGAATGCCGAAAAAAAAGTGTTTGCTATTCCTGGAAAAACTCTGCAGTCTAGAAGTACCCTCAGAGTGGTGAGGTAAGGACTGAGATGCCTAGGGACTTCTTAGTAACTAGAGTGGTGAAATAAAAGTTTACTTTTGTTAGTGGCTTGGTACATCTAATGATAAAATAAACACAGTGCAGTATGAGTCTTCTATCTTTCTCAGCAGTTTATCTTTTCTCCCTTAAAGGGGTGTTTGGGACCCATTTCTGAGGGAGTCTTCTCTTTCTTTGCCCCTTAATGGTCCCACTTCCCCAGTGGCTAGTATTGGAACCCAAGCCTGTCCTCTACATTGGGTACTAGCCAAAGGAACCTACTACAAGTAGTCAAGGTCTGCATAGCCTGGGAAATTATTGTTGTATCCCCGAGCTATTTCCTACCTTGCCTTCTCACTATCTCTGCAACCTCTTCTACTCTCATATAATGGGTTTTAAACTGCCCACTTCTGTTGTTCTTTGGATGGCATTTTTTATCACTAATTATTTCTCCTTATTCCATAGTTGCTCCTCCAGCCCGCTTAGACATTATAATCCCTTCACTCCTTGTGTGGAATGGACAATTCATCACAGCCCCAGACCATCACAAAACTGAAATGTAAATGAGGCCTGGACCATTCAATAAACTCCCTTTTCTTTTCAACAGATGCCATCAGAGACCTCCCTCAGCAGGGAACCTCTGATCATCTAAAGTTCTTAGGCAGCTCTGAACTATTCTTTTGCAGTTTCATCAACAGGTGATAATACTGAGCTCCCTTCTTTCTAAGCTTTAAGGCCACAGTTCTTACACAGACAACAGAGGAGAAATACATCATAGGCGAGAGAAGCAACTGAGGAGAAAATATACCGAAACCAATTTTGTGTCAAGAGACTGGTAAAGGATAGTGTGACGGAAAGTGGACTCTATCTTAGGTACGTTTCCTTAACCATAGCAATTGAATATTCCCAAATCTGTTATGTAATGTGAGGTAGGGCAGTATTTTTATCCCTGATATATAGAAGAGGAACTGAAGAACTGTGAGTCAGTTTAGATTCACAAAGGTGTTTTCAGGTGCTTAATTCCCAGTGAAATCAATCCTCTGGCCTGCAGCTTAGCCAGGCTAGAAAACAATGGGAGTTAGCCATCAAAGTTCCTTTGCAAATCTAGGTCTGAGTGATTTGTCCAGGATCTTATAGGATATTGTGGAAGAATAAGGTATTAAACCTGTCTTGTGTCCCAGGCTAATAATCAAACAATCCTTCCTCTCCAAGGAAGATATAGAACCTCTAATTTTTAGGTAATGGGTTCAGATCCAGACTATGTTGGGAGCAACCCTTCTGATAACTTTTTGATATCCTTTCTGAAATTACTTTAAAGTTGTGCTCCCCAGAGAGGTGTCTACCTCACTAAAAACTATCATCATAATTTATAACTTGTTGGCCTCTTCTTCAGGGAGGTTAAGGGACTGAACTGATTCTCAAACTGCCACACTCATCCCCTTAGCATACCGCAACCATATTAATATTGATGTATGGCACCGGAACAGCGTGGAGATGATTATAAAGATTCTTTATATTAAGAGATGTTATGGTCTTATGTGGTGTTATGTTTGCAAGATCAGGAGCACCATATTCACTGAAAAAGAAGGAGGGTGGGAGAAGCAATCTGTACATTACTCCCCCAAAATGATGGATGAATGTACACGAAACCACTTCGAAAATGATAATACTTTTTGTTGTGTATATATGTCAGAAAAAAAGTAAATGATTACGTTCAGAGATACTGTATCTTATACTTATTTCTGTAAAGCAAGCCATAGGTAGCATATGGCAAGTTAAAATTCTCAAGTCCCTTGAAATTTACACACTGTTTAGTGACAGTTATCCTGTAGGTAGTGTTTCAAATATAGAGCACTAGAATATTTACCTAGTGTTTCTCAGGTCCTTAACTCAATTAATTTTTATTTTTTGGAAAATAAAATGAAATGTCCATGATTCATTTAAATCATTGCTTTGGGGTGGGGGTGGGGATGAGGGGTTCAGTATGCAGGCTGCCCCAAGGAGAGAGCACTACCCCAGCCCTCTCTTACTGCAGCAGCTTGGGAATGGGAGAGAAGCACCTCTCCATGACTGCTGCGTCTCTAGCAAGCACAGCTGGGGAGAGGGGCATGTCCCCCAGCTGGGGCAGGTGCAGGTGCAGATGCAGGTTCATCTTCCCCCCATGCTCCCCCGCCAGAGTGAGGAATACAGCAACCTGTGCACTTTCTCATCACTCCCTGATGCATGAGGGGGACAGCCAGCAATGTTCCTGTATGCATGGGGGGCGGGGGGAGACAAGGGAAGCTTCAGTCCCCCACCCCCATTCCTAAGGGATGCCTGGGGAGTGGGAGGCTCAGGGCTGGGGCACTCCTACAGGGAAGGGAAAGGGTGCACCCCAAGCCAGCCCCTTTCACCTGCATGATGATTCTGTCTCTTTGCTGTATTTTTTATGAGGATCAATCCCAATCCAGGTACATCCCATTTTCCTGGCACAACCAAACCCTTAACTTGCTTTATGATAAGAGGAAGCTGTACACTGAATTTGGTGGTCCTAGCTCTTACTGTTTAGGAAGAATTCCTCATCAGACAGACACACAGATAGACAAACTGTCTCAAATATATAGTAGTTATCCTGTTGTTTAACATTAACATAGTTGTCACCATGGTATGCAGTATAAACCTCAGTAAAATGAGCCATAAGACTGTCTGTCATACAGATGATTTATAATATCCCTAAAACAAGAGTCCTTTTAGCAAATTATTGAGCAAATCTGCAGTGTCTGCTTTCATAATTTATATGCATTCCCATGTGGATGATTTTCTAATTTTGGCAATCATCCATTCCTGAACATTTAGGTCACCATTGATGAAAAACAGTCTTAATACAAGTTCTCCATGGATTTTTTTAATCTAAAAAGGGCAACATACCAGATAAATTTATGGCTGAGCTGCAAACAAAAGAACTGGCTAATTTGACCCTTGCTGTCCCTTTCTGGCCCTTGTGGTCCATTCTAAACCTATCATTCTACTGCAATTTCACATTAAGAACAACCCAGAGAACTGATGGGTAGCAAATACAGTGCCAATTTTTTGAAAGTTGCAAGAAGTGAGCAGGGAATTGCTTACAGGGAAGGCTTATTTCCATATCAGGTATACTGTTTGAAACTATTAGTAAAAATAGAATTATCAAACACTTGATGAACATAATATGAT
This sequence comes from Pelochelys cantorii, assembly GCA_032595735.1. NCBI lineage: Eukaryota > Metazoa > Chordata > Testudines > Trionychidae > Pelochelys > Pelochelys cantorii. The sequence continues at coordinate 303,788,408 of CM064326.1, read as the reverse complement.
GGGACAAGACAGCAGGTCATCTGTAAATGAAAGTCATTCCTCTAAAATCTATTTTGAGCACATCAGCAAAATAATAGATATAGGCAAACTGATTGATATAATTTATTGGGACAGAAAACCCTCTCTAAATCTCTCATAAGAGGTTACAAAGAAAACTAATAGCTGTGAGGTTAGATGTCTTAGTATTATCATGTATTAGAAACTGGCAAAGAAACAGATAAAGGAGTAGAATAATTGCCAATATTCAACTTGGCAAAAGGTTAACAATGGAGTGCCCTGCGTTTCTGTATTTGTAGTGACCTGGAAAAGGCCATGAACAGTGAAGCAGTAAAATTTGCATCTGACATACATTATTTAGCTTAGTCAGGACTAAAGGAGACTGTGAGAAACTTCAGAGGGACCTATGAAAGCTATGTGAATGGGCAACTTAATAGCAGATGAAATTCAGTTCTGACACGCAGTAGTCAGTAATAGTGTACATTGAAAGATATAATTTGCACTGTTCACAGACATGATTCAGGAAAAAGACCTGGTCAAAATGGCTAGCTATGTGCAATGACTGCCACACTAACTTAAAACAGATACAATAACAATAGAGGTGATTTCAGATATAACACAAAAATTATATGAAGCATGAACATTTCCATATGAAGAAAGGATTAAAATGTTGAGACTTCTAAAGTAAGAAAGTGTTATGTACAGGGCACTGACATAAAAATTAGATGAAAAAACAAATATTCTTGCTGGATTTTTGCAACATAACTCTGCTTTATTCTTAGAATTCAGAATGATAATACATAAACCCCAAAACAGAAAGAGATGGGAGGGGGGCGGGAAACAAGCTACTCTTCAAAGCTGTATGGCACAATTTACCCCACCTTGCTTCAAGATGGCTTTTTTTCCAGACTGAATCCAATTTCATAAAAACTGAAGTAAAAAAAAATTCTGAAGAAGTGAGTTGTATCCATGAAAGCTCATGATACCATCTACATGTTTTGTTAGTCTCTAAGGGTATGTCTACAGTACCACCCTAGTTCGAACTAGGGTGGTTAATGTAGGCATTCGAAGTTGCAAATGAAGCCCAGGATTTAAATATCCCGGGCTTCATTTGCATCTTGCCGGGAGGGCGCCATTTTTAAATGCCCTTAGTTCGAACTCCGTGCCCGCGGCTACACGCGGCACGGAGTAGGTAGTTCGAATTAGGATCTCTAATCCTTGTTCCACGAGGAGTAACGGTAGTTCGAATTAGAGATCCTAATTCGAACTACCTGCTCCGTGCCACGTGTAGCCGCGGGCACGGAGTTCGAACTAAGGGCATTTAAAAATGGCGCCCGCCCGGCAAGATGCAAATGAAGCCCGGGATATTTAAATCCCGGGCTTCATTTGCAACTTCGAATGCCTACATTAACCACCCTAGTTCGAACTAGGGTGGTACTGTAGACATACCCTAAGTTGCTGCTAGACCATTCATTGTTTTTTAAGTTTTTCCATTACAGACTAATTCGGCTACCCCTCTGAAGCTTTCCAGTTTCATACTTTGCCACCTACTCTGCAAGCACGACCCGGGTAACATCTCCTCCCCACACATTCTTAAAGTGAGAGAATACAATACCAGTACAGCCCTCAATTCTGCACAGAGAGAAGGAAAGCAGGAAAAGACCCAGTACAGGTACACATAATAAGTAAAGGCATAGAGCTATTAAATCATACACTGTTAGAGTACCTCTACACTGTGACTGTATCCAGACACATGTAAGTTGTTGCCCTGTAATTTTCCTATTGTCCACATTTGAAGCCCTGAAACTTATTCCTGGAGGACAGTCTAGGGTGCAAAATCTAGCATACATGGTAAATATGGGTGTGTATATGCCTCTACTATGGCATGGACTCATGACCCATTTTGCAGTCCCTTGTGAATTTGCTTAAGAGAGTTGAACTAATTTGAGATTATTGATAGTCCTCCAGGACCATTCCAGTAATGCATTGATTCTTTTTCTGCCTGATCCCCCACTCATTTTCAGTGGCAGTAGGGACCTACGCTGAGCCCTTAATATCAAGTTCTTCCATGAATTCTGTTGATTAGCACTTGTGATCACAGATCATGTTGAAAGAGCTACTGCCTGATCTCTGAAGCACACCAGGGTGCTGATCAATTGTGGACAGAGGGCACTGTTTGTACTGTTCTCCATGACTTCATTGATACTAACAGGACTATACATCTATACTGGGAGATTTCACAGTGGCTGGAGGAGGGGGGCATTCACCAAATTCTGTCTGAGTGCCAGGAATGCACAAAGCAGCTCAGGTTTCCATACTAGATGGTGAAGGACTCCAACAGATGCTCCAGGCAGGGACCTAGCACATGTCCATGCTACAATGAGTTGTATCAGGCACTCTCCAGGGCTACAATTATTCAGAAGACTCATAACCCTCTACTCAGCTGTGCCAGGCTCTCTGTGTGCCAGGTTACCAATGAGGGCAAGGATTCAGCAGGGACATTGGAGGAATTCCTCAAGGAAGACCTAGAGAAAGAAAAGCATGTGATTCAGAACTTTTACCCATAGGTGCAGCAAGAACCAAAATCCGATGCTGGTAAGACTCTGGCAATACCCACTCTTGTTACATTCCTTAGCTCAGCCTCCACCATATCATGCACACCCTTGTAACCCAAAGTGGTCTTGGAGCAAAATGTGACTGTAAATCAGTGATTTTATTGAAATCCCATGAACCACTGCAAGGGTGTGTCTAGACTACAGGGTTTTGTTGACAAAAGTGGACTTGTGTCGACAAAACTATACCTGCTTCTACACTACCACCAAGTTCTGTCAACATTACGCCGACAGAAGTTGGCAGTTTTGTCGACGGCGGTAAACCTCATTCTACGAGGAATAACGCCTTTTGTCAACAGAGTTCTGTCGACAGAAGGCGTTATTGCACCTACACTGTCCTTTGCATGTACACTCTCATGTTGAGAAAGCGGCTTGCTTTGTCGACAGAACTGGCTGTAGTCTAGACGCTCTTTGTCGACAGAAGCTTTGTCGACAGTATCTGTCGACAAAGCCTTTGTCAACAAAAGCCTGCAGTCTAGACATACCCCAAAGCATTTAGAAGAATCTATAACATATTAATGAGCAGTCACTGTGCCTCTCTCTGTGCTTTTCTTGGCCAGCACTGACAGTGTGTTGCCTGATCAATTAGGTATAAACTAGAGTTCCCAATTTAGCATGATGTATTTTGGCTGGGTTCATTAGCCTCTGCCTCAGCCACAATATTGCATTTAGTTTGAAAGTGAGGACCTTGGTGTGTGCAGAAGAGATGCTCATACTTAGGGAAGACCCTCTGAATGTATAATAGTTTTATTATCCCAGTCAGTAGTATCACAAACATTACAACACAGCAAAGTAGGCAGAAATAATATAGAATGCTCAGAATTTGCATAGCCACATCATCCCTTCTGGAAAGACTCATAGTAGGTAAAGTGACCCACAAATGGTCCATGTCCTGGCAAGTTCCAGGAAATCTCACTGGGGTGTGCTTGCCAAGCACCGGTTTTTATAATGGATTATGCTAATGCCTCTGGGCATGTCTACACTACAGCATTATTTTGAATTAAATCATGTTATTTCAAAATAATAAGGTAAGAGTCCACACATCGAGCCCATTATTTCAAAATTATTTTGAAATAACAGGCTTCTTATTTCAAAATAATAAACCTTTATTTCATGAGGAATAATGCTTATTTCAAAATTGCTGTTTCAAAATAGTGGTAGTGTGGATGCTCCACTGCTGCTATTTTGAAATAGCTCCTCCCCCGGGCCAGTCAAAATAATTACTCTGAGTGGTTCCTGGGGCTCCAAATTGAGGTGGCATATCCACATTAGAGAACCCTGCTTTGGACTAATTTTGAGGCTTCCCTGTCGTGTGGACATGCTATTTTGAAATACCCTTGTAGTGTAGACATACGCTCTTATACCCCATGCATGTTTAATAGAGAGTTCAGCCCCTTTTCATTATCATGTACTCCAAAGGGCTACCACTTGGGTAAGAGTATATCCCTGTGTATAGTGTGTAACAATGCCCAGCTTGACATATGTGGGCAGTCAGTGAGAGTACTGTGCTAGCAATACATGTACAAGTATCCTGGGAATCACACAAGTGTAGGCATAGCTTTACTAACCATTTCTCATAGTACAAAAGCAAATGCCAGCCCTCTTAGTGTTACATTACCCTTGTAGCAAAGCAGTGTTTCCACTCTTGTGATTTTATTGAGAATCGTGATTTTCTTACAGCAAGAATCTTAGAACCATGTAACATGGGAGGATTTCAACTTTCATTTAAAAAAAAGTAATTTTCTAGTCCTCAAAATTGCAGAGAAAAGCTGGAAAATGTGAGCCTGAAAGGCTTAGAAATCAGGAGGTAAAATTATTGTTTTAAAATCTTTTATGATTTTTAAGTAAATCTTTTTATTTCTTGGGCCTCACTCAAATTTTCTGGATGCTTGGGATTGTCTGACTTTTGCTAGTCAGCTTGCAAAAATGTGAACATTCCTACAATATCTAGTTATAAAAGTAATTCTTACAAGTATTATGGGAGAAATTCTAACTTTTTAAAAATAATCACCCTGAATCAGGATGAATAGTTGAAATTTCCAAGAAAACAAAAATTCTGAACAACAATTGATTTAGAAACACTGAAACATTTTTTTTCAATAATGCCAAATCATTTGATTCTGACAATGATGACAAGTTTCATTTTGATTAGGTAAATTTTTCTATTTTTACAATCATTTCTGTAATGTTAAAACATGTTATATAAAATATTAAATCTATAATACTTAAATCAAAACTATAGTAGCTATAAAAGTTGAACAGAATGGATTGATAGTGGTGAACTAAAATGTTTTGTTACTATTGAAAATAAATTACATCTAAATGATTTTGTTTTCAGAATCAACACAATCCCATGATCAGTTTTGATTTCAACATGGAAAACTGTTCCTTTTACATGGTTGTGGCTTGTTATAAAAAACGCAAAGAATATATAGTAGAATACACACATACACACACACACACACACACACACAATGTTTATACTTCATACACTTTATGTCTGCTAATGAAAAGAGAAAGTGTGTGTTGCCTTTAGCAATATGGTTTGCTAAATCATCTTGCCATAAGAATAAGAGTGTACATTATTTTTGAGAGACTCTGTGGAAAATATTAGATTTTATAGATATTTTCCTGTTAGTACAATCAGCTTTCACTGTGTAATTTATAAGAGCAAATAAAAAATCTTTTAAAATACAGGTATTCTATTTCCTGCTGTTATAAATAATGCAGCTTTTACTGCTGTGAAATTGTCGGGAAAATTTCATAAACCTGGCTCTGAATTTAGTTAACATTGCTGCAGAAATTAGCCCTGAGGTGCTGTGTATTCATGCATCCCTGATAATAGTCTGAATGTAAATGTAATATAAGCTTCACTTCCTACAGCTGTTTCCTTTAACCAGCTGATATGATGTCAGAAAAAAGAATGAGATTTCAAATGGGAATTACTATTATTTGTCACAGAAGAATAGGCAAAAGCATAATGAAAAATCTCACTGCTAACATGCTAGAAAATGTTTAATTTTACATACATGTTTTATATTCAGTCAATTAATATGCTTCTGTTTCGACCTTATCTGAACAAAGATTACAAGTGTGATGACTAGCAAATTTCTAGAGGAGGCTTGTGTTCCATGGGACTAACTCTTACTAACACAGGAATTGCTTTATTGGATCAGACCATGGGTCCATCAAGTCCAGTATCCTGTTTCTGACAATGGAGAATGCCAAATGCCTCATGAATGTGCAAGGAACTCTACAGTGGACAATTACAGAATAAACTGTCAATAAGGAGATGGCTAGGCAGTAGCAGCCAAGCACAGTTTAAAGTAGGTGCTCTAAAGGATTTATTGTCCCATCAGCTGAGCCCAGGATCAGGGAAGCATGATGTAGCATAAAGCCATCTTGTCTCCCCATGTCCTATATCCAGTGTAGACTAACTGGAATAGAGGTTTAATCCCCTCTGTATTTGTGTTGCAGTAGGTATGAGACTACATAGTGCTGTACAACTAAAAATTAAATGATCATTGTATTTTTATCGGTGCTATTTTTTTGTCTCATTAAAAGTCTAGGCATACCTCAGCTTTGCGAGATGCAGAGCACTGTGACTCCATTCCAGCAAAGCACTTCTGTACATTTGTAACTTCACTCACGTGACAATTTCCCATGAAGCCAATGGTCTATTAGTAATTTGCTTATTTGCAGCCAAAGATAACTGGGATCCTTGAGTTATTACAGTATGTGGACTATATTGGAAATATAGACTGCTTGCTAAGAGGACAATCAAAGGTTAGGGTGCCATGACATTCTTATTCCCTATTAATTAACATGTAATTATTAATGCTAAGCACATACCAAATAGAAAAATGAATTATTTAAATATCTTGTATTTAAGAAATTTTATTGAATTGCATGCTAGCATAAATTTAACACAAAAAAGGTTTTGAAAGTTTTCTGCTCTTGAGTCTTTGCAAATTTCCTCATTTCTGCAGGGTTTTTATAAATAAAATGTATGCTCTTTTAAATATTCAGAGTCATGGCATATAAGATATATCTAATACCCTGATCCCTGAATAGTTTCCTTACTGGATTAAACACTGTTCCTATGTCCACAGGAAAAAGGGATCAAAACCCTGAAAAATAACAAGTTTTCACCCATTTGAGTAAAAAAATATGTCCCCTTTTCTTCATAGCTTTTAAAGTATGCTGCTTACTTTTGAAGTGGAGTAGCTGGACAGTTAAAAGTTGGGGTGAAAGTCATTCTTGCAGGTTGGTGCCTGATAAACCTTATATATTTGTTTTTCCTTTTTACATATATATCCAGTTATCTGAGCATCTACTTAGTGGGAAAGGCTTGTAGCTTTTACACTCCTTTAGGGAGACCCAGGAGTCATATCAAAGTAACAACTTTCTTGTTAGTATTTTAATATTCATCCCTAAGATGGGTGGCTTTGTTTCCGGGGAATTGCAGATAGGTGCCTGTCATTTTTTGTGCTGATTCAGATGGTGCCCCTCTCTGCTCTAATGCAGTTTTGAAATATAGTCACCCTTTCAGTGAGTCATTCCTAGGAGGACTGCAAGGATTTTTTTGAATTCTGAAAACTTACTGTCCAAACTGTGGTAAAGCTTTAAGGTAATGTCTTGCTTGACCCTTGGTGGCTGGCTCACTGGGCTTTGCGGTCTTTGCTAGCTTGGCAGTTTTCACGGTCTGCTTCCATTTTTTGAGAAATGTGATTTTTTTTTCCAGATTTAGCTAGTCTGCCTTAGTGCTCCAGAAAAAAAAGCCCATTGAGATTTAGTAAGCTATTTTTATAGTTTGATAGATTCAGGGGGAAAAAATTATCAAAAAATGTGTACCTTATACAGATTCAGCCAGGAGCTCAGAGATGTAGTGCTTAGCTGTAGTGCTATACATATAACCTCTATAGTTATTCTTGCACCGATTAGTGTGTGTTACTTAGGAATAAATCAAGAATAGCTTCTTGAGCACTATAGGCTGGCTGTGCCTACAAGAAACATGTGAAGTATTAAGAAACTGCCTTTCTAAAATGTTGTCCCCCATTTTGATTCATTAGGCTATATGCTGATACTTGAAGTCACTTAGTCCTTCCTGTTCTCTGCCTGTGCCATTGATAGTTAGTCTCCTATGGACTGTAATACTTTGGTCTAATTTTGGTTGGTTGAGTTTAATGTCTGAGTACTGCATGGTGTTGGTGGCCTGTGATATACAAGAGGTCAGTCTACATGATCTTGTGGTCCCTTTTGGCCTTAAAGCAATTGCTGTTTTATTAAATTTAGTTCCCTTCTTAGATCTCCCTCAACCCTGAGCTCTCAAAGTTCTCTTCCAGGCATGGGGGCTGGAACACTAATTCAAGTACAGATTGCACCTCTCAAATCCGGGATTCTCTCGTCCGGCAACATCTGTGGTCCAGCATGACCATGGATGTTCCTAGATGACAGAGACCGGGGCAGGAGGGTCAGCAGATTGGAGCCGGATACAACCCTGTGAATGTGATAGCAGTGGGGCCGCAGTGGCCTGGGTGGAGCACAATCAAGACTGTTTGACACCCGGCAGCGGGGCTGGGACCACAGCAACCCAAGAAGGGAAGCATGGCTGGGCCACTTCAGCCTAGAAGCCAGTGGAGCTGCAGCAGCCTGGGCAGTGGTGGCAATGGCAGTGACAGTGCGACTGGGGCTGCTAGCAGCAAAATCAGGGCTGAGGCCACAGAAGTCCGGGAGGAGAAGCCAGCTGCGGCAGCCCAGCAGAATCAGCGCAGCTGGGGCCACATGCTGCCTGGCACCAGGGTTGGGGCTGCAGCAGCAAGATTGGGCAATGTGCCATTCAGCAGTGGGGCTGGAGCTGCCTGGCTGGCTGGCAGCAGAGCTGGGATTGGGGCTGGCCTGCAGATAGCCCAGCCGAGCTGAAGGAGCTGGCAGCAGGGAGGGCCAGCAGGCTGAGGGGCTGGTATCAGGGGACCTCCCATTGTCCAGCAAATTCCCTCCTCCAGGACCTATCAGGTCCTGGGGCTGCTGGACAAGAGATGTCCAACCTGTAACATATTTGTAGGCTTGTGTACAAACAGATTTTACTATGTGGTCCTCTCTGCTCAGATATTTTATCTCATAACAGTCTATGGGAACTTTTAGGTACAATGCTATATTCACGCTTCTCTGACCTAAATCTATCTGTTTGGCTTATAGACAGTCAAACCCAACCTCGTTAATTTTCATCATTTGTTTTGGTAGTCTATTATGTTAGGGTCCTCTGCCATTACATGTTCTAGTTCAGCTGTATTTGTTGTTTGGACTGAATTACTAGGAAAGTTTACGCAAATTTCAGAGCAGAGTCTAAAATAGTATAGCATAGAGCTTCTTCTGGACCCCTGAGCATATAAGATACAGTATTTTACACTCCCTTATACATCACTTATGAATTTATTCCACTGAATCTGAGATAGTCAAAATGGTATAACCTATCTGCTGTTGTAAAACACTTCGTCCCCTTTAAGGGTCTTCAGAGGACAGGAACCTAACCTAACCTAGACCCTAACCTAGACCAAGAATGCTGGACCCTGTATTCAGGCCTTTACTGCATATAACCTGGGGTTTCTGGTAGACACCCAAAGAACTCTTCATGAATCTCTGAACCCACAGATTCAGAGATGGCATATTCTGCTGCATAGTCCAGTCCTCTCCCGAGAAACTTATGAGATGGTGACCATACCCTTCAAGTTCAAAGTCGCCTTTTTCTAAGAATATATATCATGCGCAGAAAAAAAAATCATATTCTTATCCAAACTTTCTACATTATTGTAATAATAACAATTTTGCTTTTATTATTAGTATTAGTATTATTTATTTCAGATTCTTTTATTTGGTTATCTCAAAGAAATTTGCAGATACCACTCTATTCTAGTAGCAAGCAACACTTTTAAGTGTATTATTTTAACACTTTATAGAATATCATCACTTCAAAGGAAATGCAATCACGCTAAATTCTGTTTACTGGGCTGGGCAAGCTACTTTATAAGAAAAGTGGCTAAATTGTGTAGTGTTGGCTATGGTAATTCTAGATAGAGTCAGACATAATGCATGTAATGCAAGATTCCTTCAAATTGTAACTATGCCAATACACCTTAATCTTTCTACATTGAGTCTTTCACATTAATTCCATCTGGGTATGTCTACACTGCAAAGTTAATTCGAAATAAAAGCTGTTATTTTGAATTAACTTTAATAGCATCTATACATGCAAACCGCTATTTCGAATTTAACTGAAATAGCGGAGCGCTTAATTCGAATTTGGTAAACCTCATTCTACAAGGAGTAATGCCAAATTCAAAATAGCTAATTCGAAATAAGTGCTGTGTAGACACTTAATTCAAATTAGCTGGCCTCCAGCCCTTCCCAGTTTTCCCTGGTGGCCACTCTGGGCCAAACCAGGAAAACTCCTCTCCTCTCCCCCAGCCCCGGAGCCCTTAAAGGGGTAGACTCTGGCCAGACTGCATGTGCCAAATCCAGGCCTGCCAGCAGTCTCTGCCCCTGACCCAGTGGCCCCACCATGAGCCGGGCAGCCAGTGCCAGCCAGCCATTCCCCATCCAGTCCCCCAGCACCCAGGAGCCAGCCAGGGGTTGTAGACACCACGCTCCCTCCTGGACTAGTGAGGAGATCATGGACCTCATTGAGGTTTGGGGGCAAGCCCCCAATGTCCATGATCTTCACACTAGACAGAGGAACGCGGCCGTCTATGGCCGCATAGCTGCCACCATGGCCCAGAAAGTCCACAGGCATACCAGGAGCAGGTGTGCCTCAAAATTAAAGAGCTGTGACAGGGGTACGCCAGGGCCACTTGGGGCAGCTCCTCAGCAGGGGCAGACACCTGCCCCTACTTCGAGGCACTGGACTGCATCCTGGGGGGTGGGACGGTCCATGCCACCCCGGGGGGCAGTGAGCCGAGACCAGAGGGCCCTGACCAGGGCACAGAGGAGGAGCCACCATGGAGGGTGCCACACCGGCTGGACCCCCCGAGCTGTCCCAGCAGCAGAGTTACCAGGGTCGTCCGGGGAGGCCACGCCATGTAAGTGCCATCACTATCCCCTTTCCCGGGGGGGGGGTGGGGGTGGGGGGGGCGAGGGAGACGGATACCAGGCACCGCGCGCATGAGCCTTGCTTACCATGGATCATGAAGCAACCTGTGCATGTGCACCCCTGGGCAGGTGGCTCCAGCTGCGTACCACACAGGGGCTGTGGCCTGATAGCCACACGCATGTGGGAAGAGACCTGACACGCTCCTGGCCCCGGGGCGGGACACAGCAGGATGCCCTCCCTTCACAAGCCCCCTCTAACATCTCCCCCCCACCTCACCCACACTATACACAGCACAGGGGCATGGGTGTAGTCTCGGGGCAGCTCCCACGCCCAGGGATAGCTGGACATTCTGACCATGGCCTCTGTGCAAGCACAGCGGCTCTGATGGTGCAGGGCATGGTCATCCTGACCTCGCAGAGGGGGGCTGGGCTTCACCCACTGTGTCCCCAAGGAGAACTGACCATTCCTCTTCTTTCTCTACAGCTGCACTAGCTGCACGTGCAAGGTGCACCACCCCTTCCGGGACATGCTCCCGCACCCGAGGGCTCCACAGGATGACTGCAACGCGGCAGGGGTACCGAGAGCAGCAGCTGGGGGCCCTGCAAGCCCTGACCCACATCATAGAGCAGTGGGCACAGAAAGAACAGGAGTTCCAGAGGGAGCTGCTTGCCCCAGGTCGTGCCATCTGTACCCATCTGTAGACCCAGGTGCAGAGCGTGCCGCCTCATGCCTCTCCAGCACCTGCTGCCCCCACAGCTACTGTTCCTCCTCTCACTTCTTCTCCCTCCTCAACCTCCTCACCATCCTCCTCAATCTCCACACCACCCACCTCAACCTCCACACCCTCCTCCCCATCTCCCTGGGGATGCCGAGGACCCCACACCCTCTGTGCTGGGAGACATGTGGCCTGACGAGACCCCCACCCCTGAGCGCTGAGCTTCCCCTCCCCCTTCGTCCCCTTGCTTTCCCCTTCCAGCTCCCTCCTCCCAGTTTTCCCCCTCCCCTCTCCCACCCTCTCTCCTCCTGTCTCCCACCTCCTTTCCCCAGTCTCCCCAGAGGTTCATCCCCCCTCCAGTTTTGTTCAATAAACCCAGTTTCTATTTTTGAAAAAAAGTGTCTTTTATTTGACATCAGGAAGGGGGGTTAGGGAGGGGTAAGTGGAAGGATGTGAGGGAGGAATGGGGCATGAGCCCCAGGTGGGGAGGACTGGGGAGGCTCTGAGGGCTCCTCGGGGTGGACGCTCTCCCGCAGGGCTTCCTGGATCCTGACAGCCCCCCGATGGACCCCTGGATGGCAGCCTGCAGCAAGTGCAGCCAGGCTGATGGCAACGACCCCACAAGACGCACCAGCATGCCCAGATGGCCGAGTGCTGTGGTGTCTCAAGTGCGGGCACTCAGGGCACTCCAAGACAGGACTGCTTTGCTGTCCCTCATCGAGGTAGACAAGCAAGCGGGGAACCCTGAGAACTGTCTGTCCGGGGTGGGGGTAGGGTCCCTTTAAGCATGGAGCTCAGTTAGCCTCAGGCAGCAGCCCCACACACTAAGTCCTAACCTGATGCCCTGCCGGCACTGGTTCCAGCCAGCCTTAACTTTGGTTCAGGGTCCACTCAGTGTGGACGCGCTATTTCGAAATAGCAAAACGCTATTTCGAAATAGTTTTTGTGTGTAGATGCGTTATTTCGAATTAGCTTAATTTGAATTAACTATTTCAAATTAAGTTAACTCAAATTAATGCTGTAGAGTAGACATACCCATCTGTGACTTACCTAAACCAGATTTGTATCTTTGTGGATAAATACAGTAACATGTTATGTCGCTATAACACTGTAGACAAACAGCATATTCTAGGGCTATTCAGAGTATTGTATATGCTATTTTAATAGAAAATATACATGTATGGAAATATTAATTTGGATTTTAAATCATTAATAAATTCTCATATGTGAATATATTAATTAAATCTAATAAGCTATAAATTTTTAAGAGGCTTAAATAGTCCTGTCAGGTTTATAGATTTTACAATTACTGAAACAGTTGCTACTAGCAACAGATCTCATTTAAAGCCATAACAAGCTTCTCAGAAGCATTTAAAAATGAAACTCAACTGAAATCCTATCAAAAAGTCTTGATGCACTAATACAGCTTCTCAGTATGGCACTTTCTAAAGCTCTTTGCAGTACTCATAAGCTATTGATAATTTGAATTTGAAAAATAGCTAAGTTTACATAACAAATGGTATAGGAATTCAATATTGGGCCATATAATGGGAATGCACTGATCTGAAGATGAGGGGACCACTTACATTCAGCAATACTAGGTATCCCCCTGCATATAAATCTTTGGGAAGAAGTTGAATTAATAAAGGATTTAATAAATTTAACAACACAAAAAACCCAAAGCTCATTCTATATCACACCTTCATAAATATAGAAAAGCAAGAGTTGCCAGAAGATCAGATTTTTGGTTTACCTACTTCAGGATCTTACCTACTTACTAGAGCTTCAATACCCAGTATTTGCTATGTCCAAGGAATGCCAGAGGCACAGCCCAGAGTAGGGAAATGGAAAGATGACTTCATGCAGCTCTGAGATTTGGGGCTGGTCCAGCCTGCAGCACAAGTTAGGGAAGTTTTGTAGGGGTCCCTCTTATGTATCATAGCTGAATAACAACCCAGGGTTGCTGGCAGATATATATACAACCCATGCTACTGTGGCTTCATTGCTACTTGTGCCCAAATTAGCTTGGCTATGCCTCCATGTGCTACAATCAAACTGCCTGATAGCAAAATAAATATACCCTCAGAATACCCAGACCACACATCCTGGCCAAGCTTTTCACTCTCGGGCCTGCCCCTAATATATTCCTATGACAGAGAATGAACAGGGAAGTGCCGAAGAGCCACTTGCATTGCCTTATGTCTATCTGGTAGCGGCTAGTTAAACTGGCTATGCAGATACCAGAGAGAAGCCATAGTGAACATGGATTTGAGTCCCTATTCCTTGCAATTTCTCTGTTTATGCGAGGCCTGACATGCCATTTTTCTGTTTTCATTAGTACCCTCTGAAATTTCACTTTCTACTGTTATTTTTCTTGACATGGGGCTGGCAAACTGGATTGAGTACACCAGCCTAGCTCACTGTAAGAACCTGGGAAACTAGACCATGGAACTCTGGGAGCTTTGAGCCACTGACATTTTGATCTTAATAGTTGTTTTTCAATCCCTTTAAAACATCCTAAGAGCATGTTTGTTTTCTTAACTGCTATTACACACTGGGCAGGCTTCTTTGAACTATGGTCACTCGGGGCATGTCTACACGGCACACTTATTTCAGAATAAGCTATTTTGAAATATACATTTTGAAATATCTTATTTCGAAATAGACCGTGTGCTAAGTGATTTCAAAATAGAGTGTCCACACTCATTGGATGCTGAATTGCATTTAAGGGCACCCAGAAGCACTTCAGGCAGGGTATCAGGACAGCACTCACTTCCTGGGAGCTGCTGCCTGAGGCTATCTAAGCCTTGAGCTTAAAGGCCCCTTCCCCCCACTCCCCCGTACAGCTATGTCTCAGGCTCTTCTCCTTTGCCTACCTCTTTGAGGGACAGCAAAACCTTTCCTTTGCCTGCTGTTGTTGCCCTTGCCAATACCTCAACTCTCTAGCCATGGAGCCAGACCTGCCTCCCAACAGTTGATGGCTCTTATATGTGTTAGTGCACCTCCTGCTGCCATTTTGTGCAGGCTGCCTTCCAGGCCCTGCAGGAACAGGACCCTCCAGCTCCTTGTGGGGCAAGTCCTCTCTGCTCTCCAGGTGCTGCTCATATAGCTTAACCCCACCTACCTTCCCCTGCACACGGTACACTGCTGTTTCTGGAAACTGGACAACAGCTCTGACTGGTGGGACCGGATTGTCCTGGAGTGGTGGAACAACCAACAGTGGCTCCAGAATTTCTGCATGTGGAAGAAGACCTTTCTGGGGCTGTGTGAGTGGCTTGCCCCTGCCCTCTGGTGATGGGACATCCAGATGAGACCCACCAATCCTCTCCAGAAGTAGGTCGCCATTGTCATCTGGAAGGTCGCCATGCTGGACAACTACCAATCCATTGGGAAGCAGTTCAGTGTGGGGAGATCGATCATCGGGGCCATGGGTCATGCAGGTATGGTGCTTTTGTGCTACTGCCCCAGGAGGATGCTGAACTGAACTGCTGGAGTGGGGTTCCCTAGGGAAGGAGGGAGGGGGTGTTGGAAGACCCCTCCCCAGGAGGTTTTTCAGTCCTGCCTTCACAAAGCCCTGATGGGGGATGGGGCAAGTTGGGGTTGCTCCTGGTGTGTGTAGAGAGAGTGGGGGTTGGGCTTGCCCCCCCTCCCCCTCCCGAAGGTCCTGGCAATCCTGCAATTCTGTTTGTTTGTCTCCTTTGGCAGGTGGTGAGTGCCATCAACACAGTTCTGCTGAGCAGGGTCATCAACCTGGGCCCCATCATCATCTGCTTTGCTGCCATGGGCTTCCCCAGCTGCAGGGGGAGGGGCTATTGACAGCACCCACATCCCCATCCAGGCCCCCAACCATCTGAGTACACTAACCAGAAGAGGAGCTTTTCAGTGATAATGCAGGCCTTTGTCGACTCCTGCAGACAATTCACAGATATATATGTCAGCTGGTCAGGGAAGGTGCACGATGCCATGTGTCTTCTGAAACTCCAGCCTGTTCTGGAAACTGCACACCGGCACCTTTTTCCCCGACTGCACCATCAGGGTCAGGGACATGGACATGCCAGTCTGTGTTGTAGGGGACCCAGGCTACCCTCTGCTCCCCTGGCTTATGAAGCCTTACACCAGACATGTTGGCCCCACTGTGATGGAGTGGGCTGGGTCTGGGCACCTCTGAGGGTGTCCGCTCAGGGCGAATTGCTCAAAACAAGGGCTTTTTACATCCCCAGACCGGAGACCTTCCCAAACAGGTCACAAACCGATCACACCGAGCAAAACCCCTCAGATATCCCAGCTATCCCTGTGCCACAATCAGCCCCAGGCCTAACATGCAGGTGAGGGGTTATAGAACCCAATCTCACCTACCGTGAGTGCGTTCTTCCAGTTACAAGAAACCAGCCACAGTTCCCAGTCAATTTACACTCTGGATCTTACCCACAAGATCACGCTGGGCCAATCCTTTAGAATCTAAAATCTAAAGGTTTATTCATAAAAGAAAGAAAAGCATGAGAGTAAGGTTGCTAAGGAGAATACATTACATGCACCAAATCACCAAGTCCTTAATGCAGGCTCTCAGCAGAGATGTTACAACCTGCTATTTTAAAAGTCTCTGGTGTACATCATATGTCAGGATGGGTCCACTGTTCTTTCTGGCTCACTGTTCCTCTCAAGGCTGCATCTGGAATCAGTAGCAGAAATGAAAACAAGATGGAGATTGCCACATGGCACTTATGTGCCTGACCTCTTGTTCCCTTAATTGCTCTCTTGATTGCATCTGGTCAGCCTTCCCCTGTGTGACTCACGAGGGGGGCAGGCCTGGCCTAAGCAAGCAGGCTTTAAAAGCCAGAGGCAGAGCAATCAGGGAGTGAAAGCTGACAGGGGGCTGCAGACAGGGGAGTTTGAGAGGGAGTTTGACAGAGGGAGGCCTACTATGGTCAGGAAGACCCGCAACACCTGTGCCAGCGCTGCTTCTGTCTCCTCCACCTGTGCCTGTAGCCAGACAGAGCGCCTGAGCATGGATGCCTCTACCCAGATCTTGGTGTGGTTTTGCAGGGACTGTGGCTTGCAATTCCCACTTATTGATATCCAGGCTGGGGAGATCATCCAATGTGAAAGGTGCCTGCTGGTGGAATCTCTCAGGCAGCAGGTGGGAGAGCTACAGGAGGAGGTGGCCAGGTTGAGGAGCACCCAAACCCATGAGCAATTCCTGGACCGTGTTCTTGAGGAGATTGCTGAGGTAGCTGTCCTAGTACACAGGAGTGTGGACACACCACTGGTGGAGGAGAAGGCTCAGGGTGGACACTGGCAGCTGGTTACTTCTGGCAGCAGGCATTGCTCCACCCCTGCTCCGAACCCTCCCGCCGTGGTACTAGAAAACGGTTATGCTCTTCTTTATACAGGCGATAAGGAATCACCCCCTACAGCAGAGGAGGAGAAGCCTCGTACCCCCAAGGCTGAGAGGTCTGCTGCCACCACTGTGAATAGGAAACATAGGGTAGTAGTGGTCGGAGACTCTCTTCTGAGGGGGACGGAGGCGCCCATCTGTCGCCCTGACATTTCATCTCGGGAGTTATGCTGTCTGCCAAGGGCCCATATCCGAGATGTTACGGAGGCATTGTCGAGGATTATCAGGCCCTCTAACCTCTACCCTATGCTACTCATCCATGTGGCACAAATGATATTATGAGGTGTGACACTGAGTGGATCAAGAGTGACTACAGGGCTCTGGGAGTACGGGTGAGGGAGTTTGGAGCACAGGTGGTATTCTCTTCGATCCTTTCTGTCGAAGGTAGGGGCCCAGGCAGAGACAGGTGCATCCTGGAGGTGAATGCCTGGCTGCAAAGATGGTGTCGGCAGGAGGGCTTTGGCTTCTTTGACCATGGGATGCTATTCCAGGAAGGACTGCTGGGCAGAGATGGCGTTCACCTTTTGAGGAGGAGGAAGACCCTATTTGGACACAGACTGGCTAACCTAGTGAGGAGGGCTTTAAACTAGGTTCGACGGGGACGGGTGAGCAAAGCCCACAGGTAAGTGGAGAACATGGAGACCTGGGAGATGGGTCGGAAACGGGAGGGAGCATGGGCTATAATGGCAGAGAGAAAGGAGGATCAGGGCAAAACTGGGAGGCAAGGTCAAATCAGTATCTTAGATCCCTATATACAAATATGAGAATAGGGAGGAACAGGTTGAGAATTTGAAAGTGGATGGCAGCATGGGTGAAAGTGATCATGAAATCATAGAGTTCACAATTCTAAGGAAGGGTAGAACGGAGAACAGCAAAATAGAGACAATGGATTTCAGGAAGGCAGATTTTTGGTAAGCTCAGAGAGCTGATAGGTAAGGTTCCATGGGAATCAAGACTGAGGGGAAAAACAGCTGAGGAGAGTTGGCAGTTTTTCAAAGGGACATCGTTAAGGGCCCAAAAGGAAGCTATTCCGCTGTGTCGGAAAGATAGAAAATATGGCAAAAGACCGCCTTGGCTTAACCACAAGATCTTGCATGATCTAAAAATAAAAAAGGAGTCCTATAAAAAATGGAAAGTAGGACAAATTACAAAGGAAGAATATAGGCAAACAACACAGGAATGCAGGGGCAAGATTAGAAAGGCAAAGGCACAAAATGAGCTCAAACTAGCTACGGGAATAAAGGGAAACAAGAAGACTTTTTATAAATACATTAGAAGCAAGAGGAAGACCAAGGACGGGGTAGGCCCACTGGTCAGTGAGGAGGGAGAAACAGTAACAAAAAACTTGGAAATGGCAGAAATGCTTAATGACTTCTTTGTTTCGGTCTTCACCGAGAAGTCTGAAGGAATGCCTAACATAGAGAATGCTAGTGGGAAGGGGGTAGGTTTAGAAGATAAAATAAAAAAAGAACAAGTTAAAAATCACCAAGAAAACTTATATGCCTGTAAGTCACCAGGGCCTGATGAAATGCATCCTAGAATACTCAAGGAGCTGATAGAGGAGGTATCTGAGCCTCTAGCTATCATCTCTGGAAAATCATGGGAGACAGGAGAGATTCCAGAAGACTGGAAAAGGGCAAATATAGTGCCCATTTATAAAAAGGGAAATAAGAACAACCCAGGAAACTACAGACCAGTTAGTTTAACTTCTGTGCCAGGAAAGATAATGGAGCAGGTAATTAAGGAAATCATCTGTAAAAACCTGGAAGGTGGCAAGGTGATAGGGAACAGCCAGCATGGATTTGTAAAGAACAAATCATGTCAAACCAATCTGATAGTTTTCTTTGATAGGATAACGAGTCTTGTGGATAAGGGAAAAGCGGTGGATGTGGTATACCTAGACTTTAGTAAGGCATTTGATACGGTCTCGCATGATATTCTTATCAATAAACTAGGCAAATACAACTTAGATGGGGCTACTATAAGGTGAGTGCATAACTGGCTGGATAACCGTACTCAGAGAGTAGTTATTAATGGTTCACAATCCTGCTGGAAAGGTATAACAAGTGGGGTTTCACAGGGGTCTGTCTTGGGATCGGCTCTCTTCAATATCTTCATCAACAATTTAGATATTGGCATAGAAAGTATGCTTATTAAGTTTGCAGATGATACCAAGCTGGGAGGGGTTGCGACTAATCTGGAGGATAGGGTCATAATTCAAAATGATCTGGACAAATTGGAGAAATGGTCTGAGGTAAACAGGATGAAGTTTAATTAAGACAAATGCAAAGTGTTCCACTTAAGAAGGAACAATCAGTTTCACACATACAGAATGGGAAGCGACTGTCTAGGAAGGAGTACGGCAGAAAGGGATCTAGGGGTTATAGTGGACCACAAGCTGAATATGAGTCAACAGTGTGATGCTGTTGCAAAAAAAGCAAACATGATTCTGGGATGCATTAACAGGTGTGTTGTGAGCAAGACACGAGAAGTCATTCTTCTGCTCTACTCTGCGCTAGTTAGGCCTCAGTTGGAGTATTGTGTCCAGTTCTGGGCACTGTATTTCAAGAAGGATGTGGAGAAATTGGAGAGGGTCCAGAGAAGAGCAACAAGAATGATTAAAGGTCTAGAGAACATGACCTATGAAGGAAGGCTGAAAGAACTGGGTTTGTTTAGTTTAGAAAAGAGAAGATTGAGGGGGGGACATGATAGCAGTTTTCAGATATCTAAAAGGGTGTCATAAGGAGGAGGGAGAAAACTTGTTCTTCTTGGCCTCTGGGGATAGAACAAGAAGCAATGGGCTTAAACTGCAACAAGGGAGGTTTAGGTTGGACATTAGGAAAAATTTCCTAACTGTCAGGGTAGTCAAACACTGGAATAAATTGCCCAGGGAGGTTGTGGAATCTCCATCTGTGGAGATATTTAAGAGTAGGTTAGATAAATGTCTATCAGGGATGGTCTAGACAGTATTTGGTCCTGCCATGAGTGCAGGGGACTGGACTCGATGACCTCTCGAGGTCCCTTCCAGTCCTAGTATTCTATGATTCTATGATTCTCCTGGCATCTTCCTGGCCAGAGCAGGTCACATGGTTGAGTGACCTATCTGTTTCACATGCTGGCAGCCATTATGCCCTTGCTGGTTTGCAGGTATCAAGATTTCCAGACACATTCCTCAGGTGTGTATTTGGCACCTAGAGATCCATTGTCCCTGGAGCGTTGCTAATGAGCACAGTCATTGGCTAAACATTCTTTGCCTTTCATCCCACACCCCTCCCTTCCTCTGCCCTCCTTTTCCCCACCCCTCCTCCCCTGCACAGACAATAAAGTGTACTTTTTGTTTGGAAACAAATTACTCTGTTTTTATTACTGGGATATGTGTAACTGGGGAGGGACTGGGGAAAGAACCTGGGAGGGGGAGGAGAGAAGTGGAAGTGGGAGGAGGGGGGGAGAAGGGAGATAGAAGGGAAAAGAAGGATGAGGAGTGGCTCAGGGCTGGGACTGGAAGTGGTGCCTGCATTGGTTGGTGCCACCACCTCATGTGCAGGGCCCTCAGTGGCCACTGGGAGGGTGGTTGGAGAAGAAGCCAGAGGGGCAGAACCTGGTGTCGGAGCAGCCACCAAGTGGTCAATGACTGCATGGAAGGCCACACAGATGGATCAGCCCTGCTTCCACTCTGGCGTCAGGAGTAAGGCAGGCCTCTCCAGACACCCTGTGGGCAAGAGCACAAAGGTCCCCTGTTGCAGCTTCCTGGAGCTGTGTTCCCCAGACTGGTGCACCATGTGCACCCACATGCACAGGCTGTTGCATGATCCCCAGGTCAAGAACGGGTGGGAAGGGACTGAACCACCCCCTAGGATGTGGTGGAGTCACATATAATATGGGCAGGCCTGCAGTGCTGCCCTGGAGCGGGAGCTGCGCTCCCTGGCCTTCGCATAGGCCTGCCTGAGTTCTTTAACTTTCATGCGCACCTGCTGCTGGGTGTACATGTAGCCCTTGGTGGCCAGGCTATTGGCCATCTGGCCATAGACATTTGCATTCCTGTATCTGGTCTGGTACGGCGATCCTGGAGGTTTGCCTCCTCTCCTCAATGAGATCCAGGATCACCGCACCAGACCAGGAAGGCTCAAGCCTCTTCCATCCCCAGGCAGGATCCTGGGAGCTGGCTGCCTGCTTCCTTGCAGCCGTGGAGGACTCAGTGGGAGCAATGGGGCAGAAAGTGCTGGTCTGGCAGCTGCTGTGTGGATCAAGGCTGTCAGGGCCTGCCGTGAGCCACACACTGTTTCCCCTGTGGATGCAGCTTTTTTGGGCTGCAGGGGAAGGGACGCTATAAAGTTCTGATGGGTGTAGACAGAGTGGCCAGCAGGGCACCTGTGGGATTTCCTGCAGGCCCCTTGTTTCTAAATAACTCCAGCTTCCTGTTATTCCTCATAGAGTGAGGGTTACAGAATCCGGAATAAGAAACCTGTTATTTTAATATTATTTTGAAATTATGGGCTTGCTGTGTAGGTGCTCACTTTGTTATTTCGAAATAACGCTGCTGTGTAGACGTGCCCTCAGACTTTTTCTACAGAGATCCTGAAAGTTGAGAACTTGATGAGGTGCTGAGTGACTATCATGAGGTACTTAGTGTGCTTTTCTCTTTTAGAAGCACTCAGCATCTCACAGAGTAAGTCCTTCAGAGCCCTTCAGCACAAATGATAATTTTGGACTATTTTTGCAAATATTCAGTAGTTTAAAAATAACCAACTTCATTGGACATCATGCAGCACCTACATTAAACACTTCTGAATAATTAATTTTCAGTCCTCTCTCCTGCATATCCTTTCAAAATGATAAAACAATCTGACATGAGAGAGTGAAAGGGATTAGAAAATGCAATGACAGATATTTAATTTGTGAGAAATCTAGCATTAGAAAATAAATGCATTGGTTTGGTGCCACTTTCAAATGCTGCTTTTATCATACAAAGCATAAGAGTAGCTGGATCCACCTAGATGTCTAAGACAGTGAACAGTAGCAGCTGCTTATCAAGTATGAGGACAGGGTTGCTAAGCTCTCCACAAGCTAGTTCTGGCATAATATTTAGGTGCCTAAAGAGACAGATAGGCACTTTGTGAGATGCATAAAAGCACTTAAGCAGGAGTGAATGGAATTTAGGTGCCTAGCCTACTTCAGTAGCTTTTATAAGTCCCCAAAACCAGGTAACTTTTTGTACTTTTAGGATCTTTGTAAATCTTACTCTGGATCTCAGTGACATTTTAGGATAATGAATATCACGGATTAATTATGCTATGTGTGAAAAAATTAGTTTTGAATTTCCCATCACTCAATTTCTCTAAACATTTTTTATTCTTGTAGCATGAGAAGAGGTGGATAGAAGTTCACCAAGGGCAAGTAATTCCTGATCAATCTCTTTGCCTTCTATGAAGAGATAACTGGCTGCTCTGTGGGTATTGGGAAAGCAGTGGATGTAATATACCTTGACCTTAGCAAAGTTTTTTATTTGGTCTCCTACAATATACTTTCTAGCAAGTTAAAGGAGTATTACTTGGATGAATGGACTAGAAGGTGGATGGGAAAGCTGGCTAGATCATCGGGATCAATGGCTTAATGTTAATTTGGCAGCCCATATCAAACAGAGTACCCCAGGAGTCAGTCCTTCAGCAGATTTAGTTCAACATCTTCATTAATGATCTGGAGGATGGGATGAAATGCATCCTCGGCAGTTTGTGGATGACATGAAGCTGGGGGGAGAGGTAGATATGCTGGAAGGAAGAGATGACCTAGAGAAAATGGAGGATTCAGCCAAAAAAGATCTGATAACATTTAACAAGGACAAGTACGGAGTCCTGCCCTTAGGATAGAAAAGCCCATGCACTGCTACTGGTTGAGGACTGATGGGCTACACAGCAATTCTGCAGAAAAGGACCTGGGGGTTACAGTGGACAAGAAGCTAGATATGCGTCAATAGTGTGCCCTTGTTGCCAAGAAGACTAATGGCATAATAGACTTCATTAGTAGGAGCATTGCTAGCATAGGGAAGTGATTATTACCCTCTATTCGTCCCTGGTGAGGCCACATCTGTAGTATTGCATCCAGTTTGTGTCCCCCCACTACAGTTGTGGAAAAATTGAAGGATGTCTAGCAGAGGGCAACAAAAATGATTAGGAGGCTGGGAGAAGTTACTTATGAAGAAAGGTCGAGGGAATTGGGCTTATTTAGTCTGCAGAAGAGAAGAGTGAAGGGAGATTGGATAGCAGCTTCAAATACCTGAAGGAGGGTTCCAGAGAGGATTGAACTAGGCTATTCTCACTGGTGCCCGATGACAGAACAAGAAGCAATAGTCTCAATTTGCAGTATGGGAAGTCTAGGTAGGATATTAGGAAATCTATTTCACTGACTAGGAGGATGGTGAAGCGCTGGAATGTGTTACCTAGGGAGGTGGTAGAATTCTCATTCTTATAGGTTTTTAAGGCCCATCTTGACAAAGCCCTAGTGGATTGATTTAGTTGGGGTTGGTCCTGCTTTGAGCAAGGGCTTGGACTAGAGGACTTCCTGAGGTCTCTTCCTTTGCCAGTCCTCTATGATTCTAAATTCCTGATATGCATTCTCTATATCATACACTGTTTTCCTTATTCTATCCATTATTATAACATTATTCATGATATTTCCAAATATTTCAACAGTTTCTGCTAGATTATGCCTGCAAACCCAGCACTTGTGCACCAAAACAATTGCATATATGAATTAGAGAATTGTGAATCTAACTTGTATGTGGTTTTCATTTACAGGTAGTGAATTGTCAGGCACTTCTGTCTGCTTTCATGTACAAATGCATGTACACAGCTGAAGTGGGAAGGAGCATTTTTTTTTTTTTTGCAAATGCATGCACTTCTTTTTAAAATCTGGCCTTTAGTTACAAAATAATGATTCTTTATTCTTCTTTGAGAGAGCCTCTCCTTTCATTTTCATTTCCCTTTGTGTCATTTTCACGCATTATAGAAGTAAGAAACGTGTTAATGCTGGGAAATACTGATTTTTGCACAACACTGGCTGGAGTCACGTTCTACAACTCTCCCATTTAAATTATTAATTGAAATGCATAAATTATGACAAAAGTGGCCTTACATGGCATGGCATATAAATCTTATTGGGGGGAGAGTGGGCTAACATTTTAAAAATTGTTTTCAATCACAATTTAAAATTACAATAAATATGGCTAGACTCTCCAGGTGGGTTACAGTCCTGAATGCCCAGATGAGAATTCTTCTACATGAGGGATTTGCTGCTAGTGCCTCTGTGCTGCAGGCAGGCTTCTCTGCACCTTTCTCACTCAGCACAGTAAGCAGGAAGGGATGGGGAGTACTTGCACTTCACAACTATCTGCCACTTCACATTTATCCTCTGCTGACGTGCATTCCTTTATGGATAACATAAAAATGGCCGTACTGGGTCAGACCAAAGGTCCATCTAGCCCAGTAGCCTGTCTGCCGACAGTGGCCAGCACCAGGTGCCCCAGAGAGGGTGGACTGAAGACGATGATCAAGCAATTTGTCTCCTGCCATCCTTCTCCAGCCTCAGACAAACAAAGGCCAGGGACACCATTTCTATCCCCTGGCTAAAAGCCTTTTATGGACCTAACCTCCACGAAATTATCCAGCTTCTCTTTAAACTCTGTTATAGTCCTAGCCTTCACAGCCTCCTCTGGCAAGGAGTTCCACAGGTTGACTACACACCATGTGAAGAAGAACTTTCTTTTATTAGTTTTAAACCTGTTACCCATTAACTTCATTTGGTGTCCTCTAGTTCTTCTATTATGGGAACTAATAAATAACTTTTCTTTATTCGCCCTCTCCACACCACTCATGATTTTATATACCTCTATCATATCCCCCCTCAGTCTCCTCTTTTCTAAACTGAAAAGTTCCAGTCATTTTAACCTCTCTTCAAATGGGACCCGTTCCAAACCCCTAATCATTTTAGTTGCCCTTTTCTGAACCCTTTCCAAGGCCAAAATATCTTTTTTGAGGTGAGGAGACCACATCTGTACACAGTATTCAAGATGTGGGCGTACCACAGTTTTATACAGGGGCAGTGAGATATTCTGTGTCTTATTTTCTATCCCTTTCTTAATAATTCCTAGCATCCTATTTGCCTTTTTGACTGCTGCTGCACACTGTGTGGAAGTTTTCAGAGAACTATCCACGATAACTCCAAGATCTCTTTCCTGATTTGTCATAGCCAAATTAGCCCCCATCATACTGTATGTATAGTTGGGGTTATTTTTCCCAATGTGCATTACTTTACACTTATCCACATTAAATTTCATTTGCCATTTTGTTGCCCAATCACTCAGTTTGGCGAGATCTTTTTGGAGTCCCTCACAGTCTGCTTCTGTCTGACTATCCTAAACAGTTTGGTATCATCCGCAAACTTTACCACCTCACTGCTTACCCCTTTCTCCAGATCATTTATGAATAAGTTGAAAAGGATTTGTCCCAGGACTGACCCTTGGGGGACACCACTAGTTACCCCTCTCCATTCTGAAAATTTACCATTTATTCCTACCCTTTGTTTCCTGTCTTTCAACCAGTTCTCAATCCATGAAAGGACCTTCCCTCTTATCCCATGACAATGTAATTTACACAAGAGCCTTTGGTGAGGGACCTTGTCAAAGGCTTTCTGAAAATCTAAGTATACTATATCTACTGGATCCCCCTTGTCTGCATATTTGTTAACCCCTTCAAAGAACTCTAACAGATTAGTAAGACATGATTTCCCTTTGCAGAAACCATGATGACTTTTGTCCAACAAATTATTTTCTTCTACGTGCCTCACAATTTTATTCTTTACTATTGTTTCGACTAGTTTGCCTGGTACTGAAGTTAGACTTACTGGTCTGTAATTGCCAGGATCGCCTCTAGAGCCCTTTTTAAATATTGGTGTCATGTTAGCTACCTTCCAGTCATTCGGTACGGAAGCCGATTTAAAGGATAGGTTACAAACCACAGATAATCAGCAATTTCCCTTTGAGTTCTTTTAGAACCCTTGGATGAATGCCATCCGGTCCCAGAGATTTGTTAACATTAAGTTTTTCTATTTGTTCCAAAACCTCCTCTAATGACACTTCAATCCAGGACAGTTCCTCAGATTCATCACCCACAAAGGACGGTGCAGATTTGGGAATCTCCCCAACGTTCTCAGCCGTGAAGACTGAAGCAAAGAAATCATTTAGTTTCTCCGCAATGGCTTTATCGTCCTTGATTGCTCCTTTTATATCTCGATCGTCTAGGGGACCCACAGACTTTTTAGCAGGCTTCCTGCTTCTAATGTACTTAAAAAACATTTTGTTATTTCTTTTTGAGTTTTTGGCTAGCTGTTCCTCAAAATCTTTTTTTACTCTTCTTATTACATTTTTACACTTGATTTGACAGTGTTTATGTTCCTTTCTATTTATCTCACTAGGATTGGACTTCCACTTCTTAAAAGATGCCTTTTTGTCCCTCACTGCTTCTTTTACATGGTGGTTAAGCCACGGTGACTCTTTTTTAGGTCTCTTGCTATGTTTTTTAATTTGGGGTATACATTTAAGTTGAGCCTCTATTATAGTGTCTTTAAAAAGTTTCCATGCAGCTTGCAGGGATTTGGCTCTAGTCACTGTGCCTTTTAATTTCTGTTTAACTAGCCTCCTCATTTTTGTGTAATTCCCCTTTTTGAAATTAAATGCCAGGGTGCTGGACTGCTGAGGTGTTCTTCCCATCACAGGAATGTTAAATGTTATTATAGCATGGTCACTAGTCCCAAGAGGTCCTGTAATGTTTATTTCCTGGACCTGATTCTGCGCTCCACTCAGGACTAAATCAAGAATTGCCTCTCCCCTTGTGGGTTCCTGTACCAGCTGCTCCAAGAAGCAGTCATTTAAGCCATTGAGAAATTTTATCTCTGCTTCTCTTCCTGAGGTGACATGTATCCAGTCAATATGGGGATAATTAAAATCCCCCATTATTATAGAGTTCTTTATTTTGGTAGCCTCTCTAATCTCCCTCAGCATTTCAATGTCAGTATCGCTGTCCTGGTCAGGTGGTCAATAATATATCCCTACTGCTAATTTCTTATTATTGGAGCATGGACTTACTATCCATAGTGATTCTATTGAACATGTTGATTCATTTAATATTTTTATTTCATTTGATTCCACATTATCTTTCACATACAGTGCCACTCCACCACCCACACGGCCTGCTCTATCCTTCCAATATATTTTATATCCCGGTATGATTGTGACCCACAGATTTTCCTCATTCCACCAGGTTTCAGTGATGCCTATTATGTTAATCTCCTCCTTTAATACGAGGTACTCTAGTTCACCCATCTTATTAGTCAGACTCCTAGCATTTGTGTAGAAGCACTTTAAAAATTTGCCACTGTTTATTTGTCTGCCCTTTCCTGATGCATTGGATTCCTTTATATGCAGTTGTTTGTCTGCTCTGGCCCATGGTTTGTCCTCTCCCCTCCTCTCTTTCTGACTACAGCTTAGAGAATCTCTATCAATGGATTCTCCTCTAAGAGAAGTCTCCATCCGATTTATGTGCATCTCTGCACCAATCAGCTTTCCCCCATCTCTTAGTTTAAAAACTGCTCTATGGCCTTTTTAATGTTTAGTGCCAGAAGTCTGGTTCCACCCTGGTTTAGGTGGAGCCCATCCTTCCTGTATAGGCTCCTCCTCTCCCAAAAGTGTCCCCACTTCCTAATAAATCTAAACCCCTCTTCCCTACACCATCATCTCATCCACGCATTGAGACTCTGAAGCTCTGCCTGCCTACCTGGCCCTGCGCATGGAACTGGAAGCATTTCCGAGAATGCCACCATAGAGGTCCTGGATTTCAGTCTCTTTCCTAACAACCTAAATTTGGCCTCCAAGACATCTCTCCTACCCTTCCCTACGTCATTGGTTCCTGCATGTACCACGACCACCGGCTCCTCCCCAGCACTACACACAAGTCTATCTAGATGCCTCGAGAGATCCGCAACCTTTGCACCAGGCAAGCAAGTGACCATACGGTTTTCCCAGTCATCACAAACCCAACTATCTATGTTCCTAACGTTCGAATCACCCATTACTAACACCTGCCTCTTCCTAGCAACTGGCGTTCCCTCCCCCTCAGAGGTATCCTCAGTGCGAGAGGATACCGCAACATCCTCTGGATGGAGGGTCCCAACTACGAGGTGGTTTCCCTCTGTTCCCATTGAATGCTCTGTTCCCTTGAGACTTTCATCCTCTTTAAGAGCACTGGGGCTCTCAGACTTGAGGTGGGACAGTACTACAGTGTCCCAGAAAGTCTCATCAGCATAGCTCTCTGCCTCCCTTAGCTCCTCCAGTTCAGCCACCCTGGCCTCCAAAGCCTGAACTCAGTCTCTGAGGGTCAGGAGCTCCTTGCAATGCTCCTTGCAGGAGCTCCACACATACACCACCCGCCCACAGAGCAGGTAATCATACATGTTACACTCGACGCAATAAACAGGATAGCCCCCACTCTGCTGCTGGGCTTCTGTCTTCATTTTTCTTATGAATGAGTTTAAGTATAAACTGGACTTCTTATTAAATGTCTGGAATATAGATTATTATAAAAGTTATGTTTAAAGAAGGTCAGAAGTCACTAGCGCCCTCTCACCTCCCCCTCTAAACTCCCTGTTAGCTGCTCCTGGTCGCTGACTCACAGCTTATAAAGCCCTGGTAGCCCCTCCCCCTGACTTAGGCTCAGCCAATTAACAGAGGCTTCTAGATTTCAAACCTTTAGAAGCTCCTTCAAAACAAACAAAACAAACAGACAAACACAAGCTCAGCACACAGCAAGTAACCCCCCCACAAACAACACACACTACAGACAGCCACTTACCAGAAGGGTCCCGTATTTACTCCTTTATCTGGAGAACTCCCTCTCCAAACTCCCTGTTAGCTGCTCCTGTTTGCAATCTTTCAATAGTGGTGCATCTTAGAGCAGATCAGCAACAGCTCTTAGTTTGCTGTGGCCAGGAGTGCTGCCATTTCAATGACATCTCCCTTTCTAGCACCAAGTATAGCTTTGTTCAAAAAAAAAAAAAAGCGGCTCGTATAATGGGCTAGATTGGGGTGGGCAATAATTTCTGATGGAGGGCCACTCCAAGATTTTGGTAAATGGCCAAGAGCTGCACTTTTCTATGGAAGGGCTGTGGGATCTAAAACAGAGGTTGGGTGCAGAAGGGAGCATGCAGGAGGGGATATAGAATCTGAGAGGGAGTTTGGGTGAAGGACGGGGTTATGTCCAGTGTTCCTGCTAAGCTGTGCCACAGCACAGCTTCACAGGTGATTAATCAGCCCGGCCCAGTCAGAGGCTCAGGGCTCCCTGCAGGGAGCTGTCTGACTGAGTGGGGCTGATTAATCACCTGTGGAGCTGTGCTGCTGGGCAGCTCAGAGGGAACACTGGTTATGTCTTGGGGCAGGGGAATGGGATGCACAGTCCTGGAAGGGGTATGGGTGCAGGAGAGGATTCTGGCCTGATGGCAGGTTTAGGAGGGAGTGCAAGGTTTGGGAGGGAGTTGTGGGGAGAGGGGGTTTGAGGTGACAGAAGCAGGCTCTGGCCAGGAAGCACTTACCTAAGCAGCTCCTGGCCAGCAGCACTCTCAGGCAGGTTTCCCTGTCAGCAGCCCCAGATTGTGTCTGGCTGTGCATGTGGCTCTCTGCACTGCTAACAGATACTGTCTTATTGCAACCTGGGTACCTGACAGCTCTTTAAATAGCTCCCTCCTGGCTTTTGCCACGGCTCAGCCAGCTCTTGCCAGAGCTGCGCATCAGCATACACCAGATTACTTTCACCTCTGACTTCTGAAGAATCATGATTGTGCTTTCTCTTTTATTAGTAGTATTAATGGCTATTTTTAAATGAATCTGTGAGTTGTATGGGTAAAATTAAACCAGTGTGGGACAAAGAGAGTCACACAAACATTCCTGAATTCCAAACAGACCTGAACAGATAAGATAAAAATGTAGGATACTGAAAGTGTAATGAAAATGAGTATTGTTACAGAAGCCCAATTTTCAAAAGTTTACTGTGACTGGGTGTATCTACCCTGCACTCAGGAGCAGGGACTTACCCTGGCCAAAAAGACCCACATCCACAGCCCTGCTAGGCATGATCACAGGAGAGACAGGATATAAAAGCCTCTGGAACCACTCAGTTGGGGCTGACCGCCAGAGGGAAAGGAGCTCAGGGCCGAGCTTCCGAACAGCCCCAACAGCCACCCCAGCAGTCGCAACCATGACAGCCCTGGCCGGGGAGGCCATCCAGGAGGGCCCGAACTGCCAAGTGATGCCCCGAGAGCTATGCAGCGTGCCGAGAATGGTAGGAAGTAGTCCAGGGCAGAGGATTGTCCTCCGGGAGCTCAGCGTGCTTCGGTGGGAGTCCCCGCTGAGCAGGCAGCAGACTCCTCCACTGCCAACAGGGCCCTGGGCTGGGAACCGGTGGAGCAGGAGGGCCCAGGTCCCCCTACCACCCTACCCCACAACAATCCTGCTCCCTAGCAGTTTGGGAGGCTTACCTGTGGATTAGGCCTTCTAGCGATAGTTACCCTGATAGAGGGAACAAAAGACAGCTAGACCAGACTAACACGGCTGCATCTCTATCACTATTCCTGATAGAGGGGACTTCTGTATAAACTAGGCCACCAGGCCGTATTTACCCAGACAGAGAGGACTTCTCTGTGAACTAGGAAGTCAGGCCGTATTTGCCCCGATATAGGGGACTTCTATATGATCTAGGCCTCCAGGTCGTGTTTACCCCTGTGGAGGGGACAATACTCTGCGGCCTAACCCTCTCAGCCACCTTTACCCCAGTAGAGGGAGCAGTGACACAAACTTTGGGACTTCGGGACCGTCGAGGCGGCCTGTCCCTCGACACCTACCTTTCCAAATAAATAGAAATTGGATTGTTAGAATACCCTCCCACCTAAATACAAAAATTGCTTATCTCAAGTTTGTAGATTACAGTAGAAATTTTAAAAAATGCAATCAAAAGGAGACAACTGTTTCATAAATTATTTCTTTTGGTGGAACAAATTAATGCTACTAGACTGCAAATACCTCACTGAGAGAAATTATATATGTTAAATATTTTATAGCAAAATCTTTCATGGTAGGATGAGGATACTTTGAAAAGGGCCTTCAAAGTAATTGAAAATGAAGTTCTCTCAATGCACATGAGTGAGATTTATTAAGTGTGTTGAAAAGAAATATTCAATATTCATACATTTCTACTGTTTTCATCCACATACCTGTGAATTGGGACCAATACAACAGTTGTCTTCATATATCTCCATGCTTTTGTCATAGTTTTGACTAAAAAAATTACTCTTCAGTGTGTTTGGCCAGGTTTTTGTTTTGTTTTGTTTTTGCTTTCCATGAATGTATCCTAATTCCCAATGAGCATTACTGAATCATTACTATTAAAAAGTCCAAGTGATTGTTCAGCGATGTAATTCATGAATTTTCATGAAATGGAACTCCATGTCCATTTCAAAAAAAAAAAAAAAAAAAAAAATCCATTCCAAAGTAGTCATCTAGTGCTATTAGCTTTCCAAAATGTCCTTAAAATGGCTACAGTTGATGATATTCATAGCTGCCTGGCAGAGTTAGATACAAAATCATTTAACAGTCAAAATCTTCACTGGGGTAGCCAAGTTAGTCTGTAACTGAAAAAACTTAAAAAACAATGAATGGTCCTGCAGCAACTTAAAGACTAACAAAACATGTAAATGGTAGCATGAGCTTTCATGGGCATAACCCACTTCTTCAGATGATGAAGAAGTGGGTTGTGCCCACAAAAGCTCATGATGCAATTTAACAGTCAGACATTTAAGAAGGAAAAAGCTTCATGAAATGCTGGGGTTTTGTTTTGTTATTTTGCAGGGGAGGTGGGAGATTATTTTGAATACTATTCTGAAATATGACACAAGAACAATTTAATGCATTAGTGTCAAGGCCAGCCCTTTAAGAGAGTTGCTTCCTATATGACAAGAATGAGAGCCCATGGGGTCAGGTGATTTGACTAGAAGAGAGGGGAAGCCTAAAAACTAGGCATTAGTGCAGGCCTACACAACATACGGCCCGAGGGCTACATGAGGCCCTCAGGGGCTCACTGTACGGCCCGTGACAATTATGGGTGGCGTGGCCCCATCCGATCCGCAGGCCGGGCGGAGGAGTGGAGCGCTGCCGGGGAGGAGGAAGTGCGGCGATTCTCACCGCCGGGCTGCCAGCATGCAGCTCCGGCGCAAGGAGGTGGGGCGCAAGCCAGAGGGCGGGACGCCGGCAGACACCAGGATGCTGGCATGACGTCGTGATGTCACGGCCAGCGACCGCCGGATTCAAAAAGGCAGAAGCCAGGTAGGGGAGGGGAAGGGGTTTGTGCTGAGGGGAGGGGAGCAGGTTAGGAGAAAGAGGAAGACACCAAGGGGCAGGGTGAAGCAGAGACAAATGCCAGGGGGCCAAGTGGAGACACGCGGTGTGTGTTGGGTTTTTTTTTTTTTGCTCAACAAGAATGTTTTAGCTGTGTGTTTGGTATTTTTTGGGAGAGCATCCCTACTTGCGGCCTGCAGCTGTCTTCTTTGGAGTAATATGGCCCTCGTCGCTTTCCAAGTTGTGCAGGCCTGCATTAGTGAGTTACAGGAAGTCTGTTGGTTGAGTCCAATTAAAACATATAAGGATAGCCTGTATTTAGTTAGGAAGAGATTCCAGAGATGCCATGGTGGAGAGGATTCTTCATGGTTTCCAAGGGGAAGGTCTATGAAAAAAAAATCTGAAGTTGGAGTAAAATTAGGAGCTTATGTAGCAGACAGCCTCAGCTGGGAATGCTGAGGGATTGCCAGAGGGAATCAAGCTTCATTTCAGAAGGGCTATTAGAAGCGGGAACCTTGGATGGAGGGCTGCATGGCCATTGAAGTTCATTATGAACTGAATAGATTAATAGAGCTCAGGATAGAGAGCTGGAAGCTTTGATTTTTGCCTATTTTTATAAAACTATACTAGAGCCAGGAAGGAGAAAATTAATTTGAAAGCACCAGTGTTGATGTTTTGATTGACAGAGAAGATAAATGATGGAAGTACCACGGCCTGATGGCATTTTGGGTGAACCTCTGTTGCAATTCCCCTTTAAATTAGTTAGGGCTTGATCTTGGAAGGAGATTAGTGTCTCCCATTAAACAGTGATTGCCTTCATCTCCCATTGACTTCCCTGGTCTGGTGTTGATGTGCCATGCTTTTATGGGACCATTCCCCCGCATGGTCAAACTGTGTCTCTGTGTGATTCCTTTTGAGTCCCTGTAACTCTAGGTTTATGCTTGGTCATTTACTGCTGATCTGCTTAGTAATCTTTTTTTAAAATCTAGTTTTATTGAGTGGGAAATTAAAGCTACCAAGTGCATTCTACTGTCACAAGAGACTCAGAAGGTGTAACTTTTGAGCTCAGTAACTCTATCTATCTCAGAAATTGCAGATAAGGATGATAATTTGTAATATCAACAATCACTTCCTGGTATCATTATAGAAAAGCCACATCATAATCTGCAAATAATGTTCAAAACTGGGTTACTAGTAACTGCAGTCATAGATGTTATTTCAAAACCATAATTGAACTCCAAGCTAGGTGTTGTCCAATCCTAATAAGTTTATCATAAACAGGTTGGGGAATAATATGTAAATGCAAATAGCAATGGGGAAGAGCTAATAAATTTAGTGTCTTTAGGATCTGTGATGGAAGATGCAAGAGTATGACATCATTGCAGGTAATAAAATATATTTTAAATGCAATAAATAAAATAATAATAAATAATAATTTTGTCAGTGAGAATAAGATCTCCTAATTGACTTTTGGGTAAAATAAGCTTACACAGTAATTCGGTACCATTTCTAACCTATAACAACTTACCCCTCTCCCTGCATATGCCAGCAGAGCTCTCTAGTTGCAGAGGGGACTCTAGACTGGACCTTCTGGAACAGTGATACAACACCTATCTTCCCATTGTGGCCGTCAGATGTATTTTCCTCTTGTGTTTTTCCACTATTTCATGTCTTCTCGGTATCATCTTTAAAGCCCCAATTCATGGAAGCACTTAAGTATATGGTTGAAGCCTAAGACTGTAAACTCTTCAAGGCAACGACTGTCTTTAGTGTTTTGTTCAATACAGAGTACATGGTTAAAATACAAGAAGAATATTGCAGATCTGTAACACCATTAACACCACTATTTAGTTCTAAACACTGATTATGAACCCTCAGATTTAACTGGCAAAAGTGCAGATAGAAAATTACTAAATAATGTTAAAAGAGAATTTAAAACATAATCATACATGGAAAGGGAGATTATAAAACAGAGCTAGGTTTGTGCTGGAATGATGTTGCTTGAAAATATCATTTAAATATATGGGATTTGTGCTGTGACTGAATAATTTCTATCTATTGAGACTGTATCAGGATGGTGTGGCTACAGAGCCAGGAATCAGCAAGCCCTGGAATAAGGAGAAGACCAACAGATAGTTTCTGTGAACCACCTAAGCAGCAGTAATAAAAACATAAGAATGAACCTACTGGGTCAGACCAAAAGTCTGTCTAGCCCAGCATCTTGTCTTCTAACAGTGGCCAATGCCAGGTGCCCCCAGAGGGGATGAACAGAAGAGGTAACCATCAAGTGATCCCACCCTGTCATCCATTCCCAGCTTCTGACAAACAGGCTATGTCTAGACTTCAGGCTTCTTTTGGAAGAAGCTTTTCTGGGAGAGATCTTGCGAAAAAACTGCATCGAAAAAGTGATCCGCTTTTTCAAAAGATAGCATCCAGACTGAATGGATGCTACCTCCCATGTGATTACTATGTATGGAGTGGCCACCTGGACACCTGTGGTTTTTCCTCTTTCCTCTTCTTGTGAAAGAACTCCCTCTTCTCCGTCCACACATGCCTTTTCCCAAAAGAGCTCTTTCAGAAAAAGGCTTCTTCCTCATAGAAAGAGATTTACTAATGTCAGAAAAAACCCTTTGTCCTTTCAATTTTCTTTCAAAAGAACGTGATTGCAGTGTGGATGTAATTGAAGGGTTTTTTTTAGAAAAACGGCCATTTTTCTGAAAAAACTCTATAGTGGAGACATATCCACAGGGAATAGGGACACCATTCCTACCCATCCTGGATAATAGCCATCAATGGACCTATCCTCCATGAATTTATCTAGCTCTTTTTTGAAGCTTGTTAAAATCCTGGCTTTCACAACGTTTTCTGACACGGAGTCCCACAGGTTGTGTGAAGAACTATTCTTGTGTGTGTTTAACCAGCTACCCAGTAATGATTTTCTCTGATTCTAACCTGAAAGATATAAGCAGTGACCTGGAGATGTCCTATCCCTTCAAGTACTAGTGTTCTATTTCTTCTCCCTCCCCATGTGAAAAGTCTCATCTTTGTTTCATTTTTACAAGCTTAAATGATCTCTGTGTCCTGGCTTCATTTGCAATATCAATGTGCCTAATTTACATCCCTTTCTCGAAAAAGGAATGTAGTCTAGACACATCCCAACAAAGGGAGGTCAAATAAAGGTAAAGGAAGAATTGTGTCATCTGCAATGTTGGCATGCAACCAGAAGAGGCAGACTGAATGGAGATAGTGCACTAATAAACACATTTCCCTATGGCAGAGAACATGACTAAAAAGCATGAAGCCCAACACGAAAGCAAAGAAAATGGCAACATTTGTGAACAATGCTGGTGAGTTTAATGCCATCTGTAATGAAGAGTGGTATCCCTCAAATGTTTGGAGCAATTTATAACTTGCAACACAATTCCAGATGGACAACTAGTTTCAGCCTTGCTAATAGTGATGGATCTGGGCCTAGTTCTGTTCAATATCTTCACCCGTGATTTAGCTTATGACATAGAGAATAAATTTATAAAGTTTGTGAATGACAGTAAGCTGGGAGGGGTTGTAAGTGCTTTGGAGGATAAGATTAAAATTCAAAATGGTCTGGACAAATCAGAGAAATAGCCTGAAATAAGTAGGATGAAATTCAATTAAGACAAATGCAAGGCACTCCATTTTGGATGTCACAAAAAGTTGCGTACATGCAAAGTGGGGATAATATGCACGGCTAGAATCTTGGTACAGAAGGGAAAAGCCTTGCTCAAGAAGGAAAGGCAGTGAAGAAAGGAAGGAGGTGTTGCCTTAAATATCAAAATGTATATACTTGGAGTGAGGTTGGGATTGAAATATAAGACAAACTTTTTGAAAGTCTCTGGATAAGGATAAAAGATACAAAACAAGGGGTGATATCACAGAAGGAATCTACTATGGACCACTTAGCCAGGAAGAGGTGGATGAGGCTTTTTTAAAACAATTAACAAAATTATCCAAAGGGGAATTTAACTACCCAGACACCTTTTTTGGGAAAATAAGATAGTAGGGCAAAGATTATCCAACAAGTTGTTTGAAATGTGCTAAATACATTTTTTTTAATTTCAAAAGACAGAAAAAACTATTAGGGGAGAGGCTAGTCTAGATTTGATTTTGACAAAAAGTGAGGAACTTGTTTCAGAATTTGAAAGTGGAAGGCAGCTTAGGTGAAAAGAATCATGAAATGAGAGAGTTCATGATTCTAAGGAATGATAGGAGGGAAAATAGCACAATACATATAACTGATTTAAAGAAGGTAGAATTTAGCAAACTCGAGGAGTTAGTAGGTAAGATCCCATAGGAAGCATGTTTAAGGGAAAACTTCAAGAGTGTTGACCCTTTTTCAAAGAGAAATTATTAAGGCACAAAAGCAAACTATCCCACTGCATATGAAAGATAGGAAGTAGGTAACTAGGAGATCTTCAGTTTTCTGAAATTCAAAAAAGAGACCTATAGAACACAGAAACTAGAACGAATTACAAAGGACGAATATAAACAAATAATATGTAGAGACAAAATTAGAAAGGCCAAAGCCAAAAATAAGATTAATTTAGCCAGAGACATAAACAACAACAAGAAGAGGAAGACCAAGGGCAACGTAGTCCCATTACTCAATGTGGAAGTGGGAGAGACAATAAAAAGAAAATGCAGAATTGGCAAAAGTGCTGAATGACTTTTTGTTTCAATGGCTCTTTTGTAGACAATGAGTCCATACTACCAAGGCTGTTCATTCAACTTTAAGGGCAGCTGAAGTTGATTTTTATACAATATTTAACCTTGCATGGTTGCATTTATGGTAGTGTAGACTCAGTGTTGCAAAAGTCTACATTCTTGGCCCCTGGGGGACATCCCACAGTGCCCTTCTGTGACCACTCTAGCCAGAACTTGCGACTCTACTGCTCTCCAGGTGAACAGGGAAGCCCTGTGAAGATTTGAATTCCACTTCCCATGTGGACAGTGTGTCAAGCACATGCCAGAGCAAGCTGAAAACCTTAGAAGTGCATGGGACTACAAGTTCTATGAGTTCAAGTTCCATGAGCTACAGTTCCCAGAGGTGCAGAAGAGCACCAGCCTGGAGTGTGTAGGAGATCTTGGACATCATCAAGGTGTGGGGAAAGGAATCCATTCTCTTGGAGCTCTGAATCAGCAAACAAAATGGCAACACCTATGTGACGATTGCAAAGTCCATAGTAGGACAGGGGGTGAGGGGTCTAGGTGCAGGCTCTGGGAGGAAGATTGCAGGTTGGAGGGGGAGAAAGAATTTGAACACAGTATAGGGTGTAGGTGGAGAGGGAGCCTGCACTATGGAGGAAGTGGGGGTGCACAAGGGAGTGTGGGGAGTGGACGGGGGTGCCACACTTACCTGTGGGTACACCCCTCTAGCAATGGCTCCTGAGGAGGTGAGGGTCTCCAGTTGCTGCTTCTCCCTCCTGTCTGCCATTCTGCTACTCCACACACACATAATCCAGCCCTGCCTGCCATCCATGGGAAATTTAAAATGTCCCAGGGAAGAGGACTGCCGGGGCACAGCAGGGTTAGAGGAGCTTCTGGCTACTCGCTCACCCTGGCTGCCAGCATGTGAATCCCTGCGGCTGGGGGAGTGGAGTGGAGTGGAGTCTTTGTGCACTGCTCCAGCTCCCAGGGAGGCAGGACATCCAAGGGATGCTGAGGGCAGAGAGCACAGGCAGGTGGTGAGTTTTGATGGAGCCCTGCCCCGGGCCAGGAATATTCTAGGTGGTGGGGCACCAAAGACCCATATAACTCACTACCAGTGCATTGGACCTTGGTGATGTTTCCCCAGCTGAACTTCCTATGTTATAACCCTTTATTTTTATCAACTTGATTTGATACAAAAGTTTCTCCAAACAAGCTAATTCATTGGCACCAACTGTTCAGGGCGCTGCCACACCCCCATTGTCACGTTATCCTAAAAGAGCGTGAGAACCGGTTGTGCACCTGAAATTATAAATTGTTTAGTTAGTGCTATTCCAAGGCAGATTGCTTATCCCTTGCAATTTGATAGTCGGCAGGAGTCCACGGGCAACTTTTAGTTAGGTTATATAATGTTTTTTGTTAGCCATGTAAACAATAATGCACATAAACATTTGGAAAGTATTTGAAGTAGGGTGGAGATATGTGATGCTCTCTCTTTAAATATTTTAGCACTCTCCCCCTCCCCAGTGGAAAACCTGTTTTATATTGGTTTCATGTTTGCAACCTGAACAATAAGTTTCCATGGCAGCTAGCTGTGCTTAAAGGAGATCCTCTGTGTCTGTCTATATTACCTTCTCTGCTGTGTCCAGATATAACAGACCTAGCTCTGTCCTGGGGTTGCTAGGAGACAAACATTTTCCTCAACAGCAGTGGAAGGCTACAGCAGGCAGGTTGGTCCTGTGGTCCTCTGAGGCAAGGGGAACAATGTGATCCTCAAGCAACTATGTGGGGAGAGGTGGAGGACTTTGCTATATTAGCCCCTGTCAGATCTATCACTTTTATTACTCTTCCATATTTTTTGAGTTTGTGTGAAAGGGGAATAAAAGAGCCTGCCTTGAAGGCTAACACAGAGCTGGTCTTCATTGATTACCCCCCCCCCTCGCCCCAAGTGGGGGGCAGGTCCACCAAAGCGCAGAGTAAAACAAGACCACTGGCTGGCGGTGACGGGATAACAGATTAAATGGGTTATTGGTCTGTTTTTTATGACCATTCTTTTGTTCATATGTAATGAGCATGAATATGGAACTAGGTGCTCCCTTCAGTTCAGATCCATCAGTAGCATAGTGTTGGGGGAAGCTTGCATTACTGCAATGCCCTACTATACCTGTTCTATAGGTAAACTGAAGACTTCCTTGCTATAAAATAGTCAGATCAGATGATGTCACAAAATGAGATGAATAGATCAGTAATATACTAATAACACAATACAGTACTTTTATATAATGCATTTCAACTGGAAGGATCCCAAAGTGTTTGCAGATTAAACAGGCATCATTCACCCCCTCTGAAATACAACTACTTCAAAGATGGAATGTGACAGCGGTCCTAAACCAGTGTCACCACACATTTTTTATGAGAAATGAAGATGACTTATTTAGTAGAAACTACAGGGTGAAAAATAGCTTATTAAATTCTAGCTCTGAGAATTGCACTCTACTTAATGTCCCTACTTTTGCAAGAAGTTTCTGGGCTCTATCAATGACCACAAGTGATCAGGACCTTGGTTTTCCATGTCATCTGAAAGACAATTTAATGCAGTGCTCCCTAAGAAAGCATTGCAGCATTAGCTCAAAACTGCATCCATGTGAAAAGTGGCAGAATCAGGAATGAGGAAATGTAATATCTGCATCTATTCATGTAGCACTTTTGACTTTCTGACGTGCTTGTGAACCAAAGTTCAGCTTCTATTTAATGATTCCTTAAATCACTTCTTTATGGTGAAAACTACCAAAATACAAAATTTATACAAGAATACATTTTTCCATAGTTTGCAGAGTGACGGTGAATGCAGATAGTTCTGGCCCATTGCATCTTAATGTGAAAGTGCTAAAAACTGGACTGAGTTGTCAAGTGAAATTACAGGTATTTTGACAATAAAGTACTTTAAAAAATACAAATATAAATTGAATGAAACTGAATTTGAGCTAAAATACAATAAGAGGGTATGACTTGCAGTTCTAAATACGAAACTTTCTGTGAGAATCTGGATTTATGCGGAGGTGTTGTTTTTCCCTTCCCCTAACTTAAATTGAGGTACTGTATATAATTAACACTCTGAAAGAATGGGGATAGTAGAAAGATTATTAATACAAAGAGAAGTCATTATAAAAGCCCTATTTATTTTTGGCCTGGATAATAGTTATCAATAGTATGGTATTATATTAATCTAATTCAGATAAATTACGACAAACAGGTTAAAGAGCAAATATAGAAAAATGAGATTTAAACAGATATCAAGAAATGTTTTTTTCACATAGGGTACATCTACACAGCAGTGTTATTTCGGAATAACTGACATTATTTCAAAATAACAAAATGAGTGTCTACACAGCAAACCATTATTTAGAAATAATGTAAAGTTGGAAAACTCCTGTAATCCTCATTTCACAAGGAGTAAGGGAAGTAGAAGAAAAAGTGTTCTTCCTCCGACTTCCTGTTGTGTAGATAGCGCCAAAAGCTATTTCAACTTCAGCCTCACAACTGTAACTCACACACCTAGGCTACGTCTACACTGCAGAGTTTTTGTGCAAAAATTCGCGGAGCATCCACACTACAAGCGCGTTTTTGAGCAAGAAAAAGTACAGTAGATCATCAGAAGACAGGGGGTTTTGCACATGGCTATGTCTACACTGCTTCCCTTTTCCGCAAAAGGAAATGCA
Organism: Pelochelys cantorii; assembly: GCA_032595735.1. Classification (NCBI taxonomy): domain Eukaryota; kingdom Metazoa; phylum Chordata; order Testudines; family Trionychidae; genus Pelochelys; species Pelochelys cantorii. The sequence goes on along the minus strand of CM064326.1, from coordinate 303,747,774 downwards.
AATGGAGCACTCTTTTGCATATGTCGCACTCGCATTTGCATTTCCTCCTCGGATCCCTTTTGCACAAGAGGTTTTTATGCAAAAAAGAGCTGTGTAGACGTCTCCTTTTTGCACAAAAAAACCTTTTGTGCAACAGCCGTTCTTCCTGAAAAAATGAGGAAGAATGGCTCTTGCGCAAAAGGGATCTGAGGAGGAAATGCAAATGTGAGCGTGACATATGCAAATGAGTGCTCCATTTGCATTTCCTCTTGCAAAAAAGGGAAGCAGTGTAGACGTAGCCCAAGAGTTATTCCTCTTTCTATGAGGAATAAGCCTTTTTGCGCAAGAGCTCTTGCACAAAAAGGTGTGTGTGGACAGACAACAGGAGCTTCTTGTGCAAGAAACCCCTATCAGAAAAAGCACAGATGCTCGGATGGCCATTGACCATCAGAGCTTTCTTGCGCAAGAGCGTCCATGGCAGTGTGGACACTCTCTTGCGCAAAAGCAGATGGCAGTGTGGACGCGCTCTTGCGCAAGAACCTTTTGTGGAAGATCTCTTCCGCAAAAAGTTCTTGCGCAAGAAGCCTGCAGTATAGACGTAGCCTTAGTGTGGTTCACTGTCCCATGTAGTGGCACTTAGACCAGTTACAGCAAGAGATAAGAATAACAGAGTTCTACAGCCTAAGCTTAGAGGCAGCTAGTTCTATAGCTAAAGCTGTAGAGGCTCCTGCACTAAGCTACAAAGGTCCCAGGTTTGACTCTGTCTGGTGGTGGTTATAGAATTGATATAGCTGAAGTTGCCTATCTTAATTCAGCCTTTGCCCTGTTGTGTAGATGCACCCATAGAGAGTTATTAAAGTGTGATGCATCCTCCAAGTCAAGCCAGCTGAGGCAAAGTTCTAAGGTTCCCATAGAAATAATTAGATACCTTCATGAGGAAATACCATATAAAAGAAAATTAACTTTAAGTGGCAAAAGATCCATGCCTTAAGAACTGTCTGTTTTAATCAGGGTTAAATGTCAACACAACCGGATTAGTGATACTATTGAATAACCATTCCATCGTGGACTGAGTATTTCCTTCTGTATCCTCTCAGATTGTACCTGTGTGGAAGAAAAAGCAACATTCAACAACAAATCTTTTCCCACATTGGCAATATAGATATTTAATGTGCAAGGATTTCCCATATATTCATAGGATGACAAAGTGAGTAAGGCCTTTTCTACACTTTACAGTTTTGCAGGTAAAAGGCAGCTTTTGTTGACAAAACAGTGGAAATATACACATGCCAAAGTTGCTTTTGGCAGCAAAACTCTGCTGTTTTGCTGACAAAATACAATCACCTTGACAAGAGGAATAGAGATTTTTTTTGTGTGCCAGAGTTAAAGCATCAAATATCCGTGTAGATATTCTGTTCATTATATTACCAGAACTGGCCTCCCCCAGTATCCCACAAAGCTCACTCTGACTGCTCTGCTCATTGTCTAGAACTTGGCTGCCCAGCAGGCATATGACCTTCCCTTTTTAAAGCTCCAGGAAGTTCTGACAGCTGAGCATGCCATTCCACTGACTCACTCAAGAGCAAATCATAAATGTGGAATCCTACTGCTACCCCCTGTAAACAATGTACTCTTGCACTTTTAGTATCTAAAATCTAAGGGGTTATTTATAATTTTTTTAAAAATAATATATCTTTATACAGAACATGTTGGAGTGTTAGATCTATAGTACCACCGATTGTCTTTGTAAAGCTCAGAATTCTGCTGAATCATCAGTAGTACACTTCTATGGTAAACAGGGTGTGGTGACATAAGGGTGAGCTTCACTAAACCTTTCAGCAGCAAGCTGTCTTGTTGTATGTCGATAATATAGAGTTTTCTTGGAAAAAGTCTGTTTTTCTGACAAAATGTGAATTATGTCCACACTGCAATTGCATTCTTTTGAAAGCAAATTGAAAGAACAGAAGGGTTTTTCCAAGAGTGATACTCCTCTTTCTATGAAAGAGCTCTTTTGGAAAAAGGCATATGTGGATGGGGAGGAGGGTTTTCTTTCAAAAGAAGAGGCCTCTAGGAAATAACACAGGTGCCCTGGTGGACACTCTGTCCAAAGTAATCACAGCTCTATAGTTCCTGTCTCCTGGCACCTCTTAAAGCTGCAGGCATCCTGGACAAGCCTCATGGCAGGAAGCCAGCCTTAGAGCAGCACCCTGACTTCGTGGCTTTCCCTGACACAGGCCTGCTCTCTGATGACACAGCCACAAGCCCCCCGACACCAGTGCCCTTTGCAGGGAACAGCCCTAGGAGTCCCAGAATCCACCTAGGGGGACCAAGATGCGGACACCCTCCTGGTCCAGAGTGGAGATCCTGTCCCTCTTCGAGCTGTAGGGTGAGGAGGACACATTGCAGGATCTCTGCTCCAAGCGCCACAATGCAGACATCTTTGAGTGTATGGCTAAGTCCCTGGTGGAGTGCAGACACCACCCTTAGAACAGGTCTGGAGTAAGATCAAAGAGCTCCACAGGAATACGTCCGGGTCAGAGACCACAGCTCACACTCAGGGGCAGGACCCCACACCTGCCCTTACTTGGATGAGCTGCACCAGATCCTGGGGGGTGAGGAATCTGTTTCCCCACCCATCATGGTGGACTCTGGCCTCAAGACTCCCCATTGTTGCCGAGCTGGAGGTCACAGAGGAGGAGGAAGACAACGAGGGCCAGTAGGAGAAGGAGGTGGAGACGGACACCGTAACCCTGTCGCTGGACCTGGTGGCTGTCATCTAGGACAACTCCCAGGCCTTGTCTGACACCTGGGAAGGATCTTCAGGTGAGTACTCTCAGTTTGTCACATACACAGGGCGGGGGAGGCAGGCACACAGGGGGCGGGGGGCTAGCGTTGCTCGGGCTGCTCAGGCTGGACATCATGCTGCAGTCCACGCATGTGCAACCACATGCAGTGTTAGTGTGTGGCACGCAGATGCAGCAGGCAGCCTCTGAGCATGGGTGGGATCCTGCTGCCAGGCTCAGGGGAGGCCATGCACGTCCGGCTGGGAAGGGGCCCTCCCAGCACCTGCCACAGCTGGACGCAGGTTAGCCACAAGGGTGCAGGAATGACCCCAGACACCTCAAGGAGTGCTGTACACAGCACATGGGATTAGCGGGGGGCCTGGAGATGGCAGCAGGGGGACACTCCTACCCTTGCACTCACTGGTGACAGCAAGAAGCGGAACAACCCAGTCCCAGCCTGCTCTGCATCTCCAGCTTGCAGCTGCATTGCTTGGGGTAAGAGGGTTGGGGGAAAGGGTGGAATAATCCCCTGTACTCACCAGCAGCAAGACATGGAGAAATGTGGCTCGGAGCCAGTGGAGCAGAGCAGGCTGGGGCCAAGTCACTCTGCTTTCTGCTGCTGCTACTGATGAGCGTGAGGCAGGAGGGACCCATTCCCTTCAGTCCCCCTCCCCTGAACGACATGGCTGTGACCCCGTGGAGTGGAGCCAGCCAGGATTGGTTGCTCCAATTCCTGCCGCTGCCAGTGAGTGTGGGGGTGGGTTGACCCCTGTTGCCGGTGCCAGGTCCCCCATTATTCCCCTGGGCTGCCTTCAGCACTACAGGGAACCCCCAAAGTTTAAGGCCCAGGGCAGTTGCCCCAAACCATCCTATGGAGGGGACCCTCTGCCAAACCTGTATTAATGATTTCTCATTTTGTGTAATCACTAAAAGAACTTTGTTTGTTGATTTGACAAATCTCATATAAGAGCTCCACATTTGTTTTCCTTGTGCATGCATGCAAATAAAACTTTCCTGGAACCTTTTTTTTTTTTTTGCGAAAGTAATAAAAGAAGAGCAAGCATGATTGAAGCAAAATTCTGGGAAATCATTTTTCACATGGTTAATCTAATAAAAAGCAAGACTTTGACCGGATGTTGCACTAATAAGAAAATTAAACTTCTACGCAGAGGATTTTAATGACTCTCTCAAGGTCAACAAACCAAGTGAATTCAGAGAACTCTTTTCTATTTTTAAAATGATTGTTTTAGCCCAGGTTGCCCCACTGAATTTGTTTAGTAGTTTTTCTCAAAATATGAATTCATCTTTCTATGGAGACAGCTCTGTTGCAGCTCATTAGCCAAAGAAAATAGCAAAACATGAATGGCCTATAAAGTAGTAGTAAAATTACTTGCATAAAAAGCAGTCATAACAGAATCATAGAATTGTAGGGCTGCAAGGGACCTTGAGAGGTCATCTAGTCCAGCCCCCTGCACGGAGGCACGATCAGGTAAATCTAGACCATCTGTTACCATCTGCTGAGAACTGAATTACTGTGGAATCACTCTCAGCAGTTGAAAGTTTTGCTGTTGCTAAGCTATGTATCAGCTTCCTGACACACCAGCTTGTGTGCCCTGCCAGCAAACTCTTAGAACTCTGCTCATTCAGACCTTGACTAGTAGGTAACAATCAATGAACCCCAAATCCCGAGAGCCTCACAGATGTATCTCTGTAGTGCCCAGCTGTCTCAGGCTGTGTCTAGACAGCGGGGCTATTTTGGGATACCGGAAATATCCCAAAATAGCAATTCCGCATTTTTAAACGTGTCCGTTATTTCAAATATATTTCGTAACAACGGGCATGCTATTCCAGCATCCCTGTAACCCTCGTTCCAGGAGGATTAAGGGATTTGTCTGAATAGCACTTTATTTCAAAATAGTGCCAAATTTTGAAATAAGCTATTTTGAAATAAGCTCTAAATAAGCTACACAATTTGTATAGCGCAAATTGCGTAGCTTATTTAGAAGAAAGGGTGCTGTGTAGACGCACCCTTACGAAACACTCAGGGTGCATCTAGCCTGCACTCTAAAATCGAAATAAGATACACAATTTGTGCTATGCAAATTCGTAGATTATTTTGATTTTATTTTGAAATAGGCTATTTTGAAATTTGGCACTCCTACATGGCACCAAATTTTGAAATAAAGCATTATTTCGAGACATCCCTTATTCCTCATGAAACAAGGTTTACAGGGATGTCAAAATAGTGCATCTGCTATTTCAAAAATTATTTCAAAAAATCAGACACATTTCTTGGACGTGGGGTAGCTATTTCGGGATACCTCTGGGTATCCCAAAGTAGACTTGCAGTCTAGACGTACCCTCACAGAGGTTAAGTTTGCTGCTCCCTTAAAGAGTTAATATTCAGCATCTTAATACTTTAACAGGGGTTAACAAAGATTCGTTTTAATAAAAGATTTGAACTGGTTACAGGGGGCTGGAACAATTTTTATAGTGGGGATACTGTGATCCATGGAATCAAACTGTAAATTCTGTATATAATGGGAACCACTGCAAGCCAGGGGGTGCTGCAGCACCTCCTGCACCCCGACTTCTAGCACCTATCACTGATTATAGTAAAAGTAAAACATGTTTACTAAACAAAAATCATAAGTTTAAGTGACACCAAAAGAATGTAGAAAGGGATATAAGCAACAAAAGTGAAAATATGCTTCAAAGATTAAATCCTGATTTAACAAACTTGCATATCTTGTTCAACTAATTGTTTTGTACTAAGTCTCTTTTCCAAAATGGCTGACAAATATCTCTGGCAAGGGCTCTTTACACATCTCAAAGTGTTCAGTCCAGTCCCTTTATCTCCTCAGATAAAGGATGACCAAAATGGCTTTTTCTCTCTACTTATATGTTCCCAAAGTTCATTGGTTCATTGGTTCACAATTTCTGGACAACTGGAGCAGTGGGAAGTGGCATGGGGTGGGCCACCACTTCCCATGGCTTACATTGGCCAAGAATGGCAAACTGCAGCCACTGAGATCTGTTAGCGGCTATGCCTGTGGACACTCAGGTAAACAAAGCCTCTGGTGGCCCAACAGCAGTTAGAGGTACCTCATTCTGTCATACATATTGTGGAACCACATTCCTTTGTTTAGAAAAGACATTGTTTATGCACCACTAAGCAAATACACTTTAAGAATATATTTCCAGCACATATCTATAAAATGCTTTTATAACTTTCCCAGGCATATATCAAGCAAGAATATTAATTATCAGATTAATCATTTTTCACATGCCACTTTTTCTATATAAATCATAACAATTGTGTGTCAGATCATATCGGGATGCTCTTAGGGTCACAGCGTGCCTGACAACTTTTTGTCCAACCTGTTTTTAAAAGCCTCCAATAACAGGAATTCTACAATCTCCCTTGATAGCATATTCTAATAATATAAGGAGATCTATCTATCTAATAGAACTGGAAGGGACCTTGAAACCAGTCTTTTGCCCTCATAGCAAGGCCAAGTACCATTCCTAACAGCTCTGGCCCCCTCAAGGATTGAACTCATAACTCTGGGTTTAATCAGGCTAATGCTCAAACCACTAAGCTAGCCCTCCTCCCAGGAAGGTGCATTAATGATCCTCATAGTTAGAAGACTGTCCTGATATGTAAATTTACTCTCCCTTACCCTAGAGTAAGCTGATTGATTACATTGTATGCTATCTAGAGTGGACATGGAGAACAATTGATCAATGTCCTTATAACAGCCTGTAGCATTTTTGAAAACTTGAAGAGTTGTCAAGTCCCCACTCAGTTTTCTTTCCTCAAGGCTAACCATGCCTATTTTAAAAACCTTTCCTCAGAAGCCAGGTTTTCTAAACCTTTTATCATTGTTGTTGCCACTGGACTCTCTCCAATGTGTCCACATCTTTCCTAAAGTGAAGTACTCAAAACTGGACATACTACTCCAGATGTAGCCACACCAGCACTAAGTGAGAAAATTATCTCCCATGCCTTACACATGTTAGTTAATGCCTATTACACCCACTGGTGTGTAAGGCAGCAACAAAGGTTCTCCATTTTTGTTTGTCTTTGGCCATTTTCCCCAGAGAGGACTTAGGAAGGCCATCGCACAAAGTTGAAGGAGAATTCTTCGTTGCTGTTTCCGTAACAATTTTTTTTCCCCTATGTCAGGGTTGTTAGCCCTGAGCCAAGCCCCCAACTGGAGGCCCAGTGAATCACACTTAGTCTGGGCTCTACCCTTCAACCTGTCTGGTATGGATGATCCTACAAGGAGTACTAGGCTCCTGCCGACATAGCTCTAGGGGTCACTGAGACACACTAAGGCACACATGTGCCTTACACATGACACCCCTGTTAATACATCCCAGAATGATATCTGCCTTTTTGTAAATGCCTTTTTGTAAATGCATACAAATGGATCAATTTGTGATCCATTATACAGGTCCTTGTCAGTGGTGATACTGCCTTGCAAGCTATTCCACATTTTATAGTTGTACATTTTGATTTTCCTTCCTAAGTGTAGTTCTTTGCAATTTTAAATTTTATTGCAGGTTGGACCTTCCTTGCTTGGCACCCTTGGGATCTGACCAGTCTCAGATGAAGGATTTTGCCAGACCAAGGGAGGTCATTTCTGGCTCCCCTGCCACCAGTCACCCCAGCTCTGTCCCAGCCCGCTGGCCTCCCAACTGGCTGCTCAAATGCTACCAGCCCTGCTGACCAGCTGGCACCCCAGACCAGCCACATGCCGGGGCTGCTCCGCCCCTCAGGCAGCTGTGCATTGGGGCTCGTGGCTCTCCCAGGCAGCTGCGTTCCACTGCCACTCTGGCCCGCCAGGCCACCGCCCAGCCAGGCAGCCATACGCCAGGTCTCCCAGCCCTGCAGGGCACTCCCACTGCCATGCACTGGGCAGCCCCGCTGGCAACTCGCTGCGGGAAACCTGCTGCTCTGCCGACCTGCAGGGTTCCCTCCTGCTAGCCCTTCACTGGGACTCTCTGATCCTGCAACATCCATGCCAGGCCATGGATGTTGCCAGACCAAAGAGTCCTGATTTAGAGAGTTTCAACCTGAATCTGGATTTCAGACAAATTCTCCAATTTACTATGGTCATTTTGAATTCTAAGTCTGTCCTCCAAAATGTATGCAACCTCTCCCAGCTAGGTGTCATCTGCAGATTTTATAAGAATACTCTCCACTCCATTACCAAATCATTAATAAAAGACTTGAATAGTATTGTACCCCTGACAGTCTGCTGTGGGACCCCACTAGATATCTCCTTTAAGTTTGACAGTGAAACATCAATAGCTACTCTTTTAGCAGTTTTTCAATCAGTTGTGCACCATTTTTATGGATTTTTCATCTGTTCTAGGCCATATCACCCTAGTAGGCTTAAAAATAATAATGTAATAGTAATTCACAGTGTTAGTATTTTACATCTTGGGCTTTTCATCTTTATTTCCTAGTTAAATAAACACAATTTAAATATGCAGAATTTTAATGGCCTTTTTATTTCTTCCTTTATAATAGGAATACTTATTTGCATGGTTAATAGTGGCTAAGAAAGGAGGTATAATCATGCTGTGTGATGAATTTCAGAGATGCTAAAATGTACATTCATTTAATCATGTTCTAATTATAAGTATGTTGGTTTAGAATCAACTGGCTGGATTCAACAGAACAAGTGGACTTTTTTAGTGTTAGAATTTGAGTGAATAAATGGCATTCCTATTAATTAAAATTGCAAAGTAAGTAAACAAACACATTCTAGTGGTAGTTAATTATTTAAATTTCTGTATTTATATAAGCCCATCACCTTCATCAATATTAAACTATGTTGTTATTTACAAATGTGCTGTATCTCCATAAATATAGAAATGTGGTAATTATATCTAGGGTCTGTTTGATTGCAAGGTTACTGACAACTCATGCATATCAGGAGTTAGCTTGGAGGTTGGATCCAGTGTTTTGGTAGCAGGAGAGAAAACAGAAAAGTTTGACAAGTTATCCCATTTTTGTACCTAATTAGATAAAAGTGAAATCTTACCTCCCTGGTATAAGCTTCCAATCCTTAAGAGGTTTGGCACAAGTATTGCACACCTTTGTTAATTAGCCATATAAACAAAACTCCTTAAACTATATTGTTTGAATAGAGTAACAAAGCACATGATTTAAAATAATTAAGGTGGAATATGGATGCAAAAGTGTTACTGAGACAAGATCTTGGCCCTGCTAAGTCTTCCTTCTGCTGCTCTGATGGCACAAAAGGGGGCTTAAAAGATGTCCCAAAGTAGTCAGCTGAGGATTCCCAACTGTGGAGGAAAGTCAAAAAGCAATGAAACTGCATCGTCAACTCTCACCCAACCCCCCTCGAAATCCAGCCTTTCCATAAGAGATGAAACAGGAGTGGTGATTCCCCAACTGAATAACAGCCCTGCAGTGGTGATGTTGCTACATCCCCTGATTTGAAGTAATAATAGCAAACATCAAATACATGGCTTCCATCATCAAAACCTCCACTGTGATTTTTTATGATTCTTCTTAAAGTAATGACCATAATTGCATAAGGAAAGAGGAAGACATTCTAAAAGTTGATATTTCACCTTTTTCTCATACCTGTGGTGTTTTTAATTTCAGGTACAGAACTATAAATGTTAACAAATGTCTTTTGGATTATTTCAAGAAATTCAATGCTAATAATAAAGTTATTGATTTATTTATTATTATTACTTTATTATTTCAAAATATGACACTTACTGTGACCTTTAAGTTGTGTCTGTAATTACAATGCTACCTTTCTGTCCGGTGCCTTGCTTCACATTATTTCCACTAAAGTTAAAGGAATTTTTTTTTTTAATTGCCAGAATTCTTCGGATTCCCTCTTATTGGTGGAATGAAAGCAATTAGCATGGGAGTCAATAGACATTAGGACTAAAGAAATTTATGAATCTTTAGCATTTTATTTGCCCCTCAGATTTAGGCAAGGACTTGTCTATCCTCCTAGAATGAACATGCATTTCTAGGTGCACTATATTTATTACTTTTATACCATATCAATGGGTCTGTCCAATTTATCACTGCATCTTAGCTGACAAGTGTAACGTGTTTCTCCATGCTAAGGGGTTTAGGACCTTTACCTGAACTCTCTTCAGAGATTTGGAAGATTTGTTGAGACATCAGGGATAATGGTATAATTAGGGAAAACCCATAAATCATCAAATGTCCAGGATCCTTCTCAAAGCTCTAGATGATGTATGAGAGGCTCCTTTTCTTTTTTGCTTATGGGTATACTTAAATGTAACTCCTGCACAGTGTCTAGAAGCAGCAATCTTTGAGTATTTTATGCAATAGAAACTTAAATATTCCCCCAAACCATTAGCAAATATTTAATCAGGCATGGTATCCTGATAGGTAAGGAGACTAAGAAAGAAAAAAGAAGTGTGAATTTCACTTGGGTGGTGGAAGTGGTGTAATAGGGATTGATGTACACAAAGATATTATAACTAGAGCTAACAACACTCGGTTGCTGCGATTGCCTACTTACAAATTTAACTCTGAGTTACTAACAGTGTAATATTGTATTAGTGGATAGAAAACGAGACTTGGAAAAGCAAGCAGTTACTAAACAATGAACTCTGGCTGGTCTCCACAGAGGCTTCTATTGGGTAGCAACAAAACCCCCAGTTACAACTGTGCATGAAATTGATATGATTTGTTGTTTTTTGTTGTTCAACAATGAACTTTGTAAATGGCAATGTTCATATTAACCTCATGGAGGAACAGTACTGCAGGGCAATCGGCAGAGTTTATTGGAGTACTCTTGTCAGGCAGGAATGCAAGGTTAAACAATATTTATGCAGAGTCCAAAAACCTGTTTGCTGGATCATGTGACTAGAATGATTTTCCAGTGCTACTTATTGCCTTCAGGTCCTGATCTTTGAAATGTGTTTGTATGTCACAGAGGAGGATCAGCAATGTGCAAAATCCTTTTAATCTTAAGCAGCAACTGTTTGGAATTGTCCTTTCTAGCTATTCTTGATATAAGTGCAGAGAGAGAAAAGAGATGTTTGCAACAGAAGGTATCATTGTGCCACCTCTTTTTAATGCAAACTTGTTCCTTTTCTGCTTTAGTTTAAAATACTCCTAACTTGTGTAATTCCATTATCTCCAGACTCCTTTGTGCATAAGACATGTACTCCATCTCAAAGTGGTTTATGTTTTACTTCTAGTTTAAACAGAATCTATTCAAATGCTGAATTAGTCATCCAAATATCTGTGCAGCTTAAGGGATATTTTTTTTCCCCTTTTAACCTATTGGACCCTAGATCCAGTCTGATTCGAGTGATAGCGAAGTGAGCTTTTGTAGCTGGCACTTCTGTTCCCATATTATAAAAATTACATAGGCATACAAATAAAATAGGCAGTGTCCCTTCAGCAGAATTAGAAAAAGAATCATCTTCTACAATCTAACCAGAGTAAAACCATAACTTCAAATTGTGGAATGTAACACATTCCTTTTGAGGACTTGGTTTGCACATTGATCAACTGGCCACAGATGAAGAGCAAGGCTTAAGAGTAATCTCTTTCTTTGGGAAAGACTATATACCTCCAGCCACACCCATAGCACTGACCAGACTAAGGAGGCTTTGCTGGTAGGGTCATGGGACAGTGAAATGTGCAGACTTCTTGTATTCTAAGGAGCTGAGAGAAGGATTGTACCTCCTTGTGCTCTCTCTGGAATCGCAGAATGCCATATTACTTCCCACATAGGTCTGTTTGTATCTATGGCTGCAAAGGTCATTGTCTTAGATTATCCCTCTAACTACCTCAGGGTATGTCTACACTAGCTCGTTAGTTCGAGCTAGGTAGGGTAATGAGGGCAAGCGGAGTCGCAAATGAAGCCCGGGATTTAAATATCCCGGGCTTCATTTGCATGTTCCCGGGCACCGCCATTTTTAAATCCCCCTTAGTCCGAACTCCGTGCCCGCGGCTACACGCGGCACGGACTAGGTAGTTCGAATTAAAGATCCTAATTCGAACTACCATTACTCCTCATTCCACGAGAAGTAATGGTAGTTCGAATTAGGATCTTTAATTCGAACTACCTAGTCCGTGCCGTATGTAGCCGCGGGCACGGAGTTCGGACTAAGGGGGATTTAAAAATGGCGGCGCCTGGGAACATGCAAATGAAGCCCGGGATATTTAAATCCTGGGCTTCATTTGCTACTCCGCTTGCCCTCATTACCCTACCTAGCTTGAACTAACGAGCTAGCGTAGACATACCCTCAGACTTTTCTTCCTCTCTCTGACTCCCCCTTCACTACACCAAGCATAACTCTTTGGGTATGTCTAGACTACATGCCTCTGTTGGCAGAGGCATGTAAATTAGACTACCCGACATAGTCAATGAAGCCGGGATTTAAATATCGTGCCTTGTGAAACGAGGTTTACAGGAGCAGTCGACAAAGGCGTTCCCTGTCGACCAATCCACGTATTGACTGCTGTGCTGTGCCGACGATCAGCTGAGCCAGCACAGCATGGCGTCCATTTTTATTTTAATGAAGCCGGGGATATTTAAATCCCGGTTTCATTGACTATGTCGGGTAGTCTAATTTACATGCCTCTGGTGACAGAGGCGTGTAGTCTAGACATACCCATTGTGTTCACTTTTAAAGCCCTCCATCTCCTATTCCTGCCCACATCTCCAACCTATGCCTCTGTTGTCCTCTGATATATACAAGTCCCTGTTTCCTCATATCATTGCCCCCATCTTGGTTTCCTCTTGCCCCTTTACTACCTTATGCCCAGCACCTTACATATTTCTCTGAATACATCCATCCAGCACCCTCCTGCCTCTCTCACTCCTACTTCCATTCTTACCATATCCACCTTTCCCTACTAAATAGCTCCTTTTCTCCTGTAACATCATGGTTGTACTCTCATATGTAAACTTTCTCTCCAGTTTCAAAATAATTTAGAAGATCATAAGATCACAGATTTTTTAAATAAAAATGTGTCTAATTTCATTTAGTGGCAGTTAACACTCCATTAGAAGGACATGACTAAAAACTGACAAGCTTAGAAACATAAGTCAAGAGGAAAGTCTTCTGCATATTTTGCCACTTTCCAATTGCCTACAATCCTGTTGACAAAATACGTCAACACTGCTTCAGGCAGAATAACTTGCCAAATGTATGGGATGTGTGAAAATCAGATGTGCTATCTGTTTAGCCAACGCCATCTGAGGTCATTGCTAAAGTTTTATGCTAGACATGAGTTTGATGAAATAGGAAGATTTGATACAACTGTAGCCCAAGGTCCAATGTGCTTCAACAGCAGTCCTGGGAACTACAAGTTGTAGACTACAAACTGCAGCATGTTGGGATAACTCTCTTCTTCCTGCCAGGAGGTACCCTCTGCCCGCAGCAGGGTCTCAACAGGGACTGAGCTAGAAGCAGTATGCAGGCTGCATGCTGAGAGGAGGGTCTGCTGAACTGTGATCCTGCTCTTTGTTTTTTTTACAGAATAAAGCCTGTTCCTGGTGGTTTGTCTGAGTGGGCCTGGTCTGAGGTGCACACACACTAATACACAATGTAGAGCACACCAAGGAGCCTCAGGCCTGTTCTCCCACAGTTGTGTAAGAAGTCACAAAGCTTCCCCTATGCTGAGTAACCTCACACTGGGCTAGTGAACAGGAGGGGTTACACAACCATTCCCCACGAATTAGACAACTGTTTGCTAGACAGCAGTAGAATACTGGTGATAAAAAAAATCTTAATTTTCTGCTTTTTTCTGGGAGACAAGTATGGTTTTGTAGTTAGAGCTATGCTAACTAAAGTGCTTTTACTTTGAAATACAAGTGTGATTGAGTAGCTAAAATCTGTGTTAGAATTCTAGGTTTTATTCCTGACTGTGCCTGTTGACTTACTTGAAAAATGAGTTGGCCACTCAGGCTATGTCTAGACTACATCCCTCTGTTGGTAGAGGGATGTAAATGAAGCATTTCAAAAGTGCAAATGAAGCCGGTATTTAAATATCCCATGCTTCATTTGCATAATCGCGTTATGGTGCTATTTCAAAATAGCGCTATTTCGAAATAACAGACGCTGTTAAGACACAGTTATTTTGAGAGAAAACCCTTCTCTCAAAATAACTGGCAAATCTCATTGTAGGAGGAATAAGGGTTATTTCGAGAGAAGGGTTTTCTCTCAAAATAACCGTGTCTTAACAGCGTCTGTTATTTCAAAATAGCGCTATTTCGAAATAGCGCCATAACGCAAATATACAAATGAAGCGTGGGATATTTAAATCCCGGCTTTATTTTCAATTTCAAATGTCTTCATTTGCATCCCTCTCTTGAAAGAGGGTGCAAGTGTAGACATACCCTCATACTTGACTGCCTTATAAAACTGAGGTTCATAGCCTTTATCAACAATAAAGTGGTGAGATGCATGGGAATATACACCACAGTTAGTACAGGTAAAATTTGAAGTTGTGGTCACCTCTTTTCCATCTTAGGGAGCTTTCTTCTATGCTACTGGATAATTAGATCTCATTGGTGTTTTACCATGAGCAGCCTTATTATGGCAGGTTTGGCTTAGTGCATGTTTTCTCAGGTATGGAGATAAAAGTTAAAATCATGTTATCTATAAACACCAATACACACCTGACATTCTATGAATCAACACGAGGAGAAACCTGTTGATGCCATTGTAACCCATACACCTAGTGTGGTTCACTGTCCCATGCAGTGGCACCTAGACTACAGCAACAGATACGAACAAGAGATCTCTACAGCACGGGCTGAGAGACAGCTGGATTTTAGCTCAAAGGGTAGAGGCTCCTATACTAAACTCCAGAAATCCCAGGTTCAAATCGGCCTGGTGGTGGTTACACCATCACAGATTTTAGAGTGTATACTGGGTTGGATTCATTACAGCAGCATCTCCTGATGGTTAGTCTGGGAATTAGTTCTTTCAGTGATCTGATAGACCTAAGCCAACAGCCTGCCACACTCTGGTCCTATTAGGATCTAGGAGGTGGTCAGACATTAGCTCGCCCACATCTAAAGGACCCTCCCCAGCCTACAAGGAGGATCCAAAGAGGCCTAGATGCCAACTAATTCCAGGGGACAAAGAAAAAGAAAAACAGGGATGGGTGTGAGGGTCTAAGGACTAAAACAAGGGAACCGGATGGGGATACCGATCAGAGAACCCCAGACAGCGCCCACTGCCCCTTGAGAGCCAATGGATGCCACTCAGTGGAACTCTGCTCGGATGCATGAACAGACACAGGAGCAGAAATAGGCTGCACTGGGGAGATGAGGTGGTAAATTATTTTAAGAACATGGGGGAGTGAAATGGTGTGTGGGGGGAGGGTAACTAAAAAAGAAGAGGAGAAGGGGAGGCTCAGGCGCCAAGCAAAATAACAGAGGGGGGTCATGGGAACACAAGAAGGGGGGAGGGAAATAGTGGAGAGGGAAGGCAGATGGTGAGGTGGTGCCTGCTCAAAGAAAGCAGGCGGGGGTAACTAGACACTGCTGCATGGGAGGGGAGAAGGAGAACTAGTGTGCCCACAGGTGCCTGAGTGGCAGGCCTACAGGACTTGTTGCAGGACCCAGCAGAGCAAAGGAGGGGCAGAGAGGCAAGCACTGGAGCTGAGAACAGAAAGGGTCCCTGCAGCAACTGGAGGCAGTGGCAGCAGCTGCAGCAGAAATACAGGGGCAGAGGAACCGGGGGGGAGGGGGAGGTGAACCACCTCTCACCCCCAGTGCCCCACAAGAGCTGCACCAGCCACCGCCTAGGAAGCCTGATGGAAAGTGGGCCCCTTAAAAACTCCCCCCAAACACAGAGCAAGCTGTGAGAAGAGAGGACCTCAGGAGCTGCCGCAAAGCAGCCCCCTTACCTCCGCTGCCCCAGGGGGAGCAGCAGGAAAGGTCGAGTCCAGGCCTGCAGTACGGAAGAAGAAAGGAGCCAGGTAGACCCCCCAAGAAGATGCAAGTAGGGAGTCCTCCCCCATCCCCTGCCTGGGGCAAGGCAGCAGACACTTCCACCCACCCTCCACCCCCAGCACCCTCAACAGCTAGCTGAGGTGAAGGGGTGGGGGGAGGAAGCTGCCTGCAAGCAAAGCAGGTCAAGAGAAGAGGGGACCTGGCCCAAAATAAAGGTATAGCTGAGGCCTGCCTGCCTGCCTGCCAAAACAGCAGTAGCCCCCCCCCACACACACACACACATGCCCCCCCATACCCCTTCCACTCCAGGAAGAGAGGAGGGGTACAGGGGAAGGAGGATATGTGGCAGCCTGAGAGTAGGGGGCTTCAGAAGCCTGCTGGAAGGCAGGTATACAGGGCACTGGATAAGTGGTTTTCTCTTTCCAGAATAAACTACTAGAGCCTGCTGCAATAAAATGAAGACAGGAAAACACCTGGGGCTAAGTAACTAGATTGCTCCCTCAGGCAAGTCACTCAAACCTGCAGCCAATTACAGCCAGTGGAGTTGCTTTAAAAGGCCTCTCCTGGGACAGGAGAGGGGAAGACAAAGAGAGATGGACGGGAAGAAGAAAAGGGAGGAACAAGAAGAAGCTGTGTGTGAGCTGAGAGCTGGTTAACAGATACCAGAGAGAGACTTTTAGAAAGGGGTGTTTGGGGAAGTGGCCCAGGGAAAAAGCTGCCAAGTCAGAAGGAAAAACAACCTTGACTGCTGCTACTTTAGGGGCCCTAGGCTAGAACCCAGAGTAGTGGGCTGGCCTGGGTTCCCCCCAAACCTTCCCCCTACACACCAACACAGAGCCTGTCCCAAGAAGGGACACCAGGACTATCAGGGGGGTTTCACCCCAAAACCATGAACCAGTCTGTGATGAATATGGCTCCCTAAGCTGTGGACCCTGCCTCCTGTAAAGAGAAAGGAGTTGTATATAGGACCACAGTGAGTCTCTGAGCCTAATATTATCTGCCAGTAGCACGAGGCCCACAGGGCATAGCCAGAACTTTGCCACAGTGAGTTGAGTGTGCTGCCTTCTGCTCTGCTGTCTCCAATTTCTATGGCTGGATCCACTTCAGCCTCTTTTGGACACTGCCATCTGGCAGTGTCCACTATTCTATGCTTCCTTCTTCCTATGGTATTGGTAGTCCTCAGGCTTCTGGCTCATATCTGCCTCAATGGCCAGCTGCAATCCACAGAGTCTAGCTCCCCACCTCAGGGACAACAGTCTATAATGGCCACATTCCATGGTGCCAAGGTGCAGTGTAAGGGTGGAGGGAACCCAAGCCTACCCACTACTCTGGGTCCTGACCCTCTGGCAGCAGCCATGTCCTGCCCTCCTCTTCTCCCTGGGGTGCTTCCCCATGACCCTTGCAACTTCTCAGCCCTTTGTAGCAGTGGCTGCAGCCAATCAGGTATCAGGCTGAAGCTTTCCCCACTTTACTTCCCTGAGTCTGCCCAGCACTGCTCTGTCCAAGATGAAGTGCCTTCAGTGGAAACCAGTCCTTGACCCTCACTCGCCAGGGCCCAACTGGGCTCCTCTCATCCCTGCAGCCTTTTTATAGGGCCCAACTAGCCCTGATTGTCCATCTCTAGCTGCACTCTCATTGGCTGGGTCTGTGCAGACTCCCTCAAGCCTGCTTTAATCTTCCCAACCTTCAAAGTGTGGCCACTGTCCCACTATAGGATGTTTTAGTTTTCTTGCATAGAACGCCAGAACAAATCACCAGTGAAGGACATCAAAAAGGGATAATTCTGGAACTCATTATTCTTTCCATATTGAACAATTTTCCATCAAACTATTATGATAGGTTCAAACAGTGCTCAAAGTAAACTTTATATATAAATTGACATTTTAATAAGACTCCCACAAAATAAAACTTTAAAACTCCTGTTAAACTGAAAACTTGTGACAGAACCTTATCTTAATGACCTGAAACTCCAAAACAAGTCATACAAAAATGTGGAAAATATGTCAAATTATGAAGAATTAACATATTAGAAGAAAACAACACAAAATGAGAAAGGCCAAGACACATAATGAGATTAAACTACTTAGAGACAAAAAAGGTAATAAGAAAACATTTCACAAATACGTGAGAAGCAAGAGGAAGAATAAGGGGGTGGAGGGTGAGTAGGCCCATTGCTCAGTGAGGAGGGAAAGACAATAACAGAAAATATAGCTATGTCCAAAGTGTTCAATGCCTTTTTTTCAGTGCTCACCAGAAAATTAGTACTGACTAGATGACTCACATAGTGAACATCACTGTAAATGGGGTAGGAGCTGAGGCTAAAATAGGAAAAGAACAAGTTAAGAATTACACAGACAAGTCAGATGTCTTCAAGTCAGTAGGGCCTGATACATTCATAGAATACTTAAGGAACCAAGGGTAGAGATATTAGCAATTATCTTTGAGAACTTGTGGAAGACGGGAGAGATCCCAGAGGACTGGAAAAGATCTAAAGAGTAATAAGGACAGCTCAGAGAATTACAGACCAGCCAGTTCAACATCAGTACCTGGAAAAACAATGGAATAAATAACTAAATAATCAATTTGCAAGCACCTAGAAGAAAATAAGGTAAAAATAAAAGTAAAAAATGGTTGTCTCAAGAACAAATCACGTCAAACCAATCTAATATCCTTTACCAGGGGTGAAGTAGTAGTTGTGGTATATCTTAAGGCTGTAATAGTATAGTCAATTAACCAATAAACAAAAACTTATAGGTTAATACTATAAACTACGCGCATTTCCTTCTCCCCGCCAGTAATTTTTTTTAGCAGGCTAGCCAGTAGCCTGGCTCAGTCCTGGCTTGCAATGGGTCCTGGACCTACTCCCTCAGGCCCTATAGACTAACACAGTGAATTCAGAAACTGACAGTATATAAAAGCAAGTGCTTTTGCGGAAAAACTTGCCAGCTGTCTACACTGGCTGCTTGAATTTCTGCAAGAACACTGACGATCTCATGTAAGATTGTCAGTGTTCTTGTGGAAATACTATGCTGCTCCTGTTTGGGCAAAAGCCCTCTTGCGCAAATGCTTTTGCACAAGAGGGCCAGTGTAGACAACCCAGAATTGTTTTGTGCAAAAAAGCCCCGATGGCTAAAATGGTGATCGGGGCTTTCTTGCACAAAACCGCATCTAGAGTGGCACAGACACTTTTCCGCAAAAAGTGCTTTTGCGCAAAAGCGTCCGTGCCAATCAAGACGCTCTTTTCCGCAAATGCTTTTAACGGAAAAACTTTTCCGTTAAAAGCATTTGCGGAAAATCATGCCAGTCTAGATGCAGCCCTGGGGTTTGGTACATGCCTGTTAAATGGCTTCATTACCACTTGAATGGCTCTTTCCAGATTCAATGTTTAAGAGGTCTAGCAGGCTTTTTCACATTAGTGGCAAAATGAAGTTTATGCGGCTTTTCGACAAGGGGGGAGGGGGGGTTGCCAAAAAAAGCCATGTCTAAACCACTTTCACTTTCGAAAGCTCCACTTTCGAAAGTGAGATAAGAAGAAGATATGCAAAGTCCCGCGGAATTTGCATATCTTCTTTCGACATTTTAGTGCAGTCTAGATAAGCCCTAAGTTAACTAACCCCCTCCAGAGGAAGGAAAGCCCACAGTATAGGCATAGGAAGAAATGGGTGGATGGACATTAAGATCCAATGGCACCCCATATTTTCAGATGCCCTATGCAGCTGCGTATTTTGCATATACATAAGGACAGCCCTGCCTTTGAGGAAAGATGATAAAATTAAGTTTGTTTGGTCTAGAAGAAGAGAAGACTGACAGGGGACATAAAAGCCTCCAAGTACATAAAAGTTAGTTTCAGCTGGGGATATCCTTAATTTTTAGTGACCACATTGACAGGAAATTCTCTTTAGCAACCTTAAGTCCAAGTTAGCAAAGTTAGCAAAGGTTTGCTGTTCTCTAGTTCAGACATTGCAATTATATTTCTAAAACTAAAATAAAAATCTGTTCTAATGATTTTTGAATTTTTGTGCATTATTTTACAAATACACCAGATCAGAAAATGGAATTTCTGATTGCAGATATTTCAAAATTTCTTACACAATGGAAATTTTGAAAAAAAATTATTTGGAAACTTTAAAACATTTCATTGATAAGGTAATATGTTTCAATAATGTGCAATATAATATTTAAAATATAAGATAACAGTATAATGTTGATATAATCAAAATGAGAATATTGAAAACGTTCATTCTGACTCTCTCTCATCTAGCATTTTGTTAAAACCAACATGTTCCAATGAAAAGATTTGACTTTGGCAAAGCTGAATTTACTGATGGAAAATTGTTCCAATGAAAACTTTCAATCAACTTTTGATCTGATTTTCTAATAGCTCTAGAGAGTACTAAATTCTTGATTCTTAAAATAAACCAATTTTATAAGCATACAGTGGCCAGTGATTTTACATTTAGGAATACAGGGACATTTTAACCTCATTTTTAATAAACAATTACACATACAAATTTGATACATTTGTGCATTTAAAAAACCCTAGGCAGCTGTTTCAGCACAATAAGTAAGTCTTATTAGGTGACCCTCAACTATTTTCACAGTTTCTGCACTCTTAAATTTTGCTATATTGTGACATGCAGATAATGATGCCCCAGAGCAGGTTTGTAAAGTAAGTGTTTTTGTTTTCTTTCTTTTTCTTTTTCTTTTTAATTGTTCTGGTCATTTCAGATGTTAACAAAATTGCTATTGCATTGATTTTATATTTCAATATCAGGAAAATGAGCTATTTGAAAAGGTTTCAGTAACAGTGTCTCAGAGATTAATTTGCAAAGATGCACATTTCTTGTGCATCTAAAAATAGTGTTGCCAAGCAACAAGCTAAAATACAAGTATATCAGTAGAAGAAACCAAAATACTTATACAACCCAAATACAAATCCAGATTAATTCTGTCCTGTAAACTCGGGAGTGATTTCTGATGTCATATTTTTAGCATGTAATTTTCAACTAGTATTCATGATGCAGGCCCTTCAAAGCCCGTATTTTTTGCAATACTTGTCTTTTCTGCTATGAATATGATTGAGGACATTTGGAAACTGTTTGAAACAATGCCAATTATGTTTAATTATTCATAGCACCACTGAATCAGTATTAGTATTCTGCAAGGCTCTGGAGTAATACTGAGCAGTGGTTGTGGTGATGTTTCCAGATCTAGTTTGTTCTTTGAAGCTTATGCCTTTGTACACCAACCATTTCCTGAGGGACAGGGTGATATTGGCAAGACAGCAGAAATGGTAATTGTGTCGAAGCAGCACAGCAAATGATGAGGTACTCTAGTGGGAAACTAAAAGAAAGTTCAGGGTTTAATTACAGTCTGCAAACCTACAAACTGTAGAGGGGGAGAAGCCTAGCCTATGTATTTGGCATTGATTTGTGAGTCATTATTAACTTTCCAAAAGACCTTCAATGTTACAAAAGATAAAGTTTTACATAACAAGAGCTGTGCCTTTCAGTTTTGCAATATTAGATACTCTAACTGCTATTAGAAAAGTCACCTAGCAAGTCAGAGGCCGTTATGCAAAATAGAAATATCTATTTTCACGCCTATTAAAGCAGCTCACACAAAGTGAAAACAGACTTCTGTCAAAGCAACCTTTAAAAGGATTCCAACAATTTTGGACTCTCACCAGGTATGTGAGTGTAATCCAACAACAATTTGCAGTAATTAACAGAACAAAATTTGAAACAGTAAAATTCAATTTAAACTGCAATACCAAACAAGTTAAAGCTGTATTCTGCAGGGTGGATGATTGACAGCCAGTATAACAAAATCCTTTCAGAGTGTAAGGAAAGAAAAACAATTATTATATAAAGTAGAAATAAAAATGAAATAAAATAAGCATCCCATTTTTCAAGATAATAAATGTAATTGATATGTAGTTGAACTCTCCATTAGCTCCTAAGGGTACGTCTACACTAGCCCCCTAGATCGATCTAGGGAGGCTAATGAGGGCGACCGAAATTGCAAATCAAGCCCGGGATTTAAATATCCTGCGCTTGATTTTCATGTTCCCGGCTGGTCGCCATTTTAGAAATTGACTAGTCCGAAGTAACTGCCCGCGTCTACACGCGGCAGTGAAACGGGATTCCGATTTAAAGCCCCTAAATCGAATTAGCTGGTAAACCTCATTGCAGGAGGAGAGGGGGTAAGAGCAGGGGAGGGGGAAGGAGCGGGCTGGGGGCAGGGTGTCTCGCTATGGGGAGGGGACAAAAGTGGACTGGGGGACAGGGTATCTGGCTGGGGAAGGGTGCAGAAGCAGCTGGGGGTGTGGCGGGGGAGGAGTGCGAGATGCACTGGGGATGCAGGGTCTGGGCATGAGGAGTTGTGGGGGGGCACTTACTTCTTTTCTCCACTCCCAAGCACTGGAGGCTTTCTCCACTGCTCCGGTGGGGAAGCCACCACCAGCCTCGCTTCTATTTCTAGGTCCAGGGCCCGACACTCCATGACCCAGCAGGGAACCGCTGCCTGCTTCGGACCACTGCCTGCCTCCCCTGCCTGGTGCTCCAGCCTCATGCCCTGCTGCAGGATTAGAGTGTCAGCACTGGCTGCCTGTGGGAGAGGGGGAAGAGAAAGCCCCGAGGCTTCACGCTGCATCCACCTTGTGGGGAAGCATGCACGCTGCTGTGGGGAGGGGAAGAGTTTCACCTGCCTGTGGTTGGTAGGGCGGCTTCGGCTGCCTGAGAGATTCCACTGCCCTATGTTCTGGGACCCCATCTGCCCCTGGGCGAGGGATAGGTGGAGAAGCCATGGGGGGGGAAGAGAGGTGGTTGGTAGCCCACTCCATGCACAAGGTCATGTGAGATTAGGGAGGAGCATATGGCCTCATGCTGGCATGCCAGCTGGTCACATGTGGCCTTCCTCTGCTTCTGGTCAGCCCAATGATCCTCACTGTCAGCAGTCTGCTCCTGATGCTCTTCCTTGAGCCCCCAGATGAAGGACTGCAAGCAGGCCACCTGCTCCCACATCAAGTCCTTGCAGGTTCTTTTCCACCTGCAGATCCTGCAGAGTTATGCAGATGGTGTGGGAGGTGGGGAATGCGATAAGTTCACAGCTGGCCCAGCTGTGAAGAAAAGTTACAAGGGCAATCATCCCAGGAGACACTGTGCATGAAGCCTAGTCCTCATCTCTGAGCCAACACAGAAGGTCTCAGTTCAGACTATGGCGATGTGCTTTGAGCAAGGCCATCTGTTGCCTAGAGAGTGGGCACTTTCCTGCGGGAGCATGGATAGCACAGGAGCATCACTCCACCCACAGCCTAGGAGCAAGCAGGCATGGGAAGGTGTTGGCCAGGCCAGGAGCCGGTGGGAGGGTGGGAGGACAGGGCGGCTCAGTTTCCTACTATGTCCTGTAAGTGCTGGGTGTGGCAGTGGCAGCGTCCCGCAGAGATAACTTCTATCCCTGCCCACTGGAGAAGGGTGTGTGTGTGCGTTGGAGGAGGCGTGTGTGAGCAGCAGACACTGCTTGCCAGAGAGAGTGCTACTGGATTCCTTCCTCTTCCTCCCCCCGGCTGGTTCCCATATACGGGATCAGTCTCCTGCACTTGACCAGGAGCAAATGCTGCCTGAGTATGGGCATGATCCAGTGCTGTGTGTGGCACAGCTGCATGGTTCCATGACCCCAGACTCCTTATCAGTGGCTTGTCATGGGAAGGTTTCCCACCATGGAGGCTGGAATAAGGCAGGCATCTCTAGGAACCTGGTGAGAAGGACCAAGGGGTTCCTGTATGAGACCGTGATCAGGCTGAGTGCTCCGGACTGGAGCTCCATGTGCACCCACATGCATTGTCTGTTGTGCAACCCCCAGGCCATGTAGACTGAGAGAAGAGCACAAAGCCCCTCATAGCCTGCCACCTGTCCTACGTATATATAGGGAAAGTTATAGAGCTCACTTGAAGTTCCTTCCCCAGGTTTATCTGAAGCCTGAGAGACATTCTGGGAAGGGGAGACTGGCTTCAGGGTGAGGAGCTGTTCCTGGCTGATGGGTATGGTCTCCTGCGAGCCCTCTTCCTCCCCCCCCCCCGCCCCTTCCAGGATGGCATTTAGCTTTTAATAGTGGCAGCTGTGTGATGCTTCCCTGGAGTGTCTGCTCTACTCCCTGGCCATGTAGTAGGCCTGCCAGAGCTCCTTGAACTTCATCCAGACCTGGTCCAGTGTCCAGCTGTGGCCTTTGTCACCCAGTCTGGCAGCGATTCAGCCATAGATGTCTGCATTTCTCTTTCTGGTGCGGAAATCCTGGAGGTTGGTCTCCTCCCTCGGACCTCAATGAGATCCAGGATCTCCATGCCAGAGCTCTCCTGCATCCCTTGCCAGTGGCAGCCAGGGGAGCAACAGGAGTGCTGGCAGCCGCAAGAAGCTCTGAGGAAGTGTTGGGGTCAGTCATGGCTCCCTCATAAGTTGCTGTGTTATACAGGGCTTTTACAGTTCACCATGTGGGACAAGTCTCCTGCTGCCTGGAGTTTTAAGCTCTGCAGGAGAAGAGAAGTGGAGAAGCCAGGTTTGGCCAGAGCAGTCAGAACTGCCTCTGAGAGAGGCCTCTGGAGGCCAATTATTTTAAATTAGCAGCAGCAGAGCTTCCACACTAATGCTATTTCAAAATAACTATTTTGAAATTAGCCTTATTCCCCAAGGAAAGCAAAAGTACAGATTTCTAAATAACCAGCCCGTTATTTTGAAATAATGGGCTTGGTAGAGTAGATGTTCCACTTATTAATTTGACATAAGGGGGGTTATTTTGAAATAACTCTCCAGTGTAGACCAGGGCATAAGAACCTTACACTTTGGTGCTCATTAAAGAATGTATCAATGAGCTCTTGAATCCAGCTAGAAACCCTGTATATAATGGAAAACACTTCAAGCCTGGAGCACCCTCCTCCTCCCCACTTGGTGGCTGGCAAAGATCCTTGACCAAGCCCCAAGGAGCACAATGTCCCCAGTGAGCAGTAGAGGGTGAAGTAGATCCACAAGATGGTGGGGGAGGGCAAGAAGGAGGGGTTGGACATCAATGGCAGTGGAGGAGCCAAGGCAGCTGGAGGAGCCTGGAGGGTACATGTGAGTAAATGGAGCTGCCAAATGCCTCACATTTGAGTCACTTAGGGTATGTCTACACATCAAAGTTATTTTGAAGTAACAGCCGTGATTCTGAAATAACTTTACTAGCGTCTACACAGACAAACTGCTATTTCGAAATTAATTCAAAATAGCGGAGCGCTTATTTCGAATTTGGTAAACTTCATTCCATGAGGAATAACACCAAATTCGAAATAGCTATTTCGAAATAAGTGCTGTGTGGACACTTAGTTTGAAATAGGGGGCCTCCAGCCTTCCCAGGGTGCCCTGGTGGCCACTCCAGCCTCAACCAAGAACACTCCTCCCTCTCCTCCCCTCCCTGGAGCCCTTAAAGGGGTTGACTCTGGCCACAGTGCCTGTGCCAGCTCCAAGCCTGCCAGCCCAGAGCCAGCAGTCACTGCCCCTGACCCAGTGGTCCCAAAACATGAGCCAGCAAGCCATTGGCACCCAGCCCTCCACCGCTCCCCAGGAGCAGTCTTCCAGCTCCCAGGAGCCTGCCAGGGCCCAGGGAAGGCAGGCGGCTTCCTGGTCCAGGGTGGAGATCATGGACCTTATTCAGGTTTGGGAGAGGATGCCCCCAACGTCCATAATCTCTGCATTAGATGGAGGAATGCGGCCATCTATGGCAGGATAGCTGCCAGCCTGGCCACCTAAGGCCACATGCGAACCCAGGAGCAGGTCTGCATGAAAATCCGGTTGGTCCAATGAGATCCCCAACCCTGAGCTTCCCCTCCTCCTTCTTCCCCTTGCTTCCCCCTTCCAGCTCCCTCCTCTCAGGTTTCCCCCTCCCCTCTCCCATCCTCTCTTCTCCCCTCTCCCGCCTCCTTTACCCAGTCTCACCAGAGTTTCATCCCCCCCCCAGTTTTGTTAAATAAAGAGAGTTTGTGTTCATGAATATACATGTATTTTATTTGACATCAGGAAGGGGGGTTAGGGAGGGGTAAGTGGAAGGAAGTGAGGGAGGAATGAGGCACAAGCCCCCAGTGGGGCAGACCAGGGAGGCTCTTAATGCTTCTCAGGGTGGAAGCTCTCCTGAAGGGCCTCCTCAATACAGACAGCCCCCCAATGGACCTCCCAAATGGCAGCCTGCAGAAAGTGCCAGCCAGGCTCACAGCAATGGGTCCATGAGAAGCACCAGAGTGCCCAGAGGCAGCTCTGGCTCCATGTTGCAGAGTGCTGTGGTGTCCCGAATGAGGGCAATCAGAGCACGCAGAGACAAATGCTTTGTTGTCCCTCATTGAGGTAGGCAAGCAAGCAGGGAAACCTGAGAACTGGCTGTCCAGGGGGGGTCCCTTTAAGCACAGGCCTCAGATAGCCTCAGGCAGCAGCCACACAAAGTAACTCCTGACCTGATGCCCTGCTGGACCTGGTTCTGGCCGGCCTTAAATGCAATTCAGCATCCACTCAGGGTGGACGCACTATTTCGAAATAGCAAAATGCTATTTTGAAATGCATTTTGTGTGTAGATGTGTTATTTCAAAATAACTTATTTTGAATTAACTATTTCAAAATAAGATATTTTGAAATAATGCTGTAGTGTAGACATACCTTTACTTTGTCACAGGGCCTCAGAACCTCACCAGCCAGGATGAAAGGGCTGGGCCCCAGCTGCCTGCTCTGAGGTGAAGGAGAGGTGAAGGACAAGCCCAGCACAATCTCCTGCTTCTGTCTGGCACTGGCAGCCTCCAAACCCTTCCCTTGTCCTGGGCAAGAGTTGCCTGTGAGGCCTGCCAGGGTGTTCAGTACAGGGCTACTGCTGAGTGCTCAGGGCACACAGGAGCTACTGAGGCAGAAGGTGTTGATAGGAGTGGGCTGTGGCACCTGCCTGGCCCATTCACTCTCTTGCAGGGATGAAAGCTTTGGAAATCCCTGTTTTTATAACACTTTATCTAGTTAAAGATCTGTACCAACTATGCCAGCACACTGTTTATATTTGGTATCACCTCTGAAAGGTTCTGCATTCACAGAGAGTCCATAGGGTTCATGTGCTAAAAAGTTTACCCAGTGAGGTTTGGCATATGTGAAAAGCATCCTGGGAGTCTAGTCTGCAGTCTGCATAAATGCAAAGAACACAAAGTCACCTAATATATATAATATTGGCTAAAATGATAAAATTGTCATATTTTACAAATACATAGATATTTAATTTAATAATTACAGTGCTAGAGGACATGGACTGAAACTCTTCCGCTGATTTTGGATAATTCTGCACATTACTCACCATGCCAAAGAAAAATCATGGACAAAGAGAAGCATATTTTTAAATATGGCATCTAAGTTTAGCTGTTTGACCCCTCAGTGCTAGAGTGTCATTTCCTCTGGTAACAATTTCACTGTCAGAAGCAGTATTTGTAGATTGACATAATAGAAAGAGGCTGACATAGATATATGGCATGCCTTCCCCTAAACTGAACAACTGAGGATAGCTTTGGCCAGCTGGGCAATCTGTAATCTGCCTGGCAAGTTCAATGTTCCACAATGTAATTGTTGGATTTCTTACTGCCTTCAGTGGGTCATAGCTCAGGTCCATTTACTCCACATTTTCCTACAAACCAGATTTTTTTGGCAAAACTATTTTAAAGTAGGAAATTGATGATGTGTCATATCACAGGGAGAATCTGAAGGGCAAAGAGTAGGGTTTTTTGTGATGTATTCTAGAGCTGTGCATTATACACTTGGGTTTTTCAGTGGTCTCTGGTTTTGTAGGTGCCTGAACACTGAATCCTTTATAAAAAATAGATGCTGGTAGCATCAAAGGGCCTTGCTTTCTTGATGCTGGCCAGAGAGCTGTTGGTCAAGTTGGTTATGCTAAGCAAGGTCTTTTTTAAAGGTACCAGTTGAAGATAAAACATTTCTTACAAAATTGAAAAGCTTAGCTAAAGAAATGATTTCCTGCCTGCTTGAAATTAGCCAGTAAGTAATAGAACTGCAAAGAGGTATTGTTTAAAAGGGCAAGAAAAACATTCAGGTCTTATTGAAGCCAGTGAGAGACTTCCCAATGACTTGAATGAGAATTGGATTCCACCCATAGAGTTTTCCTTACCATCCCCCCACTTTAGGAATCTGGAGTCTGGACTCAGGAAATTAGTCCTGTTTTCCTTTTTTAATTTTTATTTCTTAATACTTTTCTCATTGAAAACGGAGTGGATCTGAGAGTGCGGAGTAAACTCTCACATTAGGAGAAATTGCTGACTCCAACGTCTGACATACGAGCACCAAACTGAGATGATACAAAAGGGAATGATCCTCCCAGGATGTTCCCTAGACTGGGGACGAGTTTTATAAATTTTATACAAGTTTTGTAAGTTTTACAAAAGATGTGATGGCCATCAGTCTCACAATAGTGAATGAAGAGAAAGTCAGACAGAGGACTGTTGTGGTAACAGCGCTTTGTGCCTAAGTTTATAGGATATTTTTGGATATACTTTGTTGATTACGTAAACAAAGTGACCTGTTTTTGTTTTCCTTGCAAAATAAATTGTTTATGAAATTATTATTATTTCCTATACCACTAAAGACATTTTCATTTGTTTATCCTCAGTCTTGTAACTGATTACAAACAGGCACAACAGTGTGTTTGCATGGCATTCCACTGAAGCCAAATTTTTCAAAGGTGGCCATGGATTTTGGATATCTTCAGGTGGAGATATGAGTGCTTGGCCTCTCTAAAATCATACTTGAGATAAATCCTGCTATAGTGTAGTAGCAGTCATCCCTTCCCCTTTGGGTCAGAGGGAAGTCACATTTCCTCAGTATCTCACCAAGGTTACTGCCTAGTATCATTGGAATTAACAAATCAGGTGCCCTCTTAGTATGACAGAGCACCAACCAGTCTGTAGCAGGGATGGCCAACCTGTGGCTCCAGAGCCTCATGCAGCTCTTCAGAAGTTAATATGTTGCTCCTTGCATAAGGGCTGATTCTGGGCAGGAGCTACTGGCACCAAGTTTCCAATATGCTGGGGTTGAACAGTGCTCCATCTCCCAGCTCTGCAGTAGTCTCTGTCTCCATTAGTTCTCCATCTGTTGAAGCTGCACGGGTGTAAATGAGAACAAAATTTGCTAAGAGTCTTTATTTTCCAGACCTTTTCCAGAGTCAGCTAAAGAGTAACATACATTTATTGAAGTGTAAAGAAAATGGATTCCAGGTATCTCTGCAACCCTACAGAAATATCCTTTGTTCTCTTAGGATATTTCCCTTGTCAGTTCATTTTAATTCACAAAAAACCTTAAGACAAATCCATAATACCAGGATGTGGGTTTTATGCAACCTATACTAACCTTCCAATTACTCACCAATTTATAAATTCAGATACCTATCTACAAGACTCTTGATAGGAAAGGTCTACGTGAACCCCAAAACTACCTTTACCTTGTGGGATCCATCACCCAGCACCGCTGCCATAATCACCACAAACACTACATTTAACAGAACTGAGTTTCAAATGCAAAGGAGTCAGAAGTAGCACTATCTCAACAGTGCTCTTGAGGAAGACTGGAAAGAATCTAAAACTTGCCACTTTCAGGTTGTGCTGTAGGACTCACCTCTTTGGTAAAGTATTTCCCCGAGTACTCAAAACACAATTAAAACCTGGCAGCCTGCCCATAGATGGAACAAAATCAAACCAGATTTTTACAGCAGTTAAACACGGTGATGACAGGAGCTTTCAGAATGCTGGTAGACAAAGAGAGAATAAATGGCCTCTTGGGTTAATATTCTACTCCTATGGCTTGTCGGATTAATTCTGGATTAAACCACACAGGCATTTGGCTTTTGGAGAGAGCCAAATTGATTCTACAAAATGTGCACTGGTTGATCAATAGAAGCATCTGCTCGATCTGGGTTTGTTGCATATAACAAAAGGAGGAAAACACAAAGTGACCAGTACTGCACTCATTATTAAACATCACAGCAGTCTATAGGAATACAATTAGAGTGCTTCAAAGGAGAAGAAAACATAAATAAGACAGTACAAAAATAAAATAAAAATCCTTACAAATATTTCTCCTTAAAGTCTGATCATTTAGAGTTAAGAACCATGTACTTCAACATTCATTTTTCTAATTAAAAATAAGCCTCTTCAGCAGGGGCTTTGATGTTGGCTAAGCACCATTTTCCATTATGAATTCTGGCCTGGGTAAACACTAATCCATTTCTCCCTCTCCAAGGCAATTCCAACAAAGATGTGCATTATTATACTGGTGAATCTTTCCTTTGGTTACACAATGGGCAAGTGGAAATCAAAGGGACAAGATATCAAAACACAAGTATGCATTTCCCTCTGAGGATCATGTTTATAAATTTGATTAAAAGCTCTCATATAATTACATTTCTGAAACCGAAACTCATTTCAGCTGCTAAGAAAAGTGTCCCATATTACCTCATGTTTTCACATTCTTCGCAGATAGGGGACCAGCAATCCTAAGTATTCATTTTTGGCCATTAGAATTAAACTAGTGGAGGAGTGGCTACCTTGGAGAAGAACATCTCTGTGGATTTTGAGACAATGCCAGAGCTGGAAGCCCCTGGATGCTGGATCCATGCTGAGCTGAGGTATCCCAGATATGACAGTGCCAAAACTGAAAAAAAAATATTAGTTCTATAGCTTGTACTGTACAGCTCATTGGCAGGGGGAGAGCTAATATTTAAATGAGTTTCCTGGCTGCCATACAATGTAGTTCCTTCCATATGATAGGTCTTTCCAGTTTCCATGCTGGGGATAAACAGTTTACAGAAATGACTGTGCTAGGTTAAAAGTCTCAGAGAAGTAGCTGTGTTATTCTGTAACTTTAAAAACAATGAGCAATGCTGTGGCACCTTAGAGACTAAGAAATTTATGAAGTCATGAGCTTTCGTGGGTAAAATCTTCTTCATCAGATGAGTTGGAGTGGAAATTACAAAATTCAGGGTATATATAGCAGCAAAAGAAGTTACCTGTCAAGTGTAGGACAAGTATTAATGAAGCTAAGTAAATCAGGTTGGATGTATCTCATTTATAGCATGCGATGTAGAAATGCAAATATCGAAGGTGGGCAAATAGCCAATCTGACCTGAACAAGTGGCTGAGATGACCAAGTATAGACCCAGGATAAAACTCTGACAATGGGAACATTTTCAAATTCAAGAGTTTCAGTCTGAGTTCATACAACTGTAAAGTACAAAGCAGAATTTAGGGATGGGCAAACCTACTCACACTGGAATAAAAAAGCTCATATATAATCTTCGTAACTCAAGCCCAGTAAGTTTTGAATACATCTAGAATTGTACTATTTCTATATTGAAAGTAAATTGAAATTGCCCAAATCTGACAGTCCACTTTTCTAATTTTAAAATAGATAATTTCTGATGAGGGAAGTTTGGGATGTGCACCTCACTGATATTTTGTATGCCTTTGCCTAGTTTTCACTTTTTCTCCCAGAGAAAGTGTTGGTAAAAATTTTAGTTGAGTATTCTGTGTATAATTTTTATTTATTCATAGTTCATTTAATCTAGATTAATGTTCTAGACTTAACCTACTTACTGCGCCCCCAAATTAATTGATTTATTTATAAACTTCTCAAGAAGACAGCAACACAATATACCAAAGATTGTAGCAGTTTCCTGTATTTTTCTGCACTGCTTAGATGACAATGGATGGTTAAAATTTACACAAACCAATTGACCCGTCCTACCCCTCCCTGCTTTTTTTTAATGGTCTTGTCTTTCTTCCTGTCTCCTTCCTGCTTCTTTTTTCTGGCCCTGTATGTATGTGTCAAGTAGCCCTCAAAGTATCCAAGACAGCTAGGACAGAATTGTAGGGGAAACAGGAAAGAACATTAAACATTTTACAAATAAATTGGTGCAGACCCATTGCTCCTTGCCAGCTTTTGGCATCACGCAATGTTACTTCGGTCATTCTCTGTACCTCTTATTTCCTTGCTTTGCTGTCATTTTCTGTGTGTTATAATAGTGACTTCTTAGGATCCACCAATGGTGCTTTTTATATATAGTATATGCAATGCTCTTATATTCATGCTTGTTAGAGCTTCAATTTTTTATAGTACATTGCACCCATTCTGCCAAACGTTTGATATAATTTTGGATGAGTACACTAGTGGAAATTAAATCCCGCATATATTTGGTCTTACAAACACACAATACCCAGAACTCCCACTGACATAAATGAGATTTCCTTTCACTGAGAATTTGCAGGATCAGGGCCATTTTTTGACATTCAAATGTTAATCTTCCATAGACCAATTATAAACATTGCATAGACTTTTGCGTATTTCTTATAAGTCTAAAACACCCCTATAGTGTAACTTCTAAGACACATTAGGAAAGTGGTCATAAAGGGGGATTGTTATTATTATTCTCCTATTGCCTCTTCCTATTAGTTGTTTTGGCCTTGATTATCTGATTGGCATTTTCATCTTTAGGTGTATTGTATTTTTCTTCCAATGTGCACTAAGGTGAATCAATCTTCAAAACAGCACAATCCACTCAATTCTTCAAAGCCCTTATATTCCCTCAAACCTTTCAGTTAACAAAAATATCTTGAAGTGAAAGAAATGTAGTGCTACTTGTAAAGCTCTTCCACTGAACTCCATCCATTCAGCTCATTTTCTTCTCTTGTTAGCTTTAGAAGCCATCTTAAAGTATGTCTAAGGCCTATCAGTAGCAATACATAATAGTGTTCACAGAAAAATACTCCTTTTCCCCTTCAAAGAGCATAAGAAGATTCCTATTGAAAAACTCTGTTCCACAAATACTGGAGATGAAGCGATTGAGCAGATGAAGCTCACATGAAAACACACAGGGCACATTGTAAGCAAGAGAGAAAGACCACAAGAAAACTTAGGATATGGTCTATATTATAAGCACTACACAGTACAGGTGCAGCAACTTACTCCAGCAACGGAAAACTTTCCTTTTCATTGCTGTTATAGTTCAATCCACTTAAAAGTTGGTAGTTAAATCGACAGAAGAAAAATTCCATTCATAGTGGGGTTAGGTAGACCTAACTATGTTACACAAGGCATGACATTTTTTGCCCAGAGTGATGATGCACTAAGGTCACCTTAATCTCCTAGTAGTATTTCTACTAGGCCAGAATAGTATAACAAGAATGTACATAACCCCTGAGCTGATGAGAATCTTCCCTGGGCTCGGGGGGTGGGGGAGAGGGAACTGGCTCTGGGCCCCCTGGAAGAGGTGGGTCTACAGGCAGAAGCGGCGGAGCTGAGGCCTAGCCTCCCCCAGCCAGCCCTTCAACACTGCTGGGGCTGCAGGGTACGTGCCATCCGGAGCTCCAGTGGCAATTTAAAAGGCCTGGGGCTCTGACTATTGCTGATGCTGAGGTAGCTGCAATAGCGGCTGGGAGCCGTGGGCCCTTTTAAATTGCCATCCCTCCAGGCAGCTGTCCCCTTTGCCCCCTTTCTCTCGTTGGCACCCCCGCATAGCTCTATTCACACACCAAAGGCTTGATTCTCCAGAGCTTTGTACCTTGTGTAGCATCTGAATGGATACCAATGACCATATGAAGTGAAAGGTGGGCCAGTTCAGACCTTCTAATTCCAAACTACTCTGCTAGTTCTCGGAGCTGAGAGCACTTTTAATTGTTCTGAAAAGCTATTCTCCACTGAACTTCATGTTGTGACCTCTAGTTATGCCTTCTCTTCAGTAATTACATAAATCCTGCACTTTTACATACTGTGCCTTTCATTTTAATTTTGTAAGTGGCAGTTACAATGTTCTTCTCAGGAAAGCTTAATTATTTTCATTTTCAGGATAACCCATCTGCCATACAGCAGCAAAGACGGATGGACTGGCAACTTTTTTTTTTCTAAATTTAGGCTTAATGTTATGAGAACTGTACTGCCTGCCTCCATTTCTCTTATTACTTACTGTGTCAGTGAGTGAACACATGTATAAACAAAATACAACTATAATAGCTCCTAGCTTATGTATATTAGGAGGAGTTGCCATTCTGTTCCCTTTCTGGATGACTAACTATTCTGTTCCTTTCCAGTCTCAGCTCCAATGGAATCCACCTTGAAACTAAAATCTTGGAGGGCATCCAATTACTAAATATTTGACCATCTTTTAACCACCATTAGCCTGTCCTGCTTGAGACTTAGCTCTATTAATGGATAGCTTTGTCATATTACCCTTGGAGAAAATAGTTAGTACTTAACAAAGCCAACTGACACTCTGCTTTGATCAGGATTACTTATGTGTGCTGAACTCACTCTAGATGCAAATCCTTGACAGCTCAGATCACATGGTGAGTATTAGATCAAATCAGGGACTACTGACGAAAACAAATTCTGTAAATGATCTGGTAAAGTTCCAAAATCAATTTGCTCTCACTAGGATGAAGCTTTTGTCATAGTAAGCTGCTTGTAGCCCAAGACCATGATTAAGTGGTGTTAAAATTACTTAGCCTGTTTGTTACAGAACTTCCTAATGTTTAATGGATTTAGATATTAACACAAGATCCTAATTCTATACCATAATCCCACATTTCTAATTGTCTTCTCTCTAGACTGCTGATCTGTCATTCACTTCTTTCTGAATAGATGTGAGTTTGAAATAACCAATGTAGAAATCATAAAATAACTCAGCGCAGCCATGTTTTAGTAAAATAAAATCAGGAGTCTATAGAAGATGAGTAAAAATACCTAAAAGAGTGTTACAAGGTTGAGGGAGAAAAATTGTTCTCCTTGGCCTCTGAGGATAGGACAAGAAGCAATGGGCTTCAGCTACTACAAGGGAGGTTTAGGTTCGACATTAGGAAAAACTTCCTAACTGTCAGGGTGTTAAACACTGGAATAAATTTCCTAGGGAGGTAGTGGAATTTCCATCTCTTGAGATATTTAAGAGCAGGTTAGATAGACATCTATCAGGGATGGTCTAGATGGTGCCAGGTCCTGACCTGAGGGCAGGTGACTGGATTCAATGACCTCTCAAGGTCCCTTCCTCTTCTAGTGTTCTATGATTCTATGATTCTATGAAAAATAATTGTTACAGATAAATGATGGGGAAAATGTATTGTGTAAGTAGTTAAAATTAAATACTTTCATTGATAAACTAATAAAAAACCCATATGATAACCCCTTTGTTTTGTTACTTTTTATAGTTGCACAAGTTGATATGGTTCAGGTATACCCAGTAAAATTACCTCTCAGAAGATTAAAAAAGGAATGTGAGACATGCACACATTTCCTAGCCTAACTCTAAAACATATACTTGGCATACCTTTTAAAAAGCTCAACACTTAGTTCTCATGCCCTGATGCAATGGAATTGGGGTAGACTTTACAGCTAAAAGATCTCAACAAACACTACCTTGAAAATTTCTTTTATCTCACCTGGATCTTTTTTCCACTAAATTTCTATGCCTCGAAGCTCACCCTCTTCTGGGGAATTAAAGAGAGTTTAAACTTAGTTCCATCTTCCTCTTGCTCTAGCCACATTGCATCCTTAAAAGTACCTAGGCACCTAAAGCCATTATACAGGAATCAATGACATTTTCAAAGCTGCCATGTAGCTGCTGTCCAAGTCCATAGACTCCTAAATCCCCTAGGCACATAAGTTTCCTCTGGTTGGCATTTGCAAATCCATAAAGTGTTGATGCCATCCCACAGCTGACCAGCCATTCAGAGCACTCAACCCTGATGTGGAATTGTCAAACTGGGCAGGGGAACAGCTATCTCATAAGATGGACCTGATATTGTGGACATACTCAGAGCATACCTAAACCCATCTAGGATAGTTACCTGTCGGTTACTGTACATGGAGGCAGTCCATTGGTAGGTGGTAGAACACCAGAATTCCTGTGCAAGAGACAACTGGAGAGCCGAGAAATGTAGGACAAATTTAAGAAGTATCAACTGTGAGCAGGAGATGGGGGCAGGAGATAGAGTCTGTTTCAGCTGCTGCAGCTTGGACTGACTCAGCAACAGACTTGGTTTAAGTGCCTAACTCAATGAGAAGGTTTGCAAACATAGATTTTGAGTGGAGGGAAGCACCTGTCTGTGGCCCATCTGCGTAAGTCCCTAAATTACTCTCTTCTACTGACCCCTCTCTTCAGCATTTCATTCCTGGGACTTTAGGTGGCGCCCCACTCAGCTGGTCTTTTCTTTTCTTTTCTTTTCTTTTCTTTTCAAAATCTCTTCCTTGTACACCTATGGCTCCCCAAACATTGTACAGGATGAGGGGTTGTCTAGGTCAGGACTGAAAATTCCACTAGGCAGCAGGCTAAGTAGAGCTAAGGCATTGCAATGCTAAGCAGAACAATGTCTAAGTACCTTTCATGTGCTTGCCAAATTTCTAATCCCTGAAAACCGAACACTCCTACCCTGTCCCTTCCCCAAGGCCCTACCCCTGTGCTGCCTCTTCCTCTGAAGACTGTCTCCTGCCCCATCTGTCTCCCCTCATCACTTGCTCTCTGCACCCTGGCCCATGCCACACACTCCTCCATAACCCAGGACTCACTGACTGCCAGCACAGCTGGGCGGGGAGGAGCTGATACAAAGTCTGCCTGCCTACCCAATCGAGGCACACAGATGAACACAGCAGGAGTCTGGAGAAAGAGGCTGGGGAGGGAAAATGGGGCCACAGTGAAGTGGGGGAGTGGTTCCTGGAGTAAAGAGCCAAGTGGATGGAAGGTCAGTTCCTGAAGTGAGGTGCTATGGTGGAGAAATTGGGGCACAGTGGGATGGGGGAGACTGGATCCCACCCTGCATGGTGCTGGTTCCTCCTTTGGAGTCCAATCCAGGACCCAGCCAGTTCTCTCCTTGAGGCTAGAGGGCAGGAAGATCAACCCACTTAAGCAGCTTGGAGGAGTAGCTGCTTCTTTTCCCACCTTTATAAGGGTGAAGGCTAGTTACTGCAGGCAACTGGTCCTTTAGCATCTGCTATGCTGACTAAACACTGCCAGTATCCATGTGACTGGACATTCCAGTTGAAAACCAGACACCTGGCAACCCTAATCTTTCAGGATTTGGGACAACAGCCATACAAGACAGGTAGGCCCCAATTCCTCAATGAACACTGCAGATGCCTAACTGAAGACAGTAAGGCCCTTTGTAGGCTGAGCAATTTGTAGTGCATTCAGTCTGGTCTAATGACCATTCTTCTACTAGAAGAAGAAGATTCTCAGAAAATCCGTGGCAGTACTCTCTGGGATTTCTTGCCTTGATTTTTCTTGGCTTGAAAATCTGATTAAGTAAAACCTGTTGTTGACTGTGTGTGTTCCCAGTGAATGTTGTCCCAACTCTGCACAGATAGCTGACACAGCAGACCTCAGCTGAACTGCTCACAAAGACTACAAGACTTTATTTATAATAAAGGCACCCGGACAGGTTTATTGTCAATGAAGCATGGTCTTAGCTCCCCAGATCAGAATCTACATTGACATTAGTACACGAATATCTGTTGTTATGGGGCATTCCATATGCTTTATGGTTCAGTAGTATTTCAGCATACTAGTGATAGTCCCAAGGTAATCCCAAGGACAAAACCCATTGCATTCATAACAATGGGCCTATCTCAGTGAATATCAGGACTTTCCATTCTCTCCTAGGCTTGGCCAAAGACACTCCTTCACCAATACAAGCAAGGTACATATAGCCCCCCCACCTTGCATAGTTGATCTTTAGGGTGTCCAGGTATATAGTTTCCAACAAGAACACCCAGTTGAAAAGGGAACCTGGTGGCTCCAGTCAGCACAGACAACTAGACTGTTAGAAGCCCAGTCAACAGTGCAGCAGGGCTAAGGCAGGCTCCTTACCTGCCCTGGCTCCGTGCAGCTCCCAGGAAGTGGCCAACAGGTCCCTGTAGCTTCTAGGAAAATGGGAGCTTAACAAGGCTCTGTATGTTGCCCCCACACCAAGCACCAGCACCAAAGCTCTTATTGCCCAGGAATTACAACCAATGGGATTTGCAGGTCAGTGCAGGCAAGTAGCACATAGAGCCTCCCTACACTCTCCCCCTCCTAGGAGCTTCAGGGACCTTCTGGCCACTTCTTAGGAGCCGCCTTTGGTGATCTCTGCACAGACCCAACTCCTCATATACCCCTACCCTGTTTCCCAACCTCAAGCTCTTTGACACCCACCCCCCAAACTGTTGGCCCATCCCAGAGCACCTCTCACACCCTGATTCCTTGGCCTCATTCTGGAGCCCTTTGTGCACCCAAACTACTCATCCCTGGCCCCACCCCAGAGCTCACCCCCCCATATGTCAGTCAACCCTCTGCCTTAGCCCTGGGCATCTCATACACCCAAATTCACTCCCAAAGCCCTCACCCTATTCCACGCTCCAAACCCCATCAGCCCCAGCCCAGCACCCCCTTCTGTACCCCAAAACACCTGATCCCTGGCCCCATTACAGTGCCCTCACCCCCAGCAAGGGTCCTCATACCCCTCTGCACCCCAACCCTCTGCCCTAGCCCTAAGATCCTTCCCACACCTCAAACCCTTGATTCCCCAGCACCAACCTAGTGCCCACACTCCCATCTGGAGCCCTCATCCCTTCCTGCACTTCAACCCATGCTCCAGCCTGGTGAAACTGAGGGGTGAGGGAGGACAGATGGAGAGATGGGCAGAGGCCTCAGGGAAGGGGAGGAGTGGGCTGAGGCCTCAGGAAGGGGTGGGGTAGGAGCAGGACAAAAGCTTTCGGTTTTGTGCAACTATAAAGTTGGCAACTCCAGCAGAGCCGACAGCTCACTGGGCCCCTGGGCAAAGTGTGTGTAGGGGGGGTAGCTCTGCTCTCCCAAAAGGGGCAGGGCTTGCGATGAAAGGGGCATGGCTGCGGCAACCAGCCCTCAGTACTGCCCAGAGCATGCCATGCTGTGCCATTCTTTCTCCTCCACTGCCTTCACAGCCTTTCAGATTGCTCCAGCAGCAATTTAAAGGGCCTTGGGCTCTGACTGCTGTGGTAACAGTACCTGCTGGACACCCAGGCCCTTTGAATCACTAGGCCCTGGAGCAATGGTCCCCCTTTTCCTCCCCCTGTCAGTGGGCCTGGGCACTATTTACCTTATACACATT
The DNA here is from genome assembly GCA_032595735.1 of Pelochelys cantorii. NCBI lineage: Eukaryota > Metazoa > Chordata > Testudines > Trionychidae > Pelochelys > Pelochelys cantorii. The sequence continues at coordinate 303,708,895 of CM064326.1, read as the reverse complement.
GGTTGGCTGAAAACATCTCTAATCTTTACACTGTCACCCTGACCTATCTTTAGAAGGCGTCAACGTGTTCCTGTTATCTCTGGGGAGTGTCTTTGCACCACACTTGATATTGGAGTGTTCTGATACCACCCTTCCAAATTGTGTTTGCACGAGTGTTCTGCGGTTCCTACTTCTCAGGTATGTGTGGTTTCGCAATACCACTTAATCTGAAGTGGGCAATTAAGGGTTAGCAGACTGTAGGATAAATTACAAATTGTTGTACTGATCCATAAAAACCAGTATCTGGGTTAAATCCATGCTTCTTAGTGTCCAGCAGATGTTATCAGTTTAAGTTACCATGTTTATCTATTATCTGAACTGTCCCATTTTTGCTGCTACATTACTGACATAGACCAAAGTTTCTGAGTCAAATTCATCCCTGATGGAGTTGCATTAACATCATTCAAATGATACCAAGGATGAACTTGGCCATCCAAACAAAGAGTTTGTTTAGGTAACAAAATCTTCTACATGAGGGAAAAAGGATGGTATCATATGAGGGAGAAAATCTGGTAACTTGGGAACAATATTCTCACAGTAGAAGGAATTAAAACAATTATCATCACAGAACTGCATGTTATATTTATGCATTGAACATTATAGAGTTGTAATAATTCCCCTGTTACATTTCGAATATCCAGAAAATAACTTGCCTTTATTCCAAATATTGCAAAAGGGTATATAAGATCAACTTAAATTCCAAGCAGTACTTTGCGAAACCTTCTTCTTGAAAGATGACATCATTAGAACTATATTGCTCACAAAAATAGAACCGCTGAGGTGTAAATGACAGTTGTAAGTGTAATGTATTATCTGATCCAAACATTTCCTGCAGAGCATGAAATATCCAACTTAGAACAAAGACCTTAAAAACTGCTATGATAGCAAGAATTAACTACTTTATTTACTTTTCAGAAAATAAATTACTATTTAGGACAAATTTTGTTCCGTTCTTTTCAGGGTTCCCAGATATGAATTTTTGAATGCTAAGAAGGGGACCAAGTCAGTTGCTTCACCTGACTATGAAAACAACTAACTCTTTTCCAAAGTGTCTGGATGGTTGGTTGGTTGGTTGGTTGGTTTTACAATGCAGAATTCAGACTTGTTTGAGATAATGTGTTAAAGGACATTATTATTTATTATTTGTATTCCTGTAGCATCTAGGAGTGCTAATCATGGACCAGTTATAAACATGTGAAACTGAGAGGTAAAAAAGATTGCTAGAGTGGTATATCGGTTTATGGATCTTTTTAATATTTCTACATCTGAGTAGATTTATTAGTACCACAATGGCTAGGTGCAAAAATAAATAAATATTTTATTTAATTCCTGGTTTACCCTGTTTAAATGCTGGGTCCTTGTGAGCAGCAACAATGCATAGAAAAACCTGAGGTTTGCTGCAGATACACATAATTGTTTCACGATGATACGTACACTGTCATTCAAGAATTCAACACTTCACATGAGAATGCCTTAAATCAAGATATCTGTCATGGAAGAAAGTTAAATTCTATGTTGGGAAATGTATTTATGTACAGACAAATGTATATTTTTCTGTATCTTCTGAGACAGGGAAGAAACCGATACACAGCAGACACAATATGTTCATCTTTACAAATGTGGCTGATAGGAAAGTACTAGAGAGAGAGAGAGAATTTGTTTCATGAAGTGTTCTAAACTGCAGTGTATACAGGCCACTGAATATGAGTCCATGGTTCTGAAAATGTGAACATCTATTATTGGACAAATTCAAAAATACTTAACAGTAGAATCAAAATGCCTCACAGAAAGTGCCTCTTCCTGTTCTATGCTGTGATACTGTGAGTTTTATCTCTCAACTGGCTCATGTCCAATTAGAACTCCTTGACTCTTATTACATGTAAAAGAACTGAAACATTTCCCACTAAAAGCAATGGACCCACTGCACTGATTTTTGTGGGAGGCTACAAATGACCACTGCCTCTTCCTTCAGTCCTCTCCTTAAAATGCACTTCTGTTATAAAGCTTTCAATGTTAGTTCACCACAGAAAGAAGTGTTATTCGTTAAATAAAAAATGCCTTTATTTTAAAGCAATGATCCAAAACTTCAACTATGAACAGCAAACTATGGATGAGTACTGAGAAGCACACTAAAAACATCAGCATTGTGGATGGCTACAGCCTCTCATCTTAAAAACAACCCCCTAGCCACCTCATGGGCCTCTCACATTTACCGTTGTTTATTTCTCTGCATATAGGTTCTTCCCAGATAATGAGAACTTTAGTTTTAATTTATTTTCTTTTGGAAACTAAAGTGAGTTAATGCAAACATAGTACAGTGAAAGCTTTGTTATCTGGCACTTTATTAGCCAGAAAACTTTGTTAACCAGCATTGCTGCACTGCTGGCTGACATCATCACTCGGTGCCTCCTTCCCCTCAACCTGCCCTCAGCACTGCTGGATGATATCATCAGCAGGCGCCTCTTTTCCAACAGCTTGCCTTGAGCTGCCTAACCCTTTGCTTGAGTCTCCTGCACATTCAATTAACTGGCAACCAGTATTCACCATGAGTGCCGGATAACAAAGCTTTCACTGTATTTAATTTCTGTGCAATTCTATACACTCTGTACAGGCATATTAGGCAGCAACACTAGTTGGAGATGCAGTTTTCACTTATGGCTGCAAGAGGACAGCTCCTGCTGCAGCTGAACCACATCCTGTTCCAGATTGGCTGGCCCATGGAACCAGGATGTAACAGTAGCTGGGTAGGGCAAATGTACCCCCCCCCAAGAATTCCTTCACTTATGCAGGCCTCCATCTCCATGCAGCAATGTCAAGAGTGTGCTAAATATACCAGAAATTGAAACAAGAATGGGGGTGTGTGGTCAGGGAACAGACAGAAATATGGAATTTATTTGTTCGTAATTTAGTTATTGGTACAGTGTTTGGTTTATATACTTTGTTTAATTAATGATTTTGGTGTTGGTTTGTCACTGGTGTTTTGGTGTGCTAATGGCATCTGGTCTGCCTGCCAGTGCTTTAATATTGTTGGGGGGTTTTTTTGTCATACAGCCTTGTTCATAAATAAAAATTTTCATTAAGAAAATTTATTACCATCATTACATCATAATGTATATTTCAAAAAAGTAAAGATGAACACGTGATAAAGGACAATTTGGAAATTGTAGCCAAACAGAATTTCACAATACACCTGTCTGCATCCATCCATAATGAGAATCCATATTTCTTACCACCCAATATACCGTCCTCATCCATTTCATAAGCAGTTACCTCATCCATAATTAACATGCATGACAATCAACCCCACCCCATTTCATTGCACATTAGAAAGTACCTCATTTACAGTATCATTATAAATGTATTTGAATAGCAAACACACTATTCTCCCTCTTCCATTCCAGGCATGTCAAGAATGAGGGAGCACAGAGCATCCCTGATGTCTGTTGCCTGGATATATCCTGCTTCAGCTATGGAGAGGTGCACTTTCTGGTTGAGTACACCAGTTCAGTAATCCATTTCTATTATAGGTCCATTTAAAGGCAAATGGCTCACCTTTGGCTTCAGGAAGATTGTAGAGAGAACAGCACTGATGACATGGAATCCAAACAGATCCACAAGCAACACCAGTGGGATTTCAATCTGCCAAACACACATCCAACTACCATTCTACACTTACTGATAGTGTAATTAAACCTTCTTTTGCCCAGCCATCTCAAAGCAGGATATGGTTTCAAGACATAATGGGGTATGTTGAGTCCCTTAGAAAGTGTGAACAGCAATTAACTTATGGCAATGCCATTTGTTGGACACAGTGTTACTACCTATCCATGAAGACAGATTCCCAATCAGCAGAAAACCCTGACTTTTTCCAGTCCATATTGACATCCGTAATCTGGCCTCAGTGTACAAATACTCAGATAAGGCCAGAATTTCATCCACAGTTTTAAAAGTTTATTTTTAAAGGCCTACCTAATTTTCTTACTCCTCTTACTGCTAGTCCCATCCCTCAAGTATTCAACTAACTTTGGTTGATAGCAAGCTAGTTATACTTATAGTTATTGTTAATGCCCACTGCAGGTTATCACAAATACTTAGTTCAATCAATATACTAACTTCTTAACAATCTCAATTTGGTAGCAACATATAGAAAAAATGTATTAAATGTATTTCTTACTGATAGATAATGGGATAAACACAGCAAAGTAATAACCATTTCAGTTCACTCATATGTAATGTTATGTATATTCCATGTGGAACAGTAACTTGTTCTTATATGAAATATGTCATAAGAACAAAAGAATGACCATCCTGGGTCAGACTAATAGTCCGTCTAGTCTAGTATTCTGTCTTCCAACAATGGCCAATGCCAGGTGTTTTATAGGGAAGGAACAGAACAGTCAGTCATTGACTGATTTATCCTCTGTCTTTCACCCTCTGGCAAATTAAGGCTAGGAACACTCAGAGAATGATGTTCCATCTTTGACTATTCTGGCTAATAGCCATTGATGGACCTATCCTCCATGAATTTATGTAGTTCTAATTTTTTAACCCTGCTACAGTTTTGGCCTTCACAATATATCCTGGCAATTAGTTCTACAGGTTGACTTTATGTTGTGTGAAACACTTCCTTTTGTTTGTTTCAAACCTTCCACCTATTAATTTGATTGGTTAATTTGATTGTGTTATGTGAAGGAATAACATTTCCTTATTCATTTTCTCCACACTAGTCAACATTTTATAGACCTATATCATATCCCCTCTTAGTCGTCCCCTTTCCAAATTAAAAAGTCTTTTGAATCTCTCCTAACACAGAAGATCCTCCATGCCCCTGATCATTTTTGTTGTACTTAACTGTACCTTTTCCAATTCTAATATACCTCTTTTGAGATGGGGCAACCAGGTCTATATGCAGTATTAAAGATGTGAGTATACCATGGATTTATATAGAGGCATTATCATATTTTCTGTCTAACTATTTATCCCTTTTCTAATGGTTTCTAACATTCTATTAGCTTTTCTCTTTTTTTGGATGGCTGTTGCACACTGAATGGATGTTTTCAGAGAACTATCCACAATGATACAAAAGATCTCTTTCTTGAGTGGTAACAGCTAATTTAGACACCATCATTTTGTAAGTATAATCGGGATTATTTTCCAATGTGCATTACTTTGTGTTTGCAAACATTGAATTTCATCTGTCATTTTGTTGCCCAATCACCCAGTTTAGTGTGATTCTTTTGTAACTCTTCACAGTCACTTTAGACTTAACTAACTGGAACAATTTTGTATCATCTGCAAATTCTGCCACCTCACCGTTTACTTCATTTTGCAGATGATTTATCAATATGTTGAACAACACTGGTTCTAATGCAGACATCTGGAAGACACAACTGTGATTCCAACCTGAGCACAGACTGTCAGAAACAAGGCAGATACCTTAGGCTGGTGATGTGTTCTGTGATTAGATTTTACCATGCCCAAAAGAAATGTGAACTCCTGGATCAGTATACTAGTCTTACCATGGAATCACAGATAGTCTTTTTAGGATCTCTAGCCTATCTTCCCACTCAGTCAAACTTTATTTTGTGATGGTGACTTAAGCCAAAAATCACACCATCTCAGTTTGACCAACCATTTCCCCAGATTGACTGGTGCTCAAAATTTTACACCAAAGACAACAGACAGGAAATTATATAGTAAACTAGCTAAACATGTATTAGCTAAGAAGACGAATGAGAGTTATTGAGGGGATAAAGCATGTAAGCTATCTGTAAAGGTGAATCACAGGCTATAACTCCAAATGGTTGCAATGATGTAATAAACTGCCATTTTCTCAAAAGTTTTTCAGAGTTTTTAAATTGTCTCTGGTACACTTCCCTGTCAGGAGTCCAAAGAATTAAGAGATGAAGAGTCTTTGAATCCATTCTTTTATGTTCTGTTGACAGTAGACAAACTGGCAGTGTCTATAGCTATGTGATTTTTTTTCTTTGATAATGGGGAGCTAGGAATGCACCAAGGCTTTTGACCTTCAACAATCATACATAATGGTCACTTACTTTGAAGTTAGCAAGTCCTGTGTTAGCATTTCACAATATTTCTTTGATGGGTTATTTAGTTAAAGGAGTATATGCAATGTACATGTTTGTTATTACATTATAAACAAAACAGAAAAGTGAAAATAATGCAAACAATGTCCCATTAATTTTCATTACATTTAAACACCCTATACATTCTATTATATATCCAGCCTTTACTTTGATCTATACTAATGCAGAAGTGAACTGATCTGAATACAGGCTGCCATGACCTGGTCTGCCAGCATCACAACCACTATGTACTTCCCTCCATACTGAAAACTGACCGTTTATTCCTATCTTTTAGGAACAATTGTCATAGCTGCTTATTTTTTTCAGCTATTTGTTATTGGAAGAGTATATTACATACTGCAAAGAGTCTATCACAACTGAGTAATCCAAAAGTGATTCAGGGACTTTCAAGTTTTTTTTTTTTTAACTTTTACATATGATTTACACATTTTAAAAATCATTGTACTTAATTAAGGCTTACTTAAGACCAAAAGACATTTTCTCTGTCTCATCAAGTATTCATTACGGGTACAGCTGAACCTATTTTGTTTGGTCTGATTGAGGCAAGAATGGTTATGTGACAATGTTATCACTTATCATGAAATACAAAATCCTGGATTTTCATCTTTATGCAAAGCACTCCCGTTAAGACATATTATTAGTTTTTCATTTGAGGCAACACTTATCTTACTTATTTCCTTGGAGACCAGAAAGTGTCTTATTTTCCTTATTCTAAAACAATAAATGGTGTCATCATTACTAATTGGGATGTATTAATATTGAACACCATATATGCACAGTCATTCTGCAATACCATCTTGTGTATAAATCCCAGATACGTTTAAAATCATGAATATATATGAATATGTATCATATGCATATTAATTAAAAGGGAATTTATAGTTTTGTTAAAATAAAATGTAATTCTAATACAAAGCTATGAAAGTAAAAATAAAACAATTCCAAGGAAAACCTTTTGAAATGAATTATAACCAACATATTGTGGTAAACTGGCAAAGATATCAAAATAGCAAAATCATTGCAATATTGTTGTATATATTCGAGAAGCCCCCAATCTATGCCCATGACAAGCTTCTACCAGCTTCAGTGTCCTAATATATCAGACTAATACCACATGGCTCCACACTGTAAGATATGTAGCAAGTGTCCTCTATTCTCAGTGAAGCGCCAACACTGTGGTCAGCCCCACAGTGATTAAGACACTTGAGTATGATCACCACATTACTTACCTTTGACAATGATCACCACATTACTTACCTACAGAAGGGCACTTTTTTAATTGCTCAGAAGATATGATGATACTTCCTGTGGGCTATTGAATGGCTCAGACACTTATTTCAGGAGGCGATATTACCACCCACATTACAGCCTTATTCTCACACTAAATAAGACTTACTCACACAACAATTCCACTGTCTGAAAGAGAAAGCTGGAGAAGCCTAGATACCTCAGCATGGGATATAGAACTGGAGTTATTGTGTTGGTGCTGTATGAACAATTATTTTGTCAATGTTTATGTCCATTTTCACAAACAACAGCACCTTATTCAATATTTGCAGATATAACCAACAACATTAACTTGCTACTTCTGGTCCCACAATTCAAGAAGAAATGTTGATAAATTGGAAAAGGTCCAGGAAAGAGCCACAAGCATGCTTGAGTATTAGAATCCCAGATATGCATAAAATCATGCATATGTATACATATATATCATTTGCATATTAATTAACATTAGTTTTGTTAAAATAAAATGAAATGCTAATACAAAGCTATGAAAGTAAAAATAAACAATGCCATGAAAACCCCTTTAAGATTAATTATAACCAACATATTGTGGAAAACTGGCAAAAATACCAAAGTAGCAAAAACACTGTAATATGTTCAGAAATATAAACTTTGCTATGACTTTAAAAATTAGTTATTACTACTTTCTCCATTCCCTAAGTAGACACTGTAAGTAAGCCCTTTATGGAAAATTAAATAGTTACCACTTCCATCTAGTTTGTTTGAAAAGATTCTAAAGGGAAAAAAAATAACTTAAAAGACAATACATCTGTTACAACACAATTTTGTGGGGTTTTTCCCGAAAGGTCAGTGCAGTTACTGTGCACAGCAGTAATCGGAATTCAGTTTTGTTATCATCTGTTTACCTTTCTTCTTCCCTTGCTGGTGATCTTCAGCAAGCTCTTTTTGTTCTTTCCTTTATATGTGTTTATACTGAAGCCAGTAGGTGTGTATGGCAGATGCACGAGTCTATGTTGAGGCCTGAAATGACTTTTGTTGAGTAATGGTCTGTGTCGCGCTTCTTGAATGATCTAATTTCCATCACTTATCTAATTTTTTTGTTTGATTAGAAGGGAGGGTAAGTTGCTGACTATAAGCTTATTCTGCGGTCTGCCCGCTAAGTGTTGGCCTTGTTGTTGGGAAACCCACTTTCCACTGATGTCTTTTTAGGATATGAGGAAAAGTGTCTCTTTGTCTATTTTGCACATAAAGACTGTCACCAGTTCCTAATGAGATCCATATATAAGTCCAACAAACAGTTGGGTCCCTATGGCCACATATGTTTCCAAACACACGGAGCCAAAAAGCCATTCACAGAGCATTAATCAGAAAACAGGAATAAATTAGAGATTCTTTGCCATATACAGGCAGTGAATTTTTATTTGATGACAGAGTTATATTGCTCTTGATAGAGATTGCCTATCCATCTGGCCCTATGCATCTTTTGTTCCCTTATAAGTGCTTTGATTAGAATCTTACTTTTCTCGCAACACCAGAAAAGAAAGTGTATGGTGTTCTCTTCTCATTTCTGTTTAACTTGATCTCATTAAAATACTTCAACAATGTACTATAATGGCTTAAAATATCATTGCCATTGGCCCTAACTTCCATTAAACAGGCATCAAGTACTACCAAAGCCAACCTTTAATTTTATCATCTGTGTATTTTGCTAGCAAAATTCATTCCATCTGTATCCCAATGTCATTATTAACCACGATTAATTGTCTTACAGTAATTATCTAGTAAGAGTTAGTCTTATGCCCCCAAAGCAAAATTGTTCACATCTGCCAGTCTACACTGAATCACAAAGTGTGTTTTGTAGCTCCGAGGTAAGGGCTCTCAAGGGTAACACCAAAGGAAGTATTTTTAGGTTGTTTGTTCTCTTTTTTAATCACCATATGCAAGAACAAGAATCGAAGGAAAGTGACATTTTCTTAAGGCCAGATACAGTTTTCATTAATCTTCATTGGCAAAACTTCCATTAACTTCAAAAGGACTAGGATCAAGCCCCTAGATAGCCAGCTGTGGATTACAAAATGATTTAAATGGCCCTTCTACTATGATGCATAAAATAGCATAGCCTACAGCAATAAAATGGAATCCTAGAAAAAAAAGCAAAATTCTCAAATTTCTTATGTTTACCTTTGTGTGTATATTCAGGTTTGCAGGAACTAGTCTGATTGTTTCAGATACATAGTAGAAATTTTACAAGTTTTTTTTTCTTCACCAATGTTTCAGCATTATTTCAGATCAACTACACTGGCACAGCAACGTACCATGTTGAATTATGTTGCATTTCCATTCCTTTGCTTGCCAAATCTTTTCTGCAGTTATTGAGTGGGCTGATATACAAAGCCCAGCTGCATCTGGTATGCCTCCTGGCCTGGCAGTTTGCCTCAGCTTTCAAAATGCCCTTTGTTGTCTATTTTCATCCATAAAATTTGGCACAAGTGTGTGCCATTTCTGCATAGTCTGTACCACTCTAGAAAAAGGGGATCTTGAGTTGAACAAATTACCCCAAATAAGATTATTTTATTTCAAGGAAATTTTAGAAGCTGTTCTTGGCTCTCTTCAAAAATGAATGCAAAACATTATTGCGTTAGTGATACATGATTTTCTTACTGATCATTTGTTTGCAAACTCTAAGTAAAACTTTAAATCATATATATATAGTAGCCCAATGTCTGTGACTCTGTAACGCTGAAATGCTGGCTGTTCCCTCTGGGCGGCACTGTTGCCTCCCTGGCTGTTCCCTCTGGGCGGCGCTGTTGCCTGAGTCACGTCCTTCGCCTCCTGCCGTGGCGCTCAGCTGACTTCTGCACCGCTCAGCTGGGCCGCCGCGGGGGAGCAAGTGGCGCAAGCGGCCGTTTGGGCACCATGGTCCCCATGCAGCACGGGGGTGCTGCATGGGGAGCGTGGGGCCCAAACGGCCGCTTGCTCCCCCCGCAGCAGCCCAGCTGAACGGCACGGAAGTCAGCCGAGCGCCACGGCGGGAGGGGAAGAGGGGCGGGGCGGCGATGTACACGGCCAGGGGGCGGGGCCTGGCGCTCGGTTGACTTCTACACCGCTCAGCCAGGCTGCCGTGGGAGAGCCCAAACGGCCGCTTGCTCCCACGCAGCGGCCCGGCTGAGCAGTGCAGAAGTCAGGCGAGCACCACGGCAGGAGGTGAAGGGGAGCGGGGTGGTGACGTGCGGCATGACAGCAGCTCCAGGCCCCACCCCCTAGCCGTGAACATCATCACCCCACCCCCCTTCGCCTCTCGCAGTGGGGCTCGGCTGACTTCTGCGCCGCTCAGCTGGTCCACCACGTGGGAGCAAGTGGCGCAAGTGACCATTTGGGCTCCACGCTCCCCATGCACCACGGGGAGTGCAGTGCCCAAGCGGCCGTTTGGGCTCCGCGGTCCCCCAAGTGAGAGGCAGGAGGGGGAGGAGAAGAGAAAGAGAGAGACAGAGAAAGAGGCAGGAGGTGGAGGAGAGCTGAGAAAGAGAGAGGGGGAGGCAGTAGGAGGAGGAGAGAGAGACGGAGCGAGAGACCAGAGGCTCAAGAGAGAAGACCGACATGGAGGAGACACCTGAAAATTCCATCTTATGACGGGCTAATTGGCTAGTATATAAAGAAAACCTGATGAATAATGTTAGTAAAATTAAACACAGTATGTCCAGGCAGTAAGATTTAATGCCGTGATTCAGAAAAAATCCCTATTCTGGATATCATTTGAAATGTTGATGGGGTTACCTATTTCCTCTTTAAGGTCTCTCCAAGTGCCACCCCCTCACCCCCAGGTGATAGGCCTCTTGTCCTTAATTCTTTCGAGTGGCATCTTGCAAGGCTCCCACTCTTAGATTAGGATCGGGCTGCAACACCACATTTATGCCAACCAATTATTGCTGTACAGGCCTGATGCGGGAATCTGTGACAAATGACATAATGACCAACAGCCTAGTTAAATCCAAGTGTCTTAATTAGCCAATAGGACAAAACATTAGCAACAGTGAATTCAAACAACAAACTGCCTACATGCGTATTTAGTCTTCTCTAATCTTGTGCTCCACAATAAGCTAAATTAGATGGATTTTCTCTTGAGTTACAGGAACAGAATGGATGCAGTTTACATCCTTGCAGGAAGACAAGAAGCTCCAGATAGTGAGCCTTGTCTCAATTTGTCTTCCAGTGATTCATTTCCCAGTCTGGGTTTTTTTTTCCTCCCAGGAGATCAGGCAATGCAGCCCCTGCTACTTCATCTCCCCTCCCCTCAAGGAGCACCATTACCAAGACAGCACAGCCCTGGTCCCCCAGAAGGAGCCACCAGCCAGAGCTAGGCAGCATAGTACCATCACTCTCAGGAGGAGTCTGCAGCCAGGGCTGGGCTGTGCAGTCCTGGCCTCCTGGGAAGAGCCATTGGCTGGGGCTGGGTAGTACAGCCCTGGCCTCCCTGGGGAGGAGCCACCTGCCGGGACCTAGCAGTGCAGCCCCAGACCCTGGGGAGGAGGAGCTGCCACCGGAGCAGCACCACCTAAACCGCCACAGGTACCCTGGTAACCCCCCACCCCCACCCTGTGACCTCCCAGTCCCCTATCTTGAGCCCCGTGGTCTGAGCCCCCCACTCCTTGCCCTGAGCCCCTCCAACTCCCAATCCCCTGCTCTAAGCCACTCCTCACCCTGAACCCTCAGTCCTGCACCCCCACATCCTCTGCCCCCTGCCCTGAGCCTCTTCTCACCCCTAAACCCTGACTCCTGCACCACCCACTGCCCAGCCCCCTGCCCTGAGGCCCCTCCTCACCTCCTAACCCTCACTCCTGTACTCCCCACATCCCCAGCCCCTTGCCCTGAGCCCTTCATCACCCACAACCCCCTGCCCTGATTCCTACATCCCACCCCCTTCCTGGACTACTTCACCTCCCATATCCCTACCCTCTGCCCTGAGCCCTCCCACACACCTCCCAACCCTCTGCCCTGACTCCTGCACCCTCCACACTGTGCCATGACTCCTGCATCCCCCACACCCAAAAAGAAAAGAGTTAAGGACTGAACAACTCTGGGTACATCTACTAGAGTTTACACCAAGCAAATTAGCTGAAACAAACTAATAAGTTCCCCACTGGAAGTAAAAGTATGAATGTTTCTAATTAATAATAACTTAAGGGTACATGTGGGTAATGTCACAGCACCTGGCATTGCCATAATATCCATTGGATTTAAGCAATTGTGTATGTGCTTTGCTGAGTAAAGGCCTTAGTGACATATATTCCAGTACTGCAAACACTTGGACTATGTCTACACTGGCACGATCTTGCGCCAGAAATATGCAAATGAGGCTAAGCGTGGAATATCGCCGAGCCTCATTTGCATAGCTAATGAGCCGCCATTTTTTTCAAAAGAGGCTCTTGCGCAAGAAGGAGCTGTCTACACTGCCCCTTCTTGTGCAAGAAAAACCCTCTTGCGCAATACCGTTACACCTATTACTTTTCAGGAAGAACGGTATTGCGCAAGAGCGTTTTTCTTGTACTTATCCTTTTTTAATTATTCAAAATAAATGTAGTTCCTTATATTCTTGTTAATGATCAAACTTGCTACTGATTCATTATTAACATTAGCAAAGACATTAGCTGCAACATGCTGAATTTCAGCATATCTGTGTACCCAGAACTCAGTGCATTTTCAAAGTAATTGTTTCCTTATTTAAAGAAATGTGTAGTATTTTCTCATATTAAAAAAAAATTAAAGAACAGGGAATAGAAAAGATCTTTCACAGAGAAACTCAAAATACACATCTTGGTTTTCTGTAACACTTAATTACATAGTGAGAGTGGGCCAAACTTACCTTGGGTGTAACATCACTGGTATGATTTGAGTTATGTCAGGAATGACTTTGGCCTAGTAGCTTCAACAGATAGAATAAGTGAAAGTCAAGCAGGTTTGTTTAGATCATTCTAAATATGATATGTAAATACAGCTGTATAGGTGGCAATCTAAACTGTGGTGGTAATAATGAGAAATAGTAGTTCCATTCCAGGTAACTGTAATTTGAAGAAAGAATTCAAGGTGCATGATGTGTGTAAGCAGGATAATGAACAGATGCACCTTGAATGATAATAATTATTAATTTCTCCAGTCCCTCAAAGTGTAAAAGCTGTATTTATCTCATTATAGGATCCACCTAGGAAGTAAAGACAATAAGTCAATGATTTATATCATTTGAGATACTTTGTTGAAGGATGCACAGATCAGCCGAACTTGGGAGTTCCACTTCCCAAGAAATGGCTAAATGACACAATAGTTAAGTCACTTAGACAAAATCTCTCATCTGCATATTAATAAAACCTACTCCTCCCTCTCAAAATATCTAAAAAGAACTCCCAAACTTTACCAAGTAGGGGTAATGTAATTTTAAAATTATTTTAAAACTTTGCATTCTTATGAAAAATGGTCTATTGCTTATTATAAGAGATGAGTAGGGAATCTGTGAACTAACCAAACTAAAAATAATTCTGTAAAACTGATGATCAAACAGAGCAAACTTACACCAAAAAAATCCAAGCTCCAGGTTTTCTTTGCAAATTATAAACTATCAATCTATTTGCCTTGTAAATCAAATATACCATGGATAATTTGTTTTGCCCCATCAATATGTCTTTCACCTCAAACAATAAAATATACATATATTTGTCTTGTTAATAATATCTCTCTATGGCTATGTCTAGACTATGGAGTTTTTCCGGGATACCAGAGGTATCCCGGAAAAACTCCACCGCATCTAGGGAACGTGTCTGCTCTTCTGACATTTTTTGTGGAAGAGCAGACAAACTCTTTCGAAAGCCCTGTCTTCTTCATTCCACGAGGAAGAAGGGCTCTTCCGAAAGAGGAAGTTTTTCTAAAATTTGGCCCAGTGTACATGGGCCATTTTTTGGAAAAGCCTCTTCTGACAAAACTATCGGAAAAAGGTATGCAAATTGCAGAGCGCAATTTGCGTACCTTTTGCCGAAAAAACCTCCGCAGTCTAGATATAGCCAGTATGTGGAGTGTGTCTCTTGTCCTGTTTCAGACCCTGAATAATATGAAATACTTACGTACAAAGACCATTTGAAGTGTCTTAATCAAATCTGAAAAACTGTAAGAGGTTTTTTTGGTTTTCATTGTAAATAATTGCTGAACTCAAGAAGTAATAGGAATTTCATGGACAAGAAAGATATAAACCAGTGTATAACTTTGAATTTTTGAAAGAAAATGTTGAAAGGGTAGGAAATCTGAATTAACAGTGTGGGCTAATGTAGAAATACAATCCCTGAAATGAATCAATAAGAAAAGGATTGAGGACATTTGTTATACATCAGCACCAAATATTGGATAATGTCTACAAGCAGCAGAGAAATAGAAAGGTGAAATTTTAGCACTTAGTTGGCATGTGTTCAATAAAAATCAGAGAATGGCTCCCTCCAATGATCTCTGAAATCAGCGTTTATAAAACTGAGCTCCCCATTTGGGACTGCAGAGATGACTGAACCCAATAGAAGGATGTAAGAATAGTCTTACTAGATCAGACCAAAGCCTAGTATCCTGTCTTCTGACAGTGGCTAGTCTCAGGTGCCCCACAGGGAATAAATAGAACAGGTAATTATCAAGTGATCCATTCCCAACCTCATCCAAATCTGGGGCACCATCTCTGCTCATCTTAGCTACACAGCAGGCAGTTATTTCAAAATAGTATCAAAATACTGTCAAGCTGGAGGACTTCTTACTCTGACTCCTGTAACCCTCATTGTACAAGGAATAAGAGAAGTCAGAGAAGAGTGCTCTATTTCGAAATGCTGTGTAGATGCTCCCTATTTTGAAATAAGCTATTTCGAAATAAAATATGCGATTGACGTAACTCAGTTTGTGTAGGTTATTTTGATTTAAGCTCTGCAGTGTAGATGTACCCTTGGTGACCCCTTGTTCTTATATTATGGGATGGGGTAATTAACTCTTCCCTATTTATCTTCTCTACTTCTATCATGATTTTATATACATCTATCATACTTCCACACACACACTCATCTCTTTTCCAAGTTAGAAAGTCCCAGTCTTATTAATCTCTCCTCATTTTGCAGCTGTTTCATACCCCTAATTATTTTGTTTCCCTTTTTTGAGATAAAACAACCATATCTGGACACAGTGTTCAAGATGCAGGTGACCCATGTGTATAAGGAGGCAATAAGATATTTCCTGTTTTATTATGTATCTCTTTCCTAAGGATTCCCAGAGAACTGTCCACAATGATTTCAAGATCTCTTTCTTGACTGGTAACAGCTAATTTAGATCCTTTTATTTTATTTCTAGAGTTGGGATTATGTTTTCCAATATACATTACTTTTAATTTATCAACATTGTTATTTTGTTGCCCACTCACCCAGTTTTCAGAAACCCTTTTCCATCCCTTCACAGTCTTGTTTGGATTTAATTATCTTGAGCAGTCTTTTATCAACTGCAAATTTTGCCATCTCCAATATTGTCCCTTTCTCCAGATCATTTATTAATATGTTGAATAAAATTGGTCCTAGCACAGACTCCCGGGGGGCACCACCTCTCTCCATTATGAAAACTGAACATTTATTCCTATCCTTTGTTTCCTATCTTTTCACCAGTTACCATTCCACAAGAGAACCTTCCTGCTTACCCCCTGACAGAGTACTTCACTTAACAGCCTTTGTTGAGGGACCTTGTCAAAGCTTTCTGGAAATCTAAATAACAATTGGTTCCCCCTTCTTCCCATGCTTGTTGACCCCCCTCAAAGAATTCTAGTAGATTAGGGAAGCATGATTTCCCTCAGAAAAATCATGTGTCTGACAATTCTACCTTTTAATATAGTTTTAACCTGTTTGCTCAGTACTTAATTTAGATATTCTAGCCCATAACTGCTCCTGGCATCACATTAGCTATGCTCCACTCATATGGTCCAAAAGTGCTGATTTAAAGGATAGGTTACAAACCACAGTTAGCAGTTCTGCAATTTCATATTTAAGTTCTTTCCTGGTAACTTATAACTTTTAGTTTATCAATTTGGTCCAAAAGCTGCCTCTGGGACAGAGGCTCAGGTATGTCACCAAAAAGAATGCCTCAGGTTTGGGAATCTCCATCATTCGTAAAGCTGTGAAGATCAAGGCAAAGAATTCATTTAGTTTTTCTGCCTTGACCATATCATTTGTGTGCTCCTTTAGTATCCCAATCATCCACTGGCTCCACTGGTTGTTTACTGGGCTTTCTGCTTCTGATATACTTAAAAAACTTGCTATTACTTTTTGAGTTTTTGGCTAGCTATTCTTCAGATACTTTTTTGGCCTTCTTAATTATATTTTTATACAACATGTGACAGAGTTTATTCTCCTTTTTACTTTCATCACTGGGATTTAACTTTTTACATGATGCCTTTTTATCTCTTTTATCTGCTTCTTTTATTTTTAGCGGGTTTCTTACCATGTTTTAAATGTGAGGTATACATTTAAGTTGATTCTCTGTTATGGTGTCTTTGAAACATTTCCATGCAGCTTGCAGAGATTTCACTTTTGGTACTGTATCTTTTAATTTCTGTGAAATTAACCTCATTTTTGTGTAGTGTGCCCGTCTGAAATTAAATGCCACAATGTTGGGCTGCTGTGTTTTTTTCCCAACAGAGGGATGTTAAATTTAATTATATTATGGTCATTATTTCCAAGTAGTCCAGCTATAGTCACCTCTTGAACCAGAACCTACACTCGATTAAATCAAGAATTTTCTCTCCTCATATAGATTCCAGGATCAGCTGCTCCAAGAAGCAGTCATTTAAGGTGTCAAGAAACTTTATTTCTACATCCTGTCCTGAGGAGACATATATCCAGTCAATATGGGGATAGTTTAAATCCCCCATTGTTACTGGGTTTTTCTGAAGTGAGACTGATGCCCATACAACATTATGGAAAGAATTCTCTCCCATCCAATAGTTAAGATTCTATTTAAAATATTTAATTTCCTCTTCTGTTCTTTAATATAATTTATTTTACTAAGGCTACCTACACTTTAATGGGATATCCCATAATCATATTTTAGATTTTAACTCTTTCATAAGTCCAAGGAATTAATTGAAGAGATTTGAACAATTTTAAAGCAATCACATTTAATATTCCAAATCTTGTCCATTTTGGCCCAATCCATCCAAGTAGTAGGGACCCTAACAGTCTAATGTGACAGACCTAAGCCAGCAGCCTGCCATGCTCTGGTTGAAGGCAGGTATACAGGACACTGGATAAGTGGTTTTCTCTTTCCAGAGTAAACTACTAGAGCCTGCTGCAAAAAAATGAAGTCAGGAAAACATCTGCAGATAATAAACTAGATTGCTCCCTCAGGCTAGTCACTCAAACCTGCAGCCAACTACAGCCAGTGAAGTTGCTTTAAAAGGTCTCCCCTAGGTAAGGAGAGGGGGAAGAGAAAGAGTGACGGACAGGAAGGAGAAAAGAGAGGAACAAGAAGAAGCTACGTGTGAGCTGAGAGCTGGTTAAGAGGTGCCAGACCAGAGAGACACATTTTGGAGGGGTTGTTTGGAGAAGTGGCCCACGGAAAAAGCTGCCAAGTCGGAAGGGAAAACAACCTTTACTGCTGCTGCTACTTTAGGGTCCTTGGTCGGAACCTGGTGTAGTGGGCTGGCTCGGGTTCCCCCCAAACCTTCCCCCACACACCATCACAGAGCCTGTCCCAGGAAGGGACACCAGGACTATCAGGGGGTTTTCACCCCAAAACCATGGACCAACCTGTGATGAAAATGGCTCCCTAAGCTGTGGACCCTGCTTCCTGTAAAGAGAAAGCGGTTATATACAGGACCACAGCGAGTCTGTGAGGCTAATATTATCTGCCAGTAGAATGAGACCTACGGGGCATGGCCAGAACTTTGCCACATTAAGTGAAATACTGGAAGGGTGATAAGTGTGTTAGGTGTTAAATAATTGATTAGCGTAAGTAAATATCATTAACAATCTTGGTGCTTTTCACTGTAAATTGGTGTAACTGCTGAGCCTCAGTTCTAGTCATTGCCAGTTGCTTGCAAAATGGTGTTGGTTTGTTCAGTACTTACCTAGCACACTAAGAACTTAAGAATGGCCGTATTGAGTCAGACCACTGGCCATCTAACTTAGAATCCTGTCTCCCAACACTGGCCAATACCAGGTGCTTCAGAGGGAAAGAACAGAAAGTGATCCATTCCTTATCTCCCATTGCCAAGTTCTGGCAACAGAGGCTAGGGACACATTAGAGCATGGTTTTGCATCCCCCCAACCCTCCAGTCTAATAGCCACCGATGGAAGTATCCTCCATGAAGTTATCCCATTCTTTTTTTAACTTCCTTATAATCTTGGCCTTCACAACTTCCTCGGACAAAAAGTTCCACGGGTTAATTGTATGTTGTGTGAAGAAATACTTCCTTTGTTTGTTTGTTTTAAACATGCTGCATATCAGGAGTAAATAACAATCCCGTATTTGCTTTCTGCACACCAGTTATGTTTTTATAGACCTATCTCATCCCCATTTAGTTGTCTCTTTTCCAAGCTGGAAATTCCCAGCTTTATTAATTTCTCCTGTTATGTAAACTATCTCATTTATCATTTTTGTTGCCCTTTTCTAAGCCTTTCCAAATTCCAATATGTCTTTTTTATGATGAGGCCACCAGATCTGTATGGAGTATTTAAGATGTGGGCATACCATGATTTACATAGAGGCAATATGATATTTTCTTATTATCCATCCCTTTCCTAATGATTCTCAACATTCTGTTAGCTTCTCTGACTGATGCTGCATATTGAGTGGGTGTTTTCAAAGAACTGTCCACAATGACTCCAAGATCTCTTTCGTGAGTGGTAACAGCTAATTTAAACCCTATCATTTTATATAAAAATATACCACCCATTTTACTGAGATCCCTTTGTTACTTTTAGCAGTCTACTTTGGACTGAACTGTCTTAAGTAATTTGTACCATCAATTTTTTTACCCCTTTTTCTGTTGTTGATATTGATTGTGTTTACCCTTTATTTGTAAACTGTTGATTGTATTCTAATGTGGCGCTCTGTGAATTAATAAATTGTTGCTTAGTTAGGAATAACATCCTAATATGAGAAATACTGGTTTTTTTTAACTTAAAAGTTGACCTGAAAAAAATATAATTACAGTTAGTAAGCTTACACTCCCTGGATTCTGTAAAAAGGAGTTATCCTCTATAAGATTCCATCCTATATTGGTTATCACACTTAACCAATTGGCAATAGATTTCCATCTTTAAAATCTAACTGGCACTTCAGCAGATTCACAGAAAGTGACTCCCTTTCACATTTAAATGTGTGCATAAGACACTCAATTTTAATCAGCCAATTTAAAAATTGTGCAAATGTCTTGTAGGTAGCATCATAGTGAAGGTTGAAACCAAAGTTCCACATAATATTTCACTGATGTATCCTTGTCATTTTGTTTCAGCTTCAAAATTATTATGATTGCTTTCACAGTGGAGTGCAATTCTAAGAAAAAAGATGGATGTCTATTGGTCAAGCTCTTTCAAGATACACATTTTGAGAGCAACTCTTATAAAATGTAAACATTAAAAAAGATATACATACATCTGATACATAATTTTGACAAATATTACAGTTAACTAAAAAACCATACTCTAATATTGATTTTTTTCCAGCAGACAGGTATGTCTACACTGTGCACTTATTTCAGAATAAGCTATTCCAGAAGAAATACTCCAAAATTAAAATAGCGCATCTACACTACAGGGAAACCTCAAAATTAGTCTGAGGCAGGCTCCCCTAATGTGGATGTGCTACCTTGCTTTAGAGACCCAGGAAGCACTAGGGAGTAATTACTTTGAATGGCCCTGGGGAGGAGCTATTTTGAAATAGCAGCAGTGGAGCGTCCACACTATTGGTATTTCGAAATAGTAATTTTGGAAGAGGTGTTATTCCTCATGTAAAGAGGTTTACAGAAGTTGGAATAAGCCATCCGTTATTTTGAATTTATTTCAAAATAATAGAATTGCTGTGTAGACGCTCGTATTGTTATTTTGGGATAATAGCAGTTAGTTGCTGTGTAGACACACCCTAAGATACCTAGTTTAAAAATTGGTGACATAATATGGATCCAAATTATTAGTATTTTCAACCTTAGTACTCAGTTCTTCATCACTGGAACTACCCTAAGACTGATACTCTTTTTGGCTATGTCTAGGCTATAGGGTTTTTTAAAAAAAAAGTAACCTTTTTTCAAAAAAACTTCACCTGCATCTAGACTGCCGCCGCATTCCTTTGAAATGAAATTGAAAGAACGTGGTGGATTTTTCGACAGCAGTAAATCTCATTTTACAAGGAAAAACGCCTTTTTTCAAAAGAGCTCTTTTGAAAAAAGGTGTTCTTGACTGCAAACAGGGCTTTTTCAAAAGAGAGCATCCAGATGGCCTGGGTTCTCTCTTTCGAAAAAGTGGATTGATTTTTCAAAAAAGTTGTGGCTGTCTAGACGATCTCTTTCAAAAGAAGCGTGTAGTCTAGATGTACCCTTTGGGAACACATTAGGATGGCCATAATTCCACTGCCTTCAGAACAAAATGGAAATCCACTATTCCATTTATATTTCCCATAATTAAAAAAAGTCCTGTGAAGGAAGGAGAGGAAAACTGAAGCTCTGTGTGAGCCATGTAAAAAATATCAAATCCCTCATGGAATAGTGGGCATATGTTAAAAAAAAACCCACATAGATTAGATAAGGTATATTAGGTAGGACAGATTATCAGATAGATAATGCAGCCCCTGACAATCTCCTAAATTGAAAGGTTGCTAAATATTTCAACCTTGTAAAGTTTCTAAAAACTCTTGCACTGATGAAGATAAACCCTTTTGGTCCTAAATCATTTGGAAATCAAGTCAAATATAGAATATGAAGTGTATCTGTTTAAAATGAAATAAATTCTTATAAATAATAGTCAGTTTGAATATACAATCTTCAGTAAATTCAAATTAAGACTGAATGTTCAAATACTGCATCAAGAATGTGAAGGGATGGAAAACTATTTTTTTTTAAAGGAAATGGCAAATTAATGGCTTGGGCCAAATAAACAAAACCATTTTTATAGGCAGGTAACAACAATCAATAGCGTACTCCTTTTCATTACACAGCAGAAGGGTAACCTTTATTCATAATCATCTCACACTCTCCACCACTTGTGTTTGGTATGCTCCTTGTTTTCTCCCTCTCCCTCACTTCAGATATCAATTCTCTATTTTCTTTATCTCTCTAACACTCTCTCACCCTCTGTGCTGTCTAACAGCAGCCATTTTACTGAAACTACTTCAGCTACAGTTAGGTTTCTGGTGTTTTCAGAATGAGCCTGGTGTAGAGGGAACTCATTCTGGAAAGGGAAAGGAGCTGATGCACAGCCCAAAAGAAAGGATTATGAGATGCAAACACACCTGGTGGGGTACATTTCTGTTAATCTTCCTTTCATTTTTTCTTACTGTGCAATCACATGCTTCCGTTGGCCCTTGGCTGTTCAGTTTCTCCAGCTCTCTGCTGCAATTTAATCTATATTAGTAAGATACAAAGTAAAGTAGCAGTCACACGTAAGATGGAAGGAAGCCCACCCTGTCTATCCCTAAATCCATTTTCCAGCTAAGATCAGCTGGACAGGTATTGAGAATAAAGCAAACTCACACACACATGTGTGCACATGCATGCGTGTGTGTTACTAATTCAGTTTTTTAGTTAATTTCATAAGAAGGTTTGAGAATAATATTTAGCTTTGGTCATTTACCACTTGTCTTCTGTAAGAAAATCCTTGGAAACCAGGAAGTGAAGTCATAGCATGTTAATTTGTACTAAATAGCATTAACATCTGTCATGTAAATAAGACAGAAAATATATACACTTTTTACACTATACACACTTCTGACAGGATTTAACTCCATATCTATCATGAGATCTGGTAACTGAACATCAGGATAACTGGAAATAATGGCTTGTGGCTGCAGTAATTCTCAGCAATGAAGATTTACACTTTGTAAGATCTCATGGCGGATATGAAATTGAATGATGCCACTCTTGTACCAAAAGCAGACCAGTGTCCTAGCTATTGCTCTGCCTAATAGCACACCAGACACCATTTCTAAAATATCATCTTGGTTTTGACTTATCAATCAGTATTTTAAATGGCGTAATTTCTGCTGTAAATGAATGACCTTTTTGGCTTTTGATTTGTACTGCTATGGGGTTTATTCTTAGGTTCGGTCAGTCAGTCAGTGGATAAATAAGGCCTCAATACATCTTGAATGTACCGTTGATGTGCTAAAAGCTAAGCACATGTTTAAGTGCTTTGCTGAATCAGGACCTTCATTTACAGCAGGTCTTCCCAAGAAAGGCAACTAAACTCCTAGCACAAACATAGAAGAAAATAAGCAGGCAGGTTATTAATAAGACAATGAGAGTGAATATTCAGTTTAGTGCCATTCCCTCAGGTCGAGTAGTGCAAGCAAAGCTTTCTGGTTGGAAATCCTTGACAATGCTAAGCTCGGTAACAAAAGAGAAAATCCAATTATCTTTAAAGACATGCTAGGAAAGAAACTTTTCCTCAACATTTAATGAAGGCTAGACATGAGGTAATGTGAATGTCATCGTAGTTCTCTCTCCCAAGCTATTTCTATACTCAGAAGAATATTCCAGGCTTTGACCACAATGTCTCCCCCCATGTGATGTATTTTCACTGTCCCTTGCTACAGCTTGGAAAATGTATGGAGATTAAAATAAACAGTTCAGTAGTGCTGGATTCATGTCATGTGACTAAACAAACATGGAAGTTTTAAGGACCAGTAATTAGATTTTCAATAATTAGACATGCATTTCCAGAAGTATTTCTTTTGGGGACAGCTACACCACATGTGGGTAAATGTTACTTGCACCCTTTCCAGCATTCATGGTGCTATGATGCTTTGCAAACACAACCATTTCATAGGTGGTGGGAGAAGAGAGTCTCAGAAAGGCAGAGTGCCTCTGAGAACTCCTGGGAACACCAAGGCAACTCACCTGCTGATAGACCGTTTAATCTGTACAGCTTACTGCCTCTCTCCCTGCAGCCAGGCAGCCCCACAGTGAGAAGCTGAGCTATGGCAATACCTTTTCCATGCTTGGCACTATGCTCTCCTCACCTCTAGTGGGAGGCTCCTCGCACCTTCTCCCACACCCTGCACACACGTCAGGGTCAGCTAGAGTTTGGTTCTAAGCCACCTGATAATTCTACAATTAGCAGCAAATTTAGCTCCCTGACTTTGAAATCACTGGCCAAATTAATCTCGGATCTCATTAAACATGACTGGAGGTAGGCCACAGATGCTTTTGTCCCATTACATTGATTCATAAAACAGAAAAGGGGTTTATAAAGTTTAGAAGATATTTACAGTTCTTGCCAACAAACACTAACAATACCATTTTGATTTAGTAGTTCTTACTTTGCCCTTGGCTGAAAGTAATTGAATGGCATTACAAGTAAGTGGAGGACGCATTGAGGGATGGAGGACAAAGCACTAGGACTTCAAAGACCTGGGTTATATTCTGGGCTCTTCGCTAGCCTGATAGATCACCTTGGACAAGGCAC
Organism: Pelochelys cantorii; assembly: GCA_032595735.1. Taxonomy (NCBI): domain Eukaryota; kingdom Metazoa; phylum Chordata; order Testudines; family Trionychidae; genus Pelochelys; species Pelochelys cantorii. The sequence goes on along the minus strand of CM064326.1, from coordinate 303,684,837 downwards.
ACTGATGTGCCTCAGTTTCCCTATCTGTAAAATGGGGATAATAGTCCTGCCCTCCTCTGCAAAGTGCTTTGCGGTCCACTGATGAAAAGTGCTATCTGAGAGAGAGGTATTATTATTATTATTATGAATTCTTTTCTGCATCAGATTCTTGATACTATGAAGTTATGATTAGGTTCTATAAAAACATTTTAGCCTACAGGTTAGTTCAGAGTTTGGATTTTTAAATCCTTATCAGACCTATGGGGATTGTGTAGCTCCTGGCAAGTTTGTGAGTTGAATCCTATAGTTTGGTTTGCAAAAATCCTCAGTAACTACCCCATGAAGATTTGTCAGCAATTCCAAAATAAATACATTCTAAGCTCTACTCTTCTCCCTCTTCCAATACCTTCTCATTGATGATCCCTTCCAGTAATCCCTATATGTGTAAAAATGTTCAATGTAATATTTTGTTGTAAAAAATATCTGAGATGAGAGAAGCTCCTAACCTTACTGTCTGCAGGAATTGCTTCAGGCTATGTTCACCACAGATGTGTGAGCTGAGGGTTGTGAGAACATTGGACTGCAGATCCAGGACTATATTCAAGTGGGGTTTGAATCTCTCTATGAACAATGTAGAGAGGATACTTGTATACTTACACTTACTTCACATTTTATAGAGGGCTTTACAGCTATGATGGGAAATCATTGTAAGACATGGGACTAGTCAGAAGCATTTTTTTCACATATTCCTTTAAGGTTCATCATTTCCAGGAATGTGTTTGTTGCCCAAGGCATGTTTCTGTTAGACGTTCAGATCAGTTTTCTTTAGTGGCTCAATTTGCTGTTATGAATAATTGTGTGGTTTTAAAAAAACATTTTATATGCCTCTAGCCCAATTCTGTGTTCTTAACACCATCTAAAATTCCAGATACTAGGATGTTTTTCTCATTATTTTCAGCTCACTTGTTTACATGGAGTCTGTGTAGCTATAGGCTGATTTTATTTTAATCCTTAGTTTCTCCAGCTGTGTCATGGTACTTAACACAGAAGTGGTTTCAGAAATTGGTCCCATTAGCAGAGCAGCCTTTGCCCCATGTGACAAGTAACCCTTATAATTTGTTTTCCTTGATATGATCTCCTAAGTATTAGGACCTAATACATGGAATGAAATATATTAAGAACAGAGTTGCAGCCACATGCCTTCCAACTTGCCCCAAGAAAGATCTTGCAGGGAAAGAAGAGGACTGATTTTTATACTCTTATGAAGTAGCATCTTACTTCACGAGTAGTCTCATGGATTTTAGTCTTTGTTCCCGCTTCATATTCTTGACTGATGGTTGCTTGGTGGCCTTTGTGAAATTAATGTGTCAATTCTACCTGAGTATTCATGTTAAAAACAACCCTTTGAAACTGGCATCCTTGTTGCCAGCCTCAGCAAAGAGTGCAAGGGGTAAACAGGGTTGGAGTTTGCATTACTAACTTTCCCTCACACAAAACATCCAGGTACTCCTTTGGTCAAGAATGAAACACATTGTGGAGAAGCCAATTGTGTCATTTTTCTCTAAACTGTGGACTTCAGTATCCAGTGTAGCAACATTCACTTTTAATAAGCACTAAATTCACTCAAAAATAAAAGAAGGAAAGAAAAGGTACCTGATGCTGTCATACTGTTATTTTAATGAACGTTCATATCTTTAAGAAACAGTCATCCATAAATCCATAAGCCAAATTAACTCCATCAGGAAGTCTCTTTTGGTCTGAGGATTCATGAAAGAGATCGACAGCTTAGTTTGAGACACTACTCCACTCATATCAAAGAGTTTTGCAGGAAGCCTGTCTTGATCAAAAACTATTTACTTGAGGAAAAGGTAATTTAATTGTCTATTTTCCTGAGGATAGGTATTCTTGTTGATTCGGGATGTAGATATTAGCATATAAGGAATGCATTGTTTCACTTAATGTAACAGCCCAACATCAGAGTGACTTTGCCCTACAGATGAGCAGCAGAAGTAAAATAAATAAAGATTAAAATGCAAAACAAACAAGCAAAAGTTGAAAGAATGAAGCAGGCAAATCTTGTTTTTGCTAGAAAACAGCTTTTATCTTTTTTAGATAAGTGTTTATCTATGTGGTATCTTCTTTCATTTCTGTATAAACATGCTAGGAATTTTGGGGGTTAAATCAGAGGTATGCTGAAAAATGTTGCATGTATTATTAATCTTATTACTATCACTAAGAATGTATTATATAGTACCATAAATGTCCAGTGTTTTACAAATTTAGAGTAACATTTTCAAGTCTCCATGTGACTTGAGAGCCTGAGTCTCTTTTGAAATCAACGTGTTTGGGGTTCCTAAATCACATAGGCACATTTGAAAACTTTATCAGTAGTATGAAGTCCTGCATAGTTTATGATTTACCACAGACAAGATTAAAAATGGAATATAGTTCAAATGGATAGGTGTACAGAGATCATTGATAAGGAAACCAGTAAAGTAAGATTTCATGGAAAATGGGAAGGTTTGAAAATGCTAAAAAAAAGTCCCTGGTGGAAGATACATGGGAACTGTTCTAATTACAGGAAATAGAAGGCACATAGTTAAAAAATGGAGGAGGTGAAGGGTAGAAGGAGAGAAGGTGAAAATTCCTACTGGGATTTTCAGAAAAAAAAATAAGATTCTGAGCAAAAAGGGTCAGGAGATTTCAGGAGAGATTCTAAAGAAAAGACGTGTTGGAAGGGCTTGGTTCATGCAGAAGTGAAGTTGATTAGAAAGAAATTGATTGATGAAGGAAGATGGCAAATGTGAGAAGGAAAAACATGGCATAATCCTTCTGGGGACCCTCTGTGGAAGGTCATTTAGTAACTTGTGTCTATTTAACACCTTTAATTTAATGTTCCAAGACATAGAACTCTTTTCTAAGTAAGGACTTAAGGCCAAAACCTGATGTATGGGAAGCAGCAGCAAAATGTGCAATAGCCAATTACCATCATGTAAGTGAATCCTACAGTTAGTAGGATCCTGAACAGCTCAGTGAAAAGATGGTCCTGAATCTGTTCTCTAGTTGGAACCCTTTGGAGCTGCATAGAAGTGAGGGAAACTGGCATAAATCACAGTGTTCCTAAACATAAACCAGGACTAGCTTTAAGTATTAAGACAGGAGCTGTATGTAGTAGGCAGCATTTGGCACAAAATTGGTAAAAAATTCTTCAATACATTCTGCTGACACTGGCACTAAAAACTTTAGACCATCAGCATAAATACGAAAAAGTCATTAAGCAGATATTTATGCAGTTCAAATTATTAATATTCTGGATCAAAGACCATGAAATAGAAACATAAACAAGAAAATGGGAATCTTTTAATTCAAACAAATACCTGATATTTTTTTAAAAAACATAACCCATTCACTCATTAAAATATATTTTTAGGCTTCATCAGTTGTTGATTTTTCTGCTAAAATTCAACTAACTATAGTAGCCATATAAAGAACACCAGTTACGTGGGATGGAAATGTAACAAATCTATACAGAGATTTTTTTTAATCTGGGAGCTTTTACTGCAAAATTTGTCAATATTATATTTTTGTTTGGTCAGCATGTGGAGGAGATAGCCTTACCCTTTTAATTTCCCAGAAAGTAACACAGCCATCAGCAATCATTTGATGTTTCAAAGATCTTATTTCATTTCAGACTTCATAATCAAAACTTTAAGGGAGTGATCCAGCATACATAAATAACTGAAATTATTTTGTGCAAATGTTGTATTTATGCTTAATGCATGATATAAATACATACTTATGGAAAATGCATTTTAACACATTTTATGAATTTTATACTTGATTTAACCATTTCATCTCTGACACTGGGGCTCAGATAGGATTTTGTTTCTGGATATGGGGATTTCCGGTTGACTTGTTGTATTTAAATAGGAAAAGAACACTTTAAATGAATGTTGATTAGAAATATGGAAATAATCAAACAGCAAGGCCTGTTTAGTAGTAGTTTTCATTAGTGTTGGGAGGAGGGAGATTGGAGGCTGGGGGAACAGTAGCAGGAAGGTCTATGGCATTAAGCCTTGCTGCATCCCTGCCTTGATATTTCTTTCTTTACATTGCTTTCCCAGTTGGACACCCTGTTTAACTGCAAACAACTGCTGGCATTATGAGGGGTTTAGCTTTAGTTTTCATTACAACCGCAAATGCTGATTTTCTCTGCTTCAATAATCAACAATGTTACAGCAACAAGGAGTCCTGTGGCACCTTATAGACTAACAGATGTATTGGAGCATAAGCTTTCGTGGGCAAAGACCCACTTCGTCAGATGCATGAATCTGACGAAGTGGGTCTTTGCCCACGAAAGCTTATGCTCCAATACATCTGTTAGTCTATAAGGTGCCACAGGACTCCTTGTCGCTTTTGAAGATCCAGACTAACACGGCTACCCCTCTGATACTCAACAATGCTTCAGTCTATGGAAGGTACCCTGTATGTTTTTTGAAAAAACATAGATACTATGCAGGCAATTTAAGGAATTTCACCAAGTTATAAGAATATCATGAAAAATCATGCCTTTCAATGACAAGTGTGTTTTCTTTAATTCTCATTGTTCAGAGAGTTGGAGGTTCAGAGGCATCTACCATATTTAGCACTGACAAAGTGTTTGTCTTTAGTGTTCCACACTTCTGCACAGACATTAAAAAAAACAGCTTCCATTTCCTGGCCTGGGCAATGCAGGAATGCATGGCCAGGCATTTCCTAATACTGCAGTGCTTTGCTTTGTAATATTAGAAATATATGTAGATACTATAGCTAAAAATGTATATAAGTGTTTACTATCAGCTTCAGTGTCAGTTGGTGAGGACACTTTTCACAGAAAGTCTCAAGTCATCACCTAAATTATAATTAAACAAATCCAGGTTAGTTTCATGTGTGGCAGGAGATTCAAAAGGCTACGGCCCTGAGCACACTTCATGTTGTTTTTCCTCAGAAGTGATGAGTTAAATGTCTTATGAGGCTCAACAGCCTAGAACTGCCACATTCTGATGAAGCTGCTTCCTTGCAATTGAATACCCTACACAAATGTGATAATTCCCTTTACCCCTATCAAGTAAGTATAAGTTACTTAACCTTCCAGAACTTTAGGTCTGTTCACAGCAAGGAAGTATTTTTTCTCCAAATGGGCCATCTGAGATCCTCCCAGGGCAGCCCTTCTATGTGCTCTGCTTCTCATTGCCCATACAGTTCAGTTAGCACATAGTGTGTGTGGATCTTCTAGCTATCATTAAGCAACTTAAGCCATTTCATAACAAAAGGTACATCTTCAGCTATGCGAGAGTGGGCAGATACATGTTAGTTCTGCTCAAGCTAGCGTGACAGACAGCAGTGTAGTCAGGAATAGCATGGGCTCACTCTAGCCACCCAAGTTTGTACCCAGGGCACTCTGAGCAGGTTTGTAAATGGGCAGCTAGACCAAGTTGCAGCCCATGCTAACTTCAGCTACCTTACTATTTTTAGCACAGTAGGGTGCGTCTGTCTGTGTGAGTCATGATCCACGCTTCCAGCTGCAGCGTAGAGATTCTCAGAGGAGCTGATTAGGTAAGGGTATGTCTACACTAACCCCTTAGTTCGAACTAGGGAGGCTAATGAGGGTGACCGAAATTGCAAATGAAGCTCAGGATTTAAATATCCCGCGCTTTATTAGCATGTTCCCGGCCGGTCGCCGTTTTGGAAATTGACTAGCCCAGAATAACTGCCCGCGTCTACACGCGGCAGAGAAGCGCGATTCCGAGATTAACCCCTTAGTTCGAATTAACAGTTAAACCCTTAGTTCGAATTAACAGTTAACCCTAAATAAACAGTTCGAACTAGGGGGCTAGTGTAGACGTACCCTAAAAGACCAAATGTTGACATCAGACTCTGTTATGGAGTGTACCAGCACCTTTGAAACACTGCTTGTGGCTTCATGATCATGCCATGCCCACCACAGAAAAGAAGCAGTGAGGGCGGGCCCCCCCAGACCTGACTAGAAAGGGTACAGGAAAGCAGCCAATCAGAAGTCAGCAGGCTCAGATAGAAGGAGCTTCAGGACCTGAGCAGATCATTTGCTTCTGTGCCTGGGATGGGCCACACTGAGAATGCCACACTCAGGGTAGACTGCAGGGAGCAAGGCAGGCAATCCCCCAGAACTGGTGGTTTATCTCATCATTAGATTAATCAAATCAATAGCAAAACAGTTGTTGTGGCACCAAATTGATTAAGAAGAAGCCAAACCTAGTCCCCTTTAGGCATTCCAGCCCTTGGTTTCCATCCAGGCAAACTGATGTAATATAGTGAAAAGCTATTGAAAACCCAGATCACCATATCTGTGGCTCCACCAATACCAAAGGATCAGAAACTCACCTCAGGTCAATATATATATATAAATCTTACCCAAATATCTCACTACCACCTACTCCTTATTAAAATGTATTAATAAAAAGAGAATTATTGAATGGTTAAAGAATGATACACATACTAGTGATTTTCAGTGTTCACAGATCAGGCCCATACCAATGATGGAATAGACTGCTGGTTTGCAAAAGTCTAGTAACTTTCAAAATATTGGAGGGTCCTCAGAGAACAGTTGAAAATACTCCTTTTAGTTGTAAATCCACAGTCCAGAGAATTGCTGCAGGAATGAAGCAAAATGGAGATGTCTCAGGTGACTTTTATATTCTCTGCCATATGCATGGACAGTTATAGTCCCAAACAATGCTCATAGCCCCTGTATACAGAGAGTTAATGACAAAGTTGGAATCTGAGGTCTCATGTACACATCACATGTCCTTATAAGTTTTGTTGAATCACAGAGGTAGCCTTTGATTTCTTGCTGTCTGAGGGTATGTCTACACAGAAACATTATTTTGAAATAAATTAGTCCGCGTCTGCACAGCAAGCAGTTATTTCAAAATAATGTCAAAATACTGTCAAGCTGGAGGACTTCTTACTCCAACTCCTGTAACCCTCATTGTACAAGAAGAGGAGTTAGGGAAGTCAGAGGAAGAGTGCTCTATTTCAAAATAAGTGCTGTGTAGACACTCCCAATTTCAAAATAAGCTATTTCAAAATAAGCTACACAACTGATGTAGCTCAATTTGCGTAGCTTATTTCAAATGAAGCCCTGCTGTGTAGACACACTCTGAGGCATCCTCATAAAGAGCAATTTGGAGAGCTGATTCTTCTTAATGATCCATCAAGCATGAAGGGTCTACTCACAGTGGGCTGGTGAGACTGGATGGACTTTGTGGGCGCCAACCCAAGAACAAACATATTTGAGATACAAATACATAGCAGTATTCTTAACTTTAGGTACAAAGTTGATATGATTTAACCAGCATAATCATACATGGCAGATTGTACCTTTTCATTGACACCTTACATAATACATTTTGTATGAAAAATTGTGTCAATTGTATTACAGTTGTAGAAACCATTTCATATTTAGCTAGAAGCCATCTTGTATAACAGAAACCATTTCAGCTTTTCTCTCAAGCACGTAGACCAGAGTGAACTTTCTGTCACCCCATGAGAAGAGGCCTACAGGATGGGCTATTGGTATGTGTTAATTGGGCTGGTTGGGACAGGAGGTGTACTCCCTCGTACCTGTCCGCCATCTTGTTGATAAGGCTTTGTTTTTCCAAGTTTAATTGATGATTTCTGTAATTGGATGCCCTGACGTCAGACTGTTTGGTTAAGGGTATAAAGATACTAGGACTGATTGTATTAGCAGCCTTACTGGGCCTGGCTTTGCTGGGACCACGTTTGGCTCATGCTGTGCTTTATTAATTAATAAAGCTGTTTGTTAGCTGCCTAAACAGAGAGGAGCATTTTTGCTTCGACACAGTGGTAACAGAAATGGTACAAATGTTCACATTCCATCATACAGCCCTGCAGTTGTCTGGGACAAGAAGCATGAGGAACGCCTAAAAGACTGAGAAATCCTCCAGGCAAGGAGGCTTGGGAAAGACTCTGCTCAGCCAGGAATATGACAGAGAACCCAAGGACTTTAACCCTAAGGTAACAGGTGAAGGTGATGGGACTGAATGGACAGCAGCCTAGGGAATGCAGTAACAACTATTACGCTGTTGGCAAACAAGCCCAATGAGCAAAATCCAGAATCAACCAAAAACCTCCTCCTCCCTACCCCTCACATGTACACTTTATGTGATGGTCTGGCCTATTATAGGGTCTCATGGACAGGGCTCGCCAAGCGGCGGTGAGCCCCGCTCACCAGCCGCATGGTTCGGCACGCTGCATATGCACAGACCGTGCTGCACACACCCTGATCATGCTGTGCAGCTGTGTCAGCTTGTAATCTACTCGCCACGGGCGAGTAGATTACACTAATTGTCGAGCCCTGCTCATGGATATTCATTCAAATGTACAGACCCTTCATTCATATCAAACTTCCTCACTATAATGTTAGAGTATCCTCAACCTATAGGCTAGAATATTACTGTAATAATTTCAACTAATTAGCATATATGTCAATTCCTGGCCAAGGCAAGTTCATGGTTAAGCATTTGCCCACATTTTATTTTAAAATTTCCAAGCCTAGTATCAGTTCACTGTTATTGCAGTAATTTAGTATTGTTATGCACAAACTCTCCTGCTTATACAAACTTTCCCAGTACCCCAAAACTCAGGGTAACCGTCAGGCTATTTTTTTATTACAAAGGTTTTAGGTCTCAAAGCTTTATACTAATTTATGTAATATGCTAAGTGCTTAAGACCTTAGGTTCTTTGCATTACTGCTAAGTAAAATTGAATACTAAAGCTAGCTTTAGGGGCTACAAGTTCCCCCTTTGGTGGGGTGATTTCTAATCAACCCCAACACAAACGAGGTCCAGAGCCAATCTCATGTTCCTAGCATGATGTGTTGATTCTGATTGAGTAGTTATAACTGCATCAAGAGACCTGATGTGTTGATTCTGATTGAGTAGTTATAACTGCATCATGGGGTTGCTCCAGGACCTGATATATCTCCATAGTAGGCCTCATGGTTACATATTAACCAAATGCAACCTGTGTCCTCTACCTACACAGTTGTGGCTGAGTCACTTGACCTTTCCTACTTAATGTGCATGCACCCCCAACACAATGAAAATAATCCCTATTTCAATTCCTTGGATAAAGAGACATCCCTTTAATCCAATTTCCATTCATAAGAATGCTGATAGGACCTCATCATCTCCATCCATCAACTGAGCAACAGATTACTCTGCCTTCATTGATGTTATTGGTAATTTGTATTATATATGTGTGTTTTGATCCCTTGTTTTTCTAAATTTAGTGGAAGAATATAAGTAAGAAGTGTTAGGATGCTTTGGACAGTTAGGTTGGATCAGATATAATAACAATTATGTTTTCAAAAATGGGGACAAGAGAAATTGTTATAGGGCCTATTATGATGTGCTTTTGCAGAGTAAAAATAGAAATTTGAAACTGTGACCTTATACTCCCATTGACCATATATATATTTTTAATGGTTGGTTACCACACAATAAAGGCCGTTTCCATCCTAGGTCACTTCTGCATTGGTGTCTTCCATTTGGTCAGCCTGAGTAGACATGAAGATGATTGTTTGTGTAGTTGATCCTCTCTCCCTGTACTCCACACAACATGGCATTCACCTCAAACACATTACATTTACAGTATATTTATGCCTCTTTGCAGAACAACAGGTCCTGTACGAGATTTTCCACCTTTGGGTTTCTCTGTGTTAGACCATCAAGGGAGGCATGTGGATGCATTCCTTGTAGAAATTGTCTTGGAGGTGACCTATAGAATGGAGAGCAGCCAGCTGGCTATACACATCCTTATTTGGATCAAAAACAAGCAAGGAGTCTCTGAATGACACATACAAGGACTTTGCTATCATACAATATTTAGTTAAATAGCAAGTATCTCAATTAAGGTAGGGTGTCATATCCTATATACTGCATTGCTTGTAGTGATAATTGTGGGCACAAATCCAAACAAATGGATCTTTCTTTGTCATGGTTCTAAAAATATGGTGGACAATGACAATCTATCAATTGCTTAAGTATGGTACCTTTCCTAATTCATTTGTGATTTGGGTGGACCCCTTAAGTTGGCAATATCCTGTACTTGTTGCTGGCACACTTCAGTCTTATCCATAAGAAGCACTGGAAAGAAGGAAGTCAAACTGTTTTGAAAGGCTACATCTACACTGCAATGCTATTTTGGGATAACAGTATTTTCGTTATTTTGAAATATAACGGCCTCACTATTCTGATGTCCCTGTAAAACTCATTCCATGAAGAGTAAGGAACATTTCAGAATATGGTTATTTCAAAATTTATGAAATAAGTTATTGTGAAATAAGATCGAAATAAGATATGCAATTTGCATAGCTCAAATTGCGTATCTTATTTCGAGCTACGGTGCAGTATAAATGCACCCATAGTCTTAGGCTAACTTATGCCTATACTAACTGTGTAAGATAATGTCTTAGAGGATAAAGACCTTGTGTAGTGCTAAGTAAAATCAAATGCTAAAGCTAGATTCATAGGCTACTTTGCATAACAATTAGATTTGCTGATATGCTAATGAGGTTGCTATTAAAGTTGGCTTCAGAACTTAACTTTCATGAAGTTAGGTGCATATTGCTTTTCAGTATCCAGTGCAGACTGAACTGTTTGTGAAATGGCATATGGGACCAACCACACTGTAGGCAGTGTGAAAGGGGCAAAGAATACTGGAGGCTTTTCCTTTAATATCTTAATTCCATGATTTTATGTTGTGTGGAGTATTCCCAAAAGCAGCCTTAATTCTCTAACCAATGTTTTATAATATGGTCTTTAACATCAGATGAAAATGTTCATTGTGAATAAACATGGTGCTATTCTGAAAGGAGGCCATGTAAAAATGGCCCAACTTCACAAATTTGGTCTTTTAGTATCTCTAGATTTATAGCTCCTGATTGCTTTTCTCCTTGTAAATCCTGACAGAGCTGCAGAAGCAACACAACTGTGTAAAAGTGAAATTTTGGTCAGTTCATCATCAACAAGAGAACCACACAGCAATGGAGGGCAGAACATGTTTTGTGGACTTTATTTCAGGGTTCTGAACAAGACAGAAAGGACTCAGCTTGATGTTCAGAATTTAGGCTGAGTAGTAGAGCCAGCATTTAAAGGCCAGATTACAATACTTTTATATATATTGAATAGGTCCTTATGATGAAATGACTCACTACTGAAATCAATTGGACTGCTCATGGTGCAAGATATTATTCAATACTGCTTCATCTGATCCAAAAGGAACAAACTCATTATAGGAGCCATTGAGACAACAATTATGGAACTCCTCAATGCCATTGTAACAGTCACTTGCCAGAGTTTAATAGCACCCTCAAATAAATTCTCTTTGTTTGGTTAGACCAGCAGCCATGAGGCTCGGGCAGTTTGAAACACTTCTCAAGTGAACACATCATGAGACATATACAATTTTGAATTACAAATGGCAATTCTGAGCTCATTGCTGAGTCCTTTTTGCTCAAGCATTTGGAAAAATGATGGTCTGACAAGTGCTCATCTTAGAATCTCGGTGTGCATGGTTATTGTATATGCCCATTTCTCATCACTGCTGGTTGGGAAAGAGAATATCAAAAGCAAGAGAAAATGTTATAACATAGAAGTATGACAGGGAAGCTATCAACATGTTTGTTACCTAGTTCAAGCATAGATTAAGACAACACAAAAGATCAAGTGCATTGTTGCTGCAAATACACTCTAGAAAGATTCTGTGTCAAAATACAGATTATGTTCATGCAAATGTGGCTTGATTTTATCATTCTAGCTTTATTTTGCCATCAAGCTAACACTGTACACTGCTGATGTATTTTGTAGGGCAACTAGCTTTTTTTGTGACAGGGTAACAAAGTGGAAAGCATTAAAAGCACATGTATCCTTACAGCAGTAGATACACTCTGTCTTATATTCACAAGGGTACAAACACACCACCTTGCATTATTGTGACTTCCTGAGCAGAATTCAAAGTGCACTGCTGGCCAGACTGCTAATTCCTGTCAGGTTTTGTTTACCATTTAACCATGGTTATGAACAATTTCCTCCCAGTAACAGAAAAGTACTAGTGCTGCAGCAAAATAAAGCTAATAATAAACACTGCACACACACGAGTTAATGTAAATTTTGCAAACAAAACTTTTATTGACGTTAAATACTTGGTCACCTTTATCCCCACGATAGTTGTCTTTCAACGTTTACATCAATTTCTTCAGTTTTTGGAGGATCTAAGGGGGGAAAAAAACCCTTCAACTGAAACATTATTTTTAGACACATTAACATCTAGACTATGCATCCTATTTGTTGCTATTGTTGTTGAAATGAGCATTCTTATTAACTACTATACTCATTTAGTATGATCTTGTCTTTCCATTTTGGTTTTTCTATTGTTATTCATGCTGAACAACCAGTTCAGTCTTTTTTTTTTTATGCCTTGTTTTAAGAAGCTTTCATCTTTGAAATCTAACTGATGTCATTCCTGACATTAGACTGAAACTGATCCCTTTCAGAAGGCACTATGCTGAAAGCCATATTATTACACCTTATATTAGGATTTTTGTGAATACATTTCTTGATGGACTAATACCTTTGTTTTATTTTCCTTTGCACTTTAAGAAAGGCTTTGGAGCAGTCCCATATGCAGGAATTTCTGGAGGGGGGAGTGCTTTTTTGGTAAATGTGGATCACAATTTTTTGTAATATAAATGAATTCAAAATAGTCATGCAATGTGTGTACGTAAGAGATGTTAATGAAAAATTTGAGTGGAAACAGTGATTGGTAAAATGATTTTGTTGTAATATACTAAAAATGTATACAGTAATAAAGGTTTTATAGAAATTACTTTTGGGATCTTGGTGGGCAGTGTGGCTGCCACGGTCCCCCCACTCCCTCAGCTGCCTCTGCCTGCTGCTGCTCTACGTGCTCAGTGAGGCCAACGCCAGGTGACTGCGGGCAGGGCTTCTGGCAGCGGGGCCATGCCTGCGCTGCTCCTCATGGGTAGGGAGTACCATGTCCCCAGCCCTGCTGCACTGCCACCAGACCTGCCTGCCCATCCCCTCAACACAGCGCTCCAGAAGCATAGCAAGGAGGGACGGGGGGGGGGGGGAAATTGCCCCTGGGCGCCACGCTAGGGGGCACTGGGTTGGGGTGGAAGTGGAACACACAGCCCCACACATCGTGTCAAGTCCGGAGCTGGCAGGTCACGTGCTTCCTGTGCAATCAAGCCTCCGAGGCAGAGCCAGGAGGTGGGAGTGGCCACTTCAAAGGTACGGTTACCCGTCCCATACCTCCGGTGCCTGGATCTGTGGGACGGGGAGGGGGATTGGGTTAGAGTGGGGGGAGAAGGCTGGGGCTGCCTGGCTGTGGGGAGAGCTGGGTGCATTGGGTTAGAGCTGGGGGGGAAGGGGGCTGGGGCTGCCTGGCTCTGGGGGAAGGGTGGGGCAGCACCCCTCCGGCAATGGGCAGAGATGGCTGCCAAAACAGGTCAGGCGTAGAGGAGCTGGAGGAAGCCATGTGCCTGTGCTGCCAGACCCTAGCCGGGTGCCCCAGAAGGCTGCGCCCCCAGAGCGGTCGGCTAATTGTTAGCTGCATGGGCCATATTACGCAAACGCTTGGGGCTATGAGCGACCCTGGCCTGCGCTATGGTCACCCCTGTGTGATCCCACAACTCGCCCTCTGGCATCAGCTGGTAGAAAACCTGCCAGTCTCCAGCCCATGGTCGGGCAGACCAGGCCCAGAGGGCATGGAGCAGGGGGTGGAGGGCCAGAGGCATGTAAGGGCCGGCAATGGCAGGGGGAGAAAGCAAGTGGCAGGGTAGGGTCTTGGGAGGAAGAGGTATCTCAGGAGCATTTTGGGGGGGAGGGACAGTGTGGGGGGGACACTGGGGCAATAACAGCAGGGTGGGGGATCAAGTTTCCAGGTGCTTGTGCCCACCAACCCCACTTTTTGGGCACTTCTGTGACTCCAGGCTAGGAGAGCCAGGCCCGCCCTGGAGCAATGCCCAGCCAAGGCACGGGACAGCATGTGTTAAGGACCTGGAGTAAAGTGATGGCTTGGCTAGAAGGGAAGCGAGAAGAGCTTTGTAATTTGTGAACTCCACCCGCAAGCACTCAGAGCTGAGGTGTGGGGAGCCCCCTTCCCCATACTCTGAATTCGCCAGTGACCCGGGACCTGGCACTAGGTTCCCTACCCATTGACTTTCAGCCACTCACCCTCGTGTCATTGGACCAGCTCAGCAGATGTAGATATGTCTCTGTATTAATCATTCTCTTATTGAAGTTTTTAGCTTTGTATTGAGTCCTTTTACATGGAAACTTTGTATTACGTCTTGGTAGAACACTCCATAAAACAAGAAAGACAGAGACTGTCCCTGTGGGGTGAATGAGGTGGGAATGTATAAGGCGGAAGGTGAGCACCTCTGGGCAGTTGCAAGGGTTGGAGAGGAGATGGAAGCCAGATCCAAGACCAATGAGCCCTGCGAAGTGGGCCCATTGAAAGGAGACTGGACCTGTGGACGCCTTGGGGGTCAGCAACAAGGGTCTGCTTTGGGAAGCCCCCTCTTTGGAGGTGAATGTGGCAGCATTGAGACACCCTCCAGAAGCAGGCGCCACAGACACTAACCGCAGATTCATGGGATGGCTCTCACAGATCTTGCACATGCACAAGATGATAGATCTGCAGGAGGGGGGAGCAGTGGCGTAGCAAGGAGGGCAGGGGGGCAGTTGCCCCCGGGTGCCATGCTAGGGAGGAGCCAATTTAGTCCCCCTCTGCTCCTCCTGTCATCCCTCAGCTTGCCTGTTCCTTCTCCACCCACCACCGCCAGCTGGAGCATCATCCCTGCCTCTCTGCCCCCAGCCTAACCCTCCTCCATCTCTGCCGGTGTGTTAGTGCGTGCGGGGGCCTGGCCCCAAACTGGAAGGGGTGGGAGAAGATGCAGTACAAGCTTCTCTCCCCTCCTCCTAGGGTCAAGGTCAGCCGTGCGCCAGGTTGGGGGCCCCACCACACAGCGGCGATGGTGGGGGGGGGGCAAATTTTTCCTTTTCCCCTGGGCACATAACACCCTCACTACACATCTGAAACACTTTCCAATCCCACTAACACAGTGGCTCTCAAACTTTTTGGCTCACCTGGCTCAATGAAAAACTGTCTGTGGAATATTGGTTGCTTACTGGAAACATTACATAATTACGCCCAAGCCATTTTGCTAAGGATGTAGCCAGGGAGAATGGTTTGATTTAACCACTTAGAAAGGAAATATTATTTTCAGTTATCAAACAGATTAAGCACTTTACCTTTCTCATGTTAGTTTATCAACCTTCATTTTAAATAAAGTAAAATATTAATTTGTGTCAAATGCAAAAGGGTCCCATGTTTTCTTTATTTATGGCAGGGTTGGGGAACGTTTTTTGGGTTGGGAGCCACTAATCCACAGAAAAATCAGTTGGGGACCACACAATTGAGAAGAAAAGAAAAACCTCCAAAACCCCCCAACCCTCACTGAGGTGGCTCCCAACTGAGACACTTCACTATTCTGGTGCTCCAGCCCCACTGGGGAAGGGAGAGGGACAAGGGGGACTGAGGTTCATGGCTTCCCACAGGCCAGATTTACTCTTCTGGGGCTCCATGGTCAGTGGATTTTATGGACCCCCCCTAGGATCTTGGGTTGGGACAAAAATGGGGGGTTCAGTGTGTGGGGCAGAACAGCCAGTGAGAGGAATGGGGATGCAGCATCTGGGTGGGATGTGGGGTGCAAAAGAGGTGAGGGTGCAAGGTCTGGATGGGAGGATGGGTGCAGGAGAGGCTGGGAGTAGGGTGTCTGTCCGGGGGGAGGGTGCAGGAACAAGGGAAGGTGCAGTATGTGGCTAGAAGGGAGGGTGCAGGAGCAAGAGTAGGTTCAGGAACAGGCTAGGAGTAGGGTGTCGGCTGAGGGGAGAGTGCAAGATCAGTCTGGGTGCAGGTTGTCTGGCCAGGAGGGAGGGTGCAGAAGCAGGCTGGGGGTGCAGGTTCTTGGCGGGGGTGGCGTGAGGGGGTGGCAGGTGCAGGGGTCTGGTCATGAGAAGGTGTGGGCACTTCCTTTCCTTCATGCCCCATTCTGGTCCCAGGTACTGCCTCCTGTTGCTCCTATTGGCCAGATTCCATTGGAGCACCAATGCTGGCTTCCTGCTGTGGGGGAGAGAGAAAGCCCCAAGCCTCGCTGTGTGATCCAGCTCGCAGGGAAGAAGTGCTGCCCCTCTCCTTCTCCAGGCAGTGCACCCACATGCTTCTGTTCCCCCATCTGGAGGAAGAGGAGTACTTCTTCCCTGAGAACCGGATCACACAGCGAGGCTCGGGGCTTTCTCCCCCCAGAACTGGAGCTGGTGCTCCAACCACATGGGGGAAAGGCAGGAGAGCGGGGCTGCAGCGCCAGCGAGGCGGGGAGCTGAGTTTGAGCCATGGACCACCAGGAAGGCGGCCATGGAGCCCCCTCGTGCTGACTTGGTGGACCATGGGGGGGTGTATCCACACCCTACACACACACATACCCTACACACACAGGCCTGTTTGGAGAAAGTACTGCTTAACAGCCATTTCAGAATTTATCCATTCTCCCTCTCATATATATCTATTACTTTTCTCTCTCCCACAAATACACACAAAGAGAATATTATATCCATTCCTCTCTCTCTATATATATAATATTCTCTCTGTGTGTATTTGTGGGAGAGAGAATATTAATAGATGTATTTTAGTAATTGATATAAATTTGGACAAGTTTTCACAGATAGAGGTTTGGGCTTAGCTTTGTTTACTAGATTGATGGAATGTGTCCAACTGAGTGAAAATAAATGTGTTATTTGTATTATAGATTTCAGGGACCCTCAATCTTCGAAACAAAAGTGAGCCGCCACCTATGCCTCTGATCCATGCCCTTCATTAGCAATAAAGACGAGAAAATATCTGAATTCTGATATTGTCACCACCTCCCCTGTAAAGGAGTATCTATCACCTTGCACCCTACATCACTCTAGGGCCACTGACCTCTACTTAAGAAATCATTACTTGGTGAAACAGACATCAGCAACTACTATTGATCGGTATCTACCCATGTCGCTGAAAAGAGGCAACAATGGACAAGTTCAAACAAACGAGATTTATTATGAAATAAAGTAAAATGACAAAATATCCAATCTCTCAAATATTTACAGCCCCTTGGAAGCCTCAAGATATATATTTTCATTTTAACATTCAGGTTATACCATAATTGCTGCCACCCCTGCCTTTTTAAGGCTCCCACAGGAATAACCCTCCGATACGCAGGTCTTTTGTAGAACAACATTCTGGGAACTGTGAATTATTCACCTCTGTCTTTTGGTTACTTCCTTCCCAATGACAATGATTTACATGATGTTGGGTTTTTTCCTTTATAACCTAAGGCCCTGATTCTTCAAGGCTCATCTATGCAACCACCTGTGCAGAAACCCATGCACATGTGGAGCCATTAAATGACATCAGGGCAGAAAAGCTACTCTTAGACATACATATTTGATATGGTTACATCAATCATAAGAACATAAGAATGGCCATACTGGTTCAGACCAAAGGTCCATTTAGCCCAGTATCCTGTCTGCAAACAGTGGCCAATACCAGATGCCCCAGAGGGAGGGAAGCCAACAGGTAATCATCACATGATCCCTATCCTGTCACCCATTTCCAGACAAACAGAGGCTAGAGACACCATTCCTACCCATCCTGGCAAACTGATGGACCTAACCTCCATGAATCTTTCTCTTTTTTTAACCCTGTTCAAGTCCTAGTCTTCACCACATCCTCTGGCAAGGAATTTCACAGGTTGACTGTGTTCTGAGTGAGAAAAAACTTCCTTTTTTTTTTGTTTTAAACCTGATGTCTATTAATTTCATTTGGTGACCCCTAGTTCTTATACTGTGAAAAAATTAAATAACTTTTCCTTATTCACTTTTTTCCCATGCCTATCAAGATTTTATAGACCTCTATCATATTCCCTCTGTCTCCTCTTGTCTAAGCTGAAAAGTCCAAGTCTTTTTAATCTCTTTTGATATGGGACCTGTTCCAAACCCCTGATCATGTTTGTTGCACTCTTCTGAACTTTTCCAATGCCAATTGGCATTTAATCTGGTGAATCTGATTGTTATAAAAGAATTAGGCAAATGTTAGCCCATGTTTTCTGTTTTTCAGACTGATCCTTATTTTCTCTGAATGCATGTTTTATTCATAAGTATTCATCAAAGGTCAGTTTGTACCACCCTTACTCATGTTTAGTACCTTCATTCATAAATAGCCCCACTGATTTTAACAGGACTAATCATGGAGTAAAGTTTTACTCACCATCAACATTAGCATCAAAATTTAACTACAAGTATTTTGCAGCCATGACTTTAAGATTCTATGTTGTTTCCAATCTGTTCACTTTGGCCAAATTCTAATATCCTTACTCATACACCACATCTATACTTACTGGCAGATCCACCTTCCAGAGATAAATCTTAATGGCATTTGATTTAGTAGGTCTAGCATCGACCCATAAATTGAACTCTGAGGACATCTCCCCCAGTGTCCAGTATTTCTCTTTCTGTGAAGAGTAAGGGAAGCCAATGGGAGCATTTGCTCTTGTCTGCCTCCTGCAGTGTGGACATCACCAAGCCTCAGCTTAAGGTAAACTGCCTCCAGCTATGCATTTTGCGTAGCTGGAATTGTGTACCATAAGCCAACCTGCAGGTTTCGTGTAGAACTGGCCATAGTGAAGGAGGCTAACTGAAAACAAATAGTCTGTTTGAGGAATAAGATACCTAGTCAACATGAGTAAACTTGCACAATCTTGGTTTCTGAATTTTTTATTATTGGTGATCACTCTGAAATCTCTTGGCAGTGCTCCTGTTCTGGGACTACATGACTGAACATTTTTTTAATGATGAGAGAAATTAATTCTCTTTTACACATTGATTCTTTATTTTCATATTTCTGTGAGGAACAGCCATTTCCAAAATATTGGTCTGAATGTTGAAAGTGGATGGGGAATGACTGTTCTGGAAACAAAAATGCCAACAAGAACATTCAATACTTGTTATTCATTGTTTGTCATCTGTTATTCATTTTATTCAATTAAAAAGTCTTAGCCATGCAGCAGAAAAAACAGGATTTTATGAAGAATGTGGCAATTCAGCAAGAACTCACTCTTTACATTGAACCTTAAATATTATGTTTATATGAAGAGAAATCATTTGTGGAAAAAGCATCTAATTGAAAAGAAAAATTACTGTATATTTCAAAAATAAACCCAAACAAAACTTAGTAAAGTAGCAAAATCCCAAGTGGCCACACACTATTTTTCAAACTTAAAAAATGAAATCCCTGTTAAAAAACTTACAGTAGAGAACATGCAGCTGTCAAACTGGAAGATTTGACGAGATGATATTTACAACCGGTTTGTACAAGCATAGAGTCATTATCACGGTTCACTCTGTCAGCTATAAACCTGTTCCAAACTTAAGCTTGAAATCCTGCCTTTTCAAACATCACACCAGCAAATTTCAAAAGCTGATCATCTTGGGTATAGAAAGTAGCCTTTTATATTGAGCAGACACAAAAATGTTGTCAGGCTGTGAAAATGTAACTGCATCAGCTAATATGATTAAATTTGATGATGATCTTGATAACATCAGATTGAGAAACTCTTTCAGAATGTTTTATCATTTTTTCCTTTTGACTGCCAGCCATGTCTTTAGCCTAAAGTCAGACTCTAGGCTGCACTACTAACCAAAATAGCTAGTCTCATTTCCCGTTCTTAAAAACACGTATAACTCTTTTAAAAAAAATCATAGACAAGAGTCACAACCTTTGGCACGCGGCCCATCAGGTAATTGAGTAGAAAGTCATGAGACACTTTGTTTACATTGACCATCTTCAGGAAATGTCCCCTATAACTCTCAGTGGCCATAGTTCAGCATTCCTGGACAGTGGTAACTACAGGAAATGATGCAGGCCACAGGGGTGTGGATTACTCTGATGGACCATGTGCCAAAAGTTGCCGACCGCTGCCATAAAATTTCAGGTCAGAAAGGACCATCATGGTTATCTAGTCTAACCCCTTGGACATTGAATGTCACAGATCATGATTCACCAATTCCTGTAGTAGTTCCATAACCCCGAACTAAGTGACTCAAGTTCTCAAATCTTAAACACTTCAAGTTACAAAGAATATACCATTTATTCCAGTCCAAACCAGCAAGTGACCTATGCCCTGTGTTGCAGAGGAAGGCAAGAAGTCCCTACAATCTCCCTCAGTCTGACATGGAGGACAGTTCCTTCCTGGACCCAGGTATAATGGCTGGACTCTGAGCATGTGGGCAAGACCTGTCAGCCAAACACCTGAGAAAGAATTTGCTGTAGTAACTCAACACTTTCTCGTTCTACTTTTCCACCTTTCCAACTATTGGATGTATTTGCTAACAGCTGTTTTGGATGAGGAATATGCCACTGGAGCCACTGTCATTGTACTGGCCTCTCCATTATATTATCTAGCTCAACCTTAGCTTTTTTTGCCCCCATTATTCCCTTGAAAGGCTGTTCCAGAACTTTATTGCTTTGGAAGACAGAAACCTTCATCTAGTTTTAACCCTAACTTTATCAAAAGCCATCTGTTCTTGTGACAACATTGGCCATTAACGTAAACAATTCCTCTCCCTCACTAGTGTTTATGCCTCTGATGCATTTATAGAGAGCAATCATATCTGCCCTTAGTCTCCTTTCCTTAGGCTAAACAAAGGTGGGGAACCACCAGTGCGCTGGCTGCAAGCCATCTATCAGGGTTAGTTGATGGTGGGCTGTGAGAGGGTTTGTTTACCTGAGCCTCACAGCTCCCAGTGGCCATGATTCACTGTTTCCAGCAAAGGCAGCTGTGTGAAGTGTCACAGGCTGGGCCACCACTTCCTGCAGCTGCCATTGGCTGGAAACGTGAACCACAGCCACTGGGTGTTTTGAGAAGCCGTTCCTGTAGATGCTCAGATAAACAAACTGTCTGGTGGCCCACTAGCCACTAACCCTGATGAATCATATGTGACCTGAGGGCCAGAGGTTCCCCATCACTAGGCTAAATAAATCAAGTTCCTCAAGTCTTCTCTAGTTAAGCAGTTTTTCCATTCCTTTGATCATCCTAGTAGTCCTTCTCTGCACCTGTTCCAGTTTGAATTCATCTGTCTTAAATATGAGGCCAATATTTTCACACAGTATTCCAGATAAGGTCTCACCAGTGCCTTGCATAATGGTGATAACACTTTAACATCAGTACTGGAAATGCCTCACCTGATGCTGCTTGTGATTGTAGTGGCCTTTTTCATGGCTGCATCACACTGGCAGTTCATAGTCATCATGTGATCAAAAATTCTTGTTATTCGTCCCTAAGGCCATGTCTACTCTACTCAGATCAATGCTGCCACGGTCAATCTTCTGAGTTTCATTTTAGTGGGTCTAGTGAAGACTGCTAATTCCAACTGAAAGGGAACACTCCTGTTGGCAACCCATATTCCTGCTCGTCAGGAGGAGTAAGGGAAGCTGACAGGAGTGTTTGCTTCCATTGACCTCCTGCTGTGTGGACAGTGATTTAAAGTATCTCAACTCCACCTACATAATTAACATAGCTGGAGTTGTGTATCTTAAGTCAACCTTCCACTCTAGGGTAGCCCAGGCCTAAGTGCATAACTTTGCACTATTAAATTTAATACCATTTCTATTACTCCAATGTCCTAAGTCACACAGATCTTCTTGTATGATATTCTGGTCCTTTTCCATATTGGCAATATTGCCCACCTTTGTCATATGCAAATTTATTAATAAGCTTCCACTTTTTGTGCCAACGGCATGAATGAAAATATTAAATAAAGGTTAGTTCGCAAACTGATCCTGGAACTCCATTAGTAACTTTCCTCTGTCCTAAAAAGTCACAGAGGGGTAGCCATGTTAGCCTGTAACTTTAAAAACGAGTAGTCCTGTGGCACCGAGTCACTCATTTCCTCTATCCTGACAGTTCACCCTTCAGCATAACTTACTGTAATCTTCTCTTATCCAGTTCCTTACCCTGTTTTCTATTGTCATATTAATTTCCATCGCCTCCAATTTAACTAATAATTAGTGGAACTATATAAAATGGTTTGCTGAAATCCAGGTAGATTAAATCTACCTCATTTATAAATTCACAAGGGGCATTTTCTGCAACTCTTACTCCGATTGATAGATCTGAAAAAGTAGTAATCAGCCTCATGGAATAGGAGAGTTTATAGGGAAGTTGTAATGGGACTAGGCTTGATACTCTTCAACATTGTCCTCATTGATCTAGATCAGCGTTTCCCAAACTATGGGCCATGGCCTGGTACTGGGCCACGGCAAAAATATACCAGGCCTCAGCGTGGCTGCCGGGGTATTCTGGGCTCCAAGCATGCCCGTGAGGCACCACGTCCCCGAGCCCTGGCCCGGGCTGCATGGAGGATGCAGCTGGGAGTTCCCGCCTCCCAGCTGGCCCATGCGGTGCCACGTCCCCGAGCCCTGGCCCGGGCTGGACGGAGGATACGGCCGCAAGTTCCCGCCTCCCAGCAGGCCCATGCAGCGCTGCGTCCCTGAGCCTTGGCCCGGCTGGACGAAGGATACGGCCGCAAGTTCCCGCCTCCCAGCAGGCCCATGCGGCGCCGCGTCCCTGAACCCTGGCCCGGGCTGTACGGAGGATACAGATGGGAGTTCTGGGCTCCCGGACTGCCCATGCGGTGCCACGTACCCAGGCCCTGGCCCGGGCTGGACGGAGGATGCAGCCAGGGTTGCTGGACGGCGGTGGTCTCCATGGGTGAGTGGCGGACTACTTCCTATGGGATTTCAGTGGCTCCTCCAGGGGGCGGGCTCTCTGGGGCAGCACAGTGCTTTGGCAGTGCCGGGGAGCGCAGGCCACCTGGCAAGGGCAGGGAAAGGGCTTCGTCTCCCCGGAAGCATGTGTATTTTCATGCAGCCAAGCCTGTGTCATTGGTTTTCCTGTCACGTGATACAGTAGCCTCAGCTTGTTTCTGCACAGTGGGACAACGTGCACATCCTTTTAGGTTAACTGCTTAAGCTTTCTTCATTTATTTTCAATAACATACCCTCTCATTTTCATCTTCAATATGGATAAATGGCTGAAGAATGTGACTGGAAATACTACTAAAAAATGTTTGAATGATGTGCAGCCTAGTACCAGTGTGCAGCCTAGTACCAGTGTGCAGCCTAGTACAAGCGAGAATAAGAAGATAAAAACTCCTTGGACCCGCAATTATTCTGAGGAGTATTTGAAATTTGGTTTTATAAGTGTTGGTAGTGATAATCACTTGCCATTATGCCTAATCTGTCACACAGAACTATCCAACGAGTGCATGAAACCATCAAAACTGAAACACCATTTGGAATGCAAACATCCAGAATACGCGAGTAAGCCCATAGATTTTTTCATAAATAAGAGAAATGAATTAGCTTTTGCTAAAAAAAAGCATGAAAAGTGCCCTTTCAATGGGCTCTTCAAATGAAAACTTTGTGTTGGCTTCATATGAAGTTTCAAAACTATAGCCGAGACAGGTTACCCGCATACTGCTGGTGAAAGGTTAATACTTCCTGCATTGAATATTATTACATCCCGTATTTATGGAGGAAAAAAGGGAAATCAGTTGGGTTCTCTGTCTTTATCCAACAATACAGTGAAACGTAGAATTGAAGAAATGGCAAAAAATATTGAAGAAACGCTCATTCATCGACAACAGAATAGTCAGGTTTTTGCATTACAAGTGGATGAAAGCACTGATATAGCTGACGCTGCCAATTTGATGTGTTTTGTTAGATATGATTATGAAAGCTCCATTCAAGAAGATCTCTTATTTTGTAAACCACTTCCAACAAGAACAACAGCTGCCGAAATTTTTAAGCTAATCAATGATTTTATTATTCAAAGCAATATTGACTGGAAAAAGTGTGTTGGACTGAGCAGTGATGGGGCTCGAGCAATGGCAGGGTCTCGCACTAGGCTTGTCCCGCGGATTCGAGCTGTAGCACCTGACTGTGTATGGGTGCACTGCAGTATTCAGAGAGGCACTAGCTGTGAAAACTATGCCATCACTTTTGAGTCCCACTCTTCAAGAATGTTTGGAAGTTTATAAATTATATAAAATCTCGTCCTTTGAATTCCAGAATCTTTACTGCTTTGTGCAACGAATTAGGAAGTGAACATGAGCATCTCTTACTACACTGTGAGGTTCGATGGCTGTTGAAAGGAAACATTTTGAAACGACTCTTTGAAATGAAGGATGAAGTTTTATTGTTCTTGGAGTGACACCCTCCATCGGCAACAGATGTTATATTTACATTTAAAGACAGGTTTCATGAATTTGATTGGTTAACAATGGTGGCTTACTTATGTGACATATTTTGGCTTTTAAATGATTTAAGTTTGAATTTACAAGGCACTAAAATTAATATTTTCAAAGTTCACGAAAAAGTTGAGGCAACAATTAAAAAACTTCGTTTATGGGCACAGCGAGTTAACAAGAGAAACTTTAATTCTTTTTGTACTTTAACTGAATTACAAGAAAAATATGCTGAAACTAATATCTCAGATGCGATTTCTGCAGCAATCCAAGAACACCTCTTGGGGCTAACATCAAGTTTAAATGAATATTTTCCTCCAATTGACGCCAGTAAAATGTGGATTAAGAACCCATTTACTGTTGACACCGAAAATGAAGAAATACTACAATTGAGTGCATCAGAAGTGGATTCATTAATTGAACTTTCCTGTGACTCTGCCTTAAAAGAGAACTTTGATAAACTCTCCTTGATTGATTTTTTGGTTGAGCTGTAGAAATGAATATTCACATTTATCTGAGAAAGCAGTCAAATTCTTAATGCCTTTCGTCAAGACATATAAGTATGAAACTAGTTTTTCATCTTTGGTTTTCTTCAAAAATAAATATAGAAATAGATTGAATGTTGAACCAGATTTGAGGATAAAACTTTCTTATTTTGCTCCTGACATAAAGTTGCTATGTGATGCAAAACAACATCACCCTTCCCATTAGTTCTCTTTTTAGTTATTTAAAAGTTATAAAGTGCACACAAATGACTTATATTCAACTCATTCAATTATAAATACACAAACTTGACAACTGTTAAAATTCTACTGGTTAAATTGTAATTAAGATTTATGTTATGTACTGTTATTATTCTGAATAAATAATACACAGTGAAAATGTATTCATTTTTCATTCTTTTTCTTAATATGCATTTATATTTTTGGGCTGCAAAAAACAGTACTAAAAAAATGGGTTCCAACTAAAGTAAAAAGTTTGGGAAACCCTCATCTAGCCAGCTTTCTATCTATCTTACAGTCCACTTATCCAATCCATATTCCCTTAACTTTCTGGCAAGAATATAGTGGGTGACCGTATCAAAAGTTTTGCTAAAGCTGGCACTGACGGCTTTGGGAGGACCAGAAACTTATTTGCATATTCATCATTTGCTTAATGAATATGCAAATATGCAAATGAATGTTACAGGTCCTCCAAAAGCTCGTGAATGGATTTACTGGTCCCCCTCTCAAAAAGTTTGGGAACCCCTGATCTAGATGCTACGTATAATCACTTCTGATCAAATTTGCAGATGACTCAAAAATGATAAACAGTGATGAGGAGAGGGCAGTCATATTTTGAAGGCTGGAGACAACAATTTGCGGCGAGAGAAGTAAATCTGATATCTGCAAAATGTTGATCATCCTTTTTAGCTTATTTTTTTCTGTCATAGGAAGAAAATAATAAACACTAATACCACAGGGCTTTCTAATCTAATGGATAAAGATATATGAAGAACCCAGGGCTTCAAGCTGAATCCAAACAAACTCAACTTGGAATTAAAGTTCAACAATCTAATTGAAAAGGTGATTAACCATTGGAACAAACCACCAAAGGAAATGCTGCTTTCTCCATTTCTTGGAGTTTTCATTGAAAGATTGAATGCCTTTCTGGAAGGGATGCCCTAGCCAAACACAAGTCATCCTTTAATCAAACACTACTATTGGGCCAACAAGAGGTAAATTAGGGCCGTGATCTAATTATTCCCTCTGGCCTTAAACTCTAGGAAATGCACATCATTAAGTGAGGCAAATAGTTCCTATAACATCAGTTATCAGGTCTACTTACTTATCACAGGGATGCTATATCAGCTCCATGACTTCTATAACATGTGAGAGGAAGGACTGATTACCTAGAGCCACCACTTTGTAGTGATACAGAACAACAAAAGTATATCAGAAGAGATAGAGGCTCACAGAAGGCCAGGAGTAAATCTGAATGTCAGTGAGGTAGCTCAGCATGTCTACAACATGAGGAGGAATCATGAACTTTGCAAGTGACCATACTGAAAACTTATAAGTAAAAAAATAATCTGATGTAGACATAGCCAAGGAGTCTTTTGGCTATTTTCCCCCTAGGAGATATAGTACATAGGAAAGATATAAGATAGCACCAGCTATTTTGGCTGGATGTTGCTGCACCTTATGATTCTGTGTGGTTGAAACTGATCAAGGTATTTAGTGCAGAAGAAACTGGTGGCATCATCAATTGGAGTCCAGGCCTTTGGTAATTAATACCTCATGTGAATAAAGACTTTCCTCAAGGCTAGAAGATAACCTGATTTGTGCAAACAACACACCTCAGATCAACAGTTTCTTATTAAATATTAATACTGGTTAAAATAGATCATACAGAAAAGGGCAGGGAAAATGTATAGATATATGTACTCTTTTTTTAAAACTGTAGCAGGAAGAAGTAGCTGGGAAAGTTTCCAAAAAGAAATTATATAGCAAAACAGAAAGAAAGTAATTTAAAGATAATACTGTCTACTTGGTCTAAGCAAGTTACTTTTTCAGCTTTAGAAAAAAACTACTTTTTCTGTGACTCTTTATTAATGGCACATGATAAAGAATATTTAGCCAAAAAAGGACACTTGCCTTGAAAGATTTGATTGAAGAATTACATTTGGCCCAATTTTTGTTTTTCACACTGGTTCATCTATCCCTCCTTAACATCAGCTATTATGGTGTTATCTTCTGAACCTACCTCAGTGATAATCATGAAATTTTACCATGCATTTCAATGGGAACATGAGCAGGGCCTTATATAGTTAAATGAGTTAGAAATGTAATACAGAGCATTTTAAGAGGGGGGAGTTTTATTATATACTAGCCAATAGCCCATCATAAGACGGAATTTTCGGGTCTCTCCTCCACATCTCTCTCTTTCTCTCTCCTCCTCCTACTGCCTCCCCCCCCCCCTCTCAGGTCTCCTCCGCCTCCTGCCTCTCTCTCTGTCTCTCTCTTTCTCTTTTCCTCCCCCTCCTGCCTCTCACTTGGGGGACTGTGGAGCCCAAATGGTCGCTTGTGCCACTTGCTCCCACGCAGCAGCAGCATGGCTGAGCGGCACAGAAGTCAGCCAAGAGCCTCTGCGGGAGGCGAAGGGGGGTGGGGCGGTGACGTTCACAGCCAGGGGGTGGGGCCTGGAGCCGCTGTCACACCGCACGTCACCGCCCCGCAGAGCAAGCGGCCGTTTGGGCTCCCCCGCGGCGGCCCGGCTGAGCGTCGCAGAAGTCAGCCGAGCACCACAGTGGGAGGCGAAGGGGGGCGCGAAGGGGGGAGGGGTGGTGATGTACACGGATAGGCCCCGCCCCCTGGCCATGTATGTCACCGCCCTGCCCCCCTTCCCCTCCCAGCGTGGTGCTTGGCTGACTTCTGCACTGCTCAACCGGGCCGCCGCAGGGGAGCAAGCGGTACAAGTGGCCGTTTGGGCCCCGTGCTCCCCATGCAGCATGGGGGTGCTGCATGGGGACCACGGCGCCCAAACGGCCGCTTGCTCCCCCACAGTGGCCCAGCTGAGCGGCGCAGAAGTCAGCTGAGCGCCACAGCGGGAGGCAAAGGACGTGACTCAGGCAACAGCACCGCCCAGAGGCAACAGCCAGCATTTCAGCATTACAGAGTCACAGACATTGGGCTACTATATATATGATGTTTAATTTTTTAAGGCATAGCGATAGTAGAATTTCTAAAATCAGGCCAGATACAAAGTAAGCAGCTGCAGATTTAATCAGCTGTGCTGCACCCATCATGTCACTTGAACTGCTTCCTGAAGGAAATATTGTTTAAGAATGAGTTGAATTAATTTCCATACCAGCTCTACAGAGAATACAAATCACTGCAATTTCTATGAGATCATTTGTGATGCTTCTGAGGCAGCATATTGATAAAAGCTTGTTATTTAATTTAAACGGATATAAAGAGACAGGATTCCAGCAATTAAGGCAAAAATATATTTCAGGATTTCAGCTGATTTTGATTCTGTTAATATAATGGTAACCTTAGTGAGAAAAACAGCATTGCTTTCACTTTTATTTGCCCATCTTTTTAATTAATTATAAACAAGGGATTAGGCCAGAGTCCTTTCAAATTAAAATGATAAACTATCAACTCAAGTTTCAACTTTTCCTGTGTCCTTTTTTGTGTCCTGCTTCTACAGAGGAAATACTGTTCATGCCAGGGGCAGAAATACTGGCAGGTGTATGGCAGTGGTTCTTTTATTCACAAAGTTAAAAGAGGAAAAAAAAGTCTTGATCACCTAGCCCATCTTCCTGCCACTGCAGAACTGTTTCCTGCTGCACTATAACCACTGGTTGGTCCAATCTACTTTTTTTAGTTTGCCAAAAGATTAAGCTTGATGGCTTCTCTTATTAAATGATTCCAAGCTAATACAGCATATTGTCAGAGGTTCCTCATGAGAAGCTTAATTTCCCCTTTCTGAATCCCATCCCCTTATTCTTGCATACTTCCTTTTCATTATGCTAAGTACCTCCTCTGCCTCCTTGATGTTTATGCCCTTCAAGTAGCTGTAGAAAGCATCATATATTGATAACATCTGTCAGTTAACCAAGCTATACATAACTATTTTTATTTTTTCTCTCCTGTCACTTCAGCCTCTTAGGGTGACCAGGTGTCTATTTTGACTGAACACCTGGTTGAAAAGGGACCTAACTGTCCTCTCTCCAGACTGGTGAAAATGAGCAAGTGAGTGAGGGTAAGGGAGAGCAAGTGACAGAGAGAGAGGGGAGATGGAGTGAGCATGGTAGGGACTCGATGAAGGGGAGGGGCAAGGATGTTTGGTTTTGTTCAGTCAGAAAGTTGGCAAAACTAGTCACAGTATAGCAATATAGTATTAAAACCTCTGTGTCTTCCCTTTCTATTGGCATGACACCTCTATGTACACATTCCAAAATACAACTGGCCTTTTCTGCCACCA
This sequence comes from Pelochelys cantorii, assembly GCA_032595735.1. Lineage (NCBI taxonomy): Eukaryota > Metazoa > Chordata > Testudines > Trionychidae > Pelochelys > Pelochelys cantorii. Next base: position 303,655,420 of record CM064326.1, on the reverse strand, counting down.
TGTACCATTGCAAACAGCTTAGATCATAAGTATTCTTGCAGTTAATGTACATGTGCTGCCCTTGGTATCTCAGTAAGGGCTCTTTGAAGGAAAGGATGGTGAGAGGCGAATAAAGCTAGTTATCATGGTTCAATTGTTTCCTTAAATGAAGGTTGAAGTCCTGATGATCTAATGGGGAGATTTGCCATTGATTTCAGTGGGGCCAGGATTTCACCCTACATATTCTGAATTTGGATGACAGACTTCTACTCCTTGACAGCCTTCACAAGGATCCATTTGACTTGTGTTTCTTGATAGTTCTCAGAGGACAATGCCTTGCCTGGAGACAAGTGTGTGGTGACTTCTATTGGAAAGACACCTTAATAGTGTCTACAGCTCCTATTTTTTCAGTATGTTTTCTTTGTCCTCAGTGATATCAGTCTCTGGGAGGAAACTCGACTGGTTTTTTCACTAGTATAATGGCTTACCCAGAATCACGGGAGCTTTTTTGGTAGGTGAGCCTTGTTAACCTTAGAAGCTGTACAGAATGGTAAATTTGCCTGGCCCTAGCTAGTTAGTTTAAAGATCAACCATATAGCTATAAGCCAGATAACAGGGAATGATAAAACTCATATTTCAGACTCCTGTTTTAACCTGTTTTATTATTGCTGCTATTAATGGTTAGGGAAATATATTGTGATGGACTTGAGATAAAGGGACTTCAGGTGGGTTTTATGCTTTTTGTTTGCGTTGTTACCATTAAAATCAATACAGTGTGCCACAGGAAAAGGATGGAGATTTTTTTAAGAGATGGGGAAAGAATATGATGTGTTTTATTGAAAAGTGGCTTAGGGTTGATTGCATGATAATATACCTGATTTAGTTAGAGCAGTTTTGTAGCTATTGTATCTTAATTGCCTATATGGTTGGTTGTCTTGCAGGCATCCATTGACATTGCAACGAATAAGCTAAATGCTAATGTTTGCCTTCTTAAGAGTTTTCATAATAGCAAATCATACTGAAATTCTAGTTTTCTCACTTAGCAATACCTTTCATATTTCTATACAATACATTATTACTTATATGTTCTTAAGTTGCATTGATTCTTATTTTATATCTGTATGATAGTAATAGATTTTGGCTGAGAGAGAAAATGGTCTGATTATTTGAGGTTCAGAGAAAAACAACTGTTATTACTGGAGGGATTGATTTACCAAAAAAAAAAAGAATATAAGAACCACATATTTATAACTGGCTCAAGAATGACTTCAATGTGGTTATGACCATGATAGTCTACATGTTGAAGAATGTAGTCATCATGTAGAGAGAGTTAGAATTATTTCGGGTAATACAATGAGATAACTACTGCAGAAATAATCGGATGGCATTCTAAAAAGGAGAAGCTAAGCTAAGCATTAGGAAGAGATTTATGACTGTCATATCTATTAGACAGCTTCTCTCAAGGGTATTCAGATTCCACTATGATGTGTGTGGTATAAAGATCTAAACAGAAGTATTACAATATACATTGTGGAGAGCAATTTCGGATGGACATGGGTTGCCTGTATCTGTATTGTAATACAGATTTTTCTCCCTCTCCCCCAGTCACTGTTTCCTATGATCCAAATATCTTATTGTTTGGCCATGTTTCTAAATTAGCAAGAGACTGAATAAGTACATATTAGTCACTGTGGGCCAAATTGCACAGCCCTTGCTCAGACAAACTCAAAGAAAGTTTGAAATAGGGAAACATATAATGAATTCCTCAAAATGTGTACTAAGGATGTATTACAGGCCAAGAGACCTTTCTATCAGCTTCCATTGAGGCTCTCAAATCCCACCCGAAGGAGCTATCATCAATTCTAAATGCCTACAAATTTATCTCAGTACCAAACTCGACAAAGACTTATTCTACTTCACTGAAAGGATAGCACACATTTGGGCAGCCTTCTCAAACAGCATGAATCTGTCCCGCCTGCCCCCACCCACCAATCAGCCACACACCTGCATTCCCTGAGTTCAGTACACTCACCTATCAAGAGGTTCAGGACACCTAAAAGTGTCCTGACCCAAAACTTATGACTCTGACCCATGTTGTTCCATGTTTGTGAGAGAGGTCATGAAAAAACTGGAGCCACTCCTGATGAGAATAACCAATGCCTCGTTCATAAAAAGAATTTTCCTTTCCTCCTTCAGACATGCAATAGACTGACCAACACTGAAGAAAACAACCTGGATGCTTCAATCTTTTCTATTTTCCAACATCAAACCTCCCAGTGCTGAGAAAGTTCACAGAGAAGCTAGGGAAAATGCAACTTGAAGCTTATCAAACTGAAACTAACATTTTAAACCCAGGATAATTTGGATTCAAGCCAGAACACAGAACTGAAACTCTTTTAATGGCATTGTTGGGTGATCTCCTTCTGTTAGTTTATAGAGGATAGGCATCTGTTCTTATTTTCCTGGACCTCTGCAGCATTTGACCCAGCTGACCATGAGGTACTGCTGTCTTGCCTGAGAGAGATCACAGGAATCCAGGATAATGCAATAAAATAGCTAGAATCCTTCCTGGAGGGATGCACCCAAAAAAGTATGTCTACACTACAAAGAAGATCAAAGCTGCCTCTGTCAATCCTCCAGGATTCGAATTAGCAGGTCTAGTGAAGAAGGCTAATTCGGACCGAGGGGCACTCCAGTCAATGCCAGTAGTCCTGCTTCCACGGGGGTAAGGGAAGTTGAAGGGAGATTGTTCTCCCTTCGACTTCCTGCCATGTGGACAGCTGAAGTTGCATATTTTAATTTGACCTTATCCCATAGTGTAGACATAACCAAAGAGTAATCAGGGAAAACAGCATTTCTCTCACTAGATCCCTCACCTGTGTTTTACAAGGATTAAGTCTCTCCAATTCTTTTCAATATCTGCATGCAATCACTTGCTATTTTGGCTTCCTATATAATTTCCAACCAAATGCAAGGTTTTGACTCTTATCCTCGAAGCACTCCATAGTTTGGGCCCAGGATATTTAAGAATATTTAAAGCTTGGGGACAGAAGCCATTACTTTTATCTCTGATTGTGTGGTACAATGGAACTCTCAACAATGAGAATAAAGATAATCTATGTGGGAAACAGAATCTTCTCCGGCAGGGGCAATTTGAGACTGTGGAATGAACTCACCCTGAAACTATTTTCCATTCTCTGCTTTCCACTCTAAATGCAAAGTTCATTTCTTTGGTCTGCCTTCTTTAATATAACCAAACAGGTACAGGCATGTTTATTTAATAAATAAATAACAAAAAGGACAGTCCTCCACACATGCTTCTCTCTTTGAAGAAAAGATGAGAGAACAAATATAACAGATGTGTAGTCACATTGTTTAATGCACTAATTTAAGGTATTCAGATACTACTGTGATGGCAATCTCAATATTATCTCTTTAGACTCCCAAAAATTGTGAGAAAGATAAATTTAATATCTTGTTATTTACAGTTATTTGCCAGCATGACTTTATAAATCCTTTATTTTCATGGATTCATAGATTCCAAGGCCAGAAGAGACCAGTTTGATCACCTAGTCCAGAGGTGGTAAAACATGGAGCATGTGTCACATCTGGCCCAATTAACCCCTCAGTCCAGACTCAAACATCCCACTGGGAAGCAGGGTCAAGCTAGCCTTGCCAAGAGGAGCCAACCCAAATACCTGGCAGCGTGTGACCCCCAAGCCAAATTCCCCACCCCTAGGCTGCGTCTAGACTGGCATGATTTTCCGCAAATGCTTTTAACGGAAAAGTTTTCCGTTAAAAGCATTTCCGGAAAAGAGCGTCTAGATTGGCACAGACACTTTTCCACAAAAGCACTTTTTGCGGAAAAGCGTCCCTGGCCAATCTAGACGCGCTTTTGCGCAAGAAAGCCCTGATCGCCATTTTAGCCATCGGGGCTTTTTTGCGTAAAACAATACCACGTTGTCTACACTGGCCCTTTTGCGCAAAAGCTTTGCGCAAAAAGGACTTTTGCCCGAACGGGAGCAGCATAGTATTTCTGCAAGAACACTGACGATCATACATGAGATCGTCAGTGTTCTTGCGGAAATTCAAGCGGCCAGTGTAGACAGCTGGCAAGTTTTTCCGGAAAAGCGGCCCTAGGGTCTAGCTTCAACTTTCAGCCATTAGATCATGTTATAAATTTATCTGATAAACTGAATTGCCCATTATTAAATATTTGTTCCCCATGTAGAGAATTTTAGACTTTAAATCCAGTCATCCCTTAACCCTGTGTTTAACTACATAGATTGGGATCCTTGATTTTGTAATTTTAAAACATGTTTTCTAACCCTTTTAATAACTGCTGTGGAGCTTCTCTGAGCCCTTTACAGTTTATTAATATCCTTCTTGATTTTTGGACCCTAGAATTGGCCACAGTATTCTGCTACTGTGATGGAGGGGATGGGGTGCTGCCCTTTTCTTAACATCCCAGCATTCAGTAACTAAAAGGTTAAACCCAGGGTATCCAAGAAATATTGGCAGGGAGCCAGGAGAACCAATGGAAAGAAAGTGTGGAGATTTGAATTGAAAAGGAATCTGCCTACTGTATTTCTTTTGTGGGTGTTCAAACCTTGAGCTGGGGGAAAAGGATGAATTGAACCAGACAGGAATGTCCATGTCTAGAAAAGGAATATCCATGCCTAGAGATGGACTGGACTTGAAGATATGGATGTGTAAGTGATAGGGAATATTTAATTAGACGCGATCAGGTTATTTTCTTTGTTTTGTAGTTTGGTTAAATTCCTCTGTGCTGAATCCATGTGCCCACCACCCCGTACAGTGTAATTAAGGATGTGCCTACACAGCAAGTTTCTTTCGGAATAAGCTACTCTGCAAGATATCTTCCAGAAAAGCTTATTTCGAAATAGACCGTCCACACTACAGGGAAGCCTCAAAATGAGTCTGAGGCAGGCTCCCCTAATGTGGGCACGCTACCTCAATTTAGAACCCCAGGAGGCATTCAGGAGGAATAACTTTAGAATGGCCCTGGTGAGGAACTATTTCAACATCGCAGCAGTGGAGCGTCCACACACAGCCTCTCCTGAAAACGTTTTTTTTTGGAAGAGCCATTATTCCTTGTGGAATGAGGTTTACCAGCATTGGAAAAAGCCCTCCAGTATTTTGATTTTCTTCTGAAATAACACAATTGCAATGTTACAGCTGTTATTCCAGAAAAATGGTGCAGTGTAGATGCACCCTAAAGCTGAATCCTAGGAAGGCAATTCTCTGTGTTGTAATCTATTTTTTCTAAGTTGCTCTATAACACCTAGAAAACAAGTATACTTTACCAAGTATATCTTTTTATTTTGTTAAAAAAATCACCTCTTTTAAAACTCTGATCTGATTCTTGTGTCCTGGAAGATAATAGGAGGTCTGCGTATGTGTGCCTAAGACTGGGAGGTCGCTATAAGAGATTGAAGTATGGGGTTTTTTTCAAGCTCCCTTGTGGTAAAAGGGCTTGGAATACATCTCTGGAAGAAGTTCCCAGGTGAATCTTCCCGTACTAGAAAAGGTTTTTTTTCCACTTGGGTGGTAGCAGCATACCACCCAAGGTCAGGGAATCTGTGATCTTTGGGGAGTTTTTGAGCAGAAACCTATAGAGGAAAGGTATTTTTAAAGACTCTTGTGGGCCCCCACCTTCTGGACTCAAACTGCCAGAGTGGGGAACAACCTTGACAGCTACATACAGAGGTAACATAACTGTTCCCCTCGTACTTGACATCCCCCTGTTTATGCATTCAAGGATTGCATTAACTCAGTGTCAGACTCAAAGATCATGTTCAGTCTATTATCCACCATGGCCCTCAGATCTCTTTGGGTGCATTTACACTGCACCCAGAGGTCAAAATAAAATATGCAATTTGAGCTACGCAAATTGCATATCTTATTTTGATCTAATTTCAAAATAGCTTATTTTGAAATTTGGTGCTGTCTATACAGCACCAAATTTAGAAATAAATTGCTATTCTGAAATGTCACTTCAGGGGAAGTCGGAATAGAGAGTCCATAATTTCGAAATAATAGGCTGGTTCAAAAGACACAGAATAGCAATTTTGGGATACCTCTGGTATCCTGAAATAGAACCACAGTCTAGACATACCCTTTTAGAGCAATTGCTTCACAGGCTAGAATCCCACCATCATTTAAGTATGGCCTATATTTTATGTTCCTAAAGTCAAAGACTCTCGTGTTATATCTGAGAAAGGATAATTAGATTCATTTAGAGCCAATTCCTGATTCCACTGGAGGCAGTGACAAAATTCTATTCACTTAAATGAAAACAGGATCTGGGCCTTATTCTCCAGCCGAACCAAAATAATCATTTTATAGCAAAACTATTTTCTTGACTGACATTGAGTGTATGTGTTTGTGGATAAAAAATAATTAAAATGCTTTGTGCATTAGTAACAACACTAATGTTTTATTTGCTTACTTTACTAACGAACTAGTAATTTTCTCTGGTGCTCAGTATTTGCATTGTCATAACTTTCTGTTGCTGCTTCTATTTGGAAGGAAAGTGATTTTTATTCAGGACTGGAAGGGGCCTCAATAGTTCATCTAGTCCAGTCCCTTGCACTCTAGGCAGGTCTACATAGTAACAAGACCACACCAGTTTGTCTAACCTGTTCTCAACAACTTTCCCAACCTCCCTAGAAAATTTATTCCAGTGCTCAATTACTCTGACATTTTTTCCCAATGTCCCATCTTCTCTGCTGCAATTCAAGTCTACTGCTTCTTGCCCTATCCTCAGAGGTTAAGAAGAACATTTTTCACCATGCTCCCTGTAACAATCTTTTACGTATTTGAAACTGTTATCATGTCCCCCCAGACTCTTCTCTTCTCCAAACTAAGTGAACCCATTGTTTCAATCTTTTCCTTTTTCCATCATGTTTTCTAGACTTTTAGTCACTTGTACTGCTCATTTCTGGACTTCCTGCAAATTGTCTACATCTTTCCTGAAATTTGATATCCAGAACTGCACACAATACTCTAGCTGAGGCCTTAGCAGCATGGAGTAGAAGAATTACTTTTCCCATATGGCTTCCAACATTCCTGCTAATAAATGACAGAATGATGTTTTGATTCCCAGATCCGTTCTGTGTAGTACCTCTTCGTAGGCTACCATTTCCCATTTTGTGTGTGTGCAACTGATTATTCCTTCTTAAGTGGGGTACTTTGCATTTGTGCTTGTTGAATTTCATTCTTTCATCATCAGACCAGTTTGTTCAGATCATTTTTTAATTTGAATCCTATCCTCCCAGCTTTATATCATTCAGACATAATTCAAGTGTATTCTCTGTGCCATTATCTAACTCATTGAGGAGGACATTGAACAGAACCTGACTCAGAACTGATCACTGCAGGACTTCACTTAATATCCCCTTACAGCTTATTTGTGAATCACTGACAATGTATCTGTGGGAATGGTTTTTCAACCAGTTATGCACCACCTTTATAGTAGCTCCATCTAGGCTATATTTCCCTAGTTCGTTTATGAGAATATCATGCCAGACAGGATCAAAAACCTTACAAAAGTTGAGATGTCTTCTGCTTCCGTATATCCCCAAAGCTTGTTACCTTGTCAAAGGAAGGTATGGATTTGGTTTGACAGGATTTGTTCCTGATAAAGTCATGCTGACTGTTGCTTATCACTTTATTGTCTTCTAGATGTTTACAAATTCCTTGTTTATTTGCTCTATTATCTTTCCACTTACTGAAGTTAAGATGACTTGTCTGTCATTCCCAATATTTATAGATGAACACTATATATGCCCTCTTCCAGTCATCTGGAATTTCTTTTGTCATGAACGAGTTTTTTAAGATAATCACTAATGGCTCAGATATCTCCTAATTCCCTAATGACCCTACAGTATTCTAAGGGTGAATTTTATCAGGCTCTCCAGACTTGAAGACATCTAATTTACCTAATTTAACTTTTTCTTCCCTTATTTTAGCTTCAGATCCTACCTTGTTTTCACTGGTGTTCATTATGATAGATATCTGATCTCTACTAAACTTTTTGGTGAAAACAAACAATAAAATCATTTAGCATTTCTGACATGTCTATATTTTCTGCTATTGTCTTTCTTTCCTCACTGAGTAATAGGCTTGGCCTGTCTTTGATCTTCCTCTCAATTCTAATGTATTTTCTAGGATGTTTTCTTGTTACTCTTATGTCTCCGGCTAGTTTATTCTTATTTTGTGCCTTCGTCTTTCTAATTTTGTTTCTGTCTACTAGTGTTAGTTATTTATATTTATCCTTTATAATTTGACCTAGTTTCTTCTTTGTTGTAGGACTCTTTTGGGAGTTGGAGATAATTGAAGATCTCCAGGTTAAGCTAGGTTGGCCTCTCCCATACTTTGTATCTTTCCTACACAGTGAGATAGTTTGCTCTTGTGACATTAATAATGTCTCTTTGAAAAACTGCCAGCCCTCTTGAACTGTTTTTCTCTCTAGACTTGCTTCCTGTAGAATCTTACCTACCAACTCCCTGAGTTTGCTTAAGTCTGCCTTCTTGAAAAGCAGCATGCTAACCCATTTGTTTTTCCATTAAAGATCTTCTCCAGAAATAGTATTTGTGTTATTTTCAGTTGCAATTCAGCATATGGGCCATTTGTGGTGCTGTTGTGGTTTCTATGTTAACAGTTTCTTCTCTCTGGTTTTATTTTAAAAAAAGAGAGGCTTTATTTGTTTTTTCTCAAGTGGCTTCCAACAGCTGCTATATACAGAGGATTGTGGAATTAAGTGCTTCATTTTCCAGATGATTCCATTTTCCTTTTGATCATTATTAGGAAGCTTATTCTTTAGAAACAAGTTTGCTTCTGTAACATATGCAGCTCACAAGTGTATTAGTTTTTTAACTGCATTTTGTCCCAATAAGAGGCCAATCCTGTAAGATGCAAAGTATTGTCATGTCCCATTGACTTCACTGGGAGTTAAGGATGATGAGCACTTTTCAGAACTGGGCCTCTCTTTCTATAAAGCTGGTTAAGTCTAGCTGTTTCACTTTAAAACTTCAAGGAACCTTTCATAAAATATTTGAATAATATAGCTAATATGTTAGATCCCCTTCTAATAAGTTCCCCCTTATTATTCTCATATCTTGAATTCCCTACAGGGTTCCATACACTCTTAATACTTGGATCTAACATAAAATTGCCATTGTGGCTGTAATCATTATGTGATTTGTAAAACAGTGAAAATGTTTCTTTCATTCTTTAACATGAAACTTAACTATTTAAGAATCTTCTTAGTACTCTGTAGCAATATTAACAGTTACCCATCACAGAGATACAATAATAATTAGAGGTCCTGAAAAGGGAAGATGAAGTAATGGGATGGTGAACAAGGAACAGAAGACTGGGCCTAATTGGTAGTTAAGATAACTAATAATACATTTTCATTACAACTTAAATGTCATTGACTAATGCATGAATCTTGCATTGAGACATATCAATAACATAACATTAAATCTGCTTCTAAAAGCTCCTCATTGGCCAATTTACACCTTTGGAAATAAAAGTTCTCAAATACAATAGGAGGAAGAATACGCAACACTATTCTACTGTGCCTTCATGCACTATCATGACAATGGACTTATCTTAATGTTAGGTGAAAAAATAACGGTGGATTTAGATATTTATCTAAAATTTCCAGTGTTGCCATAATTAAAAAGAGTAGAGTTTTTACTTCCCTTTTGCTTCCACACAAAGTAAAGTTGCCAACAGTTAGTTTCAATACCCTATCTACCATAACAGCTCAAATGACACTTCCCTGGTATATATTTTTTTTTTGCTTTATCTATTAGAATTATAAAAATAAAATTGCTGGTACAGATCATACATGTGTAGTGAAGCAAAGAACCAGTAATGTGAAGTTAAAATACAAAAACTGAGCATAAAGGTCATTCCCAGTATGCACTGTGTTTTGAATAAAGGCTTGTCTTTGAAAATGAAGTTTATTTTGACAGTTTAAGCTTAGCTGTTCTAGCTCAAAATAATTCACAATATAGTGTACCCAAGTGGGTGCCCATAAAGCATAAATCTTTGAATAGAGACACAAACACCATAGCCAATAACTTTTTCAGTGGTCCCTCATCCACAATTATATGCAAAAATAGACTTCCTGGCTAACAGATACTGATTTCAAAAACCCTTATTACAATTTTATTGTCTGTCATTAAAACAGGAAGAGCAGGGGATGCAATTAAATATTCTGAGTATCAAGTCTATTTAGGAAAAAATCCTGTAGATATTAAACAATCCATGGAACCTGATATATAGGGGAAAAATGATACAGTGGGTTGAATTTTTCAAAAGGAAACAAAAAGACATGAAAGGTTTTTGTTTGTTTGTTTGTTTTCAAAAACAGGCTTGTAAAAAAGACCTGCTGAATTGATTACAAAGACACCGAGGAAAAATGTTACATGGACTTGTGGAGTTCACACATTTTGCAAGCCATATGAAACACTCTTCCTAAGCACTATGACAACCTATGGAAATGTCCAAAAATTTGAAGAGGGTTTTTTTTATAATATTTCTTATTATGATGCTGATTCACCAGAGCAGAAAAACTAAGCTTACATGGCCACACAAGCTATTCCAGGATTTTCAAAGTTGTGGCTCTCAACAGTAGCAACGATGGCTTATTTTGTAATAAAAGGCACAAATTCTACACTGATTGCTGTTTCAGGACCCCAGCCCATTCTAATCAAAATTGGTGCTCATAACTTGTCCATTAGCATGACTGCATTCATGCCCATCTGTTAATGTGGCATTCTGCCCACTCACAGGTGTTATGTCAGTTTCAGTGGGGGCAAGATGCCAGCCCATGATGGATTTGGAAGGCAGAAAATGAAGAAAATACTGTATAGTAAAAACAGCAAAGAGCAGTCTGTCCTTGGGGAGTCCTGTTGTAAGGGTTTTCAAGGTCTGCATGACACTGTAGCAAACTCTGTTACAATGCTTGTGTCATCTGACCTGAACCTGAGGGAATGAAAATGCTGAAAGAGCTACAGCAAGTTTCAGAAATGCAGCGGTTTCTACCAGGCCTAATAGGAAACATCTTTTAGCAAACAATGCCAAATTAATGTCAAATATTTGATTACATATGATCACATCTGTTGATGTTTGGAAGAAACATCCAATCAATTAATAGCTCTGGTGTCACAAACTAGTGAAGTTTCATAAGAGTGGATAAAGAAATGTCCTTTTCTGGAGCCACCTATTAATATGAGAGAATGTATTCCTGAATACCCATGTATTATCTGGCATAACTAGCAAAAATATACCCTGTACTTTTTCATGTTTTCCTCCTTTCATTCTACAATATTCATTTTTTATTTCAGTTTTAACTGAAAAATGAGACAGTGATTCAACAGCCATAAAGAAGAATTGTATTCATTTTTTTTTATCAAGGAGATGTATTATTTGGAGGTCTAATTGGGGTCATTAGGAAATAGAGCTAACAGCAAATAAGATACAATGAATGCATAAAGAAAATTATATCAGTTAATTACCACAGTAGTTTTCAAAGTTCTCTTTTTGATTCTGAAAGACACTTGATAAGAGGATTTCTCCAACAGATCATTTCCTCTCCTAACAACACAGTCCCTACATTTGATTTTCAAAATGTTTAATTGGGAGGACCATAAAAAAAGGGCTTTACATTTCACTGACAATTGACAGGCCCCAGCATAAGAATAAAAAGAGTTAACCAACCATCTAAAATTCAGTTTAAAGGATCCGGTATCCCATAGTGAGAACAGTCTGTGCAGTTCCACTATACTGAGCTGCTTTTCAGACTTTAGGGACATAAGTAAGTTTTTACTAGTTTTGTTCTTCAGTAGTATATCCATGGGTTAGTCACAAAAGTTTGTTAATACACTTCTGTTTTCCTGAAAGAAGTCCACCAATGCAATCTACAGAGTAACAATTAATGCAATTCAGATTCTGGTGTTATGGTTGGAACAGTAAGGCAAGAATGATTTCCAATAATAAGTTCCTCCATGGTGGTCTTTCAGTGGGACTGGAAGCCAGACTACTCCAGGAACATATTTTGACTAGTGCATTATATTGCATAAAGGATCTGCAAATCTTCATCACACAAGCAAATTAATCAGAACTGTCAAATTGGTAAGTCCTCCCTTTGCACACACAGATTCACAACATAGAACCCAAATTGTACGTTAAAGGCTCTAGTAAGGCCTTCAGAATCTAGATTTCTATTTCCTTTCCCAGAAAATATCCTTTCAGATGTGCAAAGGATATTTGAGTTTGGTGCTTTGATCATGAAGCTGAATGCCAAATTTTCCACCAGGACAAAGTTGCACAGAACCCAAAAGACCTGCTGTCCTCTGCATGGCTATGGTCCCAAGTCTATTGAAATTTAGGGACAGTCTTTGGATTAAGCCTTGCTCACAGCTTTTAGAAATGGCCTGTGTATCACTGTGGGTCATGCAGGAAAAAATGTACCTGCTATGTGAGAATTTTCTTTCTAGAACCATTCATACCCAAAGTGACACATCGCATGAAGATTATTATTTGAGCGCTTTTTCAAAAATGCTGAGATCAATGGAATCTGTTAGGAGCAAGGAATTTTTGAAAGGGCACCCACACATTCAGGTGCCCTATATGTGGAGTTAGGGGCTTAGTTTTAGGTTCCTCTTTTTGAAAATCTTCACCTACTCTAAAAAATTAGTAATTGTAAGAAGACTGTAACCACAAGATATTATGACAATATCTGTACATTTTGAGTAGTAATCAGGTTATGAAATAGTAAATGACCTTTGATGCATGAGTATACTTAACAAATAATGAATAAACTGTTGGGTGAGTAATCCCCCCCAAAAAACATGCCATGTGAAAATGAATGCCCAGAGAGGCTTGCAAAATTGCACAAGTATATTTTTGAAATAAATTAAGTACATTAACCAAAAGCTAACTCAGTGTAATAAATACTGAAACAGAGGTTACAGACTTGTGCAGAGATTCCCTGCTGGTGTTGACCTATCTGTAGAAGAAGAGATTACTCGAAGTATTTTACATAAAGACCAGAAAACTTCAAAATTCAGCTTGAAAATAAAATGAAACCAATGTATTAACAGGAACTCAGAGTTGTCAGAGGAAATTATTCCATGCTGCATATACAAGTTTTGTAACAACTGCAGAACTATGTATGGCAAAAAAAAAGACCCCAAGAAAATGTCCAGAGCAGGTGTTCTTTATCTATTGCTCAAACCATTTAAATGGTATGGGATGTCCCACAGCATTCATACATGATTCTGGGAACAAAACACAATAAAGGTGTGAAGTTACAAGCACAAAACCACAGAGGATCCATCCTGCTTTCTCATTGGACTATGGAAACTTACTTCATCAGCTCATCTCTTGCAGGAAGTGTAATTAATGTACCAATTGATCCAATTGAAAAGGAAACCAGCCAATTGACCACCCTTCAAAACTGAGTATGAGAAACCTGAAACTTTAATAAATCACTGCTCACAAGTGAAACGCATGTCCACAGAATGAGAGATTCAGAACTACAGTTTTTGGTTAATCACCTAAAGCTTATCACATATAAGAACAGTTCATGCTAATTTTCTTTTAAGCTTCTAAAACAAGATACATTGATACTGGAACAAGACCATGGCTTGAGCTGTACTACTTTAAGCACTACTACTTTGAAGTGTAACGCATGTCCACATGCAGAGAAATTAAAAGCAGCTTTGAATCATTGGGAACAGAGATGGGGCTAATAATGTAACACCAACAAATGGAACTGAATGTGGGACCTCCAGAGCTTAGTGCATGAGCCTCTATAGCTTTAGCTATAAAACCAGTTGGCTCTCAGTTAAGGCTGTAGAGGAAACTTATTCTTCCTCTCCATAAATGGTCTGAGTGCCACTACCTGGGACAGTGAACCATACCCAGATGGAGTGTGGGTTACACATGTATGAAAGAAAAGGGGTTTGCTATAAGTTAGCATTGCCTGGGAATGCAATTTTGAATTGATTTGTCATTTCAATAGTTAAATAATTGTTCAAATGTATAAATTTTCTAATCTGAGAATTGCTTTTGGTTGACCTGTCACTGACAGTGCCAGAACATGCAATTGGGATAAAAGCTTGATTGGAAAATTGATGAGAACTTGTATTAAGGAGCCATAATTTCACATTATTAGCGATATAAATTGTAATGTGATATGACATAATGTAATTCTGGGTTGCATATAAAGAGGCATCATGTCACATGACTATACAGTCCTCTTCTCTCTTGCTCTCCTGTGAGCATAGTTAGAATATTTTGTTCAGTTCTGGGCTCCTTGTTACCAGAAACATAGATACAATAAAGGAAGTTCAGAGAAAAGTTATAAAAAGTTAAAAAATTGTATAATGTATGGCATTCTACAAATACTTGGTTAGTATAAATAACAAGAAAGGAGAGGAATTAGAAGAAGGTATAATTAGAAGTGATTGAATGAAATTAAGAAAAAATTCATGCAGTTTAGATACCAGGAAAAAAAATCCTACCTGTATATTTTAGTCTTCTCTTAAATGAAATGATGGAAATTTCAGCAGTTGTTACTTTAAACAGGAGATTCTACAAAACAATAGTAAATGTATGATGAGGATCTCTTCCATGCTAATCTACAATCTATTAAATTCTACCACAAAAGAGAATGGATCCTTCCATAAAGTTGTCACTATAAGTCTAATTGTGGAACATAGGAGCTTATCTTTTAAATAGAAGGCCTATAAGAGGCCGTCACACTCATGACTGTTACTGAGTTAATTGCTTCAAAATTCAATGCAGTAAACCATTACTATTTATAATTTGTATCAATATAGGAGTTAGGAACCCAAGTTCTAGAGTAGGACCCCCTTGTGCTAAGCGCTGTACAAACAGAGCAGAAAGGCAGGTGTTAGAATCTGACAATAAGAACTAGCAGTTGAGTGTACAGTACCCTGCAGAGCTTTCAAGATGCAGTCATTCTCTTGCCTGGGGGAAAAACAACTTCAGTACATCTAGACTATGTTCTTCTTTCGAAAGGAGATATGCAAATTCATCACTAATTTGCATATCTTCTTCCAATCGCTTTTTCGAAAGCAGTCTTTTCGAAAAAGAAAGCAGTTTAGAAGCGGTTCTTTCAGGAAAAAAAACCCTTTTCCGAAAGAATCCTTCTTCCTCAAAAAATGAGGTATGCAGGGTTCTTTGAAAAGGGGGGGGGGGGCTCGTAAGAACCGCATCTAAACTGCTTTCTTTTTAGGAAAAAAACGCTTTCGAAAAAGCAATTGGAAGAAGATATGCAAGTTAGCACCGAATTTGCATATCTCCTTTCGAAAGAAGAACGTAGTCTAGATGTATCCCTGTGGGTTTTTGTTGTTATTGTTGTTGTTTTTATTCCATGTATGACTTCTACCTTACCCCAGCTCACATTCAGAACTCATTCAAATTAAGACCTCACATTAACACTGTTAACAGTTGCATTCCAATTACTAATCTTCTTGCTCAGTTGTGCTTTTAACACTAAAGCAACTAATACAGAAGCCTCGAGGGTAGAAAGATAATTCCCTACATACCACAGGTCAAAAATACCAAGTAAAAGGTTCATATGGCTGCCGAGGGGCCTAAAGGCTCAATTTACAGCAGGAGTAAAACATGAGAGAGCTCTAGAAGCTCTTACATGGATCTTGGCATAGCTTTTTTTTTTTTTACTCTGATAACAAATATTGTACTTTTGATTAAATTTCATGACCTTGAAACCATACTTCATACATACAAAAGATCGTGAAACCTCATAGGTCTTTCTTTATGACATAGACAGCTCCTGCTGGAGAACCCACAATTGGCCTAATTTTGTATTGCAGACAGGGGGTTGCTGCCACAAACACTACCATTGTTAGGGAGAATATAGACAGGAAACTATAATCTTAGTACCTACTGCCATTGAGGAGATTGTTCATTTACTTCATTGAGAGTAAAATCTGCCAAAGATTTATAGCTTCTCTGATTTTGCTGCTTACAAAATGTGAATTGCAAACTCCTTCTACTCCTCAAAAAAACAATAGAAGGGCCATGTTCACTAAAACCTATTTCATCTTTTTTTATGCTATAGCAACATACCAGCTCTTACTCTTGTGAAATTTATGAGAAATTTCTCTTAGATGAAGGGACTGGAATATGAATATCTATAGTTCTTTATATAAATTGATGCAAATTAGTGTGCAGATGAAAGAGAAAAACTTTTCCTTTGTACAAGTAGGCATGAATTCAAAAATTAAGAACCCCAGGGAGGAAACTATGCATGGCTTTTAGACTCAGGCATAACTGTCTGTTGAATAATATTTTCTTGAAGTTAAATATCAGATGGAGGAGTGTTTTCACGTATTGCATTCATTACTAATACATTAAAAATAACATAAAAAGAGTAGCTTAAAATGCCAGTGGAAGGGAAACTCCCTTTTAAGGCTGAATCCCTCGTAGATCCTTTCAACTCACTGTTTCTGGAAAACTCTGTGTGAGGAA
This sequence comes from Pelochelys cantorii, assembly GCA_032595735.1. Lineage (NCBI taxonomy): Eukaryota > Metazoa > Chordata > Testudines > Trionychidae > Pelochelys > Pelochelys cantorii. The sequence continues at coordinate 303,638,875 of CM064326.1, read as the reverse complement.
AAAGAGAATTCAATTTTTATGAAAGCAAATATCAAATTAAATTTTTCAGTGTTTTTGCTCTTCTGTGATCCACAGCACGCTTATTTCGAAATACATTATTCCAGAAGAAATACTCCGAAATAGCTTATTTCAAAATAGCAGCAGTGGAGTGTCCACACTATGGCTATTTTCAAATAGCTATTTTTGAATAGGCATTATTCCTCATGGAATGAGGTTTACAGAAGACAGAATAAGCCATCCATTATTTTGAATTTCTTTCAATATAACAGAATTGCTGTGTAGACGCTCGCACTGTTATTTCAAAATAATGTTAGTTATTTCAAAATAACTGCTGTGTAGACATACCCTATGGCTGTGTCTACATTAGCACGATCTTGCACCAAAGCGGCCGCTCTTGCGCTAAAACTTGCTGCCTGTCTACACTGGCCGTGTGTTCTTGCGCAAGTAAACTGACATTCTACTGTATAAAATCAGGGCTTCTTGAGCAAGAACTATGATGCTCCCACTCAGGAATAAGCCCTCATGTGCAACTGTTCTTGCACAAGAGGCCAGTGTAGACAGGCAACATGAATTTCTTGCACAAGAAAGCCCTATGGTTAAAATGGCCATCAGAGCTTTCTTGCGCAAGAGAGCGTCTACACTGGCATGGATGCTCTTGCGCAAAAGCACATGCCAGTGTAGACGCTCTCTTCTGGAAGAGTTTTTGCACAAGAACTCTTCCACAAAAGAGTTCTTGCGCAGGAAGCTGCCAGTGTAGACGTAGCCTATGTGACCAGAACACACAGACCTCATAGAACATATGGGGTTTAAGAGTCATGTGATTGAAAAAGTATGCATGTTGGTAATTATGCCTGCTAAACCTGTATTTCTGTGCACTGATTGCATGATATCACAGATATAAATGAGTGTAAGTAAATAAAATCCATTTGTTCATGTCAGTTACTGGTAACATCACAGAATTTTCATAAACCTTCTTGGTTCATTGCCAACTTCAAGCACTCAGTAGCTGAGGTACAGCTACACTAGCTCGTTAGTTCGAGCTAAGTAGGGTAATGAGGGCAAGCGGAGTTGCAAATGAAGCCCGGGATTTAAATATCCCGGGCTTCATTTGCATGTTCCTGGGTGCCGCCATTTTTAAATCCCCCTTAGTCCGAACTCCATGGAATGAGGAGTAATGGTAGTTCGAATTAGCATCTTTAATTCGAACTACCTAGTCCGTGCCGCGTGTAGCCGTGGGCACGGAGTTCGGACTAAGGGGGATTTAAAAATGGTGGCGTCCGGGAACATGCAAATGAAGCCCGGGATATTTAAATCCCGGGCTTCATTGCAACTCCGCTTGCCCTCATTACCCTACCTAGCTCGAACTAACGAGCTAGTGTAGCCGTACCTTGACTTCCTAGTGATCTGCCACCATCTATATATCACCTTGCTGATCATCCCCTACCACAGTGACCCGTTATCATTCCTTTCATAATAGCTTTTTGAGGTTATTTCCATCTCCATGCCTCATGTGACCAATATGATCACAGTGCAAAAGTTTGCACCTGTTGATTTCTGATAGCAGGATCTACTTCTCTCCAGTAATACTTCTAACAGAAGCATTTGTCTTTTTCATCAAGATATGGAACAATCTTCTCCTGCATCACATCTTGAAGGCTTATTTTTTGTTCTTGTCAGTAGCATTAACTCCCCATGATCCCAATCCATAAGTCACCATGGGGGGGGAAAAAAGCTTTTCACCAGTCATACATAGTATGTTACATTTTGAGATGCTTTGCAAACTTTCATAAGAGAAGCTACAGCTGAGTGATACTCTCCTAATCATCTTTCCATTTCTTTGGAACAACCTCCTTGGTTGGAGATGTATGATCCCTGGGTAATGGAATTCACAAGCTGCCTTTACAACTGGAACATTAATCATAATGTCTGCTCACATCCTATTATTGTGAATTGTGATTACATGCACACATTTCATTTTTTGACATATTCAGAGATAGTCCATATTCCTAACTGTTTTTACAGGCCTTAATATTTGTTGCATTGCATCCAGGGTTATGACAAAGAAAGGCATGCTACCAGCATATCTGAGGTAAGATAAGAGGTGCCTATCAATGGAAAGCTCATAAGGATGTCCGCTTTCTTTGTCAATGAAAGAGAGATATGCACAGTGGTTGCTTCCCCCACAGTTAACAATTTATACTTGGCCTGATAACAAACAAAAGCATTTTTATCAAGTACAAAAAGTAGGATTTAATTGGTTGCAAGTGAAAACAGTCATATCAAAGTAAGTTACTAAATTAAAATGACTAGAAGATACATAGCTGGTTCTAATTCACTAAGAAACTTGTTACATACAAATTCTTACCCTAAACAGCTGTTCTTATTTCAGATAAGAGCTTCAAATAAGAGACAACATCTTTTACTTTGAATTGGATTTCCAGCTCTTCAAAGTTATTTTTTTGCCTCTGTCTTCACAGACAAGGTTAGCTCCTAGACTACTGCACTAGGCAACACAGTATGGCAAGGAGGTGGGCATCCCTCGGTGGAGAAAGAACAGGTTAAGAGCTATTTAGAAAAGCTAGACATACACAAATCCATGGGTCCGGATTTAATGCATTCGAGGGTACTGAGGGAGTTGGCAAATGTCATTGCAGAGCCTTTGGCCATTATCTTTGAAAACTCATGGAGATCGGGAGAGATCCCAGATGACTGGAAAAAGGCAAATGTAGTGCCCATCTTTAAAAAAGGAAGAGGGACAAACCAGGGAACTACAGACCAGTCAGCCTTACCTCAGTCCCCGGAAAAATCATGGACGGGATCCTCAAGGAATCCATTTTGATGCATTTGGAAGAGGGGAAAGTGGTCAGGAATAGACAACATGGATTCACCAAGGGCAACTCATGTTTGACCAATCTGATTAGCTTCTATGATGAGGTAACTGGCTCTGTGGACATGGGAGAGTCAGTGGATGTGATATATCTTGACTTTAGCAAAGCTTTTGATATGGTCTCCTACAATATTCTTGCTGGCAAGTTAAGGAAGTATGGATTGGATAAATGGACTGTAAGGTGTATAGAAAGCTGGATAGATTGTCAGGCCCAATGGGTAGTAATCAACGGCTCAATGTCAGGTTGGCAGTCAGTTTCAAATGGAGTGCCCCAAGAATCAGTTCTAGGGCCATTTTTGTTCAACATCTTCATTAAGGACCTGGATGAGGGGATAGATTGCACCCTCAGCAAGTTTGCGGATGACACTAAGCTAGGGGGAGAGGTAGATATGTTGAAGGGCAGGAATAGAGTCCAGAGTGAGCTAGACAGATTAGAGGACTGGGCCAAAAGAAGTCTGATGAGGTTCAACAAGGACAAGTGCAGAGTCCTGCACTTGGGATGGAAGAATCCCAAGCATTGTTACAGGCTGGGGACCAAATGGCTAAGTAGCAGTGTGGCAGAAAAGGACCTGGGGATTATAGTGGATGGGAAGCTGAATATGAGTCAGCAGAGTGCCCCTGTTGCTAAAAAGGCGAATGGAATATTAGGTTGCATGAGGAGGAACATTGCCAGCAGATCTAGAGAAGTGATTATTCCCCTTTATTTGGCACTGGTGAGGCCACATCTGGAGTATTGTGTCCACTGCCGGGCCCCACACTACAGAAAGGATGTGGATGCATTGGAGAGGGTCCAGCGGAGGGCAACCAAAATGATTAGGGGGCTGGAGCACATGACCTACGAGGGGAGGCTGAGGGATTTGGGTTTGTTTAGTCTGCACAAGAGAAGAGTGAGGGGGGATTTGAACTTCCTGAAGGGAGGTTCCAAAAAAGATGGAGAGAGGCTGTTCTCAGTTGTGATGGATGGCAGAAGAAGGAGCTTTGGACTCAAGCTACAGTGGGGGAGGTCTAGGTTGGATATTAGGGAAAACTAATTTACTAGGAGGGTGGTGAAGTACTGGAATGGGTTACCTAGGGAGGTGGTGGAATCTCCATCCCTAGAGCTTTTAAAGTCTTGCTTGACAAAGCCCTGACTAGGATGATTTAGTTGGGATTGGTCCTGCTTTGAGAAGGGGGCTAGACTTGATGACTTCCTGAGGACTCTTCCAGCTCTATGATTCTATGATTCTATGATTTTGTATCTTCTTAGGGTGGATTGGGCGGTTTCAGAAGCTAGCTAAAGATAAAAGACTGATTGCTTCCCCTTGCTTAAATAGACTTTCCCTACACAAAAATAGGATATACAGATTCAGCAGATTATAACTTTAAAGTTGATAGGCTATATGAGGTATTTGGTCCAAAGCATCTTCAAGTTATGCATATTCATATTCCTATGAAAATTTTCAAGAGGCATGGAGGGTAGGACAGCACAGAGATCACTCAAGGGCATCTGGGAAATCAGACTCTGGGAGTAGGGGTACAGAGAGCCAACAGAACAAAGGCCAGGACTATAGATGAGGCTAAAAGCCATCCAGCTGGCCTTTTGAATAGCACAAGATGGTGCAGAGGCACAGACAAGGAAACCTTGAGACACAAGGGAGAAGAATGGCAAGTTGCTTCTACTAGTGGGGAAATGTAAGACAGGAGAGTGGGTGACCATAGCTGTTTGGGAAGCAGAGGAGGTAACCCCTGACAGGACAGTAGGACTTATGAGGGGAAGGTGTGTCTTGGGGCACCTGCCCCACACTTGGCTCTCAAGGGTTAATAGCACCCTAGAGAGGCTACACAGGAGGCAAACAATCACAGAAGGGCTAAGAGGAGCAGCCAATCAGGGTTGGTCAGGCCCATATAAGAAGAGCTGAAGTCGCTCTCTGCAGCTTGAGGAGAGAGAAGACTGCTTCTCTTGCAGGCTGACAGCAGCAAGTACCCCAGACAGAGCAGTGCTGCATTCTGAGACCTGGTGAACTAAAGGTAGTTCCTGACTTGCAGGGATTTGAAGGCTCAGGCCCTGAGGCAAACACAAGGGTCAGAGGGCTACGTCCTGAAGAGGATGCCATGGTCCTTGGAGTGACATCACTCCAAGAGCAGAAGTGACAGCAGTGAGGGACCACCAGAAGAAGGAACGCTGGTGCACAGAGCGAATCCCCAGGACAGCCAGCACGAGGTGCTGCAATGGAGAGTCATGCCCTGTCATAGTCAGTCATTATTCTTCTCATCATCGTAATCACACCACTAGTGGTTGTCATCATGGCAGCTCCCCATATGTTTCTCCACTCACCCCACACGGTCTGGGCAACGCCTTTGATCCTGAGTTATGGTTATGCCTACTAAGCCTCAGACATATGCATAAATGTATCAACTGCTTTTTTTCATAATATGCACTTCTACATCCCATAAACGTGGGATGCTCTGCTTTTTACAGATGCTAATGAAACTAAGAGGGTAACCTATGTAAGCAAGTCCCCATGGGAAATGTTCCCTCTAATCTTTTCCGTCTAGGTGCGGATTTTTTTCCATCCATGTGCGAAATACATTTGTATGTGCACTGAGTCACGTGTGAATGTGTACCATCAAGACAGACAAAATACACTAGCTGTGGGTGCTCTGCTAATCAGCTGGGCAGCATTTGAATCTCTCCTGAGCAGCCACACAAGCGCACAGCTTACAGGGAACACTGCCCATGGGTACTGTGGAATTTCTCATGATGGGCACTGTGGCATAGTTTCCCAAACATCACCCATAGGCACATTCTTTATAGAGATCTTCTAACTTGTATTGGTGCAGGATTATTCTGGGTATCTACTAATGTGAACCCTCCTTAGGTCTAGAGCCTTGTTTCTTAAACTGTGTTCCGCAGAAAACTCATAGGTGTGCTGCGATCGTTTGAGGAAAAATAACAGCTGCTAGAGCCGCTGAGACACAGCGGGTGGTGTAAAGGGTGGAAGAGGTGAGCAAGTGGTGACACAGCAGTGATGCAGCTGGAAATGAGGCGGGGCTACCCGCGTTCCTCCTCACGTGCTCTTGCGCCCGGCTTGCAATCGCCTGGGAAAGCTTTGCGCCTCGGTTGCGCCCCTTGCCAGAGGGGAGGAGCATTGCAGGGCCAGCAGCAGGGCCAGCTCTGATTGGCTGTCTCCGCTGCTGGTCTGGGGATCCTGCCTGCCAGGGGAGAGAACTGCCCTACAGCCACCACCCCAACCGAGTCTTTGCACCGATGCCTTTAACCCTCACTTGTTACCCAGGACAGCTGAGAGAGGCCAGATACAATGTTCCTTCTTTGTTGGACAACTTGTTTTTTATTTAATGGATAGAGATTGACGGGTTATGTTTGGGATACTTAGATTAAGAAAGATGTTCCACTTTTCAAAAGATAATTAAAAAGATACTTAAATTACCATTGGGTAGTGAGCGAATAAAAGTGTTGTCTGGTGTTCAAGGGGCAAGGTGTGGCGTGTTTTTTGTGTGGTTTTTTTTTCTCAACCAAAAACTCTTGGTATTCCTCATAAAAAAAATTATTGTTTGGTGTTCCTCGGTCTAAAAAAGTTTAAGAAACACTGGTCTAGAGCCTAGTGTGACTAAACTGAAATCTTACAGGCCTCAATCTGTAGGTCTTGCAATACAAATTCACTTTGCTTATACACCTAATAGATGTATGTTAACCTTATACTTCTGTGATCCTGTCTCACCTAAACAGATCCATCACATATTAATTGATTTTATTTAACAATAAATTCTCTACTCGATGATTAAATGAAATAATTGGCTGCAGAATTTAAAATGAGAAGTGAAGAAACTTCTAAAGAATTGGAGCTCAAGTGGGGGGAGTACAATAGTCAGAAAGTGAAAAGAAGAATGAGTTATGGGAAGAAGACTTTGAGAAGATGAACAACCATTCTGTAGAGCGTCAGAACTTCTATACATGCTGAGGCAATGAAGGGAAAGAGTGATCCACAATGTCAAAAGTAGCTGATAGCACAAAGGGGATAAGAATAGAAGTGAGACTTTTGGATTTAGCCACAAGCAAGTCATTAATAACCCCAGTGAGGGCTGTCTCAATAGAATGACTAGACTAAAACTGAATTAGAAAAATCAAAAATAGAATGCTGAGTAAAGTAAGGGAGAATAAGCAGCCTGCTCCAAGAGTTCTATACAGGAATGGGAGGAGGAAAATGGAGTGGTTATTACTATAGAGAGCTAGATCAATGTGGGAAGGGGCCTTAACAATTAATAAGGGAGAGAAGAGAAATTTTGAAGGAAGGGTGAATACAGATAAAGGAGACATAATCTGGGGCAGACAAGGCAACAAAAGACAGGAAGGACAAAAGAAGAGATATAATTGGGCAAATAGTTAAAAGAATAAGTCATGTGGCATGCCAAGATAATAAGAATGGATACCTCATCAGAACACAATATAAGGAAAAGGAGAGCAAAAAAACCCCATGAAGATAATGAAGAAAAACAGAGGAAAGAAAAAAGTTGCTCTTAAGTTTTCTGAATTTCTTCAGATAAATTGGGCAAAACCCTGAGAAGTCAGATTTGAGTAGTGGCAAAGATGGATAATTGTGAATGGGCTGTATGAGGAAGCTGAATATAATGAAAAGCTTATGTGACTAATAAACTACAAGTAGATATAATTTGTGCTGTTCAGGTATTCATGTGCAACCCAGAATGAAAACATGTGCCTTCTATATTTATCAAATCTAGGGAGAAAATCACCTGTTTGTGTTCTTCCCTCAAACAAGTTTGGGACTGCAGTTTCTGCCCAATAGTTAAAACCAGAAAAGAAGGGATTCACAGATACAAATTCAATGGCACCGACTCATGGTTTATTCATAACCTATACATTGTGAGATATCCAATAAGGCCAAAGACATCTGTGAAAGGCCCCCAAAACTCCTACCTTGCTCTCTTGATTGGCAACACATTCTGTACTGATACCTCATTACCATGTGCAACCCCACTAGCTCTTGTTTCCCAAAATCCTTATTCAGAAGGTGATTCCTTTAGTTCAGTGGAAACTGCGGGGACAGGGTACACAGTATTGTGTATTGGCCTAAATGATAGTCTGATTACGTCTGGGGTTACAGTGAATTCTGCCAGTATAACTCATGGCACTTCCCCAGTGACAGAATGTCCATGCAAACAGGGATGGAGGCAATGCAACTCTGTATGGATTGGGAATGCCCAGCTGCCCAGCACAACTCCCAAAATTGGTGATGTTGGCTGGGGAAGGCCACTTCAGGAATGTTTTGAGTCACAGAGTTTAAGGCAAGGAGGAACCTCCCAGATAATTTAGTCTCACCTCCTGTATGTCAACAGGCCAGCCACCACCCAGCACCCACACACCAAACTGAGCAACCGAAATTGGACCTAAGTATTACAGATCACATCATGTGCTACAGCTAGAAAATAGAAGGCACCAATGTACACATGTGCCTGAAGCCACTGGCATGGAAATATTTCATTTACTGAATAAGCTAGTGAAGGCAGTAAAAGGCTAAACACTGAAGGTAGAATTATGAAACGTATTCAGTTATTTCTTCAGTATTCATTCTTTGTTTTAACATAACCCCAAACTGAAAATATTTCCCATGTGTGTACTATAAAACTAGAAAGCCAGTCTTTCTAAAGAGATGTCAGGTGTGCTATGCATTCTTTACCTACATTGCACTGTAACTTTCCATTGATAAAATTTGTAGCTAATTTTAAATTTCCTTATAAAATCAAATGGCTAAGATGAGATATGTAAACACAGTTTGTTAATATCAATACCAAAATTTATAAAAAAATCATATACACAGTTGTACCATTAAGAAGAAAGAAGAGGTCTGAAATTTGCGGACTAATGCTAAATAATATCACCATGCAACTGTTTTGAATTTCAAAGCAACATACCACATACAGAATATTTTACATTAATTACATAATATCTGAAATGAGAGACTAAACATTCTAACTAGTATTCATTCTTTCAACTAATTTAAAAGAAACTCTCTTGAGGTTTACTAATTCATTTATGTTACTGAAACATATTGCCCAAGTGTATGTATTACAATACTTTTTGCTAAATTGCTATTTCAGAAATTATGATTTTCATTTATCCTTCCTTTCCTTATTTTATGAGTCCAACATAGATTCCAACAATTACTGTTTGCTGAATTAATTTTAATTTCAGACAAGATGCTTTGCTTATAGTTACAATAGCAAGTTGTAATATGTAGATTTCTCTGCGCCACTTGTTTGTTTTCTAAATATCAAACAGTTTTAATGTGTTGTACTTAATAAAAAGAATATTTGACATATGCATGAGAGAGTAGTTAAAGTTGCAGGACATGTAGCAAAGAGGAAAGCTAAATGTACAGAAAAATGTTACCATACTATGGAATCTCTGTAAATACCAGGCCTGATTCAAAGGCCATTGCAGTCATTAGAAATCTTTCCATTTACTTCCCTGAGATCAAAACCATAATACCCATAGACATCTTGCTATGGGCTGTGTCTACATGACATAATGTATGAAGGAGTACTGCAGAAAGGGATCGAGGGGTCATAGTGAACCACAACAGTGTGACACTGTTGCAAAAGAAGTAAACATGATTCTGGGATGCATTAACAGGAGTGTTACAAGCCAGACACAAGAAGTAATTATTCTGCTCTACTCTGCGCTGATTAGGCCTCAGTTGTAGTATTGTGTCCAGTTCTGGGCATCACATTTCAAGAAAAATGCAGAAAAATTGGAGAAGGTCCAGAGAAGAGCAACAAAAATGTTTAAAGGTCTAGAAAACATGACCTATGAGGGAAGACTGAAAGAACTGGGCTTGTTTAGTTTAGAAAAGAGAAGACTGAGGCTATGTATACACTACAAAGAAAAGATGGAAAAAGATATGCAAAATGTGAACAGCAATTTACGTATCTTTTTCCATTTTTCTTCCGAAAGAGGCTTTCCAAAAAAGGCTTTTTTTACACGGGGACAAATGTTTGAAAAAAACCCTCTTTCAGAACACCCCTCCTTCTTTGTAAAATGAGGTTTACAGGGATGCTGACAAAACGCATCCGCTTTTCTGACTTTTTTTTGGAAAAGCGGATGCATTCCTTGGACACGGCAGAGCTTTTCCATGATAACTCTGGTATCCCGGAAAAGCTCTGTAGTCTAGACAAACCTTGTGAGGGGACATGATAGTAGTTTTCAAGTATCTACAAGGGAGTTTCAAGGAGGAGAAAGAAAAATTGTTCTCCTTGGCCTCTGATGATAGGACAAGATGCAATGGGCTTAAATTGCAGCAAGGGAGATTTAGGTTGGATATTAGGAACAACTTCCTAACAGCCAGGTGGTTAAACACTGAAATAAATTGCCTAGCAGGGTTGTGGAATCTCCAAATATCACTGGAGATATTTAAGAACAGGTTGGATAGACATTTATCAGGGATGGTCTAGATGGTGCTTGGTCCTGCCATAAGGGCAGGAGACCAGTGTTCCCTTTAAGATGGGGGGCAACACAGCTTCTCAGGTGATTAATCAGCCCCACCCAGTCAGTCAGCTCTGTACATGGAGCCCTGAGCCTCTAACTGGGTGGGGCTGATTAATTAGCTGTGAAACTGTACTGGGGCGCAGCTTAGAAGGAACACTGCAGGAGACTGGACTTGATGACCTCTTGAGAGCTCTTCCAGTTCTAGTATTTTATGATTCTATATTCAAGCTCTTAGATTAGAGTCCCAAAGACAAGTTGCTTAGGTGTGGTGATACTGGGCTTTGCCACACATAACTTTTAAGCACGTAAAAAAACCACTGCAATTCACAAAGCCTGAGTCTGGCTGAGAGGCTACCTATAAAATGAAAGGGATTCACAAAAGTCAGCATACGGGGCAGCTTCTCATCTAAGCTAGCCAAGGGGTGTGTACAAAGCCCCCACTCCCTCTTTGGACATAAATGCCTGAGTCTGGGGTAGAGAGAAGCACCTCTCTCTGCTTGGAATTGTCAACTGTCAATCCTATCCTGCTGTTAGGTGCCTACCATGTTTTAGCAGGGGGAGGGGACCAACTCCCTCACCTGGGATGTGGGAGAAACCCAGTTCAAGTCCCCACTCTATGCCCTGAGGAGAGGGCTCTACTCACTGGGCTGTGATATGGGGGCTCTTTCAGTCTTCCTGTTGAAGCTGTTGTGCTATTTAAAAATAAATATGGAATCATTGGACCAGAAAAAAAAGCAACAGGATAATTTATAGTTTGATGGTTAGATCACTCAGATGAGAGATCCAGGAGACTACTCCAATAACTTTTAAAAAATGTTTCTTCATATGTGGCATCTCCATTACTAGACGCTTGCGACCATGTTGGCCCATTCTGTGCAATCCTCTAGTAATCACTTTGTGGCTCTATTATCCTTTTGAACCATGCAAGATACCACCTCATCCATCCGAGGCCTTCTTTTTTCCACCTTGTAGTCTCCTGCAGCTTTCCCATTTAGAGCCCATAAACGTGCTTTGCCCACTAAACCTCTTAAAATAGACAATACAAATTGAATCTTTCTTTTTCTAAGATCTCTGATTAGTACTTGCTAAATTCCAATAATCTCCAATGCTTTTTGCTGGGTATGTCACTGATTCCCATTACTGTAATATCTTGGCTTTCCATTTCTCTGCATACAGAGGCCAGCTTGCCAAGCTGAACGGGTCCCCTTGCATTCTGTATGGTGATCATTGCACTTGTCATTTTCACATACCTGGACCATGTGGGGTACCAGTTTGTAGACCCCTGCATGGATCTGTATCCATGTCCACAAAAATGAGCTGCGGGTATCTGCATCCACATCTGCAGATGTGGATACCCATGGATATAAAATGTATTTCCACAGATTTGCAGGGCTCTACCAGTTTGCACTGAGGCCAGACTTCATGGCAATCGAAGTATACTGTGGTATAACTTTTGGGCCTAATGCTGCATGAGGGCCCCAAAACCAAGGGCAGCCAGGTTTTTTTTTTGTTGGGGTGGAGGGCTTTTTTGGGGGGGGCGGGAGGAGTGATTGGAGCTCATGACTTTAGCCAAAAGGCTTAAACTCTAAGGCATCAAGGATTTTGGCCATAGGCTTATTGAATGACAGCCCAATTTTAACAGCATGCTGTAGTTTTATAGCATGTGTTTTACTCTGTGCAGCTCAGAGCATCTGATATGTGACATGCACAACCATCCATCTCAGACATAGTGTGGCTACAGTACCATTATTTTTAGATAATGTAGATATGTGTCACTTTAATAAATGTGTCTTCCTGACTTCTCCTGTTGAAATTTACTGAAAACATCAAAACTGTCTCTCTTTTTAAGGTGGGAGAAGCAAAGAAATCCCATAAATATATCAGCTATTGTGCACTCTGTGAGCTAGAGTGCACCTGCCTCTGCCCATGTGCTGTAGAGGGGACAGGCAGTGAAGAACATACAAGGACTTCCCTTTCCCTTTCACACATCTCTGAAAGGGACAATCCCAATCTTGAACTCTTAGGCAAGAACGCAGCATTTGCTTACTCTCTCTACTCTGGCCGATATTGTTGGGCTAGTATGGAAGGAGCTTACGCTGTCCTAGGGTAGGGACTGCTCAGAGTCATTCTGTTCCAGTGCTCAGTAAACATTGTACATGACTTCTGGGAGGTCTCTCCTCACTTACAACACTGACAGTGGCTGTACGGGAAAGCCACAATCTTGCCATTAAGATGGTATGTTCCTTTATTAACTTATCGTTCTCCCTCATACGGCCACCTATTCTTCAGTTCACATTTAAAAATATTAACTATAAGGTAACAAAGTTGAAGGCCAGTTCTCAAGGATATATCACTGTGAAGTACATAATTTGGTTTTAGGCTGCTGTATGGGAAGAAGAGTTTAAGGTGCCTATGTGAGGAGGAGGCAAAGGAGAAGTAGCACGATTAGAGACATTGCAAAAAAAGAAAAAAAAATTTCATGTAATTAACTTCCCCAGAAAAATGTATGTGCCATGGAGAACTTTAAATGCAATAAACCCTGGACACAAGCAAACTTATGAAAAAAGGAAGGAAGAAAGAGAGAGACAGGAAAACATAACCCAGGAGAAACAGCAGAAAAAAAAAACAGATCAAGGACCTGATAACTTCTACAGGCTGAAACTCTCTTAACCAGGACTCTCTGGTCCAGCAACATCCAGAAGAACCACGGATGTTTCTGGACCAGAGTGTCCATATGGAGAGCTAGCACCTGGGAGCCCTGCGGGCCAGCAGGGCAGCTGGGATCCAATGTGCGGTAGCCAGGCTTCCCAGCCAGGCAGAGGAAGCCCCACATATGGGAGTGGGGCTGCCCAGTAGGGCAGCGGGACTCTGGCACGCAGAGGCAGTGGGGCTGCCCAGTGCGGTAGCAGGAGCCGGGCACTGCAGCGAGAGTCCGGTGCACAGAGGCAGCAGGGCTGCTGGGTGCTGCAGCGTGAGCCCAGTGTGCGCAGAGGCAGCAGGGGCTGACAGGACAGCAGGGGCTCACAAGGGGGCAGTTCACTGGGAAGCCAGCAATCAGGCCAGGGCTGGTGGCAGGGGGGCCAGAAATGACTTCCCCTGGTCCGGCAAAATCCCTCCTCCGGGACCGGTCAGGTCCTGAGTGTGCCGAACCAAGGAGGTCCAACCTATATTTGTAAAATACAAGAACAAAAAAAGCATGTTCCGGAAGACAAATATTACACCCAACTTTGATTATTTTCTCCCCTCTCTGGCCTTCCTGCAGTAAGTCTAAATTGCAAAGAAATAAAACAAAACAATAGAAAACATCCACTCCCACTCCAGTCTTTATTGAGCCTTGCATTTTGGCAAACAAAAATTGCCAAGAGAGTTAGAAGAAATTGCTGCCAATGTTTCCTTTCCTGCTGTTAATAAAGTATGATATACCTGCTGGCAGTTCTGTATATAGTGTCAGTCATATACATGCAGAAGAAACTGCTCCAGGAAAAAAACATTTAATGCCACTGTTTAAAGACTATGGTCCACTTTATTTTCTACCTCAGTAGTATATCAGTGCCAAAAAGCAATTCCAAAAGTAGAGTGTATAACTGGAAATAAATTAAGTAAAGATAGCATTTAAGAAGGGTAAAGCCTTACAAACACTTTAAGAAAGGGGCTGGTGGTGAGAGATAAATGGGATGCTTCTACTGTCAATGAAGAATCTGTACTATGAGCAATGATTTAGAGAGTGGAAGTCTTACCTGACAAGCAGACCCATTATGAAATCCTCTAGTGTGATAATTTTCTTATTAACATTAAACATAATCTATGAACAATGCATTCATGTCTACAGTAGATTGTGCAATGGAAATGAAGCTGAGTAACTAGTGAGCAGTGGGAAGGCTAAAGTCTGTTGTAAATACACCTATGGAACAGGTTCCTAAAATACCGTACATCTTTGAGGACAAACATGACATGAGTGAACACATGAAAATATAATCACATAAGGAGAGAGAAGCAGTGGCGCTGGAAAAGAGATTACAAGAAAGATAAGTGGAAGGAATGTTTTCAATAAAATATCACTTGGCCACTTTAAGTCAATTTTTTTCTATACTGAAATGACAGCATGATACCTTCACAGAACAGCAGTAATCAGGAGATAAATCTGAAAGATGATAGGAAAACAGCTGTCTGACATTGTAACTTCCACAAAGAAAAAATGACATGAAGGTGACTGTGCTTTAAGGCCCACAAAGCAATCTTCCTTCTTCTAAACTTCAGATTAAAATGAGTGAACTATGAAAAAAATTACTTCAATCCGAATGGAGATGGGGCCTCTGAAAAACAAAGATGCATGTTCTCATTATCTTACAATTACCTGTTTCACACTATGTTTTCTTCTGCTTAGGCAAAGGCAGAGATGTCACGTGTGTGACTGAAGCCGCCTTCTGTGACATCTGCATCTCAATAGATCCCTGCTTCCCAGCATTGTGAATGATTTTCTGAAAAAATATTATTACTAATACTGAATTGTTAGAAATAAAGCAGTCTACATTTGGGGGAGATTTTAAAATTACTCTGTCCCCCAGAATCTCAGTGGGGTAGCTGTATTAGTCTGTAACTTTAAAAACAACGAGCAGTCCTGTGGCAACTTAGGGTACGTCTACACTGTGTGTAGATACCGATGGTATCCCAAAATAGCTACCCCGCATCTTAACAAGCCGCCCATTACTTCGAAATATTTTTTGAAATAACGGGCATGCTATCCCACAAAGGTTAAGGGATGTTTTGAAATAGAGTGTTATTTCAAAATTTAGCACTGTGTAGATGCACCAAATTTTGAAATAGCCTATTTTGAAATTCAATCAAAATAAGATACACAATTTGTGTAGAGCAAATTGCGTATCTTATTTTGAGTTTAGGGTGCTGTATAGACACACTCTTACAGACTAACAGATATATCATGAGCTTTTGTGGGTAAACCCCACTTCATCTCACCAAGGGTGCATCTACACAGCACCCTCAACCCGAAATAAGATACGCAATTTGTGCTACACAAATTGCGTATCTTATTTAGATTCTATTTTGAAATAGCTTATTTTGAAATTTGGCGCATCTACATAGCACCACATTTTGAAATAACACACTATTTCAAGACATCCCTTAACCCTCATGGAAACAGGTTACAGGTATACTGAAATAACATGCCTGTTATGTCAAAAAATATTTCAAAATAACGTGTGGCTTAAGATGCGAGGTAGCTATTTCGGAATACCTCCAGTATCCTGAAATAGCTGTGCAGTGTAGATCTACCCCAACTCATCTGATGAAGTAGATTTTATCCACGAAAACTCATGATATATTTGCTAGCCTTTAAGTTTCCACAGGACTGCTTCTTGTTTTTCTGTGTTCCAGAGTAATTTAAAATGGAACCTTGGAGATGGATGTTGTCTTGAAAAAAAGTTTTTAATATCTTCCCCCTTTATAAATTGAGAGGTATCCCCAGGAGGATCGCCAGTGCAAACTTTAGTTCCTTTCAGAAGCTTTAGTGTAACCATTTTCTAGATAAGAAGGAAAATACATCCACACCGCTGTGAATGGGAGGTGTTGCTCAGCAGGTCTAAGAACCACACACAGAGGGAGCAGTGAAAGCCAGAACTCCTGATACAGAAAAGCAGCTATAGTTATCTAGCTCACGTAGCCTCCATTACCATAGTACTCAAGTGCCTCACAGTCTGAAGAGTATTTCTCTTCACAACACCTTGTAAGGTAGGAAAATCCTAGTATCCCCATTTTACAGATAAGAATATGAGGTATGGAGAGTCTGACCCTTGAAATGTTGCTGCTGTAGACAATTAGGCTATGTCAACACTGGCGGCTTCTTGTGCAAGAACATCTTGCGCAAGGGTTCTTGTGCAAGAAGTCTTGCGCAAGAAAACGTCCACACTGCCATGTGCTTTTGCGCAAAAGTTCCCATGGCAGTGTGGACGCTCTCTTGCACAAGAAAGCTCTGATGGCCATTTTAGCCATAGGGCTTTCTTGCGCAAGAAATCCCTGCCGAGCGTCCACACTACCCTCTTGTGCAAGAGCTCCTGCGCAAGAGGAATTACACCTGTTAAAAAAGAGCATAGCTCTTGCGCAAGGAGCCCTGTCTTACCACGCCGTACTGTAAATTTCCTTGCGTAAGAGTGGGCAGGCAGTGTGGACGCTCTGCAGATTCTTGCGCAAGAACAGCCGTACTTGCGCAAGAAACCGCGAGTGTAGACATAGCCTTAGATATTTCCTACCCAGGAGAATTGTTTTGTCTGAGAGAAGTCATCTTGGCAACAAAGTCACCTGACAGGCAGTCATGGTGACCTAGGCAAGCTGGCAAGGAAGTTGTCTGACAGAAAAGACTGGAGATTATGGAAAGGGAGTAACTGATTTTTGGGAAGGAGTTGTGGGAGGGGAGGTATTTTGCCATTTTTAGAAGCTCACGCTGATACCTCATGAGGTAGGGGAATCCCTGCCTGCCTTCCTGAGCCCAGATGGTCCTCTCAACATTCCCAAGAAAAGAGGAAGTTACTAAGGGGCATTGCAGTTAGGATGTATGTGTCTTCTAAATGACTTGTGTTCTCATGTACTTTATCTATTAAGTCTAAAACTGTGATTGTGTTAGACTTTGGGAAAAATTGTCTGTGTTACATACTTCACAACCCTCACATGCCTCCAGAGACACTTAAATTGTAACGCAGAGGCTCAAGCCTTGGAGTGGAGCTCTCAGGGAGGGCATGCTTCAGGCTATGTCTACACTGTAAGTGCTGCAGCAGCACAGCCTCAACCATGCTGCTGTAGTGCAGACACATACTGCAGCAGTGGAAAGGGTTTTCCCTTTGATATAGTAAATCCATCCCCTTGAGAGGAGGCAGTTAACTTGATAGGGTTTATGCTGGTTTAACTATGTCTCTCTGGGGTAAATTTTTCACATCCTTGAGCAATGTAGCCATGTTGAGCTAAGTTTTAGGTGCAGAAAAGGCCTAAGTGATGCAGGAGTCTGAAGGGTCAGTACTAAGAATAGTCAAGTGAACAGCAGCTTCTGTTTCTTATGATGGGGTGTTAGATGGATGATCTGTGCCCCAAGAGTGTGCTTAGGGATCTCATGCAAAGACTGGGTCAGTGGCCTAAAAGCGAGTCAGCAACTGGATCTTTTCATAGCAATCTGGCGGGTACTCTGCAGGAGGCACCCAAGCAGATCAGTGACACTCTCCATAGGCTCTAGGTCTGGGCTAGGTGACCAGGAACTGGAAGAGGCCAGGCTATATTGAGGATAGCTGAAAATCTGGTACAAATGGTGACCCTACCAAGTCTAAGAGAATCTTTAATCTAAAACAGTATATTGCACATAGTAAAGGGCTTGTAAGAAGGTTCAAGTTCTACTAGTTAGGACCCTGGATTTACTCTTGATTCACATCTGAATATTGCATTTTATATCTTTGATGGAGGACCCAATCCTGTCCCTATTGATTTTGGTGGGGCGGGATAGGGTAC
Source organism: Pelochelys cantorii (assembly GCA_032595735.1). Classification (NCBI taxonomy): domain Eukaryota; kingdom Metazoa; phylum Chordata; order Testudines; family Trionychidae; genus Pelochelys; species Pelochelys cantorii. The sequence continues at coordinate 303,620,984 of CM064326.1, read as the reverse complement.
CAAGCTCATAACTCCATAATAATGGGCCAAATCCTGTTGGGTCTTTTTTTGTGTATAAAGCAAGCAAGCTTTGACCCTTGTCATTTTAGTGAATTGAGTGAAATTTTCGTTTTAAAGACTAAAATTTCATATAGCAAATATGCTATTGTGCTCCATTTTGCTAGGTTTCAGGCATTAAATATTACAGATTTTGTTTTACAATGCATTCTTAAAAGAGGAAAATTAATCACACACACGCAAATGAGCCATATTCATCCTTGGTGAATCTTCATCAACTTGAGTGGGTTTACTTCAGGGATTAATTTGTTCCAGCATATCTATGTTACATTCAAGGCCAAATCTTGCTAATTTTGCTCATGCAAATACTCTCAAGGAAACCAAAGGCATTATTCATTTGAAAACTTTACAAAACTCTAAGGCTATCTTAATTCTGGCATTTCCTAACTTCTAAGTGCACGTCTTTACAATATTAACATTATTTTAATGTAGTTGTATGTGTGTAATTTCTAAGATTTAGAAAAAGGCAAACTGAAAAAGAAAATCGTATCATGTGGAACCATAATGACACTTGCATCCATGGGTTACCAACATCTTCATAAACTTTAAATCCCTGGGGTAGACCTCTGCCACTTGAGGTGATGGAGAATTGATAGTGGCAGAAGGTTAGCATCCTCTCTGTGGGCTACCCACTAGAGGAAAATGAGGCACAAATTTGGCCAGTGGCTTTCACAGCTATTTGCTGACAACAAAGAAATGTTCATACTTAATAATCCTGGGTTCTACTCAGTTTCTGAGGGAAGTGTGCTGTAGAGGTTACAGAATTTCTTCTTCTGTCCCTGTCTCAAGCCTAGGTTCTTCTGCTCTTTCACCTGAACTTAGCTCAGTCCTACACTCTCCCTTCCCCCCCCCCCCACAATCCCTTTGGCTTCTCATATCAGCCCTTCCCCATGCTCTCCATTAGCCATAAGAACAGTCTTACTGGGTGAGACCAAAGGGACATCTAGTTCAATATCCTGTCTTCTGACAGTGGCCAATGCCAGGTGCCCTAGAGGGAATGAACAGAAGAGGTAATCATCAAGTGGACTATCCCCTCTTGCCCTTTCCCAGCTTCTGGCAGAGGCTGGGGACACCATCTCTGCCCATCCTGGATAATATGGGCCTATCCTCCATGAATTTGTCTAGCTTTTTTTTTAACCCTGTTATAGTCTTGATCTTCACAACATTCTCTGGCAAGGAGGATACCATATCAGTTCTCCCTTTCTTCTCTTTGGCTCCATGTTCTAGTCCCATTCTCTATGAAGTCCCTATCCAGCTCCTATTCTCACCACCCCAACAGGTCAGATTTTCACCCTGTGGATTTGAACCAAGCTGTCTCCTTCTTAACCTTCGCAGTGTCTGCGTTCCAGCAGGGAGTTCCGGTGCCTAGCACCACAGTAGCCTTGGTTGCCAGTCCCTGGAAAAAGCACAGAGAAAATATTGGTCTACCACTGAGGCATAGAGGCATGAAGGATGTTCAGTCATTGGCTATGTCTAGATTGCAAGATCTTCCGGAAAATCTTCTTTTGAAAGCAAACGTCCACACAGCAAAAGTGCAACGAAAAAGCAATCTGCTTTTTCAGAAGATAGCGTCCACACTGATTGGACACTATCTCACATTTAAGTTGTGATTACTATGGATGGAGTGGCCACCAGGGCACCTGCACTTTTTTCTGGAGGACTCTTCTTTCGAAAAAAAACTTCTTCCCCATCCACACACACCTTTTTCCAAAAGAGCTCCTTCAGAAAAAGGCTTCTTCCTCATAGAAAGAGGTTTACCACTGTCAGAAAAACCCCTGCATTCTTTCGACTTTCTGTCAAAAGAATGCAATTGCAGTGTGGACATAAGTGTAGTTTTTCTGGGAAAATGGCCATTTTCCCAGAAAAACTCTGCAGTGTAGACATACCCATTCTTTTGGGGGTAGATCATGCACACTCTTGTCAATCTATAGAAGTGGTAACTGGATGGAGCGTACTCAGTGCAGATAGAATCTTTGTAGAATTTAGTAGCCAAACTCTGAAATGTCTCAACCAATCATATTCAAACAGTAATTTTCTGAGACTCACAACTTGGCCAAATGTGGTTGGATTTCTCTGAAAATATGCAGATCATAGAATACTAGAACTCGAAAGGAACTTGAGAGGTCATCAAATCTAGTCCCCTGCCCTCATGGCAGAACCAAGCACTGTCTAGATCATCCCTGATAGATGTCTATCCAACCTGCTCTTAAATATCTCTAATGACGGAAATGTCAACAGCCTCCCTAACACTCCTCTCTTTCCCAAGGACAAATTTCATATTCCTGCTTCAAGACATGAAGAATTTTTTAGCATGGACAAATCAATGTATTTCCCCATACCTCATCCTGTGAATGGGCTGACCCATTTTTTGCTAAAATTCCCTTTAAAAAAATCCATCTTAATCAGATACTACTCATGGAAAATTTCAGAGCAAAGTTATAAGAAACTGAAAACTGAGTCTTGTAAGGGAAAGTGTCGAAAAAACTTAATAATAAGAGTTGCAAACTGTACTACTTATAGCAAATATTCTGCATATCAAAGTAAGGCAGGAATGTATGAGCAACCCTAAGACACTTCCCTCTGGAAAGTTTTGCTTGTTTGAAAGCTAATGTAACTTCCTCATCAGATTCCTACTGTCTTTATCTAATATAGATCTCACTGATCACCTGTTCAAAAGAAGAATACAGCCCACGAGGGTTCTGTTAAAGCATTAATGAAGAAGTGACCTGGTTCTCAATCTGTGCTAATGGTTCTGAATTATGCATAACGTTGAGCCAGAGATGCGCCATTTATAATGCTGCAGAAGCTCATTTTATAGAAATCTTTCAAAGAAAGACTTCATTCACACAGTGTTAAATCATATTGTAAGTTAAAAGGAATTGCATTAGTAATAGAAAACTGCTTACAATATGTAAATAAAAAAAATCAAGGTACAGCTTACTTTCTCATTAAGAGATTAGTAACCTCACTAATCACTCTGTCTATTGTTCTTTCTTTACCAGGACCTGGCAATGTTTAGAAGCAAGAATAATTTCGTATGCATCTGGTTCAGGTTCCCTACTTGCACAGGTAGTTAAAAGGAGACACCACATCTTTCATATCACATTTCATCAGCTAATGTGAAAGCTCCATTAACATTTCTTTTTAAAACTGTTCCCAAATCCCTGCTTACGAAGAGGGGTTGGAGCACGGCTCGTGCAACATGTATTTTGCCTTCAGTACTGCATATTAAAACTACTGACTTGAAAGGTAGAAGACATAAAAAAGGGCTGCATTGTTAAAGCGTCCACAGCCTAGCCTCTGTTTTTACAATACAGCATTTAAATATCTCACTACCCCCCATTTACAGGGACAGTCAAATGCTAGGCATAAGTTTGCATACAAATCACAAGAGAATCCAGTTTATCCACAATTTAATGACTAGATAGAGGGAACAAAATCTTGATATTTAAAAGTATAAAGATTTTTAAAATCTTTCCCTTATCTGCCTGATTTTTGCACTTCAATTAAAATGTTGTCTGTGTTTACAGCGTTAAATACTGTTTTGATTCATCTCAGCTCTTCTGACAACCGCTGCAACTTTAAACCTTTATTTTATAGAGATTTGCTATTTATAAACTGACACTGACTTCAAGAAACAGTTTGATAATTTTTGTTTTTTTAACCCTGTGCTGCTAATATGCTCAGTGTGTGCTCTTTCTTCTAAATGTAGAGATATCTCAAGGGTCATTTGAGACAACACATTTCTTGCATATTTATAGCATGTGGACAAATGTAACTATGCTCTTACTGACAATGTGCTGTCTTGAATGCTCCATCCTGACTCTGTTAATATGACTATCAGGAGATAGATCTTCAACTGATGTAAATTTTCATAGCTCCATTAATTGCCATATCAATGAACATATGGCAACTCACACCAACTGCAGATCTACCCCAGTTGTCTGCCCCTTGCCATATAGTAAGCAGCATTTTCTATGGAGAGCTGGATGCTAAAGGAATCACCTATATAAAATTCTATTGTACAGAGCCAAACCCTGATTCTGTTGAAAGTTATACCAAAACCTAGAACTGTAAAAATCATGAAAACCCACAAATGTTAATAAAAAAATGCATTTTCTGCAAGTTTGTCCACATCTCTAACCTCCTCTCCATTTTTTCCTGTTTTAAGAAATTGGTAATTCAACTGCCAAAACACAACATTGCCCAATTGTGCATTCTTTTTCACAGTGAAAGATGGTGAAAACCATTTTGCTGAATATCCATCTCACTTTATTTCAAATTCACATAGAAATTAATAAATGCTTTGTGATAAGGTGTTGCCTGAATTATGGGCCTGGTCTTGCTAACTTGTATAGCACATAGTACTATATGGTCCATCAACTGATCAAAGGTCAGGCTTTGACTGGTTCCTAAGGACCAAGTGGTACAAGAGGAAGTCTACAACGAAGAGACTGGCTGCCACTCCCCCTTGCTGCAGTGCTACTCTTTATGTTATATCCAGTAAAACTGCAGTAATTTTCCAATTCAGGTCAATTAATGCATCAGCATTTTTGGTAAGAATTAGTTACAGAAATGTATTGCTTAATGACTGCACTGATAGGAAATGCACCTGATCAACTTTAACTAAAATTTTATGGGGGCCAGATTAATGTCAAAGACAATAAAAAATGTTGCAACACAGTGGAAATTTTCCTTTCATATGCTGTAAGAGGTACTGGAGCAAAAACATTTATTTAATGCCAACCAAATAAAGAAGTTGACACCAGTAGGCATCTGAAGCTTAGATTTTGGAATCATTTTTCAGATTGCTGAGACCACATGAGAAAACAACTGAAGGACTCAGTATGGAGTTTCAACTTTCAGCCAGCTCGTTAATACCCTATTGATGCTAAAATCTAAGACTAAAAATTTTCATCATCCTGCTGATAGCTCAGTTTGGACTTTGCTCTCAAGTTACAGGGAGCTTCTTCTGAGTGAGATCTATAGAAACTAACACTTTAGCAAATATTTTTGTATGTGATTGAAATAGAAATGGTATCAGAGCTCCTTGTGTTTGTGTCTTAGCTACTACTGAGGTATTAGTGAAAATGAGCCACACTTGTTTCTCAGAGTGTTGACCATTATTAAACTAAATCAAAATAATCCTTATCCTTCACAGTTGCACTGCTTGAGCTAAATTTAGTTCTCTCACATTCCATTCCTTTTTTTCTGAATCATTCAGATTTTTCAAACTTTTCCTTCCCTGGCATTTTAGGATGGAATTAAGCAGTTGACATACGTGAGTATTATTTATTTTTTCTGGTAACAATGTACTGTATGGATTTTTGCATGTACCACTGTGTATACTTTTCTAGTTTGGATGTTTATACATATAATGGCCTGGACCCAAGATATTTGAAAGATCCCCAGAAACTCAGGGATAAAGACCATGGAAAAACTCTGCTCCTGAGGCATAATGCAACTTTCTACCTAAGGGTAAACTTCATCTTTGCCAGAGACAAAGTCCAGTGTGAGACCAGAATAAACTCCCACAGGACTCAAGGACTATCACAAACTTCACTTTCTGTTGTAAATGCAAGAAACGCTTCTTTGAAGCTATCTTATCTAATAAAAGAACACAGCAGCATATAAAAATAAACATACCAAAATGTTATACTGAACACACAATTTTTCCCAGGGAAAAGGATAAGAGAAAGAATAAACCACACTAGATACATTTACTTGTGTCACTTAGTGCACTCCTGGAAGATGTTCAGATACTACAGTGATGAGAGTCGTACAAGAGCCTAAATAGAATAGGGTGCATATACATAAATGAACGGGATTTCCAAAAGTAAGTAGTGGCTTAAGTATCTCAATTTGCAGGTAGCCAGCTTGAGAGAATTGAAAAGGGTCTGATCATCAGAAGGTGAATGCTCAATTCTTTCTAAAAAGTGCTCTGAAATATATCAGGGAGAGGCCCCCTAATGATTTTAGAAAATCGTGATCTATAAGCCAAAGTTTTAAAAAATTTCTTCTGATGATCTTCAGTTCTCATAAAATGTTTTGGCTTTTCATTGAAAAACCAAAACTTAAAAAAAAATTAGAACAAAAATAATTTTCATTCCAAGTTTTGCAGAAAATGAAATACATTTCGTGACCAGCTCTCCCACTGAGGCTATGTCTACACTACAGAGGGTTTTTTTGAAAAACTGACTTTTTCCGAAAACACTTCACTTACCTCCACACTGCAATCGTGTTCTTTCGAAAAAAAATCGAAAGAACATAGAGCGTTTTCCAACATTGGTAAACCTCTCTCTATGAGGAAGAAGCCTTTTTCCAAAAAAGCTCTTTCGGAAAAAGGCGTGTGTGGACAGGGAAGAGGGAGTTCTTTTGAAAGAAGAGGAAAAAGCACAGGTGCCCTGGTGGCCACTCCGTCCATAGTAATCACATCTGAAATGCAAGATAATGTCCATTCAGTGTGGATTCTATCTTTCGAAAAAGCAGATCACTTTTTCGATGCCAGTGTGGACGCTCTCTTTCGGAAGAAGATTTTTTGGAACATCTCTTCCGGAAAAGCTTCTTCTGAAAGAAGCCTGCAGTCTAGACATAGCCTTCAACAGTGGAATAACTGTTCTCTTTTTCAGAGGAGCGGACAACACACAACTCCTAGTTTCCTCACTGTGTTCAGTGCTCAGCACCTCAGGAAAGAGATTCTGACTCCCACTCAGTCTCTGGGGCCAGAGTGGTGTAAAGGAACTCTAAAAGGCCTGTGTTTGTCTGGGAGTGAGTCCCACAGCAGGGGCACTGTGAAGGACAGTCATAAAAGCTGCCCCCTTCAAAGTCCTTCTGTTGGAGAGATGTTGTGGGCAGGGCTAGGGGTGAATAGAGCATGTTAGAGGCAGGAAACTAGCACTATGGACTCTTGGCAGTGCTATAGCACACAGCATAGTCGTAGGACTGCTGTGGGAGACAGATTGCCAAAGATGCCTAAGCGACACTGGGGCCTCTCCAGTCAGGAGTAGCCAAGGAGTGGAAAGGAACAAAAGGTGTATTTAAATCCACTCTCCCCGATCTCCTGGGGCCATGAATTCTGTCCTGTGCTTATTAGAGGTGCAATAGAGAATTTCACCTCAGGCCTGTTAGTCAGAGACCTAATTTTAGGCCATATGTATATCTGGATGTTTTTTCTCTTTCATCTACAGGTATACAGAAATAAGTGCACTGACTTTTAAGATCTGAAAACAATTCCAGTGCAGTGAGTCAAATGGATAATTAAAGAAAGGGCTTGGTAATAAGGTGCCTTCCAGTCCTGTCTCCACTGCCATCAATGGGTGAAGGATCATTCCTTAGGTCATGTAATATAGCTCCTCAGTCTTGAGCATCTAGGTCATGATAAAGAATCTCTCTCTCCCTGTCACTGAGTTAAAACTAAGTTGTATTTGAGAAAAAGCAGCCGGAAGGCTTGTAAATAAGTTAATTTGGATGTGGTTGTCGAGCTCTGGCTTCTTTTCTTATTTGTGAGTGCAGGGAAGCTCCTCCATCTTCCTGTAGAATCCTAATGTAAAATAAACAAAGCTCAGGGGTAGCACTCCATGTTAATAAGCTCAGTGTTGGTACTTTGTGAGTTTATGCATTCCACTTCTTTCCCAATTTAAAAGATAAAACAACAAACCCTATTGCCAATCTGTCTGACTCTTGTTACAGTAACACCTGGGCACTCACCTAAACTTATTGCTCAAACATAACTGAGGACACAATATTTTGGTACACACAGCTCACTGTAACCCTGATAACCCTGGGGGGAAAAGGCAAAACATCAACAAAATGAATGAATGATCTTATTAGAGAAAATAAAATGAATTCATTGTCTTTTTTCAATAATTTACAAATCACTCTAAGTGGAGAGATAACAGCCAAATCCAAATTTTTCTGCTATGCAAAATAATTTTTTTGTAGGTTTCTATGTGTAATGACTTTTAAACTATGGATAGAGTCTCTGAGGTGAAATGCTACTGCAAAATTCATTGCAGCTTGTGGTGACAGGAGCTCCTACACCAAAGAGTTGTGGTGTTGAGGTTACCAGTTTTAAGTGGGTGAGGGAAATGACAAAAATGACAGGTTAATCACTGATTTGATCCACAGCTCCTTTGGCTTCATGTTTACACCGGTTGTAAGTAAAAAAGCACAACATGAATCGCAGCTTTTTCATAATATTCTGTCTCCCCCAATGGTCCTATTCCATCTAAATAAAATAAAAACAATGTTCTCCCTGCCTTCTTTATCTGCTGATCTAACCATTTGAATATGAGGTGTATGAATATTAAGGAATTAAACTAATTTTTAGTCTCTCCTCTATTGCTGTTCTTGGTTTCTTAGGATTATTCCTTTCCCAATAAGACCTCACCAGTTTATAAATTATATCCATGATTGGTAATAGGGTTAACCTTTCTATTGAACAGTCATGTCCATAGCTCCTCCAGGACTGTCCATCTTGGACATATTTTAGCTGACTCCAGGAATAAATTTACCCCATCTGTAACACAGAAACCGGATGGCAAAGAGTTCCCAGTGATTTGAAAACAGTCTCACCTTAGAACTCATACCAAACCCATATCTTCCATAGGGATATCATGTGAGGTATCTACAGAACGCTCATAACTTGTCAAGAGGCATAATCGTTATGAAATATAAGTGTGGGTTATATTTGAGGAACAATGTATTTACATTGAAAATATGATTTATGGCCTTGGAGTAGAAATCACTTACCAAGAGAATCTGGACTTCAGAGATACTCCATTCAAGAAAGAGGGAGCTGTCACTCCTCCCTAACCAGCCATTGAGGTAATGCAAGACTCAATTCACTGACCAGGAGCAACAGACGTGCCAAGGTGGGAGGGTGGCTCTGCACTCCCAGAAGGAGCAGGGTCTCAGGCAGAAGGAGTGGGGCTGAGGCAGCCAGCTCTTGGTGCCTCCTGGACTGTGCTGGACTGTGTACCCCCCTCTCTCCAGCTAGCCCTCAGAGGAACCCAGAGGGCGCCTCATGGGGCTCCAGCAGCTATTTAAAGGCCTTGGAGCTCTGGCTGCCACTGCTGCTACAGTAGCAGCAGCTGGGAGTCCTGTGCCTTTGGAATTACTGGGCTCTTGGGCAACAGCCCCCTTTGCCTCACCCCTGTCGGAGGGTCTGGTGGACATGCTCTTTGGCTATTGAAACATTTCACAAAACACTGTTTGTGCCATGGGACATGCTGGATATCCACTTTACATCCACTGGCTTTTTTTTTGTTTGCTTGTTTTAGTCCTTTTGAAAGGTGCACAATCAACAGCACTGGCATCTAAAGCTCTGGGATTAACCACAGAAAAGGTGCATTAGCAAAGGTAAATGCAATGAAGGCATCTTCAAACTTCCCACAACATGTCTTAATCCTAGACTTGAAAGACCATATCCAAGCACTGAAAGATAGGCCAGTCTCCAAGGTCATTCATCTCTTTTCCTCTGTGTCCTCTCTGGGGCCGGCCCGAGCTATTCGTGCGCCCCGCGCCCCGGGAGCGCGGTGCTGCCCCCAAGAGTGCGGCGCATGAGCGGCCCTGGCCCCGGGTGCACGGCGCCCCCTGGCTCCGGGCGCGCAGCGCACGTGCGGCCCCACCCCGGGCGCCCCGGTGCATGCGTAGCCCCGCCCCCGGGGCACCGGCGCATGTGCGGCCCCGCCCCTGGGCGTACGGCACCCCCGGGCTCCGGGCGCGCAGCGCATATGTGGCCCGGCCCCGCCCCAGGCGCCCCGGCGCATGAGTGGCCCCGCCCCCGGGGCACCGGTGCATGTGCGGTCCCGCCCCCGCCCGGTCCAGCAGCCCCGCATGGTGCTCCCTACAATTGGGCACCCCGGGCGGTGGCCCGGTCAGCCCATAGCTTGGGCCGGCTCTGGTCCTCTCACTATAACATATGATGATCATGTCTTTTCTATAGCTCACACATGAGCTGGAACCTAAAAATCCTTAATTATGCAAGTTGCCTCTACTTGCAGGAACATCCCCCAATGACTTCAACATAACAACCATCTTGAAAAGTGTCTAACAGCTTTTAGGCTCAGTGAAGCTAATCATATTTAATAAGTAAAGGTTTGTTGGACTAGATACCATGTCTGGAGTAGAATGTACTTTTGTTATTTATCTTACTCTCATTAGTTTGCTCACCACTCTACTCCCTGTTGAATCAATTCCAAGCTAGACTTCTTTTTGTGTGAGGTGGTTCAATCTCTATATTCCAGACTTCCATAGTCTGTAGTCTGGCATCCCCATGGTTGGCCCCATGCTCAGCAGTTCTTTTCCCACCCTCCCAGAGCTTTCAGAATGCCACAGATAACTCATTTGCCTCCCCCAGCCAGCCATTCAGCACTGCCTTGTGTACAAAGCCCAGGGCTCCAGTGACCATTTAAAAGGCTCTGGCCACTGCTGAGGTATCAGAAACAGCAGGGAGCCTTAGGCCCCTTTAAATCACCAAATCTACCAAAAAAAACCCCACACCCTAGAGTTTTCCAGTGCCTTAGTAGCCCTAGAAAGAGATGATAATAATGTTATAAAGACCAATCAGTGGCTTTCAGACCTGTGTTCAATCCACTAGACAATGCTGCCTCTAATGAAAACATTCGCCCACTGGACCAAAAGCTTTTGTATCTAAATAAAAAATTCACACTTTTAAGTGTTATGAAAAATTAACAAAAATATTAAATTTGGTGTGGAGTAAAAACACCTGAAACATACGGACGGAAAAATTACAAAAGGAAAAGAAAATCACCAATTTTCCTATCTCCCATATTAGGTGACAAGATTTGAGACTGAACAAACTATACAGATAATACTGTGGCTGAGGTGAAAACAGAAATAACCTGATTTCATGGCTCTCAGACCTATGTTCAGTGCACTTCACCATGCCATTTTTAAGGAAAACACTGAATCAAATGCCTTTGCATCAAATTTTAAAAGTCACAATTTTGAGTTTCATGAAAAACCCTCACTCTAATCAATTTGCCCCTAAATTATGTTAATTATATGATTAGTTGAATTAATCATTAACAAGCATACAGTTAGTTTTAAACACATGGATATGTCATGTGTTGGCCAAGGTTTTTCCTCCAAAGCTCAGTAATTCAAGTAATGTAAATAGAATATTGACAGAGCAAGTCTTGTGTGACAGGAAGATGTTGGAAATCAGAGCAAATTAGCATCTGACTTAATGTGAACCATCACCAAGACTGATTGTTCTGGTATACTTGCACAATCGTTCCATGTTTCTGTGTCTTGCTTTCGTTGCACAGGTTGTTTATGAGTTTATCTTTACAATTACAGAACCTTTGATCTATCTGTTTCATTTTGTGCAAAGCTGCTACTAAGCAAAATATTATTGTCATATAATCAATGCAGATTTGACAGTAGTCTTATTTCTTTTTCATCTATAACCTGAGTGACGCATCATGCTATGAGTCCTATGAGTCTGTTCTTGCTAGAGAAACATAAAATTATTTCTATTACCCTTTTTGGCTTAAAATAGGTTGAAAATGGAAAACACTTCAATATAAATCATCACAGACAATGTGTCTAAGGCATCAGTCACTTGGAAATAGGTATTATGAAGAGTGAACTGTTAATTATGAAAACAGTTGGCCAGATTCTGCTTTCATTTACACCCAAGCAACCTAACTAACTTTACTGGGGTTACATGAATGTAAAAGAAAGCAAAATTTCTCTTCTGATGCTGTCAAATATCAGAATTGATAAGGAGGCTGGGAAACTCAGAGAAGTGGTAATGGGATACAGAAACTTGCACCTCTAAATCACAGGTCAGTAATGAGGAAAAGGCAATTAATTTTTATGTAAGATATAGAATATCAATTTGACAGTGCATATGAAATAACCTACTGTGCTCAGCCTAGTTTGCTGTGGATACACAACAAAAGACAGACCATAGATATATATGACAAAGGAGAGGAAAGAATTGAAGATGAGCCTCCCTCACCAGGTCTGGGACTTAGTCTAGGAGAAAAGGATGGTAGTGTTGGTACTGGTAACAAAGAATATGGGGAGTAGGGAAGGTGTTAGAGGGAGTTAAGTTTTGGTCTTGTTAAATTTAAGTTGATGGCAGGACACAGACAGGGTGGCAATCACAGAAGAAGCTGATTTGTAATAATGATTATAGAAATATAGGTTAGAAGTGAAAAGCTAGTTATGTGAGTCACTGGCATAAACATGGCAGTTGAAAAGTGTGAATGGATGAGATCACCCAACGGTAAAGACAAAAGAAGAAGTGGAGGCTCAGGAGAGAAGCCTGTGGGAAGTGGGAGAGGGGAAGAGGAGAAGAAACTAAAAAGAGATGCTAATGCTGAAGGAGAAAACAGAAAGATCCTGGTTCATTTCATTCCACAGTAGGAAGCTCCGAGTGAGAAAATCTCTATGAGGGATGCCTCATGAGATTCTCCTCCTATCATTTCATCAGATCTGGCAGTCTTCACTCAAGTAAAAATTGCTCAGAGTAATTATTTTGATAGCACTCGCAACAGGTTCGGGCATTCTCCCAAAGATCTTGCAGTTGAAGAAAATGAGGAATTTTGGAGGATAGCGGAGAAGGATAAAACATCAATTTAAAAAAAATTATCAACTATCCCCATTGACTATCAATCTAGCCATTATGTTTCAAGAAATATAGATACTTAACAACCTGATTCTCTAACATCCAGTGAGTGTACCCTTACCACTGGATTTGTGTGGAGACCAAGCCAGTTGGTGGCCTCCGAAATTGCCCGCGTGCAGCATGTAGTTTGAGGATCCTACTGGGGCTTAGGTATGATGGCTGTATATATTCCTACTGGCTACTTTTTAGGAGATGTCATTGTCAAAGCTTAAGTGCCTAGTGAATGGTTGGGTGGCTGAGCAGGGGTTGTGAGGATATCTGTTATGGATGGAAGTGCCTAAAATGTCAGTCAGGTACCTACGTCTTATGTGGCCAAGACTCAAACTGGTATTAAGCTTCTGTTATCCACAGAAACCTTTGTAGATCTGATCCTTAACCCTCAGTGCCTTCGTTCTTGTTTTTTGGGTTTTGTATAAGATGTAGGGAATGTGAGTTACGAGTAATGAGTGTTAACAAAATCTGCTCAATGGCTTAAACTTTCAGATTATGTGTTAACTATGTACAAATTTAGTTTTATTTCTACAGAAAAAAGAACAGAAACCTACAAATCCCCTTAAAAGTGAAATTCCCAGAAGTTAAATTTAAGTAACTATAGAACAAGTTCCTCCAGGACGAGATCCCTGTCTTTGTATTTGTTCTTTAAAACATGTAGCATACTTACTATTATTATCTGCAATTTTATTTCTTTATAATGTGGCTGCTGCAAAAATAAAGAAATAAATAAAATAACGATTAATAATAATAATCTGAAGAATCTGCTGAGCCACAGATTGATTTCTTTTCTTGCTATACTACACAGAGTAATGAGGGAGATTTTGTGGTATGAGATCAAGTGTGGATAAGGCCGATGGGAAGTTTGGTGAATCTTGGAGGACTGCTGTATTATGAGGCAGTTGGTTGTGAGAGCCATTGGACAGAATTAAAATAGTTACAGAGCTGCCTGTTGGCTGGAGCTGCAGCATTGGCACACGCAACCAATGTGTAAAGGTTTCTATGAGATGCTCCTGATGATTGGCAGAGATACCTAATGATCTATAGCAGAGGAATAAACTAAAAGACATCTCAGATACTAGTCCAAAGAAGCCTTAACAATCTCTGATTCCCCATAAAGATCAAACTAGAAACTATTCTGTTAAATATAACTGTTCAGCCAATAGAGCCTGGGGTATTTACAACTATTCTGCCAGACTTAGTAAATGATTTTATTTGAACTATGCATCTAAGTGTATACAGAAACCCATAAGGTACTAGAATCTTTAAGGCCCAGCAAGAGAATTGCTTTCAACATTTGCCTTTAAGTCATGGCATATCTGGCTTCCAACTCAATATCAAAAAGATATGGTGTGCCACAGTACTAAGCAACCCCATTGAGTATGTATCATAACAATAAATTCAGACACCAACTATAAATTGCTTAGTCTTGAAGCAAATGAGCAGGACCAGCTCAAAATGACTATAGTACATGCAGAGGAGTTTGACTGCTTATGAACTATAATCACAGGTTGGCCAAATCCTGTCCCAGTGTACTTCAGTAGGTCTAAATATCTTCAGACAGGTAATATTAATGTAATATTAATAAGAGAAGAAATAAAAAATAATAAAGGTTGTGTTATGCAAAGCAAATCTGATGTTTTTGCAATGATTTCTTTCATTATGGCATTGTTGATATTACTATCAACTTAGTTTCTAAAGTGCTTTCTGGAATTCTTGATGTGGCCTCAATTGTATTATTATCAATTATTATTAGTAGTAAATTTGGTAGAAAATAAAATATCATCCATTGTGGTTTCATTAATTTTGAGGAATGCTTGGACAAACTCTTGCCCCTTTATCAGAAAACTGTTTGGGGAAACCTTGGGTGGATCCCAGAATTTCCTTTTCCTTTTGTAATTGACTGCTGAATTTTAAATGTGGGCCACTGTTCATTTTCATTACAATCACTGTCATATGAATGGATTCCAGGGATAGTATATTCTATCTTGTGATTGCTATAATCTTTATTATCAGAACCAGGCATTTGGATTTTAATATCCATCAGAATGTGTGGAAGACAGTGATCTGATGTACCACATTAGTGTGTTCAGTTGTCAGTACTTAAATTAGCTGGATATTGGACATTGTTTTATAGCTTGTTTTGTTTCACAAAATGCATTAGCTATTAATCTTATTTTTGTGACAGAGAATATGACGAGAACAGAAAAATGCCACGAAGAAATACATTCTCACAAAAATGATGCCAACAATCTGTAACCGACACCATTTTTTGAAAATGGGGAACTTCAGGTTTCTTCAGTTTTCCCATTCTTTACTTCTCCATCCTGTAGAAAAACACCAAGTTAGAGCAACCATATCTCCCATAAGAAGATGTCTGAGTGCTGCCAGATGTAATTACCAAGAACTCACAGCCAGTGTGGGTCCATGATTGATTGAGGAGGGTCAGATGGTCTCTGTGACAGAATCTTATGCTTACTCAGACACTGCTGGATTTACCCTAATCCAGATTCTTGATATAATATGAATACTCTAGTTCTATGAATCTTCCTTGATACTGAGGCGATACTATGTCAAACTAATCTGTTAGATATAGTGTACTTAGATTTCCAGAAAGCCTTTGACAAGGATCCTCACAGCGAAGGCTCTTAAGTAAAGTAAGTTGTCATGGAATAAGAGGGAAGGTCCTCTCATGGACTGATAACTGGTTAAAAGACAGGAAACAAAGGGTAGGAATAAATGGTAAATTTTCAGAATGGGGAGAGGTAATTAGTGGTGTCCCCCAAGGGCCCATACTGGGGCCAATCCTAGTCAACCTATTTATAAATGATCTGGAGAAAGGGGTAAACAGTGAGGTGGCAAAATGTGCAAATAATACTAAACTGCTCAAGATAATTAAGACCAAAGCAGACTGTGAAGAGTTTCAGAAAGATCTCACCAAACTAAGTGATTGGGCAACAAAATAACAAATGAAATTTAATGTTGATAAATGTAAAGTAATACACATTGGAAAAAATAATCCCAACTATACATACAATATGATGGGAACTAATTTAGCTGTAACTACTCAAGAAAGACCATCTTAGAGTCATTGTAGATAGTTCTCTGAAAACATCCACTCAGTGTGAAGTGGCAGTCAAAAAAGCAAACAGAATGTTAGGAATCATTAAAAAAGGGGCAGAGAATAAGACAGAGAACATGTTATTCCCTTTATATAAACCATGTCATTGGAAAAGGTTCAAAAAAGGGCAACAAAAATTATTAGGGGTTTGAAACAGTTACCATATTGAGAGAGATTAAAAAGATTGGGAATTTTCATCTTAAAAAAGAGGAGATTAAGGGTGGATATGATAGAGGTCCATAAAATCATGACTAGTGTGGGAAAAGTGAATACAGAAAAGTTATTTACCTGTCCCCATAACATAAGAACTAGGGGTCACCAAATGAAATTAATAGGTAGCAGGTTTAAAACAAACAAAAGGAAATTTTTCTTCACACAGCACACTGTCAGCCTGTGGAACTCCTTGCCCAGAGGAGGTTGTGAAGACCAGGACTTTAACAGGGTTCAAGAAAGAACTACATAAATTCATGAAGGTTAGGTCTGTCAATGGCTATTAGCCAGGATGGGTAGGAACAGTGTCCCTAACCTCGGTCAGAGGCTGGGAATGGGTGACAGGAGAGGGATTACTTGATTCCCTGTTCTGTTCGCTCCCTCTGGGGCATCTGGCATTGGCCACTGTTGGAAGACAGGATACTGGGCTAGATGGACCTTTGATCTGATCCAGTATGGCCGTTCTTATCTTCTTATGTTCCTATGTTAATAGGTCAGGCTGTAATGCAAATGTAGATGAGACCAAATCTTTTGGGCTTTGGTATATAATTTCAAATACTTAGCTTACCTTTCAATGAAAGAGTGATAGCCAGCCTAATTATTTTGGTTCATGTTCTTTTAGCCTGAATTTGCTCTAGAGACCTTGGGCAATTTCAGATGCTTTATAGTTTCTAAGCTACTGTGGTCATTTCTCAATAATAGAGATTGCTAGCTCTAGAGCTCAGGTGGTTATCTCTCTGTTATGCAAGCATTTCTGTCTTTGCATTATGCAAGACACCTGTCATACAATCAGTGACAAGAAGTCAATATCCTATTTATTTTATACTTCAAAGAATTTGTATCCTGGAACCATCAGTTTCATCCATGATAGCAAAATGGTAATTGATAGCAATCATTTTTACCATCACTTTCTCTCTCAAGGCAAAGAGAATAAAAATGTTTAAAATGTTTTATTAATGTGAATGTTTCTTTATTTGGAAAAAAAAGTTTGCCTTTCAGATAATAAGAAAAGAACACGGGTAATTATTTTTCACTAAACAATCACATATACAAAACAACTTAATTGTACCTGTACATAATCATCTTTAAATTGCTTCTGCACAGTAATTACTTTAATTTCTGAATACATTCCTTCCATTTATTTTTTCCAGCGTTAGTTATAATGTGATAGCTCAGTGATTAGAGTTATTTGCTGCTTGATATTATATTGTTTAAAAGTATCAGTGATACAAAAAAATTAAATCCTGAGAAATAATAAAGTCAGGATATGTGTGAACAGAGAAAAAAGACGGGTATATAAATAATCTTTAGCATATGATTTCTGTTTAGGTTGGATCACCTAATATTTGACATTTTCTACCAGTCTTTCATGTTTTGCCAATTTGTGATGCTAGTAAGGCAGTAAACGTAATACCATTCTAGTATATTGATTTCTTTTCTCAGAAGAATCCGTTATTAATATATTATAAACACAGGGACAGACTTGTTGAGAGGTTAAAAATGTTGAGAAGTTAGAAACCCTTGCAATTTCAGTTTCTTTTTAGTATGTTAAATCTTGTCAGAAAGTTGTGTGGGTGAACAATAAGTGAAAGTGAAAATTAGGCCACTTAGTAAGAATGTTTTTAATGTTAAATATTGACAATTCTACTGTACGGTGCACTGAGATACATGTATTTCATAGAATCATAGAAACATAGCATTGGAAAGGACCTGAAGAAGTCATCTAGTCCAGTCCACTGAACTCAAGACAGAGCTAAATATTATCTAGACCACTCCTGACAGATGTCTGTCTAACTTGCCTTTAAAGATCTCCAATGATGGAGATTCCAGAACCTCCCTAGGGGTATGTCTACACTGCAAAGTTAATTCAAAATAACAGCCGTTATTTCGAATTAACTTTAATAGCGTCTACACATGCAAACTGCTATTTCAAATTTAATTCGAAATAGTGGCACCCTTAATTCGAATTTGGTAAACCTCATTCTACGAGGAGTAATGCCAAATTCGAAATAGCTATTTCAAATTAAGTGCTGTGTAGACACTTAATTCAAAATAGGGGCCTCCAGCCCTTCCCAGGGAGCCCTGGCGGCCACTCTGGGCACAACCAGGAAAACTTACTCTCCTCTTCCCCAACCCCGGAGCCATTAAAGGGATAGACCCTGGCCACAGTGCCTGTGCCAGCTCCAAGCCTGTCAGCCCAGAGCCAGCAGTGGGCCCCGGACCCAGTGGCCCCAAAACATGAGCCAGCAAGCCACTAGCAGCCAGCCCTCCACCACTTCCCAGAAGCAGTCTGCCAGCTCCCAGGGGCCTGACAGGGGCTGGAGAAGGCGGGTGCCTTCCTGGTCCGGGATGAAGATCATGGACCTTATTCAGGTTTGGAGGGGATGCCCTCAACGTCCATGATCTCCGCAGTAGACGGAGGAACGCGGCCGTCTATGGCAGGATAGCTGCCAGACTGACCACCAAAGGCCACATGCGAACCCAGGAGCAGGTTTGCATGAAAGTCAAGTTGGTCTGGTGAGACCCCCAACCCTGATCCCTGAGCTTCCCCTCCCCCTTCTTCCCCTTGTTTCCCCCTTCCCCTCTCCCACCCTCTCTCTTCTCCTCTCCCACCTCCTTTTCCCAGTCTCCCCAGAGGTTCATCCCCCCCCCCAGTTTTGTTCAATAAACCCAGTTTCTATTTTTGAACATACATGTCTTTTATTTGACATCAGGAAGGGGGGCTAGGGAGGGGTAAGTGGAAGGACGTGAGGGAGGAATGGGGCACAAGCCCCCGGTGGGGAGGACCAGGGAGGCTCTGAGGGCTCCTCGGGGTGGACGCTCTCCCGCAGGGCCTCCTGGATCCTGACAGCCCCCCGATGGACCCCCCGGATGGCAGCCTGCAGCAAGTGCAGCCAGGCTGATGGCAACGACCCCACGGGACGCACCGGCATGCCTAGGGGCAGCTCTGGCTCCATGTGGCCGAGTGCTGTGGTGTCCCGAGTTCAGGCACTCAGGGCACTCCAAGACAGGAATGCTTTGCTGTCCCTCATTGAGGTAGACAAGCAGGCGGGGAACCCTGAGAACTGTCTGTCTGGGGTGGAGGTAGGGTTCCTTTAAGCACGGAGCTCAGTTAGCCTCAGGCAGCAGCCCCACACACTAAGTCCTAACTTGATGCCCTGCCAGCACTGGTTCTGGCCAGCCTTAACTTGGGTTCAAGGTCTACTCAGTGTGGACGCGCTATTTCAAAATAGCAAAACGCTATTTCAAAATAGGTTTTGTGTGTAGATGTGTTAATTCGAATTCGCTTAATTCAAATTAACTATTTCGAATTAAGTTCATTCGAAATAGCGCTGTAGTGTAGACATACCCTAGGCAATTTATTCCAGTGCTTAACCACCCAGCTAGGGAGGAAGTTTTTCCTAATGTCCAACCTAAAATGCCCTTGTGGCAGTTTAAACCTATTGCTTCTTCACCCTCCTCCTTGTTACAACTTTTTATGTATTTGAAAACTGGTCTCATGTCCCCCTCTGTCTTCTCTTTTTCAGAGTAAATAAACCCAATTTTTCATCTTTCCTCATGGATCCCATTTTTTTAGGTGTTTAAACTCTTTTTCCCTTCCTGTTAGGGCTTTCTCCAGTTTATCCACATATTTTTTGAAACACAGTACTCAGAACTGTACACAATATTCAAGTGTGGAGTAAAGCGGAAGAATTACTGTCTGCATACTTTGTAAGTGTACTCTCTGTGCCAGTGGTGGCCATCCCATTACAGACAAAGAGCCAAAATAGTGGTGGATACAGCACAAAGAGCAGAGGGAAAGAAGTTGTTGAAAAAAAAACAAAGAAAACCACTGCCCCTTTAAGAGCTGCATGTGGCCCAAGCAGGCTTCCGTTAGCCGCAGTGTCAGATCTCGCTGCCCCAAGCGGCGCCCTGACCAGACAAGGAAAAAAGGTCAGAGCAGGGGAACGCAGAACAGCCGCATGTGCGGGAGCTACAATTTTTCCTTTGAAGAGCCACATGCAGCTCACGAGCCACTGGTTGGCCACCCTTGCTCAATGCCATAAGGTATATCATTTATTGAACAGAACTCAAGCCAGGACTGATCCCTGTAGGACCCTACTTGTTATGCCCTTTCAGCTTGACTATGAAAGACTGATAATTGCTCTCAGGGAATGGTCTTCTAACAAGTTATGCACCCACTTTCTAGTAGCTGCATGTAGGATGTTTTATTGTAACATGTTTTCCTATATAGTATTATGAAAAAAAAACAAAGTACAATGGAATATGCTAATATTTTAATAATAGCATATAACATTTTATTATATTTATATTAAAACAGTATTTAGCCGTGTAAAATAAGGGATTTTTCTATGTATGCATCTGTCTTCACAAAGTGACATTCACGTGATTAATATGTCAAGCTTTCTTTCTGAAAGTCATGATATACAGGAGTGAAACTTCAATCGAAATTCTTCTTTGTAAGATGAGGCTTCGCACCAACATAGAAGAAAATAAAGTACCCTTTTAACCTCTACTTGAAAACTCAAACTGAAATTTTCAAAAGTGATGAGTGATTTTTGGGTCCAATTTTAAGTTTGTTGAAGGGGAATGATTTTTAGAAATTACAGAAACTGCATCCCCTGAAAATCAAACCCATGAGGTGCCTCACATTGAATATCCAGAAGTTGACACCCCAAATAACTAATCCTCTTCGAAACTTTAGGCTTGAGGTACTATTCTGTGTCCATGTTAACAGATCTATTTGCAGAATTGGAGCCTAAATAGATTCAGTCCACACATGAGGAACATAAAATGTTGAAAGCATAAGTCCAATTTCTCTGGCTTTCACGGCATTAATATGTAAATATTAGTGAACTATTTATATAAATACTGCAGGACTGTGTCCTATGACCATGAAATATAATTAAGGCTACAATTCTGTGGCATGGGTAATGAGTTCTGTGATTTTCACAACTTCCAAGACTTCCACAGCTGCAGCAACCAGTGTAGATTACTCCAAGGCTGCCCAAACAGCTGTCCCCAGGGTTCTGGTGGGAGCAGCCCCAAGACCAGCAGCATTGGCCGCTGCTTGGGCCCCAAGTCCAACTGCACCAGCCACTGTTCAGGGGCCCTGCCTGAGCAGTGGCTAGTGAAGCTGGTCCTAGAGAGTGTCCAAGGAGTGGTCCCAGGGGTGGCTCTGGGTAGCATTCAAACAGCACTAGTCTTGGGGGCGGCTGGAGCAGTGGCCAAAGGGTGGCTTTGAAGGACATCAAGTGAGCAGTCCCCAGGGGCCTCGGAGCAGTGGACCCTTGGGGACAGTGAGCCCCATCACTACTGGAGCAGCTCCCCCACCCCCCCCAAAGCAGTAGGGTCCTAGGAACAGAGATTAAGTCATCATGGATATTTATAGTAAAAGTCATGGACTTGTCATAGACCATGTATTTTTGTTTATTACCCAAGACATCCATGATTTTTACTAAAAAACCCGTGTCTAAATCATAGCTTTAAATATGCTGACACATGATCTTTGTATGACAATAGAAATATCATAAAATCATTCTGAAAACATACTACAATTGTTACAAAATTTGGGAAATATTTTCTGATTCCCTCAGTTATGGACCTGCATAATTGTTTGCTAGGTCTCAGGTTTGCCTGCCTGGGAACCTATAAACAACCAAGAGTTCAGAGAATTACACCAGACACCTTACAAATCAAAACCATCAGTTCTGACCAAATTGCAATATCAGCCAAGGCAGGGACTTCAGAGAAGGAGTCAAGACCATTGAGATGGCTTCACCTAAACATGAGGTAGTATACAGTATGGTGAGTACCTCAACAGCAAACAGTTCCAAGCTCTCAGCAAGGCAGGCTTAAATAGGAACGGCTGCTCCATTCATGGTGCACCTTTACACAAAAAATGGAGATAATATGTAAAGGGCAATATATGGAAACAATCCCATTCCTGCAGAAGGATGCCATGACAGAACGCAGAGCAGAGAGAGAGAAGAGGGGCATGGAGGCTAAGGGTATGTATACACCAGGAGGGTAACCAAAAGGGCACACTTGGGTGGGCCCCAAATTCAGGTGGGTGGGCAGTGATGGGTCCAGGAGTTAAGCCTCCACATCCAGCCCTGTTCCCATCTGGAGCACCGCGCAGAACGGATAAGTCCCACGCCCTGACCCTGCTCCTCAGCTGCAGTGCCAGATGGAGTGGGATTAGCCTCTTGCCCCATCCTGTTCCCTGGCTAGAGTTCAGAACAGGCTGGCAGAGCAGGGCAAGAGCTGGGTCAGAAGCAGAACCATGAGAGCCTTCATGGATGGGCCTGGGGGCAAAGTGGGTAGGCCATGGCCCACCTGTGGCTACACCACTGGTCTACACAGCGACTAGACACCCAGAGGTGGTCCATGCCAGCTGAGTCAGCCTCCTGGGGCTCTGGTTGTGAGGCTCTTTCATTGCTGTGTAGACATATAGGCTCAGATTGGAGCCTGGGCTGTAGGACCCTCTGAACTGGGATGGTCCCTGAGCTCTGGTTGCAGCCTGAGTCCAGAAGTCTACATTGAAAAGCAACAGCCCTGTAGCCCAAGCCCCATGAGCCCAAGTCAGCATGGGCCAGCTGCAGGGTGGGCTTTTTTGTTGTTTTGTTTGTTTGTTTGTTTTTGCTGTGTAGACATACCCTAACAGAGTATGGGAAAACTGGTGTGCTGCCCACCTGATATGTGCAGGCTGTCAGACAGATATTCAGCCTTGTCCAAATACTGTAATTAAGTCTGTTGGGCCCACAAAACATTCAGAGGAATTTCAATTGACAGCTGCACTGTGCAGGGGAACGAAGTGGGATTTTCCAAGTAAGAGATGGAACACCTGACAGGTATGCTTTGCTGCTGCAATAACTTATTTCTGAACACATTCACACTTGTGCAGTCAATGGGGGCTGCTTACACAGAGGATCATCAGTGGTTTAAACCTAGGACCTTTGTCCCTAAAAAGCCCTAATTGCTCTCACTTAAACAGTTCCTGGCACTAGTCACAAGAAAGACAGGATCACATGCACTAGGGAGTATTACACTTGGGAGAACAAAGTTCCTTTTGTTTTCATCACAGTAAAGTATGATCTGATGAAGCATGTCAGAGCTAGGTGGAAGGAGTGTCTGGGCACAGGTTTTTGGAAAACATTGAAATACACAAATATGAGGAATGCTTTCCTTTACTCTTCTTCCAGACTGGAATCTAAGTCTGATGTAATTTGCTTGCTACTGAAACGGCAATTGCACCTCTAACTACCGAATTTTAATAAGCTGGTGCTAAGCACAAACATACTAATTCTTCTTCTTTAACTCATCATACACTTAACACAGTCCCCAAGGGAAACTTTGTACAAAACAGTAAACGAGAAATGGTACAGAAACATAAAACCACACTTAACACAGCAAATATTGATTCTACACAAGTATCTAGCTACACAGGCATGCAGTCACTGTCATACTTTTAAACTTAGTATAAAATGTGCAGTGCAGATATTTGCTTGTGTGTGTGTGTATGTCTTGTTGGTGTTGTTTTTTACTGTTTTATATTCTTGCTCATATTCAGTTATGGGACTAGCTCTTTCTGAGAAACAGCCACCTGGAAAGTTTCAACAGTAAAGTTAAGCCATTTTTAAGGTGGCCATGTGAAAAAAAGCATTTTATCTGGTTTTTTATTTGTTTTACAATGAGGCATTTATTATTGAAACAAGTTATTAGAATGTGCTCAAAACATTCCAACTAGACCTCCTATGGGCTAAAACCTAGCATGTAAAATTTAAGTGAATGATATAAACTTTTCAGAATGTTATGAGCAACTGAAAACAGGGGAAAAGTGCTAGTATAACTTTAACTGTAGAGGTTGCTGCCTTACAGATGAGGTGTCACCAGTCAGTTGGTGAGAGATAAGAATAAGGGTATGTCTACACTACAAAGTTAATTCGAAATAACAGCAGTTAGAATTAACTTTAATAGCGTCTACACAGCCAAACCGCTATTTTGAAATAAATTCGAAATAGTGGAGACCTTATTTCGAATTTGGTAAACCTCAATCTGCGAGGAATAACACCACATTCGAAATAGCTAATTCGAAATAAGTGCTGTGTAGACACTTATTTTGAATTAGGGAGACTCCAGCCCTTCCCAGGGAGCCCTGGTGGCCACTCTGGGCACAACCAGGAAAACCTGTCTGCTCTCCTGCAGCCCCGGAGCCCTTAAAGGGGCAGACTCTGGCCACAGTGCCTGTGCCAGTTGCAAGCCTGCCAGCACAGAGCCAGCAGACCGTGCACCTGGCACAACATGAGCCAGCAACCCGCTGCCACCCAGCCCTCCACCGCTCCCCAGGACCAGGCTGGCGGCTCCCAGGAGCCTGCCAGGGGCTGCAAAAGGCGGGCGCCTGGCTGGTCTAGTGTGGAGATCGTGGACCTTATTGAGGTTTGGGGGGAGGCCTCCAATGCCCATGATCTCTGCACTAGGTGCAGGAATGCGGCCGTCTACAGCCGCATGGCTGCCAGCCTGGCCACCAGTGGCCACATGCACACCCAAGAGCAGGTGTGCAGCAAAATTAAAGAACTGCGGCAGGCCTATGCCAGGGCCTCCCAACCAGGGGCTGACCCTGAGGCCTGCCCACAGTACAAGGCTCTGGACCGCATCCTGGGGGGGTCAGATGGTCCGTGCCCCCCTGGTCGTCATCGATCCGGGGCAGAGGGCCCTGCCCCTGACACAGGGGAAGAGGAGGAAGAGGAGGACGATGGCAGCCAGGAGCCTGCAGGGAGCGTGCCCTGCACCCAGGACCCCCAAGTCAAACCGGAGAGCCTGTCAGCAGCCTCATCTGAGTCTGGGGAGGCCTCCACATGTGAGTGACGTCACGGTCCCCTTATGCGGGGCGGGGAGGTTAGGGGGAGCCCAGGGACCGTGCGCGTCAGCCTTGACGACCATGGAGCAGGCGGCAACCTGTGCATCTGCCGTGCCATCCAGGACATGTGGCCCCAGCTGGGTGCCATGCAGGGGCCCTGGCCTGTTCCCCACACGCATCTACACGTGAAGGCACATAACAGGCTCCTGACTCTGGGGAGAGACACTGCACACTGCCCTCCCTCCAGACACCCCCTCTACACAGAGGAAGGGCACATTTCCCCTCCCCTCCCCCACCCACACACACCACACTATAGGCAGCACAGGGGCTGGGGTGCAGTCCTGGGCCAGCTCACACTCCCAGGGATAGCAGGACGTGATGGTGCGGAGACCTGCCATCCTCGCCTTGCAGGGAGGGGGGGCTGGGTTTCACCCACTGTGTCCCCAGGGAGAACTGACCACTTCTCTTGTTTCACTGCAGCCGCAGCACCTGCAAGTGCAGGGCGCACCACCCCTCCTGGAACATCCACCCGCACCCGGGCCAGCAGGTGCACCTGGAACCAGGCGCAGTTTCAGAGGCAGCAGCTGTGGTTACAGGGATGGCAGGTCCACAGCCAGGAGCACTGGGTGCAAGAGGACCTGCAGCTGTGGCAGGAGAGCTTGCAGGAGCTGCGGGAGCAGGGCCGTGCCCTCCACAAGCACCTGCAGGTCCTGGCAGACTGATTGCTGCCTCCTGCTGCTCCAGCCCCTGCGGCCGCCCCACCTATCGCTCCTCCTCTCACCCCTGCTCCCCCTCCCGCTTCTTCCGCCCTCCCCGTCCCTCCTGCCCCACCCTCCATACCCACTCCCCCCCAGGAACGCTGAGGCCCCCGCACCCGCAGTGCTGCGAGATGGGAGGGCCGACAAGACCCCTAACCCTGAGCTTCCCCTGCCCCTTCCTCCCCTTGCCTCCCCATTGCAGCTCCCTCCTCCCAGGTTCCCCCCCCCCTCCACCCCAGTTATGTTAAATAAAGAGAGGTTTTTGTGGCAACACAGGTGTTTTTATTGTATATCAGGAAGGGGGGTTAGGGAGGGGAAAGGGGAAGGAGGTGGGGGTGGAATGTAAGGCACAAGGCCCCAGTGGGGCACACCAGGGGGACTTCAGTCCTCGTCCACCTGGAAGCTCTCCCACAGGGCTTCCCAGATGTGGACAGCCCCCCGAAGGGCCTCCCGGCTAGCAGCCGTGCGGGGTGCGTACTGGCCAGCCAGGCGGGCAGCCTCTGCCTGCCAGGCTGGCAGGAAAGCCTCCCCCTTCTTCTCACATAAATTGTGGTGCACACAGCATGCTGCCACCACGTGCTGAATATTGTGCTGAGAGAGGTCGAGGCGGGTGAAGAGGCATCTAAATCGTGCTTTCAGTCGGCCACAATGCGGGCCCTGCTGAGCCTGGCATTGAAGGTCTGCCGGGAGGGATTGAGGTGTCCTGTGTAGGGCTTCATCAGCCAGGGCTGTAGGGGGTAGGCCCCATCCCCCAGCAGGCACACTGGCATGTCCACATCCCCGACCCTGATGTGGCGGTTGGTGAAGAAAGTCCTGGCGTGCAGCCTCTGGCACACAGAGGAATTGCGGTACACCCGCGCGTCGTGTGCCTTGCCGGACCAGCCCACATTGATGTCCATGAACTGGCCCCAGTGCTCAGACATGGCCTGCAGGATCATGGAGAAGTACCCCTTCCTGTTGATGTAGAGGGAGGCCTGGTGGTCCGGGGCACGGATGGGGATGTGCATCCCGTCGATTGCCCCCCCGCAGTTGGGGAAGCCCAGGGCGCCGAACCCCTGGATGACCATGTCCAGGTCGGTGAGGTGGACGACTCTGCAGAGCAGCACCCTGTTGATGGCCTTGACCACCTGCAGAGAGACACACAAAACTGAGGGTCACTGGGGTGCCCGGGTGGCTGGGAGTGTTCGTTCCCCACCACTGCCCCATACCCCACTCCCAGGAACAACCCCCGCTGCAATCCTGGCCACCGCAGGTGGTCTGTAGCGTGGCTGGGACAGACCGAACCCTCCCGGGGAGGGCACTTACACCACTTCCCCCCCGTTTTCCCTGGGGCAGACCATGTCCTCCTTGTGGCCCCCCCTCCTGGCCCAGTGGCCGGTGAGTGCCGTACCTGCATGAGCACCGCTCCGATGGTGGATCTCCCCACGCCGAACTGGTTCCCCATGGATCGATAGCTATCCGGTGTGGAGACCTTCCAGAGGGCGATGGCCACCCGCTTGTGGAGGGGAATGGCAGGCCTCATGCATGTGTCCCGTCGCCTCAGAGCAAGGGCAAGCCACTCGCAGAGCTCGAGGAAGGTGTCCTTCTTCATCCTGAAGTTCTGGGTCCACTGTTGGTCTCCCCAGCGCTCCAGGACGATGTGATCCCACCAGTCGCTGCTGGTGTCCAGATGCCAGATGCAGCGGGGCATGCTGGCATCCAGGCGCCGCTCCTTCAGGGCCCCCAGGAGTGGCAGGGGGAGGGCCAGGGGGCTGGCCTGCAGCAGAAGGTGCCAGGCAGCCTCCAGCAATTGCTGCCAGGCTTGCAGCAAGAAGTTCAACATGAGCACCAGAGTGCCCAGGGGCGGCTCTGGATCCATGGTGCCGAGTGCTGTGGTGTCCCAAATGAGAGCGACCAAAGCAGGCAGAGAGGAAAACGCTTTGCTATCCCTCAGCGAGGTAGGCAAGCAAGCGGGAAAGCTGAGAACCAGCTGTCCAGGGGGGTCCCTTTAAGCACGAGCCTCAGATAGCCTCAGACAGCAGCCACACAAAGCAACTACTGACCTGATGCCCTGCTGGAACCAGTTTCAGCTGCTCTTAAATGCGATTCAGTGTCCAATCAGTGTGGACGCACTATTTCAAAATAGCAAAACGCTATTTCGAATTAGTTTTTGTGTCTAGATGCGTTATTTCGAATTAGCTTATTTCGAATTAATTAATTCGAAATAAGTTAATTCAAAATAGCGCTGTAGTGTAGACATACCCTGAGTGAAGTGATAGCCCAGCTGCAATATTGTGAACCTTGCTTTATTGTGAAAGTGTGCTTGCATTTTAAGACTTGGGGAATATAAGTAGTGACTAATAAAGGACATATAAGGAAATAAAGAAAATAAGAAAGAATTTCCCTTGCATGATGACTGAAATAATAGTGAGAAAATTTGCACACTACAGATTGTTGGCTATATAAGATCCTCTTTTATGGCTGGTAATCGTAAATTATGCCAATATTGATCATACAATTTTGAACTGGCTGGACAGTATATGAGCAAGGAACAACACTTCTTGAAGTCCCACTGTGAAGAATGTTTGAGAAACTGAATTGGCTTTGGCCATTTGCTTGAAAACTGACCAAGTATTCTGTTTGTGTTGAAAAACATTTGACAAGAATGCCAAATCAGTGCTTGTGCTTTCCAGGTATAATTATCTGCATGATTTAGCTGATGTTCTGAATCAACATCAAAAGTCACCTGGCCATTTTACGGCCTATTCCAAATGGATGGAGGTCAAGTCCAGGCTCAAGCTGAATAAATACATAGGCTCAGAAAATCCGCAAATTATTAATGTGGAAACCCAGCACGGAAGGAATGTGCTCAAGCATCTCATCTCAATTATCGTCTTCCTTGCAAAGAATAATTTTGCTCTCTGGGGCTCATTGGATAAGTTGTTCACTGAACATAACAGTAATGTCCTTGACTTGGTCGAGTTCCTTGGGAAATACAATGATGTCATGCATGAGCGCCAATGTCAAGTGGTTTGTAAAGAAACAACGGATCATTACTGCAGCAAAACAATTCAAAATGGATTGATTGATCTGATGGTAAGAAAGGTACTTGATAACCTATTGATGCAGCTCAACAAAGTGAAATACTACACAATAGTAATAGACTGCTTTCCTGGTCTGAGTAAAAAGACATTATCTACAGTAAGATTTCCTGATGACAAGGATGGCTCTATCTAAGTAAAGGAACATTTTATCTGTTTCCAGTCCATGGACAACTCCACTGGCAAAGACCAAACAAAATTGTTCATGAAGATTTTGAGTGAGAATAAAATAAAGCTTCAGGACAGCGATGGCCAAGGCTTTGACAATGGCATGAAAATGAAAGGAAGATATAATGGGATCCAGACAAAGATCCTTGCATTGAATCCAAGAGCTTTCATCACACTTTGTGGCTGCCATTCCTTCACCCTCCTATTGTGAAGCAGCATCAGTTCTTCAGCTTCAGTCTCTGTCTCCAATGTACTGCAAAGGACATACATCCTGATTTCAGCTATCAGGTGAAAGAGCCCCACAGACAATGTTACAAATCTGATCGGGAAGCAACTAAGTGACAGTTGCTGGGAGAGACATATTGACAGCATAAGACCAGTGAGATGCCAAGTGACTGAGGTTTGCTCTGATGTAATTAGCTCTGTTGAGTAAAGCTGAGACTGGACTCCAACACAGCGTCCAAATTTCTGACTTCCAATTTCTGGTCTCAGTTTTGGTCTGGCACAAATTCCAAGGAAAAGTTGTAAGCAAGGCATTACAAACTCAGTTGATGGACATCCCAACTGCTGCTATTTTGAGAAGCGGCCTTGATTTTGTTGTGGCCTACAAAGACAACAGGTTTGGTGATGCCATCACTGCTGCCAAAAAAATGGAAGAAAACTTAGGAGTTGAACCTGTCTTCTAGAAAACTTCTATTCTTTGGAAGAAAAGACAGTTTGTCTAAAAGGACAGATATAAGGTGAATGGAAACTTGTCAGAAAATTCAAGAGGTTGGGTTTTTTTCTCATTTGTTGACATCACTTGAGTGTACATTGAAGAAAGGTTTGGACAAATGAAGCACCAAGATAAGACCTGGGATAAGCATTTAGGACCTTAGTAGGACCCCATACACCCTAGATTTGTAGACACAAATTTAGCCCAGTGATAAACCTGAAGGAAGGAGAAGTTCCAGCCCTGTGTAGATCTGGCCATGTGGGAAGATGACAACACAGCATCCTAATGGGGACCAAGGCACAGAAGGCTGCAGTGCTTTGAAGTTCACTGCTACCTCAAGCCTCACTACAATCCTAGGCTGGGAGCCCTCGGGAACCATTCCTCCCCAAAAGAGAATGAAACTGTGCAGTGACACAGCTTTTTATTAATGGCCAATCTGAAGGGGGGCACGTGCGATAGACCCCCTAGGTTACAGCTGTATGCATATTAGCTGCTGCATGCAATTTTGGGGTCTTGTCCGACTCCCTGGTTTGGGACAGGATACCCTGCGGCGCTTGGGATCACCACCTGTAGGAGCATTTCACATTAGACAGATTCTTAGACCTGGGCTATGCAGACTGTTGATGCCCATACCACCTGGCAGAAGGGGTATACTTGTGCATATACCCCCATTATAGAATAGAGTCAGCTCCAAACAGCATGCAGCCATTGCCCACTCCAGAAATCTCAACTCACACATCAATGTGTGGCTTCCAGGAAGTTCCTCTGTCTGAAAAGCTGTCTCCAAATATAGAGAATAAAGTGGAAAATAAACACTGGTGCCTGACACAATTTTTCTCCAAACACTACTGAATTACAAAACTAACAACAATACACCATTTCTGCAGAGGCTAAAAACTTGCTTTCATGCTTGTAAAAAGAAAAAAAAAACTTGGAAGACTGTGTGTAACAATGCCATCTAGTGACTCCTGCCATCACGTATTTTAATTATGCTAAAATGTTAAAGTTATGCATCAGACAACTCCACATAATCACATGTAACACTCTGTCCTTTCTCCTCACAATCGTACCCTATATTTTGTCATGCTGGTTTGTTATACCCTGTCCTAAATGTAAACTGCTAACTCTTTGGGATGGGAATTTTCTCTTTTAAAAGGCATCTAGCACCTCTGGGGGACCAAACATAAATGCACTATACATAACTGGGGGTGACAATCATCCAATGGAGAGAGGATACAAAAACTTTTCTCTCCTCTCTACCTTTTTCTCTTGGGAAAACTATGTAAGGTGTGTCTAGATTGCAAGCTTCTTTTGAAAGAAGCTTTTTCGAAAGAGATCTTTTGAAAAAGCTTCTTTCGAAAGAGAGCATCCACACCTTAAAATTGGATTGAAAAAGCGATCTGCTTTTTTGAAAGAGAACATCCAGACTGTATGGATGCTCTCTCGAAAGAAAACCCTGATTGCTATTCACAGAATAGCCATCACAGCACCTGTGCTTTTTTCGATTGCCTCTTCTTTCAAAAAATGTCCCTGTTCTGCGTCCACACACCTTTTTTCAAAAGAGCTCTTTCGAAAAAGGCATTCTTCCTCATAATTTGAGGTTTACCAATGTCAAAAAAACCCTTAATTCTTCAAAAGAACATGATTGCAGGGTGGATGCAGATGAAGTTTTTTCAATAAAAGGGCAGTTTTTTTCGAAAAAACAATGTAGTCTAGACATACCCTAAGAGTCAAACAGAATTCTAATCCTTGCATTCAGTTCATGGGGACTGCACCTTGACTTCAGAAGGCATAAGGCCAATGCTTAATTTGACGCAAGACTTACCAATGCTGCATCAGTTATGAAAGTAAAAAAAATAAAATGTGGGTGAGTACCAGCACCTTCCTCAGTACAAATTAAGAGCAGTCCCAAGATCCTACTTCCTTCAAACAAGCCAGTAGAGCTGGTTAGCCACATAGCAAGTAGAGAGCACTCCATGAAGCAGCGTAGCTGAAGGAGGCTTTCCTCTGGGCTGATGTATTTCTATATCTCCACAATTGCACAACTGTCCCTATGGGTTATACATTAGTCTTTGGTGACTGGTGCACTAGAAATACAAGGAGAGAATTCGTGAGGCCTCATTTGAAAATGGGACTTTTAAGGTTACTGGTCTTATCCTGAAATTTGGTGCACCCAGGTACACATAGTTGTTCTACTTTCACAAGATTAATTGTTTATTGGGACAAATGAGAAAATGCCTCAAACACCATTACACTAATCCTTCATTGCTAAGTGAAGGTCAGACAAAGTAATTTCCACCCATGTGATACTATTGTATTCCTCCTATACTAATGTTAAACCTTATTCATCTTTTCCTATACTCTCTCTCCCACACCCATGTTTCCTACCGTTGTAGTGAACACATAAAACTTTGGGTTTCTGCATCTTTTCTTATCTCTTCTCTCATCTGAATAGCTTCTGGACAGAATTGGAACATCAGATACAGTATCTGCAGGAAGCAATAAACAAACTGTTTTACTATGTGATTGCCATGAAGAGAGCATTGATTCGCTGAAATGTTTCTGGTCTCCCAGAATTGCAGAACACTGCTTAGGGGGCTATCATTTTCTTTCATAAGGTACATTTATATGCTGCTGTTGTATAGTTTAATCATGAACAGCACTTGTGAATAGCTGATATTCACCTCCTAGTAATTCAAGAATTGTAATGCTTAGGAGGTTAACTAAAATATAATTTGTTTGCTTTTAAATGCAACTGGTGGTCATACTGTATGGAAACCACCTAGCGTGTCAAGCCCATTGGGCTTTCCATGGGAAGAGATAACATTTCCTCTGTTAGCAGTTTTACACTATTTTTACGATTTGCAGAAACGGAAATGCCAGCCACCGTGTGAGTCAACCTTTCAACAATAGACACTTAAGCATTAGTCTGGCTGGTACCTGGATAGGGGGCTCAGCTCCTGAATATTTATACAGTTATTTGTCTTTTTATCTCACCAATACCTCCTGTAAAAATATAAATAAAATAAAAAGCAGACCCCAAATATCTATAAACAGTAGGAATAATTGAAATTAGAAAACCAGACACCACATTTTTACATCCCCTTAAGTTACAGCAGTTACAGTATATTGCGTTTTGCCACATTAACTAGTGCAATGAAACTGAAACAACTTAATAATATGTGATGAAAAAACTGAAAACGGTTCTTTCTCCCTATAATGGTTTGTGAAACATGCTCCTGGGCCCATTTAAGATAGTGATAACTTCTAGCTAAGGCAGCCAGTTTATATTCAGGACAATGGTTATCATTATTTGAAAAAAAACTCCAATACATTCTGAGAACTGCATTGCATGTACTAAATTTGATGCTGAGGTAAATTGTGAAACCAGTGTCCTCAGGGAACAAAATTTTAATAGGAATTACATGTTTAATTTAATGTTAATTGCTATGATTTCCTGATTCTAAAATAGTTCAGAACTGGAAACCATGCACAATCCAACATAAAGAGTTTGATTCTACACTCAAATACACTAAGTTACCCAGCAGTGCAAATCTGTATATTTCAGAGAAGTGAATCTTAAGTGTATAATTTAGGCTTAATTCAGAAAAACCAAGAACGGCTGTCAGAATTTTTTTGTACTGTTGGAAGCTCATTTAAAGATCACTCCTGCCTTCATATTGCAATTGCAAAATTTTTCAGCTGGTGCTCTTCTACAGGTCACTTCTTTATAAAGTAGTGAGCCACAGTTTGCATTCTTTATTCTGTTAATGTCCCCTCCCCATGCCAGCAATACTTTCTCTCTGCTTCCAGGACTCTTGTATGTCATATCACTGTCTCCAACCACCTTTCCAATCCTGACCCCCATTATACACACAGAGCTTCCTTCCCTCAAGGAAATGTTCTACATGGCATAGAGTGCATTGGGCATTGCAGTTGTGGGATAAGTATTCTCATGCACATGGGAGCAGCACAACTGTTTAAAAAAAGTTTTACTTCTATTTTCCTTACCACAGCAAGGAGAGAAGTGGTGAATGATGGGCTATGGCTAAAGGGAGAGGAAGGCTGGAACAACTGAAGGTGAGCACTCCTAATTACATTTCCTTATTAACATATATTCCAACAGGATTTCTGTTGTAACTGAACATCTACATATTTTTCATCTCATTCATACATAAATACTATTATTCAGTTTTTATTACAGCAGTCCCTAGAGGCATCAGTCAAGATTAAGACTTTTGTACTAGACAATGTACCGAGGTATTCATCCAAGATATTCATGTTTACCATCTGGACTAGTAAGCAAATTCAAAGCAAACCAACTCAGCGTACAATGAATAATCTTATTTATGGATATCAGCTCTCTATTTTTCAAGCCATGGATGGATATTTGAACAGGAAATATATAAAGTAAAGGAGAATTCCTGTTGCAAAATGTAATCTAGATACTAACATTCCCATTTTACAGATGGGATATTGAAGCCCCCCCTCAGGACTTGCCTGAGGCCTTACAGGAATTGTGTGCCATAGCTAAGAATCTAACTCAGATCTAGTGACTCCAGACAGCACATTAACAAGAATTTTTTTTTATTATATAGAAATAAGAACAGTCTAATATCACTGAAATGACTCAGGATCATCTATGCACTTCTAGATATAGCATTATTTTATTGTTAAAATAATGTCTTTTTGCTGTCCTGACTGTAATCTAATGTAAAAAAGGAAGTTTATATCAACTGTATATGAAACATTAATGAGAGTAAACAAAAAAAATCTGAAGAAAAATGAAGTAATTATTTCAAATAGCAAATAGTTTAATCCAAGAAGACTACTACATAAATCTTTTTCTACAGAAATCTTAATGTTTACAGGATGCGGGTCCTTGTTTCAAGCCAGTACCACATTTGTTACTGCAATAAATAATCACAGTGGTGATTATTTATCATTTGGTAGAGTCTTGATGATCCAGCAGGCACTGTGTATCAGTGCTTGCAGTGTTATTACCAAGATTCACATACATGCTGTCATCACAAAAATATTTCTGAAAGAGTAATACTTTCAAAATAGTAATAATTAAGGGAGAATATTATATTGTTCAAAGAAAAAAAAGGATTAACATGAACTAAATACTCCTTAAAGGAAAACATACATGATTTTTTTACAAATTCTGTAAATACTAAAAGAAGGAATTCTAGTTACACCTCCTAAGGCTTTATTTCAGAGACACAGTATTCTTTCCAGGATATAAATAAACACAACAGAAAAAACAGCGTCATCCAAGATAGTCTTGTTTACATTTAGACTAGTAAGGTGACACACAAATTCAAAGCAGACCGACTCAGAGGATGACGAATGATCTTGTTTAAGGGTATCAGCCATCCACTCTTCAAGCCGTGAATGGACGGGTGAACAGGAAATACTACTGAGTGCTTTCTTGGCTGTCTGCCATACTCTGCATAATGAATAATAATAAAATTACACCGACATTGAGCAGATTGTGGTACAAGTGAAAAAAGAAAGTAATAGCATGAGAAAGTGGACATTTTGTGGTCATCTTCATATCTGGACTTAAGCAACTGTATTCAACTGGCAATTAGTACTTTATTATCAAACTGAGATTCTGAGCTTTGACTGAACTCCTATGACATATTTTTTCTGTTATACTCCACTAGCATTACAAACTTTTTAGAGATCAATGATAGTTTTTATACTGAAGAATATTTTTAAAACATATGTGCCTGCTCTTTAAATATAATGGTGCAGTGCAAGGGCTATATTATGGATTAGGTTTTTCACTTCAATTGCCTTTAATTGGAAAAGAAGAAACTAGAAAAATGTTGATAGCCTAATAAATATTAGATCGTGGTGGCACAGAACAGCTCTTGACTCCTGCCATTATAAATCTGTCCTGCTGATAAACTTTAGGAATAATGAATGGGGCCATTCAACATTTTCTGGCAGCAAACAATTTTATCCATCAGTAACAGTATTAGGGCATGTCTGAAATATACTTCTGCTACTTTTACACTTTAGATATGCAATAGCTGATTTTGGTTACTAAATTAAAAAATGTCATTTCTCAGGTTTGCCCATATAAAGGATTTGCTCAGCAAAGTGCTCAAATTAATCTGTTCCCTAAAAAGCTCTGTTAGGGGAGCATCACAATATCATTTATGACTACATTAGAGTCTGGGCTACCTAGTCATTATTTATATCAGACCTGCCATCCAGCTAAACCACCCCAGCTGCAGGAGATGACTTAGGTATGTCTAAAAAGCAATTAGGCACCTGCATCTGTCAGATGCCAGCTGACTTGAGCTCATAGGGCTCAGGCTAAGAGGCTGTTTAATTGCAGTGTAGATGTTTGGGCTCCAGCTGCAGCCTGAGCTCTGGGACCCTCCCACTGCACAGGCTCCTGGAGCCTAAGCTTTGAAACCTGAGTCCAATTGTCTTCACAATTAAATAGCTCCCGTGAGCCCAAGTCAGCTGACATGGGCCAGCCACAGGTTTTTAATTGCAGTGTACACATACCCACGATAGTCTAAACTTCAGATTATAAATCCGGGTATTCCTAAAATCAGAGGCTCACAATCCAGCAGGGATTTAATCATTTTCAGGTAATCAAGTTGAGGCTCATGGGGTTTATTGTACCGAACGCCTTAAAGCGTGGCTCTCTTCTGAAAACACTCACTATAAAGAAGACATATGATGAGGCTCTGCACTGAACACTAGATCAAATGGTCAGTTGTTTTTACAAGTAAACCAATTTTTTTTAATTACCATTTTGGTAAGACCTGCATGGTATCTGAGAATCATGCTGGGTTCTTTCCTTCTTGAGCATCATCACCAGTAATTAATGTTCTAAAGGCTAAAATATTCCTTTCTATGAGGTTGCATGGTTATCTAATTACCCCTTTACTATTTACTAAAAAATTTTATTGATGATACCCAAGGAATAGAATCAGTTTTACTCACTTAACTTTGTTGGTTATGTAGGGATTTAAGGAGTGAAATTAAGTAAAATCTTACTTGTCACAAGTAAACATATGATGACATATGCACACTGGGAGGAGAGCTGAAGAGTGTGAAGATGCCATTTTCACATTTCAGAGTGGAATTACACTTTAAAACTAGTTTCTGTGCAAACATTAAAGATTTCATAGCACTTTCTTATAACACAAGGGCTATGTCTACACAGGCGGGTTCTTAAGCAAGAACATCTTGCGCAAGGGTTCTTGTGCAAGAACACCTCCACACTGCCACGTGCTTTTGCACAAGAGCATCCATGGCAGTGTGGATGCTCTTTTGCGCAAGAAAGCTCTGATGGTCATTTTAGCCATAGGGCTTTCTTGCACAAGAAACCCCTGCCACGTGTCCACACTGCCCTCTTGCACAAGAGGGCTTACACTTGTTAGAAAAGAGCATAGCTCTTGCGCAAGAAGCCCTTTCTTCCCACGCTTTACTGTAAATCTTCTTGCACAAGAGCGGGCGGCCGTTCTTGCACAAGAATCTGCCAGTGTAGACATAGCCTAGGTGTTTAGTTTGGCCTCTTTGCCATATCTCACTGTTGTTCTGTTTGCTGGTACAGTAGTATATATAGGTATAAAGTACTATGGGATCCTATTGATTTAAATGCCCCATTCTTCTATAGCTACATATTCTACATCAATTTAAAATTTCACTTTCCCATGCATTTCCTTAGTCTGGATATATTTAATGTGCTGATCTCCATTGCATCTAAGGATCATAGACATTTAAAAATATAATTTCTGTGCTCAATTTCACATAGCTTTATCTTCAGAGGGACTATTTCCAAAGCCTTATATCATTCAAGCTTCTATTACTTCATTGCTAAGAATATTTGTTTCAGTGAAAGAATGTATAGGGCTTAACATTTTAAAAAAATGTCTTTTACCAGTTTGTTTGATTTTCCTCTGATTTGATGAGTATCTGGAGAAACTAATCTGACTTTTTTTCAGATAGTGAAATAAATGGTTATTTCCACAAGCCACAGCCACAACACATAACATGAATGCTTCTTTTGCAGTGAGGGTATGTCTAGACTACATGGCTCTGTCGACAGAGCCATGTAATCTAGACATACCCTGACTAATGCAGCAATGACTATACATTTGGTCAGACTGAGGGGAGCGATATTTTCATCCTCTTTTGTGGAATGTCTTAATGGTGAAGAGCTATTGATAGAATATTCTATGCTTTTGCTTGAGTCAATCTACAGAATTGTCATCATTCCTTTTATGGTTTGCATTCACAAAGATGGGTAAGATGATTTTTAAAAAAATCAGGAGCATGCACAAATTTCAACTTAAATATAAAAACAATTCAATTTTTTTTTAATTTGAAAAACTTTAGGTACAGTAGCATCCCTCTGTAAAAGTAATCTGAGAAACCAGGGAATGTGCTGGGAGTATTATCTCTATTACACCTTCAGCTTTTGTAAAGGATTCTTGCTTTAGCAGAAATTCAACCGTGTGTGTTTGTCAATCACTTCTGGCTCACGTACTCTCTTTGAACCATACAAGTTCTGGGCAGGAGTAGAGAAAAGAATAACAGACACAACGTAGAACAAATCATTTGGTTCTCAGCCTACCTGAATATAAAACAGCACTTGGGAGAGGAATGGACCAAAGTAGCCTGTAACTAAAGCAAATAAATTATGATTTATACTTAGCAGCAGGGTTCTCCATTGTGAGTTGTGTATATAACAGGCTTCATATCAGAAACACCAAATGGGAAGGAGACAGGCAGAAACTCAGTGCCCCATTGCTGTACATGAACAGATAGCTAAGTCACTGAGAAATGACTATGTAGGAAGCAGTACTGCAGAAAGAGATCTAGGGGTCATAGTGGACCACAAGCTAAAAATGAGTCAAGTGTGATGCTTTTGCAAAAAAAGCAAACATCATTCTGGGATGCATTAGCAGCAGTGTTGTAAGCAAGACATGAGAAGTAATCCTTCCACTCTACTCCACACTGATTAAACCTCAGCTGGAGCATCCTCAGCATCCAGTTCTGGGTGCCACATTCAGGAAAAATGTGGACAAATTGGAGAATGTCTAGGGAAGAGCAACAAAACTTATTAAAGGTCTAGAAAACATTACCTATGAGGGAAAATTGAAAGAGCTGGGTTTTAGTCTGGAAAAGAGAAGCCTAAGAGAGGACATGACAGTAGTTGTCAAGTATCTAAAAGGTTTTTACAAAGAGAAGGGGAAAATATTCTGCTTAACCTCGGATGATAGGACAAAAAGCAATGGGCTCAAATTGCAGCACAGAAGGTTTAGACTGGACACTAGGATTCTGCTCCAGCCAATGTAGCGTGCTGCAGCAGTGTTCACTTTCTTAGGAAGGAGCAGGCTTGGCAGCTAGCTGAGCAAGGATCAGGAAAAGTCTTGGACATTGTCCATAATTGTCTGGATGGTTAAACACTGGAATAAATTACCTAGGGAGGTTGTGGGATCACCATTATTGGAGATTTTGAAGAGTAGGATAGATGAACACCTGTCAGGGATCATCTATTTGGTAGTTGGTCTTGCTATGAGTGCAAGATCTTGACCTGATGACCTATAGAGGTTCTTTCAATTTTTGTAATTCTATGATCCTAAAGTAGACTGGACCAGCTCTTTGGAAAGAAGTCAGTCCATCCATCACATGCCCTGTCAGGTTTGCCTTATTACTTCAAACCAACTTTGCCTCTATTGGCTCAGCTTCAAATGTTAAATCTTCCTAACATAGGCACCTGGACCCAGCTGACGAATGTATGGGTTTTTAGACATTCTCACGAATAGCAGGTTCCCAACTGTATATTTGAGGCTGATTGATTCCTTCATGTTAAGGCTGAAAGGCTGGAGATGCAAACAATTG
Source organism: Pelochelys cantorii (assembly GCA_032595735.1). Classification (NCBI taxonomy): domain Eukaryota; kingdom Metazoa; phylum Chordata; order Testudines; family Trionychidae; genus Pelochelys; species Pelochelys cantorii. The sequence continues at coordinate 303,581,478 of CM064326.1, read as the reverse complement.
CTGAATAGGTACTATCACTTAAAAGGCATAAAACTGCATACCTGCAGCACAAAATTATGGTATTGCATGTCCCCAAAGTCATCTTAAAACCACCATGCTTCATTCATCCCATCCCCCTAAACTCATTACACTTGGATAAGCCAATTCCAATTTATTTCTGCTTTTGGTAACCTTCTCCCCACCCACAGTTCAGAAAAGCAAATAGAACAGTGGGATGGGAAGGGGAAGAGATGGCTGTTGCAGACTGATTTCAGATAGGATGAAGGGATCAAGATGGGGAGGTGAGACTGAGACTGGGGATGGAGATCTAAGAGGAGAACAGAGCAAGTTATGGTCGGAGTAGAGTTTTGGTGTGGCTCGAGTAGTAAACGAATGACTATTAAAACTCCCTATTTCAATAGATCAATGTTTCACAACAAAACCACAAACCACATAAAAGTCTCCTCTTTCCATTTTAACTTGACATGAATCTAACGGCTTTTTCCAAAATATTTTGAGCCCTATGAATTTTCTGTCAACAATGGAAACAAAGCTTTTTACTGATAGATATGAATGATATTTTCAATCAATTATATGGATGCAGAGCTTCTGCATCACATGAACTCATCATTAAACTATACGCAATGCAGAGAGTTTAACTAAATTCAGATCGTAGAGTTAAATTCTCCTCCCACTCTTTAACTGTCTTGTCAATTTAGATTGTAAATTTCCCAAGAGATCCATCTCTTGGTATGTATTTGTACATAATAACTGCTATTCAGCTAAAATGACCCCAGCTCACCCAAGTATAGCTGTACTTCAGTGACATTCATGGACAATTAATAGAATAAAAATCTCTTTGTAGTTCTCCATAACCAATTTTATCTTTATACTATTTGTAATAAGATTCCCTTAACTAATGTATAAAATATCTTCTCTCCTTGGTTTACTGCATTATTGAAATATTGCCCATCATACATTTTAAAACTAATTTTTCATTAGAAACAAAGCTGTGAGTAAGAAATAATAATACACATGCAATATGTGATATGGTACCCCCAGGTATATGTGTGTAGATTCTTTCCCTTGTTGGTACTGATCCTAATCTCAATATGGTCTAAGTAGATCCTGAATAACCTAACACATGTATTAAGTGGCATCATATTCTGGATCACAGATCTGATAAATGGACCCCCCAGTGAATTTGTTTCTAAAGTTCGCTGGCAGGAATGCTCATGTATAACCAGTAGCTTTCTGACTCACACGGACTTCAATTACCTAGGGCATGAGAGGTCATTCTGCTAACCTCAGACATGTGTTTCTGCCCCACATTCAGCTGCTGCCAATCTGACAGCTGGTCAGTGACTCTGTGCTTGTTTTTTAATAGAGGTTCTTAATGAAAAAAATGTTTCCTAAGAGTATTATTGAGTCATTTGTCTAAATGTCACGGATGTTTCACAGATTGTGTAGTCAGCTCCTTCAGGAAAGAGAAAGAAGATTGGCTTCTTGGATTATAACCGTGTTCTTGCCTCCAAGATGTTCACATTAAGATGAATGAAATGACAGAAATGATTGCCCAAGGAAGCCTAATGAACCCCAATAGAAACAAAAAATCTTTTAAGTGGTTCTCTAACTCATAGTCTCTCTTCATCTATAATATAATCTGAATTAGCATATTTGTTTAAACTGGTTCAATTCTAGTTTTCAACAGTAATGGATGACTTAAGGTAGTAAGATCACAATGTCTTGAAAATAATTATCTATGTTTTCAGCTAAGCCAATCACTGCTATAGATTTTTAAAAAGGTGAACAGAACGACAACTGGCAGATGAATTTTTATGGGTAACTTATTGACCTAAAACCTTCAACTCACTGCACATATGTAGACTGCCTTTGCAATAATAATTGCCCCAAAATTCTCCATCTCAGCTAAGCTGATCCTTTTCTCCAACCTTACTGCATACTTTTTTAAAAAATGTTCCATAATGTACTGTGCCTATGGAAGTAAATCTGCTAAGCTCTCAGCAGGTAAATGACTTTGGAAATTAGTTGGAGGTTAATTCTCTGCCTCATTGGCCCCCCAAAGTAGCCCAACTGTAATTGATTTTGATGGCATTCACAAAGTACCTTGGCCTGTTGAATAATGAAGGAGCACTTACAGAGACAGCCACTGAATATAGCAACAATTATGCAGGGTATCAATGAGACATCATTAAAAGTTTAATGCTTCCGCACTTAATCAACTTCTCCCTACCTTTAACAGCTTTGTTGCTTTAGGAAACCTGCAAATTTTAAAATGCCAGTGTGTTTTTATGTTTTACACAGTAGCCATTAATTCAAAGAAATATTCAAGGATAACATTCCTAATACTGACTGTGACCCTAACAGCATCCCAGTCTAAGAGGACAAGGAGCACACAGGTATCTAGTAGTGAATTTCTGGGTCTCCCTGGAATCTGGTAGTAAATTGTGCCTCAATTCATTAATGTCAAAAACTATATCTGATAGCGTCATGTATCATTAGAAAACTAATAACACACTGATCATTAATAGCCTAGTGTGATATAAATGTCCCAAAGGGCCATACAACCATAAAGAAAATGTGAAAGCAAAATACATTTCTGGGGACTGAGTAAAAAGGTTTTTCCCAGATAAAGAACATGTCAATGCCACCAGACTGGTGTCATCAGTAAATCAGCAATTACATGTCAAGCAACCATTCACTTGTATAGGAAAGAGTTGTTTAATAGGGGACATGCTACTCCTGTCTTCTGCACTGTCTATAGACAGGGAGACATTGCATTGTTAAATACCCTCATGCAGTTTATTTATATTTGCCCTTCCCACTATCTTACTGATCCATGGAGCATATTGTTTATAGTTTCAATTTCTTCTCAGCTCTCTGAGAAGGAAATGAGAGGAGAAGGAAGGAATTTCTCTGCCCAGAGATCCTTACTGATTCTCACTCTCCTAGCCTGCCTCTCTCTCTCTCCTGTACTTGCTTTTTATGTGCTGTGTTAATGGGCCAGTTTGCTTGTTAGTCGTCCCCATGCTCATTCAGATCTAGTAATTAGGCCCATCAGATCCACTCTGGTTTGGTGTTTAAGTAAGCAGAGTGCTGGCCCAGTTGTTAGTTCCCCACAGATGTAACAGGCAGGAACAGATCAATCTGCATCTCAGCAAAGACAGAGAAAAGAAGAAACCCACATGGAATTTCCTTCACTGCCAGACTCCATGTCTCCTGCCTCACAGTTTAAATGACCTGCATTTTGAGGGGTAATCTTCAGACAGATCCATTTCAAAGGTCCACATTTAAGGCCGGCCAGAATCAGGTCCGGCAGGGCATCAGGTCAGGAGTTACTTTGTGTGGCTGCTGCCTGAGGCTATCTGAGGCCTGTGCTTAAAGGGACCCACCCCGGACAGCCAGTTCTCAGCTTTCCCTGCTTGCTTGCCTACCTTGATGAGGGACAGCAAAGCATTTTGTCTCTGCGTGTTCTGATTGCCCTCACTCGGGACACCACAGCACTCTACAATGTGGAGCCAGAGCCGCCCCTGGGCACTCTGGTGCTTCTCGTGGACGCGTTGCTGCGAGCCTGGCTTCACTTTCTGCAGGCTGCCATCCGGGAGGTCCATCGGGGGGGGCTATCAGTATTCAGAAGGACCTGCGGGAGAGCTTCCACCCTGAGGAGCACTAAGAGCCTCCCTGGTCTGCCCCACTGGAGGCTTGTGCCTCATTCCTTCCTCACGTCCTTCCACTTACCCGTCCCTAACCCCCCTTCCTGATGTCAAATAAAGTACATGTATTTTCATGAACACAAACTCTCTTTATTTAACAAAATTGGGTGGGGGGGGGAATGAAACTCTGGTGAGATTGGGGAAAGGAGGCAGGAGAGGGAAGAAGAGAGGGTGGGAGAGGGGAGGGGGAAACCTGGGAGGAGGGAGCTGGAAGGGAAAAGCAAGGGGAAGAAGGGGGAGGGGAAGCTCAGGGCTCAGGGTTGGGGGTCTTGCTGGACCAACTTGATTTTCATGCAAACCTGCTCCTGGGTTTCCATGTGGCCCTTGGTGGCCAGGCTGGCAGCTATCCTGCCATAGACGGCCACGTTCCTCCATCATGGACATTGGGGGCATCCCCCCCAAACCTGAACAAGGTCCATGATCTCCTCCCTGGACCAGAAAGGCCCTGTCAGGCTCCTGGGAGCTGGCAGACTGGTCCTGGGAAGCTGTGAAGGGCTGGCTGCCAGTGGCTTGCTGGCTTATGTTTTGGGGCCACTGGATCAGGGGCCGTGACTGCTGGCTCTGGGCTGGCAGACTTGGAGCTGGCACAGGCACTGTGGCCAGAGTCAACCCCTTTAAGGGCTCTGGGGAGGAGGGAGGGATGGAGGGAGAGGAGCAAAGCTATTTCAATAGCTGGTACTGCAGAAAAGACAACAAACTGCATAAGAAATGATTGTCATTTATTGATGTTGGAAAGCTTCAGGGGCAGCCTGTGCCTATAGGCAAACTCGGCAGCCGCCTAGGGTGCCAAGTTAAATGGGGCACCAAATTCCCTTCCCCTTCCCCTTCCCCTTCCCCTAACGCCTGGCTTCGGCCCCGGAGGAGGAGCGTAGTGGCTTCCCTGCACCACAGGAGGGGTGAGTCGGCCCTGGAGGAGAAGCGCGGGGAGTTGGCCCCAGGGGAGGCGCGGGGGTTCCCTGCACCGCGGGAGGGAGGGTCGGCCCTGGGGGAGGAGGCACACGGGGGTTTCCCCGTGCCACGGGAGGAGAGGTCGGCCCCGGGAGAGGCACGTGCAGGGGTTCTCTGTGCTGGGGGGGGGGCAAGCCCCGGGAGAGGCACGTGCTGGCTTCCCTCTGGGGGGGGGGGGGGAATCCTGGGAGGAGGCGGGTGCAGGGAACTCTCTCCCCTCACTAGCACCCTGTTCCCTCTCCCCTCTCCCCTGTCCCCAGCCACAGATCTCCATGCCCAGCCCCCCTGTCTCCAGCCACAGAACTCTATCCCCAGCCCCCTCTCCCCAGCCACAGAACTCCATCCCCAGCCCCCCCTCCCCAGCCACAGAAATCCATCCCCAGCCCCCCCTCCCCAGCCACAGAACCAAAAACCTCAGCCTATATCTGCCCTTGGGGTTCCGGGGGGGGAGGGGGCGCCGATTGCATGGTTCGCCTAGGGCACCAGTTGCTGGCAGCTAGTCTAGGGCCGCCCCTGGAAAGCTTCATATCTTGAAAGTGTGAGATTAGCACAGAGCATTTGTCAGACACATACTCATCGGGCTCCAATGATAACATCATCTTTTCCTATTGTGTGATCACTCATTACAAGATCAGATAATTTTTTACTTTCAATAGATACATCTGATCTAGAAAAAGACAATGATTTCTAGGTGGGAGGGGAAGACACTATTTTCTATCATTTGGTTTTGAATTGACAGTGGTGATTAAATTTGTGGCTGGACTACAATTTATTGGTGACCCTTTAGAGCGAACAGCTACAGATGCCTTCCTTAAATAACTAGCCAGACAGAGGCCAAAAGGAGTTTTTGAAAGTAATGAACCTTGACAATTTAGCCATTATTTGTACACACTTGGTAGTTATCATACTTGGGTATCTGAGGAAAAGAAGACCTTATTTTTTAAATTTCCCCACATGCCAGTCGGCTGAGCAGTGATGAATGGCTACAGGAGGCAAAGGTCACTGTGTTAGTGGAAGATACCACACATCTCAAGATGAGAAGGCATTTTAAAGGCACACACATCACTGTTCCCCTATAGCATTTTGCTCTAGCCGTTCAGGATTTGGGGAGAATCTTGTAGTTATCGCTGTCTGAACCCTGAAGCATCAGCTTCACATCCTAATTCATTGACCTGGCAACATTTTTACAGTCCTTGCAATAAAAATAAACCCTAAAATTGTCAGGACACCACTTAACACAAATCGGTGCATGTCTTGCCTTCCATTATTGCCTTGGGCCATATGATGTCAGTGATTTAAACATTGTATCATGTTTCCTCAGAGTAATTTTGAATAGATTTCTCTCTCAGTAGTTCAGGGCTATCCCAGACATCTTGTTAAGATCCATGGTCAATGAACCATTTTCAGGGAAGGGAAGAAGTTTTAGCTCTTGTTACTTTATCAGTTATAAATAACATTTGGCTGCATCCCCACAACACTTCAAACAAATAGCCACTGCTTCCTTTGCTCAGCCAGTTTTCTTCATCTTCCATTTCTAGTGAGTTCCTTCTCCAAAGATTTGCAGATCATCATAATGTTTCAACTATAGTCTGTATAAACACAGGGCCCATTTCTGCAGGCCTTAATCATACAAACAGGAAAGGAGATGTCTCATAAGATATATAAAATCAGGAACCTGATTTGAATGAGAGAGGTTGGTTTAGTTTTCCCTACAACTGCATTGACAATTCTTACAGTTTGCACCATACAACTGCAGCTCAGTGATTTTTTTTCTTGCTTTATAGGTTTAGTTTTGCTTAAGTTCATATTTGTCATGATGTGACAAAGGTTCTTTTTAGATTAAATGGAGCATCTGATGGGATTTTTTTTTTTTGGCATAGATCATGCTAGTAAAGAGTAATTGTTCTTCTAATGACATTCAGTTTCACCTCACTTTACAAAAGTGTTATTGCTATTTCAGTGCTGCAATGCTCTCTTTGGGGATGACATAATGGAATTCTTTAAAATGTGGTCTTTCTTCTGGATGTCTACTTTCATGCATTTGATAATTGTCAGAGTGATTATGTGCGGGGCAGGTAATGAGGCCTGTGCTTAGGGTTGCCTTACACTTTCTATTATAAGTTCTTGTTTTCAGTTGCACACAACTTTGCTAAACTTACAGAATCATAGAATACTAGAACTGGAAGGGACCTCAAGAGGTCATCAAGTCCAGTCCCCTGCACTCTGGCAGGACCAAGCACCATCTAAAGGATCATCTTTGACAGATGTTTATCTATCCTGCTCTTAAATGTCCCCAATTAGGGAGATTCCACATCCTCCCTAGGCAATTTATTCCAGTACTTAACCACCCTGACAGGAAGTTTTTCCTAATGTTTAACCTGAACCTTCCTTGCTGAAATTTAAGCCCATTGCTTCTTGTCCTGAACTATTTGGGATGAAATGTTCTATACCAGGTGTATACCAATGACATGATTTGTTTGTTGTAGTTGCTGATAATACAGTTTTGGCCATGTTCAAGAACGTGGTTAAGGGAAATAGGCAGTGATGTGTAACCCACAAACCTGCTGGGGGCGGGGGGAAAGGGGCGGAGATTATATATAGAGAATATGAGTTTGGAAAATTAGGGAGAGGGACAAGAGCTGAGGGAGACAGAAGATGGGGGTGAGTGGGAATTAGTATTAAAAATTAGGAAATGCCAAAATTGAGGTTGCCCATGTAACCTTAATTCAGCACCTTTATGCATGTGCATTCTATGATGTATCCTTTAACTACATGATCACATACTATTTCTTTCCAAAGGACCCTTAATTCAGTGCCTGGGATGGATGTGCTCTTGGGATGAATCAGCATTGTATAATGAAGGAGGCTGTGCTCTGCATTACCCCTGCCTCACTTACTGCAGAAGCTGGAAGGTGAGAAGTGAATGAGGCAGAAGACCTGAAATTAGAGAAAGGATGGTCTCTGGGAGTATGTCTACACTAAAAAGAAAAACTCGCAGCACCAGGTCTGAGGGACTGAGTCAATTGACTTGGGCTTCATGACTCAGGTACCCAGCCAAAAATAGTAGTGTTGCTGTTCCAGCTGAGGCTGAAGATTGGGTTGCGAAACCCTCCCCACTGGGTGGTGTTTAAAGCCCAGGCTCCATCCCCAGTGGAAATGTCTACCCTGCTATTTTTAACCCTGAAGTCTGAGCCCCATTAACCCAAGTCAACTGACCTAGGCTCTGAGCCTCAAGGCCATGGATTTTCCTTTGCACTGTAAATATACCCTCCATCCCCTGCCACACAGTGACTATATGGAACAGGCCAAATTACTTCAACTAAATTTTTTGCATGTGGCCACTGTATTCCTGTATTTCCTCATTTTCTGGTGTGAAAATTAAGTCTCATGGGATCTAATTTGCTAAAGACCCAAGCACATACAACCACAACTGACCACAAGGGAAACTCTGCCCTGAGCACACAGTTCTCTAAAATGCTAGGTATTCTGCCCTCGACTTCTCAAATTGGGTTCCCAAAATTCGTTGACACATTTGAGAATTCTGGTTTTACTCAGTCCTCCTTGTGTCAATACCAGCTCCAGTGAAGGGTACTGTGATGATTAATTTACTAATCTTTGCAGAGAACTAAGGCACTATGATGAAGAAATGGCACAAAGAAATTAATAATTCTGTGTTTAAGCAGAGTTTGGATGGTGTGCAGTAAATAATACATGAGCCCCGTATTGCATGATGAAGATAAAAATACCCATTCATTGCACACTGTCCACCCCGGGCAATAAATGAAGCCGAATGAAGCAGAAGTTCTGTGGAAAAGAAAGCATGTGGTTTACACTGCACCCTTTGCTCGAAATAAGCTACACCATTTGAGCTATGCAAATAGCATAGCTTATTCTGAGTTAATTTCAAAATAATTATTTTGAAATTTGGCGCTATCTACATAGTGCCAAATTTCAAAATAGAATGCTATTCCAAAATGTCCCTTAATCCTCGTGGAATGAGGTTTACAGGGACATCAGCATAGCATGCCTGTTATTTCAAAATAATGGGCACGCTGTTAAGACACAGAAAACGCTACCTAGACACACCCATAGTGAACATCTGAGTACAAATTAGGGGCTAAATTACAATTGCATTGGAAATCATCAGTGTGGCATACTCAAATGTATTTTTATATATGCTGTGAAAAAATTAGTATAAGTATAGTATAAACTCATTCCTGTCCTTCAAACACCGTGCAGTGCTCAGAGCAGGGAGAAAAAAAGTGCTAAATATGTGATTTGCTTTCCTTCGCCTAACGTTCTGTTTTATTCTTGCAGATGTTAAATCATTTGATTTTTGTTCAATTGAATCAGTAAGAAACTGTGGTTTTGTTTGTTTGTTTCCAGCACCAATTCAGATGCTTAACTCCTGCAAGAATTCTGTCCCTGTGAAATCCTGGTCTTATTGAATAAGCATATCTGTAATTAGAGCATATTTCTGGTCTCTGAAAAAGGCCTTGACTTCAGTTGCCCTAGCTTGATATAATGATCTCTGCTGAAATTTGATTCATTTATTCTAGTCCCCCAAATTCTAGTAATCACTCTAATAGAGCTGAATAAGGAGTAAAATTTGTACCAAACTCTGGTGGTGGAATACTTCATCATTCCAGATATTTTAACACATTTCAGGCATTTAAAAATGCCCGGGGAATAAATTTTTCACATTGTTTATGAATTAAGATTAAATAATTATGGTCAAAAAGCACCAAAATGATTTAAAATACAAAGTTCCATTTTCCAAAGTTATTTACACATTTAGGACTATAAAACTAATTGGAAGTGAATCTGATTTAGGATCTTAGGTACCTACATCACTTTGAAAATAGGACTTAATCACTTTCAAAATGTTTGCCCTAAATCTTATATTTTGTGTACAGTTTCACTTTTAACATCCAAGGTTCATCATCAGTTTAATTCGACTTATTTTAACAGTACTCTTGTTATCTAAATTCAGGCACTGGGATTGAATAATGGAGATGTAATGCCAGCTGAGAAACTTCGGGTTCATAACCCTTAACAAAATTCAGCCCCTTAAATTATTTGAATTGAATAAATGCCTTCCACCAGTATACATCTGAATTGATCATTTTAACCCTTGGAAAATATGAAACAAATTAGAAAGTGTATTATAGGATTTTACGAGAAGCATTCCACCGTGATATTGATGAGGGGCATTATACTGTTATAAACTAGCTAATCCCAGGCAGCCATTGACATTAAAGGCTAAGAATTCCACATCACAAACATCCCACAAGTTAGAAGGGACATGGAATTTAAAACTGGAGGCCACATTTTTTCATTCTTTGGGGGAGGACTTCTCTTTGGGGAGGAGGATAAATCTCATTGCTGAAGGGAGATTTAACCATTTAGGAGAGAGTTTTCTCCAATGAGCCTTTAATCATAAATTCTTTACAAGAAGGACTGTTCTGCATTCAGTTTTGAATCAGTGGGAGCTTTGCTTGAGTAAAAGCTGAAAACAGTTCTCAGGTGTTGGCCCAAGATTTTTAGGATGTTTTATAAATAGTATTTTTGTAGTATTTGATAAGGCACTCACCTTGTTCCAATATAGTGCAATCCTGACACTAATTGTGTGCACGTGTCTGCATGGATTTTACAAAGGTGGCAATTTAGCACAGCTCTTCCATTAAAAAAGGCAAGTTATAATACATCATTAATATTTGATACAATGAGTTATTGTTTTTGTCTGGCATCTGATGTGCTACTCTAAATTTAGTGCAGGGACCATTTATTTCTGCTTTTTTGTAACGAGTCAATTTTATTCTTCCCAAAGGACATATAAATATTGAAGAGAGATTTAGTGGAGTGTAAGTATTTTTTATATTGTTCTCTTGGTCCCTAAATTTGCTTTTAAATTTTACTTCTATAGTTTCTTAGGTTAAAAAATGTTCCTAGTTAGTGCCTAATAATAAAGTTATATATTTGAAACCTTTAATATTATTTTTCTTAGATAAAATCAGAAGCTATATATTTGTCATAAATAAGTGGTAAGGTTTGTGGGGGTTTTTTAAATCAACAGAGCATGTGTGGTCTTTTTGTTCTATAACTCATCTGGCATTTTTGGATGAAATAATAATTGTAAGAGCAAACACTAAGATAAATGTACATTTGCACTCTTCTCTTACATAAAGCTGCAGTCCAAACTGCATTTAGTTAGATCAATTATATAGCCACATAGCTTAGACTCTTCTCTTTCCCACAGTTTGCCTAACTGTTCTACCAGAGAGGCATATTGGGTTGGGGAGTTTTCTGTTCTGGAAGCTAATGCAGTCTTATCTTAATTAAATTAGGGTATACAGAACTGCATGGCTGCGTCTAGACTGGCATGATTTTCCGCAAATGCTTTTAACGGAAAAGTTTTTCTGTTAAAAGCATTTGCGGAAAAGAGCGTCTAGATTGGCACGGACGCTTTTGCGGAAAAGCACTTTTTGCGGAAAAGCGTCCGTGCCACTCTAGACGCGGTTTTGCGCAAGAAAGCCCCGATCGCCATTTTAGCCATCGGGGTTTTTTTGCGCAAAACAATACCGCGTTGTCTACACTGGCCCTCTTGCACAAAAGCATTTGCACAGGAGGGCTTTTGCCCGAACGGGAGCAGCATAGTATTTCTGCAAGAACACTGACAATCTTACATGAGATCGTTAGTGTTCTTGAGGAAATTCAAGCTGCCAGTGTAGACAGCTGGCAAGTTTTTCCGCAAAAGCAGCTGCTTTTGCAGAAAAACTTGCCAGTCTAGACACAGCCCATTTGTGTTGCTAAACAGGATTTGTAGATGTTGGAGAAGACTACTTTGTCCTACCCTTTAAGGCAGATCTGTTTCCCTTCTATGGGGAATAAATAGTTTTAACAGTGATAGAAATATAGTCTCAGGTGTTTAATTTGTTGAGAAATCTCTTGCATAGAACTTTCAGCTGGCAGTAGAGGTGGAAAGATAACTTGGGCTTGTGCCAACTGAAGCTCTCTTGAAATATGTGAGTTTGGGGATCTTTCTTTAGGATTTTTACTGCATCAGCGGTCATGCTTCTTGTATTGAAACACTATGAAGAATGAGTGTAGTTATAAGCATGGAGCTAACCAGCAAAAGGCCTTCAATAAATCCAGCTTGGTCTGGATGATTAGTGGCCAGTACTTTAGTCAATAATTTGGTCTGTTGGCCTATGTGAGTCACATAATTCAGGACGGCAGCCAGATTTCCATGGAACAGAAATTGGGAACGCAAAATATTGGGCAATTTCCCATGCTCAGATTAATCTCTCTGTAACTCTGATCCTATATATCCAGTCTTATCTTTACTCATATGAGCAGTCCCACTGAATTCTTTGAGCCTGCTTACATGAGTAAAAATAATTATATGTGTGAAAATGTGCAGAATCTAAGACAATTTTAACTCTAGGCATATCTTATAAATGTAGATTGGGAGACCATCCAGCTCTGGCTAATCCTTTTCTAATATAGTTTTAATAGATATCTCCTTTTTTATAGCTGAAATGTATATATTTTTCTAACTTGACTCCCCTTATGTGCACAGATTTGGCTCAAAAATGAAATTATAAAAATAGTTGGATTTTATTAAAGCTAAGGATGCATTTCCTTCTTCTGTGTAGCCTTAAAACAGAATAGACCAAAAGTTAAAATGGAACCATCTAAGAATACTTTGTTCCACAATATGATGTAACCATTAGAAAAGTACATCCAGTCCAGCAGTCTGACCAGCTGAACATACCTAAGTGCTTTGTAGTTGTAATCTAGCATTTTAATGTTGCACATTGAGAAGTATGTATAATATGGCAAAAAATCATTGATTTAATTGCTTTAGACCCTCTGGCACTGTTTGCAAATCTTATGTTTGTTAAGTTGTTCATAAAACCTTTTGCAATTTGAGAATAGGTGCTTATGATAGTTTATGTAAGTAGCATGAGGCTACTCACAACTCAGCTACAATGTTTCCAACCGTGATTTCAGTTTACTGATCTAAATGTGCACAACAACAATTATCTTGGATCTTTCCTTCAGGTATCATTGGCAGCAATAAAAATTATCTTAGAAGCTTTTAATTAATTATGTAAAATATTAGTCTCATTTGATGCATCATTAGATAATAATAACACATGTTGTGATTATGTGATCCTTACCATGATAATTCTGCATATCACTTGATAATCACTCTTTACTAAAGGGATGTGTTTGTTTGTTTGTTTTTCCAAAAGCATTTGCAACTTCAGATAATAGTCCCTAGTGTGGTTCAGATGAAAGTAGATATAGATCCAACGGTATCAATTAAATGTCACATACAATAATATTAGTATAACCTTGGTCGAAGGTTTATAAATGGTTCTGTGGCCATTTATGTAAATAAGGGCCACTGATTCTTGTAATAAAGGTTTAACTATATACAATTAATCTAAATTCTATGGTGGCACTGCTGTTTTAGACATATACTATGTGATAGCTATAACATATGTATTTATAAATACATATAAAAATGTATATTCACAAGTACTCTACAACATACATTTTGTTTTGCATTCATATTCACCAATATGTTAAAAGAGGCATTTTCAGAACAGTTGTAGTAATAAATGCATTATTTTGGTATACCCACTCATTTCCCCTATTTCATGAATAAACCATTAAAGAGGTACACATGCTCCTAAATTTCTATGACTTTGAACTTGACAATATACTTAGACTTCTGTAAGGTATTTGACTTAGGCTATAGAAGCATAGAACACTAGAACTGGAAGGGACCTTGAGAGGTCATCGAGTCCAGTCCCCTGCCCTCACGACAGGACCCAGTACTGTCGAGACCATCCCTGATAGATGTCTTTCTAACCTGATCTTAAATATCTCCAGAGATGGAGATTCCACAACCTCCCTAGGCAACTTATTCTAGTTATGTTACACGATAACTTATTTAGTCACATCCCTGAACTATATAACCTACCTGAGTGGCATAAGTTACATTGACATAGGAGCTGGTGTGAACCGCGCAATATCAGCAAGCAAGCTTTTTGCACTGACATAGTTTCTGCCACTAACCATTGGCTAATTTAGAGATCTCAAAATGTGATCAACAATAAGGGGCCATTACTAGTGATATCTTGCAGCAATCTACTCTCAATCCAATCCTATTCAACATACTGATGAATTATCGGGATGAAAATTTAAATCAGTGCTGATAACATTTGCAGATTAAAAAAAAAACTGGCAGAGTGGCAAATAATGATGGGAAGAGGACACTTATGCAGAGCAGTCTGGATCCCTTGCTAAACTGAAAACAGTCAAATAACATTATCTTGTAATATAGTGAAATGCAAGGCCATAAATCTAGGAACTAAAAATGTACCTCACACTTACAGGATGAGGGAAGTCATCCTAGGAAGCCATGTCTCTGAAAGGACCTAAGGGATTATTACAGTGGCTAGCCAAGTGAACATGAGCTCCAAGTTAAGTGTATTAGCTTAAAAGATCTAATGTAATCACTGAATGTATAAACAGAAGGGTATTGATTAGAACAGGAAAGAGATATGGCAGACTGCTGTGGCAATACTGTGTTCGGTTCTGATGTCTACACTTTAAATCAGATTTTGAAAACTGTGTAGAGTTCAGAGAAAAGCTGCAAAAACGATTCAAAGTTTGGAGAAGATTATTGACATAATGAGCTCATTCTTGCATAGCAGCTGCCCCATTATTCTACTACCAACAACCCTATCCACATGCAGGCCTGTCCCTGTGTAGATGAAGTGAAAGTATAGCCATGGTCTCAGGAAAATATTAGGGAGTATGCAGCATGGGAATTGTTTTACCAGCTTTCCCTCCCCACAACAGTGTATAATAGGGAGATGGGGTCAACTAATATTTCTCTTAACTGCACTGCCACATAAGTAACACAGCTTTCTTTAGCCCTGCTGAAGCCTAAGCCCCATAGAGCAAATTAAGAGAAAATTCAGTTTCCAGAATGAACCACTGGGAATCTGAGAATTTCAGGGTGGTTGTAAAAATTCCAACATGATAGATGCAATTTTCCCTTCACTGTGGCTCTGTATCTATGCCACCTGGACAAACTGTTCTTGCTGTAGTGAAGAGTTGAGCCTGTATTGGTCAGGCATCTGTAAATAGGACTTTGATCTCTCAGGGGTGAAGCACAAGACAAAGAAGAACCACATGATGGTACTGCACATTTGTGTCAGGGTTTCAGAGACCTGTCTTATGGGAACCAGGGTGCCCTATAGGATAGTGATAGTAGCTCTCCAGAAAAAGGCAATGGATTCTCCACTATGCAGAGCCATTGGTCATTATTTCCCTCGGCTGCACACATAAGAACCAGGGAAACTACTCCAGTCCTGAGGCTGAAGAAACAATATACAATGAAGTAGCCAAAAAAGAACAGCTCTGACACAAAGTCTGTAGCAAGGATAAAATGGGCAGGTTGCTTACCAGAATTTGTGGAAGCTTCACATCTCAGGCCATATGCAGTTGATTGCTCAGACTCTCTCTTGAGCTATTATTGATTCCCCATGCAAGTACACATAAGTCACCAGTTCTGAGGGCGAGTGAAGGTCACAGAAGATAAGCTGCTGTCATTTATGATGATGATCTATATCCATTTTTGTCTCTTTTCTTAATGAAATACCCTCCCTCCCCACTGATATTTCTCAAATCCATGCAATTCTTCTTCGTGTATTACTCTTCCTTCTGCCACAGAATTGATGGTGTTCACTGTGTGGTTATATATAGGACAGGTGCAGAGAGGGCAATTTTTTCCTCATTGTCCCTTGTTCTTTCTTCTCTGCTTCACTCCATTTGTATGGCCTTTCTTCCCGCCACCCCATTTTGCTCTCCTAGCAGCACATAGTTAAAGGACACGTGAAAAATGTGTCAGTTTTTACTGCCAAGACACTATACAACAATGAAATAAATGCAATATTATAATTAAAATTTGATCTCTGATATTTAGTATTACATTAATGGAGATGAAGTAAGCAGCATAGCATAACAGAAAGCAGTTAAAAAGAAGCCAGGAATAAAGAGCAAAGTTGTAATATTGGTTAAATGATTCCTTTACTCTTAAACTTCTGGGATTTGTTAAGGAATCCAGCTTAAGTATAGACAAAGGCTAATTAAAAGGCTGTTAACACTCTTAAGTGAAAGCTCAGCTCCATTCTAAACCACGATAGTGGAAGTGCCTTCAATGCCTTGTCACTAATTGGTCATATGGAGCCCAGGGAGGTGCTAGGATGGACACAATGAAAATGAAAGACTATTGTTGAGTCAGTGATAATTAAGTAGTGAGGGACTATCTGAAAACCTGTTTCACAGATTTGGCAGTTTCAGAATGATTTCAAGTGGCCTGGAAGAAATGCCATGCTGTGTAAGTGAGGCTTTTTGGGGGGGGGAGGGGGAGTTGGTTTGTTTTCTATTGACCGTCAGTGCAAATAGGGAATTGTTAACAGATGTGTTGCAACTGACCTAAGGAGGTTTAATCTGTAGATGTAAATGCAAAGAAGCAATATTTATCTTTTCCAAGAGCTTCTGTTTCACATCTGAATGAAAGCCCAAAAGTAAAGTCCCCAAACAGATGCCATTTTAACATAATGTCAGTCTGAGTATCCTGCATATATTAAAACTGTATGAATCAAAATTCACTCTGTCCCACATAAGTTTAGCTCATTGAATTACAGGGCTGCCTTTACAAATTATGGGCCCTATGCAACTGAGGCTGCCCTCCCACTGACACGGCTTCTGCTGGGGGTCTATGGATCTGGGCTTGGCTTCCCTCTTCCCTTCCACCCATGTGGCTTCTGCTCAGGCTTGGGGCTTTTCTCTCCCCCACACATGGCTTCTACTGGGACTCAGGGGCTTCCCTGGGGCCAGAGCAAAGCCACAGAAGCTGAGGGCTCCTCTTCATCTGGCAGGAGGGAGCCCTCAGTTAGCAGCCAGCTGTTGACGGAAAGGGTCATGTAAGGATTGGCAGAGTCCAGGGAGAAACATTGTTGCAGGCAGAAGAGAGCAGCCAGGGAAGTGGCTGGAGGGGAACCAAGTGGCAGTGGTGACAGGGCCATCCTCAGGCATACAAGCACAAGTGGTTTTATAGAGGCCCCAAAAATGTGGAGCCCCAAATTTTGAGATGCCCTATGCAGTAGTGTATTTCATATATGAGTAGGGATGGCCCTGTCGAATTTACTTTCCAATGTGTATGTATGGTGTAACAAAACTGCAAATAAATCATTAGAATATTTGCATCTGAAAACTAATCAGTCTTATATATGAATAAGACCCTTTTCCCTGGGCAATTTCTGTAAACTGCCAAACATCACCAGAACTTACAGCCCTTGCTTGGTTCTGAAACACTATCCACATGGTGAACTATGTGCCTGAGGTTCTGCAGATAATGGAGATAGAATAAACACTACAGTGAATGAACCTGTCAATCCTATGAGGTGACATCAGCCTGCATCTTCACCCACAACACGCAAAATACAAGTATTATCATGGAAATTGCAGCTTGACACTTGAATATAACAAATATTCATGACTATTTGGAGTATGTTTATCTAAAACCATTTGTCTTGTTTCAGAAAGAAACAAACAGCAAGGTGATGGCACTCACTGGTACAGTAATCAGCCAGGAAAATGAAGGAAGAATTTTTCACCCTAAAACCACTAAGCAAACACATTTACATTACAGTAAGCACACAATGAAAAACAAAGCATTAGATCAGAGCATCATCCTGACAATTTTTTTCTGGTGTGAGTCACCTTATTCTCTCACAAATAGTGCTGCAGAAGTCAATACTACTGCTTATGGTTGTGATCTGTGCTGGGGATAGTGCAGTGTCTGAAGATTTGTTTCACCTGTGTTCAGGGAGCATTTTTCTTGGAGGTCCTCAACATACAAGGTGTATATTCATTGCTGTTATCTGTACATAACCAGCCAGGAATAGGGTGTCTGGAATCTGTCTCTAGCTCTCCCCCACCCTTCCCACAAACCTTTGGAGTCTTGTATCTCATGAGGCATGAGGAAGAAAAAAATCTCTGTCTTTGGGTGTGTAGAGATTGGGCATGTTTCTCCTACTACTTGTGGAAGCAGATAGGTGGGGCTTTCTTAAACCTTTTTCTCCTAGCCCCTGCATATCCACAAAGCAGCAGGGCACAAATTAGCATTCACATAAGTGTCTGATCCTTATAATCATTACTCCTGACACATTTTTTCTAACCTTCCTTTATAAAGTTTTCCTACATCACCAGTTGGCTTTCATGCCATTCAACTAGCTTCACTCAGCTATTGCTGCAATAGCCATTATATTTATTGAAAAGGTAGATTTAAGGATTTGAGAGAGGCAGAAGTTCACAGGTTTGAACCAGATAGTTTGGTTGGAAGGGTCAGAAAACCAAAGAAAGACAAAGTATGAGCCACTCTGATAAATTCATTCACTCAGTTGGATGCAGGACAAAAAAAAAATCTGTAACAAAAATCATATAGGGAAGTTTGGTTAAGAGTGGATTGCATGATTTTATTTTAAAAAATGACATGCCATTTAAGAGTCATATTGTTGACTGAGAGGTGGAACTGCATTATTCCTGACTATGTATTTTTTATGTATGCTCAGGTTTAAAAAAATGGAAATCAATAAAAATTCAGTTAAAGAAAAGATTAAACTTAAAGGTGCAAAAGAATGAATTATGGAAGTTCTTCGGTACGCAGATAAACAGCAGTAGGGAAGCATCATATTTTGCTATAGCACTTGACTTTATCACATACTGCTGAAAATTGTTGGCATCTGCATCATATTTATAAAAAAATCAAACCTTTTATCATAAAGAAGACTTTCTCAGTGATGTGTAATTGCATTTTATTTGAAGGGCCAGGAGGAAGGATGATAGGAAAATTAATACAAGGATGTGCAGATAAAAATAACTTCTGTGCGTAGGAATACAGATAATCCATGGTACTGTATTCGGGAAATTGTCCCTCTTTTTGCACTCAGTGTCCAAACATTAAATAATTAGAAAGGACCTGAATTTGTCTACCTTAAAGTCAATGGCAAAGCTCTCTCCTTCAGTGGGGACAGAAGTTAGTCAAAAGAATAAGATAATATCCAGAAGATTTCTTCTAAACTGAGATTTCAAAAATGGATCAAACACACTGTCGCGGGACCGCCCCTCTGGGGCATAGTTCGGACCCCTCCAGCCGAGACCCAAAAGTAAACTGCTCCTTTCTTAGGGGAATTACGGCCCCCTGGCCAAGTCCCAAAAGTACACGGCCCCCCTCTTAGGGGAACTACGGCCCACTGGCCTAGTCCAAAAGTACGCTGCCCCTTTTGTAGGGGAATTACGGCCCACTGGCCTAGTCCAAAAGTACGCTGCCCCTTTCTTAGGGGAACTACAGCACACTGGCCTAGTCCAAACATACACAGGCCCTGAGGCCTAGTCCTCTATGCGAACCCCTTCTCGCTGGGGGTCCGTGTACGGGGAGGTAGGGGGTCCGGGCCCTCCCTCTCCGACCCAGGGCCCTATCAGTGGCGGGCAGCTCCCACCACTGGCTCAGCAGGGGTTCCTTCCCGTAACGTGCCGAGCCCTCCGGGTGCCCTCCCGCTCCCTGCCCTGAGTCACTTCCTACCCCCTTCCCCCTGGTTGGCCGTGGTCCCACCTGTTGGCGTTAGCCAGATGTCTGTAGCCGATCCTTCCAACTCGGCGTCTGGGGTCGCTGTGGCGGGTCCGACGCCGGGTCCCGTATGGCTGGCCGGCGGCTCCGACGTTGGGGCCGAGCCCTGCTTTGGCCCTGTGGTGGCAGGCCTGGCGACTCCCTCTCTCGCTGACGAGTCAGCGGCCCTGGAGGTTGGGCCCTAGCTCCTGCCCCGTCGGCTGCCCGCCCCAACTGAATAGGATTGCAGTCCTTTTTACCTGGGGCCTCCTTGGAGCATGCCCAGTAGGGCGGCGTGGGTGGGGCCCTCCCCACCCCCGGAGCCAGGTGGTTTCCTGGGGCTAGAGTGCGGGGCGGGGCCACCCCGTCACACACACCTTTATGTTTAAATTCTTCTCTTTAAAATATCCAAATCACTGCTGCTGACTGAATTTTTGTTAAATGCACTTGTCTTTCTATAAATTTCTATATTGTACAGTGTTCTCAGAGATAATGTAGCGGAGAGCACAGAAAACCTTTGTTAATATCAGGTGTTGTTTCATATAATGCCATACATTTATTTTTCTCTTTCCTTTTTTTCATTGTTGTTTCAGTAAGTGTCCTCTTAAGTAGCATCACTTAAGGTCCGTACTCCCAATAGTTTCACCCACATTTGAACACATTGGTCCTATAGCTGGGTTCCCATTGAATCTATTGAAATTTGAGGGCCAACATCATTTGAAGTCAAAACATAGTGAGGACTTTTTACTCACCGGAAAATTCTTTCCTAAATTAGAAAAATTCATATAGGAGTCAGGAAATGTGGTGAATTTTAATTTACAGTGGTGCCTTCCGATTGACCTAAAATGATAGTTGAAAAAGGCAGGATTTTCCCTCTTCACAAGAACCAGATAAGGGAGCTTGTGCCCTACATCAGAAAGAGTATGTCTACACAGCAGGGCTGAAGCCAAATTAAGCTGTGCAACTTCAGTTACTTCAACTGTGTAGTTGAAGTCAAAATAGCTTATTTCGATTTTTGGCGCTGTCTACACAGCAGGAAGTCAAAGGACGAACACTTTTCCTTTGACTTCCCTTACTCCTCTTAAAATGAGGGTTACAAGAGTCAGAATAAGAAGTCTTCCTGCTCAACATTATTTTGAAATAAAGGCTTGTAGTGTAGACACGTGCTCTTTGTTATTTCAGAATAACTCACGTTATTCTGAAATAACACTGCTATGTAGATGTGCCCAGACTGTCCTTAAATCTACCTGGAACATGATAAAATATCTTCAGAGATCAGGGCCATGCATATAGAGGACAATTACCTCCAGGCTGCTTCCCAGCAATTGCAGGCCTACAGGGCAGCATATCTCCTGAAGAATATTGTGACTGGGTGCGGTCACAGAAGACCCCTTGTGGGGACTTCCTGGGGTGCTGACAAAGCCACTGATACTTACCACCTTGCTCTCACTACCCTGTCCTGCTGGGCCAGTTCATCTGGTCCGCATCCAGCCAAGGCACAGAGCTGAGATCATTGCCTCTTTGAGGAGCAATATAGACACTGAAACACTTCAGGGCCGAGGAAACCACAGTTTAGAACCCAGCTTCCTGGGATACCACTCCCCATATGGGATCAGAATCCCAAATGAATTATTCAGGTAAGCCTCCTTTAACAATAGAAGGAGGACATCCACACTGATTGCTCCCCCAGGTAACAATTATTTACACTGGGCTTGATAGCTCGTTCTTATTTTATTAAGAACGAGCAGTAGGATTTAAGTCAGGGCTACTCAACTTTGGGAGCCCTGGGAGCCACAATGATACAGTACATGTTGAGCGCCACAACTTAAGTATGGTTGCATATACATGCAAATAGCTTCTTTCACACTGATGGTCATGAATACAAAGCACTTCCTACAATGCCCCGGTGCTCCCAGCACCTCCTCCCTGGGGGCTAGAAATGCCGACACTCTGTACCAGTCTGTTCCAGCCAGCCCATCCACTTGCATCTTTCAATGCTCACCCCACCTCGCCATTGTGGAATGTGTTCCCAGTGGAGGCCATGTTCAAAGGATCCTAGCCATGGGCCACATGTTGAGCTTTGCATAAACCCAAACTGAACCGTGGGCTGCAAATAAACTGGCTGCAGGCCATGTGTTGAGTAGCACTGATTTAAGTAGTTATAAGTGAGAACAGGCAGAGCAAAGTAGATGACAAACTTAAAATAACAAAAAATGCATAGCTAATTCTGAAACTAAAATATCAGTACAAACTTATTACAAATTCACCCTAAAACTGTTTTTGTTCCAGCTAAGCCTTCAAAACCAGGAAGTCCCCTCTCCCTGGAGTCTTTAGGTATGCTCCTCGGTGTGTCATCCCAACCAAAGACAAAGAAACTCCAAGCTTCCTATTGTTGTATAGCTACCATGTTTCCATGGACAATTGCTTGGTCCGCCCCTACCAGTTGGAGTGGACATGTGACTTCCTAAGATCAACCACTGCTAAGACTTAAAGGACAAAAGAGGGTGTTTACAGTTGGTCATCTAGATATTGAGACTAACACCCTTGATGGCTTTCATTTGCACATTTAAAACCATAAACCATTCCATACTCCATATCGCTAACTTTACATAGAAGAATGATACATATCTCAAAATAAGAGATACAGATCTAGTGAATTATGACATTAAAATTGATAGGCTACATAAGGCAATTTGTCCCAAGCATCTTTAAGTTATGCATATTTGTGTCCATAAGTCCATTTCATAAAGCCGGGGGGGGGGAATGTCAATCACAGATCCATATTCCTAAATTGTGCCTGTACTCTAACCCCAGGTGGTATAAACTAAATTTAATGGATAATCTGGGATATTTCATGATAATGAAAATAGTTCTTTACACACTGATGTTCAAAACTAATCACTCCTGAAGTTGTAATAAAATTGATGACATTTTATACAGGCATTTAGAAATGAAATGCAGAAAAATCCTTGTTCTTTTCACTAAAAAAGCAACATTTAGTAAATTATATTTGGCTCTTATGAAGTTTTCTTAACATTAAATAAAGATGAACAGGTTACCTTTTAGTCTTTCTATGTATTTTTGTGTGATATTACTGGAAATCTATGGAAGACTTCTGGTGGGCAAAATTAATATTCCAAATTCTCACAAATTTTAAATAGATTGTCTATCAATATGAATGGAAGTATCTTGTTTTTCAAAGTAATTAATTCAAATCTTGTTTGGGATGTAGGGGATTTAAAATATTTCTATTCAGTTTTTACCAGATTGCTTTAGAAGAATAGCAACAATTCAAGTTGAAGAAATAATTAAAAACAATTCACATGCAAAAAAAAGCAGACTACAAAAAGAACTATGTACATTCTATTTTAATCTCATTGTAATCCTTTCTGATCATTCCTCTAATTTATCCAGCTAATGCTGCTGCAGCTTCACCTAATCTTTTCCCCTTGTGCCCTAACAATCCTACTCAAGAATGCATTCAATAAAGAAATATACAAGAATGCATTTACATGAAGATTCATAAAGGTGAAAGACTTAAAAATAACAGAAAATAAGAAAAACAAGTTCTGGCATTTCATTGTGTTACATACTATAAAAATTTGACATTGACATAGTACCATATTTCTGGCTTCAATGGGATACAGACTGGGTAACCTAGTGAGGAGGACTTTAAACTAGGTTCAATGGGAACAGGTGACCAAAGCCCACAGGAAAGTAAAAAACATGGAGCGCATGAAGATGGATTAGAAATTGGGGGTGACTGAACTGCAATAGCAGGGATAAAGGAGATATAAGAGAGAATTGAGGGTGAAATCTCATCAGTATCTTAACTGTATGTGTACTAAAGTGACAAGTATGGGAACTAAACAAGATGAACTTGAAATACTAGTAAATAAACACGATTATGACATAGTTGGCATCACAGTGACTTGGTGGGATAATATGCATGACTGGAATATTGGTATAGAAGGGTACAGATTGTTCAGAAAGGATAGGCAGGGGGAAAAAGGAGAAGGTGTTGCCTTATAAATCATATACTAGGCCTGAAGTTGAGATAGAAATAGGACACTGACTTGTTGAGAGTCTCTAGGTAAGAATAAAAGAGGTAAAAATCAAGGGTGATGTCATGGAAGGTGTCTACTACAGACCACCTAACCAGGAAGAAGGGGCAGATGAATCTTTCTTTGAACCACTAACAAAATCACAGGACTCGGTGGTGATGGGGGTCTTCAGCCAAACAGACATCTTTGGGGAAAATAACACAGCAGGGCACAGCTTATCCAACTGTAACCCTTTTGCTAAGTAGCACCAGCTGCAGCCAGGGTTCCTCTCCATCCATCCAACCCAGAACTGCTTGAGCCCCCACCCAGTAACCTGGAAAATTCACACAAAACACTCGAGTGCCTCTGAGAGGCAATACTTCCTCACTTGCAAGCACAGAGTCTGAGTGTAGAAAAGAAACCACTAATAAAAGGGGAGGGAAGTAATGTGGCATTGATTTGGGAAAACACCGCAGAGTTTGTAACCAAAACCAGGAGTAACAGTGCCACCCCAAGTAGGTTGGGCAATGTCCTTTTCCCTCTCAGTTTCTTAAGTCCAGCAATGTAAATGTCCCCCTCACATGCCCACCCCTTCTGTGCACCCCACTCTCACTCTGGCAGACCCAGAGTTCAGAGGAGCAGTCACAGAGGTCACCTCTTATCCTGAGTGGCTGGAGGTAAGGAGGCATCTTACTCTGCTGGTCACTCGCCATCCACCTGCTCTCTGCTCTCTGTTGTCACCTTGCTGGCCATTCGTCTCACCTTGCTGCTGCCATCTGCTGGCTGCTCATTGCACCTCTCTGTCGCTTCCCTGCTGGCTGCTCATTATGCCTCTCTGTCACCTCTCTGCTTGCTGCTCATTGTGCTGCTGCTGCTCTGCTGGCCGCTCATCACATCTTCTGCTGGCTTGTGGCAGATTTGGCTCTGAGCCAAACCTAGTGATTTCAGCTCTTGGCCCAAGCACAGCCCAGCCACAAGAAATTCCAGCATCCACTAAAGTTTAAAATAATAAAAGAGACTCTTTATGGAGTCTGTTCTAGTTCTATCCTTAGAACGATGGGAAAAACAGGCTGAACCAGTCTGACATGCCTTGAGGCATGTAGCCTGCTGATTCAGAATCCTCCCTCCTCAGTTAACTTCACAGAATTTTGGCAGACGAACCCTTGTCCTTCCAAGGTTCTTTACACTGACAATGTCTCTCCTTTTGAACTGAGTTAAACACAGTCTGAGTTACTGCTTTCCCACAATAACTGCAAGCATCGGTGATCATATCTCACAATTCCTGCATTTAGTGCTATCACAATTTGCGACCCAACACCAGCCACACTGATTACAATGACCAAAACACCAGTGTAACAGTTGAATACCTAGAAGACCTAAGCAAAGCAGGGGCAAACTGTACTTACATGAACACAGCCAGGATTTCTTTCCCACTCCAGCTGGCTGTAATGGAAGCATTGATTCAGACCCTGCTTATACAACAAGTTATTGAAATGTATTGGAGGCAATTTTTTCTTTCAGAAGATGGAGAAAGCTACTGGGGGGAGGCTGTTCTATATACGATTTTACAAAAAAGGCAGGAACTGGTTGAGAATTTGAAAGGGGAAGGCAGGTTGGGTGAAAGTGATCATGAAATGATCGAGTTCATAATTCTAAGGAATTGTAGAACAGCAAAATAAAGACAATAAACTCCAAAAAGGCAGACTTTAGCAAACTCAGGGAGTTGGTAGGTAAGGTCCCATGGAAAGCAAGTATAAAAGGATAAACAATTGAAGATAGTGTTTTAAAGGAACATTATTAAGTGTTGTGACAGTCTGCTGGCTAAGCCAGAGCTCTGCCACTGCAGCCTGGCTGAAAAGGCCAAATGGAAGCCAGCTAAGCAAGTCCAGACCTGAAGGATTAATGGAAGCAGCTGTAGGCCTCATTAGCCAGAGGGCTATATAAAGAAGGCAGAGGGGAAGTGGAGTGGGAGGAGTTAGAGGTGGCTGAGTGTGTGCACCCCAGCTAGAAGGAGAAGGTAGCTGACTTAGCTGCTGCAAAAACCAAGCTCTGTAAATAGAAGGTGGTGGGAAGTTGGCACAAGCAATAAAAGACATGGGTGATTGCACTAAAGAGGGTCTCCTGGTGATTTGTGGCTGAAGAAGGGGTCCCAGGGCAAAGGGCCTCAGCAAAGAACTTGCCACAGTGTACAAGAACAAACTATTTCATTATGTAGAAAAGATAGGAAGTATGGCAAGAGACCACCCTTGCTTAGCCAGAACATCTTAAAAGATCTAAAAATCAAAAAGGAATCTTACAAAGAGTAGAAACCAGATCAAGTTACAAAGGATGAATACAAACAAATAGCAACAATATGGAGGGGCAAATTAGAAAGGCTAAGGCACAAACTGAACTTAAATTAACTTGAGACATAAAGGGTAACAAGATAATTTTCTATAAATATATTAAAGCAGGAGAATGACCAAAGACAGTGTATAACCATTACTCGCTAAAGAGGGAAAAACAATAACAGAAAATGTGTAAATAGCAGATGTTCTTAATGGTTTCTTTTTTTAGTTTTCACCAAGAAGGTTGGTGGAGATTGGACACCTAACATAGTGAATGCCGGTGAAAATGAGGGAGGTTCCTATTTTAAGGAAAATAACAAGTTAAAAATTAAACTTAAAAAACAACAAATAGTCTGGTAGCACTTTAAAGACTAACAAAACATGTAGATGGTATCATGAGCTTTTGTGGGCACAGCCCACTTGTTCAGATGACCATCTGAAGAATGTCATCTGAAGAAATGGGCTGTGCCCATGAAAGCTCATGATACCATCTACATGTTTTGTTTGTCTTTAAAGTGCGACCAGATTATTTGTTGTTTTTTAAGTTTATCTTGTACAGACTAACTTGGCTACTCCACCCCCCCTCCCCCGAAGTTAAAAATTAGTTAGACAAGTTAGATATCTTTAAATCACCAGGGCCTGAAGAAATGCATCCTTGAATACTCAAGGAGCTGATTGAGGAGATATCTAAGCATTATCTATTTTCTTTGAAAAGTCATGGAAGATAGGAGAGATCCCAGAAGACTGAAAAAGGACAAATATAGTGCCCATCTATAAAAAGGGAAATAAGGACGACCCAGGAAACTACAGACTGGTCAGTTTAACTTCTATACTAGGAAAGATAATGGAGCAAATAATTAAGAAATCCATTTGCAAATATCTAGAAGATAATAAGGTGATAAGTAATGAATAGCATGGGATTTGCTAGAACAAATCATGTCAAGCCAACCTGATAATTTTCTTTGATAGGATAACAAGCCTTGTGGATAAGGGGTTAGAGAGTAGTTCAGAGTCATGCTGGAAGGGCATAATAAGAGGTGTTCCACAGGGATCAGTTTTAGGACCAGTTCTCTTCAATATCTTCATCAGTGATTTAGCTAATGGCATAGAGAGTACACTTTTAAAATTTATGGGTACCGGCACCACATTTTAAGAAAGTTATGAACAAACTGGAAAAGGTCCACAAAGAGCAACCAAAATTATTAAAGATCTAGAAAACATGACCTATGAGAGAAGATTGAAAGAACTGGGTTTGTTTAATCTCGAAAAGAGAAGACTGAGATAGGACATAATAAAAGCTTTCAAATACCTGAAAGGTTGTTACAAGGAGGAGAGGAAAAATTTATTCTCCTTAACATCTCATGATAAGACGAGAAACATTGAACTCAAATTGCAGCAATGGAGGTTTAAGTTGGACATTAGGAAAAAAATCCTGTCAGGGTGGTTAAGCATTGGAATAAATTGTCTCGGAAAACTGTGCAATTTCCATGATTGGAGATTTTTAAGAGCAGATTAGACAAACACCTGTCAGAGATTGTCTAGATGATGCTTGATCCTGCCATGAGTGCAGGGGACCGGTCTTGATGACCTCTCAGGGTTCCTTCCAGTTCTATGATTCTGTGGTTCTATTTATATGTAGACAATTGAAAATATTGCAAAATGGATACAAAGACGCAGCTGACTAAAGGCAATGTGAATATTTCAGTAATCAAAGAAATACTAAAACACCAAAGTGAATCGTAGATAAAGCCATTCAAGTATTAACTAGCTTTAATATTTTATTAATATGTCAGTAAAGTGTCTGGAAAACCTACTCAGGAACTAGGACTTCATTATGCTAGATAAAGTACAAACACAGAACAAAAAAACCACTCCCTGCCACAAAAAGATTACAAGCTTAGTATAATAAAGTAATACATTAAATTAACCATACTAGGTTTTCCATTAACTACAGACTGGTCAGCCTCACCTCAGTCCCTAGAAAAAACATGGAGGGGATCCTCAAGGAATCCATTTTGAAGTACTTGGAAGAGAAGAAAGTGATCAGGAATAGTCAGCATGGATTCACCAAAGGCAAGCCATGCCTGACCAACCTGGTTGCATTCTAAGACAAGGTAACTGGCTCTGTGTACATCGGGTAGTCAGTGGATGTCATATACTTTGACTTTAGAAAAGCTTTTGATATGACCACCCACAGTATTCTTGCCAGCAAGTTAAGGAAGTATGGTTGGATAAATGGACTGTAAAGTGGATAGAAAGCTGGCTAGATTGTTGGGCTCAATGGGTAGTGATCAATGGCTGAATGTCTGGCTGGCAGTCAGTATCAAGAAGAGTGCCCCAAGGATTGGTTTGAGGGTTGGGTTTGTTCAGCATCTATATTAATTACCTGGATGAGGGGATGGATTGCACCCTCAGCAAGTTTGCAGATGTCATTAAGCAAGGGGGAGAAATAGGTACGTTGGAGGGTAGGGATAGGGTCCAGAGTGACCTAGACAAATTGGAGGATTGGGCCAAAAGAAATCTGATGAGGTTGAACAAGGATAAGAGCAGAGTCCTGCACTTGAGACGGAAGAATCCCAAGCATTGTTACAGGCTGAGGACCAACTGGCAAAGTAGCAGTTTGGCAGAAAAGGACCTGGGGACTACAGTGGATGAGAAGCTGGATATGAGTCAGTGGTGTGCCCTTGTAGCCCAGAAGGCTAATGGCATATTAGGGTGCATTGGGAGGAGCATTGCCAGCAGATCTAGAGATGTGATTGTTCCCCTTTATTTGGCACTGGGGAGGCCAAATCTGGAGTGTGGCATCCAATTCTGGGCCCCCCACTACAGAAAGGATGTGAACGCATTGGAGAGGGTCCAGTGGAGGACAACAGAAATGATTAGGGGGCAGGAGCACATGACTTATGAGGAGAGGCTGAGGGATTTGGGCTTGTTTAGTCTACATAAGAGAAGAGCGAGGGAGGATTTGATAGAACCTTTAACTACCTGAAGGGGAGTTCCAAAGAGGATGTAGAGAAACTGTTCTCAGTAGTGACAGATGACAGAATGAGGAGCAATGGTCTCAAGTTGCAGTGGGGAAGGTCTAGGTTGGATATTAGGAAAAACTATTTTACTAGCAGGGTGGTGAAGCACTGGAATGGGCTAACTAGGGAGGTGGTAGAATCTCTATCAATAGAGGTTTTAAGTCCTGGTTTGACAAAGCCCAGGCAGGGATGATGTAAAAAAAAAAAAATCTTAAACAACTAATACTCTAGTACCACCTTAAAGACTAACAAAACATGTAGATGGTATCGTGAGCTTTCGTGGGCTAAACTCACTTCTTCAGATGACTGGAGTATTGGAAGTCCAGATCCAAGAATAAATAAGGAAAGGAGGGGAAAGAGGGGAAAAAAAGAGAGAGAAAAGGAGGGGGGAAGGAGGAAAGAGAGACAGTGAGTAGATGGTTCAAATAGTTACAAGAGGCTGATAAGAACAATTAGCACCTCCATTGTTAGTTTGGTTGGTTAAGTCATTAGGATGTGGAAGGTAGTGTGTGAGCCAGCCAATATCCCTATTCATACCATTTGTACATGAAGTTAAGTTCCAATCCTTCCCTGTGTATTTGGCTCGTAGAATTGGCCTGAAACAACACGGTGAGTTGGAGATCCATTAATGAGTGTCCAGTCAGGTAAAGTGTTCTCCAACAGGTTTTTGTGTATTGCTTTTTCGGATATCTGATTTGTGTCCATTAATTCTTTCCTGTAGAGATTGTCCAGTCTGGTCAATATACATGGCAGTGGGGCATTGTTGGCATTTGATGATTTAGTTAGGGTTGGTCTTCCTTTGGGCAGGGGGTTAGACTTGATGACCTGCTCAGGTCTCTTCCAACCATATGATTCTGATTCTATGATTATTTTTCCTGGGGTTGGTGTTAGACTAATTAGGGTGCATCTATACAGCACCCTTGCCTTGAAATAAGCTACGCAAATTGCATTGCTTACTTTGATGTAATTTTGAAATAGTTTATTTCAAAATTTGGCACTGTCTACACAGCACCAAATTTTGAAATAAAACGCTATTCTGACAAGTCCTTTAACCCTCATGGTTAATGGGTTCCCCGGAATTCTCTGGCCGGGGCTGCCTGGCTGCTGCTAGAACCCCCACTGCTGCTGGGGATTCCCCAGGGTTCAGAACCTGTAGATATATAGATATATAGATGGAAAATTGAGAAAATGTATAATTATTTATTCTTTTATCTTACCTCTTAACCAGGATGCTGTTTAAGAAACGAATCCTTTCTATTTTAAGAATGTTTTCTGCCACTCAACTTTGCTCATTATTATTTTCAGCTTTGTTAAACTGACCTTCTAAAGCACTATGCATTTTACTATATCAGACTGTTTTCTATTCACAGATAGGAAATGAACTTAGATTTTGTTCATTTGCATGTAGGCAATTATCAGTTTTTATTTCAGTGATCAATTAATCATTATCTATCAGAATGAGACAGTCATAAAATGATCCTGAATTTGTTTTAATATTTTTTGCATTACCGAATTGTCATCTATAGTCTGTAGAATACCAAGGCTGCTTTGCCAGTGACAGCATGACACCTCCAGCTGATGCTTTCCTGACTGAAATTTTCCTATTTTCTTTCTATATATTATATTATATTATATATTATATATTATATATATATATTATATATTATATATTGAGGGAGACACTCATATTGTGGGTTATGGCAGATCACCACAAGTACCCCATCTTGTGATTTATCAGTTACAGTATTGAGACTGTATTCCAGAGTCTAGAATAGACTATATTCCAGAGAATTCCAGAGATTGTCCTTAACTACTGCCACCCTCGTCTCTTTCTGCCCACTCTTTTTCCTACATAGGTTGTATCCAGTGATTTTGATATTCCAGTCATGCATATCATCTGATCGTATCAATAATACCAATCACATCACATTTCTTTATACAAATGAGTTTTCTTGTTTATTACTCAGGCTTTTAGTAATTGACAAATTTCTTCTCTTTCTATCCTTTATTGTTTTTCACTTATGCAACCTTGTGTTTGGTAAGAATGCATGTGTATTCAAAGCTGGAACACTTCAGAGAAAAATCCTTCTTTCTAATCCATAAGCAAAGTTTCTTTCACAGTTTTCTTTAACTAAGTACTGACACATACTGGGGACATTTACTTACTACAGGTTGGACCTCACTAGTCTGTCACCCTCAGGATGTGACTGGTCCTGAACAAGGGGATTTTCCAGACCAGGGAAGGTCCCTGTCCTTGTGGCTATGCTGCCACTGGGCTAGGACTCCAGCCTGCCCCCCTGCTGCCTCAGCCCCCTGGGGCCCTCGCCAGTCCCACTACTGCTAGGGTCAGAGTGCCACAACCAGAGCTGTACAGCCAGAGCAGAGCTCCGCAACTGCCTGGCTCTGCGGCTGTGGCTGGAGCTCCACAGCCCAGGGCAAAGCTCCCTGGCTGCCGCTGCAACTGGGGCTGGATTTCCCAGGCCACTGGAGCAAGAATGCAGCCAGAGCTCCATGGCCAGGGATGGGGCTAGAGCTCCTGGCCAAGGCTGCTGGTGCAAGGGAGCTCTGCTGGGGCCAGAACTCTCGGCCATGCAGTTCATCCTCCCACTCACTCACTTACTCTCTCTCTCTCTCTCTCTCACACTCACACACACACACACACACACACACATTTTGGGCTCCCAGCTGAGTTGCCACCAGTGCCCCTTATGGTGCTCCTTTCCTGCTGCCAGACCTTCCTCTTCCAGGGTTCTGTGGTCTGGGAACATCCATGGTCCATGCCGGACCACAGATGTTGCCAGACCAGGGAGTTCCGGTTAAGGGAGGTACACCCTATAGAATGATTATACAAATATAATTCTGGAGCATGGCTTTGAAATGTTGTGGGTTTTTCTGCATACACAGGGTAACTAATAATTGATTGATTTTATTTTTACAATATCGTCTCTGAGCCAGTAGTTAAATACATCTTAGCTTCATGTGGTCCTTGTTTTGTGATAAAATTTACATCAGATGTTCCTGTATTGCTTCACTGAGACAGGATATTAGTCAAGTAAAATACTGTAGAATAAGTTCTGGCACGGCTGAGTCATGTAGAAAATAAATGTAGCAAAGGCAGCACAGTGGTTGTCATGGATAGCAGAAGACTAAAATCAAATTTTGATTAATTTGATAAATTGCCAGCCGTTCTAGCTTATGAAATGAGTCTTAAGTAGAAATACCATTAGGTCTATAAGGAATTCAAGAATAATCAGCAAAATCTGATATTTTATGTTGCTGATAAGAGAACATATAAGGTATTTAACAGAAGTTAAATGTAAAATATTATAAAAGGTACTGCAGGCTATTCACACACAACAGATGCTTGTCACATCACTTAATACAAGGTGTTCTGATGCCATGGAAATGGACATGCAGTAAGAACCTGAATAAACTTGATATCGCATGGATTAAACTCTTTTTATGTGTACACTGTATTTATTGTATAACACAATGTCACCATTCTCCAAAGAGAGGTGATACAAAGTTACCATTTTTGAACACTTTTTTTGAACAAAATTAGTGGCTCTCTCAGTGTGTTATAGCTCTGATATTCTGGGTGTAACTGGGGGGAGCCTATTGATTGGCCTTCTCTACACTACAGATAAGATTAAAGCAGCTGTAGTTGATCTTCTGGGGTTCAAATTAGCGGGTCTAGTGAAGACACACTAATTCAAACTGAGAGTGTGCTTCCACGAGGAGTAAGGGAAGTCAAAGGCAGAGTGTGCTCCCTTCAACTTCCTGCAGTGTGGATGGCATCAAAATTTGACTTGAGATACTTTGACTTAAGCTTTGCCATTAATTTAGCTGAAGTTGTGTATCTTAATTCGAACTTATCCACTAGTGTAGTCCAGGGGCAAGTGTATTCTGTTTGTTTTTAAAGAGATTGCCAACAGCATACAGAGCCTAGGATGGGTCCTTTTTTGTAGCTTTAGAAGAAATTGAAATAAAATGATCAATTGAATCATACATTTCAAGGCCAAAAGGAATCATTATGATCATGCCATCAAAGATCCTCTGCAGTACAGCCCTTTTAATTTTCACCTGCAACAAGCCTATAGCTCCTGAACTAGAGCAAATCTTTTAGAAGGGTCCATTTGGAAAAACACTTACATCTTTTGTTAATTATGTAGTTGTATTAATCCTGAAAGTGTCAATTCTAGAAAGCTATACTATAAATGTTATACAATACTATGGATAGAATACAATACTATTCTAGCTCTGTATAGGTTTGTATCCTATATTCATCACCATAGTATCTGAGCACCTTTCAGTAGTGGATTAAACCATGAAACTACACATCTATCAGCTATTATTTGGTCTCATCTTCTGTTCAGAGGGAGGAGTGTGTGCAGTGGAGTATCTTGTCATTCCCATCTATTTAGACTTTGGATTTCCTAGCAGGAGAACATAAAAAGGGTTATACTGGGTCAGACCAGAGGTCCATCTATCCTACTGTCCTGTCTTCTGGCAGTAGCCAATGCCAGATAATTCAGAGGAAATGAGCAGAAGAGGTAAACAAGTGGACCATTAGTTATCATCCATTCCCAGCTTCTGACAAACAGAGGATAGAGATATGATCCCTGCCCATTTTGCCTAATAGTCATTGATGAACCTTTCCTCCATGAGCTTATCTAGTTCTTTTTGAACCCTGTTATAATCTTGCTTTTCACAACATCCTGTGGTAAAGAGTTCCACAGGTTGACTGCAACTGTGTGAAGAAATACTTCCTTTTGTTTGTTTTGAACCTGCTGCCTATTGATTTCATTTTGTGACCCCTAGATCTTGGGTTACGAGAAGGAATAAACACCACTCCCTTATTTACTTTCTCCGCACCAGTCATGATTTTACAGACCTTTGTCAAAAGCTGTTCCATGCCCATAATCATTTTTGCTATCTTTTCTGAAACTTTTCCAATTCTAATATGGAGAGATTAAGAGGTTTGCTGATGCTGATGATGTTGTTTGCTGATAAGCATATGCACTGTATTCATATTAGCAAAAACAATGCAGTACTTTAAATAAACAGATATTTTGTCAGATTCTTGTATTGGGCCGACCTCAGCAGAATTTGAACATCTGTTTCAGTTTACAAACTGCAATAGACAAAAGTGAAGTTAGCCTTTCAGGCATCTCAGAGAAAGGAAGGCAGATTGTGTTTGATAAGGAAAAAACAAGACAGAGACCCAAAGGAGACAGAGTGGTTTGCTCCAGGTCTCTCACACTGAGACAGCTCATGGTACATATTATCATGACTTCTGATAAGGCTATGATTGATAAGAATGCGTGCTTGTAAGTTTTCTTAAGATTATTTTTATCAATCTGCAGCAGCAATAAGTCAACTGAAAAGTTTAAATAATAATAATAGAGCTTCTGTATGATCCATTTTATTTGATGTTTCTTATCCTGTGAAATTGTTGCTTTTTAAACAAGGCTATAAACCAGCTCAGCAGGCAAACTCCTGCTGGATTTTGTGAGTACAAGATTTGGCCTGTACAATTCTCTATGGCTGCACTTAAATAAATCCTCTATTGTCACAGCCTATCCGATAGAGGTATGACACCCAAGAAAGAATCAGCTTGTTAGGTGCTGAGTTGTTTTACCTCATTAGCTGGGTTTGTAGAAAAACATTTGAGCCACAACCCTCGGCTTAAAGATACTATTGTCCTTCACCATCTTTGAATGTCTTCTGGAGCTTTCAGCTTTGTAACATGGACATGTACTGAGCAGACAGGTTGTAGAGGCTTTTTGTGAGAGGCCAGCAAAACATGTTTCTTTGATTTGGTTTCTTTGGAAAATTAATGTATACAAATTTCATGTACTGGAAAAATTGTTATTCACACTGAGATTGTGTTCCCAGATATGGATATTAATTTAGCCAAAAAAAATCCAATCTTAACTAAAACTCTTTATCCTAATTAATCTGATATCTGTCTCCCAAATTATATGTTTATAAAACACATTTCAGTGTATCATTTTTACTAGTCAAGAAAGTATCCGAACAAGCTTTGCAAGGTCCATCATCCATTTATAGATAGTACCAGACTCTAAACCTGTCCAACATTGTTTTACCTACTAATAATCTGCCAAATATTTTTGGGCAATGAATTTATAAAGCATCTTTCCTTGCAAAATGGTAAACATATACTTCCAGATGTACTAATTTAAGAGTTATCTAATTCAGTTATATCGATCAAGCAGAGGAAAACCTTAATATGTTACTCAGCATTGGTAGCAAAACTTTCTTTGCATAAAGCTTTCCTTAACACCTGTTTTTTTGGTCAAGAACAGAATGATTTATGTAAATACAGGTGAAAGATATTCAAAACACAAGTCTACCAAGAGATACAGACCAAAAATATGATTGGCTTCTGTGCAGTTTGATGTTCTGACTAGTTTGGTCTTTACCTGTCAGCATTTGCAGAAGAGACTGAAATTCAGACATTCAATATTCAGATTCTCATTTTTACCATTTTTTGCACCAGAATAAGTATTATAGGGAAAAATAAAACAAACAAAAAACCCCAGGAATGACCTTATTAATACAACTTCTAGAAAACCCTCAGTTTACAAGGCATGGTCCTAGTTATATCTCCATTTACTGTGACTGTGTCTATGCAACTCTGTTATGATGTTATCTCCTTTTCTGCGATCAATGAAGAAGACTTGCCTCTTTTTATCTGTAGCACTGCAAGCAAAAGTATCTCCAGCATCTTAAATTCTGTAGATCATTTATATTTTAAACCATTGGGTAGCCACTGAATACTATAGATTATAGTGGTATTCATGATGCCAAAATTGGTCAGCACATCACTATAGAGTTCTTGCAGTATTTTCCTTATCTGGAATCTCTAGTTCTCTAATCTCTCCACATCTGGCCACTTAATAGCTTGCTTCTGTCCCCTATCAGTTGCTCCTTCAGATTTAGTATTATCCATATATTTGATCATTAATTGATTTATTCCAAAGAAATGGAATGGGTAGCTGTTGTTTTAATTTTGATTGCATAAAAGCTTCTGGAAAGCTGGAAAGAGTTAAATGCTAAATTAGTGAAAACCAGTAGGAAGCATCATTGCTTGAAACCTGATAGATGCATCACCACTATACATCACCACTCTGCAGAGCACCTGGAAGTGGTTTTAAAAACATTTAGTTTAAAGCAAAAACACTACTAAATCTGAACCTCCCCTCTAATGGAGTGGAACTTGGGGCCAGTTGTTTCCTAAATGGCAACAATCTGCATGGGTGATTGTAAACTCCATGAAATTCTACCCAGATTGTCCTCTGTCTAGCAGTCAGTACAGGAGCAAACAGGCTTTAGATCCCTGAAACCACTTATCTACCAGAATCCTCAGGAATTTCTGGAGGTCTGCAGAAGATATGGACATCAACGCAGCATCTCAGGGCCTTTGCACACTACCTTGGCATTCCTGGTTTCCACAGTAATATGGCTCCTGTGGGATCTGTGCACTCATGAAGAGCCCTGCTGGCATTAAATCTCCCCTCCTTCCTCTTCAGAGTTGAAAACCTTAATTAAATACTGGAGAAAGCAAGTAAGATAATACCTAGCCAGTATTATGTTACTTAGAAATTTACTGGAACAGGCAAGCCACAAATATTGATCTTCTCCCCAGCTTTCTATGTGTCTATCTTTGTTTGTGGAGTTTCATCCTCAAGGACTATGCACACAAAGGTTGTGTGATCAGGAGAACAATGCAATGGGGCCAACACACTCTAACCTTAATCCATCAGCTCTGAGCCACTTCAACCTGATGCCACAGAGAGGAAACTCTAGCCTAGTGATGCCATATTTCCAAGTTGGCACAAGAGAGGTGGTTTGAGGGCTGGGGGGTGGATTAGTGTGGAGATATGACAGTTCTCATTATTGAGGGGCAAATACACTGTGCACTCTACCTATATGACTGGCCTTAGTTTTGTTTATGAGAATGTATATTTTCTATTAGAGTGCCAAGAGGGATGAAAAGACACTTTAAATATAAATAAAAGACACATGCAATAAATAAATACTATAGAATATTCATGAAGATTGTTTACAGGAAATATGTTTTATTACTGTGTAAATTCAGAGTTTCACCCAGGGCTGCGGGTATAAAACCATATTTTCTTCCTGGGTGCAGAGACAAAGTCTTTTAGGCCACGTCTACATGGCAATTAAAAATCTGCAGCCTGAATAAGCTGACAAAGGGCAGCTGAGAGTTTTTAATTGCACTATTGTAGTGTAGACATACCTTCCGACACCCTGAGACAAATTATCTCTAGCAAGACCTCTCTGTCAGTGCCCAGCAGTGCTAATCAAACTATTTTAATTAAATAACTATGGCTTTCAGGAATTTTGCAATGGTATTTTTAAAATTAATTAACCACTTATCATGATGAGTTGTCTTTTGGTACTTCTTGCATAGCACCCTAACGTCCTGCTATACTCCACCTCCTTGGTGTTTTTAAAAGGAGGCTGCATGGAGCCAGACAAGGGCTGGGCTTTCAAGAAGTAATCCCCTGTTTAGAGGCAACCCAGGAAACTACTTAGAAAGTTGACCCTAATTAGAGCCAATGCCTTAAAAGAATGCATCATGGAATGTTTTGCTTTCAGTGAGGAATGAGGGAGTTGATATGGGTTATGCTTGCTGCTTGTAAAAGTGGATGGAACAAATATGGTTAAGACTTTTGTTACCGTGGGCCCAACCAGGTAAACTTGACCCAGATAGAGTGATTAACTAGAGATGCAGATCACAGCACTAATCTTTTCTTTTGTCATTCCAGCACTACTATACCAGTGGGTCACATGAAACACCCAATAATCATAAAGCTGAGGTTACCTTAGAGATGACTATCACAGTGCACACAGTAATTCACAAAAGCAAAAGATGGAAATTAGGGCAGCCTACCAGAAATGAGTACCAGTTTCATTTTGTAATGCTGCATCATAAAATATTTCCCTTACGTTGAGTTTGATAACTACACAGATAGTATATCTATATGCTTTATTTCAGGGAAGAATGCCATAAAGCATCTCTGATAATTTGGTGTTCTCTGTAGTCCATCTGGAAAGATATTCTTTATGGGTCTGTCCACACTGCACACTTATTTTGAAATAAGGTATTTGGGAATATATTTTCCAAAATAGCTTATTTCGAAATAGCGCGTCTGCACACAAAAAGTGCATCGAAATAACACTTAGCTATTTCCAAATAGCCTGTCCACACTGATTGGACACTATCTTGCATTTAAGGCCACCTGGAACCACTTCAGGCAGGGTGTCAGGACAGCAGTGATTTCCTGGAGCTGCTGCCTGAGGCTATCTGAGATGCGTGCTTAAAGGGACCCCCCTGTACAGCTGTTTCTCAGGTTCTTCTCCTGCTTGCCTACCTCTCTGAGGGAAAGCAAAGCATATACCCTGTGTGCTTTGGTTGCCCTGTTGGATACCACAACACTCCCAGCTATGGAGCTGGAGCTGCCTCCAGGCACGTGATGGCCCCTGACTATCATGCTGCAGTTTATGCAGCAGTTAATGAAGGCTGCCCTCCTGGCCCTGCAGGAACGCAACCCTGAGCTCACTGAGGAGACCCTCAACATCTGTCTGGGAACACAGCTCTTCCAGCTGTACCCCACTGTGCACCACCACTTCTGGCAGCTGGACACCAGTTCCAACTGGTAGGACCAGCTCGTTATGGAGTGGTGGGACAACCAGCAGTGTCTCTAGAACTTCCACATGTGGAAGGAGACCTTTCTGGAGCTGTGTGCCTGGCTCGTCCCAGCCCTCGTGCAATGGGACACTCAAATGAGACCTGCCATCCCCCTGGAGAAATGGGTCACCATCACTATCTGGAAGCTCACAATGCCGGACAGTTACCAGTCCACTGGGAACCAGTTTAGCATGGGGAAGTCGACTGCTGGAGCCCTCATCATGCAGGCACTCTCAGGCTGGGGTGTGTGTAGTGCTGGAATGAGGAACCCTAGGGAAAGGGAGAGTGGGGGGGGGGAAGATCACTTCCCCGGGTGGATCTCCAGCCTGCCCTCACACAACCCTGCCAGAGGGATGGGCTATGTAGCGGGTGTCTCCTGGTGTGGTTGGGAAGGGGGAAGAAGGGAGCTCAGGGACCTCCCAAGGGCTCTGTTACCCCTGTGATTCTGTTTGTTTGTCTCCTTCTGCAGGTGGTGAGGACCATCAACACCATCCTGCTGCTCAGGGTCTTCTGCCTCTGCAACGTGGATCCCATCATTGCTGGCTTTGCCACCTGGCCTTCCCCAACTGCACCCAGGAGCTATTGACAGCACCCACATCCCCATCCAGGCCCCTGACCACCGGGCATCTCTATACATAAACCTCAAGACCTACTTCTCCGTGGTCCTGCAGGCCCTCGTTGACCACTGCAGGCAGTTTACCAACATCTATGTCGGGTGGTTGGGGAAAGCGCACAACGCCTGTGTGTTCCGCAATTCTAGTCTCTTTTGCAAGACGGAGGCTGGCACGTTCTTCCCCAAGTGCACCATCAGGGCTAGGGACTTGGACATGTCACTGGACATCATGGGAGACACGGCTTCATCATGAAGCCCTACACAGGACACTTTGACACCAGCAAGGAATGATTTAATGCCAGGCTGGGCAGGGCCCACATGCAGGCGGAGTGCACCTTCGGGTGTCTCAAGGCCCATTTCCAGTGCCTCCTGACCCAACTAGATGTTGGAGAGGGGAACAATCCCCAGGTGGTGGTTGCATGTTACGTGCTCCACAACCTGTGTGAGAGGAAAGGGGAGGCGTTACTCCCTGGATGGGGGGCAGAGGCTGGCCAGGAAGATGGGGCCTTTGAACAGCTATGCACAGTTGCCATCCGGGGTGCATATCCGGGAGGCCCTGAGGGAGAGTTTCTCACAAGGACCCCAGTGACACTCTTCCCAGCACCTCCCCACTAGGGGCCTGTGCCTTGCCCCTCTCTATCTTTCCTCCCACACCTCTCCCATCCCCCCTCCACTCCTCTCCCTTGCAGAGACAATAAAACAAACTGTTTTTTAAAAAAATGAACTCTTTGGCTATTTATTTGGGGTAGAAGTAACTGGGAAGAGACCGAGACTAAAACCTGGAAG
The DNA here is from genome assembly GCA_032595735.1 of Pelochelys cantorii. Taxonomy (NCBI): domain Eukaryota; kingdom Metazoa; phylum Chordata; order Testudines; family Trionychidae; genus Pelochelys; species Pelochelys cantorii. Next base: position 303,541,585 of record CM064326.1, on the reverse strand, counting down.
AGGGGAGAGGAAAGAGTAGGAGAACCTTGGATGGGGAGAAAGGAGCTGGAAGGAGGAGGAGTGATGAGGGGAGGATCAAGGCTGGGGTGGGAGTGGTGCCTGGATTGGATGGTTCCTCTGCCTCATGTGTGAACCTTGGCAACCACTGTGGAGGCAGGGAGGCTAGGGGGAGAAGCAGGAGAAGGGGATGGAGCAGGGTCAGGAATGGGAGGAGGGGAGGGTCTGGCTTAGGAGGAGGGGCAGAAGTGGCAGCAGGAGCGGGACCTGGCTTTGGGTGAGTGAGGAGACTCTGCACCGTCGTGCACATGGTGCGGCCCTGTTGTAGCAACTCTGTCCACGTCTCTCTTCACCGCTGCATGTCCTTCTGGAGCCTGGTGCAGCTCCCTGAGCATGGAGATGTGTTCCCATAGCAATTCTTCCTATGTTCTCTGGCACCTGTGGTTTCCCCCAGTATTGGGTGGCTGCCTCATGTGGTGTTGGCCGCTCCACTCACGCGGTTAGCCCAGCTGGGGAGAATAAAGAGAAACAGTCAGTCATCCCTGGAGACACTGTCCCTGAAGCCGTGCTCTCATCTGCGAGATGAGACCAACATTTCTTGGGTCAGATGAAGGTGATTTCCTGGGATCAAGGCCATGTGTGGCCTGGACAAGCAGGTGCTTTCTTACAGAGGCCCAGATGCCCTTCTCCCCCATGTTCTGGAGAAGGCTTCCCCCTCCCCCATGTCCCGGAGACAAGCAGGCATGGGAAGTTGCTGGACACACCAGGATCCTGTGGGCAGGAGTGGGGGCCTCAGGCTAGCTGGGCTTGCCTCGGTGCCATGCACACACCGGGTCCAGCAGTGGTGACATCCCAAGGGAAGAGAACTTGTATCCCTGGCTGCTGGGGGAAATGGGTTCAGGGTGTAGGGGGGCAAAGTGGGGTGTGAATAGCAGACGCACCTGCACCTAGCAGCGCTGTCCATGGGAGTAGGTGCTGCCTGGAGTGTGCAGGAATGCCGGTGTACTGTGGGTGGCACTCCAGAGTCTGTGTGTGTGTGTGTGTGTGTGTGTGTGTGTGTGTGTGTCCTTGTCTCCAGCCTTCTGGAGTTGTGTGGCCCAGACTGCCACTGCACGTGTATCCACATGCATGGACTGCAGCGCGATTCCCCAGGCCAAGAAGGCTGAGTGAGGAGCACACCTCAGCCCCTCGCCACCTGCCATCTCCACCTTGTCTGTGTGAGGCAACTAAGGTCAATCACCTGATGTTCCCTCCCAAGCCTCAGAGGAGACCTGGGACACATCTAGATTGTGGGGTACCAGCTCCAGGGTCACTGAGGTGATGTTGCTGGCTGCGTTGGGATCCTCCTCCTCGTCTTCCTCCTCCTCGTCTTCCTCCTCCTCCTCTTCCTCCTCTTCTTCCCTCTCCTCCTCCTCCTCCTCATCATCATCACTGGCTCTGGCCCCTGAGTGGTGAGGATGGGCATCTCCAGCCCCGAATCAACCATGAGAGGTGAGGAAGGTGGTGCACCACCACCCCCAGGATGCGGTGCGGGTCTTGGAAATAGGGGCAGGAGTGTGGTTCTGCCCCAGAGCAGGAGCTGTGCTCCCTTGCCCTGGCATATGCCTGGCCAAGCTCCTTCACTTTCATCTGGACTTACTCCTAGTTCAGGATGTGGCTCTTTGTGGCCAGGCTATCAGCCATGCGGCCATAGATATTGGTGTTGTGCCATCTGAAGCGGAGATCTGGAAGGTTTTCCTCCTTGCCCCACACCTCAATGAGGGCTAGGATCTCTGCCCCAGACCAGGATGGCATACACCTCTTTAACCGCCTGTCAGGCTCCTGGGAGTCATCAGACTGCTCCCTGGGAGCAGGGGAGGGCTCTTGGGGGGCTCGAGGGTCAGCAATGATGGCCAGATGATGTGCTGTGGCAGCAGCAGTGTGAGTGGAGGGCCAGCTTCCTGCCACAAGCCCTTTCCCCTGTGGCTGCAGCTTTAAGGGCTGCAGGGGAAGAGGAACTATAAAGTCCTGATGAGTGTGGATGGAGTGGCCAGAAGGGCACCTGTGGGATTTCCTGGAGGCCCTTATTTCAAAATAACTCCCTCTGCCATGTCTACACTTGCCCTATTTTGAAATAGTTATTTCAAAATGGGCATTATTCCTCATGGAATGAGGTTTGCAGATTTCGGAATAAGCCATCCGTTATTTTGAAATTATTTCAAAATAACAGAATTGCTGTGCAGACACTCGCTTTGCTATTTTGAAATAATACTTGTTGTCTCAAAATAACAGTGCGGTGTAGATGCACCCTATCATAAAATAATCTCTCAGTTAGTTGTGAAGCAAATTTTAAAATCTTGTCTCAGATAAAACAAAAATTTGCGGGAAAGTATCTTTTTAGGGATTTTTCTCGTCATTTTTAAAGCAGACTTCAGTAGTTCTTGTTGCATAAAAAAAGCATCCGCCTGAGCTTACTTGATTTATATACATGGATTTTCTGAAGCTACACCAAACTGTAAGGTCTAAGGTTTTAAACTGTAACTCATTGTGATCTTTGTCAAACTTTGTAATCTGTGTAACTCTCAAATTTACTGTAATCTGCAACTTTGTAATCTTTGTAACTTTCAGCCACCTTGCTTGTAACTTTCCCTGAACTTCATTCTCCCCTGGGTGAATGGAGAGAGAGTGTGAGTGTGAGAGAGTGCTTGAGGAAGACTGGGAACAATGGAGCACATTTCAATGAGTCATCACAGTCTGGGCATGCTCCCTGCTGGATAAAGGGAAGTCTGGGCATGCACCCTGATGATGAGGTGAATGAGTCACAGGAGCCATTCAGACACTATAAAAAGAGAAGGAGCACATGTGAAACTCTCTCTTTTTTCCTTCCCCTGATCCTGAGAAGCTTCTCTCCAGTGTCTCTCCTGACCAGCTTCCCCAGCCATGATGAGCAGACAGACCCTCCAGGATCCACATGTCTTGGCTCCTTCTTCAACCCATATGTTTGTGTAAGTGTGTGAGTGCCTGAGGGCAGGAATGAATGGGTGTGAATGAGTGAGTGAATGAATGGAGGGGTGTGTGCTTGCTGGCTTGTCTGTGTGTGTGTGTGTGTGTGTGTGTGTGTGTGTGTGTGTGTGAGAGAGAGAGAGAGAGAGAGAGAGAGAGAGAAAGAGAGCGTTCTATCTTCTTTAGTTTAAACCTTTGGTGGCTGTTTGCTCCTCTTTAGTTTTACCTAGTGGAAATAAACCCATACTAGTGTAACCCTGGGTGGTCTCCAGTGAGAATATTTGTGGGGTAACAGTCCTAAACTAAATTTCAAGTAAAAGCACAAACAAAAGGAAGAAAAATGCCTTTTCCAATGGCTAGAATGATATACAAATACAATTTGAACTATGCAGTGGCAGCATTATTTCAATCATCTGATATAACCTCTGGAAAATTTACTATTTTTTCTTCTGAGTAGGTGAGTCGATCAATATAAGAGATTGTGTCAGTGGGATTCTATAAGGTGTGAGGACAGAGTCTGCTTGACAATGATTGTTAATTCTTCCATGTGACTAAGCTTTAAAAACTGGTTCTTTGGGACTAACTCATCCCAACATGCCAGCTTTCATTCACTGGTACAATGAGGGTCCCCAAGAGGTTTTCTGGGGTGGAATGGGGACAGATGTAGAAATGACGATTGTAAGATATTCTTCAGAATTTGAGGTACAAGCCTCTCTCCTTTAGTATCTATACAGTGGTGAATAATAAGAACATAGGAACTACCACTTTAGGTCCATCCAGTCCAGTATCTTGTCTTCCAACAAGTGCTTCATAAGGAATCAACAGCAATGGTAATCATTAGGTGGCCCATCCCCAGTCACCCATTCTAGACTTCTGGCAAAAATAGGTTAGGGACACCATTCCTGCCCATTCTGGCTAATAGCCATTGATGGACCTTTCCTCCATGAACTTATCTAGTTCTTTTTTGAACTGTAATAGTCTTGGCCTTCACAATATCCTCAAGCAAAGAGTTCCTCAGGTGGATCTTCTTCTGGCCCCTTCCACATGCATGCTATACCAACTTTGACTTCCTTAAATAGTCTAAGTTAGATCATTTAGCTTGGTGCTTATTATCCCATCTTTACATCACATCTGCATTTGACCTGCTAACTCTAAGTTCAACAGAGTGTATTCTAAAGTAACTGCAGTAAAATTAACATTTGACTCTGCAATACCATCCAATATTTATCTGAACATTTAACTGTTGAATTCCTACTACAGAACTTTGAGTCGAAACAGCTTCCCATCTTCATTATAGTGTTCTACAGGTGATCTCAAAGAACTAGTGCTAGTTTAGGGGTGAGGATGCAAGGAGAGACCCATCAAAGCTTACAGTCACTAAAATACAAAATACTTTTCTGATCCTAGGCATTTTATTAAATAACTTCATTGGCAAGCAAACCATATACAGCAGAGCAGCTTACAACTCTAAATAATTAACCTAACAGAGAGTGTTAATAGTACATACTTTTATGAATATTCCACTGATATTTTAAGGAGAAAGGAGTAGGAGCTGCATAACAAAATGTAAATATAATCATAATCAATGTCCCCTTCCACGTTAGCACTACAACTGCTACTGAATAGCAAATAAACAGACACCAATAACAAATCTCAAATGCTCCAGCCACTACTCCCATACCAATAAATCAAATCCCCCGTAAGTCACTTTTACTCAGCTGACAGAGAATCATAGAGCCAGGGGCTTACAAGGGACCACAAAGGTAATCTAGGATGTAGGATTTGTTGTGTCTAAAACACAAAGACAGCTGGATACCCAGCCTCTTTATGAAAACCTTCAGTGAAGGAGCAGCCTCAACTTCCCTAGGCAGTTTCTTACATTGCCCTGGTGTTCTTCCAGTTAGGAAGGTTTTTTTCCCCTGAGATTTAATCTAAATCTGCTATGCTGTAGTTTGAACCCATTGCCTCCTATCCTGTCCTCTGTAACAAGAGAGAACACCTTCTCTCTATCATTTTTATGGCAGACTTTCAAATATTTGAAGATTGCTATGATGTCCTCCCATAATCTCCTCTTTTCCAAACTAAGTATACCCAGTTCCTTTTTAGCCTTTGTTCACATGACATGCAGTTCCATCCTTTTGATCATTTTGTCACTTGCCTCTATATCCTTTGTAGTTTCTCTATACCCTTTTCTATACCTTAGTGACCAAAATTAGACACAGTGGCCTAACCGTCACTTAGTGGAGTAGTACTTTCACCTCCTATGACTTGCATGCTAGGCCTCTGTTAATGCAACCTAAAATTGGCCTTGCTTTGTTTGCATCAACATTGCATTGCACCCTATCATTGTTATGATATACAAGCACAGAATCCAGCAGCAGAAGCTGGAGACAAGATTTTTAAATTTTGTAGAGAAGCTGATAATATCAAAGGGAACTGTGTTCTCCAGGGCAATAGGCAATCAGGTACTAGAAGCTGCAGATTAGAAAGCTAAGCTACTTTGTTCTCATCACATTCCCATCTCATATCACTTCCAGCTGGAACTGAGAGCCCATTTTCATAGTTTCATGTACGTGCCTAGAGAGTACCAATGATGGCCTCTTGTTATAATTCTACAAACTAAAAAGTCATTTAGGAGATGTCCTTGTTTGTCCCTCTCTGTTAACTGCGATGAGACTCATAAACATTCTTCTGAAGAGCAAATATTTCACTTCTTTGATGGAAGTGATGAGTATTATTAGCACATTTTCATGCAGAGGATATGATCCGCCCCCCCCTTTCCCCCCCAGGTCTTTACTTCCAACCTTTTTTCAAACTATACAAGCAGAACAAGGGGTTGATTGGTTGTTAGTTTTTTTGTTTTGGTTTGGAGATTTCCCAATGTTCAACTGATCATTAAAAGTTCAAATGGGATTGAAAAGAGGGGAGAGGAGCTCTAACAAATTAACTAAGATGCTTTTCCTGTTGACTTCTATGAGTGGGGGTACGGTTACACTGGGGGGGAGGTTGGAAGAGGTATGCAAATAGCATTTGCATACCTTCTTCCATTTTTTTCCCGGAAGAGGCTTTTCCGCCATTTGGCCCCTTCTACACAGGGCCAAATGTCGGGGAAAAAACCTCTTTCGAAAACTCCCTTCTTCTTCATAAAATGAGATTTATAGGGGCTTTCAAAAGAGGGGTTTTTTTCCGACATTTGGCCCCGTGTAGATGGGGCCAAGCAGCAGAAAGGCCTCTTCTGGGAAAAAAAAAAGAAGGTAGGCAAATGCGAGTGCTATTTGCATACCTCTTCCAAACCCCTCTCCCTCCGCCTGCAGTGTAGCTGTACCCCCGTGGGAGACAGGCCAGAAAACTGATGAGTTGAAAGCAGTGGTTGGGGAAGGAGAACAGAGTATTATCTACTCTTTAAAATTCAATCTCTTGGGACTTGGTCATAAGATGCTGTAAATCAGCATAGTTTCATTGAAATCAATCCTCTTAAATTATCATACAAACATTAATAACAACAGTTACTCACTATTACATTATTTCTTGCTTAATCCCTTTCATGCCCCCTCTCTGCCAAAACAAAAACAAAAAATTAAAAAAAATAAGCAGACAACACTTTTTATCAAGTAATCATTAAATCATTGACTTTGCAATTTATAAGCCAAGCCAAGCTATTTGGAGGATGTGATAAACTAAAAGTCATTTGTAAAAGTTAACAAGAAGATATTTTTGTCCATGATTTTAAAACTTTTCTGATTTTTTTTCTTCCGAACTTCCCAGAAACGTTCAACACTATGGGTGCGTCTCGACTACATCCCTCTTTTGAAAGAGGAATGTAAATGAAGGAAATTGAAAATGCAAATGAAGTGCAGATTTACAAATCTCGCACTTCATTTGCATAATTGCATCCAACTGCTTTTTCGAAAACGGGTTTTTTTGAAAAAAAAAGCAGTCTAGACACGGTTCTTTTGGGAAAAAACCCTTTTTCGAAAGAACCCTTACTCCTGAAAAAATGAGGTTTACAGGGTTCTTTTGAAAAAGGGTTTTTTTTGGAAAGAACCACGTCAAGATTGCTTTTTTTTGAAAAAAACCTTTTTCGAAAAAGCAATCGGATGCTATTATGTAAATGAAGTGTGAGATTTGTAAATCTGTGCTTCATCTGCATTTTTAATTTCCTTCATTTACATTCCTCTTTCGAAAGAGAAATGTAGTCTAGACGCACCCTATGAGATGCATATGGAATTTCAGGGGCATTGACTTTCCCTGGAGGATGTTGCTGGAAGAGAATTCTGCTGAAAATTAAATGCAGAGTCAACCTTAATCATGGAGAAGCTACTGGTTCATAATAAACTCAGTACTGTTTCAGTGAGGGAGAACATAAATACTTCCAGCACATGTATTTAATACAATGTTTTTGCCAAATGATGCTGCCATTCTCTTTGTTTCTGGCTTTAAAAGTTTTTATTTAAATTGGAACACAAATGTATCACCTAGTTCCATGCTCATCTTCCTTGAAAACACAGGCACCGTAGAACACAAAGCTTATCCCAGGCTGAGATTTTTTTGTGAGAATTCTTTGTTTAAAATATTGATATCAACTTAGAAGAAGAAACCAGGTCTTGTAGTCTCCTTTTCACCTCTGATATAATGTCAACCTTGGAACGCAAGGGGAGGCCAGGCTCAGCCGCAGTGCATCCAGTTCTACTGCACAACACTGTGCTTTGTGCGGCCACAATCTGATCCTAGAACCAAAGGATCATCCCAATGCAGCTATTTAATTATTTAATAATGATTGCTGATTTCCAAAAAATAGCAAGTCAGGAGAAAAAGAGATCTTGCCTTTTGACTGTTCTTCAATTTATCTGCCACAACATATTTCCCGGGTCTTTCATTTGAAAAGTGGTGTGTCTCTCCCTGTTTTCTCACTTACATCTCTGCTTTTTCTAATTTATTTTGTAGTTCTTTCTCTCCTTATCTCAACAGTTTCTGAAGACTATGGTATCTCATTAAAATGAAATTGGAATTGTTAACCTCCTAGTCTCAGTATTTTTTCAAGGCTTTCAAAGAATGCAAAGATATAATTACACACTCGTCAACTTTTAGAAACCTAGAAGAATTCTTAACAAAGCTCAATACAGTTGGGCAATGAATTAGAACTGGGCAATAAAATTTAGTCTCGTCTAGGCTTCATCATACTGAAGAAATGTTCAAAGTATTAGCCCGAATGTTCTCATCTTGAGGCCATGCAGTTTCAACTCAAAGATTGAGGTGAGTGTATGTAAGGGAGTATGGATGAGTTGTATAAGAAAGGATTTGCAGAATGAGTCTTTTAGGCTTTTCAGAATCATTATCTTGGACATACTACTTATTCACTTATAATAGTAATCCAAGGTAAATCAAGCCCCTTGTGGCATTATAGAATCAAAATAGTGTTATCAGAACTGCAGCTGTAATGCCAACACACCTCAAATTGTTGTCAGGTCACATCAAACCTGGGACCTCTCAAGCTTAATGCACAACCCTCTATTGCAGGGGTGGGGAACCTTTTTTAGGGTCGGGGGTGGCTGACCCACAGAAAAATCAGTTGGAGGCTGCACAAAAGAAAGAAGAAAAAAAACCCAACTCAGTGACAGAGAAGCATAAAGACACTCCCATCATTCTCCTTGCACAGCAGAGCCTAGGGGGCCTGGGCTAGTAGATTTTGTGGGGGAAGTGCCTCCAGACAGCATTTTACTGTGCTAGCCAAGGGGAAGGGGAGCAGCAGCACACAGAGCCACTTCCTCCCCTCACCAGACCAAGCCTGCGGATTGGATTTGGCTCTGCTTGCCTGACTCTGGCCCCTGAGATTCAAAGCTCCTCTCCCCAGAGTGGGGAACTGGCGCAGGGGCTCCAGTCCCACAGTGGGATCTGCAAGTGGGTGGCCATGGGGTTGGAGTGTCAGTGTGGGCACCCCAATGCTGAGGGGTAAAACTTGAGCCTCAGGGGCTGGATCCAGGCAAGCCGGGGCCACATCTAGCCCCTGGGCCTTGGGTTCCTCACCCCTGCTCTATTGTGTGACCTAAAAGACACTTCTTCCTTAACCAAGGCTCTATCAGATTCCTCAATCTCTATCTGGTCTTGCCACCACTAGAGGACAGAGTGCCATACTAATTAAGCATGGGTTACATAGTGTCAGCTTCATGATGAGCTAGTTTATGGCTTTTATGTCAGAGTCATATGTAGAGGGTGCTGCAGAGCTGCATCGCCTGGAGCACCAGCGCAGAGATTGTGCCTCTCTCTAAAGCACAGTCCCTTCTGGGGGTGCTCCTTTCTCATGACAGTCAGTCCAGTGGAGCTATGTCTGCACTGAAAAGCAATTGGGCTTGAACCCTGGATCACAGCATGACTCAGGTTTGGACTTTCCAGTCCCATGTGATCCTGGAGCTTAGTGACAAGCCTTGAGTTAGTGCAATTTGAATGTAGACAGGACTGGGTCTGAGTTCAAACCCTAGGCTTATATTGCAGTGTAGACATATGCAGTGTGGCACTATGACTCTAAGCTGAATTCACAAGCAGCAAACACCCAATATGAGAGGAAAATAAAACTGGAAAGACTATAGAGAAAGAAAAAAATGAGATATTCACACTTCAGAAAAGTAAAAGAACAAACATTATGAAATAATATCTACAAATATATGAAGGCTAACTACGAACAATACATAGCATGGGTCTCTGAAAAATAAAAATGAAAGATAAAGTTGATGCCTTTATTAGAATTATACACATTAATTGATGAAGGAAACAGTCAAATATAAATGCATGTTTGTAGAATTTTTGATACAGTACCTCACAAAATTATACCCATCTAATTATTTTCAATTGGGTTGGATGAGATTCCTGTCACAGGACTGATGGCTCGAAAGCTATAAACACAAATCCTTATAAATGGAAGCATATTGTTTTAAGTGAGTTCTCCTGAATACCTCAAAGATTGGACTTAGGTCCATTCTTACGTAATATTTTCATTCACATTTTGGAAGGCAGGGGGAAACAGCATATTAATAACATTTGCAGAGGATTCTAAACAGAACATTTGCAAATCAGTGATAGTGGAATAATGTAAAGAAGCATAATCATTTAGGTGAAAAACATAAAAAATGCATTAATCTTGGAAAGAATCTATAAAGCTAAAATGATAATGTAATTGAAGTCAGAAAAAATTTTAAGGGATTTATGACTATAAAATGCTTGTTGATTTGGGGAGCATGCTGATGCACTGTGATCTATGGAAAGATCCAGAAATAATAAAACTAGATAGGTGTCAGCTTGTATTGATGGCTCAGTGGTCTGCCTTTGCTAAATGACAATGAAATAAGTGAATACCAAAATCATGCTTAGAGTTATTCTAAGATACACTGAATGCTCCTGCACTCGTTAACCTCATTTGCTCCTTCCATTTATTACACTATTGTCATAATTTGGGCCATGATCCTGTAACTCACTCCACTACAGGCAGACCTCTGCAGCACTGAAGAGTTCTCCTCACAGGGTCAAGATTCTGGAATGGATACTCTTTCCCACAGGGCTTGTCTCTTATTATTTGGTTGCAGAGTGCTCAGTGTAATGCAGGCCTATTCTGACTCATGGGTGCTACTGTCATACAAATAATTAAGAATTATAACAAAGGAACAATATCCACTCAAGGCTTTGATGGAATTTTTCACAGCACGTTAATAGAAAACCAGCTGAATATTAGACAGAATACCCTCTCAGCAGACTCAGAGCATTAAGTAGTCTGCTCTGTCTTCCTCTTGCATTTAATAATCAGAACCTGTACTTTCTATATTTAACATGTGTTAGAAGTTCTGAGTATAAAATATATATGATAATGATTCTGGAAAGGTATTTCTGAAGTTAAGAAGGAGAGGGTAATGTGCTGAACTTTAAGACTTATCACTGTCCCACGACCTTGGTGGGAGTGTTGTCTCTTTGGTGTTGCTGTCAGTCATTTCTAAAAACTATTCCCTCTTTTGTCCACACACAGACCTATGTGCTTCTAACTGTATCACAACATGAAAATAGTAAGGGCAGGTCTTCACTACAAAGTGATGTCAGCCTAAGCTGAGGAAGGAGCAAACTAGTTCTCTAATACAGAGATTAAAAAAGGCAATGCTTTCCAGCCTCTTCCATTCTGGGAACCACTGTAACTCCACATTATCTAAAGAAATCTTAGTAAGACACCCACACATTTAGCAATGTGGAAGGAGTGGGAGAGCTGCAACTCCTAGTAGAAAAGCCGATGTCCTGAGAAGAATTAAGCCCAGCTAATTGCATGGTGAATCAGTAGCATAGAGCTGTGCTGCTTTTTCAGTAGGACTGTGAGTCACTGGGTCACTCCACTGCCTCAGTGACAGAAAGACTTACTACTGCTAAATGGGTGTCAGATCCCACTACTACCCCATCTATCGGTCACACAATCACCTCAGAAGCTCTGCCAACCTTCACTTTGCCTTGTAAGTTAACACTTGGCATACCCAAGCCTAGGAGTGTCTTTGAAGCGAGCACCATAGTAGCATCCAACCTGCACCACTAGACACTCACAGAAATTACCAAATTTGGTGTCTCCAAAGAGACAGTGTACACGTCAGCTTGTTCAGTTCAACTGAGGATTCACACAGCATAATACCACAGCATGGAGACATATTTATAATAAAACAAGGATATGTGTATTAATAAAGAGCAGAAATGAAAAAGAGACTGAGCACAGATGATGGAAAGCGAATTGGTTATAAATTGAAACAAAAGTATAATGTACTTTTGGGAGACTAAATCTTAACAGGCTAGGACACCTCCTCCCCCTGCCCCCCGCTCATTTACACTAGATTTTCATCCTCAAATTCTTTCTGCACAGCTTGCTGGTTTTCAGTCAGGCCAGGATCCAAGATGATTACAAATCATCTCCACCACCACCACAGCTGTTCCTCAATAAAATGCATAATTGGGGTGTTGTTCTTGCATCCCCCCCATTATAGTTGAAATATATTCCTGCTGCTTGTTCTCTAGTGTTCTGGCACCATGTTGCTTTATCTTCCCCATGTTAACTTGTATTTCCTGTTTTCTTCAACTACAAATATAGTTCCCATTGTATCTGCTTACAAGGCTTAATATACTTACAACAGAGAAGTAGCTATCTTCCCTCCAGTCTGGAAGAAAACGTGTTTGTCCCTTTGTTTGGTTACAGACTTTAAAGTATAATACCACTAGGCATACGTAATTTCTCATGTAATGCCACAACGTACATTTCAAAATATTAATAACCAGTGTGTTATTGTCTTTCATTTATTATCATATAAGGCAGTTTTTGCATGAGTAGTATGATAGCCATGCAATGGGTGTAGTGAGTTTGTCAGGCCTGACAGGAGTTGCTGTTACAGAGGAGTGAACCCTTTGTCAGTTGGCATTGAGAGGTTCTTTAGATCATTTGAGCATCCTGTAGTTAGTGGTGTAATTAAAAATGTTAAAACATTTAAGTTAATTGCCATTTAATAGAAAAACTGCAGTTGTGGTTAGTTGGGTTTTTAGAAAGAAGAGTGGCTATTAAGTTAAGAAGTGCACTATATTCACTCTAGCATCAAAAATAGCTAATGACATTTCCTGATTTACGAGAATGTTAGTTTGATCCATAGTTAGTTACCATTAACTAACTAACATCACTAATCAAACAAGACTGAAAACTATGGCATAAGTTCTGATGCTCAGTTCCTACATTCTGCATTCAAATATTGTAGACCTCCTTGAGAGCAATCTACCAAATGCCTTAATGCACGTCATAGTTCTTGCAAATGTAAAAAGGAATGTCAGCAGCAGAACAGATAAATTATATATAAGAAATTCTGTCTCTTCAGGAGAAAAAGAGAAATAAAACTAGACTAGACAAAGCATCCCCTGCAGTGGGCCCCAGGAGAGGACCAGATGACCTAATATTTCTAGCTGATCTTTTGTGTCTAGTTTCTATGGGACACTTTTAGTGTTTTATTTTTAGACACAGAATATTATAATAAAAATGTTCAGAATTAAGCTGCAGACTCCATTGTAGTTTGTATTGTCTGAGCTCCCTGATGTCTTAATATTACAGGAACAAAATTTACTTTTTTATGATTCTGAACAGCAGAACTCTTCTTCTCCTGTCCCACTGCCCCATATCATGAGGAAGTGCAAAAAATAAGGCATAAGACCTGCTTTGAAGGATATTATTTAATCTCTTTTCAACAAAGCTGCTGCAACTTTGCCAGTAGCAACTGTTTAGACAGTATCTTCTAGCATAATTTCCCTGGCCAATGTGGACAGGGATTTGTATTCTGTGAATCATTCTGGTCAAGCCATAATATAAACTTCCTCCTCACGTTGTGGGTTCTTGGAAAAGAATCATCTCTAGTGACCAGGAAGACCATGCTCATCATTATGGGGAAAAAAGAATGCAACTTACCATTTGCATTTAGGCTGAATAAGCTTCATCTGACTTACAAAGGACAACAGACATATATTGAAGCTTTTTATAAATATGCTCCAATCCAGTGGATGAAGATCTCTGAAATATGTTTTAAAGGACCTCAAAACATCTTTCCAATTTCTGAAATTATTTTTTAAATATGTTCCAAATAAGCTAGTCATTAAGCTGTACAGTAATAAGGTAGTGTTATCACACACACACACACACACACACACACACACACATACTATTCATTTTATGTAGCAAGCTTTTAAGGGAACAAATATTGATGTTACCCAAATTAAGGCTTGTTTGGATGACATCTAGATCCCTAGAGTTTTTGTTTCAAAGTCCGTAGCTCTATCAGATCAGATTTCATGGGATGAGGTTAAAGAGGCAATTGCCTCTTAAATTATCAAAGATCCCCAGGGAGAGATAGTTTATGGCATAATTTTATGAAAATGTAGCAATATCTCAGCAAAAAAAGAACAAATATGTAATTATGGTTCTTCAAAAAAGATTTTTATGGTGCTTTGCATAAATGGAGATAAAATGGACTCTAAGAACATCAAGCTGATATCCTTGCTGAATAAAAGTTACAGAATTTTGGTGTAAGTGTTATTTAGTGGCTAAAGTATTGGAAAACCAGTTTTAAATTATGGAGAAACTAATGTGGACATTAAAGAGTGGAAATATCTGACCTAATACATTAGCATAATTAAAAGAACAAAACAGTTTTGGAATGTCCCATTTTAGGTTACTTCTGGAAAAGGCTATTGGGTGTGTTCAAATTAATATTCAAGCTCGCATATTTATATAGCTCCTGACCACACATTAATTTACATTGTATTTGAGCACAAAGCATTTGGATTGGATTTTGGCCCCATGCCCCTGTATGCCATTCTGCGGATTTAAGGAGCTTGCAACAGTCTTAGGAAAATTCCCAGAGGGAATGTCTACACTGCAGAGTTTTTCTGGAAAAATGGCCATTTTTCCAGAAAAACTACACTTACGTCCACACTCCTATCGAGTTCTTTCGACAGAAAGTTGAAAGAATGGAGGGTTTTTTCTGACAGCAGTAAACCTCTTTCTATGAGGAAGAAGCCTTTTTCCAAAAAAGCTTTTTTGGAAAAAGGCGTGTGTGGATGCAGAAGAGAGTGTTTTTTCAAAAAAAGAGGCCTCCAGGAAAAAACACAGGTGCCCTAGTGGCCACTCCGTCCACAGTAATCACAACTGAAGTATGAGATAGCATCCAATCAATGTGGATGCTACCTTTTGAAAAAGCAGATCACTTTTTCATTGTGCTTTTGCTGTGTAGATGCTCTCTTTCAAAAAAAGTTTTTCCAGAAGATCTCTTCCAGAAAAGCTTCTTCTGAAAGAATCTTGCAGTCTAGATGTAGCCACAGTGCCGGAGCTGCACAGAGCCTGTGTATATGCTATGCTAGAGGTCCCCAAACTTTTGAGGGTCAAACACACCTGTGATGGATAGGAGAAATGCTGGCCAGCACTCGGTGACTAAAGGGTTAAACTCAAGTAGCTAAGAGTGTTAGCAGGGGGCCAGAAGAACCAATGGGATACAGTGCTGAAATCTGAATTGTATGTAGATACCTTGCCTGCTCTCTTTCTGTGTGAGTTTAAGCTAGGAGTTGGGAGACAGAGAATGATTTAAACCCAGACAGGACTACCACACTTCCAAGGAATGTGGGGCGTGGGAGTGGACTGAACCATGAAGGAATCATGAGTAAATAAGGGCCAAATGTGTATTTAGTCACTATAAGGGTTTTTTCTTTTCTTTTTTTTTTTTTTGGTTGTTTGGTTAAACTTCTCTATGTGAATCTATGCCTTCCTTCCCCCCACTCACCATATTCAAGCTACAGCCCAAAGAGCTATGGTTCTTTGTGTTTTGATCTGTTCTTTTCTTAGTTGCTATGTAATAACTAGAAATCAAGTTTGCTTTATCAAGTATATCTTTTTGTTTTGTTAATAAAATCGCCTTTTTTAAGTGATGGTTTGATTTGTGTGTCCTGGAAGGTAACAGGAGGTCTCTCTGTGTGTCTGCCTAGCCTGAGAGGTCAGCTATCAGAGATGCAGTTTGTTTTCTGTGTTTTTTTGCTTCTTTTTTCAAGCTCTCTGGTGGCACAGGAGCTTGGGGTATCCCTGGGGAAGGAATGCAAGTGTTCCTTCCTGGTTTTTCAGGCTTCTTTAAAATCACTTGAAGGTGGCAGCCTATCTTCCAGAGCCAGTGCATCCATGACTCTGAGGAGTTGTTTTTTGTTTGTTTGTTTTTTGTAAGCAGAGCCAATAGAGGCAATGTATTTAAGGTCTTTTGCAGGTCCCCACCTTCTGCATTCGGCATGCCAGAGTGGGGAACAGCCCTGACAGCATCCTGTCCCTGTGTGTCCCACACTACTGCCTCCTCCAGAACTAGAGTGGCTGACTGGGAGGGGTGTCACGAACAGGGTAAATGGGTCTGATTAGGGGTCTAAGATGGGGTTGTGCTGGAGCAGGGAGCAGGGATGGGTGGGAAGCAGGAGTCCAACATGTCCTTCTGAAGGTTCCTATGTACTCTGCTGGGGGGGGGGGGGTTGTGCCCCACAGTTTATGGACCTCCGCCCTATGCTATTTCCTTTCACAGCCTTCTGCACAGAATTAGGCTGGAGACGGAGTGCTATGATGATTTTGGGATTCAGAGCATCCCATAGAGGACCATGAGGTGACTGACATGTGTCAGAGTCAGCCCTAGTGCACAGAATCTAGCTCTTTAATCTGAAAAGGAATCTTTGTGTTCTCTTTCATGGGAAGTTTGTGAGGAACTGCAAAATAGCAAGAACATTTTGGAGTAAATGCAGTTTCATGTTTACAATGTTAATTTTCTTTGAATGCTAATTGTATTGGGATTTTAACACTTTAAAATATCTGTAAACAATGAAAGTGCAAGTAACCAAAACTTTCCGATCTCTGGGCAAATCCCTCCTTGAGGTAATTCCCTTCATTTTCCCCAGAAAAAGTGAAAGTTAAGCTCATCAGCAAGTGTGCTCTTCCTTTGGCTCTTTTTTGATACATTCTGTACCTCCATGATCAGACACTGACCATGATCATCTCTGTTTTGAAAATTAGCTTATTCTCTGGTTTTGAGGGCTGGAGGGAGGGATGAGAGAATTTTTCTTATTAGATATTGCTGTTATTGATAAAATGCCTAATGGGCTAAGCAGAAGCATATGCACACACAGGGTGTAAGTTATATCCAGGTGAGTTTACTAGTAGTTTTCAAGGGTGTACCTCTAAATGGGAATATATTAGGGAAGAATACAAAATAACTCCACAGAATCCTGTGTCCATACAGAGCTACAGTTACTTGTATGGGGCTCCACACAGGCACAAAGGTTTGTATAAGAGGAGCTCTTTATAAGACTAAGGCCTACAAGCCCAGTCTTACAAAACTTACTAATTCAAGTAGTCCCACAGCTTTAGGTGGTGGATGTTA
Source organism: Pelochelys cantorii (assembly GCA_032595735.1). NCBI lineage: Eukaryota > Metazoa > Chordata > Testudines > Trionychidae > Pelochelys > Pelochelys cantorii. The sequence goes on along the minus strand of CM064326.1, from coordinate 303,524,669 downwards.
GGAAGGTATTCATTCTGCCCATAGGGGAACAACTGACTGGATCAGTGAGGTTGGTGGACTAGTCACGTGTTGCATAATCCATGTAGCAAAGGCCAATAGGTGCTTACTGCTACTCTTGTGACAGATAAACTCAATGGCAGCAAAATGGAGGTAGGAAAAAAAGGGCCAAGTCATGCAGCTGTTCAGGCCACCACACATAAATGAAGTCCTTGTCTACAGAAATGTTCCCTTATACATCATGGCTACGTCTAGACTGGCATGATTTTCCGCAAATGCTTTTAACGGAAAAGTTTTCCGTTAAAAGCATTTGCGGAAAAGAGCATCTAGATTGGCATGGACGCTTTTCCGCAAAAGCGCTTTTTGCGGAAAAGCATCCCTGGCCAATCTAGACGAGCTTTTGCGGAAGAAAGCCTCGATCGCCATTTTAGCCATCGGGGCTTTTTTGCGCAAAACAATACCACGTTGTCTACACTGGCCCTCTTGTGCAAAAGCATTTGCGCAAGAGGGCTTTTGCCCAAAAGGGGAGCAGCATAGTATTTCCGCAAGAACACTGACAATCTTACATGAGATTGTCAGTGTTCTTGCGGAAATTCAAGCGGCCAGTGTAGACAGCTGGCAAGTTTTTCCCGAAAAGCGGCTGATTTTCCGGAAAAACTGGCCAGTCTAGACACAGCCATCATGTGTATAAAATATTAGTATTCCAGTATACTGAGAAGCAATAAGGCCAAGGATATCCTTTATACTGTTCCAAAATACAATCCAATTTTGGCATATGGAAGGACTGCAAAGTCCTATGGGCTTTAATGGCAGTCTTGTTTATAGAATAACTACAATGATCAGTCCCTGCCCCCTCCCCCACACGCACTTTTTTTTAATGTTACATTGGTGTATCACACACTTATGACATCTTCTGATATCACTAGACTCTCAATCTCCCAGATATTTTTCTGCCTTGGTGTTCTTTCACATTTGATTTTTATCGCTTATTTCAGTTTACCTCACCTCATGACTCATCAGTCTTCTTATATTGTTGGTTCTGAAAGCAGTGAGAAATCTGTCAGGAATGGATGGAAATTAGACATAATAGAGGAACAATTAAGATTTATTTTAGCAATCAGTGTGAGATTAAAAGATAAGTTTGAAAAAGAGAATGCTTGTTTAAGACAGAGTGAGATAATATGGAGCAAGGCACAGAACAGTATGTAAGGACAACCTATTTCCCCAACAGTCTGCTCAGATTAGCATGTTTCGTCAAACCTTTACCACCTATAATATTGTACCAGATCTGGCATTTTAAAAAAAATGGCAAACCAGGATTTGGGTTTATGAAAATCCTTTAGAGCCGTTGACATTGTTATTTATTAAGCACCATTTACAGGTGACCCGCCCCCCGCACCAATTACGACCTGATTGGTTCCTGGAGAACTGTTGTAAGTCGGGCCATCGTAAGTCAAACCCTAATTGCCCATAGGGGCAATGTTATGAATGGAGGTTCCATTCCTGGCCCTCTTTGCCTCCTGGGAGTTGCAGCGCAAATGGTGCCCTGAGCTGGCCGGGGGCTGTGCTGGGAGGTAGGCGGTGCTGCAGGTCCCGGGGCAGAGCGGCCATAAATGCGGGGGGTCGCAGGTTGGGCGGTCGTAAGTCGGGGGTTGCCTGGGATGTGTATAGTTCTAATAAAACCAGTTAAAGACACAGGATTCTATCCCAAAGACTTTACAGTGAGAATCACACGGGCAGACCTTCACCACACAGGGCCCTGCTGATGTCAATGGGTCTCCACAAAGGGTAAGAAGTTTGCTAGGCTGAGAAATTTTCAAGGTTGTTAACTAAACAGAGATATAACATGACAGTAAAGTGAAGAGTCAAGAGAAGACAAAGAAAGAACAAAGAACATGGTTTCTCTCTCACACTCATACACACACAGATCTCCTGATATTTATCTGTAAAAGTATATTTTGTTCATTCATTACAGTTGTAAATTCCTGCCAATTCTCACATTCTATTTACTTTTGTGCAGCACTGATGTGAAGGGGATAAAGGTGGCAAGAGGGTACATGAAAGTCCAGGAGAAATGAGATGAAGGTGAAGAGTAGTGGACAGCCACAGATGGGCAAAAGGCAGGGGTGAAATGAAAGGACAAACAGATGTGGCAGATTTAGACTTTCTTGGCAGCAAGGACGTAGTGAGCTATAAATCAAATGGCAAATCCATTAACAGCAAAAGCAATTCAAAGAACAAATGAATCATTGAGAAACATATGAAGTGTGTGGGCTTAAGAAGCAAATCTTGAATATGCATAACATGTTTTTAGAGTAACAAGGCAGTACACACGGCAGATGGGATTGGTCATAAATGTAAAATAACTTAAGCAAAAATCTTTTAAATAGAGCAATTTCTCTCTTCTTCCCCAGCTGGTACCATATGATAGATACCACTGTTCTTAGGTTCTATTGTTCTAAAAAAGAGAAACCATACAAAGTCTTTTACATGTACTTCCCAAACACTCTGCTTCTTGCTTCTAATGTTGAATGGTATGGCATGTATTGCCCAGCAGTGTATTATTGATTTTGGATGCTAGGACAAAAATGGATGGAGGATAAGAAAATCTACTGCGGGGGTTAAAATACCATTTAGGTTGCACTAAAGGAGTAAAATGGATTTTGTACCTAGTGAATGATGCTGTAAAGCAATGTAATGAAGAAAAGAATGGACCATCTAATTCAGAGATCAGCTATATCAGAGAATAGGGAGCAGCGCTTAGTGCAAATTTACAACAAATCTGATGTACAATATTTATTGTTTTGTCTTTATTTTCCAGTTAGTACAAGGAGCTCAAAAGATGAGGTCTGTCACACATTGAGTCAGCAATTTGCAGGATTACCAACTAGACTCTTCCTGGCTGTCAGTTTTCTTAATAGGTTATCATAAACCAAACCTACCAGCTTTCTTAATTTGTTTTCTCTTCTCTGAATCCTAAACTTGTATTCTATACTGCCTACTAGATTCCTGGCACTGAACATCCGACATGTAATATTCTGTAAGTTATCAGTACATTCTGTGCACTAACCCGTAAGGGTTAACTGACTTGCCAATCAACATATAGTGAGACTCATTGGTAGAGACTGAAATAGAAAACAGAGCTCCTGGCTCCCAATCCCATGTTCTAACCACTAAATTTCAATCCCTTTCCATTCTTAAAAAAATCTTTCCCCAATACTAGTCACTTCAACTCCTAATAGTTAACGTTACTTAAGAACATAAGAACATAAGAATGGCCAGACCAAAGGTCCATCTAGCCCAGTATCCTGTCTGCCGACAGTGGCCAGCACCAGGTGCCCCAGAGAGGGTGGACCGAAGACAATGATCAAGCGATTTGTCTCCTGCCATCCCTCTCCAGCCTCTGACAAACAGAGGCCAAGGACACCATTTCATCCCCTGGCTAATAGCCTTTTATGGACCTAGCCTCCATGAAATTATCTAGCTTCTCTTTAAACTCTATTATAGTCCTAGCCTTCACAGCCTCCTCTGGCAAGGAGTTCCACAGGCTGACTACATGCTTCCTTTTTAATTAACATCAGGTGGTTGACTTGTATCCAGTATTAAGATGACCAAAATCCACGTACTTCCTAAGTGCAAAGAAAGACATGAAGGGCATGTCTACATAGGAAATTATTTCAAAATAACTTATTTTGAAAAAAATAACTCCCGAAATAATAATTTTGAAATAGCATGTCCACACTAGGAAATTACTCCGAGGCAGCCTCCCTTAATGAGGATGCTCTACCTCGAGTTAGAGCCCTAGGAACACTGGGGAATAAATGCTTTGAATGATTCTGGGGAGTAATTATTTTGAAATAGCAGCAAGGGAGCATCCACACCAACACTATTTCAAAATAAGTGTTATTCCTTGTGGAAAGCAGGAGTTATTATTTCAAAATAACCAGCTCCTTATTTCAAAATAACAGGCTTGGTAGTGTGGATGCTCTGCTTGTTATTTCAAAATAAAGGGAGTTGTTTTGAAGTAACTTCCTAGTGTAGACCAGGGCTCCAGGAGCCCAGGTGAATTCAACCTTACATTAAGGGTAATATAGCTAGATACTTCATTATTCCTGTCTAGTTTCCTACAGTCCTAGACCACCTCTGAGAATCTCAGTAAGTTGATTGGTTGGTTTTAAGGTAACTTTTCTTTAGGCCTAAAGAGGTTTTTGTATTTATACTTTTTTCATTTTTCTTTAGCCCTTAAAAACATTTTCAGCATTGTAACTGCACTAGAATATTATACTTTAAATGACTAATGCAATTCCCTAGGTCAGGAGTGCCTCTCAAGCATCCAAGTATAAATTTCTAGTGGAAATAAGATTGCCAAATAGTGTTCTCACCTTTAGGGTTTCACATCTAATTCCCTAGACAGCACTCCACTGAAAATCTCCCTCCTACGCACCATGCCACTCCTAGCATTACACAGACCCTTCAATCCTGTGTTTAGAAAAAGAAATCTGTCTTTCACAGAGTGTCTCGAATATTAAATGCATAAAAAATTCCTTTTAACTTTGAAGATCTGATATATTCCATGCTAAATAATATTTTCACAGTGAAGAGCCACTCTAAAGCATTCAGTTTCCAACTAAAACTTTTATTTCTGAAGTCTTTTGATCCATTTTTGTACTGTTGTACCTTCAGCTATAGGATCATAGAAGATTCCAACAGCACAGTAATTAACATGTAGCAGCCTTCACGGAATCAAAAATTCAGGTGTATTCTACTTCTTCCAGAGGTGCTGCATGACATGTACAGATACAGGTTGGACCTCCCCGGTCCGACACTATCAGAATCAGACTGGGTACTGAATGAGAGAATTTGCCAGACCAGGGGAGGTGTCCCCTACCACCTGCCCCAAGCCAGCTAGCCTCCTGCCTCTGGCTCCCTCAACTCCCACCCCAGCTGGGCTGTCTGTCATGATGCTGCTGCCCCCAAGCTCTGGGCTGCCATGTGTGGCCAGGGTTGTCCAACCCCCAGCACTGGTCTTGCATTGCTGTGGACAGGCAGGTTTCCCCAACTCTGTGCTGCTGCAAGTGGCTACAGCTCTCTAGCCTCCAGCCTGCACTGCTGCAGGTGGCCGGGCTACTTTGCCCCGGCCCCGCACTGCACGGGCAGCTAAGGTTCCCCGGCTCCACACTGCCACGTGCTACTGGGCTTCTTGATGTTGGCTGGTTTTGTTCAACATCTTTATTAATGACCTGGATGAGGAGATGGATTGCATCCTCAGCAAGTTTGCAGATGATACTAAGGTAGGGGGAAGAGGTAGATACGTTGGAGAGTAGGGATACAGTCCAGAGTGACCTAGACAAATGGGAGGATTGGGCCAAAGAAATCTGATGAGGTTCAATAAGGACAAGTGCAGAGTTCTGCCCTTGGGACGGAAGAATCCCAAGCATTGTTACAGGCTGGGGACCAACTGGCTAAGAAGCAGTTTGGCAGAAAAGGACCCGGGGATTATAGTGGATGACTGCATATGAGTCAACAGTATGCACTTGTAGCCAAAAAGGCTAAGGGCATATTAGGATGCGTTAGGAGGAGCATTGCCAGCAGATCTAGGGAAGTGATTATTCCCCTTTATTCAGTACTGATGTTTGGAGGATTGCATCCAAATCTGGGTCCCCCATTACAGAAAGGATGTGATGCATTGGAGAGGGTCCAGCAGAGGGCAACAAAAATGATTAGGGGGGTGGAGCACATGACCTACGAGAAAAGGCTGAGGGATTTGGGCTTATTTAGTCTGCAGAAGAGAAGAGTGAGGGGGGATTTGATAGCAACCTTCCAAAGAGGATGGAGAGAGGCTTTTCTCAGTGGTGATAGAACAAGGAGCATGATCCCAAATTACAGTGGGGGAGGTCTAGGCTGGATATTAGGAAAAACTATATCACTAGGAGGGTGGTGAAGCACTGGAATGGGTTACCTAGGGAGGTGGTGGAATCTCCATCCCTAGAGGTTTTTAAATCCCAGCTTAACAAAGCCCTGGCTGGGATGATTTAGTTGGGATTGGTCCTGTTTTGGGCAGGGGGCTGGACTCGATGACCTCATGAGGTCTCTTCCAGCCCTAGGAGTCTATGATTCTCTGGCCTCCAGCCCTGCACTGCTTTGGGGCTCCTCCAGCCCTGCTGCCCCCAGGCCTGGCCAGGATGCTGGCCCTCCTACCATTAGGGTTCTCTGGTCCAGGAGCATCTGGGGTCCTGCTAGACCGCAGATGTTGCCAGACCAGAGAGTTCAAGATTTCAGAGGTGCAACCTCTACCTCCTGGTATATGAAAAATACAAATTGATCTCTTATTAGAGTGACAGTGAAACAAAAAACAGGACTATGTAGCACTTTATAGACTAACAAGATGGTTTATTAGGTGATGAGCTTTCGTGGGCCAGACCCACTTCCTCAGATCAAATAGTGGAAGAAAATTGTCACAACCATATATACCAAAAGATACAATTAAAAAAATGAACACATATGAAAAGGACAAATCAAATTTCAGAACAGAAGGGGAGATGGGGGGGGGAGGTAAATGTCTGTGAGCTAATGATATTAGAGGTGATAATTGGGGAAGCTATCTTTGTAATGGGTGAGATAATTAGAGTCTTTATTCAAACCTAGGTGTAAAGTGTTGAATTTAAGCATAAATGACAGTTCAGAGGATTCTCTTTCAAGCGTAGTCTTAAAAGGCCTTTGAAGCAGGATGCAGGTAATCAAGTCATTGAGACAATGTCCTTTCTGGTTGAAATGGCAAGAAACTGTTTTTTCTTTGTGATCCTGTCTAATATCTGTTTTGTGGGCATTGATCCTTTGGCGAAGTGTCTGAGATGTTTGTCCAATGTACACAGCAGACGGACACTTTCATCACATGATAGCATAAATTATATTTCTGGATGCGCAGGAATATGTGTTCTTGATCTTATAACTCACTTGGTTAGGTCCAATAATGGTATCAGCAGAGTGAATATGTGGACAAAGCTGGCAACGGGGTTTGTTGCAAGGGAAGGTACCAGGGTTGGTATTAGTGTGGTATGTCCTGTGGTTGTTGGTAAGAATCATCTTGAGGTTAGGTGGTTGTCCATAGGAGACTATGGGTCTGTCTCCCAGAGCCTCTTGGAGTTTAGTATCCTGTTCCAGTATAGGCTGTAGTTTATTGATAATGTGTTGGACAGGTTTAAGTTGGGGGTTGTAGGTGATGACAAGTGGTGTTCTATTGTTGGTTTTCTTGGGTCTGTCGTGAAGTAGATGGTTTCTAGGTATTCATCTGGCTCTTTCAATTTGCTTTTTTATTTCTCCGGGTGGGTAGTTGAGGTTTATAAATGCTTGGTAGAGATCCTGAAGTTTCTGGTCTCTGTCAGTGGGATTAGAGCAGATGCGGTTATATCGAAGGGCTTGGCTATAGATGATGGATCGTATGGTGTGTTCTGGATGAGAGCTGGAAGCATGTAGGTAACTGTATGAGTCAGTGGGTTTTCTGTAGAGAGTGGTGTCTAATTTTCCATTGCTGATTTGTACTGTGGTGTCCAGGAAATGGATCTCTCATATAGAATGGTCCAGGCTGAGATTGATGGTGGGGTGTAGGTTGGTAAAATCTCTGTGGAATGTCTCCAGTGTTTCTTGGTCATGCGTCCAGATCATAAAGATGTCATCGATATAGCGTAAGTAGAGAAGGGGTAAAAGGGGACGGGAGCTGAGGAAACGTTGTTCTAGGTCAGCCATAAAGATATTAGCATACTGTGGGGCCATGCGTGTACCCATGGCTGTGCCACTGATCTGGAGGTATAAGTTGTTCTCAAACTGGAAATAATTGTGGGTGAGAACAAAGTTACATAGGTCTGCTATCAGATTGGCAGTGGTGTCCTCTGGGATAGTGTTTCTAATTGCTTGTAATCCGTCTTCATGTGGGATGTTGGTGTATAGAGCTTCTACATCCATGGTGGCAAGGATGGTGTTATCGGGGAGGTTATCGATGTTTTGTAGTTTCCTTAGGAAGTAAGTAGTATCTCGGAGATAGCTGGGGGTGTTGGTTGCGTAGGGTTTGAAAAGAGAGTCTACATAGCTGGATAAACCAGTAGTGAGTGTGCATAGAGTTTCTACATCCATGGTGGCAAGGATGGTGTTATCGGGGAGGTTATCGATGTTTTGTAGTTTCCTTAGGAAGTAAGTAGTATCTCAGAGATAGCTGGGGGTGTTGGTTGCGTAGGGTTTGAAAAGAGAGTCTACATAGCTGGATAAACTAGTAGTGAGCGTGCCGATACCAGAGATGATGGGACGTCCGGGGTGTCCGGGTTTATGGATTTTGGGAAGCAGATAGAACAATCCTGGTCGGGGGTCAGAAGGTGTTTCTGTGTGGATTTGTTCCTGAGTAGCTATAGGGAGGCTTTTAAGGAGACAGTGTAGTTTCTTTTGGTATTCCGAGGTGGGATCAGAGGAGAGAGGTTTGTAAAATGTGGTGTTGGAGAGTTGTCTGGTTGCCTCCTGGTTACCAACAACCACAGGACATACCACACTAATACCAACCCTGGTACCTTCCCTTGCAACAAACCCCGTTGCCAGCTTTGTCCACATATTCACTCTGCTGATACCATTATTGGACCTAGCCAAGTGAGTTATAAGATCAAGAACACATATTCCTGCGCATCCAGAAATATAATTTATGCTATCATGTGATGAAAGTGTCCGTCTGCTGTGTACATTGGACAAACGTCTCAGACACTTCACCAAAGGATCAATGCCCACAAAACAGATATTAGACAGGATCACAAAGAAAAAACAGTTTCTTGCCATTTCAACCAGAAAGGACATTGTCTCAACGACTTGATTACCTGCATCCTGCTTCAAAGGCCTTTTAAGACTACACTTGAAAGAGAATCCTCTGAACTGTCATTTATGCTTAAATTCAACACTTTACACCTAGGTTTGAATAAAGACTCTAATTATCTCACCCATTACAAAGATAGCTTCCCCAATTATCACCTCTAATATCATTAGCTCACAGACATTTACCTCCCCCCCCCATCTCCCCTTCTGTTCTGAAATTTGATTTGTCCTTTTCATATGTGTTCATTTTTTTTAATTGTATCCTTTGGTATATATGGTTGTGACAATTTTCTTCCACTATTTGATCTGAGGAAGTGGGTCTGGCCCACGAAAGCTCATCACCTAATAAACCATCTTGTTAGTCTTTAAAGTGCTACATAGTCCTATTTTTTGTTTCAGCTACACCAGACTAACACGGCTACATTTCTATCACTAGAGTGACAGTGTCTCTCTAAAAGCCACTGGTGTTATTTACTTGGCAAATTAATTCAAACTATAGCACCAGAAGAATTTTTGTTTTTCATTATATATTCTGAATTGCACCATACTATGGAGCTCGTTCTAGTTTTCTGTGTGTGTGTCACTGTGGAATTTAAGTTTCAGAACATTAGTTTTGCACATATTATGCAATCTGTAGTCCATAAGTTTGTTTTACACTTTTGCCTGCCATAGAAGACATTTGTCATCTTGATATTTCAAATCTACTTCTAATTTAGAAGTTGTGGGACTTTTGCACAAAACCCTTATTTCACATGTTTTCTTTCTACCCATATTTCCAAAGAAAAGGATCAGATAAATATGCAGAATACTGGGTGATTGGATGCAGTGATTCTTCTGAATTTCATTTTTCCTAATACACTCCTGTTGGGGCAGAACATAGTCACATAATTAACTTCTGACCACAATGGAATCATGTTTAAAGAACATATTCAAGCAGTTGCATAGAAATCCATAGCAAAAATAGAGAGATGTGATGGGGAAAGAAAGATTCAAAGTCAAGCCCTACGACTTAAAAATATGAATACCTTATAGCTTATGTAGTGCACTATTCTCTATTGATCTATGAAATGTATTATTTTAAGATGAAATACATTTGTTAGCGAAAGGTCAAATCTTCTGTGTTCTGCAAAAGTGTCTAAAGTTACTGCTGATGTGATATTGGATTATGTGAAGCCTTAATCTGATTAATAACTAGCATTTATATAAAATCTTTCATCTAAATATCCCAAGGTGCTCAAATAATAGTGTTATTGGCTGGGTGAATCCTTGTTATGGGATTGAGAGTGATGTGTTAATTAAAGGGTGAGTTCACAATTAACTATAAGCATAAACTCCATCTAAGAGAAGTAAAATAAGACAAAGAGCATCTGAAGAAGTTGCTGACTCTTGGAAGAAAGCTGGGGAGACATTTTAGGGTCAGAGATGCAACATGAAAAGGGTGCTCCTGCTGCTGCTGGGAACAAAAGATGTTTTCTGATATTTGATTCATTTTTACATGCAGAAGCTCAGGACTTCGCACATTCTTCATAAATAAACAAAACTGCATCAAAAAATACCTGGCTGCCACCAATTTTTACTCCTAACTGGAACACCCACAGAGCCCCAGACTTTGACTAGCCACTCAGATTAAAGGAGGCAATAGTATATATACATAGAAATGCAGCCACTTTAAATAGAAAGCAGCAGCCACTCCACAACACTACAATGAGCGGTGAAGAATATTTTACACAGTGAAAATTACAGTGAATTTAAGGTAAGCAGACTATAAGCAGCCAGCTAGATGTCGATGAGAATGCTAAAGTAACATCTCTTTTCATGCAAAATGTTGCATTGCTACAAGTGATTAGAACCTTGGTTTTATGTCCCATCAAAAGGAGACTATCTCCTAACAATGTATTAAAATATGGGGAATACAGATTGTAGGGGGAAATGTCCCCAACCTAAATCACCCACTCTACTTACTACAGCACCCAGGTAACCTTTAAGAATCTGTCTAATAAGAGGCCCATAAAACCTTGCTTATTTTTAAATGAAAGTCTTCTGAGATAGCTGTGCTACTTCAGGCTGTGAGCTATGGGCCTTGAACAGCCAAAGAGAATAAGCTTCACAGTAATGCTATTATCTGTCTTGCAGTAAGCTGAGGCTATCTGTTACATTACCCTCTACATGGCCTTTATTTCCCTCTTTCCTGACATTTGAGTGTGTTAGTGCTATCTGGCTGTCATTAACAAGCCAGGTCAGGACAACATTTACTTAGGATGCCTGACAGTCTTCATTGCTCAGCTGTTGGACATACCGATTTTCTTGGTTTGACATTTCCCTTTCCCTCTCTCTCTTTCTGTGTGTGTGTGTGTGTATGTATATATATATATATATATAACATTTGTTGGGTTTTTTTTTTTTTTTCAAAAAAAGGCTCAATCCATCATCATTTGATTTGAAACCTCTTTGAATCTTACATTAGTTCAAGATGTAGATCAAGTTAGTTTTGATTTTGAGAGCAGTTCAGGACTGTAACTAGTGCTATTTTTAAAGCCATTTTTCATCATTCTTGTACCATATCATCAAATCAGTCACTGAAGAGATGTTTTCTTGGTGCATTTCCCTCCCCACTGCCTTTTAATGTTGACAGCAGAGTCCATACTTTTTTTGTGGGGTGTTTTTCAGCAGCTGTCTCAACTGTCATATACACAGGGCCCAGGGGATTAACTGGGAGCCTGGAGCAGGACAGCAAAAGGATCTCTCCCAACACTTACTACTGTGGTGAGGACCTGAGCAACCCAGCAACCAGCTCCGCTCTACCCCACTGCCCATTTCCTGACCTGCTGTGCTCACCTTCACAGAAAAGTGGAGAGCAGCAGACTGGGAGAGGACAGTAGGGTGGAGCGGAGCAGACTGCCTGGTCATTCAGGCTCCCACCATCATGAAGAGTGCAGAGGCAGGAGGCACAGTGGGGTTGGAGGAGGGGTGGGGCTTTGGGGAATAGATAGTGAAGGGGGCGGGGTGGACCTACAGCAGGTGGGGTTTCCCTTGACCTCCATGCCTAGGGCACTGGCGGGGAAGTTGCTGCCCCAAACCCCCAACCCTATGGCACCCTAGAGACTGCCCTGGTAGTCACTGTAATAACACCTTTTGTACTGTTCCTTCCTGCCTGGCCATTGTCTGCACATTTTTCTAGATGACCCAGTATGTCAAGGAAGTAGAGTACAAGTACTTCATGTGCAGTCTCATATTAGGAGCATGATAGTGGACTATGGGTTTTATTCAAGAGCCCAAAACATCCTGGATTCTAATCTGAACTAGCTATTAGTTTGTTGTGTGTCCTGACAATAACTTGGCCCAGCCTGTTGTGTCTGATACCTCAGTTAAAAACAAACTAAAACAAAAAACCAAAAAAACCCAACCCTATCTTTATAAGGGGAGTTATATTCTCTAAAAATGTAGTTAGCAGATGAGCACTTGTTCCTACTGCAAGTTGCATAATCCAAGACACACTCCTGGAGATTTTTTTTCCCTCTTCGTCACTTACACTTCGTTGACTCCGTAATAGAAGAGAGAGAGTGTGTTTGGCAGGAGAGGCTGTATTTCAAAACTGCAATTCATCACTTAACTCATTACCAGCAAATTCTTTCTGTACATTTCTATAGTGTGGATCAATTTCCAAGAAACCCTGAGTTTAGCATTGCTGCAACCTATATAACATCACATCAGGTTTTAAAGAAGTTATTTGTTCTTGAGGTATTACTGTTTCCATATCTGTCCTGTGACAGGACCAATGATAGGTCCAGATTTTCAGCTCATAGCCCTCTTGAAGGATAACAGAAATGTCAAGTACTATCTTAACCAATTTCAACTAGTTTACTTGGAATGCAATAATGGAACATACAAGCCTTGAAACTTAGCTTATTCCAATGGATGAGCAGTTGTAGGACACTGTTCTTTTCCATTTAAAATGAATAGCTTGTATCTTGCTGGAAATCCTCAATAGCTTTAAAGGACAGGTTTAGTAGTTCTTAATTACTAGCCTCTCACATTTCCTTCAACTTCCATCTTAGAAAATAAAGATACAGTATAAGTTTATTCCATTGTTGTGCTTGAAAAGTGAATGCATTTTAGTGTTGCATTACTGACTACAATTAAATATTAACTAGTAGTTCAGGGCTATGAATGTATGTAAGAAGTCCTTCCCTGAAACAAACCACCACCATTTATTAATACACTGCAAGCAACATCTATACAGATGTCACTGCTCCTAAAACAGGCTAGTTGATTATTTCCTTTTAAAAACATGCATTACCAGAGAAAACCCTATTCGTGAAACTGACCTTGTAATCAATAGTGGAGTTTATACTTCATTCTCTATAGTAAAATAATTACCTGAGTTCAAGTCCTGAGTGAAGGTTTCAGTTCCCCAAGGGTGTATCTACACTGCAGGGCTTAACTCTAAATAAGCTATGCAAATTGAGCTATGTTAATTGCATATCTTATTTCGAAATAGGGAGCATCTACACAGCACTTATTTCAAAATAGAGCACTCTTCCTCCAACTTCCCTTATTCCTCATACTATGAGGGTTACAGAAGTCAGAGTAAGAAGTCCTCCAGCTTGACAGTATCTCAACATTATTTCAAAATAACTGCCTGCTGTATAGACATGGACTAAGTTATTTTGGAATAGCGCTAGTTATTTTGAAATAGTGTTGCACTGTAGCCCAAGGTAGCAGCAGTATGGAAGTAATGTATTTGGTTCCATGAGGCTGTGCAGGTGGAAAGAAATGGTTTATTTCTCACATAAGTATCTCTGCACAAGTAGGATACCTAATACCTTGTCTCCTGCCCACTCACAAGTTTTCTTAATGAAAATGAGAGTGCACTTGGAAAGTCAGTTGATTGTTGCTGTTTGCATTGCAATAGTGTCTACAAGCTCCACTTTAGAATTGAGATCCCCTTATGCTAAGCACGATACAGCACAAAACAAAAGGAAGTCCAAAGAGTCTAAATTAACAAACAAGAAGAGGGTGGAAGAAGAAGGATTCAGCTTAGAATGAGAAGAACATGCAGACATGTCAGCTGCATAATTTACATACTGGGAGATGGCATCCTCAGTACAAAATGAGCAGGGGAACAGGTGACTTTCTGTAAGTATGAAGTACTTCTGCAGACTTATTATTTTAGGCCCCGTTGTATGATAATAATCCTGTGGTATAATAATCTACCATTAAGTTCCATGAACTGAGATAGGAGTGGCAGCAACTTCAAAGAAATATTTTCAACCCTTGCCATAAGCACTGATCAAAGAGGACATGGGGAATTATAGATCAGTCAGCCAAACTTCACACTGACAGAGCTCCCTACCCCCAGCAGGCAGAGCTCTGTTTCTGGCCGCTGGGTCTACCCTGCCCCTGGCTGGTAGAGTTCAACTCCTGGCCAGCGGAGCACCATTCCCAGTCCACAGGGCTCCCCACCTGGTTCTGCTTCAGCTTCCGTCCTGCTGGCTGGGCTCTCTGTCCCCTGGCCACTTCCTCTGCAGGTTGCCTGCTGCCAGACTGGCTGAGCTCCCAGCCGCTGGCAACCTCTGTGGCTGGGACTCTCTGATCCAGCAATACCCATGGTCTTTGCCAGACCACAGATGTTGCTGGCCAGAGAGTCCCAGACCACAGAGGTTCAATCTGTACCTAGAAAGATACAGGTACAAATTATTAAACAATCAATCTGTAAGCATTTGGAGGATGATAGATCAAAAGGAATAGCCAGCATGGACAAACATGAACAAATCATGCCAAACTAACCTAATGTGACAGGGTTACTTGACTCCTGGATGGGGGAGGGTGAGTATAAGTGATATATCTTGATTTTAGTAAGGCTTTTGACATAGTCCTACATGACAGCAAGCTATGGAAATTTGCTCTAGATGAAATTACTAAAGGCAACAATTACATAACTAGTTGAAAGATCACAGCCAAAGAGTAGTTAGCCATGATGCATTGACAGACTGGAAGGGTGTATCTAGTGGAGTCCCACAGAGATCAATGCTGGTCTTTTCATTAATGGCTTGCACAATGGAATGGAGAGAATGCTGATAAAACTTAAGAATGACAACAATAATATGTGAAGGGTTACGAGCACTTTTAGAATTCAAAACAACTTTGACAAATTAGAGGACCAGTCTGAAGTCAGCAAGATGAAATTCAATAAATATAGAAGCAAAATATTTTATTTAGGAAGGAAAAAAAATTAAAGGCACATCCACAAACATGAGAAATAACTGTCTGGTAAGGTGATATTACTGATAAAAGAATATGGGGGTTATAATGGATCACAAACTGAATAAGTGTCAACAATAAGATTCAGCTGTGAAAAAGGCAAATATAATTCTTAAGTGTATGGACAGAAATGTCATATGTAAGACATGGGAGGAAACTACCCCACTTTACTCAACTCTGGTGAAGCTTCAGCTGGAGTACTGGGTCCAGTTCTGGGCTGTACACTTGGGGAAAGATGTGGACAACTTGGAGAGAGTACAGGATCTGTCAAAAAATCACCCTGCTGTCGGCAGAACCGCGTGTAAGCCGTGGTTTCAGTTTTGAAATGGCGCTTGTTTGAAACAGCGCCCAAACATGATTATGCAAATGAAGCATGGGATATTTAAATCCCCACTTCATTTGCACTTCCAATGTGTCTAATTTACATCCCTCTGCCGACAGAGGGGTGTAGTTTAGACGTAGCCTCTCTTAGCCAAGGTTGTAGCAGACTCATTAATCTGTAGCTGATATGGCTCCCTCTAAAGGGGGAAAGAGCACCACACCATGCAAGCATGGATTACAGTAGTGCAAGACATAATCAGCTTAATGTGCAGCAAGGGAGATCTGGGTCAGATACTACGAAAAGTTTTCAAACTATACATGCAGCTAAACTCTGAAATAGGTTCCAGGATAGGTTGTGGAATCCCCATCACTGGAGGTTTTTAAAAAGTTTGGACAAACAAGTGTGAGGGATGGTCTAGGCTTACTTGGTCCAGTCACAGTGCAGCTGACTGGATTTGATGACTTCTCAAGGTCCCACCAGCTCTACATTTCCATACACCAATATGGATAGACTGAAAGTTCCTGAAAATATAGAGACATTATAAGAACATAAGAATGGCTATACTGGGTCAGACCAAAGGTCCATCCAGCCCAAAATCCTGTCTACCATCAGCGGCTAATACCAGATGCCGGAGAGGGAGGGATCACAACAGGTAATCCTCATGTGATCCCTCCCACCTCCAGAGAAACAGAGGCTAGGGACACCATTCCTACCCAACCTGGCTAACAGCCATTAATGGACCTAACCTCCATGAATCTATCTAGCTCTTTTTTGAACCCAGTTAAAGTTCTAGCCCTGACCACATCCTCTGGCAAGGAGTTTTTAAAATGTTAAAGCCAAAAATTTCAAACTCAAGTCTCTAACAAAATCCCAAGCACTATAGCTAGTAGAGATATGTACAATTAAAATCAGTGAAACAATTTTCTCTCTATCCCCTGGCATGTAAGATATTTATCCAGAGACAGAGGGAGAAACCGACATCATTCTTTAAACAGGAAATTAGTCACAACTTTCGTTATGAAAAGACTCCATAACATAGCACTTTATTCCTCCAAAGTGCTATTCAAGCATTAACTAATTTTCAGGCCACCTTGAGTGGTGGACAAGTCAGTAGTTTGATATCATTTCACAGAGAAGTCACAGGAAGGTAGTGTTGTGCCTTAGACAAAGGAGTGGGAATCAGGAGATCAGCGTCCTGCTACTAAATGTGTGTTTTACTGTGAACAAATTATTATCTCCTAAAACTAAATTTCACCCTCAGAAATGTAGGAATAAGAGTGCTTATCTACTGTAGTTTCATAGGAATGCCTTAAGTTTCAAATCATGTTTATTAAGTGCTATGAAATCCTCAGATAGAAGTTAATGTTGAAATTAAAATTCTCAGCCACATAGCGAGAGGGTGATAACACTGAAAATAGAGATCAGAAAAATCATATTTTCAGACCCTGAGTTCAGCCAACTAGATCATATTGCTTCAAGCCAATTAACCTCTCTTCCTCCCTCCCACTGCCCATATCTTGAATCTCTGAAACCCCAAAGTCTTCTGGTCTCAATACACACCTACACTAGTAGCCTGCAAGTGACCTGGAATATGCCTAGCCTACATGTGTATTTTTTGAAGAATGCATCAAAGCTGTGTGCCCATCAAGAAGCCCATTGATTTCAATTATTCCGATACAGTTATTAACAATGTTAATCTGTCACCAAATTGTAGGCTTGGTTGATAGCATGGAGTCAAAAAGCAGATTTATAATAAGTGAAAACTAATTTTAGCGTGAATTATGAGAAAACTAGTATATCTTTAAGGAAGACTGTTAAGAGCTGATTTTAAGAGTTGCATAGAGGAAGCATTTGCAGTGCACAAGCTTTATTGGTCCGAACAAATTCAGAAAGTAGCCAGCATATTCTTGAAAACCATCTACAGTATTAACAATTTACACGTATAAAACATCTCAGTTATACAGAGCATTTGAAATCTTCCAACTCCAGAACAGCCTGTTAAGGTGACCTTCCATGAGAAGGTTCCAGTGAGTCCCCTCTGAAAAGGAGCTATTCTTTGATGTATATATCACAACATGGTTAATGGATATTCATTTTCTCGGGACCTGTGTCCAAATCCTTTCCAACAGTATTTTATAAGGAGAAATTATTTGATGGTCTTGTTCTTGTTTTAGGAACTTTTAAAGATTGTGCAGCTAAATATACTCTCTAAAGATATTCTTCAACTGACTGCTCTGCTTCTTGACCCATGGGAGTGTTGAAATCAAATATCTATGTTCCACATGGCAACACAGAACTCCACCTTTATGTCAATGGGTTGGCCCAACCAAAATTTCAAAAAAACAGTTTATTCTTGTTCAGCCTTTAGAAAAAACCCTCAATTTCTATGGCATCTATCCAGAAAGCAGTTAACATTTTTTCAGCATCTATGCATAAAAAAAAGCTGAAATATACCAGAAACAAGAAAGGACTCTTCTTACTTTTCATATAATCACCTTCCATTTGTGCAAATAGCAAACACTCTTCTATTTACAGTCTATTCACTAGTGAAGAATCGCCTGGGGAAATCAAGGTACATGTTCCAAAACAATGAGAACATCTTCCAGAAGGGATAGAATGCCCACAAGTACAGTCAAAAGCACAAACACCAGCTGGGCAAGCACTAAAATCCTTTATAAGTACATAGTTTTAAATGTCAGTCACAGGATTTCCTCAACATACTTTTAATCTTCAGTTAAAAAAATAAGATTAAAAATCATCTTGATTATTCTGGCCAGAAAATATTTCTAGTGTAGACCAGAGCTCAGGTGCCACAGGACTACTCGTTGTTTTTATACTAATAAGGAACAACTTATACTCTGGAAAACAGATTGGCAACCAGCCAAGAACCCTACCCACAAATTAGTCAAAATCCTTCAAGACTGATCTTGATGTTAATGGAGTTCTGTTTAAAAAAAAAAGATATGCCTGCCCTGTAGCACTGCCTTCTGGCCAATGATGGCTCTGCGGAGGCTTGCCTCAGTTTCCCATTCAATGAGCAGCAATGGGTTCACTTTAATGGCCTGGGCAAGGAGAAGCCAAACAAAAATGTGTCTTCCTTTAATAAAACCCCCTGAAAGGAGCACTTGAACAACAATTTAAACACTCATAGAATCATAGAATACTAGAACTGGAAGGGACATTGAGAAGTCACCAAGTCCAGTCCCCTGCCCTCATGGCAGGACCAAGTGCCATCAAGATCATCCCTGATTGGTGTTTATCCAACCTGCTCTTAAATATCTCCAGTGATGGAGATTTCACAACCTCCCAAGGCAATTTATTCCTGTGTTTAACCATAGAATCAAAGAATCATAGAATCATAGAACCATAGAGCTGGAAGAGACCTCAGAAGGTCATCAAGTCCAGCCCCCTGCTCTAGGCAGGACCAATCCCAACTAAATCAACCCAGCCAGGGCTTGGTCAAGCCGAGACTTAAACACCTCTAGGGATGGAGACTCCACTACTTCCCTAGGTAACCCATTCCAGTGCTTCACTACCCTCCTAGTGAAATAGTTTTTCCTAATATCCAACCTAGACCTCCCCCACTGTAACTTGAGACCATTGCTCCTTGTTCTGCCATCTGTCACTACTAAGAACAGCTTCTCTCCATCCTCTTTGGATCCTCCCTTCAGAAAGTTGAAGGCTGCTATCAAATCCCCCCTCACTCTTCGCTTCTGCAGACTAAACAGACCCAACTCCCTCAGCCTCTCCTCATAAGTCATATGCTCCAGCCCCCTAATCATTTTGGTTGCCCTCCGCTGGACCCTCTCCAATGCATCCACATCCTTTTTGTAGTGGGGGGCCCAGAACTGGACACAATACTCCAGATGTGGCCTCACCAGAGCTGAATAAAGGGGAATAATGACATCTCTGGATCTGCTGGCAATGCTCCTCTTAATGCAACCTAATATGCCATTAGCCTTCTTGGCTACAAGGGCACACTGTTGGCTCATATCCAGCTTCTCATCCACTGTAACCCCCAGGTCCTTTTCTGCAGAACTACTACTTAACTGGTTGGTCCCCAGCTTGTAACTATGCTTGGGATTCTTCTGTCCCAAGTGCAGGACTCTGCACTTGTCCTTGTTGAACTTCATCAGATTTCTTGTGGCCCAATCCTCCAAATTGTCTAAGTCACTCTGGACCTTATCTCTGCCCTCAAGTGTATCTACCTCTCCCCCTAGCTTAGTGTCATCTGCAAACTTGCTGAGGGTGCAATCCATCCCCTCATCCAGGTCATTAATAAAGTTATTGAACAAAACCGGTCCTAGAACCCAACCTTGAGGCACTCCGCTAGAAACCGACCGCCATCCTGACATCAAGCCGTTGATCACTACCCACTGGGCCCGGCCTTCTAGCCATCTTTCTATCCATCTTACTGTCCATTTATCCAATCCACATTCCCTTAACTTGCTGGCAAGAATATTGTGGGAGACCGTATCAAAAGCCTTGCTAAAGTCAAGGTAGATCACATCCACTGACTTTCCCACGTCCACAGAGCCAGTTACCTCATCATAGAAGCTAATCAAATTGCTCAGGCACGACTTGCCCTTTGTGAATCCATGCTGACTATTCCTAATCACTTTCCTCTCTTCCAAGTGCCTCAAAATGGATTCCTTAAGGATCCCTTCCATGATTTTTCCAGGAACCGAGGTAAGACTGACCGGCCTATAGTTCCCTGGATCATCCTTCTTCCTTTTTTTGAAGATGGGCACTACATTTGCCTTTTTCCAATCATCCGGGATCTCTCCCGATCTCCACGACTTTTCAAAGATAATGGCCAAAGGCTCCTCAATGACATTTGCCAACTCCCTCAGTATCCTTGGATGCATTAAGTCCGGACCCATGGATTTGTGTACGTTTAGCTTTTCTAAATAGTTCCTAACCTGTTCTTTACCCACCACGGGCTGTTAACCACCCTAACACTCCTCCCTCAGTGACCAGATTTGAACTACTTAAAACTTAAAAGTCCCAAAATAAAGGTCTCTGGGTCTGGTCCAATTAGTCCTTAGAGAACTGGCCAGAGAGCTCCATCCCTGATCTCTTGCTAATTTTTTAGTCTTCATGCCAGCTATTCATCTCCTCTCCCTGTTTTAAATATGCAGGTGGTTCTGACTGCAGCTTCTGGCCAGGCTCCATTCAAGAGGCCTGGCTGGATCCATTTAGACTGAGGATCTATGCCTAATACTAGGCTATACAAAAAACCAAAATGTGGAATCAACCTAGAAGCAGTGAAAAGGCAGCAGCAGCATTCACATTGGATGGATCACAACCTGTGGGAAACCAGTAAAATATTGAACTAGAAAAGTGAAACACTTTTGGTTTGACAGTAATTTAAAGTTTCTGATAGGCTGATTTGACATGGTAATTTTATTTTATGAAGATAAAAATTGTGTGGGTTTTTTTCAGGTGAAATCTGCCTGTATTGTTCGTCAGTTGATTGGACAATTGTAAGAGCCTCACATTCTCACAGGCACTGCAGAATCTAATATATAATATATAAAAGAGAATGTGCCAGAATCTAATATATAAAGGAGAATGTTTGTATGTTTGTGTGCTAATAACTTGGACACTATAAGAGCTACCGCAACCAAACTTTGCATGGGGTAACCTTTTATCCAGGAGAAGGTTTTAAGGTAGTGTGGGAGGGAAGAGATGAGAGACTGATGCCTTTCCCCGGGGCTGCATGGAGCTTGGCAGTGCGGGGAGAAGTGGCTTCCCGGGGGAAGCGGCGGGGCCAGTCACTCACTAAGGCCGGCAGAGGGACAAGGAAGCGGAGGGCGGGTTTGGGTGTCGGCGGCAGGCGCGGGCGCCGGCAGCAGGCGCACGGCTTCCTTCCCTCTCCCTTCCCCTCAGGCTCCTCACCTCAGTTATATCAACTGTCAACTTATATTTCAACAATGTATACTGACAACACGTAAGGGCAGTCACTTAAAGTAGTTGGAATTGATTTGGAGACATCTTGCTTTTCACATGGACAACTCTATGTTGCGTGTTCAACAGTTGGCAGTGGAAAAAATTTGTACATATTTGTTAAGAATAATGAAACAAAAAATATAGTTTACAATAAAATTTTTGATAACATGTAAAATTGGTTGTTTTATACTTTTTTATATATTTTAATCCCTATAGAACTCAGTGCAACTTTTCTACCATTCAAAAAACTATAATGGACTACTGTTTTTCTAAATTTTGTTTCTCCACTTTCCCAAGCAACGCCGGGTAACTCTCGCTAGTTAAATATATATTGAAAAAAAACCACCATTCTCATTTGGATAAAAATGACTAAGGGTCCCACATCCCTTCAAAGAATCAATTAGACTGTTTAGGAGGGTGGCAGGTGCCTCTACAGAGTAAAAAAAAACATAATGCCCTTCCTTTCTTTAATCATTATTCATGGCTACTCCATTTTTGCTCCCCTTCAGAAGGATGAATTCACCAAAAAGCCCCAAAAGCAATCATGCAATCTGTACACCTAAATCTAAAGTGTTGCCAATGAAACAAAACCAGAATGGAGATTGTCAAAATACATTATTTCTTTACTTTGTTAAATTAGATACTCAGCCAAACCAACAGTGGAGTGTTGTGTAGTTGCAGCACTGTAGCTACTTTCTGAGACTACGTCTACACTACAAGGTTTTTGTGCAAAAACAGATGTTTTTGCGCAAAAATCCATAGAGTGTCCACACCTCAAGCGCGCTTTTGCGCAAGGAAATTGACAGTAAAATGGCAGAACAGAGGGCTTTTTGTGGTGTAGGTAAACCTCCTTCTACGAGGCATAACTCCTTTTTCCGCTACAACTGTTGTGCAAAAAGGCACATGTGGACACTCCACATGGGGTTTCTTGTGCAAACACAGCTTATCCAGAAAAGCACAGCTTCTCTGATGGCCATTCTGTGAATGGCCATCAGAGCTTTCTTATGCAAGAGCATCCATGCAGTGTGGACTCTCTCTTGTGCAAGAAGTTTTTGCACAAAACCTCTTGCACAAAAGGCTTCTTGCGCAAAAACTTTGTAGTGTAGATGTAGCCTGGTAGTAATTACGGATGCATTTGCTGAAACTAAACATATTTTCTATAGTCTAGGTAAGATTCAAAACTCCAACTGATATGAACACAGCTTTACTTTGGTTAAAGATAAGCTTCTTCTTGGCTCCCTCCAGTAGAGTGTCTGCCTGTAGCCTGTGATAGTCTTGCTTTACTTCTTATCTACGGATGGGTGCAGGATATACCCAGGAAGACCAGCAAATCTGCTAACTGGTTGTTGGCTCTAGAAATTATACATCACTTGGCAGAAATAACTGCATCTCATTACTCTTTTGTGTTACTGACATAGAATCATAGAAAAGTCGGACTATAAGAAACCTGTAGAGATCTGACCCTTTATAGTAGTCCATCCCCCTCCCTTTATAGAGATAGGAATCAAGTAAATCTAGACCATCCCTACCAGGTGTTTATCTAATCTGGTCATTAAAACAGCCAGTAATGTAGATTCCACAGCCTCCCTTGGAAGCCAATTCCAGTGCTTAACTGTACTTATAGTTATCTAACCCAAATATCCCTTGCTTCCGATTAAGCCAATTATTTCTTTGGCCAATCTTCAGTGAACAAGGAGCACAACTGACAACAGTCCTCTTTATAACATCCCTTAACACATCTGAAGGCTTATCAATCTTCTCAAGACTAAACATGATCAGTTTTTTATTAACTTTTCATCATTGGTTAGGTTTTCTAAACTTTTTATCATGGACTCATCAGTACAGATTAGAGCAAATTAACTCCCACATCTTACCTATGAAATGCTTGTTAAAACACCTCAGATATTAGCCCTTTTTGCAATTTCATCACACTGTTGATTCATGTTCAATTTGTGCTTTGCTATAACCCTCAGATTCTTTTCAGCAATACTACTGTTGTCTCAAGAACAGACTCAGGGAACCCAGAGTAGCTCTCTTATTTCTTATTTCTGGGTTCCCAAGATGCTGACTTATTTATCTGTTTCTGCAAGATGAAAGGAGGGGGCCTGCCCCAGTAGAATCGTCCTGGTTTACCAAGAATCTCCCTATAACTTTCAGGAAACTCTCCAGAACAGACTATATCTATTCACGCCTGAAAGGACCCAAATACAGCCCTCATGTCAAAGGGGTGACATCCAGGCAGTTCTTTTCCAAAATAAAGGCTTAGGGTTAGGGTATATACCCTATATAGTTGGAATAGCTTAAGTGATTATATTCCACATATGGGGATCAGTCATATGAAGGGCACTGAAAGCAATCTTAAAAAATTCTAAACTTTTTACAGAGGAACATAAACATACACACTGCAGAGACTCACCTTTGTAATCCCAAGCATGCACATTCACTAACCCCATTTTATTCAACATCCTTTACTAGCACTAGATGCTCTGTATTCTTCTTCCCCTTGGTTTTAAGGGCCCATTTCTGTTCTGTTGCAGTAGCAACACTGCTGCAGCTGCTGTCACCCTGTGACTGCTTTTGTTGCTTCCTCTGATTCCTTCACTCTTAGGTGTCTTCTGATCTTCTGGTGCATCTTCTTTTATTGTTCCTCGTGTGACTGCCTTTTGCCTGCATGCTTTTGGCCTTATATGAACTTTTAGCTTTTCTGATTGGCTTATTTTTAAATGCTGGTGTTAGTGTAGCTAGGCGTCAACCATCTTTAAACCCTCTTTGATTGGTCCATACTTATAGACTAATCTCAACTGCTAAATCTGTCATTCAAATCTATTACACAAAATGTCTTAGTATTATGGAATTTAATTAATGTAGGATGGTGGCCCTCACCTAATTTTGGACTGAGCATGCCTGACTGCTCCCTCCTTTTAGTTTTGGAGTGATCGCTACTTAACTTCAAACCACATTTTGCTGACCAACACTCTAGCCATAGGCTAAACTGTTTGAACCTGCCTTGGCTGTGTGCCAATATTGTATGCACACCTAAACTACCAAACTTTTAAACTGTAAACCATCACCTTATTTTTTTAATATTTGCATTATTGTTAACTTGCTACCATTTCTAACCAATTTAATTAATTTAATTTTGGTTTTCCCCTTATTTCAGATTAACTTTGGCAAAGCAAGGTTCTCGGTGCTATATTTAAGAAACCAAACAGAGGAGCTCAAAATACTTCATGTTACTGTCACTACCACCCCTAGACAATTATTCCTCATTTCATAGTTGTGCACATGATTTTTTCCTTCCTAAGCATAGTACTTTGCACTTGTCTTTATTGAATTTTATCTCGTTGATTTTACATAAATTCTCCAATTTGTGAAGGTCATTTTTAATTCTAACACTGTTCTTCAAAGTGCTTGCAACCCCTCCCATCTTGATGTCATCTGCACATTTCATAAACATAGTCTCTACTCCATTATCCAAGCCAGTAATGAAATATTGACTAGTACCAGACTCTGTGGGACCCCACTAAGTACTCCCATCTAGTCTGACAGTGAACCATTGATAATTATGCTTTGAGTAATAGCTGTCAACCAGTTATCCACCCACCTTATAGTAAATTTAATCTAGACCACATTTCCCTAATTTGCTTAAGAGCAAGTCATCATGAAGTATGGCAAAAGTCTTACTAAAAAAAATAATCAAGATATATCACATACAATGCTATTCTCTAAGCTGTAGGGCAAAAATTCATCAACAAAGGAAATTAGATTGGTTTGCATGATTTGCTCTTGATTAATCCATAGTGGCTATTCCATATAGCCTTGTTATCTAGATGGTTAGATATTGATTATTTAATAATATTTCTCAGTATCTTTTGAGGTATCAAACTTAGGCTAACTGGTCTGTTATTCCCCAGGATCCTCTATTTCTCTTTTTAAAGATAGGTACAATATTTATCCTACTTCAGACTTATCCATGTCATAAAAGTTTTTAAAATAATTACTAATGGTTCCTAGATTGCTTCAGTTAGTTCTCTAAGTATTATAGGACGAATTTCATCAGGCCCTGTGAACTGAATACATCTCTTTTCTAAATTCTCTTTAATCTGTTCTTGCCCTGTTCTGGCTTGTGTTCCTTCCCCCTGGCATGGGAGGGTAGAGCAGGTCCCCATGAAGCAGGTTCTGAAAAATGAAGAGTGAATATGCAAAAAGTCTTCTTGTTCAGGGATATCCCTTTGAGAAATGGTGCCAATGGTTCTTGATGTCTGTGTAGAATCTGGTGTTAGTACTCTTCCTTTCCTAGTGCAAACTAATGGTACTTATCAGCCATGAAAAAACAGATTGACAGACCAAAAAAAGTACCCAGACATGAACTACTTCGAGAAAGACCCAAAAGAGAAAACAACAGAATTCCACTTGTCATTACCTACAGTCCACAACTTAAGCCCCTCCAATGCATTATCCACAATCTACAACCTATCTTGGAAAATTACCCCTCACTCTCAGAGGCCTTGGGGGAAAGGCCTATTTTCGCTTACAGACAACCCCCTAACCTGAAACAGATTCTTTCCAGTAACCACGCTACACAGCTATATCATAATCATCCAGGAACCCACCCCTGCAAACAGCCCCAGTGCCAACTCTGCCCATACGTGTATACGAGCAATTTCATCACTGGAGCCAACCACAACAGCCACCAAATCAGAGACTCATTTAACTGCACATTATGATCAATGCCATCAAATGCCAGCAATGCCCCCACTGCAATATATATTGGACAAACTGGTCAGTCCCTATGGGAAAGAATTAATGGACACAAATCAGATATCCAAAAAGGCAATACACAAAAACTGTTAGGGAACACTTTAACCTTCCTAGACACTCAACAGATCTCCAAGTGGCTGTTCTGTTTCAGACCAGTTCCACAAGCCAAATACTCAGGGAAGGACTGGAACTCCACTTCATTCACAAATTTAATTCTCATGCTAATGGTCTAAATCACGATATCGGCTGGCTGACACATTATTAACCAACCAAATAATGAAGGTGCCAATGGTTCTTGATGTCTGTGTGGAATCTGGTGTTAATACTCTTCCTTTCCTAATGCAAACTAATGGTTCTTATCAGCCTCTTTTAACTATTTAGTCTTTAAGGTACTGATAGACTATTTGTTGTTTTTTAAGTTTTTCCTGTTACAGACTGGCTTGGCTATTTCTTTGAAACTTACCTACCTACTGTCTTTCCCCCCCTCCAATTTTTTCCTCCCACCCCTTTATTTATTCTTGGTTCTGGATTTCCAATACTCCAGTCATCTGAAGAAGTGGGTTGTGCCCACAAAACTCATGATACCATCTACATGTTTTGTTAGTCTTTGAAGTGCTACTAAACTATTTGTTGTTTTTTAAGTTTTTACTCTGAGAAATGGCCTTCCTTTGATAATGATCTCACAAAAGCAGTAAACATGCCATCAGGTGCTACAGATAAGATGGCAAACTAGCTTCAATAATTTCAGAGGGGCAGCAAGTTAGTCTGTAACTGGAAAAACTTAGAAAACAACATGAATAGTCTAGCAGCAACTCAAAGACTAACAAAATATGTAGATGGTATCATGGGCTTTCATGGGTACAACCACTTCTTCAGATGAATGGAGCATTAAAAGTCTAGATCCAAAAATAAGTAGGGGATGGGGAGGGGGGAAGGAAGGGTAAAAATAGTGAATAAAGACATTACATTAGGTATGAAAAACTTAAAAAACAACAGATAACACAGCATGTGAACAAAGGTTCTTTTATAGTAATAATTTGAAAAAAATATTGGCCAGATATCCTGGGTATAATTAGAGTGCATTCTACATATAAAACAGAGCAACTTAAGATATGTAAAAGAGATGTATCTAAAATACAAATTATAGGCACTTAGTTTTAATAAGAATTGAATTACTGTGTCAGAATTCTAACTGAGTACCATATTCAAATCCCACTGACGTCAATGCAAGGACTTCCACTGACTTCAATTGGCTTTGGAGCAGACCCTGACTACATTTTGCTTAATGATATTGTTGCAGTTTTTACTGTGCTTGTTAGATTTGTTTTTATTTTGCATAAAATTATAATCTGAAAAGATATGGCTCACTTGTTAATCTACAGCACAATTTGAAACCTTATCTGCTAACTACCTGGTCCGAGCAGTGTTTACATTTTCTGTTTTATTAAATGTTATTTAATACATTTTCCACTTACTTTAAGGTAATACTTACCCACATGGGAGGTTGGCCAGGGCCAAATTTAATTGGGTCTCCGGTTATTTATGGAGAATTGTATTATTATTTAAAATAGAGAATTTAATTTAAAAAAATGAATGTTACCTGGTCTTAATTAGCTTAGGTGAAGAATCTAATTTATTTTGATACTTTCTAATTCTCTTGTTCACAAATCTTCCCTTTACTTGATATACCCCAGGTCTGCATTTTGTCTAAACCTTCATTCCTCTTCATAGCTAGCAATACAGGTTGCCCTTAACACTTCATATTGCACAAATGACTAGATAATATTATGTCAGACCCATAATTCATAGGGGATTCCAAGAGCATATTGAAAATACTGGCTAAATTTATTTAGCTATCCAAGGAAGTTGGAAAGGTTTTGAAGAAGCACATTGCCCACTTGCAAATTGATATTTATGTATAAACTTATTATTACCATTAAAGCTGGGGCTAGAGATTTAATTATTATTTAAATGTATATTTCATAGCTGTTTGCAGTCAGAAGGCTGTATTTCATAGATATGAAATCAAAAGTGTGAAATACAATTCCTTAATCAAATTATTTCAGAGGAAGAGGAATACTTTTTCTGGATAGTTAAGAGTTAGGGTTTGAGAATATGAGTTAAATATATAGATATGTGGTTGTCCTGACTCATAATTATTTTTCAATTAATAGTTTGTTGCTACTCATTTGATTTATAGTATCTTAAGTATACTGCACTTCTAAGGGTATGTCTAGACTGCAGAGTTAAATTGGAAAAAGATACGCAATTTGCGGTACACAAATTGTGAGTCTTTTTCTGACTTACTTTCAAAAGAGGCTTTTCTGAAATTTGGCACATCTCTATGGCACCAAATTTTGGAAAAAAGTGCTCTTTCGACACATCCCTTATGTTTCATAGAACGAGGTTTACAGGGATGGCGAAAGTGTGTGTCCGCTTTTTCAAAACTGTTTTTGGAAAAGCGGATGCATTCCTTGGATGTGGCATTGCTTTTCTGGGATACTTCTGGTATCCTGGGAAAGCAATTCAGTCGAGATGTAGCCTGAGTGTAAGACAGAATTTTAAGTAAAAATTATTCCAATACATTAATTTTTTTTTCAGTTTGTGCACAAAGTATCTCTATATGGCTTCGATTCCAGTGCTTAAAGCTATGCCAAATCAGGGCTATTTGTGTAGCTACGGACCTATAGTAATATAATTTAGTCTTTTTCTCCATCATTGCAGATATGATTTAATTATGTACAAGGTCACATTTTCCAAAGAAATTTACCCCATTTGTATATCAACCTCATACCTGTTTGCATATTGGTCAGTTGGGTATTTGTGCACATAAATGGCCTTTTATACCTCTGCCTAGTTGCAAATATCAGATGTCACATTTGCTTGCTTTATTTGTACATGCAGATGAAGGTCTGTAATTCAATGTACTTGTTTCAATTCTCCCTTGGCAGCTTGTTCAATTTTATTGTATAGTTACTACCTTGCAGGAAATAGCAAATGAATGATATTTACGAAGGAAGCGAATGACAAGACATATTTTCTATAATTATAAAAATAAGTTTGCATAAATCTCTCTCTCACTCCCCCCATCCCTCAATATTTCATATGTTGTTTGTTTTCTTTGGATCTGATTGTGCAATAAGCCGTATGGAAGAAGAATTTGTGCCTTTAAGGATCCTGTTCTAAGTACTGCACTTAGGAAAGACAAAGGGGAGAAAGTCCAGAAGAGAGCAACAAAAATGATTAAAACATTAATCTAGAAAACATGACCAACAAGGAAAGATTTAAAAATTGTGTTTGTTTAGTTTGGAGAAGAAAAGATTGAACATGGACATGGTAACAGTCTATAAGTAAGTAACAGATTGTTATAAAAAGGAAAAGGATAAATTGTTCTCCTTACCCTCTGAGGAGAAGACAAGAAGTAATGGACTTAAACTGCAGCAAGGAAGATTTAGGTTAAACATTAGGAAAAACTTCCTAACTGTCAGGGTAGTTAAGCAGTGGAATAAATTGCCTAAGGAGGTTGTGGAACCTCTGTTATTGAAGGTTTACAAGAACAGGTTGGACAAACACCTCCCAGGGATGGTCTAGAGAATACTTAGTCCTGCCTCAATGCAGGGGACTGGATTAGATGAGTTATTGAGCTCCCTTCCACCTTTCCATATCCATGATTCTGTACTCCTGCAGATAATGGGGGCTGTGTTATCTGGAGACACAATAGAGTGTTTCTTACTCTTCACTGGTGTAGGGTCCCAGATGGATGTTATTCCAGCAGTTAGGTAAGTTAAACCCGCTGCTGTGCAGTGAAGCCAGATAGTCTTAAGTCAGGAAACCCATAACTGTCTCCATCTGCAGCTTTGGACACCAAATCCTAAAGTAAAAGAATAATTTTGTTCATGGTTAAAGCTAAGCATGTATTTAAGTGCTTCCCTGGATCAGGGCCAGAATATCAATCATCCTTCAGTATAACATCCTAAATTTCTATCTCATCTTTGCTAAAATAACAAGTGGGAAAAGCATCCAGATTTTTGCTTATTTGTCTGAAGTGAACACAAACTCTGCATTTTATGATGGTTGACCATCCTAACGTAGCTATGCAGCCCTGTTCTTGTCATCTGGTCATTAATGAAGTCAGTTTTACAAGAGTTTACCTTTTATATGAAATAGATAAATTTAGTTTTCAAATACATTAAGGGCCTCATTCACTATCTGTTGTGAATAATGTGTCCCCCCCCATTAACTCCAGTGGGTTTTATAAACTGATCCTAATATATAATAAATTTACGGAATCAGAGCTATAGATTACTATTGGTCAATGACCAGAAGATCATAATGTCCTACAAAGATGTGGAGAAATTGGAGAGGGTCCAGAGAAGAGCAACAAGAATGATTAAAGATCTAGACAATATGACCTATGAAGGAAGGCTGAAAGAATTGGGTTTGTTTAGTTTGGAAAAGAGAAGATTGAGGGCGGACATGATAGCCATTTTCAGGTATCTAAAAGGGTGTCTTAAGGAGGAGGGAGAAAACTTGTTCATCTTGGCCTCTAAGGATAGAACGAGAAGCAATGGGCTTAAACTGCAGGAAGGGAGGTTTAGGTTGGACATTAGGAAAAAGTTCCTAACTGTCAAGGTAGTCAAACACTGGAATAAATTGCCCAGGGAGGTTGTGGAATCTCCATCTCTGGAGATATTTAAAAGTAGGTTAGATAAATGTCTATCAGGGATGGTCTAGACTGTATTTGGTCCTTCCATGAGGGCAGGGGACTAGACTCGATGACCTCTTGAGGTCCCTTCCAGTCCTAGTATTCTATGATTCTATGATTCTATACATTCATAATGCTACTGAAAATAGTACATTAACTGTTTTGTTGTGTAAATTGCATTACTGCTAGCTTTCTGAGATGTAAACAATTCAGATCATCCGTGCACACATACAAATATATAAATCTCAGAAATGTGTCTAGTAATTAAAAATAAATTCTGATTCAACAGATGTAATAAGATGTAATTATTAATAACCTCATTAAAAAGCGTGATGAATACAAAAACTCTCCCATAATAATTACTCCCTAAAAGAAGAGAGGTATTGTTAATCTGCTGAGCAACTGATGATACAGAAAATTATAAATAATAGAAACAGGATGCAAATTAATTCTAGATTAGAAAGACAGAACAGTTGACAATTGATAAATAGATGACCATTTTTCAGCAGTGAATAGGCATGATCTTCCGTTGCAGATTGCTGTAACTATCCAACTCTTTCCAGCCCATGCTCCTAAATTTAAAAAAAACCTGTCTAATAATAACACAGAATTAAACTAGATGCTGGGCACCAGCTCTCTCAAAACACAGCGGCACCTGAATACTAATGAAATCTCTCTTTTCAACAGCTCTTGGAGGGGTGTCTGAGTTTGTGTTCTTTTTAAAGCTTGGAATTTTAAGGTGAAAGGGTGGAATGCTCCTTGTTTAGAAAATTATATATTCTATTTCTGAACATAAACTCTGCAGTATTCTAGATAATCAGTAATTATTACTAAGCTAATTTCGGTAAGAGAAGAATAAGGTTATTTTTATCTGAGATGCTTCTTAGATATAGAGACATAGTGGGGTGATATAAAACTCTAGATTAGGCTACACTTATTCCTTATGTTCTGCAAAGAAGATTCATCATCAGTGTGTCATGCATTGCCAGCACGCTTTTTTCAGTCTGCATTTTTAATAAGTTATATTAATATTTGTTTCTCCTGCATTCTAGTGTCTTTTAGCAATGCAATAAATCATACAGCTATTAAGCATATTTTGTAGGGGAACTCCAGACATTGGTATAAACTAGATGTAAATCTTTGTCCTTCCCTTAGGATCACTATTTTGGTTCAGCTATCAGTTCTTTGAAGTCAAGCATACCATCGCTTGCATTAATCATGACAAGACAGCCCATAGGAGAACCCTTTTTTACTTATTAGCTTTTTGTATAAGCTGTATTGGCAAAGCCATATCATATGTTTAATGGATGGCTCTAGCTTGTAAAGTGTATTGGTCAAGGTAGGTCATATACTGTAGCATTTACAGAAATGGAACCAGCATGTTCAATGACTAAAAACTGAGTATTTATTGTTGCTTTTATGTCCTCAGTAAAGATTTCTGTACCATAGAAAAGGTACCACTAAAACATTTTGAAAGAATCAGAATTTTATCTCTTCCAGGCAAATATTTTATTAAGCTCTAATTTATGAAACCCATCATCAAAATCTTAATTTTCCATGATGAAAGTTGAAATTATGTGGTTTGTTGCACACTCTCCATTAGACCACCCCTTTAGCATCAGGGCATGCTGTTGCAGGAATCTGCCTACAGGTGTCTGAAAACCCATGCTGGACCATGCGAACTGATTTGGGCTAACAAGGCTCAGGCTAACTTCAAGGAGCTGTTTAATTGCAGTATAGATCTTGGGCTTGGGCTTGGGCTGGGACCCAGGCTTTAGTGTTTTGTGTGATAGGAAGATCCCAGTATTCAGGCTACAGCCTGAACATGAGTGTCTACACCACAATTAAATAGCCACTTAGGTTGAGTCCTGCAAGCCTGAGACAGGTTGCATGGGTCAACCAATGGGCTACGTCTAGACTGGCATGATTTGGCGCAAATACTTTTAATGGAAAAGTTTTCCGTTAAAAGTATTTGCGCAAGAGAGCATCTAGATTGGCACGGACGCTTTTGCGCAAAAGCACTTTTTGTGCAAAAGCGTCCGTGGCCAATCTAGATGCGCTTTTGCGCAAGAAAGCCCCGATCGCCATTTTAGCCATCGGGGCTTTTTTGCACAAAACAAAACTGAGCTGTCTACACTGGCCCTTTTGCGCAAAAGCTTTTGCGCAAAAGGACTTTTGCCCGAACGGGAGTGTCAAAGTATTCGTGCAAGAAGCACTGATTTCTTACATTAGAACGTCAGTGCTCTTGCCAAATTCAAGCAGCCAGTGTAGACAGCTGGCAAGTTTTTGCGCAAAAGCGGCTGCTTTTGTGGAAAAACTGGCCAGTCTAGACACAGCCAAATGGTGTCTAATTGTACCTCAGAACAGAACTTTCTCTGAAGTCTCTGGGTTTTTTGCGAGCTCCTTCACAGAAATTCCTTTGGTTCCTCCTTTCAGAAAGAATTCTCTCCACTTTTATTGAGTCCTGGTATCCATTAAGTTGTCAACTAATGACTCCTAGTCTCACCCATTTGGTTGAGCAGCTACTAATTACATGCATCATTTTATTGCATCTGAGCCATAATTAATTGACTGCTAACTCCTGTCGAGCCCATTATGGAGTTTTGGCTCCATCACATTATGCTATTCAAACCATTGAATCTTTCCTGGGCCAAAAGATGTAAAATTTCTATTGAGACTATTGAGTCTCTACTGTAGCAATAAAGGATCTAGGAAAAATATCCAAATCTGAAATAAAAACAGGTTATTGTAAAAGTTCTCAAGTTAGCAGCAAGCCATTATAATTCAGTTCTCCAGTCTGCTTTAATCTCAAGGGTTAATTTATTTTGTAGAATGTGTGCTAGAGCTTTTATTTGTCCCAAAGACACACACAAAGGTTTTAAAAAAAATATTAATGAAACATTTAATAGAATGCAGGGGAAATACCAAAATTCACATTTCATCATGAGATGACCTCTAGAAGAAGGATGCTGTGTTGTCTAAGGCACAGGGCTAGGATTCAAGAGAGTTTGGTTCTAATCTGCAGCCTCATCATACATTTCTTGTGTGAACCTAGATAAGTCACTAATTTTCCATACTGTGGTTTCTTCATCTAATACAATGGGATAACATAATATTTCCCCTGACTTATAGTGCTGTTGAGAGTCTAAAGGACTAATTCAAAGCTCATGGAAATAAATGGAAACTGGCTTTGACCTATGTCAAGGCTAAATCCCCACTCTGGCACAATGAATGCAGAAGTGGGGGCCTGCAAAAGTACCCCAAAACCTTATCTTTCCAGGCTTTGGTATAAAGCTTCCCTCCAAAATCTTAAAAACCTAGATTTTGGGAATAAAAATCCTCTGCCACCACCCAAGTAATGGTGAGAAAACTAGGGAAGAGATCAGTTGGGAAATCTCAGCCCTAAAATAAAACTAGGACACAAAAACTAACCAATACCAGGTTAATAAAGAGAATTTTTATTATCACCACAATACTCCTGTTACAAGCATAATGACTAGATGGAAAAGTCACCAATTAATATACTCATGGGGGATTCCCATGGTCCAAAAACTTACTTACAAAGAAGAGGAAAATCCATTTTTAAATGCACAGACATCAGATTCCCATTCCCAAACCATAAAACCTAACAGATTTATCTAGACTTTGCTCTGCTTACAGAGGTTGAAGAGTCTTTTCTTGGAGAGAGACATTGTGTCTGTCCCCCTCAGTATCTGGAGAGAAACTGCTCAGGGACAAAGGAGGGAAAAAAAACAAAAATTCCTTTGTCTCAGTTTGAAATCCCCATTTGCATTTCTATTGGCTGAATGCTACTTGGCTAGGTATAGGGACATAGTCCCCAGGCTGCTGGCTAACCCTCATGGTCATGACACCCTATAAGAATTATGTCCATATTCTTCACCTCACCAGACTGGAGAGAGGGTTGGGGCCTGTATTGTCTCATCTTAAGTGTCAGTAGCTGTCATTTGTCACTGGCATAAGGTGCCTCACTCTTCATAGGTCAGTAGAGTTCATAGCTTTGCCAGGCCATTCTCTGACTCTACTCTTCTGATGGGAGAGGAGGGCAAAAGGGCAACTGTGCAGGGGCCCAGTGATTGAAAACGGCCTGGGGCTTTTGGCTGCTGCCGTCACTGCAGCAGTGGCAGCAGCTGGAGCCTTGAACCCTTTAAATCACCATTGGAGCTCTGGCAGTACATTGTGGGGGAGTGTGGCATGGTCTGGGTGGTACTAAGGGCTGACTAACCCAGCCCTTCCCCTTCTGCCCAAATCTCTGTCCCTTCCTGGAGTGCAAAGCTGCACCCCACCCCTCATCTAAGGGCCCAGCAATTCTGTCAAGCCCCACCCTCTGCCATTCTTTTTATATGCCCCCAGCATGCAGCAGGCACTGGCTCTGCTGCCTTTGCAGCTTTCTGCCATCAAAGAGCCGCCCTGTTCAGGGAGAGGTCTCCCCTATTCTTGTCTAGCCAATTCAATTCCATTTAGCAGAGCAGACAATCCAGCGCTTACTGTCTGTGCTGTACTATACTTCGAGATCCTTGGAAGTGCAAAATATTCTTTCGGTCCCGCATTCACAAATTTGACAATAATAACTTCTGAGCAGCAGATAGAAAAATCAACACCTTGGAATCCTTGTTCAGCCATTGTGTTGTAGAAAACATTATCACATTGGCAATTAATAAAAATAGAGCTTTTGAGTTTGTGGAAGGGAATTCTGCTTTTGGTACAAACTGAGGGGCATAACAACATCACATCAAGATGCTCTTTGGATACAGAAGTTACCTCATGACAAATTGTAAAGACCTTGCCAACAAGGCTTTCAAAGTTAAATAAATCTACTGGACTTCTCTGTTCTAATTTAGCAGGTCAGTTTTTCTGTAAAACCCTGGAGATAAGAGAACAGGAATTGAGGAGGGGGGAGGAAGGGTTAGACCTGAATACTCTTGGCACTTACAGATTGTGAGTAATGTTAATAAAAATTATAGCTGCAACAATGATGAGTCTCTGTTGTAATACATAGTGTCAGGAGCAGCCTTTTCTGTGACCTCTGATAATGTGATTCTGCCAGTGGACTCCTGAGAAAGTTGCTGAGGCAAGCAATAGACCTGCAGAAGTGGCAAGCCATTCCTCATTTCCCAAACAGGATTCAAGCACTGAGCTTGAGATGTGAAAACTGTAACACTCTCTGTCCTAAATAAATAAAGTTTTTTCCCCATAAATGTAATACAAGAGCAGCATTCTTTCATTCCTACTGGTGATAATGATCATGATAGCACATAACCAATGGAATCTTCATCTAATAGATCACTGCCTTTTCTTTTTACTGTGTAAAAATATCTTTTGGCCACAGAAAAATTGCTGAATGAACAAAGTGATGGGGACATGCATTGCCTTTTTACATGGTTGAAGCAAATACGGTAATTTATTGTTCAATTCTTTTGTTATACCTTGTTCAGCAATAGTCCTCTGTATTTCATTCGGCAGCCCACCTGTGAAAGTACAAATGCAGCAATTATCTGTGAGTATCTGCTAGACAAATACAGCATATAATTATAATGGCAAAACCCCACAGAATTTGCAGTTTCACTGGAGTTTGGTTTCATAGTATCAACATCACTTTAAAAAAGAAAAGGAAGCCAGATTCTTAGTTTAGACATTAATTCTTACTTTAGACATTAATCCTTGAAAAAATGGTTTTTATAAAGAGTAATATGTTGTCAAAGAAGTAACTAATCATTAACACTCCACCAAACTAACTGCGAGAATCTGTAACTACCAATTTCATGGGGTTTCTGCTTAGCAGAAACTGTATTCATCATTTCATTTGCAGCTGAAGCATAGGAAAGTGGTCAGAGAAACTAAGTCAGTTCCCTGCAGTTAGCAGTTTCTATTGTACAAAAGAAAAATATAAAACTAACCTCAATTTTTTTTATATTGAGCCCTTTATAGTAATTAATTACCTTTGGAAAAAAGAGAGAAAGAGAGAGCTTTTATATTATAAAATAGATCTGCAATGACAACCAAGCAATAAGCAGGTAGGTAATAAAAGCAAAGCATTAACAGTCATTCATATCCTAGCCCATTTCTTAGACTAAAACATTCCTCTCAAAGGAAAAGCCGCACATGATTCTGTGGCTTCTCTACATAGATCCCATCTCATACATTATTTAGGATAAGAGCACAACTGTAGTAGATTAAGTGGTGTATGGTAACACTCCTCCTAACCATTACATGCCATGTGAGGTGGTAAACACAAGGGCTATGTCTACATTCGCGGCTTCTTGCGCAAGTAAGGCCGTTCTTGCGCAAGAATCCGCAGAGCGTCCACACTGCCCGCCTGCTCTTGTGCAAGGAAATTTACAGTATGGCGTGGTAAGAGAGGGCTTCTTGCGCAAGAGCTATGCTCTTTTTTAACAGGTGTAATCCCTCTTGTGCAGGAGCTCTTGCGCAAGAGGGCAGTGTGGACGCTCGGCAGGGATTTCTTGCGCAAGAAAGCCCTATGGCTAAAATGGCCATAAGAGCTTTCTTGCGCAAGAGAGCGTCCACATTGCCATGGTTGCTCTTGTGCAAAAGCACAGCTCGCAC
The DNA here is from genome assembly GCA_032595735.1 of Pelochelys cantorii. Taxonomy (NCBI): domain Eukaryota; kingdom Metazoa; phylum Chordata; order Testudines; family Trionychidae; genus Pelochelys; species Pelochelys cantorii. The sequence continues at coordinate 303,487,245 of CM064326.1, read as the reverse complement.
ATGGCAGTGTGGACATTTTCTTGCTCAAGACTTCTTGCACAAGAACCCTTGCGCAAGATATTTTTGCGCAAGAAGCCGCCAGTGTAGACATAGCCAAGGAGTCTCCACAGACTTGAAGAACTGGCCAAAATATTCTAAATTTCATTTTTTGATTGGAAAAAAGGATTCATTTTTCACAAACCTTTTCACAAATAATGCACCCAAATTCTGTCAGAGACAACTAGATCATCTGGTCTCACATCCTGCATGACATAGTCCAAGAAACACCAGGCCAAGAAACACCAGTCAGCCACCTTCACTTGAAACCCAACAATCAAAATTACACCAAAGTGTTATTGCTATCAGGAGGTAACTATTATTTATCATAGGCATGAGAAAAAGAGGGACTACAGTTCACCAATGCCTGGGGTCCCTGCAGTGGCAGGGAATTCATTAAGCAAAATATATCTATATAATTCTGGCATTTGAGCTGCACCCACACACTGCAGAGGAAGGCAAAAAACCCTGAGACTGCCAATCTGACCTGGGGAAAATTCCTTCCCAAGCCCATATTCAGCAATCAGTTAGACCTGAATAAGGAGCGAGACTGTTGGGTGAAAACCACAGTCCACTCTAATTACTAAAGGTAACTAGTTTAAAGCTTTTAATAAGAAAATGTTACCACCTTAATTAAAATCACTGTCTTAATTAAGCATAAGGCAGAGCTGCAGAAGATAACAATGATCAATAACCCCATCCTGGGGCACAGGTAGGCTGATTCTGTCATCACCAGTTCCTAGGCAAGCCTATTTTATTCTTAAGGTAAAAGCACTGCAGAGATAACATATTAAAACAATAAAAGAATCAACATACATTCTAATAAGTTTACAACCTATCACCCCAATCCTAACATGGACTCTGATGGAAGCACTCCTTCAAGATCCATGAAAAGGGTTTCCTTATGGGTTCAGGTTCATCACAGCTTAAGCTCATTACAAACATCCAGTCTTATGGGGTCGCTGTAGGCCCAGTCCTTCTAAGCCATCCCTGAGTATGGGGCCTGAACCTCTTTAAAACCAGGCTAGTTACCCACAAATACTTTTTGTCTACAGGTCCCTATAGAATCCAGTTTAAACTAGTATATACTCCCCTGGCGGCAAAGGCTGGTAACCAGAGGAATTACATTAGCAACCTCTCCTCCTAGAGAAGTAACATACAGTGCTACAATAACACCACATAATTGTATTTTTAATACAGTGAACCCCATAGCTATTAAATCTAATTCGATAAGGTCTGAATTATTTCAATAAAGTTTCTCAATTCCAAAAGGTTTATCTGGGATATGGCAGGATTTTGTGAGACTGCTTCATGTGCACAAGAAGAAGGGTGGTGATGGTGGTGGGGATTTTTGTTGTTGTTTTTTTGAGATTTTTTGTTTTTGTTTTCTTTGGGGGTTTTGTTTTGTTTTGTTTTTTGTGTGGTTAAGTCGTTGCACTGAGACTTTGGAAACTGGATTCAGCCACCAGCTCTGTCACAGACTTCCTGTGGGACCTGGGGCAAGTCATGTAACCACTCTGTGCATCAGTTCCTCTTCTGTCAAATAGGTATAATAATATTTCATCTTTCTCTTTTGTGCAATTAGATTGTAAACTCTTAAACACCAGGTCTCTTTTACTGTGTATGTTCAGTGTCCTGCATATAGATTATAGTGTCCTACATATAGATTAATTTTGGTTGGTGCCTTTAAAAATAATGTAATTTCAAGGATAATTAATAACAATCATTGTGATTTCAATGTATATAAATGAGGGCCCACTTTTGGTTGGTGTCATATCTGCACAATTGGGATTGAAACAAGTTCATTTTTCAACAAGCTTTGGGTTTCTTTGGGTACTTTGAATATTTCACATGAAGCTGCCACCAAAAAGTGAAAGGCATGTAAAGGAATAAGAAAAATAATAAACAAAGAAAACTATGTTTTTCAGATTTTAAGAGATGTGATTCCAGTGAAATAGGTTTTACTACTCAGACTACTTTTAAGTCTCGGCTTGACAAAGCCCTGTCTGGGATGATTTAGTTGGGATTGATCCTGCTTTGGGCAGGGGCCTGGACTTGATGACCTCCTGAGGTCTCTTCCAGCCCTATGATTCTAATATGCATTCCTTTAAAACATGTTCTTTCTACCTGGAACACTTGTTATCACAAGTTGCAGTCCTTAAAAGTTGTCATTTTGAAATCTGTATTTTTTACATGTCTAAAGTGAGACAACAAATCATTCAATCCACTGAACAATATAACTGTCGTTTACTCTTGGGCTTCATTTACTTAACAGTACACTTGATCACTATCTTAAAAAGAATGCCCTAAAATTTTTAAAAATATTCTCAAGGTTTCTCTAGCCCAACTTTTCTCTTTAAGGGTATGTCTACACTGCAACCAGAGTATCCCGAAATAGCTATCCTATGTCTTCATAGCATGCCCAGTATTTCAGGCTTGATATTCCAACATCCCTATAAACCTCATTCTATGAGGAGTAAGAAACATTTCGGAATAGTGCTTTATTTTGAAATTTGGTGCTGTGTAGACAGCACCAAATAACAAAATAAGCTATTTCAAAATAGCTTAGAAATAAGATATGCAATTTGCGTAGCTCAAATTGCGTATCTTATTTTGAGTTATGGTACAATGTAGATGCACACTTATTGTCCTGCTTAGAAGCCTGACAAAATTATCTTGGCTGGAGGGTAATCCTCTATATAAGCTGAAAACATTCAACAAAAATTGATTTGTATGTACACAATAAATTTGACTGAGGTCACAAGGTGCTCATAAGCATTCGCAGTCTACACAGCAGCCTAAACTCAAAAGAAGATACACAATTTGCACTGCACAAATTGCATGTTTTATTTCAATTGTATTTCAAAATAGCTTATTTCGACACATCCCTTAACCCTCATGGAACCAGAGTTACAGGGATGCCGAAATAGTGCACCCGTTATTTCGAAAAATATTTTGAAATAATGGGTGTATTTAAAAGATGTGGGGTAGTTATTTTGGGATACCTCTGGTATCCCTGAAATAGCCCCGCTGTCTAGATATACCATAACTGAACTGAATTTTTTAGTAGTCTTTGCTATACTGTCCTCTTCTGGAGTTAATATGCTATACTTCCTGTCCCCTTTGCTCTAATAAATATTCTGTCTCTCATAGCTGAAAACTAGACAATATAATTAATTGTCATGGATGGAATTCCACTTGCTCATAGACAGGTGACAGTGAGGGAAACCCAAGTAAAGTATATACTAATATCTTTTATAGTTGAGCCTAAGAGTTATGAACATCAAGATTACAAACTGATAAGTCAACCACATGCCTCATATGGAACTAGAAATATGCAATCCTGCAGCAACAGAGACAAAAAAAACCAAACAGTACTATACCGTGTTAAATGTAAACTACTAAAAAAAAGGGAAATTTAAAAAAGATTTGGCAAAGTAAGAAAACTGTTTCTGTGCTTGTTTCATTTAAACTAAGATGACTAAAAGCAGATTTTTTCTTCTGCGTAATAGGATTTCAAAGCTCTATGAAGTCAACGTTCAATTATAAACATTTGAAAGAACAACTATAACCTTTTGTTCAGAATTATGAACAACCTTAATTCCTGAGGTGTTCCTACCTTGAAGTTCTACTGTATTTTACCTCAGCTCAAATGTCTTCATGATGTAACTTTCCCTCGGAAGATCCCAGAAGGGACACCCCCAAAAGATCCCTTAGAAGATCCCGGAAGGGACACCTTTATTATTATTAATTGTGTTTATTGTGGTAGATCCCCAAGGCCAACCGAGAATGGGGTTCCATTGTGCAAGGCACTCAGCAAACACAGATTAGTAAATGATCCCTGCCCCAAAGAGCTTATTGTGTAAATGCACAAGATAGATACACAGTAGGAGGCAGGCTATAACATACAAGCAACAGTGAAAAATGCAGTGCCAGCAAAGGTTCTGTTAGTTCCATAATATTCTTTTTTCTTTTCTTTTCTTTTCTTTTCTTTTCTTTTCTTTTGGTGGGGAGGTTATTAGAAGGGGATTAGTTGAATGGACAAAATGCGAAGGGAGAGGGGACACTGAAGAGGAGAAGGTTTGGGGGTACAGCAGGAGAAAAATGAGTAGGAGGGACAATTGTGGAGTGAAGTTATTCAGATTAGATACCTAGGAAATTCTCACAAGAAAATACAAGATATTCCAAGGCCTGTTCAGGTCAGACACAATTTTATATCGGTTTATGACAGATAGAGGATTCACTCTCTTAATGGAGTTAGGCCATTCTTTATCTAAGATTTGGACTATTTGCTTTACATTTGTTAAAAGCACTGTTAGAGTAAATTAAATGTCACAAAGAACACACTGTATATTTTCAGTCCCATATCCCATTAAGACATTAAACCCTTACTTCATATTCAGGCAGGTGGCAATGTACATTATCGAGTTTGTTTTGTATTTAATTTGAAAGATTTCACAGAGCTTTCTTATTGAAAAATGATGTGCTGAGACTATGAAACTGAATTTATAAGCAGAAAATTTATCAAACAAAAAATGAAGATTTGACATTAGGTTATTAAATACACTCATCTCAATATTGGCAGAAGGGGTTCAAAAGATAATGGTTGATTATTCTTTCACTGACTAGAGAGAGATAGCATAAGATGAGCTCTAATGAACTTTGCCACTTATAGCAGGTATATGAATTTTTACTTTAAAATAATTTATTTTTCTCTTGATTCAGCAAAGCACATAAGACTGTTTGCCTTTATATATGACTAAGCTCCCCTTTACCAGCAAAGTGCATTAGCACAAGCTTAACTGTAATTGTGGTCTTTGTGAACAGTCAACATTTATGTTATTCCATCTATTTAAACTTAAGCCAGGTCTGCACTACAAACTTTTGCTGGTACAGCTATGTTGGTCAAGGAGGGTATGATGAGGTGTGATTTGTGACTGACATGTGCTGGCAAAAGCCCGTAATGTAGACTAGCTTATTTTGCTGTGTCCATACTGGTATTGCATAGTGGTATAGTTATAATGTCAAGAGCACTCCTAGCACACAACTGTACTTATTAGTTTTGCAAAAGTCAACTTCAACCACAGCTACCTCTGTGAGAACACCATTTTATTTATTTAATGTCTTTTTATATTGTCCCCATCTCTGTGACACAAAATCTGATCACATTACAGAAATGAAAAGAACATATGCAGCCAACAGCTGGCAGAGTCTCTTTTCTATCTATAGTGTAATTGTATGTGTCTGGAGTAGGCTCCTATATGACCCCATTACCACTGTATCTGGCTTATTTTCAAAGCATCTCTGTGAGACAGGGAAGGACTAAATCTTTTACATTTTACAGAACAGACTAGGGCCTGTTCTACACTACCATGGCAAATTGATCCAAGTTATGTAACTTCAGTTATGTGACTAATGGAAGTCAAGTCAACATTGTTAGATCCAGTTACCATGTTGTCTATGCCCTGCTGTGTGGATGAGAGACAATCTCCCACTGACTTCCCTTATGCTTTTCAGGGAGCTAGAGTATACAAATTGATGGGAGAGTGATCACTCTTTGATTTAGCAGGTCTTCACCAGACCTGCTAAATAGACACTCACTGCATTGATCTCAGCAGTGTATATGTAGCCAGCCATAAGTATAGACATGACCTAGGTGACCAGCCCAAAGGCAACAAAGGAGGTCTGTGGCAAAACAGGGAATTAAACCTAGGTCTCTGATGAGTACCCTAACCACTGACCGACCCACCCTTCCTCCTGACTGGACTCTAAGGGTATATCTAGACTACACACTTCTTTCGAAAGATCGTCCAGACAGCCACAACTTTTTTGAAAGAGCGATCTGCTTTTTCAGAAGAGAGCACCAAGGCAATCTTGATGCTCTCTTTCGAAAAAGCCCTGTTTGTGGTCAAGAACTCCTGTTTTCGAAAGAGCTCTTTCAGAAAAAGGCGTTCTTCCTCGTAAAATGAGGTTTACCGCTGTCAAAAAAACCGCTGCATTCTTTCGATTTACTTTTGAAAGAACACAGCAGCAGTCTAGATGCAAGTGAAGTTTTTTTGAAAAAAGGTCACTTTTTTCAAAAAAGCCCTGTAGTCTAGACATAGCCTAACTTACTTAGTTGAGGCCTGTAAATGCGAACACAATCATAGTGATAGAATAAGCCAAAGTGATTTCTGATTGAGTACAGTTGCCACAAAGAGGAATTGGGAGGTGGGTGATATTCGCACTAACCAGGTCCCAAGTAATTCAGGTTTTATGCATGATAATCAGGACCTTGGATTCCACCCAGAAGTGAACTGGGAGCCAGTGCAGAGCACAGGAATGAGGCGCTCATATTGGGATCCTGCCATCCCCACATCCCTCTTACAAGATGAGCAGTCACATTTTGCAATAATTGATTTCTGAATATTCTTATCGTCCAGTTGCAAGGGGATAAAGGCATCACCCCATCTGCCTTTCACTCAAGATGCACAAAGCTGTGGGTTTTTAGAGTGGGAAGGACTCATGCAAATGTGATATTGTTTCATTGGACCCTTCCTTCCAACTACTTTGCAGATGTGGCCTACATTGAGGCCAGGGAGCTTTCTGTAGCCCTAGGGCTGTAGTTTCTGTTACTGATCTCATGCATGAGTGTCAAATTAAACTTGTTAGGGATGCACAGCTCATTTAACACTCCTCACTTCCTCACTCCAAGAGATAAGTCCGGATTAGGCAAAAAGGTTGAGGTCAGTTCCATCTTGCCTGAGAGTTGCTCTATCTTATACCAGCTTCTAATAGCCCCAGGGGCCAAAATCACAGTTAGGGATCAACACAATGTTTCAGCATCTTTGCCATAGACCCTACAAGACCCTGACAGCAACAAAGAGGGGGTAGAATAAGAGCTTCAGAGCCAAAGCTATGCCATTTGGATAACACTCTATCCTTCTTTTAACTTATACTGGCTGCTAACAGCCTCCATTTACGCCACAGCCCTTAGTTCTTACTGGGTAAACAACACTCAGTTACAGTTACCCTTCTTGATGATTGGCTTTGACCCTCGGAATTTATGTCCTAACTTTCTCTGACATACCATGAGGTATCACATCCGTACATTCCTCAAGAACTATAGAATACCATGCCTCTGCCTGTTCTGGTTGTGCTTAGACATCCACTGATTGATTATTACACTTAATGCATCTGTTTCTAGTAGTACTTCATAGTAGTACTTCATTAAAGTTACAGTGCTAGGACCTGACATACCTACCATTCAAATCAATGAAAAGACTTGCACTGAGTTCAGTAGAGATTAGATCAGGGTACTAATGAATCAGCATTTCTGGTAGTGCTGATCCCAGATAAACTCTCATATTTCCTAATTCTGGAGTGCTCAAGATTCACATTCATTGGACAATGATTTTTTTTTTAAATTTCCTATGTAATTTTAAAAGGAAAAAACTATTCTGTGTTCTGGAACTCTTTGGGTCAACAACACTGGAAAGCCTTGATCCAAGACAAAGTTAAAAAAAGGAGGGTTATTCCTACGGAAAAGGCAATATTCACTTACAGTAAATTAAGGTCAGTTTAACAGCACCATTTTAATGTTATGATATGAAAACACTGTAAATCTATGTAAGTATTTTTGTCATCCCAGACAATTATTGGCAGTGTAAATGACAACTCTCAAGAATATGTACAATTGTGAATTCTTGCAGGATATGGGAAAGTTCCTGAGACAGGTATGAAATGAACATATCTTCACTGCTTTCTGAGAGAGAGCATTCTTAGAGGTCATCCAGTTTTTACACAAAATCAGTTGGATGCTACACGAAGAACAATTCATTCAGCAGGTAAATTAGTTTTGTCTTTGCAAACAAAGTGACATACTGAAATTAAATAAACTGTTATTTTACCTTCTTACATTAAATGTCTTTCGGTTTCTTATCAAAAAGGTAATTTTACACATAGTAATGGCATTGGTAACAAATAGGAATGCACATAAGAACAAACAAAAAAGAAACTGTGATATATATGAGGCTGACATACAAAATCTAATCTAACACTATTGGATATTTACACAGTCTAGTAAAGTTGCTACATAAAAGTCTTCATATAAAGCCAATTGAAGTTAATAGAAACACTCCCATCGGTAACAATGGGCTTTGGATCAGGCATACAGGCTCCTATTCAGCAAAGCACTTAAACATCTGCTTACCATTATGCAAATACTTAAATTCAGCCCTATTTACCAAAGCCTGTAATCGATTGGTTAAAGTTAATCATGTGCCACAGTGGTTTTTATATTAATCTGTCATAGAGTTAATTGTGTGTTATCTGCCTTGATAAACTGGGGCCTTACTATGGGCACACCAAAAGTTTCTGTCAGGAAGATTTAATTCAGGCTGCAGGGAATGCAAATACATAAATTAATGAATATATTGTTGCCTTTTTTGTCTTAATGCATCTCTTCTTTACTGAATCACGAGAGTTTGCACCTTGCAGGGAGTAGCCACTGAGGAAATATGATATATGGTACAAACATTTTTCTTCCGGAAGTTTATGGTCTGATCCTTTAATCAAACTGACTTTTTACTTAAAAAGCTTAACTCAGCTTTGGCGCTTAGAAAATGTATTTTGTTCTGCTTGGCTAAATTTATTTTAACGTATGGTGTGTGCATAGATGCACGGATCAGTGACCACTAACTGAACTAAATAGCTAGAGGTCTCTCAGTGTTTCCATCACAATTCCCTGCTCCTGGCAATTGATAACCAGGCAGTAAAAATTTACTTAGGACTAAAAATAAGGCTTATGCTTTGAAATGTATTTTCCTGTATTAGAAATAAATGTTCATATGAAGTAATGAAACTTGGGTGGGGGGAGAGACTGACAGGGGAAAGCTCCCATACTACTTGTGATGTTTTTATACTGTTGTATCTGAAAATCTCTTTAACTGCAATTTTTCAGCTCATTACTGCCTAAGGGACATTATTACCTTTGAGCAACTGCAAGGGGAAATGCATTTTAAAAGACTAGCGAGGTGGTTCATTGCACAGACCCCTGTTTGTTGCATAGTGGACCAGTCATGGAGTTAATATGCCCATTGCTGATTAAAGCAGGAACTGTTGGCCAGCACTGAGACTATGTCTACACTACGAATTTTCTCGGCAAAAAATATGCAAATGAGGGACTTATTTGCATGAGTCGTGATCTCATTTGCATATTTTTTGCCGATCTGTTTTTGCGCTGAGGTTTTTGCACAAAAACAAGCAGTGTGGACATTTTCTTTTTGCGCAAAACCCCCTTTTTCCACAAGGTCGGTAGACCTCCTTTTTTGGGGCATAAGGATCTTGTGGAAAAAGGGGGTTTCGTGCAAAAAGAAAATGTCCACACTGCTTGTTTTTGTGCAAAAACCCCAGTGCCAAAAAGGATTGGCAGAAAATATGCAAATGAGATCACGACTCATGCAAATGAGTCCCTCATTTGCATATTTTTTTGCCAAGAAAACTTGTAGAGTAGACTTAGCCTCATTGTCAGCCTTACAGCAGCAGGATGAATAAAAGAGCTGAGAGGTAAAGGGGCAGGGCAGCTGCCAGGGGAGCAAGCAGGCCAGAGAAAGAAGATCCTGCCAGTAAGCTAGTAAGAAACCACTCCAGAGTGACAACAACCCCAAAAAAAAGATGACCAGAGCCACAGGCTGCAGAAGGAAGGTAGCAAGGAGCTCAGGAAACAGCAGGAGGACTGTTGAGGACTGATTCTGCCTGCCTGGGTTAAGGGCCCTGAGCTGGAAACCAATGGAGTGTGAGGGCCAGTGTTCCCCTGCATACTCCTTAACAGGGACTTAGGAATCAAAGGGATCCTTGAAGGCAAAGACCAGATAAACCTGCCAAACCTAAGGGGAAGATCGTGCACCTCACTGAAACAGAAATTAATGTTCTTGCCTCCAAAATAGAACTAAAGAGCCTCAAAAAAAAAAAAGGCAACTGAATGCCCTGCTGATCCACAGAGACTCTGAAATGCCCTGTCTGACTAGAGGGGTCGTTGACACAATGACCGCACGATTGTGCCATGTTTTGGATAAACTCACGATACAATTAAGATTTTCCCAATTTGGCAGTAGAGCTCAATCTATCTTGGAGTTGTACTTTTTGGCTTAGAATGAAAGTAATTCTCTGGCCGACATTCATGCATTCTCCTCCCTTCTAGGGCATGACTCTGCAATCATGTGGCACAATAATCTGCCTCTGATGAAGTTGGCCAAAGGAACCAACCCCTGAAAGGTTAAACCTAAAATTATAGTCTATATATTTGATATTGTCAACCACAAGAGCTCAAAAATCACAAGACAAATCCATCCCCAACATCCACACCCCTTTTTCCTGTGAGATTTGCATTAAAATCATACAATGTTTATTAAACATCACAATTCTTTTCTGGTCCATATCTCATTGCTGGGAGGTAGATTTTGTGCATAAGATGAAGCACTCCTCGTTCTTTCTGTGTGTGTGCAAAATTCCATCTCAAATGTACAGGAGATGCATGCACAAGAAAGGGGAGGAGTGGAGAAACTTCAATCTGTGAAGTCCCACGTTTTCCTCTCAAGTCTTGGAATAACAACCTCCAGAATCTCCCCTCTACGCTCCTCTTGAGACTTTCCACCTGACCTACTCCAGCAAGCCCATGGTTTGGTTTCCCCTTACCAAGTCTTCTTCAGCAGCTTCCCACTCTTGCTCCCTTTTACATAAAAGTGATCATTTATATGAAGAAGTGCTACCCAAACCCTCACTCAGAATCAGATCCTAATGGACATGGAGACTTCCTCGTTCTTCTACATGGGGTGTTAGATCTGAAATCAGCCAAAGAGAGCTTATAGGGCAACATTGTTAACTTTGTTGTTTCCAAGCCCACCATTATGTTTTTCCATCCCCAGTCCCTGCCTATTCTAATCACCAGAAACTGCTACTCCTTTATGCCGGAGCTCTGCTCAGTACAGAGGATGTGTAGGTGGGTATCTGGGAGCAGATGTCTGATTCCAAGCTGGTCCCACTTGTGGGCAGAGCAGCCAAGGTGGGTTGTTCTAACTTATGCAACTGGAGAACTGGCTCAGTGGATCTCTACTCTGTTTTTGCACAGTATGCTGGGATGCAGGTGGAGAACGGCAAGAAAGCAAACTCTGGCAGCTCTATTCCAGAGTGGAGCTCCCCTTGGCAAGGAGAATTGTCTGCTGGCCATTAACAGATGGAACCCAATGTCAGAATTCAGAATAAAACTCCCATTTTTATGACCTTTTCTTTTTTTTTAATTCCTAAGTATTGCAGTTGATATGGATCTTCCCTTAGAAACCCTCAGAATAGCTGGCGCTCCTATGAGCTGCACTGTATACAGAGACGTTTAAAGTGAGTTGCAGCCCTTCCTTTGATGAAGACTAGTCCACATCATTCTTCCTCTCTGATTTTATTTGCACTTACAGGATATTAGGTATCTAGGATTTTTTTTATAATTTTAACAGAACTGTTATGTAACAGTTTTCACTGGAATAAAGCAGTGTAAGTTCTGTTGCTTCTCGAATTTTAATACAGCAGCAGTGGACTGTGACTATTTAGATCTGCTATCTTTTGACCCATGTACTATTCTCTCAGGGTATGTCTACACATCAAAGTTAATTCGAAATAACAGCCGTTATTTTGAATTAACTTTAATAGTGTCTACACAGGCAAACCGCTATTTCAAATTAAATTCGAAATAGCAGGGTGCTTAATTCGAATTTGGTAAATCTCATTCTACAAGGAGTAACACCAAACTCGAATTAACTAATTTGAAATAAGTGCTGTGTAGACACTTATTTCGAAATAGGAGGCCTCCAGCCTTCCCAGGGTGCCCTGGTGGCTACTCCAGCCTCAACCAAGAACACTCCTCCCCCTCCCCCACCCTCCCCGGAGCCCTTAAAGGGGTAGACTATGGCCACAGTGCCAGTGCCAGCTCCAAGCCTGCCAGCCCAGAGCCAGCAGTCACTGCCCCTGACCCAGTGGCCCCAAAACATGAGCCAGCAAGCTACTGGCAGCCAGCTCTCCACCACTCCCCAGGAGCAGTCTGCCAGCTCCCAGGAGCCTGCCAGGGCCCAGAGAAGGTGGGCACCTTCCTGGTACAGGGCGGAGATCAGGGTGGACCTTACTCAGGTTTGGGGGTGGATGCCCCCAATATCCATGATCTCCGTACTAGATGGAGGAACGTGGCCGTCTATGGCAGGATAGCTGCCAACCTGGCCACCAAAGGCCACATGCGATCCCGGGAGCAGGTTCATATGAAAATCCAGGTGGTCCGGCAAGACCCCGAGCCCTGAGCTTCCCCTCCCCCTTCTTCCCTTTGCTTCCCCCTTCCAGCTCCCTCCTCCCAGGTTTCTCCCTCCCCTCTCCCACCCTCTCTCCTCCCCTCTCCTGCCTCCTTTCCCCAGTCTCACCAGAGTTTCATCCCCCCCTCCCGCCAGTTTTGTTAAATAGTTTGTGTTCATGAAAATACGTGTATTTTATTTGACACCAGGAAGCGGGGTTGGGGGGAGGGGTAAGTGGAAGGACGTGAGGGAGGAATGAGGCACAAGCCTCTAGTGGGGCAGACCAGGGAGGCTCTGAGTGCTCCTCAGGGTGGAAGCTCTCCCACAGGGCCTCCTGGATACTGACAGCCCCCCGATGGACCTCCCAGATGGCAGCCTGCAGAAAGTGCAGCCAGGTTTGCAGCAACATGTTCACGAGAAGCACCAGAGTGCCCAGGGGCAGCTCTGGCTCCATGTTGCAGAGTGCTGTGGTGTCCTGAGTGAGGGCAACCAGAGCACTCCGAGACACAAATGCTTTGCTGTCCCTCAGCGAGGCAGGCAAGCAAGCAGGGACACCTGGGAACCGGCTGCCTGTGTGTGTGTGTGTGTGTGTGTGTGTGTGTCCCTTTAAGCACAAGCCTCAGATAGCCTCAGGCAACAGTCACACAAAGACACTTCTGACATGATGCCCTACCCCTGACCTGGTTGTGGCCAGCCTTAAATATGAATCAGTGTCCACTCAGTGTGGACGCGGTATTTCAAATTAGCAAAACGCTAATTTGATCTGCATTTTGTGTGTAGACGCGTTAATTCGAATTAGCTTAATTCAAATTAACTATTTCGAATTAAGATAATTCGAATTAACTCTGTAGTGTAGACATACTCTCATTTACTCTGCTAAGTTCCCAGGGTGTGCCAAGTAACTGAAAAAATGGCAAATTGGTCCAAAAGGGTGGAGAATGGATCTAAATAGACACTGTACACTGCTGTCATATTAAAAGACAGATCATATCTCATCTATGTAGGGTTCATACTGCTGTACAGAAACATAGGGCCTGAGCTTCCTCTGTGTAAAATCAATAGCAATATCAAAGCGTATGTCTACACTAGCCCCCTAGTTTGAACTAGGGTGGCTAATGTAGGCATTCGAACTTGCAAATGAAGCCTGGGATTTAAATATCCCGGGCTTCATTTGCATGTTCCCGGGTGGGCGCCATTTTTAAATGCCCCGTAGTTCGAACTGACTGCCCGCAGCTACACGCGGCAGTCAGAAGTTAATCCGAACTAAGTCCTTAGTCCGGATTAACTGTTACGCCTCATTGCAGGAGGAGATTCTTAGACACTTATAAACAGGAAGAAATCTGGATTTTGAGGATTCAAATGGGAGATATAAAAATCTTGTGTTCAGGATATTCAAGATGTTGTCTCCTCCATTCAGCTCAATCACAACCATTTAGAAAGGGCTGTTGGTGTTCAGATATGTGATGGGGAACAAGCGAGGGTTCTGTTAATAAAATTTCTTTATAAAATGCCTTCATTTTGTGTAGTTCTATGTAAACATTCACTCGATGTGTATCAACAATACAAACAACAATGCTAGGAATTATTATGAAAGGAATAGAGAATAAGAAAATATCTTATTGCCACTACATAAATCCATGGTACACCCATATCCTGAACAGTGCACGCGGATGTGGTCACCTTATCTTGAAAATGTTATCTTGGCATTGGAAAAAGTTTAGAAAAGCGCAACGAAAATGATTAGGGTATGGAATGGCTATCATATGAGAGATTAATAAGACTGAGACTTTTCAACTTGGAAAAGAGATGACTAAGGGGGGATATGATAAAGGTCTATAAAATCATAACTGGTGTAGAAAAAGTGACTAAAGAGGTATTTACTCCTTCCCACAACACAAGAACTAGGGGTCACCAAATGAAATTATTAAGGAGCAGGTTTAAAACAAACAAAAGGAAGTGCTTCCTTATACAATGCACAGTCAACATGCGGAACTCCTTGCTCGAGGATGTTGTAAAGGCCACGACTATAACAGTATTCAAAAAAGAACTGGATAAATTCATGGAGGATAGGTCCATCAATGGCTATTAGCCAGGATGAGCAGGGATGGTGTCTCTAGCCTCTGTTTGTCAGAAGCTGGGAATTGGCAACAGGGAGTGGATCACTTGTTGATTACCCATTCCTCTGGGCACCTGGTGTCGGCCATTGTTGGAAGACAGGATACTGGGCTACATAGACTTTTGGTCTGACCCAGTCTGGCTGTTCTTATGTTCAATTAGCTGCCACAGGTGATTCAGTATTAACATAATGGCTATTTTCAAATGTGACTTTAAACCTGTGGCCACTATGTTTGAATCAATGAATAAGACAATCTGGCATCTCCTTTAGGAGTTATTTGTCCACCACACAGGAAGATACTGTGAACGTAATCTTGAGGTAGAATAACAAGAGAGCTCATAAAACAATGGTATTCTGCATTAACTGTTTTGCAAACATGAAGGGGAAAAATCTGCTTGTAGTCTAGATGCTCTCTTTCAGAAGAGGCTTTTTCAAAAGATTCTTTCGAAAAAGATTCTTTTGAAAGAGGCTTGTAGTCTACACGTAGCCTAAGAGACACAAGGTGAATGAGGCAATTAATCCTATTCACAACAATAATGTGGGAATTATTCCAATGCTTTTAGTACTACCATTTCAGTTAAATTGTATTACCATTCCCATTATATAGATGAGGGAACAAAAGCAGGAAGTTTCAAAGAGGTATAAAAGGGATGATCTTTCAAAGCCAGGATTAAAACTCAGTTCTTTGTAACCAGTTTTGTGTTACCTTTTATTCTAAACTCATTTCCCTAACTTTCATATTGACTGATCTGGGCAATTCCTAGACAATGACTTAATTTCTATCTATGTTAGATATGAAGATCTATGCATCTTTTTCTTTTTTGCTTTAGTTACATTTCCCTGAGTTCTTGAGGTCCAGTAAAACCTCACATTTGAAGGGTATTTGCATTTAGCTATTCCTATCCCAATGGCAGCTCTCCAATGGAAACTATGTGTGTATGTCATCCACCTCCTTAAAAAAACTGCTTCCTCCAGCAGACCAACACAGGGAAGAGTGTCTTGCTGTCATCATACCATTATCTGTAAGAAGACAGCCTGGTCCCCAGTTCAAAAAAAAAAAACCCAAACAATATCAGAAGTGGCAGAGGAAATGTAATGGTCCACCTGAATCTAAGACGAAAGCAGCACAAAAGGATTGTAAATCAGGGCAAAGATGCAGATTTATAGCTATCACAGGTGTGCGTTTTAGTATCCATCATCCTTGAGTGTATCTTGATTTTGTCTTTTGGTGATTTGGACTGAAGAAATGGTTTAAGTGTTTGGACTGAAGGAATGTGATATGGTACAACATCTAATGCATAATAAAATATTCCTGTGCAGTTGGAAATATTCAGGGGCAATTAGCAAATATTAAAGAGGCAAGGGGGTTGAGTGGTACTGGAAGCCATAGGATCAAAACTTCACATTGGTGGCATAAGTCACGAATCACTCCATGCTTTGAACTGAAAACAGAAAGTATCAGCCTCCTGAGGAAATTAGCAGACTTGAACTCCGTAATTTTAACTGCACAGGGGCAAGAGACTAATTCAAATTCCCTGAACGTTGTCTGGTTCATGTGGTCATTTTCAATGTAAAATAATAACTGGATGTTATCTTGTAGCTTTACTTACATAACTAGAGGTCTACTATAGCCTTATTATAATTTTAGTAGAAACAAAAAACATGATAAGGTGATGATCTAACATGTTAAGGTGAGTGTAGATTAACTTGTCCAAGAATCATTAGAATTTAGAACAGCAACATTATTCATATTCCCTGGCTAATGTCTCAGATAGCATGTTCCGCAGAAGTACCATTCTTCAGGCTCTTAGGCACAGTGACTGTCTTTGCAAAACACTAAACAAACAAATAAAAATATTTTGTGTAAACCACTCTGAACTGCTGTTGTTTCTTTTCATAGATATTAACCACAAGAACACATTTTCATAATCTCAACTGACCTACTGCATAACAACTTGCCACGGGATGTACCTGAAGTAATTCTGATTTGAACAGGTAAATGTATCTTTTGGAAAAGCTTTGGACCAATAAACAGCATCTGAAGTTATTTTTTTTCTTCCTGACTTTTCTAATTAATAATAACAATAACATGCTCCAAGATTTTTTTCAAAATCATTTTCAAAAGCACTGCTTGGGTATTCTTTGTTTCCTCTGTCTCCTCTCATTCCATCAATAAGTCTGATAACAAAGATACACAAAAAAACACATACCCAAACAGACACTCCTTTGTGTTTGGGCTCAGATCTTGGCATGCTAAGAGATAGGCATTAATGCATTATTTTTCACATCTGTACTCTGGTATAAATCCCAATGTAGATCAAAAGAAAAATTAATTTAGTGGCCTTATCCATATCTATTGTGGACTTTCTGCCACATCACATTCACCACTCAGTTTCCTTGATTGTCTGGTCTCAGGGGAGACCTAGGTCGGCAATTTCATAGGAGACAGAAGTCAGAACTGATGAACAGTGATACAGCTATGCAGGAAGAACTGTGAAATGTTGTCAAGGCTGTTCCCCACTCTGGTACTCTGAGAGCAGAAGGTGAGGGTCCATAAGAGACTTTAAAAATACCTTGCCACTCAAGGCTTATGTTAAAACTCCCCAAGTTCCCAGTTTCCCTGGCCTTGGATTAGTATCACTGCCACCATCCAAACGCAAAACTGCTTTGAGAACTCAGGAAGGTGCACTTGGGAATTTCTTCCTGTGAAGTTCCATCAATCTTTGGAGAAAGCTTGAAAACTATCATTAGTAGGGCTTGCAGTCTTAGGCACATGGGGCACATCTAGACTACATTTTGCTTTAGAAAGAAGATATGCAAATTTGGTGGGAATTTGCATAACTTCTTCTGATCACTTTTTCGAAAGAGTTTTTTTCAAAAAAGCAAGCAGTCTAGACACAGTTCTTTAAAAAAAAAACCTCCTTTTTTGGAAGAACCTGTACATCTCAATTTTTGAGGAAGTAGGTTCTTTCGAAAAAAGGGTGGGGGTTTTTTTGGAAGAACCACATCTAGACTGCTTGCTTTAAAAAAAAAAACTCTTTCGAAAAAGCTATCGGAAGAAGATATGCAAATTCCTGCCAAATTTACATATCTTCTTTTGAAAGTAAAACGTAGTCTAGACATGTCCATGCATACAGAATCTCCTGCCTTCTAGGACACAAGAATCAGGTCATGGTCTTGAGAGACTGATTTTTATTAATAACAAAAAAAAGGAACATACTTGGTGAAACATTGCTAGGTGTTACAGAGCAACTGAAAATAAAAAGGTCATATAATAACAGGAACAGGAAGGTTACTGCTTCCAATTCAAAAGCCCGCACTCTGCTTCCATTGGCTCTTCTGGCCTCTTGCTTACTCACTTCCTGCTTTCCTTGTATTCCTGGGTATTCTGTAGAATCCACTGTTTATGGTTTTAATCCTTATAGACAAGACCATTAGGGTTAGGCTGCAAGAGTTAACTACTGAAAAAAAGAGACTTTAGATAACTGAATGGTTGCAATGTCCAGAAAAGGGCATTATTTTACGCAAACAACCATTTTAAAGATCTGATCTTTCAAGATGCAGAGTGCCTCCTGGACCTTGCAGAATCAGAGCTATAATATGACCATATGGTGTCCTGAAAGGCTGTGTGGGTTCAGTACACAGAGATATATATTCGCTTAACAGGTCTAATATGCGAATGGGTCCAATTTCTATTATGTTTCACTTGGTGGCGCACTGACACTTTTAGCACATTTCTTTGTCAGGCCTGAATTTGCAAAGGCTTAACTACAGTCCTGTATCTGTGAGTTAGATGGGTGGATAAATTGTTTGCTTTATATAGGTCTACTCATTTTGCAGGTATTCGTTTAAATGTGTTTCACTCTACTAAGAGACAAGGTTTGTGTAATGAGATGGAAAATTGCTAACTACACACAAGGTTATTAGAATGTTTTTTCCCAAATCAATTTTGGCAGACAATAATAAATCTAGAAAATGGACTTGGAGTCTACATTTTATATGAGTAATCAGTAGATTGCTCTTGCAAAAGTATTTTCCCATTTGCTCTTATCTATTGTAGAAAGAAATGTATTGAATAACCACAGTCTTTCTTAGGCCTATGAAATAGTTAGATGCACCAGCCTAAGGCACACAATGGACTACCTAGATTGAAGAGTCTCTCTCCAAGTATAAAATCCACATATTTTTACCTTTATTCAAGCCCTAATCCTGCACTGAGACTTGCAAGTGACCTCCTACAATCAATGGAGCTCCATGAAGGCACAGAAAAGCACTCCATTGGCTCTTAACACAGGGTCGAGGCCTTCATGTGAGGTGAGATTTACACTTAGTTAAATATGTTCTGATGGTACATGTTGTCGTACTACCAGTGTTGTACTGTCAGTGTTCAGTGTCATCTGGTCAGGGTTCTCGGGGTTATCCCGGTGAGCTCCTGACAGGACCTCTACTCCGTCGGCAATGATAAACTTTCAGCTGCATGCATAACTCTCAGTGCTCCCTTTATCTAGAATGTTAAGCCCCGTGCACTTGGGTCAACACAGGAGATCTCTGAGAGCCCCTAGAAATGACAGATCAGGCAAAGTTTGAAATCAGTCGAGCAGGTTTATTGTCAAATGCGATGCTCTAACAGTTGGTAGCAGAGATTCTACAATGCTACGCCACTGTGCATTTGGCCTGCATTGACAAGGTACCAACACATAGCAGGCCTATTGCCATATAACAGATATTAACAGAGGTTAGTCAGAGTTAAGTCACTGTGCATTCTGTAAGTCTAGGCAATGACATCTGCCGTTTCAGGCGCCTAGTGCACCCCCCCTAAGGTCGGCCGGAGAGTACCCTTTGCGGTGTCCTTTTATAGACAGGTACAAACAACTTACATCACTTCTTTACATACCAGGTTGCCACCCTTGTTGCCTAATTACCACCCCTCACCTTATGGAAGGGGGGTTTACCTTCTATCCTTCATCCTGTCAATTTCGACCCAGTCCTGAACCCAGATCTGTATGTGCATAGCTTCTAGGGAGTCTTTGTACCGAGACATTCCTTACTAAGATGTTCTGCTACTCCCCTTTTGGCTTATAGTCTGTACCTGGTGCCTCCCTATGTCCTAACTTACCCAATCATACAGTTATCCATTGATAGAGAGTCTCTAAGCTGTAGTCAGAAAGAGAGGAGGGGAGAGGACAAACCATGGGCCAGAGCAGACAAACAACCGCATACAAAGGAATCCAATGCACCAGGGAAGGACAGACAAATAAGCAGTGACAAATTTTTAAAGTGCTTCTACATAAATGCTAGGAGTCTGACTAATAAGATGGGTGAACTAGAGTACCTAGTATTAAATGAGGAGATTGACATAATAGGCATCACTGAAACCTGGTGGAATGAGGAAAATCTGTGGGACACAATCATACCGGGATATAAAATATATCGAAAGGATAGAGCAGGCTGGGTGGGTGGTGGAGTGGCACTGTATGTGAAAGATAATGTAGAATCAAATGAAATAAAAATATTAAGTGAATCAACATGCTCAATAGAATCGCTATGGATAGTAATTACATGCTCCAATAATAAGAAATTAGCAGTAGGGATATATTACCGACCACCTGACCAGGACAGTGATACTGACATTGAAATGCTGAGGGAGATTAGAGAAGCTACCAAAATAAAGAACTCTATAATAATGGGGGATTTTAATTATCCCCATATTGACTGGATACATGTCACCTCAGGAAGAGAAGCAGAGATAAAATTTCTCAATGGCTTAAATGACTGCTTCTTGGAGCAGCTGGTACAGGAACCCACAAGGGGAGAGGCAATTCTTGATTTAGTCCTGAGTGGAGCGCAGGATCAGGTCCAGGAAATAAACATTACAGGACCTCTTGGGACTAGTGACCATGATACAATAACATTTAACATTCCTGTGATGGGAAGAACACCTCAGCAGTCCAGCACCCTGGCATTTAATTTCAAAAAGGGGAATTACACAAAAATGAGGAGGTTAGTTAAACAGAAATTAAAAGGCACAGTGACTAGAGCCAAATCCCTGCAAGCTGCATGGAAACTTTTTAAAGACACCATAATAGAGGCCCAACTTAAATGTATACCCCAAATTAAAAAACATAGCAAGAGACCTAAAAAAGTGTCACCGTGGCTTAACCACCATGTAAAAGAAGCAGTGAGGGACAAAAAAGCATCTTTTAAGAAGTGGAAGTCCAATCCTAGTGAGATAAATAGAAAGGAACATAAACACTGTCAAATCAAGTGTAAAAATGTAATAAGAAAAGCAAAAAAAGATTTTGAGGAACAGCTAGCCAAAAACTCAAAAAGAAATAACAAAATGTTTTTTAAGTACATTAGAAGCAGGAAGCCTGCTAAAAGACCTGTGGGTCCCCTAGACGATCGAACTATACAAGGCGCAATCAAGGATGATAAAGCCATTGCGGAGAAACTAAATGATTTCTTTGCTTCAGCCTTCACAGCTGAGGACGTTGGGGAGATTCCCAAATCTGCACCGTCCTTTGTGGGTGATGAATCTGAGGAAATGTCCTGGATTGAAGTGTCATTAGAGGAGGTTTTGGAACAAATAGAAAAACTTAATGTTAACAAATCTCCGGGACCGGATGGCATTCATCCAAGGGTTCTAAAAGAACTCAAATGGGAAATTGCTGAACTATTATCTGTGGTTTGTAACCTATCCCTTAAATCGGCTTCTGTACCTAATGACTGGAAGGTAGCTAACGTGACACCAGTATTTAAAAAGGGCTCCAAAGGCGATCCGGGCAATTATAGACCGGTAAGTCTAACTTCAGTACCGGGCAAATTAGTCGAAACAATAGTAAAGAATAAAATTGTGAAGCATGTAGAAGAACATAATTTGTTGGACAAAAGTCAACATGGTTTCTGTAAAGGGAAATCCTGTCTTACTAATCAATTAGAGTTCTTTCAAGGGATTAACAAACATGCGGACAAGGGGGATCCAGTAGATATAGTATACTTAGATTTTCAGAAAGCCTTTGACAAGGTCCCTCACCAAAGGCTCTTGTGTAAATTACATGGCCATGGGATAAGAGGGAAGGTCCTTTCTTGGATTGAGAACTGGTTAAAAGACAGGAAACAAAGGGTAGGAATAAATGGTAAATTTTCAGAATGGAGAGGGGTAACTAGTGGTGTCCCCCAAGGGTCGGTCCTAGGACCAATCCTGTTCAACTTATTCATAAATGATCTGGAGAAAGGGGTAAGCAGTGAGGTGGTAAAGTTTGCAGATGATACCAAACTGTTTAGCATAGTCATGACAGAAGCAGACTGTGAGGGACTCCAAGAAGATCTCACCAAACTGAGTGATTGGGCAACAAAATGGCAAATTAAATTTAATGTGGATAAGTGTAAAGTAATGCACATCGGGAAAAATAACCCCAACTATACGTACAGTATGATGGGGGCTAATTTGGCTACGACAAATCAGGAAAGAGATCTTGGAGTTATTGTGGACAGTTCTCTAAAAACTTCCATACAGTGTGCAGCAGTGGTCAAAAAGGCAAATAGGATGCTAGGAATTATTAAGAAAGGGATAGAAAATAAGACACAGAATATCTTACTGCCCCTGTATAAAACTATGGTACGCCCACATCTTGAATACTGTGTACAGATGTGGTCTCCTCACCTCAAAAAAGATATTTTGGCCTTGGAAAGGGTTCAGAAAAGGGCAACTAAAGTGATTAGGGGTTTGGAACGGGTCCCATATGAGGAGAGGTTAAAGCGACTGGGACTTTTCAGTTTAGAAAAGAGGAGACTGAGGGGGGAGATGATAGAGGTATATAAAATCACGAGTGGTGTGGAGAGGGCCGATAAAGAGAAGTTATTTATTAGTTCCCTAAATAGAAGAACTAGAGGACACCAAATGAAATTAATGGGTAGCAGGTTTAAAACTTATAAGCGAAAGTTTTTCTTCACACAGCGTGTAGTCAGCCTGTGGAACTCCTTGCCAGAGGAGGCTGTGAAGGCTAGGACTATAATAGAGTTTAAAGAGAAGCTAGATGATTTCATGGAGGTTAGGTCCATAAAAGGCTATTAGCCAGGGGATAAAATGGTGTCCTTGGCCTCTGTTTGTCAGAGGCTGGAGAGGGATGGCAGGAGACAAATCACGTGATCATTGTCTTCGGTCCACCCTCTCTGGGGCACCTGGTGCTGGCCACTGTCGGCAGACAGGATACTGGGCTAGATGGACCTTTGGTCTGACCCAGTACGGCCATTCTTATGTTCTTATGTTCTTATCACTAGGGCCTTTTTCTTGGCTCCTGTGTTACTGAACCAAAGTCTTGCTCACTAGATTGCAGGCCTGTTGCTGTTTTCATGTTACAGGCCTCTATTCAGGCCTGCTGACTCCATGTTACTGACCCTCAACTTACTACACATGCTAATTTACCAAGAGTTTATGCAAACCCCAGTTCTTAAATAATTAGGGTCTTCTGAACGTTTTGAGTGTTTGAACAGGGGCCTTCCACAGTGGAGCTCTGATATATGACTCGGACTCTCAGGTGCTACTGCAATGCAAACTATTATTGTGATAACAACTGTATAAAGCTAAGCACATGCCTACATTTTTTCAGTGCCTAAAATTATTTTGCTAGTGCTTTGTTTTTCAGCACCATGGTATTAGTGAATTCCCCCTTCCCTCTACTTATTCCACAGAAATACTCATCCTCCAGTTCCATTTTCACAATTAACTGGTACACTATTTATGGGATCGTAAAGTTAATCCATTTAGGGGCCCTAGAGCTAAGTGCAAAATTTAGCTCCATATGAGGAGACACCTGCACATGCAGTGAACCATTTTAAAGTCATGGGGGCTCCACAGGATCACAGGGACATAGAACTCACTCCAGGATCGGGGTGTTGCTGTTGTCGCAGACACTTTCAGTCCCAGAAGCCCAGAGAAGTGATTGTCATTGTCCTTACACTAGTTCTGTTCAAAAAATTTTGTGACCCAAATAGTTGTTCAACGTACAAATAAAACACACATCCAGGGAGACAACAGCCCCCCCTCCCCTGGCCACTGGGTAAGGTGAGGGGGGGCAGCTGTGCATTCATGGATGGGGCAAGGCCCCAGGAAAAAAGGGTGGGGCCAGGAGCAGCCAGCCCTCCACACTGCCTGGAGCACAGCACACCCCCACCCCCACTAGCCCTCAGCGCTGCCCAGAGTGCGCAGTGTGGCATAGCACTCCAGGATCAATTTTAAGGGCCCAGGACTCCAGCTGCTGCCATAGTAGCAGTGGCAGCTACCAGGAACCCCAGGCCCCTTTGAATCACTGGACCCTGTGGCAACTGCCCTCTTTGCCATCCTCCTCCCCATCTGCAGGCTTGTACACATCTCAACCTGAAACTGTTTTTCAGAGTGATGCCACAAAAGTCCTTACTCACAAAAAATTCAGTCTTCCAAACACCTTATTTCTTCTGTCAACTGGACTGGACAGGAAAGTCAGCCCGTTAGTTGTGGAATAACATTATTTAAAAATAAATCCCCATCATGCATTGGAACTACCCATTAGGGAAACATTAGTGAGAAACGAATGAACGTTTCCCAGTTTGCAGCCTCAGACTGTCTGTTTTAATTTTCTTCATATGCTACTGGTGTATCTGCAGTGGATTTAATATTCTGTAATACCACATTTTATGTGATCTCTTAGGGCCTCTTTGTCTTGCTTTTCATTTATGACTCTGCACCATTATTTGGTTATATGGAGGAACTTCGCTATTATTTGTTGTTCCATTTCTGCTGCCGGAATAGTTTTGATCAATACAGCTTACAAAAAAGTATGTCATAAAATGTGGTATGTTTAACAGAACTTTTTGGGATTGTTCTTAAGAACTTTCATTTCAACTACAGGAACTATAAAAGACATCAGCCCCTCACCCAATTTTGGCTCTTCAGAATATTTCTGCAGGCTATTAAATAAACTGTATATGGACAGTTCATCCTTGAAGAAACACAATGAGTTTGAAGTTATTTAATGCTACCATATAAATTTCAATTTGAAGGTATTTCCAGTTCCAACATGAAGTATGTGAGATAATGGGGTAGAGCTAACAGGATGAGTTACTGCCTTCCTTTAGCTAAAGCATTGCTCCAGCAATAAAAAGTAGATAACCCAAAACATGGCTGGGGCAGCAGTCTTGCTTATTGTGGACTCCTACAAGCCAAAGGGTTGTTTTGTTTTATGTAGCAAAATTCTCAATTCTAACACTGAAATTGTTATCCCATAATACTCCATCACGATGCTTCCTCAATGACATTTTTATGCAAAGTATTTAATTCAGCAACAAGACCTATTCACACCCCTAAAACAGGTTATGCATGATTAAGTGAACAATTGTTCATAGCACAGAGTCACTAACCTAATCATTTGGTTTTAATAACTCATAGAGGAAGCTCACAAATGGCTTATATACTGTGTGGGCCGCTTTCCATTAATTTTGCAGCTTTCTGTAGTAAAACCCTTCCTGGGATGGAAACACTCCCCAATTCCTCAGTATTACAGGCTAGGGAATCTCATCTTAGTAAGGGCCTGGAATGAGAAGTCTAATTTATCCTCAAATAGGTTAAGCCTAAGCATTTATCAGAATCAGAATTATTAAAGTAAAATGCACCAGGGGACTAGGTTGCTCAGAAAGTGGCCAGATGCTTAGCTCAGCTGAGGAGTTGTCATCTCCAAAAGAAAAATGTCCTTGCCAACTTAAAAAGGAGACAAAATTAAATCAAATTCTACAATCTTACAGAAGTGTATATTGGTCCTGAACTGACCCATCCTGGATCTTGAGGAATAGTATAATGGTGCAGAAGGGAAATGATTTCTTTTCAAGACCCTAGACAAGATTTTGGAATAGCTGAAAAGAACACAATTTTTTCAAATATATTTTTGTTCAAAACATAACAGTGTAACATTTCAGGATGGATGCAAGTTGTTCAGTCTATCCATTTCTTGCTGTCTTGTGACTATGCCCTATTGTAATTTCTAACACTAAGGGAAGCAAAATTGGGCCCATTCTCTTGTATGCCGTATGTCCCAACCATCTAATAGTTTATTGATTTCAACAGAGTGTTAACAGGGGATGACAACACAGCAGATACAGTAAAAATTCAGCAGTAAAGAATAAGTTATAAATCAAATTTAAACACATACACACACACACACACACACACAAAGCTTCCTCTCTAAATGGTATATACTTAACTGATTCTAGAAGCCTTTTTTATCCTGCTCTGTTTGGTAATAAACTAAATAAATGCATTATCTATAAGATTAGAGATTATTGTTCAAACAGAAAAAATCCTTTTAATCATTTTAATCATACAAGGATTCCATTGAAAGAAGCAATACTAATGGGTAGCATTCTTTTTTCGTTATGTTGAATGTGGTTTAAGATCATTAGAAGATGATCTGTTTTCAAGTTGCTCATAAAGATATTGGCCCTGATCCTGAGATGTGCTCTAGTCTCTTTGTTCTGCTCCTTCAGTATGAAGTGGTCCTTCCCATGGCATGTCAATTGCTTGGAAGCTTTCCCTTGCATAAGGCAATGATTAGACATCCAGGAATTTAAGCAGCACCCTTTTCAACTCTCACCTCTCAGCTGCAGGCATAAAATCCAGAGCCAAGTCTCTCCTGCATCCTAATCCCAAACTCTCATAGCATCTTTTTAGCCTTTCATGTGATGCAATATGCACCATGTGACCAACCCAGTACAGAATGGCACCAGGACAGGGCAAAAACCTATACTGGCCTCCCAGCTGTGATGAATAGTCTCCTCTGTTGGAATAAAGAGTTAGATCAGGAATCCTGGTTGTCCATTGCCATCCACCTTATGCAGTGATTTATGTCTTGCCAAAGTGGTACAAATTACAGTGGTGGATTTTATGCTCCCTTTTCACAGATGTAAAATGACTATTCGTCAGCCATGGCAGTAGGAAATCATTTAGTCATATAACCAATTTTAATCACAGAATCATTAAAATATTGGACTGGAAGGGACCTCAAAAAATCATGAAGTCCAGTCAGCTTTTCTGTGGCAGGACCAAGTAAACCTAGACCACCCCTGAGTGGTGTTTGTTCAAACTGTTTTTTTCAAACTTCCAATGATGGGGACCCCACAACCTTTCTTGAAAGCTTATTCCATGGTTTAGCAATCTTTAACTTAGAAAGTTTTTCTTAATATCTGATCTAAATCTCCCTTGCAGCAAGTTCAGCCCACTACTTCTTATCATACTTTCAGTGGACATGGAGAATAATTGATCATCATCCTCTTTGTAACTGCTATTGGCAGACTGTTATCCATGTTTGCCCTCAATCTCCTTAAGGATAAACATCTAGTTTTCTCAACCTATCCTCACAGATGAGGTTTTACATACAACACTTCTGTTAATACACCCTAGAATTATGTTAGCCTTAATAGCGAGGATGCAGTTGCACGATCGCTTAAGGCCAACTCTCTTGATTAGTAAGTCAACATCTAGACTTTCTTTCGGAAGAAGCTTTTTCGGAAGAGATCTTCTGGAAAAACTTCTTTTGAAAGCGAGCACCCACACAGCAAAAGCACATTGAAAAAGCAATCTGCTTTTTCGAAAGGTAGCGTCCACATTGATTGGATGCTGTCTTGCATTTAAGTTGTGATTACTACGGATGCAGCAGCCACCAGGGCACCTGTGCTTTTTCCTCTTTCCACTTCTTTCAAAAGAACTCCCTCTTCCCTGTCCACCCATGCCTTTTTCTGAAAGAACTCTTTCAGAAAAAGGCTTCTTCCTCGTAGAAAGAGGTTTACCACTGTCGGAAAAACCCCTGCATTCTTTCGACTTTCTGTTGAAAGAATGCAGTTACAGTGTGGATGTAAGTGTAGTTTTTCTGGAAAATCTCTGCAGTGTAGACATACGCTAAGTAAAATTCGTCATTTCTTAGTCCCTTTTTTGCTATTTCTACTTGCCCGATTTTTTCAACTAGTTATTCTGGGATATTGCACTATGTAGGGGGGAGGACTTACTCCTAAAAAGATGGCTATTTATCAACTCCAGAAGTGATATGTAGCACCTTTCAAAATGTAACATTCTGGAAGATCACAAGGTTCAGGGTATTAGAAATAGAATGTGAAGATTCTGATCTCTGGGGTCAAAGGAGAAGATTGTTCTCATGCTTACGGATTGGCATTTGACATAGGAGATTAAGGCTCAGTTCTTGGCTCTATGATGGATTTCCTGGAGCAAATTTTTCTGTGCCTCAATTCACTATCCATAAAATGCGGATATATTTTTTCACCCTCTTTGTCTATATTTTCTATTTATATTGTAAGCTTCTTTGGGGGAAAGATTTCCTTACACTATGTGCAGAATAATATTAATATCATCAGCATAGTCAGTCAGATTATGAACTGGAAATCGTCCATGAGTTCGTGTACGTAGGCTCTACGATCTTGGACAACTTGTCCTTTGATAGCGAGATTAACAAGCGCATTGGAAAAGCCGCCACAACGTTCTCCAGGCTGACGAAAAGAGTATGGGCCAATAATAAGCTCACTGTACACACCAAGGTGCAGGTCTACACAGCCTGTGTTTTGAGCACACTGTTGTACGCCAGTGAAACATGGACTTTGTGCTCAAAACAAGAGCAGCGGCTCAACACATTCCATATGCGCTGCCTTAGGCGTATACTCGGTATCTCATGGCAGGACAAGATCCCCGTCTCCATGTTCACCCTTCTCAAGCAGAGGTGTATGAGCTGGCTTGGCCATGTCTCATGCATGTTGGATGGCCGAATACCGAAGGACCTTCTCTCTGGCGAACTGGCATCTGGAAAGAGGCCGAAAGGGTGACCTAAATTGCGCTATAAGAACACATGCAAGCGTGACCTCAGCGCTCTCTCTATCAGTGCGAACACCTGGCATTCGCTCGCCTTAGACAAGTATGCCTGGAAGCAGGGAGTGAAGGAAGCTCTTGCTATGTATGAAACTACCTTGGTGAAGGAAGCGGAAGACAAGAGAGCCCTCAGGAAGATCCGTGCCCGTGATACCAGAGCAACATCTGCCTACTGCTGCTCACAGTGTGGAAAGGACTGCCATTCCTGGATTGGATTGCACAGCCACAGAAGACGCTGCTCGAATCAGTCCAACAGGGGCGCAAACCCATGATCCTTCGGGATCAAAGGATGCCTACGTAAGTCATGCCATATGCTCTAATCCAGATCAGAGGCCATTTTATATGAGTGTATTTGACTAGTCTTAAATGAGTCACTGCCCTTATTTCATTTACCCATAGGCAGGTGCATACATCAAAACTGGCACTCTTTCTGCACTATCAACAGAAAGGTCATTTAGCATTTTATGTTCTAGATGTGCTCTCAGAATGAAAGGTTTGCATATGCATAAAGAGTGAATATGTGTGATGCCAGTAGATGGCATGCAAGAATATGTTAGAAGGTTCCTGAGTTTTGTAGGATCAATGAAACCTGTTGTGCATTGCAAATGGCTTCTTCTGTGAACATCCTTACATGGGTTGCTTATCCTACTATTTTAAAAAGAGAATAGTGTTAAAGTGCAGGATAGATATACTTGCAGCAACAGTGTCCCTGCTATAGATTAGAGATTTTAATAACCAGTGCTGCCAATCTACATTTAAGGCAAGTTAAATTCACTTACGCTTTTAAAATATAGTGCTGAATTTGGCAAAAATGAATAAGTAATAAATGTATATCCATGAAAATAGACTCATTGTCAAGCTAGCAGAATATACAAAGTCAGCTCTTGCCATCAAATGGAGTGTTGCAGGAAGTTCCCAAAGTCAACCAGCATGTTGTTATTTTAAAACAGCTACAGTATTTCTCCTGTACCAAAACTGCTGAACAAGACCACTTCAATACAAGCAAATAAATGGCTGATGAGATTTCTTGAACAACACAAAGCCACATGCAAATAAGGGAGCATCAAAATATTATTTATGTATTCGTTAATATCTATTTAGATGTATGAATAATTAATAGGGGAAAGTGTCTGTCCTTTGATCTGGGGGCCTTTTACATCAATTTACATAATATAATATGTATTCAGCAGCTCATCCCCCACACAAACTAGAAAAAAACAACCCCATGAATTGACTTGAGGAACCCAGTCCTGCTGAATATTTCCACCCATAAAGCCCTAGAAAATAGAAGAGTTTTCCAATGTTTCTTGAAGGTCAGTCATTTCAGGCTGCCTAAAGGGGAAGGACTGAGTCCTAACATCAAGGTGCCCTCATTGAGAATGTTATGCTGGAAGATCTTTTTTTTTCTTTTCTAAATCAAGGAAATTCGTGCCTGAATGCTTCCATTGATTGCAAATGCAGCAGTCCATCCCTGGAAAAAAGGTAATTTTTCAAATTAGCAGGTGCCAGTTCATTTAGAGCATTAGTTGTCAAACCCAACAGTTTAAACTTCACTTGGAAACCCATAGGCAGTAAATGCAAATCACAGAGCACTTGGTGTAATTTCTATATGGCAAGGACAAACCTCATTCTGTATGAGATTCGGTTTCTAAATAGAATTTCCATATAACACACATAGCAATGTAATTTTAAGCTCACAAAGACATGAATTATGGTAGCAAGCCTGCATCTGAATTAACTCTGGCTATGTCTAGACTACAGGCTTCTTTCGGAAGAAGCTTTTCCGGAAGAGATCTTCCAAAAAAACTTCTTCCGAAAAAGAGCGTCTACATAGCAAAAATGATAGAGATGCAGCCGTGTTAGTCTGGTCTAGCTGAAACAAAAGACAGAACTATGTAGCACTTTAAAGACTAACAAGATGGTTTATTAGGTGATGAGCTTTCGTGGGCCAGACCCACTTCCTCAGATCAATCTGTGGAAGAAAATTGGCCCAACCATATATACCAAAGTGATACAATCAAAAAAATGAACACATGTGAAATTGACAAATCAAACTTTAGAACAGAGTGGGGGTGAGGAGGGAAGGTTAGTGTCTGTGAGGTAATGACATTAGGGGTGATAATTGGGGAAGCTATCTTTGTAATGGGTGAGATAATTAGAGTCTTTGTTTAGACCCATACATAAAGTGTCAAATTTAAGATGAATGACAATTCTGAAGCTTCTCGTTGAAGTCTGGAGTTAAAGTCTCTTTGAAGCAATATGCATGTTTTAAGGCCATGGTCACCAGCCCATCGATTGCAAGGCCTCGACCAGTCGATCACAAGGCGTTCGGACAACCCCGCCCCCCCTTTTTCCCCCCACCCCCGAGAAGCCCCACTACCTACCTCTAGTGTAGTGCCGGCTTCCCGCGGGGGTGGACGGAAGTCCTCTCTGAAGCCCGCGTCACTTCCGGGGGTTCCGGAAGTGCGCGGGCTGCTCCCCCTCCCTCTGTTGCGTGCTGGGGGAGGGGGCGTCGGCCCTAGAGGAGGAGTGCGGAGGCTTCCCTGCGCCGCCGATGCCGGAGGGGTGAGTTGGCCGCAGGGGTTTCCCTGTGCCGCGGGAGCGGGAGTCGTCCCCGGGGTTTGGCCGCGCTGCGGGAGGGGAGGGAGTTGGCCGGGCCGGGCCGGGCCATGCCGCGGGAGGGGGGTTTGACCCCGGGGCAGGCGCCCGCAGGGGTTGGCCATGCTGCAGGAGGGGGTTGGCCGTGCTGCGCCGCGGGAGGGGGGTTTGGCCCTGGGGCAGGTGCCCGCGGGGGTTGGCCGCGCTGCGGAATGGGGGAGGTTGCCCCCGAGGCAGGCTCCCATGGGGGTTTGGCCCCGCCGCGGGAGGCGGGGGTTAGCCCCGGAGCAGGCACGCTCGGGGTTTCCCTGCACCACGGGGGGCCCAGAGGAGGCATGTGCTGGCTTCCCGCGGAGGGGGAGGGAGAGAGAATCCTGGGAGGAGGCAGATGCAGGTGACTCTGCTGCCACTGGCACCCTGTCCCCACTCCCCAGACTCCACTCCCCTGTCCCCAGCTACAGAACTCTGTCCCCATTCCCTTGTCCCCAGCTACAGAACTCTGTCCCCATTCCCCTGTCCCCAGCTACAGAACTCTGTCCCCACTCCTCTGTCCCCACTCCCCGAACTCTGTCCCCACTCTTCTGTCCCCACTCCCTGAACTCTGTCCCCATTCCCCTGTCCCCAGCTACAGAACTCTGTCCCCATTCCTCTGTCCCCACTCCCCGAACTCTGTCCCCACTCCTCTGTCCCCACTCCCTGAACTCTGTCCCCATTCCCCTGTCCCCAGCTACAGATCTCTGTCCCCACTTCTCTGTCCCCACTCCCCAAACTCTGTCCCCATTCCCCTGTCCCCAGCTACAGAACTCTATCCCCATTCCCCTGTCCCCACTCCCCGAACTCTGTCCCCACTCCTCTGTCCCCAGCTACAGAACTCTGTCCCCACTCCTCTGTCCCCACTCCCCGAACTCTGTCCCCATTCCCCTGTCCCCAGCTACAGAACTCTATCCCCATTCCCCTGTCCCCACTCCCCGAACTCTGTCCCCACTCCCCGAACTCTGTCCCCACTCCTCTGTCCCCAGCTACAGAATTCTGTCCCCACTCCTCTGTCCCCACTCCCCGAACTCTGTCCCCATTCCCCTGTCCCCAGCTACAGAACTCTGTCCCCACTCCTCTGTCCCCACTCCCCGAACTCTGTCCCCATTCCCCTGTCCCCAGCTACAGAACTCTGTCCCCACTCCTCTGTCCCCACTCCCCGAACTCTGTCCCCATTCCGCTGTCCCCAGCTACAGAACTCTGTCCCCACTCCTCTGTCCCCACTCCCCGAACTCTGTCCCCATTCCCCTGTCCCCAGCTACAGAACTCTGTCCCCACTCCTCTGTCCCCAGCTACAGAACTCTGTCCCCATTCCCCTGTCCCCAGCTACAGAACTCTGTCCCCATTCCCGTCCCCACTCCCCGAACTCTGTCCCCCACTGGCACCCTGTCCCCTGCTGCAGAACCCTGTCCTCTGCCCTCCCAGCACCCTGATCCCTCTCCCCTGCCCCCAGCCGCAGAACTCTGTCCCCACAAAATGTATAATTATAAATGCTTCATTTTAGATTTAAATAGCATGAATAAAAAACAGACCATTTATTTCATAACTATAAACACATGATTTTAAAACTAAAGTGTTTATCAGAGTGTGTAAGTAAGGGCTGGGGATAGCAAGTGATGGACAGGAGGAGAATAGAGAAGGCGGGGCTTCAAGGAAGGGGCGGGGCTTCAAGGAAGGGGCGGGGCGGTAGATCTTCGCCTGTTCTGAGATTTAAAAAGTGATCTTCAGTGTAAAAAGGTTGGAGACCACTATTTTAAGGTCATTGAGGGAATGGTCAGTCTGGCTGAAATGGCAAGCAACAGCTTTCTCTCTGTGAGAGAGTCTTATGTCTGTTTTGTGTGCATTGATTCTTTGGCAAAGTGTCTGAGAAGTTTGTCCAATGTACATAGCAGACAGACACTTTAGGCACATGATGGCATAAATTATATTTCTGGATGAACAGGAATATGTGGTCTTGATCTTGTAATAGGCACGGTTA
Organism: Pelochelys cantorii; assembly: GCA_032595735.1. Taxonomy (NCBI): domain Eukaryota; kingdom Metazoa; phylum Chordata; order Testudines; family Trionychidae; genus Pelochelys; species Pelochelys cantorii. The sequence continues at coordinate 303,454,285 of CM064326.1, read as the reverse complement.
GGTCCAATAATGGTGTCAGCAAAGTAAATATGTGGACAAAGCTGGCACCGGGGTTTGTTGCAAGGGAAAGTTCCAGGGTTGGTATTAGTGTGGTACGTCCTGTAGTTGTAGGTAAGAATCATCCTGAGGTTAGGTGGTTGTCTATAGGAGACTATGGGTCTGTCTCCCAGAGCCTCTCGGAGAGTAGTATCCCGTTCCAGTATAGGTTGTAGTTTATTGATAATGTGTTGGACGGGTTTAAGTTGGGGGCTATAGGTGATGACAAGTGGTGTTCTGTTGTTGGTTTTCCTGGGTCTGTCTTGAAGTAGATGGTTTCTGGGTATTCGTCTGGCTCTTTCAATTTGTTTTTTTATTTCTCCGGGTGGGTAATTGAGGTTTAAAAATGCTTGGTAGAGATCCTGGAGTAGTATCTCGGAGATAGCTGGGAGTGTTGATTGCATAGGGTTTGAGAAGAGAGTCTACATAGCTGGATAATCCAGTAGTGAGCGTGCCGATACCTGAGATGATGGAGCGTCCGGGGTGTCCAGGTTTATGGATTTTGGGAAGCAGATAGAACAATCCTGGTCGGGGTTCAGAAGGTGTGTCTGTGTGGATTTGGTCCCGAGGGAGTTTTTTAAGGAGACAGCGTAGTTTCTTTTGATATTCTGAAGTAGGTTCAGAGGAGACAGGCTTGTAAAATGTGGTGTTGGAGAGTTGTCTAGTTGCCTCCTGGTCATAGTCGGATTTATTCAGAATGACCACAGCACCCTCTTTGTCAGCTGGTTTGATTACACAGCAAAAAGACATAAAAAAAAGTGATCTGCTTTTTTGAAAGATAGCGTCCACACTGAATGGACACTATCTCACATTTCAGCTATGATTACTATGGACGGAGTGGCCACCAGGGCACCCGTGCTTTTTCCTCTTTCCTCTTCTTTTGAAAGAACTTCCTCTTCCCTGTCCATACATGCCTTTTTCTGAAAGAGCTCTTTCAGAAAAAGGCTTCTTCCTCATAGAAAGAGGTTAACCAATGTCAGAAAAACCCCTGTTCTTTCAATTTTTTTTTGAAAAGAATGCAATTGCAGTGTGGACGTAACTGGAGTTTTTTCAGAAAAATGGCCATTTTTCCAAAAAAAATTCAGCAGTGTAGACATACCCTCAGTCTCTTGGCCACAGCTGCTACCTGACCATCTAGCAACAGCTGATGAACTTATCAGAATCCTTATTTGAAAACTCACCTGGCACATGGCAAACACACACCCTTACCCAACAGGGCCAATATAATCCTCACCATATCTGCCAGTTGCTCACCCTAATTCACCAATATCACATCACATTTATCCAAATTAAATTGCACCAACTAACTGGTTGTCCATGCCCCAATCTTAAAAAGGACACTTGACTACATATGCTGGATTGAGACTGAAAGAAACTTAAAGCTGGGTATCAGAATCATAGAATACTAGAACTGGAAGGTACTTTGAGAGGTCATCAAGTCCAATCCCCTGCCCTCACGGCAGGACCAAGCATTATCTAGATCAGTGGTCTCCAACCTTTTTACACCGAAGATCACTTTTTAAATCTCAGAACAGGCGAAGATCTACCGCCCCGCCCCTTCCTTGAAGCCCCGCCCTCTCTATTCTCCTCCTGTCCATCACTTGCTATCCCCAGCCCTTACTTACACACTCTGATAAACACTTTAGTTTTAAATTATGCGATATATAAAATTAAAATCATGTGTTTATAGTTATGAAATAAATGGTCTGTTTTTTATTCATGCTATTTAAATCTAAAATGAAGCATTTATAATTATACATTTTGTGGGGACAGAGTTCTGCGGCTGGGGGCAGGGGAGAGGGATCAGGGTGCTGGGAGGGCAGAGGACAGGGTTCTGCAGCAGGGGACAGGGTGCCAGTGGGGACAGAGTTCGGGGAGTGGGGACGGGAATGGGGACAGAGTTCTGTAGCTGGGGACAGGGGAATGGGGACAGAGTTCTGTAGCTGGGGACAGAGGAGTGGGGACAGAGTTCTGTAGCTGGGGACAGGGGAATGGGGACAGAGTTCGGGGAGTGGGGACAGAGGAGTGGGGACAGAGTTCTGTAGCTGGGGACAGGGGAATGGGGACAGAGTTCGGGGAGTGGGGACAGAGGAGTGGGGACAGAGTTCTGTAGCTGGGGACAGGGGAATGGGGACAGAGTTCGGGGAGTGGGGACAGAGGAGTGGGGACAGAGTTCGGGGAGTGGGGACGGGAATGGGGACAGGGGAGTGGGGACAGAGTTCGGGGAGTGGGGACGGGAATGGGGACAGTGTTCTGTAGCTGGGGACAGGGGCGTGGAGTCTGGGGAGTGGGGACAGGGTGCCAGTGGCAGCAGAGTCACCTGCATCTGCCTCCTCCCAGGATTCTCTCTCGCTTCCCCCCCCCCCGCGGGAAGCCAGCACATGCCTCCTCCAGGCTCCCCGTGGCACAGGGAAACCCCGAGCGTGCCTGCCCCGGGGCTAACCCCTGCCTCCCACGGCAGGGCCAAACCCCCATGGGAGCCTGCACCAGGGGCAACCCCTACCCCTCCCGTGGCAGGGCCAAACCCCCCTTCCGCGGCGCGGCGCGGCCCTGCCCCTCCCCTCCCCTCCCGCAGCACGGCCAATCCCCGCGGGCACCTGCCCCGGGGTCAAACCCCCCTCCCACGGCACGGCCCGGCACGGCCCGGCCAACTCCCTCCCCTCCCGCAGTGCGGCCAAACCCCGGGGCCGACTCCCGCTCCCGCGGCGCAGGGAAACCCCTGCGGCCAACTCAACCCTCCGGCGCCGGCGGCGCAGGGAAGCCTCCGCACTCCTCCTCTAGGGCCGACGCCCCCTCCCCCAGCACGCAACAGAGCTGTGGGAGGGGGAGCAGCCTGCGCACTTCCGGAACCCCCGGAAGTGACGCGGGCTTCAGAGAGGACTTCCGTCCACCCCGCGGGAAGCCGGCACTACACTAGAGGTAGGTAGTGGGGCTTCTCAGGGGTGGGGGGAAAATGGGGGGCGGGGTTGCCCAAACGCCTCGCAATCGACTGGTCAAGGCCTCGCGATCAACCAGTCGATCGCGATTGACGGGTTGGTGACCGCGGATCTAGATCATCCCTGATAGATGTTTATGTAACCTGTTCTTAAATATCTCCAATGATGGAGCTTCTACAACCTCCCTAGACAATTTATTCTAGTGTTTAACTACCCTGACAGTTAGGGAGTTTTTCCTAATGTCCATCCTAAACCTTCTTTCCTGCAGTTTAAGCCCATTGCTTCTTGTCCTATCCACAGAGGCCAAAGGGGAACAATTTCTCTCCTTCTTCCTTGTAACGCTTTTTTAGATACTTGAAAACTGTTCTTATGTCCCCTTTCAGTCTTCTCCAGACTAAATAAACCCAATTCTTTCAATCTTTCTTCATAGCTTTAATCATTCTTGTTGCTCTTCTCTGGACCTTCTCCAATTTGTCCACGTCCTTCCTAAAAGTGGTGCCCAGAACTGGACACGATGCTCCAGTTGAGGCCTAATCATTGCATAGTAGTACAGAAGAATTGCTTTTCATGTCTTGCTTACAACACTCCTGTTACTACTTCCCAGAATGATGTTTGCTTTTTTATTTACAACAGTGTGACACTTATTCACATTTAGCTTATAGTCTACTATGACCCCTAGATTTTTTTCTACAATGCTCCTTCCTAGATATTTCCCATTCTGTATGGGTGAAACTGATAGTTCATTCCTAAGTAAAGTACTTTGCATTTGTCCATGTTGAATTTCATCCTGTTTACCTCAGACCATTTCTCCAGATCATTTTGAATTATAATCCTGTTCTCCATAGCACTTGCAACCCCTCCCAGCTTAGTATCATCCACAAACTTTATAAACATACTTTCTATGCCATTATATAAATTATTGATGTAGATACTGAATAGAACCAGTTCCAAAATGGACCCCTGCAGAACCCCACTTATTTTGCCCCTCCAGTATGACTATGAACTGCTGATAACTATTCTATGGGAATGGCTACCCAGCAATTTATGTACCCAGCTTATTGTAGCCCCATCTAGGTTGTGTTTACCTAGTTTATTTATAAGAAGGCCATCTGAGACTATATCAAATGTTTTACTAAAGTCTAGGTATATCACATCTATGGCTTCCCCTTGTTAGCCTATCAAAGAACTATCAGATTGGTTTGACATGATTTCTTCTTAATGAATCCATACTGACTGTTACTTATCACCTTATCTTCCAGATGTTTGCAAATGGATTCTTTAATTATTTGCTCCATTATATTTCCTGGCATAGAAGTTAAACTGACAGGTCCGTGATTTCCTGGGTTGTCCCTTGTTTTCATTTTTATAGATGGGCACTTTTGTATTTGCCCTTTTCCAGTCTTCTGGAATCTCTCCCATCTTCCATGACCTTTCAAAGATGATAGCTAATGGATGAGATACTCCTCTATCAACTTGAGTATTCTAGGATGCATTTGATCAGGCCCTGGTGACTTGAAGACAGATATCTAACTTTTCTAAGTAATTTTTAACTTACCTCATTTTCTGCAACATTAATTATACAAGACATCCAATAATCCACATATTGAAGCTGTCACTATACCTGCTAATGGTACCATATACCTACTGAACTGAGGGGAGGAAAGCGGGTGCCCCATGGTATACCACTAGACCGTGCTCTACAGGAAGAAAACCAATAACTCCAAACTACAATTGGAGTTTTCATTCAGGAAAAAAAACTGAACCACTCAAGACAAGCCCTGCTGGGTTCTAGAGTCAGTCAATAAGTTAGTAATACCTCACAATCAATAGGATTCAATGGAAACTGGGAGTAACATCAGTGGTCCCTGATTTTTGCACATTGTAGTCTCTGTGCCATGGATTTTAGAAAGAGGGAAGATGAAAAAGAGAATGAATGTAGATTGAAAAATGAAAATATCTTATGGGTTGTTTTTGAAGTCATGATGTAGTAATGGAGCAAATGCCAGAAGAAATTAACAGGCAAGAGCCAAACACACCTACTCTGCATATATAAGAATGTGGCCAAGAGTGATTGGCTAGTCCACATTGAAGCAGATTTCATGAAGCTGAGGAAAACAACAAGGAATTGAAAGACAATATCAGCAGAGTGATTTGTATCTCATGGCCCAAATAAATACAGAAATCTGTCCAGAGTATTGCTGTTAATTCTTTTTGTTTAATTGAAATGTTAAAGATCCTAAGAGATTTTCCTAGCATGTAATAATAGGGTATGTTTGATTTCTTATGTTACACTGTATGGAGAACATACTAGTGAGTTTCTCTGCATATTAATTATATCAATTACTATAAAAGGCAGCTAGAGTTCAGGACAGGTGTGTTTTTATTTATAAACTTAAATGGTAATAATCAATAAATATATGTGTTTTTTATAGTCTATACATTTACTATCTACATGGAAATATCTCAGGAATACTTGACATTTCAAAAGAATAAAAACAATTTCCAGTCCGTGGTCCCAAATATTGGAAAGTGATAAAAAATAGAGAAAATGTGGTATCTCCGAGATTTCAAGTCGACATTGGGTGGATAGATCTGGCTCTAGAGAACTCCAGGTGTTTTAAAAATATGTTGTGAGCCTAGAAGTCTTTATAGTGTTAGCAGTTGTTGAGAACAGACTGTCCACAACAATGAATACTCTGAATTGCACTAACAATGATACCAAACATAGGCAAACAGGATACATTGAGTGTTGCTTCTGAATACCACTGGCTGGAAAGATTTGATTTTTTTTTTAATGTAAAAGCACCAGGAGATTGATGTATACCCTGGTCGAGATGCAGATGAAGGGTAGATTGACGACTCTAAAAGATAAGGCAAGCACCTATCAATTGGACAAGATAGCTGTGATATGAGAAGAACAACTTAAGAAAACAAGCACTCGTTAAACATCAATAAAACTTACTGATCCCAATGGAGGAAAACTGCTATAAAAAGGAGGTGCTTTGCCATAATTTTGGGGTTTGTCCTGCCATGGGAACCTCAGTGCAGACCGACAGAACCTGGTTCCTTCCCTTATACTTAGCCTGCTTGGCTGCCAGGAGAAAGGGAACAACAGACTGGTAACTATAACATCTACTGACGGGACGTGTGTGTGTGTGTGTGTGTGTGTGTCCCTGTATCTGTGTGTCTGTCTGTCTAAGCATATGCTACCTGCTTTTCTATTGTATTCTTAATAAACGTGGCATATTGTCTTTTCCCCTATGAAGATCCGGTGTGTTTCTTATAAGGATAATACCTGAACAGTATAAAATATGAATATGAGTCCAGAATAGCATGTAGACTGGTGTTATACATTTAGGACAGTGCACTCCTGAAGTGTGTAACTGGAATTGCAGAACTAACTGTGGCTACAAATACTAAGGAATTATCATTTTAGTATGTAACTCATAGTCAAAATTTCTATGCTTGAGCTTCCACCATGGTAGGTTCTCCAAGGCTTATAGGAACAGCGCATACAGTTGCTATCGAGGGGAGACTAGCTGCCATCATGTCTCTGGAAAAGCCATCTCTGTGGACTTGTCTCAGAAGAACAAGCTTTGATCTATATTTCAAGCAGCAGCTGCCCAGGATGCTAAAATAACCTGAGAAGATGTATTCTGTTTTGTGTTGTGCAGGGATCCCATAATCTCTGCTCTCCACTGATGTGGGAGAGAAGAGGAAGCCTGATATTAAAATGTGTATCTGCTGATGGTCTCTAGAATAGGGAGAGAAAGAACTGAAATTAAAACTCCGTTATTTGTTGCCATTTATATATTACCTACTAGATTTCATCACAACAGAGAGACATCATTAGTCAGAAATACCAAGTACCTTTTTATAGAAGCCATCTCTGCTTTAAAATTGAAATACTTTCCATTACAGCTTGCATGATAAAGATGGAGCTGCTAAGGGCTTGACCCAGAGCCCATAAAAGTTAATAAAAGACTCCCATTGACGTCTGTGTGCTTTGGGTCAGGCCCTCCAGGAGAGTCTCTTACTGAAAGTGGCATGATAAACTTTGATATACAAATTGAATGTGGCATCTAAATGGAGATCTGTGGTATAATATTAATGTTAGACTACATCTCTTTGGGATTGTTGTATTTCTACTAATTAAAGACTTGGCTAAGAGCCCTGGGATGTGTCTGCACAGGAAAACAATGGGGAACAGGGAGCTGGCTATGAACTACCCTCATCACTAGAGCTTCCCAGGAAGGGGTGAGGAGTGGAGACCAGGTTGATACACCACTTCTCTAGCAGGAGGGCAAGAAGATAGGAGTAGAAGTCTGGTAGTAATACCAGACTGAATTTGGCTAACCTGGACAATATTTTGCAAATCAACTAGACTTTCATACTAGGACAGTGGAAAAAATGAGAGGCTTCAAATGTAACCACTAATGCTATGAATAAATTCCCAAAATAAAATAAATTGCCTCCTATCCTGATCCTTCAGCACACTAGTGGTTGTGGTGTAAAAATTACCATAATGTTAACCTAAAACACTGATTTTCAGACATTAGTAAGAGTGGTCGGAGTTAGGTATGTTTATTTCTCATACATTTACAAGGAACTTGTATAAAGTTCCTATGGCAGATGGATGTGTTTCATTACAGAGCCAGTGGACTCTTTGTAGTTCATGATTCCAAATCTTCGTAGTTTAAATGGAGAACAGAAAGGGAATATACAACTTTAGATTCAATTCCCTGGGCTAAGCAACTTTGGGGTGAAAGGAAGAAATTTAAATTAAGCTATGCAATTATTTGGTCTGATAGCTATAGCCTATAAATAACTGGGTGTATGTGTTCATTCCATGTATGAATGCCAGATATAATTCATTTGTGCATGACTTCAAAATCAACACAATTAATTAGTCTTGGAGCAAGGGAACACCACACTTCCCCCAACTCCTTTTAAAACTCATATGCATGCTCCTAGGTAGAGGGAGGGGGAATAATTGATCATTTTAATCATTCTAAAGATCTCAAAGGCACAAAATGCTCCAAAAAGGCAATGCTTTGGAGGTACTCTTTGCACAGAACTTTGCACAGAACAACATAGTCTGAAGCATAATAGGAAATCTTTGGAGAAAAATAAATATGTATGTTATATATAGTTTCTAAAGTTATCATTGCTGTTGTGAAACCTCCAAGGAAATTTTGCACAATCTTTTTGAAGGGCAAACAAACAAATATCCAGTAATATGGGTATTATCTTGGGTTTCAGCTACACATACAAATAAAAATGTATATTGTGCTGTATGTTGCTTGTTGACTATTTTCATTTTCCTGTACTTTTCATGTATCAGCTGGTATTCTTTCCTCAGACTAGTCATAAAACAATCAATAGAACCTACTTGTGTAATGCGTTTTGGCTAATCAATAACTGTGGTTTGATCAGGAGAGAGAGCTGTATGAGGTGGAAAAGCTGAAAGAACAAACCAGTACAGACTAAGGGTGTGTCTAGACTACAGGTTTTTTCTGAAAAAAGTGGCCTTTTTTCGACAAAACTTCACCCTGCGTCTAGACTGCTGCCGTGTTCTTTCGAAATTAAATCGAAAGAACGCGGCAGTTTTTTTGACCACAGAAAACTTCATTTTACGAGGAATAATGCCTTTTTTCAAAAGTCCTCTTTCGAAAAAAGGCGTTATTGAACGCAAACAGGGCTTTTTTGAAAGAGAGCATCCAGACTGCAGCTTGCTTTTTCGAAAGAAGTGGTTGCAGTCTAGATGCTCTCTTTCGAAAGAGGCTTGTAATCTAGACGCACCCTAAAAGCCCAGACTGGCTAGGCTCTGAAGCCCCAATTTAGCAAAGCATTTTGGCATGTACTCAGTGCCTAGTATTAGGGCCTGTTGCTTATTGACAGGTGCTGAGCATCCTCAATTCTTATTAAGATTATTAGGTCTGAAGAATACAACATATAAAGGATTTGGCCCTACGGACCCAAGCATGCAAATCCTTTTTACTTGATGAGTCTTTGACACCTGTGGGAGGTTCACTTGTCTTCTTTGTGATGACTTCAGTATAGCTATTTTAGTTCCATATCTGACCAGATCCATGGTGGGTGGGAGAAAGAAATCTTCTTCTCTTCTTTGTGTGGCGGACAAAAGAGTCAAACAGAAATCCAGACCTTGTGTTTTGGGTGAGCACATGGGCCACTCCCTCATGTACCCTATGACATGGGAAGGCAGAGAAGTCATGGCTCTGCATTCTCCACATATTTACCAGCTAGCAGAGAGATTGTCTGTGATGGGGAGTGGGGGGGATTTTGCAGCTCCTCATTAAAGGATATAACAGTGAGCAGTTTCCCTGGACAATGGGGATCTTCAGGAGTTTTCTGGAGCAGTGCAACTACATATCACCCGTTCCTGTGGGCCAAGTGCTATGTGAATGAAATAGCCCCAGTGATTAAGGACTGCCATTGTTTGGGTATGCAGGATCAGGCCCACTTTCTGTTTGACATTAAGTCCAGATACGTGCAGATCGAATGTAACTATCTTACAAAATGTGCGAATATATCTCTGTAGCTGTTCTTTGTCCTGTAACTTTAGAATTTAAAAGGAATAATGATTTTAAAGCTAAAAACTCATTATCTAAAATTACAGTAGTTAGGAAAGATTACTTATGCTTCACCAAAAAGAATAGTTGATTTATTTCATAGATTATCAATATTTAGGACTTCACAGAATTTCTGCAGTTTTTTTACTGATCTCCTTTGTATGTCTTTAATGTAATTGAAGGTAATGTGTATTACCTTCACATTTATTCAGCTGTGAGATCTCCAAGGATGGATGAAATAAACAAACAAAGTAGAAGCCCCATTCTGAATGTGATCCAAAAGTGTGGTTTAGATGTAAAGATGATTCAACACACCAGGAGCTCATTTACTTGCTCTTCAGTTCTTTGTATGTTTGTTTTTTCACTCTCAAAAAAGTGAAATCCTATTTGTTTTGTTGAGGTTTGCTGTACTGCTGCAATTTCATCTCTCTGAGGGGGGAAAAAAAAGATCCTGATAGGTGGAGCAAAACTCATTAAGAATCTGAATGAGCAATAGGTCCCTGGAGAATGTGCATTTCACAAATATGAACTGTGTGACGGAAGAAGATTGAAATGGTCCATTAAATTTTATTCATTATTGCGAAACCTTGCAATCTGAAGATCAGTAGACATAACCACTACCAGCCCACTCCCACTGCACCCTTAGCTTTGTAACTCAATCTGCTTCACTTGTAGAAACAAGTCCAGAGCTAAGATTATACAGACCCACCTTGCAGCAAAGGATGACTCTCGCTTGGCATTATATGCTGAAAACCTGCCATCATTTTCCACTGCTAAAAATATAAGCAGCCTATGTTGCTAGTTATACCAGATAGTAATAGTGCTTAGCATACTTTCAGTGTCTCTAAAACAATTTTTATATATTATGATGCTATATTTTGATTGTATGTGCTACAGCCCTTTAATTTGAAAAGCTGGTTTAATTATACTAAAGTGAAGTGTTTAAGCATTAGAAAGAAGAGCTATTGTTCAGTTGCTAATATATAATTGTACACTTTTCCCAATTCGTGCAGTTTTCTGCACTATAACTGGTAATGCATGTCTGATTTGCATGATCGCTATAGTATTATTATTACTTAATATCCAGACAGTATGCAACCACCTTTGTTCTGATTGGCTAATAGTCCATTATTCATACCAAGATGAGGGAAATCACTATATGATTATTTCTCATTAACCATACTAAAAATATTCAAATCACTCCACTCTGGTTACCACAGTAGCTCTGTTTTGACTGGTTTCTGCACTCAGAATTTTCAAGCTGACAGCAATAACGTCACCACCCCAGCTTCTCACTTCATTTTGCTGAAGTAGTAAAAAGTCCAACACAGAATCACAGTAATGTAAGGCTAGAAAAGATCTTAAATGTTCATTTACACACAGAGACAAACACACACTTAAATATATGTAAACTAGGTGTTTGTCTAACCTTAAAAACCTTCAGCACTGAGAATCCCATAACTTCCCTGTACAGTGGCTATGTCTACACTACGCTGGTTTTGCGCAAGAAATATGAAAATGAGGCTAAGCGTGGAATATTACCGAGCCTCATTTGCATAATTAATGAGCAGATGCTTTTTGCGCAAGAGGCTTTTTACACAGCTCCTTCTTGCGCAAAAACTCCCTCTTGCACAAGAGCCGTTTTTCCAGAAAAAAAGCAGTGAGTACATTGGGATGGGGAGGCTGGGGGGCCTGGCTGAGGGTGGAGCAGAAGGTGCATTGGTGGTTAGTGTGTGGTCCCAAACTGGAGGGAATGGTGCAACTTTTGCTTAACAACTTTGGTCTCCCCCTTTTTTTTTTCCCCTTGACAGAATTCCCCCCCCCCTTTTTTTTTTTGCCGGGGAGCAGGGGGTGGGGGTCTGTTTGGTATTTTTTATTAAACCATCTGGCAACCCTAGCCATAATAACTGAGCATTATTTTGCCCCCAAATAATTGTCATGTTTGTGTTAATATTACATACAAGGAAGAAATGTGGGAACTTCCAGTCTAGCCAAAAAGCTTCTCTTTCCCTGCAGTCATGGATACAGGTCTCCACCTCCCTTCCAAGTTACTGAGAACCTAGAGTGTTCTCGGGATAGAATTAGCAAGAATCAGATTTGATGGGCCCTCCATATACTGCTTTATAAAGAGATGTTCTTCATCCATAGGATGAAGTGGAGCAACTGCCCTGGTCCCATGCATCAGGAGCAGGGAGGAGAAGTAGGGAGGGGCTGGTGCCAGCCTCACCCCCACACATTTATTTCTTAATTATTCCACTATCTCCACCAGTACAGGGCCCCCCTCCTTGAACAGGTGAATGCCAACCAGTCTCCATCAGGGCCCCTCACCCATAGACCAAAGCTGGTATTCTGCAGTGCTCCATAGCTCTCCCTTCTACTGCCCATTCTCCCCACTCCAAGTACTAGGTGTGTGGGGATCCTTGCCACCAGGCTCCAGACCCGGGGGGGGGGGCAGCTTTTATCACCCCCTGCCTCAGGGTTCTCCTTGCCTTTTTCAGCTCTCTGGCAGAAAGCTCTAAGTGTGGGGTTCCCCTCCCCACAGTTCCAGTATCTAGGGTCTCAAATCTCCACCACCTCCACCAAAAATGGCAAATTACAGAAAAACAGCAGAGGGTTTCCACTGACTCCCATTTTATGCACTTTAAAATTCAACGTTTCTAGGTGCTCTAAAATCTGAATGGTTCCTTTGAATTGCTCGGAAATCTGCCTCCTGGGGATGCAGAGTCACTAGTGATCCAAATGTGGTGCGATTTGACCAATGGACCCCCACAGTTACAGGCTGCTCCCCAAACCTGTTCTCTTCTGTTCTGTAAAACAGAGATGCAAGGTACAGGTTGAACCTCTCTAGCTTAGCATTCTCTGGCCTGGCAATATCTATGGTCTGGAATTATTTTAGTTAGCTAGGTGTCCACATATCATGGGTGTGGCCAAGTTTCCCACAGTCCCATAAAGTTTGTTTACAGCCACCAGTCCTGGCTCTTAGTGTTCTATACTGTTTTAGCCCTAATTTACCTCTAAATGTCCTCCAAGAGCCCAGGAAACTGTGGAATTGTTGGTAATGCTGCTAGACAATATTGGGCTCCCATGGTTTGTCAAATTCTCTGATTCAGCACCACTCAGGTCCTGAGGGTGCAGGACTAGAGAGGTTCAACCTGTATTAAATAGGTCTGGATCAATCACACGCAGACGTCACTGATATAGATGGTTGTAAACTCATCTTCCATCAGTTAACATGACTAAGGAAAAGCTAATCACAAACCCATTAAACAAAAAAGAGTCTTTGAATAGATTCCTGGAGTATGCTACTAACTGTGAGTCATGAGCAATGTTCCCCGTACCTTGAGCACTTGGGCAGCCACCAAATTCCAGGCAGAATCAAATTCCACCCAACAGATGAGCAAACAGCCCACAGCTGGCAGCATGTTGTTTCTTCTGATGGTGCACATGCCTTGGTGCACACAATAAAAGTTATTCCACACATGAATGGAAAAAATAGAGGGAGCATTAGTCATGGTTGGGGATTTGATTCTGAGGAACCTGTAATCTGTCTTTGGGGGAAGGTGAACGTGAATACTTCATGTGTAGGAGTCAAAGGAGTAAAAAATTTAGAGGGAGAGTAGGGTGAGAGGATTCTAGGGAGGGAGATAAATGGGAATGGGTGGTAGGGAAGGAAGGCATACTTAACCTGCAGCCAACAGTTGTCCTTGAAGTTCACTGTAACCAGATTTCACCTGTATTAAAATGTTAAGGGAGAGCCCCATACAGCTGACTTGCCCCAGGTCTGCACTCTCCTAGGGACTGTGTGGTTATAAGATTTCAGCCTTGATGAACCATAAAAACTTCTTGCAGCTCTTTCTTTTCAATCAATGACTATTCCACTGGCCCAGTTCCTCAAACCTCTTGCAGAATGCATAGTTTGTGCTTTGGTTATCTCACATTTGGATTCTTATAAATTGTCTGTTGAGAAGCCTTCCTGGCCCTTTTATCGCTGATCTATTATTTGTCTGGAAAGCATCAACATTTGGCCCTTAATTCAAAATCCCCCTGCTGTCCTGTTATTTAAGCATTTACATTGGCTACGCCTTATCCAGAGAAGGAATTGGTTCTGATTCCTTACTTACTATAACTGCAATATCCTGTACAATTTTTAAGTAAAGATATCTGGCCCCAAGCTAGTATGCCCTCCCATTTGATTGCCATGCTACCAATTCTTCTAGATCAGGAATTCTATAAAACATTTTTCTTTCCTATTTAGCTTTGATTTACACACTGTAGGTGTCAAATACATTTTATATAACTCATATACTCCTTGTCTTTTTATATACTGAGGCTGTATGATGCACTAATGCAGAATATGTGACGGGAAAATTTGAAACCAAAATATATTTTCTGAATTTTTTTATTATTTACAAATACAGTGACATAATTAATTGCAAGAATATATTGGTTAATAATACATCTGATCAAAACATACTCAAATTGTTTTGTGATTTTTTTCAATCAGCTCACATAATTAACAAGAAATATCCAATACACAAACATGATTCCCTCAGTAAAATTGTGCAACCCCAATAAAATCAGTAATACCCACAGAATCACCTCCCTTCTTCCAAGGGCCCCAAAAGACTAGAGGAAATGACACACATTCCCTTCCCCTTTTTGGAGTTGTGGGCATTACCTCTGGAATGCTTCTAATGAGAAAATGTACAAGTGGAAAGGAGGGCAGAATTTGGCTTGCTAACTTATTAAAATATAAGCTTGGCAAGACCTTGATTCTGTTGGGTCTCTTTTTATTTTATTATTACCATTTTTTTAATATTACACTGATATATTCATTGAGAACCTGTTCTTGTTCCCACTGAAGTCAATAGCAATATTCCCATTAACTGCAATCATGCAAGATCAAGCCATGAGAGAATAAGAAAACAGAAAAGCTTTTCAGCATCTCTATATAGACACTCTCTTATCTCTAGCAAGACATAAGTGGGTTTATTAGTTGTGGCCTAAACTCCCTGAATCCTAAAGGTAATAATTTACTAAAATCTGTTCTTGTTATGCAAATGTAAGGACAATAAACAAGTAATTACCTCAAGTAACCATTTTCCAATTCACATAGCACCAGACACATACTGCACATTTGTTTAACTTTTTATCATGAAAACAACGAGGAGTCCTGTGGCACCTTAGAGAGTACCAGATTTATTAGGGCATAAGCTTTCATGCGTAAAACTCACTTCATCAGATGAAATGGAATGGAAGTTACCGAAGCAGGGGTATATATAAGAAAGAAGCTGCTTGTGTTAATGAAACTAATCAAGGGAGGGAGTAAATCTGTCATTCACAGCATTTAGTGTGCAGATCTGAATATACAGAGAGGGGAAATTGCCTTTGTAATGCATTAACCAGTTGAGATTCTTATTCTGTTCTAAATTGATGGAGTTGTATTTGCAAATGACTTCCAGTTCAGCTGTCTCCCTTTGTAATTGGGCTTTGAAATTCTTTTGCAGAAGGATGGCCATTTTCAAATACAAAACTCAATGTCCAGAGACGTTAAAGTGTTCACCTACAGGCTTATCTGTTCTTACCATTCTTGTTGTGTGGAATGGTAACACACACGAAGCTCCAGCCTGGCCAGGGTGCTAGTTAACCAGTAACCGATAAGCATCACACAGTATTTCTGGTTATTGGTTAACCATTAACATCCCTACACCATAACTGTTGTCTAAGGACTCTATTCATTATTTGTTTGATATGAGACCTTTATCTTTACAAATTCTTGTTTATGACAAGGTCAGTTCATGATCTGTTGTATCCATAAGAATGAACATTAAAATTGTTTGTGTCTCATTGTCTTAGCTGTTTTGTAAAGCAGGCTATCCATCCAAGGATTTCAAATGGAAGGAAAGTGTGTCATCTCCTTTTGAAGACATCAGGCAAGTTCAAAACAATATGAAGAGGACACTTCATAAGATACTCATCAACACAGATGTCTTGATGAGGGCTTAAAAGTTATTGTCTAAATTCAGAAAAAAACTGCATTAAAATGAACTTCAAGGAGTAGTACTCAATTATTTAAAAGACATTCATGTTTGCTTTTAAGCTTTAGACAACTGAGGGGTGCTGTCCCTGAGCAAAGAATGAATCAAAAGAAATAACATCTACAAGCACTTGGATACTATGGTGATGGGTGCTACAGAACATTTTGGTGACAGAAAGAGAGAGCAGCACATAACATGATGAGAAATCTGTAGAGTCTTAGCTACTGTAATTACACTGGCAATATTTACTCAGGTAAGATAACATCCAGAACTCACAGGGCTCAATCTTCTGGGCAGAAAATAATTATTTGCTAGGATCCAGAGAAACTATTTCCTACATACTTGTTCATCCTTCTATTCTGAGCTCAGTTGGATTTCTACATTCTGTCCCTACCAAAAGATAATACTCAGCTTGATCAGAAGTTCACTGAAGTCACTGGAACAACACCTACAGACATCAATGGGATTTGGATTCAACCTGTTTTCTCCTAATAATATAGAGAAAAGGGTTATGATTTACAGTTATTTGCACAGCTGACTCTTCCTCTGACCCCATCAGTCCAAATTATGCTGTTCCAAAATAGATCCTTGTAAAAGTTCCTGTTCAATAAATGTTGGGTTCATTTATTTTAGTCCCATGTACCGACCAGCAGTAGTTTGACATACATAATTTATGCCCATTGTGAATTTCCGCTTTTGGGTGGAGTATAAAGCATTGAATTGGTATGTTTATAAACTGCTAGATACAGGTGAGGATCAAATTCCTGCATGCTCAACTACAACATTAGTCCTTTGAATGACCTACATTTTTAATTTGGCATGAAACTGTTTGAAGCTAGGTAATGAAACTAATGAGGCTGCCACAACTGTGCAAAGCAATAATCAACAGCTACTTTATTGTTGTAAAGTGCATTATGCCTATGCATGAGGTGAAGTGAGACAGGCTTTCTTGTTTCAGGGGAAAAAAAATCTGATGTGTTCATACTGTTTCTCTGAAAATGAATAGTTCCAGTTTATGTGGTGACTAGAAAAGGTCCAAGATCATTAGTAAGTTTCAAATAAACGTGAATAAACAAAAAAAACCCTCACACTGTACACGATGTGCAAAAAGAACATAAGAACATAAGAATGGCCATACTGGGTCAGACCAAAGGTCCATCTAGCCCAGTAGCCTGTCTGCCGACAGTGGCCAGCACCAGGTGCCCCAGAGAGGGTGGACCGAAGACAATGATCAAGCGATTTGTCTCCTGCCATCCCTCTCCAGCCTCTGACAAACAGAGGCCAGGGACACCATTTCTATCCCCTGGCTAAAAGCCTTTTATGGACCTAACCTCCATGAAATTATCTAGCTTCTCTTTAAACTCTGTTATAGTCCTAGCCTTCACAGCCTTCTCTGGCAAGGAGTTCCAGAGGTTGACTACACACTGTGTAAAGAAAAACTTTCGCTTATAAGTTTTAAACCTGCTACCCATTAACTTCATTTGGTGTCCTCTAGTTCTTCTATTATGGGAACTAATAAATAACTTTTCTTTATTCACCATCTCCACACCACTCATGATTTTATATACCTCTATCATATCCCCCCTCAGTCTCCTCTTTTCTAAACTGAAAAGTCCCAGTCGTTTTAACCTCTCTTCATATGGGACCCGTTCCAAACCCCTAATCATTTTAGTTGCCCTTTTCTGAACCCTTTCCAAGGCCAAAATATCTTTTTTGAGGTGAGGAGACCACATCTGTACACAATATTCAAGATGTGGGCGTACCATAGTTTTATACAGGGGCAGTAAGATATTCCGTGTCTTATTTTCTATCCCTTTCTTAATAATTCCTAGCATCCTATTTGCCTTTTTGACCGCCGCTCCACACTGTGTGGAAGTTTTCAGAGAACTATCCACGATAACTCCAAGATCTCTTTCCTGATTTGTCATAGCCTAATTAGCCCCCATCATACTGTACGTATAGTTGGGGTTATTTTTCCCAACGTGCATTACTTTACACTTATCCACATTAAATTTCATTTGCCATTTTGTTGTCCAATCACTCAGTTTGGCGAGATCTTTTTGGAGTCCCTCACAGTCTGCTTCTGTCTTGACTATCCTAAGCTGTTTGGTATCATCCGCAAACTTTACCACCTCACTGCTTACCCCTTTCTCCAGGTCATTTATGAATACGTTGAACAGGATTGGTCCCAGGACTGACCCTTGGGGGACACCACTAGTTACCCCTCTCCATTCTGAAAATTTACCATTTATTCCTACCCTTTGTTTCCTGTCTTTTAACTAGTTCTCAGTCCAAGAAAGGACCTTCCCTCTTATCCCATGACAATGTAATTTACACAAAAGCCTTTGGTGAGGGACCTTGTCAAAGGCTTTCTGAAAATCTAAGTATACTATATCTACTGGATCCCCCTTGTCTGCATGTTTGTTAACCCCTTGAAAGAACTCTAATAGATTAGTAAGACATGATTTCCCTTTACAGAAACCATGTTGACTTTTGTCCAACAAATTATGTTCTTCTACGTGCCTCACAATTTTATTTTTTACTATTGTTTCGACTTATTTGCCCGGTACTGAAGTTAGACTTACCGGTCTGTAATTGCCCAGATCGCCTCTAGATCCCTTTTAAATATTGGTGTCACATTAGCTACCTTCCAGTCATTAGCTACAGAAGCCGATTTAAAGGATAGGTTACAAACCACAGATAATAGTTCAGCAATTTCCCATTTGAGTTCTTTTAGAATCCTTGGATGAATGCCATCCGGTCCCAGAGATTTGTTAACATTAAGTTTTTCTATTTGTTCCAAACCCTCCTCTAATGACACTTCAATCCGGGACAGTTCCTCAGATTTATCACCCACAAAGGACGGTGCAGATTTGGGAATCTTCCTAACGTCCTCAGCCATGAAGACTGAAGCAAAGAAATCATTTAGTTTCTCCGCAATGGCTTCATCATCCTTGATTGCTTCTTTTATATCTCGATCGTCTAGGGGACCCACAGGTTTTTTAGCAGGCTTCCTGCTTCTAATGTACTTAAAAAACATTTTGTTATTTCTTTTTGAGTTTTTGGCTAGCTGTTCCTCAAAATCTTTTTTTGCTTTTCTTATTACATTTTTACACTTGATTTGACAGTGTTTATGTTCCTTTCTATTTATCTCACTAGGATTGGACTTCCACTTCTTAAAAGATGCCTTTTTGTCCCTCACTGCTTCTTTTACATGGTGGTTAAGCCACGGTGACTCTTTTTTAGGTCTCTTACTATGTTTTTTAATTTGGGGTATACATTTAAGTTGGGCCTCTATTATGGTGTCTTTAAAAAGTTTCCATGCAGCTTGCAGGGATTTGGCTCTAGTCACTGTGCCTTTTAATTTCTGTTTAACTAACCTCCTCATTTTTGTGTAATTCCCCTTTTTGAAATTAAATGCCAGAGTGCTGGACTGCTGAGGTGTTCTTCCCACCACAGGAATGTTAAATGTTATTATATTATGGTCACTATTCCCAAGAGGTCCTGTAATGGTTATTTCCTGGACCTGATCCTGTGCTCCACTCAGGACTAAATCAAGAATTGCCTCTCCCCTTGTGGGTTCCTGTACCAGCTGCTCCAAGAAGTAGTCATTTACGCCATTGAGAAATTTTATCTCTGCTTCTCTTCCTGAGGTTGCATGTATCCAGTCAATATGGGAATAATTAAAGTCCCCCATTATTATAGAGTTCTTTATTTTGGTAGCCTCTCTAATCTCCCTCAGCATTTCAATGTTAGTATCGCTGTCCTGGTCAGGTGGTCGATAATATATCCCTACTGCTAATTTCTTATTGTTGGAGCATGGACTTACTATCCATAGCAATTCTATTGAACATGTTGATTCATTTAATATTTTTATTTCATTTGATTCTACATTATCTTTCACATACAGAGCCACTCCGCCACCCACATGGCCTGCTCTATCCTTCCGATATATTTTATATCCCGGTATGATTGTGTCCCACAGATTTTCCTCATTCCACCAGGTTTCAGTGATGCCTATTATGTCTATCTCTTCCTTTAATACGAGGTACTCTAGTTCACCCATCTTATTAGTCAGACTCCTAGCATTTGTGTAGAAGCACCTTAAAAATTTGACACTCCTTATTTGTCTGCCCTTCCCTGATGCATTGGATTCCTTTATATGCGGTTGTTTGTCTGCTCTGGCCCATGGTTTGTCCTCTCCCCTCCTCTCTTTCTGACTACAGCTTAGAGAATCTCTATCAATGGATTCTCCTCTAAGAGAAGTCTCCATCCGATTTATGTGCATCTCTGCACCAATCAGCTTTCCCCCATCTCTTAGTTTAAAAACTGCTCTATGGCCTTTTTAATGTTTAGTGCCAGCAGTCTGGTTCCACCCTGGTTTAGGTGGAGCCCATCCTTTCTGTATAGGCTCCCCCTCTCCCAAAAGTGTCCCCAGTTCCTAATAAATCTAAACCCCTCTTCCCTACACCATCATCTCATCCACGGGTTGAGACTCTGAAGCTGTGCCTGCCTACCTGGCCCTGCGCATGGAACTGGAAGCATTTCTGAGAATGCCACCATAGAGGTCCTGGATGTCAGTCTCTTTCCTAGCAACCTAAATTTGGCCTCCAGGACATCTCTCCTACCCTTCCCTACGTCATTGGTACCTACATGTACCACGACCACCGGCTCCTCCCTAGCACTACACATAAGTCTATCTAGATGCCTCAAGAGATCCGCAACCTTTGCACCAGGCAGGCAAGTGACCATACGGTTCTCCCGGTCATCACAAATCCAACTATCTATGGGTATGTCTACACTACAAAGTTAATTTGAACTAACAGCTGTTAGTTCGAATTAACTTTCATAGCGTCTATAGCGTCATAGCGTCTATAGCGAACTTAATTCAAACTAGCGGAGTGCTTAATTCGAACTAGGTAAATCTCATTCTACGAGGACTAACGCCTAGTTCAAATTAAGTAGTTTGAATTGAGGGCTGTGTAGCCACTTAATTTGAACTAGTTGGAGGCTAGCTGTTCCCAGCTTGCCCTGGTGGCCACTCTGGGCCAAACCAGGGAAACTTTTCTGCCCCCCTCCCGGCCCCGGAGCCCTTAAAGGGGCACGGTCTGGCTACAGTGCTCGTGCCAGTTGCAAGCCTGCCAGCACCCAGCCAGCAGACCCTGCACCTGCCACGGCATGAGCCAGCCACCCGCTGCCACCCAGCCCTCCGCCTCTTCCCAGGACCAGGCTGGCAGCTCCCAGGAGCCTGCCCGGGGCTGCAAGAGGCGGGCACCCACCTGGTCTAGTGTGGAGATCGTGGACCTCATTGAGGTTTGGGGGGAGGCCTCCAACGTCCACGACCTCCGCACTAGGCACAGGAATGCGGCCGTCTAGGGCAGGATAGCTGCCAGCCTTGCCACCAAAGGCCACATGCGAACCCAGGAGCAGGTTTGCATGAAAATCAAGTTGGTCCAGTGAGACCCCCCGACCCTGAGCTTAGAACATAAGAACATAAGAACGGCCATACTGGGTCAGACCAAAGGTCCATCTAGCCCAGTAGCCTGTCTGCCGACAGCGGCCGACACCAGGTACCCCGGAGGGAATGGACCGAAGACAATGACCAAGCCATTTGTCTCGTGCCATCCATCTCCAGCCTTCCACAAACAGAGGCCAGGGACACCGTTCCTACCCCCTGGCTAATAGCACTCCATGGACCAAACCTCCATGAATTTATCTAACTTCTCTTTAAATTCTGTTATAGTTCTAGCCTTCACAGCCTCCTGTGGCAAGGAGTTCCACAGGTTGACTATGTGCTGTGTGAAGAAGAACTTTCGCTTATTAGTTTTAAACCTGCTGTCCATTCATTTCATTTGGTGTCCTCTAGTCCTTCTATTATGGGAACTAATGAA
The DNA here is from genome assembly GCA_032595735.1 of Pelochelys cantorii. Lineage (NCBI taxonomy): Eukaryota > Metazoa > Chordata > Testudines > Trionychidae > Pelochelys > Pelochelys cantorii. The sequence continues at coordinate 303,432,791 of CM064326.1, read as the reverse complement.
GGACTTTTCTTTATTCACCATCTCCACACCACTCATGCTTTTATAGACCTCTATCATATCCCCCCTCAGTCTCCTCTTTGCTAAGCTGAAAAGTCCCAGTCTCTTTAGCCTCTCTTCATATGGGACCTCTTCCAAACCCCTAATCATTGTAGTTGCCCTTTTCTGAACCCTTTCCAAGGCCAAAATATCTTTTTTGAGGTGAGGAGACCACATCTGTACACAGTACTGAAGATATGGCGTACCATTGTTTTATACTTCCCCTCCTCCTTCTTCCCCTTGCTTCCCCCTTCCAGCTCCCTCCTCCCAGGTTTCCACCTCCCCTCTCCCACCCTCTCTCTTCCCCTCTCCCACCTCCTTTTTCCAGTCTCCCCAGAGGTTAATCCCCCCCCCCATTTTGTTAAATAAAGCGAGTTTCTATTTTTGAACACACGTGTCCTTTATTTTTTACATCAGGAAGGGGGGCTAGGGAAGGGTAAGTGGAAGGAGGTGAGGGAGGAATGGGGCATGAGCCCCTGATGGGGAGGACTGGGGTGGCTCTGCGGGCTCCTCGGGGTGGAAGCTCTCCTGCAGGGCCTCCTGGATCCTGACAGCCCCCCGATTGACACCCCTGGATGGCAGCCTGCGGCAAGTGCAGCCGGGCTGATGGCCGAGTGCTGTGATGTGCCGAGTGTGGGCACTCAGGGCACTCTAAGAAAGGACTGCTTTGCTGTCCCTCATTGAGATATACAAGCAAGTGGGGAACCCTGAGAACTGTCTGTCCGGGGTGGGGGTCGGGTCCCTTTAAGCACAGCCCTCGGCTAGCCTGAGGCAGCAGGTCCACGCTCTAAGTCCTAACCTGATGCCCTGCCGGCACTGGTTCCAGTCAGCCTTAACTTCGGTTCAGGGTCCACTCAGTGTGGACATGCTAGTTCGAATTAGCAAAATGCTAATTTGAATTAGTTATTAGGTCTAGATGCACTAATTCGAATTAGTTAGTTCGAATTAGTGCTGTAGTGTAGACATACCCTATGTTCCTAATGATTGAATCACCCACTACTAACACCTGCCTCTTCCTAACAACTGGCATTCCCTCCCCCTCAGAGGTATCCTCAGTGCAAGAGGATACCTCAACATCCTCTGGAAGGAGGGTCCCAACTATGGGATGGTTTCCCTCTGTTCCCATTGAATGCTCTGTTCCCTTGAGACTTTCATCCTCTTTAAGAGCACTTTAAGAAGTGCAGTATATTTGCATTACAGAGTATTTACTTTTTATGATTTAACTAACAAAGGCAGCAAAATAGGTGTACAGAATTTTACTCTCTGAGGGCAGTCTACACAACAGGGCAAAAGCCAAAATAAGCTGTGCAACTTGAGCTATGTCAAATGTGTAGCTTAAGTTGAAACAGCTTATTTCAGCTTTTGGTGCCATCTACACAGCAAGAAGTCCAAGAAAAAGCACTTTTCCTCCAACTTCTCTTACTTCTTATAAAATGAGGGTTACAGGAGTCGGAGTAAGAAGTCCTCCAGCTCAACATTATTTTGACGTTATGTCAAAATAATGGTTTGCTGTGTACACACAGACTATGTTATTACAGAATAACATTAGTTATTCCGAAATAATGCTGCTGTGTAGACATAGTCTGAATGTGTAATCTATGAAAATAAGCCCATCTTGCAGTGAAAAATGTGCCACTCTTACTCACTGAGAATGCTAACTTGTATGGAGTTGTGATGCATAGCATACTTCTACAATATTTCCTGTAGCAGGATACTACTTGTTGACCATTTCTGATAAACAAGCAGGCTGCACAGAGTTGTTTTAGAGTAATAGAATCATAGAGCTGGAAGAGATCTCAGGAGGTCATCAAGTCCAGCCCACGGCCCACGGCAGGACCAATCCCAACTAAATCAACCCAGCCAGGGCTTTGTCAAGCTGAGACTTAAAAACCTCTAGGGATGGAGATTCCACCACCTCCCTAGGTAACCCATTCCAGTGCTTCACCACCCTCCTAGAGAAATAGTTTTTCCTAATATCCAACCTAGACCTCTCCCACTGTAACTTGAGACCATTGCTCCTTGTTCAGCCATCCGTCACTACTGTGAACAGCCCTTCTCTGTCCTCTTTGGAACCTCCCTTCAGGAAGTTGAAGGCTGCTATCAAATTCCCCCTCACTCTTCTCTTCTGCAGACTAAACAAACCCAAATCCCTCCATCTCTCCTCTTAGGTCACGCGCTCCAGCCCCCTAATCATTTTGGTCACCCTCCGCTGGACCCTCTCCAATGCGTCCACATCCTTTCTATAGTGTGGGGCCCAGAACTGGACACAATACTCCAAATGTGGCTTCACCAAAGCCGAATAAAGGGAAATAATAATTTCTCTGGATCTCTGGTAATGCGCCTCTTAATGCACCCTAATATGCCATTAGCCCTCTTGGCTACAAGGGCACACTGTTGACTCATATCCAGCTTCTCATCCACTGTAATCCCCAGGTCTTTTTCTGCAGAACTGCTACTTAGCCTTGTTTATTTTTGCTTCCCTTATCAATTCTCTACAATTCCGGACTTCTGATTTATATTCATTATTGTCAGCTTCCCCTTTCCTTAATTTATTATATAAATAACTTGTTCCTGCCTTCACTTTCCCTCTAGACCAGTTTTTAACTAGTGGGGCTTGCTTGTTTCTCAATATTTGGATTGTGGCTTTTTTGGGAATCTAATAAGGTGTTCCTAAAAGATCTCTGTTATCATTCACATCTTTTCTGATTAAAGTCTTCCTTCCACGTCCTTTGGCTCATAATTATTTTCAGATTTATGAAACACCCTACACATAGATTACTAGTCTGGACTTTATTTTGCTTGCACATTGCAAATGTGATAAAATTATGATCACTTGTACCTACGGTACCTTTAATTTTTAGTTGTGTGATTAGTTCCTCTTTGTCTGTCAGGTCATGGTTTAATAAATAATTCCCCCATGTTGGCTACAACATTTTATTGTGTTAGGAAATTGTCATGTATGATGTTTAGACATCCCAAGAAAGTTTTAGTACTGGCATCATGAGACTTCCAGCATACGTCACTCAAACTGAAAACTCCCACAATCCGGGTTTTTCTTTAATTTTTTTGTTTTGTTTTTTATTCCCTATGCATTATCATAGGTGCATAAAGAGTCCATCATCCTGTTCCCTGATGTGATTTTGTGACCTGCAGCAAAAAGCAGCTGATACCCCACATTGTACTTTATTTGTTAGCACATTAACCATAAGCATTCAACATCATTTTCATCTGAGTGATCAGTGACTTGGAAACCGGTTATGCCATTTTTTGTCAGAGTGTATTCCTCCTCCCTTTTTGCCCACTTGATCTTTCCAAAATAAGTTATAGCCATTGATTTTAACATTCCAGTTGTGCAACGCATACAACCAGATTTCAATAATACCAGTTAAACTGAATTTATGATCCTCTTGACTACTCTAGCTAGCCTATCCCTGAGGAGACTGGATTTCTGAGGTAGAGGCCATCCAAACTACACAGTCGTCTCTCTTCTCAGAAGATAGGCCAATATTCCACTAAAACAAAACTCTCCACATGGCTACAATAAAAACCAATCTAGTATATCTTGCAGAGCCATTACCTGATCCCAAACATTTTTTGCTGTACCTGTTATGGGTGGAGAATCTGGTTTTTATGTTTGTCTTGAATAGCACTGAGCACATAGCTGGTGCATGTCACTGGTCTAGAATCATAGAAATGTAGGACTGGAAGGAACCACAAGAAGTCAAGTAGGTCAGTCCCCTGCACTAAAAGAAGGACTAAGTATTATCTAGCCCGTTCCTAACGGTGTTTGTCTAACATGCTCTTTAAAATTTCCAATAATGAAGATTCTACAGTTATCCTGGGCAATTTATTTTAGTGCTTAACCACTGGAGTGCTTGGGTTAGGATGTTTTTCCTAATGTCCAACATAAACTGCTCTTGCAGCAATTTAAGTCCATGGCTTCTTCATAGTGGTCTGACTTCTCGGTTGTGGGATTGTGGCTTTTTGGAACTCTAGTAAGGTGTTCTTAAATGATGTCTAATTATCATTCACATGATGGCACCATCCTCTCAACCAGGCAGTCATCTCCAGGATGTATCTTTCTCTGTCTGGGCTTCTATGCTTGACCACCAGGATTGAAGAGAATACTACTTAGGCCCTCAGCTGCTTCACCCTTAGGGTACGTCTACACTAGCCCCCTAGATCAATCTAGGGAGGCTAATGAAGGCGACTGAAATTGCAAATCAAGCCCAGGATTTAAATATCCCTCACTTGATTTGCATGTTCCCAGCTGGTCGCCATTTTAGAAATTGACTAGCCCAAAGTAACTGCCCGTGTCTACACGCAGCAGTGAAACGGGCTTCCGATTTAAAGCTCCTAATTCGAATTAAAACCTCATTGCAGGAGGAATACCATCTAATTCAATTTAGGGCTTTAAATCGGAAGCCCGTTTCACTGCCGCGCGTAGACGCGGGCAGTTACTTCGGGATAGTCAATTTCTAAAATGGCGACCAGCCGGGAACGTTCAAATCAAGCGTGGGATATTTAAATCCTGGGCTTGATTTGCAATTTCGGTTGCCTTCATTAGCCTCCCTAGATCGATCTAGGGGGCTAGTGTAGACGTACCCTTACTTCCAGAACCCTGTAGTCACTTCTGATCTGCTCAGAGTCATACCTTGCAGTATCACTAGTACTCATATGGATGAATACCATGGGTAATAGTCAAAGGGCTGGATGATTCTTGACAATCCCTCCATAACACCTCAGATATGGGCCTCTGGTAGTCAGGATCCCCCCCCCAGAATGCTATGTTAGGCTGACAGATGGGTACCCTTAAAAGAGAGTCACCAGCCACCAGTACCCTACATTTTCTCCTAGAAGTAATAGCTGCATTCCTCCTAGCGTTGGGGATACATGGTTTTTCTTCTTCCGCCTTTAGGGATGATTGCTTATCATTCCTTTCCAGGGTAGCATAATGATTCTACATCACTGGGATAGGCGGGTTGGGAACAGGGGTGGAACACAGCCTGCTGCCAAAAATAACAAGCAGCCAGTGTCCTCTAACACCCTCACTTCTGCTGAAGAGTGTATTTGATCTCATTGGCACCTGTCTGAGGCAAAAGCTAACCTTTTATCTTTAGGGAACTAGCCCTCCAGAACATGCTAGGAAATGTCTTGGTAACATTATACAGTGGAGTCTGAGATCTTTGCATACAGTGTTGCCACACATATTTTATTGGGTGAATAATGACCAGCAAATCAGCCGTGTTTCAATGATACCTCACACGTTATGCTTTGGTACAAAGTTTACATAGTCCTGTAAAAGGGCTGAACACAGGGTATAGACTGTCACACCCTCCCACTCCGGTGGGTCTGGAGTTAGAAGAGTCTTGACTTCATCCCATTCAACATGCTAGGCAGGTCAGCTGAACTATTGCAAAGAGGAAGTAAACTGCTACTGGTATAGACTGGGCTATATTGGTAGCTATTTAATTTCTCATTTGAAGCAATGTGAGGATCTGTAGGAATCATGGACCCCACCTTATTATGCCCTGGTGTGATGGGGTCAGCCCATCCCCCCTCATGAGCCAGAGTGTGCCGGCAGCTCCCGGCCCAGAGGGAGACCGGCACGGCCCCCTCCAACGCTGCTGTGAGTGCATCCTAAGCTGGGTGCCGCGTTTAAAAACAGCGCTGGCTCAGCTGGCTGGGACGGAAGTGGCCAGAGACGCCGGGACCGAGGCAGAGGCGGCCCGAGATGCCGGAGCCGAGGTGGAAGCGGCCCGAGACGGTGGGGTCGAGGCGGAAGCGGCCCGAGACGCCGGGGCCGGCACGGAAGCGGCTGGAGATGCCGGGGCCGGCACGGAAGCGGCTGGAGACGCCCGGGCCGGTGCGGAAGTGGCCAGAGGCACCGGGGCCGGGCCGGAGACAACCAACGCGACCAAATCCCCGATGCAAGTGCCCGGGTGGGGACAGAGACCATGGGTGATGGTGTGGACTCTGTCGGCGCCTGGGCAAGGAGCCCGAAGGAGGAGCATATAACCCACGTAGGAAGGAGGTCCAGGACGGGGGGATGCTGAAACAGATGGAAAGACCCCAGAGAGGTGTGGTGAGTAAACCCTGTGTGACTCACCATTCGGGTAAGGTCCCTGCGGCCTCACCCTAAGGGTCCTGGGGCTGGAACTTGGGAGCATGGGACGGCCCAAATTCCCCTACCCAACCCAAGCTAAATAGCGCGAAGACTTGGCAGACTGAACCTGGGGAGGGGTTACCCTCTAGTGAACTTGGAAGAGAGGCGGAGAGGGGAAGGACACCCTGTGCGGGCGCAGACTATAACCCCGTTGCCGATAGTGATCATAAGGGAGGCAGTCGGCCCAAGGGGGACTAGGCTATCGTGCTTCAGGCTTGGCCCATGTACACAAGCACGCCTGCCCCCTAGAGCTCACGGGCCCAGACTAAATCCAGGAGTGGGGCCTCCATGACGTTAACGTGAGTGCCCCGACCCCACATAACCTGAGGGTGGGGGTGGGTGCGTGACACCTGGTAACAGCAAAGCCTCATGCTGGCCTTTGTTCTGTGTACAAACAACTTTTAAAAACCTAATTGTTACTTGTATATGCCGAATAAAAAAATGTTCACTACAGCAATTGGACCAGATCCTTATCTGTCAGAGCTATGCCAGCCCTGCATGCATGGAAAACAGGAAGCATTTTTAAAAGTCTGGAATCAGTGTTCCTACAAGATATCTACTGTGAATCAGCATAAAGCTACTAATCACTACAGCTCTTCCATGAAACACAACTCAATGCTGAAAGCCTAACACACATTTGCATGATGCAAGTGACACAAATGTATTTTATGGAAGTAGTTGAAGGAATGTAAACATTCTGACTCAATTCTGCATCTGTAATATTTATTAAGCAATACTGGCTTTCAATCATAGAACTATTCAAACAAAAGAAGTTCTACCTGTCTTAAAAACTATTAAAGCAAGAAAAGTTAACATGCTGTATGAATGGACCCAGCTGAAAGTGCTCACCATTTACAACATTTGCACGCATTGATAAGCTCACTAAAAGTTAGATCAAAGTGAATATTGCAATAAAAATGTTACGAATATTCACTGAAATTCAGAAATGATTTTCAGTTTGCTATGTTCTCAGAGCTTTCTCATTCACTGTTTGCAAATATTCAGTGGCTGTGGTTTGTTAGCATGAATGACCTTTCTTTAGACCTTAGTCCAGAGGTGAGCAAATACCGCCCTGTGGGCCAGATCTGTTCCACCAGAGTTAGTTACCTGCATTGCCACAGATACTGGCAATTGCAGCTCCCATTGGCCTCAGATCACCGTTCCTGGCCAATGGGAGCTGCAGGAAGTGGTGCCCCAGTCTGCATCACTTCCTGCCACTCCCATTGGCTGGGAACAGCAATTCGCTGCCACCAAGAGTTGTGATCACTGGTATCTGTAGAGATGCAGGTAAACATAGTAGCAGCAAACCCAGGACCACTGCTGTGTTATTGCCCACCCCTGCCTTAGTCCATCCTTTGCTTTTAGCACATAAGGCTACCCACATTCTCCATGTTTGTTTATCAGCTGCCATGTGACCTTGTGACAGGGCATCCCTACCCCACACTGCAGGACAGGGGGTGGCCCAGGCCCAGCTAACTGAGAAGGCACCTCCCCCATGGCACTGCCGAGCATGCTGCCTGGGGTGCCTGGGTATAAAAATGCAGGGAACTGCTCAGTCGGGGGGAAGGCTTCCAGAGGGAAAAGGGCTGGGTCAGGAGCTCCTAGCCAGTCACAGCTGCAACAGCAGACCAGGGAGGCGTGGACCAGGGAGCGGCCGCCACCCGAGCCACAGCAGCAAGCCCAGGAGGTGTGGACTGAAGAACAGTCACCGCCAGAGCCACAGCAGCTACAGGCCTGGGAGCAGCCAGATGGGCCGACGACGACACAGCCCCAGTGAAAGCCTAGGCTGGTGAGAACCTCCCCCACCCCGGGACCTGGAATCACCCAGGGTGGTAGGAAGGAGTCAGGGCAAGGGATTAACCCCGAGGACTCAGCACATTTCGGGAGGGACCCCGCTGAGCCGGCAGTGCACTTTAACTCTGTCCACAGGGCCCTGGGCTGGGACCCAGTGGAGAGGGAGGGCCCAGGTTCCCCTACCGCCCCTACCTGACGGCAACCCCGCTCCCAGGCCATTGGGAAGCCTACCTTAGAGTCGGACTCGGTGAGGTCAGCGGTACTCTCAGAAGGGGGCGGCATTTGGAACTAGGCCTCTCAGGCTGTATATGCCCTAGTAGAGGGGACTCAGACTTTTGCCTAGGCCCCAGAGGCCAGATACCCCCTCATAGAGGGGACTCAGACTTTTGCCTAGACCACAAAGGCCGTATACTCCCCTAGTAGAGGGGACTCAGACATTTGACTAGGCCATAGGGGCCGTATATGCCCAGATAATGAGTCGGGTATTCGAGGCAAAAGGCCTCGTAGATACTCATAATGTCATGGGGGTATGCGCCCCTCTTACAGATCTGTCTTCCTATTTCAATTTATTTTTTTCTATGTTGTTGATAATTGTACCTTTCCAAGTCATGAATGTTCCTGAGTAAATTTTAAGCTGGGATGCCCAAATATTTGCTGAAACAGAATTGAAATTGTGCAGTTGGTTACATTTTTTCACAATCAGTGTTGTGTTGCTAATCAATCTAGGGACAGAAACAATATCATGTGACTTTATTGAAGCTAGTTACATAATGATCAGAATATACACCATGAAATTTTTGTGATCTGTTGGCAGGTGTAAATTTTTTCTCTAAAGAAATTTGTGTGTCATACTCAACAAAGATGAAAAATTCACAATCTGTTCAAAGACAACTATTGTCTCAGCCCTACTAAATATTAGTTATCCTTTCTTCCAGACTCTCTCTATAGCTTACAAACGTGCTTCGTGCAGTTAGTGAAAGTACTTACAAGCTAACCTACACTTTTTTGGGTGCTAGACAGACCTGATTGTATAGGATCACTGGGTATTTTGTTAGTACAGTCAGGCCTGCCAATGGGGGGAAGGGAAGCAAAGAGGGCAACTGCCCCAGAGCCCAGAAATTCAAAATGACCAGGGCTCCCATTTACCTCTACTGTAGCAGTGGCAGAGGACAGAACCCCAGACCCTTTAAATCGCTGCCATGCTATGAGTGACTCTGAGGGCTGCCTGGGGTAGGCACAGTGTGCTCTGGGTAGCACTGAGGATGTCTGGGGGAAACTAACAGCCCTGCACCTTCTGCCCAAGGCCCCTCCCCCACCTTGCCCAGGGGCCTGGCAAGTGTCAGTCCCACTGAGTACAGCTCAGTCATGTAGCTTAGAGGGCTAGGAATTTCAGCCCCCTCCTGTCTAGCAATTACAGTAGATATGTTATATAGCCAATTTTTAAAAGATGGCTGAGAATCAATATAAAAGTGGAAATATAGGACAGCAATAAAATAAGTTTCCAAGAAGGCTTATAGTCTGCAGGAAGTCTGTGAGTTGCTTAGCATAACGTAGAAGGTTGGAGAAGAAATAAATCAGGCAAACAGCTTGGTTACACAGATTTAAAAGCTATTTCTAAGTTATATGTGGTTTGTTCCCTTTCTCTTTGTCACCCATTATCTAAGGGTACTAAGTCTTCCTAATTAAAGGGCTGATCCTTTAACTGTGAAATCTATATTCTATTATTTTCTCTATTTATTACACAACCTGTCTATTTTAAACATGACACCGAGCTTCACTCCAGGATGATTATTAGTTTTATCTAGGGAACTATAGCAAAGCAGCTCTCTCCACAAAGTAAACTTGTTAGCTGAAATTAAATTACCACTTCAGAGGAGGATAAATGGGCTTTTTAACAGAAAAACAGATTGAAAAAAGTAAGAGAAATATTAATGTGGGGAAGAAATGTAAAGGACAGCATAATTTTCTCTGCATCTTGATTTCCTGCCCCTCTCCTCTTTTCAAGGCATGTCAATTTTTGGCCAAACCTAAAAAGAAATTTAGATATTTTGTTTAATAAGACACAGATACCTCTTCAGTGGGATCCCCTTACTCATGATCAGAAATACTTTCCTGGTGATTGCTGCGGGCTCCCATTGTGCTGCTAGGATACCAGCTCACGTTCAAAGGAGTGTAGGGAAAACAGGTTTAGATTTATTAGGAACGGGGGAAACTTTTGGGATGGGGGAGCCTATGCAGGAGGGATGGGCTCTACCTATACCAAAATGAAACCACATAGCTGGCACTTAACATTAAAAAGGTTGTAGAACAGTTTTTAAATTAAGGGATGGGGGGAAAGCCAACACATGCAGATGAGCTCATGGATCGGACAGAGACATCTCTTAGGGGAGAGTCTATTAATAGAGATTCTCTATGTTCTAGTAGGAGGAGAGGATGGAAGATGATAAAATATGGGTAAGATCAAATGAGAAACAGTCAAATGAAAAACAGTGTCATTCAAACACATCAAGAAATGGCAGACAGCTAAATAGTGATACATTTTTAAAGTGCTGATACACAAACGCTAGAAATCTAAATAATAAGATAGATGGGTGAACTAGTGTGCTTGTATTAAAGGAGGATATTGATATAACAGGCATCACAGAAACTTGGTGGATTGAGGACAATCAATGAGAAACAGTCATACCGGGGTACAAAATATATCAGGACAGAACAGGTCGTGCTGGTGGGGGAGTGGCACTATACGTGAAAGAAAATGTAGAGTCAAATGAAGTAAAAATCTTAAACCAAACTGTTTCATAAAATCTCTATGGATAGTAATTTCATGCTCTAATAAGAATATAGCTGTAGGGATATATTACCAACCACCTGACCAGGATAGTGATAGTGACTATGAAATGCTAAAGGAGATTAGAGAGGCTATCAAAATAAAAAACTCAATAATAGTGGGGGATTTCAACTATCCCCATATTGACTGAGTACACGTCACCTCAGGACAGGATGCAGAGATAACGTTTCTTGATACCTTAAATGACTGCTTCTTGGAGCAGCTGGTTCTGGAGGAGAGGCAATTCTTGATTTAGTCCTAAGTAGAGCACAGCATCTGGTCCAAGAGGTAAATATAACAGAACCTCTTGGAAATAGTAAGCATAATGTAATGAAATTTAACATCCCTATGGTGGGAAAAACACCACAGCAGCCCAACACTGTGGCATTAAATTTCAGAAAGGGAAACTACACAAAAATGAGGAAGCAAGTTAAACAGCAATTAAAAGGTATTATGCCAAAAGTAAAATCCCTGCAACCTGCATAGAACTTTTCAAAGACACCATAATACTTAAATGTATACTCCAAATTAAAAAACACAGGAAGAGAACCAAAAAAGTGCCACTATGGATTAACTAGCAAGTAAAAGAAGCCATGAGAGATAAAAAGGCATCATTTAAAAAATGGAAGTTAAATCCTAGTGAGGAAAATAGAAGGGAGCATAAACTTTGTCAAATTATGTATAAAAACATAATAAGGAAAGCCAAAAAGGAGTTTGAATAGCAGCTAGCCAAAAACTCAAAAAGTAATAGCAAAATATTTTTTAAGTTTATCAGAAGCAGGAAGCCTGCTAAACAACCTTTGGGGCCACTAGATGATCGAGATGCTAACTGAGCACTCAAAGATAATAAAGTAATTGAAGAGAAACTACATGAATTCTTTGCTTCAGTCTTCATAGATGAGGATGTTAGGGAGATTCCCAAACCTGAGCCATTCTTTTTAGGTGACAAATCTGAGAAATTGTCCCAGATTGAGATTAGAGGAGGTTTTGGAACAAATTGATAAACTTAACAGTAATAAGTCACCAGGATCAAATGGCACCCATGCGTTCTGAAAGAACTCAAATGTGAAATTGTGGAACTATAAATTGTAACCTATCCTTTAAACCAGCTTCTGCACCTAATGACTGGAAGATAGCTAATGTGACACGAATATTTAAAAAGGGCTCTAGAGGTGATACTTGCAATTACAGACGGGTAACTCTAACATCTGTAACAAGCAAATTAGTTGAAACTATAGTTAAGAAAAGAATTGTCAGACACATAGATGATCATGAAAAGTCAACATAGTTTCTGGAAAGGGAAATCATGCCTTACTAATCTACTAGGGTTCTTTGAGGGGCTCAACAAGCATGTGGACAAGGGAGATCCTGTGGATATAGTATACTAAGATTTCCAAAAAGCTTTTGACAAGGTCCCTCACCAAAGGCTCTTAAGGAAAGTACGTTGACATAGGATAAGAGGGAATTGATAACTGGTTGAAAGACAAGAAACAAAGAGAAGGAATAAATGGCCAGTTTTCAGAATGGAGAGCGGTAACTAGTGGTGTCCTCAAGGGTCCATACTGGGACAAATCCTATTTAACTTATTTATAAATGATCTAGAGAAAGGGGTAAACAGTGAGGTGGCAAAATTTGCAGATGAAACTAAACTGTTCAAGATAGTTTAGAACCAAGCAGACTGTGAAGAACTTCAAAAGGATCTCATAAAACTAGGTGATTGGGTAACAAAATGGCAAATTAATTTTAATGTGGATAAATGCGAAGTAATGCATATTGGAAAAAATAATCCCAACTATACATACAACATAATGGGGTCTAATTTAGCTATAACCACTCAAGAGAGAGATTTTGGAGTCAGTGTTGCTAATTCTCTCAAAACATCCACTCAATGTTCATTGGCAGTCCAAAAGGCAAACAGAGTGTTAGGAATCATTTAAAAAAGGATATAGAATAATACAAAATATCTTATTGCCTCTATATAAACCCATGGTATGCCCATATCTTGAATGCTGCTTATAGATGTGGTCGCTTCATCTCAAAAAATAAATTGGCATTGGAAAAGGTTCAGAAAAGGGCAACTAAAATGATTAGGGGTTTGGAAAAGATGCCATATGAAGAGAGATTAAAAAGACTGGGATTTTTCAGCTTAGAAAAGAGGAGACTAAGGGGGATATGATAGAGGTCTTTAAAATCATAACAAGTATGGAGAAAGTGAATAAGGAGTTATTTACTTGTTCCCATAATGTAAGAACTAGGGTTCACCAAATGAAATTAATAGGTAACAGGTTTAGAACAAACAAAAGGAAGTTTTTCTTCACACAGAGCACAGTCAACCCGTGGAACTCCTTGCCAGAGGTTGCTGTGAAGATCAGAAATTTAACAGTGTTCAAAAAAGAACTAGATAAATTCATGGAGGTTAGGTCCATCAATACTTATTAGCCATAATGGGTAGGAATGGGTATCTCTACTCTGTTTGTCAGGGTCTGGAAATGGATGACAGGAGAGGGATCACCTGATGATTATCTGTTCTATTCACTACCTCTGGGGCATCTGGCATTGGCAGATACTGAGCTATACGGACCTTTGGTTTGACTCAGTATGGCCGTTCTTATGTAGGCTCAGCATCAGACAACTCCAGAAGATGCTCTGGGAGGTGCCCTTCCAGAATTTCTATGTATACAGTAGATGTGCACTTGCTGTAATACTTCTTCAACATCTTCACTTCCTTCTGCCAGACCTATTCTGCTTGCCTGTCTGGAGAATGGAGACAGGGCAATGGCCCTGTTTCTTCTCCCAGACTTTTCAGAATCACTAAAAACTCTAGCAGTGTTAACTGGCAGCAGTTCTTGCTCCCAGGGCAGTGTGGACTATGACTGGAGGTGATAGATACAACCAAAAGATTCTTAAGATATCACCCTGTTTCATCACACAGGGGCAAAAAACAATGTGCATCTTAGTTCAGAGATTTAAATAGAATGAAAATCACATCCCAGCACAGCAATATGGTGCATGTTCTTCTATTGCCTGCATCTCTGCCTTTTTCAACAGAGATCCACTGGCATGGTACCTTCATATAAGCAATAATAATGTACCATTGATTTTTTTTCATCAGAGGAATAGTGATCTCCATATTTAATTATTCCAGCCATACTGTGATGAAAATCTAAAACATAAAAACAATTTTACTTAATAATGTGTGCTTCCTTTATTTGCCCACTTCAGCAACATACACCAGTACTATCAACCTGATCATATTGTATTAAATGGGACTGAAAAAATAATATCTCTTTTTTAGCTCCTTCTTTTCTCTTTCAATTATATCCCAACCATTTGTGATAGAAACACCAAGTAAGTCATACCCATTGCTTAAGGAAATCCTTGATTTTTTTATTTATTTACTAGAAGTGATGAGATAAATGGTAATTGACGGGAACCCCATCACCCAAGCCTGGAAGCAGGGTGAGATTTAACAAAAAAAAAGAAGAAGAAATTTTGGCCTTAGGTGCACATTAGAAGAAGAAAATGCTTTCTCCTATATCACACAGAGCATTGAATTCCTCCAAAATAATGGCTAGAGCAGATCTCTAAAAATAATCCCATTTCGATTTAAAATTTATCAGCAATGTCTCCATCCACACAACTTTTGGTAAATTGTTTCAATGGTTAATTACTCTCACTATTAAAAATATACACTTTGTTTTGAAGATGAATTTATCTAGCTTTGACTTCCAGCCATTGGATTGGGTTATGCTTTCCCCAGTGTTTTGAAGAGCCCGTTATTAAATATTTGTTTCTCATTTATATAGCTATAGGCTGTGAGCAAGTCATCCCTTAACCTTCTCTTTGTTAAGCTCCTTGAATCTGTCACTAAAAGGCAGGTGTTGGAATCCTCTAATCATTCTTGTGGCTTTTCTCTGACCCGTCTACAATTTATCTGGCATTACCAGCCCCCCAACCATGTTTGGAAACTACCTCACTCTCACCATGGGTGGGAAAGCCATGCGGTACTGGCATTCTCTTTACCTGGGAATCAGGAGGAATGTTCAGACAGTAATCTTGGGACACATATCATAGTTTGCTATTTTTCTGGTTGGAAAAGTGTTCTACTGTATCACTATTTTTAAAGTTGCAGTCATACCCAGGTTGCTACAAGTGGGACATTAACAGTACTGTCCATTTACATGGTATGTGAGGTCCTATGCAAGCTGTCATTGACATTCATGTACTTAGTCCTCTTACCACTTTCTACAGAGCATGACCACCTACCTCACAATTTCATAAAAATGCCATTTCATTTGTCTCTTTTTTTCCTCAGCTGAGGGGTTGTATAAAAATATATCCCCTTACTAATACCATTTCAGAAAGTATGCCCCTTAAATAACAGAATAATAACATTTCATCCTATCCTCCCATCCACACCTTCCCCCCCCCCCACATACACAAAAGTGTTGGAAAAATTGACCAATAAAGAAAAGGTTCCTAAGGAAATCAACTCCCTGACCTTACTATATAGATTTGTAAGGTACAGTAATTGGGAAACCTTGACAATCACCATGTTCCATAATTTATGCATAGAGTTTTCAAATGTAATGCTGTTCATGGAAATGATTAGAACACAGTCACCATACACGAATTTCATATATAACCCCATAGATTTCCTTTAGCATCAAATAACATCAAAGATACAAAGCAAAGCTCTTCCACGATTGCACAAGTAGCTCAACATTTAATCACTGATGTCACTGTATGTGCAGCTGCTGAAAGAGTGCAGTGCTTGATTTAATCTTGTACGTTTCTACTTTAATTTTTTGCTTTGTGCACAGCAGTGCAGGGATACTTGAATCCTTATCTTCCTGTACATTAATGCAATTTTTTAAAATATTCATGTACCACATGTTCCAAGTCTATGCAGTAAGGCCAACAACTGCATATTTTAATGGTTCCAATAAGAGTATTTGTATTGATAGACTTTCAAAACACTGTCTTGTCTATAATGGGCAGAAAAGTGGGGAAGTGTAAAGAAATGAAACACACCTGTGCTATTGATGAGCGCCATCTGTTCTGGGTATCCTTGATCTATGCTTTGCAATATCCAGCCCAATAGCACTGAAGGTTTTGTGAAAGGAGACTTAAATTTTCCACTTCATATCACTGTATATTCTAGAACTATATGCAGGGACCATTGTGCAAAGGTTTTAAGCTCACTCAGTGTTCTGCAATATCAGGATGGGGAAAGTTTGGGGTACATGCTATACTTGAACAAAATTATTAATTTTCAACAGCACTGGTTTCCTGGACATACTAAGAAAATGGTAGATTGCCATTGTTTGTAATTCTGCATTACACATGTTGGGACTTTAATTTAAAAAAATGGGAAAACCCCCTAACAATCACAGTGACTGCTACTCCCTATGTCCCTACAGCAACCCCATCCCTCACCTTCCACTTCTTCCAGGATACTTATAAAGGGGTGTGTTGAGGGTGTGCCAGCAGTTGTGAATGGAGGCAAAGAACAATGAAACACTGACACAAAGGCTACATTTTCCTAGACAGCAACCCTCGCCTTAAACACTTTCCAGGATACCTGTTATCAGTGGTACCAAACAGGCAAGAACAATGGTAGGTGCCAAAGGCCCAAAATAGGCAGCCACACAATTGCTGCATTTGTACCCAGCAACAGATCAACTCCACCTCATAAACACATTCCAGGAAAGCTGCGCAGAGGAGTTCCATGCAGCTATGAAATGTTGGACCACTTTCAAACCCAATCAGTCACAAAGTAACTGTCGCTGTCCCGGCAGCAACCATGAACTGAACAAGATGTAAATACCTTTGCAGCAAACTTATTAAAGCAGGTTATATGCAGGCATGAGTAATGAAAAATACATACACATTGAAAAATGAATGTATGACAACATGACTGCAACTGTTCCCAGCCCAAACACATCTAAGATTACTTGCAACGATGGGTTTCACACAGGTGTACAATGTTACAACCACAAATAAATTGAAAAGTTCAGCAAGTGCAAATCAGATGAAAACAAAACCCGAGGAAGCACTTTTCTATTATAACCCTGTCATAATCAGGAGTGCTGGCCAGCATCTGGTGACTAAGGGGTTACCTCTGTACCTAGCAAGGTATCTGGTGGTCAGCCAATAACAATGCAGGCAGGAATTTCAAACTGGGAAAGAGGGGTTTTCTCTCTCTGTTTTTTGATTGAGATTCAGAGCAGTTTCTTCCAAGTACTAAGGGAGATGGGAGACACTTCTCTCTCCAAGAACGGACTTTTTACAAGGTATAAGTAGGAAAAAGTTTATCTTGTCCATCAGGATTTGTTGTTTTCTTGTTTGGGAATTTGGAAATAATGTCTGAGCTGTTAATTGTGTTTTTTTTCTTTTGTAACTAAGTCTTTTAGCCCAGGGAGTTTCCCTGAGTATTTATATCAATTGGTGGCTCTTTCCATCTAGCCACTTTACTATGCTTGCAACTGTAGTTTTGTTTTGATAATAAAGGATTGTTTTCTTTTCTAATTAACCAGGAGTGGTTGATTGTTGTGTCTTTAGGACTCAGCAACTAGTTACAAGGGCAGAGTCCATTGTTGTCTGTGGATTCCCTCTGTTTTTCCCAACTCCAAGTAAAATGGAGATTGGGGCAAGGGGAGAGTTTTACCTTAGGGAGGAGATTTCCCAAGTGATCTCTTCCCAATTTTTTTTCTTGAAATTACTTGGGTAGTGGCAGTGGATTCCCCCAAATCTGGGTATTAGGATTTTTGGGGAAGTTTTTATACCAGAGCCTATAGAGGCAAGGTTTTGGAGTGCTCTTGCAGGCTCCCAACTTCTGCATTCATTGTGCCGGAGTGGGGAACAGCCTTGACAAACCCACATTTCTTTTTTCTTATTTGTGGTGTTCAGCCAGAAACGTTTATTATAATTTCAGCTGCTGCTGCTGCTATTTGCTGTTAAACAAGATGGCAGTATATAGTCTTGAGTGATAGAAAAGGAGTAGCTGCAGAGGGAGTGCAGGAAGTGATTAACCATGCTCAGTTGCTGTTTTGAAGCTGGCGTGATCAGCTTCATTAAGAGCAGAGATTCCTGCATGCACACACATACCCCCTTCATTAGAAGCTGGAAACTCCTGACTACTCAGTAGTGAGTTCTGTCAGGGGTACAGAACTGCTAGCCATGATAATCGCTGGTCAGATCCAGACCCGCATTCAATGGACAAGATAGAGTTCCCAAGGATCATGAGGGCATGTCTACACAGCAACATTATTTCAAAATAACTAGCATTATTCCAAAATAACTTAGTCCATGTCTACACATCAGGCAGTTATTTCAAAATAATGTCGAAATATGTCAAGCTGGAAGACTTCTTACTCCAGCTCCTGTAACCCTCTTTGTATGAGGAGTAATGGAAATCAGAGGAAGAGTGTTCTATTTCAAAATAAGTGTTGTGTAGACACTCCCAATTTCAAAATAAGCTATTTCGAAATAAGCTACGCAATTGACATAACTCAATTTGCATAGCTTACTTGAGTTAAGCCATGCTGTGTAGATGTACCCTGACTGATCTGTTGGATGGATCTCAACACAGTTTCCTTTTAAGTCCTGCCCAAGAAGGAAAATAACCATGTTTTATATAGCAGTAGGTTATAGTTCAGAGTACAGGGAAATATGCTAACTTGCCTAAAAGGGTGCTTCCACACCAAAAGTATTCTAAGAAGCAAGTTTAGAATAAAACAGGGCAGTTTGGTCATGTCTACACTAGGAAATTATTTCAAAATAACTAAATTTGAAATAATAATTCCCAAAATAACAAAATCAAAACAGTGTATCCCCATTATAGGGAAGCCTCAAAATTAGTCTGAGGCAGGCTCCCTTAATGTGGACGTGCTACCTAGACTTAGAGCCCCAGGAAGCACTGGGGAGTAAGTATTTCAAATTACTCTGGGGAGTAGTTATTCTGAAATAGCAGCAATGGAGCATACACACTACCGCTATTTCAAAATAACTATTTCAAAATAAGTGTTATTCCTCATGGAAAGCAGAGGTACAGATTTCAAAATAACCAGCCCTTTATTTCTAAATAACGGGCTTGGTAGTGTGGACGCGCCACTTATTATTTCAAAATAAGGAGGGTTATTTTGAAATAACTCCCTAGTATAGACCAGGGCTTTGTGTGATAGTAGCTAGGAGGAGGAGTAGGCGCAGCATTATATATTCTTCATTTTAAAGGAAAATGACCATTTCTAATCAGCGATGTTAATCTAGTTAGGGTGTGTTGTAACTGCTGTGCTGTTTTTTTTCTGGAATGTTATTCATAAAAAGAAATTTGAAATTAACAAGCACTTAAATAAATCTGATTATAATTTCTACAATTTCTATAATTTATACAATTTCTATAATTTCTAGGTAGAAGGTTCAAACAGAAAACCCAGCTGTTGTCTCTTTGCTGGGATAGGAATTCACAGTCTGTACAGATACTTTTTTAGAGGAATTTTGTAGCACAGACTTGGTAAGCAAATTGACTTTCCTGACCTCTGCATATGTTACACTATCATGTAAGATTAAAGCAGCATCTGACATAGGCTGTAAAGGTGGCCACTGGCAGTAGCATAAGATAAATATCATTGTCTATTTCTATGTGCTGCCAGGGTGAATTCTCATATGGATTCCCTAATTTCTTTTGCTTGCCTGGACCCAGCAACAGTATGCATATGTGTAGGATCTAGGTGCCTGTATGGGAATTGCAAACCAGCAATTCAAAGCCTACTACATGCATGCAGAAATACTCACCTTTATCCTCTCAAATGTTGTGTAGGGAGCAGCAGGCTACGATTCTACAACCAGCATAAGGCATGCTGGCATCCATGAATTTGTAGGTAGCAACAACAAGCTGGAACTCACCAAACATGCACTATACCACTATCCTGCACCTACTGAGCTTGAAACTGAACACCTTTTTTCCAAGACCCCTGGACATCAGCGTACAATTTCATAAGCCATGGCAGGAATCAGCGTGTGGGGTCCCCCAAAATAACAGTTGAAATAGATATATTGTTCATGACAATATTGTTTATGAGAAATTAAGACTCTGTTTCCCACTTCCAATATAAGCCAGATCTTCTCAGTACCTGATGCCAACATTTCTCATGTTTCCCACATTAGTGTCCACATGAATCTGCCTTCTGTGGTTCACCATGCCTTGTAGAACAAACTGTGATTCACATACTCACTTGTTCCCTCCTGCAAGCAAATTACGGGCATATGAGTGCCATTGATAGTCCCAATACAGTTTGAGAGTCCCATCCTCTGAAAGCCATCTATTGTTTCTGGCACATTTCTTAAGACAACCACAGGTGTGCAAACAAAAGTGCTAATCGTCTCACAAACTTGCATGACTATGACCCCAATGGTGGACTCTCCAAGTCTAAAGTGGTTTCCTAGGACCTGTAACTGTCTTGGATAGCCATCTTCCCCAGAGCAATAGAGCCCCACTTCCACAGAAGTATGTCTTCCCTCAGTTGGATGTTCTGGTGCCACAGGCAATGTCCCCCATAAGCTGCGCACGCATGTGGTTGTGCAGCCATTTTGAACATACTGCACTGGTCAGAAATGGTGCTGCTCATGTTTCCTCTGTGTGGTCCCAGCAGGGAAGTGGCGTGGACACTGTACTCATCTCTCCTGCCTGTCCTCTTCCCCCTAGAGATAAGGTGCATGTGGCTGTGCCTTCTGACAGAAGCAGTGGTTCTGGAACAGACCCTTGTGCAGGAGCTCAGGTGAGGGGCCAGGCTGGGCTATGCAATGCCAACCCAGGTCAGTGCAGGCTGCAACCTGATGAGACCAAGCACCAGCCATCCAGTCCTCTATCCCTGTCTACTTGGTAGTTGGTTTACCGGGATGCAGTGTTTGCTGTTGCTGAGAGGCAGTGGAAGAGGGACCTGTGGCCTAGCCCACCTCCATGAGCACATACTCCTGGATGAGCTCCTAAGACTTCACATGGCAGGAATGGGGATTAGCATATGCTACTGAGTAGATGGCATCCTGGGGCATGCCCCCATGAAAACCTTCATCCCTATGCTACAAAAACACACTCCTATGTATTCCTCATCTCCCACATACAATACCCCAGATACTCCTCACTCCACATAACCTACGCATCTCTCACTACACACCTACATGCCCCATTCCTCATGCACCCCTTACACATGCATCACCCACACACTCTCCTTCACACCCTCACATACACACCTTACACACCCACACAGCCCTCTCTTCCCCATAACACCCTTCATGCCACCATACTCTACACACACTTTGTCTCCTACAAGCCCTATCTGCCTTCCCACACTCCAAAACTCCTACTACGTACTCCTCAGCACTTGCAATATACCATTCATTCCGCAAACTCCAACATACCTCTTACTCCCACATACATATTGACAAAACCCTCACTCCTACATAATCATACACACCCCATCCAGTATGTCACTTATTTTACTACATTAGTGTTTCTCCCACAGAAAGGAGCAGCAGCAGGACCAGTTCATCCAATGAATCCGGGACCAATTTTGCAGGGATAGAAGTGAGGGATGATGTGCTTCAGAAGTGCCACTAGTACATGTGTGAAGGTGGGAAACAGAGTTTCCGCACATAGATCCAGGAAGGACAGCAATATAATACCAAGAATACACCAGTGGCTCAGAGAACACTGGGCTATGACCCCAGAAATAGTAGGGCTAAGCTCAGATGTGTAGAACAGCATTGTGGATGCTGATAGACAGTACATGTCCAGCACAACAAATATGGACTCTTGGGGCAGGTTTAGCTGGCTTGTGCCTGCACAAATGCAGTTCTGTGCTAAGTTATGTGCAGAAATGTAAACATAGTCTTAGTCTTTCTCACACTGTTTTGCTTCAGTTTAATTTGTGTCAGTTTATGTTGTCTTTCTCAGGCACATGCATGTGCACACACAAACAGGTTTCAGCAATCAAAACCCCAGCCCTTACATGTGAAAACCCTTTGATTACATGATTCAGTTGGTATTCCTTGAGCCTGTGGTTTTTGGATGCTTCTGCTATGGTTACCCAGTTACAATGGCTTCTTTACACTTATTTTGAATGAAAAGTAGCAGTCATGCTTGAACCTATAAGATGGATTTGCTCAATTCCTAACAATATAAATAATGAGAATATCCAGAGTTATAATCATTAATGCTGACATACATTATGGAAGAGATATAAACCCTCAAGCTTCAAGGTTTAAACCAATTTCTAACTAATGTTGGTGGCAGATTAACCCACTGCTGTAAAATACAAGATTTCTCAAACTTTCCTCTGAAGCATCTGGTGCTAGTCACTGTCAGAGGCAGGATATTGGAGAAGATATGGGTCTGATCAAGTCTGGCAATTTCTATGTTTCCTATATCCCTTTACACTAGTAACTTCTTTCTCTTCTTCATCCAGAGTTTTATTTTGCATTCTTTCATTTACTGGTCTACACTAGGAAGTTATTTCAAAACAACCCCCCCTTTTTTTAAATAAAAAATGGAGCGTCCACACTACCAAGCCTATTATTTTAAAATAACAGGCTGGTTATTTCAAAATAATAACTCATGCTTTCCACCAGGAATAAAGCTTATTTCGAAATAGCTATTCAAAATAGCGGTAGTGTGGACGTTCCGGTGCCGCTATTTTGAAATAACTATTCCTCACAGTCATTCAAAGTAATTACTCCTTAGTGCTTCTTGGGGCTCGAAGTCAAAGTAGCATGTCCACATTAAGGAAGCTTGCCTCAGACTAATTTTGAGGCGTCCCTGTAGTGTAGTTATTTTGGGAGTTATTATTTCAAAATAACTTCCTAGTGTAGATATGTCCTTAGAGGGGTATACTTCTTACTTTTGTATTGTATGACCCCTGCTGGAAATATCCATATGTCTATGAGTTTTGCCAATCTTTCCTGCGGAGGCTAGCACTCATCTAGAAAGTATCCTAGCTGCAACAATGACTCCAGGATAAAACTCCCACAAACCCATTGATCATGGATACAACTGCCAGAACAATGACAAGTTAACTATTCAAAAAGTAATCATTAGAGGCCCCAAAAGTCAAAGTCAGATGTGTTCGGACTTGGAAATAGGTCTTTGGCAAAATCTATGCAGGAAAGCTTGGCTTTGGAGGCGTTTTTATTCTCTTATTGCAATAGGATTGTTAAAGCAAGCTTTGTTACATTTTTCTGTTATCATTTTCTTATGCCTACTTAGCTTAAGTAAAATCATTTAAGGTAGTCTGCCAACCTCTAGTGTTCTTACTGTCAACATCCGTACTGGCTGCTGAGATTGAAAGTAGTGCGCCAACTAATGCATATTAGTTTCTCTGTCTCTCCCCTGTAAAGTTTTCTGAGCAGGAATAAAGCTCGAGAAGACTGTTTCCTCAGGTGAAAACTCTGTATGTTCCTCACATTTGTTCTAGATTGGTTCTCTTGTGCCTCTCTTCCCTGCCAAAGGCCCTGTAGATAGAACATGACCCTGTAGGAATTTAACCAGTGATATAAGTACCTACCAAGCATACTAGTTATCATTGTATTTAGAAACCTATTCCAGATTCATTGTTACACCCTTATTAATACACAATAACAGAATTCACTTTAATTCCCCAGAAATAAGAGGTTGTTTACACTTGTTTTTTAAAAGTAAGGTGAGCATAGATTGAATATAATCTGGTGACATTATAAATGCATATCATTTGAGTTCTAAGAAGCAGGCGAATGATTTAAGAGGGTGAGGCTAGTGGTTGGATTTATTACAGCAGAGCATATATGATTAGATGACCCTCGTTCTAAGTCTCATTGACTTGCCAAGTCACTTTTTCCATCCATGTAGCTCCAAAGTGCATTGTTTCTCATATACTTTAACATCGGCTCCATGATGCTTAAGCTTAGATATTATCATGTCATGTTTTGCAAAGGTTTAATGGACATAAGGACACTGTTTGCAGTGTTGTTGTAGTCATGTTGGCCCCAGAACATTAGAGAAACAAGTTGGTAGAAGCAAAATGTTTTATTTAAGCAACTTCTGTTGGTGAAAAAGATAGATATTTGAGCTACACAAAGCTCTTCTACAAGTCTGGGAAAGGTATTCTGAGTGTCTTATCTAAATACAAGGTGGAACCGTTTATTTAGCATAAATAGATATTAAATGGCCCGTTAGCATCCCAGCAATCATAGGACAAAAAAGAGAGGTTAGTGGATAATAAATTCCTGTAATAAACCATAATACTGGTGTCTTTTTTAGTATCTAGTCAAGTTATAAATTTAAACTCCCAGCCTTGTTTTGCTGAAGGTCTCCCAGCCTTGTGAGGGTTTCCTTTGAGGACAAATACTGAGCAGTCAGTTACGAAGTGATAAAATCTGCACCTATGGGTGATATAATGTTTTTTCTTTTATCAATTTTCTGCATGAATTCATTCGAAAGCGTAATGATTGTCTGGTTTCCCCCTCATAGTTGTTATTGAGTCATCTGGTGCTCTGGATGAAATACACCTAATGCTGTGATAGGCATGTGTCGGATCCATGGATCTTGAAGGCAGTGCCATTGGAGGGGGGTATTGATCATTGTACTAGTGGAGACATTTTTTGAGGAAAATGGCAGTTTCTATAAAAATTTTTGTTTAAGAAAAACTCTAGTTCTCTACTGAGAAGAGGCTTAATGGAAAAGGTTCAACCATAGCCTAACTTCATTTTGAACATTGCTAATGTCATATCAGTTGCACTGCAGATGTGAGAAATCCCATTGTACTAGGCTCATAAAAGCAAATCAGAACTACTGACACACTCAAAGGCACCGGTGCTTGGTGAAGACAGCTTTCATGCCAAATTTCACCTTCCTACACACATTTGCTTTGTAGCTAGATCTGTTAAATACAATGTCACACCAGCATTTATATTTTTTAAAACACAGAACAAATGTTTTCACTCCCCTGGTACCCCAAAATGGCTGCATTTTTTTGGATCTGATTTCCCAAAATTATTCACATGTCAGCATACACTAAACCGGGACATTGTCAGCATGAACGTTGAAGATTTAAAAAAACTAGGAGCTACTGTGAATGAGTGTAGCCAGACATGAACCCCATCTTGTTCCCCCCCCCCCAGAGAGCAAGAGAAAGGCAGTCAGCCTTTGATGCCCTGGGAACGCAGGTGTGCTGCCTGTCCCTGACTCTAATAAACAGAAACCAGACAGTAAATGGGCTAGCTGACGACCCGGGGGCCTCCCGTCGCCCTGATGGCTAGTACCAGTAACTGACACGCCTGCACTGTCCCAGGAGAGGAATCTTCGCCCATCACATACTAGAAGTGCCCATTATCTGCATTTTCCCAGGTGTGAATTATAATTTGCACCCTTCATGGGAAACTTGGCATTCAAAGCCATTTTTCCTAATTGGCCACTTGAGACCAGGAAGAAGCCTACGTGACCCAAGGGGTATAAAGAGGGGTTTAGTAGCCCACCCCATTTGAGCGCCAATCATCTACACCTGCTGGCAGGTATTGGTTGTCTCCCGAGGTCTGTGGGACGCCCAACCTCGCCCTACTTCTTCCCGAGGGATTGAGAGAAAGACGCTGGCCACGCCAAGTCTGGAACGCAGGGGTGAGAATATATACCTGCTAGGTGTCTATTTTGCATGCATTTAATAAGAGCTCAGAGAACCAAAAGGGTTTCATGGTACCTGTAAGTGACTTATTAGTGTAATTTCTTCCTGTCCTTTGTAGTGGCTGATCTGTGACACAGTAATAGCATTTAACAGCTAAGTTTACCCTGTAACAATAAAATAGTAACTGTTTAAGCTGTGACCTGACTCCTTCAGTTGCTGTAACAGAACCAAGCACAATTTTAAAAAGAACTCCAGCCGGTCATAAGGGACAGATATAGGGAGAGCTTGAGCGTTGGATCGTGTCGCTTCCAGGGGACAGATCCGTTGGGGCATCTCTCAGCCTCCCCAGGCTGCCCGCTGTGAAGGGATCGTGTATCCTAGCAGTCAAAATCTGAGGTGTAATAAGCTCTCCCTGTAAACTCTGGGGCGTCTGTCGGCCTGTTGGCTGCCCGCCGCGAAAGGATCCCAATCCTAGCGGTAAAGACACGGACGTTAAACTCCTCGGGGCACCCGTCAGTCTCACCTAGACTGCCCACTGCGACGGGGCCTTGTGTCTCAGCAGTTGAAGACTCGGGTGTAACATACACACATGCACTGCCCTGACCATCGGCTGACAGAATTGGCGTAGTTCGGCAGGATTGTGTTATAGGTTTAAATACAGCAACATGAAGCTAGTCATGGTAAATACTGATTTCAGGAAAGTAGAAAAGAATTTTTGCCCAGGAAGGTTGGGGCAACCCAAATGGGATAGAGAAATGTTAGAAAAGGATTGGGGAAATTCTGAGCAGTTGTGGGTGCAGTTCTGTAAGTATAGAACTACCTGCAAGTTAAAGAATGGGACAAAGCCTGAGTCTGTGGAAAGGAGCCACTTTCCATTTAGCAACAAAAACAGGATCAGGCCCAGACAAGCAGGCAGGTAACAGATAGATTGAAGGCCTTGTGGTAGAACTGAGAAAAAGGCAGTCAGTACATGTACTGGAAATCTAAATCCTTAAAACAATACTTACAAGAGTAATATCTGAAACAAGGCCAGTTTTTTTTTTAATTTTTAGAGATAAGAGAGTGTTTTAAGAAAAGAAAACCCACAGAGAATTTAACTCTACAGAGAATGGAGAGAATTGAGCAGTTGTGCAAATGCTAAAATGGTGTAGATAGGAAATTGTGGTTTCTTTGCAGCCATTCTGAAGGAAAAATGGGCCCTTTTTCCAAAGGAATGTCTGTAAATAATCCAGGCAAATTTGACTCAAATCCATACATTTGATTATAGATACTGCTAAAAGAACTCTAAAGGGAGGGGGTTCTATTGGAACTTAACTACCCCAATGAATAAAGGGGGAATGTAATTGTTGTACAGCTATGTAGAAATAGTGTAAGAAAGGTTCAGAGAGAATGTATGTGTATCTGTGTGTATATAATATATATAGTGTAAATAAGTGAGGTTTTCAAGGTCCAGTAATCTTGTTTGTAGGTTTAAAACAAATTGGTTTGGTTTACTTTTAGTAAGACCATTTCAGTCCAAGTTGTTTAATGAAAGTATAGGAAAACTGTAAGCATAAAGAAAAAGTTACACCCTATGCAAAGTTTAATGTGACTAAGTAGTGTTGTAAACAAAGACTGCACATTTTCCTGTGACATGCCATGTATATTGTAGAAGGGGTAAAAACTGCAAACAAATTAAAATGCTGTGGAGGCTCCAGGAGCCACAACAGGTTGTAATTTCCTTTGTGATGCAAATGCCCCAGCTGGCAGCACAAAGAAGCTTTGCAGGTAATGGCTAAGTTTGATCAGCAAACTACCTGAGATCAGAAAGTTCAAATTGTAGCCCTCCAGAAAGAAAGATGGGAAAAAGAAGTCAAACATAAAAGTGAGAATCTAAAAGGATTTATGTTTGCACAATGCTAAATGTGAGAACAGATACAGAAGGGGGAGCAACCTTTGGTAACAACAAGACGGAGTGTGCTTGTGGGTGTGTGAGAGTACGTGAGTGTAATGTATCATATGCATATGATAAGTATTGATTGATCTATGTATGTTCAATAAATGTGGCGTGTTGCCTTGTCCCCTGAAAGAAAGAAAAAAAAATGAGGTATTGGTATTGCTATTTTAGTCCCAGTAGGGGGTTGGGTATACTAGAAAATGTTTAAATGTAAGCAGTCTTTTAAGAAGGCTCCCAGAGAGAAGACTGAGAAATTGGCATTTGTAAAAGATGTTACCCCTTTTGAACAAAATCTTGTAAAGGTTCGGGCATAGCCCTTGGTCTGATCAAGTGTTAGCTGCTGTCCATACAATTTCAGACCTAGAAGACAAATTGGCTAACTACTTGTGGATATGTAAACCGTTGGCCCCAATGAAGGCGGAAGCAGCTGCAGCTTGACTTCTATGGAAAACCTGTAATGAGGTGTTCTTCAAATTGACTGAATATAAGAATGCAAATATGAAACTGCAAAAATGTAAAAGCCTCTGCTGCAGAAGTGGAGAGGTAGAAATGCATGTCCCTCAGTACCCAGACAGAGCTAGATTCCCTTAAGGATGGGTACTGAGAGTTAAAGCAACTCTTAGATTTTTCAGGAATATGCTTAAGAAAAGGACCAGGAGGTATGAGGCTTAGTGAACAAGGCCACCCTCCTTGCTAAACTGGTAATGGGCAAACTGGCGAATTGATTACATTGGCCCATTACCCTCCACCAGACAGAGAAGGAAATATGTTTTGACTGGAGTAGAGATTGTCTCGGGAATTGGCTTTGCCTACCTGACCCGATTAGCAACGGGTTTGTCAACCATCATGGGACTAAACCGCTCAACAGCACTCGTCCCAATACCCCAAGTAATATAATCAGATAAGGACTCCAAATATGCCCCTGGGGATACTGTTGTAGTCAAACACCCCAGCCTGGGCACACATACCTGTGTACTTCAGTCTTATAAAGACAAGGGTGTTTGGATTATTACAAACCCCGACAAGATGCCAATAACTATAACTAAGGCTTGGATTGTATCCAAGACCAGTTGACTTTATGTTTTCTTTTAGAATCAAACTTGGTTGTGTGGCAGACCCCGATCCGAGCGACAGCATGATGTTTGGACTCGTTGTAACGTTCCTTGTGGCCACAGCAGCCTCCGCCGTTCCCAGACACCCTTTCCAGAATGCCATCCAAACTGGCGCCACGGACTGTTGGACGTGTACACTGCTGAACTTTTCCACAGGACTAGGGATTGAATTTGTTCCTCTAAACTTGAACAGCTAGTGGAACAAGAGCAACGTTTTCAAGTGGGGACCAGCCTGGTTTGATGACAGCAGCTACAAACTTTTAAAAAGACTCTGGGAAAGGAACTTGGGGGGTGGCATGGACAATGGCAACCTACACTATGGGGTCAACCTCTGGAGTATATAACAGGAAGCTCCAGGGAAGTGTACCCCATCTGCTTTGAGAACAAAAAATGGTACTGGACCCCACCTCTGGTGGTAAGGGGACCATCAGTGTACCCACATTGTAAGTTTTAATGAGAAATTAAAAGTCTGGGATGTCTATCCCAGTGCAACCCACCGAAAACCCTTAAGGTGCTGGGGATATAACATCTCCCAAGGTGGCACACCACTATCTAGCAATGTTACCATTATTCCCCTAAACTTCAGCCAATACCTGGAAGGAAAAGCCTGGTACAATCAGTCATTATTCATTATTCCTAACACTGGTCAAATATACAACCCCACACTGGTAACCAGTAACACCCTACTCCCAAACCAGTGTGCTAGGGCAGAGCTTTTTGCAGCGGATTAGGTCCTACAGGACTTGCTGCTTGCCTTGCATTGCACAGCCACTAATGATAGTTACTGTGCTACCCACCATACCCCAAAGAAAGGACCCACTGGAACAGGGTGGTGTATGGGACCCTACTCACCTATTCTAAAGGAAGAGCCAGGACTCTTTTTTATTTGCAGGCAGAAAGCCAACAAGTATCTGCCACTGAATTAAATAGGGCCCTGCTCACTGGGGCACGCTGCCCCTGGGGGGCTCACTGTACACCCCCACATTATGGCTCCTGGTCTCACTAACCTTGGAAGTTTCCTGCACCGGATGCCAAGAAGATTCACCCTGAACCCCCTATAGAATGCTCTACAGATTTTTCACCAGTTCACCTGTGCATTCCTGCCCTGGCTTGTAGTAGCTGAGCTGGAGAAGGCATTAGTGAATAGCCTTAGACGTAGTTTTAGCCCAGCAGGGGGGAGTATGTGCGATAATTAACCAATCTTGCTGCTTACAAATTAAACAAGATGCATTCGCTATAAAGGGCACTGTTAAGGTGCTACACGCTGTAACTGAGGACGGAAAAGCCTCATGGCTAGATTGGCTAGCCCAACACCTAGGATTTTCGTTAACTCCATTCCTTCACTCTATTGTAAATACTATATTAACCATTTTTCTTGTTGTAATTGCTTGCTGCATACTTCTATGTATTGTTAAGCGTTTGGTGTACACTGCTACCTCCTCTGCACAAGTCCGGCATATGGCATTGGGAAGCAATCCTAATCAATCCCTTGATCCAAAATAATCTGATCAGACCCTGCCGATAGGGCGATTTTAGCTTCCTCCAAGGAGGGCGAAAGGTGCTGGCATCACCGCCATCTTGCGTTCTGGGACATAGTGAGGCATGTCAAGGGGGTGGAATGTAGCCAGACATGAACCCCATCTTGTTCCTCCCCCCCCCAGAGAGCAAGAGAAAGGCAGTCAGCCTTTGATGCCCTGGGAACGCAGGTGTGCTGCCTGTCCCTGACTCTAATAAACAGAAACCAAACAGTAAATGGGCTAGCTGACGACCCGGGGGCCTCCCGTCGCCCTGATGGCTAGTACCAGTAATTGACACGCCTGCACTGTCCCAGGAGAGGAATCTTCGCCCATCACATACTAGAAGTGCCCATTGTCTGCATTTTCCCAGGTGTGAATTATGCTTTGCACCCTTCGTGGGAAACTTGGCATTCAAAGCCATTTTTCCTAATTGGCCACTTGAGATCAGGAAGAAGCCTATGTGACCCAAGGGGTATAAAGAGGGGTTTAGTAGCCCACCCCATTTGAGCACCAATCATCTACACCTGCTGGCAGGTATTGGTTGTCTCCCGAGGTCTGTGGGACGCCCAACCTCGCCCTACTTCTTCCCGAGGGATTGAGAGAAAGACGCTGGCCACGCCAAGTCTGGAACGCAGGGGTGAGAATATATACCTGCTAGGTGTCTATTTTGCATGCATTTAATAAGAGCTCAGAGAACCAAAAGGGTTTCAGTACCTGTAAGTGACTTATTAGTGTAATTTCTGTCCTGTCCTTTGTAGTGGCTGTGTTATCTGTGACACAGTAGTAGCATTTAACAGCTAAGTTTACCCTGTAACAATAAAATAGTAACTGTTTAAGCTGTGACCTGACTCCTTCAGTTACTGTAACAGAACCAAGCACAATTTTAAAAAGAACTCCAGCCGGTCATAAGGGACAGATATAGGGAGAGCTTGAGCGTTGGATCGTGTCGCATCTAGGGGACAGATCCGTTGGGGCATCTCTCAGCCTCCCCAGGCTGCCCGCTGTGAAGGGATCGTGTATCCTAGCAGTCAAAATCTGAGGTGTAATAAGCTCTCCCTGTAAACTCTGGGGCGTCTGTCGGCCTGTTGGCTGCCCGCCACGAAAGGATCCCGATCCTAGCGGTAAAGACACAGACGTTAAACTCCTCGGGGGCACCCGTCAGTCTCACCTAGACTGCCCACTGCAATGGGGCCTTGTGTCTCAGCAGTTGAAGACTCGGGTGTAACATACACACATGCACTGCCCTGACCATCGGCTGACAATGAGTGAGTAGCAAACAAACACCAAAGCAAACGTAACTATAGGGATCATAGAACCATAGATTTTAAACCAGAGGAGATCACTGTGATAATCTAAGGAACATCTACACAGCAACATTATTTTGAAATAACTAGTGTTATTTCAAAATAACTTAGAGTATGTCTACACAGCAAAATTATTTCAAAATAACAGCCCTTATTTCGAAATAACTTTTCTAGGGTATGGCTAGACTACATGGCTCCGTTGATGGAGCCATGTAAACTAGTTTACCCGGCATAGGCAAAGAAGCGGGGATTTAAATAATCCCCGCTTCATTAAAATAAAAATGGCCACCGCACTGTGTCGACAATCAGATGATCTGGCACAGCGCAGCAGTCTAGACGCGGATCTGTTGGCTGGGGAAGCCTTTGCCGAATGATCCCTTATGCCTTGTAAAACAAGGTTTACAGGATGGGTCGGCAAAGGCTTCCCCAGCTGACAGATCTGCATCTAGACTGCTGCGCTGTGCCGGATCAGCTGATCATCAGCACAGTGCGGTGGCTGTGTTTATTTTAATGAAGTGGGGATTACTTAAATCCCCGCTTCTTTGCCAATGCCGGGTAAACTAGTTTACATGTCTCCGTCAACGGAGCCATGTAGTCTAGACATACCCCTAGCATCTACACAGCCAAACCACTATTTCGAAATAAATTTGAAATAGTGGAGCGCTCATTTAAAATTTGATAAACCTCATTCTATGAGGAATAACACCAGATTCAAAATAGCTATTTCAAAATAAGTGCTGTGTAGACACTTATTTCGAAATAGGGGGCCTCCAGCCCTCCCAGGGTGCCGTGGTGCCCACTACAGCCTCAGCCAAGAACACTTCTCTCCCTCCTCCCTCCACGGAGCCCTTAAAGGGGTAGACTCTGGCCACAGTGCCAGTGCCTAGCTCCAAGCCTGCCAGCCCAGAGCCAGCAGTCACTGCCCCGACCCAGTGGCCCCAAAACATGAGCCAGCAAGCCACTGGCAGCCAGCCCTCGACTGCCAGGGCCCGGAGAAAGTGGGCACCTTCCTGGTCCAGGGTGGAGATCATGGACCTTATTCAGGTTTGGGGGGGATGCCCCCAACATCCATGATCTCCGCACTAGACGGAGGAATGAGGCCATCTATGGCAGGATAGCTGCCAGCCTGGCCACCAAAGGCCACATGCAAATCCAAGATCAGGTTTTCATGACAATCAAGTTGGTCCGGCGAGACCCCCAACCCTGAGCCCTGAGCTTCCCCTCCCCCTTCTTCCCCTTGCTTCCCCCTTCCAGCTCCCTCCTCCCAGGTTTCCCCCTCCCCTCCCCTCTCCTTTTCCCAGTCTCACCAGAGTTTCACTCCCTCCCCCCGCCGCCAGTTTTGTTAAATAAAGGGAGTTTGTGTTCATGAAAATACGTGTATTTTATTTGACATCAGGAAGGGGGGTTAGGGAGGGGTAAGTGAAAGGACGTGAAGGAGGAATGAGGCACAAGCCCCCAGTGGGGCAGACTAGGGAGGCTCTTAGTGCTCCTCAGGGTGGAAGCTCTCCTGCAGGGCCTCCTGGATACTGACAGCCCCTTGATGGACCTCCCGGATGGCAGCCTGCAGAAAGTGCAGCCAGGCTCACAGCAATGCATCCAAGAGAAGCACCAGAGTGACCAGGGCAGCTCTGGCTCCATTTTGCAGAGTTCTGTGGTGTCCCGAGTGAGGGCAACCAGAGCACGCAGAGACAAAATGCTTTGCTGTTCCTCATCGAGGTAGACAAGCAACAGGGAATCCTGAGAACTGGCTGTCCGGGGGGATCCCTTTAAGCACAGGCCTCAGATAGCCTCAGGCAGCAGCCCCACACAGTAAGTCCTGACCTGGTGCCCTGCTGGAACTGGTTCCAGCCAGCCTTAAATATGATTCAGAGTCCACTCAGTGTGGATGCACTATTTCAAAATAGCAAAATGCTATTTCAAAATGCATTTTGTGTGTAGACGCGTTATTTCAAAATAAGCTATTTCAAAATAAGATATTTCAAAATAACACTGTAGTGTAGACATACCCTGAGTCCGCATCTACACAGCAGGCAGTTATTCAAAATAATGTTGAAATATTGTCAAGGTGGAAGACTTCTTACTCTGACTTCTGTAACCCTCATTGTACGAGGAGTAAGGGAAGTCAGAGGAAGAGTGCTCTATTTCAAAATAATTGCTGTGTAGACGCTCCCAATTTTGAAATAATCTATTTTGAAATAAGCTATGCAATTGACATAACTCAATTTGCATAGCTTACTTAGAGTTAAACCACGCTGTGTAGATGCACCCCTAGTCTGATTTTCATAATACAGACCATGAAATTTCATCCACTAATTCCTGATTGAACTTAATAACTTGAGCCCTAGTTCTCCAACAAAAATAATAATAATTAATAAACTGGGGCTAAATTGTGCCACTGTTTTTTTATGCAAAACACCCCCTTCCTTTTAAATGGTTGCTCCTCTTTAAACCACATAGCTCAATATGGATCTGAGTAAGTAATACAATATGGATCTGAGTAAGTAATATTGTTTGTGGTTGCTTGAAATGGTCCTAACTAAAACTACAATTTATATAGCAGCAAATGGTCAGGAACAAATCCTGTCATACTAAATAAAGTATCATCTCAATTTTGGTATGCAGTGGACTGAAACAAAACTTTATACTTGCATTTGATTTAGTGAGCCAGTTCTATTTCCACACCATTTGTTGATACTTAATACAGTTTACCTCCTAGTACTGATGGTTAACTCTAGGATCACAACCCAGACCCTCATTCACTATAATGGAACTCACGGCAAGATTGGTTTTTGAGAGAAGCTGTCCTCATTACCTTTTTCATTCACTTTCTGTTTTCTTGTCAATGCTTTTGGAAGCTGCCCACAAACATGTTTTAGCTTTAAAAACAAGTGGTCCTGTGGCACTAGAGACTAACCAAAATATATAGAATCATGAGCTTTCATGGGCAAAACCCACTTTGTCAGATGAATTGGAGTGGAAATA
This sequence comes from Pelochelys cantorii, assembly GCA_032595735.1. NCBI lineage: Eukaryota > Metazoa > Chordata > Testudines > Trionychidae > Pelochelys > Pelochelys cantorii. The sequence goes on along the minus strand of CM064326.1, from coordinate 303,398,469 downwards.
ACAGAAACCAAGAGATATATGTAACAGCTGAAGAAGTATCTATTAATTGTAGGACCTGTGTTAATGAGGCTTATTAATTGGGCTGGAGGTATCCCATATATAGCTTTGGATGTAGAAATGCAGATGTTAATGGCAGGAGAAATTGGCTTTGTAATGTACCAGCCAGTTAATGTCTTTGTTCAAGCCCAAGGTAATGGTGTCAAATCTGTAGATGAATTCCAGTTCTGTAGACTCTGTCTCGAAATGGAAGTGAAATTCCTTAGTAGAAGAATGGCTGCTCTTAAATCCATGACTGAGTGCCTAGGCAGGTTAAAACGTTCCCTTACATATTTACGTGTGTTACCATTTCTGATGTCTGATTTGTGTCCATTTATTCTTTGCATTTTATTGTAGTGGTTGATGAGCAGTGGTGCAAATATACAAAAATTCTTATTTGTACAGAAATAGAGAGTACCCCAGTTAAGAGAGGGCATGTGCCCTCTCCACGTGACCCCTCCTACGTGACTCCATCCCACTCCCATCATTGGACCCCTATGTTCTTCCCTTCCCAACCTCTCCCCATCCCACATAACCTGGCAGGGTGGGGCTGTATGGCAAGCAGAGGAGCCATACAAGCAGTTGTGCTCCTTTCCCCGCTGCCCCTCCCAGGGGGAAAGCAGTAGAAGCCCCAGCCCTGCCCCCTTTGCCTCCATAGAGCTGCCATGTGTATGTAGAGAGCAGGGGGGAGAGTGGCACTTGAAGTTCTGCTCTTTTTTCCCACTGGGAGGAGTAATGGGGAAAGAAATAGAACTGCCAGCCCTGCCCCACACCCAGACCTGTACAGAGAGACAGAGTTCTGGGGAGAGGCTGGAGGTGGGCTTGGAGTTCTGTTCCTTTCCCCTCCTCCCTCCAAGCAGGGAAAGGAGCAGAACTTCTAACACAGCCCCCTGTTGCTCCATGGAGCTGCCGCATGTCTGTGTACAGGGCCGGAGATGGGGCTGGCAGTTTTGCTCCTTTCCCCACTGGGAGGGGCAGTGAGAAAAATACATATACATTTTTTCACCTTTTGAAAAATCTCTTACTGTTCTTTGTGAAGTCATATCTCAAAAATAACTTACTCCATTAACTTAAACTTGCTCTACACTGGTTTAGGTGAGTTCTAGTGCTTATGACTATTGTTTATATGATTGGCTGAAAAATGTTGGAATTGTTCCCTATGGATTGTGATTTGGAGCATGCTCCCATTCAGCAGAAAAAGAGGGAATATGAAGAATTATCCACCCCTGCATCCTCCCCCTCGCCCCCGCCCCGAGCAGATGGATTGACTCCATGGTGGCCAATGTAGCTGATACAGGGGGAGCTGCAATTTGTTGCTGATGTACCCCAGCCCAGAGGCAAATTACTTTTCTCTTCACCATCATTTCCATGAAGCAAGGACAAAAGCAGAGAAAGATTTATGACTCAGGTGTGAGGCACAGTAACTCCTGTATATCAGTCTGAACCTTTGAAAACTTTTTTAGGTCCCAGTGAAATTTATATCTAATGCCAGGTGAAGTCACCAAGACACACAGGTTTGTTAATTCATACCTTTCTTTGAACCAAAAGCATACCTTGCCATTACACTTCCATAAGAGCAATGAATTACTTTCTCCTGGGCCATAGAGTGATCACAATGGATTTATCTGATGATGCTCTGTTTAATTTCTCAAATTCTGAGGTGTTTATGCACATACAAATGACATATTCATTATTTCTCGTCTAATCAGCATGAAGTATTGTGCATCTTATATAACCCATACAGTACTGACGCAGTGACTGCCGTTTACATAAAAATTGCTGTCCATATTGTTTTCATGTCTTGTTTCCATTTGGTTTCTTTTCACTGATCACACACTGATGCATGCTGCTTAGATTATTTCCCCTTACTCAGTAAAGGGACTTTCATGATTTTCCTTAATTGCCTTTAGAAATACATTCTGTGTATCTGTTGTTCTGATAATTTCCTCTGATCTATCTAATATCCTCCAACTTGAGTACCAGCTATTTTTAAAATATGGTCTTTATTTTACACAGCAGCAGTAACCATTATTCAGCAAGCTTACATAAGGTCAAGTCAGAAAGGTAGCCCCCGTGTCAAGCAAGAACTATGCCAAGGTCAGCCAGCTTAGCACTAATATCATCTAGGCCTGTTTAAACCCACATTTATGATGTTTCCAGCACTCGCAGCCTTGAAGCTCTCTATTTTTTGAAGGCTTAATGCCATAGATTTAGAGAATTAGGATAAAATATTTTAACATCTGTGTCCTTGATTGTTTCAATTGCCAGTTTCCTAACATACATCGCATTTTGCAACACATTAGCCTGCACCATTAATAATGCTTTGAAACTAATCGCTAGAACAGGAGGATTTCAAATAGTTCCTACCAACCAACTGGTTTAAAACTTGGTAAATTTGCTTAGTCAGCTCACGCAATTGTTCATGCATGTATACAAGATGAACAAGTGTCCATTTTAAGAGAAACTATAGATATAAGTTCACATTGACAATGGATACTATAAAATTAGGGATCAGTTTAATGGCCCTATCACTGAATTTTGTCTGAATTTCCACATGACCAGGATAACAAATTTAGGAATAGGTGTATTTTCACTTCACAGAATCCAGGATTAAAATACCACTTAGGCAGATCAACTGAATACACTTTCCCTTCATAACTACGTTCCATTTTCTTTGTAGACCCACAGCATTTTCCATTTTGTGCATACATGATTCAGGTTTCATGTCTGTTCCAGGCACTCATCTTTACTGGAAAGAATAGATGAGCCCTTTCTTGGAGTCCAACCTTGTTACTCTGATCAATACCACAGAGGGCATCACACCTGCAAGTCCATCTCGCTAACACCTCAATGCAGCAATCCAAGTTAGGTGTCTATATAACAATGCTAGGATCTTGTCTAAAAATCTAGAGGAATTGGAATTGCTGATTTATGAGCATATATTCAATCAAACTGATATTATTGTAACCTGGTGGAATGTTAAAATCAATTGTTATAACATATTTAAGAAGGACTGAGTGAGCAAAAGGGGAGGGGGAAAGGCACAATATGTCAAAAATGGCATGACAAATTTCCAAGTCACTGACAACTTGGAGGAAAATTATTATTTGCTTATCAATCAAATGTCCTAAGAGATACAGCACAAGATAGGGTATTAATTGGTGTCCACTGTAGAGCACCAAATCATCCTAGGGAACAGGATGATTGGTCCTTACAAAATTACAATGTGTGTGTGTGGGGGGGGGGACTTTGTGATTATGGGGTATTTCAGTTTGAATGACATATGCTAGAAGTCTCATGCTCCCGATTATTAAAACATTCTTAGAAAGTCTAAATATTATATATATATGACCATTTTCTAATTCATAGAGCATTGCTTCCAATGTGTTCGGTAGAGTCTGTATTAGCACTCTTCTAGAGAGATAAAAAGAAACTGATTACTGAGCTAAACATTAATTGTATATTAGCTACAGCTGATTTACAGACTCATAGATTCCAAGCCCAGAAAGAATCATTGTGATAATCTAGTCTTACCTCCTATGTAGCACAAGCCATAGAATTTTCCAAAAATAATTCCTGGAGCATATTTTTTAGGAAAAAAAATCCAATCTTGAGTTAAAAATTGTCAGTGATGCAGATTACAACATGACCCTTGGTAAATTGTTCCAGTGGTTAATTCCCCTCATTGTTAAAAATGTATGCCTTATTTCCAGTCTGCATTTGTCTAGCTTCAGAAGTGATACCTTTCTGTGCTAGCCTAAAGAGCCCATGATAAAATATTTTTTTCCCAGGTAGCCACTTAGAGACTGTAATCAAGTCACCCCTTCACCTTCTCTTTGCTAAGCTAAATAGACTGAGCTCCTTGAGTCTATCATTATAACCCAAATAGCTCTGGCTGCCCCTTTCCTCAGACACCAAAATCTATCTCAAAACACTCCCATGCTATTGGCACAGTAAGCTATTAGTCCAGTTCAAAACATTTGCAAATTGTGCTGCTGTAGCTAACTTTTTAAAAATTGTCTCTGCACTCAGCCTTAAAAGCTCCCAGTAGATGCATTGCTAGAAGTAGCTACACAGGATTTTTCTATCTTTCAGAGATAATGTAAAGTAAGTGATTAAGCACGCAAGAGTCTGTGGTGGAACTTACAGATGGAAGTTAATACATGCACTCAAAACAATATTTTTTATTTATATTATTTTAAGAGAAGTGCATTGGCTCATAGGTTCATGATGTAGTTATTGCACAGTGTAGTGGTATGTAGAAGTGGAGATAAGTTTATTTTTGGAATCATAACCTCAATTTCCTGGTATTCAAACTTTCAACTTTTCAAACTACTACATTCTACTCGATTTCTTCTTGTTTTTAGGATATATATTTCAACTATGAATCAATAATATTTTTGCTTGGGAATTTTACCTAGAGGGAATTTTTCATTAGGTCATTATAAAAATAATGCACATTAATTATGTTAAACCTTACATTAGATATATATTGATTCTTAAATATAAATGCAATGTCTCTTTTTAACTGTCGATTTAAAAAGCTATTACTGTAGTGAACAGTGAGTATTAGAGTTTAATGGTGGCTTCTTAATGCCATTTTAAGCAGGTAAAGCTCTTCAGGGTGCTACTTTACTCTTATTTACTTGACAAAAACTGTATTAATTCATTGTATGTGACTTTGATGCTGGGATGCTGTTATCAGTAGAAATTGGCTAGACTATAAGATGTTTCTTCTCATTTGTCAATCTTATTATTCAGTGGAACTCTATTTCTAAATTGTCTTAGTCCCCCAGGGAAATTTCATTACTTTCCATTCACATAACAGTTGTTTTTTAGCTGACAGAAATTTGATGAGTTTCCTGAAGCAGCTTCGCTCAGATAACCTGTATATAATGGGGATTTACTAGTAGAAGTAGTTGAAATGGTTTTTAAAGGACTTCAGTATTTACCTATTGTCTAACTGCAAAACATTAATGGGTTTCTTCATTTTATAAATTGGGAAAAAACAATGACACTTATAGAGCAGACAAGAGGACAGATGTAATGGGATTTTGCATAGATATGAAACCCTAATGCCCAGTGATTAATGTATATTTGATTCTGAGTTTTAAAACTAGCAATGTTGTCAGAATAAATAAAGTTTGTCTTTTGCATGCAACGCCTGATAAATGATATATTAATTTCAGCACTCAAATCTGATGTTCAACATTCTTAAACACTTCTTCCATCCCTCTGTCACATTTAAACATCTTCTGCCTTGAGAACTGACTGATTAAACATAATTATTAACAAAATCTACCTGAACTGAAAAAGAACATAGAGATGTTTTATAGAATCATACTCTTATTTAAGCTGTCAACTATATTTTGATTTTACTACTCTATTCAATGTGTATGCTGGTGTGGTTGAGGAGACAAAATATTATATCAAGCTGACGAGTGATCAGCTATTTCTCTCCAGTTAGCTGGTCGTAACTCAGCAGAATTTACTGAAGTGGCAAAAGTTACTTTTGGAAATGGAATAATTAAAAGTCAGTAAACATTATTATTATAACTTCTTGGCCAAGGATTTTGTTACATGCTTGTTACTTTAGCAACATAAGAAATATGGGCATATATATATGGCCAGAAAGGATACGTTTTTCAAGCTACTGTCTTCAGTCAATTCAACTGTTTTAAGGTCTTTGAGGATTTTTTTTTATTTGAAACATTTCTCTCTGTTTTAACTTTAAATACAAGAAATTTGCATTTGCTTACACAGAACTCCTTCTCTCAAAGAGTGCTTAGGGGCATTTCATTAAGGTATACCATGTCTTTATATGCTAAAGTATAATTTGTTGAAAATGTTAAAATGAATACATATACAACAGTGTGTCCAATTAGCTGTTTAAGAGTGCATCTACACTGCACACTTATTTCTAAATAAGCTATTCCAGAATAGTCTATACTGCAGGGAAGCCTCAAAATTAGTTTGAGGCAGGCTTCCCTAATGTAGATTTGCTATCTCGATGTAGAGCCCCAAGAGGCACTGGCAAGGAATAACTCAGAATGGTCCTGGTGAGGGGCTATTTCAAAATAGCAGAAGTGGAGCGCCTACACATGCCTTATTTTGAAATAGCTATTTCGGAATAGATGTCATTCCTCGTAGAATGAGGTTTACAGTTTTCGGAATTATTTCAAAGTAACAGAATGGCTGTGTAGACGCTTGCATTGTTATTTCAAAATAACACTAGTTATCTTGAAATAACGGTGTAGTATAGATGCACCCTTAGGCTATGTCTACGCTGCAGGCTTCTTGCACAAGAACGGCCGTTCTTGTGCAAAAACTTGCAGAGCATCCACACTACAAGCCCATTCTTGCACAAGAAAGTTTACAGTAGATCGTCAGAAGAGAGGGCTTTTTGCGCAAGAGTTATTCCTCTCCCCATGAGGAATAAGCCTTTTTGCACAATTGTTCTTGTGCAAAAAGGCTAGTGTGGACAGGATGACTAAAATGGCCATCAGAGTTTTCTTGTGCAAGAAAGCATCCACACTGCCATGGACATTCTTGCGCAAAAGCACATCTCATGCACAAAAGCACATGGCTGTGTGGACGCACTCTTGTGCAAGAACTTTTGTGCAAAAAGTTCTTGAGCAAGAAGCCTGCAGTGCAGACATAGCCCTACAGTCTGTGTTAGGTATGCAGAATCAGGAATTTATTTATTGTTTTAATTTTATCTTAAGGTAACAAGAGAGGAAAATTATATAGGAGGCATCTTCAGTCCTGGAAGGTCTGAGCTATTTTCAACTGATTCATTGCCTTCAATATTCGCTCTGATTTTGTACAGATAGGCAGGACTCAAAATCATAAAAAAAAATAAATCATAGAATTGTAGAGCTGATGGACTGGATAGGTCCTTATTCCCCTTTTTATAGATTAGCACTATATTTTGCCCTTATCCAGTCCTCTGGAATCTCTCCTGTCTTCCATACATTTTTAAAGATAATCTGTAACAGCTCAGATATCTCCTCAATCAGGTCCTTGAATATGCTAGGGTATATTTCAACTTGAAGACATCTAACATGTCTAAATAACTTTTAGCTTGTTCTCTCCCTATTTTAGCATCAGCTCCTACCTCATTTTCTCTGGTTTTCACTGGGCTAGATATCCAATTGCTACTGAACTTTTTGATGAAAACTGAAGAACATTTTTTTAGCACTTCTGCCATTTTCACATTGTCTGTTATTGTCTTTTCTCCCATCACTGAGTCTTATAATTTTGTACTGGATCAGCATTTTTTAATTATTTCCTAGCTTTCTTGAGAACATTTCTTCTTCTCTCTGATAATAAAATCAGTGGCAGAACCAAGGACTTGGTCATAAGCAAATGACTGTAATTCCCATTTCCTTCAATCAATAACCAGTACCTCTCATCATCAGACCTCGAGAGAGCTTGTCACACAGATTTGCATTTTCTCAAAAGAGTTCTTAAAGTGTATAACCAGCTGCTGAAAAGAAACTGGTTTTATGACATCAGTCTCCCAATTATTTCCATGAGATCTGAGGTAGTACAGTCTAAGTATAGCTAATCTGACCTCAGTGAAGGGGATGGACTTGATGAACTCTTGAGGTACCATATTTCTGTGATTCTATTATTACAAACTTCATGAAAGATTACTAATAGTTACTGAGAATCTCACCACTCCTGAATGTAAAAGCACTATATGAGAGCTATGTATTAATTATCAACCCTCAATATTATATTATCGGGATTTTTTAATAAATAGCCTTCACAACATACAAGAACTTTAAGAATAAAAAGGGTACATCTGCTATCTAATTCTCCCCACCCCATAATTTACTAATAAATCTTGACCACAAACATACATACATTTGGGTGTATGTTTTATTAAAACCTCTGATTCCCTACATTTTGGGTGCTTCAATGTACTCATTTTCCTTTAATTATCGTTAAAATTCTCACAATGCATGAGTACTGTCTTCTAAAGCAGTGTTTCTCAACCTTTTTGATACTTAGGATCAGCTTGTTGCCTTTCTAAGTTATGTCAGGGAAATCTCAGGGACCAGCATCAGTTCATGCAATGGCCATTGAGCAACACTGTTCTAAAGGATCATGATACCTCGTGCTCTTTGCTCATTCATACCTTAGAATTAAAGCAGGTGTTCCAATAATGACTGGGATTATCTTTGATCTGGTTTTATACAATCATTCCACTTTATGGCAGAGTGCTTAGAATCATAGAATATAGAATAGAATCATAGAATCCTAGGGCTGGAAGAGACCTCAGGAGGTCATCGAGTCAAGTCCCCTGCCCAAAGCAGGACCAACCCCAACTAAATCATACCAGCCAGGGCTTTGTCAAGCCGAGACTTAAAAATCTCTAGGGATGGAGATTCCACCACCTCCCTAGGTAACCAATTCCAGTGCTTTACCACCTACCTAGCAAAATAGTTTTTCCTAATATCCAACCTAGATCTCCCCCACTGTAACTTGAGACCATTGCTCCTTGTTCTTCCATCTGTCATTACTGAGAACAGCCTCTCTCCATCCTCTTTGGAACCTCCCTTCAGGAAGTTGAAGGCTGCTATCAAATCCCCCCTCTCTCTTCTCTTCTGCAGACTAAATAAGCCCAAATCCCTCAGCCTTTCCTCATAGGTCAAGTGCTCCAGCCCCCTAATCATTTTTGGTTGCCCTCCACTGGACCCTCTCCAATGCATCCACATCCTTTCTGTAGTGGGGGACCCAGAATTGGAAGCAATACTCCAGATGTGGCCTCACTAGTGCCAAATAAAGGGGATAATCACTTCTCTAGATCTGCTAGAAATGTTCCTCCTAATGCACCTTAATATGCCATTAGCCTTCTTTGCCACAAGGGTACACTGTCGACTCATATACAGCTTCTCATCCACTGTAATCCCCAGGTCCTTTTCTGCTGAACTGCTACTTAGACAGTCAGTCCTCAGCCTGTAACAATGCTTGGAATTCTTCCATCCCAAGTGCAGGACTACCATTGTCCTGATTGAACCTCATCAGATTTCTTTTGGCCCAATCCTCCAATTTGTCTAGGTCACTCTGGACCCTATCCCTGCCCTCCAACGTATCTACCTCTTCCCCTAGCTCAGTGTCATCTGCAAGCTTGCTGAGGGTGCAATCCATCCCCTCATCCAGGTCATTAATAAAAATGTTGAATAAAACCGGCCCTAGAACTGATCCTTGGGGCACTCCACTTGAAACTGACCGCCAACCTGACATCGAGCTGTTGATCACCACTATCCATTGGAACTGACAATCTGCTTCCTACTCACTATCTTCTTTTTGTTCCTTTTTTTCAAGTTTCTGTCTACTGGCATGGCAATATTAATTAACAAGGTCCATCCTGTTTGCCTTCACTGACCAGTCTGTGATAATTGTCAGATCCCATAACATTTTAGTCTGTTCATTCTCTACAGAGCTTTCAGTTTGGTAGTTGTAATAGTACATGGCTTGGTTCAATTTGTATTTGCCACAGAGGCTGTAATGCATACACTTGGTGACCTCATTATATTTATTGATATATTCTTTCCCAGCAAGGTTCCTGCAAGTGCTAAACATGTATTCCACTGTGTCTTCCATTTTGGAACACATTCTGCAGTTTGGGGAGCCATTCTGTTGGTAAATTTTGTTGTAAACATAGTTAAGCCTTAAAAAATTTTCTTGGGGTCTCATAATGAAGTTCTCTGTGTCCTTTTTCAGGTATCCTACTACGATCCATGAATCTCTTGATTTTTGATCACTAATAAGTTCATCTCTTTTTACTGCTTCCTGTACACTGATTTCTGTGTAAATCTCTCAAGTCTTTCTTTGATGGTTAGACATCTATCAGGGATAGTCTAGAAGGTGCTTGGTCCTGCTGTGAGGACAGGGCACTGGACTTGATGACCTCTCATGGTCCCTTCCAGCTCTAGTGTTCTATAAGTCTATGATTCTATGATTCTATGGTTTCTTTTCTTCTTTCTTGGACTGGGATGCACACTCATCCATTGTTTTCTATTGTGATCAGATGATCTTTACTTTGGTTGACACTACATATATTCTGATGTGAAATTCTCCATTGTCAATTGCTTCCTCCACAGATAACAGACCTTTTCCTGCATCATATCACCAAATGTACATCACAGTCACTTCTTGATTGATATTAACTACTCCATGTGTGTGGGGAGGGGGGGGGTGACAAATGCATCACCAGAAATGCTTAGAATCATAGAATCATTGAACAATAGAACTGGAAGGGACCTCGAGAGGTCATCAAGTCCAGCTCCTGCCCTCACAGCAGGACTCAGTACTGTCTAGACCATCCCTGATAGATGTCTATCTAACCTGCTCTTAAATATCTCCAGAAATGGAGATTCCACAATCTCCCTAGGCAACTTATTCCAGTGTTTAACCACCCTGACAGTTAGGAAGTTTTTCCTAATGTCCAGCCTAAACTTCCCTTGCTGCAGTTTAAGCCCATTGCTGCTTGTCCTATCCTCAGAGGCCAAAGAGAATAATTTTTCTCCCTCTTCCTTGTGACACCCTTTTAGATACCTGAAAACTGCTATCATACCCCCTCTCAGTCTTTTCCTTTCTAAACTAAACAAGCCCAATTCTTTCAGTCTTCCTTCATAGGTCATGTTCTCTAGACCTTTAATCATTCTTGTTGCTCTTCTCTGGACCTTCTCCAATTTCTCCACATCTTTCTTGAAATGTGGTGCCCAGAACTGGACACAATACTCCACTTGAGGCCTGATCATAGTAGAGCGGAAGAATGACTTTTCGTGTCTTGCTCACAACACTTCTATTAATGCATCCCAGAATCATGTTTGCTTTTTTTGCAACAGCATCACACTGTTGACTCATTTAGCTTGTGGTTCACTATGACCCCTAGATCCCTTTCTGCAGTACTCCTTCCTAGACAGTTGCTTCCCATTCTGTATGTGTGAAATGGATTGTTCCTTCCTAACTGGACTACTTTGCATTTGTCCTTATTAAACTTCATCCTATTTACCTCAGACCATTTCTCCAGTTTGTTCAGATCATTTTGAATTATGACCCTAACCTCCAAATCAGTTGCAACCCCTTCCAGCTTGGTATCATCTGTGAACTTAATAAAAGTACTCTCTATGCCATTATCTAAATCGTTGATGAAGATATTGAACAGAACCGATCCCAAAACAGACCTCTGCAGAACCCCACTTGTTATGCCCTTCCAACAGGATTGTGAACCATTAATAACTTTCTTGTTTCCATATCATTTTCCCTCTAGGGTGTGTCTAGACTACATGGCTCTGTCGACGGAGCCATGTAAAGTAGTTTACTCAACATAGTCAAAATAAAAATGGCCTCTGCGCTGTGCCGACCATCAGCTGATCCAGCACAGCGTGGCAGTCTAGACACAGCGCAGTCGACAAGGGAAGCCTTTGTTGACCACTCCTGTAAACCTCCATTGACGGAGCCATGTAGTCTAGACACACCGTTGGATTCTATTTGACTACTCCACTAATGTACCATACTGATGGTATCAATCACATATTAATAGTTCAAATCAACTTCTAATTGTGTTTTGTTCTTAGGTTACTCTTATTTGTCTGTACTATTACCCTTTTATTTCTTCTTTAACTTCCTTATAACTTCTTCTACCTCTGTGTTCTTGTTGTTTCTCTCCTTTCAGTGTTGGACTATTCATTTCTTTTACCTCTCTCTTCCAGTTTTGCCAAAATCCAACAGTGTATTACTTCTTGATATTCATTACAAGTGCATTTCACTCTTTTGTTAGCAATGAGCTTCAGAAGGACACTGCTATAATATGTGGTATACCACATTAATACCAACCCTGGAACTTTCCCTTGCAACAAACCCTGTTGCCAACTTTGTCCACATGTTTACTCTGGTGACACCATCACTGGACCTAACCATGTCAGTTATAAGATCAAGAACACATATTCCTGTTTATCCAGAAATATAATTTATGCCATCAGGTGCCAATAGTGTCCTTCTGCTATGTATATTGGACAGACTTCTCAGACACTTTGCCAAAGAATTAATGCCCACAAATCAGACATCAGACATCTTCACAAGGAAAAACCAGTTGCTTTTCATTTCAACCCCTACCTGGACATAGTCTTAATGACCTTACTACATGCATCTTACTTCAAAGAGACTTTAACACCAGATTACAGAGGGAAACTTCAGAACTTTCATTCATGCTTAAATTTGACACTTTACGAATAGGCCTTAACAAAGATCCTAATTACCTTACATGTTACAAAGATAGCTTTCCCACTTATCACCCCTGATTAGCCATTCATTGACTCATAAATAGCTATTCCCTCCCTCCCTCCCTCTACCTTACCCCACCTTCTGTACTAAATCTGATTTGTCAGTTTAATAATGTGTTCACTTTTTTCTTTGTATTTCTTTAGTATATATGGTCATGCCAATTCTCTTCCAGAATATGATCTGAGGAAGTGGGTCTGGCCCACGAAAGCTCATCACCTATTAAGCCATCTTGTTAGTCTTTAAAGTGCTACATAGTTTTTCCTTTTGTTTTAGCAAGATCAAACTAACACGGCTACCTCTCTATTACTGTCCAATATGTAGGTATTCTTTGGACCCTTTTGCATGCAGAGGAAGCACATGACTCTTACAGTCAATGTTGTGTGTAATCAGCATGCACCTGACTTCACATACCCTTGCTTTTTGTGTGTGTCACTTTAGTAATACCAGTAGGAGAAAACTACACAGACAGAATTGAGAAAAATCTGGCAACCCCACATATGGGCAACACTAAATAAAATGTCTCATGGCCCACACATAGAACCCTGATGGGCCACATGTGGCCCATGGGCCACTGGTTGCCCATCTCTGCTATGCATTATGCAACACAATGGATATTAAAAAAACAATTTGTGCCTAAATGGCATTTACTCTCAGAGGACCTGAAGCTTCTTTTACAGATATGATAAAATTCTTGCATCCCTGCATCTCACCAGAATGAAGGGCTAAAGCCCAAACTTATACACTGTCCATTATTTGGGGTTGCCAAAATTAGTGGTCCATTTGAATATTTGGCCTCAAATGATTTCTCCAAGGACATACAGGAAATCTATAGTACAACCAGGACCAGAAGCTTCCAGTCTCCCTCTCTATAAGTATGAATAGAAAATCCATGACAATTGCACATAAAGGACCTGATTCTACAATGATTTTACTCTGTTAAATTAGAGTTACTCTTGAACTGTTGCAAGATAAAATCTAAATCAGGCCTATATCACAACTGTTCAATATGTCAGTATTCTTTGGACTCTTGCTGTAACAGTTGTGTAACATACAACAGAGGTAACATACAGCACTTAGTCCACAGGTAAAATGACACATTCATTGGCTATGAGAAAATAAGGAAAAATACATAAAAATAAATACACTAATGTAATATTTAGAATCTCTTTACACCATTATCCTGGAATTGCATAAGCTATATATGTGTTATACATATTGTCTTGTTTTATTTACACATTTTGGGCAATAAACAGTCCTTCTAACAGATGGTTGAATTAAGAAAGGTTTACCTTATGCAGTAAAATGAGACTTTGGCCAGATGGGCCTGTACATATCTGTGCCAATATTGTTCCTTATCCATATGGCCTGCAAGATTTATGGAAGAAGTAATTATTTTCATATTCATACTTGAAAACAAGCTAATGTCTACTTATTTGTTTAGTTCTACTGTTTGTCACTGGCATTCGGAGAGGAAGGAGCAATGTAAAATAAATATGAAAATGCTGTTTCCTGGGCCAGTTGTGAACAATACATTAATTTGCAATATCTAATTAGTGTTTGAGTTCTTTAAAAGATGATAAATGAAAAAGGCTAAATCTTCCTAATTGGGCTGTCAAATTATTTTTAAAAAGTTAATCATGATTAATTGCAAGATTAGAAAAAATAGTCTTGATTAATCACAGTTTTAATCTTTACTGTTAAACAATAATAGAATACCATTTATTTAAATATTGTGGTGTGTGTTTGTTGGGGAAGAGTGTGTGTGTGTGTGTGTGTGTGTGTGCATGTGTGTGTGTATGTGTGTTTGGTTTTGGGGAGCACTGTCTCTTTCAGCAGAGTATTCAGGAACCTGATCACTTTTTCAGCGAGCAGCAACTTCTGTCAGCAGTGCTCATTCCTGAGCTAGCATTCCACAACCCCAGCCTAGAAGTGACTGGGTACTCAGGAGGTAGGGTTGCCAATTTTCTAATTGTACAAAACCAAACACTCTTGCTCTGCCACAGCCCTGCCCTTTTCCAAGGCCCCACCCACTACCCCATCTCATCAGTGAGGCCCTGCACTCACTCACTTCATCCCTCCCCGCCATCTCTTGCTCTTCCCACCCTCCCTCACTTGCAGGAGGGGGTGAGGGCTTTGGCTTGGGGTACAAGCTCTGCGGGTACAGGAATGAGGAATTTGAGGTGTGGGAAGGGGTTCCAGGCTGAAGGGTGGAACCAAGACATTTGGAGGGTGGAAGAGGCTTTAGGCTGAGCAAGGGTTTGAGGTGTGGGATAGGGTATGAGCTCTGGGCTGGATATGCAGATCCCAGTGTTGGGCCATAAATGAGGGGTTCAATTTGTGGGAGGGGGCTGTGGACAGGGTCGGGGTGCAGGATCTGATAAGGAGTTTGGGTGTGGGATGGGGCTCAGGGTTAGGGCAGGGAGTTAGAGGGTGGGAAGAGGTGCAGATTCCAGGAGGGAGTTTGGGTGTGGGAAGGGGCTTCAGGATGGTGCATGCAGGGTACAGGGAGCAGCTCCAGGCAGCACTTACCTTGGGGGGGGGGCTCTCTAGAAGAAGCATCATGTCTGTTGGCTCCTAGGCATAGTGGTGGTCAGGCAGTTCTGCACATGTGCATGCTGCCTTTACATGCAGGACCTACCTTTAAAGCTCCCATTGGCTGCAGTTCCTGGCCAATGGGAACTGAGGAGCCAGTGCTCAGGGCAGGGGCAATGTATGGAGCCCCCTGGCCAGGCCTTTGCATAGGACCTGAGGAACATTTCATCACATCCAGGAGCTGCGCAGATCCAGGTAGGGAGCCTGCCAGTCCTACCAACCAGACTTTTAATGGCCTGGTCCATAATGCTGACCAGAACCACCAGGGTCTCAGAGTTAACAGGCTGAGAAAGGCTGATGAATATACAACACAGGGTTAGTAGTTGGAAGAATTTGTTGCCTTTGAGTAATAAAATAGCTAAAATGAAGTGTTTTTCCACCCAGCTGTGTTTTACACAAAGGGATTCCTTTGGTTTCATTCTGTTTAAATATCTCACTTATATAGCTACATAGTTACAAGTTAGCTATTAAAAAGTCCATTTTGTGAAGCTATTAAAAAGTCCTCCTACTTGTGGATGACAATCACCCTCATACAAATCTACCCATCAGTGGTGTTATTCCTTCAAGTTATTATTCTTTGCTCTATACAAATATCCATATAATTCCATTTACTCAACTCTTTTTGGGTATGTCTACACTTGCTTCCTATGTCGAGATAGGGATGCAAATGTAGTGTACCGAAATTGCTAATGAAGTGCGGGATTTAAATATCCCGTGCCTAATTAGCATAATCGTGTCCAGCCACCATTTTGAAATCGCATTATTGCGAAATAAAAAGCCCCATGGAGCAGCATTATTTCGAGAGAAAACCCTTCTCTCGAAATAACTGTTACTCCTTATACTATGAGGTTTAACAGTTATTTTGAGAGAAGGGTTTTCTCTCGAAATAACGCTGCTCCACGGGGCTTATTATTTCGCAATAATGTGATTTCAAAATGGTGGCCAGACGCAATTATGCTAATTAGGCACGGGATATTTAAATCCCGCGCTTCATTAGCAATTTCAGTACACTACATTTGCATCCCTATCTCAAAATAGGGAGCAAATGTAGACATACTCTTTAAAAGCAATCTTTGCTACTATTTATTAACTGTATCACAACTGTATTATACTTTAAGAGAAACAAACTACACTTCAAGGCCTAATGACAATCTTCTTTAAGAACAATTAAAATACACTGTAATTGCTAAAAGAACTCAAATTAACTGGGAACACAATCTTCTATGCTAGAGAATTATGTGAACCGGAAGAGTGATGTCATTAGTTAGAGGCTGTATTTTAGTCCAATGATCAATGTGCTGCAGTAAATATCAGATAGAGTAGTGCACATTATACAGAAACCACTGTTTGTTTGTGCACACATGTAAGACAGAAAGAGAATGAACATCTGGCCACTTAGACAGAAGGTTTAAATTATTAGAACATTTGGTTCAATGAAATATCTATTTAGTAGATTATACTAATCTCCATAAAAATAAATAGGCTTGTTGTCTGTTCTGTGCATACAGTAGTCTGTATCAATCTGTAATAATTTTGTTATGTTTAAAAATATAATATTTTGAGAAAGTGCTTACTCATATGTTTTCCCTGCTATTTTGGAATGCTAAAATATTCTTTGTGACTTACAATGACCGGAACTAGAGATGTGTATAAAATACGTTGGAAAGGTTTTTTAGTATGATCTGTCATTTTTAAAGTTTATATATGTGAGGCATTTTGGACAGATATTGGACATTTTGGACAGATCACCTCAAAAAAGATATTTTGGCCTTGGAAAGGGTTCAGAAAAGGGCAACTAAAATGATAAGGGGTTTGGAAAGTGCTTTTGCGCAAAAGTGTCCATGCCAATCTAGATGCTCTCTTGTGCAAATACTTTTAATGGAAAACTTTTCCGTTAAAAGCATTTGCGCAAATTCATGCCAGTCTAGACGCAGCCCTGTTGTTTCTAAGGAAATGAAGAGGAAATGGCTGATGAGACTGGGGAAAAAAAGACATTATCAAGGTTGTTCCAAATACAAAGAAACATAAAATGAAGTCTTTATGAACAAACAAAGAAACCACTGTAAGAAATAGTATGTCATTACTTTAACTAGAAAGGTCTCTGATACAATATGCAATGATTAACAACAGTATATAGCATATTGGTCTTCCCAGCAGAGAGTTATAAGACAATTGTTAAGCAACACAGAACCCATTACAGTAATTTGACTTCCCAGGTCTTATAACATCTTGTAGGAAACTCATTCACATGGCACTAATTTTCTTCCTTTCTGGATAGATAGATAGATATCCTAGAACATCCAGATGACAATAGATATGTAGCATGGATCTCACAGACCCTTGCCAAAGCTACTTTGTACTGGCACCTAATCTTTCATTCAGCCATTTCCTCAACCAGAAAGTTTGATGTTCCCACCTTGCCATCCTCCTTTGGATCCACCAGTCTCTTCTTCCATCTGACCCTTCATCCTCCCCTTGGTGTCAGAGTTTTGCGCTCAGCTATTTGAGATTGATAGACTCCTAGAGGTGTAATGCTGCAGCAGTTAGAAAACGAATTCTAGCAAAGGCAACTGGTTGTCATTTTTGTACATTGGGGTATTCTGGCTTGTAGCTTTGTAGTAAAGATATTTTATTTTTCCTGTTCTAAGAAAAACAGGTCTTCCTTTTCCAGTAAACTGTTCCTCTATGTCAACTGAGTACCACAAGCAATGATAGTACTTTGGAGAGAAGGTTTATATTATTGGTGAAGAGAGTATAGCAAAAAAAGGAGGACCTTTTCATTTTTCTTTCCCATTTCATGAAAGTTTGAGGGAGATTTCTCCAAATGGAGCATGACTTTTTAATAAGTAGAATCCTAATGTTCATTTGCAAAAGTTGCATTTTTACAATACAGCATCTCAGACAAACAAAAAGTTGTTTGCTGATACTTTCATTTTTGGTAGGTTGCTGGGGGGAAGGGATTGTTTATTTATTTGAATGTGAGGTTACAAACTTCCCAATAAGCATATATAGCTGCTATTTTATATTTGTTCTAGCCTTCATTAAATATATTTTGCTAATGTTTTAACTTCCTTCTTGGATTTTAAAGAGCATATTAAAATAGTAATAGCACAAAACTTGATCTACAGAGACTCTAGCCTGTTGTTATAAAATTGTAGTAAATACTGTATTTAGCCTGAAAATAATTTGGAGGGCAATGAGATAAAAAGCAATTAAAATAATACTGAAGGAGAAAAAAAACCTGAACACATTTCCTATTGCTGCTACATTGTGGATGTTAAGTACAGCTGTGTCATGTTATCATGAAGGTTTTGGATCTGTTCACAACAGCAGTTTCTGAATTCTTTTAATTATTAAAAATTATGCCAGAAAACTTTAAAACTAGAAATGCATTAGTTCATAAGAAGTTAAGTAGTTGGTTTTATTACTTGTTTTTCTTGTTAGAAAAGAAGCTTTTAAAACTACTTGCAGTGTTAATTGCATATTTCTTTCCTGTCTTGCAGAGAATGACATAAAATCACTGATGTGTTTGTTTTCATTTCCAAAACCGAATGTAAAAAAATAAAACTTACTTAGCATGAACTTCAGCATTTCTTGCTGTAGAAACCTTTTATTATTACAATATAAAGATAAATGTCCTTCCATAAGGAAAAGATTATAAAGATGTAAAGAAATATGCATATACTTGTTAATTCTAACAAATTTACTGCAAGACTGGATTCAATCTTAGCTTATACTGAGCTGTGAGGGAAAATAGTTTACTTGCTAACTCCCATATACATATCGGCATGAATGAATCAATATAATCACTATTCTTCCATTTATTCAAAACTGAGATAAGTCATTGATTGACCTCCATTGGCTAAATATGTGGCAATGATGGTTTAAAATGGTATAAACGTTGCAGAAAGCTTTTTTCTTTTTAGAAAAAAAGATCATAGAAATCTATCCCTATTCCAAGATGTAGCTAAGTCATATTGCAGAAAGAAAAATACATTCATATTAGTGGTCACCCTTTTCTGTGGTCTAGAGGAACAGCATTCATACAAGGGTAATATATACAGTTACAGTTGATTTTAGGGAAATTGAATATCTACTAGAAAGACTTTATGACCCACCTTTTATTCTTAGGTTTCTTTAAAAAGCCTCCTGAGATTATGTCTTCAAATCTAAAAAAATATCATTACTATAACTCTGAACTTCTAATTGCACCTGGTTTTTTACTAGCCCTGTGAAGATACACAAGGGGTTTTGAAGGAGAAAACTTTCCCCTACTTACACTCTGTGACTGTCACAATCCTTGTGCTTGCTCTGGTCTTTCCCAAAGGCAGGGAAGGAAAGGTAGAGTAAGGACATAGACTAGACCATTCTATTCCTTATTATATAGCTTCTTATACCATGGTTATTAGTGCAGTATCTGAATGCCTTCCAGCAGAGCATTAAGCAATAGGACTGACATCAGTGATGTGCTGTTTGTTCTCTCATCCTGTCTCCAGAAGAATTTGTTTGTATAGTGCCTTTTGTTTTTTATATACATGTTGCTGTGTAAGTATGTTAGAGAGTACAAGGTCAAAGAAGCACACCTTGCAGCTGGAACAGAAAGTGATGAGATTTGTGATAGTTCTTTGTTCCTGAATGAGTTCATTCCACTGTCCTGACCAGCCCCCAAGAAATGTAGGTCTCTGAAGAGCATTCAAAAATCACATAGTGAGTTACATCAATGGGCAGTGCTGCTCAGAAAAGTGACTTTGAAAATGGCATCTGCTTATTTTTCATTTCTATTACCTGCTGGTATTCATGGTCACAGCTGCCCACTGTAGTGACAAACTATGTTTTTACTGCTGTGGTCCTTTAGCTTTGCAGATCAAACATGTCAGAGAGAAATGGAGCTGTATCCTTTCCGTTCTTGTGACTCATTAAAACAATTGTTTACTAAGGGCCAGTCAATCACCGACAAGCCTACTGTCGGGTATTCACACATGTCAGTGACAGCAGAATATAAAGATAAGGGGGTTGTACCTGAAGACACAACTTGCCCAGCAGAAAGTTTGTTACAGCTGGTGATGAGCAAGATGTGGTTAGTTTGCAGGGCTGACAGAAAGAGTTTCACTTAATGAAGTGAGCACATGTAATCAGGAATCATTGTGAACCAAGCAAGGATACCCACAATGCCATTTTTAGTTATTTTTCAGTGCAGAGCTGCCCTTTAAAGGGAAAACAGAGACTGTTCTACTACTGGCTCAGTCACAAACCTGCTATCATTTGTTCTGTCACAAATGTTGCTGTCCGAGCTTGGAGAATAGCAAGATGCCATCATTTCAATTTCCACTGCAATGAACCCCTCAAATACTTACATTTCCAGGCTCAGAGACAGCTGGCAGGAACAGAAAAATACTACCTAATTAATATAGAGTATTCTGTTCCTTTCAAATATGTTGCCATTGTTTTATAGCATTATAACAGTTTAATATAGACTGTCTGTTACTTGTCAAAAGTACAGACAAGATATAAACACTGAAAGCAAAATTGCATGTGTCAAAGCAGATGGGAAAATGTCAGTTCAAAAGTGAATGAATGCTTTATAGAAATATGGAAAGCTGTGCTCTGGTAAGTTTTGTTACCAAAACCTATTTTACCCTGGAGTGCCTGAACAACATTATATGTGTCTGTCAAGGCTGTTCTCCACTCTGGCACTTCAGGTGTGGAAGATGGGGGACCGCAAGAGATTTTAAAATACCCTGCAAGGCTGCGTCTAGACTGGCATGATTTTGCGCAAATACTTTTAACAGAAAAGTTTTTCCGTTAAAAGTATTTGCGCAAGAGAGCGTCTACACTGGCATGTGCCTTTGTGCAAAAGATGTGCTTTTGCGCAACAGCATCCGTGCCAGTGTAGACGCTCTCTTGTGCAAGAAAGCTCTGATGGCCATTTTAACCATAGGGCTTTCTTGCACAAGAAATTAACATTGCTGTCTACACTGGCCTCTTGCGCAAGAGGGCTTATCCCTGAGCATGAGCGTCAGAGTATTTGCGCAAGAAGCACTGATTTTGTACATTACAACGTCAGTGTTCTTGCGCAAATACTCGCGGCCATTGTAGACAGGCAGCAAGATTTTGCGCAAAAGCAACCGCTTTTGTGCAAAATCTTGCCAATGTAGACACAGCCTGCCACTAAAGGCTTCTGCTTAAAAGCTCCCCAAAATCACAGATTCCCTGCTTTTGGGTGGTGCGCTGCCACACCCAAACGCAAAAAACCCTTTGAGAACCCAGGAAGAACCCACACTTGGGAATTTCTTCCTTCCCTCAAGCTCTTTAACCCTCCCTCAGGAGGGAGCTTGAAAACAAACTGTAATTCCTAATAGTTGACCCTTGCAGAACCTCCTGCCTTCTAAAACACAGGAATTAGATCATAGTCGCCCATGGCTCTGACAGTGATTTAAAGGGCCTGGGGATTCAGCTGCCACAGTGGCAGTGGCGGCCAGGAGCCCCAGGCCTTTTTGAATCACAAGGCCCCAAGGCAACTGAACTGCCCCCTCCGACTCCCTGTTGGCAGGCCTGGTCCCCACAACTATGGTTGCCTTTGTAGCTGACCTGCCTTTATTTCCCCTTCATCCAGATCCCCTTAAGGACTCAGTCTCCAGTGACTTTCTAAGCTCCGCTCCTTTAATTCACTCTGCTCCAAATCTCATCATGCTGGCAACAGAGTGTCCAAAAGCTAGAACTCAAAAGACAAAAACAAAGAAAAGTTTTTCAGCTCCTCATTTCCTTCATTCCCACTCACAGGCTTTATCTGGCTAAGGCTCTACAGAAACCAAACTTACTCCTCTTATCTGCACCTTCCACTAGACCAGCCCCACAGTGTCCTGAGCTTTCTTACTGCCTCTGGCATTCACAGCTACATCACTCCCCTGCAGTCTTTATATGGGAATCACCTATCATCATCTTGTAATCCAGGCTCATTCTGCCTCAGGTTCTTCCAGCTCACAGGCAAGCCACCCTGTTTCAGTGTCAGGGAGAGAATAGAAGGATGTGAGGCACCACTGAACAAGTCCGCTCCCCCAATGCCCCCCCCACCCCCGCAAGTGCTATGGCAGGGACATTTATTTAACATGTGCATGGTCACCTAGCCAACCAATGGCATCATCAGTGATGTGATGCAGTTTTGGGGCAGGGAAATGATTAAATGAGAGAATCCTATTAAGTGACCTGCATGGCAGAAAAAAGTAAAATTCTCCCAAGATCACCAGTCTGACCTAGTGAAATATTCCACCCTGCCCCCACCTCTGGTGACCAGTTAGACCCTTAGCATATGCACAAGAACCAGGCAGCTTACACCTCTGAGAGATAACAGTCAGTGCCATCTCAGAGCATCAGCCCATTCTGTACAGTGCCCTGTCTCCAGCTGTGACCATCCATGATGCTTCAGAAGAAGGAGAAAAACCCCATAACACGTTGGAAAGGAGATCACCTCCTGACCCCTGCAGGTGGCTGGCTGATGCCCAAAAGCATAGCCTTTAGGAACATAAGACATATACTGGAAGAAAGTCCCAGGACTGTTGAGCCCTCCCCCTACCATCACAAGTAACCCCATCGTACAATTGCACTCACATACTTGTCCAACTGTCTCTTAAAACTAATTACTTTGTTTGCCCCCACAACTCCTATTGGGAAGTTATTGCTTCCACCACCTCTGACTGACTTCTCAAATGGAGGCATCTTTAGTGGAACCAGCCTGTTAATGAAATGCAGTTGTCTCCTGGGTGGATGGTGATAGCTTTTGAAAAGCTCTTTGCAACACTGCACAATAATACAGGAAAGAAAATTGAATATAGCTCAATCAGCTGCAGATATAGAGGGGGGTTAGCTAGGTAGAATGTAATTGCCTTATTAGGCTCAGGACACCATGGCTAACACCCTGTCATTGCCTCAGTAGCTACTTCTGATTTACAATGGTGCAACTGAGGTCAGAATCAAAGTCGCCACGAGTTAATTTTCCCATGTCCTGTGGGTGCTCCAGTTTACCGGAGCCCAACTTAAAAAACTGCAAAGGAGCCTAATTTTCAATGAATGGGTGCTCAGCATGTTCAAAAATCAGACAAGTTTAGGGGGGGACTGAAGCTAGGCACACAATAATTAGGATACAAAAAATCACCAGTCAGTTTTGGAAAGTTTAGCCTGTATTGTATTCAAGAGGACAGGGAAAAGTAGGGAGAAACAATAGGACTATCATGCTACTGTGAGGATTACATAGGGCAAATGCAGTTACACTAATTACTCGTTTAACACGTGCCCACTTAACACGTTTTCGCAATAGCACGATTTTTTTTAGGGAACATTTTTTGAAGAACACAACCGTCCCCAAAATAACACAAAAATGATAAAGTGGTAGACTTTATAAGCGGCGGTATAAGTTGGTGAAAACAGTGGTGATACGCATGAGCAGATGAATACACGTGGTCACAACGCTCCTCCGCTCACTCACATGTTTATCTTTGTGTTTTAACAAACCGCGGCGACTTATGTTGCTAGATATCTAATGTTGACTCTCACGACCCAGCACCAACAAAAAATTGACTTTGCCACCACCACCTGAAACACAACCCCCACCTTTTCCATTATTTTTAATGGGAAAATTGACCCCACATAGCACGTTTTCGCTTAGCATGAACATTTTCAGAAATGCATCTATAGTGTTAAATGAGGAATTACTGTACTAGTATACCCAAAGCTAAAGAACCACTACTATAGGCTAAACAGTAGCAAAGACAAGAAGCTGCTAGTGGATAAATATTGTGTAACATAAAAAAGGCAAAAATTGTGATGTTTATAGAAAACTGAATAGTAAAATCTATATTGCATCATAAATAACACATGTATTTATGTTCTTTGTACAAGACAGTTTACAATGTGCAACAGTGATATTTGCAGAAGTTACTACTCGATAAAGCCCTAATTTGACAGTGTAAATAGGACTTCAGGACTCAACAGGGCTTGGTCTTTTTTCTCCGTTCAGGGCTGAATTTCATCCACTTAGTGTAACTTCAAAAATCACTATCGGAGCATCCAAAAAATAAAACTCCAAGATAAATGTGCCTCTTCAAACACAGATCACAAGAGGTGTTTCAATTAGGTGGACAGCCATCCTTTCCTCCTTGGAAACCTGGGCTCCATTTATCTCATCCATGAACAGGTGCTAACCAAAATGGTGCTCATGACACAGCAAGCAGCATGTTTCCCTCTGAGCCAAGTGCCCCAGCCACTTTCTGCTGCAAGTGCCATCTTTCTGATGAGATACTTTCTGCTGGTGGGCTTATGCTTGACTCTGAAATCATCCACTTCTATTTCTGTCCAAATGTTATTTATCTCCTAAGCAATTGCTTCACATTTGTATGCTATCTTCTCAATAACTCACAGGAAAATAAAAATAAGCAACTGCTAGAGCCATAAAGAAGCCATTTAAAATTATGATCTATTTTGTGGGGGCTCTGTATAAACCCTTTCCAGCACTCTTCCTCAACAGGCTTGCAAAATCACCCAAAAAGCATTTCCCAGTACACTGAGACGATGCCAAAGATACCATTTAATCTACTTCTTTGTTGTTTTACCATGATGTTTTCTCTTTCTTTCTCCTTAACCAGGGAAAATCCCAAGAAAATCCCAGAGAAGTAGCCATATTAGTCTGCAACCTTAAAAGAACAAAAATATATCTATAGAAAAACATGAGCTTTGGTGGGTTAAACCCATTTCATCCGGTGAGTTGGCGGTTGGAGTGGAGTTTTACCCACAAAACCTCATGATTCTCTCTCTCTCTCCCCCCATATATCTATTGATAACGATATCTATATCAATATCAATATTGGTATTGATATCTATGCTAGTCTCTAAGGTGCCACAAGAAAAATCCCAGTTTCACACAAAATCCGAGCCAGAGGGAAAGGACCCAGAACTGAAAATTGTCTGTGAACAAACTATGATTGGAATGTAAAGCGAATCACTGCTAAAGCCAAAAGGGCAAAATTATCTCTGCCAATGGTTGCTGGATCAAAGATAATTACGAAAATCCAAGAACTGGGCTGGATCAAAGGATCAATCCACTTTCCAAGCTCTTATATCTGGAACAAAGGCCAATTGGAAAAGGCTAATATGGAGATCAAAGGAAAATTCCCATGCTGAGATGGCAACAGTGTCACTGCCTAGGGGAAGTCTCAAGATCAGAAACGATTAACAAGTTCTAACTGCCTGGAACAAAGAATTCATCTGCAATAGAAATTTTCAGTAATCAACACTTCTCAATAAAGAACTCTGAGTAGTTTATGGACAGAGTCCCCCAAGCCCTGCAGCTTTTATTTGTTCTGTGGTACATGTAATCAGACTGGCAGCATTTTACAGCCACTCTTTGCACAGGTGACCACACAAGGGACAAAGTAGCTGAAAATCAGGCCCTTAATGTAAGGCATAACACTGTCCTGGGGGTAGTGTCTTTCTGCACCCCCGTTGGCCATCACCAAGACCAGGAGATGGGATTCCACCATGATCTTTCCTCCCAAGCATGCCAGAGCAGCACGTCTTCTGCTTCATCATTTCAGGGGGTACTGCAGGCTGCTCTCTGCATGGGCAGATTTTAAGTGTGGTGGGACCAGTGACCTGCGTCTTTGGTCCCCTGTTCGGTGTGAGGAACTTAGGGACTACAATTGAGCCTCAAGTCTACATGGGGGAAGCATGGGGGGTGTTCCTTGTGTCCTCCTTCCTCTCATTCCATGCAGGAACCTGCAAGGGACAGTCCAGCACTTACTTACTGTAAAATAGCCTGTGTAATACAGCATAATTTCATAAACAACCATGCTTTGTGCCAACAGGTTCACAGCAATTTCTGCCCTTTTTCTCCTATTCTTTTCCCCTCTGCCTTCCCACCTTCTAGTGCACATCTCTCCCCTTCCTTCTCTCAGCATTTTTCTTTTTCCATCTCCACATTCTTTTTCATTTTTTGTTTGTTATTTTCCCCCTATTTTGTCTATCTCTTGCCCTCCCCCTCACCTTTTTTTATTTTATCACTCTTTTGCCCTATGACTTTTGGGTACTTTCCCTCCTTTTTCCCTTCTTCTATTTTCATACCCATTTTAACTTTTGTGCCTCCTCCACCTATTTCTTTGGCCCCTACCAGACACTGGAAATACGTCTCTCCAGCTTTCTATGAGATTGCGAATCTCTTCACAGTCCAATTCAGTTTCCCTTTCTCTGTGTAAAATGAAGCTAACCCTAGCCAGTTTCCCTCTTGGATGAAAAGAGAAAAACTCAGATCACATAGTACTAGTCCATTTCCTTTAGCAGAAGGCTCGGTATGCACAGTGCTGTCAGTTTGGAATCTTATATTTAGTTGAGGACTGAATGAGTCCACTGATCATGCCAGCTGTTTTAAAAATCAGTTTTAAACATTATTTTTAGGTGTCTGTTCTGATAGGGCTGAAAATATTTATATCTTGCTGTGTTGCAGTGCTATGTTATAGCTGTGACCTGTGTTCCCCGTAAGCTGTGCACTTCTGCGGCTGCTTGGGAGAGATTCACATGCTGCCCAGATGACTAGCAGAGTGCCCATAGCTAAGTTTGTTGTTTCTACTCATGGTGCACATACACACATGCCTTGGTGCACATACAATTTATTCCACACATGGATGGAAAATAATAGCGGGAACATTGGCTGTGACTGTCATTCAGTAAGCATTTTGAGTAGCAGGTAATGGTGTCACTGCAGCACTTCTACAACCAGCCATAGGACAGGATGAGAAGACAACTCATGGGCCACCCTTTAATGCAACCCTCCCACTACTTTCACATGTGCAAACAAACATTTACCCATACAGGAACCCAAGAAAAAAGAAGAGCTCTTTGGATAGAAGAAACTGAATTAGCAGTGCATTCTTCTCTTCAGACAGGTTTGATCATTTTGACAGATTCTCCCTGGATCTATCTATATATCTTTTCTAGTAAGTCCTTCCCTGTGCATTAGAGAAAGCCAGCTTGTGTACATGTAGCAAACCGCTAAATACCATAAGATCAGTGATGCCACAACAGAAGCCATTCATCAGCTTAGATTGTCAGTGGTAGCTGGTGGTTTGGGTACCTCAGATTTGAAAGACCTTAACAGCGCCTAATTTTCAGTGCAGGGACTCATTAGTTTCTGAGAATCAGCCCCTATGAAGAAGCCTAGGCACCCAAAATCACCAGTCACTTTGTCCAGCTCCACTTGCTCTTCTAACTTTGTTGGAGAACAGGCTTACTATACTTTTGCTTGGGATCTTTGGGTGAAATCCTGGCCTCTCTGAAGTTAATAGAAGTTTGCCATTAATTTAAATGGGAACTGGATTTCACTTTATGGACATTCACTCTCAGAGCTTGCGCCTGGGTTACTATGATGGATCCAAAGACAGAATTGCCATACAATTGCCATAAAGAGATCATGGATAAGTGCACTTGAGCATCACGGTGCAGAGAGCACTCACACTTTTATAGGCTGTGCTATAATTTTAGGGGTATTATTGGCAATTATGATAAATTAACTGTAAAAAGGTAGGCTAACCTATGATCAGGATCAGGGCCTCATTATGCTTTGTGTTGTACAAATATGTAGACAGACACAGTCCCTGCTCCAAGGATCACATTTGAAGCCTTACTCAAGTGAACATGACAATTGAAAAGAGAGAAGGGGGTAAGGGAAAATGGTTTCCAATGTACCCATTCTGTAACTTAATATTTCTTATGGTTTTGATAGTAGAAGATTTAGGATTTTTTTAATTCATTAAAATCAGCTGCCCATGATGGCCACACCACCTAGCCATCACTGATTGGCAGATACATCATCTACTTATAGTATGAATCCAGTCCTTCAATCACTTGCTGTTGCCTAGTACTGAGATTAGATGTATTGACTTTAGTGGGAAAACTCATGGTAGAAACGGCAATCTTTCAAAGACACACCTACATAACTTCATGTGTGGGGTCACACATATTGATGTTAAGTGTATGTGCAAATTTTTGCAGGGTTAGGCGCTAATCCAGTAGTAACATGTTTGCAGGATTGACCTGTGTGAATACTAGTTATGCAAGAAACTTTAACTACAGTAATGTTGACAAATTTGCTGTGTTTTTCCTCATTTTCATTTTACTCCTTCATTGCCCCTGTAATTTTCCATTTTATTTAGAGTTCTTCTGCAGTGTGCACCTAAGTGTCATTAAAATTATATATGTATATAAAAAGCCTACTAGCTCATGTTGAGAACTGGCACTGTTATTACACCTCTCAAGCCTGCAGCCAAGCTCATTTATATTGTTGATACATTCTCCAACTAAGTCCACATTCTTCTGCCCACCGGGCTAAGGAAAGAAATTCTTCCTCTTTCCAGAGTAGCTGAAATTACCGCCCCCATACTTACTTTAGTGCTTTCTTTTGCCAAGTCTATGTATTTCCTCCTACATTATACCTGCTTTTTAATCTTCTCACCACTGGTCTGGGAAACTATTGCTTCTCTCGTCTGAGAATGACACAGGTGACAAATTAAATGACCTTCCCCTTCTGCTCCCTGAACTTCATCAACTCTAAGGAACTCCAGTTGTGTGGTCGGCTGGAAGCAATTGCACAGTTCTGGACTGCAATATAAAGAACACTATGCAATTTTGTAACTGTTTTAAAACAAAATTAGAACCCCATTATATTTCTTTTATTGTCAATTGTGTTCACATTACCACTTTACTAAGGTGTCTGGCCCTGGGGCCTTATAATATTTTGATAATTATTTTGTAAGCTTTACTGAAAATAGTAACTCTTCTAAAAATTCTGCCATTTCACCTGGATTAGCCCAGTGCCACCAATGAGCTTTCATTTTACTATCTTGTTGCCAATCTGATGTAGCTGCCTTTTCCTTGCCAATATAATGCTTTCAGCAGTAGTGAGAGGATCATTCTGAATGTTCAGTTTTAGTTTGCTTTTTTGTTTTCATGTTCTGTTGCACCACCGTAGATATAATTGTCCCTCAGGGTTAAAATAATTTAATTTTAAAATGTAGGGTGTTTTTTTCTCCCATCTCATTTCTAAAATTGCAGGGAATGATTGCTGACTGATTCCATCACGACAACACAATGTGCAACCAGTAAGAACAAATACTGAACTTTAGGGAAACTGGCTTGTGAGCAACAGCAGCATCTAATGGCTGAGGGCTGCATAAGTGCATTGTTCATTAGTGATGGATGCTCCACCAATTAGATCTGTTTCCAGGGGGAGAGGCACGGTTTGGACATAACACATATTTTTGCAGCAAGATACTAATTACAGTATAACCCCTTTGCTTTCACACTGTGCTCTGCAGTGTGAAAGTTAAGCAGAAATCCTGTTTTTATCACTAGTAAAAACAGGTGAACACTATTACAACAGCATTTTACTTTGCAAAATTTAATTTACAACAGTGCTGTTCATCCCCCATTTCCCACCAAAAAGAGTAAATCAGATAAATATAAGATAGATTCTCCCATCCCTTACATGAGTTTTATACTGAGGTAGAAGAATTGAATTTAACAGAATTATTGTTGATTTACACCAGCATGCCAAGACTGTCAAGACCATGATCTATCAATATATAAATGTGAGAGCCTGAAAGATGATGAGAGCCTAAAAAAATTTCAGAGGTCTTGAAAAGTGTGAATATTCAGAGGTGCCTAATAAGAAATAATCATTTTTGAGCACTTTACAGCAGTGTTAGAAATGGTCAAAAAATTAACAATGTAAAGACATGCAACGAAATAATTACTACAGTTATATTTTCTCTGGGTTAATTTTCACAAATTCAGATGGTAGAAAACTGCATATAAACCAATGCACTTGTGAGTAATGGCTGTTTAAGTTGACTGAAGAGGCTGTAGTTAATGTTGCCACCTACAAGTAAATTACATAAAGGGGCAGAGCAGAGGCATGGTAGGAGTGGGGCCTGTGGCTAGGGGGTTACCCTTGGCCCCACAACCACCAGAGGTGGCCCTGATATCAATGTATATCTTTCTCAAACAATCTATAATAGAATTTCAAAAAACGATAACTGGAACTGGAATAGAAATTGGCATGAGATAAACAAGAAATATTTATTCCCATTGCCTGATGAATGAGACTTTCAATAGCTTCTTTTAAATTAGTCCAGCAAGGTAGGTATGTATGTACGTTTATTCCCATCTGCCAGACTAACAAAAGCACCATTTCTATGGCATCAGTGGGTGTTTGGCTGTGCAAGAAATGCAGACTTGCATCCTGATAGGGAATGTTAAATACCTATAAGTAAGATTTGAACTAATAATTCTCTTTTAATGGGAGCAAAAACATAGAGTATTCTCAAAAACTCCCATTTTATTCTGTTTGTTTTTAGTGAGCAGAAACAGAGCTCTTGTGACTAGAGCTGGGTGAAAATGTTTGGCCAAATAATTTATTTTTCAGAAAAAAACAGATTTGGCAACACACACCTTTCACAGATCTGTGTCCGTTTCCTATAATAGCAGCCCTCACCCCCGTTGAGTCCCCAGCATCCCAGTGCAGCTCTGCCATTACATCTCTACCTGAGCTTCCCCAAATCAGAGATTTAACAGAATCATAGCACAATAGAATTGAAAGGGGCCACAAGATGCAAGATTTGTTGTGTCTAAAATATACCCAGTGAAGCATATGTATTGAAAAGCATCCCATTAGGGATCCAGTTTATTCAACTCCAAAGGCAGGACATCACACAAATGGGCCTCCCCTTCAGCATCTCTGGCTGGGGGGAGGTGGGAGATCACTCAGCCTTAGTCTGGAAAGCCAGTTATGGATATAATAGGTCAAGGATGTCTAAGCCTCTCCAAGCAGGATTCCACCATCCTGCCATCTTTGGAGCACCAGTGCCCTGTCCATGGCCCCACTGCTAACCCCGCTGCAGCTCCCTGCCTGTTAACTAGTTGATGAAAAAGCCATCCAGCAGTTGATTAGTTGATTAAACTAAATTTAATATCACTCGTCCTGGCTACTGTCAGAAATATGTTGCTACATTAGATGGATTACTGGTTTGAGCTGGTGTGCCAAAACAGAACAGAGATCCTTATCAACTCCAGGGGAAAAACATAAATGTAGCTGTCCCCTGCAGATGTAAGTATCCTTCTACAGTGGTAATCCTGTAACTGCATGCGGCAGAATAAGTGAAAATCCAGGAAAATTCCTCTTACTAGCTTTATAATGTTAAAAACATTGCTGAAAACTTTCATTCATTCATTCAGAAGTGGAGCATTTAAAATCACAGTTTCCCAAAAACCTTCTTAGTCTGCTCTTAAACCAGATTAAATTTCAGAGGCAATTGGAGTATCCCCAAATGCATGACAAACTCAAAATATTCTGGCTTTGTAGGCCCAAAAAACCCTGAGGCAAGCCCAAGTACAGCATCCAAGTAGGCTACAAGGAAACAATTTCCAGAACTGTAGAAGACACGAAGAGGGCAAAGTGACCTTTGGTTACACAGCGTTGTATGGTTTCGTTTCATTCTGCTACTTGCTTTCCTTACTGAAATTAATCAAATGGAAACTTGAAAACACATTCAACAAGACATATTTTGGAAACAGTACGGCTGAGGTCTTCTAGTCTCCTTTCAAAATAAACATCCTTGTACCTGGAAAATAAAGTTTGGAACAAAATAGGTAAAGTGTTCGCTGGGCAAATCTGGTGGGTTTGCTTGAGATCTGGGTCCTACAGGATTTGCTCCTAATTCCCACAGTGATTTGCTCTACATAGACATGAAAATACTCCTTGAGCCAGGTAACTCTACCCCAGGGCTGATAAGGTGACAGTTATCCCACCCACTCTGTGTAGGAGCATCAACTAAGAGCCACTGCTTTCTGAAGCCAAGGTGGTCTTTTGATAGAGCAAGATGCACTCACAGACCAACTATAATAGAGAAGACGGAGAAAGTAAACATGGATGCTAAAGCTGCCAGTTCCTGACTTCACTAAGCCAGTAGCACAGCGGTCCCCTGTGCCAGCTCTGGTTTCTCATTGCTGCCAGTGCAGTATCTTTCCTGGCCCCCCAGGCAGGGTGGAAGGAGGATCGAGGCTGCAACAGGATGGACTATACCTTGTTGGTATGGTCCCAATAAATGACATTGACGTTCTCACTGTGGAGAAACCACAGGGAAAGGAAATATTCCTATTTCCACAGATGGCTGTCAACAGTGCCAGATTAAGCAAACTAAATTGCAGTTTAGGGGCTTACAATATGTGGTGCCTTTAAAAAAAGAAAAAACTGACTTCATTTCAAATTTTATCAAAATCAAATGATAAATAAAGGAGATATGGGGAAAAGGTGCTTCTCTCTAAATACAGACATTTTTGTTTAAATATGGTAAAAATATACATATCTTGCTATACAAATACTCTTGCCGTCACTAATTGTTCATTATTGACAGGCAGGAGGCAAGGACTGAGAAAAAATAATAATTGCACTTGTAAAATCAGTATTTCTATGAGTAAGTCTTCTATCAGTCTCCTAAGGCAGTATTTTGTTGGCCAGATGTTCCTGGTAAAAATCTGATTGAGCTTTCATAACCTATTTAAATACATAAATAATCTCACTGCTGGGAAAAAAACGGGGAAAATGTGAAGTCAGAGATGGCAATGTCATGAAGCATTTCTGCCAAAGTCAGACTGGTAAGAGACTTGTCCTTGGAGTAAAGTCATGTATAGTATCTTCATTTGCTGGTAATAGCTGAAAGGCCACCATCTTTCATTTATGATACAGTATGCTCAGTTATATAGTGCCTTCACTCCTGATTTTCTTCATTTTCTTAAGCGTCAGTGTGTTCTTTTGCCTTTTGATCTGTATGTGACAGGTTAGACCCACTGCGATGTCACCTTATGTGCTGAAAATTAAATTGGAGTAAATCTTTGTAAATATATTTTATATATAGTCTGGATAAACTTTGTATTTCCCTAACAAAATTTATCAAATGTTTTTTTATTTATTCATTTGAAAAGAAGGATAATTTTCCTTATTTCCGAAGTAAAAATTGTATATATCCTTCCTTGTTTTCCTGTGAGCATGTAGACAAAATAGCACTAACTTTCACAGAAATATCCTGGTAAAATAACACAGAGGTTTAGCATATAATATTATTTGTTGTTGTATAAATATATAAATATCAATATTTATAATATAAAATTAATGTTACTGGCTGCAGTAAAAACTTTCTGCTGATAATGATAATAATATTTGGTAATTCAGCATAACCTTCTATAAACACAAACAAATCAATTATTGGAAAAATACAAGCTGCATACAATTTTCTAATGGTTTTTTTATTACTTGAGGATACCTCATATCAATATAATTAATAGTTAATCTCTAAACCTGTGGGTTCTTCTTATCCTATATGCCTCTTGTTTCCTCTTTTGCCATCTTCTATCCTCTAAGAGTCTCAATGAGTATTCAGACAAGGAATTTCACAATTTAGATGCCCCAACAGAGAATAAAAATTCCCTGAGAACTCTTCTAGTAAATTGTATTATTTACTGTATCTGCCCTGAGCATTCTGAGCATCAAAGTAAAAAACTCCATACTTATCATTTGGGGACATTGTCTATGCCTTTGCTCTCCAAAAATCATGAAAGAAAATGTTTTACATGTCAGTGTTAAAATTAACGTGATGTGTGAACAGACATGCTGCAGGTTGCACAGCTTCCATTAAGCAAGCTGGTCTGTGTAACTGTAACTGCTGTCAGATGAAAATATGTTAATCTGAAATATTTTATAATGCAAACAGGCATAGTGCAAGACATGGTTTAGTTAGCTTAGTATTCTGTTTTTACAACTTTGCCTTTCTATATGTGCAAATATAAAACTTTCATATATTCAATGTCCTTTCTGTGGAAAATAATGCATCATTTTAATGGTATGGGGCCTCAGAATGTAATAATCTGGCCTTGGCTGTCGAGGGCGCCAAGCACTTGCGTGGGTAAGAGAATGAAAGCCGTGAATAAGCAAGAGCTGGGGATGAAACCCCCTCACCTCAAAGGCTGTGCAGATGAGCCCCTCCCCCTTCTTTAGAATACAGAAATGATCCACCTGAAATCACCCAGGAGACGGAAAGGTTTCATCCCCACTGTGCAGATCTGGAAGCTGTGGAATTAGGTCATGCAGAGAATTTGGCAGAGCAGGGGCTTGAGGCTCCATCTTGGGCTTGAAGGCTCAACTCCTTCCTCTGCCTGGGCAGGGTGAAAACAGGAGCAACCCCGTTCCAGAGCTCTTTTGAGGTATTCCCTTGTCATGTGCAGCCCCTTCTCCACTGAACACCTGCAGCAATACCAGCCCTGCAATCCCCAAAGTAACAGTGCACCCCTGCTTGTCTGATCAACCTCAGGGCCAACTCCCAGAGAACATCACAACACTGAGTTAGGTTGATAGTGAAAAGAATCCTCAGTTTTATTACCAAAGGTTAAAAAAGACATGTATTCCACACATGGACAGAAAAAATAGAGGGAACATTGGCAAATGCACTGTCTGTAATTTATCTTCACTCCAGTTTTCACTTCTGTGTTGGCTAATCAGACTCACTGCATGTCTACACCAACTGGTGGTAAAAAGGCCCAATCCCCAGCTGCATTTACACCTTGATTATAAGCTCTGCAGGGCCAGGATCACTTCCTGGCAGGGAGGGCGCTGCAGAGGGTCAGTGATGTAAAGACTAAGCACAGGCATGATTTAAACACCACCAGCTTCTTAATGCAGCAGCTGCATGCACCAGCCTCAGGCTGCAAGCAAATGAGCAGGCAGAGGGCTCAGGGCTGGCAGTGCTGCTGGTGCTCACAACCCAGATTTTATGGGAGAAAGCACTTGCAAGTGCCAAAGGCTGTAAAGTGAGCAATAGCATCTTCTGTCACAGTCTTGCTCAGTGTAGTCTCTAAGGAATTCATGACAACAGCATCCATTGAATTCAGACCCTTGACTCCAAAAATCCCAGGTGCCTTCAACATATGCTAAAGGAGGAGCTCCAGTTGTCGGTTACATTCTGAGGTCTGTGACGCACAATCAAGGAGTTCTAAATACATCCTGTGGAGGGCAGTGGCCCATGAGCCCATATGTTATAGGGCAGTAGACAGTCAAGAGTTGCTTCAGTGGTCCTGGGGAAACACTCACTGATGATGGTCATCCTGTCCTGATGCTCAGAGTTCAGCACTTGGGACACATCAGGGGCCTGGCAGCGTGGGAAGACAGATTTAAGGGCACTTTGTGATGGTGATCATATTTATATTATCTATAACTATCCTGCTCACCATTCACACACTCTGAGGAGCCAAGAACACGCTATCAGTTCCTCAGGTTCTAATCTATTGAATGTGTGCCTTGTGATTTTTTTATCTTTTTATATTTTTTAATAAAAAGAAGTTTAAGTATATTACATTAATGCTATTTCCTTTATCAATCAAACTTAAAACCTTCCCAAAAAAAGATATCAGGCCCTGGTTCTCATGGGGGACTTTAATCACCCTGACATCTGTTGGGAGACCAATACAGCAGTACACAGACAATCCAGGAAGTTTTTAGAGAATGTTGGGGATAACTTCCTGGTACAAGTGCTGAAGGATCCGATGAGGGGCCATGCACAGCTTGACCTGCTGCCCACAAACAAGAAGGAACTAGTAGGGGAAGTAGATGTGGGTGATAACCTGGGAAGCAGTGATCATGAGATGGTAGATTTCAGGGTCCTGACCAAAAGAAGAATGGAGAGCAACAAAATACACACTCTGGACTTCAGGAAAGCAGACTTTGACTCCCTCAGAGAACTGATGGGCAGGATCCCCTGGGATGCTTACATGAAGGGGAAAGGAGTCCAGGAGAGCTGGCTGTATTTTAAAGAAGCCTTATTGAAGGCACAGGAACAAACCATCCCGGTGCACAATAAGAAAAGCAAATATGGTAGGTGAATTGGCTTACTGGAGAAATCCTTGGTGAGCTGAAACAGAAAAAGGAAGCTTAGACAGATCAATAGGGGGGAGTATAAATATATTGCTTGGGAATGCAGGGGAATAATCAGGAAGGTGAAAGCACAATTGGAATTGCAGCTGGCAAGGGATGTGAAGGGTAACAAGAAAAGTTTCTACAGGCATGTTAGCAATAAGAGGGTGATCAGAGAAGGTGTGGGGCCCTTACTGGATGAGGGAGATAACCTAGTGACAGATGATGTGGGAAAAGCTGAAGTACTCAATGCTTTTTTTGCCTCTGTCTTCACAGACAAGGTCAGCTCCCAGACTACTGCACTAGTCAACGCAGTATGGGAAGGAGGAGGGCAGCCCTTGGTGGAGAAAGAACAGGTTAAGAACTATTTAGAAAAGCTAGATATACACAAATCCATGGGTCTGGATTTAATGCATTTGAGGGTACTGAGAGAGTTGGCAAATGTCATTGCAGAGCCTTTGGCCATTATCTTTCAAAACTCACGGAGATTGGGAGAGATCCCGGATGACTGGAAAAAGGTAAATGTAGTGCCCATCTTTAAAAAAGGGAAGGAGGACAATCCCAGGAACTACAGACCAGTCAGCCTTACCTCAGTCCCTGGAAAAATCATGGAGGGGATTCTCAAGGAACCCTTTCTGAAGCACTTGGAAGTGGGGAAAGTGATCAGGAATAGTCAACATGGATTCACGAAGGGCAAGTCGAGCCTGACCAATCTGATTATCTTCTATGATGAGGTAACTGGCTCTGTTGACATGGGAAAGTAAGTGGATGTGATACACCTTGACTTTAGCCAGGGCTGGGTAAAATATGGCCCAGGGACTGTCCTCAGAGGGACAATTTTTCTCCCTCCTTGTAACACCCTTTTAGATACTTGAAAACTGCTGTCATGTCCCCTCTCAGTCTTTTCTTTTCTAAACTAAACAAGCTCAGTTCTTTCAGTCTTCCCTCATAGGTCATGTTTTCTAGATCTTTAATCATTTCTGTTGCTCTTCTCTGGACCTTCCCCAATTTCTCCACATCTTTCTTGAAATGTGGTGCCCAAAACTGGACACAATACTCCAACCAAGGACTAATTAGCACAGAATAGAACAGAAGAATGACTTCTCGCGTCTTGCTCACAACACTCCAGCTAATGCATACCAGAATCATATTTGCTTTTTTTGCAAGTGTCACACTGTTGATTCATATTTAGCTTGTGATCCACTATGACCCCTAGATCACTTTCTGCAGTACTCCTTCCTAGACAGTCGCTTCCCATTCTGTATGTGTGAAACTGATTGTTCCTTCCTAAGTGGAGCACTTTGCATTTGTCCTCATTAAACTTCATCCTATTTACCTCAGACCATTTATCTAGTTTGTCCAGATCATTTTGAATTATGACCCTGTCCTCCAAAGCAATTGCAACCCCTCCCAGCTTGGTATCCTTTGTAATCTGGACCCCTCACTAGCTGCAGATTGCATCTGAAGATTACAGTTGGCAGGGATCTCTTCAAGCAGCAATCTGCTGCTTCATCCCTGAGGCTATGTTTTCGAAAAAGTTGGCGCGTTCTTCCGGAAGCCCCATATTCCTCATTTTATGAGGAATAAGGGCTCTTCTGAAAGAGGAGGTTTCCCCCACATTTGGCCCTGTATAGATGGGCCAAATGTCGGAAAAACCTCTTCCAAAAAAAACCAGAAAAAGGTATGTGAATTGCGGTTCTTTTTCTGGAAAAAGAATGCAGTGTAGACATAGGCTGAGATTTCCCCTCACTACCCAAGGTGCAGTGCTCAAAGACAGTCCAGCAGGACTAGCAGCCAGAGCAGTGGTGCCATGTGCTGCCTGAGTGTACCTAAGGAGTTGGAGAGCTATCTCAGCCTGGTTGGGTGGGGAGTTTTCCCAGAAAACCTCAGTAAAGAGGGAAGTTTCTCTGAAGAGGGAAAGGACCACTCTGAGGGATATTTCTAGAGTTGCCAACTTTCTAACTGCACAAAATTGAACACCTTTGAGCCAACCTTTGTGCCGCCCCGTCCCTGAGCCCCCTAGCTCACCCTTTCTCTGATGCCCTGGCCCTGCTCACTCCTTTGCCCCTCCCTCCATCACTCATTCTTGCCTCTCCTCACTCATTTTCAGTGAGCTATGTGGAGGTGCAGAGGAGGGGGAGACATGGGCTCTGGGCTGGGGATGTGGGCTCTGGATAGGGTTAGAAATGAGAGGTTCGGTCTGTGCTGAGGACTATAATGCGTGTGGGGGTGGGGTGCAGGCTCTGGGAGGAAGTTTGGGTATGGCAGGGGACTCTGGGCTACACCAGGGACCGGGGTGCAGTATGGGGTCCCAGTCACACTTACTGCTGCAGCTCCTAGGAAGTGGCTACCATACTCCTCTGGCGTCTAGGCACATGGGCAGCTAGGGAGTCTGCACACACTGTCCCTGCCCCTGCAGTCACCATCCCTGCAGCTCTCATTGGTCGTGGTTCCTAGCCAATGGGAGCTGCAGAGCCAGCACTTGGGTAGGGGCAGCTCATGGAAACTCCCTGATTGCCTCTGGCAGCCACTTCTGGGTGCCATGAGGAGCCATGGCAGGTGCCAAGGGAGGGACATGCCATTGCTTTTGGGAACCATGTGTAGCCACAGCACACAGCACCTGACTCCTCTCCCTGGCTGGAGCACTGAGTGGGGCAGCTCCCCACTCCCCAGCAGGAGTTTGAGATTAAAAGTTTTGGGGTATGTCTAGACTACATGGCTCCATCAACAGAGCCATGTAGATGAGTTTACTAGACATAGGAAAATGAAGTGGCGATTTAAATAATCGCCGCTTCATTTACATCAAAATGGCCGCCGCGCTGTGCCGATCAGCTGTTTGGCCGCACAGCGCGGTAGTCTGGATGCTCCACGGTTGACAACGGAAGCCTTTGTCGACCACTCCATTATGCCTCATGGAATGAGGTTTACCAGAGCAGTCAACAAAGGCTTCCATTGTCGACCTCGGAGCGTCCAGACTACCGCACTGTGCCACCAAACAGCTGATCGGCACAGCGCGGCGGCCATTTTGATGTAAATGAAGTGGCGATTATTTAAATTGCCACTTCATTTTCCTGTGTCTAGTAAACTCATCTACATGGCTCCGTCGGCAGAGCCATGTAGTCTAGACACACCCTTGATGTGCCAGACGCAGCCTGCAGGCCATAGTTTGCCCACCCCTGTTCTGGACTGTCTAGGAGATGCTGAATCTGCCCCCAGCCTCTCTTCCTTCCAAAGACAGTGTCTCCCCATGGGTTACAAACACACAGAGCCAGGAATCAAGCTCCATGGGGTAACACTGGGATAAGAGACAGCTGAAGTTATGAGCTGTTTAAATCTATAGTTATGGTTCCATTCGAGCCTCACAATCAATTAACGTTTTCCAACAAAAGCCAAAGTTAAATATGCTGAGACATTATTACTCCAAAGAGAAGGACAATTGAGTTTCTTCTTCCTGGCACTGATTATTTACAATGTAATGCGTGCATTGGCAGTGAGCATGAAGATGTTTGATCAATGTTTATGTAGTTATTTCCAGAGGCAGGAGCTGCTGAAAGGCCAGGCTTTGACAAAGTGATTAAAGACTCTGAGTTTTTTCTTTTTAGTTGCAATTCCCGTCCCCCTCCGGAATTTTTGAAGTACTAGCATAGCAATGTAGGGAAAAGCAGTCTGTCATAAAAACAGAGGGGAGGGGGAAATTGCTGGGTGGACTCAATCTTGCAAACAGAAGACCTTGTGGCTCCTTTCTTTGTCTGTGCATGGAGAAGGGACCTTCACTTGTGGAAGGGGATGTTGTTCTGCCCTATATCTCCAATTCCATAGATTACTTTGAAAACCCCCACAGATTTCATGTTCTGCAGACCAAAGGCAGCAGAGCTTGGGACAAGGAAGCCAGATAAGATCCTCCAGTCTCTGAACCACATCCCCTTAGGTACGACTACACTGCAATGCTATTTTGGGATACCAGAGTATTCCGAAATAGCTATCCCATGTCTTAACAGCAAGCCCATTATTTTGGGCTCACTATTTCGATGTCCCTGTGTGGACGAGTTTTGGGGTGCAATCACCCCCTGCCGGGTAGCAAGGGGGTTTGGCGACCCTGTCGTCCAACTCTGCGGTGCTGGTTGCCGGGTCCGGGCCCAGGCCAGCGCCATCAGGTGCGATCACCCCACTCCAACGAGTCCGGGGGATCCGTGAACCCAGTAGCCGACCCTCTCGACAGGGGCCTTTCTGTTTCATTCTGATGACAAGATTATCTCTCGCAGTGCCGGGGTGGCCTGATTCCCGAGGCGGTGGGGGGGGAGAAGGGGGACCCGGGCCCGCCCTCTCCTCCGGGTTCCAGCCCGGAGCCCTAAGTGCAGGGGTCCACTCCTCCCCTGCATGACAGACGGGGGATGCGTTCCCTAAACACGTCTGCCCATGGCCACCAAAAGGAGCCCGCCCCGGGCTGCTTCCTCCCCTCCGTGTGTTCCCGAACTCCGCCTGGGAGGTCCCTGGGGCCTACCGTGGTGCTGGTGTCCGGCGTGGTGGATGTCTCCACTTGGTGTCTGATCCCGGATCCGAAGGCGGGAGGTGTCTGCGAGGATCCTAGGCCTCCGTGAGGCTGTGTCTGGCCGCTGACCGCCCTAGGGGCGGCGCCATCCCGAACGCGGCCCAGGGCTTCCCTGCGGCCGGCCCTGGAGGCTGCCCCCTTCCTCGCTGCCAGCAGGCCCTTTTGAACTGGCCCGCCAGTTGTGACGTGCCCTCGGGGCCCCGCCCCTCTCGAGATGTGGCGGGCTCCCCCACCTCTTCCGGCCCGTCAATCTCCGCCCCCATCTCCCATGGACGCAAGCAGGGGGCGGGGCCAGCTGCCGCTCGGCTGCGCAGGCGCGGGGGAAGGCTCTGCCGCCGCCGTCCACTCCCAGCATGGCCGCAGTGCCCGGGCGCCCCCACCGGGGCTGCGGCTTCCTCCGGCCCCTCCCCGTGACCTAGTGTGCGGGTTGCTCGCGACCTGTCACACCCTGTAAACCTCATTCTACGAGAAGTAAAGGACGTTTCAGAATAGCGCTTTATTTCAAAATGTGGCGCTGTGTAGACAGCACCAAATAACAAAATAAGCTATTTTGAAAAGCATCAAGTTAAGATACACAATTTGCATAGCTCAAATTGTGTATCTTATTTCGAGTTACGGTGCAGTGTAGACGCACCCTTAGAGTGGAATCAAGGAGTAGCCAAAGTCAGGGCATCCATGAAACTATAGCTGCTGGAGAGTATATTGCCTGTTGATTGGAACACCAGAACGGGAAGATTCTCACAGAACTTGGGTCATTCACAGACTATGGGTACCCTTGACTTCTCCCACAGAAAAGCAAACTCCACCCTACCAGGATATTTCCTGTCCCTGCACTGGGGAAGGAGAGAGTCCCAGATTTTACAGACTGAAGCCTGATTTTAACCTCAAACCAGAGCAATTTCTTTTATTTTAATGGAGTAACTCCTCACACACTGGAAGAGAATCAAGTCCTCTGAAAAAAACGCAAGATTAATTAAAATCAGTGTTGGATTGACTCAGATATTGACTTTTCTTCTTAGGTTTTCTGAATCATTTGATTCCCTTAAAAAGCGACTCGGTCATTTTCATTTTCCAGTATGTCAGTGATTTATAGACAGATACCTAATATCTAAACTCTTATGGATGAGTCCTTATTTGCATGGGGTTTGGAGTGATTCACAAAAGGCATGCAAGCTGGTTTTATGCCTGAATTGAGATTATGTTCACAGCTACAAATGTAATGGAGAAGATATAAAGAGTAAGAAGACACACTCACTCTTGATGAGACAGATGAAAGCCCAAGACTTTGAAGGATGACAATGTCCAAAGGCAGTTTTGTGTGTCATTTTAAATACAGCATTAGCTTCTGCAGATCTGTGAAGAGACTGCCTGCAAGATCCCTGTTCTAGTACCAACTCAGGTGGTGGTTGTTTTTTCACTTGCACAATCAGATCGAGGGGCTACTTATTCCAATGGAAAGAAATCAGGTGATAGCAATGAGTTCATGGCTACAAAATCCAAGGAGAGCAATTTGATTAAATGTTTTGTGATTTCTTAGCACCTGCTAAAGATAGCTTGTTGGTGATATTTTGTAAACTAGGCTTTTTGCATAAAAAAATTGCAGCATGAGTTTTCATGTGCTTTCATTGCAAATTTCTCCCTTGCTTTTTCTAACTTCACCCTTTCCCTCTTGAAAATGGGCTCCTCACTGAGAGGAATGATTTTAGTGGAAAATGTGCAATATTTTTTAAAAAGTAATTTTCATTTTGAAATGAAAGGGAGGGAACTCATGCTTTAAGTGCAATGCAGGGGAAGGAAGTCCAGATTCAAAGTGTATGTAAGGGAGGAAGACAGAAGGTTTTTAAACTAGAAAGTTCGGGGTCTATGGTGGGATGCATGTAAATGAAGAACAGGAGGCAGGGACATTCTGTTGCAGCGGTCTGGCTTCCCTAGCATATCAAAGGTTGAGAGATGAAAGCCACTGGGAAGT
Organism: Pelochelys cantorii; assembly: GCA_032595735.1. Taxonomy (NCBI): domain Eukaryota; kingdom Metazoa; phylum Chordata; order Testudines; family Trionychidae; genus Pelochelys; species Pelochelys cantorii. The sequence continues at coordinate 303,356,028 of CM064326.1, read as the reverse complement.
TCTGTCAGTTCCCTAGATGCTAGGAGAATGGGATTCATATGTCTGTCTATAACTCAAAACATTACAGCAGGGATGGGGAACCTCCGGCCCTGGCTTGCCTGGATTCAGCCCCCGATGCTCAGGGCTCCCCCCCAACACTGGGAAGCCTGCACTGGTGCTCCAGGCCCTTCCCCCCTCCTATCCCAGGACTGAAGCACACAAAATCTACTAGCCTGGGCTCCCCTAGGCTCTGGTGTTCTAGGGAAATGTAGGGAATGTCTTTCTCCTTCCCAGTCAGGGGCCACATCAATGAGGGGTGTGTGTTTGTTTTTGTTTTTTGCTTCTCACTTGTGTGCAGCCCCTAACTGATTTTTCTCTGGGTCAGCAGCCCCTGACCCTAAAATGGTTCCTCACCCCTTCATTACAGCCTACTGGTTGTGTTCAGAAAGTAAGATCTAGTAATGTTGATTAGCCCTCATGACTCTAGAAGTCAAGAACAATAGTATCAGTCAAAAATATTCAGATTCATACTGTGACAATATCTTTGATTCATCAAGGTGGTGAAGTATGTGTGAAGTATACTTTAAGTATAAGTAGCCCCATCCATTTAAGATCATAAGAACGGCCATACTGGGTCAAATCAAGGGTCCATCTAGCCCACTACCTTGTCTTCCAACAGTGCCCAATGCCAGAGGCTTCAAAGGGAAAGGACAGAACAGGGCAATTATCAAGTTGTCCACTCCCAGCTTCTAGCAGGTTCAGTGCAAGTATTCACATTCTCAAAGTTAGGCATGTGCCAAATATCTTGCTGAATTGGACCCTAAGGTTTAACTCAGGATTTTTATAAACACCCTAATATTTATTTAGTTTTAGGGCCATTTGAAAGGTAAAGGCTATAGACCACTGTCTTTCTATAACAGAAGCCAAAATATTTTCAGACTTAGCCCTGAACTCCCTAATGCAGACATTTCAAAATAACCCCCCTTGGGTCAAATTAATAAGCGGAATACCCACACTACCAACCCTGTTATTTCAAAATAACGGGTTGGGTATTTCCAAATCTGTACTCCTGCTTTCCTCAGGGAATAATGCTAATTTCAAAATTGTTATTTCAAAATAGCAGCAGCAGAGTGGCTGCACTTGCACTAATTTGCCATAATTGGGCTTCAGAGGCCTCTCATAGCTACAGTTCTGACCGCTCTGGCCACACCTGTTCTGGCCATCTCCACTGCTCCCATTCTCCCGCAGAGCTTAAAACTCCAGGCAGCAGAAGTAGGGCTTCTCGCATGTTGGAGAGCAGTGAGACCCACGAGTGAGACAGCAGCTATGACTGACCCCAATGCTCCCTCAGAGCCTCCCACAGGTGCCAGTATTCCTGCTGCTCCCTCGGCTGCCACTGGCCAGGGATGCAGAAGAGTTCTGTCCTGGACTGCTGCTGAGATCCTGGATTTCACTGAGGTTGGGGAGAGTGGGGACCAACATCTAGGAATCTAGGACCTCCACACCCAGAAGAGAACTGTAGTTTAGCCCACGCTGAACTGGTTCAGGATGGAGCGGTAGCTGTGTGGTGTGGCAAGCTTCCAGAGTACAATGGCAATGCGCTTCTGCACAGGTTGGCGGATCACATGCAGGTCTCCTGTCACCTGAGGGTAGGGGCAAGCCACTCGCAGAGCTCGAGGAAAGTGGCCTTTCACATGCGGAAATTCTGCAGCCACTGCTGGTTATCTCATTGCTGCAGGATGATGTGGTCCCACCAGTCCGAATTAGTCTCCCACCACCAGAAGTGATGTTGTGCAGTATCCAGGGGTTTGAGGGGCATGCGCAGAAGCAGGATCACCATGACCTGGGTGAGCCAGGCCTGTGGTCCAGCCTGGTCCTCGTCCTGCTGGAGCAGCCTGTGGGCAGTCTGGATGAACTGCACCATGAGGCACAGCACAAGGCCCATGAGCCTAATACCACTTTGCAGCAGCTTTGGCTCCATGTTGTGACAGCTGCAGCATCTGCAAGGGAAACCAGAGCTCACTGAATCCGTGTGGTGTCCCACAAGGGGGAGGCAGTGGAGGAGTGGCAAGTGAGACATAGCCATAGAGAGGAGCCCCTGAAAACACACGTTGCAGCTTGCCTGACCAAGCAGCCATAGGAAGTGTCTGCCCTCCTGGTGCCCTCCAGAGTGCTTCCAGGGGCTCTAAGTCTGAAGCAGGTTCCAATTAGTGTGGACGCGCTATTTCTAAATAATTTGACTAATATTGATCCTTCCTCGTAGTGAGGACACACTATTTCGATTTTGTTAAATTGGGAGTTATGTCGAATTAAGTTATTTCAAAATAATTTCCTAGTGTAGACGTGCTCTCTGACATTTAACTGAGTAAGCAGTTGAAGAGACTGTTAACTGGTTAAAGGGGAATGATTCTTCTCACTTAAACACATTTGCAATAATACACAAGTATTTTTTCCATACTCAGGTTAAAAATAGTTACCAACATTTTATTATGGGCAACCTCACTCATGATGTACCTGCTCAGCTAATTTGTAACAGGAAACAGTCTTTGCGAGGAGGAGATGTTTTGACCACTGAACGAGAGGACATGGTTTCTTTTGCATAAGAAGTGATTGTTCTGTTACTTTCAACATCTGTAAGAGAGACTGTAGTTAGCCTTATTCTGGAATCTCATTCTAAGGACAGATTACTCAGCGTGGGACAATTGTCTCCTGTCTCACTCATCCCTACCACATTTAAAACCATCTCCCAAAAGATCCTGGGGAAAAGGTCTAGGAAGAGGAGAGAGAGACTCTAATTAGGGCTCAGACTATGTGAAAAGTTGCTTAATGTACAGTTTAACTGTACATTTCCAATAGGTCTTCTTCAGCTCAGTGTAAGAGCAAGTGGAAATAAATAGATTTTAGCAGTTGTTCTCAGTCTGTGGCTCAGGACCTGAAAATGGGTCACAAACCTGTTTTAATGGGGTTTCAGGGCTAGCTTAGACTTACTGGGGCTCAGGGCTAAAGCCAAAGCCTGAGCCCAACCATCTTGGTCCAAGGCACAGCCCTGGGTGGCAGGGCTCAGGTTACAGGCTCCCTGCCTTGGTCTACTTTGTTCCCCTCCCCCCAAGTGGTACAGTTCAGGCATTGGCTTTGGCCTGTCCACTGGGGGTGTCGATGCTCAGGTGGACTTAAATTTGGGTCGCTCACCCTGAGGTCTTGCAACCATTTTTGTTGTCAGCAGGAGGCCTCTGTGCAATGAAGTCTGTGAACCCCTGGGTCATAGGGTATATCTAAGACATAACTACCTGGCAGGAGCAACTTTTTGCCCACATCTAATCAATATATCATAACCATCTTATTTAATATCGTGTAGTGCAGCATGTTGTAGCAAAATCCACAGATTAAGTATTTCATGTGGGAGAATCGTAACATTTTGAGCTAATTATGAAGCATGTGCAGTTTAATAGAAACCAAGAGAAGTTTTATTTCTGTGACTCATCCTATGCTGGGGCAGAGATGGAAAGTCAATTAAAATACTGATTACTCCATGTCTCGTGATCTCTCACCAATTGAGTCAGATTCCAGCTTTTGCTAAATATTGCTGATGGAGTCCAAGATACAAAAGTAAATGTATAATGGAATTGAATGATTTGCTCTGTAATGACAGCAGTCTCTATTCAGGTGAAATGTTACAATAGAACAGGCTTTCTCCGCATCTTCTTACCTGTTCAATGTAGCTTGGCCCCCACACTGAAACATTTCACTGGTCTGCTTCATGGAGTTCTTTTAGAAACAGACTTCAGACCACTGAAGGCTAAGGCTTCATGTACACTTTTGTTGGTAAAACTTTTGTGAGTCAGGGGTGAAAAAAAACTACAGCCCTTACCAGCGATGCAGGAACAATTTTAAGAATGCAGATGAGGACATCCCTGCCCATACTCTGTACCACCCTACCCTCAGCTGAGGCCAGGAGCAAAGCCTTAGGATGTGGGGCCAGCAGCCAGAACCCAGGACATGGGGATGGCAGCAGAACCCCACCCCCAGCCCACAGGGCCAAAGCAGAGCCCCCCCCCCCCAGACACTCCCCCAGGCATGCAAGGCCAGTAGCTGGGACCCCAGGCTAGAGCCAGCAGCAGAGCCCTGGTGCACAGGGCTGGCAGCAGAGCCCTGGGTGTGTGGGGCACCAGCCAGAATCCTGTGTGTAGAGCCCCCGGAGCATAGGGTGGCAGCTGGGGCCCTGAATGCGGGGCTGTCAGCAGGGACTGTGGCACATGAGGAGGGAGTTCAGACCCTGGGCACTAGGCCAGGAGCTATTGCAACACCCCCGCACGCCTAGTTCCCATGCCTATGCCCCATAAGTTTCACTGCCAAAAGTGCTAGAGTGGACAGTCTGGAGTATTGTGTCCAGTTCTGGGCCGCCCACCACAGAAAGGATGTGGATGCACTGGAGAGGGTCCAGTGGTGGGCAACCAAAATAATTAGGGGGCTGGAGCACATGACCTATGAGGAGAGACTGAGGGATTTGGGTTTATTTAGTCTGCAGAAGAGAAGAGTGAGGGGGGGATTTGATAGCAGCCTTCAACTTCCTAAAGGGAGGTTCCAAAGAGGATGGAGAGAGGCTGTTCTCAGTAGTGACGGATGGCAGAACAAGGAGCAATGGTCTCAAGTTACAGTGGGGGAGGTCTAGGTTGGATATTTCACTAGGAGGGTGATGAAGTACTGGAATGGGTTACCTAGGGAGGTGTTGGAATCTCCATCCCTAGAGGTTTTTAAGTCTCAGCTTGACAAAGCCCCGGCTGGGTTGATTTAGTTGGGATTGATCCTGTTTTGGGCAGGGGGCTGGACTCGATGACCTTCTGAGGTCTCTTCCAGCCCTAGGATTCTATGATTCTATGCCATCAGGAGATGCTGTCTTGCTGGCATAGGGCTGCTACCCAGGAGACCTTATGGCAGCACAGCTGCAGAAGTACAGCAGCTTTAGTTATATCACTCTTCCCCATCCCTACCCTCCAACAAGTACAAATGTTAATTCTCCAGAGCCAAAAAACTCACGTTAGCAAGAAATGCAAACTTTAAAAAAAAATAATCTGGAAGTGAATGCGGCTCTGACTGGACCAAAACTCTTCACTTACACGGCTCAGGATGAATGGCTGATACAGTATTTCTGGCTGGGAATGCTGCTTGCAACAAAGACATTTGACAACCAAACATGTTCTCTCAGCTACTTACATTCATGTCCATCTGTTAGGATGGCATTGTGCCCCTTCACAAAGTAGCATGCCAACTGTGGAAGGGCAGTAGAGCCAGACAGAGGGGCTCAGGCAGGAGTCTATATAATAGCACATCTACCAGCTCATCTGCAAGAATTCATTCCTCTGTGACAGCAGTAACATACTGATGCTACAAGCCTGTTTGTGTTTGATTCTGGTTGTGAACGCTTATAGGACAAATGGAATAAATAAACAATGCCTTGGTCATTCGGGGGTACTCACAGCTGCCAAAAAACCACAAGATAGATTACAGCTGATGGCTGAAAAACTCAGAAAGGAGGCCTGTCAATTCACTGATATGCCCAGGCAGCAGGTGCTGTTGTGTGTTAAAGTGATTCCATGGAAAGCATTAGCAGCTGAAGAGTCTCAGTAACCAGGGACTGAAAGCAGTAGAGCCCAGATGCAAGTTCTGGTCTTACATTGAGAAGCTGGCATGGGAAGAAGCATAATTAGAAGTTCCCAACACAGTCAGTATCCCAAACTTGTTACAAGTCTAACTGTTGCAACACCCTTTTCAGTGCTTAAGGAACATAAAACTTCAATAAGATGATAAAAAGTGTCCCTATCTTGGGACCTCACAAGGCTCTAATCCCCATAATATGATCACAAGAAAGGAGGCTGCAGTCCTGATTTTAGAACTATAGGATTGAAGAGCATAGATAGTCAAAGATGGATTTTATTTTCTGCAAAACAAAAGAAGAAAATCTTCATTTATATTTTAATGAATGATTTTCATAGAATTATTTGTGTCATGAAATGTTTGTGTTGTGGTTGTGAGGGCCTTTTTTTTTTTTTTTTTTTTTTGTAATAACCTGAAAATGCTCAATGAAAATTAATTAAATCATGGAAATTTCCATTTTCTCAAAAAAGCCAGAGGGGAAAAAAAGTGTTGATGAAAAATTTGCAGCCAGTTCTGGTTCAGGGCAACTGTGCCTGGATTCTCTGCCAGCAGGGCACCCACTCTTAGGCTCTCTGCTACCCAGCAGTCACCTGTCAGGTGGCACCTCTCCCTGCGGACCAAAGTATCTCACTGCCTACCCTGTGAATTCCCTCACCCAAGTCAGACTTCCTAAGCAAGACTGCTTTACTTCTCATCTCAGGTGATATGACTGTGTCATGCCTACACATTACCACACAGCTCTTTCTAAGCAAATCTGTTTCTTATTGTAAGACCGCCACAGAGAAAACATTTAAATATTAACTAGAACCTACACACATAACCCATTTATTAACTTCTTGCCAGGGAAGATAATGGAGCAAGTAATTAAGGAAATCATCTGTAAACACTTGGAATGTGGCAAGGTGATAGGGAACAGCCAGCATGGATTTGTAAAGAACAAATCATGTCAAACCAATCTGATAGCTTTCTTTAATAGGATAACGAGTCTTGTGGATAAGGGAGAAGTGGTGGATGTGGTATACCTAGACTTTAGTAAGGCGTTTGATACGGTCTCGCATGATATTTTTATCAATAAACCACGTAAATACAACTTAGATGGGGCTACTATAAGGTGGGTGCATAACTGGCTGGATAACCGTACTCAGAGAGTAGATATTAATGGTTCACAATCCTGCTGGAAAGGTATAACAAGTGGGGTTCCGCAGGGGTCTGTTTTGGGACCGGCTCTGTTCAATATCTTCATCAACGATTTAGATATTGGCATAGAAAGTACGCTTATTAAGTTTGCAGATGATACCAAGCTGGGAGGGGTTGCGACTAATCTGGAGGATAGGGTCATAATTCAAAATGACCTGGACAAATTGGAGAAATGGTCTGAGGTAAATAGGATGAAGTTTAATAAAGACAAATGCAAAGTGCTCCACTTAGGAAGGAACAATCAGTTTCATACATACAGAATGGGAAGCGACTGTCTGGGAAGGAGTATGGCAGAAAGGGATCTAGGGGTTCTAGTGGACCACAGGTTGAATATGAGTCAACAGTGTGATGCTGTTGCAAAGAAAGCAAATATGATTCTGGGATGCATTAACAGGTGTGTTGTGAGCAAGACACGAGAAGTCATTCTTCCGCTCTACTCTGCGCTGGTTAGGCCTCAGTTGGAGTATTGTGTCCAGTTCTGGGCACCGCATTTCAAGAAAGATGTGGAGAAACTGGAGAGGGTCCAGAGAAGAGCAACGAGAATGATTAAAGGTCTAGAGAACATGACCTATGAGAGAAGACTGAAGGAATTGGGTTTGTTTAGTTTAGAAAAGAGAAGATTGAGGGGGGGACATGATAGCAATTTTCAGATATCTAAAAGGGTGTCATAAGGAGGAGGGAGAAAACTTGTTCATCTTGGCCTCTGAGGATAGAACAAGAAGCAATGGGCTTAAACTGCAGCAAGGGAGGTTTAGTTTGGACATTAGGAAAAAGTTCCTAACTGTCAGGGTGGTCAAACACTGGAATAAATTGCCCAGGGAGGTTGTGGAATCTCCATCTGTGGAGATATTTAAGAGTAGGTTAGATAAATGTCTATCAGGGATGGTCTAGACAGTATTTGGTCCTGCCATGAGGGCAGGGGACTGGACTCAATGACCTCTCATGGTCCCTTCCAGTCCTAGTATTCTATGATTCCTTCTCACCTCTTATGTTCTGGTGTTTAGCCAAAAACTTCATTGATGAAATTACAGCTGCTGTTTCTACTTGCTCTGATTTGAGAAGAAAATACTCAGAACAAATTACCTAGGGAGGTTATGGAATCTCTATCACTGGGGGTTTTAAGTACAGGTTAGACCAGCATTTCTCAGGCTGTGAGTTGGGACCCCAAAGTGATTGGCTTTAGTTTTGTGAGGGTCCAGGGCTGAGGCCCAAAACGAAGCCCCCCCACACCGGAGGCCAAAGCCAAAGTCCCAAAGGCTTTAGCCTTGGGTGGCATGGCTCAGGTTACAGCCCATCTACATGGGGCTGAAGTCCTTGAGCTTTGTCCCCCTGCCAGCACAGTGGAGCACAGGCTTTGGCCTTGCCCCATCTAGGACAGCAGGGTTTGGGCAGGCTCAGGCTTCAGTCCCCTCTCCTAGGTCCATGTAGGGTATGTCTCACGTTATTTCAAAATAACAGTGTGCGTGTCTACACAGCAAGCCTGTTATATCAAAACTAGCCAATTAGCCCATCATAAGATGGGATTTTCAGGTCTCTCCTCCACAGCCTCCGGTCTCTCGCTCCGTCTCTGTCTCCCTCTCAGCTCTCCTCCGCCTCCTGCCTCTCACTCGGGGGACCGCAGGGCCCAAGTGGCCTTTTGGGCTCTGCGCTCCCCATGCTGCATGGGGAGCACGGAGTCCAAACGGTCGCTTGCGCCACTTGCTCCCCCGCAGTGGCCCGGCTGAGGGGTGCAGAACTCAGCCGAGCGCCACGGTGGGTAGGGAAGGGGGGCGGGGCAGTGACGTACACAGCCCTGCCCCCTGGCTGTGTACATCACCGCCCCGCCCCTCTTTCCCTCCTGCCAGGGCGCTCGGCTGTGTTCTGCGCCGCTCAGCTGGGCAGCAGCAGGGGAGCAAGCGGCGGCAAGCAGCCATTTGGGGTCCATGCTCCCCGTGCAGCACTGAATGGGGAGCGTGGCCCCCAAACAGCCGCTTGCCGCCGCTTGCCGCCACTTGCTCCCCCGCCGCTGCCCAGGTGAGCGGCGCAGAACTCAGCCAAGCGCCACGGCGGGAGGCAAGAGTGCCCCCCCAGAGGCGAATCTGTAATGCTACAGCATTACAGACTCTCAGACATTGGGCTACTATATATATGATAATAATTTCAAAATAACAGGCTTCTTACTCCAATTTCTATAACCCTCATTTCCCGAGGAGTAAGGAAAGTCAAAGGAAGAATGTTCTTCCTTTGACTTCCTGCTGTGCAGACAGCACCAAAAGCTGATAAGCACCAAGTCCATTTATAATAACCTGTTCTAAGCAGAGTTGGCTTATGCTTTTCTTCTGGTTGCTTGTTGGCTTGTTTTGGGCTTGTCCCAGTTTTAAAGTTGCTTGTGTTGCTGCTTTTCCTTTTAAAGTTTCCCAGAGACGATAATTGGCTCCCAGCCCCAGGCCTGATCAATCAAATAAATAAAGAATCTTGAGCCTTGATTGGTTCCTGGTGACAAAATCAGTAAAAAAAAAGTTTTATAAGCTACTTGCTGATTGATGTGTACTTAAATCTCACAAAGTAAGTTCTGCGATTGGGACTTCCGACAAAGGGAGGTCTTCTGTTTACATGTGGGCTTACCCTGGGTTTTATACAGGCAATTAGATAAAATGTTTAGGAGCTAGCAGCTGCTGATTGATCAGTAATACAAACCTGGCAACCATTCTGAGCATCAGTCACATCCTGCCCCAGCCAAGCAAGGAGAAAACAGAACTACCAGGAGTGTTCCAGACTGAATCAGTGCATTGTAATTCAGTACAGTTTCCTATAATTCTATAGGTAAGTTAGACCTTATTGTGTTGAAGCAGTTATATGTTATCTATAGTATATGTAAAACCCAAGAAAACAGCTGGTCACAGTGAAGGAGACAGGTACATGTGCCACTTGCCTAAAAGTTGCTTATTTATTTCATAAATAGAACACTTGTATTTCTTCAAATGTGTGCAGGAAGAAGAGCTGCCAAGGGTAATCCAGACTGAATCTGTGGGTTGGATCTCAATACAGTTTCCTGTAATTTTACAGAATTCCGTGGGTTTGAGACTGGGAAAACACCATAAGGAGGAATCACAACTGGAAGCCAAATGTGAGTTGCATTGCATCATTGAACCAAAGAGTGTGACAGCATAGTAGCTAAATTAATTGTCAACTTTTCTTATTTAAAGTTGTGTTTGTGCTCAATATTGTGGATATAGAAACAATTGATTATGTGATACAACTAAACATTTTATCTAATCGCCTATATAAAATGCAGGGTAAGCCCATGTGAAACCAGAAGACAGAAGTCCCAATCGCAGAACTTACTTTGTGAGATTTAAGTATACATATTTTAAGGCAAAGGCCAAGTGGGTTTTTTTTTTGTTTTGGTTTACTTTTTTCCATTTTAAATGAAAAACAACCAAACTCTAGTTGGTGATATTAGCTTACCTGGGGCTCATTGTATCTACTGTGCTGTAATGGTTTATCTTTGGAGTGTTAGCCAGTAAAAAGATATTTGAAATTATTTAAGTGCGTGTGAAAGTGAGAATGAGACTGTCTAATGGAAGAGACTTACTTTTTTTTCTTCTTCTTCTGAAATCCAATGCAACTCCTATTATAATTTTCCACTTTTAGTATTTAGAGGATTCCTTCAGAAAATACAGCTGCAGTCTGTGAATATGCTGCTAAAGAATATGAATGAATGGTTTCTGCAAACACTTTGCCAGGGGAATTCTATAGCATAGAGTTGCTGAGTAAATTGGCTTGCTTTCCTTGGTGTACGTTACACATGCATGCTTATAAATTCACCAGAGATCATTGGAACTCCCACAGTGGCTCTGACTGGCGAGTAGTTCTTCAGATCACACCAACAAGTTTCTTCTGTGGTTACCAATTCAAACCACTTTGGCTCAGAACCAGCCCATAAGCTGGCCCAAGTCCTTCTTGCCATTCCCAGGAAGGGCTGGAGTCCCCCTTGGACAGAAGACTGGATCAGACTGAAGGCAGAGTCAGTTTTAACTCAAGTTTTTTAACCAAAAGCCCTAACTTGGTCTCTGGAGAATTCAGTTTGGACCAGTATATATGAGCCTCTTTCCACATGGTGGTGGTTCTCTGAAGGGATTATTGTCTGAGTGCATTCATCTAACTACTTCCAACTGTCCTTACTTTCTGGAAGTTTATGGTCCCCTTCTCCCAGGAAATGACATACAATTCCTCACCCACAATGAGACATAAACTTAAGTAAGGTTTTCCCAACATATTTCCCTGTCTGTCACAGAAACAACCTCTCGTCTGGCATCTCTCTGCTCTGATATCATATACTCTCTTCATATCCACATCTCCGACTCTTATTTCAGCAATTAGGATTTGTTCCAATGCCCACTCAAGCCAATGGAAAGACTCCTATTAACTTCAGTGAGTCTTATACAATGTTCATCACCATAATACCTGATAGATGCAAGCTCCATGTTTTGACCTAATTTATGTGCACAGCATATACACAGAAAGTTTGTTTTTAATCTAAGTACATAATCTTGCTAGAAGGTTGCAACATAATACTGCATCTCAGAGGAATAATGAGAGTTTGGTAGATGTAGGAAATGCAAAATATTGGAGTAGAGAAAATTTCCTGTGAATTTTACTCCATTACTAGACACTGGATTAGTTTGTGGTTTTTATTTCAGATTGCATGATTCTTCTCTTTTCCCTCTAAGATGCTGGAACTTTTGGAACTTTTGCAAGATATCCATTCTGCAGAAACATAATTTGAAATCAGGCTGGGAAATATTATTTAAATCCAAACATATTACATTATGCCCTAGCTTGATTATAGGCTATTCTGACACAATATGTCAATTACATTGATACTGCAGTGACAGAATAAGGAAAAGTTAACCCATATTAAATTCAGTGGAAGAAATCCAAAAGGACAAAGTGTCCATGAAGCATAGAAAAGAGAGTTCAATTTTTAATACAGTTGGCAGTATCAGCTTTCAAGCTGAGCCTTCTAACCATGCACTGACTTAGTACTCTATTAGTGGTATTTTTGCATTTCAAACACATACGCAACCTGATATCTTGCTGTCAAGCTATGTAATGTGCCATCTCCACACAATTCAGGCCCTCACTACCTTTCAGTTGTGTGGCAAACTAGTCAAGCAATAAATATCATTTCAGACACAGTCAATGTACGTGTGTACAGTGTCCTTCATACATGGGATCACAAAATGCTTTTATAGACACAGTCAATCCTGTGCTAAAGAGAAAAGCTTTTAAGGGGTGATTTAAAGATGGGAAACTAGTCTTGGAAGAGGAGGGGGAAAGTTTCCTATCAGCCATATGAAGTAAGAGTGATCATTAGTCCTATAGATTAAATGGGAGGGGAAATGAGAATTAAGAAGGGACACACAGTCTGGAAAAGCACATTAGGGAAAGGTTATTATGAAGTAAGGGATGCAGAGTAAAATGAGCCCAGGCAGTATTTAAACAAGGGGAATTTGGAGTTGGATTCAGTTTGAACCTATAATTCATATTGTTGTGCTTTTGTAGGATGCTGAGAGCCAGGACTGGGGGCTGTAAACAAACTTTATGGGACCATGGGAAAGTTGGCCACACCCATTATAAGTGGATATCTGGCTAACTAAAACCACACCAGACCATGGATATTGCTGGAACAGAGGCTACGTCTACACTGCATCCCTCTTTCACAAAAGCCTGTGCAAATGAAGCATGGATCAGCATATTGCCACACTTCATTTGCATAATTAATTAGGAGCGTTTTTGCGCAAGAGGCTTTTGCGCAAAAAGGAGCCACCTACACAGCTCTTTTTTGCACAAAAACATCCTCTTGCACAAGAGCCATTCTTCCTCATTTTTTCAGAAAGAACAGCTCCTGCGCAAGAGAGTGGTCCACTAATGGTTCTGAATATTGAATCTGATACAACTGAATTGATGAGTGTGTTAAGTTGGTGTAATATACCCCCGGATGTATTGAATAAAAGATTTTCTCAAGGGCACTGGTAACTATGCAAAATACAGTAATGTCTGCAGTGCACCAAATGGAGTTGTTAAATCATTTTCTAAGCTGAGCAAACCATTGTATGGTTAGGCAAATGTGACAGGCTAAGCAATATAGGTCCTAATCCTGGAGACCCATTCCCTCTGACTTCCAGGCTTTTGTTAGTTTGGTGTGTTAGAGACTTACCTGTCTTTGCTCCCCTGCTTCCATCCCAACAAAACCCAAATGCTTTATTTATGCTTTTAAAAGTAGCAAAAATATCACAGGTATGTTTGTAGTCAAATATATCACAGGTATATTTGCAGTTTCAGGCCAGCTCAATAGATAGGGTTGCCAACTTTCCCAGACCAGATGGTCCAGACATCATTGTCATGAACTGAGTTCAGTTGGGAGAGCTGGCACGTTACCAGTAGATAGGGGTTCACATTATTTTCATAGTTTAAAGGGTTCTTAACTTATCATACAATTTTACTTCTTGGTACATGATTTCTCTCCATATTGGATAGAAAAATGTTGGCACTGAGTAGAAACTTATCTTTTATGCTATGTGCCTTAAATTAATTGTGGTCCAATTAACTTTATGTAAATGTCCAAATTTCATGATTTGATTTAAAAATAAAAGAATGGATGTAGACTGCTTCTAACATATCATGACTGTACCACTAAAAATGAGTAGAATTCAATCCAAAGTATATGTTCTTAAAATATGTTAGATTCAATTTTAGAAACAATGATAAAAGAATCACTGTGAAATTGATATCTTGTTAGTTTGTATAACGGCACACTAATCCAGTGTTCTGGCTTAACTGTCATATTTATCTCAAGTCACGGTGCTTTTAATATCTCTGGACAGGGTACAGATTATTCACTGATCCAGTCATGTGGTTAAGCAAAAAATGCTGAATGCTGAAAGTCTCTGCATGGTCCTGTCTGCATTCATTTTTGAACTTGTACTTTTTGCCTAAATAAAAAAACCAAAACAACAAAAATGTTATATTTTTAAAGGCTTAGAATGTATACTTGGTACAAGTATGTGCACTTTTCCAGGGTTTTAGGGGCTCAGGATGTAAATCTGGAGGCTCCCATCCATCCAAAAACAGGGGTGCAAAAAACTCTGAGGGCAAGTCCCTAGGGAGTCTATAGAGCAAGCTTGCCTCTCAGTCACACTACTATACTGGCTACCGTCCCTTAGGGCTGAACTTGACCCTCCATTCCAGGCATTGTGACCTGGAGAACGGGGACAGCACTAAACCTGAATAGCTGTTGGTGCTGTCAGCATAAGTGGCATAGTAGCATCTAGATATTATAGTAAGCAGTGAAGAAACCACACAACAAGAGACAGGTTATACTCCCCCTGCCCTCCCCCCCAAAATTCTGCACTCTAATTATCCATCAGGTAAAGGATGAGAGGAAGGTAGAGATATACCCATTATACAGGTGAAGAAGTCTTGATTCACATGGGACCTTACCTATATTACACCAACAGTTCAAAATTTAAATTTTACTTTGCAGGCAGACATGAAATACATGTGGACACAAGAACGTATATATTAGGTATTTTATTATTTTTTCATATTTAAAGTAATGTATGAAAGGCCTACGGAGGACAGGGGCATACATCATAAGGAGTGAACAATCAAAATAGACAAGACAGACAAAGGGTAGGGGAACAGTGCAGAATCAATGATGCCATGGCTGCAAATGTCATGTGTATGTCACAGGAGGGGGGTTGCTTTTGTTTTATTTAAATCCTTCTGGAGGAGTCATGTTAGGAGGATATTAGCTAATTGGAAAAAGAGGAATGCAGGAGGGAAGAGGAGGCTAAAGGAGAGGGTAGGAGGAGTTGGATGCTGGAGTTGAGGGGCAGAAGATGTTGATCAAACAGCCAATCAGCATAGGTGAGAGAATACTCCGTGAAAACTGCAAAAAGCAGTCTGTTCAAATCCCTGTTCAATCCTCAGTCTCTGTTCAAAAATGCTTTCTGCAGCTGCTCTGCCAACATCAGTCAGTGTCTGGCTCCTTCCTTCTATGGCTGGGTGGGAAGGACAGAGAGGCACATCACATGGATTCAAGCTGTCTCTGGGGTGGGGGACTTCAACCCTGCACAGTTGTTATCAAGGGGTCCTGCAGGAGAAGACTGGTCCCCACAAAGCTCATTTGATCCCCTCACCTCCTGTGCAGAAGTACTTTCTGCAGCTGCTCTCCCAGCTTCAGATAGCAGATTTGATTTCTACTTATAAATTAGATTTTTTTCTATGCCCGTCTCACATGGAACTTTCTCCTGATTACTGTGATCAAGGTGTATAACCAGAGTCAGGCAATACAGGATATGGGGAAGCAACCAAATATGTTCAGAAGTGTAGAAATAAATGATACCTCATGGACGACACATTGTTTGTTCTATATAGTGACAATGAACAAGGTTTCCCCACTCTGTAACCACCTGTTCCCTGCAATTTTCCTACTGGACCTCGGGCTATTTCTGATCTTCAGACTATTGCTTGCTTTCTGTGCCACCCTCAGGATCTCTCTTATGTGCACTCTTCCACATAAGACTGAGTGATCTCTGCCTCTTGTAGAAGTGAGTACTCTAAGCAGTTGTCTGAGCACGTAAAAGTTTCTCAATGCTTTTGAAAAAATCAAGGGGAGAGGCCAGTACCCTGAATATACATTGGACTCACCTTCCTTAAGTGCTCAACATTCAGGGCACTCAGTATCTCATGCTAGTTTTGAAATTTGCCTTGGCCCCCTAACATCCATCTGTCCCCAGCTCGATCATGTAACAACTTTTTGCACCCATTTAAAAAAAATCAGCTTTTCAAATTCTGCTCACACTGAGGGTGTGTCTACTTTACAAAATTAGGTTGATTTTAGACAGAGCACACCCTCCCTGCTCAGGATTGCATCGACTCAAGGAATGATGCACAATGGGAAGCTATCCCACAGTCCCTAGAGCCCCAATATCTGATGGGATGACAACATTGTTGTGGGTGGCTATGGATATGTGTCATCAGCCTCCCATGAGGCATTTGCCTCCCTCCCACTCTGAAATCAATGGCAAACAAGTGAGTCTGCAACTTTTTTTCTAAGCCTGGATGACCTGTGTTCACAACAAACATGGAAAGAATGGACCCCATACAATTGAACACTGTTGTTGTGTGCATCACAAACACATCACGCATTATCCCGCAGCATTTGCAGAGCCTGAGCAGAAATCACTGCATGGAGCAATGTGATGGCACAGACACAGCCTAACTGGCAGCCTGGGAATGGAGCAATTCACAGCTGCTTGTGGCAGTCACACATTTTGCCACTTCTGGGCCAGAGAAACTATCACCGAGTGGTAGGACTGCACAGTCATGCAGCTGTGGGATGGTGAGCAGTGACCGCATAATTTTTGCATGTATAAGAACACTATGCGCTGAACTTTTCCCATCGCCCAAAGTGCAGTGATACCTGAATGATACCGGCCCATACAGTTGAGAAATGAGTAGCAATTGTCCTGTAGAAGCTTCTAACACCTTACTGCTATGGGTCAGGATGGAATCAATGTGAATAAATCTACTGTGGGGGCTGCTAGGATCCAGGGAGCCAGGGCAATCAGTAAAGTTCTGCTTAGAAGAATAATGACTGTGGGCAATGTGCAGGATACAGTGGATGGTTTTAGCATGATGGGGATCCCTAACTGTGATGGGTCAGTGGACAGAACATATATCCCTATGTTGGCACCAGACCACCTTATCAAAAAGTATATAAACTGCAAGGAGTACTTCTCAGTTGTGTTGTAAGTGCTGGTGGATCACAAGAGCCATTTCATCAACATCAGCATGGGCTGGCTGGGAACAGTTCATGATGCACACACATCTTTAGGAACCCTGGTCTCTTCAGAAAGCAGCAAGAAGGAACTTGCTTTCCAGTTCCAAAACCAACCATTGGTGGCATTGAAATGCCTATAGTTATCGTAGGAAGCCCAGTCTACCCCTTGCTCCCCTGGCTCCTGAAGCTGTAACAATAGGCAGGCTGGACAGCAGAAAGGAGCTAGCTGTTCAACCATAGACTGAGCAAGTACAGAATGGTGGTAGAATGTGCCTTGGATGTATAATGTGCTACCTTTTGAAAATGCTGTACAGTGATTAATTAATACTAGTCAAAATTGGCACTGTCCTATGCAGTTCCTACTGAAGACAAGAAAATGTGAAAGATACTGCATCCAGACAAGATATGTTGCAGGTGGAAAGGAGAGGAAGTGTTGATAGGAGAATATAGTTCTGCGTTGGAACTTGAAGTTGGTTTAAAAAAAACATTCTTCTTGTGGAAATAGTGGAGAGTTTAGCCAATGTTCAGGACCTCAGTTTCAATGGGATTCAGGAGCACATCCAAAGCAAATGTATATTGTCATAACTGAGGCTTCCGAAACTCCTAAGTAACTTTAGATCTGAAAATTTGACCTCTCATCTAAATGAGGGCTCCTCCAGCAGTACATTGCTTCCCTAATTCTAAGGAATTTGGTTTAATGGTTATACTTTATTAAGGTTCCAATTATAAGTTTGTTATGGAGGGTTAATACAGTATTAATAGATGTTTAATAAATGGCTAATCAATTGTTATAGATTCCAGCAGATCAGTGGGTTGCATTTATTCACAGCTTATAACCACCTTTAAACTCCTAAAGGCTGCGTCTAGACTGGCTGCTTGAATTTGCACAAGAGCACTGACATTCTAATGTAAGAAATCAGTGCTTCTTGCGCAAATACTTTGACGCTCCCATTCGGGCAAAAGTCCTTTTGCGCAAAAGCTTTTGCGCAAAAGGGCCAGTGTAGACAACTCAGATTTGTTTTGCGCAAAAAAGCTCCGATGGCTAAAATGGCGATCGGGGCTTTCTTGTGCAAAACTGTGTCTAGATTGGCCAGGGATGCTTTTGCGCAAAAGCATCCATGCCAATCTAGACGCGCTTTTGCGCAAATACTTTTAACGGAAAAACTTTTCTGTTAAAAGTATTTGTGGAAAATCATGCCAGTCTAGACGTAGCCCTAATGATGTGCTTATTACCATCTAAAAATGCACTGCTCATATCTGCATTATGCTTATAACATCACTAATAACCATATATAAATGGAGCCTTAATATAAAAAGTGTGACTAGTTAAATGACAACTTTGCTAAAAGAGTGCCACCTCTCCAAATCCCCAGTATCCCTTTTGGCTGAGTCTAGATTTTGTTTTTATGTCTCCTTATTTGGCCAAAATCTGCTTAGTTTATAAGCAATTATGGTATCTCAACACAAAGCATTATTATGGCTGGTGTTCTGCTTTCCGCTTCCTGACTGGGAGAAAGAGACTGAGGTTAGCTGTAGAATCAACTTATGTCACATCTTCCTACATACTGGAACTCCAGTGGTATGGCCTGCTCCCATGACTTTATGCTCTTGAGATTGCAAAGACTACTGTAGAGCCCAGCTTCCGGAAACAAGTGAATGAGAATTTTACCATTTCCCCACTTTCTTCCCTATACCAGAGCGTTTCACTGCCATGTATGGCTACACACGTAAGAACAGCCATACTGGGTCAAACCAAAGGTCTATCTAGCCCAGTGTTCTGTCTCCAGACAGTAGCCAATGCCAGGTGCCTCAGAGGGAAAGAGTAGGACAGGTAACCATCAAGTGATCCATCCCCTACAGCCCATTCCCAGTTTCTAACAAACAGAGGCTAGGGTCATTATCCCTGCCCATTTTAGCAAATAGCCATTGATGGACCTCTCCTCCATGGATTTCTTTAGCTCATTTTGAATCCTATTATAGTCTTGCCTTCGCAACATCCTCTGACAAGGAGTTCTACAGGTTGACTGTGCATTGTGTGAAGAAATATTTCCTTTTGTGTGTGTGAAACTGCGCCATATTAATTTCATTGGGTAACCCTTGTTCTGGAAAAGAGTAAATAATAGACCTCTGTCATGTCCCCATAGTCATTTCTTTTCCAAGCTGAAAAGTTCCATGAAAAGTATGGGAGGCAGCCTGCCTTCCATTGCACTCCAGATGTTGCCATAGATGTAGACATAGCCTTATTCTTTGCTCTTTCTTCTGCATAAAAGTGCTGCTGGCAGCTTGAGGATGCATTTAACAATGGACTGACTATATGTGCTGTTCTTACTCAAAGTAGGGCTTTTAAAACACCAGGTGGTATGTACAAACTCACCAGTGGTGACTGGTGGAAAGGGAGTTAATTACATTACCTTACATTACAGAAGGTCATACTGACATCTGGTGGCCTATTAAAATTGTCCCCGTAAATTTCAGTAGATGCTAATGTCAAAGTGATAACAATCAAAATAAGTCATAATGCAGTTATGCTCATTTCCTCATGTGTTTAGGATTATTCAAAGGCTTAGTTAAGAATCGGGTAATGAATCCACTACTCAGTACCATGCTGAAGTACTATTGTTTAATTAGCTAGCATGTTAATTCATACTGCTATTGATGAAGCTGTAGATCTCAGAAAGCTTTTTAATTTACAAGCTTTCATCAACAACAATTAACAACACTACAGCTGATGTGGTAATTACACCATTGCCTTGGGAGTTATCAATAAATCTGACAGGGAAGAGATGGCATTAAACAGAGCTACAACCTATGAGATTTAGGAGTAGACCACTGTGAATTTTATAGGGTGTGATTGGTGGCAGCATTTACAAGATGAACTCTCTAATTGCAGTGGTGTGAGTTGCTTAAGCACAGCTCCAATGGAACATCTCGCACCTTTCTTTGAAAAGTCCCCAGTCCTCTGTCTTCCTTTCTCTATCACTGCTCACCAAGATCTGGACCATATACATTCTGTTGCCATCGTTCAGGGAAAACAGCCTTATCCCATCCCACTGCTTTCTGTAGTCACCCTTCAGAGAGTGACAGTTTAGCTGCTTACAAACTCCTCTATTTTCAAAGGACACTTAAGCAGGAGCACTGCTTCTTCCACATCCAAGGGGACTTGAGGGGCTGCCCTGCTGGATTAGGATACAGGTGCTATAGCTCCAGCATGGGGTCCAGTTACTGGAATCAGCTGATTACATCAGAATCTCAGCTTTCACTTTAAAAAACAGGAAGTCCCACATGGTTGTGAAGAGCTGCAATATGTGAAAGGATATGTATGAGTGATTCAGCAGATTCATGTGGACAGCCTGAAACACCAGCTGTGAAGAGAGACATTTCAAAAGCAAAGATTAAGAAGCTTCATTTTCCCTCTTCCATCCCCAAATAAATTGAAATAGGACATTTTAACATTGCTGGAACTATCCCCCCTAGTTTTCTTCCTCAACAAAATTCTGGTGAAACCAACCTGATTTTGTGAAGCACCTGCCTCAATGTTTCTGAGAAGCAGAGACTTGGTGCATAAAATTACAAACCTTTGAAGAAAAGCACAGAAGATTTTACACAGACAGAACCATGTGTCAAACTTAAGGCAAAATGAAAATGTAACTTTTGACAGAGACTAGTAGCAACATTTCCACGTGGCCTGAAATTCCATAATATACTAAAATCCAAATCCTCTTCTCCCAACATTCTTGGAAATTGTGGTGGAGGTCCTGTGTGGCACACATTGAAATGAACAGGAATTGTGCATTGAGCTTCTCTGTTCATGAGCAAGCAAAAAGACTAAAATGCAACTTTATCTGTTACCTGATGGTAAACTTCAGGAGCCCCAGCTAAGCATGAATGAAACCTCTGACATTAAAATTGGGAAAACAGTAGGCTAGGAATTGCTGGAAATAGGAAAGGGTGCTCAGGGTGTTGAGTAACTTATAGACCTGACTTTGAATTGCATTATTTTAGAAATGCTACCTTCTCTTACCAGCTATCTCAAGCCTGTTTCTTAAATTCCCCAGGGGCAAGCCAAATAAGACCCACCAGGTGGTAAAGTCTTGTGTATAATTTAAGGGAGTGAACTTCTCACCTTGGTTTTAAAGCTTACTTTGGAATCAGGCCACTCAAGTGCAAACAGTGCCTCTGGCAATCACTGATACAGAAAGACAAGTTGTCTAAAACACCTGGCAGTGTGACCTAGCTAGTAGAGGAATAAAACCTTTGAGCACTAAATGAGTCCCTGGATAGTATTCCCCAGCTTTATAAAAATAAATTCTTATTTAGAGGGCATTGATTCATTGTAACTAAAATTTGTGACTGTGAAATGTACTGTAGTTTACCTGTTATGCTGACATTCTATATCAAGAAATCCTTTAAAATGGCTTCCTTTTAAATAACTAAATTCCCAGCTTTAAAAAAAAACCCTGAGATTCCAGATTTGTGCATTTCTCACAAACAATAGTACAGTTTGCTATACTATACATATCACATATAAAAGAATCCCCGGGATTAAAATGAATCATCATATTGCAATGTGGCTTAGTAAAGTTATCCTACTGAAATGGAATAGCTGATTTGTGTTATTATTCACCTTATTTATTTAATACTCCATAAGAATAAAATAAAAATAAACCAGCATGGAGTGTTGTCTCAGACTGAACTTGAATTATTCAGTATTTTCAATTTCACAGCAGCAGAAGCAATAATACATATGCCCCCTAACTTTGTCATTGCATGTTCATGAATTCAAATAAGCACATGTCTGCATGTATGCCTCCTGCACAGCAAAATCTACAATGCTGATGTACTGCTGTATGTCAAAGCAAACTTGGAACTTTTAGTGTGCATCAGCAGGGTCCTCGACACTTAGTTTGCAGCACAGTGGAGCACCGCAGATTTACAGTGCAGCTTGCCATGAAGTATAAGTACAGGTAGATATATTGGAAGCGTGTTGGAGCAGCATGTAACCTGGGATTCATTTCTTTTATAAAAGACATTCCATTCCAATCTTAATTATTACATTTTGTATTTCTGCAACATGGTGATAGTTCATAAGTCTGTAATACCCTCTAGGATGATAATATAGCCTGTAGGGCTAACATGCTTGCTTGCCTATAGATATTTAAATGTATTATTTCCTTATTATAGTTCATTATTTGATTCTCACAGTGCGGCTATGTCTAGACTACGGGGGCGTTCCGGGATACCAAAGGTATCCTGGAAAAACTCCGTCGCATCCAGGGAATGTGTCTGCACTTCCGCTTTTTTTTGGATCCTGGACATCCAACACTCTGGTCATCTAAAGCAGTGGGCTGTGCCCAAGAAAGCTCATGATACCATCTACATGTTTTGTTCATCTATAAAGTGCTACCAGACTATTTGTTGTTTTTTAAGTTTATCCAATACAGACTAACTCAGCCACCCCTGAAGCTTCTACTCAATTAGAGTTCTTTGAGGGAGGGTCAACAAACATGGGGATAAGGGGGATCCAGTGGATATAGTATACATAGATTTCCAGAAAGCCTTTGACAAGGTCCTTCACTAAAGGCTCTTAAGTAAAGTCAGTTGTCATGGGATAAGAGGAGAAGTACTCTCATGGACTGATAACTGGCTGGAAGACAGGAAACAAAGGGTAGGAATAAATGGTCAGTTTTTAGAATGGAGAGAAGTAACTAGTGGTATTCCCCAAGGGTCTGTACTGGGACCAATCCTATTCAACCTATTTATAAATGATCTGAAGAAAGGGGTAAACAGTGACGTAGCAAAATTTGCAGATGATACTAAACTGCTCAAGATAGTTAAGACCAAAGCAGACTGTGAAGAGCTTCAAAAAGATCTCACCAATCTAAGTGATTGGGAAACAAAATGGTACACAAAATTTAATGTTCATAAATATAAAGTAATGCACATTGGAAAAAAATAATCCCAACTATACATACAATATGATGGGGACTAATTTAGCTATAACCACTCAAGAGAGAGATCTTGGAGTCATTGTGCATAGTTCTCTGAAAACATCCATTCACTGTACAGCAGCAATGAAATAAGCAAACAGAAATGTTAGGAATCATTTAAAAAAGGATAGAGAATAACACAGAATATCTTATTGCCTCCATACAAAGCCATGGTACAACCACATCTTGAATGCTGCATACAGATGTGGTCGCCTCATCTCAAAAAAGATATATTGGCATTGGAAAAGGTTCAGAAAAGGGCAACAAAAATGATTAAGATTTGGAACAGGTGCCACATGAAGAGAGATTAAAAAGACTGGGCCTTTTCATCTTAGAAAAGAGGAGACTACGGGGGGATATGATAGAGGTCTTTAAAATCATAACAGATTTGGAGAAAGTGAATAAGGAGTTGTTTACTTGTTCCCATAACATAAGAACTAGGGGTCACCAAAGGAAGTTAATAGGTAGCAGGTTTAAAACAAACAAAAGGAGGTTTTTCTTCATGCAGCACACAGTCAACTTGTGGAACTCCTTGCCAGAGGATGTTGTGAAGACCAGGACTTAGACAAGATTGAAAAAAGAGCTAGATAAATTCATGGAGATTAGGTCCATCAATGGCTATTAGCCAGTATGGATAGGAATGGTGTTCCTAGCCTCGTTTTGTCAGAGTCTGGAAATAGATGACAGGAGAGGGATCGTGCGAATATTACCTGTTCTGTATTCTCCCTCTGGCACCTATTGGAAGACAGGACACTGGGCTAGATGGACCTTTGGCCTGACCCAGTATGGCCGTTCTTATGTTCTTGACAATAGGTTTATATTGGCAGTTCGGCTGTAACACAAGAGACTTACAGACCATGTCCTATATGTTGAGCTAAGGCAAAGTTTGTATTTTTGTTGGGGACCTTACACCCAGATAGCAGAGTTAACTCACATTTGTTCAAGACCTTTCACCTAGATAGATGATGGTAAGACAGAGTGACTCTCCATGGCATAGGGTCTTCCAAAAATACTCTCAACCTTAGCAGGTACATCATTATGTAGAAAAACCCCAAACAACCGGTTAAGATCAAATTGAATAACTGGGTAGGAGAAAAACAATAAGTGTGATAGATAACCACAGAAGGCCCATGGTAACGAACTGACACATATGATAATCATTGAAATCAATGATATCCTGACCTATGGGAAAAAGACACTTCACCATTAGTAAGGTGAGGAAATACAAATAAGGAGAAAAGGAAACATCCCCAACTGAATATGAATCAAACACAACGTATTATAAAAGTGGCATCCCAGTCTAAGGGCGGAAGCGAAAGAGATGTAGTCCTTGGGAGCAGGGCTGGCCTTAGGCCGATTTGCTCAATTCCCCAGAATGGGGCACCACGCCTAAAGGGACCCCGCGCCCTGAATCCGGAAGTGTGCCAGGCGCCATGGGTGGCAAATTAATATTCAGAGCCGGGGGCCCTGCTCCAGCAATATTTGGAGCTGGGTCTCTCCCCCGGCTCTGCCTGGAGCGGTTCCCGGTGCCCCTCCGCAGGCCCTCTCCCCGCGCGTCCTCCCACCCCGCCCCCAGAGTGTCCCCCTTGGCCCTGGACCGTCCCTGCCGTGCGTGGCTCTCGGTGCAGCTCCCCCTTGCCGCTGCACGCCGCTGCTGCTGCTGCTGCCATGCGCAGCATTTGCAGGTGAGCAGGGAGGACGCCCGGGCGTGATGTGATGTCACGGCCCAGGACTTTAAAACTCTTCAGTGCCACATGGCCTAGCTCCAGGTTCGGAGTCCAGGGCCTGAGTGCAGACTCCAGCCCCAAAAAGTGGAAGGCAGAAGGTAGGGGAGAGGGAAAACTAGGGGGAGGGGGTGAGAGAGGAAGGGGCTTGTGCGGAGGGGGAGGGGTGGGAGAGGAAGGGGCTTGTGCGGACGGGGAGGGGTGGGTGAGAAAGGGTCTTGTGCGGAGGGGGGCGGGGAGAAAGAGGAAGGCACCAAGAGACAGGGTGGAGGAGAGACAAATGCCAGGGGGCCAAGTGCAGACAATGAGGAAAAGGGCAGGAGGGGAGGTGTCAGTGGGAGGGGGGACAGGGTGATGCTGGGAGAGGAGAGGAGAGGGGAAGGGCATTGGGGGCTAGAGGGGGGAGGGGGAGGTGCTGGGAGAAGGCTTGAAAGAAGGGGTGGGCATGAGAAAGGTGGGGATGGAGCAAGTCATGTGTGAGGGCACAGAGGGGAATGGGGCAGAGAGTGGTAAGGGGGTGGACATCAGGGAAAAAGGGGGCAGGGGCAGTAAGGGAAGGGGGAGGCACCAGGAGGGTGCAGGGCTAAGGGAAGGTGCAGGTGCCAGGGGATTCTGGGGTGAAGCAGAAGGGCAGACACCTGCAGGGGAGGGACCAGCACCAGAGGAGAGAGGCAGGGCAGGTGTGTAGAGGGAGGTGTTAGGAGAGGGGATGAGGAGGGGTAGCTCACATGATCAGAGTGGGGCTACTGGAGGAGTGGGCACAGGGGGGAGAGAAGGGCTGGTGGAGAGGGGCAGGTCACAGGAGGGCTGAGGGCAGTGAGAAGGGCAGGAGTCAGGACAGCAGAGGAGGGTGAGGAGTTGGGGGGCAGCAGCACCAGGGGAGCTGATGGAGCAAGGGAAGGAGACATGGCAGCAGAGAGAAAAGGTAAAGGTTTATAAAATATTTATTAATAACTTGGGTGGCACATCCAAACAAGCCACATGAACTCAGTACAGGTGCACAACACGAAAATCCATTCTGCTCATGGGAGGAAACTCTTAGGCTATGTCTACACTGGAGGCTTCTTGTGCAAGAACATTTTGCACAAGGGTTCTTGTGCAAGAAGTCTTGCGCAAGAACACGTCCACACTGCCACGTGCGAGCTGTGCTTTTGCGCAAGAGCATCCATGGCAGTGTGGACACTCTCTTGAGCAAGAAAGCTCCAATGGCCATTTTAGCCATAGGGTT
This sequence comes from Pelochelys cantorii, assembly GCA_032595735.1. NCBI lineage: Eukaryota > Metazoa > Chordata > Testudines > Trionychidae > Pelochelys > Pelochelys cantorii. Next base: position 303,330,429 of record CM064326.1, on the reverse strand, counting down.
TCTTGCACAAGAAATCCCTGCCGAGCATCCACACTGCCCTCTTGCGCAGGAAAGCTTACACCTGTTAGAAAAGAACGTAGCTCTTGTGCAAGACGCCCTCTCTTACCACGCCGTACTGTAAATTTCCTTGCGCAAGAGCAGGCGGGCAGTGTGGCTGCTCTGTGGGGGTATGTCTACACTACAGCACTAATTCGAACTAACTTAATTCGAATTAGTTAATTCGAACTAACTTAATTCGAATTAGTTAATTCGAACTAACTTAATTCGAATTAGTTAATTCGAACTAAGCTAATTCGAACTAGTGCATCTAGACCTAAAAACTAATTCGAATTAGCGTTTTGCTAATTCGAACTAGCATGTCCACATTGAGTGGACCCTGAACCAAAGTTAAGGTTGGCCGGAACCAGTGCCAGCAGGGCATCAGGTTAGGGCTTAGAGCATGGAGCTGCTGCCTCAGGCTAGCCGAGGGCTGTGCTTAAAGGGACCAGACCCCCACCCTGGACAGACAGTTCTCAGGGTTCCCCGCTTGCTTGTCTACCTCGATGAGGGACAGCAAAGCAGTCCTGACTTGGAGTGCCCTGAGTGCCCACACTCGGCACATCAGAGCACTCGGCCATCAGCCCGGCTGCACTTGCCGCAGGCTGCCATCCGGGGGAGGGTCATTCAGGGGGCTGTCAGGATCCAGGAGGCCCTGCAGGAGAGCTTCCACCCCGAGGAGCCCGCAGAGCCACCCCAGTCCTCCCCATCGGGGGCTCGTGCCCCATTCCTCCCTCACCTCCTTCCACTTACCCTTCCCTAACCCCCCTTCCTGATGTAAAAAATAAAGGACACGTGTTCAAAAATAGAAACTCTCTTTATTTAACAAAACTGGGGGTGGGGGGATTAACCTCTGGGGAGACTGGAAAAAGGAGGTGGGAGAGGGGAAGAGAGAGGGTGGGAGAGGGGAGGTGAAAACCTGGGAGGAGGGAGCTGGAAGGGGGAAGCCAGGGGAAGAAGGAGGAGGGGAAGTATAAAACTATGGTACGCCATATCTTCAGTATTGTGTAGAGATGTGGTCTCCTCACCTCAAAAAAGATATTTTGGCCTTGGAAAGGGTTCAGAAAAGGGCAACTACAATGATTAGGGGTTTGGAACAGGTCCCATATGAAGAGAGGCTAAAGAGACTGGGACTTTTCAGCTTAGAAAAGAGGAGACTGAGGGGGGATATGATAGAGATCTATAAAATCATGACTGTTGTGGAGAGGGTGAATAAAGAAAAGTTCTTCATTAGTTCCCATAATAGAAGGACTAGAGGACATCAAATGAAATGAATGGGTAGCAGGCTTCAAACTAATAAAAGAAAGTTCTTCTTCACAAAGCAAATAGTCAGCCTGTGGAACTCCTTGCCACAGGAGGCTATGAAGCCTAGAACTAGAACAGAGTTTAAAGAGAAGTTAGATAATGTCATGGAGGTTGGGTCCATGGAGTGCTATTAGCCAGGGGGTAGGAACGGTGTCCCTGGCCTCTGTTTGTGGAAGGCTGAAGATGGATGGCACGAGACAAACGGCTTGGTCATTGTCTTCGGTCCATCCCCTCCGGGGTACCTGGTGTTGGCCGCTGTCAGCAGACAGGCTACTGGGCTAGATGGACCTTTGGTCTGACCCAGTACGGCCATTCTTATGTTCTTATGTTCTAAGCTCAGGGTCGGGGGGTCTCACTGGACCAACTTGATTTTCAGGCAAACCTGCTCCTGGGTTCGCATGTGGCCTTTGGTGGCCAGGCTGGCAGCTCTCCTGCCCTAGACGGCCGCATTCCTGTGCCTAGTGCGGAGATTGTGGACGTTGGAGGCCTCCCCCCAAACCTTGATGAGGTCCATGATCTCCGCGCTAGACCAGGCGGGCGCCCACCTCTTGCGGCCCCGGGCAGGCTCGTGGGAGCCGCCAGCCTGGTCCTGGGCAGAGGGGGAGGGCTGGGTGGCAGCGGGTGGCTGGCTCATGCCGTGCCAGGTGCAGGGTCTGCTGGCTGGGTGCTGGCAGGCTTGCACCTGGCACGGGCACCGTAGCCAGACCGTGGCCCTCTAAGGGCTCCAGGGCTGGGAGGGGGGCAGAAGAGTTTCCCTGGCTTGGCCCAGAGTGGCCACCCGGGCAAGCTGGGAAGAGCTAGCCTCCAACTAGTTCGAATTAAGTGGCTACAAAGCCCTTAATTTGAACTACTTAATTCGAACTAGGCGTTAGTCCTCGTAGAATGAGGTTTACCTAGTTCGAATTAAGTGCTCCGTTAGTTCGAATTAAGTTCGAACTAGCGGTTTGCGCGTATAGCACCTATGAATGTTAATTCGAACTAATGGCTGTTAGTTCGAATTAACTTTGTAGTGTAGACATACCCTGGGTTCTTGCGCAAGAACAGCTGTACTTGTGCAAGAAGCCGTGAGTGTAGACATAGCCTTAGAGGGAACACTTCCCCCAGTCTCTCTGCCCCTGAGTTAATGTCACACACATTGGGTTAATGCAATCGCAGGATAGTTGCATGACGGACGTTTGGTGGGGGCCAAACTAATCCCTGTTGGTAGGAGGATGGTAGGAAAAGTCCTTCAAGAGGGCTGACATGACACCTTTTACTTCTGGTCATATATGCATCTTGCCCCGAGCGTGTTACCTCCAGAGGCTTGGTTAATGGGGGTCAGGGGGCATGGTTAATGGGGGTTGGGGCGTGGCTAATGGGGCACCACCAAAAATTATACAAATGTGCCGCCCCTCTCGACCCCGGAGGAGGAGTGTGTCGGCTGCCTGCACCACCGGAGTTGCTGTGGGGCCTTGTCAAAATTGTTCGAACCGGGGCCCGCACTTCCTAAAGCCGGCCCTGGCTACAACACTGCTTACAAGCTAGATGTCTTCTAGCTCATGCAGCAGAGACTCATACATTTAGCTCCAAATGTCCTAGGTTCAATCCTACCTGCTGATGACCATGGTTTGTCAGTGTTACACTTTCATGATCTAAAAGACAATATTTGAATATGGCCTTTAAAAACAAGACTGGAAATCAGGATACTTACTTTGTATTCATGGATCTACCATACACTTCTGGTATGGCTTTGGCCAAATTGCTGAATAAGTCTGCCTCAATTTCATCATCTGTAAAATGGGAATAAAACATCTTCATCTCATGTAGCTTTTCAGTCTCACAACAGCTAACTCTTGTGAAGTGCATTAAGGTTGTAGCTGGATAGGGTAAGAACAGTACAAAGAATACATATATTATAGCAGACTGATTAAATACCAGTTAACCTGCAAGCACATGACTGAACTGAAGCAGAGCTTTCAAAAAATGGCGTCTATATTGTTGCCTTAGAGGAAAGCAACAAACTGCAACAATTTAAATATCTCTTGAGAGAGAATAGTAATACTTGAGAGAGAAGATGGTCTTGTTGTTAAGACACTAGCCTGATACTTAGCATAAATTGATTTTAGTCTTATTTCTTCTACAGCCTTCATGGGTGACGTAGAACAAGCCACTCGCTACATGTACTCTAGTTCTTTCTCTGTGAAGTGGGGATACTTTCTTTTCTCCCACTTTGTCTCTTACAAATTTAGAATGTACACTCTTTGGGGTAGGGACTGTCTTAGGCTATCTATATGTAGAAGAGCAGTATGATTTCTCCAGTTTCATACAGGAGCTCTGAGCAAAGACTGTTGAGTCTTTGGGTTAAGATTAGAAGCAAGAGCAACAAGAGTTATGTTGTGATGAGTGTCTGCTATAGACCACCAGACCAGGTAGCTGAGACTTTCTTTGGTAGAGCCCTGAAATTCTGCAGATATCTGTGGCTCATTTTTATGGATACAGAAAATGCAGATCCCAATGCAGGTGTGGATACAAATTTTGGATCTAATCTAGAACCATGCAAATTTGTGGATATCTGCATTATATTTGCAGGTTTTTACATCCATGGATGTAAATGTGGATATCTGCAGATCACTTTTGCACATGTGGATATGAATACCAATTTTGTATCCGTGCAGAGCTTTATTCTTCAGACAACTAATAGAAGTTTCCAGATGACAGGCCCTGGTTCTTATGGGGGACTTCAATAACCCTGACATCTTCTGGGAGAGCAATACAGCAGTACACAGAGAATCCAGGAAGTGTTTGGAAAATGTTTAGGACAACTTCCTGGTGCAAGTGCTGGAGGAATCAACTAGAGGTTTGTGCTGTTCACAAACAGGGAAGAACTGGTAGAGGCAGTAAAAGAAGGTGGCAGCTTGGGCAGCAGTGACCATCAGATGGTTGACACATGGAAGAAGGGAAAGCAGCAGAATGAGGACCCTGGACTTCAGAAAAGCAGACTGATGAGCAAGATCCCCTGGGAGGCTAATATGAGGGGGAAAGGAGTCCAGGAGATCTGGCTGTGTTTTAAGGAAGCCTTATTGAGGGAGCAGCCACACACCATCCTAATGTGCAGAAGGAATAGCAAATATGACAAACAACCTACCTGGCTTAACAGAAACCTCCAATAACCTTAAACACAAAAAGGAAGCTCATAAGAAATGAAAACTTGGACAGATGACGGGGGAGGAATATTCAAACATCACTCAAGCATGCAGGTATGTAATCAGGAAAGCCAAAGTATAATTGGAGTTGAACTAGCAAGGGATGTGAAGGATAACAAAAAGTCAAAGGATTATACAGGTCAGCAACAAGAAGATGGTCAAAGAAAGTGTGGGACTCTTAGGGTATGTCTACACTACATGATTCTGTCGACGGAGCCATGTAGATTACCTTTGTAGACATAGGATAATGAAGCGGCAATTTAAATAACTGCCACTTCATTTAAATTAAAATGGCTGCCGCTCTGTGTGCCGATCAGCTGTTTGTCGGCACAGCGCTGTAGTCTGTACGCTCCGTGGTCGACATCAAAGGCATTTGTCAACCTCCCCGGTATGCCTCGTGGGATGAGGTTTACCGGGGAGGTTGACAAATGCCTTTGATGTCGACCGCAGAGCGTCCAGACTACAGCGCTGTGCTGACAAACAGCTGATCGGCACAGCGCGGCAGCCATTTTAATTTAAATGAAGCGGCAATTATTTAAATCGCCGCTTCATTTTCCTATGTCTACAAAGGTAATCTACATGGCTCCGTCGACGGAGCCATGTAGTGTAGACATACCCTTAAGGTACGTCTAGACAGTAGTGCTATTTCGGGATACTTCTGGTATCCTGAAATAACAATTCCGTGTCTTGACTGCATGCCTGTTATTTTGAACTATCTTTAGAAATAACTGGCATGCTATTCCAACGTCCCAGTAAACCTCATTCCATGATGATTAAGGGATGTTTCAATAGCTCAAATTGCGTAGTTTATTTCTAGTTAAGGGGGCAGTGTAGATGCATGCTTACTGAATGGTGAAGGCAACCTAGTGACAGATGATGTGGAAAAAGCTGAAGTACTCAATGCTTTTTTCCCTTGATCTTCACAGACCAGGTCAGCCCCAAGACCCCAGAGTGGTGACATCCCAGCCCCTGTCCTAAGCAGCCATGACAAGGTTGCTCTTGGCAAAGGTGACTTCCCTGCTGTGAGCTTCCTGGGGCTTGAATTTTGTGCATACTGGGGCCAGGACATAGAGACCTAGTGTCTTCACTGTTGTGCATGAGTGCTTGAGACCATGGAACTTAACATCTGTCTGTTCTGCAGACAGGGCCTACCCATTGAATGGAAGATCCTGCAGCAAATTCTAGATCTCCACATAGAAGCCAGAAAGGAGGAGCCATGACAACCTACACATAGACACCACCTAGGTCATAGTGCAGGCAGACATATCTGTAGCATCCAAAGTTACCTGAAGAGCCGCCCTGGTAGCTACCGTGCTCTCCTTCAGGAGAACTTTGTACTTCTTCTTGGTAGTCTCAGGGAGGGAGGCCTCAAACCTGGCCATGCTTTGCCACAAGTTAAAATCATATCACTGTAGGAGGGCCTGGTGGTTTGCCACTCTCAGCTGGAAATTGGAGGACAAATAAATCTTATGTCCAAAAAATCCTGTCTCCTGGAGTCCTTGTTCTTGGGGGTCACTGTGGACTGTCCTTGATGCTGTCTGTGGTTCACTGCCTCCACCATCAGAGAGTTGGGGGCAGCTTGTCTTTTCACTGCTGCATTCCCAGTATATGCTGGGGAATGGGCCGGGCCCGCTGTTGTGGATTACCCACTACCTTGGTGAAATGGGCTAATGAAAGGATCTGAGCTCTTGGTCTCACTGCCTTTACCCAGAGGCCTCCACTTCCGCTCTCCAATGAGGTAGAGTCCTCATAACCCCAAAAAGGCTGGAGCTGAGGGGGCTCACCCCCAACCTTATCATGGCCACTTAGGACAGAGGCTGCGATGTCACCATTCTGGGGAGCTCCCCCTATGCTGGACACTTCCTTGACTCACTGATCATTACATACAGTACAGAGCAAATATACTTTATTAAACATCAATCAACTAAAAATGACAAATGGACAAGGTTAAAGGATAACACACAGCCTGCTCTGGGCACTGAGATATCACAACCAGCCACCTCTGGAATGTAAGGGAAGTTCAATTTGTTCCTCACATGTCCTAGGCCTCCTTCTCAGGCCTGGCTGTGCTGCAGGAATGCTGTGAGTCAAACATCTGCGCTGCTGGTGGCCTGCAGCTACACACCTTCAGGCTGTAGGTGGCAGGATGCTTCTTCCTAGCATCAACCCTGATGTTGGGGCAGCTCCCCCTCCAACTCTGGCCTGCAAGGTGTCTTGGACTCTGGTGTCTCCCTATGCTGGGCCTGCTGCCCAGGGTCCTCCCTTGCTCTTCATGGCTGTTTACCGCACTCTGCTCTGGATTACTCCAGCCCCAGCTCCACTCTGCCTCAGCAGTGATGCTGTTCTGCCTCCAGCCTGCTGGGTTGCTTTTTCTGGCCTTGGTAGCTACAGCTCTTCTCCAGCACAGGTCTTCTCTCAGGGCTGTTCCTATAGCTCTGTTCCCAGCACTGACCTGCTCCCTGGGCTTCTTCTCTGGTTCTCTGTGGCCAGTGTGTCCCTGCTCCCAAGCTCAACTTGGGCTCCTGCTTTCTCCTTAGCTTGGTGTCACTCTGACCCAAGGAGACACAGAGGATGTGGTCTCCTCTGCCTTTCTGACTCCCTTAGTGACACAGCAGGCTGGCTGGTCAGGCTGACCTGGAGCGTCGGCCTCTCTTCATTGCTCCTGTGGACTGTCAGTCTCAGGGTCCTGATTTTCCATCAGCCCTTCCCCTTTCTTTTGGTACAAAATACACCCACTGATTTTTAGTAAGGGGCCAAAAGTCCACTTACAGCAGTCTGGCGTAAAATGTGAGTTTCTTCTCAGCTGCCATTTTTTGTGGCTTGTACTTCATTATTCTTTAATGAGCACTCAATGTATCTGGCACTGTAAATACAGAGGACACAGTATAGACAATTAGGCACATGATGTAGATGATTTGTGAAAGCAGGTTTGCCAATATGTAATAGCAGCATTGTCCTTTCCAAATCAGCATGGGTAAAAGTCTGTTTTCAGCAACACCAATACAAGCCCATTGGCAGACAAATGATAGTATTCTTCTAAGGTAAATGAGAGAATGAACAAAAGGGAGTGAAATTGAAAAGCCACACAAACCTATCGACACATTCTCAATTTTCCCAAAACAAAATAGTGGCAATGGATATTAGAACTGCCTTCTGTCTCTATCAGCTCATTTACACTCTGAAGTTTAAGCCCATCATTTAATAGAGCATAGCTATGGGCCATGCTAATCCTGTTAATTTCATTATATCATATGTTGATGTGATCAGGGTTATAGTTAGTGAAATCTGCAATTTTGTATCTAGCATAAACATGGTCCAGAATAAAATTTAAGCTAATTAACAGGAGTAGGATAAGTTAATACACCTGCATCTCTAGTTTGACTTTAAACACAGACCTGAGCAAAACAAGGTTAAACTGCAGTGCCCCGGGTTAGCTCCAGGAGGCATGATTCATAGTCATATGTGAGTCAAAATTTAATCCCTGTTCCTCTGTTGTGGAACAAATATTATTATTTGGCATATGCAGTCTGGTCAAGCCAAACCACAGTGTTCCTATTAACAATATTCCAGGCACAAAAACTTCCAGGAAGTTGATCCATTTTGCAGTGCTCAACAATGTGTCATGGTTAAGGCTACATATTAGTCATGAATATTTTTAGTAAAAGTCATGGGTAGTAAACAAAAATTCATGGCCCATGACCTGTCTGCGACTTTTACTACATACTCCCTTACTAATTCTTCATTGTTTTGGGCAAGGGGGCAGTGGCCTAGGGGATGCCCAAACTGCTTGTGTGGTCTTGGGATCAATCACAATAGCCACTGCAGAAGTCATGGAGGAACCAAAAAGTCACGGATTCTGTGACTTCCATGATCAAGGTGACAAACTCACAGCCTTAGGCCACATCTTCACTACCAGGCAGATTGATGCTGCAAAGGCTGATCTTCTGGACTTTGATTTAGTGGGTTTAGTAAAGACCTGCTAAATTGAATGCTTAGGGCACCCCCGTCGATACTAGTACTCCTCAATTTGCAAGGAGTAAGGTAAGTCGATGGGCGTGCGTGCTCCCATTGACTTCCTGCTGTGGAGACGGCGCTGAAGGTCAAATTAAGGTACATTAGCTACATCTATGCAATTAACATAGCTGCAGTTGCATATCTTAATTTGACCTTCCAGGTAAGTATAGGCAAAGCCTTAGTGATGTTTGTGGCTGCCCTTCTTGATGGATTCAACTGTCTCTAAAGTGCCAGAATTCTGCTGCATCATAAATTCCATATCCAGTACAAAACTGGTTGAGAGGGTTCCACTGCCTCTGTGGTAAATCAAACCCAAACTGATGTTCAGTGGGATCAAAGACAAGATAATTATTAGTCACTTTCTCTGCAGACTATGAAGTTGGCCATGCAGCCTCTATTGTAAATTCCTCAGCTGGCACTGGGAGGGAAGATGACCATGTCATGCTTTAATCAAGTTTTCAGTTAAAGGTAGATATGGAATATCACCCAGTTTTGTCACAAACTTTGCTACACTTTCTTCTGTGGAAACACTGGGTGAAGCAATATTGCAGAGAACTGGTTATCATGGCAGGGAATAGGTTGAAGTGTGCCTGAAATAATACAGGTGGTGGAATTAAGTTGCGTAGTGATCATCCTCAAGTGAGCCCATATTGGAGTGTAGTACTCAGTTACTCAGCAACAGAGTATTGAGGCTGAAGTGCATAATGTTTGGGCGCTGATACCCCATTTTGTTCTGGCCAGTTTTCTGAGCAGGTTGTTACATGTTTTGACCTCAGTCACTATCCTTGTAATATGAATAGTAATAGAGATGTAGCCGTGTTAGTCTGGTCTTGCTGAAACAAAAGACAGGACTATGCAGCACTTTAAAGACTAACAAGATGGTTTATTAGGTGATGAGCTTTCGTGGGCCAGACCCATTTCCTCAGATGGTCACTATATGCGAGTTTTATTCAACATGCTGCCTAGATAAACTGGATGTGAATTGGGCGTTAGTCACTGACCATTGAACAATATTCTGTTCTATACCCTCTTATCCACGATGTAAGTGGAAGACACATGACACAGTCTTACTTTCACCTGGTATCGGGTGCCAATGATGACAATAATTGGCCATATATGCATTTGAAACATTCAAGTATGTCAGTAGAGTTTGACTGAATGCTGAGGCATATGTCTGCCTGTCTGGAGCAAATTAAGATACACCTCTTTCTGCCTATATCGGTTCATATGATTTGGCTGTCACAGTTCAAGACAATTTCGCTTGTATTTCCATTCAGTGCTCCAGCAATGGCTCTTGGGAACTCAGGCTTCTGACTTCACAGCCATTGCCTCTTTAAGATAGAGACCTATGTCTGTCTCTCTCTCTTTCCCTCCTGACCATGGTTTTTCTAGCTGAACTGTTTCCTGCCTCACTATGCTATTCCTAGCAACTATCTGTTGGTTTAAATAGGTCTGCTTCGCATCTCTCCTCAGACACAGGACAGTGTAACTGCCACAATTATAAGTTACCACACAAATTTTTCTAGGAAGCATATTTATTCTTAAGGTAAAAGCATTACAGAGCAAATGTACTGAAACAAAAAAAAAAAAGTATGCATGTTAGTAAGCTTACCATAGATTGCAACTGGGGCAATATGGCCTCTGACAGGAGCAGTCCTTCTTATCCCCCACCAAGTTAATCATACCTTTAGCTCTTAACAAGCACACTCATGAATAAGAGTAATTATTTATCCAGTTTTCCTCTTTGAAGAGACCTTCAGTAGATCTCTGTTCACAGTGCAGTTTCAAAAAGCTGGATCTGAGATGGGACATATACATTCCCCTCATCCTAGCATTTCCTAGGAAGTCCACTTCATGCGCACTGTACCAAACATTCCTTTGATCCTATCATCTCCAAAAGATTGCATTCCTCCTTCCTTTCTTCTAAAGAAATTCTCTACAGTCCCACAATGATATACAGACATTTGCATTTTCAGTATGGTGGGCTATTAAATTAATTTGATTGAATATGGTTTGTCCAGATAGGTCATAGCCCTCGTGCTTGTGATCAAGGTGGGGGAGAGCCAACATTCTGCCCAGCACTACTCCTTCCCTGGATTTCCCTGACTCAGTTTCATTACCACTGTGGAACATTTGGGCCTCATGAAGCCTCCGGGCATGCAACATCCACCAGCTTCCACCCACAGCTCTGCACAGGTATCTGGGTCTGGTGAGAGTTTCCCCTTTGTTCTCCTGAATAGTGTATAGACTACATCACAAACGAGCCCTTCTTTTAGAAGAAAATGAAAATGTTGGGACTGAATTGAGGCTTCATGAGGCCCCAATGTTCCACAGTGCTGATGAAACTGAGTCAGGGAAATCCATGTAGGGTATTTTTTCTTTTGTGCAAGCTAAAATGAGAGTAATTGTGTTTAGAACTCCTGGCAAAGGTTTCTAATCAGTTTGCTCCACTGTTCATGTGTCCCTGGAAAGTTAAGTTTAGTCTATTAGGAAGACTGGGGAGGGAGGAGGTCATGGAGGACTAGAGCTGCTGAGCCATGAGGCTCCATTTCCAAGAAGGGTAACAAAGGATCTGTGCTCAGGACATTGGCTGGAGAGGCCACGGAAAGAGAGAGTCCTGGAGCCTGCTCAGACAAGGGAAGCCAAAGAGCACATGGGTCTAGCATGTTGGGACCCAAACACTGAAGCATTGTGAGTATGCAGTGTTGGGGAGGGAGGGACTCTCCCAGGGCTGTTTGAACACATGGATTTTGCAACCTTTTTCCTTGCTTTGAAATGTCCCTCTTTTGTTCTTTCTCTGCAACCATTTAACCCATGGCTGTGTTTGTAAACTCATTCACAAGCAAACTCCAGAATGAAGAACTTCAGGTCGATTTCCCAGACAGGATCTTCCCTTCCTGCCAACCTTCTGGAACTGCAGAGACTTTCACTTAATGGATTCTTGCTCTTTTCCAGCTTTTTTAAGGCTACACAGATCCTGTAGGGCAAGTCTTATTCTTCTGCCCCCATTCCCTTTTTGTTCATGTTTTTTTTTAAACTGCTCCATTCAGAATCAGAACACAAACTAGAATAAGACCTTTCATTCCTATCTGCTTGCTACAGATTAAGATGTTTAGTCCCTGTTTTGACTCCACCCCACTTCTCCTTGCTTTTCTTTCTGAGAACATAAGGTGGAAAGTGATATTTCAAACCCCTTTTGTCATCATCCTTCCTAACCATACCACTAAGTGCACCCTCTGGCTGTCAGCAGTGCAGCAACCCGATAGAGTTGTAATTTGTACGTGGCAAATGACACTCTCTTCTCATAAAACATTGGCATAGAATTAATTGCAGCATTTACACAAACATACACAAAGTCTTTTGTACATATCAGGCTCTGCTGCAGCAGAGATATTAGAGTGCAGAGTTCCAATTGCCCAGTTTTCACTGCCCCTCTGGAGGCAGTCACTAATGGCTCATGTTTAAGGCTATGATTTAGTCATAAGCATTTTTAGTAAAAGTCATGGACAGGTCATAGGCAACAAACAAAAATTCACAGCCCATGAGCTGTCTGTGACTTGTACTAAAAATACCTGTGATTATTTTGGGATGGGGTGTACTGGGGGTGGGTGGAGCCTGCAGCACCAGTAGTGAGGGGCTGCTAGAGCAGCAGCTGGTCCAGCTGGCTGGGGACCACTGGATCTGGGGCTGCCACAGCAGCAGCAGCAGCTGCTTGAGCAACCTTGGAGTCAGCCACACTGGCCTCTGTAGAAATCACAGAGGTCATGGAAAGTCTATAGAACCTGTGATCTCTGTGACAGACACAGAGCCATGTTCATGTTTTCTATAGTAAGGGAGTGGGGAAACTGTCTCTAGAAGTACAGGTCTGATTATGGGGAGGGAAAGGAGGGAACTGCCAATAACCTTAGACAAGACTGTCGAAAATGAGCCCGACACCCCAAACTGGTGGAGTGTTCTATAATTTGATTTCACCAAGCCATTTAGGGGGTTGCACCTTTCTAACGGCAATAACCCGAATACCTTACCCCACCCTCTGCTCACTCCATCCCCCATGCTCCCTCCCTCCCTTATTTTCACTGGGTGGGGCATAGGTTTGAGATGCAGGGTGGGGCTGAGGGGCTCAGAATTTGGCAGGAGGCTCAGGGCTAAGGCAGGAGGTTGGGGTGCAGGCTCTGGGTGGCACTAACCTCAGGTGGCTTCTAGGTGGGGGTGCAGCCAAGGGGGCTTTATGAGCTGTCCCCACCCATAGCTCTGCCCCCATGATTCCCATTGGCCACAGTTCCCAGAAAATGGGACCTGCAGAGCAGGTGCTTGGAGTAGTGCCGGTGTGCAGAGGCATCATGGAGCTTCCCTGACTGACCCTCTGCCTGGGAGCCAGACATACCAGCTATGTCCTGGGAGCTGTGTAGAAAGTCTGTTGTGCCGCTGCCAGGTTCTCAACAGCCCGGTCAGTGGTCCTGTCCAGAGCTGCCCAGGTCCCTTTTCAATCGAGTGTTTCGGTTGAAAACTGGACACTTGGCAACCCTAATAACAAAGGTGAAATCCTGGATCACTTTAAGTCTTACCAGGGAGTCTCAGACTGGAGCATCTAAGGGGACTATCTTGCCATCCAGACAAACTGGGCTTAGTGATAAATAATCACTTATACCAAACTTCACACATCTCATTCAGGTTGCTTCGTGTCACAAGAGACAGTCACTTACCCCAGATCAACTGGTACCTTGATCTTGCCCCAAAGAGAAAACCAATGCCCAAACCATAATAAACTATCTAAAGCAGTGATAGGCAATCAAGACTAGTGAGTGGCTTCCTTCATCTCAGTGTGCCACAAGACTGAAAGTGGTGGGCAACCTGCAGCCCATTGGAGTTCCACCTGCAACCTGTGTGCCCCCTCTTTGCTGTCTTCCCCCCAAACCTCTTGCATACTGGGCCACTGGAGCCCGGCATTTACCTACTCTTCCCCCTCCCTCCCAGCACCACGAATCAGCTGATTCACACACTGTCCCCTCACCTCTCCCTCCCTCCCTCCCAGAGCTTGAATGGCTGCAAATCAGCTGATTCATAGCATTCAAGCTCTGGGAGGGATGGAGGGAGGGAGGGAGAAGAGTGGGCATGGAGTGCTAATCAGCTAATTCATGGCACTGGGATAGGGCTGGAAGAGAGGGGGAGGAGTTGGTAAGTGTGGGGCTCTGGTGCCCCAGTGTATGAGATACATGGGGAAGAGGGCAGAAAGGGGGTGCACAGGCCACAGGATGCCCACCACTGATCGAAAGGCTTATTAACTAGGAAAAAGAAATGTTATTTATAGGTTAAAGCAAGCAAACAGGCATACAAATCCTATGAGTGACAGAGTGGGAGTGGTCTGTCAATTCAAACTGTCTTTCATGGCAGACCCTGGGATCTCTGGATGCAGTTTATAATGGCTGGCCCTGACTGAGTTTAAACAGCCAAAAAGATGGAACATTTTCCTTTGGCTTTGTTTTATTTCCTTTATGTCTTTCAGCTTCACACGACCCCGGGACGTAGTGGCTGCGTCTAGACTGGCATGATTTTCCGGAAATGCTTTTAACGGAAAAGTTTTCCGTTAAAAGCATTTTCGGAACAGAGCATCTAGATTGGCACGGACGCTTTTCCACAAAAGCACTTTTTGCGGAAAAGTGTCCCTGGCCAATCTAGACGCGCTTTTGCGCAAGAAAGCCCCGATCGCCATTTTAGCCATTGGGGCTTTTTTGCGCAAAACAATACCACGTTGTCTACACTGGCCCTCTTGCGCAAAAGCATTTGTGCAAGAGGGCTTTTGCCCGAATGGGAGCAGCATAGTATTTCCGCAAGAACACTGACGATCATACATGAGATCATCAGTGTTCTTGCGGAAATTCAAGCGGCCAGTGTAGATAGCTGGCAAGTTTTTCCAGAAAAGCAGCTGATTTTCCGGAAAAACTGGCCAGTCTAGACACAGCCAGAGTGTGTGTGAGAGAGAGAGTAAGTGCAACAATTTGTGTGCCTGAAAATGTTTTCTCTGAACTTGTGAACTCAAAGTTATAAGGCAAAATGTACATATATTCTTTACAATATGGAATAAGGATGCTGCAAGTGAGATTAATGAATTGCAGCAACTTGTAAGCTAAACACGACATTCAGTGACTTGTAATGAAAGAGGGGCCGGGGACTCCAGCAATATTTTTACTTTGATAACTGATGCAGCAAGCCCAGAGGTGCTGGGGCCATGAACTGCCAAGCTAGAGGCACCAGGCTGTGTGTGGCTAAAATTAAGCACTGATTACATCATTATAAAATTACTGCCTATTTTGAGAAAACTACCATACAGGTGAATTAGTCTGATCTCCAGCTGGGAGTTTCAGTTCTTAGCTAATGCCTGCAGCCTGGGCAAGAACTGCATCTGGCCTGCCAGCATCACAGAAGGTACATTTATCGCGCTGGAAAATGGAAAATATATCCTGGCTTCCATTGATTAAATCTGCTTTTGCATGTTGCAAACCTTTACATGGCAGCTATCCACCATTATCTTCATTACAGTGTAAGCACTGCAGGAGAACCAAAGCAAAACCAGGAGGAGGCTGCAAATTAAATTGTTCTATAAACAGCTGCTTCTGACACTCAGCCAAACAACTGCCTGCTGCACTGTGGAACAGGACTAACTCACTGTTTAAAATAAAAGCTGCTTCTAGCAGGACTGGAGGTAGCTAGGAGCCTCAAGCTTGGAGCAGCAGAACTGTCAGCAGCTATGGGAGGACAGCTGGTAACTTATGGCAGTGTGGAGCTAATTGATTGCACCATATTCTATGGAAAATGACTCATTTGGAAACCTACTGGCAGCTTCCATCTGTTTCATTTGCAAAGAGTGAGGGTTAAGTTGGACAAGTGGAATGTTGTTAAATCCTGTACACTCCTTTGTTCATGTGGCTGAAGTGCTCCCACCCAGCCTAACTCCCCATATTTCCTCTTTCCTTAGTTACAGCCCCTACAGGGAACATGGGCTCTTACTCCAGCTCTACTGATCACAATGCACCATCTATTCAGATAACGTTCTCAGACCCTGGTGTTCATGTGCAGCTGGACAAACCTATAAACTGCATTTTCCTGCCCATAATCCCTTGCAAATAGGGAGGGCTATAGAGTGTTAGCAGGCTTGTGAGATGACTGTCAGCTTCAGATATTTTTTGGGTCCTCACAAATTTAACAAATACACTTGACATATGGAGCAACAAAGGGAGAGCATCTCTGGACCACCACTAATCTACTATTCTGGAAAATCCCAGGGGTTGATTTAATTGTGCCAGCTGGCTGTGGTGTCTAAGGGTTTATACACCAGCTGACAATTTGTGAGGTGCAGCTATGCCTGTCACACACCTGGCTCCAGGAGTGGTAGGGCTGGTGGCATACAAGATGCATTTGCTGGTTTTATGCTTACAGTGTTGGCAAGGAAGTAAAATAAAACACAGAGGCATTCATCAAATGGTTGAAACGCAGTAACCAAGTAGTTGTTTTGCCTTGCTTTTCCCTCTTCCATGTCTCTATCCCCATCTTTGTTCTTCGTCTCTGGTTCTGTATCCCTCCAAGCCATTTTCTCTCTCATTTTTACTGTGAAAAGAGAACATTCCCTGTTGACCACTGTTGGCTCTCTCCTATGCTATATTTCAGTTCCCGCTCACTACCCTTCTTTTTGCTCTACTCTGCATTCCTTTGCCTTCTTCTCAGCCCTCTCTATCTTCTTTCTCTTTCTTCCTCTCCCCTTCCATGTCATTTACTCTCCCTTTTACCTTCACCTATCTGAATTCCTTCCTTAGTGGGTTCTCCTGTTTCCCTCCTGGGTTATGGAGCTTTTTCCACCACAGCTATGTCACCGCTACACTGAAGATTAGTCACTCCCTTTGTCTCCAAATTGAGATCTAAAGCCACAGGCAGTTGTTTGTCCATAATCAGTGGGAAGTTGATAAATGCCCTAATGTAGCCAATATTACTTATAACCAGGTGACAGTCTTGTATTGAGAAGAGCTGAAATAAAGTATTGGTTTTCCAATATTGAATTGAACAGACACTATTGTAGAGAAACTGCCTTTGTTGAACTCAGCCCTTCATTAGCTGATAGGCTGCATTGTTTCTGCTAAATTTAGGCTAATATAGTCCTGCTCTTAAAAACAACTGCAATAATAGCACATTCTTCTCATCAGCTCTGACTCCTGTGTATATTCAGAACCGTGTTTGCTAACTTTAGTGACAATAGTATTTATTAGTTTTCATCCCTGGTGGCACTACAGCAACAATCTAAGATAACATTACCTGGATTGCGATCCCTTAGCTTCATTATAATTAGAACTATACTTCCATTACAGGCCCAAACCAAACAATAAGGATGCAGTGGTGAAACACAGTGGGTGGACTCATTTTGTCAAATGCACCCTCCTCCCCAGGTCCCAGGCCTCAAGCTGTCAGTTTGTTCTGGTGGAATCACACAGTTCATTCCCTGTCTGCCAGCCCAGGCACTGAGCTGCAGACCCTGGTACCAGAGGTGCTGACTTTCTAATGTGCCAGGGGGTGCTCAACCCCCATCCTCACTCCTCCCCTCTACTCTCCACCCCAGCACCTCCTGTACAACACTGAACAGCTGATGACTGACACATGGGATGTGCTGGGGGTGGGGGAGGAGCTGTTCAGGCAATCTGTCAGTGCGTGCTGAGCTCTAGAGCATGATCAAGCCTCAGCAGGCAGGTCTGATTCAAACTCAGTTCTGGTCCTTCTGAAAGCAGTGACAGTGGTAATCAATAAATAAAACCTTATCACAAAGCTGACTTGGGAACCACTTGAGTATGGATCCAAGTGATGCACCCAGTAAGGGTGGGACAGCTCTCTGGCTTTCTGATTCCTCCCTTCTTTGTCTCCCCTACTATCAGGGTTCCCAGGTAAAACTAACAAAACAGTCTGGAGACAGCAAATGAGGCTACATAAAGGAAAAGTACTTGGCGGGACCTTCAGCCAGGACATTTGCCTTTCTTACTTCAGAAGGCTTTGAGAGTCCAGAATCCACTAGTCTCCAGGATAAGTCTTTGAGCCCCGGAGATCCATATTCTCCTTTCTGCAGAGGCAGAAGTTCAGCACCTGTTTCCTTCCCAGGGTTAACCCCATGTGGCTTAACTTTTCCTCCAGTCCTGCCACGATTTGCTGCCGGGGCAGAGGGGGGGAAAGGTGTCAGGGCATTCTACCCAAAGTAGCCCCCTAATGCCTTCCATGCTGGTGTGTAGTTTGTATACCTTGCCTCAAGTTGTCTTATATAGCAAAGTATTTAGAACAAAAGTATTTCAGAGAAAATTTATCTTAAACAACAAGACACACTGCCTGTATATCTGGCTTACCAGGTTTTAATCAACTTCCATAAGGACTATGTCTGCATAAATCTCCCTGTCAGAGCTCTCTGATGGTCTTTAGGCATTCGGTGGTGGCTTGTGTACCCTGCCCCACTTAGGGTTCAAGAAACTTTGAAACTGTTTGTAGTTCTCTTGAGCTATAGTCTCCCAGTCTGGCTCAACAGCTATCACTGTGGCCTAGAGCCTGGAAATATTTCATTGTCTTTCAAATGTGTGCTTGGATATTCTTATCTGGTAGGGCATTGCGTCACCTGCCTTATAGACCTCACTGAATTCAAGCATTATAGGTATTGGCTACGTCTACACTGGCGTGATCTTGTGCAAAAACTCTTTAGCGCAAGAGTTCTTGTGTTAAAGTAGTTGCGCAAGAGAGCGTCTACATTGGCTGGGACTCATCATCAGAGCGATGTGCTTTTGCACAAGAGAGCGTCTACATTGGCGGGACGCTCTTGCGCAAAAGCATGAGCCCGGAACTACTTTGAAGAGGGCAAAAGGGCACCAGGCCTTTCCGGGGGGGGCAGGGGCTGGAGCTCCTTTGAAATACATGCCTAAAGGGATCTCCCTGGACAGCCGTTTCTCTCCTGCTGCGTGCTTTAGTACCTCTTGCAGGGACTGACAGCCGTAGCAGTTCTACTTGTGGTTGCCCTCTGCCTTGTTGGACACCACAGCTTGTGCCTTAGTGCCATTTGGTGATTTTTTGCCGTCAGCTCTTTTGTTGTGCCATGGAGCCAGGGGTGGCCTTGTGCCTGCTCTGGCCCCTTCTAGTCATTTTGGAGTGCCTGCAGCTGCTGCTCCATGCTGCTGCGCTCCTCGTCCAAGACCTCGAGGCACAGGTCGCTCTGGACTCCCTCACCATGGAGGCGGTGGCATCCCTGTGGCATCCCCACCCCACCGTGGAGAGGCCATTGTGGAGACTGGACACCAGTACCGATTGGTGGGACCGGCTGGTCCTGGGGCAATGGGACAACCAGCAATGGCTCCGGAACTTTCGGATGCGAAAGCAGACGTTCCTGGAGCTATGTGCCTGGCTTGCCCCTGCGCGCCAGAGAAGCACCACCCGCCTGCAAGCACCCATCCCTGTGGACAAGAGGGTCGCCATCGCACTCTGGAAGCTGGCTACCTCGGACAGCTACCGATCGGTGGCACACCAGTTTGGGGTGGGCAGATCAACCATCAGTGCCGTCGTCATGCAGGTAAGTCCTGGTGGGGGGAGGGTGCTGCACTCCATGCCCAGGGGCAAGCAAGACTCCAGGCTGGGGCGATGGGGAATGCCCTGTCACCCAGAGGTTAAGGTCATCCCTCCCTTGCACAGGCCTGCTGGTGGCGGGGGGGTGGCCCGTGGGGCGAGGGGGCCCTGGTGTGTGAGGACAGAGGGCATCACGGGGGGGTGGGATGTGTGAGGACAGAGGGCATCACGAGGGGGGGGTGGGAACCCCCCAAGGGAGCATGCACTCACCCTGCCTTATGTGATTCATTCCCCTGTGTTTCTGTGCACCCTTCTGCAGGTCGTTCATGCCATCAACGCCATCCTGCTCCAGCAAGTCATCCACCTGCAGAACGTGGACGCAACGGTGGCCGGCTTCGCTGCCCTGGGGTTCCCCTACTGCGGGGGAGCCCTGGATGCAACCCACACCCTGTCCATGCCCCAGAGCATCGAGCAGCCCATTTCATAAACCACAAGGGGTACTTCTCGATCGTGCTCCAGGCCCTCGTGGACCACCATGGCCGCTTCACGGATGTTTATGCAGGTTGGTCCAGCAGGGCACATGACACCTGCATTCTACGACACTCCAGCCTGTTTTGCAGGCTGGAGACAGGCACTTTCTTCCCCCAGCGGGAATTTACCGTTGGGGACATGCCCATGCCCACATGTATTGTGGGGGACGTGGCCTACCTCCTGCTGCCCTGGTTGATGCAGCCGTACCCGGGGCGGACAGACCATGACTGGGCACGGTTGAACAACCGCCTCAACTGGGCCTGCAACCAGGTTGATTGCGTCTTTGGCCGTCTGAAAGCCCGGTTTCATTGTTTGCTCACCCGTCTTGAGATGGGTGACTGGAACATCCCTAAGGTAGTGGCCGCGTGCTGTGTGCGCCACAACATCGTGGAGCGGAAGGGGGAAGCCTTCCTCCCGGCATGGATGGCAGGCAAGGGCCAGGCCTTCGAACAGCCCCGCACAGCTGCCATCCGCCAGGTGCACCATGATGGGGTGCGCATACGGGAGGCCCTGACGGAGATGTTCTCCCAGGCCCCACAGTAGGGTCGCCTCTGTCTCCCTTTACATCTCCCTCCCATCCCCAATTCTTCCCTCTCCCCCTCCCCTTACCTCCCAATAAACAACACACTTTTTTTGTGGAAAACAACTCATTGAACTTTTTATTTACAATGGGGACGTACGGTGGGAGGAGAGAGGGGGCTCTGAACTGGGAGGGGGAGGAGGGAGCTACTGCTGGGAGGGGTGGCCCTTGCGACCGCCTCTGCGGCGGCGGACAACTGCATGGTGTTCAGGCCGCATCGGGGCAGGCAGCACGGGGAGGTGGGCAGGATGGGGTGCATCAGGAGGGGGCATGGTGGGAGCACGAGGGGCATCAGGAGGGGGCATGGCCATTGGCATGGGAGGGATGGCAGGTGCATGGGGCAATGCCATCCCATAGTGCACAGCGTGCCCGATGTGCGCAGTGAGGGTGGTGACAGCATCACACATGCGGTTACACTGAGCCTGGAAGCACCCCCAGGCCTGCTGGCGCCACTCCAGGTCAGCATCAACACGTCATGTGATGGCCGCCTTGATCCTCTTGATGGCCTGTATGTGCCGCTGGAGGAGTTGGTCCCGCTGCCGGATCCGCCGGCTTGGTGCCTGGGCGGTTGGGGGTGCTGCCACTGCCGCAGGGCTACAGGGTCCCTCGCTCCTGCTTAGTCTCACCAAGCAGAACAGAGGAAAGGATGGGTCAGTCAGACAGCCTGGCCACTGTCCCCACACCCCATGCCCTCCGCCCTGAGCCCAGGTGACACCACAGTACTGTGGCTTGGGCCCACTCATTCCCCTCCGTGTTCTACGTTTGCATACAGGACCGCCCGCGGAGTAGGGTGCTCCTCCATGTATTGTAACCACTGGTCTGTGTCCTGGCCCCTTGGCATGTGTTGTGTTAACCTGTGGAACTCCCTGCCAGGGGAGGCTGTGAGGCTTTGGACCAATCAATGGCGTTTGACAGGGAGCAAGATGAATCCCCACACAGTGCCTGGGAGCACATATGGCAGACGTGGTCTGGGCTCTCAGCTCCCCATCACGTGGATGTCTCCTGGATGGAACCAGGGGTGACAGGGGAGTGTACCATCCTTGCAGCGAAACTCAGGTGGCCCTAGAGCTTCCCCCCTCCCCCTCCCGCTAGCCCTCACACACGTAGCCCAGGAACACGTGTGGCCGCAGCGCGGGACTTCCTTCGGGGGGCCAGCCAAGGCACCGGGAGCAGGCGAGGGGCTCAGTGGGAGCCATGCTCACAGGGCTGTATCACTGCAGTTTTCCCAGGAGCAGCTGGCTGTGCCGCACAGCCAGGCATGGGACAGTGTGCTGTTCTGTGTGCTGCACCCTTCAGGAGGTGCGGGCTCTGGCCTGAGCCCCTATGGCCCTGGCTGGTTCCAGCCAGCATCCACCCTTCCCCCCTGGTCTGGATGTGTGTGAGCAGCACGGTCCCAGGCGTGCCCTGGAGCTGCCTGCCGTGGCTGCACGTGGTTGCATGTGCTGCATATTGGTATGGTACACAGCGCCTGAGTGACACGCTCTCCCCCTCCCCCCCCGGGCGCCTGGTTCCCCCCACCCCTGTGAGTGCAAAGTGCAACACTCACCAGTGGATCCTTCCCTGGCCTCCGACGATGCATGGGAGACGTCTGGGCTGCCTGACAGCATTTCCAGCTGCAGGGTGACGGTGCTCCCCTGGTCATCCTCGTCCTCCTCTGACCCGGTGGGCAGCTCCACCTCATCCCCCGCCCCGCTGGGTCTGGTGACGGGGGGGTGCCTACTAGTGTCCGTGGGCACCGAGGGTCCCTGGGGTGCCACCTCGCCCAGGATGGCATGGAGGCGCTGGTAATGGGGACAGCTGTTGGCTCCTGCCCCCTGGCTCTCGCTGGCCTGGACATAGCCCAGGCGCAGCTCCTTTACTTTAGCCCGGACCTGTTCAAGGGTCCAGGCTGGATGGCCCTGGTGGGAGAGCGCCTACACCATGCGGCGGAAGATGTCCGCATTCCTCCGACAGGTACGGGTGTCATGGAGGGCCTCTTTATCGGCCCAGAGATCCAGCAGGGCCTCGGTCTCCCCTGGGGACCAGGAAGGGGTGCATCTCTTCGTGCCCTTTGGGGCCTCCTGCGCTAGGGGTGCGGGTTGCTGCTCCCCCCCGGAGCAGCCATCCTGGGTGGTCTGGTGTCTGAAAAAAGGAGCAGAGCCACGCAGCAGAGCTCGGTGGCAGAGGTGCTTCTGCCGTGTGGCCTCTGCAGGCTGCGTGTGCCTTTAAGGGGGCTTGGGTTACCAGGAAGTCTGGAGCGGTGACTGCGCGTACGGTGCGTTTGGACTAGGGCTTTTTTCCGTTTGGACGGCTCTTGCGCAAAATCTCTTGGCTGCCTGTCTACACTGGCCTCTTGCGCAAGAACAGTTGCGCAAAAGGGCTTATTCCTGAGTGGGAGCGTCAGAGTTCTTGCACAAGAAGCCCTGATTTCATACGTTAGAACGTCAGTTTACTTGCGCAAGAACACGTGGCCAGTGTAGACAGGCAGCAAGTTTTTGTGCAAGAGTGGACACTTTTGCCAGTGTAGATACAGCCATTGTGATGGAGAGCCTGCCCTGCATTGGTCCTTTAAGGGTAAAACCCAGCCCCAGAAGAGGGCTGAGTGGAAAGCCCACAGCTGAGGCTGATATTGCCCAATAGGGCCCAGCTGTGGGCTATATAAATAAGGGCTCCAGAAGGGAAGAAGGGAGGCTCTTGTTGGGGAAGTAGGAAGGACTTGGTTATTAAGGCAACTGCAGCTGCCACCGCACCCTCAGGGCAGTGCTGGGGAAAGGCTGGAGAGCTCTGGCCTGGCCTGGCCTGGCCTCGCTTCCAGGCTGCAGGACCTGAAGCAAGCCCTCAGGCTATGTCTACACTCCCAGCTTCTTGCACAAGTATGGCTGTTCTTGCACAAGAACCCACAGAGCATCTACTGCCAGCCCACTCTTGTGCAAGGAAATTTACAGTACGGTGTGGTAAGAGAGAGCTTCTTGTGCAAGAGCTATGCTCTTTTTTTAACAGGTGTAAGCTCTCTTGCGCAGCAGCTCTTGTGCAAGAGGGCAGTGTGGACGCTCAGCAGGGATTTCTTGTGCAAGAAAGCCCTATGGCTAAAATGGCCATCAGAGCTTTCTTGCGCAAGAGAGCATCCACACTGCCATGGGCACTCTTGTGCAAAAGCACAGCTCGCACATGGCAGTGTGGACATTTTCTTGGGCAAGACTTCTTGCACAAGAACCCTTGCACAAGATGTTCTTGTGCAAGAAACCGCCAGTGTAGACATAGCCTCAGGGTGCTACGGTTGCAGGGTGTTGGCCAGAATAGGCAAATGCAGAGGTCTGCCCCCTTGCCAGTGATGAGTGGTTTTTCAGATGGCAGTTTGCCCCTGAGATAAGGGGCTAGATGAAGACTGGAAGTGGGTCACTGAGGCAAGGTGGATATAGGGCAACTGGGGGGGTTCCCTGGGAGAGGAGGACTCCACAGTACAGAGATTGATAAATGTGGCCCCTTTCTGGGGGAGTGTTTGAGAGTCATTGGAGTGGGTACTGCTGGAAGGCAGTGTCCTGAAGAGGAAACTATGGTCCAGGAGCTATGTGGCTCCAGAACTGACACGGGAAGACACCAGCCAGAAGGAAGCATCCAGTGAGCAGACAAAAGCTAATCCCTAGTGCTACCAGCTGGAGGTGCTGTGACCATGACAGGCATACAATAAATATTCCATGAACCCCAATATAAAATAGTGGGACAGGTAGATGGGAAATTCTATTAACCCCATAGAATCATACAATTACCTCACTGACCAGGTGATGTAGAATGTTCATAAAATGACTACATCTCAGTATTCATAACATCATTGCATATCAGTTCTACATCAGTCTCAGGAAGAAGTGTATAATAATGTCTGACAAGGAAATGACTGACAATGTCAGTGTATAATAATGTCTGACAATGAAATGACCCAGTTTGACTCTCAGAGCAGGATGAATTTGCAAGGTTTGATTGTAAACAGATCACTGTTGATATGAAAATCATTAGGATTCAACAAACCCAGAATCCCATGATGCCACTTTTGCTCTGTCACTTTGCAAAGTAGAACCAAAAATTAAACTTTTTTTTCTATATTTTAAATGCTTCCACCCCTTGTGCTAGTGCAGTCTTTGATGCTTTGGAGATTGATTTGTTATAAGTGGTGAACCCTGAACACAGTGATCAGTCTGAAAACTTTGTTTGCCACTTGCATGGACTGGGAATCTTTTTGGGGGGCTCTTAGGTTATGGAAAAGAAACTACAGTAAAACTCCAATTGTTCAGCATCCAGTGATCTGGCACTCCCGATAGTCCGGCACCAACTGGAACCCAGAAGTGCTCTGGCCAGCCGGACAGTTGGAGCTGCCCAGCCACCGGCTTACAAGCGGCGGCGGTGAAGGAGAAGGGGCGAGAGGCAGGCAGCTGTTTAAGGCGGGCAGGCGCGGGAGTGGTGTCGTGGGGAACGGCACGGCGAGAGGCAAACCCTCTGCTGTGTTGCGGGGAGGCGGTGGAAGCCCCATGCAGCCAGCTTGCAAGCGGGGAAACCCAGCTGCCAGCTTGTAAGCGGCAATGGCGGAGAGGGGGGCAAGAGACATGCCTGCCTTAAACAGCTGCCTGCCTCTTACCCCCTCTCTGCTGCCGCCGCTTGCAAGCCAGCTGTGCGGGGCTTCCACTGCCTCCCCGCAACACGGCGGAGGGTTTGCTCCTCGCCACGACGTTCCCCGCTGACCCCCCCCCCCCCATGCAGTGCGGGTCCCTGCAGACCCGTCACAGCACCCTGCCAGAGTACCTCCCAATACTCTGGCATATCCAATAATCCGGCACGCCCTGGGTCCCAAGGGTGCTGGATTATCGGAAGTCTACTGTATTCCCATCTGTAATGACTGAAATAATGTGCTATAGCTCAAATCCTTTTTCTTACTGGGTGAAGTTATTGAAATAAAACTCTTTTTTCCTCTCTGAAAGACAGACTGTGCCCCTCGCGCTCTCTCTCCTTTTGCATTTATTTTAAGTTTGGCATCTATATTCCTGATGATACTTTTTTGTTTCTTTCAATCTCCTGGTAATTTAGGGACCAAAATGTGTCTTATTTTGCTGACAAGCTTTCACTGTTAAAAAATCTAAGCCTTGACTATTTTATGTCATCCTTATGGTGACAGAATTAGGATGAGGCTGACAAATTTTAACCTTTTTTCATATTTCAGAGTAACCTGAAGCTTTATGTTTTTATCACAACACAGCTAATGAATATTACCATGGCAACTCGAAGTCAATATACTGAATCCCATTTGGTTTTACTCAGAAATAATTTTCATATAGTATCACAAAAAAACCCAACAACCCCACAACAGAATCAATACAACCACCACAAAACCTGGATTGGTTTGAAATTTTTTAAGATGAAAACAGGAACCTGGTTTTTCAGTTAGCAAATATGTTAGTGTTCATATTGAAAAGTATAATTATCTAGACATGAATACTATCTTAAACTGTCAGAGAGCTGGCAAGCCTCATGTGTTTGACTTGGTAACTCCTATAATGCTCATTAGTGAATCATCACTTCGACCTGCAGAAACTCTGGTATCGCAGTAAAATCAAAAGCTTATGCTGCATCACAAAAGAACATAGTCTGACAATATACAGTTCATTTAAAGGTAGAAAGGAACAGAGAGAAGAGCAGGCCAGAATGACTCCTAATTTCTGAGGAAGGCTCTGGGAAACATTTTTCTATTTGCAGGCAACTAGCTCTGTGGGAGGCGGAGTGGCACAGGATGTGCAGGAGAACAAAAGCTAGTATGGCAGATGGACTGTGGAAAGAGGCAACAGTATGAGTCCACATATTCTGGCACACATGAATGTCGATTTTAGAATATATCCATCTAACTTAGAAGTCCAGAGAAATAAAGCAGAGATGGTACAATGCTGATAGACTTGAACCAGATGTGTTCTGTCCTTCCTTTAAATGTATTCCCTGACTGTGCAAAGATGTACTCAAAGCCCTGTAGCTCGTATCATTCCAATAAATGGTGATTATGAGGTAGCCCTGCAAAGTACTGAGTGCTGCCTCCAGGGTGCTGCTGAGTGCTCTCATCTCCCTGGATTGCCAGGAATTTGTTGACATTGAAGGCACTCAGTCCCTCCTGGATTTGCTCAGCGCCTTTCGGGATCATGCCCCATAAATACAGAAATGAGTTGCACTGATTTGGGGAAGGTTCTTAAACATGTCATATCACACTCTTTACAGAAGCTTTATCTTCTGCATGGCTAGGGTTGCCAGATGGTTTAACAAAAAATACTGAACACCTCCCCTCCCCCGCCCCCAAAAAAACACTGGAAAAAATTCTGTTGAGCAAAAAAAAACCAAAAGGGGGTGGGGAAGACCAAGTTGTTGAGCAAAAACTCCTCACTCCCCCGCTTCCATTCAAGGGAAACAGGAAATACCAGACATTTCACATGTCCGGTATTTTCTATTTTTTTTACTGGACGGGGGACCCGAATAACAGACAGTTCGGGCAAAAACTGAACAGCTGGCAACCCTATGCATGGTGCCCTAGATTGCTCTGATAGCTACAGTAGTGATTTTAAGGCACTGCCAATGGACAAAAAGACAGCCCATGGAAAAATTCACATACAGTTTGCAGAATAATAAAAAGGAGTTTGTGTTCTACTCTATTCTATTCAGATAGTTACTGCACCATAACCCCTGTGTCTGTTGTGAGCATCAAAGGTTCATTCCAGAAGATATTAATGGTTAATTGTTTTCTTTTTTAGTGTCCAGTCCTTTCATTTCACTCTTGTCCATTCATTCTTCCTTTTTTCACTCTCCCATCTCCTCCTTTTGTTTTAACAAGGCCTAGGATGTTAGCAGCTTTAAGTAACATAACTGGTTTAATTGCTTGTTTCACATATAACACCAGTCTACTTCAGGCCCAGGCTATATAGATTGAGGATCATTGGACATAAGCAAAGGACTGAGAGAAAGAACTAGAATAAAGAGATCACTTATAAAATGAAGTAGAAGGCAAGGAATCTAAGGGCTCAACAATTGTTAATATTTAGGCCCTGATTCAGCAAGCTTAATAAGCACATGCCTAGCTTAAAGAATATGAGTAGTTTCACTGAAATCACTTGCATGATTAATAGTCATTCAGGAACTTATCTTTCAAACTTGTAATGTTCTGGCATAATGTGGAAGAGCATAAAAACCTAGTCACCAAGCCTGATTGGAGGGGAAAAACCATCATTCAATACACACAGCTTTCTCTTGCTAAACAGGCACATCAACAGGTGAAGAAAGAGGGCAGTTTTCCTGAGGCCCAGCAGTTCAAAAGGTCCTGGGGCTCTGGCTGCTACTGTTTCTTTAAATCATCACTGGAGAGTAAAGCAGCTGCCAGGGCTGGCTTGGGGAGGAGACTGGCATTCTCTGGGCAGCACTGAGGGCCTAGCCCTGCCCCTTCCAGGAGCAAGGAGCTGAGCCACCACCTTGCACAGGGACCCAGCAAGTCTGTTAACCTCTCTATTGCTGAATATTTCAGATGCATGCCTTTCAGTTGTGAAAAAGCTACTAAGAACGGACCTAAATTGAGACAGTTGCCTGAAGAGAGAAAAGGAAATGTCAATCTTTGCTGCAAATGGTATGTTTTGACCTTGGCTCTAATAAAAATGTAGGGAAAAGGACTAATGGGCCTCCTGTCTTGACAAAGAATTTGCCAGTCTCCTTACAGAGTTGAAATGCCTTTTTAAATAGGGAACATAATGAAACAATTCTTGGAAACTTTAATTAAATACAACCACTGTAAGTTGCAGAACTGGAACATTGAATTTTAGTTGCGTCACTGATGCTTTATAGCCTTTGTACATAGCCTTAGCCAGAGATCTAAAATTAGAACATAACTGCATTCCAGATACCCTTAATAACTAGTCAGGGGAGAAATGGGTTGAGAACTTGCCTGTAGATCTCTGAGGAAGCAATTGCAAATATTCCAGGTGTATAATGGAATGAAAAGACACTAGTGTTCCAGAACTAGTAAAATTCAGCCTCTGCAAAAGTTAAAGTTGGCAAGGAACAGGTAAGAAAAATGAAGCCCAGGGCAGAATAAAGTACTAACTGTTGAAGATTTAATTCCCTTAGATGTTTAGGATGTGTGTGGGGGGTGAGGGGGACAGGCTACTTGGTGTGTAGACTTATCTTTGTCCAGTTGTCTCTCTGCCCTCTCTTGGAATGAAGTCATCTACTTCAATAAAAATCATATGAATCAACACAAAGACAATCAGAGAAGAAGGTGCTTTAACAGAGATGATGAAAATTACAAGCCCTGGTGAGTGACAGTGTTCTGTATGTGACATTAAATTCCTAACAAATGGGAAAGAGAACATCAGATAAGGAGAACTCCTAATAGAAAATATCAGCAGAATATAGCTTTCAGATACTTATATTTCATAGTGAAGATTGAGTAAATTCACTTATCCATATTCTACCACCACCATCACACTTGGTATTACCAGTAAGGGTGTTTAATTTTCGCAAATGTAGCTAGGAAAGTGGTCATTAGCATTTGAAGGGAAGGGTCTGCAAAATAGATATTGCTGTCTTCAGCCCATAATGCACATTTCTTTCATCACTGTACCACTATGATCAGGATCACTCTGAATATTTGGTAAGAGATAATTGTCTTAGGTACTCCACTGGAATTTGTGTAATTTAAAGGGACAGGAAAGAGGGAGTGAGAGATCTTAAGGGCTCCCCAGCTTTCTGCTGCAAGCGAAGGGGAGGCCAGTTTCTTCTAATAGGTCATGCAAGCTTGTTAATGTTTTGTTTGGGAAATTGACATGTGAGAATAAATACATTGTGGGAGCGGAGAATGCTTTGCTCTCAACAAATAGAGGGGTTTGGTTTTCCATGGTATCTTTAGCTTCCACCTGACACACATACAGCATGATTGCAATGGAAGACCCAACCAGGCACTATGGGTTTTTTTTCATGTATGTGCTTTGACTGAAAAATATGTGAGAATAATTACATTACATCCAACATCCTGTGCAAAATGGGAAATCTTCTATTGATTTAAATGGACTTTGCATCATGGAAATCCTTCCTTCCATTTTGTTAACGCCAACTGACATCAATAAGAGCGGCCACTTTATATTTTGCCAAATGTATCTTGCTGCTGAAGTCTACACTGATTAGCGAGGGAGGCACAAACACCAAAGGGAAACAATCTGTGAAAGTCAATTTTGTTAAAATTGTAACTGTCAGTTGATGGAGAAAGATTATTGCAATACATAGTAACTGAGATCTTCAATGAGAGACCCATTAAGGGACAATTACTGCAGTGAATAATCTTTGGAGAGGCTGCAATCAATAGTCAACTACAAAATCCAAAACATGGCTGTCCCTAAGGAGGTGAGACAAAAGAGGGAACTCCACGGTACTATTATATAATGTGTATTGTATATCTAATCAGTATTCTAGATGGGGTCTGCAAACAGGCTTAGTAAAATGGAAGCACTTCATAATTAATATACCACTCTCCCACACTGAAAAAAATTATGCATTGCAGAAAAAGGGGCATTGCATCAATCTCTTATGGATTTTTAATGTACTAGTCAGGATGCTCTGAGTTTAAACAAGGAAATACAGTGTAGTTTACATAAATGTATGCCAGTATTTCTGTATATGGACAGGTGAGCCGGGGAAAATATCTTTTCTCACAATATATGCACAGAGTAGGATATCTTATTCTATATAAAAATTTGATGTGCTTTGACTTATAGAAGTTCTGTGTCTAGCCTACTATTCAGGTACTTATGCTCATAGTGTAAAATGTGAATGGTTAGTAATTATTCCAGTGACATATAGCAGCATAGCTTGAAAATTAGCATTTATTATATTGTAGTGAGGTATTTGCATCATGAAACCACACAGCAGGAGCATTAAACATCAATGAGGTAATTACTATAAAAAGGTGAATGCCAAGGGTCCAGTCTTGCCCTCCTGTGCATGGGTGAAGCTCCTATTTATTCATTATGATTTTATTTAATAATGGTACTACAGCAACAGCTAGGAGTTGTAAATAGATAAAGCCCTGTGCCAATGAGTTGACAATGTAAGATTGAGAGCAGGCACTGCAAAAAGGTTTAGCAAAGAAATGGAGATGGGTAAAAGAGGGAGGATGAGGTGACAGTAATACAAAAATTTAACATAGATGAGCTTTGCACATGGTTTGCATGCAGTGAAGGTTTTGAGAGTATGAGTGAAACGAGTATATTGAACCATGGACATTTCACTCATGTACATGTGGGAAGAATGGGACCTAATTCTTTTGTTTATCCTACTGTAGAACATTTTGATTCTATATCACCCTATTATCTGACACAAAATATGACATCAGAACTATGACTAATTCTCATGGAAACAGTTATAAGAATAGGGGAAAAGCACAGTATGATCTATTCTCTGAGTGATAAAATTTTCATTGGTACATTCATATTCATCAATAGCTTATGGGTTTTTTTTTAATACACTTGATGTTCATTGCTGTTTTCTCTTTTGGAATCTCACTCTGCTGTTGGTGAATTCAAAGTCAGACTCCCATTTAATTGTTTGGGGTAGGATCTACTTCCTAATGACAAGCTACCTCTCATTCCTACCATGCTGTCACTGAGGGATTCAAAGTTATAGGGCATTCTTCAACCCTCCCCTTCATTATAGGAGTTAGTAATTAGGTGGGAACTGAAAAAAAATGTGACTTAAGTGACTATCATGGCTTACTGACACATGTCAAATTTTGAATATTAAGCACTGAATTGTTATGAACAGTTCATGAGACATCCATAAAATGAAGCCTCAGTTCCATAGGTAAATTTCAGTAACAAATATATTCAAGCAAAATATGATCTGGTAGTGAGTATTTTGCCACAGATAAAGAGGTTGAATTATCAAGTAAATTATTCACTGAGTTATGTGCTCTATTCTAATAGACAATTATTAATGTGAGGAGCTACATGAGGGTAAGCAGAAGCCAAAAGTAATGTGATAGTTACATTAATATTACCAGGCATGTGTTTATAATACACACATGTTTTTAACTAAAAGTAAACTAAATCATTTCAGTCTGTATTCTCTTTTGCATTTTCAGACTGGAGAAACACTAATATCTCATGAAAATTTTGTGAAATCTCAATGCAGATCTTAACAAATGTAAAGCTCATTTTTTGGACTCTTGTTGCTTTAGTTATATTAATAAAAAAAGAAGTTAATTACCAGAGAGTCCCAAGGTTACACAGCCTGTGGGAGTGAAATAGGGGCATATTTAGAAGACAGAGAAACATCTGGAAAGCTACCATTACAGATGAAAACCAGAAAACATCAAGTCTCTCTGGCCATTTGCAGGTTTAGTGTAGAAAGAAAATTGTTCTCTGCCAGTGTCTGAAACATAAAATCATAGAAGTTAGAAACAAAATGATACATGTCATCATTCAAGTTTACCTTTACACAAGTGCAGGATTGTGTCCAAAAGTAGATTTAAAAAACCATATTTTATGCAGACTAATATAAAGCCTCCAGCAATAGGGTTTATATGATGTCTTGCTCCCAAGCCATTGCTAACCAGCAGGTTAAAATAATTAAAAGCCCTATAAGTCTCTACCATTTCTTGCTTCTCTGGTTTATTTGCTAGGAAGAACAACAACTTGTCTGGCAATGGGGCAGCCATTTTCTACCTTACAGTTACAATGTGTACAAACAATGTTATGATGGGAATTGCCGGATGGGAATTTTACACAAGGCCTTTAATTTGTTTTCTTAGTGTTCTTCTTCTGAGGAAATGCTGCCTTTTTAGTTTTGTGATGCAGAATCTTTAGGGAAAGCCATTGCAAACAGCAGAGGAGAGTTTGCTCTCTGCCTTCATCTCTTTAAGAGTGAATTCATGGTTCAGGATTGTTTCTTGGGGATGGATATTGGAATAAGGGCTGATATTCCTGAAAGGTCAGGGGGCGGGGGTGTTGTCCACCTCTACTCAAAGTCTTATCAACATACTGGAAATAAAACCCATATCACTTTTTTCCTCAGGGAAAATCAATCTGTAAAACACCAAATTCTGCTACTGCTCAGCACAGGGGTAACATTGTTATGGACTAAATAGCACCTTCCTAATGATGCAGACATTGCTTGCTGAAGATATTTGTTCTAGGTCTCCCTGGGATAATAAATGGACCCCCATTCCCTCTCTTTGTCTTCTACTGGTTGTTGTAGTAGTTCACAGAACAGCAATGTAGTAGGTCAGAAGTCACTGTTGGCATCCTGATAGGTCTCCTTCTCCATCAACATTCGGCTGTGTGCTTTTTTTGTATGCTCCTTCTATATATCATGCCAGCTCTGCACAGATAGCTAGCATAATAGACTTCAAGAGAGCACTCGAAGACCACAGCCTCAGATAAGATATGAAGGCACCCGTGTCAGGTTTATTGTCAAATGAAGTATAGTAATAGGTGTAACTTGACAGACTTGCCACTTAACCACTACAGATATATACCCATGACAATGGACTAGGCTCAGTCAATAATATGGATTTCACTATTGCCCCTATGATGACCAAAGAATTAAGTTGAGGTACCCCAGCATTTATAGACCGAGACAAACAAACTACAATACACACCTTATGTATCATCTTACGCCTTAATAACACAGTTGGTACCTTCTCTTGTACTTTCCTCCAAAGCATTCCTATTCACCACTTGTTGTTGTGCTTTCACTCCTGATATTTCAAACGAAATATCACTAATCATCACCTTTGTCAAATTATTTTATCATGTGCTAAATTGGAGTGTCCTTGTACTATCCTGGTGAAATGTTCCATGTATTTTAGTAGTACTAGTGTTGAGTTCATGTCCTGGACACTGACTTGCAGGCAAACATCTGCCTTTGACAGAGCTTGTCCGTTACTCATCATATAACTCTTGGTTACTTTAGTTCAGGCCTCAGGCCTTTCACCAGGCCTATGCTTCAAGCTCTTTCTTTCTCCTACAGTTGTTGCTATTGCTGCTCACTTAGGGTATGTCTAAACTACAGGCTTCCGTCGACAGAAGTTTTGTCGACAGATTCTGTCGACAAAACTTCTGTCGACAAAGAGCGTCCAGACTACATCGCTTTGTCGACAAAGCAATCAGCTTTGTCGACAAAGAGCATCCAGACTGTGGGACGCTCTGCTGACAGAAGAAGGCACCCGGAAGTGCTTCTGGAAGGTCACAGGGGCAGCCTTAAAGCCCAGGCACTGCTGCATGCTCTCTGCAGAGACACGTGCTTAAAGGGATTCTCCTGGACAGCCGTTGCTCTGCTTCTGGCTTGCCTACCTCATAGAGGGAAAGCAAAGCTGCTGCAGTTTTTTTGGCTCTGGTTGCCCTGCTTTCTCGGACACCACAGCAGTTTATTTTCTGGTTTGTCTGTTTGTCTGTCTGTCTGTTTGCTTGTGTGTTTGTTTGTTTGTTTTTTGGATTTTGGCTTTTTTGGTTTTTTGTTTGTTTGTTTGTTTGTGTACGGGTGGGGACCCACCCCGTGTAGGCCACCGCGTACTTAAACCCCTCCACCCGTGTTCTCACCCCCCCCCCCCCAGATTAAGTCTTTAACAGTCTCAGCTCACTCTAGTCCACTGCCTGGCACGTTATTCCACTGCTGCTCTGGGTCATGGGGATAGGGGGGCCCGGGCCCGCCCTCTCTCATGGACCCCAGCCCAGGGCCCTAAGGTCAGGTCCGCCTGAACCTGCCCAGCCGGTTCAGGCAAATGCCCGAAACTCACCGGCTCGCCGGCTCCGTGCCCTGCACTGGGCTGCTTCCTACTCCCTCATCCCGTCGCCTGGCGCCCCAGGGACCTAGCTCTTGGTCCCTGGTTCTGCCTCTCCAGGGTGGTCCTCCCCACCCTCTCCTCTCCTTCCTCCCGGTGCCCACTCTCCCTCACCGGGTCCTGCCTTCCAGGGCCTCCCCTAGCCCCTCTTCGCCCGGGTTTAAAAAATGCCTCCCTCTGACGCCCTCACGGCATGACGTCAGGCGCTGCGTGTGCCACGTCCACCCACCTCCGTCTCCGGCCCTGGCGCGCCGACGGGGATCCTCTCCTGGCCCTGCCTCTAGCCTCAGCTGAGTGGCGGCAGCGGTGCAAGGACCGCACGCCGCCTGCACTCCCCGAGCTGCCCCCAGAAGGGAGAGCGCAACCGCCGGGTCAGTGCGGGGCAGACCTGTCTCCACGGGGTGGAGGCAGCCCGCCTCGTCACAGTTTGTTTGTATTTTTGTTCTTTTGTTTGTTTGTTTCTTTTGTTCTTTTGTTTGTTTGTTTCTTTTGTTCTTTTGTTTGTGTGTTATTTTGGCTTTTTTGGCCATGAAGCCTGAGCTGCCCCTGGGCAGGAGATGGCCCCACACCGTGCTGCTGGAAGTTCTGCTGCATGCTCAGGAGAGCATGATGACCTTGGCGGCAGAGCTGGATTCTGAGCCCAGCTTTGAGCCCCTTGCTCAGGCTGCAGCCCTGCTGCCCTTGCCCCCAAACTTGTTTATGGAGAGGTGAGTTTGGAGGCTAGACACCAGTTCCGACTGGTGGGACTGGCTAGTCATGCAGCAGTGGGACGATGACCAGTGGCTCTGGAACTTCCGGATGTGGTAGGCCACCTTCCAGGAGCTCTGTGTCTGGCTTGCCCCTGCCCTGCAATGCCAGGACACCCACTTGCGGCTGCCATCCTCCTGGAGTAGCATGTCGCTATTGCTCTGTGGAAGCTGGCCTCCCCCGACAGCTACTGCTCCATGGGGCATCAGTTTGGCGTGGGGAAGTCTACCATCAGAGCCGTCTTGATGGAGGTAAGTCACTCTCAGGGGACAGTCCAGGGGGGCAGTCAAGACCAGGCACAGGGAATTGGGGATGGGGTGGCAGAGGTAGAAGCCCTCTCAGCCTCACCCTGCCATGGTGCGGGGGGGCGGGGGGTGGGGGATGGGTTATCTGAGGGGGAACTCTTGGGGTCTGGGAGGGGAGGCAGGGAGCACCTCTCATCAGCTGAGCCAACCCCTCTAATGTCCTGTTCTGTGTGTTTCTATTTGTCCCTTTGTGCAGGTGGTCACGGCCATCAACTTGGAGTTGCTTCACAGGACCATCCGCCTGGGAAATGTGGATGCCATCATGGCTGGATTTGCGGCACTGGGATTCCCCAGATGCAGTGGAGCACTTGACGGGATGCACATCCCCATCCGCACACCGCCCCATCGAGCAGCCCAGTATATTAATAGAAAGGGCTACTTTTCGATGGTGCTGAGGGCCCTGGTTGACCACCAGGGACAATTCACAGACATTTGTGTCGGGTGGTCAGGCCAGGCACACGATGCTCGCATATTCCGGAACTCATACCTGTACCACAGGCTTCACGCTGGGACATTTTTCCCTGACAGAAACCTGGCAGTGGGGGATGTGCAGATGCCTATATGCATCATGGCCGACGCGGCCCACCCCCCTTATGCCCTGGCTCATGAAGCCTTATACTGGCCACCTGGATGCGAGCAGGGAACTCTTTAACTCCCGCCTGAATCGGGCTTGCTACCAGGTGAAGTGCGCCTTTGGCCATCTGAAGGGCAGGTTTAGATGCCTTCTCACTCGGCTGGACATGGGGGAACACAACATCCCCGATATGGTTGCAGCATGCTGTGTGCTGCACAACCTCATGGAGAGGAAAGGGGAGGCCTTCCTTCCTGCATGGAGGACATAGGCGGAGATGGAGGGGAGGCAGTTTGAGCAGACCCAGACAGCTGCCATCCGGCAAGCCCACCAGTTGGGACTTCAAATCCGAGAAGCCCTGAGGGAGCAATTCTCCCAAGGAGGCCACTGAGTTTCCCCAGGGCATTCAAAATGTGGGATTGCCCCATGCCCCCAGTGCCTTCCTCTCCAAAACCCCTCCTGGCCCCACAGTCACACATTCTACTCATTCCTCACACACTAAGAACAGAAACAGGTGGTGGTGAAAACTTTTGTCCAGTTTATTTCACTGTTGCTTTTGGCACAAAATAAAATAAATAACTCTTGTTCAGAAAAAATAAAAAACTCTTTTTTTCTTAGAAAATAAACTGTTTGTAAACAAAATAAAGAGCATCCCTCAGTTACTGTCACTGGTGGGAAGGGGGAATGTCAACCAGGAAGGGGGGAGGGAAGCTCAGGGCTCAGGGCTGCCTGGAGGAAGAGCCCCTGGCAGTTTGGCTCTGGAGGCCTTGTCGCATCTGGCTGCGCATGCAGGCTGCCACAGCAGGGGGCTGGGCAGGAGGTGGGGCTGGACCTGGGTCTGGGATGGCAGGGGCTGAGGGGGGGACAGGCTGAGGAGGAGGAGGGGCAGGACCAGGCACAGGCCCGGGGAAGGCCATAGCCTCCCAGATCGCTACGCAGATGTCCCTGTGCTGCTGGGCGA
This sequence comes from Pelochelys cantorii, assembly GCA_032595735.1. Taxonomy (NCBI): domain Eukaryota; kingdom Metazoa; phylum Chordata; order Testudines; family Trionychidae; genus Pelochelys; species Pelochelys cantorii. Next base: position 303,293,809 of record CM064326.1, on the reverse strand, counting down.
ATTCGTCCAGCAACTGCCGGTGCCACTTGGCCTCTGCCTCCAGCCTCCTTTCCACTGAGTCCTGCATCCTTTGCAGGACTCCAACATGCTGGCACATCACATCTAAGTAGGTGTGTCAGTGCCACCGGGTTCCCTGTGGCCATCTGGGTGGTGGGGCAGGTGTGGCGCCCCCGCCCCCCCCCCCGGTCAGCTGGTCCAGCTGTGGAGGACAAGAGGGAAAAGTCGTCAGTCACGCAGGCTCACCCTTTCCCTGAGAGGGCATGCCCTACTTCTTGTCAGCAGGCAGTGCCTGTCCTAGGGTCAGAGGCTGCTCGTGTGCATCTCAGTAAGGCATGGTGTGGCCTGGGCCGCAGCCACGGCCTCCCTGGTGCCCAGGCCACCATCCTGCCCCCCCTCGCACACACCCCATGGCCGAGCAGCACAGACAAGTGTCAGGCCACGGTTGGGGTTCCCGAAGAGTACTGAGAGGCCTGCAGCTGTGAGGCAATCCCGGGGTCCCCGACCCATGCCTGCCCCTGGCATCACTGCCTGCAGGAGTAGGTGGTGCCTAGCAGCCGTGAAGGTGCAGGGGTAGGATGGCCCTCCCTGAGGGTGGCCATGGGTGTGCCCCCCTACCCGCCCAGCTGTGATCAACATGACATGTCACAGCACTGCACCATCCCCTTTGCTCCTGCCTACCCTGCTCTGTGTTGTGGTGGACCCTCACAGCACGCACATCCTGATGTTCCCTCCCCGGTGTTTGAAGTTGCCTGGGAGGCCTCCTGGGTTTGGGCGTCTGGGTCCTGGGTCAGGGTTGCTGTTCTCCTGCTGGTGGTGGTGTCTTCCTCCTCCTTCTCCTTGGAGCTGCTGGTGTTGTGCTGGGGTGTCACCCTGGAGTTGCGGCCGCTGCTGACCAGGGGACTCCACTAGCCACTTGGGAGGCAGGGGTTCCCCTGCCCCCAGGATCTGGTTGATCTCCTTATAATACACACAGTAGTGCGGTGCTTCCCCAGAGTGGGAGCTGTGCTCACGGGCTTGAACATACCCCTGCCGCAGCTCTTTAATTTTTGCCCTGACCTGCTCCACTGTGTGAGGGTGGTGACCTTTCTGGGCAAGGCCTTCTGCCATTCAGCCATAAATGTCCGCATTCCTCCTCTTGCTGCACTGCATGGCCTGGAGGGACTCCTCCTCAGCCCAAAGCCCCAGGAGGGCTTTTATATCTGGGCCAGACCAGGAGGGTGCCCAGCACTTGGTGCCCCGGGGTTCCCGGGGGGATGAGTCCCTGGAAGGGCCAGAGGGGTCTTGGGGGGCTTGTTCCTGGGACATGTCTCCCGAGCGTCCCTACCGGAAAGAGCTGCGCTGTCAGGGTCCTCTCTGGGGCTGGCTTGTTGCCAGAGTGCTGATCCTGGGTGCCTGTGCCTTTTAAAGATGGCTGCAGGCAGGAACAATAGAGTTGAAAGCTGTGGCAGGCGTGTCCGCCAGGGGTTTTTCCTGGAGGCCTTTTCTGTCGACATAACTTCTCCCCTGCGTCCACACTTACCTTTTCTCGACAGAACTCTGTCGACAAAGGAGTTATTCCTCGTAGAATGAGGTTTACAGCCGTTGACAAAACTGCTAAGTTATGTCAACGTTATGTTGACAGAACTCGATGGCAGTGTGGACGCAGGTATAGTTTTGTCGACAAAAGTCCACTTTTGTCGACAAAACCCTGTAGTCTAGACACGCCCTTAGGGTACGTCTAGACTACAAGAGTCTTTCGAAAGAGGCTTTTTTGAAAGAATCTTTCGAAAAAGCTTCTTTTGAAAGAGAGCGTCTAGACTGCAACCACTTCTTTCAAAAAAGCAAGCCACTTTTTTGAAAGAGAGCACCCAGGCAGTCTGGATGCTCTCTTTCGAAAAAGCCCTGTTTGCATTCAAGAACGCCTTTTTTCAAAAGAGCACTTTCAAAAAAAGGCATTCTTCCCTGTAAAAGCAGGTTTACCATGGTCGAAAAAACCGCCGTGTTCTTTCGATTTAATTTCGAAAGAACACGGCAGCAGTCTAGACACAGGGGAAGTTTTTTTGAAAAAAGGCCACTTTTTTCGAAAAAACCCTTTAGTCTAGACACACCCATAGATATCATACGGAAAATGACAGAAATATAATATACAGTGAACTTCTGGGACTGGTATCATAGTTCAGGCAACTGTCTTGGTATTCCCTTTCCATGGTTCCTTGAGGATGCCGACTCTTGGCTCCTTAGCCATCATGTCTCTTGGTCACATGTTGCTCCCTTTCCTGAAGAGGGTTTTTCCAGGCTGTATCATTCCCTGCCTACACTATGATATCCCCAGCAAGTCAGACTGCTTAAATAGGGGAGTGCCTGTGTTTTGCTTTCTCTACAAAGGCTGTAAATACAACTGCTGGCAGTTCTGCTAAGTCCCACACAGTCCTTTCTAGGCAAGCACATTTATTCTGAAGGTGAAAGCCTTACAGAGAAACATACAAATGAATGGTAATAAGGTTACCAGAGATCACCCCTGAACTCCAGCAAGGACTCTGAAAGGACTCAGTCCTTCATATCCTACAAATCTATTTTTGTACGTCTTTGGCCTTTCCAACCCAGTCTCAAAGCACAGGTAATCAGTGGATAATGGTATTCACAGGGCATAGCTTAAAAGGGAAGATTTTTTTGTTGTTGTTGCAAAAACAGGAGTAGGGAATTCACGCTAAAATCGCTGTAGGTATTTCCCAGGAAATCCACTTCGTATTAGGGTAACCAGTTAGAAAGTATGAAAAATCATGATGGGGATAAGGGGCAAGCAGGCACCTCTATAAGAAAAAGCCCCAAATATCAGGACTGTCCCTATAAAATCAGGACATCTGGTCACCCTCCTTCATATGTATTGTCCAAAAAATCCATGCTTACCTGGCACACTTTTCAGTATAGTCCTTTGATCATCCAGCCCGCAATAAATAACCTTTGCATTTAATACAATGGACTCCAAAGAACCTTAAATTTAATTCAGTATGGTTTTTCAAAGATATTTTTGGGAAATAGCTATATCTACAAGTAGTTCTATGCAGGAAGTAAAGTGTAACAATATAGAGAATGCTAAGCAGCAGGATTATTCCTCTTTTGATGCACTCCCCAAGAATTCTTAATGCAAGAGAAGTCGAGGGTGGCAAGCAGATATTCTTGCTTATGATCTTGCACTTAGAGTAAAAGAAAACTATGGGGTTTCATATAATCAGTTACAGTATGTATAATTTTAATAATTTACCAGTGCAAGGTGCTTTGAACTTGAGCCATTACAGCACTCATTGATTCAGTTTTAAAAAATGCAGAGACAGTAAGTATTGCAAGCCAAAAAAGTACTTGGTGTATGCAGGGTGTGTGTGTTTGCTTTTTGTAGCATTGTTGGTCCCAAGATATTAGAGAGAAAGTGGGTGAGGCAATATCTCTTATGGGACCAATTTCTGTTGGTTAGAGACATGGAAGAACTTGCACAGCGCTCTTCAGAGCCTCCTTTTGGCTGTCATTCAAAGTGTTGATTGCTCAAAGAGCTGATTATAGCCATTTCCCCCTCCCCCCCCCCCACAGGATAAAAGTATAAGTAATCTTACTAAAAGTACATGGACCTGAAGAAGAACTTTTATGTAAAAACTTGCCTTTTTCCGCAAACAGAAATTGGTCCAATAATAGTTCACCCATCTCACCTCTCAAAAATACTTGCTGTAATAGATACTAGAATCAGCAGCAGGGCATAGGGTAATCCTTAATTAGGTAAGGAGATTGTCTATTCTATGTGGCCAGAGCCATGCAACTTAATAAGGGAATGGAAACTGTATTTAGCTGTATTAGCACACATGGTTCCTCTTTCCTACAGCAAGGCTAAAATCCTGGGCATATTGAAGTCAATAGTAAATTACATTACGAATAGTTTTCAAATTGGTTTGCCCATCAAGGGAAGTGGCACATGTTCAGTGTCTCCTGAGAATTAGCTCATTTATTTTAATGGATTTCGTTTTTCAACCTTGGATACACAAATTTGAGACCTTCTAAATAAAATTTCACATCCTAAATCTAATGGCTCTGGTAGACTGGGTGGAAACACTAGGTTCTTTACATCATTTTTACGACTATACTTGAAGTTGCATTTTAGCTGAAATAATGGACAAAGGGAAAGTCTTCACTGAAAGAGACACAGATTTCTTATGAACAGTTAAGTTCTTGGTGATGTCTTGGTGCTCTTCTATGTCTGTTAGATGTTGACTAATATTGTCTGAAGGTGGATGATTAAAATGAAAAACTTTGCTACAGTTTTTGCCCTTTATAAAAAAGTTCTAATGTTGAAATACCCATTTGCTTCAGTTTGGTATTTACTGAAGATAAATGCACACTCTGCTGTACACAGATGATTCCTTAATGGCCCCTTTCTTAACTGAACTGTAGAGTAAAATTGAAAACCTATTGCACAGTGCTCTTTGTATTTCTAAAAATAAAATCCTGTCTCTGAGGTTCCACGTTAACCAGTGATCTGATGTCAGTAAAGGCCTAAATCTCTGCTAAAAGGAAGGAAGACAAGAAAACTATTTGTTTCTCTTCAATCATTTATTTACACCGTTGATCTTCTTTGTTTCTCATCTACATGGAAATAAGCCTGAGCCGGCATCCTCAGCCTTCTACAAAGCTAGCAACCATTCTGTAGACTTTGTGCTCTCAGGGTCCTAGCAGGTCTTAGCGCAACCCACGGTAGGAGCAGCTAATGTGGCTGTAGGATCAAGCAGAAGAAGTTTCTGAAACTCACTTTCACTTATTGTTCATCTTAGTCTTGACAGCACATGCAGCACTAGCTCCCTGCTCCACTAATCCTCCCCTCCTAGTAGAGAAAGAACAAATGATGGGAATGGCAGTGGTGAGATGAAAGTACTCAGTAAAGTGTGTGCGTGTGGGGAGGGGGGAGATACTCTGCAAAAGAAAGAGAAAGAAGACAAAAGGCCTCTAGGAGAGAAAATGGACAGTAAAAAGGATACTCTCTGAAAATGAATATAAGTATAATAGAAAAGGGGCTTCTATGCACTTCAGCATGGACAGAAAAGGGAAGCACCATTAGCTTATACAACAGGGAGAGTCTTCTCAGATCTTCTGGGTAACAAGGTGAGAAGTAGCCTTTCAGCTCGAAGGATGCAATACCATTTGGAGCTTTAAATATAACTATCAACATGTTGAGTTTCATGCTGAAATGAATAGGAAGCCAGCACAAAGACTTCAGAGCAGATGTGATGCTTGCAGTAGGTTGCCCTAACTAGAAATTAGGCAGCTGTATCCTGTGGTAGCTGGAGTTTCCAGATGGGCTTCGATTGTAGCCTCAGGTAGAACATACCACACTGGTGTAGTCTGGGAGTAATAAAGGGAATGGATAACTGTTGTGAAACCTACATTAGCAAAAACAGTCACAGCCTCCTGGCTAGTTACATTATGAAAGGCAATGCAAGCCGCAGCTGCTACTTGAGAATCAAGGTACATCAATGGGTACAAATGGACCCTGAGATTGAAAACAATGTTATATGACCAAATTTAACTGGATTCAGTTGTTTCTAGCTCACTTTAGTTCACTCAAGCATTGGCTGACTAATTAGGCGGCAAAATTTGTGTGTAAAGAAAATGAGACAAAGATGAAAGTCACCTTCATATTGAATACTGTGCCTCCCAGAAGGTCTTTCAATCTCTTTAGTGTGTGTGGGTTTTTTATATGCACTGAACAGGAGTGATGACAAAATGGAACCCTGTGGAATCTTGCAGAGATTCCCTTTGGAAGGATGAGTTATGTGCAAAGTGATTCCATGAAAGGGACACCATCTTTTCCTTCCACGATGCTTTTCCAGTCTGCACAAAAAACTTCCCGTTTCCTCCTTTTTTAAGTTGGGTCCTGCCAGTTTCCCTCTAATCATCACAGTGCCTAGTGTGCAACTGGCTGTGCTGAACACAGTGCTCTGAGAATATGTAAGGAAGCACAAGGCAACATTAGGAATGCACAGCAGCATTCTTTTGACCCAGTAACAATGACAGACAATGAAAGAGAGGGATAGATGTTGAAGTCCCCAGAATAAAAACATAATTTCTTGCCTTTTATGATTTAGTTAATAGAATTTATTTACAGCTAATGTTAAAAAAGAAATAGATGTGTAAGAAAGCAAATCCCTTACAGAAACAAGGAATGTAGGTTTTGTAGCATTTCTAGAGCTGCCCTTCAGAACACACTGAATACTTGCCAGCAATTAGCTTTGTATTGATGTGCCGCAACATTTTCTACATATCTGGACTATGCTGATTATAGAGCACTCTGCTGTAGTCTGCTATGAGAAAGGACCATCCATTGTGTCAGTTAGCCTCCTAATTAGCTGTCCATCCCCACGACTGGCCCTCTGCAAGGACACTCTCTCATTTAAATGTCTTTGTTTCTTTACATGCAAAATAGTAACATTAACAAGTTGGATGCCTGGCTTGGAGTTTCACTTGATGTTACATGACTCATTCTTTTTAGCATTAGATGTTATAGATCCCACCTTTTAAATATGCGAGCTCATTTCATTTGTCTGCTCTGGGGCACTTCTTGATCATGAATACATTGATTCACCAAGGGATCAGCTACTTCATACTTTTTTGAAACACTTCTATATGTGAAAAATGCTAATGTGATCTAAAAAAAAAGTGGACATCCTTGTTTTTCCTTCTCCATTGTCTCAACATGACACTCCTTTTCTGGACATATTTGACATGTAAATGTCAACTTTCATGAACTGTCTGTCTTCTTGATTACTTAAGACAATTAGCATCTTCATTATTTATTCAGTCACTCTCATTTTCCCTCACTTTAAATTCATCACTGCTTTGAACTTGGCTTGGCTAGCCTGGAGATCTTGGGCTATGTCTACACTACAAAGAAAAGTTGGAAAAAGATACACAAATTGCAAACTGCAATTTGCGTATCTTTTTCCGCTTTTCTTCTGAAAGAAGCTTTTCCAACAAACCCCCTCTTTCAGAACATCCCTTCTTCCTCATAGAACAAGGTTTACAGGGATGCCGAAAAAAGTGTCTGCTTTTCCGAAATTTTTTTTGGAAAAGCAGACATGTTCCTTGGACACAGCAGAGCTTTTCCGGGATCTTCCGGTATCCTGGAAAAGCTCTGGAGTCTAGATGTACCCTTGGAGATTTAAAGTTTTTACTTTTAAAGGCAAGATTGCTCACCAGGTGGATTTGCCTGAGTCCTCCCAGGTCCTAACTATGCTGGAATGTATAGTTTCCATCAAATAGTAGCTTTAGCAAGGTAATGTATTATGAAAGGGAGGGGATTCTGTTACGCCCCCCTCCCATTTAAATGAATGTTATAGATGGAAATATACATCAGCAGAAGGAATCCAACAATTCTTAGGGGGTACGTCTAGACTACAAGCCTCTTTCAAAAGAGATAATCTAGACAGCCCCAAGACTTTTGAAAAAGCGAGCCGCTTTTTCGAAAGAGAACACCCAGGCAATCTGGATGCTCTCTTCTGAAAAAGCCCTGTTTGCATTCAAGAACGCCTTTTTTTGAAAGAGCTCTTTCAAAAAAAGGCATTCTTCCTCATAAAAGCAGGTTTACCGCTGTTGAAAAAAATCGCTGTGTTCTTTTGATTTAATTTCAAAAGAATGCAACAGCAGTCTAGACACAGGTGCAGTTTTTTTTCACTATAATCCCAGATTCTCTTCAGTTGTACTATCATGTAGCCAATTAATCACCATTTTGTATTGGAGCCTTGAACGTTTCCTTCCCACGTGTAGTACTTTGCACTTATCCTCTTGCTGATTTCAGAGCAATGCTTTAACTTGTCACTGTAGTTTTTTATTTTAATACTGTCCTCCAGAATGCTTCTGACCCCTCCCAGTTTGGTGTCACTTGCAAATTTTATAAGTATATTTTCTACTCCATTAACCAAGTCATAAACAAAACTATTGAATAGTACCAAACCCAGGACTGACCCCTACAGATACGTTCTCCAGAGTCTGACAGTGAACAGATGTTGACTACACTTTGAGTAGGATCTTTTACCTAGTTATGCACCAACCTATCTTACCATAATTTCATCTAGGCCATATTTTCCTAGTTTGTTTTATGAGAATTTCATGAGGGATTGTCAAATTCCTTTCTAAATATCAAGTTATCACATCTACAGCTCACTCTTGACCTTCATCCACTAGAGCAGTAAACCTGTGAAAGAAGGAGATTAGGTTGGTCTGGCATGATTTATTCTTCACAAATTCTTGCTGGCTATTCATTTAATCCAATTAGCCTCTAGGTGCTTACATACTAATAGATAATTTGTTCCAATCAATAGCCTTCCAGGTATCAAAATTAGGCCAACTGGTCCAAATCCTTGAGTCCTTTATGAGTATAAGTACTATGCTATACATCTAACTCAATGTTTCTCAGTGGTCCACAAAACCACTTTGAGAAAGCTGCTAACTAGCCACGCTGATAAATACACCAGCACGGCCAGTTAGCAATTTTCTCAAAGTGGTTTTGTGAACCATTTTGAGAAACACTGATCTAACTTATCTAGTATCTTTGACTTGTTCTTTAGCTTTGCATTCCTTCCCCTTGTTAATATTAATTTAAATGAGTTTCCGATAATCATTTACCTTTTTAGAAGACTGATGGAAAAGCATTAAATATCTGTTTTCTTGATATCAATGATTAGTTCTCCTTTCCTCCTAAGTAGAGAATCTGACTTTCCTTTGTCTTTCTTATTCTATTAATGTATTTAAGAGCCTCTTTTATTGCCTCTGTAACCCTTACTAGATGTGACTCATTTTGACCCTATCTGCTGATGCTATTCTCTTGTTATTCCTCCATAGCAATTCATTCATGGTTTCCACTTTTTTGTAGGATTTTCTTTGGATTCTCATGTCATTAAAGAACATTGTTCGGCATCTTACCATTTGGCAAACTGGCCTTTCAAGTTTGATTGCCAAAGGAACCAGAGTTAAATACTTCTGCAATGCAGTTTTGTAGTGAGGGCATGATATTCAACCTAATAGGAAATCTTTTGTTCTCTTGAAGGAGCTGCATTTGCAAAGTAACATGAATACACTTCTATTTGACTTCAATGGGGGGTGAATATTTCACCAATGAAACCTAGTCCCAAAGTCTGCACTCAGGGAAATGTATTTGGCCCATGCTTACTGGGTATGTGAGTATGACAAATGTTTAAAATGTAGGGCCAAATCTTTCTCCTACTGAAGTCAAGCGGAAAACTCTTGTTGGCTAAAGTGGCACAAACTGTTCCACTTGTTGTCTGGATTGTTCTTAAATCCCATTGTCCAAGACAATTTCAGACAAAAACAATTTAAAGGCTACATAGAGAAGAAATTAATATTCATTCTGAATGCTAAAGGTCATCTAGATTTCATTTCTCACATCAAATTAAAATATCTTCATTTTGGTTTTGTTTACTCTGGTTTCTTTCTGAGCCCTAAATCTCTTCACTAGAGACCTCCATGTTAATGTTGCCTGATCTAAGATTTCTGATGAATTTCCAGTTACCGCCTTTACGGTTGTCAGCTTCTTTGTCGCAGGATCAGGCCCATTATTCAATTATTCTATGGTTGGGAACCCTGATGTGCACAGATGCAACACTCACACTATAGAAACCCTTGTATAATTTCAAATATAGTTTATTCATGCATTTGTAACCCTTCTGCCGGGTAGGCCTGGCAGCACCTAGGGCCGGGTTCAATATCTAGGGGGTCCATCTCATACAGAACCAGCTCGAGCCCCCACCCAGTAACCTGGGAAATTCACACACCCCTGGGTGCCTCTGAGAGGCAATGCTTCCCCACTCGCAAGCACGGAGTCTGAGTGTAGGAAAGAAACATTTAAGGAAACAGAGAGAGAAGTCATATAGCATTAACTTGGGAAAATACCACAAACAGAGTTCATAGCCCAAATATGAGCTAAGCTCCCCACCCCCCAGCCAAGAATCACCAGAAGTCCCAAAGTCCAACACCCCAAAAGTCTCTGTCCCTGGTCAGTGACGCCCAGAGTCCAAAAGTTCACCTGCAGGGTTTTACCTCCCAAATGGGGTCGGGGGATAGATAGGGGCACCTTACGTGGTCCGAGGCCGACGGCCCCACCTCTCCGTAGGGTTCTGCTGCAGTCTTTAACGTGAGCCACTCCGCCACGCTCCACCAGACGCTCCACTGGTCACCTGCTGCCGCTCCTACCAGCCATGCCGCGCTGCTGGTCACCTGCCGCCGCTCCTACCAGCTGCACTGTGTCGCTGGTCACCTGCCACCGCTCCTCGCCTGCCGCCGCTCCTACCAGCCGTGCCACGCCGCTGGTCGCCATGCTTCGCCTGCCACTACTCCTCGCCTGCCGCCACTCCTACCGGCCACTCAACACCGCTGGTTGCCTGCCGCTGCTCCCACCAGCCACTCTGCTGGCCACCGCCACTAAAATCCAAATCACGCGCAAGTCTCGACACCACATTTACCATCATCATTACCACGACCTTCGAAGTCCTGTGGCGATGGGCGAGTGACGAAGCAGCAGGTGTGGATACACTGAGAGCTGTAGTCATGGACCTGCACACAGGCCGCTCAGGTTTAATGGTCGTTTCTCACTGATCGAAGACTGAGCAATCCTCTTTAGGAACACACTGCTCACCTCTGTAGAATTGGGGAAGGGGCTAGAAAAGGTGCCCTAAACATTGCCTGCTTCACTATATCCTGTCCAGTTTACCGCGGCTGGCGGGAATCCCATTATGGTGGTCGAACAAATACAAATAAACAGATTAAAACGTATGGTGACATCACTCACCATTGGAACTTGGAACGTGCGCATGCTTTTGGACAATCCTATAACAGACAGACCAGAGAGAAGAACAGCCTTGGTTGCTAGAGAGCTTGCAAGATACAACATTGATATTGCAGCCCTCAGTGAGACTCGTCTTGCTAATGAAGGTCAGCTAACTGAAACTGGAGGTGGACATACTTTTTTCTGGAGTGGTCGTGGCACCGATGAGCGTCGTGATGCTGGAGTTGGATTCGCCGTCAGGAATCACCTTGTTCGGCAATTTGCCAGTCTTCCCAAGGGTGTGAATGATCGGCTTATGACACTACGGTTTCCGCTACAGAATGGAAACCAAGCCACTCTGATCAGTGCCTATGCTCCCACAATGACTAACCCGAGCGAGATGAAAAACAGGTTCTATGAAGAACTGGATTCCTTACTATCAGCTGTGAGTAGCACCGACAAACTGATCCTGCTCGGTGATTTCAATGCAAGAGTAGGATGCAACTCAATAGCCTGGCATGGAGTCGTTGGTAGACATGGAGTGGGCAAATGTAACAGCAACAGCCTACTCCTATTGAAGACCTGTGCAGCACACAACCTCCTTATCACCAACACAACGTTCCGCCTGCCTACCCGGAACAAGACCTCTTAGATGCATCCTCGCTCTAAGCATTGGCATCTTACTGACTATGTTATTGTCAGGAGAAAAGACAGGCAAGATGTCAGAGTGACTAAGGTCATGTGTGGTGCTGATTGTTGGACAGATCACAGGCTCATTGTCTCCAAAATGAATCTCCGAATTAGAATGAAGAGGCGGCCACAAGGTAGCAAGCCCATAAAAAGAGTTAATGTGGCCAGGCTAAAGAACCCGAGCATAGCCTCAGCATTGACTGAGGATCTAGAAAGCAGGCTTTCCGACCTGCACCTTGTAGGCAGTGCTGCGGACGACTGGGAACTTTTCCGGAATGCTATCTACTCATCTGCACTGAAGATTTTGGGACCCTCTTCGTGCAAGCACCCCGACTGGTTCGATGAGAATGATGGGATGATGTTGTCTCTACTTGCTGAAAAGCACCGCCTTCATCGTGCACATCAGAACGATCCATCATCAGCTGCCAAGAAGAACGCCTTTGCAAATGCTCGCAGGACAGTCCAGAACAAACTGCGTAAAATGCAGGATGCTTGGTTAAGTGACCTGGCAGCTGAAATTCAGGGGCATGCTGACAGGAATGACCTGAAACGGTTCTATGCAGCCCTTAACACTCTCTATGGTCCTCAGTCTCTCGGGAGCTTCCCCCTTATTAGTACAGATGGTTCAACTCTGATTACAGAGAAGGCTCAGATCCTGCAGAGATGGGCTGAACATTTTGAAGATGTCCTCAACCGACCGTCATTTATCAACGACGAGGCGATTGAGAGGATTCCCCAGGTTGACATCAATGGCGCCATGGATGATCCACCGGTAGTAGCCGAAGTTTCACAAGCTGTTAGCCAGCTATCCAGCGGCAAAGCTCCAGGGACAGATGCTATACCTGCAGAGGTCTATAAAGCCGGTGGTCACGTACTCACAGAGAAGCTCACCGAGCTGTTCCAGTCTTTTTGGGAGCAAGGATCCATTCCTCAGGAACTCAAGGATGCATCCATTGTACACCTCTATAAGAGGAAGGGCAATCGACAGGTATGTGACAATCATCAGGGAATTTCGCTGCTTTCCATCACAGGTAAAATCCTTGCAAGAGTGATGTTAAATCGTTTGGTCACTCATCTGGAGTGTGGCCTCCTGCCGGAGTCACAATGTGGCTTTCGTAAGGGCCGCGGGACTATTGACATGATCTTTGCTGCGCGCCAACTTCAGGAAAAGTGTCAGGAGCAGAATCATGAACTTTACACAACTTTTGTTGATCTCACGAAAGCCTTCGACACTGTCAGCCGACAAGGTCTGTGGAGGATCATGTCAAAGTTTGGCTGCCCCCTAAATTTATTCAGATGGTACGCCAGTTTCATGATGGCATGATGGCCAGAGTGCTAGATGGTGGCGAATCTTCTGAGGCATTCCCAGTCACCAATGGCGTCAAACAGGGCTGTGTACTCGCACCCACACTGTTCAGCATCATGTTTACTGCTATGTTGAATGATGCCTTCCAGGACAGTGTTGTCGGAATCAGCCTTAAGTACAGAATGGACGGGAATCTTTTCAACCTGAGGAGGCTTCAGGCAATCACCAAAGTAAAAGAGACTGTTCTGAGAGACTTCTTGTTTGCCGATGATTGCACCTTGTATGCTGGCTCTGAAGCAGAGATGCAAGTCAGTGTGGACAAGTTCTGCACAGCTTGTGACAACTTTGGACTCACCATCAACAGCAGAAAGACCAAAGTCATGTATCAGCCTGTCCCTTATGCACCGTACACAATACCCACAATCACAGTCACAGGGCGGATGCTACAGGCAGCGGACCAGTTCACTTACCTTGGCAGTACTCTTTCCCATACAGCTAACATTGACATAGAAGTCACATGCAGAATAGCGAAGGCAAGTTCTGCTTTTGGTAGATTGCGCCCCACTGTATGGGAACGTCGAGGAATCAGCCAAGCAACAAAACTGAAGGTCTACAGAGCCGTGGTACTTACCATCCTCCTGTATGCCTGTGAAACGTGGACTGTGTATCGAAGGCATGCAAGACAGCTTAATCACTTCCACATGACTTGTCTTCGCAGAATATTACGCATCGGATGGCAAGACAAAATACCAGACACTGAGGTTCTCTCTAGAGCAAGTTAACCGTCAGTCCACACCCTGATGAGTGCACAGATTAGATGGGCAGGTCATGTCATTCGTATGCCGGACGAACGTAAACCTAAGCAGCTCCTTTTTGGGGAACTCTCTACTGGTAAACGCTCACGTGGTGGACAGAGGGAACATTACAAAGACACACTCAAGGTCTCCCTGAAGTCGCTCGGAATTGATACAACCACCTGGGAATCGCTGGCATACAACCGCCCTGCCTGGTGCAGTCTCATTCACAAGGGATGCCAAGTTCTCGAAACAAGGCGCATCTCTGAAGCACAACACAAGCACGTGCTGCGCAAGTCCAAAGCTACCAGCGCAACGATTGCAATGCCTACACATGTCTGCCCAACATGTTCCAGGCCATTTGGTGCCCGAATTGGCCTGATAAGTCATCTTCGGACACACTGTATCCAGTCTCAAAGCACTTAGTGGTGTTGAGGTCTTCATCGACCACGATGGATGAATGAACGAACGAAGTTTGGCCCCCACCAAACGCCCGTCATGCAACTATCCTGCGATTGCATTAACCCAATGTGTGTGACATTAACTCGGGGCAGAGAGACTGAGGGAAGTGTTCCCTCTAAGGCTATGTCTACACTCACGGCTTCTTGCGCAAGTACAGCTGTTCTTCCGCAAGAACCCACAGAGCAGCCATACTGCCCGCCTGCTCTTGCGCAAGGAAATTTACAGTACGGCGTGGTAAGAGAGGGCGTCTTGCACAAGAGCTACGCTCTTTTCTAACAGGTGTAAGCTCTCTTGCGCAAGAGGGCAGTGTGGATGCTCGGCAGCGATTTCTTGCGCAAGAAACCCCTATGGCTAAAATGGCCATTGAGCTTTCTTGCTCAAGAGAGCATCCACACTGCCATGGATGCTCTTGTGCAAAAGCTCACACATGGCACACATGGCAGTGTGCACACATGGCACACAGCTCACACATGGCAGTGTGGACGTGTTCTTGCACAAGAAGCCTCCAGTGTAGACATAGCCTGAGTTTCCTCCCATGAGCAGAATGGATTTTGTGTTGTGCACCTGTACTGAGTTCATGTGGCTTGTTTGGATGTGCCACTGTGGCACCCAAGTTATTAATAAATATTTTATAAACCTTTATCTTTTCTCTCTGCTGCCATGTATGTCTCCTCCCCTTGCTCCATCAGCTCCCCTGGTGCCTGCTGCCCCCCAACTCCTCACCCTCCTCTGCTGTCCTGACTCCTGCCCTTCTCACTGCCCTCAGCCCTCCTGCGACCTGTCCCCCTCCATCAACCCTTCTCTCCCCCCTGTGCCCACTCCTCCAGTAGCCCCACTCTGATCATGTGAGCTACCCCTCCTCATCCCCTCTTCTAACACCTCCCTCTACACACCTGCCCTGCCTCCCTCCTCTGGTGCTGGTCCCTCCCCTGCAGGTGTCTGCCCTTCTGCTTCACCCCAGAATCCCCTGGCACCTGCACCTTCCCTTAGCCCTGCACCCTCCTGGTGCCTCCCCCTTCCCTTACTGCCCCTGCCCCTTTGCCCTCTTTTTCCCTGATGCCCACCCCCTCACCACTCTCTGCCCCATTCCCCTCCTGCCCCTCTGTGCCCTCACACATGACTTGCTCCATCCCCACCTTTCTCATGCCCACCCCTTCTTTCAAGCCTTCTCCTAGCACCTCCCCCTCCCCCCTCTAGCCCCCAATGCCCTTCCCCTCTCCTCTCCTCTCCCAGCATTACCCTGTCCCCCCTCCCACTGACACCTCCCCTCCTGCCCTTTTCCTCATTGTCTGCACTTGGCCCCCTGGCATTTGTCTCTCCTCCACCCTGTCTCTTGGTGCCTTCCTCTTTCTTCCCCCTCCCCCTCTGCACAAGCCCCTTCCTCTCCCACCCCCTCCCCCTAGTTTTCCTTCTCCCCTACCTTCTGCCTTCCACTTTGCGGGGCCGGAGTCTGCGCTTGGGCCCCAGGCTCCAAACCTGGAGCTAGGCCACGTGGCGCTGAGGAGTTTTAAAGTTCCGGGCCGTGACGTCACATCACGCCCGGGCGTCCTCTCTGCTCACCTGAAAACGCCGCACATGGCAGCAGCAGCATGCACCGGCAAGGGGGAGCAGCACTGAGAGCCGCGCACGGCAGGGACGGTCCGGGGCCGAGGGGGGGACGCTCTGGGAGTGGGGTGGGAGGACGCACGGGGGGGCCGGGGAGGGGGGCCGGGGACCTCTCCAGGCAGAGCCGGGGGAGAGACCCAACTCCAAATATTGCTGGAGCAGGGCCCCCGGCTCTGAATATTAACTCGCCGCCCATGGTGCCCGGCACACTTCCGGGTTCAGGGTGCAGGGCCCCTTTAGGCACGGGGCCCCATTTGGGGGAATCAGGTGAATTGGCCTAAGGCCGGCCCTGGCTGTAGCACACTGAATTGCAAGGTGCTGCACCAAGCAGGCGTAGGCTACACAAGTGCATATCACTGATAAATAAAATACTTTAAAATCATAGCTCTGTGACACAATCTCCTTAATGCTATGGCCCTGAATGTCAGAACACACTCTTTTGCAACTCTAGGCAGTCATTTTGATTATATTACTCAAGTACACATTGAGTATGTTCTTTCACTTTCTGCCTATTTTCAGTTCAAAGCAGTTTCGAGCTAAGATACAAGATAGAACCTGTGGGCTAGATCCTTGGCTGGGGTAAATCAGCATTTAGCCACAGAGCTGTGGTGTTGTGATGATTTGTCCAGATGTAAATCCACAGTCAGATTTTCTCTGAAGTCATGCATAACTAACCAACACAAAGCATAACTAACCAACACAAAGCAGCAGCAAATAAATACAGAGAGACAGTGAGAGAGCCAGGCTAATTTTTTCAGGTACACTGATATAAATAATGGCAAAACAAAGGGATTTGGGAGCAGAAAGGGACAAAAAAAGCTTCGCTGGAGAGGAAGCAGTTCGCAATATTACAAGAAAACTTCTGGAATGATCCAGAATATTTCCTTTAAACATGCACATTCATCTGAAAAACTGTGTTTTAAAAAGCATAAGATATGACCACATACTTTCAGTTGAAGCAAACTTTGCCATTCAGGAGGGTATGGTACTTCCCCAAAAGAAACAGATGGTCAGGAAAAAAAAAAAGCCAAATCAAAAACACACCCCACAAACACTCTTAATAACCAGATTACTCACATTTCGTGCATTTGCCAGGAGGAGACTGGACATATTCAATTAGCAGAGATGATACATTTCATTGTAAAACCCAGAGGGTTAGGAAACGAAGAATATCTAATTATCAAAACAGTTATCCAGATGAGTGCGGTTTGCAGATGCTAATTTGACTACTATCTTTATGCAAGTGTACATCTCTGCCATATGGTAAAGGATTAAAATTAATTGTTTTTTCTGTTTTGTTAACAAAGTAGACATGGTTGACACCAGATTATATTGAGATATGATGAGCACCAGCAAAACTGAGTCTATATCAAGGGTAGGCAAAATATGGCCTACAGGCCAGATCTGGTCTGACAAACCACCAGATCCAGCCCACCACGGTCCCATGGACCATCGGGAGCTTTGGGCAGGCTCCCTGCCTGCCACACCTCCACATGCCATTCAAAGTGGCTGTCTGCAGGTGTCACATGCCCCTGGGGGGGTGGAGCTTTGCATATTGCCCCCACTCCTAGCACAATCTCACAGCTTCCATTGGCCGGAAACCAAACCCTCTGTGCCCCAATGTCTCTACCCATACCTCCTCCCAGGCCCTCCATCCCAACCCATTGCCCCAGGTCACAAACCCCTCCTGTCCTAGGTCACAACCCAATCTCCCGCATCTCCTCTGATAGCCCCGTCTGAGGTCACAGCCCCCTCCCAAACTTTGCACCCCCTCCCACATCCCTTCTTCTAGTCAGAATCCTCTCCAGCATCCATACCTCCTCTGGGACACTGTACCCCTTCCCAGATCCTAATCCCCTGCCCCAGGTCACAACCCCCTTTTTCACTCAAACTCCCTCCCAGACCCCATGCCTCCTCTAGTACTTCAGTCCTCTACCCCAAGCTCCCTTCTACACCCAAACTCCATCCCAGACTCTGCACCTCCTCCATTAATATCATGGAAGAGTGCAGTCATTGACCACTTACCAAATTATTGGAGTGGCCCCTCCCATCAGAAATTATTTGCCACTCCAGGTCTACATAGTATACTTTTTTGAACAGTCTTTGAGGATAATTTCATAAACCTCAAAAGAATGTAGGTGAGATACCATATTGTATATAAAAAGATCACCACTCTCATCTGAAGGTACAGACTTACACTGGAAATGAAATTAGGGAGATTCAAAAATAGCAATGATTTTTACTTCAAGTATCATCTGACTGAATATACTGCAGTTCAGCAAAGCACTAAACACAATTAGCTTTCAGCACAGGATTACATCTATGCCTACAGAGCACAACTGTTAAGACCATGCTTAAATGCTTTGCTGAATTAGGTCTTTTTAAAATCAGACAAACACCTGATCATAATGCAGATCAATGTCTCGCTGGCATTTACAAAAGTATATTTAACTAAAAATGACATTGTGAGGTGTTCTGGGCCTTAATTTTTGAAGATATTGTTTCATTGCACATTAAAATTATACACACTAATAAGGAGGAGTTACATTTAGCGGAATCATATTAAATTACATTTAAAAAATCTATATGGATAGCTGCTAAGAGGATAATAAGGCTACAAGATTAGACACTAAGAAGCTAGGAATTACCCAGAATTGAGAATGTCTGTTTAATCATAAATTATCCCCCTTGTGCTAGGATTGCCAGCCATCCAGTTGTCATCTAGAAATACTGGTAAAAAAAGACCTGGTAGCTCTGGTTGGCACGGCCAACCCAACTGTTAAAAGTCCTGTGGGTGGCACAGCTGGTATCTGGGGTTAAGGCAGGCTCCCTACCTGCCGTGCAGCTCCCAGAAGCAGATGCCAGGCACCAGCGGCCTTTAGGAGCAGGGAGGCTCTGTGCGCTGCCCCTGTGCTAAATGCCAGCTCCACAGGTCCCAGAGGCTGGGACCCATGACTAGTGGGAGCTGCAGGGTAACAGTTAGCCACTTCATGAGGGCTGCCATAAGTGCCTGCACCCCAACCCCACCCCTCAGTTCACAGTCCCCTCCTACACCCCAAATCCCTCTTCTTCAGCCCCAACCCAGCACCCATGTCCCCCCACCCCAATAATCTGCCATAGCCTGATGAAAGCAAGCGCCTTACCTCTTCCCACCATACACCCAGTCCACCCCAAGCTCCACCCCTGCTCCTCCACCTCCAGCCCTCACTCTACATCTTCCTCCAACCCCTCTTCTCCCAAGTGGCCCAGCCCAGGGGACAAGTAGAGAGGCCTGACACTGGCAGCAGACATTGCCCCTCCCCCTTGCACTCACTGGTGATGGGAGGAAGCGGAACAACCCAGCCCCAGCCCTTTCTGCTCCCCCGGCTCCCAGCTGTGCCATTCCACCTCCCATTGCCAATGATGTGCGGGTGGTTCCACTCCTTCCTCCAACTCCCTTCCCCAGAGTGATGTGGCTGAGGCCAGGTCATGGGAGAGGGGGAGCTGGTGCCAGGCCCCTGCTAATCCCCCCAGGCCATGCTTGCTTGGGGAAGAGGGTTTGAGGGAAAGGGTGGAATCACTGAACTCACCAGCAGCGGCAAGTGAAGCGATGCAACTGGGAGCCAGAGGAGAAGGGTGGACTGGGGCCTTGCCACCACTTCCAGTGAGTGTGGGGCCAATCCCTACTGCTAGCACCAAGCCTCCTGCAGGTCCCCCAAGCCACCTTGGGTGGCTCTGCCCACCAGCTGCTGGCTCCTTTCCCCTTCCTCCACAGTGTTTGGGTGTCATATGGCCTTTTATGCCCCACATATGTCATCCCTGTAAATGAGGGTGGGGGAGAGGGGATGGAGTCTCAGAGCAGGTGTAAGGCAGCGGTGCTCAGTTTTGTGCTGCTATTAGGGTGTGTCTACACTACAGCATTATTTTGAAATATCTTATTTCGCAATAGTTAATTCCAAATAACTTATTTCGAAATAACACGTCTACACACAAAATGCATTTTGAAATAGCGTTTTGCTATTTCAAATAGCGTGTCCACATTGAGTGGACGCTGAATCGCATTTAAGGCCGGCTGGAACCAGGTCCGGCAGGGCATCAGGTCAGGAGTTACTTTGTGTGGCTGCTGCCTGAGGCTATCTGAGGCCTGTGCTTAAAGGGACACCCCCCCCCCCCCGGACAGCTGGTTCTCAGCTTTCCCTGCTTGCTTGCCTACCTCGATGAGGGACAGCAAAGCATTTTGTCTCTGTGTGCTCTGGTTGCCCTCATTCGGGACACCACAGCACTCTGCAACATGGAGCCAGAGCCGCCCCTGGGCACTCTGGTGCTTCTCGTGGATGCGTTGCTGCGAGCCTGGCTGCACTTTCTGCAGGCTGTCATCTGGGAAGTCCATCAGGGGGCTGTCAGTATCCAGGAGGCCCTGTGGGAGAGCTTCCACCCTGAGGAGCACTAAGAGCCTCCCTGGCCTGCACCACTGGGGGCTTGTGCCTCATTCCTCCCTCACATCCTTCTACTTACCCCTCCCTAACCCCCCTTCCTGATGTCAAATAAAATACATGTATTTTCATGAACACAAACTCTCTTTATTTAACAAAACTGGGGGGGGGGGGAAGAAACTCTGGTGAGACTGGGAAAAGGAGGTGGGAGAGGGGAGAAGAGAGGGTGGGAGAGGGGAAGGAGAAACCTGGGAGGAGCTAGCTGGAAGGGGGAAGCAAAGGGAAGAAGAGGAAGGGGAAGCTCAGAGTTCAAGGGTGGGAGTCTCACTGGACCAACTTGATTTTCATGCAAACCTGCTCCTGGGTTCACATGTGGCCTTTGGTGGCCAGGATGGCAGGCTATCCTGCCATTGACGGCCGCGTTCCTCCGTCTAGTGCAGAGATCATGGACGGTGGGAACATCCGCCCCCAAACCTGAATAAGGTCCATGATCTCCGCCCTGGATCAGGAAGGCGCCCGCCTTCTCCAGGACCTGGCAGGCTCCTGGGAGCTGGCAGACTGCTCCTGGGGAGTGGTGGAGGGCTGGCTGCCAGTGGCTTGCTGGCTCATGTTTTGGGGCCACTGGGTCAGAGGCAGTGACTGCTGGCTCTGGGCTGGCAGGCTTGGAGCTGGCACAGGCACTGTGGCCACAGTCAACCCCTTTAAGGGCTCCGGGGAGGGGAGAGGGAGAGGAGTGTTCTTGGTTGAGGCTGGAGTGGCCACCAGGGCACCCTGGAAAGGCTGGAGGCCACCTATTTCAATATAAGTGTCTACACAGCACTTATTTCGAAATAGCTATTTCGAATTTGGCATTATTCCTCATGGACTGAGGTTTACCAAATTCGAAATAAGCGCTCCGCTATTTCAAATTAATTTCGAAATAGCGGTTTGGCTGTGTAGACACTAGTAAAGTTATCTTGAAATAACGTTTGTTATTTTGAAATAACTTTGCTGTGTAAACATACCCTTAGAAAATTGGCAACCCTGCCTCCTGCATATGTATTATGATACAGTCATGATCACATGCTATTTTTCCACAAGATCTCGCACAGTGCATTGAAGGTAGTATGCTCAGGAAATGAAGCAGATTTGCATAATGACTCAGACTACCAAGAACTCCTCCAGGCCTGGAAGCTATTTTTGGCAACCAGGTCCATTGTGGTCACCGAGGGAGCAGACCACCTCGCGGAGCCCCTGCTCCACAATCCAGCCTAATGCATGCAGGTGATGGAGTCTCTTGTGGTGTGCAGGAGGTTGATCCTGGCAAAAACCACCAGAGTTGGAGCCCTCCTGGACTATGACAGGAGGGACTGGCTAGATCCCCATGTACTTGCTCGGTGCCTGGGGCTTTCTACCCTTCAAACTCCCCTGCGCATACTCCAGGAGGTAAAGGCATCCTTGTTGCAGCCCACTCCTCGATTTCCTGCAGCAATCCCTCCTCACTGCAAACCCTCCATCCCTCTTTATTGGGCCCTCCCCCCCCGGCCTCCCCAACCCTCGACACCCAGCCAGCTGCAGAATCTGCAGCCGGTCTATCTTCGAACCGCACCTAGGGATCATCTATACATGCTTGTGCTCCATACAATACATTTCCTCACCCTCGTGTCCTCACCCTCGTGTCACCAAATGGCAAGACTCTCTGGCTGTGTCTAAACTACACCTCTCTGCCGACAGAGGGATGTAGATTAGGCACACCGCTATTGCAAATGAAGCGGGGATTTAAATGTCCCGCGCTTCATTTGAATAAAAATGGCCACTGCTTTTTGCCAATGCGGCACTTTGCCGGCAAAAAGCTGCAGTCTAGACGGGGATCAGTCGACAAGGAAAGTCTTTTCCGACCGATCCCTCGTGCAACGAGATTTACAGGATCAGTTGGAAAAGGCTTTCCTTGTCGACCGATCCCAGTCTAGACTGCTGCTTTTTGCTGGCAAAGTGCCGCATCAGCAAAAAGCGGTGGCCATTTTTATTCACATGAAGTGCGGGATATTGAAATCCCCGCTTCATTTGCAATAGCGGTGTGCCTAATCTACATCCCTTTGTCGGCAGAGGGGTGTAGTTTAGGCACACCCTCTAAGACCTGTTGCAGGTGAGGAACCCCAATGGGCCAGTGTTTATTCCAACTTAATCCCACAGCCCATCGGGGAAATCAGTTGGTGGCTCCTTCATGGAGCCGTGAGCATGGGCATGTACTTGGCATGGTTCATCCCCATTCCAGATGCCTGCCCCTTTTGCAGTGTGAGGAAAAACCTGGCGCATGCCTATCTGGAATGCACCAGATTGCAGCCCCTATTCCGGCTCCTCTAGAACCTCTTATTGAGGTTCTGGCTGCACTTTTCCCCACACCTTTTCATTTATGCCCACCCCATCTGTGGCCCCACAAAGTCACAAGACCTCCTCGTTAACCTCCTCCTGGCCCTGGCGAACGCCACAATATACAACACCAGGAGGAGGATGTTGGATGAGCGGGTGCTCTGCAACTGTGGGGTCTACTTCCGTTCCTCCCTGGTCTCGCGTATCCAGACAGAGTTCCTCTGGGCAGCGTCCACTGGCTCCACAGACAGCTTTTAGGAGCAGTGGGTGCTTCTGAGGTTCTCTGCTCGGTGTCCCCATCCGGCTCCCTTGTTTTAAACCTTTGACCCGCACCCCTTGACCTTGTTTTTTATCATTTGTCCCACAGAACAAGTTGAACCCCAGGTCCACTCATCCCTCCCACAAGGCTGGGGGAGGGGCTTTTAGAAGTGGGTGGGCTGACGCCCGCCCACCCCTGGGATTTCAAATAGGCATGCCTCCATGACTAAGCAACTCTGGCCAGCTGCATGGGGGTGTGGTCAAGCTTTCCTTCCCCTTCTACACTAGGCATGGAATTTGTAGACCCTGTTCCAGTTGCCTTGTTCAATATCTAAATTTTCCTTCATTATTCATGTTTTTAAAATCAGTTGAGAGTCTAATGGGCTATTGTTTGACCTCTGTGCTACTCCCATTGTAGGAGTTAGCAATTCAGTGGGATAAATTATACTTCATATGACAGTCGCTTTCTGCATGGAAGGTGTTAGCACTTACCACAGCCATAATGTGTCCCCAAAGATTTACATTACAATTTATTTTACTTTTTTAATGAGAATGGAACATTTTGTTCCAAAAACATTGTTAATAAAAAGAAGTTATTGTTATTGGTCCTTGCCTAACAGGACAATGGATCTTGAAGTACAAACACCTTCCATATGAGTCCTTTATACATGTGTGAAAGGGGGAAAAGGGAATTAGGAAGAATTTTGCTATTTTGAAATAGCGTTTTGCTATTTCAAAATAGCACGTCCACACTGATAGGATGCTGAATCGCATTTAAGGCCAGCCTGAACCGGTTCTGGCAGGACATCAGGTCAGGAGTTACCTTGTGTGGCTGCTGCCTGAGGCTATCTGAGACCTGTGCTTAAAGGTCTCCTCTCCTCCCCCGCCCCCGACAGCCAGTTCTAAGGTTTCCCTGCATGCTTGCCTACCTCGCTGAGGGACAGCAAAGCATTTTTTTCTCTGCATGCTCTGGTTGCCCTCACTCAGGACACCACAGCACTCTGCAGCATGAAATGAGAGCCACCCCTGGGCACTCTGGTGCTTCTCCTGGATGTGTTGCTGTGAGCCTGGCAGCATGTTCTGCAGGCAGTAACAGTCTCCCTGGTGTGCCACTGGGGGCTTGTGCCTCATTCCTCCCTCACGTCCTTCCACTTACCCCTCTCTAACCCCCCTTCCTTCTGTACAATAAAAGACACATGTTCATTCAGCAAAGCCTCTTTATTGAACAAAACTGGGGTGGGGGGAGAATGAAACTGAGGTGAGACTGGGGAAAGAAGAGGGGAGGGGGAAACCTGGGAGGAGGGAGCTAGCAGGGGGAGGCCGGGGCAGGAAGGGGGAGGAGAAGTTCAGGGTTCAGGGTTGGGGGTCTCGCCACCCCAACTGTCTCCCAGCACCATGGGTGCGGGGGCCTCGGTGTCCCTGG
Source organism: Pelochelys cantorii (assembly GCA_032595735.1). Lineage (NCBI taxonomy): Eukaryota > Metazoa > Chordata > Testudines > Trionychidae > Pelochelys > Pelochelys cantorii. The sequence continues at coordinate 303,269,718 of CM064326.1, read as the reverse complement.
GGGTGTGGGGAGGGTGGGAAGGAAGAAGTGGGAGGGGGAGAAGGAGGGAGAGGAGGAGCGGTAGCTGGGGAGGCAGCAGGGGCTGGAGCAGCAGGAGGCAGCAAGCTCTGCCCTAGGGTCGGTGACTTCCTGGGGGGCATGGACCATCCTGCCCCCCAGGATGCGGTCCACAGCATCAAAATAGGGGCTGGGGGCTGGGTCTGCCCCTGGCTGGGAGCTGCCCCTGTGGCCCTGGCATAGGCCTGCCGCAGCTCCTTTATTTTCATGTGAACCTGCTCCTGGGTTTGCATGTGGCCTTTGGTGGCCAGGCTGGCAGCTATCCACCTGTGGACAGTTGTGTTCCTCCATTTAGTGCAGAGATAATGGACATTGAAGGCATCTCCCCAAACCTCAATTCGGTCCCTGATCTCCACACTGGACCAGGCAGGCACCCACCTTTTCTGGCCCCTGGCAGGATCCTGGGAGCTGGAAGACTGCTCCTGGGGAGCGGTGGTGGGCTGGCTGGCACTGGCTGCCTGGGCTCATGCTGGGGCCACTGGGTCAGCTTGGAGCTGGCACAGGCACTGTGGCCAGAGTCTACCCCTTTAAGGGCTCCAGGGATGGGGGGAGAGAGAGGAGTTTTCTTGGTTGTGCCCAAAGTGGCCACCAGGGCATCCTGGGAAGGGCTGGAGGCCCCCTATTTCAAAATAAGCTTCTACACAGCACTTATTTCGAAATAGCAATTTTGAAATTGGTGCTATTCCTCATGGAATGAGGTTTACCAATTTTGAAATAAGTCCTCCGCAATTTCCATTTAATTTCAAAATAGCGGTTTGGCTGTGTAGACACTGATAAAGGTATTTTGAAATAATGGCTGTTATTTCAAAATAACTTTGCTGTGTAGACATACCCTTAGTGACTCCCACTAACACCACTGTATGAGATGTAGAGGATGTGTAAAAGAGGCTGGGGTCCTGGGAGAGTATCTCTCCACATCAGGTGAGCTTTGGCCTTCACTTTCAGCTGCTGTGTTATTAGGTCTGAAGTGGGGCTCACATGTGGGCAAAATCATGCTCTTATTTCTGGGAGTGAAATGAGCCCAAAATCAGATGCAGAATCAGTCTGTCCTTGAGACTCCCAGTTTAACTGTGCGACTTTTGGTTTATTTGACAAAGCGGAATCATTTGGATGGTGTCAACTCAGACATTTTAAAATATATAGGTATGGTCCAGACCAGTCCCCTCCAGACAGCCTTTGAAGACTCTAAGCCTGATGTCAACAAGAGAAGTTTGCTTTGATATCATCTATCATGTATGCCTTACTATAATCAAAGTATTTTCCCCTGTGTATCAATTGTTTTATTAATTATTTACTCTTGGACCAATAAATCCTTCTTTGCAGTGATGTTATTAATGTTCACCTGATTTACAACTGAACGAGCCAATTTATAAAACATCATTTGGAGAGTTTTAAAACATCTGTAATATATCTGGGAAAATATATTTCAGGTACACATTTCATCACTAAAAGCTACTTTTGAATGACTGTTCCCTTGCTGGGGCACATGAAAACTATATTTATTGTTAATAGATATCCTCTTAATAAAAGATACTGAAATTACATTTCCTTACAAAACTAGGTCGGAAGTATATCACTGGGGTGAGGTAATATCTTTTATTGGAGCCACTTTTTTAGGTGGGAAAGGCAGGCTTTCCAGCTGCATAGAACTGTAGTTTAGGTCTGGGAAAAGTACTAAGAGTGTCACAGCTAAATACTTGGTCAAATAAATTGTTTAGCATAAGTAATTCGTATATTCTATGATGACATGGCCTGATAACATCCCTGTAATTATAGGGCAAAAAGTGGAGCTAGTGGGGTACAACTTAAATTCATAACTTTGCTAGACGATAAGGTTATTAAAAACCCACAACTGGCCTGTGCCAGCTGAGTGAGGCTCAGGTTTAGGGCCGTTTAACTCCACTGTAGATGTTCAGACTTGGGTGGGAGCCAGGCTCTAGGGCCTTGTGAGGTGGGAAAGTCCCAGAGCTCTGGCTGCAGCCCAAGTCCGGACATCTCCACTATAATTAGAAATCCCGTTAGCCCAAGGCTGGGCCAGTCATAAATGTCTAATTGCAAAGTACGCATACCCTAAAATCATGGTCTTAATAAAGACGGTGGATTTATTGGCTTATTACAATAATCTGTAATACATTAACACCCCCTTTTTTGTGCTATGACTACGGAGCTAGCTCTGTGCAGCCTGGAAGCTTGTCTCTCTCGCCAACAGAAGTTAGTTGAATAAAAGCTTTTATCCCATCTGCCTTGTCTCGCTTACATCAAAATGAGACATTTTGATAAGCAACTAGTAACCTAACTAACCTTCTCTGTGTTTCTTATGTTACAGAAGCTTTGCTTTTAGACTTGACTTCAGTTAGCAAATTTCTGAGATAATTAATTTTAAATTACCCATAGTAAAGAAACAACATGAAATTCTGTGGATCATTACATTCAGGTGAAAGTTCAGAATGGAGCAAACATTCAGCAAAAATAAACATTTGAATCTACACAATTCTCAAATGGCAAGAATGAAACCCACCAAAATTCTACTGAAACTCTATTTTAATACATCCTTTTATTCCTAAGGATTGTTATTTGCAGATGTCTCCAATGAAATTGTAATCTTGTGTATACCTTCTTTGGAAGGTAAAAATAGGAGATAAAAAAAGCTTTTGAATTGTATATGCACCAGTGAATTAAAGCTCCTAGAGTGACAGCCAGCTATGATCAATTGTGCTTCTAAATGGCCTGATAGCACCAATAAGCCCCACTATAGAACCCATACAGTTCATTAGAAACAATTTTGTTAAAATAGTGTTTGCAAACTTTTGTTTGAACTCCAAAGAGCTGTTTTATTTGACCAAATCCCTTGCCTTTTCTCTATTATTTACAATCATTTGTGCAAATGGGTTTTTGTTGGCATAAGCATTTGTGTCTGAGTTTAAAAAAACATATTTTCATGTGAACAAGTTATTTGTACACAAACGAGAGGATTCACTATTCCTTATTCATTACTCACTATTTAACAATACCACATGACTTAAGTGATCAGTCATACTAAGAATGCATCAAAGTGAACAATTCACAACCTGTTGGCTGAATATAGTTCATAAAGAGTACCCCAGAAATCAGGATCAATTTGTGAAAGAACCAGAAAACAGATAAGATCTACATTGTTGGATAAATGTTTTCAGTTAGGAAATTGACCATTTCTACTAGCGAGAGAGTAAAAAATTATTGAGCAATGATTGTCTCAAGTGTGGGCACACTTGTAAGGGGTACAGGTGTAATGATCCTTGCATCTCAGTGCTCATGGCTCATCCACAGTTGTCATCCCTGTGCTCTTCAAAATGCAAGGTCTGTGCCCTGTTACCACCACAAGCCATCTCAAAAGCTTCAGAAAGTAGGTAATAGATAAGGCCAGGTTCCAATGGCAGCATATGCTGTACCCTCCAGGGGTGGGGAACCTACAACCTAGGGGCTGAAACAGACTCCCCACTTGCCTGGTTCTGGTCCCTGAGGCTTGGGGCTCTTCCCTCAGCATCAGGGAGCCATCGCTGGTGCTCCAGCCATGTGGCCCCCACACAATCCCCGTGGGCCTGGAGTGCCAGTGCCGGATCCCTGCTGTGGAGGTGGGGGGCTCCAAGCCACAAAGGCTGAAGTCAGCCAAGCTGGGGCCAGATCCAACCCCCGGGTTCTGCCTGGCAGGGGGAGGAAGCAGCTCTACCTGCTGCTGCTCCCCCTCCCTCTCTTATTTTTCCAGGCCGGGGAAACAGCAGCATAGCAAAGCGCTGCCTGGAGGCTTTCCTCCCACCACTCTGATTGGCCATAATCTCGGCCAATAGAAGCAGCAGGGGCCAGTGCCTGGAAGTGGCTGGGAACACGGAGCCATGTGCGTCTGTGGAGAGCTGTGGCAGGTAAGTGCCCCCCCCATTGCACAGACTCCTGCACCCCTGCTTCTGCACTCTACCTCCCATGTAGCCCTCCCACCCCAATCCTGCTCCTGCATACCCTCTCACCCAGACCCCCACCTCCATTTTGCTCCTGCACCCTACCTTCCACCCAGATTTCCCACCCCCAATCTCCAGCCAGCTTCTGCACCCCTTCCAACACAGACCTTGCACACCCACTCCACTCCTGCACCCTACCACTCTACCAGGATCACCAACCCCCAACCCACTTCTGCACCCTCCCTCCTGCCCAAATCCCACACCCAAATGTTCACTTCCACACGCTGCACCTTTCATTTTTGACCCTATCCCAGAATCTGGGGGCCCCCACAAAATCTACTAGCCTCAGGCCCCCCTAGGCTCTGGTGCGTGAGGGGAATATGTGGTGTGTCTTTCTGCTTCAGTATACTTCAATTATTGAGATGTTTTTCTTTTCTCTTCTTTTCTTTTTTCCTTTTGATTCGCTCTTGTGTGTGGTCCCCAACTGATTTTTCTGTGAGTCAGTGGCTCCTGACCCAAAAAGTTTCCCCACCCCTGCTCCAAAAGAATGGCACAGCAGGTCTGTTCACTCTGTACTCTAGGAAGTTCTTGGAAGTAAATCAGGAAATAATGGTTCCCATAAATGGAACAAACTCATTCCCATTGCAGATACTGTATGGTATAGGATATATTTAGAAGTCTGGAAGAGATTTTTAAAGATCCAGCTAATTAGATGGCAAACTTCCCCTGAAAGTCAATGGGAGTTTGGTGCTTGACTCTCCTTTGTACCTTTGAAAATCTCTCCCCTACCCTCTTGTGAAAGATATGATAGCTGGGCAGCATGAATAAAGTTAGGGCTGGTTTGTACTGTTAACTTTTCATTTCCTTACTTTGGGTACATTCACATACTTTTTACCATCTAATTGCAAATGACTAGATCTTTCTTCCATTCCCATGAAAGCTATAATAGCTATGGAAGCCACAATGCAATACATTTAGGATTGAATGTTAGCTTTAACTTTGCAATTCCTGGCTTCTGATTATTTTAAACCAACTAAGTTATACATTAAAATATAATTTCTGGAGACAAATCAGCTTCCTATTTTGCCAATTCACCCATTATATGTAATTTAATGGTTTACTAATGTAGAGCAGTAGGTTACATAGGATTTGCAAAATATATTTATATTATGCAAAACTTACACAAGAAATTATGTTTTCCGATGGCTCAAAGAAATTCCTAAAAACCTCATTAGAATTCCTTAATTGGTGTTGGTAAAACTGTTCAAGCATCAAAGAAGATCATATTCTCTACCTGCGGTAGAAATGATAAAATCATTTTGCAAGTTACATGCACTATTGCTTCTGGGGAAATATCTCCTGCTGACATTTTCAAAAAGATTTTGTGTGTGCGTGTGTATGTGTGCACATGTGCTAGTGTGTACATGTAAAGCGCAGCTACTTTACATAGCAAGGAGGATCAAAATGGGACTTATCCTTAGAAAACGAAATTCCAAGACACTGTGGATGTTGGTGCCATACCTTTATATACTGATCTGTATTTTTAAAATCTAATTTCAATTTCTAATGAAAACCACTAAAAACCAATGAAAGAAAATGTTAAGAATACTACGGTTTCTAATGTACTATGCTGTTTTTGCAATGTTTTGGATATGCTTTGCTCATGTTCATACAACCCAACAGAATGATGGAGGCCAGTCAATAGCAGTCATTAGCCCAGCAGTGTACTGTGCAGTGATAATGTCTTGATGGGAATGGTAACTGATCTGGAAAGTGAATAAATGCTTTGTGTACAAGCAGACTTGAGTGCTGGCAAATCTGATGCATTGGAAAAGTGTTTCTCTAATAGGAGCACTCCAGTGTTGCTAGTCATGGCCAGAATGGCAGATGCACTCAGAGTAAATTACTAGTTAATAGTGTATTAGAAGGAAGTATCTTTAGCCTTCACCCCCTGAACACTAACAGGTAGTGGTTTTCAGCCTGTCGTCTGCATACCCCTGGGTCTGCAGACTATGTCAAAAGGATCAGCAAAAGGTTGTTATTACCACAGAACAATGTTTTTCAGCCTATGGCCCACGGACACTGGGGATTACAGACTATGTCTAAGATGCCTCCATTCACAATTTTTAAGAGTCTACAAAGGCTGAAAACCACTGCATAAGACTATTGTTACTTATCATTAGGCATTTTCCAATAGTGAGAAAATAGTGTAAGCAATGGCTCTTTTTACAGCTGTAGAAGGATCTCACCCTAACTGCTTATGGTTGTCTGAATAGTAGCCACAAATTGTGAAGGCTCCAAATAATTTCCCTCTGAATAAAAGCATCCCTAATACAAATTGCAACCCCAAAAGAAATGGGAAGACTCACATTTTTAATTAAGACTGATTGTCAGGAAATCAACAGAGTTAGCATAGCAGTAGCAATCCATGACAGTGAGAGACATCGCTTTAACCAGTTACACTTTTAGGTTAGTTTTTTATGGCTTTGATCCAGTTCATTTGTGTTTTGACATCTGGTTCCCGTTCTATGATTGTTGTGATTTTTCAGTTGCCTGCTACAATTAGTCAAGCAACAGCTGCAAAGGTGTGGCCACACAAAAACAAGATCTCAGGACGGTATTTCTAGGGAGTTTGTATTCATGTGCACCCTAATTGTCTCTATGTAATACCAGGGAACAATCCAAAATCACAGCAATGCCACTTTTTTTAGGGTCCTTATCATAATTTTCTGTGGAAATGTCTGGGGTAGGAAAGACCACTGTGAGACTCTCTTGATGGATATTCCCCATGATCAATAATGAGGTTTGGGAGGCTCCCAGGTCAATTTTGAAAATAGGACTTAGGCTCCTATATCACTTAGGTGCAGATCCTCAGAAGTATTTAGGTACCCATTCACTTTTGAGGATGTGAGCCTAAAATGCTTTTGAAATGTTACTCATGACTGGTAACATGTCATTTGGTTCTCACAGTAAGAAAACCAAAACAGTGCCACCGTGGCTTAACAACCAAGTAAAAGAAGGAGTGACAGATAAAAAGGCATTGGGAGATTGGGGAGATTCTCAAACCTGAGCCATTCTTTTTAGGTGACAAATCTGAGGAATTGTCCCAGATTGAGGTGTCATTAGAGGAGGTTTTGGAACAAACTGATAAACTTAACAGTAACAAGGCCCCGGGACCAGATGACATTCACCCAAGAGTTCTGCAAGAACTCAAATGGGAAATTGCAGAACTATTAACTGTGGTTTGTAACCTATCCTTTAAATCAGCTTCCGTACCTAATGACTGGAAGATAGCTAACATGACGCCAATATTCAAAAAGAGCCCTAGAAGTGAGCCTGGCAATTACGGACTGGTAAGCCTAACATCAGAACTGGGAAAATTAGTTGAAACTATAATAAAGAACAAAATTATCAGAAAAATAGATTAACATAATTTATTGGAGGAAAGTCAACATGGTTTCTATAAAGGGAAATCATGCCTTACTAATCTGCTAGAGTTCTTTGAAGGGGTCAACAAACATGTGGACAAGGGGGAATCCAGTGGATATAGTGTACTTAGATTTCCAGAAAGCCTTTGACAAGGTCCCTCACGAAAGGCTCTTAAGTAAAGTACGTTATCATGGGATAAGAGGGAAGGTCCTTTCATGGATTGATAACTGGTTAAAGGGCAGGAAACAAAGGGTAGGAATAAATGGTAAGTTTTCCAACTGGAGAGAGGTAACTAGTGGAGTCCCCCAAGGGTCTCTCCTGGGACCAATTCTATTCAACTTATTTATAAATGATCTAGAGAAAGGGGTAAGCAGTGAGGTGGCAAAATTTGGATATGATACCAAACTGCTCAAGATAGTTAAGACCAAAGCAAACTGTGAAGAGCTTCAAAAAGATCTCACCAAACTGGGTGATTGGGCAACAAAATGGCAAATGAAATGTAATGTTGACAAATGTAAAAAAATAATCCCAACTACACGTACAATATGATGGGGACTAATTTAGCTACAACTACTCAAGAGAAAGATCTTGGAGTCATTGTGGATAGTTCTCTGAAAACATCTACTCAGTGTGAAGTGGCAGTCAAAAAAGCAAATAGAATGTTAGGACTCATTAAAAAAGGGACAGAGAATAAGATAGAAAATATCTTGATGCCTCTATATAAAACCATGGTACTCCCACATCTTGAATACTGCATACAGTTGTCATCTCATCTCAGAAAAGATATATTGGCATTGGAAAAGGTTCAGAAAAGGGCAAAAAAAATGATTAGGGGTTTGGAACGGGTCCCACATGAAGAGAGATGAAAAAAAAATTTGGACTTTTCAGCTTAGAAAATAGGAGACAAAGGGGGGCTATGATAGAGGTCTATAAAATCATGACTGGTATGGAAAAAGTGAATAAGGAAAAGTTATTTACTTATTCCCGCAATATAAGAACTAGGGGTCACCCAATGAAATTAATAGGCAGCAGGTTTTAAAGAAACAAAAGGAAGTTTTTCTTCACTCAGCATGCAGTCACCCTATGCCAGAGGATGTGGTGAAGACTAGGACTTTAACAGGGTTAAAAAAAGAGCTAGATAGATTCATGGAGGTTAGGTCCATCAATGGCTATTAGCCACGATGGATAGGAATGGTATCCCTACCCTCTGTTTTCTGGAGGTGGGTGACAGGGGAGGAATCATGTGAGGATTATCTGTGTGTTCCCTCCCTCTGGGGTATCTGGTATTGGCCACTGTCAGCAAGACATGATACTGAACTGAATGGACCATTGCTCTTACCCAGTATGGCTATTCTTATGTGTGGAAAAAGTAAATTAGGAAAGTTTATGTCCTTGTTCCCATTACATAAGAACTAGGAGTCACCAAAATTAATAGTTAGCAGATTTAAAAAAACAAAATGAAGTTTTTCTTCAAACAGTGAACAATCAGCCTGTGGAACTCCTTGCCAGAGGAGGTTTTAAAAACCAGGACTTTAACAGGGTTCAAAAAAGAGCTAGATAAATTCATGGAGATTAGGTCCATCAATAGCTATTGGCTAGGATGGGTAGGAATGGTGTCCCTAATCTCTGTCAGAGGCTGGGAATGGGTGACAGGAGAGGGATTGCTTGAAGATTCCCCGTTCTGTTTGCTTCCTCTCGGGCATCTGGCATTGGCCACTGTTGGCAGATGGCATACTGGGCTGGATGGACCTTTGGTCTGACCCAGTATGGCCATTCTTATGCTCTTATGTACTCTTTGATTCTTTGTGAGATGGGTGATGGGAATGGGACAGAATCCTATTCTACATCTATAGTCAGTTTAAAATGACTGAAATAAAATGGTCAAGCATAAGAAAAGGAAAGTCACTAAAGATTATTCTTTGCAAGAGTATTAGCAGCATCTAGGAGTTCTTTTATAGTCAAACAGAAATTGGCCTTTCTTATATTATGCTTATATATCATAACCAGTAATTACATTTTAATTAATGACTGCAAAGTTAATTTTACAGTACAAGATTCAGAACAGACTCTTGTTGCTATAACTGAAGGATATGCTGCCACTTCTATGTTCTTATATAAGTCATGTATTGTACACTATAAACTAAAACAGGTTGAATGTACAGGCCATGAAACAAATCCTGAGGGGTAAGTAGTAAACACCTTAACATAGCAGAATCTCAAAGCTACGGAGTTAGGAACTGACCAATCAGACGCCACAAAAAGCAAATACTGTACTGTTCCTGCATTGCATCTTTTGGAATCTGGACCCCTTAAACTCCATTCATCTGAAGAAGTGGGTTGTGCCCACAAAAGCTCATGATACCATCTACATGTTTTGTTCATCTCTATGGTGCTAAAGGACTATTTGTTGTTTTTTAAAGTTTTTTCAATTACAGAATAACTCTGAAACTTTTAAACATTTCAGTCACCTCCATTCGCAAGGTGTCCGTAATTCTAAGATTCTGTTGTAAGCAGGTTGCTAAGTCTATCATTCCTAACAAAAAAAATCTTCCTCCATTTTATACATGGAGACTGTAGCAATCAAGGCCCTGGTCCAAGGGCAGGCTGGACTGTAACATGGTGAAATGCTAAATGGTCATAGGCAGTGGGTGAAGGTAGGGCTGAGGGAGGCAAGCTCCCAGCCCACCCTTTTGCCCAGATCCTGCCCCCATGGGAGTAAAGTTCCTCCTCCCAGCACTACAGAGAAATGAGGTGGCAAACAGCCCCACCCCCACCAAGCACCAGGGGAGGAAGGAAGGCACACAACCCCGGTCTCCCCAGCCCCAGAGCACAGGGAGGGCAAGCGGTGTACGGCTCCAGCTTCCTCCTTCCAGCACCCCAGGGAAGGAGGAGGGTGTGTGACCCTAGCCTTCTGTGACGTAGTGGGGGTGCTGTCTGCTCTGTAATCTGGGGTCCCCCTGCGCTGTGATGTGAGATTCTCACTGAATCACCCACATGTGTATTAACCCAGACACCTAGGCTGAGCCTCCCAGGGAGAGAGACAAAGGGAGGAAGGCGGAGACCAACACCTGGCTGGGGGGCAGGGCCTAGGAAGGAGGCAGTACTTGTCTGGGAAGCATAGAGAGAAGAGGCTAAGCTGGGGGGCCTAGGGGCGATAGACCCCTAACCCTAGGGTCTGAGGCATCCTGGCCCTGGGCCTTGTAGCCACATCACATATGTGCTGTGCTGTATCCTGAAGGAACAATAAACCCCTCTCTATTCTATGACTGGCGGAGTTTGATCTTGCTGCTACAGGGGTGCAGGAACAGGGGAGCCCTGACTACGTCGTCACACCTTCCCAGCCTCCAAGCACAGGGAGGGCAGGTGGTGTACAGCTCCAGCTTCCTCCTGCCAGCACCACAGGGATGGAGGAGGGTGTGTGACCCTAGTTTTCCCGGCTTTGGAGCACAGGGAGGGCAGGCAGCATGTGGTCCCAGCCTCCCTGTTCCCGGAGCGCTTGGCAACCAAGACCTTCTTCGCCAATCCAACAACACAACTCCTCTTTGAATCTATCTGTAGTTTATAGTAATACAGTAGAATCTCAGAGTTATGACAACTGACTTGTCAACTGCACACCTCATTTGAAACTGGCAGTGCACAATCAGGTAGCAGCAGAGACCAAAAAAGGCAAATACAGTACAGTACTGAGTAATACATAAACTACCAAAAACATAAAGGAAAAGGATCATTTTTCTTCTTCATAGTACAATTTCAGAGCTGAATTAAGTAGGGCTGTTGATTAATCATAGTTAATTTGCAATTAACTAAAAAAAATAATTGTGGTTAATTTTTTTAATCATGACTAATCGCAGTTTTAATTGCTCTGTTTAACAATAGAATGCTAATTGAAATGTATTAAATATTTTGCATGTTTTTCTACATTTTAAAAAATATATTGATTTCTATTACACCACAGAATACAAAGTGTACAATGCTCACTTTATTATTTTATTATAAATGTTTGCACTGAACAAAAGATAATGAAATATTTTTCAATTCACCTCACATGAGTACTGTAGTGCAATCTCATTATTGTGAAAGTGCAATTTACAAGTGTAGATTTTGTTACATAACTACACATAAAAACAAAATAATGTAAAACTTTAGAGTTGACATGACCACTCAATTCTATGCCTTGTTCAGCCAACCACTAAGACAAACAAGTTTGTTTATATTTACAGGAGATAATGCTGCCCACTTCTTATTTACAATGTCACCTGAAAGTGAGAACGGGGATTTGCATAGCACTTTTGTAGCCAGCATTGCAAATTATTTACCTGTCAGATATGCTAAACATTCATATATCCCTTTGTGCTTCAGACACCATTCCTGAGACACGTCTCCATGCTGATGATGCTTATAAAATAATAATGTGTTAATTAAATCTGTGACTGAACTCATTGGGGGAGAATTATGTCTCCTTCTCTGTTTTACCTGCATTCTGCCATATATTTCATGTTCTAGCAGTCTCGGATGATGACACAGCCATGTTGCTCACTCTAAAAACACTTTCACTGCAGATTTGACAAAAAGCAAAGGAGGTACCAATGTGAGATTTTTAAAGATAGAAACGGCTCTTGACCCAAAGTTTAAGAATCTGAAGTGCCTTCCAAAATTTGAGAGGGCTGAGGTGTGGAACATGCTTTCAGAAGTCTTAAAAGAGCAGCACTCCAATGTGGAAATTACAGTATCCAAATCACCAGAAAGGAAATCAACCTTCTGCTGGTGGCTTCTGACTGGATATGCATCAGTCCATTTTGCTTTGGATCATTAATGAGACGAACCCTTCATGAGCATGGACATATGTCCTCTGGAATGGTGAATGAAGCATGTGGCGATGTATGAATCTTTACTGCATCTGGTATGTAAATATCTTGCAGTGCCAGCTACAGCAGTGTCATACAAATGTCTGTTTTCACTTTCAGGTGACACTGCAAACAAGAAGTGGTCATCAACATTATCTCCCACAACTGTAAGCAAACTTGTTTGTCTGAGCCAGTGGCTCTAGACCTTTCTAGTCTACTGTGCCCCTTTCAGAAGTCTCATTTATCTTGTGCAGCTACCCCCAAGTTTCACCTCACTTAACAATTATTTGTTTACAAAATCAGACATAAAAGTAGGAATAAGTGGACTTGTCAGCTCTAATGTTTTACATTGTTGTCTTTTTGAATGCAAGTTTTTGTATATAAATCTATATTTGTAAGTTCAAGTCTCATGATAAAGAGATGGCATTACAGTACGTATAATAGGGCAACTGAAAAATACTAATTATTGTGCTTTTACAGTGCATATATTTTAATAAAAATAAATATAATCACTGTACACTTAGTATTCTGTGTTATAATTGAAATCGATATATTTAAAAATGTAGACATCTACAAATATTTAAATGGTATTCTATTATTGTTTAACAGTGTGATGAATGATGTGATTAACCCTGATTAATTTTTTAATTGCTCATTTAAGTCAATGTTCAATTGTAAACTTTTAAAGGAACAACCATAACATTTTGTTCAGAGTTATGAACATTTCAGAGTTACAAATAACCTCAATTCCTGAGTTGTTCATAACTCTGAGATTCCACTGTGGGATAATATTACTTTAAATGGTTTGAGCTTTCTAGTGGTCCTCCATCTTTTATGTTTCTGAAGCCACCCATAACACAACCAGAACAGCAGTGTGTATATGTAGCTAGACTTTGCATGTTATCTATAGTTAATCCACAATTATTTATACCCTACTATACCTGGGTGATTTCTTCATTTTATGTGTCTTATTTGTCTGTAACAAAGGGTTTTTGTATGGAGCACTGCTGAGAGTATCTATTCAGGGCAAATTGCTTACAGACAGGGCTACTTACAGCCCAAGACGGGGTTCCTCCATTATTAAGCACACCAAGCCAGTCACAAAGACCATTTCTGTTCACCACGCTGGCTAACAAGAAGTCATACAAGCAATTCTGTCAGACACTCCAGTTCTCTTGTGTTGCTACCAATACCACTCCTTGTACAGATGAGAGGTTATGGTGCAGACTTGTAGCAATGATGGAATAAACTGTTGGCTTAAGTCAAATCTCTAGAGCACCTCCACTATTGGGATAGGTCATTCAGAGTTTCATTTAATAGTAAAGATCCTCCAGAGGTGAGCAGCAGGATTTCCAAGGATTTTTACATATCCTCAGCCATGGGGAGGGAATCCCATTGTTATTGCTGTGTAAAAGTATATCCCAAGATGGAATCTGGAATCATCCAAGTAAGTCACCTATCCAGGCCTTTGCAGATGGATGCCATGGCCCACATTCCAGATTGAAGGTTTGCAGGAAGGTCCATTCACTGTAGTTAGTGCCTCCCTTGCTTCATTGTCTGTTGAATGCTTCTTGATGGGCAAATCAACATGAAAGGCACTAGCTAGCTATTCTGTGGGTGTTACTCCAGGAGTTAATATTTGAAATAGAGACACAAAGCTAATGCTCATGTCTTCAAGTGCAAAGATGATAACATGCACAAAACTAGCATAAACATAAGCATAAGCAGTGACTCATAGGCTTTTATAAACATCTCACTTGGCACGCTTTGTACACGATTGGCTGCAAACGGTGGTTGCCACAATGTTCTATTTGTTCATATCATAATCCAATAATGTCACAGTATCTGCTCAACTCCCTTCCCTGGTGTGGCTCTGCTTGAGTTGAAATATATATATCAGAAAAAGAGAGAAAAAAATCTTTGCTAAAGCTGTAATTAAGGTTACTGATCTGTTTCCCCAGTATGTCTTACAAATACATTTGTGTTGAAAACAAACAAGGACATGCAGCGTTAAAGCTGAACTTCTTACACAAGAACCCAAACTGCTTACAAACTGCCTGTAGGTCTACCATATCCATATAGAACAACCTGAGCCATTTTATCACAAAAAAAGTCTTGCTCTTCACTCTGTTATGATGATCCTTGATGGACTTCTTTCCATTTGTATATAATACACATCCAATATTTTCACCGTTCTGGATTACGCAAATCAAAGAATGAAGCCAGACAGTCCCCATTCCTTAATAAGGATCTATTCTGAAAAGCACAATGCACTTCACAAGATAATGCCCTTGTTAACGAAGGTGGTGGACAACATCAGGCTACATCTAGACTGCAAGCCTCTTTCAAAAGAGGCTTTTTCAAAAGATACTTTCGAAAAAGCCTCTTTCGAAAAAGAGCGTCTAGACTACAACCAGTACTTTCAAAAAAGCAAGCTGCTTTTTCAAAAGAGAGCACCCAGGCAGTCTGGATGCTCTCTTTCAAAAAAGCACAGTTTGCATTACATAGCGCCTTTTTTTGAAAAAATGTGTTCTTCCTCGTAAAATGAGGTTTTCTGTGGTTGAAAAAACTGCCACGTTCTTTTGATTTACTTTTGAAAGAACGTGGCAGCAGTCCAGACGCAGGGGAAGTTTTTTTTAAAAAAAGGCCACTTTTAAAAAAAAAAAACCCTGTAGTCTAGACACACACCCAGGGTCATTACACACAAAAGTGTTTTCATATGCAAACCACATGTACCTATTATGAACTTGTGCTGTTTTCCCGTAAGTGTCCAAGTTTACCTGATTATCAAGTCATCACAATTTGTGCTCAAGTCGTCCCTGGGCTCAAAATTAGCTAACCTATTTGCCCCAACAATCAAAGGTCCTGCCTAATCCTTCTCCCACTGAAATTGATGGAAATGTCATTAATTTCAGTGGAAACCAGCACAAGCCTCAAGAGCTTAATTATGTGAGTCTGAATGACCTCAGCTCTCATTATGGTCAATGGGAGTGGAAGAGGCTTAGCAATATCAGATCCAAACATCAGTCATCCTTTAGTAACATAAACAGCTGAATATATGTGTAGCCTAGGGCTCTGCCGCCATCAAATAGTGGAGCAGAAGAATAAACAGAATGAACCAGACCTTATTTGCATCTATTTTTACCCATGATCCCAGTGTGAACATTTTGGTCATTCTGGTAAAGTATGATTTAAGTTTTGGGTATTGGGATAATGAAACCTTATCCTTCCTGTAGAACTGTACTTTCTATGCCCAGAGTTAGGTGGTGCCATAAGCTAAACTTCTGTCTATATCGTTAGGCAGTGGACCTAGCTGAGCAGTGTACCAAGTGACTCATAATTGGAACACACAGAAAGCCTACTCCTGTCTATTGTATATTAGAGGATCTGTGATATATAATATCTGCCTTACTTAGCAACAAAAGTTGCATGAGAATTAGAAAAGACTAGTTATAATTTAAAGAGCATTCCCTTTGCACCTTTTCAATGAGACATTGAGATAGGTAAGGTACTTTCTCCCCTTTTTATGCCTTATGGGTAATACTTTTAAAATGTATGACAGTGTTCAATAGCTGTGAATGTTTCCCTCCAGTCCTGTTACCAAAATTTTCTTTTTAAGATATACTATACTAGCATGTAGCTACCATTTATAATTATACTAGAAGACTTACCTGGCCTTGCTCAAGTCCTTCAAGGCAAGGGGCTGGAAGTGTGGGGGGTGCAGGACACTGGGTCGGGGGTGAGGAGGAATTCAGGGAAAGGGGGATGCAGGAGCCAGAGCAGGGGTTGTGGGCTCAGGGCAGGGGGTGGGGTGAAAGAGTCAGGGCATGGAGTTGGGAGGTGTGGGGGGAGGCTCAAGGGATAGGGAGCTCAGAAGTGGGGAAGGCCTGAGGGAAGGGGGTGGGAGCGGCTGGTGGTTGCTCCCCAGGCCTGGCCCGGGGCAGTGGAGGCTGTGCAATCCACTCACCAACTTCTCCCTGAGGCCAGCTCAGTGTGCCCGCTGGCTTTTTCCCTGGAGGTAGCCAGAGTGGCAGGAGCATTGCTGCCAGCCAGAGGCTGCTCTCCAGGGCTGGGGCACTTGCTGCACCCTTCTGCTCCCCCCCCCTCCCCCCCACATCATGATCATTCTGGGGTATAACTGTCCCTGCTTTCACATTCCTCCTTTTCCATCTGATAAACAATCACATTTCAGGCACATCCCACTGTCTGGGCACAGCCAAACCTTGACCTTGCTTTAAGTTAGGAGAAGAGGAAGCTGCATACCAAATTTGCTTGTCCTAGCTCTTACTGCTTAGGAGGAGTTCTTGAACAAACGGACTCACAGATGGATGGATGGACACACAGATACAGATGCACAAACACTCTGCAATATTAATACCATCGTGGGTCAGAATTTACAATTGTATGTTTGTTGCAGCTAAAAGGAGCAAAAATGTCATTGTGCTCTGAGTATTGATAAAAGCTACAAATATTCCGTTATTCCACATGGAATGTTCTGGTTATTGGATAGGACATTATGCCACATACTTAACAATCTATTATGCGTGTACTTGTTTTTCCCTATTGGAATAGCTACTAAGCTTCATTTAGCATTAGTGAAACAATAACTTTAAATATATGAATTATCCCTTCTGGATGCTTAATATTGACAGCAGCTACATTTAGCAAATTGTTCTCTTCAGCTCCTGTGAAGTACAGCAAACTACTGTACACATTTAGGCCTATGAATACTTGCAGGTTTATTTTTCTTCTCTTACCAACCAAAAGGACAGTTAATTCCCAGAGGAAGGGAAGTGAAACGTGTTTTTAGCCTCCCACTCACATTCCCACACATGATTTTTGTTAATTCTTTCCATTCCTCTTTTTAAGCAAACAATAATTTGTCTCCTTGCCTCCCACTCCCCAGGAACTCTGCTACTGCAGATTGCCTGCGTGTAACTCCTTGAGGAATCTAATGCTTCTCTCTTCAAATAGTCATATTTCAAACAGAAATATCCAGAGGGCAATGTCTGTCACTTGCATAAATACTTTTTTTGGCTGAGCAGCCTCCTCACACACCCCCATATCAAATTTCCCTGTATTTTATTCATTATCTGTGGCATCTCATTAGTTTCCGATCCCACTGAAAACAGAAGAGGCCTGAGGCCAGATGGTTCATGAGGGCTGGGCTGAGGAAGAAAGGGATGAGGGCCTACGATGGTAGTGTTTCTGGGAGATCATCAGGTAAGGAGGCTGTCAAGCAGATTTCCTGAAAGGCAAGGGGCAACCGGGGAAAGTGCTTGAAGGATAAGGAGGAGGGAGGCAGATGTAATTTGATATGTAGCTTTAAGGAATGGGAAGGAAAGGACGAGACAAAAGGGAGATTCCCATTGAATAGGGTGGTGATGCATGGGGAAGCTGCTATGTTCCAGAAGCAGAGATGGGATTGCCTGAGGATTGGCAGAAAGGAGAAGGGGGATGAGACAAAAGGAATTAAATGTGAGGAGGGGAGCACAAAGGTGAGCAAAGAAGTGGAAAGAGGGAGGAGGCAGAAATAGGCGGGGGTGAGGGGGAAATTGGGGTGAGAAGGCATGAGAGGCCAGAGGAGAAGATGGGAAAGAGTATGGAGAATGAGGGAGAGAACACACACAGGCATCAGAAAGAAGGAAATAAATAGGAAGTAGAAGTGAGAGGTTTAAAAGTGACTTGAACCAAAAACGAAAACTGGAATGAAGTTTCAGACTATGAGCTGAATGCCCCATTAGCCTGGCTGGGGTAGTCACTTGCCACAACTGTCCATTTAAACTTACCTTTTGGAAAAAAAGAAATTCATCTTCCACAAAAGCACTTGCTGATTCCAGATTCACCAAAGCCGTTATTCTAGGATGTTGGGTACTCATCCGCTATAATATTGAATCAGTCAATGCAATTTTTTTAGCTTCCTCCTTTTATTCTTTTATAAATTAAAAAGTAAACTTAAGATGATTCCATAAATGAAAAAGGAGTCTTGGACCTACCTGGATTGATTGAGTATTTTAGCTAACTAGGTACACTGTAGTTAGTATCCCAGATGGTGTACTTTTGATGTCTGGATCAAGTTAACAACCAATAAGGTGACTGTCGGGCAAAGAATTTTTTTAAAAGTTTAGTTTAAAAATAAATTAATATCTGAGCTGGCTACTGCCCACCGTTAGCTTAGCTCATATTTCCAAAATCCTTAACTTTTTGGTTTCCTTCTCAGATCCCTAGGAGAAGTCTAACACAGAGAAAAGAAGGGGGTGAGGGGAAAGGAATAAAAGGGTCACTAAAAATATAAGAGGAAAGGCAGGGTGGGGTGCGGGGAAGAAGCAGAGTGAAGAAAAGAACTGGGAAGGACAAAACCAAAGCAGACAGTCCACGAGAATGAGCTGTTCCATTGTTTTTACAGAGTCTGTTTGGCATACAAATGTACAATAAAACAGAAGTGAATATTTACTTTGTCAGGAGATGCCAGATGATATAATGCTGTAAGAGATGTGGTGGGTGGATAAATGTTCCTACTTATACATTAGGGGATAACTGGCTTTATTAGGAGTGGGTGGAATTGTTAATTTAGAATAAAATGCTTTTTAATGTACTTTAGCAAGGGTGATTCTGGAACCTCTTGAATATATTTTCCTGTTTTAATATCGGTTTCTGTGAGTGTCTGATGGGAGATTCACAAGTGCTTCAGGGTCATGGTTTTTTTTTAAAATAGAACACAATTTGCTTCTGGGAATTTTCTCATGTAGAGAATTCTATATAAAGAGATTAGTTTTTAGGGCCTAAACTGTTCAAGTTACCTATGAAAATGAGGGAATTGCATTTGTTATATGAACATTTTCTATAACACTTCCCACTTATCTCTGTTCTTTAAAAGCCCCCACCCTGCAAAGGCTTTCACACATGCTTCACTGAGACTGCTCCTAGGGATGAAGTTAAGTAGGGGGATTACTCACATGGGTAAGTTAGTGCTCATGCAGGTCTTTATAGCATCTGGACTTAATTTTGTCCCTTCTGATCCGCCATTCAATTTAAGCATGTGACTATATTTCAGTGGTTTAACTGAGGTGGTTCTGAGTGGAGAAGTAGGATCAAGAGAGTATAAGTCAAATTCTGCATCATAAACCTTGCTTGGGTTTGAGTCAAAAGGTGTCTTTAATGGGACGTATTAACAGGAGTGTTGTGAACAAGACACGAGAAGTCATTCTTCCGCTCTACTCTGTGCTGATTAGGCCTCAGTTGGAGTGTTGTGTCCAGTTCTGGGCACCACATTTCAAGAAAGATGTGGAGAAATTGGAGAAAGTCCAGAGAGAAGAGCAACAAGAATGATTAAAGGTCTAGAGAACATGACCTATGAAGGAAGACTAAAAGAACTGGGCTTCCTTAGTTTGGAAAGGAGAAGACTGAGAGGGGACATGATAGCGGTCGTCAGGTATCTAAAAGGGAGTCACAAGGAGGAGGGAGACAAATTGTTCTCCTTGGCTTCTGAAGATAGGACAAGAAGCAATGGGCTTAAACTGCAGCAAGAGAGGTTTAGGTTGGACATTAGGAAAAACTTCCTAACTGTCAGGATGGTTAAACACTAGAATAAAATTGCCCAGCGAAGTTGTAGAATCTCCATCTCTGGAGATATTTAAGAGCACACATAGATATCTATCAGGGACGGTCTAGATGGTACTGGGTCCTGCCATGAGGGCAGGGGACTGGACTTGATGACCTCTCGAGGTCCCTTCCAGTTCTAGTGTTCTGTGATACTATGATTCTATTATTTTCATCCATCATCCCGACAGGCAGCAAGAGAGGGACCAGTTATTGCCCAGCCCTGAAATGTAATCACATTTTTTAATCCTTTACCTCATTTGGGTGATTCTGTTGCACCATTGCTCCCAGTACCCAACGACTTGTGACACCAGCTCTTCTGGCATAGCCATACTGCCCCAGCCTTGACCACTGGGGCAGGTACCAGGCTCACCAGCATCTGTCCCAGATCATACTAGTATATGCAGGTGATTCGCACACTCCTGGACAGAATTGCATCTCCTGTCAAGAAGCATGTGAGCCTTGTGAACACTAGAGAATCACAAGCTGTCTGTTAGCTTAGGGTATATTTACACTACAGAGTTTTTTTCAGAAACAGCTTTTTTTCAAAAAAAACCCTTCAATTACGTCCACACTGCAATCTCATTCTTTCAAAAGAAAATTGAAAGAACAGAGGGGATTTTCTGACATTGGTAAACCTCTTTCTATGAGGAAGAAGCCTTTTTCTGAAAGCTCTTTCGGAAAAGGCTGGTGTGGATGGGGAAGAGGGAGTTCTTCCAAAAAGAGGAAAAAGCACAGGAGCTCTGGTGGCCAGTCCGCCCATAGTAATCACAGCTTACATGCGAGATAGTGTCCAGACTGAATGGACCCTATCTTTCGAAAAAGCAGATTGCTTTTTTGATGGACTTTGGCAGTGCAGACGCTGTCTTTCAGAAGTTTTCAGAAGCTCTCTTCCGGAAAAGCTTCTTCCAAAAGTAGCCTGCAGTCTAGACATAGCCTAAGTGACTGTACTGGTGGGCACAACTGAAGGCAAGGTACGGTACAGCCACCCAGATGGAAAAGATTAAAGGGAACATTGATGTAGAATATAACTTTAAAGAATAGTTTTGCGCCATAACTATTTTTTTCATTTTATTAATAAAGAGAGAAGTGAGATCCTGTTCCAAATTCTAGGTTTCCTTTATTAATGCAATCCCTGAATTTTTGCCCTCTCATCCCCTAAAAGCCCAGCTGTCTATATCAATGTGATATTAATTCCCATATGAGTAATAGGAATTTTCCTGTCAGTTCCTCAATTGTGCCATCTACCCTATGATTTTATCAGTCAGAATAAAATATCAATTTGTGAGGGATTTTCTCCCATTTCAAATGTATGCTTAAAAATATATTTTTTGCTATTATTCTTTTAGAATGAATGGGATTTTGTTGTTAAAACATATTCCTGCAAGTAATTAAAAATACATTAATTCTTGCAGTTTTGAAGTGCCTTTTAAAATAATATCAACATTTATAATTTTAATAGGTTTTCCTTGGTACCAAACTATAAATGGGGCAATATGTCTGTCAGCATACTGCTCCTGTAGAGAACAAACTACTGAATATCTCTGACAAAGAAGAACTGTCTAATTAGTCTACATTTTTCAAAAAATAATTGCTTGTCAACTAGTTAAACCATCTTTCTGGAAACAATTTCCCAGGGCAGCAATTGAAATTACAGGTATGTTCATGTGAATCCTTGATAATTAAAATCACTCAAAAGCTGTCCTATTTCTATTTTTTTATAGAAAACATATTTTCAGTGCTATTTTCTGTTTGAAGTACAAACTATAAAATTAAGGGGAAAAGATATTTAAGGCATCTTCAGGTTTCCAGCAATAATGCTATGCAAGTAATATGCAGTAGTTCATTCAAAATAACAAGGCCAATGTCTTCTTTTATGGCACGTGGTAAATGTACCTCATTTAGAATTGTTTAATACACTGTTGTTAGTTTTTTCAGAAGACAAAGCCCATATATTAACATTGGCATGAATAGAACTGGGTGAGGTTGAAGACAGGCACTGAATATTAATGTTGTCACCCCAGGTAAAGATTGAAGCTATTTTTAGCTCTTCCTTTTCAACTGTTTAGAACAATAATGTATTTGTTATATTACTCCATGGAGACTGTTGCTCAGTAAACCATAGTCAGTCTGCTGTGTTGCAGAAGTAAAAGTACCTCAGAAAACATAAAGCATATTTCAATACATTTTAGTATCTTTAACAAAGCTTAGAGGAGATGTTTTCCAATACCTGATTATGGTTCATGCCTACTGATTCTAATGGTAATTAGGCACCAGGGGAGGAACAGATTTGAAACTGGGATAAACAACTAAATTAGAGATGCCATTTACCCATTATGTTCTGCCTGTATTATTATTCCAGAAAATTAATCTGGTATGATGCAACTAGGAAGCTGGTGAGAACCTACTAGAGAATCCCCTGTTTTTTAAAGCACTGGCCTTGTTTACATGAATTAGATTTGCACAGCTGAGCTGTTCATGTCCATGAAATGTATACCATATTTTATTAACTAGCAGACCTACCCGGCATTGCCTGGGTCCTTCAAGGCATGGGATTGGTGGTGTGAGGGGTGCAGAACTCAGAGCAGGGCTTTGGGGATGTGGAGGGGGAGTGCGGGAGGCTGGGAGGGTGAGTGGGGGTTGGAGGGTGAGGTGGGGCTCAAGGCAGAGGAGCTCCACCGGAGCCTTTTGTCTCCCGCAGTGCCTCTTGGCCGCAAGGAGCCTTCTTCTCTCTTCCTTCCCCCCCAGTGCTGGAGCCAAGGGCTGGGAGAGGGGAATAGGGGCATGGGGGCACTTACTGGTGTGCTGGCAGGCAAGATGGCATAGTCCAGCCCTACTGGCTATTCCCTGGTGGTACGGTTGCCTGCAGTGGATACTCTGCAGGATAGCTCTCCCCTTTGGGCTCGCTGCCCCCCAGTGACTACTATCTTATCACATCCCTCTGAAGAGCAGCCCCTCCCTTTACATGTTATGAAAACAATCCTTTTTCCAAGGGCTTCTGGTCCTCCTGGCACAACCAAACCCTGAACTTGCTTTAAGTTAGGAGAGGAAGCTGCATATCAGATGTGGTGTCCCTAGCTCTTACCGTTTAGGAGAAGCTGTTGAACAAACACTCTGTCAGACATGCAGACAGATACACTCTAAAATATAGAGATAGACAGATATAGATGATAGATAAGCAACAGCAGCCCACACTTAAGAAAAGGCATGATCCTGTAAAGGCATGCTTAGTTTTACTATTGTGATTTCAATTAGGGGTACTCCAGGAAAGAAAGTTTAATAGGTGCATTAAGTGTCCACAGAATCAGAACCCAGAATTAAAAAGACCCTGTTATTTTTATCTGATTATTTGAATGCACAGACGCTTGTGCAATATGTATATACAATAGTTAATATCCTAACTGTCAGAGGCAGAGGAGCTGACAGCCTCTGTGAGACACTGGGCAAGGTGGGGGGGGGGGCAAAAACTTTAGGACAAAAACTAACCATCATTAAAATAGCTGTAGAAGCCAAATCAAATACTCCTCTCCTACATATGCTATGAGTGGAATTCCAACATCCGCTTGTATTCTCAGTCCTTCCCTGCAATTCCAGTTATATGAGTATGACCAGCATCTTATTAGGTAAGCATGAATCAACATTTTCCTCTAGATTTTCAATACATAAAATATTTTACAGTCTCCCCCTTCATTTATGTAAGAACCATCGGTTGCAAACACAAAACATCATGTCAGTAGAACAATGAACATTTAAAATTGTGTTTTAATCAGATTTGGAGAAACAACTGAAAATGCAAAGTGCATAGAATTAAATAAAGGGGATGAGAAAGAGGTGAAAATGAGCATGATCCTAAGTTAGCTAAGTTCTGTGTACTTACTGTGTACCTGTAGGCAGAAGCAGGCAAAGTTAAAGAGACACAAATTTTTTTTGAAATCATGTGGGTTTCACTAAATTGTTTTGGTTGGAGGAGGAAACCTCCTAAAATAAAAAATTCAGAACACTTGGTTTGACAAGAATATTTTTTCCACTTTGCGTCATTGAAGGTCTTGAGTTCATTTTTGGTTATACCAAAAATGATGTAAAACTTTTTCAAAGTTGTCAGTGAACTGAGAATCTGGCTATTCCCACAATTCTATCTGTATGTGATAAGATGTAATAGTACTATCACACCATCTACTGTAAAGTATAATTCTCTTGCAAAGCCATGTAATGTCTAGTGAGTCTTCTCCATTGTTGTTGTTAAGTTAATTTGACTAACTGGAGATTTGCAAAGAACTGAATTTATATCTCACCCCAAGTTTATATTTTGAAAATTCAGCATCAAAATAAATAAACATTCTGCACATGAAAATGTTGTTAAAAATATTAGGAGCAGGTTCTTCATGACATTCCCCTGGTAATGGCTCACTGGAGATGGACATCTCTTCAGTACCAACCCCTTTAAAATAATTTGATTCAGTTTCAGATAAAATTATAAGGTTTTAACAATGTACAACAAATGTAGAAAAAGATCAGTGATAAAATTAGGGATTTCTCTTGACTAAAGTTCTAACTGGAACATTTATTATATTTGAGCACTTGGAAAATATTTTTCATTCTGCAAATATCAGATTTGGGGCATTCCTGAATTAGCCAAAGTTACATAGGATCATTCAGATATAAAGATGGAAGGAACCTCAAAGATTATCTAATCCAGCCCACTGCACTGAGGCAGGACCATGGATGCCTTGACCATCCAGGTGGTTATTTAATCTGTTCTTAAAAACGTCCACTGATGGGAATTCCACAACCTTCCTTGAAGCCTATTACAGAGCTTAATTACCCTCATAGTAGGACTAAACCCTGTCTAGTTGCTTGTACAATTTCTTCCCATATTCTTTCTGATATAGGAAACAATTTTAAGGCTATCTACATACATTGCATCCTTTTCAGTTGCGTTGAAATTCTAGGCCAGGGGTTGGCAACCTATGGCTTGTGAGCCAAATATGGCTCACTAGGGAGTCAGATACGGCTCTTTTGGAGTTCCAGCTCAGCCCCCCCCCCCAGTTTCCCCTGCAGCAGGGAGCCAGTGCTGGTGCTACAGCCTTACAGCCCCCCTGCAAGATTGGAGTGCTAACACTAACTTTCTGCAGGAGGGGACTGGGGGAGAAAGCTCCAAGCGTCCCCGCCAGATCCAGCATGTAGGGAACAAGTGGAGCCAAAAATGGCTCCGCATGCTGCTGTTTTCCGTCCCCAAGCTGGGGGACCAGCCTTGCAGGGACACACTTCCTGGAGGCTTCCCCTTTGCTCCCAATGTCTAGAATCCAGCGAATGGGAACAATGAGAGGCTGTTACATCGTGCCTGTGATATGGCATAAAAGCAAGTAAGTGGGCCCCCCCACCTCTTCATGCCCAGACCCTGCAACCCCCTCGCTCATCCCCCCTACCCCCCACTGAGACCACACATTCCCATCCCACTCCCCTGACCAGACACCCTACCCCCAGCCCACTCCTGCACCCTCCCCTCATCCAGACACACTGCCCCCATCCTGCTCCTATTCCCTTCCCTTGCTCCTTCCCCCTCCCTCCTGGCCAGACAACCTGCCCCCAGCCTGCTCCTGCACCTTCCCTCTCCCCTCTTGCCAGACACTCTGCCCACAGCGTGCACCTGCATCTTCCCTTGATTCTGCCTTCTCCCCCCTAGCCAGACACCCTTCCCCCAGCCTGCTCCTGCACCCTTCCCTGCTCCTGCCCCTTCCTCCCATCTAGACCATGCACTCTCACCCCATTCTGCACACCAGATCCTGCACCCCCATCCTCATCCCATCACTGGCAGCCCAGTCCCACACACAACCCCTTATTTTGGCCCCACCCCAGAGCCTAGGGGGACCCACAAAATCCACTAACCCTGGAACCGTAGAAGAGTTAATCTGGCTTAAGGCCTTGAACCTCCGTCCTCCCTGCCCCTCCCCCCCAGCATGGATCTGGAGCACCAGCAGAGTGAGGTGTTTCAGTTGGGGGCCACATCAGTGAAGATTGGGTTTTTTTGGAGGGGTTGGGTCTTTTTGCTTTTCACTTGTGTGGTCCCTGGCTGACTTTTTTTTTTGTGGGTTAGTGGCCCCCAACCCAAAAATGGTTCCCCACTCCTGCCATAAAGACAATTTTGAAACCTTTTGTGCTGGAAATAACATTTTACTTTATTTAAAAATGAAGCTTGGCCAACAAGCCCCCATTTGGGGCCCAGCCCCCCTCTGGCTGTGCTGTCATACCACTCCTGCACCCCCCCACACTCACACCAACCCTGAGTCCATCATACACCTGCACCTCCTGCTCTGACCCCCTCACACCTCCACATCTCCAGACTCATGCACCCCCACATCCCCAGTCCCCGGCCACAACACTTGTGCACCCCACCTCTGTAACCTGAGCCCATCATTCACCTGACCCCCCCTGCCCTGAGTCCCTCATACCCCCACACCCCAAACTCATGCACGCCCACATCTCCAGACTCCTGCACCCCCACACCTCCAGCCCCCTGCCATAACACTCCTGCATTCCCACACACACCAATTTTGTGCCCTGAGTCCATCATATACCCAACCCCCCAGCCCAGAGCCCCTCATACACTCCAACCCACACTCCTGCACCCCCACATCCCTCGCCCCTCCCATAAGATTGACAGAAGACAGCCTGAATGTGTGCATGAATCCGGATTTGACCCCTTATGATGTAAACTGCAAAAAGATGCAGCAGTCCCATTAATAAAGTCTATGAGTACAATGTTTCATTTATGCTATTACGGATCATTCTGTCAATTATCAATAATATTAAGTTGTATATTTTCTTTCATGAAAATTGGCATTCTTATATGGCTCTTTGTTGAGTACGTCTAGACTACAGGCTTTTGCTGACAGAGCAAAAAAGAGCATCTAGACTACAACCAGTTCTGTCGACAAAGCAAGCCGCTTTTTCGACAGAGTCTAGATACTCTCTTTTGAAAAAGCACAGTGTGGATGCAATAGCGCCTTTTTTGACATAAGTCTGTCGAAAAAAGGCGTTATTCCTCGTAGAATGAGGTTTACCGCTGTCGACAAAACTGCCTTGTTCTGTTGACTTACTGTTGACGGAACTCGGCGGTAGCGTAGACGCAGGTATAGTTTTGTCGACAAAAGTCCACTTTTGTTGACAAAACTCTGTAGTCTAGACATACCCCACTTGTTCTGAATTTTGATGTAGTTTGGCTCTTTGATATGAAAAGGTTGCTGACCCCTGCTCTAGATTCATAAACTAGAAAGAGTATCAGCAGCTTTGGCTAAAATTCTAATTTTAAAATCATGTACAGCTGAAAAAATAATCTTTGTAACCGAGGTGGTATGTTTGTCATGTTCCTTTTTGAAACATTAGCTAATAGGTTGGGATTTTCAAACTGGGGGTTGAATCTCCTCAAGGTCATGAACCTGGGGGTCATGAACTGTCAGCTATGTGGGCTGATAAGCTCAAACCCCCATGAAATTAAACTACCCGTCATTTTGATTTATAAAGGGGTGGGGGGCCACCGAGGCTTTCATTGTGAAAGGGGTCACCAATACAAAAAGTTTGAAACTTATTCAATTTGTTTCTTCCCTATAGATCTACCATTATTTGAAATTTTCTGCATGCAAAAACTGATGCCAAAACCTCTTTTTTTATAGTTGAGCACACTGACATTCTGTTTTCAACTTAGCTCTAGATGCATAAGCAGTTGGTTTCCAAAGATCACCATACTTTTGTAACAGAACTGCTCCTAGACCCTCTTGAATTACTCCAAAGATGACTTTGTTAGTCTGTACTATCAAATGGTCTAATACTAGAGCTGGATTTGCTAGTTCCAAATATGCTTTTCAAAGGACTCTGTTTCACAATAACCAGAAAAGTTTTCTTCATCTGTGATGTCAGCTCTATATTCCTTATTTGGTTTCTTCTGTGAAACTTTTACTTTTTGAGCTAAATGTATAGTTCTAAGTTTTGCCAAACTTAGGGTCTCTTCGAGTATGTCTACACAGCAGTATTATTTCGGAATAACGTCAGTCTGCGTCTACACTACAAACAGTTATTTGGACATGATGTCAAAATAATGTCAAGCTGGAAGACTTCTTACTCTAACCCCTGTAACCCTCATCTTACGAGAAGGAAGGGAAGTTGGAGGAAGAGTGCTTTTTCACAGACTTCCTGCTGTGTAGACAGCGCAAAAAGCTGAAATAATCTATTTTGACTTAAGTTACACAATTGGTGTAATTCAAGTTGTGTAGCTTATTTCAATTTTAGCCCTGTGGTGTAGATGTGCCTTCCCATCAACCTCTCACCACACAGTTCCCTCTCTCTCCAGGAACTACAGCCTCCTCTTCATGACTTTGGCCCTCAGGTCACATATGGATCCCCCTGCTGAGGTAGTTCTCTTTTTGCCACTTCATCCCTCTGACTTCAGATGAAACAGTAAAGTTACTGGGGTGGAGTGTGAGGAGGAAAATTGCTATTGCCCATCTTTTGCAGGGAGAGAGGGACACATACACACACACACACACACACACACACACACCCTATTTAGCCCCAAGGCTACCACAATCCAGCCTCAAGCCCCCATCCCAAACTTCACATCTCCATTACTAATCCCCCCATATACACAACCTCCTCCTTCATACCCCCTCTCCTCAATCTCTCTGCTACTGCCTTCGCCCCACATCTCCTAACTTTCACCTAAGACTGTCACCTCCCTCCCTTCTATTGCCCCCCCCGAGCCAACCCCACCTTGAACCAAGACTCTCCTATATCCACCTGCTTTTCCACTTCCAAGCCCCACTTCCACACTCTGCTTCTCCCACACCTCCCCACATAGCATCACTGCCAAGTCCCCTATCACACCTAGATTAGCACAACTGTCCCTTTCCCTCTAAATTGTGCTCCACACTCACCCTTCCCCAGAGTGTGTGAGGAAGTTTCTGGCCATTCCCAACAGCCAGCACAACCCAGCCCCACTGTCACCAGCCCCCCACTCCTGGGGGCCACAAACAACCATTCTTTCCTAGGCCAGCCCCCGATGATGGCTGAGGACACACACAGTGTAAAGGGTCAAGATGGTGCCCAGGAGCCCACAGCCGGGCATCAGGTTCAACAGGGGAGAAGAAAGAGGGTGCACTTTGGAAGCCAAAGCACCACTGCCATCCCCAGCTCTCTACTATTCCAGGAGTGAGGGAAACCTGGGCACGGGGAAGCGAGCCAGGAGCCCCCACCTGCCCCATGAGAGAAGTTCCCCATCCTTGTTTGGGATTTTTTTTTTTTTGGTCTGTTCTGCCAGCATCTGCTTTAACTGGGGTGGCTCGCAGCATGGTGCAGGGCATTCTGGGAGTAGTAACACAGCTGGTGACGCAGGTCCAGGGGCCCCAGTGGAATGCAGTGAACTACAATTCATAGCACATCTTGCAACACCTGGTCCCTGTGTGCCTGCATGCTGCACTCCCTGGGCTGCTGAACATTTCAGTAGACCCTGCAAAGCTGCTGACTCTTCACATTGCTGGGCTGTGACCAGATTCACCTTTTGTGGGCCCTATGTAATTGTTATGGGCCCCCTCCCAAGTGTCGGCTTGGTGCAATAGCACTCCTGGTGCCATTGTAAACCCTGTACTACCACTAGCAGTGAGTGCACCCTGTGATAGTTTTGATTTGGGACCCTGTCAGAAATCTGGGCCTGCACCACAGCCAGACTCCAAGCAATCTAACGAGCATAGGCACAGCGTAAGGGAGAAATGTGGGGTCAAGTGCCACCCCAGGTTCTGCTTGGGCCTGCTGGTTGGGGGGCAGGGCAGGAAGGCAGAAGAGGGGTTCTGTCTTTCACCCATTGTGAATGCCTCCTGGCATGTTCAGTCCCTGTCACTGGTAGCCAGGCCCAGATGGGAAGCAGAAGGGGTGGGACCCAACCACTTCTCTTGCTTGCTGCTCCAGGTCCTTGCTCAGTGCAGTGCGGCAGCAGGCTGAGACAGAGCATCACTGGGACAGCAGTGGTGGGCTGCCCACAACTGGTAGAAGCAAGGGACAGGTGAGCCAGAATCCCTTTTCCCCTTCCCTACACAGCTGCTGCATCTAGACTGGCATGATTTTGCGCAAATACTTTTAACGGAAAAGTTTTTCCATTAAAAGTATTTGCGCAAAAGCGCGTCTAGATTGGCACGGAGTTATCGTTATAACGATGTGCTTTTGCGCAAAAGCAGAAGCCCGGAACCATTTTGAAGAGGGCAAAAGGGCACCAGCCCTTTCCAGGGGCGGGGCTGGAGCTCTGTTCAGACACGTGCTTAAAGGGGTCTCGCCGGGACAGCCGTTTGTCTCCTGCTCCATGCGTTAGGACCTCTGGCAGGGACTGACAGCCATAGCAGGTTTGGTGGTTGCCCTCTGCTTTTTGGACACCACCATTTTGCCCCCTAGTGCTTTTTCCTGGTTTTGGTTTCTTGTGCCTTGCTTTGTCTGCCATGGAACCAGGGGTGGCCATGTGCCTGCTCTGGCCCCTGTCGGCCATTTTCGAGTGCCTGCAGCTGGTGCTCCAGGCTGGTGCCCCGGAGCAGATCGCCTGGGACTCCCTCACCAGGGAGGCCATGGAGTCCCTGTGGCATCCCCACCCCACCGTGGAGAGGCCACTCTGGAGACTGGACACCAGTACAGACTGGTGGGACCGGCTGGTCCTTGGGCAATGGGACGACCAGCAATGGCTCTGGAATTTCCGCATGCGAAAGCGGACATTCCTGGAGCTGTGTGTCTGGCTCATCCCCACGCTCCAGAGAGCCACCACCCGGCTGCATGCGCCCATCCCCGTGAAGAAGAGGGTCGCCATCGCACTATGGAAACTTGCCACCCCAGACAGCTACCGATCAGTGGCACACCAATTCGGGGTGGGAAGATCCACCGTCGGTGTGATTGTCATGGAGGTAAGTCCCAGGAGGAGTGGGGAGTGGGGTGGGGGGAGGGTGCTGCACTCCATGCCCAGGGGCAGCCAAGACTCCAGGCTGGGTCACCCAGGGGTTTGGGCCGTCCCTCCCTTGCACAGGCCTGCTGGTGGGGGGGGGGCCATGGGGCGAGGGGGCCCTGGTGTGTGTGTGTGTGTGTGTGTGTGTGTGCATGTGTGTGTGTGCGCATGCGTGAGGACAGAGGGAATCACGGGGGGGGGGCCAAAGGAGCGCACACTCACCCCTGCCTTATGTGATGTGTTTCTCTGCACCCTTCTGCAGGTCGTCCATGCCATCAATGATGTCCTGCTACTGAGAGTGATCCACCTGCGCGACATGGATGCTACGCTGGCTGGCTTCGCTGCCCTCGGGTTCCCCAACTGCGGGGGAGCCCTGGACGCAACCCACACCCCCGTCCGGGCCCCGGAGCATCGAGCAGCCCATTTCACGAACAGGAAGGGGTACTGCTCTATTGTTCTCCAGGCCCTCGTGGACCACCGGGGCCACTTCTTGGATGTCTACGCGGGCTGGTCCGGCAGGGCACATGACGCCCGCATCCTCTGCAACTCCGGACTGTTTTGCAGGCTGGATGCGGGCACCTACTTCCCCCGGCGGGAGTTGACTGTCAGGGATGTGCCTATGCCCATCTGCGTCATCGGGGACGCGGCCTACCCCCTGCTGCCCTGGCTAATGTGGCCCTACACAGGGCGGCTGGACCAGAACCGGGCCCGGTTCAACGACCGCCTCAACCGGGCCCAAAATCAGGTGGAGCTCGCCTTCGGCCACTTAAAAGCCCGCTTCCGTTGTTTGCTGACCCATCTCGAGATGGGTGAGCGGAATGCAACGGAGGTACTGGCCGTGTGCTGCGTGCTCCACAACATTGTGGAGCAGAGTGGGGAGACCTTCCTCCCTGCATGGATGGCAGCCGAGGCACAGATGTTTGAACAGCCCCACACAGCTGCCATCCGCCAGGCACACCAGGATGGGGTGCGCATCAGAGAGGCCCTGACAGACATGTTCGCACAAGCCACATAGTAGGGTCACCTCGGTCTCCCCATACAACTCCCTCCCATCCCCTACCATTCCCCCTCCCCTCCCCTTACCTCCCCCCATTGTAAAGCGTCAGTTCCAAGCACATCGGCCGTCATCATGAATGTTCGTCGGGTGCGTCGGACGTAGCTAGGGTTTTTCTTTTTAGTTTAGGCTAGGGCTTAGGCCACCATCGCTTGTCCGAGCTGTCCCGAAGAACAGGAAGAGGATTCATGGTTCGTGCGGAAGGCTCGAGTCAGCGTACCCAATTTCAGTCGTCTTCGAGGGATCTCCTGGCTGTTCCTCTCCCGAGGCCCGGAAGGACCAAAGGATTGAGGTTGCCAGCAACACTACAATCATCCCCTGCGTCTAGACTATGTACATATTCTTTTGTGTGCATCTTTTAACCTTTCTTGCTTGTTTGTTATCTATGTTAATATAGTTGTGGTTTAAATTTTACTTAAAAGTGTCAGTATTTATTTATGCGCCACAAACCAATGACCACTTAAAGGAACGACTGGTGATAGATACAGAATTTGGTGTCCGCATTTTGTAATCCTCTTAAATTTAGTTGGCTAATTGGCTTCTCAAATCATTTATTACAGTTACCTCAAGTAACACAATAACCAACACAGTTTTGTTTTCAACTGAAAAATGTATGTTTTTATTTACAAGGGGGAGGGGGAGGGGGAGGAGACCTTCAACTGGGAGGGGGAGAGGGAGGAGACCTTCAACTGAGAGGGGAAGGAGCTACTCCTGGGAGAGGTGGCCCCTGCGAGCGCTCCTGCGGGGGGCGGACCTGGACATGTGGGGCAGGCCGCATCGGGGCAGGCTGCACGGGGAGGTGGGCAGGAGGGGCTATTGCAGGGGCAGCAGGAGGGGGCATTGCAGGGGCAGGAGGGGGCATTGCAGAAGGGGGCATTGCAGGGGCGGCAGGAGGGGGCATTGCAGGGGCAGCAGGAGGGGGCATTGCAGGGGCAGGAGGGGGCATTGCAGGAGGGGGCGTTGTAGGGGCAGGAGGGGGCATGGGCAGTGCTAGGGGAGGGATGGCGGGGGCATGGGGTAAGGCCATGCCATAGTGAATGGCATGGGCTATGTGGGAAGTGAGGGTGGCGATGGAGTCAGCCATCCGCGTGCACTGGGCCTGGAAGGCGGCCCAGGCCTCCTGGCGCCACTGCAAGTCCCCCTCGACGCGTTGGCGAATCGATGCCTCGATGCGCTCGACGGCCTGCACATGCCGGCGAAGGAGCTGGTCCCGGTGGCGGAGCCTCTGGCTCCGTGGTTGGGCAGCTGGGGGTGCCGCTGCTGCCAGACTGGAGGGTCCCCAGCTTGTGCTTGGTCCCGCTGCAGGAAAGAGAAGAAAGGATGGGTCAGTCAGGCAGGTCGGCCACTGTCCCCACACCTCATGCCCTCCACCCCTGAGCCCAGGCGACACCGCGGTAGTGTGGCTTGGGCCCACTTGGTTCCCCCCCTGCCCCCCGTGTTGTATGTTTGCAAGGAGGACCGCCCCTGGAGTAGAGTCCTCCCCCATGTATTGTAACCACCGGTCTGTGTCCTGGCCCCGTGAAGGGTGGGAGGGCGCTTGTGTTGCGTTAACCTGTGGAACTCCCTGCTGCTGGAGGCTGTGAGGCTTTGGGCTAATCACTGGTGTTTGACAGGGAGTGCGATGCATCCCCACACAGTGCCTGGGAGCACATCTGGCAGAGGTGGTCTGGGCTCTCAGATCCCCATTGCGTGGGATATCTCCTGGACGGAACCAGGAGAGTGACTAGGGGGAGGGGGGTGTCCCATCCTTGCAGCAAAACTCAGGCGGCCCTAAGGGCGGCCCAAGCGCTTCCCCCCCTTCTCCCTCCCACTATCCCTCACACACGTAGCCCAGGGACATGCGTGGCCGCAGTGGGGACTTCCCTCAGGGAGCCAGCCAAGGCACCGGAAGCAGGTGAGGGGCTCAGTGGGGGCCAAGTTCACAGGGCTGTGACACTGCGGTTTACCCAGGAGCAGCTGGCTGTGCCTCACAGCCAGGCATGGGACAGTGTGCCGTTCTGCGTGCTGCACCCTTGCAGAGGTGCGGGCTCTGGGCTGAGTCCCTGAGGCCCTGGCTGGTTCTAGCCGGCATCCACCCTTCCCCCTGGTCCCGCCGAATGTGTGTGAGCAGCTCGGTCCCAGGCGTGCCCTGCAGCTGCCTGCCGTGGCCACGTGCCGCTCGGTCACCAGGCAGCACGTGGTTGCACGTGCTGCTTGCTACCTAATGCTACACAGCGTGCAGCTCACGTGGCCTGAGTGACATGCTCTCCCGCTCCCCCCTCTGGGTGCCTGGCTCCTCCCCTCCCCCGCCCCCCGCCCTTGTGAGTGCAAAGTGCAAGACTCACCGGTGGATCCTTCCCTGGCCTCAGAGGATGCGCGGGAGACATCAGGGCTGCTGGAGGGGGCCTGCTGGGTGGCAATGCTGGCCTCATCCTCCGATGCACTGCTGTCATCTCCTTCCCCCACCTCGGTGGTCCTGGTGATGGGGGGGCGCACGCTGCTGTCCACGGGCACGTCTGAGGCTTGCGGGGCTGGCTGGCCCAGGATGGCGTGGAGCCGGTTGTAATGGGGGCAGGTGTCTGCTCCTGCCTCCTGGCCCTCGCTGGCCCGCACGTAGCCCAGGCACAGCTCCTTGACTTTCGTCTGGACTTGTTCGAGGGTCCAGGCTGGATGGCCTTGCTGGGCGAGCGCCTGGGCCATGCGGGTGAAAATGTCCGCGTTGCGGCGCCGTGAGTGGGTCTCGTGGAGGGCCTCCTCCTCCTGCCAGAGGTCGAGCAGGCTGTCCAGCTTGCCCCAAGGACCAGGATGGGGCCCGTCATTTGCAGCCCTTGGGGGCCTCCTGCGCTGGGGGTGCAGGTGCCTGAGCGCCCGGAGCTGCCATGCTGGCTGTGATGTGGCTGCTGGGCACAGCAGGGGCACCGTGGCAGACCTCAGGCCAGAGGTCTGAGGCACGCTCCTGCCACGTGCGCTCAGCAGCCTGCGTCTGCTTTAAGAGCTCGGGTTACCAGGAACTCCGGGGCTCCTACAGGGTCTCCCAGCATCCAAACCGCTTTTTTCCGTTTAGCCTGCTTTTGCGCAAAAGTCTTAGCTAGCTGTCTACACTGGCCCTTTTGCCCGAACAGGAGCGTCAAAGTATTTGCGCAAGAAGCACTGATTTCTTACATTAGAACGTCAGTGCTCTTGCGCAAATTCAAGCGGCCAGTGTAGACAGCTGGCAAGTTTTTGCGCAAAAGTGGCTGCTTTTGCGCAAAAACTGGCCAGTCTAGACACAGCCAGCATGTTTCCAGCTCAGTCAGACTGTGCCCTTTTCAGGGCAGCCCACTGCTGCTTCCCTCCCTCTCAGGCAGCACAGAGCAGTGATCTGGAGTGGCTAGCTTCAGCCAGCATGAGAAGCGGCTCCATCTGGCTCCCTGCCTGGGCCCAGCTGCCAGGGAGAACAGTAAAACATGATGGTGGGGGAAGCACAGTGGGAGAAGGACAGAGCGCCTCCTCCTCACCCCCATGATGGTGGGGTGAGGAAAGCGTGGCCGACCCAGTCTGGGCATGGAGGGTGGGGGGCATGTTGCTGGGCAGAAGAGACACATGGGGTGGTCATGTGTCCTTCCCTTTAGATAGTGCCCCACCAGCATGGGAAGGCATGAGTTTACTATGCTAACTTGTGCAGCTGGCTTATAGTAGGCTGCCCAATTGACTGTCAGCTGTTGGGGTTTTTTTGGAAGGATCAGCCTGGCTCTTAAACCCAGCCTCAACAACAGGTTAGTGCCTGCTCAAATCATCTGATAGCTCTTGAGGGAAAGGCCCGGCTGAAAGAGAAGCTGCCTGAGACCCTACTGCTGGCTTAAATTACAATCCAAATCCAAGCAGGAGAACTAAAGCCTCCTGTTTTAAGAGAATGTGACTATTTAAAGTGACACCCAGCTCAGGAAAAGGCAAGAGAACCCACAAGGACTCTTCACACCCACTCTGGGTCCATAGAAGTCAGCTGAGATGACTCATTAAGTGGGCTATGTGTTGTAGAAAGGCCCTACCAATCAGCCCCACAAAGAGGGTACATGTTTTGAACCAATCTAGAGTGGGTAATTGACTGAAGGAACCTGAGGAGCTGCTGCATGCAATGCATGAGGGGTCGGAGTGCAGTGACCTATGAGTCTGGATATAAAAAGGTAATCTGTAAAATCCCAGTTTGTCCTGATCCCTAACACAATTCACTATTGTGTTGCTGGTATGTCAAATGTGACAAGTGGTATACAGGGGTTGTTAAGTTCTGAAAGTCACTGGGGTGCTGCTAAAGTAACATGATGATTGTTTCCACTGTACTTTCTCAAGATTTCCTTCTGTAAACCACTGCAAGTAGGATATCATATGGAAAGGACATAAGAGCAGGTTGACTGCAGTAATGGTGGGAATTAGAACTATACAACCACAGACAAAGAAGAGAGGATGTGATAGTGAGAGAGAAGGGAGATAACACTAATTCCTTCATATGAATTCTCTGGATTTCCAGACCTCGGTATTTCCCACTAAACTAGGTTTAGCTAAACATGATGGGTGGGAATTTCAAAAGAACTCAACTTTGGCCTCACTCTGCTCCCACTGAAGTCCATATAGGAGCTTTATCACTGATTTCAGTGGGGTAAGGGTTAAGTCAGGTTTGAGCTCTTTTGTAAATCCCATCCAATATGGCTTTACTATTGCAACTTGGTCCTTTTTACTCTGAGCTGAATAATAATAAAAACAAGTGCTGCTAGTTTCAATCTACCTCTGCAGATGGACAAGGGAAGGAGAGAGTTGGTAGCAGTCTTTCATTTTTTGGGAGGCGCTCCAATGTTACAGTGATGAGGGCTTTGTAAAATACCCAGATTAGCTTTGTCACAAAGTACCACACGCTAGGATATGACTAGTTTCTGTATGCACTGATGAAGGATCAGTCTTTTTACTTATAAACAGCATATGCCACACTGCCTCATCTGTTAAAAAGATGCAATAGGGGGTAATAGAGGAAGAAAACTCCATGCCATTTCTCTCTCCTTTCACCAGCTGGTACCCTCCCCAACTTCACACAGAATGGGAAATGAGCAGGACATTAGGTTCAGAACCTACAGAATAGTCTGTGACAGAAGCCCTAAGAAAAACTTGCAAGGAAGTATAGCTTGTGTTGTATGCTAGAGTCAACTCAGACTGAATCCTTATGGGGAAATTCTAACCCTCTGATGATAATGATTGATGATATAATGAAAGGGCTTACAGAAATTTGCTCACAGAGTTGTAAATGTCACAATGATAATAGGTAAAAAGATACCAGAGAGTTTCTTCAAGGCTTATAGTATGTTTTTGCTACCCATCTTTCAAACCTCTAGGGACCTTTCAGTCTATCACAGTTTTCCTTTGTTTTTGTTTTGTTTTTTTTTTAATGGGAACTTGCTTTCTTTCTATGTTAATCCACCTCAGACGTTACATGGTGGCACGTCTAAGACATAGGACCACACTTTGTTCTATAATCATTACCAAAGCAACATCTGACAGAATGTCTATGTTCAAACTTGTCTCGCATTTTCATTATAAATCCCATGCCTCATTAGCATTACAACTGAAACCTAGCACTGAAGTCCTGTCTCTCTTCATTATTTGGCAATTTAAATGCAGAGTTACAATCCACCAGAGATGGCCACCCTTTCAGAAAGCTATCAGCACAGAGACATGGTCTGAACTCAATAGGATTTTATCCATGAAGTATATAGTCAAACAAAGGTGCATAATAACTACTTATTGTTAGAGATAGTTGACAAAGATATTGGGCACGTTTCTATTGATTATGTTTTTGAAATTGTAAAGTGTGAAAAAAGATGGGTTATTTCAGCCTCATTTTACTTGTTTCTGTTTTTTTCATCATTTAATCTAAGGTGAGCTGCACCTGTGATCTGTCTCTCTATAGCACTTCTTCCAAGTGACATACAGTGCCAAATCTTCTGAGAACAGCCTTGTGATTCACCCCACTGTTGCCTGGTCACCAGATTAGAGTATCTCATTTCCCTACTGCATTACAGCAAGTCCAACTGGGTCTCTGCTACCGAGACCTCTATGGGAGCTGTGATCAGCTGGTAAATGCAGTGACAGAATAGCCTTTTCATAACATCTATGATATATTTATCCAGGGGAACATCAAAACAGAAAGAATAGGCTTAAAAAAAGCCCAAACCTTAAATGCTTATTTCCTTACCTGGTAAGGAAATGCTAAGTTTAAGTAGGTGCTGCTTAACCCTGGATTCCCAAAGCATTAGAGAGCTGGGTGAGACAGGTTGCCCTGCAACTACTGCCTCTGTGACAGTCTAAGCCTTCTCCCCACCTCCATCTCAGGAGGGTGGGGGGAGTGGGGAAGAGGGGAGGGGAGGGGAGAGGAGAGGGATTGTCTTCATGTGCACCTTAGGTCACAGGCTTTTATCCACTTCGAAGTTATTTTGTATCCAAGATCCTGCCTGGATGTTTTCATGAAAGCTGCTGAACCTGGTCAAACTGGTTTATGTATGTCTCCAAGGGGGGGTCAAAGGTACTCTTCCTGAGGTGTATACCTGATATTGTCCAACTGAGCACTGGCAACTGAATTCTGTCTGCTATCATCGATCTCGATTTAACACTTAGGCCACCTCTACACTGCAGGAGGAAGGTTGGCTTGCAGGATACAACTCCAGCTACATAAATAACACAGCTGGAGTCAATGTACCTTAAGATGAGATTGGCCGTCTCCACAGCAAGAGGTCAACAGGAGAAATGCTCCTGTTGACTTCCCTTACTCCTCGCGACAGTGAGTACCGGCACCAAGAGGGGCACCCTCAGTGCTAAATCGAGCCCCGAAAGATTGATCGCCAGAGTGTCAATCCTCCAGTAAGTGGAGACATGGCCTTTGTCACCTTTTAAACAGCAATGCTATAACCACCAACACAATAGGTATATATAATTTTCATAAAAATTAATGCAGCTTCCTCCCACATTCTTCACACGTGCTCCAGCTAAACAAAAATAAAAAAGACTAGATTGGGGGGGACCTATGTTTTTGCACTAGATTTTGCTTAGCATACTATTTTATAGTGAATAGGTGATTTTTATTTAACTTTGAAAAGTGCTGTTAAGCAGTGAAGTAGCTTCATTTTGCAAAACTATTTCACTCTGCATTGAAAGAAAGATAAAAATAGAACTTTATTGGAATTTCAGTAAATGTTCTGTTCTAAGAAATTGTACATAGTGTACTTCCAATCGCATCTATCCCACTATAATGCAGTGCCAAACTAAAAAGGGAGAAAATCCTGAAGTTCTTACTGAACACGTGCACTGTTCTTCCTGGGGCAAAACTCACAGTAGTGTAGGTGGAAGTTTGCCCAAGTAAGAAATTGTTTGAGAAATTAGGATTTGAACCAAATGAGAAAATTCAGCACATCTTTAATTATGCAATTTCCAAAACTGTAAGCATACGCTCTCCTTTTCGGTTCATTTTTAACCCAGGAAGGATGATATTCTGCTTCAGGTTTCCATGTTATACCAAGATGCAAAGCCACACCCTGCCCAATAAAGATATTATTCTAGTTTGTGTTTTGTCTATTGGAATGTCAGTGCCAGTCATCCTGTCTCCTTTCCTCACCAGCTCTATAACTTCCCCTAGCTTAGAATGGGAATGGAAGTGAGCACAATCACATGCTTCCAAGCAGCACACCCCCTGAGAAGAGAGGGAGGTAGACTCCATTTAGACTAAGCTTCTAGGGCTAACCCAGGAAGACTGCCAGGCTATATCTACACTCATGGCTTCTTGTGTGAGAAATATGCAAATGAGGCTGAGCCTCATTTGCATACCTAATGAGCTGCCATTTTTGCAAAAGAGGCTCTTGTGCCAGAAGGAACTGTCTACACTGCCCCTTCTTGCGCAAGAAAAACCCTCTTGCACAATGCTGTTATTCCTGAAAATAATCGGCGTAGCAGCATTGTGCAAGAGGATTTTTCTTGCGCAAGAAGGGGCAGTGTAGACAGCTCCTTCCGGCACACGAGCTTCTTTGCAGGAAGAAGACTTCACTTTTTGCCTCAAGAACCTCTTTGGACAACCACCGGTGATGAGGGAGAGACATTATAAGGACTTGAAGCTGGACATAAGGTGACCTCTGGCCTCTGTAAGTAATGGACAATGCAGATATAACTATATTTGATACAAGGGGTTAAAAGAAAGCCTTAGAGGAAATAGAGTGCAGCCGCTCTGTGCAAGATGGAGCTGGAGCACTGGTATAAGTGGTTAGCAAGCTACTCAGCCACTGCATTTTCAACAGCAACTGCTGCATTATGAGACCACCCAGCAACAAATTCAGACCACAC
This sequence comes from Pelochelys cantorii, assembly GCA_032595735.1. Lineage (NCBI taxonomy): Eukaryota > Metazoa > Chordata > Testudines > Trionychidae > Pelochelys > Pelochelys cantorii. The sequence continues at coordinate 303,229,512 of CM064326.1, read as the reverse complement.
AACAACAGCTACTGAGGGAACAGATGACCCAGCAGCAGGAGATTCAAACAGTGATGATGCAGCAGATCATGCCAGTGCTGTGCCACCAGGAGACTCAGCAGGTCACACAACTGCGAAGGGTGTTCCCAGGCCAGTACCAATAAAGCTAAACAAGATGAAACTAGGTGATGACCCTGATATTTTCCTGGTTATGTTCAAGAGTGTGGTACTAGCAGCCCAGCACCAAGGGAGGGTGAGGGGCAGGGAGGCCCCGTGCTACGTTAAAAAAACCAAAATTCTGGAGGGTGGGAGGAAAAGCCGTAAGCCTAGCTGCTGGGGAGGAGGACAGGGAGAGAAGTCCCTCCAAATGCTGCGGATGCCACAGGGTAGGGGGAACCCCACATGCATGTCCCTGAAAGCAGCAGCATGTGCAGATGGGCACTTAGACTTTAAAGTTCCAATCCAGACTAATTCCTTCCAGTTCCTTACTGCCTGCCTGAGCTGCTTCTATGTGCATGGCATGGCAGCAGAACAGTTCTGGGGCACCCTATGGGGCAGTGGGAGCAGGAGGAGACTCATAGGGCTACGGGCAAGGAATGGCACGAGATAAGGGAAGGCTCGCGATTACATATTTATAAAGGATCTAAATGCAGCCCACCAAGTGCTCTGTGCATGCATCCCAGTGCCTGCGCACGGCGTCCCAGTGCCTGCTCACGGCCAGCCGCAGTGCACACATGCCCCAGCGCCTGGAGGGAGAAGCGCATGGCGGCCGCCCTGGTGGCGGCGGCTGCGGAACCCATGCATTGGGTTAGAGCAGGAGGGGGACTGGGAGTGTGTGCGCATATGTCCACAAGAAACTACAGCAGACAGTTCTCGCCAGATAGGGAATGTTTCTTCTTCACTCCCATCAGTTTGTGGCTGGCTTATGACCTGAAACATGAATGGGTTTCAATCTGTTTTTTAATCCTACTTATGGTATTTTAGATGTTTTCTTTATCAATAAGCCTTCATCCTTTTAAAAAGCTTGCAAACTTTTGACCTCACTGCTATTTAATGGCAGTGAGTTCCACAGATGAATTGGGTAAAAAAAAAAAAAAAAAAAAAAAAGTTTTCTTTTATCAATTTTAAATTTGTTGTCATTTAAGTAAATGTAAAAAGATATTCAATGAAGTCAGGTGAGGGTGCACCATTGATCGTTGTAATGGCATTACAATACTTTTAGTGTTATTTCCTGTACCTTTCCTTATGGATTTCACCCTCCCTCTTCCCCTTTTAACATCTATTACACATTAAGCAAATGTTCTCTTCTTTGTGTGAAGCTGTTCAAAAGGACAAGAAAATTGGGTCTGTCGTCTTTTACAGCAGCTAATTACTCCCTAACATTTCACATTTTTCAGAGTGTTAATTATTCTGTTTTTTTAAAATACAGTTTCAACCATTGTTTCTGGTATTCAAGATCATACTTTCTAATTCCAAGATCCATTCCTAGTGCCTTTAAGATAGATACAATATTCACCACTCTCCAGTTCTCTATCAAATAACTTATTTTGATAAGATTGCTTAACTTCATTAGTAGCTCACATAGTTGTCAAGCATGGGTTCTCTTGGCCAGGCCTTGCGGGCATAGCCAAGATCTACCTCAGCAACCTCACCACTCACATGGATAGCAACAAGGCTTATCTACCAATAAAATGGAGCTTGTCAGAGTCCAGCACTCAACACCATATATGGGCATTACACCACACCCAGACCATACCCATGCCACTCCCAGAGCACAAACAATACCAAATATGGTAATAGGCAATAACATAAAAAACCCCTGAGCCCTAAGCTCAGGGAGGACTCCCCAATATTAGAAGACAGAATCTGAGTCTGGCTTAGGACTGATCACCCGAAGGCCGCCTCCCACCCACCAAATCCAAAAAGGGGTGTACGAATCTCGAGCATGCTCTGATTCCTTGTATGTCGTTGTGTTGTGGTTGCTGAGTTGGTAAGTATTTAATTTACCCTCACTGTTTGTTAAGTGGTTTAAAAGAGAAAGGTTAGAAAATATATTGCTCAGTTGTAACTTTTACCTTTGCTATTGTCAGTGTTTTAAAAACAAAAACAAAACAAAACAGTTTTTGAAATGTGTATATATTTGACTAAGCTGTAACTTAGAGTTTTTTAAAAATTGTTGTGGTTCAATTGTTTGTGGCAAATATTGGGTAATTGCTCAGTTTAAGTTGTTCAGTTTAATAAATCATTCTTTCTTCATTAAAACTTCTTGTCTTGCCATCATTCGGTGTTTTCACTGGGTATTTGGCATTAAGCCTCTAGGACTCCCGCCATTTACCAAACCGAGAACCAACAATAGTTTGTTCCTAAATTTCTTCCATACCCATGAATCATTTCATCTGAACCTGTTGCTCTTAGATTTATCACTTTGTTCTAGCACCTCATCTTAAATACATCCACAGAGGTTGAGGAACAGTTTCTATGGAAAGGAAATTACTTAGTTTCTTTGCAATATCTTTATTCTCTTTTAATTTTCTGTTTACTCTCTGGTAGTCTAGCAGATTCAACAGTTTCCCTCATAGACTTCCTACTTCTTAGAAACAAATAGTTTTGTAATGTTTTGGCTGTTTGCTCAGCAACTCCCACTTTGCACACCTGATATCTATCTTACATTTTATCTCTCCTTATTTCATTTTCTGTTCTATAGACTTAACTTGAGTTGGGTTCACATTTTCTGAAGGATACCCAAATTGTTAGTCTTGCATGTGTGATTTAATATTTTGTTTATTTATTTATTCCCAAATAAAATCACAAAATTTATTATATTAATTTTATAAATATATGTCCATTTTTTTGCAATCGCATGAATAATTATATATTTATGCAAAATCTCAAACTTACAAAGTATCTCAAATTTTCACAGAAGCCTGTTCTATTTGATTAACCACTGTCTAGACTTATTTTTATTTCAATAAAACAAGTTATGTATCATAAAAAATTAAAAAGTACATTAAATTTATATTTAAATTAAAATGTAGTATATATGAGCAAATAACTATTTTACACATCAAATTATTGTATTATATTCAAACAAGACCTAAAAAAAATTATAAAATATACCTAAAACATAATCTAATAATAAATAATTATGACTTTCCAAAGGAAGTACATTTTCTTTGGTGGCCCTGAAAGCTATTAGTTTTTGTTTGTGCGGCCCTCAGTAAGCTTGGAGTTTGACATGCCTGGTGCAGACCTAGCCTCAGATAGCTGAGACAGGCTTGCTAAAAGGGAGAAGGCAACAAGAGTCACTGCTCCCAAAACTACATAATCAAACCTCAGAGCAGCATGCCCCACACTTAGGAGCTGAAGCAGTGGTCCCCAAACTGTGCGGTGTACCCCATGGGGGGCATAGAGAAACGTTCAGGTGGATGCATGGTGGCAAGAAGAAAGGGAGTGCCATGCTGCCAGCCATGCTCCATCCCCCAAACCAGCTACACCCTCAGCCTCACTCTTCCCTGAACTCCATTCAGCCCACAAATCCAGACTAGCTCCCATGTGGGGCATGGAGGGAGCACTATGCTTCCAGCCCCACTCAGCCCCCAGATCAGCTCCACTCCCATTCTTTGCAGCCCCCACTCCTGCTCGGCCTCTAGACCAGATCTGCCCCCATTCCCACTCCATTCCTGGCTCCAGCTTCACTCTGTACCCAGTTCTACCCCCAGCCCATCTCTGTCCTCATTCCCTCTCCTCCCCTACACCAGCTCCACCTGTAGACCCAGCCATACTGTTGAAGAAGTAATGGAGGGGGGCACAGACAGATTCTTTTAATAATGGTAAGTGCACAACTGAAAATATTTGTACACCACTAGGCTGAAGATAGACCTCATCTAGACTAAGCCCAAAGGGATTATCCAGGAAAACTGAGTACTGGGTCACTCTTAAGTCTCTTTAATTCCCTATGAATTCATAGGAAGAAAGAGTGGACAGAACTTTTCCTTTAATAGTTTGCTTGAAGAACTCCCTGGCTATCTGCCAGAGAGTGTGGGGGAGAAAGACAGGATGTAGGCATGAAGTAGGGTTTGTAAGGGACCTCTGCCCCCTACAGTGTCCTTTACGACATGAAAGTGGGCCTCATGACCAGGCAGAGGTACTCAGTCAGACACAGCCCTTCATTACACCCACTAAAGTTAATATACCTGCGAGCGAACATGGACTTACTGCATTTAGTATGATCAAATATACATTAACAAAATGGACTAGGCAGATTTTTGCTACTATGAACAATGGAAATAAATTGCATGGTGTGTTCATCTGATTTTTAGAATCAACCCTAGGCCATCATTTTTCTGACTGGAATACTCAGTATGTCTCCATTATTTCTAATAGTAAATAGCCTGTGTAATGTGATTCTGTTAAAACCCACTAAAAGTGGAATCTACTTTATCAAAGCAAAATGCCTATTACTAGTCTGGAGTTCAAGTTATTGATTCTCTTCTCAAAGATATTATAAATCCTCAGATAACACTGGATCTTTCAGGTCACCCAGGGCCCCTCTGAGGAAACAGTTCATATTCTTGCAGCCCCTATCAGAGTGTAATTTCTAGAAATAATACTTCAGGCAGCGGGAGACAATAATGGGAAGCAGTATCCTACTAAAGAGATTCTACATGGCACAAAAGATAAAAGCATTCAGAAAAGCACAAAGAACATTACTATCATCCACTTCCATTTGGAAAGAGACATTTATGGTTGGTATATGTAGTGCAATAATAATAAGCACAGGGGGGAAATTTCTCAGCCAGTGAATATGAAAATAAGTATATATTTGCCATATCAAAGGTGACTTTGGACAGAAAACAAAATATGTGGGAAATTTGTGTAAAAATATAACTCAGAACATTGATCAAGCTATACATGAAGTCCACAGGTTGTTTCACCTGGATTGCAATGAAGAGTATGGAAAGAAGTTGGAACTGCTTCAGCTGAAAAACAAAACAGTACACACACCTCAGAAAAACACTTCTCCTTTAAATAGGAAGATGTATTTAATCTCAAATTCTGAAGAAAAAAAATCTCACCACTAAGACCCATCTTAGACTCTTAAACATCTTCAATCAGTTTGGGAGCTATTTCCTCCCACAAAGAAGGCAACCTTCACTCAACTACTCTATAGAGCACTTCTAGCCATTTCCTCTTCTGTTCATTCTTGGCTGCTATCCAACAGAATAGATCATAACTAACTGATGTGCTGCAGCACATCAACTGATTTCTCATGCTGCTCTCCAGGAACTTGCAGGGTGTACAATTTGACAACTAAGTTGCATCATTAATGAGAGAATAAGCTGTATTTTTGTGCTGACTGTACATGTTGGATCTGAAAAAGATGTTAAATACAAAGTTGTTTTTATTACTCACACGAAGCTGTGTGCTGTAATAACAGACATAGTTATGTCTGTCTATTTTAGTGTTTTCAGAATCGCTTCATACATGTGACATAACATAAGTGTCACATGATTTATGTCCACTCAGGAATATGTTCTGTTCTCAGAGTATTTATGGGGATTTATGTTAATCAGTTTGCCTACAATGGGCTACATTCTGTCTTTGGATGTGTATGTATGGTTTCCATATGCAGGCAACTGAAAGAAAAAAAAATTGTGCAATGGAATGTGAATGAAAATTTTCCTTCCAACTAGAGATGAACCAAAGTTCAGATTAAGGTACACTACCAAATTAGGTCAAGAGTGCTCAATTCAGATTCTATAGGACACATAAGGTGGATCCAACTCTACTAAAACTCATAAGATCTTGAAAAATTTTAGCCAAAAGTAGCCAAGAATCTTACAAGATCAGGTATTCCCACGCAATTGTCAGCATGTCAGAACAAATTCTTGTGAGACTAGCACAAGGCTTTGATGACTCTTTAAATAGGAACAAGTCTCCTTCCACTTCTGGATTCAATTGAGAACTAAAGCTGAAAAATGGTTGGTTCAGTTCTGAGGATACAAATTCATACTGCCTAATATGAGGCACAACTGAGTGCCAATTTCAGGACAGACTGTTGGAAATAGGCCAGACACACTGCAAAACTGAAGGTATTTTCTATCATCAGATTTCACCAAGCCACTAACAGTAGCACTATATTATTTCATAGATAGTCACACAACAACCCATAAGCACTCCAGCCACTGCTTACTACCCAGACAACTGAACTTAGTGATGGAAAGGTTATTAAAACCAAAATTTACCACCCATTAGGTTCTTCCAATCCCAAAGGATCAGACCCTCATCCCAGGTCAGCATGTACTTGTGTAAAACCTCCACCCAATCCAGTATAATGTGGATGTAAGTCATGTAACTTCCAGTTATCCTAAGTCATGTAAGTTTCAGCCATTGCGAGTCACATAACTTAAGGTTCTTGATGTCTGTTTAGAATCTGGTGTTGGTCATCTTCCTTTCGAAGTATCTGGACTTCCAACACTCAGTCATCTGAAGAAGTGGGTTGCACCCACAAAAGCTCATGATACCATCTACATGTTTTGTTAGTTTTTAAAGTGCTACCAGACTATTTGTTGTTTATAATTGCTATTGTAAGTCATGTACCTTTCAGTTGTTCTAAGTCGTGTAAGTTTCAATCATTGTGAGCCATAACTTTCAAGTAATGTTTCACGTTCTGCAATTTCTTGCAAGCTTTATAACTTCCAATTATTGCTGGTACAACCTTTAAGCTTTGTAACATTCCATCATGAGACAAGGGAGTGTGTGAGTAGTGGGGGTGTGTAAGTGAGAAAAGAGTGTGAATAGGAGAATGTCTGTGCCTAGGTGGGGAGGAGCTGCAAGGTTGCAGACTTGGAGCCAGATGGGGTCTGATGTAATCTTTGCTTGCACATGAGAAAGGCAAGAAACGGAGGTGCAGCAAAGATGAGCAGAAGAACGTAATATGCATGAGAACAATGAGATCTGGGTGGGCCTCTCCTCTGGTGATGGACACAGAAAAAGAACTGTGTAGGTGACAGGGGCACCCAGCTGAATAAACAGAAGATAGCGCACAGACCAAAGGTCATACGATCAGCTCACCGGACTGGATTCATGACTGCAGGCAGACACAGTGGAGCCACCATGCTTGGCTTCCTCTGCTATCTCTGTGCAACTCATCGCGTGCATAAGCGTATGAGTGTATGAATGTGTGTACGTATGTGAAGGAGTTCCATTCCCTTTTTGATTGATCAGATAGTAGCATTAAATAAATCTGTATAAGTGTAACCCTGGACTGGTCTCCAGTGAAATTTGATAACAGTACTTTCAAGATGACACTAAATAAGATGCAGCAGCCAATCTTTAGTAAACTAACTAAAGGTGTATTTTTTAAAAACGGAAAAAAAGAGAGACATTACAATTGATTTCAGAGTCTATAGGTCAGTATAATCTTCTTTATTGCCATTGTCCATCTTCTTCTTGCCCATCCCTCCATGAATGCAAGTCAATGCCACACCATTCCATTTTGTTGTGAGCATACCTTTTCCATTTCTGGCCAAAGAGTTTTGTCATGGGATCGGCCTAGCGTATTTTTAGTCTGCCAAACAGTCATAGAATCATAGAATACTAGAGGTGCAAGGGACCTCGAGAGGTCATCGAGTCCAGTCCCCTGCCTTCATGGCAGGACCAGTACCATCTAGACCAGGATTTCCCAACCTATGGGTCGCAACCCAAATATGGGTCACCATTACATTTCAAAAGGGTCACCAAGTGTCTCCCCAGGTGGTGCTTTTAAGGAGCCATGCACACATTTGAAAAGGTTCCCCCCTACCCCCCAGCTCCACAGCTGGCTTAGTCTTAAGGAGCCATTCACCTGAAGTGGTACTTAACTTAATTGGTTTAACAACCTTGAGGCAGTTAAACCAATCAACTGAATTGAATACCATTTCAGTGACTCAGAGCAGAGTAAGGCGGGGTCTCCAACCTTTTTAAGCACAAGATCACTTTTTGAATTTAAGTGCAATTCAGAATCTACCTCAGACCCATATACCCTTTCCCTGCCTCCTTCGTGCCCCTTCTCTGAGGCCCTGCCCCTGCTCACTCTGTCCTTCCATTCTCCCTCCCTTTCACCAGGCAGGGGCAGAGGGTTGGGGCACAGGTTCTGGTCTTGGGCTAAGGATTTGGAGGCTCTGAGCTGAGCCTGGGGCTGGGAGTTGGGGTGCAGGAGGGGGTTCAGGGTTCAGGCTCTGTAAGGGAGTTTGGGTCTGGGGGGCTCGGGCTAGGGCAGGAGCTTGGGGTGTAGGGGGGGTACATGACTGGGGCAGGGGTTCGGAGCTGGCTTCAGCTGGACAGTTTACCACAGGTGGCTCCTGGGTGGTGGTGTAGTGGGGCTAAGGCAGGCTCACCCCTGCCCTTGCCCTACACCACTCTCAAAAGCAGCCAGCAAACTCCTTCCAACCCAGGCCCTGTTGAACCCCCCCCCCCCCATTCTGTGGAGATAGAATAGAGGGTGGAAGAAGGGGCACCCTGACATCAGCACCCCTCCTCTCCCTGTGTTCGGGAGCCTGGGGGGAGAGGCTGGGACTGTGCTGGGGGGTGCCACAACAATTCCGAGGATACAACAGTTGGCAAAGCAAATGCAAGCTCAACCATCCCATTAATTTAAGTTCAAGTGAAACTGTTTGATAAAATACTAAATTTTACTTGGGCTTTTTCTTTGAATAATGTGTATTATGTTTCTAATATTTTTATAACTCCTTTGTGTGAGACTCCCAGGCCCAGAGTGTGCCCCCCAGGCCCTGACTCACAGCCCCTGAGTGTGTGACTCCCAGCCCCTCCAGCCCTTGAGTGTGACTTTCTGAGTGTGACTCCGTCCCCCTAGCCCCAGAGTATGCCCCCCAACCTCTAAATGTGTGACTCCCAGCCCCTTCAGTCCCTGAGTGTGACTCTCAGGCCCTCCAGCTCCCCAGCCCCTGAGTGTAACTCCTCCCGCCCTTCCAGCCTCTGAGTGTAGGGTTTAAGCCAGGGAGAAGTGGTTTGGGGAGTGTCTTTCCCCCACCACAACTCAAATAAATGTAGTGTTGTTATTTTATTATTAATGTATTTTCAGTTTTTCTATGAAATAACTACTATGAACATATAAACAGGAGGGGGAACAATTTTATATTCTTGCCTCAAGCACACAATTAGCTAGTTATGGCATTGTCCCTCCTTCTTCCCCTCCCCACATTTTTTAATTGCCTTGGGTCACCAAGTCTTCCTGAATTGTCAAAATGGGTCCTCATCTGGAAAAGGTTGAGAACCGCTGATCTAGATCATCCCTGGTAGATGTCTATCTAACCTGCTCTTAAATATCTCCAGAGATGGGGATTCCAATCATTTGTGATCTCTGGGGATCCAGTCACTAATGAGGGTTGTCCACCTATTGTTTTGCCTGAAGACTACAAAACCCCCTCATCTCTGCTTTGAGTCGTACATCACCCGTACTACATCAAACACCTCTGTATTTCTTCTGATTTCTTCATTCGGTATATGGAGCAATATCTTGCACACTTTCTTTTTTTCCATTGCTCTCTGAAGCTATGTCTATACTACAAAGTTTTTTTGGAAAAACAGCTGATTTTCCGAAAAAACTTCACTTATGTCCACACTGCAATCACATTCTTTAAAAAAAAAAAAACTGAAAGAACAGAGGGATTTTTCTGATATTGGTAAACCTCTTTCTATGAGGAAGAAAGCTTTTTGTGAAAGAGCTCTGTGGATAGAGAAGAGGGCATTCTTTCGAAAGAAGAGGAAAGAGGAAAAGCACAGGTGCCCTGGTGGCCACTCTGTCCATAGTAATCACATCTTAAATGCAAGATAGCGTCTATTCAGTGTGGATGCTATCTTTCGAAAAAGTAGATAGCTTTTTCAATGCACTTTGGCAGTGTGGACACTCTCTTCCAAAAGAAGATTTTTTGGAAGATCTCTTCCAGAAAAGCTTCTTCCAAAAGAAGCCTGCAGTCTAGATGTAGCCTGAGTGACAGTGAACTTTTCTTTCTCTGCTTCCATCATTGACCAGCTTTCTGCTCTGTATAGCATTACTGGAAGAACAGGGGAGTAAAACAGTCCTTTTCTTTTCTTCATGGACAGTTCATCAACTATTAGAGATGTCTTTATGTTCTTGAAACATTCCCAACTTGTCTTGCATCTCCTACTGCATTTCCCTTTAAATGAGTTGTCTCAATTTAGCTGCTGACCCATTTTATAGTAGCCTTATTTCCCTTTTTATAGATGGACACTATATTTGTCCTTTTCCAGTCTTCTGGATTCTCTCCCATATTCCATGACTCTTCAAAGATAATAGCTAATGGCTCAGGTTATGTCTACACTACAGAGTTTTTTTGGAAAAATGGTCATTTTTTCCGAAAAAACGTCACTTACATTCACACTGCAATCACGTTCTTTAAAAAAAAAATTGAAAGAACAGAAAGGTTTTTCTGACATTGATTGGTAAACCTCTTTCTATGAGAAAGAAGCCTTTTTTCCAAAGAGCTCTTTTTGAAAAAGGCATGTGTGGACGGGGAAGAGGGAGTTCTTTTGAAAGAAGAGGAAAGAGGAAAAAGCACAGGTGCCTTGATGGCCAATCCATCCATAGTAATCACAACTTAAATGCGAGATAGCATCCATTCAGTGTGGACACTATCTTTTGAAAAAGCAGATCACTTTTTCGATGTGCTTTGGCAGTGTAGATGCTCTCTTCTGGAAGAAGATTTTTTGGAAGCTCTGTTGTGGAAAAGCTTCTTCCAAAAGAAGCCTGTAGTCTAGACATAGCCCCAGATACCTCCTCTATCAGCTCCTTGAGTATTCTAGGATGCATTTCATCAGTCTCTGGTGACTTGAAGACATCTAACTTTACTAAGTAACTTTTAACTTATTCTTTTCCTATTTTAACTTCTGAACCTATCCTCTTTTCACCGGCATTCACTATGTTAGGCATGCAGTCACCACCAATCTTCTTGGTGAAAACGAAAACAAAGAAGTCATTAATCACCTCTGCCATTTCCATGTTTTCTGTTATTGTTTCTTCCTCTTCATTGAAGACAAAGTGAGATGTCACAGTTTGCAGTTTATATCCATAGTACATGTGCATGGAGAGTTACTGGCATTGGGTCACATATTTCTTGCTCAGTCATGAGGCATTCACTGCCTGAGTGCTGCCTTAAGAGACCTCAGGCATGGTCCCTTGAAGAGCTTCATGGGTCATCAAGCGAACTGGCTAGCCTTGATGTAAATCTGTCTTAGGATTGTCATCCAGAAACACAACAGCTTTGAGATACAGATGTATAGCAGTGTTTTATTATAACTTCATATACAATGATGATACATGCATATAGACAGGATACTATTATTTAGCAGACTATAACTTTCCCAAGGATATCTTACACAACTTATTTTACAGGATATATCATAATTGTGCAGCAGTGGTGATACTCTAGTTTAAATATGGTCACCTTTCTTTTACACAGTATCACACCATCCACCAATAAATTTTTTTAAAAGGCTCAAGTTCATGGTATTGTCTCAGTCATCTCTTCTTCCCACAGACTAGAACATGAATCATGGATGAGAGAATGGCACTTTTAGCTTTAAACTGTAGTGAATGCACATGTATCTGTTAAAGTGACTTCAAGCTATGTTTTTCCCTAACGAATAACTATAACAACAAATAACAGATGGATACATTATCTTGTACATAAAAATAGAATTAAACAGCAATAGTTTGGTTAAAATAGCTTTAAAACACAAAGAGCTAGCAACAGCAGGTAAGTACAATGAAATAAACAAGGCAATAAATCAGCAGTTACTGGCTCTACGGCAGAAAAATAAAGCAGTGCCAAGCTACTGTAGACACCTGCAGTATTGCTTATGGATATCACAGATTGGTACCAGATGAGACATCATATTTAAAGAAAAACTGTATTTAAACTGTTGACTCATCTTTCCCTCAATAAGCATTTCATACACACAACACACCAACTCACACAAACAAAATTAGAATAAAATGAACATATCTGTTTATCATGACATGCCTCCTACCAATTGGAAAAGAAGAAAAAAAGAGAAATGTACTGTTAATTCTATTATTACATTTTTGGAAGGTACTCAGATGCTACAGTGAAAGAGGATATATAAAATCTGAAACAGATAAACAATGCAACCTAAAACCTAAACATTTTGATTACCCAGTAGAACAGGGATGAGCAAAAGGTCCGGCCCGCCAAGTGGGTTGATCCAGCCCGTGGAGGTCCTGCTGCTCCTCAGGGCCTAGGGAAGGAGGAGCACACAGCACTTAGAATCAACTGCCAGAGTTGACTCTAAGTGCCGCGCGCCAGAGGGCAGTGAGCAAGAGACTTCGCGCTCCCCTGAATGCCCAGGCCAATCACGGCCTAGGGACGGGGGAAGCACACGAAATCTCCTCCCACCCTTCAAGGGGCTCAGAACTGAGTCAACTGCCAGCTGCTGCTCAGCTGTGGGGTAACTCTAAATGTGGGTACTCCTTGCAGGGTGGGAGCAGACTTTGCATGCTCCCCCACCCCCAGTCCCTGATTGACCTGAGTGGGGGGAGCACGCAAAGTCTCTTCCCACTGCCAGGGCCCGGGTGTCTAGAGGGAACCACCAGCTGTTCAGAACAGCTGGTGGTTCTCTCTGGGGGGGAAGAGGCAAATACTTCACATGCACCCCCCACCCACAGACAAATTAGGGTCTGTGGGCAGGGAAATATAGAAGTGTCCTGGCCCTACCCCTTGTGCCCAAGGCCCGACCTCTTCTGGGGCAGCCTAGAAGTGGCCCTCAGTCAAAACTTATTGCCCAGGCCTTCAGTAGAAGCTCTTAGTTCAGGGTTAGTAGAAAAACACTGTCGTGTGGTGTAATCTCATGTAAGCCTTTTATTTCTGTCCCTGCACCTAGTTCTTTCACACTCTCCTCCACATACAGCAAAATGAAAATGATTTTAACAGACATACATCCCCCCACATTAGCTATTAATCCATGGAATATACTATAGGTTTCTCATTCATGCTGCACGTTGATTAATTTTTCCTTTTCCTTACCACCAGAGCTGAACCCCAGCCCTTCTACCCTTTGCAGTTTATAGCCTCAGCATCTCTAAGTGAGCCTCATCAGTTACGAAAGTAAAAAAAATTGCTTGAGCCCTGGCACCTAATTGCTTGAGCACCTGCGACTCAATCATTACAAATGAAGCATTGCCTACCACTCACAGCCCATCAGATACTACTGAATTGTTTAGTACAATCCTGTCATTAAATCATTAATATCTCACCAAAAAAAAAAGTAAGAATCAGGCTAATAGGATTAAGTGTTAGTGTCTTTTCAGCTAGTTGATTGCATGCTGTAGGTTCTGTGTCAACTGACTCAGCTGAGGGGATTGGAATCACAAACACTCATCTTTCTCAAAATGATGCTAATTAAAGCATACTTGACAGACAATAGGGAATTTTGTTTTACCTCAGTATAGGAACTTAGTCTATTTATGGGTTGCATTAGATACTGGTCACCTGTTTAAGCTAATTCCATTCAAAAATGCATGTAATTAATGTCTATTTTATGATGCAAGTGGTCAAAGGTAAGGTTTAATGTCCAAACTTAAGTTTGGCCTTTCTTGATGTTGAGCATTTATCATGCATCATCACTGTTCTATTAATACATTTTGTATGTATTATTCATGCATTTAACATCTTAGTTTCAAATGATTAGAAAAATATGCGACGAGGCACTTTGCAGAAGTTTGAAACCTACTGGCTTGCAATCAATCAAACAAACAAACACAAACCCAATAGCACTCTTAAATTTTTTAAGCTGAAAGTATTTGGACAGATAGTGAGGTGAGGAGGAGTTTTTAATGTGAACCTTAAGATCTGTGAAGTAGGATGAGCTCCCTTTCATCTTCTCCCTCTTGAGCAACTTAAAAAGTCACAAGGCTCCTTCCTCAACCCTTTCAAATCTTATAGCTTCTGAAGAGCTCTTTGAACCTTACAAGGTCCAGAAAGGCCAAAGTAAAAGGTTATTCCTCGCATGATCAGCTAGAACACAAGCATCTGCCTTTGCCTTAGGACCTGCCTAACTTACATAAACTGAAGCAGTTCTTCTGCCAGCCCAGAGGGTACCTATGGCAAGAGCACTACATTCCACTGTCCTTTTTTCTATGCAGTGTATATTAGCCATGTGAACATACTTAAAGAATGTACCTTAGCTGCACTCTGTACAAAAGGAACCAAAACAAACTAACAAAAAACACTTCAAATCCTAAAGTGAAATCCTGTTTCCATTGCAACCAGTGGAGTCGTGATCTCATCTTAATGTGCATATTCAAGAGTTTTCAAAGACTCATTAATCATGCAAATTAATTTAATAAATTAGTCATACTACCACAAGTGCCCCCTGGTGCCCAGGCATAGTATAGCAGCTCTTTCACTGGGCCCTGCCAATAGTCACTCAGCCTTCTACCGAATCACCATCCTAAGTCCACCCCTTCGGGTGTCCCAGTTGTTAGGGTTGTCAACTATCTACTTGCAAAAAAATGAACTCCCTGCCAAGAGGGGCTGCTTGTGTGGGACACTGGCTCACAGGAGTGACGGGACCACACTCCTTTCCGTTGGCCTCAGTGGCTTTTGGGAGTTGAGCTCTACAAATCTGTGGATCCTGATGTCTATTTGTGGTTATCTACAGCTGAGAGCTGAGCATCTAAAACGATGGATTTAGAGTTGAAATTGTTATGCAGCATTTCTCTCTGCATCCAATTTAGCAAAGCATTTAAACATGTGCTTAAGCTTGTGCTTTGCATAGGGATGGACTTAAGTGCTTTGCTGAATAGGGATGGACTTAATTGTTTCATGGATTAGGCACAGACTATTGAACGAGGGCCAATCCCCATAATGTCTGCACAATGCTTTGAAAATGAAGTGCTATAATTACATTAGCTAATGAATTATTTATATGCTGAGGGTGTTTCATAACAAAAGCTGGCTGGAGGATGAGAAGTGCAAAACCACTACCTTTAGTTAAAGAAACAGGACAAAACCTCCTTTACTCTTAAAATAACGAATTATGAGAAAAATTAATTCAATACATTTTACTTGGCAGTAAAAATGGTAAAAAGCCTTTAATCATATTTAAAATCATGATAAACCCACATTCCTCTACACTGAAGATATCTACAGCCAGATTTGTAAACACTTGTGGTAGAGGGGTGCTCAGCTGCAAGCTGACTGAGAGAGTGGGTGACAATTTAAATATCATCTATTTTCTGGTCATAGGAGTCCTGGCTGTAACAAACATCCAGTCTTAATCATCATACTACAGAGACACCACTATCTTCCATTACCTTGAGAGTTGAACTGAGGATCTATCTGCATTATATTTCAATTGTTTTGTAGTTTTCAGCAAATGTATCTGAAACCCAAATTATGACAGGCAAAACTGGAGTAAACTTAAAGCTCAAACTATGACAGTAACAGCCTTCCTCTGATTATCAGGAAAGTATTACTCTTAGAAAACTTGAAACATCACATTAGATCAACAATATCTATAAAATCTATGGCTAAGACAACTGCATTAGCCTTTCCCTATGTGATAATAACAAGACAAGTTGCAGCCTGCAGTTCTCATGAATTTAATGTGTGACAGTTTCCCTGTTAGGGTATATCAACTGGTAGATAGTTGACTTTAGGTTTTTTGATACAGGCAGCAATGTAAGAGAGGGCAGTGAATTCTCAGGATAAAAATAGAAGTGCCAGAATTGGAAGCACTGCAACAAGTACAGTAACTTCAAATCACTCAGATCATGGGGCTATCAAATGTAATCAAAGTTGTTTTTAAGATGTTTCACTTCACAAGATTGGGATGCATTGCACCATGAGATAGCACAATATGGGATAAAGTAAACAGTAATCTCTAGCTTCATTTCCAATAAGTTTCAAATGCTTGAATCTCAAGCTCTCTCTTGCTTCAACAACTGAAGCTTAGACATCTTAAGCGTCTTTAGCCCAGGGGAGAGATTGTAAATACTAAGTGCCTTGCTCTTTCCTTGTTGCACATGACACTGGTAATTAAAAACATCACAAACCACATTAACGGACCAATTCTGTCATCAGATCTGGTAAGTAGATCTTGAATGAGCAATTTAAGGCCTAATCCTGCAGTTTGTCACAAGCATGCAGATTCTGCACCTCTGGTGCCCCACGGACTTTAATGGGTTTGTCTACACAGCAGACTAATACCCAAGGCTGGCTCGTGCCAATAGATTCAGGTTTGCAGGGACTGGACTGCTGGGCAGTTTCATTACTGTGTAGACATCTGGGCTCAGCCTGGAGCCTGAGCTCTGGGACCCTCCTGCCATGCAGGGTCCTAGCATCTGGCCCAAGCCTGGAAGTGTACTTAGCAATGACACAGCCCTGCAGCTCAAGCCCCAGGCGTGAGACTTAGCTGGCACGGGCCACATGTGGGTTTTTCTTTCCTATACAGACATATCCAGTGGGGCTCTGCACAGGGAGCTGCCTGCAGCAGTGAAGGGTAGGACTGTAGCCACAGTTAAGAACTGGGGCAGCTGAAACATGTGAGTGGGGATTCTCCAACATGTCAAACAATACTGTACATTAAACCTGTATAGGGATGGAGCAATTCTCAAAAAGCACGGAATTCTTTAGACAAATAAGGACATTTTTAGTACAATGCTTCATTAAATCAAAGATCGGCTGTCCTGACAGTGTCTTCCACTGAGCCTTTTTTACACAAAGATTTACACTAGTGAAATGGTTTTCTAACACTTGGGTGGACTGAGAAGCATCAGTGAGATGATCAGATACTTTCTAGCATAGTTTTAATTGTAATGTTTTCCTGAGGGGGACTGTATGGATCACACGCCTCTTTACATTGGGTGTGAGTACACCCTTCAGTAAGGATGTGGGAGAATAGAAGAGAAAAAGCTTAGATGTCTGTATATGGATGCAGGAAAGTATGGGGAATATGCAGGAAAAACTAGAAATGCTCATTAATAAAAACAATTATGATGCAGTTAGCAACACAGAGACTTGGGATAATACTCGTGACTGAAATATTGGTATAGAAGGCTATAGCTCACTCAGGAAGGATAAGTAGGGAGAAAAAGGAGTAGGTATTGCCTTATATATCAAAAATGTATACACTTGGACTGAGGTTGAGATGGAAATAGGAGACAGATTTGTTAAAAATTGCTGGGTAAGGTTAAAAGGTGATGTCATGGTGTGGTCTACTACAGAGCACTCTGATACAGCGGCAGTGGCGGGGGGTCAGGTGAGAGATGGTACGCATGAGGAGCCAGCTTTTAAACTGGCTCCCTGTGAGCACCAGCTCCTGCCTGCTCCCCCGCATGTAAATGTGTAACCGCTGAAATTTACAGCGGTTACACACTTAGAAAATTAAACACATTTTAATATCCCTAGTGAAAGGGAAGCCTTTCCCTGAGCACCATAATGCAAAACTGCAGAGTGAGGCAATGTGGATAGGATGGGAAGAAAAGAGACAGACTTGGGGATCTTTTTTTAACAGGATCTAGGGACAGGAAATCGTTTAGGTTTTAAAATGGATTGTGTGTGCACTCCTCTATTGCATGTATTGAGGTCCATGAAACAGTGCTTTGTCAATGGAAGTGTGACAAATCCAGTGTAATAGGGATGTTGTGGATATTGCTCATAGTTGAACTAAAAATTGTGACAGTGTGCTAAACAGGTATTGTAAACTGAAACAAACCAACTCCCTGTGCATGTAGGCAAGAACTATTCATTAGTGGGCAAGGAGACAGAACTCAGAGTAGCAAAGAGTTTGTATAGAGGGAGAGTTAGTGCATGGCAAGTTGAAACATAAATTTACAGCATGTTAGCATGCAGTGCATTAACTGACCATGTGGACCTGCTGCCCTTTGTGTACACTGTATATCCTTTCTGCACAGTGGGTAAGTCTGTCAGGGTTCAGCACTTGTGGGCCTTCTTTTTTGGAGTCTGTGGCCAGTTGTGTAACTAGGGACCAAAATATTGTTTGTTTTATTAAAACAAATCAAAGTGTTGTTTGTTTCAACAGTAGAATCAAAGCATTTGGGGGGAGGGGATTTGAAAACATACACTCTGCTTTCATGTCTATCTTACCATCTCCTGATGTCAAGTATAAGAAGGAGAGCCGTGTTAGTCTGAATCTGCAAAAGCAACAAGGAGTCCTGTGGCACCTTATCTGTTAGCCTATAAGGTGCCACAGGATTCCCTGTCGCATCTCCTGATGGTTGACTACACAGGTCTAACTTCTTTGGATATCCCCAGTGGGTATCTCTTCATGTTAGTCTACTTTCCTAAACAGCTCCCCAAACTACTATCATCCACCACCACTCACCTGTCTTGAGAAAGCATCCTTAGTAAATAGTTTCAGTCCTTTCAATCTTTGGAGCAGGCCTGTTCCTACCCATACACAAAACACCACAGCTGTGTGGGGCACCAAATTGCTCAAAATTTCATGGTGCCCATGCAGTTGGTTGCTGCATATGGGCTGCAGTAGCACATGGCTGGGTTGTCTTTCCCCCTATTCAGCCTTAGATATTTCCAACCAACATTTTGGCTGGGGTCCCAGGAGTGAACGGAGACCAGGATTACCTCACTGCCCACCATTAAATAGGATTTTAATAAGGCAGGAGTCCTTTGTTCACAGGCTGACCCACATGTGACCAGGAAAGATAAACTCTTTTACAGTTCATTGTCTCTTACTTATAGACCATCAGCACTGCAGCCTCTTTCATTGTTATACCTAACATGCGACACAAAGCAGCAAATATGAAATTACAGATACACAGGTCAATATTCCTAACTTAGTCTACAAAAATTATACTTGCTTGCAAATGGGATAATCGTATTCAGTAAATTAAAACCTACCCAATGATATGTGACATGAGCCATCTTGCATCAAGTATGTCTGAGTTATCACATATTCATAGCATAAGCATATTTTCATAGGGTATATTTACACAGCAAAGTCATTTCGGAATAATGACCACTATTCCAAAATAACTTTGTGAGCGTCTACACAGCCAAACTGCTATTTTGAGATAATTTCCAAATAGTGGACGGCTTATTTCGAGTTCTGTAAACTTCATTCTACAAGGAATAGCGCTTATTCTGAAATATATATTTTGGAATAGGCACTGTGTAGACAGGGAATAAGGGCTATTTTGAAATAGGGGGCCTCCAGCCCTTCCCAGGGTGCCCTGCTGGCTGCTCTGTCCACACACAGGAAAACTCTATCCCCCATTTCCCCTGGAGCCCTTAAAGCTGCAGACTCTGCAGGCAGTATTTGTGACTCACAGCAGGCCTCACAGCCCTGAGCCACCCTGCAGCTGCCTCCTGGGGGGCAGGGCAATCCCTTCTCCCCCTAGTTATAGACTCCAGTGTGGAGTCACCCATCGTCATCCTCGCTGGGGGCTCAGATGATGGCGGCAAGGAAATGGAGGAGGCCCAGGACCAGGATGAGGCCAGCCTAAGCACCAAGCTCACCCAGGAGCCCCGAAGCCTCCCTGCGCACATTTCCAAGGCGTCATCCAAGGCCAGGGAAGGAACATCACTTTCCCATCATGCAGGGCGGGGGCGAGGGGGAGCTAGGCACGCCGCACTTGACCCTTGCTGGCCACAGATCACGCAGAAACCTGTGCACATGGGAGCATGTGGCATGCTGCTCCTGGGCACGTGGCCCCAGCAGACTGCAACAGAGGAGCCTTGGGCTATTGGCCACAGGGAATCTGGAGAGACCTGCCATGCTCCTGACCTCAGGTTGGGACACCCTCCCTCCACAAGCCACCTCTAGAAGGAGGCAGGGGACATCCCCCCCCACACACACACACATACTCAGCACTCCTGCACACGGGGCATGGCCACAGTTTCGGGGCAGCCCCCAGTCCTGGGGACATCAGGGGCCACTGGCTAGTGCACATAGCCTGGCTTCAAGCACATCGGCTGCAACAGTGCCGAGAACTGTTGCTCTCAGCTTGTAGAGGGGGGCTGGGCTTCAGGCACTGTGTCCCCTGGGATGACTGACCATCTGTCTTTGTTCTCCACTGCTGGACCAGCTGTGAGTGGAGGGCGGTCCACACCACCAAGGACATCCTCCTGCACCCAAGGCTTCCACAGGCGCACACGTCCAGTGGATGAGTACCAGCAACAGCACCTGGCGGCATTGCGAGCCCTGCACAGTACCAGCCACCACTGGGTGGAGGAGGACCTTCAGCTATGGGAGGAGAGCTGGCGAAAGCTCCTTGCACAGGGCCACTCCCTGTACAATGATGTGCACACCCTGGTGCAGAGCATGCTGCCTCCTCCCGTTCCAGCCTCTGCTCCCTCTCCAGCTATCACTCATCCTCCCACTCCTTCTCCCCCTCCCGCTTCTCCCTCCACACTCTCCCCCCCCCCGCCCTCACAGCCCGTGGATGCCAAGGTCCCTGCGGTGGGATCCACACAGGCTGGCGCCACTCCCAGCCCGACCCTGAGTCTCTCCTCTCTCCTTCCTCCCCCTTCCAGCTCCCTCCTCCCAGGACACAGCATGCAGCCACCACATGTGGAATGTTGTGCTCCCTGAAGTCCAAGCGGGTGAGGAGGCATCTAAAACGCACCTTCAGGTGGCGGAAGGTACCCTCGACTTTCCCTGCTCAGCCTGGCATTAAATGCCTGTCGTGAGGGGTGGAGGTAGCTGGTGTATGGCTTCATGAGCCATGGCTGTAGAGGATAGGCAACATCCCACACGAGGCATACGGGTATGTCCACGTCCCTAACCCGATGTGGCAGTTGGGGAAGAAAGTCCCGGCTTGCAGCTTCTGGCAGACACTAGAGTTCCTGAACACACATGGGTTGTGTGCTTTCCCCGACCACCCAACTTTTATGTCCATAAACTGGACCTGGTGGTCAGTCACAGCTGCAGGACTACCAAAAAGTATCCCTTCTGGTTAATGTACATTGAGACCTGGTGGTCTGGGGCACAGATAGGGATGCATGTCCCATCAGTAGACCTCCTGCAACTGGGGCAGCCCAGGGCACCAAACCCCTCGATGATGGCATCCACATCTGCAAGGTGGATGACCCTGCACAGCAGGGTGCTGTTGATCACCCTGACCACCTGCAGAAGGAAACAAACAAACTGAGAATCACAGGGGGGCCAGGGCACCTGAGAGTTCCCCCTTCCCTACACCCCCCTTCTCACCAGGAGCAATCCCCTGCGACCACAGCCACCCCAGGCAGGGCTTTGTGAGGGCAGGACAGAACAAACCCTCCTGGGGAGGGGGCTTACCCCCACCCACACACACCCTTTTCTCAAGAAAAGACCATTCCATCCTTTCACCCCTCTCCTGAGACAATAGCCTGAAAATGCCATACCTGCATGAGCAGGGCCCTGACGGTCGATCTCCCCATGCCGAACTGGTTTCCCACAGATCAGTAGCTATCTGGCATGGAGTTTCCAGAGGGCGATGGTGACACAATTCTGGAGGGGAATGGCGGGCCTCAGGTGCCTGTCCTGTCGCATCAGGTCAGGGGTGAGCCACTCACACAGCTCGGGGAAGATATCCTTCTTCAATCTGAAGTTCTGGAGCAATTGTTGCTCTCCCCAGTGCTCCAGAACAATGTGATCCCACCAGTCTACACTAGTGTCCAAATGCTAGATGCGTCACGACACGGCGGCCAGACCACAGTGGGCGGTGTCCAGTTCCTGTAGCCATTCCCTCACATACCTGAGCAGGGTCTCCAAGAAGCCCTGGGAGTTGGGTTCCTGCAGAGCCTAGGAGGCAGCCTGCAGAAATTGCTGCATGACTTGCAAAAAAAGCTGCAAGAACTGAAGAGCTCCTGCTCCGTAGCAGAGAGTGCTGTAGTGTCCTGAATCAGGGCAACCAGAGCAAGAAGAGAATATGCTTTGCTGTCCCTCAGCGAGGTAGGCAAGCAAGCAGGAAAACCTGAGAAACAGCTGTCCAGGGGGGTCCCTTTAAGCACGAGCCTCAGATAGCCTCAAGCAGCAGTCACATGAGGTAACTACTGACCTCATGCCCTGCCTGAACTGGTTCTGGGAGGCCTCAAATGCAATTCGGCATCCAATCAGTGTGGACGCGTTACTTTGAAATTGCTAAGCACTATTTTTAAATGCATTTTGTGTGTAGATGCGCTATTTCAAAATAAACTATTCTGGAATATCTCTTCCGGTATAGTTTATTCCGAAATAATGCTGCTATGTAGACATAAAGTATATATAATACTACATCACAAACAATATGGGTGACAGCCTCTTCCTTTATCTCACAAACCACCCATCTCTGCAACTTCAGCGGGGATCTTCACACTCATGGCCCATGGGTCATCTATGGCCTCAGCATTTTTGCAATCTCACCCAGAAGTCTGTGCAGTCCTGGGGGGGAGGGGAGTGTCCCCCCATCCCTCAAGCCTGCTCCTTCCTGCCATGCTCGCTCCCCCACATTGCACCCCTTCCTCCAAGCCCTCCAGGTATGCAGCCTTAGGAATTACTAGAGGGGAGAGGCTGGTGTAGGGCAAAAGCCTGGGCTGAGCCCCCCACACTAACTGCAGCAGCAGGAGCCATGGTGAGTGCAGAGGACTTGATCCCTGCTGTCACCTCATGCCAGGCCCCCCCGGTACTCGAGGCCATGCCCCTCAAGGAAGGAGGCTTGTAGCAAGGGGTGCAATGTGCGGGGCAGGAGTGGGCCTTGGAAGATGGGTATGGACACCCTCCAAGGGCTGCAGGGATTCCCAGGCCAGATTGTGAAAATGCTTAGGTGGCAAATGGCCTCTGGGCCATGAGTTTGAGATCCCTGAGCTTCAGGGACAGTGTCCTATAAAAGCTTCTAAATCATTTTGTTCATCCTTCCTTTCCCTGAGACAAGTAACTTTTTAAATGTTTAAAGCCCTTTAATCTGTGAGTGGGCCTAGCATGGGCAAAACAAAGCCTGCAACTTGTTGAAAACAAGATGCAAGAAGATCCTCAAAGATTATATATTTTTTTCTCTGTTGTTTTTCAAGTGTGTGCCAAAGGATGCTTATCCAGGGAGCCATTGCATTGTTTTCCTGCTCGTTCTTCCTACATCCCTCTACCAAGTTAGACCAATATATTCATTCAGGAAATTCTAATAACCCACCATTGCTGTACACTGACTTTATCTTACTTTATATTCCTAGATTATTACATGGCAGTTTCATTGCTATCACAGTCCCTGTTACTCAACCAATATATTCGTACAGTAAATATCCCAAATAACCAGAACGGCTCCACTTAAAACTCGTCCTACTGAAGTTAATGAGGCTATTCACATGGGTAAAACCTCCTGAATCAGGCCCAATGGCATTTAAATAACCCTTCCTGCTAAATGCTATAATCCAATATGTAACTACTCAAAGAAGTACAGAGGGCTATTGAACACCCAGTTTGCAGAGCACATCAGCATAACATTATTCAAATCAGCCCATATGTTTGCTGGAGCTGTGATACATTAGGAAAATGTAAAAAGTCCAATGGTCCTTAAATGTACATTTCTGCATCTTTGGTAGGCTCACCCAAAGTTAGCCTGTAATATTAGCACACAGCATAAGCATTTTAATTGTGACTGACTGCTGCTGAAGAGTTTTCTTCAGTTGTTTGTGCTTTTATTCCTTTAGGCACAGTACATAACTTGGGGTTGTGCAGTGATAAAACAAGCCATTTGATACCTCTCACTCATTTATTTTAATAGAATTTGTACAGGAAAGCTCGGAAGCTGGCTTCAACTGCTCTGTTGCATTTATAGATGAGATGAAATCATTAGCTGTACTTGAAGTCTTTCTGAGGCCGGATGCGCTCCTCTGAGTAGACCACTTATTTGCTTATCTGTCAGTGCGTCACATACTTACTTCTGACAGGTTGAGCAGTTCAAGCTCTTTCCAAAGTCAATTCCAATACAAATCCCATTAAAATCAAGGACTATTCATCTGAGAGTGGGTCTTTTTTATGATGATTATTGAAAGTTCCTCCTTTAAAACAAATGACAGTAGAACCTCAATTACCTAGAGGTCTCATGGGACAACTGAAACCTTTGAATAATGAGGGTTAATTAAGTAGAGCTGGTTTTATGCACTGAAGCTGTTACAATCACAGCTGTAGGCTAAGTTCCTGCTCTGTCTCCACTGCTCAGTGGCTATCCAAGAAGCAGACGCTGTGCAGTTTTTGTGCACAAGTGATAAGCCTGATGCCTTGTGGGGCATGGAGCTCGTCTCTGCACAGGCCTCCTTATACAAAGTGTGCTAGTGTCAGGACAGATGGGGCCAGAACTAGGGCCAGGGCCAGACAGAAATGGATTTACAATGGCGCCAGAGGTACCAGGCCCACATTCAACAGGGGCCCTGCCAGCTGGCTTGGCATTCCACTTGTGCTACAGCCCAGGAGGTATAGGACAGTAACTCCTCTCCTCTCTGACGCTTCCCACACACTCCTCTCAGCCAGCTGGCCATCCCAGTCTTCTCTCTGCCCCTTCCCCTCCCCATGTTCCCCTGCCTGCCCACCCACCCACCCATTCTCTCTCCTTCACCCCAGGCCTCCCCTTCACCCACTTGCTCCTGGGTTGAATGGACTTTGGGGACTCATGTTACGCAAGGGTCTGCCTGTTCCCGGTGTGGCTCTGGATCCAGGCAGGGATCTCTCTGAGGCCAGTCACCTGTGAGATCCTACTTACCTTCCAGGGCTGAGCCACATGGGACCAGTCATTCTCAGCCAGCAGAGAGGAACAGCACACAGGTGGAGGGGCTGGGAGCCTGGGCAGGCCACCTCCCACTCTGGTCTGGCAGAGTGTGCTGCTCCCCAGAAGCCGTAGCAATCCCTGACCAGCCCCAGCTATGCTGTGAGTGGGGAGGCACAATCTGCAGCCAACAGCCCAGGCATGGAAAATAGTCACCAGCTAGCGGGCAGGTGAGTGTGGCTGGGGGGGAAATGGGTCTGTTGGAGGGAGGTGCTGGGCAGCAGGGGTCTCTGTGTGGGGTACTCCTGGGCCCAGAGGAAAGAAAACATGTCACTGCAAACATGGGTGGCGAGTTATATGGGCTCGTGGGGCCCATGCTCCAGCAATATTTAGAGCCGGGGGCCCTGCTCCACCAATATTTGGAGCTGGGTCTCTTCCCCCGGCTCTGCTTGGAGCGGACCCCAGCCCCAGAGCGTCTCTCCCCCGGCCCCGGCCCTGGCCCCAGATCATCCCTGCCGTGTGTAACCTTCAAACAGCTTCCCCTTGCTGGCTGCTGGAGCCATGCGCTAAGTGCTCAAACAGGTGGGCGGGGAGACACCCAGGAGTGACGTGACATCACGGCCCGGCCCGGGACTTTAAAACTGCTGGTGGTGCGCAGCTGAGTTGCAGGTTCGGAGTTCGGGGACTTCTGAGGTGGAGCGCAGACTCCGGCCCCGCAAAGTGGAAGGCAGAAGGTAGGGGAGGGCTGGGAGAGGAAGGGGCTTGTGCAGAGAGGGAGGGGAAGAGGGAAGAAAGGGGAAGGGGTAGAAGAGGAAGGAGCTTGTATGGAGGGAGAGGGGGAAGGAAAGGGAAGGCACCAAAGGGACAGGGTAGAGGAGAGACAAATGCCAGGGGGCCAAGTGCAGACAACGAGGAAAAAAGCAGCAGGGGAGGTGTCAGTGGGAGGGGGACAGGGTGATGTTGGGAGGGGAGAGGGTAAGGGCATTGGGGGCTGGAGGAGGACGTGCTGGGAGAAGGCTTGAAAGAAGGGGTGGGCATGAGGAAGGCCAGGATGGAGAAAGTCATGTGTGAGGGCACAGAAGGGCATGACGAGAATGGGGGCAGAGAGTGGTGAGGGGGTGGGCATCAGGGAAAAAGAGGGCAAAGGGGGTAGGGGCACCAGGGAGGGAAGGGGGAGGCACCAGGAGGGTGCAGGAGTAAGGGAAGGTGCAGGTGCCAGGGGATTCTGGGGGTGAAGCAGAAGGGCAGACACCTGCAGGGGAGGGACCAGCACCAAAGGAGAGAGGCAGGGCAGGTTTGTAGAGGGAGGTGTTAAAAGAGGGGATGAGGAGGGGTAGCTCACATGATCAGAATGGGGCTACTGGAGGAGTGGGCACCAGGGGGAGAGAAGGGCTGGTGAAGGGGGGCAGGTTGCAGGAGGGCTGAGAGCAGTGAGAAGGGCAGGAGTCAGGACAGCAGAGGAGAGTGAGGAGTTGGGGGGCAGCAGGCACCAGGGGAGCTGATGGAACAAGGGAAGGAGACATGGCAGCAGAGAGAAAAGGTAAAGGTTTAAAAATATTTATTAATAACTTGGGTGCCACAGTGGCACATCCAAACAAGGCACATGAACTCAGTACTCGTGCACAACACAAAATTCATTCTGCTTATGGGAGGAAACTCTTAGGCTATGTCTACACTGGCAGCTTGCTGTGCAAGAACATCTTGCGCAAGGGTTCTTGTGCAAGAAGTCTTGCGCAAGAACACGTCCACACTGCCATGTGTGAGCTGTGCTTTTGTAGAAGAGTATCCATAGCAGTGTGGACACTCTCTTGCCCAAGAAAGCTCCGATGGCCATTTTAGCCATAGGGGTTTCTTGCACAAGAAATCCCTGCTGAGCATCCACACTGCCCTCTTGCACAAGAGAGCTTACATCTGTTAGAAAAGAGCGTTGCTCTTGCGCAAGATGCCCTCTCTTACATCGCCGTACTGTAAATTTCCTTGCGCAAGAGCAGGCGGGCAGTGTGGATGCTCTGCGGGTTCTTGCACAAGAACAGCTGTACTTGCGCAAGAAGTCATGAGTGTAGACATAGCCTTAGAGGGAACACTTCCCCCAGCCTCTCTGCCCCCGAGTTAATGTCACACACATTGGGTTAATGCAACTGCAGGACAGTTGCATGTGGGAGGGTTGGTGGGGGCCAAACTAATCCCTGTTGGTAGGAGGATGGTGGGAAAAGCCCTTTGAGAGGAGTCACATGACACCTTTTACTTCTGGTCATGTGTCCATCTTGCCCCGAGCGTGTTACCTCCAGAGGCGTGACTAACAGGGGGGAAAGGGGGGGTCAGGGGGCGTGGCTAACGGGGGACCAGAGGGCATGGCCAACCAGGGGGCTTGGCTAACAGACTGCCCCACACAGATCCATCTTACCTCCACCTGGATCCCCACACACAATAAGGCTCTGGCTATACTGCCGTTTTTTTTTTCGGAAGAAGATATGCAAATCGTGCTTGCATTTGCATATCTTCTTCCGATTCTTTTTGCAGAAGTTTTGCTGCTATTTGGCCCCACGTAGACGGGGTCAAATGTCAGGAAAAAACCCTTTTTAACAAGGCCCTATAAATCTCGATTTATGAAGAATATGGGGTCTTGTGAAAGAGGCTTTTTTTCCAACTTTTGGCTCTGTCTACATGGAGCCAATTAGCAGTAAAACCTCTTCCGCAAAAAGAATCGGAAGAAGATATTCAAATGCGAGCACGATTTGCATATCTTCTTCCAAAAAAAATGGCAGTGTAGTCGTAGCCTTAGTCACTCTGCACTTGCATCCTGTTGCAGACTGAGAATGCCTGCCCATCTCCAGTGCTCCTAGAACACGGGGACAGGGCCCCAACGTGTTTCAGGGGCAGGCACGGGCACCATTTCAGGGAGAGTAGGGAGGGCAGCAGCCATGCACTCCAGAATGAGGCTTGCTTTTCATCCCATTCCCTGGATTATCAGGGAGTGAGGAGAAAGCACTTGCATTCCATGCATGCTTTTCGCACCTGGCTGCTGTCCCCCCCCTCCCCACTCTCGAAATGGCACCCTGGGGGAGCTGGTCTGGCCAGGGGTGGCAGGTATAATAGGCAGGGGAAGGTATTGCCTTCCCAAACTGCCAGCCTAGCCCCACCCATATTCCACCCCCAGGAACATCTACTGCAGGGATACTGGGGATGGAGTGTTGCTGCCCCCAACTGTCTGCCCTCCCCGTCCTCCAGGGTCAGTGGGCTCGGGCCATGCGTTATCTGCCTTCCCAGTGCTCTGGGGCTGGGGAGGCTGGGGCCACATGCCCTCTACCCTCCCCATACTTCAGAGACAGGGATGCTGAGGCCACATGTCGCCCCAACTCCCCGTGGTGCTGGGTAGGACTCAGCTCCTGTGGGGGGCAGGGACTGGGCAGAAGGGGTGGGGCTGGGAACTTGCCTCCCCCAGCCCTACCTACACCCAACACCCTTTGGCTGCATCAGGTGCAGTCTCACCGCCCGCCACGCCACACCCTACCCTGTTACCTCAGTGGGGGCCCACAAGAGATTCCTACACGACACAGATCTTCATGTCCTCCACCCAATGGGGAAATGATTCCTTCCCCAATTGCATATCCATTCAGAGCCAAGCCCAGATACTTCAGCTAGCTGCTGTGCAGTAGAGATTAGCTACATGCCCATATATGTATAAAACCTCTTTGACAGATCCAACAAGAGGAACAGAACCTATGAATCTTAGGGCATGAGCCTCTGCTGCTTGAGCTAAAAGCCACTTAGTTCCCAGTGAAGGCTTTAAGGAAACTCATTCTTTCTCTCTCTCTCTCGCTCGCTCTCTGTAACTGGTCTAAGTGCCACTTATGGGACAGTGCACCATACTCAGAAAGTGTACAGGTTTCACTTCATCTCCATTTGGTTAAATTTAAGGAAGCTGGCTAATACAGAAGCTAAAGAAAATCCACTCCTCCCCCTCCTCAAACTCTTTCAGCTGGCTGGCACTGTCAGAAAATCTTGAGGGATTTTTGTGGTTTCCAGAGAAATGGGAGTATTAGTTAAAGAAGTTTGGGAAAATCAGAGTTACTGTTTTTTAAAGATTTTTATTTCATGCTACTCTTTCCCAGTGATAGCACACAGCAGACTCTTGCAGCCTGTTAAATACCATAGGATTTATAACCATTAAGACTTGTATCTGTTATTGAACTCTACAAAATTGAACTTCAGGCACTGAACTCCACAAAATTCTCCTAATGGTGGCATTTCCCCCCAATAACATGGGAACAAATGCTGATCTGACAAAAAGTAGAGGAAGAATAGTGATTATTTTGAATCACCTTGGACACTGCTTCATGGAAATATAAGTTTTTGTTTTACAATAATCATTCATATCACATTGTTTTCTGTAAAGAAGGAGAAAGGTGAGGAAGAGAGAATCAGCTGGCTTCCAGTAGCAGTGTTATGAGAACTTTCTTACATTTCAGAGACTGAAGGTTACGAGCTGCAGGTGCCATTTTCACAATGGCATGTGCAAATATTGGGTTTCAGAAAACAACATAGGAAGGAAAACACCTTGAAGGACATTCAGTGCTATATTTCTGACATTGTGGTTCAAGAGAAAGTAAGCTAGGTAACAACTTCTGAACTGTGTAGCTAGCCTGGATGCTCCCAAAGTCAGAATCCACAGAGGTCAATCACACATCTCCTTTCATCATGTCCATTATGAACTTAACAGTATTCAGTGAGATTATTAATATATTTATGCATAACATCCCAAACATGCTTGTTACTTCAGATCTAGAAAGACAGGGCCTTGTTCCAAAAATCTTACACTCTGTGGCCCCAATCCTGACATAAGCTCCAGGTGAATAGAACTGTGTGAGCTCAGCTTGGCTTAGTGCAGGGGCAGGGTTCTGTCTGCACAGAGATGATTGGTGGATCAGGAGCAGGCAATGCACGAAGTAGGGACTAGAACAAAAACAAAAGATTCATTTGGTATTGAATTTGTATATATTTTGACTCTGATTTTCCTATTTTGTCACAAATCAAGCTCTCTTTATTCATTTCATGTTTTTCCCAGAATAATCATTTCCTCTGTCCATATTTCTCACTCACTTTCAGCGCCTAAGCTTTTTTCTTCACCAATACAGGCCGTTAATTTCCTCCAGTTAAACACTTGTTTTCCCTTACCTCATCCTTCCACATTAAGACCTCATACCCTCTCTGAGTTTCATCTTCCCACCTCTCTCCCAGCAGACAATCCTTCTCCTGCATATACAGACAGCGTTGTGCTGATGCCATCACAGAGGCTTCTAAAGAAGTTATGGTGAGCTCCTTTAGTAACTCTTTTTCCTGGCTGGGGAGTCACTTCCTGTCTGCCTCAGAGGGTCTGGCTCTTCTTCTGTGAGGTTGCCTTGGCAGCGAGCCTCCTGTGATATTTCTCGAGAAAAACCACTGGATTCTCGGTGTCTTTAATCACTCCCTGCTGTGTTCAATATCAGGAGTTTAACGATGGAGATCTGTCTAGTGCTCAGCTCCTTCTCCTGATTGAAAAGTCTTTGTTTTTCAGGGGTCTGGCCCTGCCCCCTGGTGGACAAGCTGAGGCTCAGTCCTATGTCATGACTTAAGGTGGATGGTCTGGAGGCCCATTTGTGCTCTTCTGTACGGGGTTAGAGGAAATACTAGCTGGCCCATTAGCCAAACCTCCAATAGCAATCCCTCCTCACTGATGAGTTTCTTGCTCTGCCTCTGGGAGATGGGGCGGGGGCTCCAGCACATCATGAAACTTGTGTAACCCACACACTTGCTAGGTGTGGTTCACTGTCCCAGGTAGTGGCACTTACACCCTTATACCACTTACAGAAAGAGAAGAATTAATTCTCTCTACAGCTTTTGCTGAGCATGAGCTGGTTTTTAGCTCAAGTTGTAGAGCTCATGTACTAGGCTCGAGAGTAGGCCTGGGCAAAATATGGCCCATGGGCCAGATGCGGCCCGCCAAGCCACCGGCTCTGGCCCGCGGAGGCAGCGGGGAGCCCCAGGCAGGTTCCCCTACTTGCCCCGCAGCCCCATGCACTGTGCAGAAAAGTGGCTACAGGGCTCTGTTTCTGTTTTGAAACTGGAAGGGAGGGGGGAACTTTTAGGAGCTGCCCCGCCTCCAGCACAGTTTCTGGCAGAAACCGGCCAATGTGAGCTGCTTGTTAGAATAACAGGCAGCTAAGAAGAATCACACCCCCTATCCTGGGCTCAGTTATTCATGAAGCATGTGGCCAGGCAAGGAGGTTGGCTGGGAAACATTTTAAACTCTGCAGGCAGGCAGGCTAGTTTGGCAGCTGACAAGTAAGTCTCTTGGCCACAGCCTGCTTCTGACACCCCAGCCCTTTCTTACTCCAACTCTCCCCCCGACCCCCACCCCCACTCAACATACCCAAACCCTCTGTCCCCTTCTTACACCCATACCTCTTGCCGGATCTGGCACCCCAATCTCCTGCCCCAGATCACAATCCCCTCCTACCCTAGGTCATATCCCAAACCCCTGCACTCCAGTCCCCTGCCCTAGGTCACAACTGCCTGCTTCATCCTAACTCCCTCCCAGACTCCAGTCTCCTTCCTGTAACCCAGTCCCTTACCCCAAGTTCCTTTCTGCACCCAACCGCCATTCCAGACCCTACTTCTCCATTAATATAAGCGGCCCTCTACCACTTTCCAAAATCTTGGAATGGCCTCCCATCAAAAATTATTGCCCACCTCTGCTCTAGAGGTTCTCAGTTCCATTCTGCCGGTTAGCGTTACGCTTGGACATGCTGGAAACTCAATAGAAAGTCTGCAGGTTTTCAACACAAATAATTACATTTTCACTGGTTGCAGCAGTCACCTCGGTCGACATTCCATTCACCAAGAGAAATATTTATTCTTTGTTTGGTACTGGGCTCTCTTGTTACTAATGTCCTGGATGATGAAATGCTGTAGAGGTTTATGGTACAAAAAACACAGCATCATAATTATTGAAACACGTTTCTCTGGTGGGAGGCAGCTCAGATGTATTAGCCATTTCAAATGCTGCGGATTGCTTGGTGCATGTTACTCTTGAGATTTGGGCCCAATTATGCAGAGCTAAGCAGCATAATTAATCTTGTTCAGTGACTGGTTATATCTATGTAGGGTAATTATTTACATATCCCTGACTGTTGTTATTGTTTTGCTTTGGCTACTAAAAAAATAGTCTTGATACACAAAAAATAGAGTTAGGGTGATATTTGATGACAACTCTGCTTTCCACTATTGGCTTATCCTTTAGCTGCTTGATCCCCCACCCACTGAAAATTACTTTAGGAATTAAGACTTCGGGGGTGGGGGGGTGAGATAAGATACATGAGAGAACACTGCTGAGCTACCATGATGGTGGCTGAGCATGGTGTAGTGCCACTGGCAATGCAATACACTGATGTACCTTTTTAAGGTATTTATCTAGCCCTTAATACCATAGTATCTGAACACCTCACACTCTGCCCGGTGTACGTTTTTGCTGCTCACAGCACCCTTGTGAGATCAGCAAATGAGATCACAGATAGGAAATGGAGGCAGAGAGACTTTCCTAAAGTCTTCCACAGGAATCCTCTGAAGTAAAAGGCTAATACACTAATCATTCTTCCACTCACCAGTGAGTTGATAGGAATTTGAGGTTCCAGAACAGTAGGCCCAACATACACACCAAGCAACCTGACAGAAAGAAACACTGTAACTGCAGCAGGTGGAATCAAACTCTGGACCTCTGGAGCTTAGTGCAGGAGCTAAAAGCCAGCTGGCTCTAAATTAAGGCTGTAGAGCAGATTCATTAGTCTCTCTGTATGTGGTCTCAGTGCCATTACCTAGGACAGTACCACACCCAGGTGTGTGGGAAACCATTGGACAGGTGGTAAGCTCTATGAGCCTGTGGTATATGGGCATCGGGAAATTCCAGGTTCAGGGGCCTGACTCCATGTTTGGGACCGGGTTTCTCCCCTGGCCCTGTCTACCACCCCTGCATGCTTCCTCCCACCCATGTGTCCCCCAGCCCACCTGTTGCCCAATTGGGTTGTTTAAAATGATCCAGAGGCACCACCAGCAGCAGCAGCAGAGTGGGGCTAAAGCAGCTTCCAGATAATTGCTTCACAAGGTTGCCAACACGTGTCCCTGCTACCCCTGAGTTGGAGGGGAGGTGTCTCCATGCATTGCCCCCACTCGGAGACCTGGGACCATGCACAGAGATACCCACCTTCCCAGGGCTGCAGGGACTTGCCAGCAGTCAAGTGCAGCAAGTGGCAAGAAGACGTTTGAGCCCCACTGTGCTGCCGCTGATGGCGACAGGAGCTCCTGAGCATTTTAAATCACCTGGGGGCAACAGGCAGAGCTGTAAGACACGGGGAGGGAATGTGAGGTGGCATGCAGCAGTGCACAGAGACCCTGGACTCTCCCCGGAGCTACTTCCAGAGAGGGTTGCCCAGGTAAGCACTGCACCCCCAAACTCCTCCCCTTGCACATCCCACCCTCTCCTAAAGTGTACATTCTCTCCCTGCATGCCCTCTTCTGCCCCCAAACTCTCTCCCAGAGCCTGCACCCCTGCCCCTCCTGCATCTACGTTCCCTCCCAGAGCCAAACCCCTAACCTCTCCTGCACCCAAACTCCGTCCCAAAGTCTGCACCCCCTTCTGCACCACAATACCCTGCCCCACCCAGAGCCTGCACCCACCACCCAGACTCCATCTCAGAGCCTACACCTCAGACCTTCTTCCACCCCAAACTCCCTCCCAGAGTCTGCACCTTGCACCCCTCCTTCTTCTCAGTCTCTTGCCCCAGCCCAGAGCCTGAATCCAGCACCCAAACTCCCTCCCAGAGCCCAGAACACTCCCCCATCCAAGTGCCCGCCAAGACCCTTAGGCAGGGGAGAGGAGTGTGAATGAGGGAGGGATGCAGGCTGTGGGCATTCCGGGCACCACTAAAATTTCAGATTTAAATAGTTGAAATCATAAAATTTACTATTTTTAAAATCCTATGACCATGAAATTGATCAAAGTGGACCATGAATTCGGTAGGGCCCTATCTATACACAAATAGTAAGAAACAAAACATAAATACTCTTCCTGAAAGGTGGCATCTAACACTACTGGATTTCTGAGAGACACAGAGCAAAGAGACATAGAGCAGGCTGCTTCCTAAGGCAGAGAGGCACAACTCAATCCACCTTGCTCCAAACCAGCAGACAGATTATGGAAGCCCCAAATTGCAGGCTTCCTTCAGAGCCCCCTCAAGCCTGCAATAGGGCCAAGAAATCCCTCAGGATTTAAAATGAGACTTTGTCATTTGAACACAGATTTCAGTACAGTTATCTTTAATGAATATACAAGCAAAGCAATCCTGAAGGGCGGCAGAAGTATAAACAATGACCATACCTCTTCTCTGCTTCCCAGCACTCCCATGTCAGCCCTACTCATCACAATG
This sequence comes from Pelochelys cantorii, assembly GCA_032595735.1. Classification (NCBI taxonomy): domain Eukaryota; kingdom Metazoa; phylum Chordata; order Testudines; family Trionychidae; genus Pelochelys; species Pelochelys cantorii. The sequence goes on along the minus strand of CM064326.1, from coordinate 303,195,342 downwards.
TACTTCAGTATGGATATAGATTCTCAGGCCTGGTCTACACCAGTGGTTTTCAAAGTAGGGTTGCGGCCTGTCTGGGTAAACTGCTGTCCATATCCACAGAGCCTTGCAGCTCCCATAGGCTGTAGTTTGCCATTTCCAGCCAAGGGGAGCTGTGGGAAGTGGCATGGCCTTGGCTGCTGTTTCCCCCAGCTCCCCTTGGCTGGAAATGGTGATCCACAGCTGCAAGGCTCTATGGCTTTGGACACTTAGGCTACGTCTACACTGTAGCCTTCTTGTGGAGAAACTTATGCAAATGAAGCTCAGAGTGGAATATCGCCGTGCTTCATTTGCATAATTAATGAGCAGCAGTTTTTGCACAAGAGGCTTTTGTGCAAAAAAGAGCAGTGTAGACAGCTCCTTTTTGTGCAGAAAAACCCTCTTGCTCAAGAGCCATTCTTCCTCAGTTTTTTGAATTGGAAGCCTTTAGTGCAGGGGTGGCAAGACCACCTCCACAGGCCAGATCTGGCCTGCCAAGCCAGTTGATCTGCATGGGCTGCCTTTCTACTCCCTCACCCTCAGGCCAATCAAGACCTGGGAATGGGGAACTGCCAGTTGTGGGGTGGGGGGCAAAGACTTCATGTGCTCCCCTGCCCACCGGCCCTGATTGGCCTGGGGGCAGGGGGAGCACATGGAGTCTCCTCCCACTGCCAGAGGTGCCTGGCACCTAGAGGGAACCGCTAGTTGTTCAAAACAGCTAGTGGTTCTTTCTAGATGCTGCACACCCTTTCAGGGTGGGGGCAGGGGGCAAAGACTTCAAGTACTTCCCCCAGTCCCAAGCCAATCAGAGTCTGTGGGCAGGAGAGCATGAGAAGTCTCCTGGCCCCAACTCTTCTGCCTGAGGCCCCACCCCTTTGGGGTGGCCCAGGACCACTTCACAAATTTGTGAAGTGATCCCCCCTTCACAAATTATTGTACACCCCTGCTTTAGTTGTAGGGTATTTTAAAGTCTCTTGTGGGCACCCACTTTCTGCACTTACAGTGCCAGAGTGGGGAACAGCCTTGAAACCACTTTTACACAATGTCCTGTACTAAATCAGTATGGCTGCTGCCACAGCAGTCTGTAGCATTGCACCTGCTGCACTCCACTGAAATTTGCCCACCCCTTCATACAAAGGCACTTTGACAAAGGATCACAGCACCACTCAAATTTGACCCAGCCACAACTCTGTCCAGATGGTTGGATGGCTGGCAGTGGTGTTTGACCTGGTGCACAGAGAATCTGTTTCTGTACAATGGAGCACAGCAAAGGCTGCCAAGAATTTGACTTGGAGTGGCACTGGCTCATGCACTGTGCCTCCCCCCACTCCCATAGCTGAAGGAAACCCAGTTCCCTACAGGACAAAGGAAGAGGGACAAATAGGGTTTGGAACAGGATACCTTCTGAAGGGGGCCAGATTTGTCTCATCTGACAAGAAATATATAAATTGGTGTCATTGCTTAGTATACAGTCAACAAAGAAAAAATCATTTTAGGGGAACGAACTCAGTCCATTTCATGTTCACATAATCTGATGAATGATGTTCGTTCTTAACAGCCCATTTTGTTAATGGACAAAAATTTTGCTGAATCTAGTGATTGTCACTAATATTTGATCTTCTATTCGGTTATTGTCATCAGCACATTTAGATATCTAATTCTTCATTCCCTTATTTCTGTCATTTATGATAGATAAGGCACTCTAATGGCCTTAAAACAGCTCTGTGGGTCCCTTACTAATGACTCTCTACCAGCTTGAATATACCCCATTAATAACACTGTTTTATATTCTCTAACTTATTTCAATTTACTGTTTCTCTTTTTCTCTCTCCCCTTCCACGCCTTTTTTTTTTAAACCAATTCCAGGAACCACATTTCAGAACCGAACTGTTGATCTAATATCTTGTCAAATTTGTCCCATTTAATGTCTCATATACCCAAATGGCTAATGTCTTGTCACAGAGCTTTACAATATCTTCAAACCAGGCTATCATTTTAGTCCTCAATCTTTTAAAGGCTTATGCATGAGCAGAGCTCTGGGCCTCTGTGGACTCCACTGCAGGATTAGCACTGTAAACAGATGGAGCAAAACCAACACATTTCCCAGTCAGTTGAATATATGTATGGAAAATACTTGAATTATAAATTAAATAAATGTTTAATATGTTGCTAGCAAGATCACGAACTATTCTTCATATCTAAGGTTAGGTTGTAGGCACCTGCAGTAGAGGACATGGTGGTTTGCAGCATACTTACTACATACACATCTGTACAGTATTAGCATTACTGCATTCTGTAGTGAAAATGATGCAGTTAACTTATCATACCATAGACTCCCTCCTGAGCCCCCATGATAGACATCATGACTGAAAAGTGTTGACTCTACATGCAAAATTTCTGAAATTTGATGTATTTGAAATTATTACCGATTTATTTCACACACTTCAATTTATTTGAACTAAGTCTATTTTGTAGTTATATGTAACATGCAAATTATATTTGGTCAAACTTTAGAAATATATTTCTTCATATGAGTAAATATACTCAGATGAGTAGGGTCTGCAGCCTTACTCAGATGAGTAAGCCATGAGCTTCAATGGGTCTGCTTTAGAGTTACCAACTTTCTAATAACACACAACCAAACACTCTTGCCTGCTTCCTGTCCCACCGCTTCCAAGACTCCACCCCTTCTCCAAGATCCCACCCCCACTCTCTTCATCCTCCCTCCCTCCCTCCATCACTTGCTTTCCTCCACCCTCACTCACTTTCACTGGGCTGGGGCATTGGATTTGGGATGGGGTAACAGCTCTGGCTGGTAGTGCAGGCTCTGGGGTGAGGCCAAAAATAAGGGGTTTGGGATCCTGGTGGGCTCCAGCCTGGGACTGAGGGGTTTGAAATATGGGAGAAGGCTCGGGAGGGAGTCAGAGCTCTAGCTGTGGTGTGAGCTCTGAAGTGGGACCAGAGATGAGAAGTTTGGCATGTAGGTGGGGTTTCAAGACTGGGGCAGAAGGTTGGGGTGCAGACTCCAGGAAGGAGTTTGGAAGAAGTTTGGGTACAGGTGGGGTCTCTGGATTGGTGTGGGGTAGGGATTTGGGAAGCAGACTCCAACTAGATGGCACTTAGGCTCCAACTGGATGGCACTTACCTCAGGTGGTTCCCAGTCTGTGGTGCTGTAGGGCTAAGGCAGGCTTCCTGCCTGCCCTGGCTCTATGTGGCATGTTCCTCCAACATCCAGGTTAAGGGGCCAGAGGGCTCTCTGCCATACCCTTTCTGCAACACCACCCCTACAACTTCTATTAACCATGATTCCCAGGCAATGAGAGCTGCAGAGCCTCTGTAGCTGCCCCTGCGCCTAGGAACTAGACACGCCAGCCACTTTTGGGAGCAGGGTGAACTCAGGGCTGAAAGGGAGTCTGACTTAGTCCCATTGAGCTGCTGACCAGACTTCTAGTGAAAAACTGGGTGCTTGGCAACCCTAGTCTACTTGTATGAGTAAGAGATGCAGGCCCAGATCTGCTGAGTTTAGCAAAAGTATATGGTCCCTACAGTCTACAAAGGATTTGGATCCTGCTTGATTGCCAAATCAGGCAAAACCCTGACTGACTCCAAAGAGAAGCACAATATGGCTTTTGTTCTTTTTATTCTTGTACGTTGCATAACAATTGTTGGCCTTTTTTTTTTCGTTTAAAAATGAAGTGATACATCCTACAGATCTTATTCAATTGTTACATAATCACAACTCCCTTTGGAGACAATAGGAGCTAATGAGGACTTTGAGATTTGCCCCTACTGAAGTGGTGCTAAAGAAAACAGTCCTTTACTATATTTTACTAACTTATCTGCACGATATGAGAGAAAACAAAATTACTGCTTGAACAATAAAACTGAATTCCCCAGAAATGTGTAGCTAATCTGAACCCATTTACTCTTCACATTTTCAAAGCTCCAATTTGCTTTCTTTGACCCCTTAATCAGTTCGAGTGACACTTTACTTTTCAAGTGGTTCTACTGAAATAACCTGGACAATAGGAAAAGTGAGGACTACTCAACATGCATATGGGTGGTAGATTAACATGCATTATTCATATTCTATACAAATATAGCCAGAAAATTCTTCAGTGAGCATAGGCGACAGAAAAGCAATACAGCTACATTGTGGAGATAAAAACATGTTCATGTTTATGGTGGGTTTTTGTATTCTAAATGTTGCAGAACTTAAACAATTGTTCTTTTTGGGAAAGTAGCATAGGTTCAGAAACAATTTCAGAGCAAAAATAATGGCTGCCTTTTGCTTCCAAAATGAAAATAAACCTATTTAATATAAGATGACGGGTAATTTTTCTTGAAACTGCAGCATGATTAAAGTAGCACTTTATGCTTCAACTCTGGAGAATATAACTACAATAAAAAGAATTATGTGTGTGGATGAAAATTTAAGGACTACAGATTTCAAATTTATGAGCAAAGACCATCGATTCCCCAAAAAATGAACAAAACACATTTTTGCTCAGCATTATCAAAGGAAATATAGAAAAACCTAAATGAGCAAAGATGCCTACCCGTAAATAAACATCATGGAAAACAGAAAGAGCAGGGAGATCTAGTTGGTGATGAATATTTCTTAAGAAACTACAAGAAAGCAGAGATAGATGCTACAAAAATTACACTGAGACACTCAGGGGTATTCCTCCACCTGCCTAGCCTTTTAGGGCACATCGACACTCCAGCATTATTTCGAAATAGCAAGGTGAGTGTCCACACAGTAAGCCCGTTATTTCGAAATTATTTCAAAATATCAGGCTTCTTATTCTGGAATAATAAACCCTAATTTCACAAGGAATAATGCCTAGTTCAAAATTTCTATTTCAAAATAGCGGCAGTGTAGACACTCCACTGCCGTTATTTCAAAATAGCTCCTCCCCAGGGCATTCAGAGTAATTACTCCCCAGTGTTTCCTGGGACTCTAAATCAATGTAGCGTGTCCACATTAGGGGAGCCTGCCTCAGACTAATTTCAAGGCTTCCCTGAAGTGTGGATGTGCTATTTAAAAATTAGTTATTTTGGGAGTTATTATTCCAAAATAGCTTATTCCAAAATAAGTGTGTAGTGTAGACATACCCTTATAGTCCTTTGGTAAGTGAGATACATTTAGAGTTACAGGAAATGGTTTGGGGACGGATGGGAAGATTTGTATCTTAGTTCAAGTCCATCAACAATGGGATTATTATTATATAAAGTTATGAATGAGCATGTATAATGTTTGTAGGACTGGGGGGGGCTTATTTTCCCCTGTTTATATGGACTTTTCATATATCAATAGAGGAGATAAAAACATTATTAAGATATAGTAAAATGTGATTGAATAACTACAGAAATTTTCAGGGGTACCTTAGGCTATTTCTGAGTCACATTTGAAAATGACTAGATAACTAGTTGATAATAACAAGAAGTTCTGGGGGCACCATGAAGACTAAAAAATTTATTATGGCATGCATGAAGTGAAAGAAAAAGAAACAGATAGTAGGGATACAGAGATGGAAATGTTACACCAGAGGTAATTCAGGGTGGATGTGGGTAGGAAGGTGAGAATACCTAAACTGGATTAATACTTATTGTAATGACATCTCTGTATCCCTACTACTTGTTTCTTATTTTTTTCCACTTCATACATCTAATGAAGTGAGTTACAACTCATGAAAGCTTATGATATAATACAATTGTAACCTTTAAGGTTCCACCAGATTTCTTCTTGTTTTTGCTGAAATAGACTAACACAGCTACCTCTGAAACCTAGTTGATAATGTTGCTTAAATTATAATGCGTGCTTTCAGAAACTCATTATTACATTCAATTTGATCTAATTTATTGGCATGAGTAAACAGATTTTCACTGTCTAAGTGCTGTGTCCTAGAATAAAGGGAACAGTTCAGGGAGGCAATGAGTTCTCTCTTCTTTTCTGGATATAATTAGGGCCCCTAATTTAAGTTCAGTAACAGCCCTCTGCTTTGTTCCAGATTGAATCTTGATGTATTTGAAAGTAACATCTTAACAAATAATTTATATCTGTTCCTCCATTAGATTAGCACAGCTGAAATATAAATCCCTCACCCTATCAATGAACAATAGTTGGTGTTACTGTGCTCAGCCATTAGCTATTTATAGAACTATCTTTTTTTCCATTTGTGTTTACCAGGTACAGTAATGTGAACAAGCTGTTAACGGTTTTCCCTAGACAGCTCCCCTCAATAAATCACAAAAAATCCTTTGGCAGTTACCCACAGTGACGAATATTTTTCTCTCTCCCTTAATCTTACTGACTACTCTCCTCCCCCTACCTCCAGTTTTAAGTATGTGTATGTGCTCTGCTTTCCTTTCATCAGTTGTTACATGTGTAGTTTCCATCATTCCTTTGTTATCTGCATCTTCCTTACTAAGCTGGGGGTTTTTTTTAGCCTAGCTCTGAGCATATTATACCTCTAAAGTGTGGTAAAACATCAACAGAGAACAATAAAATTGCCATGCTCATACTGCCAAGAGAATTGATTAAATTTATTCCATTTATTCCATTTACTTGTCCCAGAATTCTCATTATAATCTTGGTCAAATAGATACAGTTTGTATAATTTCTGTTCACATTGTAATCTTAACACTAGTTTTTTGTATTTTGTTCTCATTACAATTTTTGTAAGAAGAATGGAATTCCAAGCCATTTTCTGTTCTCATTAAAACTTGATTAGATTAATGGATTAATTGTGTGCTAGCATCTGCTCCCATTACAATCTTTGCTACGAAAATCACCTCAATTTTTTTCTACAAGGAGGAGGAGTTATTTAAAAGAAAACTTTTTTTTACTTTATTTCTAAGAATGTCATGTGTTTCAGAAAAATGAGCGTTTTTTTCCCCCATTTTCCCAGGTTATGTCTCCTTTAGAGACACGTTGCAGTTGGCTATCATAATCACCATGCATCACTCCAAATAATGGAACATGATGTGACTGAGCAACCAATGGTGATACTCAGGAAACTTGGGGGGGGGGGGGAGAAAAATACACTACTGAGGTGCAATTAAGTAAATTCTCTCTGTCCCTTAGTCCTGAATAATATGCTCACTAGAAAGAAACAAACTTGAAAGTTGCATGTTTTAAGATTCAGAAAGAGAAACAATGAAAATGTTGAGGTGCGGTAATATGCATTGATGCATTGAGGACTTTTTTTTTTTATGAGGGATGGTTTTAAGGAAGTTTTTCTTCACTTAATGCACAGTCAATCTCTGGAACTCCTTGCCAGAGGATGTGGTAAAGGCTAGGACTTTAACAGGGTTCAAAAAAAGAGCTAGATAGATTCATGGAGGTTAGGACTATCAATGGAAGGGACCTGGAGTAGAGGGGAGGATGCCGGGGGCTAGACTCCTCCCAGAGTTGTCCGGGATGGAGGCTTAGATTTCAATAACAGGGCTCCCAGCTCTTGGCCCCCACTGCTAACCTGTTGCCTGGCAGCCACCCAGCAGGAGAGCCATTTAAATAGAAGCAGTTGAAAGGGCTCATGTCTCTGGCTCCCTAGCCACGTGTTAGAGGTGCCAGGAGCTGCAAGCCCTTTTAAGTGCTTCTATTTAAAGGCCTGGTGCCTTTCCTTTGCCTGTCAGGCAATGCGTTGCCTAGCAGCCAGGGGGAACATAAGAGCCCTTTAAATAGAAACAGCTGAAAGGGCTTGCAGCTCTCCGCATCTCTAGCATGTTGTCGGAGACCACGATCCCTTTCAGCAGTTTCTATTTAAAGGGCTCTTGTGTTCCCCGCAGCTGCTAGGCAACGCTGCCTCACACATGCAGGGAAGGCATTAGGAACACTTAAAACAGCATGCAGCTCCCAGCGCCTCTAATGCGTCGCTACGGAGAAAGAGACGCAAGCCCTTTTAAGTGCTTCTATTTTAAGGGCTCGTGCCTTCCCCGTGCCTCTCAGGCAGCATTGTCTAGCAGCCAAGGGGGAACATGAGAGCTCTTTAATTAGAAACAGCTGAAAGGGATTGCGCATCTTCAGCAATGCCTTAGAGATGCGGGGCACTGCAAGCCCTTTCAGCTGTTTCTATTTAAAGGGCTCTCTGTGCCCCATGGCTGCTAGGCAACGCGTTGCCTGAGCTGCATAGGGAAGGCCCCAGCCCTTTAAATAGAAGCACTTAAAAGGGCTTGCAGCTCCCTGCACTTAAGGCGCTTTGCTAGGATGCCAGAGATGCGAGTCCTTTCAACGGCTTCTATTTAAAGGGCTTGCACCTTCCCTGCAGCTGCTAGACACAAGCCCTTTAAATAGAAGCAGTTAAAAGGGTTTGTGCCCCTTTCCTGCTCTGAATCAGTGCGCTAGGGGGCAGGGCCTGGAACTGCCTTGCAGGGTGGATCAAAGCCCTAGGTGGGCCAGATCCAGCCTTCTGAGAGGCTTTTGCCCACCCTTGCTATAGTTGGTCAGACCAATGGTCCATTGACCCTAGTATCTTGTTTCTGACAGTAACCAGTGCTAGTAGGAATTAACAGAACAGGAAATTCTAATTGATCCACCCCCTAAAATACACAAATTCTCACAAAAGAAAATGGTTTTGTTTGTGCCTCTGCTGAGTCAGACAGAAGTAATGCAAACAGCATATTTTACATGTAATGAACAAAATACACTGATTGGTGCAGGATATGAATAATTAGAATTACACAAATAATCTAATTTGTACCATATGTCTTTTCCTCATAATCTTTCTAGTTTTGAACTGCTTGTGAGTTAGCTCTTGCCTACTGTCTTGGATAACTGTTGTCAGTAATTAGAGTGCTCATGTCCATGTTACTTCTATAGCTTTAAATAACACAAACTGGCTATAGCATATCCTTCAATTAAATAAGACTTGCAGTATTTAATTGCCTTCATGCAAAAAACATTTTGATTGTATGGATTTTGTGTCTGAGAGAATGTTCTGTAATAGCTGATATTGACCAGCCTTATAATGTTTCTGGTGTGCAATCAAATTAGTTTATCACCCTGAAATGACATGCTCTTCTGAGGAAAACCAATCAACCAAAAACCTGAAAGCCTAAATGCTTGTTTCTCCATAATTCCTAGCTGCCAGCGTGTTCCTGTGTGCACTCTATGACCTTTTCCAAAGCCATTTTCTATGCCCTATTCTTGCTGCGTCTGGTGTTAATTTTGAATATCTGTTCACCATCTTACTCCTGCATGAAGTAACTACATTGCCACTTGAGTCAGTCTCCATGCCTGTTGAGTCCTTAACCGTATGCTGAAGGACATTTTCTGTTGGCTGTGATAGTAGTTTTGTGATTGCTCCTATTGTTTCTGTCTACACACAAATAGAATGCTTACTCCAATTGGCCTTTAGATATACTGCTCGGAAACTCTGACTCTTGTAGACATGACCCTACAATAGCCATTGTACACACACTGGCTAGTCTGCTAGTGCATCTGCTTAAGAATGCCTATATAGGCCTATCTGAAAATGTTCTGGGCATGTAGGTTCCTTTTTGTATACGTACAGCTAGAATTGAGATATAGACATCTCATGTCCTTTCCAGATCTGGTTCTTGCATATACAGATATACCTTCTCATTAGCGGGCAATCTTGGGCAGGTTTTTCCATTGTTTATTCAACAAAAGCTCTGCTTTTGCTTTAATTTGCACTAAATTATTATACCTGCAATTCCTTACTTACTGTAACTAGCAAGCAAATGTGTTATGCTTCGCTGTAATGCTGAGGATTGACAGAATAACCTCAGTATTTTTACAAATGGCATTTGAGCTTTAGAGATGTTGTGTGATGCACAAGGGGAGATAGCCTCTGACCTATAGATATTCTGCTATCTGTTCTTCTGTGTATCCTTTGATGTGTTGCTATTGTGCGCTTCTTGCTTTCCGCCACTGAAAGACAATATATCCTGAAATTCTTTGTTTAAAACAACTTGCCTTTATTTAAAATTACTGTGAAGTGATGATGAGTTTTATAACTTTGGAAAAGACAAATGCTAAGCCCACATATCATTAGCGTAATTACACTTTGGCTCCTGTCAGGCAGAACCAGCAATGCTGACTGCTTAGAGTTATAGGGTCATCACACTTGGTGGGTTGGTGATACCATAATACCGATTGCTGGTCCTGGGTGTGATATTTTAATATCCACACTCTTTTAGATAAAGTACATAAAATTATCCTTGTGCATGTTAGTGTGTAATTTAGTAACCAAATGGGATTCTCAGAAAGATATCTGTGATTGTCTCATATCTTAAGTAGAGACACCCAAAACTTGTACTCATTTTGGTCTTCAACCAGCAAAGCATGTAAGCACGTTTAATTTGGACCTATGAGAATAGCCCTATAGATTTCAATAGTCCCACTTATAACTTTAAACACATGCCTTATAATGCATAATGACTTTGCTATACTGTAGCTAGCAAACAGATACTCTAGCTACAGTACTAATGAAAGGACTTACTCATGTCCTTCCATGTAAAGATCCATAGGAAGGCCAAAAATAGTGGAGGAAACTTCTAGTAGTGGGGACAGGGAATATTGTCTTTCAACCACATAGAGGAACATGGGAAAATTGCAGATCTCAAAGCATCCACTGGGGGCTAGGGGATTTGTGTGGTATCCCAAACCCCTTTTAATCTCTGGGAAGTTTGACAGCTCATAGCATGAGTGATACCAGAGAAGAACAATGTTACCCAGGGAAATCTCTGCAAGTTTGAAGGAGTATGTATGATATCACAGAAAATGATTCAGTTCCAATTCCAGCCCTCCTCACCTAGCCATATATAGCTTTAAAACATGAAGATCTAAACATGTAGAGCTCTGTCCTCAGCTGGTATACACTGACATAGTATGTCAAGATGAAGTTGTGGGCAGCTTGTCTATTGGCTAGAGACAAAGTCAGATGCAAGAATCTGCATCATGAATCTATTTAAGGTTAGACATTAGGGGCCACAGGCGGGCATCAAGGCCACATTGGTGAAGGGAGAAAAGACCAAGGTCAGGAACTTGAAGTCAGAAGCAGGAGACAAGACAAATCAGAAACCAGGTAATGGACTCAGAAGGTAAAGGCAAAATCAGGAGTAGGGGACCAGGAGCAGCATGTGGCAGCAGAGTCTATAGTAGCATTTAACTGAGATTTCATATAGTTGCACAAACTTCCTGTAACCTCCCGGGATTTAAAAAGTACATGTGGGTCTTCTGTGGCTGGCACAGCCTCTGGGGTGTCTGCATCCCTGATACTCATGCTCTGCCAAGTACTTCAATAAGTAAAACTGTTAGGAGAAGGTGGTTGCTGCCCAGAGAGTCTGCTGATCTAGGTTTTAGACCTGCTGCTCCATGCATTACAACATATACCCCAAAGGGTGGACCTAGGAACATCATTGTACTTGGCTCCTTGGAACACTTTTTGTGGAAAGTCTATAAAATTGAGGGTGAATATGTGGTAGTTCCAACCCACAATTCCTAGGACTGTTCCTTGAGAACCACACCCCTATGAGTCCATAAGATACTATACTTGACCCTGCTTGATCCAATATGGTCCAGAGTAGGTATTCTTCGTGGACCTGGACCTGGATGGGTGGTAGAGGTGGTTTCATTCAGCCCAGAAACAGATATTCAATGAATGGCTTCACTTGGGAGATATGGAAAATGGGGTATATTTTGGGCACCTAGATTGATGGAGTTTGATGCTGATGGATTTAACTAGCTGGCAAATCTGAAATGATCTGAGATATCATGATCTAGTTTATGGGTCAGTCAGATGATTTCAAGAAGTGGATTGATAGCCCAACCTTGATTTTTCAGGCTCTCTTGTCTCCAGTGGGCTGCATTGCTTACAGGCTTGATTTGCCTCTGCTGGCTGTTTCTTGAGCTCTTCCTGTTTAGTGGATTTATTGGATTGTATTGCAAGCTGATGGATTCTTGGAGAAGGTGGGAATAGGAGACGAAATCAGGGAGTAAATCCATTTTTGGTGAAAAAGGATCTTTGGCCTGTAGTGAGATGGTCAGTGTTGTTATATGTGAACTATGCATACCTGAGAAGAATAGACTGGTTATCTTGATGGTTATTGGTGAAATACCTACAGGTATTGTTCTAATACTTATTTTACTCTTTCTGTATGACATTTATCTGGGGGGTGGTAAATGGATGAGGTTTAAATACATAGGTTTAAATAGCTGACAAACCTCATGCCAAAACTGGGGAATGAGCAAATTGGAAAATGAACAGGAATTTTGTCAGATGCAATGCAGTCAGGAAGTTGGGAATAGTCAGTCAGGCCCTCTGTGGGAGGCACATCATGTGATATGTGGGCCTCCAAGGCTCATGATCTGGTCAGTTGTTCTACTGTCAGAATTGTAAGATATTAGTGTGAAAGTATTTGCTGTCTGGGGACTGCCATCTTAGGTTCTAGACCTGCTGTTCCTTATGATTAGAGCTACATCATTTTACACCATCTGAGGATCTGCCTAGTGGGTATCTTTCATGAGGTTGTTGGAAATTGGGTATGATGCAGCAATAAGTGAAAGGAATGGCATGGCCCCAAGCAAGCAATAGTGTAAATATTTTAATTCTGCAAAACTAAAGAAAGAGCTATGGGAGTTTCCCTTTAAACATGCTGGGAAGATTGATAGACAGATGTGTAATAGCAGAAACTGTTTGTGAACTAGGCAAAAAAGTAAAACTGTCTAGGAGAAGGCTGAAGTACTTATCACACATTAAAATAGCTTTGGGGGGCATTCGTAACATTACTGAAGATAGTTTTATGGTTCCAGAACTTCCTTTTATTCACCTTCTGAAAATATCAAAATGTTTAAAATGGAACTTTGAATTTCCATTTTTAACATGGAACTTTGCTGTGAAATTAGTCCCATGACTGACCTGGGAACCCAATTAGCCAAAAGCATCAGAAACAATAATATAAAAGAGACTTAATTTTCTTCTTAGCCCCTGTAATGGGGTATACCAGCCCTGCACTGAACAAGCAGGGTTTAGCCAGGCGATCATGGCTGAAGGAGCCCTACCCTCACAGCCCTGCTAGGCATACTCAGACTGTAGCCCAGGTATAAAAGCCTGGGGGAGAGGCTCAGTCTGGGCTGGCTGGTAGAGAAGAAGGACCTCTGTATGTAGCTCCTGAGTATCAACAGCTGCTGCCAGCCACCTGAGCTGAGAGCAGCGGAGGCCCCATCGATGGCTGGGACGCAACCCCCACAGATTCCCAGGCATATGTGGACCCTGAAGAGCCAGAGATCCCAGTGGCTACATGGGATGCCGACCTGTTGGATCTGGTAGGAAGCAGCCCAGGGAGGATGCAGGAGCAGCCTCTCCCACCCTGATATCCTCGGCGCATTTCGGTCAGACTCCCCGCTGAGGGAGTGGTGGACCATTCTGTCACTCACAGGGCCCTGGGTTGGGACCTGGAGGAGTAGGGTGGGCCTGGGTCCCCTTACAGGGGGATAGCCCCCCTCCCCTGTCATGACTCTGGCCATTGGGCTGACCTGCCCGGTATTAAAGGACCAGCCTTTAACTTTAATTTACTGACTTTGGCTATTGGGCCATCGGCCTGACAATAAAGGGCAAGGCTCTGACTTTTCTGTATGGACTTTGGCTTAGTAGGCCTACCTGCCCTTCTTTAAAGGGCCACACATTGACTCTGGCCATTAGGCTATCCAGCCCCAAGAAGGGGGCCTAACTACAAGTACTTTACAGGTAATGCGGGGTGGGTCGCAGACTCAGATAGCTCAGGGACAGGGGATCCTACCCCCTTGGAGAGAGAAGAGAGGACCACCCCTCGGCAGCCCCCTTTCCTTATCCAAAGGATAAGAATACCTTCTAAGGGTACGTCTACACTAGCTCATTAGTTCGAGCTAGGTAGGGTAATGAGGGCAACCGGAGTTGCAAATGAAGCCCGGGATTTAAATATCCCGGGCTTCATTTGCATGTTCCCGAGCGCTGCCATTTTTAAATCCCCCTTAGTCCGAACTCCGTGCCCGCGGCTACACGCGGCACGGACTAGGTAGTTCGAACTAAAGATCCTAATTCGAACTACTGTTACTCCTCGTGTAATGAGGAGTAACGGTAGTTCGAATTAGGATCTTTAATTCTAACTACCTACTTTGTGCCGCATGTAGCCACAGGCATGGAGTTCAGACTAAGGGGGATTTAAAAATGGCGGCGCCCGGGAACATGCAAATGAAGCCCGGGATATTTAAATCCCGGGCTTCATTTGCAACTCCGGTTGCCCTCATTACCGTACCTAGCTTGAACTAACAAGCTAGTGTAGACGTACCCTAAGAGTCTTATGAACCATTATAGTAAAATACACTTATAGCAGTTAGTGGCTAATATTTCAGCAGTGCAAGTAAAGCAGGAGATGGAGCTACATCTGTCAGTCTATGCAGGACAACCTCTTTCTTGTCCTCTGTTTTCTTTCATTTCTCAAAACCAATCTATAAACTATGCTTGGGTTATGAAATTGCTCTTCCTAATGATTCAATAGCCAGCAAAAAAATTCCACTCCCATACACTTCTTCTGTGGTAGAAGCTTAGGTAACCGGTATCATTTAGTGTTGGTATATAAAGGAAAATGTATATCCTATCTTTATATGAATGCTGCATATATATAGTAAAAGTGGATTTGTAGTATTGCTGGAAATGTACTGTAGCTGTTAGCCAGCAAACTAAACTAAATATTGAAAATGTATCATGGACATTCCTGAAAGTATAGCTGAATCCTACCTAATTTGCACTAATGACTGGAGTAACTGAACACATTAAAAAAGCAAAGATAGTGAAACATATTTGTAAATTGATTTGATAAGTATAGTTATGTAGTAAAAATTATTCTTAGCTAGAATGAAGCCTTATTGTGGGATTGTGTGTGAACTCACCTTTCAATTAACATAAATATACGTGTAAAACCCACCTAAAACAGAAGGTGTGAATTATCCCAGGAGGTTGAATAAGTATTGTTTTGGATAGGTGTGTCTGTCAGATTACATTAATGTGAACTAGGAAACTTTTAGCTTTTCCTGCAGCATCCACATGAGGGAGTATATCATAGCACTTTGATACATACCGTTATTCATATCCCCTTAGCCCAAACTGCAGGACAGTATAGACAAACCCTAATAGAAAGAGCCTAAGGGAGTAGCAGAAAGCACAGTGGCTGATCCTCGAAGGAAACCTGGGGAGGATTTTTTGGGTCAATTGTACAGGCTGAAAATTGTGCTTTTCATGCAGCAAACTAAAGAAGCTGCTTCCTGCTATTTGATTCCTTCTCTGTTCAGTGACACAGAACTTTGTATGTTTTTTGTAAATAAGCAAAACTGCATCAGAGAAGTGCCTGATTATTACAAATTTCTGCTTCCAACTGGAAAATCCATGGGGTTCTAAACTTGGCTAGACACTCAGGTCAAAAGAGGCTATAATATTTATTTATGATAATAGCATATACAGCACACTAGTAAATGTTCTTTAATGTGTATATACAGATAAAAGTAATGGATTTATTATACACAACCCCAAAACATAGCCTGGCTATTTTTTAGAATTATTATTAGTTATGATTTATTTATGGTAAACTTTCAGTTTTCTAGATGCTTTCCAAACCAATCAGTGGGCACAGCCCCCCTGCCTCATGCAGCTCACAGTCTAAGACACTTAGAGTCTTTCACCTACAAGAGTATAGTTGATTTAGAATCCAGTGACGTGTATGCAGCAGGGCCAACATCATCAGGGCCCCTCAGCAAAATGGGGGGGGGGGTAGGGATGTGAACAGGTAACCTTAACATGTGATGCTTACTGGGAAATGGTTAACTGGTACCTGGGAGCAGCCCCTGCCTGTGACCTGCTGCAAGCACATGGCTGTGTCAGACCTGCTGGGACCTCACGTGGGGTTGGGAGCCATTAGCCCCTCCATCCACCCTCCCCCCTTTAATCAGTTAACAAGTTAAACACTATGTTTAACCAATTAAACAGGATTTTACATCTCAGGGGGAGGGGAGCTGTGCTCTGCACCCCCAGAAGGGGTAGGGCCTCATGGAAGGAGAGGAGCTGGAGCTAGGCAGCCCTCAGTGCCCCCTGGAGAATGCTGCACTGCCCTCCCCTGCCCCCAGCCCTCAGAGTGGTACGGATCACCTGGCAGCAATTTAAAGGGCAGTAGCCGTGGCCGGGAGCTCCAGGTCCTTTTTTATCACTGGGCCCCAGGGCAATTGCCCACTTTGCCCTCCTCTCCACACATTGGTGGACCTGGGTGTATGAGTTCCAATTCTTTCTTCTAGTATGTATTAACTGGAACTTGTCAAAACTGAGTACAATCTGCCACTCTGCTACCCAGTTATCTAGGTGTATTAAATCCCTCTGGATTACTCTCACTAGTTGTTTCCAGCTAGCTACACAACAGCTCAGGCTAGGACATGGTCCTCCTATAATCAACCCTTCCTATGGAGATTTTCATAGCAAGTATTCAGTCATATCAATCATTCATAATTTACATGTAATTATCATCTTTGGCCCAACATTATTATGGGACTAATCTCTACTTTATTATTTCAGTATTGTACCAGGTTGGAAGTCATATCTTGGAAAGAAGTGGTACAGCTGAACTTTGTTCTCTGCTAATCTGCATACATCATCATTTGTTCAGAAGAGAGGTTTCTTGAAATGGTGGCCTATGAAGAAGCACTGTGGAAAGGGATCTGGGAATCATAGTGGATTATAAGCTATATATGAGTGAATAGTGTAAGACCATTGCAAAAAAGCAATCATTCTGGGAAAGTAGTAAACAAGGCATGGGAACTAATTCTTCTCTATTTCATGCTGATTTAAGTCTTAGCTGGAGTATTATGTCTAGTTCTGGGTGCCACACTTCAGAAAAGATATGGCCAAATTGGAGATAATCTAGAGAAGAGCAACAAAAATGAGTAAAGATCAAGAAAACCTTAAAAGAGAAGATTGAAATCACTGGGGCTACGTCTAGACTACCAGAGGTATCCTGGAAAAAACTCCGCCGCATCCAGGAAACATGTCTGCTTTTCCGCTTGTTTTTGCTGAAGAGCAGACACGCTCTTTCAGAAGCCCTGTCTTCCTCCTTCCGCGAGGAAGAAAGGCTCTTCTGAAAGAGGAGGTTTTTCCAAAATTTGGCCCAGTGTAGATGGGCCAAATTTCGGAAAAACCTCTTCCGACAAAACTATCAGAAAAGGTACGCAAATTGCATTGTAGTCTAGACATAGCCTGGGTTTGTTTAGTCTGAATAAGAAAATTGAGAGAGGGCATAAGAGTTTTCAAGTTCATAAAAGCTGGTACAAAAAGGAGGCAAAAAATGTTCTCCTTAACCTCTGAGGATAGGACAAGAAGCAATGGGCTTAAGTTGTAGCAAGGGCTGTTTATGTTTGACATTAGAAAATACTTCCTTGATAAAAAATACTTCCAGTGGTTAACAGCTGGAATAAATTGCCTAGGGGGTTGTGGAATCTTAGATGAACACTTGTGAGGAATGGTCTAAATAATATTTAGTCCCTCAATGAGTGCAGGGACTGCAAAGCCCCTTCCAGTCCTATGATTCTGTGATTCCAACAACTGTATTCATATCTCTCTTGAGGAACCTCTTCTGCCATTTCATTTACATTGAATCTATACCCAGTTCTTCCATAAGGCCTGTAATGAAAGTAAGGCCTGCAGGGCTGCAGCAGAATTGCCTCCTCCAGCCAGCCCTTCAACACTGCCCAGCCTATGCCATCTAGGGCTCTAGCAGCAGCAATTTAAAGGGCAGTGGCCAGGAGCCCTGGGCTCTTTTAAATCACTGGGCCCCAGGTCTGCTGCCCCAGTTGGTGGCCCTGAAAAGCTTGTAACGTCCCTATTTTAATGTATTGCCTAGAGTGCATCTAGATCCACTTCTGCCATATCCCTGACAACGATTCTACCTGAAATGTATATCGCTATATGTTTGTTTTTCCTTATCCCTAACTTTTGTCTTCTTAGTAATAGAGATGTAGCCGTGTTAGTCTGGTCTTGCTGAAACAAAAGACAGGACTATGCAGCACTTTAAAGACTAACAAGATGGTTTATTAGGTGATTAGCTCCTCACCTAATAAACCATCTTGTTAGTCTTTAAAGTGCTGCATAGTCCTGTCTTTTGTTTTGTCTTCTTGTTTGTCTGTTCACCTTATCTCAAAAAAGAGAGAAGAATGAGTTGAAATTCAATTGTCTAGCTAAAATAAGGGTCAGGATCAGAGTAAACTACACTAAAGCTCATTCCCAATGAAATGGAGGTGATGCTAAGGTATGGAGAAATAGCTAGAGGAAATGGCAGGAATATTAAAGAATCATCTCTTGGCAGATTATTATTTATTATTTTTATTATGGTTGTGTCTAGAGCCCCATCTGAGAGCAGGTCGCTATGTTACCCACACAAAAATCTCTGTTGCTCCCACACTCAAGGGGTACACACCTTTACTCAATTCCAAGGCACAGAGTGTAACTTTCTGTAGGTTTGCAGACTCATTTACCAGTGAAAGAGCCTTACACAGTAATATCCTTACTCTGTATTTATTAACCATTAAATTGTAACAAAACTGAGTTAAAAAGCCCAAGCATCCTGGATCCCAATCCCATGTCCCATTCATGAACCACTCCATGCCAAAGGCTTTACAATTTCAAATACACTTGAACTATAGAATTTTGTTTGTTCCCTTTGGCTACGTCTAACTATGAGTTTTCTCAGCAAAAAATATGTTAATGAAGGACTCATTTGCATGAGTCGCAATCTCATTTGCATGTTTTCTGCCGATCTGTTTTTGCGCAAAAACAAGGAGTGTGGACGTTTTCTTTTTGCACAAAATCCCTTTTTTCCGCAAGATCCTTATGCCCTGGAAAATACTCCACCACGTCCAGGGAACGATCTTGCGGAAAAAGGGGGTTTTGCACAAAGAGAAAATGTCCACACTGCTTGTTTTTGTGCAAAAAACCCAGCGCAAAAATGGATCGGCAGAAAATATGCAAATGAGATTGTGACTCATGCAAATGAGTCCTTCATTAGCATATTTTTTGCCAAGAAAACTCATAGTGTAGATGTAGCCTTTGAGAATAGTCAGAGCAGAGTTTATTTTTGCAGACAAGCCTTAACTGAAGCATTGGCCTGTCTTTCTAACAATGCTCAGACTTCTGGGTTATAACTGATGTATGTTTGTTTTCATCAATGATGTGCCCAAAGGTCATGATGATGTGAAATAAATAAAACTAAGGTGGGGGAAAAGAACCAGGCCCAGCAGCTTGACATGAAGTATTGCAGAGCTATAAGGAAAGGAGAGCTCCCTTATGCTGAACTGGCCCTCTCCATCTCTGTTAGAATTTATGAAAATTCCTACTGGTGTTTGGGCCAGAGTAATTCCCCTACACCCTAGCCCAGCGTTTCTCAAACTATGGGCCGTGGCCCAGTACCAGGCCGCGGGAAAAAAATACCGGGCCTCAGCATGGCTGCCGAGAGGGGAGCAGGGTGGGGCGGGCTGGGAGGAGGTGTGTGGGGGGGGGAAACCAGCCACCGGGAAGCAGGGTTGGGGGCAGCAGGGCTGTCCAGTGGAGATCGGGTGGGGCGGCCGGCCAGTGGAAGCAGGGTTGGGGGCAGCGGGGCTGTCCGGTGGAGATCGGGGGAGCGGGCGGCCAGCAGAAGCAGGGTTGGGGGGCAGCGGGGCTGTCCAGCGGAGATTCGGGGGGGGGGGGGGAGGGGGAGAGCAGGTGGCCGGCCAGTGGAAGCAGGGCTGGATGGGGGCCGAGGGGGCTGGCCGGGGGAGATCGGGAGGAGGAGGACGGGAGAACCAGCCACAGGAAGCATTTTGCCCTCCCCCCATGCCCTCCCTCGAGTAGTTGCAAACTGCCTGGCTGGTAGACACACTCACGAAGTGTGAGCACATCTACCAGCCAGGCAGTTCACAGCTACGGACTGATACACCTAATAAAAATAAAACTTACCTAATTAGAAAATACCGGACATTTTATATGTCCCGTATTTTCTCAATTTGTTTCCCGGACAGAACCCTCAAATACCAGACTGTTCGGTACAAAACTGGACACCTGGCAACCCTACCCCTCCTTGCACCCTCCCTCCTAGCCAGATACCCTACCCCCAATCTGCTCCTGCTCCCACCTCCTGGAGTGCCCTTGCGGCACCGGGTCCCCCAAGCCCTGGCCCAGGTTGGGCGGAGGATGCAGCCGGGTGAAACACTGAAAATGTATCCATTTTTAATACTTTTTTTATGTGTGTTTATATTTTTGGGCTGCAAAAAACAGTACTGAAAAAAAAAGGGTTCCAACTAAAGTAAAAAGTTTGGGAAACCCTGGTGTAGCCAGTTTTCTAGCCATCTTATAGTCCATTTATCCAATCCATATTCCCTTAACTTGCTGGCAAGAATATTGTGGGTGACCGTATCAAAAGCTTTGCTAAAGCTGGCACTGGGGGCTTTGGAGGACCAGAAACAACTTATTTGAATATTCATCATTTGCTTAATGAATATGCAAATATGCAAATGAATGTTACCGGTCCTCCAAAAGCTCGTGAATGGATTTACTGGCCCCCATGTCAAAAAGTTTGGGAACCCCTTCCCTAGCCCCAGGTGTAAGAGACAGACAGCTACTAGGTTTGCTCAAAGGGACAGTTGTTTCAGTTTAAAAAAATAATATCCTTAAAAATCTTCCCCTAGCTAACAGCCAAAGAAGCACCCTTGTGAGGGCAGGGGACTGGATTCAATGACCTCTTGAGGTCCCTTCCAGTCCTAGTATTCTA
Organism: Pelochelys cantorii; assembly: GCA_032595735.1. Classification (NCBI taxonomy): domain Eukaryota; kingdom Metazoa; phylum Chordata; order Testudines; family Trionychidae; genus Pelochelys; species Pelochelys cantorii. The sequence goes on along the minus strand of CM064326.1, from coordinate 303,174,543 downwards.
TGATTCTGTGAACTTCATGGAAAGGGATACATGCTGAGCGTAGTCAGGCTTATGGGACTGACCTCAGGGTTCAATGACTATCAGCTTCACATGGCAGGTTTGAAATTAGGGGGTTTGTCACATGTGACTTTACCCTAAGATTGGAATGTTCTGAGTGATCTGACATTTTGTGGTTCTCATATAGGGGGGCAACACCCTCCTGAAATAGAAGCAAATGTGAGACTATTGTGTACAGGATCAGGCCTCTGGCTAGTTCATTTGTAGTAGACATTCTTTCCTATATGAACAAAAAAGTGAAGGATTTTCAAAAGCATGTCAGTGATTTAAGAGAATAATTCCCATTGTACATAAATGGCACTGACGTGCTTTTGAAAATACCTGCCTAAATCATTTTGTTTTAAATATGGATAAATTCTCAAACACTGCATTGCATACCTAACAAAAGACCATAAAAAACCAAGTAGTTCTGTGACACCTTAGAGACTAAAGTATCATGAGCTTTCGTGACCAGTAAGTCAGTTATTTATGATTTGAAATTTATAGCAAAAGACAAAGACAAGAAATTGATTCACATATGATAGCTCTTTTTACATCTATGCTAATAGAAACTAACCATACACAGACAAAACAAAGAAGTGCACTCGGTGATTCCATATACTATTTTAAAAAATATACCTTTCTTAAAACACTTCATAATTTCATCCTTAAAAGAAGCCTTTCCATTAACCCATGAATATTGCATACTGTGTATTTCATATCATTATGCTGGGGGTATCCACAAATATATAAATCAATGTTTTAAAACCATGATGCTGAAAAAAGGTTTAACCTGCATTTTCCAGTATTGTGTTGCGAGCCCAGTAAGCATCACCCTGCCGGGAGCAGTAGCTAGTCACCCCATGCATAGAGGGACCGGGAGCAGGAGCCAGCCCTTCTGCACTTGGGGCTGCCAGCAGTGGCAGCCGGCAGCCCCAAGCATGGCGGGGCAGGGAACAGAAGCTGCCTTTCCCCACACACTTGGGGTGGCTGGCTCCTGTGAGGGGGTCAGATGCAGTCCTGTGTGGGTGACGGTGCAGGAGCAGGACCCTGCTTTACCAGTTAACTGGTGAAACCTAATTGGATTTTAACTGGTAAAATCCTAACTGATTAACCAGGATTTTACATTCCTAGTTGTGTGGGTGTTTTTTCTTAGCTGCCTTTCAATTTTATAGATGAATTGCAGATGCTATCAGCACCCCTACAATTTAGAAAGATACTGCACAACATTTGTCCATGTTAGTAGCAGGAGTATATTTATTACTTATTCTCCTTTTACACTGGTTATTTCAAATGCAGCATGGTATGCAAAATTATGAGGGTTTGTGTGGTGGAGGCTGCTTGTTTTACTCAGCAACAGATCACATTTGTTTGAAAAATTAAAAGCACAGCACATATGGGAAATTATTATTGTTGTTCATCAGTAGTGCTGCAGTAGCTCCACCTCGCTGAGCCAGGCACTTTACACACATAACAAAAAGACAGTTCTGCTCCTAATCTAAATGTAGAAGGTGAAATGACAGGTGAATGCCACAAACAGAAGGGGTGAGGAAGCACAAGCTAACAGAGACAATTATGATCAGTATAATAAGCAGCAACACAAAATATAACAATTGTTTTTCAGTGAGTATACCAGATATTGCTATTTGAGCTCCATCCACTCATGGAGGACTGGTTGAGTGTTTCCAACTCATTTTAATCACAGCTGGAAACCACTCAGACTTACCTGTTGGTTCTCATTGTTAAAACAGATATAAATATGTGTTTAATGTTTAGACTTTATGAAATGCTTGTAAGTTGCTGCATACATTGATCTTACTTATAATATCTAAACCACATGTTGTAATGTTTAAGTATTTGTTCCGTAACTACAAAATGTTTTTAAAACTGTAAAATCCCAGTCAGGACAGATGCATTACTAAGTGTGCAATACTAGTTTACCAAAGGAGATGTCATCTCCCGAGTAAAAGAAGGCCTCTCGATACCAGACAAACCACTACGGAACATCAGAGGACAAAGACTTTGTTGACTGATTCCCCAACATCAGTGAAGAGGGCACATGTACAAGCTTTCATCCCATCACAGCTTGAATGCTGAGGGGAGCACAAGACAATGTCTGTCAAAGAGGAATTAGCATTATGCTGCTTCGTTGGAGAGGGAAATATTTCTAAACATTAACAAGGGAACCCTAAAGTTAGCCCTAAAGACATTAGAGAAGCAGCTATTACCTTTTGAAACCTAAGACTGTAACTCATTTGGGTGTGTATGTTTACTGTGTTTACTGATTTTAATATTTTAAGTAACTCATTTCTTTTCTTAGTTATTAAATCTCTTGTCCAGGGGCGGGGAACCTAAGGCCCAGGGGCCGGATCCGGTCCCCAAGGCTTGGGGCTCCTCCCCCCTCCAAGCACTGTCCAGGAAATGGATCTCTTGTGTCGAACGGTCCAGGCTGAGGTTGACATCTTTGTGATCTGGACCCATGGGTAAGAAACAATGGACGCATTCCACAGAGATTTTAACAACCTACACCCCACCATTAATCTCAGCCTGGATCATTCGACATGAGAGATCCATTTCCTGGACACCACAGTACAAATCACTGATGGCAAAATCAATACCACTCTCTACAGAAAACCCACTGACTGCTACACTTACCTACATGCCTCCAGCTTCCATCCAGGACACACCATACGATCCATTGTCTATAGTCAAGCTCTTAGATACAACCGCATCTGCTCCAATCCCACTGACAGAGACCAAAAACTTCAAGATCCCTACCAAGCATTCATAAAACTCAATTACCCACCGGGGGAAATAAAAAAACAAATTGAAAAGGCCAGACAAATACCCAGAAACCATCTACTTCAGGATAGGCCCAAGAAAACCAACAATAGAACACAACTTGTCATCAACTATAGCCCCCAACTTAACCCCCTCCAACCCATTATCAGTAACCTACAACCTATACTCAGAAAGGCCCTGGGTGACAGACCTATACTCTCCTATAGACAACCACCTAACCTCAGGAAGATACTTACTAACAACCACAGGGCACACCACATCAATACTAATCCTGGAACTTTCCCTTGCAACAAACCCCGTTGCCAACTTTGTCCACATATCTACTCTGGTGACACCATCACTGGACGTAACCATGTCAGTTATACGATCAAGGACCCATATTCCTGTTCATCCAGCAATGTGATTTGTGCCAGCAATGTCCCTCTGCAATGTATATTGGACAGACTGTTCAGTCACTTCGCCAAAGAATCGATGCCCACAAATCAGACATCCGACGTCTTCACAAAGAAAAACCTGTTAGTCTACATTTTAATCTACCTGGGCATTCCCTTGAAGACCTGACAACATGCGTTTCACTTCAAAGAGACTTTAACACCAGATTTCAGAGAGAAACTTCAGAATTTTCATTCATGCTTAAATTCGACACATTACGAATGGGCCTTAATAAAGATGCTAATTACCTTACACATTACAAAGACAGCTTCCCCACCTATTGATAATTCTAGTAACTCCAGATTAGCCACTCATTGACTTACAATAAGCTATTTCCTCCTTCCCTCTCCCTCGCCCCACCTTCTGTTCTAAAATCTGATTTGTTCATTTATAATGTGTTCATTTTCTTCATTGTATTCCTTTGTTATATATGGTCATACCAATTCTCTTTCAGAATATGATCTGAAGAAGTAGGTCTGGCCCACAAAAGCTCATCACCTAATAAACTATCTTGTTAGTCTTTAAAGTGCTACATATTTTTCCTTTTATTTTACCAAGATCAGATTAACATGGCTACCTCTCTATTACTATCCATCTATGAGACAGGCATTCTTTCCTGTGTGGCAATACAGAGCAGAGTGCCCAACATGACTGTCTTATCAAGGCTGTTATAATGACTTAGAAATTCACACTTGATACTTAGTGGGTGAAATTATAGAATATAACACCAATTTGGGGGTTGTGGCTTGTTCCTTGACAGTCTGCCCTGAGGTTGACACTCACTCTATGGTCTACTCCAGTCAACATGAGAACTAGTGCCATTTACAATTGTGACACTGTCTGAAAAATATCCCATCTCCCAGCCTATAAAAACTTTGTGTCTCTACTGAGTCTTTCAGTTTTATTCTATAGTGTTTTTTAACTAAATGAAGGGTTTTGCAGGTTATTTGTTGGGAAAGATCATCCCTTTGTTAAGGCTGCTACAAACTGGCTCTCGAAGTGATGTTGATGCCATCTACATGAGACAGTTGGAGAGTACTGTGTATGTTATGGTGTGCATGTACAAAGGTACATCTGACAAAAGTTTGTCAGCAACAAAATGGGAAATTCTGTATGGAACTACCGAGGGAATTAGAGCACAATAGTATTGTTTAAAAAAATATTCACTGATATTTGTATGTGTGAAATGTTTTTCCAAGCTTTAACTCTAATTCCTTTTTTCCTTGGTTTTTAAAAATTCTGAGCTGTAGTGCATCAGCAGAGATTTAGACTGGGGCACAGGAAAGGTGAGTATGTTAGTTATTCACATATTACCTCAGCAGTCCTCTGCCCTGTAACACAAGCATATATTTAATTTCTGCATATTACAACAACCTATTCTGATTTAGATATTTTAATTGATGAGCGTAATGCTTACTCACAATACACAGGCATGTCAAATCCAATGGCCAAGGTGAACCCTCAGTTCAGGAGACAAGTTACCCAAGTGAATTACTGATCAGTACAATTTTTTTATGCTGCAAAAATATATGCATCTTAGAACAAAGAGAAACATGTTAACAAAGAGACACCTGCTTATGGAAGTTTCATATACTATTACAGAATATTCACCAAGAGCTACAGGATACTAGGATATGTTTTCATTTTTGTCAGAATTTAGACATAATATCTCAATATGAGAATAAATTAAAACTGCAGGAATGCTCATAATCTGTGTTTTTATGTTGGTTGATGCAAGCATGCTATCTGATCGAATGAATACTCTCCTGCTAATTTGAAGCTGCATCTTGAAATGGTTATGGTGTACTAGCATTTCTAGAATTTAAAGCTATATTTTGCAAAGTAGTGAATATTTTCAGTTACAGTTGGAAAACTTTATTATTAAAGCTGGTAGAAAAATCAGAATTTCCATTCCTTGATACATTTTGATACTCTTATTCCTAATTCCACGAGGAGTAATGGTAGTTCGAATTAGGATCTTTAATTCGAACTACCTAGTCCGTGCCGCGTGTAGCCACAGGCACGGAGTTCGGACTAAGGGGGATTTAAAAATGGCAGCGCCCGGGAACATGCAAATGAAGCCTGGGATATTTAAATCCCGGGCTTCATTTGCAACTCTGCTTGCCCTCATTACCCTACCTAGCTCGAACTAATGAGCTCGTGTAGCCGTACCCATGAAGAATAGAAAAATACTAATTTCAAAGCAAGTGGTGTGTGATGGTCAGAGGTCAACGACTCAAAATGCTTCCTCACTTTCTCACAGGAGTAGTCCACACGGAAAATGATACCATCAGCTCATTTTCTGTGAAAAGCTATAAATGTGGATTCAAGAAAAGATCCCAAATATCTGGTCTATTTTGACTTTTACAGGGAAGTATACCAGATGCAAAGCAGCAATCCCCATGGACAATTTGAGTACCCTGAAGAGACTTGGGAAATGTGTAATTTATTACATCACTGCTACCATTTGCAATCTGTAACTCAACGGTGAATATATTTTACCTTGTTTAACCTCTCAATAATTATCATTTTATTGTCTTAGCTAATAAAACTTTAGTTAGTTTACTGTAGAATTGGCTATCAGTTTGTCATTGTGGTAAGAGATCTGGGGTAAGCAACTGGTTTGAGTCTGTAAGCAGTGGTTCAAATGGGCTAGTACAGGTCAGTATGCTGTGCCAGCAACCCTCCTGAACATCACCAGCCACACCACTATGCTGCTGCATCTCTGTGTCCCGCTGGAGCATCAGAGGCTGGGGCTGGGAGTGCTATGGTAGCTGGAGGAGCTGCTCCTTTTGATACTGCTCCTTTCCAGCCCTGCTCCCCCAGAGATGTGACAGCCCGGTGAGAGGCTGGGGGCAGGGCTTGGAATTCTGCTCCTTTCCTCACTGCCCTTCCCAGGAGGGAAAGAAGCAGAACTCCCAGCTCCCACCCCAGCCCTGTACATGACAAGGAGACATACCAGCTCTGTGCTGGGGCTGGAAGTTCTGCTCCTTTCCCTGCTGAGAGGAGCAGTCAAAAAAGGAGAAGAACTGCCAGCAGCTCCTGCTCACAGGTAACATGGGATGAGGGAAGACTGTGTGTGTCCCAGGTTGGAAGCAAGGCAGAGTCACATGGGGGAGCATCATGTGGGGAAGTCAAGTGCCCACCCTTAGCTGGTGTGCTCTCCCCCTCCTGTACTGGTAAAAGTTGTGTTTACTTGCACCACTGTCTATAAGCAACCTATATATGATGTGATTTTTGGCGTAGCTAATCATTTTGCCACAAAATCCAATCTGTCTGGGTAGCAAGGTAGACTGGAGTGTCTAATGGGACTGTCTGCCACTCCATGGTGAGTCTGGTATCATGATCCAGGCGTTCACATGTGCTATTTGAAATCTAATTCTAGAACACCCCACTAGTTAGGGTGTCTGCTATGAGATAAGCATTCACAGTTGTGAGGAACTCTGGACAGCATGACAGCCCCATACTCTGAATGTTCATTGGAATACATTTTCAGTGTTACACTGTGGTCATGGTTCTCTCAGGATAGTTCAACAAGAAGTGGGCCTGTAGTTCAGTCAAGGAGTCTGGACCCTTATGGGAGTGTCAGGAATGAGAGCCTGAAGTTGGGTCTCGGATCAGGGTCTGCTAACCACTGCAGAAACATTCAATCAGTCAGATTGCCTCACTGGCTGAGCAGTGTTGCCAGGACTGCTCTTATGCCCAGCAGTAGCATTTGGCTGTGGCTATGTAACAAACACCTCCAGGGTGTGCTGTACTGTCCCATCTAGTGGCACTGAGATGACAAGGATGAAGTCTGCTCTACAACCTTAGCTGATAGTGAGTTGGCTTTTAGCTCATGCAGCAAAGGCTCGTACACAACGCTCTAGAGCTGTGGTGTCCACCAATTCTGAAACAGTGACTACTACTAAAGTGGACTAGCCCCACTCAACTGGCCAAATAGCCACATGTGGCTAGTGGCTGGCGTGTTTGATACCACGGCTCTAGAGGTCACATGTTCAGTTCCACCACAGATGACTGGGGTCTGTCAGTGTTACAGCTGCTCAACACTTCGATCATTCCTGTTTCTAGCTCTGACCCTTGATTCCCAACCACCACTGCTCTGACCATTAGGCATGATCACCTGTGCCATTGTCTGTGACAGTTTTAGCTGCCTAACAAAAATGTGAGATCGAGAAGGGGAGTAGAAATGAGTCTGTTACTCAAATGGATCCCACTAAGTCCAGCATCTCCCTGTTGGTGGTAGTGGACACCATACAGAAGCTATGGACTCAGGTTGATGTCCAGCAAGCACCATGTGCTACACTGCAGGTGTAGGCAACATTTTGGGGAGGTCCATCAGGAGTCATATGCAGCGTTGTGTACGAGCCTTTGCTGCATGTGGAGGGGGAGGCGGGGTAAAGTGTCACATCACATCAGTCTCTCAGACAGTCTCTGATCATGCTGCCTGAGAAAGATAGAGGAGACACAGCACTGTGTGAAACAGGGCTCCTGAGGGCACCATTTGGTGAGAAAGGGGGTCTGTAGCCCCGTCCCTCCTTCCCCGCCACAAAGTTTGAATTCCTGGGTTTCACACTTGAGGTCTTAAAGCCCAGGCCCTAGCTCCAGAGGCAGCTCTTTACTACAACCGAGCTTGCCATGCTCCCAGCTCTGCCTTTGGGGCAGGGAGTGTGTTTATAAATGGAGGAGACAGGGTGATTAGATAGTGGTGTGCTCCAGGGATCTGCATTTGGACCATTTCTGTTCAACTTAATCATAAATGATCCTGGAAAAGGGGTAAACAGTGAGGCAGCAAAATTTGCAGATGATACAAAATTACTCAAAAGAGTTAAGTCCAAAGCTGACTAATGAGTTACAAAAGGATCGCACAAAACTGGTTAACTGGGCAATACAAGGGCAGATGGAATTCAGTGTTGATAAACGCAAAGTAAAGCACATGGAAAAACATGATCCCAACTATACATAAAAAAGATGGAGTCTGAAATAGCTGTTACCATTGGAATCATTGTGGGTAGTTCCCTGAAAACACCTGCTCAATGTGTAGTGGCAATCTAAAAAAATAACAGAATATTGGGAATCATTAGGAAAGGAATAGATAATAAGATAGAAAATAGCATATTGCCTTTATCAAGCCATATTATGCCTACATCTTGAATACTGCTTGCAGGTTTGGTTGCTTCATCTAAAAATATATATTAGATTTGGAAAAGGTATAGAAATGGCAAGGATAAGGAACAGCTTCCATATAAGGAGAGATTAAAAAGACGGGGACATTTCAGCTTGGAAAAGAAATGACTAAAGGATGGGTGGATATATTAGAGGTCTACTAAATCATGAATGGTGTGGAAAAACAGAATAAGGAAATATTATTTGCTCCTTTACTAAAATAACACAAGAACCTCACCCAATGAAATTTATAGGCAGCAGATTTAAATCAAACAAAATAAATTATTTCTTCATGGTCAACCTGTGGAATTCTTTGCCAGGAGATGGTTGAAAGGCCAAACTATAGCAAGGTTAGTATTAGAGTGCAGGAAGGGGCAGACTCCTGCTGCTGGTGCTGGCCCTCCAGCCTCACTAGTCCCTTGGGCTGCTTTGGCTGAGGGGAAGAGGTGAAGCATGGTTTGAGGCAGAAGAAGGTTGTTCCAGCCCTTTCTCCAGAGTGTGGGAGGACACATGGTCAGTGCCCCCCAGGATCCCACTCAACAGTCTCCTGTGACTATAGGCACAGGCCGTGTTGTCCATAACTGAGTTAAATAGTGACCGGATATTTAACACAATTAATATTAAAAAGGGAGACAGATCTTGGGTCAGAAAAGGGAAAGAGCAGATTAATAAATATTTAGATAAATTAGATCTATTAAAATTGACATGGCCTAATAATTCATCCTATAATATTCAAGGAAGTAGATGAAGTAGTCTCTGAAAATTTAGTGCTTACCTTCAAGAACTCAGGGCGGATAGGTTATGTTTCAGAGGAATGGAGAAGGGCAAATACAAAGGCCTGAGAGTTACAGACCATCCAACCTAACTCACAGGCACAGTGGTGACGTTGTTTCCAGACAAAACCATGCTTATGCAGGAGCAAGATTAGAAAGGCAAAGGCACAAAACGAGCTCAGTCTAGCTAGAGACATAAAAGATAACAAGAATACATTCTATAAGTATATTAGAAGCAAGAGGAAGACCAAGGAGAGGGTCGGCCCATTGCTCAGTGAAGAGGGAGAAAGAATAACAGGAAACTTGGAAATGGCAGAGGTGCTTCATGACTTCTTTGTTTTGGTCTTCACTGAGAAGTTTGATAATGAAGGGATACCTAACATAGTGAATGCTAGCAGAAATGGGGTAGGTTTAGAAGATAAAATAAAAAAGAACAAGTTAAAAATTACTTAGAAAATGTAGGTGCCTGCAAGTCATCAGGGCCTGATGAAATGCATTGTAGAATACTCAAGGACCTGATAGAAGAGGTATCTGAGCCTTTAGCTATTATCTTTGAAAAATCATGGAAGTTGGGAGAGATTCCAGAAGATTGGAAAAGGGCAAATCTAGTGCCCATCTATAAAAAGAAAAAAAAGATCAATCCAAGAAACTACAGACCAGTCAGTTTAACTTCTGTGCCAGGAAACATGATGGAGCAGGTAATTAAGGAATCCATCTGCAAACACCTAGAATCATAGAACAGTAGAACTGGAAGGGACCTCGAGAGGCCATCAAGTCCAGTCCCCTGCCCTCACGGCAGGATCCAGTGCCGTCTAGACCATCCCTGACCTGGAAGAAAATCCCACACCTAGAAGAAAATAAGGTGATAGGTAACAGCCAGCATGGATTTGTAAAGAACAAATCATGTCAAACCAATCTGATAATTTTCTTTGTTAGGATAACAAGTCTTGTGGATAAGGGAGAAGTGGTGGACATGGTATACCTAGACTTTAGTAAGGCATTTCATATGGTCTTGCATGATATTCTTATCAATAAACTAGGCAAATACAACATAGATGGGGTTGCTATAAGGTAGGTGCATAACTGGCTGGATAACTGTTCTCAGAAAGTAGTTATTAATGGTTAACAGTCATGCAGGAAGGACATAACAAGTGGGGCTGCACAGCGGTCTGTTTTGGGATGGGTTCTGTTCAATATCTCAATCAATGATTTAAATATTGGCATACAGAGTATGCTTTTTAAGTTTTCAGATGATACCAAGCTGGGAGGGGTTGCAACTGCTTTGGAGGATAGGGTCATAATTCAAAATGATTTGAACAAACTGGAGAAATGGTCTGAGGTAAATAGGATGAAGTTTAACAAATGCAAAATACTCCGCTTAGGAAGGAACAATCAGTTTCACACATACAGAATGGGAAGTGACTGTCTAGAAAGGAGTACACAGAAAGGGATGTAAGGGTGACAGTAGACCACAAGTTAAACATGAGTCAGTGCGATATTGTTGCAAAAAAGCAAACATGATTCTGCATTAACAGGAGTGGTGTGAGCAAGACACAATAAGTCTTTCTTCCATTCTACTCTGCACTGATTAGGCCTCAATTGGAGTATTGTGTGTGGTTCTGGGCACCACATTTCAAGAAAGATGTGGAGAAATTGGAGAAGGTCCAGAGAAGATTAACAAAAATGATTAAAGGTCTAGGAAACATGAGCTATGAGGGAAGGCAGAAGGAATTGGTCTTGTTTAGTTTGGAAAAGAGAAGACTGAGATGGGACATGATAGCGGTCTTCAGGTATCTAAAAGACTGCCGTGGGGTGGGGGGATTGTTCTGCTTGGCCTCTGAGGATAGGACAAGAAGCAACGGGCTTAAACTGCAGCAAGGGAGGTTTAGGCTGGACATTAGGAAAAACTTTCTAACTGTCAGGGTGGTTAAACACTAAGGCTGTGTCTAAACTACATCCCTTTTCTTGAAAAACAGATGTAAATTAGACACTTAAAAATTGCAAATGAAGCCAGGATTTAAATTTCCTGCGCTTCATTTCCATAATGGCAGCTGCAGTTTTTTTCAAAATGGGGCTTTTTGAAAAAAAAATCCATTTAGACAGGGATCGATCGAAAATAAAACCCTTTTTTGAAAGATCCTGTACTCCTCATTGTACCCTTTCGAAAAAGGGTTTTATTTTAGATCGATCCCTGTCTAAAGCAGAAATTTAAATCCCGGCTTCATTTGCAATTTCGAAGTGTCTAATTTACATCCCCTTTTCAAGAAAAGGGATGTAGTTTAGAGACAGCCTAGATTAAATTGCCTAGGGAGGTGGTGGAATCTCCATCATTGGAGATATTTTTAGAGCTGGTTAGACAAACATCTATCAGGAATGAACTAGATCAGACCTGGGCAAAATATGGCCCGTGGGCTGGATCCAGCCCACCAAGCCACCGGATCCAGCCCATGGACGCTACAGGGAGCCCCATGCAGGCTCCCCACTTGTCTTGTCTCTCCCCCCCCCATTCAGAAATGCAGCTGCAGGGTGGTTTTTCTTTGAAAACTGAGAGTCCAGAGGGGAGGGGGGAAGCTTTAGGAGCTGCTTCTGCCCCCAGCACAATCCCATTGGCTGGTTTCTGGACAGAAATGGCCAATGGGAGGTTCCTGTTTCAGTAACAGGCAGCCAGGAAGCACAAAGGGCTCCAGAGCACATGGCTGCTGCCTGTGTGGGTGCGGGGCAGGCAGTAGTGTTCCCTCTAAATTGTGAGGTGGTACAGCTTCAAGGATGATTAATCAGCCCCCCCTCCCAGTCAAAGGTTCAGGGCTCCCTGTACAGAGCTGACTGACTGGGCGGGGCTGATTAATCACCTGTGAAGCAGTGCTGCCATGCAGCTTAGAGGGAACATTGGCTAGCAGGGAGGCTGATTCAGGAATGGGCTGCTGGCTGATGAGTCTCCTGGCCAGACCCTGCCTCTCGTTAAAGACTGCAGCAGAACCCTACGGAGAGGTGGGGCCGTCGGCCTCGGACCACGTAAGGTGCCCCTATCAATCCCCTCGCCCCCTTTCCGCCCAGGTTGGGAGGTAAAACCCTGCAGGTGAACTTTTGGACTCTGGGTGGCACTGACCAGGGACAGAGACTTTTGGGGTGTCAAACTTTGGGACTTCGGGTGATTCTTGCCTGGGAGTTTGGGGGGGCCTTAGCTCATGTTTGGGCTATGAACTCTGTTTGTGGTATTTTCCCAAGTTAATGCCATATGACTTCTCTCTCTCTTTCATTAAATGTTTCTTTCCTACACTCAGACTCCGTGCTTGCGAGTGGGGAAGCATTGCCTCTCAGAGGCGCCCAAGGGTGTGTGAATTTCTCAGGTTACTGGGTGGGGGCTCGAGCCGGTTCTGTGTGAGATGGACCCTAGATATTGAACCCGGCCCTGGTTGCTGCTGGGCCTACCTGGCAGAAGGGTTACACATAAAAGGAATTCTGAGTATTCAGATGGGGAGAAGTCTGCTTCACCATTTAAAATAAAGAAGAAAAATAGGAAAGCCTGCAGAAAGCAGGAAGTTACTGTTATAGTAAAAACAGGAGCGTGGCTTTCTGTAGTGAGTCAGAAAATCTATAGATGTAACTGTGATATCAGGGTAATAGAGTAGCTTTAATGAAGGGATCAGTTGGACTTAAGAAACCATGATGCAATAAATGGGGAAACCCTAGAAGAGGGATAAAGGGAGCCTTGTGGTGGAATGTAACAGGGTTGAACTCACCTCATGCAAGTGCTCCCCTGGCCGAGAGCATGCATCCACATTTTTTGTCTCAGTCTCAGCAGCACCCTCTCCAGGGTTCTATAGTTCTTCCTATCAGGTAAGCCCCGGTCTTCGATAGCCACCCTAGGCCATAGTCCAGTCTGCCCTAAGGTCTCCACAGTGAGCCATCCATGATACTGCCATTCTCTGAGTCAGTCACAGACCCAGTCTCTGTACACCTTGAGCTCCAAAGAGGAACTGCCTGATGCTGGCCCAGCAGCTTTCTTTATATTGGTCTGCTGGACCCTAATTAGCTGCCTCTCATACCACCATTCCAGGAAGCTTGGACGACTTCTCCACTGCTCTTTTCCTGGCATGGGGTGTAGCAAGACTCCAAGCCACCAGCAGGGGGCTTCAGACCTAATTCACCCTATCACATGGAGGTTAAGAACTGAAATTTCAGTACCTCACTAGCCTGACAGGGCAAATTTTGGTTGAAGACAGATAGAATAAACTGATTCTCATTTATGCAAATGCCGCTTTATTACCACTCTGAAAATGTAAAGGGGTTTAAAGTTGATGTATCTTACAATATTATAAAGTAATTTTATGTTGCCACAGTTATGTTAAGGGGTTATAGTGTAAGTGAGGATCATTCTACATATCTATATATTTGCCTAGGATACCTGATAATTAATATTTGTGATTCAGTAGCACCCAAAGGTCCTCATCAGTATCAGGCCCTCATTATTCTGACTACTATACGAACATAATAGAAAAGACAGACCCTGCCCCAAGTCTCTTACAATTTAATATGTGTTTTGAGTTTATCAGAAAGTAATCTATATTCAACTAATGCTATTGTTATAGCAGTGATTTATTTTAAAGTTTATATAATTCTTTAGTCCACTAGATGGCATGCTGTGCAGCAAAGAATACTACTGGAGAGGGAAAGAACAGGTTGATGAGATTATTGATTCAGGATGTGTACAAGAGACAAGTGCCAAGCAATTTTCATTCGCATAGTGACATTTGGATGAAACTAACACATGCCAAGCAGAAGTATTGCTCACAGTGCTGTCTGGCTAAATACCAGTATGCTAAGTAGACCTGATACTATTGTTTGGGGGATGGGGGTGAGGCTTCCAGCAGGAACATTTTAAGGCTCTGTTCCCACTAATATTTGCAAATCTTATTCCAAGCACAACTGCAACCAAGTGAATTCATAACTGTTGGCATTCACACTTAACACAATTACAAACAATGTGAGACCCCAGATAGATGGGCAAAATAGAGTACCACTTATGCTAACAAAGTTGTTTGCAATATTGTGTGTATGTGAATTGGTACTGTTTTGTTAATATGGTTTAATGGTTAAGGCCCCACATCTTCAAGCTTCTGAACAGAGATGACCACGGTTCTGAATGAACACTGTTGAGTAGGGATGCAACTATTTGTATTAAAAATAATATCAAGTGAGTTTCTGGCATTCATGGAGCAGCTGCAGATGGTGGGACCATTACTACTGGGCTTAGGAAAAAAGATTGCATCATTATGCAAGTTTAGGATGACAAGCAATGTCTGCAGAACTTGCCAATGAGGAAAGCCACCTAACTGGAACTGTGTGCAGAGCTTACGTTAGCACTACAGTGCAAAGACACCAAAACAAGAGCCACCCTCCCAGTGGAGAAGCACTCACTGTGCAGAAGCTGACAACTCAAGTCTGCTACTGGTCATTTACAAAATAGTTGACAGCCAGGAAGTCTGCCACTGGGGCTAAGTTAATGCAAGAGTGCAGGGCTATTAATTGCATTCTGCTATGAAGGACCATGACTCTTGAAAATGTGTGTGAAATAGTGGATGGCTTTCCGACAATTTGATTCTCTAACTGCAGTGGAGCAATAGATGGCAAACAGAGCCCAATTTTGTCCCAAGACCATCTTGCCAGAGAGTACATCAATAGAAAGGAGTATGTCTTTATTGTATTGCTGGTACTTGTTGATCACCATGGTCATGTCTTGACATCAGTGTGAGGTAGTCAGGGAAGGTTCATGATGCTCATATTTGCATGAACACTGGCCTGTACAGAAAAAGCTGTTCAGTCAAGAAATTTCATTCCAGACTGGAAGATTCCAATGACAGCTGTTGAAATGCCCATAGTTATCCTGGATGATCCAGCACACCCTACTTCCACGGCTCATGATACCTTGTATAAAACCTGGACAGCAGTTATTCAACAATAGGCTGAGCAAGGTACAGAATGACTGTTGAATCAGCATTTGACAGATTAAAAGCTTGCAGGTACTGCCTTTATGTCAGTTTAGACCTAAAAGAGGAAAATATTGCCTTGGTCATAGCAGCCGATTGTGTGCTAAAATATTTATGAGACTAAGGCTGAAAAATTTCCAGTGGGGTGGACCTTGGGACCAAACCACCTAGTGGCTGATTTTGAGCAGCCAGATAGTGGGGCCATTAGAGGGGCACATCAGGGGGCTATTAGAACCAGGGAGGCTTTGAGGCACCAGTTATGCCACCATGCATCAACAATTTGATGACAGCTTCCTGATTGTGATTTGTAGTCTGCAATTGGCCCAGATTGCCACCATGTATTGATTCCAGCTGCAATTTGTGTAGAAAACAAACAAAGATTGATTATCTTTCTGAGAATATTTTTTTATTAAATACCAATTAACATCCAGAAAATGCTTGGTGGAAAGGGAGATAACAGTGTGTGGGCTTTGAGAGCTGTGTGCAGTTCCAACTATCATTATGAAAGCTGTCCAAAAGGGAGGAGTGAATGGAGTATTGAGATGGCCGGGAAGATACAAGCATGGCCATCCTTGGACACACGCAGCTGCATACTACACCAGAAAATTTGGGGGCACCACTGGAACCAGGGATAGCCCTTTTGGGATATGTGGCTGGGGCAAGTGCCCAGGGCAGCTTGCCAAAGAGAGTACCATCTGGTGGCCAGACCCGGAGGTGCTCCATGTGTGCCACAGCCAAGCAGCCGGGGCACTGGTTCCCCCCTGGATCTTCTCTGACAGCTCCTCACCGCAGATGTTCTTGGTTGGTAGCTCCAGAGCTGCCTTCTCCCCTTCCTGTCTCTCCCTACCCCACCCTCTTGCTCCTCTTGGCCAGCCGGCCACTATCTGAGAGCTCTTGCCAGTGACGGGAGCAGAGAGGAGTCCTCAGGCTCTGCAGCTCTGCTCCAGCCCCACCTCCTTCCACCAGCAGTTCATACCATTTGGTGGTATGACAGGGCAGAGTGGGAAGCTCAGCAACAGGTCTGGTTGCTGAACACCATGGACAGCTGGGCTCCCCACTGCACAAGCCTCACCTCCTCATTGAATTCTCAGGACTCTTCTGGGCCTGAGGCAACAGTGGTGGGATGGGGCTGCACATGGAGCTCCCTCCTCCTCTTGCTCCTGCCCCACCATTAATCAAATGTGGAAGCAGGAGAGCATGGATTCCCAAAGCATACTGGGCAAGAGGTGGCACTGGCACCCAGTGGATGGACACCCTGGCCCATGGGTGCTCCTTGTTTCAGGTAAGCCCCATTGGACCAGGCTCCACAGAGGAAATTGAGACCCAATTTTCCCTGCCTTATCCCCTCCACCAGCACTCTTGGGGGAGACTGAACCTCACCTTGTTCACCCTGCTCCATTCACTCATCAGCATGCCTGGGCTATGGAAGGAGGTGGGTCTGGCTCAGTTCCAGAGCAGAGGAGCAACAGCTCCAGGAGGAGCAAGCAGCAGTTCCAGCTGTTTTGTGCATCCAGGTCAGCTTCCCCTCCTGGGTGCAGGGAAAAGTGCAGGGAATAGGAGGGAAGGGCTGCAGGGATTGGGTTGCAGGAAAGGGAGCAGGCCTTTGGAGTGAAGGGAAGATGATAGCCAATGAGGGGTGGTGGCCAGCAAGCAGTGTCTAAAGAAGTTGCCAGTGAGGAAATCCATCTTCCTGGAACTGTGTGCAGAGCTTACGCTAGCTAGCACTACAGTCAAGGACACCAAAATGAGAGCCACACTTCCAATGGAGAAGCCAAACTACAAGGGCCAGAAGCACCAAAAAGCAGTTAATCCAGGTACCATTTTCCCTAAGGCCAGCCCTGGACACAAGGAATGGGTGCCAGGAGTTTGAGAAGGGCATGCCAAGCAATTCTGTACTGGCTGAGGGGAGGGGGGAGTGGGGGGAGGAGAGGGAGAATATACATATATTCTGCCTGCAGCATGATTAGGGATTTCAACATTTCCATTTGTTCCTCCATCATGTTTATCGGCTGCCAAAACACATGAAACAATAAACGGTAGCATGATTGTTAGTGCACTCATGGCACTGAATCATAAAAGTCAAATATACCTCTGTTAAAATACAAATCAGTTTCTCATTGTCCCTTAGCCAGCACACAACTCAGTGAGGGTATGTCTACACTAGCTCGTTAGTTCGAGCTAGGTAGGGTAATGAGGGCAAGCGGAGTTGCAAATGAAGCCCGGGATTTAAATATCCCGGGCTTCACTTGCATGTTCCCGGGCGCCGCCATTTTTAAATCCCCCTTAGTCCGAACTCCGTGCCCGCGGCTACACGCGGCACGGACTAGGTAGTTCGAATTAAAGATCCTAATTCGAACTACCGTTACTCCTCGTGGAATGAGGAGTAACGGTAGTTCGAATTAGGATCTTTAATTCAAACTTCCACGAGGAGTAACGGTAGTTCGAATTAGGATCTTTAATTCGAACTACCTAGTCCGTGCCGCGTGTAGCCGCGGGCACGGAGTTCGGACTAAGGGGGATTTAAAAATGGCGGCGCCCGGGAACATGCAAGTGAAGCCCAGGATATTTAAATCCCGGGCTTCATTTGCAACTCCGCTTGCCCTCATTACCCTACCTAGCTCGAACTAACGAGCTAGTGTAGACATACCCTATATGCCCTAAACACGGGGAGTTCTGCCTGGGGTGGATGATGGGACTAAGGGTCTAGGCAGTTTTTGGTGGCAGGGAGTGGGCCATGGCTGTCTCCCAGTATGAGGGACTATCTCAAGTAGAAGCAACACTGTCCCATTCCCCACCCCAATGTCAGGAAAAGTGCCAAATATGGGATGGGGAAGGCACAGGGAGAGAAAAACAGAGCCTCTCTCTTTCCCCTGGCAGGCCAATCTGAAGGGAAACGTTACCCTCCTTGTTCCCCCCAACCATGCATCGCCTCTGTGCATAGGGGAATGTGAAGCACATAAAGCTACTCTTGTATATTTCTATCCCTTAACCCACTTCTAGAATATAACAAGGCAAAGAACTGCTCTACTTCATAACTGAACAGCATAACTCAAAAAGATCACTGACCAGAGCTCCCCTCTCTTGCATCTTGTGTGCCAGAGAACAAGTGTTGAGACTGGCTTGAATCCTCTTGGGTCGAGGTGTCCTGACTCACCACAGTACTGGATGATTCTGTTCTCAGTCCCATCTTGCCTTTCAACTTGACCTCCTCATTCACCACTCGAGTCTGCTATTTCTAGTCCCCCTGAGGCATTCACAGGGCTTTTTGACAGTGGGATGGAGTTGCCACCAAGTAAGGCATACAGCTCCTTATAAGGATGTAAATCCCATTAAAAAAGTTAAATGTTACATTTAATCAATCAGTTAACTGGGTCCCACAGATGAAGGGCTGCTTCAGCCCAGTCAAGCCCACAGCAGGCTGCTCCAGCCAGGCCAGGGGCTGCTTGGGTCAGGCCTGCCACACCACGCAGGGGCTGCTTTGGTAACATGAAAAGGTTCAAATAAGAGAAGCTAATGTAATGAGTTAAAGAGCATGAGGAAAATAAATATAATTAAGATAGATCAATCGTGCTTTATTTGAGGCCCAATCCTAATTCTACTGAAGTTTATGGGAGTTTTTGCCACTGAAATGGGAACAGCATTTAACTGCTCTCTTCCCTTTGGGAATAAAAAATATCTAGCAAGATTATTGGCTTGATTCATTAATATTTGTATTTGAGGAAGGGGTCATACCAAGTGAAATGGGGCCCTGATTTTGACTAAAATAAGTGGCCATGAATGTATGTGTATATAAGTTATAAAGACTTGGTGGCAAAACATTTTCCATTATAAAACTGATTTCAGTTGCTTATAGTTTTGCCAAACTTTAATCATTTGGTCTTAAATTTTTCTTGTCAGATGTCTACCTTAGGCTAAATTTATTTTTAAATTTCACCAAGAAAACTCCAACCCACCCCAAAAAACACCTAGCCAAACTGTTCACCTATTTCTGTGAAAAAGATTAGGAAAATACATTTTATGTAGGTTAAAAAAATCCTTACGTCACTTTTGCTGGGATGCTCTAATAGCATTTTGGTTTGGAGCAGGCATTTGAAACTGGCACATGTGGGAATTTCTTCACAAGCATGAAGATGTGCACCGAATGGGGCAAGGGTCCTGTGGAACAACAGTCCGTGATCAGATAATTAGAGAGCGTATCAAAATGCATATACACAAACAGGCTAAAATAAGACTTCATATGCAAACTTAGGAAGTGGCTCTGCCCCATGAAAGCTCATCACCTAATAAACCATCTCGTTAGTCTTTAAAGTGCTACATAACTGCTTTTTTTGTTTTAAACTTAAATGTGTCACTTCCTATCTTTTCAGTGCCTGATTACGTAACTTTAATGCTCTTTTATTGCCATTTTGTATCTATTAAATATGTAATAAAACATACTTTCAAATTCTCAGGAGACCGTAAATGCTAAATGAACTAGTGGCTCCGTATAATACACCCTTGAAGCAAACAAAAACCCCACAACAACTGGGTTGTTTTTACAGGTGATTTACATGTGCAGGGGCAAAAGTATCCCTTTGGGAATACTTAAATGACGCCTTAATGCAGGTAGGTAGTTTCTTTCACGTTTGTTGCAGAGTACTTAGATCAGTTTCTGAGTCTCCTTTGGCAAGTATGACCTCAGTTGCCTGCCCAATGCAAGGGCTGAGTCAAACAGGCCAAAGCGCGTGGCTGTGCACCGGGCCCGGCCCCCAGAAGGCGATACTACCCAGCGGTGCATTTAACGTTACTAGCATCGCCCCGCAGCTCCGGGGCCCGTGTCACGTGCAGCTGGGGACCCGGCTGGCTGAGCGGAGGCCGGCAGCGGGCGCCAAGGCACCCAAGGTCTGTGGGGGGAAGGGAAGGGGCGATACGTGGCCTTCCCTCGACCGCTGAAGGCTGCGCACAAAGCGGTGCGGACCGCAGTGGGAACCACGAAGCAAAACCCAGCCGCAAAGAGCCTTTTGCGCCTGCGCGTGGAGCCCCCTCCACCCACGCTGGCAGCCGCTGTCTCCTGCGCATGCGCACTCGGGTTTGGGAAGCCGTTGCCGTGGCTGCCAACGCCGCTGAGTGACGGACTGAGCCCTTGGGCCGTCCGCCCCACCGAGAGGGGTTGCGCCCCTGCAGCTCCCTCAGCCAGACGCTCCCGGGGGCCCAAGCGCCGGCTAATCCGGGCTTGGCCGCAGCCGCGGGCAGGAAGTTCCTGACTCTGCGGGGCCCGGGCGCCCGTGGGGCCGAGGCCTGGAATGGGCGAGGGGAGTCCCCGCGGCCCCGCCCCCTGAGCGGCTGGCCCGGCCCGGCCCGGCGGAGGATGAAGAAGATCTTCGGCTTCGGGAAGAAGAAGAAGCAGCAGCCGGGGCAGTCGCCCTCCAGCCGCGCCTCGGCCCCCGGCGATGGCTACGAGCTGCGGGAGAGGGACCTGGGCAAGCTGCACCGAGCGGCCGCCGGCGGGGACCTGGGCAGGCTCCAGCAGCTGCTGAAGAAACATGACGTCAACCAGTTGGATAAAGAGAACAGGTAACGGCGGGGGGGGGGCGGGCGGTGGCCTTCCCCAGCTCAGCCACGGCCCGGCCAATAAGAAAGTGCTACCTGTAGCACATTCCTATAAGGTAGGAGCTTTGGACATCACACCGGCAGCGCGGCTGGGAGCAGCCCCTTCAGCTCCGTGTGGCCTGTAGTCGCTAAGCGGGGCTGGTGACCCGTCTTTCCTTCCTCTGTGCAGTGCCTGGACTGCTCCAGAGAAACAGCACGTGTATAGCCACCGAGCGTTCCTGCTATGGCGGACTGAACTGTCAGATCCAGAGGACTGGGTCTCAGCCCTCGCTCCGTGGGCAACCTGTGCCCCAGCCGGCACACAGTGGCCTGGATAGACATTTTATTAAAAAAACCAATATCCTAACGCTTGTATATAGCTTTGGCATTTTAATTATAAGAAAAATTATGGGGTTGGTTGTTAAAGATTGATTCCAACCCTGCAGTTTGTGTTGCATGGGCAGATCCTGGTTTCCCTAGGGTCCCTTTCAAGCACTCCAGTTGGGCACAGAAGTCTACCTGTACCACTCCATTGCAGGATTGGCATCTAAGATGTGTATTACTTTGATGTTGAGTGTTTTTCATAGCTACTATTAGTTTCCAGTTCTTAGTTTTATAATGTTTCAAAGCACAGAAATGTTTTCATGGGTAATGTAGTTTCTTGTTTTTACAGAATCTGAAATTTTGGAAAAAATTAAGTTGACATTATTCCTGTAACATAAGCATTAAACTTTTTTTTTAATCTGATGTATCAACTTATTTTTCAGGACACCTTTGCATCTTGCCTGTGCTAATGGACATTCAGATGTTGTTTCTTACTTAGTGGACAATAAGTGCAAATTGAACCTGTGTGACAATGATAACAGATCTCCATTGATGAAGGTATGCACAGTTATGTAGTTATGTAAGATGTACTGATACTACTTTTGAGTTTAACTACAAACCCTGTATTATGGAATGTATAAAGTTACATTACTATGGCTGATCCTCCCAAATCTGGGACTCTCCAGGTAGGACCAAGGAACACTGGAGCAACACAGGGGCTGGGGAGCCTCGGCTGGACCAGGCAGCATCTGGGGAGCCCCCAGCCTGGCCAGGAACCCCCCAGCATTAACGGGGCCAGGCAGTGGCTGGGGAGCTCCTGCCCGCCTGGGGAACCCCTGGCGTTAGCAGGGCCATGTGGCTGGGGAGCCCCGGCTTAGCTGGGAAACCCCTAGCTACAGCGAAGCTGGTAGCCCGAGCCAGGAATCCCGGCAAAACCCTGGTGGCAGGGGTTGGAGTGAGCAGACAGCATCTGTTTGGAAACCCCTGGCAGAAGCAGGGCTAGAGGAGGCAGGCAAACTCTGCCAGGGAACCTGCTGAATCCCCAGCATCAGCAGGGTAGCCCCAATAGCGGGGCAGGATGACTGGGCGGCTCTGGCTGGGGAACCCCCGATGGTAGCAGGGTTGGCAGTGCCAGGTGGCCCCAGCTGGGAACCCCGGGGAACATCCTGCAGCAGCGGGACCAGCAGCAGCCAAGTGGTCCCTGAACCCCAGGAGACCCTGGAGCAGCGGGCCAGCAGTGAGGTGGGGAGCCACTTCAGTGGAGTCAGCAGCAGGGCTGGGAGCACAAGGGAGAGGAGCCCAGGAGTGGGGCAGTCAGCAGGGGAGCACTGACTTTCCCTGGTCTGGCAAACTGCTTAGTGTGGGACACCTCAGGTCCCGAGAGTGCCAGACCAGGGAGCTTCAATCTGTGTGTATTTTAGAGAGTCTGTCTGTTTTTTCAAGAACTCCTCGTAAACAATAAGAGCTAGGACCACCAAGTTCAGTATGCAGCTTCCTCTTATCGTAACTTAAAGCAATATATAGGTTTAATTATGCCAGGAAAACGGGATGTGCTTGGAATGGAATTGCTTCTCAGAAAATCATGCAGAAAAGACAGACTCATTGGGTAGGTGAAAAGGGGCTGGCTGCGGGTGCACTCTCTTGCCTCAAATCTCTCACCGGGCACCCTGTACGAAGGGCATAGGAGGCTGAAGCTCCCCCTTCTACTGCCCTCTCATCCCCCCTCTCCTGATTCGTATGGGCACATTACTGCTTGTTTCCTTCATCAGGGAGTGAGGGGGAAGTACACAGTTTGCTGCCTTCCTCATTCTGGCTGGGGAGGGCAAAAGGCAGATGAACCTGGATGTGCCCCAGCTGTGGGACATGCACCCCTCCCTGGGCTGTGCATGCTGGAGCTCCAGCAGCCATGGAGAGGTGCTTCTGAAGCTGATGCAGTGAAAGAGGCCTGGGTAGTACTCTCTCCTTGGGGCAGCCTGCGTACTGAACCTCTCACCCCACCCCCACCCCAGAGCAATGATTTAAAGGAAGCATCTATATTTATCATTTTATTTCCAGAAAACAAAAAATAACTGAGTTAAAGATCTGAGCAACACTGGAAAAATCTTCTAGTATACTATATCAACAACATGTTAATGCATTTTTTACTAATTAATTTCATTAAGTTATGGCCAGTTTAATAAGATGGAATTTAGTTTGCCAGATTTATTCTCACTCTTTTTCTATTACATTTACAGGCAGTACAGTGCCAGCAGGAAAAATGTGTAACTTTGCTGCTAGAACATGGTGCAGACCCTAATCTTGTGGATGTTAACAGCAACACTGCCCTTCACCTGGCTGCTCATACTGCTAATATATATCTAGCAGTACAATTGCTTGAGTACAATGCCCATATTGATGCACAGAATAAGGTAACTGCTTATTTTCAGAAAGAGAACAAGAAAAAGTGTAGATTTCAACTTCTAGTTTGTCTGGGTTTTTTTGAAGAATAATTTTCATTTTTGTGTCTAAACATTATTTTTAAAATGTCCTTTTAAACTCTGTTTTTATCAGAATCTTGGTATATAAACTATCACCAGAAAAGTTGCACCCCTGTGAGAGGGAAGAGTGACTAACCACATGTTCCCCAAGGCTTGCTACAGATCCAAGACTTTGTGAGATATGGCCTCAGCAGTCTTTTGTGGTCCCTTCAAGGAATACTGTGTGGCCTGGATCCCTAAACATAATTTTACTTGGATCAATGAAGAGGCTGAAAGTTGGTTCCTTATTCCTGGTTCCATTGTCCCAATTTCTTATTTGTGGTACCAACCTTATGTGGTTCCCTGTTCTTTAGTCCAAGGCCAAAATTAAAAATATATCAATATAAGATTAAATTTTTAGAAATGTCATTAAATCAGTGAGATTGTGATAAATATTTAAATTCCTCCTTTCTTAATTATTAGTTAATCAAGGACCTAGGATTTCAGTAGCTGTACATAATGAAATAAATTTCTGGTCTCCCCAACTGACACATCCCTCTGACTGTCAGACAGTTCTGAAGTTGCTGGGACATACCATCACTGACCCAAAACTTTGTTCTTGTGCAGTTTGGTGCTAAATTCATGTTTCCACCCTATTTCCATATGCATAGAGCTTGAATAAGGGACTGAGTTTTGACAGACAATAAATGACAAAATAGGTCTTGGTCATCCCAAGATATACAAGATTGTCAGACTTTTGAAGGATCTGTGACATGTCTAATCTGACCCACTTTTTTTATGATATTCTGCTAAATATCCAACCCTCATCCTACTTCCATGTTGTAAATGGAGCTTCAGTAAGGAGCTGGCTTTTAACTGACTGTATGAGTTAAAATTAATCTCAGATCACACCAAATGACACGTGTCTAGAAGAGTTATACACTTCTGAAATAACAGGACCGTGCCATTTGCTGACATCAAGCTTAGTTTTTTATCCATTTTCTGCGACATGTTGCATT
This sequence comes from Pelochelys cantorii, assembly GCA_032595735.1. NCBI lineage: Eukaryota > Metazoa > Chordata > Testudines > Trionychidae > Pelochelys > Pelochelys cantorii. The sequence continues at coordinate 303,149,980 of CM064326.1, read as the reverse complement.
ACCACCCCAATTCCAGATTATATGTAGAGTTTGAATAAAGAACTGGGTTTTGACTGGCTGTATTTGGCAAAATATGTATTGGGACATGTTTCTGAGACTGTTCCTTTGTTTTGCAGAAAGAAGGATATGTCGCTTTTAGAGGTGAACTTTTTTGTTAGGTCTGACAAATATGTTAACCAAATTTTTATTTGTGTGTTCTTAGTGAACATGCAATAGGCATGTAAAAATAAACAAAAAGTAATACTGAAGGAATTTGTGTGAATTCAGCTGTAATGTTTTCATAGAAATTCTATGATAGTTACAAGAGAAGGTGACAGTAGGAACTTTGGTTTGTTGTTAGACAAATAAAGAATAGGAAAAAATGGCTAAATGTATTGAAATATGTTTAATTTTGTTAAGAATATAAAAACATTTGTTCGAGTTTATACAACAAAAATAATATGAAGATCCTGTATGGAAACAGTTGGCTCCCAAATAATCATGTTTGTTTATTTTATATTTGATGAAGTTTGTCATACAGCAGTAACATGGCTTGGTACACTTCACTGGAATTTGACAAACTCTACCTGCCAACCCCCTTTTCTTCTTAATTCTAAAATTCTGTCATAGAAATGCCAGTCCTAGGGTTGAGCAAATTCGTGGGAACATACAAAATGATTCCCAGTATTGTATGTTATGACCGCAACCAGCATAACATCTTCGTTTTAATTAACTTTACTAATTACACAAATAATGTAGATCACTTGTGTTGAATTAATTAGTGTTTGCAGCATTTATTTTAAATATTAAGATGTATGCAAGTTATATTGTATAATGCTGCTGACAGGTCAGGTGAAATTTTTCTCTGGACTAGGGGCATTTCATTTTTATATGAATAGTCAGTTAATGGTATTTGAAAAGATGAAGGTCACTTCTTTGATATATAGCCTCAAAATGCATCTTGTTTTCTTTCAGAGTACTTGATATTATACCAAGTAATTGCTGAAGGAAGTAGCCAAGAGTTAAATTTTTAAGTCTTTCTTGTGATTAGATTTATCTGCAAGTATAATGAGTAAGATGCATGTTTCACCACTAATGAAATGAGTTACTCAGTTAACATAATCCATTGCATTTGTTTACTTTAATTCTGAAATTGTGAAATAAGTAAATATTTTGCTATTTTTTGTAATACAGTATTTTACTTGAGCAATTTTTGCTTTTGTAAAAACAGTGAGGACTCCTGCGGCACCTTAAAGACTAACAGATTATTTGGGCATAAGCTTTCGTGGGTAAAAACCATGTCATCAGATGCTCTTATTGTTAATATTGATCAGTGGTGATAGCTACGTTTAAACATTCCTAAGAATTTGTGTGATAAGACACTGATTTATACAAAAGGAAAGTTTCTTCATGAATTTCTGACTAACTTGGTACTGTCTACCTATGTTCCCTCTAAAATTTTCCAACCATGAGTGGAGTGAGTTTTGGCTTGTGCACCAATAGTAAGGTCATGTGTGGTGGTTTGGATATGTGCCACCATGACACCCAGTTTATTAACACATATGCGTTCCTGGCTGCCGGAGCAGAAACCTCCCATCTCCCACCATTCAGCATGTCCTGTTCCCGGCTGCCGGAGCAGACCCCTCCCCAGCCATGCGGCAGGTCCCATTTTCGGCCCCAGCCTCCTCTGCCATGTGGCAGCCCCAGCCACCGGAATAGGCCTCCCCTCTGCCATGTGACTGGTCCTGGCCCCCTGCCCCAGCAGCACCCTCACTATGCCATCTCAGCCGGCCACGCCCGCCAGAGCAGCTGCCTGTTGCATGAGTTCTGCTGTGCAACTCTCCAGAGGAGGTGAGTGGGGAAGAATTTTTTGTGCATGGCCATTCAGGCGCACACCTTAGCACCGTTGATCGGGAGGGCTCAACCAGTCGATCACGAGGTGTTTCTTCCCACTCCCAAGAAGCCCCACTACCTACCTCCAGTGACAATGGAGGTAGTGCCGGCTTCCTGTGGGGTGGAAGGCAGTCCGGCAGCTGTGCTCCACTTCTGGGGTTTCAGGAAGAGCGCTGACTGCTCCCCCTCCCCCAAACAGCCAGCTTGGTACCACAACCCAGGTCTGTGGCGCACCGAGGACTTGTTGCGCGGGGGGTCCCCGGAGGAGGTGCGCTCCAGGGCTTCCCTCCTCTGGGGAGGGGGGTGGGGAGTCCCCGGAGGAGGTGCACACCAGAGCTTCCCTCCTCTGTGGGAGGGAGGAGTCCCGGGAGGAGGCATGTGCCAGGGTTTCCCTTCTCGGGGGGGGGGGGGGGGGAGGAGTCCCAGGAGGAGGCGTCCCAGGAGGAGGCATATGCTGGGGACTCCCTGTCCCCACTATCAGTCTGTCCCCATTGGCACCCTGTCCCGTGCTCCCGTGCCAGCATCCTGTCCCCGCAGTTGGGCCACATTAGTGAGGCTTGCGGGGTGGGGGGGCTGGAGGAGTTATTTTTTTGCATCTCACTTGTGTGGCCCCAGCTGACTTTTCTATGGGTCGGTGGCCTCTGACTCAAAACAGGTTCCCCGCCCTTCTCATAAATAAAGACAATGCTGAAACTTTTTGTGTTTGACATAATATTTTATTTAAAAATGAAGCCTGGCCAACAAACCCGCAATTGGGGCCAAGCATCCATCTCTCCGCAGCATCATAACACTCCTGCACCTCCCCCCCCCCCCCCCGACCCTAGATCTGAGCCTATCATATACTGGAACCCCCTATCCTGAGCCTCTCGCATCCCCAAACTCCTGCACCCCCACATGCTCAGTCTTCTGCCACAACACTTCTGCACCATCCACACACTGCAAATCTGTGTCCTGAGCCCATCATACTCCTAACCTCCCTGCCCTGAGCTCCTAACATACCCCAACCCAAACTCCTGCACCCTTACATCCACAAGCCTGTGGCTTGGTCAGTACCCCAACCCTCCACCTGACCCCAACACTCCGCAGCCTGGAGCCCCCTCCCCGAGCATCCCCTTCTCCATCTCCTGCTGCCTCCAAATTCCCTCCCAGAGCTTGCACCTCTCACCCCTTCCCACACCCAAATCCCTCATTCCCACCTCAGAGCCCACACATCTTGTCTCAACCCAGTGAGGGTACGGCTAGACTACAGGAGTTTTTCCGGGTTTCCAGAGGTATCCCGGAAAAACTCTTCCGCATGCTGGGATACATTTGTTCTTCCGCTTTTTTTAGCGGAAGAGCAAACATTCTCTTTTGTAACCCCGTATTCCTCGTTCCACGAAGAATAAGGGGGCTTCCGAAAGAAGGTTTTTTCTGACATTTGGCCTAGTCTAGATAGGTCAAATGTTGGATAAACCTCTTCCTACAGAAGAATCGAAAAAAAGCGGCAATGTAGCTGTACCCTGAGAGTGTATAAGGACTTGTGATAGCAAGTGATGGAGAGGAGGAAACAGAGAGGGCGGGGCTTCAAGGAAGGGGTGGGGTCTTGGGGGAAGGATGGGGCAGTAGATCTTGGCTTGTTCTGATATTTAAAAAGTGATCTTGGGCGTAAAAAGGTTGGAGACCACTGCCTTAGCGGGAATTATGCTGTTTACCACCCATACAGAAGTTTTTATGGTCTGTAATCCTTACCTAGCTAACTACTTCAACAAACATTCACATGGAGAGGGAAATTCTGATGATAAAGATGTGTGCGCAGAATGTTTTAGTATCAGGGTTTCATAGAGGGGACTGTTAGATCATCTGATCTGACCTCCTGTGTATCTCCATAAAATTGTATCCATCTGCGTTTGTATTCAGCCCCATGCCAATTTGTGTTTGACTAAAATATATCTTTTAGAATGACATTCACTCTTGGCTTGAAGATATCATGAGATGGAGAATGTATTAGTTGTGTCGATAATTTGTTCCAATGGTTGATCATATGCATTATTACAATTGTGCGCCTGATTTCTTATTTGTTTGGCTTCAGTGTCCAGCCATTATTTCTTGTTCTGCCTTTCTTTCAGTACCCAGTTTTGTGTACACATAAAGATACTTACATATCATAATCAAGTCATGTCTCAGTCTTCTTTGGGATAAACTAAACAGGTGGTGCTCTTCTACTCTCGCTGTAAGCGTTTTCTCCATTCCTCAAATAATTTTTGTGGCACTCTTCTCTGCCCTGCCCATTATTTCAACATTCTTTTTAAAATGTGGACAGAAGAACTGTATGTAATATTCTAGTGCAGATCTCACCAGTGGCATAAACATTGGTAAAAATCACATCCTTGCTCCTACTCATTATTTCCATTTATATGTACAAGGATAATGTTAGCCAATTTAACAAAGAATCGCAATGTGAACTGATATTCAATTCCTTGTCTACATCATTAATGACTTGGACACTGATGTGTAGATATACAATTTGAAGATGACACCACACTGGAAGAGAGTGCAAGCTTTTGGTGACAGTTAGAATTCAAGATGATCTTGACAAGCTGGAAAATTGCTGTGAAATAGACAAGATGAAATTAAGTAAAGACAAGTCGAAAATACTACACTTAATATTTGTATATTTGATCTTTTCTTCCTAAGTGGAGAATAACTGAGTAGGCAACAGTATTACAGAAAAGGATGTGCAGATTATAGCAGATCCCAAATTGAATATGAACCAACAATGTCACGCAGTGACAAAAAAGGCAAACACAATTCAGGGCTGTATTAACAGGAGTGTTGTATGTAGGGCATGAAAGGTAATTGTTCAGCTCTGGCTTGGCCCTGGTGAGGCCTCTGCTGAAGTGATATATCCAGTTCTGGACACCATATTTTTTTAAAAGTGTCAAAATTGGAGAAAGCCCAGGAACAAAAATTATAAAAAGTTTTAACAAAACCTAGCCTCTGAGAAAAGGTTTAAAAACACTGGGTATGTTTAGTTTTTGAGAAAAGAATGAGACCTGACATGTCTTTAAATACGCTAAGGGCTGTAATGAAGAGGATGGTGAGCAATTGTTTTCCATGTCCACTTATGGATAGGACAAGATATAATGAGCTTAATCTATGAGAAGGGAGATTCAGGTAAGGTATTGAGGAAGAACTTTCTACATTTAAGGATAGTTAAGCACTGACATATTTTACCAAGGGAATTTGTCAGTTGAGGTTTGTACCAGTGAGTTAGAAAAATATCTGTCAGGGATGGCTTAGATGTAGTTGGTCCTGCAGAAGGGGTTGAACTACATGACCTCTTAAGATTTGATTCTGTGAACACTAAATACTTTTCAGAATCATTGATTTCCAGGACTCAGTCCCCCACTGGATAGGTGTTGTCTGCATTCCTTGTTTTTAGATGTATCTGCCCTCATCATTATTTATCACTCGGTTGAACTTTGTCATCCATACATTTTATCAGGAGGGCCTTTATTGTTGGTGAAAATGAGTAGCATTGGACCTAGCCCTGGTCGTTGCAGAACCCCACTAAAAACACCTATATTCATTGATGACTAGCCACTGACAGCCATAGTTTGAAACCTGCCCGTTAGCCATTTCTTAATCCACTTAATTTGTGCTTAATTAATATGGTATAGCTCTATTTCTTTAATTGGAATATTGTGTGTAAATAAGTCCAAATACATTATATCCTTTTCCTTAGAGGTGCTTACACTGCATTCAACACCACAGTATCTAAGGGTATGTCTAGACAGTGGCGCTATTTCAGAATACGTCCAGTATCCCGAAATAGCGTTTTCCGTGTCTTAACAGCATGCCCTTTATTCCAAAGGGCAATCAAAATAACGGGCTTGCTATTCCAACCTCCTGGTAAACCTTGGTCCACGAGGATTAAGGGACTTATCAACATAGACTATCTCAAAATAAGCTATGCAAATGGCGTAGCTCAAATTACATAGCTTATTTCAAGCTACTGCCACTGTGTAGGAGCACCCTAAGTGTCTCCTAGTAGTGCATTAAGCAATGTGACTGTGTGGTTGGTCTCTCATCCTCCCCACGTATAGCAGCTTATGTAGCAGAGTGCCTTATTTTGGCATGTTGTAAGTTTTGCTTTTATTAAACACACCTGTTGCTATATGTTTTTGTTAGAGAAGGCAAGACGAAAAACATAAGCCTTGCAATTTGGGTGAAAAATGGAGAGGTTTGTGATGGTTCTTCGTTCCTAGGAGAATTCATTCCACAGTGTGGGACCAGCCCTACAAAGAATGCTATCTACTGCACAGACAAGCTCCTCACCTCTTGCAGAATTCCTTTGTGCTTGAGGAGTGGATTTGTTGACCATTCTCTTTGTTTTGGAGTACAGGAAATATTTTAGCTATCCTGGGTCTATGTCACTGAGCTACTTGACCTTAAACTTGATTTGAAATTCTATGTAAAACCAGAGTAAAGAACTGAGGGAACATGCAATGCCTTCATAATAACTTTTGTTGCTGAGGAGGTGCATTCTAGCATTCTGTACTAGATAGAATGTTCAAAATGTGGAAGTCTTTGTCCCCCAATATATCACATTGCTATAGTTCATCTGAGTGCTGTCGAAGTATAAATAACTGAAGCTAAGTCATTATCTGCTAGGATAGAATAGAGTCTCATAGCTGTGTGGGGAGGGCATGATGCTTTAAGGATGTTAACTAACCTGTATTTGTGTGAACATATAACTGCTGGATTTTTTTTAGCAGTTACATGTTTACATGCTAGATGGAAGCTGGTGCTTGTGGGGAGCTGGTTTAAAGCCAGGAACTGTCTCCTGGCTATCACTCAGCCCCCTGCTGTCTCTGATACAGAAGCAGCAGCACGGCGGGCAAGAGGCTCCATAAGAGCCAATAGGTGTGGGGAGCTGGCTTGAAAGCTGGCTTCCTATGTGTATTGTCTTCCATTTGCCCCCCCCCCACACACCCTCTGCGCTGCTGCCTCTCTGTCAGAGGCAGCAGTGGGATGGGGAGCACCATCTCCTGCATCCCTCCCTGACATTTCTGCCTCTGTGGGAGGCAGTAAGAGGAAGGTAGGTGGCTCTGTAGAACTGGCATGCATGGACAGGCAGCTTAAAAGCTGTCTCCCCACGGACACCTGCTCCTGCCTCCCCACCCCCCTTCTGCCTCTGATACAGAGGCAGCAAGGAGTGTGTATGTATAATTGTTAGGATTAACTGATAAACCCATATTTTTCAGTTAATCATATAAACAACTGCAGGCTAACATCCCTAGAATGCATTACTCACAGCTGCTGCTACCTGAGAGCTTAGCGTAAGTGAAGAATCCAGATATATCCCTAAACAATGCGTGTGTAAATTTAATCAAAGGAGACTGCACAGTAGCTGCAAACTCTTTAAATGTGATTGGGCAGTATAATGTAATTTAAAAAGAAAATCAAGTTTGTTAGACAAGGCTTTTTTTTTTTTAAAGTTGATTGGAATTATTTTCATGCCTGCTCTTTAATTCTTTAGCAGTTGAATCACAGATGATCATTTTTTTTTTGTCTGGGATTGAGGCTTAGTGCCTTATAAACTTACCCACATCACACCACTTGCGCTTTCTGAATATTAGCATACACTAGTAGTCTTCTAGTATTCTGGAATTTCCCTGGACTGGAACAGAGTTCTCCTTAGCCAAGTTTTTTAGGACTCCTGGGTGCAAGTTAGTAGAGTCTGCTGATATTTATTGAACACTTCCTGCATCATTATTAAAAATGTCAGCTTCTACCGCTAGTAATATGCCTTTACTGTAATAAAATTGCTAGAATTTTTTAGTTCTTAATTTTCTTTTAAAAACTTCTTGATATCCTTAGTCCTGCAAGCCATAAATTTTTTCCTGATGTCTGTAGCTTCCCTTCTTAATGGTAAGAGCTAAGATCACCAAATTTGGTATATATCTTCCTCTTATCATATCATAGCAAAGTAAGGGTTTGGTTGTGTCAGGAGAATGGGATGTGCCTGGAATGGGATTGCTTCTCATAAAACCATATGAAAAATCGACAGAATCACCAGGCAGATGAAAGGGTCTGGCTGGGGACTGTCCCGGACCCGAGCCTCGCACTTCCCCAGGCACCCTTTAGGGTGAATGTGGGGAGCTGAAGCCTCCCCCCCTCCAATTTGTACAGAGTCATTACTGGCTGGAACTGCCTAATATCTTTTATTGGATTAACTTCTGTTAGTGAAAGAGACAGGCTTTTGAGCTATACAGAGCTCTTCCAACGGGCAGTCTCTTTGTAGCTTAAAAGCTTGTTTCTTTCACCAATAGAAGTTGGTTCAATAGATATTACCTCAATCACATTGTCTCTCTTTAGTTATTCATATTAAATCTAACTTTTATTTTAAATAGAAAGTAAGAGCATATGTATGTACACATAGATCTATGAAAAACATTTATCTTTATTTTATAGGAGGGGTATACACCGCTTGCTATTGCTATAACTGAAAATCACCAAGAGATGGTAGAGTTTCTTCTTAAAAAAGGAGCTGATGTACATGCTAGAGACAAGTCTAAAAGGTAAAGTATAGGTCAAACTACTTTTGACTAACCTACAGAATAAGCAATAACCTAAAATTGTGGATGCTGAAAAAGTAATATAAAGGCTGATCCTCACAAAGCAGAGATCAAAGATGTATGTGTAAAACCTACAGACAGCCCAATGATTAGAATGATGCGGATTGATATGAATACACGCATTTTTTTTCTGGCCCTGGCTACTCTTCTTTGTTCAATTTGCAGGAGGGAGATACTGTGTTATAAGAATACCTATGTGGTCTTTAAGTAGAATCAGAACTGTACTTGCTACACTAGATTCCGCTGGAGATGTGTTACAGGCTTCGTCTACACTACGAGTTTTGCCGGAAGAGGCAATGCAAATGAAGCGCAAAAATCCCTTTTTGTGCAAGATCCAAAAGGGGTTTTTGCGCAAAAAAGAAACGTCCACACTGCTTGTTTTTGTGCAAAAATCCCGAGTGCAAAAATGGATTGGAAGAGAGTATGCAAATGAAGCGCGAGAAAATGCTAATCCACGCTTCCTTTACATTGCCTCTTCCGGCAAAACTCGTAGTGTAGACATAGCCACAAACTGGAAAATAATCTGTCCCTTAGTTTCTGGCTAGAGAGCTACTTTTGAGAATAACCATGATCATGAATAACCATCACAAATACATTTTTAAAATGTTTACTCCTCCAATTTTGTATTAGCCCAGCCAGGTTAATATTTAGCAGAAGGTGATTGCATGAATAAGGAATTCAGATTATACTAAATTGTGATCAGGGGGATTAAATGACATACTTATCTGAGATGTATTCCTTTTCCACCATGTGGAAGAAACCCCTAATTTGGATAGTTAGAAGCAGTTTTCCGTTTAAAATGCACAGCAGCACAACTTCACAGGTGATTAATGGGCCCCACCCAGTCAGAGACTCAGGGCTTCATGCACAGCGCTGAGTGACTGGACGGGGCTGATAAATCACCTGTGAAGCTGTGCTGCTATGCACCTTAGAGGGAACACTGGTTGGGAGTTATTTTACTGCATAGTTAGGCCTAGGAGAGCTGAACTTAATGCTTGCAGCAATGGCAGCTCTTTAATAGCTTTGATAATGTGCCCTTCATACTACAGATGTTAGATATCAGGTAATTGCATAATCATGTAACTGCATACAATCTTTCACGACTATTCACTAGTCCCTGGAGATGGGGCTCCAGCCAGTGTGCTCCTGGTCCCACACTCAGGGAGCCCCCTGCCACCCGATGCTGCTGCTGCTGTATCAGAGGCAGTAGCGTGGGGTGACAGACATGAGCCTGTCAGTGAGGAGGGCCAGTTTAAAAATCAGCTCCCCATACAAACCAGCTGCCTGCCATCCTGTGCTGCTGCCACAGAGGCAGCAGCTTGGGATGGTAGCAGCCCATGTCCACGGGGGTCCGAGCTCCTCACGGACAGAGGCTGCTGCAGGGGAGGAGGTGAAAGGGGGAAAGGAGAAACTGCTGTGAAGCAGCATATGCCTGCAGTGGCCTGGGCTGGCGATGGACAGAGGCTGGTCTGGCAGCAGCCCCTGTTCGTGGGGGGGGGGTCCGAGCTCCCTGCGGACAGAAGTTGCTCCGCCTCCCATGGAGCAGCCTCTGTTCACGGTGAACCTGGGGTCACCACCCCTCGCGGACGGGGCTGTCCGTGGTGGGTTCAGACTTGCTGTGAAGAGAGGCTGCTGTGCAGGGAGCTCAGACACCTCGCGGACAGGGGCTGCTGCCGTGAAACTGCCTCTACCTGTGGTGGGCCCAGGTTCACCACAGACAGAGGTATTTCACAGAGCAGCAACCTCTGTCATGTGCAGCTCACAAGCGATCATCTTCCTAATATGGGTTTAATCTGTGCTGCTGGCACGTCTGCCTAATATCAGACTTGTGACTGATGATATCTCATTTCAAGTGCAAAATAGAGTAAATCAATCCTCATTGTGAAATTATATTTCTGTGGGTTGGCTGCTATATTATTTGTGCCTGTGCAGTGATAAGTTCAGAAGGAACCTGCTGTTTGCAAAATACATGCAATGTAAGACATGTATGTCAGTGTGACAAGAAGAACTTCTTGGTTCCTTGTCAGAAAGTAGTACTACTTGGAAGCCATATATATAGATAGATAAGTAGTATAAGTGAAGAAAGATTTTTCCTCATGATTAAATTATTGTGAAATTTCAGATCCTATATTTGTTTCATTGCACATAAAAATGGTTTGACTCTAACAGGTCCCCTTAATATTCTTACTCCTAATTAAGCAGAATGTATGGGAGGGTGCATATAAAAGTTATTTGAGCAGTTAAGTATGCAAACTCATTTCATATTGACTTCTGAAAATTGAACAACCATTCTTACCTTGGGTTCATCATGCAATAAATCCTCTTCCACTGATTTCTGAAACTATTATTTTTCTATAAAGAGACCAAACTGGTGGGAGGCCTAATATTGAGCTGAACTGATGTTAGTATGTGTGAGAATTTTTTGAAAAATTCCCTAATTTAAACATACCTTCTATATTGTTACTGTTATACTAGCTTGTAAGAAGACTGAGTACATTAGTTGTTTTCTCTTCTGTTTAAGGTTGAATCTGGGAATTTTTTTGGGTGTCACATTTTGATTAGAGAAAGAGATTAATTATGTTTTGAGAGTAAATAGTTTTAAGACATAAAGATGAAAGGTCATATAAATGAATATTTTATGTTTTCTTGTGATTATTTCAGAACACCCCTCATGATTGCCGCCTCTGGAGGAGAGCTTAATTTAATAAAAGTTCTCCTTCGGTACGGTGCTGACGTTTCTCATAAAGACATAAATGGATGGACATCTGAGGATTATGCTCTTATTGGTGGATACTCTGGGTGAGTATTTACACCAGTGGTCTCCAACCTTTTTAAGCATGAAATCACTTTTTTAATTTAAGTGCAATACAAGATCTACCTTCCACGAGGAGTAACGGTAGTTCAAATTAGAGAACCTAATTCGAACTACCTACTCCGTGCCGCATGTAGCCGCGGGCACGGAGTTCGAACGAAGGGCATTTAAAAATGGCGCCCGCCCGGCAAGATGCAAATGAAGCCCGGGATATTTAAATCCCGGGCTTCATTTGCAACTTCGAATGACTACATTAACCACCCTCGTTTGAACTAGGGTGGTAGTGTAGACATACCCTTAGTGATTTGAATTTAGTCTTCAAATTTAGCATAATAGTCAAAAGACAGTTGAAAGTTCCATGTTGATAGTACATACAATACTGTTATGTGACTTTTTAAAAATTCTTGGGATATTCCCACACAATAACACTTTGTTAGGAATTTAAGCTCCTAGACTGCATATTGCACCAATTAAGGATGTTAAAATGCGTTCATTTGTATAAATGTGTATCCGCTAAAATTTTCAGCAGACACACATTTACACACTGGGGTAGAGGGGACAAGGCGGGAGCTGGTGCTCATGGGGAGCTGGCTTTAAAGCTGGCTCCCCATAAGCACCGGCTCTGGTTCCCTGCCTCTCTGCTACCTCTGTTTCAGAGGGGTGGGACAGTCTGCTCAATGGGAGCTGGTATGCACAAGGAGCCAACTTCAAAACCAGCTCCATGCGTGTACTGGCTCCTACCTGCCCTGCCTGCCCTCCCCCTCACCCGCATCAAAGGCAGTAGTGAGGCGGGGAGGCAGGCGGCTTTGCAGAAGCCAGCATGCATAGGGAACCAGCTTAAAAGCTGCTTCCCTGCGTATATTGGTTCCCCCTCTCACCCCTGGCACTGCTGCCTCTCTGTCAGAGGCAGCAGGTGGGGTGCGGGGAGGGGGGTGGAGAGTGGCTCCATGGGAGCCAGCACATGTGGGGAGCTGGGTTAGAAGCCAGTTTCCCCTTGGGTACTGGCTCCACCCCACTTGCTGCCTTTGATACAGAGGTAGCAAAGGGGGAGGGGGGGCGTGCATGTAGTTGTTATGATTTACCAATAAGTCCAGGCTTATTGGATAATCGTGTATTCTAACATCCCTAGTACCAATACAAAACCTAACAAGCAAGGAAATAAGCAGTTAAATCATTTAGCACTATACAGTAAAACTCCAGTTGTCTGGCATCCAGTAGTCCGGCACTCCCGATAGTCTGGCACCAACTGGAACCCGGAAGTGCTCCGGCCAGCCGGACAATTGGAGCTGCTCCCTGCCGCTTCCCCAAGTCCGCTGCTGCTGCTGCTGAAACTGACCAGCGGGGGACTTGGGAAAGCTGCGCGGAGCAGAGCAGCTGTGGTGCTGCCGGGTTGGTCCCGCAGCGCCGCCCCTCACCCCCCTGCTCGGCGCCCGGCAGCACCCCAGCTGCTCTGCTCCGTGCCGCTTCCCCAAGTCTGCCACTGCTGAAACTGATGAGTGGCGGACTTGGGGAAGCGGCGGGCAGAGCAGCTGGGGTGCTGCCGGGCGCCGAGCAGGGGGATGAGGGGCGGCGCTGCGGGACCAGCCTGGCAGCACCTCAGCTGCTCTGCCCCATGGCTTCCCCAAGTCTGCCGCTGCTGAAACTGATGAGCAGCGGACTTGGGGAAGCGGCGGGCAGAGCAGCTGGGGTGCTGCCAGGTTGGTCTCGCAGCGCCGCTCAGGTGAGGGCGGCGCTGCGGGACCAACCCGGCAGCACCCCAGCTGCTCTGCCCCGCCGCTTCCCCAAGTCTCCGCTGCTGCTTGCAGCCCCAGCTGGCCTGTTACCGGCAGCTGCGCGGGGCTTCCCCCGCCTCCCTGCAAAACGGTGGAGGGTTCGCCCCACGCCGCACTGTTCCCCGCCGACCCCCCAGACCCGTCACAGCCCCCCTGCCGGAGTACCTCCTGATACTCTGGCATATCTGATAATCCGGCACCCCCTGGGTCCCAAAGGTGCCGGATTATCAGAAGTCTACTGTATAAGGATTTCATCCATCATTCTTTATCAACCTCAACAACTAACGTAATTAACCTGTAAAACTCATTGCTATAATAGATCATTGAGGCAAAGAGCTTAGTCAGGTTTAAAAAGATTAAATGTAAATAAGAACATGCACAGATTAGATAAATTTTTGAAAAGTATATATTGTCATCCTTCAGGACTTAAGCCAGCTAGTGGCTGACTGATATTAGGAAGGAGATTCCCTTGAGGATGTCAGTTCCTTGGTCACCTACAGGAACTGGCTGCTGTCAGAAACAGGGCACTGAAACACTCGTCTGATTTTACATGGAAATTCCTATTTTCCAAGAGAAGAACAAGTATATCTATCCAGTTCTCCTTCTCAGAAGCTCTTGTAGGCTTCCTATGATACCTTGTGCATCTGGTCACTCCAAGTAGCATTTACTGCTCTCCTCAGTTCCTACTGTTTTTGTAAGATTTCTCTTGCCATTTAGAATTAGGAATTCCTCATGGCACTGAGACTATAATATTTTTTTTAACTTAATTTTAAAAACAATATTTGTTGAAGAAGCTTTAGTGGGTTTACACATCCTTGCTGTATGAATATCAGAGATGAAATTATTACTACATTTTAAGCCTCCTGATTGTACATTTATTACAAATTGTCAACAAAATGGAGTTAAATCTCTTGTTTTAGTTACAGAGTGAGTAGGCAGGGATGTCCATTGTCTCCTTTATTTTTTCACTAGCCATTGAGCCGTTTGCACAGAGAGTAAAAGCAAATGTATCAAAAGAATGAAATGTGCAGGAACACATCAGAAAATAGTTTTGTATGCAGATTGTGTAATATTGTTTTTTAACCTAAATCAAATATTTCCCTAAAATTAGTTTCTAAAGAAATCCATGACCTTGGGAAAGCATCTGGAATTAAAGTAAATTATGTCAAATCTGAAATGCTAGCTAAAAATTTGCTATGCTCTTAAAAATCATTAATGTAGAAAACTTTTTGCTAGAAATGAGCAACATATTATGGAAGATACCTCAGAATTCAGATCTCAAACAGTCTAGAAGAACTCCATGATTTAAATGTCAAATCACTACTTTAGCAAATGCGGAGGAAAAAAGAAAAAAGATCTGGAGTGCTGATAGAAGTATTCAATTTCTTGTTTGGGAAGAACATCCATGGATAGCTTGTTTCCATATCTTTCTGTGATCATCTCATATAGACCCCAGCTAGCTTTTGATGGGATTGTTGGAATTTATGTAGTATCTAAAAGACCAAGATTGAATGCAAATATGTTGTACCGACCCATTAAACAGGCTGTCCTACTTCTTCCAAATATTTTGTGGTACTGTCAAGCTAGACAGCTCAAAGAAATAGTGTGTTGAAGGGCCTCTAGCCCAGCCAAACATGGGTCTTTATTGAATAAGAAAATTTTGGCTATGTAAAATTGTTAGACTACTGTGGATTCATAAGATATTATGCCCTTCAGAAGTTTATACATATCCTTTAGCAAAGGCTAGCCTATGGGTACAGGATAGAAGTAGATATAAAATAATTTTTTTATCCTCACTGATGACAGCCATTGCAAATAATTCAGATCTTAATTGAAATCACGAATGAGAGAGCTTTTTAAGGATTGAGCAATGGAAAAAACTTTTCTAACTTATTTAGAGAGCAAAACTAACAGACCCATACTTCTGTGGTACTACTACTTTCGAATTAGTCATTATGTTTCTCAACATTTGGAAAAGTTGTTTTGCATAGAAAGCCAACTTTAACATAAGGAGTGGCATCTGATCAATTAAAAACAAATAAAATTATAGCTAATTTATATGAATTGCAGACAGCTTTCCTTTTTAAAAAAAGTCCATATATAACACTAGGAAAAGGACCTGAGTAGGCAGATTATCCTAGAAGAAAGTGATCTGCAAAAGAGGACCAATAACCTCAGTCTCTCTCTCATTAAAAAAAAATTTCTTTGAATTCACTGTTTCAGTGGTACTTCATATCAGTCAGGTTGAAAATATATAGAGATTGAATTGGGGTAATGTTGGATAAATTGTGGCAGAAGAGGAGATTTTTATGTATATATTATGGACAAGTCTAGTCATTAGAGACTGTTGTAATGCAATCTATAAACAAATATCACATATTTTTTAATATGTATTATCGAATGATACTTTAGTCCTACTGGAAATAATCACACTAAAGAAAATGAGGAATCTCTCATCGGCTAATATCTGCTTGGCAATTTATAGCATCTCATTGTAAAAACAAAAATAGTCCAACCATAGAGGAATAGCTCAAAAATATGAGAGGTGGTTATGAAAAGTTAACACCAATTATGTCCAAAGAAATAGATACTTAAATATTTAAATTAGAAATGTGAACAGGTAACCGGTTACCATACCAACCATAACTTAATTGGTTAACTATTTTAAACCTAAGGTTTAACTGGTTAACTGATGAACCAAGATTTTAAATCCCTAATTTGGATAGCCTTTTATTCAATACTCAAAATACATTTCAGATGCAAAACACTTCTATTTTTTCATATATTAAGATCTGGTAGATATGGCTGGTCTGTTAAATATGCATCATCAGAGAGTTTACTCTCAAGAAATCCTAGGTGTTGTAATGATACTCTGTTAGGTATCACCTTATGAAATAGAGACGCCTGATAAGCATATTCCTGTACTATGTCTCTTTAAACAAAAGCTCACTGTTGTAATGATTGTTTTGGTTCTGATATTTTATATGAAAAGAACTGCAAAACTGTTAATACCCTAAATAAATAGTTTAGATTTGTTTCTTATGTTTAAAACGGAAAGGTTAAAGTCTTTATGCTTTAATTACCTAAAGATTTTTTTAAAATGCCTAAATCTCAATAAAAGTCATTTACATGCTCTGGAGAATTTTAACCACCTTCTCCATTAACTCACACCAACAAAATCCTGTCAACCAAGATCATGATCTTGCAATTTGGTCTCTGTTTGAGGAGCTCCATTGACATTAATGGAACTCTATGAATGTTTAAGGGTCCATGGATGCAAATAAAATTTCAGGTTGTCTAAATTATTAAAATATATATAAAATATTAGTTTGCAGTTAAAATTTTAACAATAATTTGATACAGTGAAATATTGTACATAATCCTTTTAGACCTCGCCATCAGTGTTCTTTCTAAACTGTAGAGCAGCAAAGCCTCACAGTTGCTTACTCAGCTCCCCCCAATTAGTCACCTCTGTACACAGAGCCTCTGACTGGGCGGGGCTGATTAAGCAGCTGCGGGGTTTTGCTGCCATGCAGCTTAGAGGGAACACTGCTTACCATGAATAATTACTGGATGTTACTGTTATACTAAACATTATACTGTATATTTAAATATCACATTACTATTTCCCTAACACCTTTTCTTTCTTTTTATGTGTAGGCTGAGTAAACAACTTTCTGAGTATGCCAACTGGAAAAATGTAGAAGAACCTTCTCCAAACACTAGAAAAGGCATGTTGGTATTTAGCAGTCCAGACAGGGTTGGAGATGTTGGTTTTACTTTGGGCGCACCTGCTACAGATAAAGAAGGTCAGAATCTTTAAAAAATTCAGTTCACTCATGTCTTGTTAAAACCGTATTTAGTTATCCATCAAAGGAAACAGAGTGACCAACCTAGGAAATATTGTACATGCTACCATCTCTCACTAGTTGTCTATGGATCTGAGAAGGTTCTTGGTGCACCTCCTGTGGTCAGTAGTAATCTGTCCCACCAAAAGGTTGTAGCTTCCTCCCCATCAGATCGTATTAGAATATGTAAAAATATATGCTTTTTTTAAAAAATAAGGAAACTGAAATACAGTATTTGTTCAGGCAAGTAATTTTTCTTGCCATCTAGTCACTTCTGATGTGGTGAATCTGCTTACAGAAAACTTCAGATTAATTTATACATTAAGTCCAGAGATTTCTTCTTTCTACAGTAAGGAAGTGATAGATAAATTCAATATAAGAACACATGGCTCTATATTTCACATCCATTTAATGTGTGTGTGTGTGTGTGTGTATCATATATGTGCAATCTTAATTAGACTGTTTGAAATAAGAGGAGCAGGTTAAATTTTGTTTGTCACCTTGTAGTCACAATTTGCTGTTTCTCTCATAACAAACCTGTTGTGAATTTTTTTATGATATTTCAAAATATTATGGCTTTGAGTAAACAAACTAATAAACAAAAACTAAATTTTTGTTGTTTATACATTATGTCCTTTAAAATTATTAGGTACATTGTTGGACAAGTCTTTGCTTTTTTTTTTTAATCTAATATAAATATTAGTTTACGAAATGATACTAACTTAAGTAATGCACTGAATAGAAACACAAATTATGAGTAGTAACATGAACAGAAATTATATTAAACGTCTTCATACGGCAAAACAATCCATTAAGGAATTTATAGATCTAATCTACAACTACAAGCCCCTGAAGCACTAAAATGAGTTTTATAAAGAAACAATATTTTCTCACCTTCAAATCCCCCTTTACCATGTGCAGTACAAGCAGTATTAATCATTCATTTCTTTGCTTCAGTCTTCACGGCTGAGGACGTTGGGGAGATTCCCAAATCTGCACCGTCCTTTGTGGGTAATGAATCTGAGGAACTGTCCCGGATTGAAGTGTCATTAGAGGAGGTTTTGGAACAAATAGAAAAACTTAATGTTAACAAATCTCCGGGACCGGATGGCATTCATCCAAGGGTTCTAAAAGAACTCAAATGGGAAATTGCTGAACTATTATCTGTGGTTTGTAACCTATCCCTTAAATCGGCTTCCGTACCTAATGACTGGAAGGTAGCCAACGTGACACCAATATTTAAAAAGGGCTCTAGAGGCGATCCGGGCAATTACAGACCGGTAAGTCTAACTTCAGTACCGGGCAAATTAGTCGAAACAATAGTAAAGAATAAAATTGTGAAGCATGTAGAAGAACATAATTTGTTGGACAAAAGTCAACATGGGTTTTGTAAAGGGAAATCCTGTCTTACTAATCTATTAGAGTTCTTTGAAGGGGTTAACAAACATGCGGACAAGGGGGATCCAGTAGATATAGTATACTTAGATTTCCAGAAAGCCTTTGACAAGGTCCCTCACCAAAGGCTCTTGTGTAAATTACATGGCCATGGGATAAGAGGGAAGGTCCTTTCTTGGATTGAGAACTGGTTAAAAGACAGGAAACAAAGGGTAGGAATAAATGGTAAATTTTCAGAATGGAGAGGGGTAACTAGTGGTGTCCCCCAAGGGTCAGTCCTAGGACCAATCCTGTTCAACTTATTCATAAATGATCTGGAGAAAGGGGTAAGCAGTGAGGTGGTAAAGTTTGCGGATGATACCAAACTGTTTAGGATAGTCAAGACAGAAGCAGACTGTGAGGGACTCCAAGAAGATCTCACCAAACTGAGTGATTGGGCAACAAAATGGCAAATGAAATTTAATGTGGATAAGTGTAAAGTAATGCACATTGGGAAAAATAACCCCAACTATACGTACAGTATGATGGGGGCTAATTTGGCTACGACAAATCAGGAAAGAGATCTTGGAGTTATCGTGGACAGTTCTCTGAAAACTTCCACACAGTGTGCAGCGGCGGTCAAAAAGGCAAATAGGATGCTAGGTATTATTAAGAAAGGGATAGAAAATAAGACCCGGAATATCTTACTGCCCCTGTATAAAACTATGGTACGCCCACATCTTGAATACTGTGTACAGATGTGGTCTCCTCACCTCAAAAAAGATATTTTGGCCTTGGAAAGGGTTCAGAAAAGGGCAACTAAATTGATTAGGGGTTTGGAACGGGTCCCATATGAGGAGAGGTTAAAGCGACTGGGACTTTTCAGTTTAGAAAAGAGGAGACTGAGGGGGGATATGATAGAGGTGTATAAAATCATGAGTGGTATGGAGAGGGCCGATAAAGAAAAGTTATTTATTAGTTCCCTAAATAGAAGAACTAGAGGACACCAAATGAAATTAATGGGTAGCAGGTTTAAAACTAATAAAAGAAAGTTCTTCTTCACACAGCGTGTAGTCAGCATGTGGAACTCCTTGCCAGAGGAGGCTGTGAAGGCTAGGACTATAACAGAGTTTAAAGAGAAGCTAGATAATTTCATGGAGGTTAGGTCCATAAAAGGCTATTAGCCAGGGGATAAAATGGTGTCCTTGGCCTCTGTTTGACAGAGGCTGGAGAGGGATGGCAGGAGACAAAGCGCTTGATCATTGTCTTCGGTCCACCCCCTCTGGGGCACCTGGTGCTGGCCACTGTCGGCAGACAGGATACTGGGCTAGATGGACCTTTGGTCTGACCCGGTACGGCCGTTCTTATGTTCTTATGTTCTATATTCAGATTTGTCTTTATTTTAAATTAAGTTTGTATATTACTTATGAGAGGGCTACTCAACTTTGGAAGCACCGGAGGCCACAGTGAACTCATACACATGCTGAGGGCCGCAACGTAAGTGTGGTTGCATATACATGCAAATATATGCAAATAGCTTCTTTAACATTGACTGGCACGATCACAAAGATTAAGGCAATACTATACAACTCACGGCCCATTTAAGTCAGTTCTGTTGATATTAATAAAATGCAATATTTCCACCTATATGACAGTACTTTTAATGAGCAATGATAGTCCAGGAATTTAACTACTAAAACGCATATCAACAGAAGAGCATTATATTGACTACTTTTTTGTTTTGGCTCCCCCCCCCCCCCCACCCCCCCACGAGCCGCATGTTAAGCCCCGCTTAAACCCAAACTGCACAGTGGGCCGCAAACAAACGGCTTGCGGGCTGCATGTTGAGTAGCTCTGATTTATGATATTAATATATAATTATTAAATGTAATAGTATAGCAAATGAACAGAGCTGATATTCAAATGCAGCAAATCGCACAATTTTTGAGAAAGTATATGAATAAGCAAAACAGAGTAGCCTCACTCTTATTCTCCTTTTTTACCTTCCACAAAAAATAAAGCAAAATTAGGAATAAATCCTATTCTAGTCCTGCTCACTGGTAGAGAGCTCAACTACTTGGCGTTGCCTCATTGTGTATGTGATAGTTATGTGTAATGGTAGCTTGAAGAATAAAATCTTGTGTTTGTGGGGGTGGTGTGTAGAGCCCCACAAATAAAAATATAACTCCCTCCCAAGAGGTCTGTGGTGCTCCCCTGGCCTTTGAGGTTTTGGTGGCAAAATGTAGTGCATATGCCTACTGACCCTATGGTGACAGATCTCAATAACTGAGTCTATGTTTACACTGCAGAGGTATCCCAGAAAGCTCTTTTCGAACAGTTTCCAACATTATATGAGAAATAAGGGATATTCCGAAAGAGGAGGTTTTTCCAAAATTTGGCCCCGTGTGGATGGGCCACATTTCAGAAAATCCTCTTCCGAAAAAAAGCGGAAAATGATATGCAAATTGTGGTTCACAATGTGCGTATCTTTTTCTGACTTTTTTTGCAGTCTAGACATAGCCAGACAGTCACTGTGACTCAAAGAATGCCATCTTATACTTCCAAAATAGAGCTATTGGCTGGGAGAGAAAGATGCAATTGGGCCAAATAACCCCTCCATCTCCTGGGGCAATTATTGTCATTTGTGAAACCACCTGGTATTGCTGTTAAAGATAAGCAGAACATGAGTGAATACTTAGTATCCAAACACATACCTGAATAAAAACATTATAACTAGGAGAAAAGGCTCAGGGAAGAATACACCATTCCCCAATATACTGAGCACAGTTATCAAGGGTTCATTTTTTCCCTTTGCTTTTGATTACACTTACATTATCTTTCTAGACCGCTTTCCTCCTAATATTGTATCTGTCAAGTGATGAGTGCAGGTGTGTGAGGGCACTGACTGATGGAAAAACAGAATGGTTGTCTGGAGATATTACGTTTGAATTGCTCCTTAGCAGCTTTGGCAGCTGTGACTCTAAAGCAGGGATGGATCCCATCTACACTCTGTTCTGGACTGGCTCATGTTTGCTTTGATAATTCACACTGTTGTAAAGCTACAATAATCAAGTATTGGGAGCCAATGTGCTCCCTATAAGAGACTGGATTTGACTTTTAAAGCCTTTTAGGTGAAAAAAGGAGGTAATTTCACAATTTGTCCTTCAGTAGAAAATATGCTATTAGGTCTGCAGTATCATATTCTTGTTTATACTGGAAATCCCATTAAACATTTTAAGGCTGCTGCGTTTAAAAGCAGCAAGTATTTATTGTAGTAAAGGGATGTGATTATCTCTGCCTTGTTTCTTCTTTCTTGTCTCTGTTTGCAAATAGTTGTTAGTTGTGAATAAAGAAATTATCTTTTAAAGAAACACTTTGCAGGATTCATTATCTCAAGACTAATAGACCTCCTTTTGCTCTTGAGATGTTTGGCCTTTGTAGGTTGGAACAGAAGCTAGGTCCTTACTGGCTGTTGAGCACCACCTGTGCCTACTTTAAATACAGTTCTAAAAACAGACATAGAATCATAGAACTGGAAGGAACCTCAAGAAGTCATCAAGTCCAGTCCTCTGCACTCACGGCAAGACCAAGTACTGTCTAGATCATCCCTGACAGGTGTTTGTCTAACTTGCTCATAAATATCTCCAATGCTGGAAATTGTGGAATCTTTGTAAGCAATTTATTCCAGTGCTTAACCACCCTGACATTTAGGAAGTTTTTCATAATGCCCAACCTAAACATCTCTTACTGCAATTTTAAGCCCATTGCTTCTTGTCCTATCATAAGAGTTGTCAAGGAGAATAATTTTTCTCCTTCCTTCTTATAAAAACTTTTTAGGCACTTAAAAGTTATCATATCTCCTCCTAGTCTTCTCTTTTCCAGACTGTTGAAAGAACTGGGTTTGTTTATTCCTGCATAGGTCATGTTTGCTAAACCTTTAATTGTTTTTGTTGCTTTTCTCTGGACCTTCTTCAGTTTCTCCACATCTTTCCTGAAAAGTTGCACCCAGAGCTGGACACAGTACTCCAGTTGAGGCCTAATCAGCGCAGAGTAGAGTGGAAGAATTACTTTGTCGTGTCTTGCTTACTCCTGTTAATACATCCCAGAATAATGTTTGCCTTTTTTTTCTACAGTATCACACTATTGACTCATATTTAGCTTGTGGTCCACTATAACCCCTAGGTATCTTTCTGCAGTACTCCTCCCTAGACAGTCATTTCCCATTTTGTATGTGTGCAGCTGATTGTTCCTTCCTATGTATAATACTTTGTATTTATCCTTGTTGAATTTCATCGTATTTACTTCAGACCATTTCTCAAGTTTTTCCAGATCATTTTGAATTATAATCCTATCCTCTAAAGCACTTGCAACTCCCGTCCCAGCTTGGTATCATCCACAACCTTTATAAGGGTATTCTCTGTGCCATTATCTAAATAATTTATTAACATATTGAACAAAACTGATCCCTGTGGTACCCCACTTGATATGCCCTTCCAGCATTACTGTGAACCATTGATAACTACTCTCTGGGAATGGTTATCCAACCAGTTATGCACCCACCTTATAGTAACCCCATCTAGGTTGTATTTCCCTAGTTTATTAATGAGAAGGTCATGAAAGACTGTATCCAGTGCTTTACTATAATATAAGTATACCACATGTACTGTTTCCCCCTTATCTATAAAGTTTGTTATCCTATCGAAGAAAGCTATCAGATTGGTTTGATATAATCCACGCTGAGAGTTACTTATCTTATTATCTTCTAGATATTTGTAAATGATTTCTTTAATTATTTGTTCTGTGTCAAGAAAAATAATGGAAGTTAAGCTAACTGGTCTGCAGTTTCCTGGGTCATTATTTCTCTTTTTATAGATGGGCACTATATTTGCCTTTTCAGAGTCTTCTGGAATCTCTCCCATCTTCCATGACTTTTCAAAGATAATAGCTAAAGGCACAGAATCATAGAATACTAGGACTGGAAGGGATCTCGAGAGGTCATCGAGTCCAGTCCCCTGTCCTCATGGCAGGACCAAATACTGTCTTGATCATCCCTCAATCTCAATCACAGATATCTCCTCAATCAACTACTTGAATATTCTAAGATATATTTCATCAGGCCCAGGTCACTTGAAGACATCTAACTTCTCTAAGTAATTTTTAACTTTTTCTTTTCCTGTTTTAACTTTTGAACCAACCTCATTTTCAGTGGCATTTACTACATTAAGCCTCCAATCACCACCAGCCTTCTTGGTGAAAACTGAAACAAAAAAGTCATTAAACACCTGTGTCATTTCTACTTTTTCTTATTGTTTTTTCTCTCTTCTTTAAATAATGGGCCAACCGTGTTATTGGTCTTCCTCCTGCTTCGAATATATTTGTAGAAATTCTTTTTTGTTATGCTTCATGTCTCTAGCTAATTTGACTTTGTTTTGTGCCTTCAGCTTTCTAATTTTACCCCATGTACTTCTGTTTTTTGTTTCATTCTTTATAACTTGACCTTGTTTTCACTTTTTATAGGACTTCTCTTTGATTTTTGGATCATTCACGATCTGGTGAAGCAAGGTGGTCTCGTACCATACTTAACTTTCTTTCCTCTGAAGTGGAATGGTGTGCTCTTGCACCCTTAATAATGTCTCTTTGAAAAACTAACCACTGGGTTCAATTGTTTTTCTGCTTAGATTTGTTTCCCATGGAACTTTATCTACCAACTCTCTGAGCATGTAAAAGTCTGCCTTATTGAAATCCATTATTTTATTTTATTTTATTTTATTTTATTTTATTTTATCTTTGCCCACAAACTCTCCACAAGTATATCTTTGGTTTCCATCTCAACTTCAGTCCAAGTGTATACATTTTTAATATACAAGATAACACCTCCCTTTTCCCCTGTCTATCCTTTCTGAACAAGCTGTATCCTTTTATACCAATATTCCAGTCGTGTATTATCCCAAGTCTCCTGGATGCCCACTGTCATAGTTGTGTTTTTTACTAGTATTTTGAATTTTTCCCCATACTTTTTGCATTAGTATACAGACAACTCAGATATTGACTTGATTGAGACCCCACATCTGTTTTGTCACTCTTTTATCCCTGCTATTACAGCTCTTGTTCACCCCAATTTCTGATTCGTCTCCCAAGTCTCCATGTTTTTGACTTATCTGTGGGATTTGATTACCTGCCCCTGTCAAACGTAGCTTAGGGTGTGTTGTGGGGTTTTTTTCCCCCCAAAGTTGACAGAAGAGCTTCCCACAGGAAATTTACCTTATCTGCTATTGTTCTGTCTCTTTTCTGAATACCAGTGATGCCTCATTGAGTTATCCTTTTTTTAGCCACACCCTGCCTTCCAATTGGGTCAGGTGGCGTTTCAAAAACTACTTTTTTTTTAGTGTCTGCTTTGTTGTATGAATGTCATTAGCCTTTCTCCCCCTCCGCCTCCCTTTTTAAGTCAATGTGAGCTGTGAGCATGCAACATACATATGTGCATAATATGCACAGATTTTCAGGTATCTCAAGTTGGGCATTTAAGAACTGACACACCCCAAATTAATGGATACTTAAAAACAGTTTGGGCCTTAACTACTTTGTATATCAGGGTTATTCTCATGTGTAAGGTAGGGAAAATTATCATCAAAATACAAATTGGATAAAGTAGTTACAAATTTATATCACGCATTTTTATACTGCTTTAAAGATCCAGAAATTGCACTAGACTGGCAAACAAGTACAAATGATTGTAGGATCAGAAAACGTTCTTATTATTTTTCAGGAAAGATTAATTAAAGAAATAAAGTGGAATTAGATTTTAATACTTTTCTTTAACAGCTATGCTCTGTAAAGTATATAGGAAACAGTGTCTGTAGTTTAATTAAAAGATTTGGGGCAGGGGAGAAAGCATGTAAGGAATTAGAAAAAAATTGATGAGGTTCAAAGACCAAAAAAATGCCCGATTGCCACTCTGGGTGTGTCTAGACTACAGGGTTTTTTGTTTTTTGTTTTTTTTAAAAGTGGCCTTTTTTCAAAAAAAACTTCCCCTGCATCTAGACTGGTGCCGCGTTCTTTTGAAAGTAAATTGAAAGAGCACAGAAGTTTTTTCGACCGCAGAAAACCTCGTTTTACGAGGGAGAACGCCTTTTTTCAAAAGTGCTCTTTTGAAAAAAGACGCTGTGTAATACAAACTGTGCTTTTTCAAAAGAGAGCATCCAAACTGTCTGGGTGCTCTCTTTCAAAAAGCGGCTTGCTTTTTCGAAAGTACTGGTTGTAGTCTAGATGCTCTTTTTTGAAAGAGGCTTTTTCGAAAGTATCTTTTGAAAAAGCCTCTTTTGAAAGAGGCTTGCAGTCCACACGTAGCTTCTGTGTCGCTATTTCCTTACATTCTTCTACACTTTTGCCCTTACTTCTTGTTGAAAAAGATGTTTTAAAACACTGAAATTATTTTTATATTTTAGCATGTCTGTTTTTAATGTTTTAAATTTTTATCAAAACAGTTCTTAAATGTACTGTTTGATTGATCATGGCCAGATTCTGTAAAATCTCCATTTGGGCAGAAACATGTTTAATTAGAATACAGACCTTGTACAGGTCGTGACAAATTCTGCTAATTTTTAATATCACTTCATAGTGTAAATTAATCTAATGCTTTACAGATTCTGCTTGATTAGGTATTATTTCATCTCAAAGCCTGTAAGCATTATTTATTTGGTTTATTTTTAGGATCCTTAATGAGCCTTAATTTTTCCTTATTTAATTGTTTAGTTTCTTAAAAAAAAACTTTAAAATGATGCTGTCAAATACACTAGTCACAAGATAATTACCAGATTTTAAATTTCTAAGTTCATTGCTCTGTCATAGAAAAAAATATAACTTGGAAAGGCTATCATGTGCATAGTGCTTGCCAAATAGCATGTCTGTGTTCCGCTGCTATATCTTGAACTGCAGTTTCTGTACTTGATGAAGTAACTAACTTGCTGTATTGCCTATTCCATGGGAGAACCCACTACAGAAGGCTGGGGGGAAAAAAAGTCTGTGAGGCAACCTGTCAGTGATTCCTCTGAATTTCCTCCTGTCAAGCCTGTTCCCCGCTTTGGTACTTCAAATGGAGAAGGTGGGGCCCAGAAGGACACTTTAAAATACCTTTCACTAAAGGCTTCTGTTTTTAAAAACTCTCCAGGATCACAAATTCCCTGACCTTAGATTGGTATTGCTGCCTCCATCCAAGTGTAAAAACTCCTTTGAAAACCCAGGAAGACACATTTGGGAATTTTCTTACTGTGGGGTGCCCTCAAGCTCTTTAACTCTCCCTCTGGAGAGTGCTTGAAAAAACTGTAATGTTTCTTAATAGTTGGCTTTTCAGTTCTAGTCACGTGCACACAAAACCTCCTGCATTCTAAGACACAGGAATCGGTTCATGGTCTTAAAAAGGTGTCACAGTGGTACTAAAAAAGAAAGATTCATTCACAAAAATTGCTTCACTGGTATTCAGTTTGGAGAGTGACAATGTAAGGGAGGTGTAGTACAAGTGCACAACACAGAGGAGTCCAACAAACCCGGAAATAACCTGATCACATCTGATTGAACTTTCCCAGTTCTACTTACATATCTATTGTTCCATGATTTAGTCCTTCCCAAGACATGATGTTGCTTGATATTCTATGCCTTACTCCCTGGCTCAGTTCATGTCTCCCAACTCTTCACATAGACTGGAACAGGCCACTGCTTCCAATTCAAAAACCTACTCCTCTGTCTTCATTGGCTCTCCTGTCTTCCTTGCATTTTGCTTCCCTGTCATTCCTGGAGAGACTCTAGGACCCACTGTCTGTGGTTTTAACCCTTACAGGCAATTTAGTTAACTGAATGGCTGGTGTGAAGAGCATTGCCTCTGGGATTGCTGCCTCATTCTAATTTCTGCTTATCGCTTCCTCTGGAGTTCTTTCCACAACATAGAATACTCTTTAAAAAAAACTAATATAACTCCAACATGAATTACTACTTCATAGTATTTCCTATGGAGTTGGAAGTCAATATGTGTCCTGCTCCCCTCACATCCTGCACACTGTTCACTCTTTCCATTTGTGGATCTGGGATAGGAGAAATTCTCTCATCACTTTCACATAGTCATGTACTGATACATGTAAAGAGGATCCTCTTATATAAGGGTCTCCTATATGTAAGGTCCAGGTCTGGGACAAAATGTAGATCTTTTTATTGTTTCAGGTGCACACAAATAAGCGACATCATGTTAAGATGAGCTCCTTGAAAGCTACGTCTTTGTTAGCAAGTACAGTGAAACCTTTGTTATCTGGCACTCTGTTAACCAGAAAACTTTGTTAACCGACATTGCCCCCAGCTACAATACTGTCACATCTTCAGGTGCACAGGTCTGGCTTGGTTTACCATGATTGGCTTAACAATTTTTTATTTAAGAAGTACTAATTATCTTTAACTCAAAATAGAAATGTGAGACCAACTGCTTCACTCTACAAAACTACCAATATTAAAAACTTGAGTTTTACTATTATTGTCCATTGTTTTTTCCTAGGTTGATGGGACCCTCAAATAATTTTTAGATAACTGAAACTTCCTAATCCCCAAGCATGCTGGATAACACAGGTTTTACTATATTAGAAACTTACTTAATCATGCCTATAGGGAAATGGTTTCAAACCACATAACAACTGGAGAATGTGCCCTGATCTTAAGTATGATTTTATGAGGTCTGCAAAGCAAAGGTCTCCTGCACTAGCTTTGAACTGTGGAGCTCACAGTTTTAGTTTGCTGGCACAGACACAGCATCAGTTTTGCAGCACAGTGTTTGTGAAGGAAATTTAGGCCTTCCATCTGGCAGACTTTATGTATGGCACTGACGCTGTCCCTGCATTCTATATATATGGTGAAAATAAACATATCTGCAATACATGTGCATATATAAATGTGAAAACATAAAATAAATCATTTTTGAGAAACTAAACCACATGAGTTTAAGGAGGCAGGAATTAGAGATTAGAGTTTGCCACTAGTAAAATACAAATCTGATAGATAAATGTTTTAATTTTAATATTGAATTGAGAACATTTAAATTAAGGAGAATAAAATGAAAAGTAAATGTATTGGCAACCTTCTAAGAGTGTATACATGTGACATTTCTTCTTTGCTTTCAGCACTGTGAAAGATTATTAACAGTCAGGAGTTATGCATTTCTTTGTTTCATCTTCATATATGCATGTATCTACTTTACAACTTTTATTTTCTGATTTCATTGTTTCATCTGTCCCTTTCATGCTTTTCCCTAAATGGAAATAGAAATGCAACAGTCTCCCAACAAGATATCAAGAACAAGAGATTCAGGGAAAGGTATTCCGTACAATAAGATTTCCAGTGTGAAAATGCCATATTTAAGTGTTTATACATATTTTGTAGTTATGTGACTTCAAAAGTTTTTTAATGGTTTGATTTTACTTTTTGAATTGTTTTATGGTGATGGTGTTATAGCTTTTGTTGTTTTGTAAATCTTTAAGAAACTAATTAGTCTTTGAATTTGTCATGGAAGAGTACAGAAAGTAGTGTTAATGTGTGTTGTGGTGTGTCATTAAGTAATAGTCGTATTTAAATATATTAATTTGATATTGTGCCAAACTTGAGTTGGGCTTGAGCCAGAACTGTGGATATGAGCAACTTTCAAATACAGTTTGGATTTAGATTAGCACTTTATAACTAGTCCAAATCAAACTCAAGATGTCTAATACACCCAAAACATGCAGCATGAGTTTGTCTCTTGTGTTCTAAAGATAAATCATAATTCATTATTGCTGTAAAATTGGTAACAATTAATTATAGGTAATCATCAAAAATTGAGAGTATTTTCAATTTAAAATACTTGGATTATAATAATAATAATAGACTCCCAGCAGAAGTGGAACCCAGTAGTTAATACTCTCTACTTCAGAACTGCCCCTTCTCCAGGCACCCAGGGCTAAAATATGGCCTTTGTATCAGTTTTGGAAGATTAACTGATACTGGGATGGGGAGAGAAAATAACCATGCTGTAGCCATATCGGCTATATTGAGCAGTTTGTACTGTACTCTCAATTTCCATTATCTTTGAAAGGCAGAAATACATTTAATCAATGCATATGATAATATATAGTATGAAAAACATTGTGTGCATGCTATAGTATAAACATAATCCTTTTATTTGACTAGTTCTGGGATAATACAGTGTTTTTATTCTTTAAATGTTATGATATCAAAGCTGGCCGTTCTTTGAAATAGAATTTTAAAATAGAAACAAAGGCTGACCAGATATGTTGTCCACCATTTTAAACTTGTCTATTTTAAAATTAACCATTGAGTTCAGCAATCACAAAGTGAGTTTGCAAATATAAAATGTATTAATAGAATAAAAACTGAGTAATAAGAGATCTTCAGAAAAGACATAAGTTATATAAAAATATATAACTTATGGGAATTTCTATATATTTTTTGTATATTGTAACCTTTTCAGAAAAACAAAGTAAAAAATTAAATTGTCGATTATATTAAAATATTTGCTTTCAAAGTGAGCTTTGTAAATAAGACTTCTGATTTTTAAAAGGCATTGTGCTATTTAAAAGACTGGTCAAAATTGCAGTGCAAAAAAAAGATTTTGAAGAACAATCAGTAAGCTAAATTATCAAATTTATAATTTAAAAAATTCAAATGGAAAATTTGGGGGGAGGGAGAGAGATTGTTTTTGAGTTATTTTTGAAAAAAAGCACAACATTAAATAAAGATACTAGCACTGCTATTATTGCTGTTCAGAATTTGTTTATAAGTGTTTCATCTACACTCAGAGTTGAAGTTACAACCATTCAGTTGTCTAGCAAAAACAACATAGTAGCTATAAACAGTAAAGCAAAATAAGAAAATTCTGTTCAAATTATGAAAAAATAATAATCAATGTACCAACATTAATTCTGGAGTTCTGAGGAATATGATTGCTGTATTATTTGTATTTTGTTTGGTTCTCTGTCAAACAGAGGGAATGTATTCCCTGAGATTAACTTGGCCTATAATTAACTGACATGGTGTTGCTGTAAATTTTCAATTTTGTGACTTTACCATGTTTATTTCAGTCTTTTATATCAGACAATTATTTTCTATTTGATTTACATGTTAATGTATTTTCAAAAAATAAAATTAATGGAAAGTCAGAAAAGGCACATTCATCACTTCTCTTAAAATTATAAGAGTACACAATGGTATCTCAAATATCAATTTGAACATAGAAGAGTATTTATTTTCCGATCCTGGACAGCATAGAGCTTCCTCAAATCTCATTAAAGGAAGTGGGAGATGGAGAATCTCAACCATTTTCATTGTAATTCAGTGTCTTTGACAGGACTCTGTGCTGACTATTTCATAGGTCCAGTTTTTGGGTATGTAAAGCTGTACTCTGCGTAGCTGTGAATGGGGACACACAAGTGGTTTTTCTCCATCTTTTGGCCTTCCCAGTCCTCGGGGTAGCACGGTTTAGTTTGTCCACTGGTATATGTTAGTGCCATTCCATTAGCAAAGGTTTGTTTCAGTGCAACATGCTCTATTCCCATCCCTTCTGTCCCTGTAATGCCCCTAACTCAGAGGGTCAAGAGTGGTTGATGTGGAACTGGCGCAATCAGCTTTACACTACCTGGCAATTTCGCTTTCCATTGCCTTTGCATTGCCAGAGTAATGCAGAGACAACAGAGTGATGCTGTGGACAGAGACCAACATATTACCATGTATTTCTGTAAATACAAAAAGGCTCAAAGTTTCTATGCATATGAATTTCCCACTATTCTTATTTTTATAGTCTTAGCAGTTTTACTTCCCTTTCACGACATCATTGCCACCAAAAACTATTAACTGTGTTCCAGTTGTTTACTAATTTCATTAGTTTTATTTTTAAACTGTAGTTAATATTTTGAACAGAAATACAAAAGAGCTATGAACACATATTTTTCAGCTGAAAATAGAAAATATATTTACATTCATACTCATTTGATTAAGAGGTTTATATTAAGTTTCAACCTTGAAATGTTTGTAGTTTGCTCATGCTGAATGTTTTTGCTTATTTTTGGCAACTTCTAAGTCTTTTGCTTTTAATGCTAAAATTATACATTTCTTTTTTTATTTGTAATCAATATTTTAACAGATGAAGATGACCTTTCCCAAGAAGATTCAGTACGGTAAGAGTTTTTTAAAAAGTATTTTAGCAAATCTTAGAGAGAGAGAGGGGGAGAGAGAAAGAGAGAGATTTACTGTTTTATGTTTTTTGTTATTTAAGAAGTTCTGAAAAAGAAGGGGATGACAGCTGGCTTACATCAGAGGAAGAGGAGCTAGACTTTACATCCAAGGTATAGTGATCTTATGGAAAAA
The DNA here is from genome assembly GCA_032595735.1 of Pelochelys cantorii. NCBI lineage: Eukaryota > Metazoa > Chordata > Testudines > Trionychidae > Pelochelys > Pelochelys cantorii. The sequence continues at coordinate 303,118,293 of CM064326.1, read as the reverse complement.
TATTTCTCAACTGTAAGATGAAGCATATATACTTTTTAAAAAACATTTGGGAGATTTTTAGCAAATATTTTGTTGCTGTGATTGAGAAACTTCTAGTAGCCATAGTGCAAGATTTCCCAAAATATAGCTGCATCTGACTTGAGTCAACAGTGTGCCCTTGTAGCCAAGAAGGCTAATGACTTATTAGGGTGCATTAGGAGGAGCATTGCCCGCAGATCTACAGAAGTGATTATTCCCCTTTATTCAGCTCTGGTGAGGCCACATCTGGAGTATTGTGTTCAGTTCTGGGCCCCCCACTATAGAGAGGATGTGGACACGTTGTAGAGGGTCCAGCGGAGGGCAACCAAAATGATTAGGGGCCTGGAGCACGTGACCTATGAGGAGAGATTGAGGGATTTGGGTTTGTTTAGTCTGCAGAAGAGAAGAGTGAGGGGGGATTTAATAGCAGCCTTCGACTTCCTGGAGGGAGGTGCCAAAGAGGATGGAGAAAGGCTGTTCTCAGTAGTGACGGATGGTAGAACAAGGAACAATGGTCTCAAGTTACAGTGGGAGAGGTCTAGATTGGATATTATGAAAAACTATTTCACTAGGAGGGTAGTGAAGTACTGGAATGAGTTATCTAGGAAGGTGGTGGAATGTCCATCTCTAGAGGTTTTTAAGTTTTGGCTTGACAAAGCCCTGGCTGGGATGATTTAATTGGGATTGGTCCTGCCTTGGGCGGCTGGACTTGAAGAGACCTCAGGAGCTCATCCAGCTCTATGATTCTATGTTCTATACCTTTACTGTTCCTAATCTGAGCCGTCTCTGAAAAGACTTTTAGGTGTGGCTCAGTGTATGACGATTTTATGATTTGGATAAATATTCAGTAGATGGTGAGATAGAAACCACCTTATTGATTGTATTTTCTGCTAATTTGAACTGTGGTTTCAAGAGAATGAAGGTAATTTCTGTAAACCATATAATTATATCTACTATTTTCCAGAATTAAGAATTTGATCTTGAACTGTACTACTTTTATGACAGGGTAAAGAGTGCATTAACATTTATTTGTTTATTTACTAGTTCTTTCCATCAAATATTTATTGTATTCAGTTCCACTTAAATGTTTCACCATCTTGATTGGTTCCCATTTCCTCAGCATCAAAGTAATTGTTCCTAAAGTGGGGTCAGTGGGTTAATCACTAAAGTGATCGTATTTTCTACTTTGTTATTATATTGCTCATGCTAACTTTGGAGCACTCCATTGTTAAAATACTTTACTAGTTGCTAATGGTTTATCAACATTAAACTCCATTACTTCAACATCAGGCATTTACACAGCTTGCCTTGATTGCTTCTCCGATCTCATTTTCTCTATAGTTCACTTGTCACCTATTTTCTGTGCACCCCTGCTGCTTCCATAATGTCTTTGTTTCTCCCTGTGTGGCTTCCACCATTTTTTTTCTCATTGACCTTCTATTTGGAATAGCCTCTTTTCTGTGTAGCAGGCTATTTTGAAATTGCATTCAGACTCCCAGGCCTTTCTCAAATCTAATTTTTTTTCTGGTTAGCCTCTCATTGATAATCTTCACATTGATTTGGTCTGTTACCACACTCATACTTGACAATGATTTTGTTTTTAAAAGAGAGATAATATGAAATTGAAACAACTAGTCAGTTGTCTTCAAGAAATGTTACTCATAAACAACATTCTTTTCCCACTTGTTTCCTATCTCTTCCTTTTCCTTACCTCAGTGGTCTGCTGTCACTTTTTCATGTGATAGCTGTCCAGTTTAGCTCTTATAAACAGGAACCTTGTCTTATGCCTGTAAAATATTATACATATCTAATTTTTCCTTATGACTGTGAAAGATAGTAGCCCACTTTGTTAGTGTGTGTTTGTCATATGAAATGTAAATAGAAGACAGAAGACATAGAATCATAATGTTATGACATCAAGATGAAAACCATACCTTTGACTAGGAATTTTCAATGATGTTGGCATTGTCCTTAACTTTAATCTCATCTACTTTCTCCTATATTTCCATTTCCAATCTCTGAAAATCTGTCCATTGCCTTCTCTGCAATACTCCACATGTGTGCCAATGCCTAAGTTTTACTTCCTCTGGAGTCTTCATCTCTGCCTTCACCTTGGTTGTTGTATATTTCGTATCTGTTTTTTCTTAGGCTATAACGTGTTTATAATACTGTTCCCTTCTACTTAGTCATTTAAAAAAGTTTAATCACTTAATTTTATCCTCCCATACCTCCCCCTTCAATTTCATTGATAGTGAAATGCTCCATGAATGCCAAACAGTCCATGAATGCAGTCTTAACTTCATTGCTCTCCCTCCCCATTCCTTCCAGACTGCCACTAAACTCCTTTTTTGTCTCTTTCTACATCCTCATTACTGTTAGTACAAGATCCTTTTTTTCTGCCGTTCTCATTATGTGGAACAACTTTCCCATATCCTTAAGTCTCATTAACAATCCATCTTAATTCATTCCCCTGTATGCTATGAAAAAGAACTTATAAATGTAGCAAAACTTTACTTAGTTACAACTAAAAATATATACTCTCCTGTTTTTTGATAAATTCTGGGATATTAATTCGTTCAGGCTAAGCAAAAATTCTGATTATGGCAGTTTAGAAATCTTTATCACTCTTACATGGATCACATCATCAATTTTCATGAGGCAAGAAAACACTTCCAGAAATATCCAAGATTAGCAAAGATTTTACAGTACATATTAAACAAACAAACAAAAAGTTGAAAAAATAAATCTGTTAACCAAATCACATTTTAAAGTGAAGTTTGGGTTGATTTACCAGCGGCATTCAAGAGTATGAATTAGAGATGTCAACATTAGTCAACTACATGATTAACAAATAAGACTGGTCTTATCGGTTAATCCTGTCAACCACACATACTCCCCACCCTTGTTGCCTCTGTATCTGGGGGGAGGTGGGAGCTGATATGCTTGGGGAGTTGGCTTAAAAGCCAGCTTGCTCCCTGAACATTCCAGCACCTGTGAAGTTACCTCCCTCAAGTCCCTCCTCCCCACCCCATTGCTGCCTTAAAAGCTGGCTTCCCACAAGCACTGGCTTCTATGGAGCTACCTGTTCTCCTTCCCCCTGCTGCTGCCTCTCATAGAGATGCAGTGGCATGGGGGTGGGGGGAAGAGGCGGAGCTGGTACACGTGGGAAACAGCTTTCAAGCCAGCTCCCTGTGCATATCAGTTCCCACAGAGCTGATTGCCCCCCACTGTGCTGCTGTCTCTATCAGAGGCAGCTTGGGGGGTGGGGGGGGAGGGAGAGGGCAGTTACACATTTACACAGATACCTAATAATTAACATCCCTAGTATGAATGTTACACACCCAAAATAGCTAGGTCAATCTACATTTTAAGTAAAAACCAGGTCATATTCCAGTAAAGGAAGACTGGGAAAACTACATCAGGGATTTTGAAATGTATTTAATTTTTATAATTCTTCCATGTTATTGAAGATAATTTATATTTAAACAAATCCTAATCTCTGTTTCTTCCCATCTGGGATCCTTCTGTGAAGTCAACATGCTGAAATTTTTTGAGGCAGACTTTTTTTTTTCAAAACGGTCATGAAGTTTGACTTATTTATTAATCAGAAGCTTCAGGGAGTAGCTGAATTAGTCTGTACAGGATAAACTTAAAAAACAACAAATGGTCTGGTAGCACTTTATAGACTAACAAAACATGTAGATGGTATTATGAGCTCATGATACCACTTACATCGGGGTGGCCAACCCACAGCTCGCGAGCTGCATGCAGCTCTTCAAAGAAAAAATTGCCTTGCAGGCTGAAGACAGCCAGCACCCTGGACAGAGCAGTGCTACAAGCGGGAACCAGATTGGATCTCATTCTAGATGTGTATGTACTGTGTGTGTGTGATGATTAGATTCTTTTGGCCAGCAGTGTTTGTTGGGGTTGCCTCTTCATCCTGCATACCCTTGCACCAATCCATACGAAGACCTAGTGGGTAAAGCAGATCCATCTGTCTCCCAGTTCCTCTTATCACCCATCACAGCAAGACTGAATTCAGTAGTATTGGGCTGCCACACAGTAACTCCCTCAATGTTAGGATTAATTTAACATTTAACATTTTATTTCCTTTTGGAACAAGAGAGAGAGAGAAAATAGAAGTATCCATGGTACCAAGACATTAATGTCATGGCCAAGACAAAGTCTCTAGACTTCAAGTCCTTCCCTTCTTATGAGGTGGAAAATCCCAGAATGATGGCCATTCTAAATGACTCCCATACCGTGAAGTAGACCATATACTTCACAAATGTTCCATATGTTGATCTTTCTATGAATGGTTGCAGAAAGCCTGAGATGCTGCCTTAAATTGTTCCAGTAGAAATAATGAAGAGCATCTCTCACTCGGGGTATGTCTACACTTGCACCCTCTTTCGAGAGAGGGATGCAAATGAAGACATTCGAAATTGCAAATGAAGCCATGATTTAAATATCCCGCGTGTCATTTGCATAATCATGTTATGGTGCTATTTCGAAAAACAAAACGCGGTGTAGATGCGGTTTTTTCGGGAGAACACTCTTCTTCCGAAATAACTATTAAACCTCATTTTATGAGGAATAAGGGTTATTTTGGAAGAAGGGTGTTCTCCCGAAATAACCGCATCTACACCGCATTTTGTATTTCAAAATAGCGCCATAACGCAATTATGCAAATGAAGCATGGGATATTTAAATCCAGGCTTCATTTGCAATTTCGAATGTCTTCATTTGCATCTCTCTCTCGAAAGAGGGTGCAAGTGTAGACATACCCTCAGAGAATTGGGAGTTAAAAGGTCATTCAACTACTGTAATCTAACGAATATAACCCGTACCCAAATATACCCCGCACCCAAATATACCCCACGTTTTTTTCTATTTGAATATATCCTGCGATATATTCTATAAATATTTTTCTATTTGAATATATCCTGCGGGGTATACAAGACTTTTCTGTGCTGGGGGTATATGTGCAGGGCGGGGGGGATTAGCCACTCACCGCCCCAGGTTCCAGCACAGCTGCTAGCCTCTGGGCGGGGGAGCGCTCATCCCACAGGTTCCTCCGCAGCTGGAGGAAGGGGAGGGGAGGGGAGTAGGACCCATCAGCCTCCGGGCAGGGGAGCGCTCACTGCCCAGTTCCTGCGGCTGTGCAGGAATCGGGGGGTGAGCGCTCCCCCACCCAGAGGCTGGAGGCCGGCGGCCAGGAACCAGGGGATGAGCGCTCCCCCGCCTCTTCCTGCGGCTGCACAGGAACCAGGGAGTGAGTGCTCCCCCGCCCGGAGGCGGGAGGCTGGCGGCTGCGCAGCCACAGGAAGAGGCGACGGAGAGCTCACCACCTGGTAAGTAAAAAAAAATTCTGTATACCCCGCACCCGAGTATACCCTGCAGGAAGAGTGCGGGGTTTATAAAAACGAATATAACCCGTGGGTTATATTCGCTAAATTACGGTACTTAGAAACCACATTCATATTGTTCTCTGGTAAACATAAACACTAAATCTCTAGCAACCAGGGCACAACAGCTACCAAAAGACCTCAGACCTCATCTACAGGTCAGGATTGATCAGTAAAAATTTCTGCAGGTGGGTTGTTCCTGCTGACCAAGGCCAAGACCAAAAAATACTCCAATCGCCTTTCCTTGGTACAAAGAGTAAATGAGGAGCCCTTCTTTTACTGATTTCACCATTGTTCCTCCTTCAAAGCCTGACTGCCGCTGCTGATCAACTCTACTGTCTGGTGCAAACTTCTCGGCACTGGTACCATGCCAGTTGAGCTTTGTAATCAGTCCCTCTTAATCTGTATAGATTATTTTGATTTCATCCATGTTAACAATGACAGATTAGAATTGAGAACCTTTCACGTGAACTTTTAAAGTCAAACATTAAGTCCTCTACTCTTTGAAAGACTACAGAATGATACTTTGGTTCCAAGATTGCTACAATGTAGTCTAGAGGAGGAGGCATGTTACACTTCAAGTATTTTCCAGGCAAAGGTCAGTTTCTCATATTATTAGCAACAAGAGTCCTCAGAGCCTCTCAAGGAAAAAAAAAAAAAAAAACCTCACTATCAGTGAAGGTCAACCTTATCTTCTATTAGAATTCACTCATCACCGTCCCTGAGACAAGAAGTAGATTCCACATTCAAGAGTGTATCTCTCTTTCTCTCTGTCTTTATCTCTCTCTCTCCCTCTCTCTTTAAAAACTTACCCTAAAATATAGTCATTATATTAGACCTGTCTGACTTACTGTTCTCTTCTTACCCAAATTGCTGCTAACCTCTGGGTAAGTATTACTTGTATCAATATGATGACTCTTTTTTCCACTCAGAGGATGAATTGCCACTTTTTTTCACATGCATTGTGTTAAAATAGAAGCTGTACATCTTCCCATCATGCTGTAGGAATTTTGGAGTCATCAGACAGCGTTCTGGACCATTTTAAGTGACTAATCTGTTGACTAATCCTGGGAAACCCATCAGTTATTAAAGACTTTTAAACATAAAATTAAAACTATTTTAAATGCCAATAAAGCTAATGTTGACAGGATTAAAGATTTTGTAGAATGTAATTCACTTACGGTGTGTCTACACAGCACCCTAAACTTGAAATAAGATACGTAATTTGCACTATGAGGGTTACAGGGATGCCAAAATAGCGTGCCTGTTATTTCAAAAAATATTTTGAAATAATGAGTGGCTTGTTAAGATGCAGGGTATTATTTTGGGATACCTCCTGTATCCTGAAATAGCCATGCAGTGTAGACATACCCTTAGAGATATTTTATTTAATGTTGTATGGGCTAAATATTTTGAGCATAATTCCCATTGACTGACTTAAATGAGAGTGCTGGCTAAGTAAGATATACCAGATGGAGGCCTTGGCTGACATTGGCATTAAAACAGTTTGATGAATTTAGTCTTCAATAGTCGATACAATCAGATAGGTGTTATTTATTATTCATGTAAAAACTTAGTGTGCTTAAAGTTAACTTTATTTACAGAAACCACCAAAGCCAAGTTTGACTCTGCTAATGACCTCTTCCCAGCATTTCAAGAAAAACAGTAAGCAATTTTGAGGGGAAAAAAATCTCCTTTATTATGTTATATGTTGATAGAAAATTGTAGATTTATTATGTATTTTACTTCCTCTTTTAAGTTATTTAATCTTTTTTTATTATAGTAGGTGAAAAAAGTAGCATTATGAAAACAGAACATGTAGACATTTCACTGCAGAATAAATCAGATTGTGAAGCTGAAGATGTTATTGAATCCCCTCCTAATTTTTCCCAAGTCAAGTCCTATCCTCGGCCTATCCATCCCTCACCTGGCTCCTTTTCAAAACCTTCCCAGATGACTCCTCTTCTCCTGGGGCTTAAACAGGTAAATATTTGTTCAGTTAATTTGTTGGTTCCTATATTGTGTCTTTTCTTTTTCAAATTCTTCTATGATTATATGAAGATGGCAAGGATATTAGAATTGGAAGTCCTCAGTCATCAAGGCAATACCTGAAGCAGTTAACCAGAAAACACACAAATTTGAATAAAGAAGAATGTAAAGAATTGATATCTGAAGATATTTCAGAAGCAAGCCAACAGGAGAAAGGAGAATTAGAGGATGAAGAAGACGAGGAAGATGATGAGGAAGAATTTAGTCAGGAAGAAAAGGAGGATGAAGATGAAGAAGAAAGTCAAGATGATTACACAGAGGATGAAGAGGAGGAATATATTGGAAAATTGGCACATAAGTGCGATCAAGAGTTGGAAATCTTTAGCAATGCTGTTAAATTTGAAAGGGAATTTAAATGTAGAAGCAAAAATACACAGGATGAAACATGTGAAGAAAAAGATCAGGAAATTCAGGAATCTGTTGATATTCCGGTGTCTTTTATAGCTGGACATTATGAAGGTTTAAAGGAAAATATAATTTCCGTATCATCTAAGATGATAAATAATGAAGAACCATGTAATTCATCAAAAAAAGATGGTAATGAACATGAAGAAATTGATGAATTTCAGAATACAAATGAATTGTTATGTACAGACGGAAATGAGAAAATCAGATACAACAAGACCCACTGTTCTTTTGAAGATTCTGAAATGACAGCCCAGAAAAAAGATGCATCTTCATCTGTCTTAAATAGCTGTTATATTGAGGAGGAAAACCCAGACCTAGCAGATGATACCTTTGAAAGTGATGATGAGCCGTGGCCAGAGGCAGAAAATCAAAGGCATGAGAACAGAAGACAGGACTCAGAGAATCTTAGATCTTTGGGTGATCAAAATGCTAGAAAGGAGCAATGCAAGAATTCCAAGGACTTGAGTAATAAGGTCTGTGAAACACTGGAACCAGAAAGTGAAAATTTGCATTTAAATAGTAGTGAAGAAAATCTGAGAGAAGAGTTTCAACCAAGCATCAAAGTAAGTAAAAGGGACAAAATCCAGTAGCAAGGGTTTTTATGCAAGAAAGGAAGAAGATAAGACTCAAGGTTGTTGTAGCTGAATCGTTTGAATAAGTTAAATGAAAAACCTTAATGGAAGATTAATAAAAATAATAATGTAACTCAAATTTAATCTGATCTTCAGCCTTGAATAAAGGAATGACTGGCCATAAATGTGTTACTAATAAAGCAGATTTTTCATGCATTAGTTAGGATTGTAGTCAGCAGCATTTTTTAATTATTTAATGTGGTTATGATGCTATATAGAAGTATGGATGTTAGACTCATTGTTCTGAAGTCAGTATAATTTGTGGCCTAACTAATTATGCTTAAAATAAATTGGGTATTATTTGCAAGAGTAACTGGGCTCTGACACAATCCAAATGCGTTATGAACAGTAAACTGAACTAACAGCATAAACAATTGGTTTTGTTTTGTTTTTTTTTGCAAAATGAATAAGTGACGGTAGTTGGACTATAAAACTGCTTTTAGAATCAGAAAGTCATTTGTGCTCCTGTGGGACAATATAGACAAAGCCTATGGCTAAGTGTGTGAGATCTGTGATTAAAAGCATTTTTGGTTGAGGTGATCACCTCAAAAATGCAATTCCAGGGGAGATTAGATGAATCTGATCATCTTTAGAAGATGATGCAAAAATTTTTCACCACAGCAAAAACTGTACTCTCCACATTGATTTCTTCATCCAAAAACAAAACAAAATCCATGAAAACAAATGAATAATCTGCCCAAGCAAAGTCTTTTGCCTCAAAAAGTGAGTTTGCTATTTTTATTGATTTGATGAGTTAGGCACTCAGATTCTATAGTAATGGATAGGAGTGTAACATCTTAAAGTAGATAGAAAATAATTTGTTTTTGTTTAGTATTTTTCTTTGGGAAAACTTTTTCATACAATCTCTTTCTACTAGGAAGAATCGTCAGAAGAGGAAGATGACGTAGAACAACCACACATTTCAAATGTTGTAGATAAAAGTTTGATATGTAACGGCAACAGTGAAGCACAGAATGCCACAGAAGATATTGCTGTTAGAAAAGGTAAATTAGTAACTAGTAATCCAAATGTTTTTCTTGCCTTAGTTTACTATGTGAATGTACTAAGAAAAGTTCATAATCTGCTGCCTTTGGTATTGTGAACCATGAGATGTTTTTCACTTGCACTGGTACTTTTTCAGGGCATGATTCAGCTGATAAATCACTTTGCTCCCTTGTTTCCGAGGGACTCTAAAAGGTAATACTGGGTAATTGCTCTTCTGTCCAAAAGGCAATATTGTGTGGCATCCTGAGTTTCTTATTTGGGATTCTTAGGAGGGTTAGTGGGGGAACTATGTTTCCTTCAGAATGCTAATAGCGACCAAATTTGTCTCTGCCTTGCTTCAGGTGGAGGTATGGCTGAAACTGACTGAGGCAGAATCAGGGTTTTTTGGCTTTCTTTTTTTTTTTTAATGTCAACAATAGTATGCTCATTGCTGTACAAGATACACATTACAGATTAGGGATGTGAAAAGTTAACTGGTTAACCGGTAAGCCTTGCCCTTAGAAGGTGATGATTACTGGTTCCATTTAATCATTAACCAGCGGAGGTTGAAGCAGCTCCCCGCATGCTGTGGGCAGGGGGCTGCAGCAGCCCCACGGGTGGCCTGCCATGGACAGGAAACCGGAGCAGCCCCTGTTTGCGATGGGCCAGGGCACCCCACAAGCAGGGGCTGCTCCAGTTGGGCTGGAGCACCTCCCTCCTATGCCTGTGCCCCAGTTTAACTGGTTAACCAATTAAATGGGATTTTATATCCCTGTTACAGATATTCTTCTTCGAGTGGTTGCTCATGTCCATTCGAATCAGGTGTGCGCACCGCGTGCACCGCGTCTTCCGGAGCGTTTTCCCTAGCGGTACCCGTAGTGCCGGCAGGGCGCCCCCTGGAGTGGCGCCGCTATGGCAGGGCATAAGTACCCCTGCCGGCGCTCCCCCACCTCAGTTCCTTCTTACCGCCCGTGACGGTCATTGGAGCGTGTCTCTCTCTTACATTAGTTAATGGTTCCCGTTTCTCTTAGCATTGTAAATAATTCAATTAGTTAGGTAGTTAGTGTTTACTTCGTTCTTTGTTCTTCCTCCCCCTTCGGGGGTGAGGAATGCCAGGGCCACAAGGCTTCAAGGCGTGCGCTGTCTGTGCGAAGTTCATGCCTGGAGGAGACCCGCACGACAGCTGTCTGAAGTGTCTGGGTGAGAGCCATCTTACGGATGCCTGTAAGATCTGTAAGTCTTTCAAGCCGCGCACTAAAAGGGAGAGAGTTTCTCGCCTAAAACTCCTCCTCATGGAGACGGCTTTACAGCCGGCACCGGCTGGGCACCCTGCGGTGCACAGTGCACCGGCGTCCACGCACGATGCTCCGCCCCGGGCCCGGGCCCCGCGTCAAGGACCCGGCACCGGTCTCATTTTCCGGCATCGAAGAGGTCGAAAAAGGCTCGCGGGAGGTCCCCGTCTCGAAAAATCACGCCGGACCTGCACCGTGGTGCTGACTCACCGGTGCACGCATCCTCTGCGGTGCGCCATAAGCAAGCAGAACGTCCCTCTAGTCCAGGGCAATTGCCCCCACACCGCCCGTCCACGCCGGACACCTTTGAGGCGGCGCAGGACTGTATCAGTCTCACCACCTCCCCTCCGTCGTCGATTGAGGCGGAAGGGTCGAGGTCACCTTCGCCAGAGGCCGTGTTGGCTCTGGCTTCACCTCCGCACCGGCAAGACCGGCAGGCTCAGGCCACTTATGTGACGGGACCGTCCCTCGTGAGACCAGTACCGCTTGTCTCGGTATCGACGCCGTTCTCGACGCCGGCTCCCAAGCCTCACTCAGCACCCGACTGGGTTCGGCCTACCTCGGTGTTGGGATCTCTCCCGGCCCCGCTTTTGGCTGCACCGGTGCCGTACCACGCTAGCCTTGTGGCAGTGTCTGCGGCACCGTCATCTTTGACACCGGCTCAGAGTACTCTTCCGGGACTGTCCCTTCTCGCGTCGGCACCGGGCTCTTCAGCACCGACGCACGTCATGGCACCATCGCAAGCACCGGCACCGACCATGTGGACCTTGCCGGTGCCCCAGCTAACGGTGATGTCAACTCTTCGAGGTTCGTCTCAGCACCGTCATGCTACCGGCATCGGGCCCTCCGGCACCGGGGCCACTGGCACCTCTTTCGGCGCCAATAACGCTTTCGGCACCGGGACTGGATCCCCCGGTGCCGCAACAGTCATCAGTGCTCCCGGTACCGCAACCCTCGGTACCGCAACAGGTTTTGTTCCCCCGGTGCCGCAGCAGACACCGGCACCGACACGTCCCCGCCGTGCCCATGCGGCCAAGCCTGAGTCCATGGCCAGGTTTGCTCCTCTGTCGGCTACAGGTCACTCCTCGTCGGCGCCCCCCTGGCCCGACTCCGATTATTCGTTGGATTCCGATGAGACATCCCTCAGGTCTGGGTCCTCGGGAGCCTCTTCGGCCCATAGATCCCATTCCCGGCACCGACGTGACCGTTCACAGGTGCAGCAGATGTGGCTGCCTCATCCACAGTGGCCTTTCTGGACACCGTGGGCTTACCACCAGTGGGAAGGGCCCGTGCCCCCCTCTGTGGTGTCAGGAGCCTCGAGTCGCCGAATGCAACCATCGGCGTCATTGTCGCGACCTCCTCCTTCCCCCCAGAGGCCGCCTACGTCGGACCCTGTGGCACAGGCACAGGCCTTGGTGCTGGAGCCGTGTCCGCAGGCGGTACCGTGTGCCCAGTCGGTGCCGCACGCGGCTCCTGCGCTACATCCAGCACCGATACAGGAGTCGTCATCATCATCGTTTCCTGATGAAGTCCTGGCGGATCCTGCACCGGCGCTGCCTACTATGGATGCCCGAGCGCATCAGGAGCTGCTCAGGCGTCTGGCTTCCAACCTGGGTGTCCCGGTGGAGCCAGTCGTGGAGGACACGGACCCTATGATCGATATTCTTTCAGATGACGCGCCTGCCCGTTTGGCTTTGCCGCTTAATAAAACAGTGGCAAAAATTACCAGTGCCCTGTGGCAAACACCGGCGACCCTGACCCCTACCTTAAATGGTGTCGAGAGGCGCTACTATGTTCCCCAGTTGGGGCACGAGCACTTGTACTCCCAACCTGTCCCTGGGTCCTTGGTTGTCCAGGCAGCGGCCCAAAGGGAAAAACTCCCCCAGCCGGGGCCGTCCCCAAAAGCTAGGGAGCCCAAGCGCCTTGACTTAATGGGCCGGAAAGTGTACGCCACTGGTGGGGTGCAACTCCGCATCGCTAACCAGCAAGTGATGCTAAGTCGTTACACTTTTAATACATGGCAGGCCATGGATAAGTTCAAAGATAAGCTCCCTGCCGAGACCCATCAGGAGTTTCTGGCCATGACCTCTGAGGGTAAGGCCATCGCCCGCACAGCCCTCCAGGCTTCCCTCGATGCAGTCGACTCTGCAGCCCGCACCATGGCGTGAGGTGTAGTTATGTGCCGTGGTGCATGGCTGCAAGTCTTTGGAATACCTCCTGATGTCCAGTCTACTATCCAAGATCTGCCTTTCGACAGCAAGGCGTTATTCTCGGAGCATACAGACTCGAGGCTCCATACCCTCAAGGACATGAGGTCTACCCTTTGATCCTTGGAGATCCACACACCGGCTCCTCAGCGTCGTCGGTTGCCCTACAGACAGCAGGGAAGACCGCAGTCCCACATCCCCCGTGGGGATTACTGGAGACGCCGTCCTCGTGCTTCCGGTGGCGGTACGGGGGCGGCTGCAGGTCCATCGTCCTGAAGGGGGCGTAGGCGTCGCCCGAGAGGAGACAACCCCCGTGGGGTTGGCCAAGGTCCCTCCCAACAGCAAAAACATCAGTTTTGACAGGCTCCCAGAGAGTTGCACACCAGCCTCCCACCCTGGCCCCCCGTTTGGGGCCAGGTTATCCCGGTTTGCTCAAGCCTGGGCAAAAATCACAAACGACGCCTGGGTCCTAAACATAGTCAGGAGTGGCTATACCATCCCTTTTTTGGGCTCTCCCCCTTCCAACCCACCTTCCCTGGTCCTTTTCAGGGACACCTCTCACGAAGGCACCCTCCGCCAGGAGGTACTGGCGCTCCTCCAAAAGGGAGCGGTAGAGAAGGTTCCTTCGCACCTGGAGGGCAAGGGTTTTTACTCCCGGTATTTCATAGTCCCCAAACCCAAGGGCGGTGTCCGTCCTATCTTAGACCTAAGGGATCTCAACAAGGCGGTCGTGAAATCCAAATTCAGAATGGTAACCCTGGCTTCTGTCATTCCGGTTCTACAGTTAGGAGACTGGTACGCCACTCTCGATCTCAGGGATGCTTACTTCCATGTGGCGATAAGACCCTGCCACAGGAGGCTTCTCCGTTTCATTGTCTCCCGGTGCCATTTCCAGTTTACTGTGCTCCCATTTGGCTTTTCTGCAGCACCCAGGGTTTTTACGAAATGCATGGCAGTCATGGCGGCTTTCCTCCGCAAATCAGGGGTACACGTGTTCCCGTACCTGGACGACTGGCTAATCCGTGGTCGGTCCTACGAACAAGTAGAGGCCCACGTGTCCCTCACAAGGGCCCTCTTCATAAGGCTGGGACTCATGCTGAACGAGGAAAAGACATCTTTGATCCCCTCTCAGCGCATCGAATTCGTGGGTGCCCTCCTGGCCGCCAGGTTGGCGAGGGTGTTTCTCCCCAGAGCCAGGTTCCTGGCCATAGTGGAGCTGGTCTCCTAACTGACTCGGTCCCCTATCACGACCGCCCGGGTCTGCTCAAGGTTGCTGGGGCACATGGCGGCATGCACGTACGTGGTACGCCATGCTTGAATGAGACTCAGAACTCTGCAGGCTTGGTTGGCAAGAACATTCAACCAATCCAGAGGCCTCTGGGACACGGTTCTTACGGTGCCCCCGGAGGTAATAGTTTCGCTACAATGGTGGACTCAGGAGTCTGTGCTGTGCAGCGGGATCCCCTTCTCCGTGCCTCCCCCCTCGCTCACTCTGGCCACAGACGCTTCGGACCTGGGATGGGGAGCACACCTGGGGTGCCACAGGACCCAGGGTCTCTGGTCCCCTGCAGAGCTGGCCCTTCACATAAATGTACCGGAGTTCAGAGCAGTCAGGAGAGCATGCGAGACCTTCCTGTCGAAGCTCTCTCACTGCTCCGTTCTAGTCCGCCTGGACAGCACGGCAGCTGTATTTTACATCAACAGACAGGGGGGTGCCCGGTCGCCTCCCCTCTGTCGCGAGGCCCTGAGCCTCTGGGACCTGTGCGTCCAGCACAACATAGCTTTGCAGGCAGAATACCTACCGGGGTGCAAAAATTTGCTGGCCGATGCTCTGAGCAGGTCCTTCGGAGCCCACGAATGGTCTCTCAAGGACTCCGTTCTTCACCGGGTCTTCCGCAGGTGGGGCTATCCCCTACTAGACCTGTTTGCCTCGGCACGCAATACCAAGTGCCAGAATTATTGCTCCCTGCTGGAGCTTGGGGAACACTCCTGGGGGGGATGCCATGAGGGTGACGTGGCCGGCGGGCACCCTGTATGCTTTCCCTCCGTTTTCCCTAATTCCCAGGGTCCTGACCAGGGCCAGGACCTTCGGGTCCACACTTGTCCTGATAGCCCCCCACTGGCCCAGGCAATTCTGGTTCCCTATACTGGTGGACATGCTTGCCAAGAAGCCTATAACGCTCCCACCGGCCCGGGATCTCTTGACCCAACCGTGGGACGGGGGAACCATGGTTCACCCAAATCTCCAGTCTCTACACCTAACGGCCTGGTTTATCCGTGGTTGACTCTACCTGAAAGGGAATGTTCCCAGGAGGTACAGATGGTGCTCCTAAGTAGTAGAAAACCATCTACCAGACAGTCGTACGCTACCAAGTGGCGGCACTTCTCGTCTTGGGCGTCCCGAAGGGGAGTGCACCCGTCCTGTGCACCTGTTCCATCCATTCTGGACTACCTTTTTGAACTTAGGTCCAGTGGCCTCTCTACCTCCTCTATCAAAGTCCATGTGGCATCTCTCTCCGCCTTCCATGTTGGTTTGGCAGGAGTTTCTCTGTTCTCTGACCCTGTCGTCAAAAGGTTCCTTAAGGGTTTGGATAAGTTGTATCCCTCGGTTAGACCCCTTCTCCCCGTGTGGCACCTTAACCTCGTTTTGTCTAGGCTTGTGTCACCCCCCTTTGAGCCTCTGGCCACTTGTTCCTTGAAGCACCTCTCCATGAAGGTTGCGTTCATTGTGGCCATTACATCGGCTCGCAGGGTCTCTGAGCTGAGGGCCTTAATGGTAAATCCGCCCTACCTGGTGTTCTCCGATCATAATGTGAGGCTCCGCCCTCACCCGGCTTTCCTCCCTAAGGTGGTGTCACCGTTTCATTTGTCCCAGGAGACCTACCTCCCAGTATTCTTCCCAAAGCCCCATGCCTCCTCTAAGGAGCAAGTGCTACGTTCCCTGGATGCTAGGCGCGCACTAGCTTTTTATATCGATAGGACTAAACCCTTTCGCAAATCCACACAATTGTTTATTGCTGTCGCTGACAGAATGAAAGGGCTCCCCATATCAACCCAGAGGTTGTCCAATTGGGTCGCGGGATGTATCAGGGAGTGTTATGCCTTAGCTGGAAAGGTCCCGCTCCGGGTTACAGCACCTTCCACCAGGGCGCAGGCGTCCTCTGTAGCTTTTGGGGCACAGGTTCCAATTACTGAGATCTGCAGGGCAGCCACGTGGTCGTCACTCCATACCTTTACGGTGCACTACGCGCTGGCACAGCAGGCTAGGGAGGATGCAAGCGTGGGTGCTGCAGTCCTCAGCTCTGTTTTGTAAACATGCCTTTTCCTGTACTGTTGCACTTTCTACGTTTTTTTATGCTGTTCGCTTAGTTGAATAAATTTGTTGGATTGTTCAACTCTTGTGGACATCTCTTTTTCAGTGCTCCGACCCCTCCTCCTCTAAGTGGGGTTGGCTTGGAAGTCACCTGATTCGAATGAACATGAGCAATGACTCGAAGAAGAAAAGAACGGTTACTTACCTGTAACTGTTGTTCTTCGAGATGTGTTGCTCATGTCCATTCGATTCCCCCCCTACCTCCACTTCGTCGGAGCATCCGGCAAGAAGGAACTGAGGTGGGGGAGTGCCGGCAGGGGTACTTATACCCTGCCATAGCGGCGCCACTCCAGGGAGCGCCCTGCCGGCGCTACGGGTACCGGTAGGGAAAACGCTCCGGAAGATGCGGTGCACGCGGTGCGCACACCTGATTCGAATAGACATGAGCAACACATCTCGAAGAACAACAGTTACAGGTAAGTAACCATTCTTGTCTATGTCTTGAAGCATTACAAGCAAAAAAGGCATGAAGTAGATTGGGAATATTATAGATTTTAGAAAAAGGAATAAATTAGGATTTTTTTATAGTCTACCTTTTTTTAATTAAATCAATTATCACCTCACAGACGTGTCTAAAATGATGTTGAGGACATCGTTCAGAAGAAAGAATTAGTATTATATCCTGCCTTTTAGATGAGATTTTATTTCCACAGATTATCTAATTTCACAACCTTCAGTTGCTTTTAGATGATCAGATAGCCGCAGTGGCTAGAACTGATGTTGTTTTTCTACTTATCTGGCAGGTAGGGTTCAGATCATGGGATATAGCATCCATCACCATGCCGTTGTAATCTTTGAGATTAGAGTACTGCAACATACTGCAAATGGATCCTTACCTTAAAACATTGGGAAACTGGCTAGTACAGAATGTTTAAGTGGAGCTCCTCAATGGCAGCATACAATAGCAGTGCTCTCTAAAAATTCTTATTTTACCAAATCTTCTCTACCAGTACAGATACTGGTATTTGTAAAAGAGATATGTGTAAAAGTTCCTTCCAAACAGCAGATGGAGCCAGAACACTGAATTTTTAGGCTATCATCATACTTTCAGACATAAGGATTTAGTTATTTCTCAGGGTATGTCTACACTATAGGTACTCACCTACAGTACTGCATGGATACCACTCAGGACCTGACCAGTCCTGGATGAGAGATTTAGCCAGACCAGGGAAGGTCATTTCTGCCCTCCTCCCCCTGCTTTCCACCACCTGCCCCTGCAGCGATAGCCTTCCTGCCAGCTTCCTGGACATCTTCCCCCATGCTTTCGGTGCCTCCCCATGCAGGGCTACTGGCTCCACCGTGGCAGCCCCGCCACCAGACAGTCCTGCTGTTGGGGTCCAGAAGCACCGCTGGGTGGAAGCTCCACTACTGGGCTCCAGCCTCGTTGGGCAGCTCAGCTGTTGGGCTCCCGGCCAGTTGCCGGGCAGTCCTGCTGCCAAGCTTTTGGCTGCCTCTCAGTTCCGTCAGACAAGTGCAGCACTTGGGTTCAAGTTCCACTACTGCATGGTAGCAGGGCTGCTGAGCTCCTTGATATGCCACCAGGCGGCAGCCCTTCCCAGCCCCACCATCAAGCAGCCCTGCTGCCTCCCAATTTCACTGGGGATTTTTGCCGCTGAACAGCAGCCCTGCTCTCAGGCTCCAGTTGTGCTACTGGGTGGTAGTCCTGCTGCTGGACTCTGGCACCACCAGGTAGTCCTGCTACCTCCGGGCCCTACCGGGTAGTGTCACACCTGGGCAGCAGCCCTGCTGCCAGGCTCCCAGTTTCACCGTGATAGGGCAGCCCCGCTGCTGGACTCCAGCCCTGCTGCAGGGTTCCCAAACACCAGTCCTCCACTGGGACTCTCTGGTCTTGGAACATCCGTGGTCTCTGCCAGAACACGGATGTTGCCAAACCAGAGAGTCATGGTTTAGAGAGGTTGAACTTGTACAGAGTTTTCCATTAGTGTAAGTAACCAACTTCCATGAAAGGCAATAGCTAGATTGATGGAAGGATTCTTCGGCTACACTAACCGTGTTTACACCTGGGTGGTAGGTCAGATTAAGTGCTGTGCCTAAGGTGCAAAATACTTCACAGCCCTGAAGGACATAGCTAGGTCCATGTAATTTTTAAGGGTACGTCAGACCTTAGACTTCAGTTTCTTTTTTCAGTAGATATCCCAGGTGTTAAGTGGCCTCCTATTGGAGTAGGGAAGAAAGGTGAAGGGCTAAAGAAAACAGTGACACACTGGTGTGTGCAGCTACCTAAGCAGCACATGTGAATTATTTGTTTACAGATTAAGAGAAATTATGTACGCCTATTGGCTATTTATGAATACAGGACTTGTAGAGTGAAAACTAATGTGAAATGTTTGAGCGAAAAGTAAAATTTCATATTTGTTTTATTCTGTAGATATGATGTCAGCATTAGGATTAGAGGATGAAGAGGATACAGAATCACCCTGGGATTCAGAGGTATTTTCCATGAATGTGGCTTCTTTGATCCCACCAATTGTATTCAATTCAGTACCTCTGAAGAGTTTTGTTGCATTCCTGACTTTTTTGCTGCTTACTGGATCTTAGGGCTTGATGCTTTGAGTTTCAAGTACTGCTATATTAGGGTCTGACTAGTTAAGACTGCTAATAACCTAGATTGCCTGGCAATGAACGCTCAGATTATATTTGTATTTCTAGCATCATGTTGAATTATTATAGAATATAGTTGTTTAAAATCGTTTGAAATACTAGGTATTTAATTCTGTTTTCTTTTAATTTTAATAAAAGATCTTGAATGAAATCTTTACTCCATTTAAGTCAAAAGTAAAACTCTTAGCCCTGGTCTACACGAGGGGATAAATTCAAATTAAGATATGCAACTTCAGCTACGTTAATAGCATATCTTAAATCGAATTTTATCTTAACTCAAATTTTGGCACCATTCACACTGAAAGAAGTCAAAGGAAGAACACTCTCCCTTCGACTTCCCTTACTCCTTGAAGAAGCCGGACTACTGGCATCGACAGGTGCACCCTCTCAGTTTGAATTAGCGTGTCTTCACTAGACCCACTAATTCGAACCCCAGAATATTGATTGTGGCTGCTTCAGTCTTATCTGTAGTGTAGACGTGGCCTTTCTGAATGCACTTGGGGACAGGGTTTTGCCCCTTATCTCTATCTGCAAGCATCGCTTCTTTAGAATCCTCTCTTAAACTGATGCACATTATCAAAAAGCTGCAGTCAGTGGAGCAGCATGTACACCCTAGCTATGATCTCTTGCCTATGCCATATCTAGAGAATAGCCCCAGTAGCTACTCAGTTCTTGCTGACTGCTTTCGGCAGCAGTGAGAATATAATAATGTTTCACTCTATTAGTCTCCTTTTGAGGGAGTTTTTATAACTTTTTTTTCCTTTTAAACTTTTAGGATAGTTAAGTATTAGCGGGTCTAGTGAAGATGCGCTAATTCAAACTGGGAGGGTGCTCCTGTCGATGCCAGTAGTCCTGCTTCTCCAAGGAGTAAGGGAAGTTGAAGGAAGAGAGTTCTCCCTTTGACTTCACTTAGTGTGAATGGTGCCAAACTACTTAACCAAAATAACCTTTTGTGAACTTTTTAGCCTTGTTGGACTTTAATCCTTCTCATAGCATTACCTGTGCATCGGTGGGCCATTCTAATTATGGTAAGGTGCATGCACAGCCTTCATAGACTTGTTTGCTGAGGACATGAACATCACCAGTATCTACAGTGTACACATACAAACAAACAGTCATTGTAAAGAATTGCAATTATTATTCATTTCTTTTTTAGCAGTAATTTTTTTTCATTTTCTCGATTTGTTATCTTAATCTAATAATTTTCCTACTCCATTTTACCAGTTCTGGGTTTATCAAGGCTAGTTCATCAAGACATTTTAGTTGACATAAATTTTAACTACCATTTTACTAATATTTTTTAAATATTCATAAATGTTATGATTTTAAAATTGTTTATATTATGACATTCCTTGTCCAAAACTTTTTTTCAGAGATATGAGTACTATGTATACTTGGTAACACACAAAAAGTGTTTAATTGTAAATCATTGCTGATAACCAATAACTAAAAATATTGATAATTTTTCTGCGTAAAGCAATTAAAAATTAATTGTATCCAAGTTGTCATGTATATTTTTAATTAACCAGTGTGCTTCTGAAAGCCCAAGAAAACTACCAGCCAACCAGTTAATTTCATCTGACAGAACTGAAATACACATGCAGAATGTGTTTGAGGAACCAAATGAAGGTATTTTTATCATTTTATTATCAATACTTCATAAGCTTTTATACAATAAGCTTAATTATATATGTATTCCATAAGAGTCCTTCAAAAAAAGAAGTGGGTGGCTCTGTCAGTGACAACAGAAAACAGCGAACCTCAGCCAATGGGAGCTGCGAGGCTCTGTGGCTACAGACACTTAGATCAGTGAGTTGCTAATGGGCTTTGTTTATCTAAGGGCTCAGTAGCCATGGAGCCTCATGGCTTCTGTTGGCTCCAGTTTGCCGTTTCCAGCCACGGGGATCTCCGAGGGAAAACCAGAGAGAATGGGAGCTGCAAGACTCTGTGGTTACAGAGCCTTTAGAAAAACAAAGGAGAGTGGCCATTTAGCAGTTTTCTGAAAGTGGGCCCAGGGCTTGCAAGTGGCTTACCAAAGCAGACCTAGGATCCAACTTTGAAAATAATAGCACTAGACCAAAGGTGAAACTGTTACTGAGAAATACGTTACAGGTAGACAATGCAGCCAAACAGAAGAGTTACTTGTTTTAATTCCTGTTAAGCAAAGCACAATGATCTGGAGATCACTGAATTGAGATGACATCATTTAGTGGTCTGTATTTTGATGATTTGTTGCTAGATAACTGAACTGAGATAACCTCTTACTTACCTATAACCCTTCTCCTAATTCTCCAATCTACAGAAAATAAAGATTCTTCAACACAAAAACACCTGTGAGACAATCATATTAATAGTACAGTTGCACTGCTTTATATTACACTTCAAACTACTCCACTCCACTTTTCTGTTTGCAACTTTCCACTCAGGGAATGGATTATTGCCTTTTAGGAAAGAATAAGGTTTTTATTTTTGTACTGTTAATTAGCACAGTCTTACTGGTTTACATTAATTACTCTAGTTTGGTCACTTGAAATTTTAGGTGCAATATTGAACAGCCATGTGTTTCTATAATACTAACATGCTATGATATATTTACCCTAACTAAAAGTGAGTCTTGTGGAATTAAAACAATGGTTGCAAATAGGCAATACATAGCTATTGCATAAGGTAGTAAGTTTGCATGAAGCTGATAATTTCTACACTTCAGGATTTTAAATGACACCTAGCTAATATTTCCTCCCTTCTTTTTAGGGTTTTCTGGAAAAAAGCCTGATTCACAGGTAAGTGTCATTCATGCTCAGAAATTCTTAGTAATTAAAGAATACATAATTATTTTGAATTTTATTTTATGTTTGTGTGTTTCGATTCTGTAATAGCTTAAGAACACTCAAGCAATTTTAGAAACAAATGACACCACCTCTTGTCCTGCAAAGAGAAAGGAGATTGACAAAAAGCAAAACTCAGGTAATATTCACTACATCAAATTGGGGAATGGGGGTAATGGACTAGGCATCTTCATTAACAAACTATTTACCTTTAAGCATTGCTTTTTTTTTTCTTTTGAAGATTTAATGGAAGAACTTGGTTTAGATGATGCAGATGATATTGAAGGTATGTATATGATTTTGTCCTTTTTTCTGAGTAACATGTATTTTAATTGCAGTTTATAAAAATGATGTATATTGAGTGTATAAGCTTCCATATTTAATTTGTTAGTTTTCTGTACTTTTAACAACATATCTTATAACATTTGCTAATGCTTTCTTGAAGGACACACAATAACTGATCCAAAAATACAGCCACCATTTGAGATCCTAAACCTTGTATAGAAAAAATACATATTTTTAATGTTAATTTACATGTATTTGTAGTATTTTTCCCTTTTATTTATCAGCCAAGAGCTGAATTAAGGGTTCTGTGTTCCCACTGCAAAAATTACATGTTAAAATTTTAACTGTAATGGAGCAATACAAAACCTTGAGCTCAGCCTAGGAAGGTAAATAAAATAACTTTGAATTTGAAATATATTGTATTTAATTAATTTGAAATATATTGTAATTCATGTATATAGCACACAGATAGTCTGTTTATGATTTAGGATCTCGGATTGTTTTAATTTTTAAAAGATATTTCAATTCTTCCCGCTTTGAATTCAGTGGAAGCTAAGCTTCTTTTTAGAAGAATTTGTAAATATGTGCTTGTAGTTTTGAGAGCAGAAAATGTGTTAAAAGTATATAAGCTTCCATTTTTCTCTTCTTTTTACAGTATCTGCTTTTTTGGAAGAAGCTGAAAGTGTTGGAAATTTAATTATTTGTATTATAGTAGTACTACAGAACCCAATAATAGACCACAGTCCCTTTTTTTTTACAAATACAGAACAAACAGATGGAGAGTTATAAAAAAAAATTGTTGGTTCTTACTGGAATATATTGAACAAATGAACAAGTTTCATGAAACCTTATTCTCTCCAGTTTTATATTATTTCGAGAGTAAGAAATATTTGTGAATGTTTATCTAAAATCATTGTTTCAAAGCAGCTATAAGTAGAGTTTACGTGCATGGAGATGGTCTTGCGTCACTACTGGCCGGGGGCTTCCAGTATCCAAGAAGCCTAGGAGCCCCTGTTTAATTACTCTGTAAATCCAGGGGAGGGAGGAAATGTACTGCATTTGCCAAACCTGAAAAAGACAGAATGAAGATTCTGTGATGGATTTGGGTTCACACAACTCAGTAAGGAGTTCAGTCAAACACCTCCCTTGGATCTCTGGGTATCTTAAACACTATGCTGTTGTAGTGCACAACCCTGATACCAACAGCCAGTATACAACCATGCAAGTCATGCTCTGGCTTCCACTGCCCAGTTACTCTTTTCCAGGAAATCTTAACAACCCTTCGAGCCCTGAGGTTTTTCCCCAAAAATGTCTTGTTTGGCTTCTCATTTCTGATGTTCTTGTGCAGCTTTCTCAATCTCTGTTTTGGGCCTTTTGCTCCTTTTCCAATGTATTATGCCCTAAATTTGCAATTTTTCTTTGATGCTAATTTAAACTTCCTTTATTCTGTTCCCACACTGGAGATAAACATAAAATAATAAAGCTGTAACCTTTCTTTGATTATGCTCAACACTTTTACTTGGGAATCACCTGAAAGCTATTTTACTATTGCTTGATGTATAATTCTCAAACAGCAAGCTGTATGTGAATCCTGCTAACTATGTCAGTGTGACACTTTGGGGTCACTCAGGCCAGTTATAGCATTCACTCAACATCTGCCCTTGAACTTGGGTGCCTTAAAACCTGTGGTTCTGTGGCTTGTAGCCCTGATTCCAACAGCTAGCATGCAAATCATATGACTGCCCAGTTACCCTTTGTAACAATCCTTTCACACTTGAGTTCTACCTCAAAATCATTTTCTCTGCATTGTTCAGCCCCTTATTGTAGCATCCACAAAACCTTACTAAGTTTGCTGCTCCGCTAATGAGACAATTCACAAGAGTTTATTTATTTAACATGGGTCGACAAACCTTTCACTTCAAGCAAAGCACTAAGTTGATTTATGGTAAAAATAAAACAAGTTTATTAACAAAAAGACATACATTTACGTGAAACCAACTATAAAAATAAAATAGAAGCAGTTACAAACAAAAGTAAAAATACACTTCAGAGACTAAAAATCAACTTAAAAACTAGATTAGTTTGTTCAAAGAACTTTGTCTCATGACTAGCAGTCTTCTAGTATGGCCAGCCATCTCTTTAGCCAGGATCCAACACACAGAGCTCAAAGTGTTTGGGTTTTTTTGACTATTCGGGTCAGGGTTAACGATGGGGTTTTCTTTCTTTCTTTATGTGTGCCAGAAACTTTTGAAATGTATTCTTTGAAACATAAGCTCAGACAAAGTTTCTGTCACCTGTTATGATGTAAATGCTATGCTATCTTCCCCTCCACTTTTTAGCTTGATAGCTTTGTTTACCTTGTATGTGACTGAATCTTCAATGTCTCTGCCTGGTAATCAGGCTAGTCAGACGAGCAAATACATATTTCTTTGTCTTGGGTAGACTGGGCTTGTGCATTGTTTGTCAAACATTTTAAGAACATAATTCTAGTATGTATTTATAACTCTTCCTATATGCCCTATACATATACCACAGAGTGATTTTTAGGGCCAGGTGTCATCAGTTTTTATATGATCCCTTACATGCCATATCCTTTAGAGACAAAAGGCAACAACAATTTGTGGCTATGTTTACACTGCCAAGAAAAGTTGGAAAAAGATACACAAATTGTGAATGGAAATTTGCATACCTTTTTCCACTTTTTTTCCCCTAAAGAGGCTTTTCTAAAATTTGGACCGTCTATACGGGACCAAATTTTGGAAAACGCTCCTTTTTCAGAATATCCCTTATTCTTCTACCAAGAGGAAATACAGGGGTGCCAAAAGAACATTTCTGGTTTTTCAGAAACTGTTCCGAAAAAGTAGATGTGTTCCTTGGATGAGGCAGAGCTTTTCCGGGATATTTCTGGTATCCCGGAAAAGCTCTGCAGTCTAGACATAGCCTGTGAGATCTGGTGAGATTCTCAGGCTTGACACAAGTTGCTGACATAGTAGTGAACCACTAATGGGCATCTGTGACGTACCTCTGCCCTTTGTCACCATTTCTAATCTTATTCCTTATACTTGGTATCACTTAAACTAGGGCTGGGCAAGATGTGGTTCAAGCTCCAGATCCGGCCCGTCTAACACTTTGATCCAGTTCTCAGACTGCATCGGCTGTTTTCTATTTATATCCTGCTGCCTGTGCCACCAAATTTCCAGGCAATGGTTCAGGCAACAGGATCCTACTTAAATGGCTCACAGCTCCAGGCTGCAGCGCTACCCTGACAGGAGCCAGAGCTGCAAGCCCTTTAAATAGCTGTGGCTGCCCAGCAATGTAGTACTGGCGGGGCCAGGAACTGCAAGCCCTTCGCTGTGTGTTTAATTCAAAGCCTCAGGCCCCAGACAACTCTGGGGGGAGACTAGTCCCCAACCCCATGCCTTCTACCCTAGACCCCATCCCTTCTGGAGCAGGAACTAGCCTGTGACCCATTAATTCATTAAGTGGCCTCCCTGCAAAAATTATTCCCACCCCTGACTTAAACCTATGACTTCTTGTTAATATACTTGTTTTTTGCCCTAAACCAACCAGCGTTTTGCTGAAGTGAGAGGTTCACACACTGTGGACTCCACAGTATAAAGTTTTATACTACAGAGCCCACAGTGAAACTGGCTCACTGGGAGCAGGGACTGCTGGCCCTGCTCCCAGGGAGCCAGCATGTAACCATAACGGAAAATAATAAGCTGGTGCTTATCAGTTAACTATTTAAATGGTAATACTTTTTGACTACCAAAAGAGTCACAGATATTGCATTTCCATATTGCTTCCCTAGATACTGATTTTTCAAGTCATGTGTTTCTAGAATATGCAACTTTCAGATCATAGTTAAATATCCTTTTTCTATAGTATTTTAAATTCAAATTAAGTAATCAGCTCCTTCTTCACTCTGTGACCTCTGCAAGAATCTCTCTGTGAGGTATCCTCATTGGTTAGGAAGGAAATTTCAGGATAGAAAGAAAAAAAATCTGTTCCCTTAATCATGAGCGAGCATAAAAATTAAATGTTTGTGGCTTGTTTTGGTCCACGCAAACTGTGCTGTGTTAGAGTAGATGTGCACAGATTGCCTTGGGGTATGTCTAAGTAGCTTTGACACCATAGGGATAATTCTGACCACTGCATCTGCATCTGAGGGTAGAAAGATGTAATCTGTTATGTGGTGATTATGCATGACTGAGTATGCTACTAGAATTTAGCATTAATGCCTGCATTTTTATTCTTTTAAATCTAATATTCATTTTAGATGCATCAGACTGGGATTCTACCAGCATTTCACTTAAAAATGTATGTGATACTAAAAGCCCCAAGGTCTTGACACTTGGGAATCCTTCATCTTTACTACCAACATTAACAGCAAAGAATGATGCAGCAGCCAAGGTTTCTGAAGTTATTCCTCCAAGATCTGAAGAAATGTCAGAAGCCCAAACTGTGACTGCACCAGAAAATACCCATTTACACTCTCTCCAAAAGCGACTCCCGCCAATATTAAAAAGCAAAGGTATTTGTTAATATAACCTGTTATAATTTTTTCCAGTTGTTTTTAGTTGCAATTACTGAGGAAGAACTTATTTGAAAACTGAAGTTTGGAGTGTGGAAGACCTTTATGATCCTTCTATCTTGTTCTTCTCCACACTCTCTATACTTTACTTTGGGAAGGAATAGGGAAGTTCCTGCATCCCATTTTCAGGCATCTCACAGGTACAAAATCATATTTCAAGTCAATGGAACTTAGATTTTAGATGCTTTTGAAAATGTTTTTTAATCACTCTAACCTTTTTATATTGTTTTTCCTTATATCTTGTTTTTGCACTGCTATTCCTGCAATTTTCTGATAAACTGTTTCACACATTGATTTCCTTTTCATTGATATTGAGTCTTTTGGCTTATATTTGAGTCTCAGTCTAAAATGTGACACCAGCTCAAAAATAAATATATCTGAAGAAAAGGTTGAACCATGGTGCAAGTAATTCATAAATAAGAGGCTTTGGACATGGTTGTTTGCGGGGGCCATGTGCATCTCTGTGCACCACATGCTCCTGGCCATCTCCTCCTGCACCCGAATCCCTTTCCCCAGGTCACACCCCTTTCCTTCACCTAACCTCCCTCCAAGACCCCACACCACCTCCATTAATATCATGGAAGAGTACAGCCCTTGACCACTTAACAAATTCTTGTAGTGGCCCTCCCCATAAAAAATAATTGCCTGCCCCTGTGCTTAGGGCTTGTCTACATGAGAGTTTAGGGAACACCATGGTAGACTATGGATTTACAACATGCTAGCTGCTCTGTACTAAAACTCTGAAAATACCTTTGTACTAAATCACTGAAAATACCTTTGTGCACTTAAGCTTAGTTCACTTTAAAGTGTTCTAAGCTAAATTGCCTGAGGGCACTCTTAGGTCTCATCTGCATTATGAGTCAGGGCTATGATATATGCGCACACATTTGCACTAGCACTTTGAGCTAGCACAAGTATAAATAGTAGTGTAGCTGCAGTAGCATGGGCAGTGGCTGCACAGCTTAGCCAAGCCAACCATATATCCACTGATTTCAGGTGAAAGACTGTTCTGTACCTGTGTTTCCTGAACTAATGTTTTGTCCTTAATACTTGCATATTTAGTCCTGATTATTGTAATCTGTAGCATCCCTGCTATGGATCACAGCTGGCCCTTCTGGTGCCTGCCTCTTGATAGGCTCAGATAGTCGACCAGAGACCCTCAGGTGCTTTTATTTACAAGTTTGTGCTGCCACCAGAAACAGCTCTGGGTTCTTGTGTATGAACCCAGGATGGAAGTGCCGTCTCCCTGCCTGTGCTCTCTCATTCTCTTCTGTCCCACCACATTAGCTTTCTTCTTTCCAACCTCTTACATAACCCTAAGATAATTAGGCTGGCAACTAGATCTTATTCCCCAATTAAGCCAGGTTCTTTCCAGCCAGCTCGATTTTATTCATGTAAATTAGGCTAGTGTGGCAAGGGGCTGACTCTGCTGTCTTCTGCTCAGCAACCACATGCTGGCATCAAGGAGTACAACTGTCTCAGCATTTGATATATTGAAATTTGGTCTTTAATGTAATGGGCGTTTGCATTAATCGCTATGAGGGTTAGGACTAAAGCTAAAAACTGGCTGATTGTAAGCCAATGAGAGGATTTGAATATGGGCCTGATATATCTACAGCAACCTAATGGAGAAGGTGCAACTTTATTTCCTGATGGGGAATAAATAGGGTTATTCTTTGAGGCACTTGAGAGATACCTGCCTAGAATACTTCTAAAGGATTTCTCCTGCTAGCAGTGACAGTAGTAGTATCTTTCAAGTGGATGCTGAGATTTAGTATTTGTTCAGTCCTAGCAGTGCTTCAGGCTCAACAAAATGTGCTTCCTCAGTTACCTTACAAAGATTTATGCCAATCAAAAAACAAGGCTTCATCCTGTGGTTGCATCGGTTGCTTAGGTAGAGGGAAGGAAGTCTAGGAGTGAACCTGGAGGGTATGGGTGGGGGAAGTTTTTTTTGGTTGGGGGGAGGGAGGGAATTGTTAGGAAGTCTCCCCAGGCAGAACCTGGCTGACCCCAAGCCTCTCACATTCAGTCAGGCACATCTGGCCCTGTCGCTGCACCCGCATCCCCATGGCTCTGACCCTGTCCCCAGGCTCAATACATCCCCATACCCCTGTCCCCAGGCTCAACACTTTCACCCCACGTGCTCCTGAGCCAGTGCTTCAGACTCTTCCCCCTCCCCACCCACCCACTAGCTATTCTGAACTTCTTTCAGTTACACCTCCCCAGCAGCCCTGTGTGCCCCCACTCTGTCCTAATCTGGCTCTAAATTTCTACTCCTGAGAGAATTCTGCTGCTCTGGGCATAGAATGTTTTTTTTTCCTCATAAAGAAACATTTGACCTATGAAATGCTGCAGTTCCACAGTTTGCCCACTAGAGGCGGCTATGGTGTCAGAATACCCAGCTGCTTCTTAGGCAAAATGTTTTTCATGTAGGAAAATATAAAATTATACAAGGAGAAGTCCTGTGGCATCATGAGCTTTCATGGGTAAAACCCACTTTATCAGATGAGTTGTAGTGGAAATAACAGAATCATATAAAACAGCAAAAGCATTTACCTGTCAATTGTCAGACTGGTATTAATGAATCTAATTCAAGGTGGTTAAACACTGGAATAAATTGCCTAGGGAGGTTGTGGAATATCCATCTCTGGAGATATTTAAGAGAAGGTTAGATAAAATGTCTATCAGGAATGGTCTAGACAGTACTGAGTCCTGCCATGAGGGCAGGGGACTGGATTTGATGACTTCTCGAGGTCCCTTCCAGTCCTAGTATTCTATGATTCTAATTAAGTGGGCTGGATGTGTCCCATTCATAGCTTTTGATGCGAAAATGAGAATGTCGAAGGCAGGAGAAATTGGCTTTGCCGTGCATTAACCAGTAAATATTTCTCTTCAAGCATAGGGTAACAGTGTCAGTTTTGCAAAGGAATTCCAGCTCAGCAGTGTCTCTCTCGAATTGGGTGGCAAAATTCCTTTGTAGAAGAATGACTACTTTTAAATCCATTATTCAATGTCCATGGAGGTTAAAATGTTCCTCTACAGG
Organism: Pelochelys cantorii; assembly: GCA_032595735.1. Taxonomy (NCBI): domain Eukaryota; kingdom Metazoa; phylum Chordata; order Testudines; family Trionychidae; genus Pelochelys; species Pelochelys cantorii. The sequence continues at coordinate 303,088,553 of CM064326.1, read as the reverse complement.
TTTTATGTGTGTTACCATTTCTAATATCTGATTTGTGTCCATTTATCCTTTGTCGCAGAGACCATCCAGTTTGTGCAGGGGGGCATTGCTGGCACCTGCTGGCACATATCACATTAGAGGATGTGAAATTGTATGAGCCCCTAATCTTGTGTCTTATGATTAGATCCTGTGATAGTATTGCTTGTGTTTGGGATGTCAACGTGTTGTCGACTACACGTTTAACTGATAAGCCTGGGTTTATTGGTTAATCCTATGGACTACATGCACTCCCCCCCATATCAGAGGCAGCAAGGGGGGAGACAGGAGCCAGTGCCGGTACCAGCTTTTAAGCTGGCTCCCCGTGAGCACTGGATCCCACAGAGCCACCTTTCCTCCCCACCCCCTTCACTGCTGCCTCTGATAGAGAGGCTGAAGCGCAAAAGATGAGGGGGACAGGTGTGAGCTGGTAAACATGGGAAACCAGCTTTCAAGCCAGCTCCCCGTGCATATTGACGGAGGCTGCCTGCCCAATAGAGGCAGCAGCAGGGGCGGGGAAGGAGAGTCGGGGGAGTCTGCCCTAGAGTAGCCTCTGTTCGCGACTGGCCCAGGCTTGCTGTGGACAGAGGCTGCTCCATGGGATGCCAGAGCAGCCTCTGTCCACGGAGAGTTCCCCTTGCAAACTGTCTCCCTCCTGCCATACCATAGTGCTGTCTCTGATACAGAGACAGCAGGGCTGGGTGGCAGGGGGCACCCAAGGAGTGGGGCCAAGAGTGTGTTGGGTGCCAGCCCCGCCCCCAGGGACTATTGAATAATTGTGTAATCGCTAACATTTGATGTGGTTACACTATTATTCAATTAATCAATATTTAACATCCAGAGCTTGTATAGATATGTGGACAGAGTTGGCAACTGGGTTTGTTGCAGTGATAGGTTCCCCGGTAAGTGTATCTGAGATGTGGTGTGTGGCAGCCAGTAAGTATTTGCTTCAGACTGGGGGGTTGTCTGTAGGTGAGGATTGGCCTATCTCCCAAAGTCAGTGAGAGAGTGAGATCATTTTCCATGATAGATTATAGATTGTCAATGATGCACTGGAGAGGTTTAAGCTGGGGCTGCAGGCGATGATCAGTGGTATTCTGTTGTTTTCCTTGTTAGGCGTGCCTTCAAGTGAGTGACTTCTGGGTATTTGTCTAGCTCTGTCAATCTGTTTCCTTGCTTCCCCAGGTGGGTATTTAAGTTTTAAGAATAGCTGATAAAGATCTTGGAGGTGTTTGTCTCTGTCTGTGGAATTGGAGCAAATCCAGTTGTATCTTAGGGCTTGGCTGTAGACAATGGATTGTGTGATGTGTCCTGGATGGAAGCTAGAGGCATGCAGATAGGAATAGCGGTCTTGTAGGGTGGTGTTTATGTGACCATCATTTATTTGTACTATAGTGTCAAGGAAGTGCATCTCTTGTGAGGACTGGTCCAGGCTGAGGTTGATAGTGGGGTGGAAATTGTTAAAATCTCTGTGGAGACCTTTGAAGAATTCATTCCTCTGGGTACATATTAGGGATGTTAAATATCAGTTAATTTAATAGTTGCATAACCTCACAAATTCTTATCGGTTAGTTGACTATTTTATAGTCCCTGTGGGCGGGGCCAGCAGCCAGTGTTCTTTGGCCCTGCCCCCCTGCCACTCTGTGCTGCTGCCTCTGTATCAGAGGCTGCAGCACGGGGTGCCAGGCGGGAGTTGGTCCGTGAGGGAAACCAGTTTAAAAAACAGCTCCCCTTACAGGACCTGGCATGAGCTGGAACTGAGCTGGGCTGCCTCCCCACCCAGCTCCTAATACACTTTAAATGCAGAGCTGCAGCGGGGATAGGTTCCGGACCTGGCATGAGCCAGGACTGAGCCGGGCTGCTGGCCAACCTGCTAAAAAATTTACTGGCAATGGGGGAAAGGGACATGAGTGTAGTCTGTAGCATTAACTTACAAGCTTTTGCTTATCGGTTAATTGACTACACTGTTACGTCCCTAGAACATATGATGAAGATGTCAGCAATGTAGCATATGTAGAAGAAGGGTACAAGGGGACAGGAGCTGAGGAACTGTTCTAGGTCAGACATAAAAATGTTGGCATATTGTGGGGCTATTCGGGTACCCATAGCTGTGCTACTTACTTGAAAGTATAAATTGTCAACAAATTGAAAATAGTGATGGCATATGTCACATTGGAGGATGTGCAGTTGCACGAATTGCTGCATGTCCACAGATACTTAGAATTCCCTAAAGAGTAATTGGTGGTTCACCTCCTCAAATGAGATATAGCACCACCAAAGCACTAACGGCACAGAGTGAATATGAGGAGGGCTCTGGAACTGCCTTACTTTACTCCTGCTCAAATGTTCAAATAGAGACAACTTTGGATTCAAGTTTCTAGTTGTAACTGCTTTAATTGGTCAGGTAAAAGATTTGATGAGAAACTGCAAATGAATTTATCTTTTCAGGTTCAGTGACCAATTCTCCTTATATCAGGTTTTCAGCAAGAATAGCAGGATGATTTCTCTTTAAAGGGGAACTCCATCACTATCTATGGTAGGAGTAGATCCAGTCAAGATTGTTTCCATAAGGGATGAGATACTATTTTAATGAGAATTTATCCTGGCAATACTGTTTTTCCATTCCCTCATCTCTATCCCAGGTGGGTCATTCACCATAATTTATTTGACACAAGGCATTTTTTTCTTTTAATCAGGAGCAAAAAGCATTTAAACCAACCCAGCTTTTTCACACCATTTCTGTGGGCCCTGCCATTACTAAAACAACCAAGTTTAAATATTTGTCTAATATTGTATTGTATTATTACTGTGACTGGGCAGGCCTGCAGTCAGTTTGTGAACATGGTCCTCATTGAGCCAGAGTAGCTTTGATTGCCAACCTAATACTGTAATAGAAGATAATTTCAAATAAGTCATGTGGTTGTTTCTGAACACTTTTGCTAAGCACTGTTGCTTAGATAGTGGTTCTCAACCATTTGTATATGTTCCCCTGGGGGTATTTAGTGGTTTTCCAAGGGGTATATCAACTCATCTAGTTATTTGCCTAGTTTTACAATAGTCTACATAAAAACATGAGCGAAGACAGTACAAATTAAAATGTCTTACAGTTACTTTTTTTATGTTGCTCTATATACTAAATACTGAAATGTAAGTACTGTACAGTAGTTATATTCCAGTTGATTTTTAATACTAGAACTGGAAGGGACCTCAAGAGATCATCAAGTCCAGTCCTCTGCCCTCATGGCAGGATCAAGCACTGTCTAGATCATCCCTGATAGAGGTCTATCAAACCTGCTCTTAAACATCTCCTGAGATGGAGATTCCACAATTTATTTGTCTTTAACCACCCTGACAGTTAGGAAGTTTTTCCTAATGTCTAACCTAAACCTATCTTGCTGCAATTTTAGCCCATTGCTGCTTGTCCTATCATCAGAGGCCAAGGACAACAATTTTTCTACTTCCTCCTTGTAATATCCTTTTAGATATTTGAACACTGCTATCATGTCCCTCTCAGTCTTCTCTTTTCTAAACTAAACAAGCCCAATTCTTTCAGTCTTCCCCCATAAGTCATGTTTTCTGAACCTTTAATCATTTTTGTTGCTTTTCTCTGGATCGTCTCCAATTTCTCCGCATCTTTCTTGAAATGTGTTGCCCAGAACTGGACACAATACTCCAACCAAGGCCTAATCAGTACAGAGTAGAGTGAGAGAATGACTTCTTGTGTCTTGCTCACAATGCTACTGTTAATGCATCCCAGAATCATGTTGTTTTTGTTGTTTGTTTGTTTGTTTTTTCCAACACTGTCACACTGTTGGCTCATATTTAGCTTGTGGTCCATTATGACCCCTAGATCCCTTTCTACAGTACTCCTTCCCTAGATAGTCACTTCCCATTCTGTGTGTGTGAAACTGATTGTTCCTTCCTAAGTGGAGTACTTTGCATTTGTCCTTATTAAACTTCATCCTATTACCTCAGACCAGTCCTCTAGTTTGTCCAGATCATTTTGAATTATGACCCTAGAGTACTAGCAACCCTTCCCAGCTTGGTATCATCTGCAAACTTAATAAATGTACTCTCTATGCTATCATCTAAACTGTTGATGAAGATATTGAACAGAACCTGTCCCCAAACAGACTCCTTCCAGCATGGTTGTGAACTATTAATAACTGCTCTCTGAGAACGGTTATCCAACCATTTATGTACCCATCTTACAGTAGCCCCATCTCAGTTGTATTTCCCTAATTTATTGATAAGTTTTTTTCCACCGAATGGAATGGAATCAAGAGTACTGTAATATATACACACACAAGGGGCTGATTTGTGGTTCCCAGTTTAATTTTCATATGTCCTGAGTGTTAAGTACCTAACTGTACTGAGTTAATATTTGTCATATGATTTCCTTGGAATGTAGGCATTGCCAAATCTGCTGATGGGGACCCTCTAGTCTAGTCCAGCATTGTAGCTACAAAAGTGGCTAATACAAGATGTGTCATAGGATAGGGTGTGAGTGTGCTCGCACATGTCCACAAGAAATTACAGTGGACAGTTATCTCCGGGTAGGGAATGTTTCTTCTTCACTCCCATCAGTTTGTAGCTGGCTTATGACCTGAAACATGAGTGGGTTTTAATCTCTTTTTTTATCCTACCTATGGTATTTTAGATGTTTTCATTATCAATAAGCCTTCATCCTTTTAAAAATCTTACAAACTTTTGACCTCACTGCTATTTAATGGCAATGAGTTCCACAGATGAATTGGGTAAAAAAAAGTTTCCTTTTATCAATTTTTTTGTCGTGTTTTGGCTGTTTGCTCATCAATTCCCACTTTGTACACCTGATATCTTGCTTACATTTTACCTATCCTTATTTCATTTTCTGCTCTATAACTTAACTTGGGATGGGTTTCCATTTTCTGAAGGAAACCCATTTGGCTTAAATAACATCTGCTTTAAAGATAAAAAAGGAAAAGGAAATTATCCAGTTTTATATCTAAGAAGTACCAGCCAGTCAAGGGTAACCGGGGCATACCAATATTGCTAATAAATATGCACTTGTACATCAGTCAGCCAAAGGGGCAATTAATGTGTTAGTCTTGCATGGATTATCTGCGTAAGAATATTACATGTATCTTTGAAAGTGCAAAGTTTAAGAAATCCTAAGGATAGCATAAAGGCCAGCTTTGCAAGCCACTCGATTCATTTTGTTAATCCTTCTGGGGACAAATAGACACTTAGAGCAGGCGGGGGAGGAGGGTATGGATGCAGAATAAGGCAGCCAAAATAGATGTCATATTTAAATTCCAGGGCAAAAAAAGAATTAGCATGTACCTGCTTTACACTGTATTTCTTTAAAGAAAATTCAAAGGCTATTGTTAGTCAGGCTGAAACAATTATTTGGAAATATGAGTCTCTCCCTTATTGTTTCGTCTATACTTGTTTTTATTTCAACAAAACAAGTTATGTATCATATAAAAATAATTAAACAATACCTTAAATGTATATTTAAAATTATTATATATGAGCAAATTACAACAATTTTACACATCAAATTATTGTATTATATTCAAACAAGACCTGAACAAATATTATACCAAATATTTAAAATATAATCTATAATAAATAATTATGAGTTTCTGATAAAAATACATTGGTGGCCCTGAAAGCTATCAGTTTTTGTTTGTGTGGCCCTCAGTAGGCTTCGAGTTTGACATGCCTGCTTTAAAGATCTTTTCTTTTTTGGTTGTCTCTTACTTGAATTGGCCAATTTTTTGAAGTTCTTAGGAACACAGAATTGCCATATGAGATGTGACCAGTATCAGATGCTTGGCAGACTCCTAAAATGAATAATTGTTATATAAATAGAGTTGATTAATTTTAATCGAAGTAATTGAATTATTTTAGATTAATCTTGTTTTGCATTTGTACTTTTTAATTCTTTTTCTAATGAACGATTGGTAACCAATAAAACATGTAGATTTTCAACTAAATTAGTCTTTTAGGGCGTGTCTACATAGGAGGGCTAAACTCAAAATAAGCTACGCAACTTGAGCTATGCTAACTGCATAGCTTAAGTCGAAACAGCTTATTTTGACTTTTGACACTGTCTACACAGCAGTTATTTCTAAATAGAGCACTTTTCCCCTGACTTCCCTTACTCCTCATGAACTGACGTTATTCCGAATTAACACTGCTGTGTAGATCCAAGCTATGTCTCGACTCATTCCTCTTCTGGAAGAAGAATGTAAATGAGCCCGATCAAAAGTGCAAATGAAGCGGAGATTTAAATATCCCATGCTTCATTTGCATATTTGTGTCCGATCAGCATTTCGAAAAAGGGTTTTTTGAAAGTGAAACCGCAGTCTAGACGGGGTTCTTTTGGGGAAAAAAAAACCTTTTTCGAAAGAACCCTTACTCCTTTATTTGAATGGGAATTAGAATTCAGTTAAAAATAATTATCTTCAGTGTACTGAGTAGCTAAAGAAAAAAACCTGCGTCAAAACATTTTGCATATAAAACATCATCAGACAAATAGCATTATCTTTACTTTGTGAATTTAACTGATTGTTCCTGGTCACCAGTATCCTTCAAGAGTTTAGTACTAATAAATCTTTTCCTTTCTCACTTAATGTTTGTTCATACAGTGGAAGAAACCTTGCTTTCTTGGTTTTTTCCCACTCCCAGCGGCTACTTAACTTTAAAGGGGCTAATTGTCCAAATTAATTATTTGAACAGTTCAACATGAAGAAAATATTTGCTCTGTCCCATCTATCAGAAACTAGGTTAGCACTTCAGCAAACTCTTGTTCCATGTGCTTGGCCAGTTCCATAGTTTAGCTTTCTTTAAAAAACTTCAGAACAAAAACATACTGCTTAATATTTTTAATGTATATGATTTTAATAAATTAGTAAATTTAGGCCTTGTTATACGTTGTCAAAATACATAAATAGATGTATTTTAAAAATAAATATTTATTTATTCTTCTTCGAGTGGTCCCGTGGGTGCTCCACTCCTGGTGTTGGGTCCCGTCCCAGCGCCGCGAATTGGGAGCTATCAGAGCCATGGTCTGCTGGACCACACATGCGTGGCTGCCTTTGGTGGCGTTCGCACCTTTGATCTGTTGCGTGTGGTCCACCCCGCTCAGTTCCTCTCATCCGCCCCCGGTTGCAGACGGAGCTCCTTTTCTGTCAGTTTCAGTTTTCCTTATTCCCTTGGATCTTCACAACTGTAAATAGTTTCAGAACCTTTCATCGGTTATTTCTTTTCTTCAATAGTTTCTGGTTAGCTATATTAAAAAAAATTTTTTTTCCTTTATCGGACAAGCCATTGCGGCTACCAACTCTGCTAAAAGAACAAGGAGACAGACGGACGCGGGGAGAGTAGCTGGTCAATTTCTCTCTCCCGGTCAGTTTCACTATGCCGGCATCCCCCGGTTTTAAAAAATGTTCCGTTTGCCGAGAAGCCATGCCGGCTTCTGATGGACATGACTCGTGTATTAGGTGCTTGGATGAGACTCATGTCCCCCAAAAATGCACCCATTGTACGAAGTTAACTGCGAGGGCAAGGAAGGATCGAGACATGCCTCTCAAAATGATTATGTATGGCAAGGCTCTTGAGGCTGATGCCATCCCCGCCTCTGGGACAGGAACACGTAAGTGGCGGGCAACGTCTCCTGGGACGGCCGTTACAGACAAAAAGAAGGCGTCCCCAACATGATCCCTCCTGCTTCCCAGCAGGGTGAGATGCCCTCAGAAATCTTCTGGGGCTACTACCCCACGACAACAAGCAGCTCCAAGGGCAAAGAGATCCCCTGAGCCGGGACCGAGAGCCTGAGCCACGTCGGCTCCAGCAGCAGCGCGAAAGCTGGCACCGCCAACGGCTGTTCAAGCAGTGCCGCTTGTGGCGCGATTAACTCCTTCGGCGCCGAATATACAAGCCTCCCCTTCCGCACTTTCGGTACCGCGCACTATGACGGCACCGATCATTTTATCGGCACCGTCAAAACCGCCCCCCATGCGGGGGCTCCTCGGCACCGCAGCCACATCCAGCACCGGGCTCTTCAACTGAGAATGAAATTGACAAGGCTCCCCTGCCTAGCAAAGACACGGCAGAGGAAATTTACAAGGCACTATCTCCGTCTCCTACCTCTTCTCCGGGACCGTCTCCTTCTCCACCAAGGCACCAAGACTATAGTGTCTCTCCTACCTACAAAACACAAAGACGACCCACCTGTAGGGATACTGTCTACATAGAAGCGTGACGTTCTCCATCGTGTTCTCGCTCACCCAGACGGTCACGAAGTTGTAGATCACCTAAATTGTCACCGCAGCGTGTCTACTACATCCGCAGTACACAATCCTCCAGATACTCATCCCCAGCACGTTCTGAACAATATTATGGACGCTACTACAGAGATGACTATGATCGTTCCCACCATGGGCATGTTTCTCTATCCTACAGGGGCGCTTCATGTACCTGCCGATCACCCAGCGTGCAATACTTACCTGAACACTCGCAGCAGATACTCTCGCCACCTCCATCGAAAAACCCGGTCGTCCACGAACACTCGGAACCAGAAGAAGGGCAATTGTCCGAAGCAGAAGATCTTCAACCGGGCATTTCCCCAACTGATTGTTCCTCTTCTTCACCGGATGAGGCAATGATTCCACACGACACCTCTCCTCCAGATGACCTGAAATAGTTTCAGGACCTGTTCAAAAGAGTTGCAAGCACACAGGAAATACAATTAGCAGACGTTCCCACTAAACAACATCGTCTCCTGAAGAATCTGCGACAACAACAGCAAGCAAAAATCGCCCTTCCTATTGATGAAGCAATCATGGAAGTGGCAGAGGAAATATGGCAAACCCCAACATCGGTTGCGCCAACAAGTAAAAAGGTTGATAGGAAATATTTTGTGCCTGCCAAAGGGTTGGATTTCCTTTTTAATCATCCACAACCCAACTCCCTGGTAGTTGATGCGGCACAACTTAGAACAAAAGCACCTCAATACAAAAACACATTGCCAGACAAGGACACTAAGAAATTAGATATCTGTGGTAGGAAAGTTTACTCTTCGGCTACGTTGTTATTACGTATTGCAAATTATTTAACCCATCTTTCAAATCATAATTTCGACAATTATTCAAAGCTGGCGGAGTTGTTACAACATCTTCCAGAGGCCAAGAAACCTTTACTGAAGGCATAGTCCAGGAGGGGTACGTATCCTGTAATACCACTTTACAGATGGCCATGGATGTGGCCGATACAGCCGCTCGAGCCACAGCCACGGGAGTCGCCATGAGACGGTCTTCCTAGTTAGCCTCTGCAGGAGCCCCACAGGAGCTTCAGAATAAGGTGGAAGACCTACCCTTTGATAAGCACAAGCTTTTCGCTGCTAACACCGATGAGGTTCTCCATTCTGGTAAGGACTCCCGTACTACTCTACGTACATTGGGAATGTACACACCTCCTTATAGGCCCAAACATTATTACCCCTATCAACGAAGGTATGATTACACTTTTAATAAACAACAACCACGTGCCCAGGATAATCAGTGCTTCAGACAGCGTCCTCAGCACAAACGGCCCCAGGTAAACCATTCGTCTACTCAACCTGCGGCAAAGCAGAAAATTTGACTTTCCGTCGAGGATGCAAACACGACTCCCACATTCAACAACATACAACAAAACTCTGTCCAGTCCTTTCACCATCGCCTGGAGCCATACCATCGCCATTGGTACAATATCACCTCAGACAAGTGGGTACTGGAAGTAGTACAATCTGGTCTCTCCATTCCCTTTCTCACCATTCCCCCAACTACCCACCTACCCCGTCCTTTTTCAGGGACCCCTCTCACGAGCACCTGTTGAAGCAAGAAGTTCAGCGCCTTCTGAACATCGATGCGATAGAAGAGGTACCAAGACATTTTTTGGGGAAAGGATTTTATTCCCGATACTTCCTCACCCCAAAAAGACAGGAGGGTGGAGACCTGTTTTGGACCTACGCAAGTTAAATCGCTTCCTCCAGAAACAGCGATTCAAGATGGTGACTTTAAACACTATCATTCCGTCATTGAACAAGGGAGACTGGTTTGCAGTCCTCGACCTGCAGGACGCTTACTTCCACATAGCAATCCATGTGGCACACAGGCGTTTCCTCCGCTTCCAATTAGGGGAAGATCATTTTCAGTACAGAGTACTGCCTTTCAGTTTGGCATGCGCACCCAGAGTCTTCACCAAAACTCTAGCGGTAGTGGCTGCCCACTTACGCAGACTAGGGCTGACAATTTTTCCTTATTTGAACGACTGACTTGTCAGAGCACGAACATATACAGAGGCAAGGCAAATGGTAACAATGGCCTCTCAGACCTTCGAATCTCTGGGTGGTCTCATAAATGTGCAAAAGTCCTCACTAGAGCTGACTCAGGACCTGATTTTCATAGGAGCAAGGCTCGATTCGAAGACAGCACACGCCTTACTACCTACCGAATGCTTTACTGCAATTCGAGACCTTGTACACACGCTGACACATGCTCCAACGCTTCCTGTTCGCGTTTGTCTACAACTCGTGGGACACATGGCTGCTTCAACTACTGTAGTTCAAAATGCAAAGTTGCATTTTTGCTGCCTCCAATACTGGTTGGCCACAGTTTATACTCCAGTGAAAGGCAGCATCCACAAAGTGGTGGTACTACCACCACATGTGAAACAATCCCTGCAGTGGTGGACCAAGCCATACAACCTCTTGACGGGCATTCCCTTCCATCGCCCACAACCATCAAAACAAATAACGTCTGATGCGTCTCTTATTGGTTGGGGAGCGATTATGGACAACCTCACTGTTCAAGGTCGCTGGTCCACGCAGGAGATGCTCTTGCATATCAACGTTCTTGAGCTAAGAGCAGTACAACACGCATGCCGGCGTTTTCAATTCCACATAAGAAACACGACTACCAGAATCCTCACGGACAATATTGCCACTATGTATTATGTGAACAGACAGGGAGGCGCTTGATCCCTATCCCTCTGTATAGAAACAGTGCGCTTGTGGAACTGGTGTCTCCGCAACAACACCGTATTGATGGCCTCCTATCTACCGGGCATCCACAACTGTATTGCGGATTCACTCAGGAGACGTTTTCCCCACGAGCACGAATGGGAAATTCGCACAGACATTCTGCATAGTATTTTTACCCAATGGGGATTTCCTACGATAGACCTATTCGCAACCTCAGCCAACGCCAAGTGTCCCAACTATTGCTCCAGAGCAGGAATCGGACGCCATTCTCTGGGAGATGCCTTTCTCTGTCACTGGGGAACCTCATTGCTATACGCTTTCCCCCGGTCGTCCTGGTACCCAGGATTCTGGAGAAGATCACCATAGAGAAGGCCCGAGTAATTCTCATAGCCCCAGCGTGGGCACGTCAGCCCTGGTATTCAACACTCCACCAGATGTCCGTCAGAACACCGTATACTCTTCCTCTTCTCCCGAACCTCTTGACTCAGGACAAGGGCTCCCTGTGCCATCCGAAACCCGAAACCTTGCACCTCACGGCATGGATGCTAGTTGGTTCAACTCTGCTGAACACTCATGTTCACAAAGAATCAAACAAGTGTTAATACACAGCAGGAAGGATTCCACTCGAGCAACTTATCTAGCCAAATGGACCAGATTTAAGGCCTGGTGTGACGATAATAATATGGATCCACACGTGACTAATGTATCCCAGATACTTGAGTATATGCTACATCTGCACGACACAGGCCTTGCAGTAGCCTCCTTGAGAGTGCATTTAGTGGCACTTAGTGCATTTCATCGCGTGGAGGAGGGGTTCTCCTTGTTTGTTCACCCCACCACAAAGAGGTTCCTGAAAGGACTTACAAACCTCAATCCACCACAACGACCACCACCACCTTCCTGGGATCTGGATTTTGTTCTGGACTCATTGACTCGCCCCCCCTTTTGAACCCTTAGCTACAATATCATTGCAGTTCCTTACCACTAAACTTTTATTTTTGCTTGCCCTTACATCAGCTCGCAGAGTGAGTGAGATAGCGGCATTCATGTCATCACCACCTTATACAGTCTTTACTAAGGAGTCGGTGACGCTCAGATCACACCCGGCGTTTATTCTGAAAATTTGTACGGATTTTCACATTAACGAACTGGTTGTTCTCCCTTGTTTCTATCCCAAGCCTCATACTTCAAGGCAAGATGCAGTATTACACACACTGGATGTAAGGAGGGCGCTAGCGTTTTACATCGACAGAACACGGCAATTCAGGAAATCGGACCGACTAATAGTGTCACTAGCAGACCGCTCTAAGGGACAACCCTTAACTTCCCAACACATTGCAAGATTAATAGTGTTATGTATTACCTCCTGCTACTCCATATGTAACAAGCCTCTGTCGTGCCTACTTAGGGCCCATTCTACTAGAGCAGTAGCCACTACTACAGCCTTTCTAAGAGGTGTCCCATTTCAAGACATTTGCCGAGCAGCAACTTGGTCCTCCCATTCTACTTTTATGAGGCACTACGCTGTAGTAAATCAATTTGCTGCCTATTCCTTGGTGGCTACGGCAGTTCTCTCTTGTACCCAAAAATTTAATTCTGGAGCCCTCAAATGTTTGGGTACTGCTCCAAAGTCACCAGGAGTGGAGCACCCACGGGGCCACTCGAAGAAGTAGTTACTCACCCTGTGAAGTAACGATTGTTCTTCGAGATGTGTCCCGTGGGTACTCCATGACCCGTCCTTCCTCCCTGCTCTGGAATTTTATGTTCTCGTTTCAGATAGCGGCTGAGAGGAACTGAGCGGGGCCGGACCGTGCGCAACAGATCAAAGGAGCGAACGCCGCCAAAGGCAGCTATGCATGCGTGGTCCGGCAGACCGCGGCTCTGATAGCTCTCCGATTTGCAGCGCCGGGAGTGGAGCACCCACGGGGTACATCTCGAAAAACAATCGTTACTTCACAGGGTGAGTAACTTCTTCATTTAAACAATTTTATTTGAATAAAAGCTATTTTTTTTTTTTAAATTTGCTTTGTCTATAACGTGTCTGTAGGAACATTTTCTCATTTACTCCAGACATGCTAGTTGTGGAATTCATATTTCTAATAGTAAATTTTTTAAAATAGAATGGCAAATTCCTCTCCTCTGCCTTTCCTCTGCTCCCATAATTTCATATGAATTTTTACTTTAACCTTCATTTTATTATTACAATTCTATGCAGGTGTACGTGACCACACACATGCATTTGTATCATTAAAAGATCATCAAAATTGCTAAGTTAGATAACGCCAGACCTAAGGTTGCCCTGGTAACCCTAATTTGGATTCCTGTGCATATGCATTATGATAGATTCTGGAATTATGTGATGACGTACTATTTTTTTCCATACAATCTCAGCCTCATTTATGGCACACAGGGATTGGTGTTCCCTTAATGAGCAGCTATTCAATATTTTGTTTTCTCACTATTGATTGTGTGGCCCTAGGTATTAATTATTGTGCACTATTCAAATTATTCTCTGGAGACAGAATTATTAATTGCCTCATAGGCTTTTTTATGGCTCTCATCATTATAATTGTTTGTGAAACACTCATATTAATGGATCTTCATGACACACCTGTGAGGTGAGAAGGTAGTAGTATCCCTATTTTACAGAACGGGAACTGAGATACAGAGAAATTAAGGTCAAAAGTATCCACTAACCTTTGGGTGCACAATTTGAAATACCTAGACCTGATTTTTCATATTATTTCAGTTGCAGCTGTGAGGGCACATCACTCAACTATATTAGGCATGAGACTATTTTTCTCTTTCTGCAATCCCCTGCTTCATCATTTATTGGTTTTGAAAGATTAGATTTTTATTGATTTAACTTCAGTTTCAGCATGCACATGCAAACCAGTGAAAAAGTATTTCCATCTATGAAAATCAAAATGTACAGCTAGGAAAGCTAAGTAAAATGCTGATTGAGAACATATTAGAATTTGTTCTAAAGATATTTGCTTTATATATTTTGACATATGATGTTGGCAGCTTATTTTTTTAATTATTATAAAGCTTTAACTTTTTGAATCTCTGTTGGTCATTTAATAATTATTGTTTGACTCCCTCCCTACCTCCAATAATTTCTCCCAACTGTGGAAAATTTAAATCGGTAAAAATTGGAAGAGATATTTAAACCAGTGTTCCCTGTAAGCTGAGTGCTTGGATGTCTTCCCAGGAGAGATTCAAGTGCTGCCCAGCTCACTAGAAGAGTGCCCAGCAACATATGTGTCTACTGGTGGTACACATCTGCACATGCGTCTGTGCATATAACAAAATTTATTCCACATCTGAATGGAAAAAAATTGAAGGCAGCATTATTTAAAATCCAAAGTTTTGTCGTTGTGAAAATGTAAATAAATAATTAAAAATGTTTAAAGATCGATATTGATGTTATTTATTGAAATTATAAAAAATCAGTTCTTTAAGCCTACACCCAATTTCCACTACAAATGAGGTAGGGATCCTGCAAACATCTTCCAGTATTATGCAGCCTTGATTGATTCCGAAGGCAGGTCTATTCTGTGCACTGAATGAGGCAGGCATCCTTTGGGAAAATGTGATCTTGTAATTAGATTGTGTCATAATGTATGTATGCAGTAGGGTAGAAGTAAAGTGGCATGAACAGTATAACTGAGATATTATATACCTAATTATCTATTTCCAAGAGTGGTTGGAGTGGTATATCTATTATTATAATTATATATATATAAAAATACACACAAAAAGGAAATTAATTAGAAGGAAGATTCAAAACTAAACTAGTTCTATCTTAAATCTGTGCTTTTGTGACCATTTCTGCTTCAGAATTGCATAACTTTTTGAGAATATTCCGTTTTCTACTGATGTTAAAACTTCATTGTGATTTAATGTGTCAGTATTAGCTGTAAGAATTGACCTTTTGCAAAGCAATATACACAGAAAGTAAATGTTATAGGCTAATGTCTTTAAGTTAAAATCACAAACTTTTTAATTAATTATAATATAAATGAATTACCTGAACCACTTTTTAATATGTCATCACCAGGTGAAGAACAAGAAGATGCAAATGAAAAGTGCAAGAAGCAGGTGTGTAAAACAAAATTTATTTTAATTTAGGTAAGGCTGTCTTGAAAATTGTGTAATGTTAATGTTGTACCAAATAAAATTGACATTTCATGTGCTTAATGACAGGATAGTAAATGTCAACAAAACCCTCCCTAAGTACTTTTTAAAAACTGTAAACAAGCTTTAGAGCCCATGAATCAGATCAGCCCTGTAGACTAAAATCGTTTAATTGGTAAGGCTATTAGCGCCACTTTTTATTAAGGGTGCCCAGCGTTTCCCAATGAAAGAACCTGTTCTCACATGCTTATAACTTTGCTATATTCTAACCATTGGGGATGAGATGGTCCTTGCTGGATATGTGCCACAGAGTGATTTTTATTTTTTTTTAATTTTTTTTTTATTTTAGCTAGAATGGTTCTGTTAGAGTGAGGCTAGGGTAAAAAACTTTGGCACACATTAAAAAAATTCTGGCAACCCTTTCTTTAAAAAGTTCTGTGCTCTGAAAAAGGAACTTAAATTTGTGGGGAGGAAGGGGAAGTTCCTTTTGCTGTCCCTGTAAAAATCTTTGCTGTCCCTGTAAAAATCTGAGCAGGACTTACTTTACAAATCCAGTTCTGGTCTGCTGCTGTCTGTTCTTGGTCTCGGTACCCAAACTGAGGGCTGAAAGACTGTGCTCTTAACCCCATTCACCACTGGTCCTGTTTCTTCCCTCTCCCTTCCCTTTGGGCCCAGGCAATGCTGAGGAGGAAACTGCCTGATCGGAATGCAGAGAAGACAAGAACTGAGCCTGTGGGTGGTGTAGTAGATTGGGACAAGAAGCCTGGACAGATGAGGGAGAGACTGAGATTTGGGGCTGAAGGGGTTGAAAACTGGAAATGGGAGAGAGGGACTGGTAGCTAATAGATGGCAGGAAAACTGAGATAAGATGAAGAGCTAAGGGGTGACTGGGACTGTGAACCCACGGATTGAGAGAAATGGCATAATGGGGGAGAGGATTCAGGTTGTGTGAGGAGAACTGGGATTGGCTGGTCAGAGAGACTGATGCAAGGAGCTGCTGTGTGTCTGTCAGATTGGACTAGGAGCCTTGGAAGGAAAGTCGGGCCTACGGGACAGGGGAGAGGAGAGGTAACTGGAGGCAGATTTGCAGGAGATAGATTGGAAGAGGAGCCAAGAAAAGAATTGGGTAGACTGGGAAAAGAATTGGGAAAAGAATCAGTAGACTGGGTTAAAGGCGCTGGGGATTTGGGGAGTGAGACTAGAACTGGTTGAACAAGAACACTGGGACTGAGAAAAGATGCCTGAAGAATAGAGACTGGACCTGGAACAAGGAGCAAAGGGTGGGGAAAAGATGGTCTGGGGCCTCCTGGAGAAGATGGTGCAGAAAAAGTCTCACTTGGGGTAACTGTACATTCAGTAGCACACACTGCCAGTGGAGGCTCAAATGGAACTCAAGATACTGAGTGGCACCATTCTTCAGCAAATATTTGTGAAACCCATTGGCCAAAACATATATGGTAAGAGAGAAAAAATTAAGAAATCATAGAAATTAGGGACCAAGTTCTGCCTGCTTTACTATGTGTGTAATCCTGTTAGATTCAGTAAGAGAGCTCTCTTCTTCAGCCTGCCTATTCAAATTGCACAAGATTTTACTTAGGAGACATGATCTTACTTTCCAGCTACTTTTTGTTGATGGAACATAGGTACTCAATATAAACAATTTTAAACACCTGTAACTGGAAGAAAACACCTGTTCAACAATGGTGCAGTAATAATTACTATATTCATTTAACCAGGTGATGGCAGTCAAAACACTAGTTATTGTTATAGTAGAAATAAAGCCAATGAAAAAGAATATTGCACATAAATTAAGGACTTTGCATTTTGCATGGCATGGAAATCTTGTGGCAATGTTTAAGCCCTTTGGATGTATTGTCATTCATTTGAATAATTTTTACAACTTTAAAATCAAAGGTATATTAAATTACAAATGAGGAGGATACAGGCATATCCTTGGAGCAGAACCAACCTCCACAACATGGTGTTTTCAGCAAGTAACTAGAAATATATAAGTAATTCTTTGTTAGAAGCTGTGGGAGGAAACTTCTTATAAAGAAATATCCACAAGGATTCCCTAACAGAGATTATTTCATAGTGGGAGTTGCTACATTCCAGAAAATTTGCCCCACAAACTTAGAGGAATTCAGGGGATCTGACAGAGAGAACAGGCCATCCATGCAGGTGCATGTCACTGTGACTGCATCGCATCTTTGGAACTGTTATTATGAGCTCCTTTTTGGTGTGACAGATCCTGGAATTCAAGATGAGGAGAGATAGTTAGCACAGTCTGTGGCAGTACAAACTTTTCCATGTGAATTCTATGATGAAATTTTCTCTAATTGCAAATATTTGAAAGGAGACATTGGGCCAGAATGTTTCCCCTAAGGAAATAACTTGAGTGCCAGCCTGTCTCTTGTTGTCCTGACTTCTTGTCCTCAATATCCTATAGTGCAGTCTCTGGACCATTGAGAGAGGGGACTAAGTAGAAAGCCCTTCTAGGGTGCATCTACATAGCACCCTAAACTCTAAATAAGATACGCAATTTGCACTATGCAAATTGTGTATCTTATTTGGAATCAGTTTCAGTATAGCTCATTTTGAAATTTGGCGTGTCTACACAGCGCCAAATTTCAAAATAACGTGCTATTTCGAGTTATCCCTTAACCCTCATGGAATGAGGCTTACCGGGAAGCTGAAATAACATGCCCGTTATTTCAAAAAATATTTTGAAAAAAGGGGCGGCCTGTGTATATGTGGGTAGCTATTTCAGGATACCTCTGGTATCCTGAAATAACTGTGCAGTATAGACATACCCCCTAAAGATCATGGGGGGAAGGGGAGAGACTCTTTCCCCACCTAGATCTCAGAGACATAATTTGTTCCAATATCTTTCTGCAATGGATATATTTGAAATTACGGAAAGTAGATGGTTGAAAATTTAAAATGGTTTAAGAAACCACATTGTTCAGATAAATTCAATCCAGCCAAAATAAGACTCAACAAAATAAAAATTAAGACTTATTTTATATAAACAACATTCAGTAAACCTTTTGAATATTTAGGGATTTTTTACAAGATTTGGTTACAGACCAGTTATTTTCAAGATGTTTTTGGGACAGATTTGTGATATTTGGACAAGTTTGCAAAATAAGCTTATTAAACTAATTGTAACTGCTGTTTTTTTGCTAATTTTTCTTTCTCCATACCTGCCTTCTTAAGGATAAACAGATATTAGATACAACCAACTTGACAGAAAAAAACTCTGATAATCAGATTGACAAAAGAGAAATTTCATTTCCACACCCGAAAATGAAATCTGAGCCACTAAAACAAAATGAGGAATCACATGTTGATGACATGCAATTAAATTCAAAACATTGGGAAGAAAGATATGAGAGAATGTGGGTTGAAAATGAGAAAAGGGAATTGAAAACAAATTTTAAAAATATTACAGCAGAGCTAAAGCAAATGTTTGGTGAAATTAATGTTGTTGAGAAAATGACATGCATGGAAGGGACATTACAAGATGGCTTCAGTGAAGAAGAGTGCATTCGTGAAGCACCAAATAATTTGACAAAACCCACCAGTAATATACAAGGAAGAGGTGAATTTATGGACCTAAAATCTGTGCTTGAACAGGAAGCCAGCAATGAAAACCGCGTTTCTTATGCTTTAAGTTCCAGTTCTCATGAGCAATCCAATCAATATATTATGAGGCCATGTGAAAATTATAACAAACCATATACTGAACATATATGGAATATAAATGAAGAGGGTTTTACTAACCATGCAGAAAGTACAGAATTAGCTGTAAATAAAGAGAGGGAAGACCAAATAGCTGCTGTGGAAATAGAAGAAAATGTGGATGGAAATATTTTGAATGTAGAGACTAGTCCTGGTTATACACTAATACAGAGTTTGAAAGAAAACATTTTGTACAAGAAACCTGATATTCCAGATGCTGTAAGACCTGTTTCTACAGATGATAAAAACACATTTCTTGCTACAGCAAAAAACAAATTTGAGAGAGACTCACTCTATTTTAAGAATGATACTCCCAGAGACTGCTTTGTTGGCAATACTAAAACTAGTAATACTGAAATTGAAGGTAATTTAGAAAACTCTCAACAATCTCATGATGATACTTTGAAAAGACAGTTGGATGAAGAACTGGAACAAGATATGGAAAGATTTAAGAATGAGGTAGGAATGCTGCAGATAGTATTCCGGACTTTGGAGAAAGAGAAAGTACAACTACAAAAAGAGGTAGAGGTTCACTTGCTGCTGCTTCATTTTCACTGGTCTTTCCTCCACATCAACCATCCTGTTCACGTCAGCTATTCATCATTACAGAAGGGTTTCTTGTGCTAATTGGCTTTTTGTGCAGTGCAAATATATTTCTTCTCTCTAAAGAGGGGCAGGTGGAGAGAATCTTCATTTCCTCCATTTTGTGTTTAGAAAGTTTAAGAAATCTAAAATTTACTTATTCTTAATTGTAATTTACAATTCAAACATAAAGGACCATGTTCAATTCTAGTGTAAGTAGTTGCCACCCCATTAACTTCAAAGAAAAGGCACACATTTACACTGGTTCTCATTTTTGAACCAAAGAATGAAAATAGCTTCTGAACAGGGTATTGACTAATCTTTGCATTTGCTCTTCATATGTACATCTGTCATTACCCTTTACTGAAACTCTTCAGTTTGCTGTGAAACAATTCTCTGATTTAGGTGTTTTTCATTAAAAAAGAATTGTCTTAACACATTTCTGTTAATTACATTTATATCTACATAACACACACTATTCCTTCCTTCTAACTTCCTGTCATTAATTTGGTTATGGTCTTCATTGATTCATGTTATGAGAAGTAAATAGTGTTTGTTTTAAAAGTTATGCTTTTATTAAAACTTTTTAATTATGAGTGAATTCATCTTTTTTCCCCTAATGGTGACAGTATTCCCATTCAGTTGCTATCCTGTGTAGTAGTATATTAGTAAATATAGTTCTTTCAAATTAAAAACACCTTTTAATTCTTTGTGACTCATAGGAGCACAGTTTAGTGTACATCCTGAATTTCTCTTTAATAGTTCAAGAAAATAATGACTAAAATGTTAAGCATTAAACTTTTTTACCCTAGGTAGAAGAGGAAAAGAGAAAGCAAAAATGTGGGGAAATGTTGGCAACAGAGAAAAAAGAAGATACTTATAAGTCAAATATGCAAAATTTGGCTGGAAATGGTATTAATCAGCAAATGAAAGAGAAGCTTACTGTACAGGAGAACCAATATTCTATAGTAGAAAGTGGAGAAACCACAAAAAAAGAAAACCCCATAAAGAACAGTGTTTCTTCTAAGGAAAGAGCGAAGTTAATTCAAATACCTTTGAAGGGGTAAGATAATAAAAATAATCATTAAACTTCTTTTTTTTTTTTTTTTTTTTGCATATAAACCTAATTATCTTAAATATTTTTTTATTCTGTAGCTTAATGAAATAGTCTTCCATCTGTGGAAACATGGTACACATGTCTTGGCTTACAAATGACACTACATTTATTTTCCTTCCTAAAATATTTAAGGACATAATAATTTGAGCTCTGCCCATTGAATAAATGAACACATTGACCAAGAATTAAAAAAATGGTTGCCAAAAGTTCGATGCTTAATATAATGTTAATACCCTAAGTTAGCTGCTTGTTCTTTTTAAAATGATGAACCACCTAAAAATTCGTATTGACTTCAGTATCAATATTCATTGTGTTTCAGTGTCTTATAGTTGGTTTATAATAACCCCCTTGAACTCTCTTATAGATGTAATGGGTTCAATCCTGCAACATGCTGAGCACTCAGGCTTTAAATAGTCTCAATAGCACTTCAGTGGGACTACTCACTTGCTTTAATTTGCTGGAAAAGACTCAGCAGCTTGTAGGCTCAAACTCCACAATGCACTCTTATTTACTAATAGAGATGTAGCCGTGTTAGTCTAGTCTAGCTGAAACAAAAAACAGGACTATGTAGCACTTTAAAGACTAACAAGATGGTTTATTAGGTGATGAGCTTTCATGGGCCTGACCCACTTCCTCAGATCAAATTGTGGAAGAAAATAGGCATGACCATATATACCAAAGGGATACAATCAAAAAAAGTGAACACACATAAAAAAGGACAAATCAAATTTCAGAACAGAGGGGGGATAAGGCGGGGGGGGAGGTAAATGTGTGTGAGCTAATGATATTAGGGGTGATAATTGGGGAAGCTATCTTTGTAATGGGTAAGGTAATTAGAGTCTTGGTTGAGACCCCGGTGTAAAGTGTCAAATTTTAAGCATGAATGACAGTTCAGAGGTTTCTCTTACTGCTTCAAAGACATTTTCACACCAGGCTTGAAAGAGAAACCTCTGAACTGTTATTCATGCTTAAATTTGACACGTTACGCCGGGGTCTCAACAAAGACTCTAATTACCTTACCCATTACAAAGATAGCTTCCCCAATTATCACCTCTAATATCATTAGCTCACAGACATTTACCTCCCCCCCCCCCCGCCTTATCCCCCCTCTGTTCTGAAATTTGATTTGTCCTTTTTTGTGTGTGTTCACTTTTTTTGATTGTATCCCTTTGGTATATATGGTCATGCCTATTTTCTTCCACAATTTGATCTGAGGAAGTGGGTCTGGCCCATGAAAGCTCATCAACTAATAAACCATCTTGTTAGTCTTTAAAGTGCTACATAGTCCTGTTTTTTCTCTTATTTACTGTTTGGGAAATTCCAAGAACAACTTATCTGCAATTTGATAAACTTGCTAATACATTTTCTGAGATTTTTGTACAGGAAAGGAATAATGATGCAATTCTTTACACAGCCATTAATGGGACTCTAGCTAAAATTAAGTTGAAATAGATGTCTAAAAGAGTTGCCAATTTCCATCTATTTATAGAAAAGAAATTCACCAAAGGCTCTTACATATATTAAGTTGTCATGGGATAAGAGGGAAGATCCTTTCATGGACTGAGAACTGGTTAAAAGACAAGAAACAAAGGGTAGGAATAAATGGTAAATTTTCAGAATGGAGAGGTGTAACTAGTGGTGTTCCCCAAGGGTCAGTCCTAGGACCAGTCCTATTCAACTTATTCATAAATGATCTGGAGAAAGGGGTAAACAGTGAAGTGGTAAAGTTTGCAGGCGATACTAAACTGCTCAAGGTAGTTAAGACCAAAGCAGACTGTGAAGAACTTCAAAAAGATCTCACCAAACTAGTGACTGGGCAACAAAATGGCAAATTAAATGTAATGTGGATAAATGTAAAGTAATGCACATTGAAAAAAATAACCCCAATTATACATATAATATGATGGGGGCTAATTTAGCCTACAACTAATCAGGAAAGAGATCTTGGAGTCATCGTGGATAGTTCTCTGAAGACGTCCACGCAGTGTGCAGCGGCAGTCAAAAAAGCAAACAGGATGTTAGGAATCATTAAAAAAGGAATAGAGAATAAGACAGAGAATATCTTATTGCCCTTATATAAATCCAGGTGTGCCCACATCTTAAATACTGTGTACAGATGTGGTCTCCTTTTCTCAAAAAAGATATACTGGCATTAGAAAAGGTTCAGAGAAGGGCAACTAAAATGATTAGGGGTTTGGAATGGGACCCATATGAGGAGAGAGTAAAGAGACTGGGACTTTTCAGCTTGGAAAAGAGGAGACTAAGGGAGGGATATGATAGAGGTCTATAAAATCATGACTGGTGTGGAGAAAGTGAATAAAGAAAAGTTATTTACTTGTTATATACTTGTTCCCATAATATAAGAACTTAAGGGCCACCAAATGAAACTAATGGGCAGCAGGTTTAAAACAAATAAAAGAAAGTTCTTCTTCACACAGCGCATAGTCAGTCTGTGGAACTCCTTGCCTGAGGAGGTTGTGAAGGCTAGGACTATAATAGGGTTTAAAAGAGAACTAGATAAATGCATGGAGGTTAAGTCCCTAAATGGCTATTAGCCAGTATGGGTAAGGAATGGTGTCCCTAACCGCTGTTTGTCAGAGGGTGGAGATGGCTGGCAGGAGAGATCATTTGATCATTACCTGTTTGATTCACTCCCTCTGGGACACCTGGCATTGGCCACTGTTCGCAGACAGGGTACTAAGCTGGATGGACCTTTGGTCTGACCCAGTATGGCCATTTTTATGTTCTTATGTTCTTTAAATATTTTGTAGATTACTAGAATACATTTTTGTATTCAAATATAAGCAGTGCTTAGTTTTTATAAATTGCTCTTTTAATCAATCTATCGTGGTTATTTTTATTCTGTTATTAATGAATGTCAAAAGAGAAAAAGTAATGTAATCAGTCCTTCACACACCATTCTAATAAAATGACTCTCTGTTTCACTTGGAATAGAAAGGGCTAGATTTACTTGTTGGTGGAACCTGAGCTATTTGGCCTTAGTAGCAGAAAGTCCACCAGTGGAGTGAGTGGACAGAATGATGCAAAACACCTACAATTTCTGTTCTGTAGGGGATCTAGAGCCCTGCAGATCACTCATCGTAGTATGGCTAGTCAAGGAGGTGGGGGGGGGGCGTAAATCAGCTGAAAGATGTACTGCTTTAGGTTTTAAAAGCAGTTTTTCCATGATAAAGAGCTACATTAGTGCCATTTGTCCCTAAAGGTGAATCCCCATTCCAGAGCATCTGCTTCCATGAGCCCAGAAGAGTGAAATTTGCTGCTGTTAGAGTGTATCTGGCCCAGAAATTCTAATGCTTGTGGCAACATGTTGTGTGCATAGACTGTTGGTGTGTCCTTTGCTATTTGGTGGAATCAGCTTCAGTACTTTATCATAGAAGAAATTTTTCTTTTACGTGCTTCAGAGTGCCTGAATATTGCCTTCTATATTATTTTTATATTTGTCTCTGTTACAAAGATTTTTATGTGAAGATACTTAAGCCCTGGCTTGTTTCTTTATTCTTTTTTAAAGTAGTAATTCTGCCTTGAATGTGAAGGATGTAAAGAAAAATGAAAACAAAAAGCGGATTTCAAAGCAGAGAGGAAATCAGCAAATGAATTCCACCAATGGAAATCAATTCCAAGTACTGGATGATAGCACTTTGAGCGAAACATCTCAGGATGAAGGAAGGTACAGAATACAACAATGCTGTATTTCTCATGCATGATTGTTAGAAATATATGTTGCTTGAGAACTGACACTAAAAATAATCACTGCAGTAAAACCTCAGAGTTCTGAACATCTCAGGAAAGGAGGTTGTTGGTAACTGACATATTCATAACTCTGAACAAAATGTTATGGGTTGTTCTTTCAAAAGTTTATAAGTGAACAGTAATTTAATACAGCTTTGAAGCTTTGTGTAGAACAAAAATGCTGCTTTTAACCATCTTAATTAAAATGAAACCAGCATAGAAAGTATTTCCTTCTCTTGTCAAACCTTTTTTTTTAAACTTCTCATGTCACTTTTCAAGGAGACAAAAATAGTTCTGGGATACTGTCACTTATCTATGCTGCATAGCTTTCCTTCATGAATAGCTTTTACAAAGCTTTAAGTATTAAAAAGTACTATGAAGACATATTTAATGGTACTTGGCAAAAGCTGGTACAAGTTTACTGAAGGGATTGACTGGTACATATACCAACATTAAGTCTACGTAGAAGTAACTTTAGATTCTAAGTATAGAAAGTACAGCTAAACAAGAAAAAGAATAACAGCAGGTTACCTTGTTCTATGCGAATTAAACCCAAAGGGTGTGTCTAGACTATAGGGCTTTTTTTCGAAAACAGTGGCCTTTTTTAAAACTTCATCTGCATCTAGACTGCTGCCGCGTTCTTTTGAAATTAAATTGAAAGAACGCAGCAGTTTTTTCGACAACGGAAAACCTCATTTTACGAGGAATAATGCCTTTTTTCGAAAGTGCTCTTTCGAAAAAAGGCGTTATTGAACGCAAACAGTGCTTTTTCGAAAGAGAGCGTCCAGACAGCCTGGGTGCTCTCTTTTGAAAAAGCGTCTCTCTTTTTCGAAAATACTTGGTCTGATGGTCAAATACAGCTTTAAGCTGCTGTTTCCATGCTGAATAGATCACACTGGAAGAAAAATAAAAAGGCTAGGAAACATTATTTAATAAGGACAAAGAATGGCAATATAGAATATATCTTTTCAGATTTAAAAACAAACCACATATCCTGGTCTTGAAGTCCAACAGCAACTCAGTTCAAGATAGCTTCTGTTGAAAAGAGGACAGGCTCCAAAAACCTCAGGTTTTTGTACCATCCTGATTCTTTGTTCCAAACAAACTTTTTAAAGTGGCAGTTAGCAGGTTTGATTAAATCACCACAACTCTGAATTATTAGAATATGTGACAGGGTCAGTCCCACTCTTGGGCCCTTGACCCCATTCAGTCCACTATCCCACAGTTTAGGGGCTGCAGTACAAGACTCACTCGCCTGGTTTTGGTGTTTGGCCTTCTGTCCCGCAGCAAAACAACAGAGTAATGGGGCCAATGCCCTGGGTCAGTCTGGGCTGAGTAGGCAGTCCTTCTCTGGCCACTTGGGAAAAGGGGGTCTTCAAACACTCCCTGCCCACACCCCTCACCTCTCCCTGCAGCCTTTAGCAGGGCTGATGCTGTTCTGCTTGGCTCCTCTGGTCTCCTTATCAGTTATTTGTCTTTCTCCACCTCCAAACTCCTTCTTCACTCTCCAAACTCCTTCTCAGCTCTTCCCCATCCTGCCCCCTAGGGAAGGCTTTTAAAGAGGCCCTTAATTAATTTGTAGCCACCCTTTCAACATCATTTCATGACATAAAATTAATAGCATAACGTCAGTCATTTTTTTGCTTATTTTTGTTGCTCTGTAATTCTGTTGGGTGATAAAGTTACTCTTCAGCTATCAGTAATAGAGTTGACACTTACAGCAATACCTTGTAAAAACAACTGCTGCTTATGAGCAACATTTCCCCTGGGAACGCTTTTGGTAACAGCAATATAGCTGCCCATGTAAAAGCAACATTTGTGATGTTACATCCAGGGACATTGCCTCCCCGCCTCCCAACTGCACCCTTCCACTCCCTTTGCTACCTTGGCCCTTCAGCAAAGTTTCAGGGAACACATCCCTATCCACTTGCCCTGCCTGACAGAATCTGTGTGGAGAATGTGTGTAGGGAGAAGGTCTGGAAGAGAGGGAGTTTTGAGGGAGGGGTTTTGAGGTTGAGGGAGCAGCAGAGGTATAGCTGGAAAGTTTTCTCCCTTGCTCAGCATCTGATTTGCAGATAGTAATGGTGGGAGGGTTGCTATTTTGCGTTGGAGAGTTTCAGGAGACTTCCCCCCACCCCCAATACACTGAGTTGTCTCCTCCATCTTTGTTGCTGGCAATGGAGCACAGATGTGCTGTTTTGCAGGGAGGGTGGAGGACCTCCTTCCCCAGGGCACTGACCTGTCCCCTTCCTTTGACCTGTGTCCATGCTATACCCCTATTTCACGCTGTACACGGTGCCTTCCTTAGCCATCCATCACTTGGCAGGGTGGATCATGAAAGCTGACCAAAGAGCATTCTCAGCCTGGCCCTGGCAACCAGGCTTGCTCATCCATTTTGCCAGCTGGGGGCTCCCCTGCCAAAACCACGATTCTCCTGTCCCATGCAGATATTTCATTCCCCCCAAACTTGAGACTCCCCAACCCCATCAAAACCTCCCCTGTGTGGCTGCCTCCCATTTCCTAAATCCTCTTAACTCTTTATCTGCCTTTGGTTAGACACTCCGCACAACAGCAATTGCTGCTTAGGAGCACTAAAGGGAAATAAGGAAAATGCAAAGAACTACAGACAAGTCATCTTAACTTCAGTGCTCCATTATCAGAAAGATAATGGAGTAAATAATTAAGCAATCAGTTTGTGAATACCTGTAAGATAATAAGGTGATAGGTAACATAATAGATTTGTCAAGAAAAAAAATCACATCAAACCAGCCTAATGAATGGAGAGAAAGCAGTAGATGTGGTATATCTTGATTTTAGTAGGGCTTTTAATACTATCTTGCATGACCTTCTCATAAACTAGGGAAATGCAACTTATATGGAGCTACTATCACATAGACACATAATTACTGTCTGGAAATGGGTTAGATTACCTCTCCGGGTACCTTCCAGTCCTATGAGTCTATGATAGCAAAAAGGCACTGATATGTTGGTACTAATGAGTGTCTACTGTGGAACCAACACAGCTTAGAATTTGTTTTTCAAGAGAATTCACAAAACAAATTCTCATGTCCTTACCCAAAGAGTGTGAGACCTAAAATAACAATTCTTGTTTTTTCATAGTGTGCAAAACATTTTAATACCAAAAAAAAAAAATCCTCTGGGATCATTTTCTGTCCTATTTACAAATATTTTGAGCATCTGTTTCTTTGTGCAGATACCTAGCACTGTGGTAATTGCAACAATTAAACATAAAAATGGCTATACTGCATAAGATCAGTGATCCATCTAAGTCCAGTAGTCTGTCTTTTGATAGTGGCTAGAGCCAGATACTTTAGAGGGAATGAACAGAGCAGGGCAATTACTGAGTGATCCCAGCCTGATGTAAAGTCCCAGTTTCTAGCATTCAGAGGTTTAGGAACTCCTAGAGCATGGGGTTGCATCCCTGACCATCTTGGTTAATAGCTATTGATAGATAAATTCATGAAAGATATATCCAATTGTTTTTGCCTTCACAGCATCCACTGGTAATGAGTTCCACTAGTTGTGTGTTGTGTGAGGAAATGTTTCCTTAACTTTATTTTAAAGCTTTCTATTCACTGGGAGACTCCTGGTTCATGTGTTATGTGAATGGGCAAACTACATTTTCAGTTTCTGTACCCCATTCATGATTTTATATACCTCTTTAATATCCCTCCCTCAGTCATCTGTTTTACCATCTTAATATCTCCACAGATAGAAGCTTTTTCATCTCACAGATCATTTTTGTTTCCTTTTTCTCTATTTTTTGCAATTCTCTAATATCTCTTTTTTCTTCTTCGAGGAGTGTCCTTGTGGGTGCTCCACCATAGGTGTTTGGGCTCCACAGCGCGCCCGGCCGGAAGATTTCAGTAGCAGTGCTAGTGACAGGTAGTTTGTGCATGTGCAGCACACTCCACGCACCGGGAAGCTAATGCGCATGCGCAGGCCACGATCCCTCCAGTTCCTTCTCTGCTGCCGCCAGCGTTGGTCGGAACCTGCAATGCGCTCTGCATGAGCTCCTCAGACAGTTAGCTAGTCTTTTACCATAGATTTTAGTCAGCTTTAGCATTAAAATTGCCTTCCCTACACTCTAAAGAGGAATTTTTTTTTCTTTTTGTGATCAGCTGTGGAGCCGCAGATAAACGGAGGCTCCCTGCCTCCCACTTTCCCCTTGCGGGGCTTGTCCCACAGGTGCTTTTCCCTCTGCATTTATGCATTTTATTTGCCATCTGAGGAAAAACTTTTCCACAGAAACCTCCTCAAACCCACCCCTCTCCCCCAGGCATCTACCAAAGCGGCCTGACTTCAAGCGCCACCTATTTGCCGCCTGTATATTTCGCACCCAGGAGGGTGTTCATTTTTCTCTGCTGCCTGGCGGAACATCACAGTATGATTCAGCGTGCTCATCACAGAGTCCTGACAGCTGGAGACAAAGCGAGAAGTTTCAGTTTTAGCTCGATCTCACTTGAACAGCATTCTGACCAGTCGTAGACCCTGGTCCCCTATGTCCCTGCTTAAACTCTCACAGCAGCAACGTCAGACAAAGTGGCTTCAGCTGCCTCAGCTGCGAGCTCTGCAATCTCTAAACAGTCTAAGAGGACACATGCAGATGCTAACAGGGAATCCCCTTCACCCAAGAAAGGGCGATCCCATAAATCCAAGCCAGTTCCATCCCCTGTGCGGGCTCCGGACAAGAGCTTGCCGGGGCTGTGATCATCCACTGCGCCCCGAGGGTCCCAGGAGCTGGCTACAATGCTGAAACAGGCTAGCAAACCTAAGCCCCTTGAGACACAAAAACCCAGGACAACTCCAGTACCACCAGCTGTGCCGACTCCGCACTCTACTATTGATAAAAATAGCAGTTTTACCAAAGCCCCACGCTCAACTTTGTCAGCGAGTGTGCCTTCCCCAGTACCGGGCAAGTCAAAAGACACACAGGCACAGTACCTCCTGCTGCCTATGCCTCAAACTTATTCTTTTACATCTGCAGATCAACTAAAAGTTACCTCAGCACCTACAACTCCTCCCCAGCACTTGCCAAGTTCTCTCCAGCAAAGATAACAGCTTCTGCACCTCCTTTATCTAGCGAGGAGGAAGCCATGTCTCTCTCAAACACCGTCTCACCCAGGCATTCCTCTCCTAAGAGGAAGATCTCTCAGCCACAACCCATGATCCCAACCAGTGGCTACTGCCTCTTATTCCCATGCCTCCCACTTGCCCAGGGGTCCCAGTAGGGTCATCTTTCAGAACACACCACCAGCAGCAACAGTATCATCTTGCTGGTCAGGTTCACTTGAGACCCGCTTCGGTGACCTCTCTACATGTGTCTGGGGATCAAACCGACTTCAATCACCCATTCAACGATGATGACTCGAATGATTCATCTCTCCCACCAACTCATTTGTCATCCTCCCCTCTGGAGGATGCCCTCATGCCACTGCCTCCCGCAGCAGGTGATGATTCTAGGGCTTTCCAGGACCTCTTTAGAAGGGTGGCGGAAGTGTTAGAAATGTCATTAGTGATACAGCCTGACACCCAACAGAAGCTCACCAGCATCCTACACACCACACCAGCGGTTAAAATAGCACTACCCATGGACCCTGCCCTCATGGATCTCGCTAAACAACTGTGGCAAACACCCGCCACCATATCCCCATTGGGCAAAAAGGCAGATAGAAAATATTATGTCTCCTCACAGAATGCGGAGTTCCTCTTCACATACGCTCCTGCCAATTCCCTTGTAGTTGACGCTGCCAGCCAGAGGGCCAAACATACCTGACCAAAATCCACTCCTCCTGATAAGGAGTGGAAACGACTTGACCTTATGGGTAGAAAAGCCTACTCCTCCAGCTACGCATCACGAACTACACGGTTATGCTGGCAAAACATACACATCACATCTTTAAGCAGATATCCACTTTTGTTCAGTATCTTCCAGTACAGAAAAAAAAGAGCAGTTTAAAGGCAACACAAATGTGAAGGCTCACTAATAGCCAGGACAGCCTTATAGGCCGCCCTTGACTCCGCTGACATCGCTGCTTGTTCCCTTGCAGCTGCGGTCATGATGAGAAGAGCATCCTGGCTCCAAATATCTGGCTTCCCATAGGAGTCCAGATAAGGGTTGAAGACCTCCCATTTGAGGGCCCAAAGCTCTTCATGGAGTCTTCCGACAGTTCGTTACACTCCCTGAAAGATTCCAGAACCACTTTTCGCAAGCTGGGCATTCAGGTTCCTGTGCCAAAATGAAAACAAAACCAAGGCTATACACAGAGATAGAGACCTGCCTTTTTTACTCAGCCACAGAGGCAGTATGACCAGAGAAGGCAGCAATCCGCCGACCAGCCCACCCCATCCCAGCCCTCTAATAATAGACAAACGTTTTGAAGCTCAGGTTGGAAGTCATCAAATTCATCCTTCCCCTCCCGTCCTCCATGGTACTCCAATATCCACACGACACCTACCACCGTTCTGTCATCACTGGTACCTCATAAAATCTGACAAGTGGGTGTTGGACGTCTTAAAGAGTGGGTACTGCATACAGTTTCTGTCCATCCCACAACCCCCACCATCCACCCCATCCCTCTTCAGGGGACCCATCTCACGAGTCTATCCTAAGCCAAGAAATCGACCACCTGCTCTCCATCAAAGTAGTGGAACGTGTTCCCCACCAGTACCACAACACTGGCTTCTATTCCCGGTATTTCCTCATGGAAAAGAAGTCAGGGGGATGGAGGCCAATCTTAGATCTCAGAGGCCTCAACAAGCATGTCCTTTCCCAACGCTTCCATATGGTTACCCTCTCCACCATCTTCCCATCCCTCAACAAAGACGACTGGTTGGCGACTCTCAACCTCCAAGATGCATATTTCCATGTGCCTATCCACCCCGCACACGGGAAATGTCTCAGATTTACCAAAGGTGGACACCACTTCCAGTACATGGTACTCCCCTTCAGCCTTTCCACTGCAGCGAGGGTATTATCCAAGGTACTGGCAGTAATCGCAGCTCATCTGTGCAGGCCTGGAGTGTCCATTTTCCCTTATCTGGACGACTCCCTTCAAGAAACACAAAACTCAGTCAATACCACCATGGAACTCTTTCATTCTTTGAGCCTCCAGATAAACCTCTCAAAATGCCAACTCTAACCAACCCAGGTGCAAAAGTTCATAGGGCACCCCTTGCCACTGCATCTCTTCCCCATCACAGATTCCTGGTCATATGGAAGCTCATCCAGCTACCTGCCACAGCATGTTTCCAGCTCTTAGGCCACATGGCAGCAGTCACCACTGTAGTCCCTCATGCCACATGAGGCCACTACAACACTGGCTCAGTACAGTATATAGACCAAGAAGACACAGCTTCTTCAAGCTGGTCTCGGTGCCACTCGCCATCAGAAACTCGCTCCAATGGTGGTTGAATGCACAAAACGTGTGCACTGGGGTCCCCTTCCAAAAATGAGCCCCCTCCACTACAGTCACCTTGGATGTGTCCCAAATAGGCTGGGGAGCCCACCTCAGTACTCTTACCACACAAGCCCTATGGTCACCTGCAGAGACCACTCTACACATCACTACCCTCAAGCTCTGTGCAGTATTCTACGTCTGCCAGTATTTCAAGGACCACATCTCCAACTCCACTGTGCAGATTTTTACAGACAACCAAGCTGCAAGATTCTACATCAAGAGGGAGGGGCCAGATCTTACCCCCTCTGCAAGGAAGCAATCCGTTTCTGGACGTGGTGCACACAACATAATCTTAGTTGCCTCACACCTTGCAGGCAAAGACAACATAACAGCGGACTCTCTCAGCAGGAACTTCTCCTTCAACCAAGAGTGGAAAATAGATCCCACCATCTTGCACCATATCTTACAATGCTGGGGTTTTCCCCAGATAGACCTATTTGTGACCCATACCAATAAAAAATGCTTGCAGTACTGGTAATGTGCAGGCATTGGCTCGCACTCCCTGGGAGACGCATTCACGATCCACTGGGGCATAGCACTCCTCTTTGCTTTTCCACTGATACTACTTCTCCATCGAGTGGTCAACAAGATTTGAATGGACAGGGCCAACGTTATCCTCATAGCCCCACATTGGCCAAGACAGACATGGCACACTTCCCTGCTCCAAATGTCATCCAAGCAGCCATGGCGTCTTCCCCGGCTCCCGCATCTCCTCACCCAGCAATGCGATTGCCTCTATCACCCACACCTTCGCACTCTCCAGCTACAGGCATGGTTTCTCAGTAGCTCCCTCCACTAGAATCACAATGCACAAATCAAGCCCAAGAAATTCTCCTCAACAGCCGCAGAACATCCACATGGAAACGTCACCTGTACAAATGGCGATGCTTCTCTGCTTGGTCGCAAAGAAACAACCTCAGTGCGGCCTTAGCTCCACTATCTGCGGTCCTGTGATACATCATGGAGCTTAAGAACTCGGGCCTTTCCCTGAGTTCCTTTAAAGTCCATCTGGCTGCAATTGCAGCTCTTCACCAATCAATAGATGATACATCGGTGTTCACGCACCTGATAACTAAAAGTTTTCTTAGAGGCCTGCAAAACACCTACCTGCCCATCAAACCATCAGACCCCTCCTGGGACCTCAATCTCATCCTTAGGGCCCTAACAAGAAAGCCCTTCGAGCCGATGGCAACCTGCTCGTTGCTCCACCTCTCTATGAAGGTAGCCTTCCTTGTGGCAATAACATCCGCCAGAAGGGTTGAAGAAATTGGGGCCCTCATGACGGACTCACCATTTATGGTCTTCTGTAAAGACAAGGTAGTACTTCAGCCTCACCCCAAGTTCATGCCAAAGGTCCCCTCTGCGTTCCATTGCAATGAACTCATCAACTTACCTGTCTTCTTTCCTAAACCTCACAACAACGAGTCGCAAGCAGTGCTCCATACCCTCGATCTCTTCTGGGCCATCGTGTTCTACGTAGATAGAACCACACATATCCGCAGAACCAACCAATTATTCATTTTGACTGCTGAACCATCTCTGGGACTCCCCATTTCCTCTCAGAGACTCTCCAAATGGATAGTGGAGTGCATAAGAGTGGCATATGCAGCCTTCGGCAAGGAATCACCTCCATGACTTTGTGCACACTCAACAAGAGCCATGGCTGCATCCACTGCATATGTTCAGGGCATTCCTGTAAATCTGTAAATCAGCTATCTGGTCGTCCACCCATACTGTCGTGACCCATTATGTCCTCAACACATATCCCTCTAGGGGAACCCTGTTTGGTCACTCCATCCTCATGGCTGTCCATAAGGACACTATGCCGACCAAAGCTCCTGCCTCCAGCGAACACACCACTTCATAATCACATAAGGTGGAGCACCTACAGGGATACTCCTCGAAGAAGAGAGGGTTACTCTGCAGTAACTAAGGTTCTTCGAGATGCGTGTCCCTGTGGGTGCTCCACCACCAACCCTTCCTCCCCTCTGCTTCCGTGCATCATCACTCATCCCTACCAGGGCAGAGAAGGAGCTGGAAGGATCGTAGCCTGTGCATGAGCTGCCTGGCGCGTGGCATGTGCTGCGCATGCACAAACTACCTGTCGCTAGCACTGCTATTGAAATCTTCCAGCCGGCCGTGCTGCAGCACCCAAACACTGAAAGTGGAGCACCCACAGGGACACCCACATCAAGGAACCTCGGTTACTGCAGAGGGTGAGTAATCCTCTCTGAGATGGGGCAACCAGAACCACACACAGGGTTCAAGGTGGTGTTATGTTATGGATTTATATAGTGGCATTGTGATATTTTCTGTCTTATTTATCCCTTTCCTAGCTGTTCCTAAGATTCTACAGGTTGCACCTCTAAAATCTGGGATTCTCTGATCTGGCAGTATCCGTGGTCCAGCATGACCATGAATGTTCCAGGGTCAGAGAGTCCTGGTGTGCTGCAGGGGGGTGGGAAACTGGGAGCCGGCACATGGCTCAGTTGGGCTGGGGAGGGGGCGGGAGCTGGCATGCAGCTCATTTGGGCTGCGAGGGAGGGCAGGGAGCCAGCAAGCAGCTCATCTGGGCTGCAAGGAGAACAGGAGCTAGTGCGTGGCTCAGCTGAACTGGGGAGGGGCCAGGAAGCCTGGCGTGGGGAAGTAGACAGCACCAGGGGAGGAGGCGGCAGCAGGGAGCCTGAAATGACCTCCCCTGGTCTGGAAAAATTCCTCATCTGGAACCTTGAAAGTGCTGGACCAGGGAGATCCAACATGTATTAGTTTTTTTTAAGTGCTGCTGCGCTTTGAGCAGATGGCTTCAGAGAACTAGCCACTGTGACTGTGAGCCCTTGTCCACATCTCATGCATCAGTTTTCAAATACCAATATTTATTTTTATTTTCTAGACCTAGAGCCAGAACAGTAGATGAAAAGAACAAGGTATGTAACATTGCTTACTAAACAAAAATATTGCTTTAAATTTTAAGCACTTACAAAGCACTTTGTGTATTCAGAAATTGGCATGGTGTTTCAACAAATAGGTAAAATCACTGTTCCTTCTCTGAAGAGTTTACAATATATCCTGTTTGAGACCACATTGTGTGGGGAAATAGTTGATTAAATGAATAATAATCCTGTTTTTGTTATAATGTGTGGTAACTTACAATATTTTTTTACTCATGAAATTATGTCTTATTTGTAGATTGGCAAACAGATGGATGTTGCAGATGATTTTGAAGAATTAACTCAATCTTCTGATACTGCAACAGAGGACTTTGAATTGCCTTCTTCAAACTACAGAGATGCTATGTTGCTGATAGAACAGCTTAATATAGATGGCAAAGGTAAAAAGAATGATGTTTCAATAACAACTGAAGACAAGTGATTTCAGTTATCGGGACATCACTGTTTTTCATCTGTGTATCTTGGAATTCTCATTGTAAATTCAAGCACATTTTAAAACCTAGGTGTTTTTAGCTATTTGTTCCCAAACATATTGTCGTCTTTGATCATAAAGAAGGTGAGAACCCTGTTTGTCTGAAGCACTGATTCAGGATAGTAAGCCAAGATAACCCTCATAGACTGGCTAAAGCGTCTTATTCTACCTTCTAAAGGGTCCCTAAAAGCCCCAGAACCAGCCACAAAGCAGGGGGAAGGAAAATCACCGGCACGGATATTAAGGGAGAGAGCCTCTTAGAATATGTCTACACAGCAGTTAAAAACATACAACTGGCCCATGCCAGCAGACTCGGGCTCACAGGATTCAAGCTAAGGGGATGCTTAATTCCAGTGTAGATGTTTGGCTCAGGATGCAGGGTCCTAGAACTTGGGCTTCAGCCCAAGCCTGACTGTGGGGTAGACAGTTAAATTGCTTGTTACCCACACCCTGCAAGCCTGAATCAGCTGCCATGGGTCAACTGCTGGGTTTTAATTGCAGTGTAGACACATCTGTAGAGACACAGCACAGAATTTCCTCCCTATTTTCTATAGATATACTGAGCTTTAGCTAGATATTTTCCTTTTCTCTCGTTATTTGTGTAGCTTCCACAAGTAACAGCCAAACGTACAGACGGGTCACCTGTTAGCGTTGTCACTTAAAGCAGTGGTTTTCAAACTAAGGGTCACAGCCCAGTACTAGATCATGGAATGTCACGCACGGGGGTCTTTTTGCTGCGAGGTGATCAGCGGGGGTACTAAGGCAGGCTTCCTGCCCGTCTTGGCACTACAGATTGTACTGCACCCCAGAAGCAGCCATCAGCAGGTTCAGTTCTTGGGGGAGCAGGGAGAAGAGGCTCCATGCATTGCCCCTGTCCTAAGCACTAACTCCACATGCCTGTTGGCTGGGAACCTGTTGACTGTTTCAGTGGCACAGCTTGGTCTGCGTTGTCAGGACAGGCAGGAATCCTGTGTTAGCACCCCCACTGCATCGCTGATTGGGAGCCACTTGAGGTAAGCTCCTCTTGCCCCAGCCCTGGACTCTCCCCTGCAAAAAGCATGATTCCCTTCCTATAGCCCAAAGCTCTAGTCCTCAGCCCCACCCTGGAGCCCACACTGTAGGCAAATTATGTTGGGTCACTGGTATCAACAATTTTCTTTAACTGGGTCATGAGAATGCTTTTCAAACTTTTCTTGAGTTAAAGAGACAGTGCAGAGCAGAGGGCTCATTTATCCCACCCCCAATACTGGGTATGTGGCTTTTGTAATACCTTTTGTTAAGGGAAGTTGAGCTCAAACTTAGTATCTGTCTCCAGTTTGCATATAGTTTTACTGTATAGTCTATGGTATCTTTACTTAGATCAAGCAGTGACTACTTGTTTGAGTGATATCCCCGTGGTTGCTTCACTCTAGATGTCCCCATGGGTACTCCACTCTAAATACTGGTGCGTTGTGCTGCGACCGGAGATTTCTTCTAGCAGTGCCCTGCCATGCCGCACACACACAGTGGTGTCTCCTTGTGCCATTAGTGTCCATTAGTTGCATGCGCCACGCGGCACCTCAGTTCCTTCTCTACCATCCTTGGTAGCAGACAGACCTCCTTTGCAGTTGCCCTTCTTCAACTTAAAAAAACAAAAAAAAATAAAGTTCTTCAGTTTTTCTTGTTCTCCAAGTTTTTCAACCCTTCTCCCCAGTTTTTTCATCCCAAAAAAACCCCCAAACCCTCTTTGTTCTACTGCATTTTTTCCCCGCTTTCAATATGCCTGGTTCACCAGGCATCAAGAGGTGTGACTCATGTAGAGACACTGTGCCTGACTCTGATGGCCACTCTTTGTGCATAAAAAGCTGGGTAGAAGGCCACCTCTTTCAGAAATATCCTCTCTGTGCTCCATCCTCACTGCGAGGGCAAGACAGGACAGAGTCAACCGACTAAAGACCTTTCTCTATGAAAAGTCACTTCAGCCAGCTTGCAAAGACTCTTTCCTCATCATTGAGTTCTAAAGAAAAGGAAAATGTCCCTGGTCCAGACAAAATATGTCCCTCCTTGTCATCAGAGAAGACAAAGATGAAGGCCAAGATTTCTCCAGCTAAGTCCCTGCCCTTGGCACCAACCTCCTCAAGAGTGAGCATTGCTGACAAGTGCGGGACCTCTGGTACTGTGCTGACAAAATAAAGCATGCCACACAAACGGGCGCATTTGGAGCCTATGCACATGTCATTGGCACCATTGCCCGATGCAGTACTCAAAGCCCACAAGTCGGCACCAAAGATGACACCGAAGGAAACCCATCCTGGCATGCCGCCCCTGAGGACTCCAACACCACCTCCTGTACTGTCGTCACCATCATTGGCACCGACCAAGTCAGTACCACGTAAAGACACACCAAGATACACTCCAGCACCAATTGAGCACATCCCATTGGTACTGCATTCACTGGTGTTGTCTGCACGTTCTATATATTCGCCTTGGTCCCCGGCTCCATTCAGTTTCAATCGGTGAGGCTGACACAGGACCATGAAGCTGTTTCTCCTCGCATCATTCCTTACCCACACAGAGGTGTCCAGCCTGGGAGTCCCAATCCATGCGTTTGACCCATGTGCCACCTTTGCCACAATGGCATAGTCATACCCACCACCGCCATATCCTGGCGTGTGGCCTCCATGGAATGCGTGGTCAGCCCACAGGAGCCATCACACAGCTCCTTCAACTCTAGCAAATTGGCCATCCAATTCCGCAGCACACCAGTTCTTCGACACCACACTGAACTCCCCAGAATAACATCAGTCAAGGAGGAAGATTCCTTGTCCGAAGGGGAAGATTGATCCCCTCCACATGATTCCTCCTCATCTCCTGATGAGGCCATAATTCCCACCACTCCAACTCCAACAGATGACACGCAACAGTTTCAGAAGTTCAAGGCAGTAGCCTGTGCACAGGAGCTAGACCTCCAGGAATTACAAGAGAAGCAGCATATGCTTCTTTGCATTTTATAGCCTGCTACATCCTCAAAAATAGCGCTTCTCATGGACGAAGCCATCCTTGATCCCACCAATATGATCTTCCAGACACCTGCTTCTGTCACACTCACAAATAAGAGGGCAGACAGAAAATATTTCGTTCCTGCCAAAGGGATGTCTTTCCTTTTTTCACAACCCCCTCCAAACTCCTTAGAAGTTGACTCAGTACACCACAGAGCAAAACACCCACAATTCAGATTCACCCGTCAGGACAAGGATCACAAACGTCTCAACATTCTCGGCGGAAAAGTCTACTCCTCTGCCACCCTACAGCTCCAGGTAGCCAACTACTCGGCACTCCTTGCCTATTATGATTACACCAATTACTCAAAACTATAAGACCTTTTACAGTTCCTTCCAGAACAAAAGCTACCTCAGCTTCAGAATATAATTCAGGAGGTCCATACCATTGCTTGTACTGCTCTCCCGTCAGCCCTGGATGTTGCAGACACAGCCACAGCACAGTCACCGCAATTGTCATGCATAGAGCCTCTTGGCTCCAAGCATTGGGAATACCCGGGGAGTTACAGCTCAAGGTAGAGGACCTCCCATTTGATAGAACCAGCCTCTTTGCGAGCAAAACCAATGAGATTTTGCATTCCATGAAAGATTCTTGCATGACCCCAAGAATACTGGGTATGTACATGCCCGTGAACAAACAGGTATAACACCTATTCAAGGCCCAGAGAGTCATACAGACCAGACAACCAAGCAGACAGTATGACTTCAGACAAAGGCACAGACAGCAGAGGCGCTAACCACAATACCAGCCACAATCCAATTTGAACCAACTGTCGACATCAAAACAGAAAATTTGAAGTTATGGTCAAGGGCTCGATCAACATCCCCACCATACCATCACTGGCACTACCCAACCTTCAGTTTACTCACCAGCTATGGTCATTTTTCCAACAATGGGCCGAGATAAAATCTGACCAGTGGGTTTTAGAAATAATCAGTCTGGGTTACTCCATACCTATCATATCCTTTTCCTCCACTCACCCACCCCTTCCTGTCCCTCTTCAGGGGCCCTGTTCACAAAAGCCTCCTACAACTAAAAGTGCAACAACATCTGCAAAATGGGGCCATAGAACCAGTTCCACCAGACTACCAAGGGAGAGGCTTTTATTCAAAGTATTTCCTTATGCAGAAGAACATGGGGGGGGGGAGGAAAGAGAGAGACCCATACTAGATCTCAGAACACTGAACAAGTACGTAACATACCGAAGACTCAAGATGGTCACTTTAGCAACCATACTGACGAAGATTGGTTCTCAGCCCTCAACCTCCAAGATGCATATTTCCATATAATGATCTATCCAGCATACAGACACTTTCTACACTTCACAGTCAGAAAAAAAATTTACATTACCTCGTCCTCCCATTTCGCCTTTCAACAGCACCAAGAGTCTTTTAAAAAACTCTGGTTGTTGTAGCTGCACACCTTAGACATACAGGGGTGATAATATTTCCTTATTTGGACAATTGTCTCATGAAAGGCACATCATATCGGGACACTTGGGATATGGTCAACAAAACAATCACTCAGCCTCAGATACTATATCAATTACCAGAAATCCATGCTATAGCCCACGCAGACTCTCGAGTTTATAGGTGCTCAACGAGATTCAATAACAGCCAGAGCAACACTACGCAAACACAGATTCTACTCTCTCACTACTCTCATACACTCCATGCAGACGGTGCCAGTCATGACAGTATGCAACTGCCTCCAAACTTGGGGCCATATGGCAGCCACTATGTATGTGCTGAGACTAGCGAGACTCCATATGAGATGCCTCCAAGCATGACTAGCCACTGTTTATATCCCAAGGACTCTACGCAAGACAGTCAGCATTACCACACCACATTTGACCTCACTACAATGGTGGATACAATCACACAATATGTTAGAAGGCGTTCCCTTTCTAGAGCCTTCCATTGTGGTCACCGTAATAACAGATGCCTCCCTCGTGGGGTGGGGAGTGTGTCTGAACTCCCATATGGTAAAGGGCAAGTAGTCCTACCACAAACAATCACTTCACATCAGTCTTCTGGAACTATGAGCAATACGGTATGAATGCCTTCACTTCCTTCCATAGAATGAACACAAGACCATCAGCATCATGACAGATAATACAACATGCATGTATTATATCAGTCACCAGGAAGGCGTGTGATCCATTTCCCTCTGCATAGAGGTGATGAAATTCTGGAATTAGTGCACCAGGCAGCATATCACTCTCACTGCAACCAGAAGTGCTCAGTATTACAGCAGACAAGCTCAGCCGCCTATTTTCAGACCAGCATGAGTGGGAAATGGATGTAACAGCCGTTCAGGAAGTATTTGTCAAATGGGACCAACCCAACATAGACCTTTTTGAGACCAAATCCAATTGCAAGTGTCACTAGTTCTGCTCCAGGGAAGCCCTGGGCAAGGGATCTCTCAGGGATGCTTTTCTTCTCAAATGGGAAGTCCTACTCCTATATGCGTTCCCTCTGTTACCCTCGATCCATCGAGTAATCATAAAAATCAGACAAGACCATGATGGTCCAGACAGATATGGTTTCCTTACCTGCACCGGTTGGCAATCTCCACTCCTCATATTCCCTCCACATCACAATCTTTTTTCTCAACATCATGGCAGGACTCTCCCCCCAGATCTGGTCAAACTTCACCTCAAAGCCTGGCTCCTTCATGGCTCTATGATGCCGAAACATCCTGCTCTGACAGGGTAAAGCAAATACTAACTAACAGTTAATGGGGTCTGCCAAAAAGACTTACACCTACAAATGGAGAAGATTCTCCGATTGGGTATGGGAAAAACACATCATCCCACCCCTACCACCCCTCTACTAATTGTACTGGATTGCCTCTTCAAGCTATGGGAGTCAGGACTGTGTTTTGCAAACCTACGGGTGGGAGCTCGCTTTTCTCACATCCCATGACTAAGCGATTCTTGATGGGATTCCAAAACTTGTTCCCTATAGTGAGACCTCCTACTTCTTTGTGGGACCTCAGTCATGTCCTTAAGAGTCTCACAAAGCTGCCCTTTAAATCACTTACTACTTGCTCCTGTCTTTTCTCATAGCCATCACTTCCAGCAGATTAGTGGGGGAAATAGCAGCTTTGATAGCAGAACCCCTACCCCGCCCCCCATCTTCTCCAAAGACAAAATAGCATTCAACCTACCCTAAATTTCTCTCAAAAGTTCCCACATCTTTCCATATTAACGAACTGATACACTTATCTGCATTCTGTCCCAGGCCTCACAAAGATTCGATTCAGGCAGTGCTACACACCCTAGATGTCAGGCAAGCAATCACCTTATACCTCAACAGGACGAAGCCCTGGAGGAAATTCACGAGATTCTTCATCGTCTTTGCAGAACGCTTGAAGGGACAAGCTCTGTTTTACCAGAGAATATCAAAATGAATCTCCTCATGCATCCATGACAATCAACCCCCACATGTCATTACAGCTCATTTCACCAGAGCATTGGCTTCCACCATAGCCTTCTTGAACAATGTTCCACTAGAGGACATCTGCAGAGTAACAGTCTGGTCCTCTGAGCATACATTTCCCAAACATTATGCTCTGACCTCTGACCTAATTCCAACCACATCAGTGGGCCAAGTCCTATCTACAGTCCCCGGGGCAGGGCTCCAAAACCCACCTCCATGGGATGAACACTGCTCTTCAGTCACCTAGAGTGGAGTCCCCAAGGGGACATCATTCAAAG
The DNA here is from genome assembly GCA_032595735.1 of Pelochelys cantorii. Taxonomy (NCBI): domain Eukaryota; kingdom Metazoa; phylum Chordata; order Testudines; family Trionychidae; genus Pelochelys; species Pelochelys cantorii. Next base: position 303,046,530 of record CM064326.1, on the reverse strand, counting down.
AAGAAGAGAGAGTTACTCACTTTGTGCAGTAATAGGAGTTCTTAGACACGTGTGTCCCCGTGGGTGCTTCACTAGCCTCTTTCCTCCCCTACTTTGGAGCCTCTTCAGGGGTATAAACAAGGTAGAGAAGGAACAGAGGCACCATGCCACGTGCATGCCTAATGGACACTAACAGCAGGAGGGGACACCACTGCGCATGCACAGCAGGGTAATGCTAAAAGAAATCTCCAGTCGCCAGCTAAAGGACGGACCAGGCCCTAAAGTGGAACACCCATGGGGACATCTAGAGTGGAGCACGTATAGAGACACACATCTCAAAAAACTCCCGTTACTGCACAAGGTGAGTAACTCTCTCTTCACAGCTTCAGGGGATAGCCGAGTTAGTCTGTACAGGATAAACTTAAAAAACAACAAATGGTCTGATAACACTTTATAGACTAACAAAACATGTAGATCCCACAGACAGAGACAAACACCTACCGGATCTTTATAGAGCATTCTTAAAACTTAAATACCCACTTGGAGAAGTAAAAAAACAGATTGACAGAGCCAAAAAAGTACCCAGACACGAACTACTTCAAGACAGACCCAAAAGAGAAAATAACAGAATTCCACTTGCCATTGCCTACAGTCCACAACGCAAATCACTCCAACGCATTATACACAGTCTGCAACCCATCTTGGAAAATGATCCCTCACTCTGAGGCCTTGGGGGGAAAAGCCTATTCTCGCTTACAGACAACCCCCCCAATCTGAAAACGAATTATTTCCAGTTCACCATGCTACCACATTATAAGCATCCAGGAACCAAGCCCTGCAGTCAGCCTCAGTGTCAACTCTGCCCACATATCTATACAAGCGAATTCATTACTGGAGCCAACAACATAAGCTACCAAATCAAAGGCTCATTTAACTGCACATCCAGTAATTTGATCTATGCCATCAAATGCCAGCAGTGCCCCACTGCTGTATATATTGGACAAACTGCACAGTCCCTACAAGAAAGAATCAATGGACACAAATCAGATATACGTAAAGGGGACATACAGAAACCTGTTGGAGAACACTTCAGTCTACCTAATCACTCTTTAAAAGATCTCCAGGTGCCTGTCTTGTTACAAACGAATTCCACAAGCCAAATACTCAGAGAGGCGTTGGAATTGCAGTTCTCTCACTGATAACCCCCTCAGTCGAGATAATGGATGGATGGCACATTATCAACCTAACATTCAATGAAGGTGCCAACAGTTCTTTGTCTGTGTAGATTCTTGCATTAGTACTCTTCCTATATAATTGCTATCATATGATCCTTATCTGCTCCTTGTAACTATCCAATCTTTAGGTGCTTATAGGTTATCATTCTTCCTACTTGTTTTTCCCTTTGATATTTCCATACCCTCTGCTCCTTGTTTCCCACCCCCTTCCTTTTTTTTTTCTTTTCCCCCCCTCTCCCTTATTTATTTTGGGTCTGCACATCCTAAACTCAAAACTCCAGTCATCTGAAGAAGTGGGCTGTGCCCACAAAAGCTCATGATATCATCTACATGTTTTTTTAGTCTATAAAATCATACCAGACCATTTGTTGTTTTTTAAGTTTATCTCTCGTCACAGAATTTTTCTATTAGATACTAAGGGAAGATTCTCAAAAGCATTAAGTACAGTTAGATGCCCAATTCCTCTGTATGAGGGTATGTCTACACTAGCTCATTAGTTTGAGCTAGGTAGGCAAATCAGGGAACCGGGGTTGCAAATGAAGCCCGGGATTTAAATATCCCGGGCTTTATTTGCATGTTCCCATCCGGTTGCCATTTTAAATCCCCCTTAGTCCGAACTAACTGCCCGTGGCTACACGCGGCAGTTTAAAGTTAATCCAAACTAAGTCCTTAGTTCGGATTAACTGTTACTCCTCGTGGAATGAGGAGTAACAGTTAATCCGAACTAAGGACTTAGTGTGGGGCCTGAGCTCCCCGTGAACAGATGCTGCTTCAGCATCCCATGGAGCAGCCTCTATCTGCAGTGAGCCTGGGCCTGCCGTGGACAGAGGCTGCTTTGACATCCCTCTTCCACAGCCTCCTCCCCCATCCCCGCCCTGCTGCCTCTGATACAGAGACAGCAGCCCAGGCAGGAGGGGTGGCAGCTCTGCAGAGCTGGTACTTGTGGGGAGCCAGCTTTTCAAGTACCGGCTTAAAAGCCAGCTCCCCACAGGTACTGGCTCCCACCTTCCCCCACTTCTTTTTGCCTCTGATACCCCACGTCCCGCTGCCTCTGTATCTGCGTCTAGTCATTTGGATTAACCGATAAACCCAGGCTTATTGGTTAATCATTTAAATGACTATATGCTAACTTCCCTACTCTGTATGATTTAGAAAATCTCCCCCTAACTGTATAAGCATGCATTTTTGTAGTGTATATATTAGTTACTGAATTGGACTTAAATCATGCATTTAGTCACTGAGATGTAAAATGTTTTGTGTGTACACATACATTCATGCTCACAATATGTGTGTAGAATCCAGTTAGTACTTTGCATAATGAAATAAATATGAAAATAAAGTTGTACTTTAATATAAATGATAATTTATATAAATTATACAGTGAACAGAAGTATATTTTGAAAATATTTCTTTTTTCTCAGAGATGAAAAAGAAATCTAACACTAAGTATTGTATAAGCATTTGTTATACTGTATATCGAATAGCAGCACTGAAAGAGACACCTTTGTTTCCAGATGTAGTATATGAAATTAAAGCAATTTTCTTACCAAATGAAATCTGCACATATCTTTACATTATTGATTTTCTTCACAAAGCAGATTCAATTACTGTCTTGAAAATTCAAAATTTACTTCATGGATATGAACGATTAATAGAACATGAAAAGGGCCGCTATACACAGCTACTGGGAAAAGTAAAAAAGCTGGAGAATGAAAAGAGAGAGCTACAATCAGTATTGGAAGAGACCAGAGAATTGAAATCCATGATGGATCACCAAAAAATGGAATGGGAAAGTGATGTCGGCAGTCTCAAGTATGGAATCTTAAATTCTAATAAGCAGTTTAGTATTGTCAGAATGCAAATAATGTGAGGGATGCTGGAATTAAAGAGTCAGTGAGACATTTAACATGTTCTTCAGTGTTAGTATTTTGCTGGATTGGGCTGTTTCTTAGCACTTTACAGCATCAAGCTGAAAATTATTCAACAATTTTGAAATTCAAAAACTTACTGTTTGATAGTATTTCTGTCTAGAAAGTCTATCTACCAGATGTTTTCCATGCGATATTTTTTTCAACTAATTGGTGCATTGTGGAAAGGGAGGGAGTGATTACTTGGGCCTAAAGTGAGGAGAAGAGTGCAGCTGCCCTTTTGCCTCTCTCTGCCCTCTTGCTCAGGTAAATCTCATTCCATACAGTTCTTCTTTAAGTGATTGCTCATGCCAGAAGATTTTATCTTAGCAGTACCCATAGGGGAACCAGCTCAGGTGCCCTCTATACTGGTGCACATGTGCCATGCGATCTATATAGGACTATTTGACTTCTAAGCATTCCTCAGGTGTGAGGGTCTTGAAGAAGAGGTAAGGTCTTCATTGTCTTCACCTAAAAAAAGAAAAGAACAAAGGAGATTATTGGACTTTCTCTTGATTCACCTGCACTTCCTTCTAATACTCCTATAGAGTCTCCAAAAAGAGCTTTCTTTCCATACTCCAAGTCTGTAACTGTGCATAGCATGTATGTACATGGAAAGATCATTTGTGTTATGATAGGTTGCAGATAAAAAGCCCATGATGTCAAACTTGCTAGCTTTATTTTTAAAAAGGTGTACAAAAATTAGGGCTGTCAATTAGTGGGCATTAACTCCTGCGATTAACACAGGGCAGAATTAACGCGTTAAAAAAATTAACTTGCGTCAATCTCAGGGATCAGCAAACTAGCATGAGCTGCTTGAGAGACCATCTCTGGTAAGGTCCAGTAATGCAAACCGCCACCAGAGGGCGCATGGAAAAACAAAGCAGCCAGAAAGGAGGGGAAAAAAAACTGGAACTGTGGTTCAACTCCAGTGAAGTAAACAAGAAAAGTAAAGACCCTGACACCTGTCCCTCTTCCCTCCCAGGTGACCATATTTTTTAAAATAAAACAGCTGGGGGGGAGGGGAGGGCTTGCCCAAACTATCCCTCCCCCTCCCATCCTCCCCACCCCCCGGCAGGGCTCACCAAAGCCACCCTCTCTTTGCCTCCTGGGGCTCAGACTGATCCTCCTCCACATCTGATTCTAGGCTGAGTTCCCCCTCCCAAACTCTGCACTGCCCATGGTGGGGTCTACCTTCCCCCAGCCCAAAGGCCGACCCCACCCCTAAGCTTGGGGGCTGACCACCACGCCTGAGCCCTATGCCACCTGCAGTTGGGGGTTGAGGCCCCCTGAACTCTGCACTGCACATAGCAGAGTCTGCCCCTCTCCGGCCCTGTGCTGCCCGCAGCTGGGGCTGAGCTAAAAAAGACTCTTTTGAATAGGACACAAATATATAGATTATATAGAAGGATTTTAGTTCAGCTTTCGTGATAGAATTTGCACTACAATACTTCAGTGAGGTGAACTCAAGGTTTTTTTACAGTGTAAATGTTTTGTAATAAAAAATAAATATGAAGTGAGCACTATACAGTACACTTTGTATTGTGTTGTAATTGAAATCAATATATTAGAAGACGTAGAAAACATCCAAAAATATTTAAATAGATAGTATTCTTATTATTGTTTTACAGTGTGATTAATCACGATTAATTTTTTTAATCACTTGACAGCCTAACAAAAATTCTTAAGAACAAGTATTAGTTAATGGTACTTTTGCCTTCTTCAGCTACGTTACTAATGCCATATCTCAGTTTACTGTCTTAGAAGGGATTATCTAAAATGTATCACTCTTTAAGGGGCCCTGCCCCTCCTTGAGATCTTAATTTGGTTTTATCTACATACATGAAGCCTTTATCTACCTTTTGAACCCTTGCCCGAGTGTTTTTTATGTCATCTGTCTCTAAAGATGGCATTCATTATTGCCATAATGTCAACCAGAAGGGTAAGTGAATTAAATTCCTTGATGGCTGATTTACTGTTTATGTTTCTTAGACCTGATCTTCGGTTTTTGCCAAAAACAGTTTCTGAATTTCACACCAGTCAATTGAATTTTCTGCTGTTTCTTCTAATGCTATATACTAATAAGGGGGTTTCTGTTTTACATATTAGATGCAAAAAGAGTTCTTGAATGCTATTTAAATAGAACTAAAAGTTTTCAGAAAGCATCTAGATTGTTCACCCCTTGTGATAAGTATCACATGAGTCAGACTGTGTCTTACCAGACTCTAGGTAGACTAACAATGTATTGTTGAATGTTACACATTAGCAAAAATTCCTGTAGCTGTGATCTCCTTCCACTAGGTCTGTGGTAGAGCTTTTCTTTATCTTAAAACTAGAAGACTTACCCATTGCCAGGAGTTCAGAGCATTGGGCTGGTGGTGTGGAAGGTTCAGGAGTCAGGGCAGTGCCTTGGTGATGTGGGGAGATCAGGGCAGAGGCCAGGGATGTGGGAGGGTGTGAGAGTGAAGGTTGGTGGTCAGAAGGGGCTCAGGACAGCGGGTGGAAGTGGCTGCTGGCTTTTCCCTGGGAGTGGCATAGGGCAGTGTGGACTGAACAACCTGCCCACTGGCTTGTCTCCGGGGGGCAAGCAGGGCTCTCTCCCTTCCCCACTGGCCTGGGCGCTCTCCCCCCCTCTTCAGCCCCTCCTAGGACAAGGAAGGTTGTCTCTTTCCTCCTTGGCCCTTCCCAGGACAAAGAAGGGATCGATCAATCGATCTATCTACCTAATTTTAATTTCCAGATAGGGCTGTGTGACGGATTTGCTGGGTGCGAGCGCCCCCTCTCGTCGGAGCAGGGGGGCTCAGCGGACCCACCGTCTGTGTCTGACAGGTTTGGCCCCGGGGCTGATCCCTGAGGGAGGGGGTTCGGGAGTGCGATCACCTGTTGCCAAGCCGGCGCCGGGGTTCAGCGGACTCCCTGCCGCGCCCCCGTTGCAGGTCCTGGGGCCCCGTCGGCCAAGAGTCCCGGGGGCCTGTCCCTGGGAAAAGGTTCTCCTTGGGTTAGGGAATATTAAGCGCTTGTGTTTTAGATTACCCGGTTCCCAGCGGTGGTGACAGGCCGGGCACGTCAGGTAGGCTGGGGCTGTGGGGAAAAAGGGGGGGTGTGGGGGACCCGGGCCCACCTTCTCCACCAGGTCTCAGCCCGGGGCCCTAAGTGGGGGGCATCTAGCGTACTCCCTCCACGGCAGGCGGGGCTGATCCCTGAAACTCGCCTGCCCACGGGCGCCAAAAGCGCTCTGCCCCGGGCTCCTTCCACTCCCCACCTTCCGCCGGCCCGACTGGGTCTCCGCATGGGCCACTTACCGCGCCCGAGCCGTCGGCCCTGTCCGGCTGGTGTCCTGGGGGCTCCGGCGCCGCTCTTCTTTCCCTCCAGCGGGGCGGAATGCTCGTCCTCCTGGGGGGGGTTTGGCGGCTCCTCCCTGAGCCGCCCCTAGCCGTCCCATCCGGCCGCTTTTCAAGCGGCCCGGGGAGGAACGCTGCGCGGGTCAGCCCCGCGCCCTCCCCCCTCCCCCCGGCGTCCACATGCACCTCCGCGCAATGCCCGAGGTCCGGGTCTCCACCTCCTGCTCTGCTCGGCCCCGGGCAGCAGGAGCGTTTCTCGGGCATCCAGCCCACCCGCCGCAACTGCGTCTGGCCCCGCCCTCTTCGCCGCGGGGCCGTGCGTGTTCCCCCATGCCGGGTCCGAGCCCGGCTGGGGCTACTCCGGCCACTCGCGCTCCCAGCCTGTCCTTCCCGAGCCCGGGGGGGGGGGGGGGACCGCTCCCCTCGGCTCAGTGCGGACCCTGCTAGGTCCATCACAGGCTGCAATCTGGAGTTCTGTGCACACTTTCACAAAACAGTATGCTCTGCATGTGGCTGCATGGGATGATACTAGATTTGTTTGAGAAGTGAGGACTCTGTTTTTCCCCCTACCCTGGTTATTTTCAAGCCTACTTGGCCATTTATTCCACAAATGGAAATATCCACCGCCACTTGAAGAAGAAATAAATGTTACTTGTAACCATAATTCTTCAAAGTGCCTCTACATATTTATACTTCTCAGTCACCTCCCTTCTTTCTCATGGTCCTTTTGTTCTTTTCTCTGTACTAATGGTGAAAAGAACTGAGTTGATAGAGGACACTTTGTATTTTATATTGTCTCAATATTAGACCATGTGAAGATGCTGAGGGTCATGGTAGAAGGGGCATACAAGCACTTTAAGCCCTGGTCTACACTAGGGAGTTATTTTGAAATAACCCCCCTTATTTCAAAATAATAAGCCAAGTGTCCACACTACCAAACCCATTATTTCAAAAATTTCAAAATAGCAGGCTGGTTATTTTGAAATCTGTACTCCTGCTTTCCTCAGGGAATAGTGCTAATTTTGAAATAGTTATTTTGAAATAGCTGTAGTATGGACGCTCCAGTGCTGCTATTTCAAAATAACTACTTCCCAGAGTAATTTGAAGTAATTCCTCTCCAGTGCTTCCTGGGGCTCTAAGTCCAAGTAGTACGCCTATAATAGCAGACGCTGCTTCGGACTAATTTTGATACTTCCCATAGTGTTATTTCAATTTTGTTATTTCAGGAATTATTAAATCAATTTGAGTTATTTTGAAATTGTTTCCTAGTGTAAGACATGCCCAAAAAGACCACCATTTGGTGAAGATTCTACCATAGTAGGGCTCTACCAAATTCACAGTCCAGTTTGGTCAATTTCACTCACATAGGATTTCAAAAATTGTAAATTTCATGGTTTCAGGTATTTAAAACTGAAATTTCCTGGTGTTGTAAATATAAGAGTCCTAACTCAAAAAGAAGTTGTGAAGGGGTTTGCAAGGGTATTGTAGAGTACTACTACACTTACTTCTGCTGCCATCAGAGCTGGGTAGCTGGAAAGTAGCAGCTGCTGGCCAGAAGCTCACTTAAGAAGGCAGAGCCATTTCCAGCAGCAGAACAGAAATAAGGATGGCATGGTATGGTGTTGCCATCCTTACTTCTGTGCTTTGGCTAGCAGGGTGCTGCCTTCAGAGTTTGTTGCCCAGTCAACTGTTGCCATTCTCCAGCTGCCCAGTTCTTAAGTCAGCACAAAAGTAAGGGTGGTAATACAGCAACCCCCCTAAAATAACCTTTTGTCCTCCTCTGCAACTCCCTTTTGGGTCAGGGCCCCCAATTTGAGAAATGCTGTCTCCCCATGAAATCTGTATAGTATAGGGTAAAAGCACACAAGACCAGATTTCACAGCCGAGAATTTGATAGGGCTTTAACCACTGGGCTCAGTACCCTTAAGTGGGATGTGCAGACCCATCTCAAAGAATTCCTGTTATAAGTAATCAACCTTCATTTATAATGATGAAAACTTATGAGATGTTCTTAACGTTAATGTTAGTGATCTTTTACAACTTTTTGGTTTTAATATATGATATTAGGAACTGTCTATCATGTCCAGATTGTTAGCCAGGGTTGGGTTCAGTGCTGAAAGGCTGATGGAAACAAGCAGATTTTGAGACAGAGAGCAGATATCCCTTTTTTTAAGTGGACCCCAATGTCAAGGAAGCTAAAATTTTGGTCTTCCATCTGAGCAGTATCCCTTGGCTATAGAGGTTTATAATGTGGATTTTTTGTTTTGATTTTTTGGGGGGAGTGTGGGTTGTTTTAGTTACTATTCACATAAATACCCAGTTCATTTTTGTGTAACAGATGAGAATTCGTATTTAAAGAGACACTTCAGTTTGATGCCAAATTAGGCATAATTTTGTTTTTTCTGTTTACAAAAATGCTTATATACTGTTTATTTTAACAACAAATATTTGAATGTTTTTTTTTAAAATAAAATAACTAAATGAATACCAGCTTTACACTCAGGAGCAGCAGTAGTTTGGAAGAGAATTACTATAAATATTGCATTTAATCCTTTATCTTTATAGTTCAGACTCATATGTTACATGTCAGTGGTTTGGTTTTTGTTTTAAATCGAAGGATATCTTTTCTTCCTTACTATTTGTAGATTTTTCAGAGGTAAACTCTGAAATATGAAATACTTGTATTTTAGTAGTTACAAATACTTGGAAAATATTTAGCACAATTTTAAAGCAACCATTTCCTCATATACAATCAGATTTTTCCTGTTCATATGATTAGTGATATCAGTTAAAATATCTTAAGTGTCACCCAATACTCAAACATTTTATTATTCGTTCATGGGAACAAGGAACAATACCCTGAATTGTGTTTTTCATTTTTTCACTGTCTCTACATTTATTGGCAATGGGATTAAAAAAAAAATTGCTGAACTCTCATCAAGGCCTTCAATCTCTTTTAACCCAAAAATTAAATCAATGTTGTATCTTAATGTTTAGTTTCATGGGTTTAAAAAAATGCTTGTCACTTTCATCACATTAGAAAAATCTTGCTAGTTAAACTTATTTTAGATTATTGACTTAATTTTTATTAAGTACATTCCATTATTGGGGGGGAGGGGGACTTCGGAGAACTTGCTTTTATTACAAGGTGTGGAGATGGTTGGTTTATAGAAAAGTTGTGTTTAAAATTTTGTTTTAGTTACTTGACTGGTAGTATTACTTGTACCTACTATTTAGAATTCCTAGTGACTATTACAGGTTCAGAGTAAATATATTTTTCAAGTATTTTCAAGTTTTACCTTATTTAGATTCAGTGAGCCGTATCTTCAACTATGGTAAACTGTTATAGCTCTATCAGTTTATACTGGTTGAGAATTTGTCCATATGTTTTTTATCTAAGTTAACTGATCTGTTTTAATATGCTTTGTTCCATATTATTAGTAGAATGACTTAACTTTTTTGAGTAGTACATTTTTGGAAAGGAGCAGGGAGAATCCCTTCCTTTCCCATCTCCATGGTTTTGAATAAGGTATAGGATTTGACTCTTATTGTGTAAGATAATCCTTAGTATTAAATATGGCTTTGTGTTCATTATGTAAAGAAATGTAGCTTACAACTTTATCTTTAATAATTTTATAACCAAAAATTGTTCTGGTTTAGTTTGTTACAGAGTTTAACGTACTGGTGAGTTTGTGTATTATGTATCTTCATCAAAACTTTTGTACAACTGACAGCTTTGAAGGAGGCTACAATTTGTGTTAGAAGTCAGTTTCAGAGTCACAAAATAAGAATTGAAGGTGGTGGGTATTTTTAAAAATGTGCTTATTCTGTTTGTTCTTCAAGCTGAATAATGTGGAATATTTCATTTTACCAATTTTTTAAGTGGCTGAAATATCAACAAATGAAATTCATGATGGTTACAAGGAAGTTTAAGGGTTTTGTTTTAAAATAATATTGTGTTGAATACCAGGTTCACTTTGAAACAAGAAGAAGAAAAGAGAATGAGTACAGAAATGCTGTATGAAAAAAACCGAGAACTGCTTAGAAAGAAAGAAGATCAGTACTCTAAAGAGATGGAGGAAAAACAGCAGCTTGAACTAGCTCTGAGGAGTCTAGAAATGGAGTTGAGAACATTGAGAAATCACTTGAAACAGGTTATTGTTTATTACATCTTAGAGAACAGAACTGAATACAATTTTATATTATATGTGTCTTCCAGTTTGTTTCAATTCAGATATGGTATTCCAATGTGTTTTACAATATGAAGTCAGACATTTACAGTGGAAGTCTATGTGCATGAAACTACAATTGCCCAGCTATACTGAACGATTTAGTTTTAATTAGGCCACAATTTTATTATTAAGTATCTGGGACTACCTAGTAGATAAAATGTACAGTGCAGGCAACACCCCCTTATTTCTCATATAATTAACTGTGGAGGTGCTTTTATTAGTGCTCTTCCCCCTTTTTTTCCACCCATATCCTTCCAAAATTCCATTGCCAGGTCCTTATCAACCATCACACTCTTAGGAAGGGGTAAGGTGGAGCATAATGATGGATGGGGGGGAGGATTGGTTCCTTGCTGTATTAATCTAGGGGTTATAGTGGACCACAAGCTGAATATGAGTCAGCAGTCTGATGCTGTTGCAAAAAAAGCAAACATGATTCTGGGATGCATTAACAGGTGTGTTGTGAGCAAGACACGAGAAGTCATTCTTCCGCTCTACTCTGCGCTGGTTAGGCCTCAGTTGGAGTATTGTGTCCAGTTCTGGGCACCGCATTTCAAGAAAGATGTGGAGAAATTGGAGAGGATCCGGAGAAGAGCAACAAGACTGATTAAAGGTCTAGAAAACATGACCTATGAAGGAAGGCTGAAAGAATTGGGTTTGTTTAGTTTAGAAAAGAGAAGATTCAGGGGGGACATGATAGCAGTTTTCAGGTATCTAAAAGGGTGTCATAAGGAGGAGGGAGAAAACTTGTTCTTCTTGGCCTCTGAGGATAGAACAAGAAGCAATGGGCTTAAACTGCAGCAAGGGAGGTTTAGGTTGGACATTAGGAAAAAGTTCCTAACTGTCAGGGTAGTCAAACACTGGAATAAATTGCCCAGGGAGGTTGTGGAATCTCCATCTGTGGAGATATTTAAGAGTAGGTTAGATAAATGTCTATCAGGGATGGTCAAGACAGTATTTGGGCAGGGGACTAGACTTGATGACCTCTCGAGGTCCCTTCCAGTCCTAGTATTCTATGATTCTATAATCATAGGAGCACCAGCTACCCTCACCTTGTTCAGTTACCAAGCACCTTTCCTCATGTCCTTTCCCCAAGCCTTTTATCCATTGCAGTATGCCTTTTTTTATGGCGTGCCTGCACTGAATATTTGCTATACACTTAAAAAATGAGTTACAACATGTGGCCTACCACCAACCGTGTTATGCATGAACAGAGTCCACCTGAGCCTGCTGTGGGGAAGGTGAAAAAAAACCAACAGCACCTGGCAAATATGGTAGTAAGGGGAAAATTCCTTCCCTGTCCCTCTCAACAGGGTGGCTAGTGTAATATCTACAGCAGTTACAGTAAAAAATCTGGTATATTTATCACCTGAATAGAGAGGGGTGGTGGGTGCTGCCTGGCTTGCTCCATGTAAAGAGGAGAGACCAGGCTCGGCTGACTTTTTAAAACCCCTCATTCCTGGATACAGAGTCAGCCACCATGATGATGACCCCTTTTCCAACAGTTTTACATCTCCCCTTTTCCCCTTAAGCCATCCAAAATTGTTCTCCTCTTTCAGTCAGCCAGACAAGTACCCTCCAGTTCAAGATGCAGGTAGTGATTCTTTTTCAAGAGCTGTCTCTACAGATTCCAGCACTCAGCATATACATTCTCACAATACAGTATTTCTACAGATGTACCCGATATTAATGTTTTTTTTTCCTCAGATCATATTGTTTATTGAAAATAATCATAAAAGAGACTATAGTCCCAATAACCTTCAGTTCTGTTATCTAACAACAACTGTCTTGATCTGTGGGGAGATTTATTAAGACCCCCAATGATCACTTCTTTCTAGTTGCTATTGAGATTGTGGCACTAACCCATGTTCAAAAATGTGTGTATGCAGGGGTGACATGCTCTGTGAACTTCTTAGAGCAGTGATGGGCAACCTAGACTAGTGAGTGAGCCACATGAGTGGCTCTCCTCCATCTTAGTGTGGTCCGCAAAATTTTTGTAACCAGGACAGTCCCCTGGGGTAGGATAGTTTTGCAAACTGCTCTTGTGTACCTAGAATTCGTGGGATGTGCCAGTTGAACCATAGCAGCACTTTGACTGGGTGCCAAGGGAGTGCACAACTCACAATCAATATTCTGTTCTATCAGCATGCACCTCGCTTCATGTGCCCTTGCTTTTATGTTTGCTAGAGGTGTAAGCGACTAGTCAACTACACAATAAGCATATGCTTATCGGATAGGTGTGTAAAGACTCGACTAGTTGCTCCCCCCTCCTCCCACTTTGCTGCCTCTATCAGAGAGAGGCAGCAAGGGGGGGAGTAGGAGCTGGTGAGGGCCAGTACCATCTCCAAGGGACAGAGGAGGCAGAGGCATAGCGGGGGACCAGGCACGTGCCAGGAATCAGCTGATTCTCGGCTCACACCTGGTCCCAGACGCTGTACCTCTGCTTTTTAAATGTATTAAGAGCCATGACGTGATCCCCTCCTCTGCGACTATGCAGTTTTCCCCCTTATCAGCTTATTAAGTAGTCAATGGAAATTCCATCGACTACTTGATTAGCTGATTACCCGCAATTTAACATCCCTAATGTGTGCTCACTTTAGTAATACTAGTGTGAAAAAACAGAAAACAGACGGAATCTGGCAACCCTGTGTGTGAGCAATAGTAAATAAAATGTCCACGCATAGAGAACCCTGATGGGCCCACAGGTTGTCCACCACTATCTTAATCTTCTTATTGACTCTAAAGCAGGGGTGGGCAAATACTGGCCTGCAGGCCAGATCAGATCTGACAGGGTTAGCCCCTGGTGGGCCCTCACATCACCATCTTTACCTGCACCTCTGTAGGTACGGGGATCACAGCTCCTGTTGGTTGCGGATTTCCATTCCCAGCCAATGGGAGCTGCAATCACCTGTACCTGTGAATATACAGGTAAATATAGTAACAGCGGCTTACGAAGGGTTAACCCTGGTGAACTGCCATCGTTTTATTGCCTGCTCCTGCCCTAAAGTGAAGAAGATTAGTATCTGATGATTGTTCTGTTTTGGTTCTTGACAAAAATATTTATTTCATCCAGCTTAGTTGAATTCAGAGGAATGACAAATGTATGTCATGTTTCTTTGTAACTATATGATTGAGAACAAATAAGAAATTGGTTTATAAAGATATGCAAGTGTGGAAAATTTTTAGTGACATCATAATTAACCATGAAAACAAAGCTCTAGTGGTTTATGATGTCAGATGAACACAGTGAGAGAGACAGATGCAGATATGGATGTATCATTATTCATAGTATTTCCAGATTTTTATTTTTCCGTAATAAATTGATTACAAATTTCTTATATTAAGTTGAACAATGTTGTTAGTTACTGCTTTTATTTTCAATTTGCCAGATTTCCCTGTTTGTGTTCAGTTTTAAGAATAGTTGAAATACCTGCCTATTTTTCATCTCTTTCATACAGAGTCAGAAAGAGAGGTAGAAATAATGAACAAACATAAAGAAATTAATGAAGGTTTTTAATCTCACTCCAGGACACTCTGTCAAGTTCCCCTGGTCTTGTATTTTCTTTTATATTTTTTTCCTGGAATCCTATTATCTCCAGCTTACTATTTCGTTTGGGAATTTGAAAAAATGTGGACTTAAGAAATATTTGTGGAGACTGCAATTGTATTGATAGAAAATGGATATTCTCAGAGTTTAGAGTGCTAGGAAGTTTTCTTTTGACATTTGTCTGCATGGATTGTAGCAAATGGTCTGCCAGATCTAAAATTAATACAATGAAGAAAGTTATTCAGCCTCATCGGGAGCCCATTTCTTCTTTCTCTAGTCCTCCTCTTAGAGGCTCAGCTGCCTCTGCTCCTTTGTGCAAAGCACATGTATCCCCCAGACAGGACAACAGATTTCTTTCCCCTCTTCTGTCATTTTCTATTCCTCCTGTGAGAGAGGATTCTCTTAAAAGGATTAATTTTCCTTCAACTACGTTAGACCTGGGGGTCAAGAGGAGAACACCTCAGGAAATACGAGACCTTCTGAATTCTGTTCGACAAATGGTAAGAATTTTGTATCCCTTGCTGACGTCCTAGCTCTTATTCATAGAGACCTGCAGGTTTTTTTACAGATATGGATGGAAGCAGACACACATTTTGTATGTTTGCTGGGTTCTAATTATTTAAACTTTTAAAATGGTATCAGGGTGTCCATTCCTGGAAAATGGTTCTTTATTCAGTATCACGCTGCAAAATTAATTTGCCCTTATTTAATAGTAGGTGATCAACTTGTTCAGTTGTAGATTCCTTACATTTTCAGTACCAAATTATTTTCCAGGCAAAATAACTTGTTCATCAGAGAGGACTGTTTTTGTTGGTATAGTGTCAGAAATAATCTAAAATTGTCCCAACTAGTTGAATTTAAGAAATCCATGGCAGAGAATATTGAGAATATTACTTTCAATTGGAAATATCATTAATTTAATTTATTTTTTTTCTCTTATTTTCTGAAAACACACAGAAATTTTGTATGTTTCTAACTGGC
This sequence comes from Pelochelys cantorii, assembly GCA_032595735.1. Lineage (NCBI taxonomy): Eukaryota > Metazoa > Chordata > Testudines > Trionychidae > Pelochelys > Pelochelys cantorii. The sequence continues at coordinate 303,031,311 of CM064326.1, read as the reverse complement.
ATATCAGTTCCAATCTTCGCTTAATATTGACAGATTTTTTTTAAAAAGCAAAACATTATAAAGCTACAAATTCACGGTCTCTATTTCTGACAGATAGTTGATACTTAATGCTTTGCTATAGAAATTATTATTCTTATTTTATAAGAGCTTCATTGACTATCTCAGATATGATAATTAAGCTGTTTAAACAGTCATATGTACACAATGTATATAAATCAGCTGTCTGCACGTAATCTCATGGATCATTAGGCTTGACCTACTTATAACCTTCAATGTTGAAATGTATTTAACACATTAAGGCTTCTTTACCATTGAGCATTCTTAAATTCAGCCTGCATACCAACTTATCCTCAAAACATTATTCCCCATTGCAATTTTTGGGACTTGTCATCTCTAGAGAAACTAACTATGCTAAAAACAATGTGGTCCTCCTACCACACTGGCAGAACGCATCCTATTCTTAAACATGAGATCCAAATTGTTTTTATTGGAACCTACCAACTACAGGTGGGATCTCCCTGGTCTGGCTCCCTCAGGACCTGACCGGTCCCGAACAAAGGAGTTTTCCTGACCAGGAAATGCCTGGGGAGCAGGGTGCTAGCCTCTCTGCTGGGCTTCTCTTCCCATCTAGCTGACAACATTGTTTTCATCCCCCTAGCTGTGGCAGCCCTGCAGGCTCTTGCGGTTCCACCAGCTGTGGTCTCTGCAGTCCCCCCAGCTCCTCTGGCTGCGGCCCCACCCCACCCTGTGGACTCCTATGGCCCTGCCAGTTTTCCAGCCCGCCGCAAGCTCTGCTGACCTCCCTTTCCCCCATAGGCTATGGTACCCCTGCCAGCTTCCCAGCCCGGCTGGCTATAGTCTGTGGTGCCTTGTGGGCTCCGCTGCCCCACTGGACAGCTCTGCTCCCAGCCGCCAGCAACCTCTGTGCTGGGGCTTTCTAGTCTAGTAACATCCGTGGTCCTTCCAGACCACAGATGTTGCCAGACTGGACAGACCTGGACCACAGAGGGTTCAACCTGTACCATTTAGATTAGATTTGCTTTCAATAGAAATAAATACTAGGTTTGTCTGAACAGTTTCAGTTTCTACAAGTTAAGTGCAAATGTGGATGAAACTAATATGGTTCAGGTGGTTGTTCTGTTACTGTCCTATGTTGCAAAATGAATATTTTGAAATCTCTTAGAATCAATTGTTTCTGGAAGCTATGCCAGGAACTGTATGATAGGTAACCAAAGGGTATCTGAAATGGACTTTGTAGTTGTTGTGAGAAATGCTACACTTCAGCATACCAGTAAGCATGGCTAGTATGGACACACTCTCACCTGTATCTGCAAGTTTGACAAAGTCTTGGATTGAGCACAAGTATATAAATCTCATTTCAGCAAAGCACTATTTATTGTGCAAAGCTTTTAAGCATGTACTTTTAAGCACATGGCTAAGTCCTACTGAAATCAAGTTGCTGTACATTTTGTAGTTTAGTATCTGAACTAAATTCAGATTTTCAATATCTGAATTGAATTCTGTTCTACATAACTGGGTAGTGATATTAAGAAACTGACTTAGCGGGATCTCAGTTAAAGCTCCAAGACTGCAAATGCAATTATTTGTGTATTTTCTGTGACAATCCGGAGTTGAATCAGTAATTGCTGCAGGTGCAGTAACTATATTTGCAACTTTAAGCCCACAATTTGGGGACATGGTTTTGAAAATTTATAGCTACGTTTACTTGTGACTAGTTTCATCTTTGCAGGAAAATTTTATTACAAAAAAAGAGTTTTTCTTATTGTCTTGGGGTGATCTAAATATTGGAAATTCTTTCCAGATTACTGTTAAAAGTATATCAGTTAAAAACAATATTAAACTCTGTCTTTGCAAGATGGACTTCCATCATATATACATCCTAAGGAAGCTGATATATCCCAAAGAGGTGTTCTTTGGGCACATGTATGGAAACTCTTTTTCTATGGGTGAGAAAGCCATGATGAAAAGGACAATTATTATTGTATCTAGTGTATTTTTCCAATATTAAAATGTTTAAAATATGTTTGTGTTAGGTTGAAGAAGAACGTAATGAAACCCAGAGACAGCTCTCTCAAGAACAGAGTGCTAGAGCTCTACAAGAGGGTATTTTGAACAGCCATCTTTGGAGACAGAAAGAAATAGAAGAAGAAACTAAAAGAACGGTAGCTAAGAGTTCAGAAGTAAGCAATGTTATGTCCAGTTCAAGTAAAATTATACAATGTTCAATATTAAGTGTAAACAAAGGATGTTTTGCTTATTGTGTTGGCTTAAAATGAAATCCTTTGCCAGAATATTTACAATATATGAAAGTTATGTATTTTTTAAACATTGCTATCTTTGTTTGTTTTGCTTCCGGATTGTAAATTGATATGCTGTGAATCACTTTTCTCAACTTAGGTCATCTGCTTATTTTTCTGCCAATATTCTGAAATGTTTTCTTTTTTTTAATTATTATTATTACTTTTGCTAGCAGTGCAAAGCTAAGGGTGATTGATCTTGATTTTTTTTCTGCCTTAAGTACTGTCTATCATACTAGATAAGAGTTCCCATTTGGGTTCCTTACTAATGGTAGTGATGAGAAAATAGCTGTTTTTTGTAAACTGAGCAAATTTAATATAGAAACCATTGAGAGACAAAAGTAGAATCCAACAAAACCATTTTTAAAGTCACTTTTGAAACTGTAACATCTTCAAAATAATATGATTACATTTAACATGCCTGAGGCTATCACAATAAGAAACTTTTTGACAATTTAACCCCAACTTTTAATTGTACTACTTCCTCACCATACTATCCAAAATTCTCAGTAAAGTGCATGAATATCCTTCTTCAGAGCAAAAGAGATTACATATGCAGTTGCATCTGGTATTTGATGATTATCTGAGTACAATATACTCTTAGAATGATTGGAAGACTACATACCTAAGCAACATATGGGAAAGAAGAAAGAGGGAAGAAACATGAAGGATACATGAGAAAACCACACTTTAATGGCAAGATAATACATAAAGTTAAAATACATAGGACATATTTTCAAATAGAAGTCAGAAAAGGAGATAATAAATAAGGAAGTTAGTACACAGTGAATCAGGAGGTCTAGATTCTGTTGCTGATTCTCCAAATGGGATAACAAGCCTAAATCACATTTTTTTAAGAAATACTGTAACACTGTCCTTTGTTTTCAAGGATTTATATTATTTTTTATATAAAAAAGAAACTTTAATGTGACTTACTGATTTGGTTGCTGCATGGTATCTTATAGTTCCCCTGAGTTCAATCACTGACTGATAAAATAAATTCAGAGCCTTTTCAACCAGTTAGACTGTAATTTATAACACTATTTTAGGTAAGTCATATTTGATTATTAGAAAGCATCAAATGCACGTTTGTTTTCAGTTTTTGAAATTTAATTCCTCTCTTTCTTTCTTCCCCCCTCTCACCTCTATGTTTATATGTTCTCAATTACTCAGGTACCTGATAATCATGACAGAGAAAAAGATCTGTTACACAAAAATCAGATACTGCAAGATGAAATTGCTATACTAAGACTAGAGCTTGATCAAATAAGAATTCGGCACCAGGAGGAAGAAACCAAATATTTAGAAGAAAATGAGGTTTTGAAAGAAAAAAATGAAGATCTTAAGAAGGAGCTAAAACTAAATGAGGAGGCTTTGACACAAACAGTTTTTCAGTACAATGGACAGCTGAATGTATTAAAGACAGAATCTGCAATGCTAGCTTCCAAAATAGAGCATGCAAAAGAAAATAAAGATAGGCTGGAGACAGAGATGGAATCATTCCGTTCCCGTCTAAATTCTGCTGTTCAAGAACTCGAATGCTGTCGCAAATCAAAAAATGATGTTGAGCGAACGCTACAAAGAGAGCGTGATGAGTGGCTTCGCTTGCAAGACAAGCTCAATCATGACCTGTCCAATCTGCGAGATACCAACAATAGTTTGTCTCAACAGCTTAGTAAAGTTGAAAGTAAAGCTAACAGTCTAGAAAATGAACTTCACCATGTAACACACACACTTAGAGAAAAAACTTTGCTTTTAGAAAGTGCCCAAAGAGATCTAAATCATGCACAATGTCAGGCAAAGGAACATGATCACGCTCGACAAATTGAGAAGGATCAAATGAGCAAATATATTGTAAAACAGGAATCTATGCAAGAACGATTGGCACAACTTCAAAGTGAAAATGTCTTACTCCGGCAGCAACTGGAAGATACGCAAAACAAGGGGATCATCAAAGAAAAAGTAGTGAGTGATGTCCAAGACAAATTTAGTGATATATTCAGTAAACTTAGAGCTGATACTGAAAAGCAAATTCATATGATGGAAGAGAGAAATAAAGAATTAATTACAAAATGTAATAATTTAAGGGAGCAAATCTTTAAATATGAAACAGAGAAAGTAGAAAGAGAGGTAAGTGTAAAAATTTCAAATAGTGATTTGAATTTTACTATTTATTCACTAAAGTCATGTCGCACTACAAAACTATGTCAAAATATATTAAATTTGACTTAAGAACTCCTAATTTTGACAAATTCAAACTAGTATGTCCTCACTACAGGAAAGCATCAAAATTAGTCCGAGGCAGGCTCTATCAATGTGGACATGTTACCTTGGACTTAGAGCCCCAGGAAGCACTCTGGGGAGCTGGGGGAAGCTTCCCGGAGGCCAGTAAGTTTGAATTAGCAGCACCAGAACATCCACACTACTGTTACTTTGAAATTACTATTTCAGAATTAGCATTACTCCTGATGAAAAGCAGGAGTTCAGAGTTCAAATTCCGCGGCCCGTTATTTTGAAATAATAGGCTTGATAGTGTGGACACACCACTTATAAATTTGACTGGGGGGAGAGCGGCTATTTCAAAATAAGGTCCTAGTGTAGACCAAGGCTAACGGTCCCATAATAAAGTTTAAAATTAACCTTTGTAAAATTTTAAAATATACCATTTGGAAAAACATAATTGAATACCTTATTTACAGGGGAATGCACTTCCTGGTTTTTTTTTGTTTTGTTTTGTTTTCTTGGAATTATAGTAGTTTGTGGCAGATATATCCATCTCTGGTTTCCATTACGTCTGTGTTCTGCTCAGAAGATTTGAGTAATGACTTCAGAATTCAGACTCTTCAAAGATAAACCACTTTGTCTACAAGTGTGGTCTCTTTTCAGGGTTTTGTTTTGTTTTGTTTTGTTTGTTTTTTGAGGGGTGTGGGTTGATTGGTTGGTTAGTTTTTGTTTTTTTCCTACTGTTATTTGTGCATCATGGAATGGAAGGTAACACTTGCCAAACAATTTAAGAAGTTCCAGGTAGCATTAGACTGGAGTGGCATGGAACAAAGGAAAACCAGAGAGACAAAAAATTAGAAGGGAGGAAGTGAGTTATTAGGCCAGAGAAGAATACTGGAGAAATAAGAGAAGCAACAGATTAAGAAACAGAATCTGAACACAAGAGAGAGTAAACTAGATTTGGAGATTTGGGCATGGGTGGAAATCAATTGAGAATCAAAGGTAGATAATTGATGAGAGACAATTGGGTGGAGAGGAGAATATGCTGGCAATTTGAAATCTAGTCACCTTCATAAATGATTCAGGGGGTAGCCCAGTTAGTCGGTAGCTGGAAAAACCCAGTTACAGATGTGAAGAAGTGGTTTGTGCCCACAAAAGCTCATGATGCTATCTACATGTTTTGTTAATCTCTAAGGTACTGCAAGACTATTTGTTGTTTTTTAAGTTTCTTCATAAATGAGTTTGTTTCAAGTACTATAGGTTGAAACTCCATAATCTGGACATCCATGGTCTGGTCCAGAAATACCCCTGGTCCAGCATCCTTGGGTGTTTCTCTGAGAACGCTCACAGGATAAGCTGCTGGGCTGGGGCCAGGAGCTTTGCCAAACTAGGGTGCCGAGACAAGTCCTGGGGGCAGCAGAGTCACCAGTAGGAGAGCAGAGTCCCCAGTCTGTAGGGGGTGGGGGGAAGCGGAGCACAGCTGCTGGAGGGGAGTACAGAGTCCCTCAGGCCATGATGAGGGTGCTGGGGGAAGCACAGAGGAGCACAAAACCCCCCAAGTGTTGATTTTGACTAGATTTTCAAAATTTCTAATAAAAAACTCCAGGGCTGCTGGGGGAGCACGGAACTGCTGGGCGGAATGCACAGCCGCAGGCAGCAGTGGGGCTGCTAAGGGGAATATGGCATCCCCCAGGCAGCAGCAAAGCTGCTGGGTGGAGCATGAAGACCCAGGTGGATGCAGGGCACCGGAAGGAACGCAGAGCCACAGGGCAGTAGTGGAGCCCAGAGCAGAGAAAGCAGAGCCTCTGGAAGCAGTGAAGCCACCAGGGAGAGAATGGAGTCTCCACCAGAGAGAGAGTAGAGCTCTAGATAGCAGTAGAGTCCTGAGCCACTGCAAGGAGAGCAGAGCCCCGGGCTGCAGCTGTGACCTCCCCTGGTCCGGCAAATTCCTTGGTCTGGGACCAGTTGGGTCCCCAGGGTGCCAGACCATAAATTAATTCAAGCTTCCCCTACTGTTTTTTGTTTTTCACTAAGATTCAAGTATGTTTTTACTCTTTTGTGGCTGTATGAGAGACTGAACAAAAAAAGGGAAAGTGAATGACTGAACAGGGAAACAGCTAAAACTAACCATAACCAAAGTGCTTGTAAATGCACAAGAGAGAAAATTACTTCTGAGCAGAAGCCAGCAAGTCTGTGTACATCTGAGATCCTATTTAAGCCCTCAGAATTGGAATTTAAGTGATACAAAAGCCATATGTTGGCCATCCATAGTGGGGTGAACTACACTTAAAGTAAACAAACAATCCTTGAGGGAACTACATTTTTGCTATATTCTCTTTCTGTTGTAGTCTTTTTATGTGCTATGCATAAGAAGATTACATGAAAATTTTTCAGAGTTATTTTTAAGTTGGCAATGTTCTTTCAGACATTTTCTCCTGTCCCTTGTCTTTTTGAAAATAAACCTTGAATGGCAGCCATTCTTAGGTAGATTTCTGCCTTAAGTTTCCTGCTTCTAGGAAGTTATTGATACTCTGAAATTGCATTTACCTTTATGTATTAAGATGCCAGAAATTCTGAAATGGTCAGGTACCTTAAGGTGTTTAAGTCCTACTTAATGACTAATTTGTCAAGGTTACTTTAAAGAAAAAAAATCACAGCAGGGCAGCTAGCCACTTTATCCTGGAGTCTTTTTTGTAGGTCTTAAATGCTAAGTTAAAATAATAGATCCCATCAGGAGATGCTAAGAATAACCTGAGCTACCCGGATTTTAAGTACAATATGTCCATGTAGAGAGGGGTTGTGTATTGTTCTAAAATAAGCTGGTAGAAAAATTAGAAGATTTTGATATGACACACTCTTTTTTGTGGAAACTTCAGGAGAATTTTAAAATGTGAAGCTTTTTTCTTTAGTGGACTGGGAAACCTAGAGAAAAGGATAGTGAAGGGGTTGTGAATATGAAGCGGTGACTCATTTTTTTGATAACCAACGAGGTCACTAATTGCTCAGAAAATTTGTGAACAATCTCAATGTCCTGGTAAGGAAGAAAATAAAGATTGGTATCTGGTTTAAAAAAATAAATTAAGTGCTAAATATCCTAATTATGCACTCATTCAAACTGTGTCTTTTATGCCTAAATGGAGAAACCTGTATTTTGGTATGTCTTTAAAAAAACAAAACAAAACCAGACTTTACATTGAAAATGTTATGTATAAGTCCTTTCTTACATCACTGGAATGACCAAAACCCTTTCTTTTTACATTACCACAAGCAGAAGATACTCCATAAACATCCTGAACAATCTAAAACATTTAACCTCTCTAGAAATGGCAATCTACATTCATTGGCACCAGCTGTCCAACTATCTTGGATTGACGATGGTCAGGTGGAAGGGAGCGTACAGCTATTTAGGCGCATCACAAGCAGATGTAATTGTTTACCATTTGATGCTCTCCTGAATAGATCAATTGAGATGTATAACCTGACAAATCAAATAATATATTTAAATCCTGGTCTGGACTCTTCACACTAAGTTTTATAGCAATTTTTAATATTGTCCTGAAAATATTTCATTAGGGTACAGTAAGACAACTGCAGCAAGAACTTGCTGATGCTCTTAAAAAGCAATCAATGTCAGAAGCTTCACTTGAGGTTACAACACGTTATCGTAACGACCTGGAAGAGGACAAACTACATTTGCAAAAGGAAATAGACAAGATTAAAACCAAGGTATACAAAATCTATTCACTTCATACAGTGGCAAATCTGTGGTTGGTTCATTGATTGTACAAATGGTGGAAAACATGACATGTTCTGCTTATTTTGAGAATAATAGCAATACATTTGTATTCTTAAATTAATTTACTGTTATACATAAATGGATATTAGGAAATGTCCCAACTAATTCATGAAACTAAATGGAATCTTTCTCTATAGGAGTCTGTTTCAAAGATAATAATAGCATATTTCAATATAAGTATATCTACTGTCTGTCTTTGTCACATATAATCAAAAGCTGATTTCTGTTGCTGCTGTTTTGTTGATGGTTTGTCACAACAGTCACCTTGTGGTCAAACAGGTATATCTTTCTTTGATTTTAATCTTATGAGGGAAGGTAGTACCTTGTCCTCTAATAGTAACTTTATTTTCACCATTATAGTCATGCTAACATCTTGGAACAAAGTGAGAGAACACAAAATTGGCCTTTTAAAATTTTCATATTTTTTCTTTAAATGTAAAGTAATGGATAGTTCAACTGGGTTCTGGTTTATAACATGAGTTTTGCTTCTCTAAGCACTCAAGAAAAATGTTCTGCAAGATGTCTGTCCTCATAGCAATAAGTACTCTGGCTCTGCCTCAGACTGAGGTGTGGAGAAATGGGGCAGCTTTGGAAGTTCATTTCACATGTAGCTTCAATCCTCTTTACCACACTTCTAGTCTTGGAAGTACGGTAGCTCTGGAAGCCAGAAAGAGATGCATATTTGTGCTAAAATCTAGCTTCTCTCCAGCCAGTTCCAAAGTCCTCTTTGCAGGCAAGGAGGACAGGACAAATGGCAGTTGCCCTTTTTTGAGGATTTAGGTTATTCCTTAAACCCATGTTGTAACTCTGACTAGCAGCCTTTCCCCAGGAGACAGGAATGTGATTAACTATTCAGATGAGGGTTTTTGCCATAAAGCCTGAACGCTTTGTAGTCTCCAGTTGACATATCTTAAGACACTGTATTATCTGAATAAAATTTAAAAAATAAGTTTACAGAAAGCAAACTAAAAATATTTATGAAATAGTGATTACAAGATTTAAATGAATTGCTTTGTTGAAGTAATAGATCAAATCACAGTAACTGAAAGAAAGGTTCAAAATTGTATCACAAACGATTAAACTTTTTATGTATTATTTTGTGGAAATAATTTTGGTACCATTTTATAAACATAAGACAGGTCTTTGTCAGATTACCAGTAAAGGTTTGTACAAATCAAATACTGTCCAACTATCTAAACAGTTCAAAAATTTAAGGTTAGAAATGTATAGTTTGCGTTTAGAATAGTACCATGAGGTTAGAAATGTAAATTGCTTTTATTGTTTCGGCACTTCTAACATTTTGAGACTTAAAATTAGTTCTATACATCTAGGACTACATCTACATTACAACAGAAAGTTGATTTAAGCTACACAGCTCCAGATATGTGTATAACGTAGGTAGAGTTGATGTACCTTGAGTTGAGTTACTGTGGGCTCTACACCATGAGGGGGTTGATGTGAAAGTTTCTCTCATTGACTAGCCTTACTCTTCTTATCCAGGGTAGAGTAAAGGGTTGATGGGAGAGCAATCTGCAGTCAATTTGGCAAGTCTTAACTAGACCTGCTAAATTGATTGCCAGTGGATCGATTTCAGAGCATTGATCCAGGCTGTGGCCTAAGATGCAAACTTGTTATTGAGAGAAATGATATTTAAGTAATTTACATTCTTTTATAACTGTGGTACATACCTGATAATTTGTCTAAAGTAACTAAATCCTCACTTCAACTAAGTAGGTTCATGTGTAAGTCTTCTACTTAACATATTATCTGGTTTGTAGGTAAATTCTTTAGCTCAGTTCAGTATCTGATTTCTCCAGAAAAATAGAAATGTTAGATTATTGCATGTATTTATGTAACAGATTATTTTTGTAGTATTTTCTGCAACTCAGTTTTTGACTATCCATCTGTGTACTTTTTTTTTTTAATAAAAAGTAACTCTTGTAACCTCTTTTTTCTCTCATCGTTGCTGCCATCTTCTCATCTTCATATCCTCAATTTGTTTATTACACCAGGATGTTCTGTGTTGTTTCAATTAAGGCCTTGTAAGTTCTTTGAGGCAGGGCTATCTCTTTTTATAATTGTATCGTAATTAGCACAATGGGTTCTGGTCACCTCTGTGCAGAACTGGAACACAAATAAGAAGATATGAGATCAGTTACGAAGTTGTGCAGCAACTTTAAGGTAAGGATGAACATTTTAAACTAGATAAGTGGGCAAGGAAGAGCAAGTGAAGACATTCAAAGAGTGACATGGTCTGATAAGATGAGTAGAGAGAAATTTTGCAGCTGCTTTTTGGACAAATTGGAGAGGTGCAATATGGGTCTGGTGAGGTCAGTTTGGATAATGTTGCAGTAATAACTGAGGAAGAAGGTAAGGCATGGATAAGGCTTTCAGATCTGGACAGAATGTAAAGGAAATGGGCCAGGGATTTATTTAAAATAAATGTGTATGTACAAGAAGTTGAATTTTCATCTGAAATTCCACAATGATTTAAATGTCAGTTATCTTAAATTCGATTTGTTTACAGCTTCAAGAATCAGAAGATCAATATATTCAGTCTGAACGACATGTTCATGATTTGAAGAATGCATTGGACAGTAAGGAACGAGAAGTGAATGCTTCTTCGCAGAAATTGCAAGACCTTCTAATAGCATCCTCAGGAACAAATAACGCTATAAAACAACTGGAAGAGCATATACAAAGGTAAAAAAACAGCCAACATGTTGAAACCAGGCTTTATTTTTAAAATATGGCCAGAAATAGGAAGATTGTTGAAGAATTAAAGAATTCTTCAACAACAATAGGAAGAATGAAATACTAAATGCAATTTTAAAATGAGGTTTAGATCATTAACTTTATATGTAAATGATTATTTCAAAGCAATTTTAAAGTTTTTTGCTCTTATGGATTTAGAGACTTGTCCAGAAAATTTATTGTTACATATTAAAAAGTATATTTGCTTTTAAGACTTGAAATTGAAAATGCCAGACTAGAAGCTACAACCAAACAGCAAACAAGCAGAATTGAGGTACTTCAAAAAGATCTGCAGGATTCTGCTTCCGTAAGTCACCCACAGGCTTAACTTTCTTGTGAGTTTATTGCATCTGTTCATTAAAGCTGGGAATTTTAAATGAGCATAAGGGAAATAGATTCTCAATTTTGATGGCACCATGCCCTTATGAAAATCCCAGCCTAATATAGCCAGGGTTTTGGTGTCAGAGAATTTTGAGACTGCATTATTATAATAAATTTGACTATATATTAGTTTCAATGTGATATATTTTACTATTAATACTAATGTGAATGTCTAAGACTTTAAATCAGAGAAGTTTTCAAACATTCATTAATTAAACATGAATATACTTAAAAACATTTAACAAGCTAACCAGCTAAAATTCCCTTGGGATTTTGATGACACAATACTTCCAGCACTAGTTTGATGATGCTAAGTCATATCATCAGAGCCTATGAATAGAATTATATCTCCTGTGTTATATATCAGCTCCTCAGATTTTAATGATTTCATGGGTAGGATTTTTAAAGAACTCTAAAGAACATAGGCAATTAATAGACAAATAACACATGAATAGAAAAGAAAAATCATTTTTAGGTTGTTAGCTGATTTAATAAGAGGTTGGTTTTGCTGGGTATAGCTGCTTTACCATTTGTTTCCTAATATTGTATTTAGTGGCGTGCAATAAACAACAAAGTTGGATCCTTGTGGTACCATTTGCAATATTTTTCATGAGATTTTGACTTTGCAGGTATTCTTTTGTTTGATACATTTTTCTTGTTTAAGATACATTGTTTTCTGGTCTAACATAGACTAATCTTACCATACTATCCAATAGCCCATCATAAGATGGAATTTTTCAAGGAACCTGGAAATCATAAGACGGGTGTGTCTTGGTGGGAATCGAGTGTCTCCCTGCCCCACCTCTTTGCCCTGCCCTCGGGTCTCTCCTCCACGTCCTATTCCATTTCTATCTCGGTCTTCTCTCCTGAGCCTCCGGTCTCTTGCTCCATCTTGCTCTCTCTCTCTCTCTCCCCTCCTCCTACTGCCTTCCTCCCTTCCCCCTCCCCCCCAGCACTCCTCCACCTCCTGTCTCTCTCTCTCTCCGTCTCTCTCTTTCTCTTCTCCCCCTCCTGCCTCTCACTCTCTCTTTCTCTTCTCCTCCTCCTCCTGCCTCTCACTCTCTCTCTCCGCTCTCCTCCACTTTCCTCTCTGTCTCCTCCGCTCTCCTCCGCCTCCTCTCTGTCTCCTCCACTCTCCTCTGTCTCCTCTGCTTTCCTCCACCTCCTCTCTGTCTCCTTCGTTCTCCTCTCTTTCTCCTCTGCTCTCCTCTCTGTCCCCTCCGCTCTCCTCCCTGTCTCCTCCTCTGTCTCCTCCGCTCTCCTCCACTTCCTCTCTGTCTCCTCCGCTTTCCTCCTTTTGAATCTGGCACCCTTTCCTGATGTCAGAGATGCACGCTCGTCCAGGCCCTGCCCCCTGGCCATGTACGTCACCGCCCCACCCCCCTTCACCTCCCGCCATGGTGCTCAGCTGACTTCTGCGCCGTTCAGCCAGGCCACCATGCAGGAACAAGCGGCGCAACGGCCATTTGGGCTCCGCGGTCCCCATGAAGCATGGGGATCAGCACCGCTTGAGTGCAGGGTGGATCACCCTCGCTGCTGTGGGGCGATCCTGCCCCATCACATGGCGCTCAGTGCTCCGCTCCGTCTACTGATCAATGCTGCGCGCTGCTCAGAGGCAGCAGAAAATGTTATAGAGGCACAGGCGTCGCTCAGAAGCAACAGAGAACATTACAGCATTACGGCGTGACAGAGCCACAGACATTGGGCTTTTATATATATGATACTTCTTCCTCAAAGATAGACCTCTTGTCACAAAGTCATATAGCTCCCTGTGTTGGACTATTTGGAAATTGAGAAGAAATGCTCGCAGAAACAAGCTATTCCAAGAGGAATTAGTCTCTATATTCACAGTCTGTTTCAATTATGGGAGAAGATTCTATCACTGGAATCAGTGAGAAGTAGTTTGGGGGGTGGGGAGAAGAAGATACCATTAAGCTTTTCCTGGGCACACGGTGGAAGAGAATTTATATGTAATTAACAGTGTTTCTGCTAAGATTTTTCATCCATGAGCAGAGTGAGTTTGTCTTTCACACCAATAATGAGGTCATGTGTGCTTGTTCAGATGTGTGCCACTGTGGTGCCGTTTGCAAGATACTCTTCCAGCACAGAGACCCCAAGCACAGCTGTGGGAAACCCTCCAGCGATGGGAGTTCCACATAGCCTACTCCATCCACCTGAAGGGTTTATATCTTCTAGGGGTTCAGGGCTGGAAGCTGTGGCCAGGGCCGCAGAGTGGCAACCCAAAGCTAGAGCCGGGCTGTGGTGCGGCTGCTCCCGAGGCTGGGGCCCCCTGAATATCTCTTCCCCCCCTCCTGCACCTCTCTTCCGCCTCTCAGGGCTCTCTCCTCCCCCTACTTCACCTCCCCCCCCAAGCCCTCTGCTGGCTCCCCCCCCCCCCCTCCACTTCCCACATGTCACTGCCTCATTCCCAGCACCTCGCTCCCTGTAAATCCTGGGCAGTGGCAGCACCTCCCCTCTGCCCCAGGTGGGGACTCACAGCCAGCCCTGCTAGAAGCAGCCTGGGGCAGCCACTGCCCTGGCCACAGCTTCCAGCCCTGAACCCCTAGACGATATAAACCCTTTAGGTGGATGGAGTAGGCTCTGCAGAACTCCCATTGCTGGAGGGCTTCCCACAGCTGGAGTGTGGATGATCATGTGCTATCTTGTTTGTTGATATAAAATATGGCGAACATATTGTCCATCTTTAATGCTGCACATCTGCTTTGGAAATGAGAGAAGAATGCTTGGCACATGAGGTGGGCCGCTCTGAGTTGTCTGACTTGGATATGGAGGGAAATCTCCAGTTTCAACAGTCCGTGGGTTATTAGAATGCCCATGTGCACACACACCCCCCACACACACACCTTCTATATGTCCAGCCACCATTGGAGCAACTTGAGGACATGGGGAGGAATCATCACCACCATGTCCAGGCTGTCATGGGCTGGCAGATATACTGCTGTGAGCCACTAGTGGATGGGCCTGAGTCTTAATCTGGCATGTGGGATCACATACATAAGGTCAGGAGCCTCTTGTATCAGAAGATTCTCATGAAGAGGGTCCCTGAAGAGGGACAGGTACGGGGGTGGAATGAGGAATGAGTAGAACTGGATATAATATCCCACTTCTACCTTGGGGAGTACCCATTGATCTAAGGTAGTTTGAGATCATGCATAAAGGAATGAATAGTCCAGAAAGGGAGGAGAAAGATCCTGGGAAAGATCCAGTATTCTGTCCTTGAGTGCACCTTCAAAAGGGTTGTTGGATCCCAAAGAAAGTTGAGGTTGGTGCTGGCAATGGCCAGAAGAGTCACAGGATGGATTCTGCCTGTTGTATCTACTGTTCCTGTGCAAGTAGTCCTGTTGTGGTCTTGGAGGGCGTGACCATTGTTGGGAGGCCTGTAGCTTGAAGGACTTCTTCTGGGTGCCTGGTGTATGCATATCCAGGGACCTCATGGTATTCCTTGAGTCCTTCATACTGTGGAGCCTTGAATTAGTCTGCTTAGCAAACAGTCCTGTCCCATCAACAGTCTGACTGTTGGAGCCAGGCAGTGTGGTGCATAGCAACTCCCAAGAACAGCACCAACCCAGCAGAGACTGCTGCATGAAGAGAAGCCTACAGGGATATGTGGGCAACCACCTTGCTACCTTCTGGCAGTGCCATGAACTCGGTGCATGACTCCGATGGAAGGTCTTCCTTAAATTTCAGGACTGAACCCAGGAGTTCTAGCTGTATCTACTCAGGATCACCAGTTGGTTTGCATTCCTGAGAATCAGTCCCCTGATCAAATAAACTTTGTGACCAAATAAGTCCAGGCATTTGGCCTCTCATGCCTTGGGGACAGAGGCCTGTTGACCCTGCCTCTCCTTCTTGTTGACCACCTTGATGACCAGTGAGCACAGCTGTGGGTGGGTACAGAGGTATTCATACACTTTTGTGGTCACAAAATATTTTCACTCCATTCCCTTGGCTATAAGGGGAGGAGAGATGGGTGTCTGCCAAATGGTCATGACAGTTAGATTAGACAGTCTTAATCAGAGGAAGTGCTATCCTGAAGTGGACGTCTGGCACCAAGATATCAACCATTGGATCCTCTGTTTTTATGCCCACCTCCATTTGGATCGTCCATGTTTTTGGCCACCTCATGTAATAGGTCCCTCAGGGCCCTGTAGTCCTTTGGTCATAGTCCCAATGCCGAGGTTTCAGCCACAACCTTGTTTGGGGAGAATGAGGAGGAGGCCACAGTTGGGACTGTCTGTAGCTCCCCTTGAGTCTCACTGTGTGACTCTTGCAGAACTGAGGTCTCACATAGCCCCAGGGTGGCACAGAGTAACAGGGCATGCAGAGTTGGTGCCAAAGTTGTTACATGTCTGGGAGGTGGATGTATAACCATGGTGGGTATGAGCAAGGACTGCCTTGAGCCTGATGAAAGTTTCAGAATCTAAAAGTGCCAGTGCAGAGGCCATAAGGGCACTGTAGTGTCCTGTGCTGCACCTGGCAAAGTATCCCTGGATTTATCTGAAGTCTCTGATGCCCTTTCTGAGTGAGAGGAAGGCGATCCAGACATAGAAGGCCAGGACAGAATGGAGGCCACCGATATCAGCGAATGGTTCCGTCTGGGACAACTTGGCCATGATGAGAGGTACCAGGAATGAGTACAGTATTGAGACTGATGCAGAAATGGAGACCAAAGCTTGGAGCAAGATTGGTACAGGATGGTGAACTGTGCCAAGAATACCAACTGTAAGAGTGATAGCCGTAGAGTGCACTGTCTCTGGAGGCTGACCTGCTGTGGAAGCGGTGCCAAGAATGGGATCAGTGCCACAAGGTCAGTATGTGGGACCATGATCTCAAGCAGGACCAGGATCTGCTCACTACAGACCTTCTCAAGCTGAAGTGGTTCTGAGTATCTGGGCTGTGGGACTTGTGTCATGAGTTGGACCTGTGGTGTGAGTCATACCAATGATACTCTCTAGAGCAATGCCAGAACTTGGAATGGCACTGGAACTCCAAGCAGAGTGGCAAGGCAGGTCGGGGAACGGATGGACCCAGTATCATCAGTTTGCCTTTTCATGGAGCCCAGTCACAGGGAGGTGGAGGCTTATCCCTGACAGTGGAACACTTCAGCACCGTCGTTTTGATTAAACCTTTGGCAACCTTGAAAGCATCAAGTGTGAACTGCATGGCCATTCTTTCATCTACAGATATGGTGAGTCCAGTAGAATAGAGGTTTCAGGGTGGTGTGATGCCTGTGGGACCAGGAGAATGCAGTTGAGAGATCGCAAGCCCAAAGGCCCTTCCTCTGTGTCGTTCCTTGACCGAGAAGCTGATGTTCTAGCAACCGGTGCCAGTCTAGCCTCCTTTGTGTGCCTAGACAAAGAGTGAGAGTGGTGCCAGGAGGTCAGCAATTGAGGTGTAAGCAAGAAGCAGCAGTGCAGTTGGTGAACTGATTCCTTTCTTGGCACTGCGACCAGCACTGCTGGGGGTGTGCTCTATGTGGAGACAGTCAACATAGGGGAACAAGGAGGAGCTGCTTAAGTCAAAAGTCCGCTTCTTTCTGGTGCATGGCTTAAATACCTTGCATGCACATTTTGCACCTGACTGGAGCGCCTCCCATAGGCATCTGAGATAGGAGTCGTGGGGGTTGCCTGTAGGCATAGGCTTCAGACAGGACTTTCAAGGTTTAAAGCCTTTAGACTTGGGCATGCCCTACGTCCCAGGAGTAGCGCAGGCAGGATGGGAAAACCTCATACCCGCTTAAACAACAACAATGACTAACTAAGCTACTAAACTACTAACAACTCAGAAATAAGAGTAACATTAGGGATGAGTAGAGCACTTGCAAAGTAAGAGAACCAACACTCCAACATCCGTCACAGGTGGTAAGAAAGAACTGAAGATAGGTTGATTCAACAGGATCATATATAGTGCGCCATACCAACATACTCCAGGGGGCTCTGCTACCTACACGATGGGTAGCTGCTAGGGGAAAAATTCTTACAGCTGCGCATGTGCACCCAGCTGGAATTGATATGAGAAAGCACTTAAAGAAAAAAAATATGACTGGTATGTAATAATATAAAAAGGAAAATATTCTTTGAATATTCTGGGTGCCCTAGAAATATTATTTGTTTCTTTACACCACTTTTCTTTTTTAGTTAGATCTGAACTTAAATGTGGAAAGTTACAGATCTGATTTTTTTTTTTATGTTTGTATAGGTTCATAATCGCCTTGAAGACTTGATAACAGGCTTACAGACAGCAAAAATCAATTTAGAAGAACAGCTAAATCAGCAGGTAAAAATTAAGGCCATATGAATTGTTTAATTTATCTCCTCTGCAAACTATTATAAATGATCATGGTTTTAGGCAGGAATTAAATAACTGTTTTTTGGTTTGGGAGCTCTATATGGATGGGAGGAATTGCAAGGTACCTAGAGGAATTTGCATTGGAGACCTTATTATAGACCAAGGTGTCTATAGGCTTACAGACAGCAAAAATCAATTTAGAAGAACAGCTAAATCAGCAGGTAAAAATTAAGGCCATATGAATTGTTTAATTTATCTCCTCTGCAAACTATTATAAATGATCATGGTTTTAGGCAGGAATTAAATAACTGTTTTTTGGTTTGGGAGCTCTATATGGATGGGAGGAATTGCAAGGTACCTAGAGGAATTTGCATTGGAGACCTTATTATAGACCAAGGTGTCTTAATAATCATTTCTTTGTATGTTTCTTAAGAGCCATATTATGAGTTTAACCTTTATTTTTCCTAAGGTGGGAGGGTGAGGTTGTGTGGCCTGCAATGTTCAGGAGGTCAAACTAGATGCCCAGGATGGTCCCTTCTGACCTTAAAGTCTATGAGGCCCCAGCAAACAAACATGATGTTTTCATCAACATGAGTAGTTTCATGCATAGCATGTTTTGTGGCCTGAAAGGAAGAAATGCTTATGTAATTAAGACACAGAGTGGAACTAGGGAAACTTACATTCTGTTTTTGGCTCAGTTGCAGATTGAATATGCTAGTATGTGCTAATGGGAATAGTACTTTCATACCTCAAAGCAGGTTGAGACCAAAATAATTGTTTATTAATTATTTTGAGAGCATTGAATTAATGGCAAGTGCAAATTATGTACCATTATTTTTATCTATTCCACAATTTGGGAGTGTGGAAGTGGGAGACCAAGAACATGCAGAAGGACTCAACAAATTATGCCAGTATTTGTTGAGTCAACCTGTGGAACTCCTTGTCAGAGGATGCGATGAAGGCTAGAACTTTAACAGGGTTCAAAAAAGTGCTAGATAGATTCATGGAGGTTAGGTCCATCAGTGGCAATTAGCCAAGACAGGTAGGAATGGTGTCCCTAGCCTCTGTTTCTCTGGAAGTGGGAGACAAGGGAGGGATCACGTGAAGATTACCTGTTGTGATCTCTCCCTCTGGGGCACCTGGTATTGGCCACTGTCGGCAGACAGGATACTGGGCTAGATGGACCTTTGGTCTGACCCAGTATTGCCATTCTTATGTTCTTGTAGGCCACAGAGCTATAAAGCTTTTTATCTCTAATTGGATCAGGAATTGTTGTGGAAGCCCACAACATAAGGAATTTCTCCCAGAAAGCAGAATCATTATTATCAAGTGAAAGGGCCACACGCAAGAAATTTGCAAGTTTACAACATGGTCAAGCATATCCATAATTTTACCATAAATTTATCAGTTTAACTTTGTTTAGTACAACCGTTAGCAGAAGTCTTGTAAGTCTGTGTAAGGCTGACAGGAAATCTATATATAATATCAAAATTTGTGAGATAGTTGGAGTGAGAGGTTTTTAATGTTTGCCTGTAATCATCAATGGCTGCCTTTGAGATTTAGAGAAATTTCGACTTCTAAGTTTCCTCCAAGTATATAATATGGCATGTCATTTCTGTTCATTGGTTCCCCAGTATTGCTCTTAGTTTTCTTTCTTGAATTAACTGTGTACTTCATGTGATCTTCAGCTGTGGAAGACCTCATTATGGAGAGTTGAGTTGGAGTTGGGCCCCTGTGAGTTTATTCCTCTAATTACTTTGTTGCTGCTTCCTGGTCATAAGTAACAAGACAGCCCTCTTGTTACAGATTGTTGGATGGGCTTCTTAAGAGAAAAATTAGCCCATAAATAGACTGGTACTTATAATTAGGGCCTTCATATATAACTTAAATTTCTATAACTTCCAGCATGACAATAATCTTTTCATTTCTTTGTTACATTTTGCTTACTCTGTAGGTCCAAAAGCAAACCATGCTGTCAATGTCTGCAAAAGATACACATAATATGTGGGAGGAGGAGTTAAAGTCAAGATCCAAACTTGGAGTTCGTCTATCTCAGCTTGACAGGGAAAAGGCTGAGATGTTGGAACAAGTAAGTCAACAAAGTACCCAAATAATTTGTATTGTACATTTTCATTTTATCTCACCCTTCTTCGTATCCTGTAAAATTCATGCTTATGGTGACCTATGATCTGGGAAGCCAACTGGCAAGTTTATAACAGAAGGCTGAGAACTTCTTAAAAATTTGAAAAATGTGGTGTCTCTTGAGCGATGATGTGGTATATGATGTGATGATACTATAGTCAGTAAAGCTGCAAAATAGGATCGATCTATGTTCTTTGGTGCATGCTTTTTGTATTAGATTGCCAGGAAAGTCACACAGCTCTGTAGTTGTACAACCATTGATTTGACTAGTATGTTTTGTGCACCTCTTCTGGAGAGGAATCACAGCAACCCTTTATTTCCTAAACTTGCAGCTTCACTGTGTGCAGTAAGACTGAAGGAAACTCCCAGGAAATCTTGATGGTTGTGTCAGTTATACTTTGTAGTTAATTTATAATAAAAATAAGTTTTTCCTTATCAGTGCTACTGTCTGTGCATATAAATTTGTTAAAAATTACTGTAAAAATGTTCATTTTCCAAAAGGTAATAAACCTTGGAACAACAGTTTTGATCCTGATCCTTGCCCTATGTTTTCTGACATCCTGTTCCAGAATCTGTATTGCCAGTTACTTGTGAAACAATACAAATTATTAGAAAGATTTCATTGTTCTCAAACAGCGTTAAAATATTTCTTCAGCATGACATGTACACCATCCAATCCTTAGCTGTTCATCTAAATTGGGACAATTCCATTTTTGTTCCTATTTAAGATGATCCTTTATAGGGTCATACTGGTTTTGGCTCTGGCCAAAATCTTTCAGGGGTGAGATTCAAAGATATTTACCAATCTGTTTCACTGATCTTAGAACAGCCTCTGTCTCAGTGGGATTCTTCTTGAGACTCATGAGGCTTGTATCCTCTTTCCTATATGTAATGCCTATGGCTCCTTTTATGGAATAAAAGGAGTCTCTTTTGGTCAGATTTGCCAGGCAATGTTCTTCAATAGCCAGGAATTCAGATTAGCAGAATATATGGTTCTTCTTTGAGTGACTGCACACACATGCATCACACTCAAGTGTGTGCAGGGCCGGATTTCCAATTATGCACAATTGGCACATGCCTAGGGGCACCTAAAAGTTAAGTGGGTTAAACCTTCTGCGCTGCAGCAGTCCCAGTGTTGTGCTCAGCCCCTCTCTCTCCCCACCCCCGCCAGCTTCTGCCATCTGCCCTACCCCTGTTCCTGCCTGTGGGGCTTTAGGCAGCCAGGCTCAGGGTTTCAGCCCTCCCCCAGAGCTCAACCCAAGGTATCCAGGCTCAGGGCCTCCAACTCGTGGCTACAGCAGTGATTCAAGGCTTCAGTCCCCACATTTGCAGCCAGGACTCTTGGCACATGGGCTTGGGGCATACACTCCATGGCTCCAGCCAGGATGCCAGAGCTCAGAGCTTCCACCTCCCTTTGCCCCCATTCCTGCTTAGGATCTGGGCACCAGGGTCAGGGCTTCTGTTCAGCCACTCCATCTGGGGCTCAGGGCTTCCACTCCCCCTGTCTCTGTAGTTCCAGTCAGCCTTCTGCCCCTTTGCAGCTCCTGCTTTGGTTCAGGCACCCATTTTTCTGGGGAACCCCAAATTGGCCAGCACCCCTATACTTAGGTCAGCTGTTAGCAGGGATGCACTGAAGATGCTCTGCCTAGGAGCGCCTAAGGTGTAAATCTGGACCCCTGTGTGTGTGTGCCTGGTGCACAGGAGCCAGATTGTTTTCTGTAGCAGTACCTGATGAAGTGGTGCACATACCCTATGCTTCCTCATAGCCTCTGCTGAAGTGATGGTGGGTTGGGATGTGGATGCCACCACACCCATAATCAGTTGCTTCTCATTTCTTGTGGCCTGAATTGGAATGCCCTTTGTGGTTTACATCATTGTTGTTTCTCTGCATAGTCAGTGAGGAGAGAACTCACTGCCTTTTTTGTAAATAGTTGCTTAACTGTTAGTACCCAGTTGCTAGGCTTCATTTATGGTTTTATTTTTGTTTTTAAAGGATGTAGTACTTGGGTTTTCCATGCTAGGCATCAATGGCATGAGCGCACACTGAGCTTTAAGCACTGCCTATCATGGAGTGTTTGTCTCAAATAGTGCTCTCTACATGTGCTATCTTCTGTGTCTTTGGGTAGATACATTAAATAGAGATGCAGTATCAGTCATTCTTTCAAGAAAATAATAGAATTTTCCAGAGATCTAGGCCTCGAGGAACACCTTATGGAACAGGCAATGAAACTTTTCTCTCTTCCAGGGCCCTCATCTTAACACTGTGTCCTCCACACAGTTCACTATAAAAACTATAGTGATCTTTGACAGGTCCCTGGACTTGGATTTTTCTCCTTAGAGAAAGAGGAGTTGTCTGTCTTTTCTCGGGCTTCCCCCCAAAAGAACTAATAATAGGAACTGGAACCGTTCAAAGAAGGAGATGGCTGTGATCACTACTACCTTGCAGGAGTCCATGGTGGGTCCTGCTAAAGACATGACGTAACCCAGAAACTCCATCGTGTTGTTCTCACATTCACATTTCTCTGATTTGAGATAGAGTTGGTTATGACTAAACCAGTGTAGAATTGTAGAGATCTAAAGCTCTTGATTTTTGGAGAAAATGAGAAGGTCAGCTATGAACTGAGCTGGAATATCCCTAAAGACTTAACTCATAAAATGCTGGAAGGTAGCAGAAGCATCTCAGAGGCCAGACAGTGTGGACAAATATTCAAAATCATCCCACTTACTGTATTCTGAGGAAGTTATATGTTCCCCACAAGTCCATTTCATAAGGAACTGAACTGAGAGGAGTTTCTCCAGGAGCTCATTAAAAAGGGAAGAGGATATCAGTTTGTGCACCATGATTTGATTTAGTGCCCATCAGTCAAGGCAGAGTTGAAGATAACCATCTTTCTTGACTATGAAGAATAGAGAGGTGCTAGCTGGAGAGGTGGAGGATGAATAAATCTCATCTGCGGGTTGTCTTCGAGATATTCCTGAAGGGCTTGTTAACGAAAGGCATGGATCACCCCAAACTGCATGACGTCTTGCTGACTGCTGATGATGACGACTCAGGAGTGTCATTTGAGATGTGATAAATCCTAAAGAGACGTGTAACTCATCAGTTATCTCAATTCTTGTGAAGGGTAGGGTACCGATAATACTGGTAAACTTCCTGGTTGATGAAGTTACTGTACACACTGAAGTCTGAGGGCCTCAAAACAGAGGTTGCATGTCACAGGTGCTGAAGAAAAGATGAAATGGTGTGGTCCGCTGTCTGAGGTGGTCTGGATTCCATCAGAGCAGTTCATGGCAGAGTGATGTACTGACCCAGCTCCAGCCCTGCTATTGGAGTCAGTTTCTGGGATTTCTTGACTCAGAGGGATGGCAATTCTACCACAAAATGCCAAAATTCCCCACAGTACAGGCAGAGTCCTAGAGCCCAGCATCTGTTCTTCTCATTGATGGAGAGGTGAAGTTGAAATTGGTCAGTCTACATTGGCTCGGTGTATGATAGGCTACTCAGAGTCACATAGGATGGAAAGGTATGGCTAGATGAGTGTCAGGGGATGCACTACTTTTCCTGGTCTCATTCTCAGTCAGCCATCAGTATGATGCACAGATGAGGGAGCCATTCATCACTCCTGATTCATCTTTAATAGAATCACTGAGTTCTTACCAGAAGTGGTGTCATTATACAGCTTTCATCCAGTAAATGTTGGCTGCCTGGCATAGAAACGTAGTGGTGTAACTGGTGATGGACCAGGACTTCAGCTGGAGGGCATTGGAGTACAGCCTCTGCAGTGTGATCTCTATTAGGGATGTCAAAAATGCCTTCCATTGCCTCAAAAAGTTTGAAAAGTGGACTAGACATCTCCAGTAGTGGGGAAGCCCATGCTGGGCCTGTCCAGTAAACTGATTAATCAAGATTCATACTCAGGGAGCAATCATTGGGGTGTGAGTGTGGTAAGACTACAAACAGGGCTTGACATTCATTCAGGAATTCCTGGAATTTCATCCAGTACCCCTTGAACTTTTCCAGTACAGGAACCTTGGGCTCATATATAATCGCTGTGAGAGTCAAGGGGACTTCAGCCACTGTCTGGGTTTGCTCCTGGGCCTGGAGGGCAGCTTTTCAGTTTTGTACTGCATTCACCTGGGCTTTCACTTTGTGAACTTGCCCCTGGGCCTGCAAGACTGCATTCTGTTCCTGAAGTGCAGCAACCTGGGCTTGTTGTTCTGGGCTTGTTAAGCCCATATGATTGAGTGGGGCTCTACTGTTTCAGGAACAAGCCCAGCAACCTGGGCTTGTTCCTGAAACTGCCAAATACTTCAAGAAAGGCCTAAGCTTCCTCAACAGAGTCAAATTAGATTGATCTGCTTGATAGGGTCTCTACCAGAAAAATAAAAAAGGGTATTTCTACATGGTGAAAATATTGATGGACAAAAGAGGAAAGAGGTTGGCTGTTTTATAGATGGATCACGGTCACAGCCCAAGGCTGATCTGGAGAGCACCCTTATTCTGGAAGCTCAAAATTAAACTCTTCAGAACGAAGAAAAAAGCACTTACTTGCTCAGTCTTCCAGCCCAAGTGAAGCCATGAAAAGAGAGGACTAGAAAGTCAAAATTTAGGGAGATACCTCAGTGGCCCCTTGCAAAAAACTTCCATAAGGGCTTGAAAAATCATATTATAAACACCTTTCCCTAGGTTGCCTTGTAACTAGGTAATTGAGTGCCCACAAAGGAGGGAGAAACATTGGGAGGTACCCAAAAACAGCTACAAATGATGGAATGCCTGACACATCTGATACTTGAATTCAAGGAAGCTGCTTTTTAGCCCTTTAGGGAGAAAAGAACCCTTCTCTTGGTAGAGGGTTAAAACATTGGATGAAATCTCAAGTGGCAAAAGAGTTGACCTCAACTTCCCAAGCCATGCAGTACATTTCAAAATACAAACATCTAGAGAGACTGCGGGAAGCCAAACAAGTTTCCTGGGGGAGGAGGGAGGGAACAGTCCCTTACAAAAGTTCTCACATGGATCAGAAGAAACACCATCTTCTCCATGGAGCGCATGTGACTAGTTCAGCTAACTATGCCAGCAAAGCAAAGAATTCAAATTAACCACCTCTGCCCCTCCCTCCAAAAAGGAAAAGGGGGTGGTGGGTGTGGAAAACTGCCTTCATTCCAGTGGATTACATAGACATACTGGAGGTATAACTCTTATTTCTCTGGTTCATCTAAACCAGCCAGAAAGAGCAATTACGTATTGTTTTTGCTACAAGTGGCCAATCATCACTACCACCACAGCCTCTACCTTTACATTAGGTTTGCTCCCTGCTAGGAAAACTAATGTGAAGTACAGAGGGATAGATACAATTCAATTGGCACCACCACAGATTCACAGTTTAATTCTTGACAAAGCCAGAATTAGCCTTCTCCATTGAAACAAAACTTTCATTAACGGTTTGACATACTCCCTTTCACTCAAGAGAAGCTATTGATCTGTGTTCCATTCTCTCTCCTGTCCCATGGCAGCAATCTGTCTTGTTTGGTGCTGTTTTGCAGAGCACAGCAACATGTTGGGTACGTGTCAAGTAAATCTTGTTCTATTTTCTAAAGTCATTTTTGATAAATTTGTCTTTTCAGTGTCTGAAAACAAAAGGGAATGAATAAAGAATACTTTTAACTATTCATACACTTTACTGGGACTCTGAACTCACAATAATTTCCCTAGGAAAGAGACATACACATTATTAGAAACTCAAGGAAGCTGTCTACTAAATATACCACATCACTCAAAAAAAAATGCAAGCTAAGCAAGCTAACAACTTTGAGTTGAGCCACAGAATAACACTGAAAATATTATAATCACTGGTTCGCCCTCGTTGTTTTGAGTTCTGGACACTATCAGAAAAGTGATATACCAGAAAGAAAGTGATCTCGGCTAGGTGACAAGTAAAGTAAGGAGTAGGAAAAAAACTGCCCTATGAAAGGCAGCTGTAAAAGATCTTTTCCATCTATAAAGAAGAGTCTTTATGAGTTTCTATGTTGGATATCTGTAGGGCTGCTACTTGACCCTCCTTGTGTACCTTCAGTCATAATTATGCCATCACAACTGCTTCAAGATCTGCTGCAACTTACTTTAGAAAAAGAGTATTGCATTCATTATTTAAGTAGACTCCAAGGCTTACCTCTTAACAGCACTGCTTTTGAGGCATCTGAATGAAATATGTGTACACAGCCACTCAGAGGAAAAAAAAGCACATACCTGTAATGATTGTCCTTTAGAGAGATAGTTGCACGCATGTATGTCAGGACTCACCTTCTATCCCCTTTGCCTTGGAGTCCTGATCTACCATATTCCATTGTAAAAGAACTGAGGGATTGTTGGGATGGCATTGCATTTATCCTCATTCAGGAGGGAAGATGAGGAGGCACGTGCCCTGACAGGTAGAGCTGCAAAAAACTCTCCAGTTCCAGCTTGTTGGGCAAGTGCATACCTCAGTACACTACATATATGCCACCACAGCCAGATGAATAACACAATACATCTACCCATTTATTTCATATCCTTGCCATAATTCCACATGCTGATTTCCTCAGAAACATAGTTTGCTAAGTCCACAGTGTTTCACACTTGCACAGAAAACTACCAGTGTCCTGTAGGCTATGATAAGTACAAAAAGTGGGCAGGTCTTGCCAGATCATATATATTTTCCTTGTGGAACACCAGAAAGAATTTAGAAATGTTATGAAGGCAGTTGGAAGGTTGCTTGATTTTGCAGATACAGCCGTAAGAGCAATTCCCTCTGGAACCAGATGCCTATAGACATGAATTGTTTCTGCACTTATCTGACCTTCAAAAATAGATAAAACAGAAGCTTAAGAGTCTGCTACCTCATGATGCAAACCATTTAGGGAGCAGTTAAGGCTAATGACACTACAGGTTGAACCTCTCTAGTCAGATACCTTTGGGACCTGATTGGTGCCGAACCAAACAATTTGCCGAACCATAAGAGGGCAATTTTTCTAACAGCATTACCAACACTTCCACTGCTTAGTGGGGTAAATTATATCTAAATAACAGCACAGAACACTGAGATCCAGGACTGGTGGCTATAAACAAACTTTATGGGACTGTGGGAAACTTGGCCACAGCCATGATAAATGGAACTCTGGATAAATAAAATCATGCTGGACCATGGATGTTGCCAGGCCAGAGAGTGCTGGACTAGAGAGGTTCAACCAGTAATACCAAGAAGGCAAATGTGTTCTGCAGTTCCATCAGGTCATGCCTTGCCTTCATCGATCAGAAAAATCACAAGTACCACATCAGATTCAAGCAGCATAGTTTTCCAGCTCTCCAAGAATCTGGCTGAATGAAAAGTCGGAGCTGACTGAAACTGAATCTAGAAGGTCCAAGAAAGAACTAATGTCAGAGGGACAGAAAGTTTCAAGAACTTGCTACCTCCATATCATCATGCTTCTTTGAGGCTATTTGACCTCAGATCATGGAGATGTACATGTTCACTTGATCTTCTTGTTATACTCATTAGCCACAAGTTTTTTTGTTTTTTAGGGTGTGGTGGTTTTTTTTTTGTTTTGTTTTGTTTTTTCGCCGAAAAATGATTTTCCCACTCACTGTTGACCAAAATCCTTTTAGATTCAAACTAAGCATTTATGCACTCTAGGCTTGATTACTGGAGTATACTTAGCTAGGAATGAAACTCTTTTTTTTAGTTGATTAGTTCAGAACAGGAGCCTGCCTAGAGAGCCACAGACCTCCAAAAATACATCACCATAATGCTCCCCTCTCATTAATTCATTGTTAAATACTGGGACAAACTTCAAATTTCAGCCCTCATCTTCAAAAACCTCCAGGGACTTGACCCATGTTACCTAAGGCACCATTTACATGATCATGACGTCCCCCAACAAATATATCCCACCAGAGCCTGAAAATATCAACCATGAGTAAGATTAATGTAACAATGCTAAACTGAGCCTACAAGTAGGGGCTAAATTCTTGGAGAAGGCAGCCAGTTTCTTGTTCTGCCATAGCTAAGTGACTAGGAACTTATATTGAGAAACCTTATTTGCTTAAGTCTTTAGCTCCTTGCAGGGGCAAAGGATGTTTAGGGAGAGCCATAGTAGCTTCTTCATGGTAACAGTAGTCTATCTTAGTGCTAGAAATCTTCCAGAAAGCAACATCGTGCTCAGTCCACACTCTTCCGTTATCCAACACCATTTTGATGGAAGGCACTCCTTGTGCCACATTTGGAAGATTTTAGTATGATAGTCCCAGAAAACACAAAGTGTTTGTCACACGATAGCCTTCTCTGAATCCACTGTGTTACTGTTAGATGAAACCCATTAGTCTCTGATGCAGCCAAATTAAACATAAATTGGCAACTTTTCCTCTGAAATGGATTTCTAAGAAGATCTTCCCTGGTCTGGAAATCCCACTAGTAATCAAGATTTGGGGCTGATGGTCTTGATCTCTCACTACTTCAGGAAGTATAAAAATTCCATTGTGGCAATTTGATCCCATTTTTTTCAGTTAGAACAGGGAAGAAAGCAGTGTATTCATTTCAGTCCATACTGTAAGGATTCAAGACAAAATGTAATTTTTAACTAAGGAGATGAAATAGACTTTCTATATCTGGAATAATAGCAGCTAATGAAAACTCTGTATCTTCAATATGAGTTAATTGGAGATTCAAAGATTATCTTAATATGTATATGGACATCACCTACCACAATGCGAGCAACACTGAAATAAGTATTTTATAATAATGAAGAGTGAATTAATAAGGTTAACAAGACTTAACATCAGTTGTATCTGCTTTCAAATTGGCCATGAATGTATGTTCAATAGAGTTTTATGTTAAAACACTAACATTTTAAAACAAAGATATATTTCAGCTTCTCTGTAAGGAATGGGAAATTCTGCTTCCTGTATGTATCATATAGAATAAATGAAAACTTCCATGAATACTATATGTAGTAACATGTATATGGTTTTTTTCATTTTGAAAGTTCGAGAGTGAAAGGAAAAAAATGAAGAAGCTGGTAGAGTTAAAACGATCAGTGGAAGTTCGGCTGGATCAAGAAATGAAGAGAAACAGTGAATTACAAAAAGAATGTAATGGGTACAGTTTTTTTCAGCACTTTCAAGAAAATATCCACTAACCAAAACTTGCCTTTGTTCTGTTTACAAAATTAAATAAAGTTCTGCAAGCAAAAGTTGCACAGTTAAAACTTTAACTGAAAAATGTACACAATTGACTTCACAAATTGCTTATATAATGCTAAAGTTTAAATGTTGTTTGCTTTTATAATTGAGAACCTGTTGCAAAGTGCAGTGAACAGGTATGTTAAACCAGGCTGCCATGCAATGCTTCGGGTAGGGAAGGAGTAAAGGTCCTTATTCCTCACAGCTACACATATAGACATCCTCCTTGGGACAGATTGAAGTTTGCCCTTAGAATGATTTCTGAGACTGAGAGGATGATTCCTTAGATTTATGTCTATCAAACATATTAAAATTGGATTTGAGGGGATTGGCTATGGTGTCTAAAAATACATAAACAAGTCTGTTTGTCTTTCTACTATACTTACTATGCAGAATGAAGAAACTTTTAAAAGCAGCTAAGAAGAAACTGAAGGAATATGAGAACGGGGAGAGTGTGTCCCAGTTTAGTTTCCAGGGAGAAATGAAGAACAGATATTCTGAAATGGATAATGAAGTTAGTAGATTAAGGTCAAAGGTAAGTTCTGTTGTTTGAAACTCTCATTATTCTGCATATATTCTTTTCAGAATTGCTATAATTGTAGTAGCTACATTTTGAGTGCGTTTTTTATTGTTTTTATTCTGGTTAAAGATTTTAAAGAAATATCCCGCTCCCCACCCAAAAAGCCTAATGAGATAATTATGCATCTCACAGGCTCTGCTCAGGAGAGGGATGAGACACTCACTGAGTTAAATGGATTGGGTCACATGTCTCAGTTATCGTTTCAGATTGCACTCAGCTCAGTTGAATGTTCTCATTCTCCTCAGATGATCACATGCAGATGAGTGAGCCACTTTCAGACCTTTCAGAGACTCCTATGTTGAAGGAAGATGTGTAGAGCTCTGTCCCTCCTTCATCCCTCTACCCTTCCTGATTACCCTTCTCAGTTCTCTAAAATCTGCATGCTTGCACAGATTTCCTTGAAATTTGCATTACTTTCTAGGAATTATTGGCATTTTGGAACATTTGAGACAATTATTCCACATATATAAGTCCTATGTAGACTTTTTTGCATGGAGACCAAGAATAAGCTACTGTTGTGACATCTCAAAATGTTCTTAGTTCATCAATGGTTACTCCCAGTAGTGGAGGTCTTTAGGGAATTTAAGAAAGTGTTCGCTTCTTCAGTTGTGTAGTTGTGCAGTCTGGAAGGATTACAGTGTACAATGCCCAAGTAAAGATGAAAGTGTGACAGGGTTTCTATACAACTTTGTTATTCTTGCTTAGATAGTTTGAGGGAATGTGCTAATGCCCTTGCAGCAGTCAATGCCCTTGCAGCAGTCAACAGACCTCCACTGATGTTTCTATTCCTAATCTTTATATACCTGTGTAATAAAGATTTAATATCTCACTTTGCTTGTTGCAAGTTGTCTATAATAATATCATGTGTTTGTATTTTATGGGGAGGTCTCCTGTGAACACAGCAGAATAGTCATTAGCTGATTTAAGCACTCTCTGTTATTTAGAGTGGGTAGGAGCTGATGACAGAGGAGTTGTGGGTTGAAAGGAAGAACAGGGACAAGGAGAGGGGTTGCAGTTCCAGAAGTGGTGAGCAGCGAGGATGGATGATAGGTGAGCCTTACATTGGTTGTTTACAGATTTTCTCATTTTACTAGCATCTGGGGAAGCAAGGGCAAAGGACTACTTTCTGGTCTTGGAGTAAATTAACATGGTATTTCCTAAAACACACAGTACAGAACAGACAGCACAGGTGCTTTGACTGCTGAGGGAAGAGAAAAATGTGTTCTGTCAAGGTACCAAGGCATAGTTTCTGGGTGATACTTCCACAGAAGTTTGTGGCAAAGTATGGAGTACACCACAATATAGAGATTGCTGACATAGGTTAATTTGACTGAAAGAAAAAGGAACAATGGTTTCAAGTTGCTGTGGAGGCAGTCTAGGTTGGATATTAGGAAAAACTATTTTACTAGGAGGGTCATGAAGCACTGGAATGAGTTACTTAGGAAGGCGGAGAAATCTCCATCATCAGAGGTTTTTAAGTCCATGTATGGCAAAGCCTTGGGTGGGATGATTTAGTTGGGGTTGGTCTTGCTTTGGACAAGGGGTTTGACTAGATGACCTCCTGAGGCCTATTCCAACTCTAATCTTCTATGACTCAGTATGCAAAATACAGGATAGGATATGAACAACTGCCTATGTGACTACTAACTCCTATCAACAATGTATCTTATCCTAGTCAAAAAACTAGGAAATTAATTAGCAAAAAAACTTTGCATGCAGAGTTAACCCTTGTTTGTTAGTATGTTGTCCCCTTACAGAATGTTCAATTGTGCAAAACTCAAATTTCTAAAAATCAGCAAATGCAAAGTTAAGCCAATGTAACCTTCTCTGCCCTCTTTCAGTAATGTCCAATATGTCCATAAATATACATAACAAAAAGGAGAAAAAAGATTGTCCACACCACATTCCCTCTACCTTTTTTGAACAATACTTCAACGTGTATACAGCACATACTCAACTCTGGTCCTTGGCATAATAAAATTGAGGAGGTCCCAGATCATGGCATCCCCTCTCCCACTTTGCTCATTGGTATTCTTTCTGGGGAGTTGGCTATGTAAAAACTATGGCTTTGTCTACACTAGCACTTTTGTCAGACTTGTGGGGAAAAAACATACCCCTGACTAACATAATTATTACTGACTGATGTGCCAATGTGAATAGTACTGTCTCTCTTCCACCAACTAGGTACCACCACTCATTAGGGGGTGGTTTAATTATCTGACCAACATAGTGCAGCTACACAAAAGACTTTACAGTAGCTCAGTTGTAGTGGTGCATCTGAAAGGTCCCTAATGTAGGCACAGTCTATTTCACGGACTTTTACAACTCCCTTTTGCTCAGAAGTCATCATCTCAATCATAATTTTCATTTAAACATAATTAAAGCAGTATAATCCTTTCATATTTCCCCTCACTACTGACAATGTCCTTTGTCATAGTAACCCTATGCCTTCCACTGTTCGCCATAGGTATACCTAACACTATTTATATACAAATAGTTCCCGTTGACTGCTGCCATCTCCAGGGAAACACAGCAAGTGATCTGGGCAACCTTCTTCTATCCCCACCCCCCTCCACTCCCAGGGTATGTCTACACTGCAGAGTTTTTCCAGAAAAATGGTTGTTTTTCCGGAAAAACTACACTTACGTCCACACTGCAATTGCGTTCTTTCCACAGAAAGTTGAAAGACAGAGGGGGTTTCTGACAGCAGTAAACCTCTTTCTACAAAGAAGAAGCCTTTTTGGAAAAAGGTGTGTGTGGACGGGGAAGGAGTTTTTTTTTAAAGAGGAGGCCTCCAGGAAAAAGCACAGGTGCCCTAGTGGCCACTCCATCCATAGTAATCACAACTTAAATGCGAGATAGCATCCAATCAAGGTGGACACTGTCTTTCGAAAAAGCAAATCGCTTTTTTGATGTGCTTTTGCTTTGTGGACACTCTCTTTCGGAAGAAGTTTTTCCAGAAGATCTCTTCCGGAAAAGCTTCTTCTGAAAGAAGCCTGCAGTCTAGATGTAGCCCCAGTGTTGGATGGAATTCTGTGAGTGAAAGTGAATGAGTTGTCAAAGGAGGTGAAGAGCTTGTGCATTTCAGTAAGTGGGGTGTGGCAAAGTAAAGGTATGTGTGTTAACTGGGTGTATTAGGGAATTGCTGACAGAGGGTAAAGTTAAAGCTGCATGGACAACCTTAACTGCATTTCTTGGCTTTCATAAATTTGAGTTTTGCTTAACTCAACTTTCTGCATGGGGACAATATACCCCAAGCAACCTTAAATCTGTGTTAATGTAGTTTTTTGCCAGTGAACATAATTAGCTTTGTTCCAGACTATGATCTTAAATCTTATCACATGTTAGGGCTCTGATGCCACCTGCCTTTTAGGGATTCCACCATCATATTTTAAATCAACAGTCAATGAGTTGGGCCTGTAGGTAGCAAAATTTACTTCCCCCTAACAGCTATTTCAGCTCTTCCTGGCCTAATGTTAAGCACCTGAAAGTGTGTCCTAGCATTAGCTTTTATTAACTCTATGTTGCTTACATTTAGAAACATTTCCACCCATCCAAGCTAGGGCTTAACTTACTACAGTCTGTTCCCCTTATTTTATGAGTATATCTTTGTTGCTATAGTGTACTATATTTTAAAAATTAAGTAACCTTTTTATTATGTATTTAATGCTATGAATGCCTTCACAACAGGGCATTTTTATAAATAAAATTAGTGTGTTTATATGACTTTGAAATTAAAATGTAAAAATTATATTTGAACATCAAGAAAGGGAATTTTTATATATTTCCTTCCTTACAGTTGAATTTATATGTATCGGTACAGTCTACATATTTTTACATAGTATTTATTTTATTTATTATCCTATTTTCCTTTTTTATGTTGAAAAGCACAAGGCAACCATAAAATATGCAGTAATCACAGAAAAGATTAAGAGTTTTTCCAGTGAGTTTTATTCAGGTTTCAGATCCGACTGAAAGATTTCACATTTTCTTTTAAATTCTTATATACAAACTACCTTTTTATTTACCATAAATATATTTTATTTCTCAGCTAGAATAAAAGCCTTCTTACAATCCAATTTTACAAGTTTTAAATGGCTTTATAGCATTTTTGATACATAACAAGGCCCTATCTCTTATGTTCTACTTACCTTAAAGCATATGACTAATCCCATGACTTCACTGGGAATATTCATGCATTTAAAGCCAAATGCATAGGTATAATGCTTGTGGGTTTGGGGCCTTAATTATTTAGTTTTTTAAAGTATTTCTACGAACTACTTTATATAGGTTGAAAAGGAAGAGGATTTAAGCTGTCCTATGAAAAATAATTTAAAAGATCTGCTTTTACATTTTACATTTTAATTTTAAATGTAAAATTAATAACTTGTAACATTGTCTTGATTTTTACTGATTTTCATTGATTTAGAGAAATTTTGAACTTCCTGTTTGATAATTGAGTTTAATTTTTCTCAATGTGTACAGACAGATGAACTTTCAAGAAAGCTGGATATAGAGTCAAAAAAGTCAATGCAGTTAGAATCTACAAATCGTGATCTGCGAGAACAGTTGTCTTCCGTGAAGATACTGCATAAGAATCATGAAAAGCTGGAGAAGAGCAAATGGCAGCTGGAAGAAGAAGTAGCTAACCTCAAACGACAAGTAGGAACTAATATGATGGACCACAGTCAAATAGAACAGTATAAAAGGGAGATTGAAGAACGAGCTAGACAAGAAATAAGGCAAAAACTGGAAGAAGTCAATCTCTTTTTGCAGGTTAATTTATTTACTACTTACTATATTCTGTAAATTGGCACTTTATGCTTTATATTCCATGCTTTTGATATATTGATTTCCAAGTTGAAATTTATATTTCAGATGTTTTATCTTAGGTAGTTGGTTTTCATCATAAAAGCTACATACATACTATTTATATATGTTTCCAGTTTGATAGTTAGGAAACTAGAAATACAGTAAAAGTCAGGAAAAAAATACAAAAAAAGTAAAATTGAGCACAGTCCCTTACAGTAACGCCTGCAGGTCATTCTATCACAAAGCCTTCCACAGAATGACTTTCCATCTTATGACCTTTTTTTTTTTTTTTTTTTTAAACCCAAGAGGTGATGTTCAGTTTGTCTTACTCATCCAGGAATAGCATTCTTTCATTCTGACCAAAGTAGCTTTTGTTCTTTATATTTTGTAGAGCTGCACTGATTCCATATTGTTATTTCATTGCTGAAAGTACTAACTACGTCTGTCTATAGATCACATGGAATTCTGGCTCTAGCAAGGGGATCAGTTTCCATTAGACTATTATCCTATAAAATTGAAAGTAGTGTAGTGCAAACTTTACTGTAACAGATCCTTAATAAGGGACAGTTTCTTTCTCAGCTGAGATCTTTCTATTGTGTAGTGACTTTAAGTCTCACTGTATAGTTGATGGCACTAAGGAAGAGTAGTTCTCTATCTACCTATCTATCTGTCTGTGAGACCATTTATCTGGGCATCTGCTGGCTACCGGGGGGGAGCAGCCCCCATAGCCTGGCCCCTACCCAGACATCCTGCAGAATGGGGAGTGGGGGCACTGGAGGAGAGGACATCCCCCGGAGCCTCATCCTACTCAGACAGCCTACAGTCCACAGAGGAGTGCTATATGTGGGGGGCAACCCTCAGAGCCTCACCACCCTCCAGACAGTCCACAGAGGGGCTGCTGGAGATCAGGGGTAGCCCCCAGAGCCTCGCCCATGCCCCAAACAGACTGCAGACCGCATGGGGGCCACTGGAGGCCAGGGGCAGCCCCCAGAACCTGCACCCTCAAGACAGCCTACAAGCTGTGATGCGGGGAGCACTGGAGGAGGGAGCTGGCCACAGGGCAACCTCTGGAAGCTGGAGGCAGCCCCCAGAGCCTAGCCTGCCCCAGATAGTCTGCAGTCGGGGGTCAGGGGGCTGAAGGCTGGGGGCAGCCCACAGAGGCTGAGGGTAGTGCTGAAAGCACCACAACCTCTACACCAGCAGCAGAGTAAGGGGGCATCTGGAGGCTGGGGCCAGCCAGCAGAGCGCCACTTCCCCCTCCCCCCCAACAGAGGGGGGAAAGGAGGACCACTGCTTCATGCAAGGCCCCTCCCTGGAGCAGCTACAGGTCAGGAGAGCCCCAGCAGGCCAGGGGCTACCCACCCCAGACAGGCTGCAGGCCTGGGAGGGGCACCTGGAGGCTGGGTCCAACCCACAGAACCCCAGCCCCCACCCAACAAGCAAGAATACAGACCCGGATCTTCCCCCTCCCCCAGGAGTAGCCACCTTCTGGGGAGTGCAGCCCTGGCCTCTCAGGAGGAGCTGCTGGCTGGGGAGCACTGCCAGGGCCCCCTGGGAAGCACCACCAGAGAAGCACCATCCTCACCACCATGGGTGTCCCTGGTAAGCACCCCCCAGCCCCCTGTCCTGAGTCCTGCACCTCCAACCTGCCTTGACTTCTACACACCCACCTCCTTCCCCGTCCTTCCCCCTGCCCTGAGGCCCCCACCTCCTGCCTTGAGTCCTCTCCACACCTACCAACCCTCTGTCCTAAGCGACCCACCCAGTCTCTCCTTGACCCCAATCCTCACTTCCAGCCTTCATTTTCGTTCATTTTTTAAAAAATACAATCACTGAAATAAAGCATGTACATTTTTCATTTAGTTGCACTTCAGTTAAAGACCCGAGCAATGTTGAGTACCTATTCCATTATTGAATATGATAAACTGATGGGAAAAATTCCTTTTTCTGCCAATGTATTAAAGTTATATTATTTGCTTTAGACACAGGCAGCCTCCCAAGAGACATTAGAACAAATAAGAACAACTAATAATGCTTCACTGAGAAACCAACTGGAGCACAGAATTAGAGATCTAGAATCTGAACTGGCTAGAATAAAAAGCACACAAGAAGATGGTGTCTTTCAAAAACAGTCTACACAGGCAGAACTGGAAAGATACAAAGAACTTTATTTGGAAGAATTAAAAATTAGAAAATCCTTAGCAAGTAAACTGGATAGGTAAGTCAAAATACTTATTTTAAAATAAATGATAAAATATTATTTTTCCCTAAAATACCTCACTCTTGGACCTGCTCCCTGTAATATGCATTAATACAAGAACAGGTATCTGTGGATGCAGTAGTCTTCCAGGTAGTTGTGAATACCATAAGCAGAAGAAATGTAATTAATTTTATAGAGTATATTATAAAATTCTTTTGATTTTAACAGGTATGTCTTCTGACTGGTCTGTTGTAATCGCCTCTAGATAATCTCTTCCTGCCTGTGAAAATCCCCACTCCCATCTGGAATCTTAGTTTTTCTTAGAAGTCTTTTGAAATCTCCTTGGAAATTGAAATTGGAATTGGAAATCTTGATGGTAACATGCTCCTTACTGAATTTGTCCATGAAAACAGCCTTGTTAGCTACTATTACCTCAGCCCACAGACGGAGAGATAGTAGACCCTCCTTTCACAGTATTCTGCAAGAGCTAAATTACTTTGACAACACACCAGATTTTTTCCTAAAATGTATTCTGAATTTTGTGAGAGTCAGCTCATTTACGTGTCAATATTCTTTCCATAACCACATAATTCCAACCTGGAAACTGCCTTCCATACTGAAGATATCAAGGGGGTATTATCCTTCTACAAACGTAGAATTAAATCATTTTGTGAGTCTCCTAGACTACAAACAAAATTAAAGGTTCTCAACAAAATCCCAATCTATAACTATGTCTCTACATATAAATTTCCCAGTGTTTGAGATCTGAAGTGTTGCTAGAAGATCTTTGGTATGTACCTTCTCCAAGTTCTACGCCTGAGGTAGTGTCTCTAGAGCTGATGTAGCACTTGGTAGTGCATTTTTCTTCTGTGCTGAACACAATTCTGAGCTTCCTCCTTCTTATGAGGCTACTGCTCAGAAGTTACCTAAAGTAGAGCACCCATAGGAATATTACCCAAAGGAGAAAGAGAGGTTCTTCTTTGAAAGATGTCCCTGTGGGTGCTGCACATCAGGTGTCGGCGCACCTCTGCACTGTGGATCGGAGTCTTCAGAGCAGTGTCCCTGGAGCCACGCAGATCCTGAGCTGCCTCAGTTCTCTCTCTACTGACTCCATCTGAAGACAAACCTCTGCAGTGTTCCTCACTTTGTTGTTTATAGCTAGATAAGTAATCCTGTTTCATCTCTTTCTTAGTTTAGTCAGTTAATTGTTCTTTCCTTCCCTGTTTAAAAAAAAATCCATCTTTTTCCCTAGTTAGATAGTAGTTAGTTTTAGCATTATGCCAGATTCACCGGGGTTTAAACATTACTCATGATGCAATGACCCCATTCCAGTGTCAGACGGACACTCACGATGTGTCTGCTGCCTCAAGCATATGTCTCTCAAAAGTGCCCCTGTTGCGCAAAATTGAAATCAAGAGCTTGTCGTGACGGAGACCTACGGCTCAAGCTTATACTATTAGAAAAATCATTATGTCCTGCCTCTGACCCAGGGCAAGATTCAGAGCTCTCTCAGGGGCATAGAGATAAAAAGCCTGCAAAAAAGCAAGCTTTCTCACTCTCACAGAACCCTGTGGCACTGAAAAAGTGCTCACCAACTTCGGTGTCAGGATCAGCTGCACTTATCTATCTTGGTACTTATGACACGCTGTGCATCTCAGGCACCGCCAGCACTGCTACAAGACTAGGTGTACAGAAAACCTGTGCCGAGGCCATAGGTTTTAAGTTGCTTGCCTTGCATACAACAACACCACCAGGCACCGATGATGCCACAACAGCACCACAAGCACCTCCAGTGCAGATCACTACTTCCGTGATGGCTGCCGGTACTATGATGGCCCTGACAACATTACCAGCTCACTCGGTGCTGAGAATTCATCCAGCACCACAAGTCACCGGTACAGCCAACCACGGCACCATCAACACCTGTACTGTAGTACATGCAGCACAGAGACTTGCTCATTTCCTCCACGTTCAATTCACCTTTCCTTGGTACTGATTGCTCTTCGGGCACCCTGGCACTACACCAAATGCTTTCGCCAGAACAGTTCTCAAGTGAGGACAATGATGACGTGGTGGTAGTTTTCTCTCCGCAGAATTCTTCTCTCTGCGGATCACTCCATCTATTCCACCAAAACTCATCCAACATACACCAGACATAGAGACATGCCATACAGGTATGGAAACCCATGGATGCCAATGCCCTACCCACCACAGTGGCACTATTGGCATCCATGGCAGTCACATCATAGACTCCAGGATACCAGAAAACATGGCACAATACTGCAACACTATCCTTCACCACAATCACCATCTCCTCAGTGCCAACAGGACTCAGAGGATGCCCTGAATGACCCATCTCCGGATACGTCTCCTGACACAAATGCATCTTCCTCACCCGATGAAGCCATCATGCGTCTTCCACCTACCACTGCTTACAACTTTTTACACTCTAAGGACCTCTTCAAACGGGTCTCTGTGGAACTCAACATCCCATTGCAAGAGATCACACAAAACCAATACAAACTTACAGACATCCTACAATCAGTAACATTCTCAAAAATAGCCGTATCCATCAATCCTGCAATCATGGAACCAGTTAAAACCATCTGGCAAACACCTATCACAGCCACACCCATGTGCAAGAGAACAGATTAAAAATACTATGTCCCACCCAAAAGGCTCTGAGTTCCTCTTTACTCAACCAGCACCCAATTCACTGGTGGTAGAGGCTGCCCAACAGAAAAATAAACAGCACTTTAAATCCATGCCATCTGACCATGACAGTAAAAGGCTTGATGTATATGGGCGCAAGGTTGACATGTCTCTAATTATGCAGCCTTACTAAGTAAATACGACTACAGAAATTATTCAAAACTCAATGACTTACCAGAGGCTACAAAAAAACAGTACAAGGCCGTAATCACTGAGGGACGTACAATTTCTAGAACA
Organism: Pelochelys cantorii; assembly: GCA_032595735.1. Classification (NCBI taxonomy): domain Eukaryota; kingdom Metazoa; phylum Chordata; order Testudines; family Trionychidae; genus Pelochelys; species Pelochelys cantorii. Next base: position 302,991,633 of record CM064326.1, on the reverse strand, counting down.
GCTTTGCAGGCAGCCTTAGATGCTGCAGACAGCTGCAAGATCTATGGCTACCACGGTCATCATGAGGCGAGCCTCTTGGTTCTACTCTGCCTTCTTCCCTAAGCAGATCTAATCCACCTTTGAAAATCACTCATTTGATTCCAAGAAACTGTTCGCAGCCAACACCAATGAGGTGCTGCATATAATAAAGGATTCCAGGATGACACTCAGATCCCTCAGCATCCACAATCTGGCACCTAGGAGACAACAGTGTAGGTATCAGCCATACCCTAGACCAAAATACCCTTAATATCCCAACACTACCCCGGACAAGATCAGCAGCAACAACCGTGAAATAGAAATAGATCATAGTGACGTCTCTCACCTTCCAATACCACGCAAAAATCCCAGCAGACAATAAGCAGATTTGTGATATATGTTGAGGGCCTGAAAAGCTACTCACCTTCTCCAACGCCATCATCCTATGTTCTTATGTTCTTATCCTCTCACAAATTCTTCCAACACTGCCTCCTCCCGTTCTATCATGACTGGTTAGCCATGACATCAGATAGATGGGTGCTTCAAATAATCAAACATGGCTACACGATTCCTTTCATGACCACATCCCCTTCCTACTCCCTACCCCATCCCTCTTCAGGGACCACTCTCACAAGACTCTTCTCCAACAGGAGATACAATATAATAGGTTCCTCCTCCACCTGGGAGCAATAGAAACAGTTCCCTCACAGTTCTTTGGGAAAGGTTTTTATTCTCACTACTTCCTCACTGAGAAGAAATCAGGGGGATGGCAGCCAGTCTTAGACTTGAGAGTGTTGAATAAGTACATGCAGAAACAATTATTCAAAATGGTGACACTCGGTACCATTATCCCAGCATTGAAACACGCTGACTTACAAGATGCTTATTTTCACATCTCTATTCATCCAGCTCATAGACATTTTCTCAGATTTGTCTTAGGCCGAAGGATAGTACCTTGTACTGGTAGTGATTTGAACCTATCCACTACTCCGAGGGTATTCTCCAAAGTACTATGTCATCACTACCTACCTAAGAAAGCAAAATATTATTATATTCCCTTACCTGGATGATTGTCTCCTCAAACCATGCTCCAAACTCAACTCTCATCACAGTGCATCCATCATGATGCACGTCTTCCAAAGTCTTAGTCTGCAAATAAACAAAACCATGTCTACTCTACTTCCTACACAGAAAATACAGTTCATAGGGGCTCACCTGGATTCCATGATGGCTATCACCTCTCTTCCCACAGAAAGATTCCACAATATAGGGGAACTAGTATGCAGACTACAGTCCAGCCCCAAAGTTACAGCTCACGATTGCATGCAGTTACTGGGGCACATGGCTGCATGCAACTTTGTAGTAACTAATGCATGCTCAGAAGGATGTACAAACCCAATATGCACCCGCTATCCAAATCTCTCTCTGTCCCCACAACAGTGAGGCAGTCCCTCCAATGGTGGTCATCTTCCCATACTTAGACAACTATCTTATAAAAGGCTGATTTCAGGCGGCTATTGCTGACATGATCTCCAATACCATGCAGATCTTCAACTGTCTAGGCCTCCTAATAAATGAGCAAAAATCAACCCTGCTACCCACACAGGGCATAGAGTTCATTGGGGCCCGCCTTGATTCATTGACAACCAGAGCTTATCTCCCTCTGCACCTATTTTCAGCACTACACAACCTTGTGACTGTACTACTAGCCACTCCTACCACTACAGTTCTTACCTGCCTCCAACTAATGGATCACATGGCTGCTACTATCTACATTGTGCAGTATGCTTGCCTCCATTTCAGAGCCCTACAATACTGGCTAGCGTCAGTTTACAAGCCTGGTCTCCACCCCTTGCACAAAACAGGTCATGCTCCCAAAGAAGGTGCTGGACTCACTTACGTGGTGGACAATTCCCACCAACCTTCTAGCAGGCGTGCCCTTCCACCAGCCCGAACCATCCGGGCAGATCATCACAGACGCCTCCCTTATCAGCTGGGCACACACCTCCTTCAACACACAGTTCAGGGCAGGTGGTCAACACACAAGTCCTCACTACATATCAGCCTGCTCCAACTCTGGGCCGTGAGGAATGCGTGCAACCATTTCCTTTCCCTCATTGCCGACCAGCCTGTTCACATACTTACCGACAACATGACAGCCGTGTTTTACATAGACAGGGAGGAGCCCACTCCCCGTCACTGTGCGCCAAGGTGATCTGCCTCTGGAATTAGTGCATCCGTCATGGTATCACCCTGAAGGCCTCATATTTATCTGGAATAAACAATGTTTGGGCAGATGCCCTGAGCCGCAATTTCAAATCTGACCACAAATGGGAATTACACCCAGCCATACTCACCTCCATTTTTTGCCGCTGGGGAGTCCCAACTATAGACCTCTTCGCGACTCCCAACAGTACCAGATGTCCTCATTTTTGCTCAAGAGCCAGACTAGGCAGGGGATCTCTGGACAGTGCATTTCTCATCCATTGGAACGAGCCACTGCACTATGCCTTCCCTCCCATTCCACTCATACCCAGAGTTCTATGCAAAATCCAGTTCAATGAAGCTCTAGTCATACTAATAACACCATCATGGGCCAGGCAGACCTGGTTCCCATTTCTGCACGCGATGTCTGTGGCCACGCCATATTCTCTCCCATCCTGTCACGACATCCTATCTCAGGACAGGGACAAACTACTCCACGTCCAACCACAGACACTTCACCTACACGCATGGCTCCTCTCTGGTTCCAGGGTACGGAATCCCTATGTTCAGAACAAGTAAAAGCAATCCTCCTACAAAGCAGAAGGCCATCTACTAGGGCTACCTATATGCAAAATAGAAAAGATTTTCAGCCTGGTGTCAATTGTCCTGCGCGGATCCTTGCACCATACCGCTCCACCAGATTCTCAAGTATCTATATCATCTCAAAACCGGGGGTCTATCAAATCCCTCCGTGAGGGTACACCTTACAGCAATATTGGCTCTTCATGAACACATAGACGGCTCATCCGTATTTGTGCACCCAACAACTAGAAGACTTCTGAAGAGTCTCCAAAACCTTTTTCCCCCTGTCAGAGTGCCTTCCCCTATGTGGGATCTAAATTTTCTCTTAGGTTGTTTCATGAGGCCCCCTTTCAAACCTTTGGCCACTTGCCCACTTCAGCTTTTACTAATGAAGGTGCTATTCCTTACAGCTATCACCTCCATGAGGAGGGTTAGTGAAATAGGGGCCCTCATGGTAGACCCACCGTATACAATCTTCACTAAGGACAAAGTCACGTTACGCCCACATCCAACATTTTTATCCAGAGTGTGCATGTCCTTCCTCATCAACAAACCTATAGTGCTACCAGCATTCTTTCCGAAGCCTCACACATCCCCCAGGGATGCTGTGCTCCACACACTTGACGTACGACGAGCGTTGGCCTTCTATATAGACAGAACATGATCATTCCATAAATCTTCATGTTTGTTTGTATCCATTACACCACACTCAAAGGGCGTGCCTATCTCAACGCAACGCAACCAAATGGGTCTCATCCTGCATACTACGTTGCCATGCCCTCCGCAACAAGCCTTTGCCAACTCCTCCATAGGCACACTCTGCCTGTGCAACTGCAACCTCCATGGCCTTCCATACCAACATACCACTTAAAGACATCTACAGGGAAGTCACCTGGTCCTCAGACTATACTTTCACTAGGCATTATGCCACAACTGGCTGCTGATTCAGCACTGGCTATGGCAGTGCTATCTACAGCCTCTAAGCAGCGACTCCAATTCCCACCATCCTGTCAGATACTGCTTGCTAGTCACCTTGCATGGAACACCCACGGGGAAGAAGAAAAGGGAGTTACCTTGTACAGTAAAGACTGTTCTTCGAGGTGTGTGTCCCCGTGGGTGCTCCACAACCCTTCCTTCCTCCCCTCTATTTGGAGTCCTAATTACTCAAATGGTGAGCCACTCGCAGACACTGATAGAAAAAGCTCCACTCCATGGCTCCAGGACATCCCTACTCCTTGCATGGAATACCCACATAGACACACATCTCGAAGAACACTCGTTACTGTACTAGGTAACTCCCTTATTTTCCCCATGGTGCTCGAATTGTCACCCTATTGACAGCCTCCATACCCCTTATCCTTGAGTACTTATTGAACCTTAAACAATCATGCCTGGCTGTTAGTTCCAAGGTACACTTGGCTGCTATAACAACTTTTCACCTTAAGATAGATGATTCCTCAGTCTTTGCACATCTCATTACAAAAAGATTCCTAAAAGGCTTGCAAGCACTTTATCCAGAGGTTTTCCCACCACCCAAACCCTGGTATCTGCACCTGGTACTGAATGCACTTATATTGCTCCCCTTTCAACCAATGGCTATGTCCTCCCTATTACACTTATCTCTGAAAACAGTGTTCCTTGTAGCCATTACATCAGCCAGACGAGTGGGAGAAGTTACTGTACTTATGGAAGATCCTCCATACACAACCTTTAAGGATAATGTGACCCTACGCAGCCACCCCAAATTCTTACCCAAAATATGCTGTTCCTTCCATCTTGACCAGACAATACATCTACCCATATTCTTTCCCAATCCTCACACCAGCTCCTTCGAAACAAAGATGCACACACTTGACTTATGCAGGGTACTTTCTTTCTACCTACATCATACAAAGCCATTCAAATCTTCTCCTAGGCTAGGATGTTTGTTTCCATAGCAAATCATAATAAAGGTTAACCCAGCTCATCACAGAGAATTTCTCAGTGGATCTTGGACTATATTAGACTCGGTTATAACTTGTCTTCCACTAACCCTCCTACAGATATCCAGGTGCACTTCACTAGAGCCGTGTCTGCTTCAAGAGCCTTTCTACGCAAGGTCCCCATTGTGGACATTTGCCAAGCTGCTACATGTGCATTGGACCAGACATTCACAAAACACTATGCAATAACTGAAGGACCCTTATCCAATCTTACGTTCCCCAAGGCGGTCCTTTCCACCACCTTCATGCCAGATCCGAAGTCCCTGTCTCCTGGAATCATACAGTTTTGTAGCCATCTAATGTGGAGCACCCACAGGGACATCCCTCTCAAAGAAGAGGAGGTTACTCACCTGTGCAGTAACTGACGTTCTTCGAGATAAGAACCCGTGGGTGCTCTACTACCATTCCTTCCTACCCTCTACTTTGGAGTTCCTGGCCTCTTCGGGGGGGTCTCTCTCCAAGCTAGAGAAGGAACTCGGAGGGGAGGCTCACATGTGTGATGCCAGCATGCTTGGAGCATGTGACTCAGGATCTGCTCTGAAAACTCCAGTCCATGGCACGGGTCCCCCTTACATCTGATGTGGAACACCCACAGGGACACTCATCTTGTAGAACATCAGTTACTGCACAGGTGAGTTACCTTCTTTTACTCATCCTGTGTAGTAGCTGTAATTATTTGAAATGAATCCCCCTTTGGGTGCTCCATTCCCTGCCCTCCTTCCCATTTGTTCTGGAGTTTCATTCTGAGATGCAGTGATGGAGAAGCAACTGAGGGCAGATTTCCCATGCAGTCTGATTTAGCATCACTGCAAGGCATGAAGATAGCAGCAGTGCATACATGGGCCAAATTCACACTGCTTATGGAAATCTCTGATTTAAAGATGCCTGAGGTGCATTCACATCTGAAGTGGAGCACACATAGAAAGACACATTTCAAAATACTGTCGTTACTGCACAGGGTGAGTAACCTCTTTTTATTTTCTTACCCCTATTGGTCCTAGTAAGGCTTTCTAGGAAAAGGGCCTACTCTGGTGGTGTGTTAAAGATCAATTCAGCTGCCATTATAACAGTACTTCCAGGTTTGGAACTGCATTGAGAAGAACAGTCACATGATTAGAGTACCAACTTAGGACTTGCAAGACCTGGGTTCAGTTCACAGGTCTGCCACAGATTCCTCTGTGATCTTGAACAAGTTACTTACTCTCTAGGCCTCAGTCCCCCTTTGTGTAATATGGAGATATTACTTTCTTTTCTCACCAAGTATTGTGAAACAATATAAATACATTAAAGATTATAGTAATCAGTACATGTAATGATCTAAGATTAATTGTCTCAAAGTCAAATTCTAAGAAGTGCTGAGCATCTCTAACTGCTATTCATTCTCAGGAGTCATTCAGTATTGCAGGATTGGTTTCTCAGAAAACTCCAAGAGGATTGAGTAGTATTTCCAATTTCTAATATTCTTAACCATTTACAGTTATAGAAATATAATAAAAATAGTTTGAAATGTGGATGATAACACTCATTTGTGAAAGGATGAGTAAAAGCCACATCTATATTTTTTACAGAGCTAATGAAAGGATAGCAGAAGCCAATGCTAAACTCCTTCATGAGCGCCACAGGAGCAAATCTTTAATTGCCAACAGCATTGTAAATGGGAGTCTTTCTGCAAGTCCAGTCCTGGATACAACTCAGCTTGGCAATCTCAGCAATAATTTAACACTAAATAGAAGTCTTGGTCTTGGAGGAAGTTTCATAAATACAACTGGAAATGCACTATCTTCAAAAAACAGAGTGGAAGCTTATCTGGCTAAGGTGAGCAATTCTATGTATTACTCTAAATTATTTTACATAATTTTAAGTTTGAGAAACCATAGTCTGTCTTAGTCTTCTTATTGAGTATTCATTTTAAATGCCAGATATATAACCCAAATCTTGTAAGCTAATAGTGTAAAAACCACAATAATTAATCATGAAAATAAATAAATATATAATTATAAGGGGTAAAGAGAGACTATACTTGCATATTGTGGGCCATGTGGCTCTGTTTACAAATAAACATGCACACAAGCAAAAATATCAAGCAATTAATATCTTAACAAGAAGAAGAAAAAAATCTTAAGAATATTTATCCTAGGTTGCAGGAAACACCTAACACAGATGCAAATCGAAAAAATTGTCTATTTGGATTGAACAACATCACTGCTAACTTCCCGAAACAGTTCTAAAATATAGATGATTTGCTTTTGTTAAATCTGGCAGTTCTATCCCTGTGCTTGATCAGAGTCCAGTTGGCTGTGAACTCTGCAAATTGTTCCCCAGTAAAAAGCTACATGATATTTTGTCACTATACTGTGGATAAATTTCTAAAATGATTTGTCCAAGCTTTTACACCAATTGCTGTACCTTGTGATCTGACTTTAGTATTGTCTGGTATAAGTCTGCCTATTTCAAGCCCATGACTACCTGCTTCTTCCATCACATCTCAATGAAGATGTGGCCTTCCTGATAGCCATACCTCTGTCCAGAAGAATGGGTGTAATTCAGGTGGTAGGCCCTTAATGGTAGGCCCTTTTTATACCATCATACACAAGGACAAGTCACTCTTAGTTTCTTCATCTGCCATTCTTTGTCCTCAAATCTCATTCTTCACCTGCAAAGCAAAACTTTACACACTGGAAGTAGTAGTTAGAGCAGTCTTTTTATCTGGACAGGACTTCACTGACACTGTTTAGTACTTTTTTGTAGAACAGATTGAGAGTACAACAGATATCCTTGCAGAGATTTTTCTAAATAGATTTTGAATTGTATAAATACTTGAAATATATTATTAAAGAATAAAATTTCCCCAGGCATATCTGGTCTCATTTGATTCAAGTCTAGCAGGCCTAAACTTTCTCTTTAACAGTCCTATTGACTGAGATATGTGGAGGAACTACCTGGTATTTGGTCCATATTTTTCCTACTCAGGCCTTTATATCAGATACAAGCTTTGGTCAGGTGATTCTTCAGTTAATACTTAAATAGGACTTTTTTGTACACATCTGGGCATAGGATCCTGCTTGCTTATCACCAACAGTGAAATCTGTATGGAAAGTCACTCTGAAAAGAAAGGTTATTTAACTTTACCATCAGTAAGCGAGGTTCTTCAGGATGTATTGTTCACACTGATTCCACAACCTGCCATTGCTAATCCAGAGTCCTGACACCTGGGATTCTTTATCGATGAAGAACTTGAAAAGTGGTTGAGGGTGTCATATCCCTTATATCCTTCACTACAGTTTATTTGAGAGCTCCCAGAACTCAGGTGCAGCCCCAAAGAACATTGATATTTTAAAATAATCTGATATTGTACACATGGAGTACATGCATACTTAAGGTGGAATTTGTGTAGAGAGCACATCCCCAAAACACAGTTACAGTAAGGTAAGTAACTATTTTCTTCTTTAAATGGCTTCACTGAATCTCCTGAACTCCTTGGCATTTACTGTAACTGGGAGCATTTGTCCAATGCCTGATTTTCACCCTATGAAAAATGCATTGGTCTCCTACTACGAGGGTCAGGAATCAACAAAATATATTTAGATCACTTGAGTACAGGATTCTTCACAAAATACTGGTCTGTTCCCTTGTATGAATTAAACTTTGCTTTCACCCCGATCTTTCTCTCCATCTTCCCTCCACCACCACTGGTAGGAGTTGAGAATTTTTTTTCTCATTTCAGTGACAAGTTCTTCAGAATAGTTCTACATTAGAATTCATTTAACCAGCATCCTGTTACAATATGTGTCTGTGTACTGTACCTAACAAAAATGGCACCAGGACAAACCAATATGAATTAATGAGGAGCATTGGTAAATCCAAAGAAGGCAACATTCTTTAGATAATGTTGAGCATATATTTTGGGCACAATAGAGGACATGTTTACTATTGAAGAACTCAACTATGGCAAGTAGCTGGGGAACAGGCAGGATCCAAAAAGAAGGAAGTAAGAAAGGGAATGTAAACAGAATTTCAAAAGGCAAAAATTAAAAGTGGGTGAAACAAAAGATGGAGGGAAAGGGGGATGAAGCAGCCAAACAACAAAGAATAGGCGTTGGAATAGAGTTAGAATGGAGAGAATGAAGAGCATCAGGGAGAAAATGGAACAGAGAAATAACAGGAAAAACAAGGGGAAGGGAAGAATCTGTTCTGTGCAGATAAAAGAAAGAATGCTGTTCCAGTTTAAACCAACAGGGGTAAGAACTGTGTGTTTTTTTGAAGAAGCAGAAAAAGAGAGACAGAGAAGGGAAAGAAAGTGGAAATGGAAGTAGAGAAAATCAGAATAAAGACATGTAAGCAGGAAAAGAAGACACAGGCAACTTTTAGGTTAGTGATTATTTTATGCCTTACTAGATTTTGTAGTGTGTATATATAAGATACAGAGAAGGGAAACACAAGGGATGTGCTTCTACACTGCTCCTGACAGTGTATACATGTGCATGTGTGCTTACAATACACGTACTTTCTTTCCTGCTTTGACATGACTGAGAACATGAATTCCTTTTCCTATCTCCTAATTACTCACATGGCCACCAAATAATGCCATCTCAAAGCTGCACATGAGATGGAGATCTTTGGCAACAGCTACCAGAATTGGTGAGCTTCTCACTACAGAATTACTTACATTTTGCCTTACCTTAAGGGTTTTTATAGTACTGTATTTAAATGCTTTGTTCATAACTTATTTTAAAGAAATAAATGAAACCATTTACAGGATTTTTTTCTCCATGAACTAACTCATTATTGGCTGAAATGAGGCCATGTGACAAACCAGTAAGTTTATATTATTTTCCTATTTAATGGGCACTCAGATCTGAGAACATTGTTAACAACAGGTAGTTAATAATCTCAGCAGACATAATAATTTCACTGCTAAGAGTTATCTTGACAGATCTCCATTCTTGGGTTACAAGTCCCAAATCATGAAGAATACAAGAGCTGCTCACTGATTTATTTGTTACTATATATTGGGGGTTCAGGACTGCTTCCACCATAGTCAGTAGTTTTCAAAATAACTAGCTTCAACTGTACTGCAGCATGGGGGTTAGATCTATATCTATATCACTTTATATTGTAAGTTAACTGTAATTTCAATTCAAATATTTTTAAAACCTTAAGTAGCATTAATACTGTTTTAAGTTGGTTAGTTCTCATCAGTTTCCTGATTTAAAGTTGATTAATTTCATACCACATCCAGATAAAATATCTACCATTAAATGGTATGTGCCATGTGATGATGAAATTTCTGTAAAGAACCAGCACACCAGTTTCCTTTAGTGTCTAGGAGAGCACTTCTTGAGGGGGTGCTCTGTTTGCCCTGGGCAGTGCCATTACCAAAAGGAGACTAACTAGAACTTTCAGAAAGAACCCCCAAATTAGGCAAATATTTCCTGATTTCAGGTTTTATTACCACCTCAGATTTTATCACAAGCTTAGCTTGTGACCTTTTCAGTGAGCTTGGGTTGAATTTTGAAAAAGCTGGGGCCAGAATTATGGTTTTGGATAAAAAACGGGCAACATACCCCAGTCTGGCTATCATTCAAACTTGAAAGTCTTTGTTGCCATTGGGCAACAAAATGGCAAATGAAATTTAATGTGGATAAGTGTAAAGTAATGCACATCGGGGAAAAATAACCCCAACTATACGTACAGTATGATGGGGGCTAATTTGGCTACGACAAATCAGGAAAGAGATCTTGGAGTTATCGTGGACAGTTCTCTGAAAACTTCCACGCAGTGTGCAGCAGCGGTCAAAAAGGCAAATAGGATGCTAGGAATTATTAAGAAAGGGATAGAAAATAAGACCCAGAATATCTTACTGCCCCTGTATAAAACTATGGTACGCCCACATCTTGAATACTGTGTACAGATGTGGTCTCCTCACCTCAAAAAAGATATTTTGGCCTTGGAAAGGGTTCAGAAAAGGGCAACTAAAATGATTAGGGGTTTGGAACAGGTCCCATATAAGGAGAGGTTAAAGCGACTGGGACTTTTCAGTTTAGAAAAGAGGAGACTGAGGGGGGATATGATAGAGGTATATAAAATCATGAGTGGTGCGGAGAGGGCCGATAAAGAGAAGTTATTTATTAGTTCCCTAAATAGAAGAACTAGAGGACACCAAATGAAATTAATGGGTAGCAGGTTTAAAACTAATAAAAGAAAGTTCTTCTTCACACAGCGTGTAGTCAGCCTGTGGAACTCCTTGCCAGAGGAGGCTGTGAAGGCTAGGACTATAATAGAGTTTAAAAAGAAGCTAGATAATTTCATGGAGGTTAGGTCCATAAAAGGCTATTAGCCAGGGGATAAAATGGTGTCCTTGGCCTCTGTTTGTCAGAGGCTGGAAAGGGATGGCAGGAGACAAATCGCTTGATCATTGTCTTCGGTCCACCCTCTCTGGGGCACCTGGTGCTGGCCACTGTCGGCAGACAGGATACTGGGCTAGATGGACCTTTGATCTGACCCAGTACGGCCATTCTTATGTTGTTCTTATGTTCTTAAAGTCAAGGGGATGCAAAAACTGTGGGAAACAAAAACAGGGCTAGTTCTCTGGTAGTTTGCTGACAACCAGCAATATCCTGTAGTTTCCCAATTTCAGACTGATAATTTGTGCCAGCCCAAATATTTTTGCAGCATGTAAAGGAAGATGGTGAGGAAAATCAGCCTTGTGTCTGCATATAGCAGAGCCAATCTTGAACCAAAATTGGAAAATAATGGAATCCAATAAATCCTACTGAACTAGTGTCAGAATGTTCCACACAGTTCTAAATGGAAAATCTTAAAAAACAACAAATAGTCTAGCAATACCTTAAAGACTAACAAAACATGTAGATGGTATCATGAGCTTTTGTTTCACTGGACCTTTAATACTCCATTCATCTGAAAAAGTGGTTTGTGCCCACAAAAGCTCATGATACCATCTACATGTTATGTTTAGTCTTTAAGATGCTGCTAAACTATTCGTTGTTTTTTAAGTTTTTCCAGTTACAGACTAACTCAGCTACCCTTTAAAGTTCTAAATGGAACTGTCAGAAATAAATGTTTTATTTTGTGTTATATCACAAAGTTGTGTTAGTTTCTCCTGTTGTTCCTCTCACTCTTCCTCCACCCAGTCAGTCAGAGCTAAACTTCCTTTAGCATTCATGAGAACTTGTATTGGTGGTGATGGGGTGATATCTCTGCTCTGAATGAGGGTCCTTTGAGCAGAATCCAGTATCATTTATTCCTGTAGCATGGGAAGAGGAAGCAGCAACAAAGTTTTACTTCACTATTTTCCCTCTAAAGATGTTGCAGCCATCACCTTTTCTTAGAGAAATAGAGCACCAGTATATTTCCACACAGCAAAACCCTGAAATCAAGGACAGAGTTTGTGGATGTCAGATTGTATTGTTCATTTCTGTGATTCAGCTGGCCAAACCTAAAAGCTTTGTCAGGGCTTACTTGATCCAATGTGAGACTGCTACCACAGTTTTATCTTACTGACATATCCAGACAAATACAGTTACTTGCCACTCTCTCCACATTACTGCTTGGATTTGGCCTGTAGGAAAACATCCTATTTCAGATTCTTCATCTTCCAGAACTTGTTTTCAAGGAAGGGAGTGAAAACTCTGTTTTAAATAAGCTACTTCTCAAGACATTGTCCTTGCTGCTGCTTGGTATAATTATGATTTCATTTTCTTTTGGGGCATCCCTGGAGCATCTTACTCTTAAAAAAAAAAAAAGCTAGCAGGCTGCGCCGCCCATGCTTGCTATGCTCGCCAACCTCCCACTCTGGCCACTTTTCTGGCCAGAGAACCTGATGACATTATTGTGTCATGCAGCAGGAAAAACTTTTTTATATAGAGAGAGAAATAATAGAAATGTCCATCTGGGCCATACATGTGGCCTCTGCTTCCTCAAGCTCTTATGTAAGAGCATAAAGGCAGTGGAGTAGCCTGTGACCTTTCCTTAGTTCTCTCTTATTTCATATGGTAATCAGATGGGAGATAGCAAGTGTCTGACATGTTAACTTTCCTCTAGCTTCAGATTAATCTTTTAGAATTAGTTTGGAGAAGAAATATTTCTTCACCCTCTTTACCTTTGATTAATTTCCCAGTTTAGACATTTTAAAACAAACAGAAAGGTAGCATGCTGTACAGTGAGACAAGGTGCTAATGGCAACTGCCATAGTGGACTCAGGCTTTAAGCCCTGCCCTATCTGTGATGGACTTACTCTCCTGTTTGATGAACATAGTTAATGTCTTTTCTCTCTGAGGGACATCATACTCCTGATAAGTTTGAAATCCCTCCTGCTGTGGACTCACATGTGTTGCTGAAATGACTGGTATTGTGCAAGAGGTGCATGTCACCTAAGGAGACATCCACCTGCAAGTCACCTAAATACTTCACCTCAGTGAGTGCTCTTCCAAGCAGACACATCACCCCAGGCCTAATAATGAAATAAAGTGTGTGAATAAACTCTGTTGAAACAGACATCAGTGGCATACATGCTGATTGCCTGGTACAGGACAATATTTTGGCACCATTGCCAGTTCATTATCATTCTTAATAGACTGGGCACTAGCCTTAGAACAAGCTTCTCCAACACCAGCAGTGACTTCATCAGTGTCCCAACTCTAGGATGATGCTGAAAAGAAGGGCTGAGGAGAGATCAGACATGGCTGCAAACGTAGAGGCACTGCCTAACAGAAATTATTCAAGAGGAGGGCACTTCATCCCTTTTTCAAGAAAGTGGTACTAAATAAGCTAGCATCAACACAGTAAATGGTGCCAACACTAGCTGTGGTGTCAGGTACAGGACTGAGGTAGGTCTTCATGGAACCCTGGAGATCCCTTCAGGAACATCATTGGTGCCAACAAGATTAAGCCTCCTTTTTTTCATAGAAGGCTGTCAGACTCTCTGAGGGTATGTCTACACAGCAAAGTTATTTCGAAATAACAGCCGTTATTTCTAAATATCTTTACTAGCGTCTACACAGCCAAACCGTTATTTCAAAATTAATTTGAAATATCAGAGCACTTATTTCGAATTTGGTAAACTTCATTCCACGAGGAATAATGCCAAATTCAAAATAGCTATTTTGAAATAAGTGCTGTGTAGACATTTATATCAAAATAGGGGGCCTCCAGCCTTCCCAGGGTGCCCTGGTGGCCACTCCAGCCTCAACCAAGAACACTCCTCTCCCTCCCTCCTCCCCAGAGCCCTTAAAGGGGTTGACTGTGGCCACAGTGCCTGGGCCAGCTCCAAGCCTGCCAGCCCAGACCCAGCAGTCACTGCCCCTGACCCAGTGGCCCCAAACATGAGCCAACAAGTCACTGGCAGCCAGCCCTCCACCACTCCCCAGGAGCAGTCTGCCAGCTCCCAGGAGCCTGCTAGGGCCTGGAGAATGCGGGCGCCTTCCTGGTCCAGGGTGGAGATCATGGACCTTATTCAGGTTTGGGGGGGATGCCCCCCCCAACGTCCATGATCTCCGCACTAGACGGAGGAACGCAGCCGTCTATGGCAGGATAGCTGCCAGCCTGGCCACCAAAGGCCACATGCGAACCCAGGAGCAGGTTTGCATGAAAATCAAGTTGGTCCGGCGAGACCCCCAACCCTGAGCCCTGAGCTTCCCCTCCCCTTTCTTCCCCTTGCTTCCCCCTTCCAGCTCCCTCCTCCCAGGTTTCTCCCTTCTCTCTCCCACCCTCTCTTCTCCCCTCTCCCGCCTCCTTTCCCCAGTCTCACCAGAATTTCATTCCCCCCTCCCCCGGTTTTGTTCAATAAAGAGAGTTTGTGTACATGAAAATACATGTATTTTATTTGACATCAGGAAGGGGGGTTAGGGAGAGGTAAGTGGAAGGACGTGAGGGAGGAATGAGGCACAAGCCCCCAGTTGGGCAGACCAGGGAGGCTGTTAGTGCTCCTCAGGCTGGAAGCTCTCCCTAAGGGCCTCCTGGATACTGACAGCCCCACGATGGACCTCCCGGATGGCAGCCTGCAGAAAGTGCAGCCAGGCTCGCAGCAACGCGTCCAAGAGAAGCACCAGAGTGCCCAGAGGCAGCTCTGGCTCCATGTTGAGGAGTGCTGGGGTGTCCCGAGTGAGGGTAACCAGAGCATGCAGAGACAAAATGCTTTGCTGTCCCTCATAGAGGTAGGCAAACAGACAGGGAAAGCTGAGAACTGGCTGTCCAGGGCGGGTCCCTTTAAGCACAGACCTCCGATAGCCTCAGGCAGCAGCCCCACACAGTAAATCCTGACTTGGTGCCCTGCCAGAACTGGTTCTGGCCAGCCTTAAATGCAATTCAGAGTTCACTCAGTGTGGACGCGCTATTTCGAAATAGCAAAATACTATTTCAAAATTCATTTTGTGTGTAGACGCATTATTTCAAAATATCTTATTTTGAAATAACACTGTAGTGTAGACATTCTCTGAGAGACTAAATAGAAACCAAGCTGAGCCTCTGCAGTGGAGTTAAATTTATAAACTGAATTTTGACTCTGTCAGATGATGACTTCTTGTAGCTATTCATTGGATTAATCTAAGAATCTGGGGTATTTTTGTTCATGCATTCTGGAATATAAAATACTGTAAATGTATCAGTCATTAGCTTACTTTGCATGATCAAGTCATCTGTTAAGAATGATGTTTCAGACCTGTCTGCACAAATGATAATACAGCATTAACCCTTTTGTCATCTCATATTCTGATTGTTGGTTTTCAGAAAGAAGGAACATGTTTTGAAGATCCCTTATGCAAACTTCTATGGGGATTAGCTTCCTTTCTATATGTGTTTCACAAAATAGCAAAGGTCTTCAAGATTCACAGCATGCAGCACTTCGTGAGATTTTTTTCTAAGAGTATTTTCTAATGAATAATCCTTTTCAATAGGATTCATCAATTGCCAGCCTTCCTAAAAATGTGAAATTATAACCTTTTCTTAGCATTCTCAATGCTGCTTAATTATTGTATGGCACTTGGTTACCTTTGATAGGTACTTTACATAGATGAATATCTCTCTTTATTCTGCTTCCACCACACCACCTATTTGTTTAAAGAAAGAAGGAACCCGTAGCATTCAGTTGCTTTCAATTTCAGGTGCCAACTCCAGGTTTCACATTTAATTAGTACAGTATACCATGGTCTATAATTGTGTGGCAATCATGTCATACCATCTTTGATGGGAGTCCTTTTATTGCATTTATTACAGAGAAATTGTCTAAACAATTCTTTCCTTTAAGTTTTAAGTATTTTCCAGACATCTCTTGAGGTTTCATGAATGTAATTAATTTTGCTGTTGGGTTAATAATTTCAAACATTGGTTAGATTGTTTGCCCTACTATTCCTATTGGAAGGCTGTTCTAGAACCTCACTCCCCTTCTGTAGAGTCCTGTGCAGATACAAAATGTATACCTATGGATGCAGTTATCTGCAGATATAAATTATCTCTAGGGCTCCCTTGGGAGTGGCAGCTCCATGTTCTGCTCCTTTCGTTCTGCAGTTCCCAAGAGCCAGAGCCAACAACTCCTCTGGTACAGCTCCACCCCTATCCCCCCAGCCCTACCCATGTCCCTTTC
The DNA here is from genome assembly GCA_032595735.1 of Pelochelys cantorii. NCBI lineage: Eukaryota > Metazoa > Chordata > Testudines > Trionychidae > Pelochelys > Pelochelys cantorii. Next base: position 302,975,250 of record CM064326.1, on the reverse strand, counting down.
TTGAAGATACCTGCATCTCTTGTCAGGTGTGCTAATGAGCCTTGCGCCCACCCAATGGGAAGGCCTGGAAGCAGTAAAAATGGCACCAGAGGAGCTGCCAGCATGGAGCACTAGCTCCTAGGAACACAGACCCATGCTCTGCTCCTTTTGCTACTGCAGTTCCTGGGAGAATCCTGTGGTTTTGCAGATACTGATGTTATATTGACAGAAATCCGCATCCCTAGGTATAAATTTGCTTCTGTGCAGAACTCTATGCTTTTAACTGTTAGAAGCTTTCCTCTAAATTCCAGCCCGAATGTAGTCATTGCCAGTGTGTACCCATTTGTTCTTTTGCCACCATGGTCTTTAAACTTACATAGCTTTTCTTTCTCTCTGATATTTGCTCCCGATGTATTTTTAGAAAGCAGTCATATTCCCTCTTAGTCTTTATTTTACTAGTCAAGCTCTTTTAATCTCCTCTTATAATATCGTCTGTCTATTCCCTGATCATCTTACTATCCTTTCTGTGCACCTATTCTAGTTTTAATCTTTCTTGAACATGGTTAACCAGAATTGTGTACACCATTCTAGACAAGGTCTTACCACTGCCTTGTGCAGTGTATTTTCCCAATATATCCTAGGATCACATTTGCCTTTTTATGGCATATTACATTGGTGGGTCACAGTCATCTGGATATCTTTCCCAAGAGCATGAATGGGTACTGAATGATGAAATACTGCAACACATTTTTCACCTGTGACCACACACAGACCTGGTTGTGACATAGTTTGTTGGGGGAAAACATGGGTTTTGTAAAGGAACATGGTTTTTATAAAGGAAATCATGCCTCACCAATCTGCTAAAATTCTTTGAAGGGGGTTCAGTGGATATAATATACTTAGGTTTTCAGAAAACCTTTGATAAGGGCCCTTACTAAAGGCTCTTGAACAAAGTAAGCTACTATGGGATAATAGGGAAGGTCCTCTCATAGATTGGTAACTGGTTAAAAGGGTAGGTTAGGTATAAATGGTCAGTTTTCAGAATGGAGAGAAATAATAGTGTTTCCAGGAGTCTGTTTTGGGACCATTCCTATTCAACGTATTCATAAATGATCTGGAAAAGGGAACAAACAATGAGGTGGCAAACTTTGCAGATGATTCAAAACTACTCAAGATAGATAAGTCCCATGCAGACTGTAAAGCACAACAAAAAGATCTCTCAAAACTGGGTAACAGGGCAACAAATTGGCAGATGAAATTCAATGTTGATAAATTCAAAGTAATGCACATTGGAAAATATAATCCCAACTATGTATATAAGATGATCTAATTAGCTGTTACTGCTCAAGAAAGAGATTTTGGAGTCATTGTGGATAGTTCTCTGAAAAAATACATTCAATGTACAACAGTAGTCAACGACGCTAACAGATTATTAAGAATCATTAAGAAAGGGATCGGTAATAAAACAGAAAATATCATATTGCCTCCTATATAAATCCATAGTAAGCCCACGTCTAAAATACTGAATGTAGACATGGTTGCCCCTCCTCAAACAAGATATATTGGAACTAGAAACTGTTCCAAAAAAGGCAACCAAAATGATTAAATGTACGAAATGGCTTCTGTATGAGGAGAGACTATGACTTCAGCTTGGAAAAGAGGTGATTAAGGGGGGATATGATTAAGGCCTTATAAAATCATGGCTGGTGTAGAGAAAGTAAATAAAGTTCTGTGTGTTCTTTCTCATAACATAGGAACTGTGGGGTCACCAAATGAAATTAATAGGCAATAGATTTAAAACAAATCAAAAGAAGTATTTCTTCACAAAACATACAGCCAGTCTGTGGAACTCTTTGCCATAGGACAGGAGTGGCCAACCCACGGCTTGCAAGCCACATGCGGCTCTTCAAAGAAAAAATTGCAGCACCCGCATTCCTGGCTGTAAAAGAGGCAGCGTGTTTCTGTCTGCACCGGATGCTGGTGCAGACTTCAAAATGGCCACCCTTAAAAGGGCAATGCTATTTTGGCTCTTCATCTGTAACCCCTACCATAGGATGTTGTGAAGGCCAAGACTAGTGAAGGGGTTCAAAGGAGCTGGATAAATTCATGGAGGATAGGACTATCAGTGGCTGTTAGGATGGACGGGAATGGTGTCCCTAGCCTGTGTTTGCAAGAAGCTGGGAATGAACAACAGGGAATTGATCACTGTTCTTTTCATTCCCTTGGGGGCATCTGGCGCTGGCCACTGTCAGAAGACAGGATACTGGGCTAAATGGAACTTTGATCTGACCCAGTATGGCCATTTTTATGTTCTTAGAAAATACTTTTGTCAACATCCTTGGGTGCTTTCCTGATCAAAATACCTTTTTGTTTATGGGAAATAAATATGGATCTTATTGTCCTTTTTGGGTAACTGAGGAATACAGAGTTTAAATTAATTCCCAAAGATATTATAGGAAGTTTGTGCCAGAGCTCAGAATAGAACCATATCTTAACTAATAACCCCTATGCTTGAAATAATGACAAATGGTGTCTTCTTCTAACACTAAATAGGATGATTTTACTAAACCTACAGCTACCATGTGATTCCTTTATTTGCTATTAACCTTCCTACAGTCCTCCCAAAATTCTGATTTTCCAAGGTTCTTCCACAGATTTAGAAGATTGGGACACATTCTTACATTCCTCTCATACAGATTGTTTCAAAAGTGGTTGCTTAGGTCAGCTGTAAATTGGAGATGAGAATGCTTGCTCAGCTACGTATAAAAGGCTTTGAGATGTATGTATGAACTAGTGTTTTATGTACATGCAAAGCATTATTAATCACACTTTTAAGATGGGGCAACTAAAGCACAACAGAAAGATTCGGTGACTTGTCAGGGAAGCAGATTGTCCTAATATTTTAGGCAACAATTCTGTAGTGAAGATAAAATACCTAGATTTCAGTCTTGAAATGGACACTTAATATGTCAACTTTTTGGCACTTTTTACTAACATTCCATTTTGATAGGCTGTACTGTACATGCATCCATGGCTATATTGGCAACATACTGAATGGCAATATACTACCAGATACAACTGAATAAGACATTATTCTGCAGAAGCCGTTATTAGTTTGTTCAGTGCTAGCCGTTCCTTTGATTTAATAATTTGGTGAGTTTGCCTGCCCTACTAAATTTAAAAAAATTGTATTTTCATTTACCTACTCAAAAGAAAAGATAACAAGGTACAGAGGGGTAGCCATTTAGTCTGCCCAGAACCTCTCCTCACCCCCCAACCCTGACTCCTGCACCACCCCCACTCCCACATCCTCAACCCTCTCCCCTGAACTCCTCTTTAAGGACTTGAGCAACACTGCGTAAATGTGCTAGTAAATAAATATTTTAAAACATAATTAATAAAAATAAACATTAAAAGTTTATCTCGGAAAACAATAGTGATCTTTATTGTCAACCACACTAAGCATGAGTTAGTATAGTTATAAAGCATATCTTTTAATCTGTAAAAATAGAGGAAATCAACTTCCTTTATCTCTAAATTTCAGTTCAGTTTCTAATCTTTTTCCATCTGTACTCTCTTGTAGTATTAAAAAATCCTAAGTAATTTTATATTTTTCATTTATATAGAGTCATTTTTCAGTTCTGACTTCCAAAACCTATAAACTTATGGCTTTTGTTCTTACTTTCTTCAGCTCCTTGATCAAAAGTCTGTTTCTTCCTTCTCTTCTCTGCAACCAGATACATGGCAAGGTGTGTAGTCAGTATTGCTTAATATTATGTAGTTCTTTGTACTGGACACATTTATCTGTTTGTGTTGCTTAAATTTTATCTGGATTTCCATAATATTGCAAATTTAAAAGCTCAGTTTATCCTTTTGCTATACTTTACAAAATTTAATGCCATAATTATTTAAATTAGCAAGGCAGAACTGCTGTACTTTGTATATTTGTGTGTAACTCAACAATATCTAAAATGATACCATTGATCAGTACTGAAGAATGGAATATGCAGTATCATACTCAGTATATTTGAATTGTGACTATCTTTAATTGCAGGAGTTGGTGGATATCATTTTTTATCTTTTTAGATTAAAAGCTATTTTCCAACTTAGTCTTTCTTCTGTAAAACCCACTGCTTTATACTTATCTAATCCACTGAATCCTAGAAAAACCCATCAGTCATGCATTTACTGTGTATGGAATAGTATCTACTATATATTTGAAAGATTTTTTTTGTAAGCGAGCAAGTCTCTGTCCATCTGTTTGTTCAAGAACTCCTCCTAAACAGTAAGAGATAGGACCACCAAATTTGGTATGCAGCTTCCTCTTATCATAACTTAAAGTAAGGTCAGGGTTAGGTTGTGTAGGGGGTGGGGGAAGAAGCTTCCCCCTTTCCCCTCTGATTCGTATGGGGATACAGAAAACCATCCAGAAAAGAGACAAAATCAACAAGTAGGTAAAAGGGGCTGGCTGCGGGGTGCCCCTCTGTCCACAACTGCTGCAGCCCTGAGCCTCCCACCCTTTAGGGAGGGCAGAGAAGGGTGACTGCAGCTGCCCCCCCCTCCACACACACACACACACACACACACACACACTTGTACTGGACCATTGCTGACTGTTCTTAACAAACACACACACACACACACACACACACACTTGTACTGGACCTTGCTGACTGTTCTTAATAAGGGAGCAAGAGGAAAGTGCACAGTTTGCTCCATTCCTCAATCTGGCTGGGGAGCCCCAGGGGCAGATGAACCTGGACCTGCCCCAGCTGGGGTACATGCACCCTTCATCCAGCTGTGCCTGCTAGAGCTGCAGCAGCCATGGACAGATGCTTTTCACCTGGCCCCAGGCTGCTGCAGTGAGAGAGGGCTGGAGTAGTCCTTTCTCCCCAGGGAAGCCTGCATACTGAACTCCTCGTTCTCAGCCCCAGCCAGAGCAATTATTTAAATGAAGAAAACCAGAAATTAAGTTAAGGACCTGAGCAATGCCACATAAATCTTCTAGTTGTATATAATGATGCTTTCATTTCCTTTTTGCTTATCATGCCAGACCTCAATACTTAAGTGATTAAGTTTGTATTTTTATAGTTTTTCATGTTTATAATTTTTCATTTTTTCTTGGTGTTAATAACAGATTTCTGACTCCCTTTTCATCTTCCACTCCTCTTTCCTGGGGAGGGATAAGGAACTCCTAACCAAAGACAAAAAAAAAGCTGTTGAAAAAGGCCTGGAGATTCACAAAATCTTGAAAGCCAAAGATTCTTTGTTCTCCCTAAAACTGATTAACAGAAACTCCCCAAGTAAAAATGTAGGCTAGTCTTACCAACAGATATTTCTTTCTAAAAGACATTAGAACATAAGAACGGCCATACTGGGTCAGACCAAATGTCCATCTAGCCCAGTATCCTGTCTGCCAACAGTGGCCAATACCAGATGCTCCAGAGGGAGGGATCACAACATGTAATCCTCACGTGATCCCTCCCCTGTCACCCACCTCCAGAGAAACAGAGGGTAGGGATACCATTCCTATCCATCCTGGCTAATAGCCATTGATGGACCTAACCTCCAGGAATCTATCCAGCTCTTTTTTGAACCCTGTTAAAGTTCTAGCCTTCACTACATCCTCTGGCAAGGAGTTCCACAGGTTGACTGTGTGCTGAGTGAAGAAAAACTTCTTTTTGTTTGTTTTAAACCTGTTGCCTATTAATTTCATTTGGTGACCCCTACTTCTTATATTGCAGGAATAAGTAAATAACTTTTCTTTATTCACTTTTTCCTCACCAGTCATGATTTTATAGACCTCGATCATATCCCCAATTAGTTTCCTCTTTTCTAAGCTGAAAAGTCCAAGTCTTTTTAATCTCTCTTCATATGGGACCCATTCCAAACCCCTGATCATTTTTGTTGCCCTTTTCCGAACCTTTTCCAATGCTAATATATCTTTTTTGAGATCAGGCAACCATATATGTACTCAGTATTCAAGATGTGGGCGTACCATGGTTTTATATAAAGGCAATAAGATATTTTCTGTCTTATTCTCTATCCCTTTTTTAATGACTCCTAACATTCTATTTGCTTTTTTGACTGCACACTGAGTGGATGTTTTCAGAGAACTATCCACAATGACTCCAAGATCTCTTTCTTGAGTAGTTGTAGCTAAATTAGTCCCCATCATATTGTACGTATAGTAGGGATAATTTTTTCCAGTGTGCATTACTTTACATTTATCAACATTAAATTTCATTTGCCATTTTGTTGCCCAATCCCTTAGTTTGGTGAGATCTTTTTGAAGCTCTTCATAGTCTACTTTGGTCTTAACTATCTTGAGCGGGTTGGTATCATCTGCAAATTTTGCCACCTCACTGTTTACCCCTTTCTCTAGATCATTCATAAATAAGTTGAATAGGATGGGTCCCAGGACAGACCTTTTAGGAACCTCACTAGTTACCTCTCTCCACTCAGAAAACTTACCATTTATTCCTACCCTTTGTTTCCTGTCTTTTAACCAGTTATCAATCCATGAAAGGACCTTCCCTCTGATCCCATGACAAATTATTTTACTTAAGAGCCTTTGGTGAGGGACCTTGTCAAAGGCTTTCTGGAAATCCATGTATACTATATCCACTGGATCCCCTTGTCCACATGTTTGTTGACCCCCTCAAAGAACTGTGCAGATAAGAAGATGAAAGCTACTTTTAGATAGGATTTTGAAACTTCTTCAGTGATCCAATGTAAGTCCACGCAGCAGGAAGGCACCCACTACTGGCCTGTGCCAGATGTCTCTGGTTCATGGGGCTCAAGCTGTGGGGCTGCTTAATTGAAGCCCAAGCTCTGAGACCCTTTCACCTTGCAGGTTTTTAATTGCAATGTAGATAAACTCATAGACACTCATCGGCAAATATATTTTTCACTAGAGCTGTATTGTCATGGTGCAGTTAGTTGAAAAGCCTGGACCACGAGAAGCCCATGACAAGTTCAAGTAGAAACTACCTTAGCAATTACATTTGTGGCAGCCAGATCCATGGACTCCATGAAGCTGGAGGCAAGAGGATGTGCAAAACCAAACAAAGCAAATCTCCTTGTGCCTCAAAGTTCTCATGTGGGAATCTTTTTTAGTTAGATACAGGGATAAGGTGGAACGGAAAGTATTTATTCTCTACACCAGAAAAGATAAAAGGATAAAGGTCCTTATACAAAAGCTCTTTCATTGCTATCCACAACACAGGCCATCAAGTAAGGGACTTCCCTTATTCCAGGGTAAACCCCAAACCAGGCAAGCCCTAAACAGGAAGCAGGTTTACTCCTTGTTTCCAGCATAGACAGTCATTATGGCTGCAACTATGCCTGATTTCCAGAAATACTCATGGAGGGCACTTAGACACATGGTTCCAGTCAACGTTGGAGTACAACACTGATAATCTCAGATGCTCATGTTTTTCTACATCTTTATCCATTCTCCAGCCTTGAGTGACAGCAAGCTATCCTGAAGTAGATTTCTCGGTTCCCAGAGCTTTTGGGTAGTAGAGCATCTCTCTCAAGACTAAATATTTCCAAAGTTCTATTCCATATTTTTATAGTAAGGGAAAGACCAGGAAGAGTCTAAGCCATCTCATGAAGCTGAATGGGTGCAATGAAGAAGAATGAAATTCAAGATGGGATTTTAGCTTCCATTATTTTTTCAGTCTCTCCCAGCATATCTGAAAAGCTTATTTGCATATTCCCCTTTATCCCCTCACTAGCAATTTCTTCAATTTTTTTGCTCCACCCCCCACAGAAGTAGTCACTACAAAATACAAATACTGCTTTTGTCTGTCTGTCTCTACTCAGGTTCTTAAGGGTATTGACACTGATAATAAATCATGTGAGTCTAAGGACTCATCTATACTAATTCTTCAATGACATACTCATCAGATAATCCCCAAGAATCTCATAGGAAGTGACCCAGATGACTCTCTCCATATTTGAGTCACACAGGTTCATGATAAAGTTAAAGAAGAGTTCCCTGATTTCTCTGATGATAGTCCACAATAGAAGCTGAGGGAGAGACAAATAGGCTCCGTCTACACTGCAGGCTTTTTGCACAAGAACAAAGAACTTGCAGAGTGTCTACACTGCACGCACGTTCTTGCACAAGTAAATTTCCAGTACCGCGTCGGAACACAGGGCTTCTTCCGGAAGCGTTATTCCTCTCCCCACGAGGAATAAGCCCTCTTGCACAAGAGCTCTTCCACAAGAGGGCAGTGTAGACAGGCAACATGAATTTCTTGCTCAAGAAACCCCTATGGCTAAAGTGACCATCAGAGCTTTCTTGCGCAAGAGAGCATCCACACTGCCATGGATGCTCTTGTGCAAAAGCACATGGCAGTGTGGACGCGCTCTTGTGGAAGACCTTTTGCACAAGAACTCTTGTGCAAAACAGTTCTTGCGCAAGAAGCCTCCAGTGTAGACATAGCCTAGGAGTCATCAGAAGAGAGGCTGTACAAGAATAATGCCCATGATGTATGTAGCTTGACCCCTGACCACCCTTTTGGTATTCTTTACTTTTTGTCCTGGAATTGTGAAACACAAATATTAGCCGTCTGTTCTCAGCTTTTTCTTTCCATTTGGTGGTCCCACTTTGACAGATATGGATAAAAATAAGAGGGCTGACTTAAAGCTTTGGGAAAAGAAAAAGAAGAGGTGAAAATAGGATGAAATGTGTCAAGGGTAGGCCAAGGAAGATCCTGACTGATGATTCTGTACCAGTAGTGCAGACACACAGTAATCTGTGTACACAATGAACCTGTTTGTGCAGACCCTGGAAACAGATTGTGGATATACATAACTGCATAACTTCTTTCCCAGGGATTTGACCCATCTTGGCTAGTCCCCTCTTGTGGAGGGCTGATTCCCCACTTCTTGCTGTCTTCTGCTCCCTCAGCTTCTACTCCTCAACTCTAACAGCCTCTTCCTTTCCAAGGCTTTGCTGTTGCTTTTTCCTGCCCATAAGACATAAGGTCTTTAAGGGCTCTTTTTCTCCAATTCCCTTCTTTGCCTGTTAAGGTACAGAATTTTCAGAATACCCCCATCTTGGCTTTCTGATGGTTCTTTCCACTGGCATGCTGCTTAATTTGTCTTCTGTTATCCCTACAATCCAGCAGAAGACACATATGTGCCTTCTTAACAGTGCTAGTCAGACTCTGTACACTAGGTACCTTTTGCCCTTACAAAATCAGTTTCTTATCCCCAAAATGGCAAACTGGTGGCTAAATTAGCCATGTAAAGAAAAAAACAGATATTAATCAGTATTTAAATTCCTTCATTGTTTCTAAGCATATCAGATGAGTAAATCTTGTAATTTGTAAAATTATTAATTACTGTTTGTGAGATACTCATCACTGTCATCTGTGTGCAAGCTCCATATATTTAGAAATTATGCCTTCTTATATTCTGGCTGTTGTGATCTTTTTAGATTTTAAAGTTCTCAGATAATTGACTGTCTTAATGGAAAGTCTCTTGTGAATACTACAGAAATACAAGTTATGAATAACAATAACTACACAATACCATGAGTATGAATAAATAAAATGCTGAGGAAGAGTTTACAATCAAAATTGTAAAAGTGACAGTAACTGATTCCCTTGAGGCAGGAAAACACCTTTCTGTTCCCTCTAGCTGATTTAAGCCACTTAATATAAAGGAGCAGAACTTGTTCTCCGATCCCCTACCCATCAGTCCATATTTTTAAGCAGGCCAAACTCAGAATTAGTTATATATATTCACTTCTGAATTAAATTGTAGTTTTTCTGAAGATAGTATTTAACCTTCCATTATTAATTGATTGTGCTTGTTTGTATGTGTTTAATATCATATTAATTTATTATTAGGTAAATACATTAAGTCACCAACTAGTAGAGGATGGTATATTAAGCAGAAGGTGCATGAAGGGGAAGAAAAGCCGCAAGTCCTACACTCCTGATCTACGGAGTAGCTAATTATAATTTTAAAACCGCTTTATAGGGGCAGAAGTGACTAGTTAGTAATCAGCTAGTTAGTCAGGATGGTCTGGTTTATTTTGTTCTGCTTTAGCACAGGAGGTAGGACTTGATGACCTCTTGAAGTCACTTCCAGCCTTACATTTCTATTATGTCTTTGAAGGTATTAATTGTTTATAATGCAGCTGCTATTGTTCAACCATCCAGAACAAAACTAAATCTCTGTTCAGGATTTTGGCTTCATTTTTTAAAGTTACACACTGTAGTTGCTTTTAAATATGTAGCATTATTTTTGTGGCACTGACTATCCTATAAATTGTTTACATATAAAATATTGTTAATATTTAATTTCAGATGCAGCAGGAACTAGAAAAAAGTATCACTAAAGAACTTGACCAAGGTAATTTGTCAGAGCATGTTAACATTTTTTCCAAAACTGATTGTTATTAAATATCCATTATGATTTTGTGTTACAATTCAAAATTAGAATCAGGCTGTTATGTCATACACTATTGCTGTTTCTACTGATTTTTAAATTTAGTAAAGTTCTTTTTGCAAGCACTCCCCACTTAGGAAAGTGCTGTTCAGAACATTATGCAATTTCCCCCCAAAAAAGTCTTAATTTGAAGACAATTTTGCTTAAACTTCCAAATAATATAGAGATAGGATTGACATAAATACAGTTAATCCTTTTAAGATTTTACACGAACTTTAAAAATCACATCAGAGGGGTAGCCGAGTTAGTCTGTAACAGGAAAAACTTAAAAAACAACAAATGGACTAGTAGCACATTAAAGACTAACAAAACACATAGATGGTGTCATGAGCTTTCATGGGTGCAACCCACTTCTTCAGATGACAGGAGTGTTAGAAGTTCAGATCTAAGAATAAACAAGGGATGGGGAGGGGAGAGGAAAAAAGAGGAAAAAAAGGAGGGGGAAAGAAGAAGAAAAAAGAGAGAGAGAGAGAGAAGATGGTTCAAGTAGTTACAAGAGGATGATAAGAACAATTAGCACTTCCATTGTTGGGTTGGTTGGTTAAGTCATTAGGGGTACATCTAGACTACAGGCTTTTATCAACAGAGGCTTTGTCGACAAAGCTTCTGTCGACAAAGAGCATTGAGTCTACAGCCAGTTCTGTCGACAAAGCAAGCCACTTTTTCGACAGAGAGTCTAGACCATGGTTTCCCAAACTGGGGGGCGTGAAGAACTTCCAGGGGGGGCATAAGGTGACTCAGCCACACACACACCCCTGTCAATCCCACCCCAAGTTTTGCTGCTATTTTTTTGGGGGGGGGGCGTGAGGGTTTCTCAAAAATCAAAAAGGGGGCGTGATGCCGAAAAGTTTGGGAACCACTGGTCTAGAGGCTCTCTTTTGAAAAAGCAGTGTGGATGCAATAGCGCCTTTTGTCAACAGAACTCTGTCGACAAAAGGCGTTATTCCTCATAGAATGAGGTTTACCGCCGTCAAAAAAAAAAAAAAACTTACTGTCGACAGAACTCGGCGGTAGTGTAGACGCAGGTATAGTTTTGTCAACAAAAGTCCACTTTAGTCGACAAAACCCTGTAGTCTAGACACACCCTAGGATGTGAAAGGTGGTGTGTGAGCCAGACAGTGTCCTTGTTCATACCATTTGCATAAGAATTAAACTTGTAAATGACGTTAAGTTCCAATCTTTCTCTGTGTATTTGGCTTGTGGAATTGGTCTGAAAGAAAATGGTGACCTGGAGATCCATTAATGAGTGTCCAGGCAGATTAAAGTGTTCTCCAACACGTTTTTGTGTGTTGCCTTTTTGGATATCTGATTTGTGTCCATTAATTCTTTCCCATAGAGACTGTCCAGTTTGGCCAATATACATGGTAGTGGGGAACTGTTGGCATTTGACGGCATAGATCACATTAGTGGATATACAGTTAAATGAGCCTCTGATTTGGTGGCTGATGTGGTTGGGTCCAGTGATGAGTAGTGTAGATGTGTGGGTCCACAAGAGGAAGGCTTCTATATGGACTCCTACTAACAGTCGTAATGAGAGCCTTGACTTCTACATTGACTGCTTCCGCAAACGTGGTTGAGTTGACATGGTCAGCAAACAACATCATATAACATATAACCTCGATCATACAGAATGCAATGCTATACACAGCCTGAAAAACAATTCTAACATCATAATGAAAAAGGTTGACAAAGGGGGCACTGTAGTCATCATGAAAAGAACAGATTCTGAACAGGAGGCAACCAGAAAACTTACCAACGCCAGATTCTACAAACCTCTCTCTTCTGATCCCACTAAAGAATACCAAAAAAAAAAAAAATCACATCCCTTCTCACATATATTTTAATGAGTATTATTGCATATAATTGATATTCTTCAAAATTTATCATTGGAGTAGCAGTTGTCATGCTGTAGCCTTCATTGGAATTTTTTGTGCTTACAGTATGTGTGGATTTGATCCCTTATTTTCAGTAGCCCTAGAAATACTAACAGTTATTTAACTAACTAACTAACTGTTATGATTAGCAAAAAGATTAATGTAATCTTTATACAACTTTGAAAAAATCTGATTTCTTCCTTTGTGAAATTACCTTTTATGTCATTTTCATAGTGTTTCTTTTGATTTGATTTAAAACGTGTATCTGCTTTCTCTGGACCTGATATAATGCCTACTGCTGTCAATGAAAAAAAAATTGACAGGCTTACAACAAAGTTTACTATAAAACTATTATACAACATAACACAGACCATATATGATCTTTTTTTTTCTTGTTCTTTCTAGCTACAGTTGAACTTGAAACTGGATCTGTAAGAGTCTCTCCTGTAGGATCTACGGATGGATCTTCAAAAAATCTGAATATGGATCAGGATCCAGTTTCCAGGGCAACACAGCAATATCTAGATGTTTTAAAGAAAAATTATATGATTTGAACAAAACACTAAAGCAAGTTTGAGGAAATGACTGTTTACATAATATTTTAATGGTTTCCCATTAAATGGATTCAGATGTGAAATATCTTAATTACAGTTTTTAATATAAAGGTATTTTATGAATATCAGGCACATTTGCACTTGTCTTTAGAGGAACACCACATAGTTATATAGTCTTATTATAAATTAATTATAAAAGCCATACCTTGTTTTCATTTGTAAGTAGCAAAGGAAATACAGACCAGTGTTCTTGAGTTTGACAGAACTGCCCAAATGTTAGTTGTTACAATAGCTGTTCTGAGTCTTGTCCCATTTGTTTTCTCTGATGTATTTTAACCAACACATTCCCTGACTTTGTTTTGTGTCTTTTTTCTTTTATATGTATTTAATGTTTTTAAATGTTGTCTTAAGTAGCCACTAGCATGTTCATATCTGATGCATCTGGTTTGTGCCCAGTTCTGTAGTCCTGACATGGGGAAAACTGTTGATTTACTGTAAGATTTACTTGCATTAGGTTTGCAAAATTGGGCACTTGACATAGTTATTGCTTTTAGTCCATTGTGTTTGAGTTTAAAAGATACTACATATCTGTAATAGTGCCAAGAAATTTGCAATGTGTAGTTTTATATGGTAGGGAAACTTATCAATACAATGCACTGAATTGTCAATTAAAAATATAGCAACTTGGGGCATTCTGAGTTGTTAGTAAATCACTGCTATGTTACACGTAGAACTCTTCTGTGGATGAAATAGAGTATATCTATATTGTTTGTGCCTACCTCCAATTTTCTTGATATTTTCCAAAGTTGGTACACAAGAAAGCTTTTTTTATTATTACTAAAATCAGAAGACACCTTCATCATAAACTTAGCAAACGGGACTTGCAGGGAGTTTGTGTTAATGATAAAGGTAATTTTACTTACTTCAGCAATTCATCCATTGTTATTGAAGAGCCATATTTCTGCCATTAAATATGTGGCACTAATATAGTTCAAGATGCTGAAACAAAGAAAAAACTCCCCACTACAAAAACTAGGGACAATGATTATACTGAAATGAGCAGGACTTGAAAAATGTGTGGACTATTCCCAATAGTCCAAGAACTAAACCAACTAGCCAGGGTGGAAAAAAACATGCCTCCCCATCTCTTACCAGTTTTAAAGGAATAAAACAGCTTTGTACAGTTGGTGTCCTGTCTTTACTTGTAAAATACTCCATTCCAATTGTTTAATAAATTTTTAAATGTAACGTGTCACTTTTGTTTCTCTTTTGGGCTGTACTTGTGTATCATTTTCTCTGGTGTTTTCAGTGTCTGATCTTTCTTTCATTCCTTCTCCTACCATCTTTTATTCTCTTTCCTGTCTTCTGCCCCTCCCTCACAACTGATCTTATCTCTAATACTCTTGCCTCTCTTTTCTCCACACAAACTGTCATTCCCTTACCTCTCTTTCCTTCACATCCCTGTGCATGTTTATCCACATATTCTTTGCTCGCTGGTCTTCTCCTTACTTCTCACTAAAGGAACAGCAGCTCAGTGAGCCAGGGAGAATGGCCCCTATTGAGTTCAATACAAAACTTCTGCTCACCCTGAGCAAGTTGCTTTTTAAAACCTCATACACATATAGTATTGGGGAGGTATTGTGGCAGATCCTTTGCTGGTGTAGTTCAGCATAGCCCTAAAACCATAAGAATAGTCATACTGGGTCAGACCAAAGGTCAATCTAGCTCAGTATCCTGTCTTCTTCCAGCTGCTTCAGAGGGAATGAACAGAATAAGTAATCATCAAGTGATCCATCCCTTGTCACCCATTACTAGCTTCGGGCAAACAGGCTAGGGACGCTATCCCTGCCCATCCTGGCTACCGATGGTTCTATCCTCCATAGTTCTTATTTAAATCCTGTTATAGTCTTGGCCTTCACAACATATTCTGGCAAAGAGTTCCACAGAGTGACTCGACATTGTGTGACTTTATTGTATTTAATGGAGCTGAGGATCAGCTCATTGTTAACACCTCTAGATACCCCAGCCAAGACTTGAAAATAGGTGCCCCTAAAGTGAGACTCCTAAAATCAGGTCATTTATTTTTCCAAAGTGTTTAGCACTCCCAGCAGCTCTTGCTGAAATTACATACCCCCCTCCAAACACATAAATCTTTAGAATAAAGCATTAAGAACCGAAACTCAAACTGCAACTAAAAAATCAAAATCATTTTTGGCTGTAGAGTCTTCCGTAATTGCTTGGATATGAAATTAAATATCCTAAATTGATCATCTGTTAGCAATCAGCCATAAAACCCATCAGCTAACCAGAGCCATTTGTATTCCATGATACAATGGGAAAAAATGGCATAGCAGCAACTTCTGAATTCCGCTGTAGCATTTATTTATTGTGTATTGACATTAATTGTTATGATCTCCATCATCATGAAAACAACTGTGGCTTAGTAAAAAATAATCGTTGGCATAAAACTTCATTATACTTTTCAACCAGGATTAGTTCAGACTAGAGTAGGCCTGGGCAAAACACCCTTCACAGGCCGGATCTGGCCCGCCAAGTCACTGGATCCAGCCCGTGGACGCAGCCGGGAGTTTCAAGCAGAGTCTTGCCCCACCCTGCATGCCCCTAAGAAAAGTGGGTGCTTGGCTGTTTGTGTTCCACAAACAGTGAGCCTGAATGGGAGGAGGCAGTGGTGCTCCATGACTGCTCCCGCCCCAGCACAAACCCATTGGGGCTAGTTTCTGGCCAATGGAAACTGCCTGTTTAAAAATCATGCAGCACGGGAAGTACCCATTCCTCTTCCCCTCAGACTCTTATTCACAGAGCACATGGCCTGTGTGGGAGGAGCCTGAAAAATGAACTGGACTGCTGGCCAGGAGTCTCACTGGTAAGTATCCCAGCCAGAGACTGCCTCTGTCATCCCAGATCCTCACACACACACACAAGCCCCCCCCCCCCCCCACTCCTGCCTCCCTACCCCCACATAAGCCAAACCCTCTGCCCTCCTCCTGAGCCCATGCCCTCTCCCAGACCCAGCACCCCAATCCTCTGCCCCAGATCACATTCCCCTCCTGCCCTAGGCCACAACCCAATCCCCTGCCCTAGGTCAGAGCCCAAATCCCTGCACCCCAGACACCTGCCCCAGGTCACAATCCAATCCTCTGCACCCTAATCCCATGCCCCAGGTCACAACTGACTCCTTTACCCACACTCCCTCCCAGACCTCATAGGCTCTCCTACACTCGAATCCCTTACCCCAGGGATGGACAAGATAGTCCCCACTAAGCCAGTTGATCCAGCCCACAGCCACCCTGACATTCCCCTGCCCCAAGGCCAATCGAGACCTGGGGATGGGGGAACTGGCAGATATCTCTAGGTATTGGGGTGTGGGAGCAAAGATTTCATGTGCTCGCCCAGGCCAATCAGCTTCTGTGAGCAGGGGAGGATGGGAAACTTGGCCCCACCCCTTCTGCCCAAGGCCCTGCCTCTTCTAGAGGTGTCCATGACCACTTCAGAAATTGTGAAGTGTCCCCCCCCCCCACCTTCATAATTTATTGCCTACCCCTGGACTAGAGGATTTGTTTTGGTATGCTTTCTTGGTGGCTGGGTTTCAGCTCCCTTGACAACCCAGCAATCTCCTTCTCCCAGCATGTGCCACTAAAGAGAGAAGCATGTGATCTTCTTAAGCATTTATCTTACCAGATTTCCCCCCTGGCCCCCCAGACATCAGCTGCTATGCTAGCTTGTCTCTGCTTCTGCCCCGCTCTCTCCCTGACTGTACTCCAGTTCTCATTCCCTAACCTCCAGCTTACTCCTGCTGTATATCCATAATGCTAGACAAACTTGGGAAGAGACAGGCATCCTTCCAGTAGCTATTCTCCAATCATCTAGTATGAAGGCTGATTTCAATAGTTACATACCTCCTATAGTAGTTCTGCAAGTTCATATTTGGATGAATATCTTACTCTTTATCATTTTTTTCCAAAACTTCCTCTGATGACACCTCAGTCTGGGACAGTTCCTCAAATTTGCCACCAGAAAGAATGGCTCAGGCATAGGAATATATTCCTCACTGCAGAGGTCAGTGCAGAGGATGTGAAGAATTCATTTAGTTTCTCTTCAATGGCCTTTGTCATTTTTGAGTGCTCTTTTGGAGCTTGCATCATCCAGTGGCCCCACTGACTGTTTGGTGGGCTTCTTTCTTCTGATGTATTTACAAGTTTTGGATTTGTATTTATAAGTGTTTGTTTTGCTGTTAGTTTTTGCATCTTTTGCTTCTTGCTCTTGAAATTCTCTTTTGGCCTGCCTAATACTCTTACACTTGACCTGCCTGAGTTTATGCTCTTTTCTATTTTTCTCAGTAGAATTTGTCTTCCAATTTTTAAGGAATGCCTTTTTTTTTTTTTTTTTTTTTTTTTTTTTTAATTTTTAAGAATGCCTTTTTGCCGCCTCCTTCTTTCACGTGGCGCGCCTTTTTTTTTTTGTCCTCTTACAGGTTTGTTTGTTTTTTAATTTGGGGTATATATTTAATTTGGGCTTTTATTATGATTTTTTTTTAAGTTTCCATGCAACCTGCAGTCATTTCACTTTTGTGTTGTATGGTTCCTTTCTGTGAAGGTAAATGCTACTGTGGTGGGTTTCTTTGAGCGCCTCTTCCTCCATACACACACAGGGTACATCTAGACTACATTTTTATTTCGAAAGAGGATATGCAAATTCCAGGGAATTTGCATATCTTCTTCCAATTGCATTTTTGAAAGAGGATCTTCAAAAGTAAAAGTAGTCTGGATGCAGTTTTTTTCAGAAAAAAACCTTTTTCGAAAAACCACGTAAACCTCCTTTTTTAAGGAAGAGCGTTTTTTTTCGAAAAAGGGTTTTTTCCCGAGAAAACCACATCCAGACTACTTTCACTTTCGAAAGATCCTCTTTCGAAAATGCAATCGGAAGAAGATATGCAAATTCCTGCAGAATTTGCATATCCTCTTTCAAAAAATCTTTGTAGTTTAGATGTAGCCAATGAAAGCAAGGATGTTAAATTTACAGCCGGTCCCCGAGTTGCGAACGGTTGAGTTACAAACGCAATCCGCACTTACGAGCAGCGCAGTCGCCCTGTAACTCAGTGGGGTCCGAGTTATGAACACTTCGAGTTATGGCCAAGTGTTTGGTCTGTAACTCGTTGGTAACTCGGGGAGAGGCTGTAATTAAATTATAGTCATTATTACTTAGTGGTTCAGTTATGTTCACCACCTGGACCAGATCCTGTGTCAATCAAGAATTGACTCTCCCTTTGTGGGTTCCAGACCTAGCTGTTCGAAGCAGTCATTAAAGGTGTCTCAAAATATCATCTCTGCATCCTGTCCAGAGGAGGATAATTGAAATCCCCCCAATATTATTGTGTTTTCTGGTTTAAATCTTTCTAATCTCTATAGGTATTTCACAATCACTGTCACCATGCTGGTCAGTAATATATTTCTACTACTATCCTCTTATTATTCATGCAAGAATATTAATGATCAGTGATTTATTAGTTTTCCAATTATATATTACATGCCACCTTATGGATATATATCATGATAATATTGTGTCAGATGGCACTGGGGTGCTCTTAAGGTCACAACACTTACAAGTCACAGCCTGGGCACTGCAAGAGAAGTGTAGTTCTGCATGGATTCTCCGTTAGCCTTTGATACAGTACAGTATCTAGAAGGAACTCGACCAGGAATATTTCATTCACTGATCTGGTCAAATTTACATTTCAGGTGCAAGGGGAAACAAAGGACTTCCTGTCTCTTCGTTTGTAGAGTATTCAGCACAGTAGTAATACAAATAAGAATCCCAAGGGCTTGGTGCTCTCAGCTGCACTTGAGCTGGCTGGAGCCCTACAACCAAGTACCACAGATGCATGTGAACCAGCCTAATGATGTTCCAGTGTTCACGTTTGGTGGGCACAGTTGACACTCTATTTGAATATCAGGTGCCAAGATTAATCAGAATAAGATTAAACAAACTTGTGTCTGGCTTTTCTAGTTGTGATTACCTCTGAAATCCAATTTGTGAAATTAGTTAGAACCACACTACTGTTGTCAGGAGGAAAAAGTTACTCTTCCATCTCCAGAAATCCTTTCTGATCAAGATAAATTGTTCTTTCCACTATTCCTGAGAAACAGTTCTCCCGTTTTGTTCTAAACCTTGAAAGGTTGTGGCATAAATGGGTATTCCCAATGCTCTAAAATACATCTGAAGAATATGGAGTACATGTGTAACTGCCAGTAGGTGGATTTGAACCTGGGCCCTCTACAGCTTGAGTTATAAAGCCAGATGGCTCTCAGCTTAGGTTGTAGAGCTCCCTTGTTCTTATTGCTCGCTTTAAGTCATCTAAGTACCACTACATGGGACAGTGAACCACACTAGGTGTGTGGGTTACACATGCACCAGTTTTGTCCTGTTCATCTAATGCAGAGGTGGGAAACCATTTTGGGTCAGGGGCCACTGACCCATAGAAAAATCAGTCGGGGGCCACACACAAGTGAGAAGCCAAAAAAAAACAACCAAACCCTCACTGATGTGGTCCCTGACTGAGGAGGAGAAAGACACTCCCCACATTCCCCTCACACACCAGAGCCTAGTGGGGCCCAGGCCAGTAGATTTTGTGTGTGCTAGTCCCTCAGTAGGCACGGGCTCCCCAATGCTAGGAGGGGAGCCCTGAGCCTCGGGGGCCGGATCCAGGCATACATTACCCCGGAGCCTGAGGTTCCCCACCCTTGATCTAATGCTAGCCACAATGTCACGGTCATTAATCATCAAAGCTTTGCAAGGTGAGTTTTCATTCCCCCACAGGAAGCTGCTCTTGAGTTGGTTACCACATAATTTCTTTGATTACAGAGCTCTGGCTATATATGGAGGGAAACTTCATTCCTGCCTATCATTCAACCATAATAATAACAAACATCTTAATGCCACCCTTGGATTCACTGCTTGCTGATTCCCATTTGTGAAATTTAGCATTCCATTAGCACTTTCTCTCTTCATTCAGCCCATCCTGATAGTCTAGTAAATGACCAGAGGGAAAGTTAGACATTTATAATTGTTTTACGATTAATGTAACACACTGTACCTGATTGTCAATGCTAATAATTAGTTGCTACAGTATTTAGGGGTGGGGCTTATGGCTAGAGCCTCCAAAAACAACACTGGGTCACCTCTGGATTCCCTCAGGGTGGACATTAACCCATTAGAGATTAACAAGAAGAAAAGCTGATAAAAGAAAATGATCAGGTTAGGAATTTCTCATTCCTTGCCTAACCTGCTGAAATCCCTGCACAGAGGAAATCTTCCACATATGGCTTTTCTCCTTACCACCCTGAAAGGACAGCTCTGTCTGGCTCTGTCTACACTGCACTCTAAACTTGAAATAAGATATGCAATTTGTGCTATGCAAATTGCATACTTATTTTGAGTTTATTTTGAAATAGGCTATTTCAAAATTTGGTGCTGTCTACACAGCACCAAATTTCAAAATAAAGTGCTATTTTGAGATATCCCTTAACCCTCATGGAATGAGGGTTACCAGGATGCAAAAATAGCACGCCCATTATTTTGAAAAACATTTCGAAATAACGGGTGGCTTGTGAAGATGTGGGGGAGCTATTTCGGGATGCCTCTGGTATCCCGAAATAATTTTGATGTGTAGACATACCCTCCCACCCTTCTCTGGACTCCAGGGAGGCCTCTCCTGGAACCTACTAGCATCAGCTCTTAGGAAGACTTGGGAAGTGAATGGGCAGGGGAGAGGAATGGTGAGGAGTATGTACTTTATGCCTACTTTGGAAATCCCTGCAGAGATTTCCCCAGAGAAAATAATTCTGGTCACGGAACCTCCCATTCAGCAATCCAAGGACAACCTCAGCAGGCATCTCTGGAAATGGGACTCTAACAGAAGGTATGGAGCCAGGTGGCAGGGGCCAAGGCTGTTGTGGAAGCACAGAGCTTCTCCACAGATGGCCTCCAATAGAACCCTGGGTCCCATGGTCTATTCTGCTAGAGGGACAAACCTCACTTCCCTCATGGGATCTCTGTAAAGGGCTGCTCACAGAGATTTCATCCCACTAAGGCTTAGCTATCTCCTTCTGGTTTTACCATAGGAGAGGATGGTGTGGGCCTATATTCTTCTTTGCCACTTTGTAACCTTTGTTCCGGTGTTAGGTAACTGTACACAGAGGCTAATTCTCTCTGAAGTAGTTTGTGATTTTTATTTGGAACACATCGTTGTATTATGAAAGTTCCTTGTGTGACTTTGCATAGAAGCTGTTGTTGAGATTTTGTGCTAGTGAGTTGTATAAATTGTAACTGATTTATCTATACACTGGCGGTTATGCACATGTTAGTGTCAGGAACAACTCTTAATTTCCTTGCTAATATGTGTCAAAAATGGCAGCTCATAAGGATTCATTTAGGATGAACTTCTAGGTATTTAAATAACATCATGACAAATTCCTTTTTCAAAATTAAGACATATTTGTAGAGCTATAGCTCTACAAATAAAACACCAGGAAAACTTCCTTTCGCAAACTGTATCTGATCACGTCCATTAGCTTTTACCAAGAACAGACATCTTTTTAAAAAGTCCACCTTGCCTTATTCAAGGTATACTGCATTTTGTCTGAAGAGCAAGCATACTGTCCTCTTCGTTATCCATTGACAGAACAGTTGCTTGAGGACCAGTTAAGGCTCATTCAAGTAGGGCTGCTGTAAATATAGTAATCAGAAAACTCAATTCTGACTCTTGAGATTTGCAGGTAGCCACTTGTAATGCATTATAGGACCTTACAACTATGACTGCTTCTACACTGCTTTGCACTCAGAATATAAATCTGACCTATATGGCACCTAGGACCAATTCCCCTTCTTCTCTTTAGCCTCCCTGTCTGTCTTGACTATAGGCACATTTGTCACACTACATACATGAAAACTGCCTGATTTTAAAAGTTCAATTTGCTTAAGAACACTTTTTTTATCTACTGGCAGAGGGAGCTGAAATTTCCAGATTCTTAACTTAATATGTTATCTAGACAGAAATATCATCAATGAATGTGTGCATTAACTGCCTCTTCCCAATCTGTATATTTTGTCTGTAATTATATTTTCATTTACAAGAGAGGAAGGGGTCTCAATTTGTGCACTTCAGGCAGGAAAATAGAACAAAGAACTTTGGACTGAGAAACAAAAAATTCTTGAACCACAGAGGAGAGGATCTGTGGAAAGAAAACAACCCCAGTCTCCAGAGGCTGACCAATCTAAGCTTTGGGTAAGACTGATATACAATTAGGGTACATCTACACTGCATAGCTATTTTGGGATACTGGAGGTATCCCGAAATAGCTACCCCGTGTCTACACAAACCGCCCGTTATTTCAAAATATTTTTCGAAATAATGGGCATGCTATTTCACCATCCCGGTAAACCTCGTTGCACAAGGGATAAGAGATGGCTTGAAATAGCATGTTATTTTGAAATTTGGCACTGTGTAGATGCACCAAATTTCAAAATAAGCTATTTTGAAATAGATTCGAAATAAGATACTCAATTTGCATAGTGCAAATTGAATATCTTATTTCGAGTTTAGGGTGCTATATAGACGCACTCTTAGATTGTTACATTAAACCTTTCTATCTTGCTTATGCTCTGGTCCTATTGTTATGATTAAACAATACCTTGAAGAAAAGAAGCTGTGTTCAATATATATTTGTTCTGTATTTGAGTTAAAAACAGATGATGCTGTGTCACCATATGGTGATAACACTCTCCTCGTTCCACTCGTATCTCTGGAAAATGTTAAACAGAAGCTGCTAAAATCAGACATTATTAAATTAGCAGGTACAGAGAACTTGCATCTCAGAATTTTAAAGGAGTCCAGCTGAGAAGCAATCTGGATGCTAACTGCTGATTTTTAGTATGTCTTGGAGCACTGGGGAAGTTCCAGAAGATAGGAACAAAGCTAATGTGCCAGTTTTTTAAAAAGGTTAATAGATGACTAGGGTAACTATAGGCCTATCAATTACTAATGAACTAAATGAGGGTAATTAATGCAAATCAACGTGGGTTTATAGAAAATGGATCCTAACTTGGTATCTTCTTGATGAGATTATAAATTTGGTTGCTAAATAGAATAGTGTTGATGGACTATATTTAGAGTTTGGGATGGTGTTTGATGTGCCATATGACATTTTGATTAAAAAATTAGAATGCTATTATATATTACATGGATTAAAGACTGGCTAAATGAAATCTCAAAATGTAACTGTAAATGGAATCATTATCAAAGAGAGCCTGTTTCCACTAGCATCCTGTAGGGATTGGATCTTGGCCCCACACTATTTAACATGTTTATGAATGACATGGAAGAAAAAAATAAAATCACTGATAAAGCTTGTAGATGACACAAAAAATTGAGTGATTAATAATGAAAAGAACAGGCCCCTGATTCAGAGCAATCAATCTGGATCATTTGAAAAACTAGGCACAAGCAAAGAATACATATTTTAATAAGGTGAGACATATATGTATAGGTCTAGGTACAAAGAATGTAGGCCACACTTGCAGGGTGGGATACTATCCTGAGAACCCCGTGCTCTAAAAATATTTGGGGATTGTGATGGATAATCAGCTCAACATGAGCTTACAGTGTGATGCTATGGCCAAAAGAGCTAATATGATCTTGAGATGCATAAATCGGGACATTTTGAGTAGGAGTAGAGAGGCTATTTTGCCTCTGTAATTGGCACTGGTGTGACATTTGCCAAAATGCCATGTCCAGTTCTACTTCCCGTTTACACAGGATGTTGATAAATTGGAGAGCATTCAGAGAAGAGCCTCAAGAATAAGTAAAGAATTACAAAACATGCCTTATAATGAGATACTCAAGGGATTCAATCTATTTATCTTAACAAAGAGAAGGCTAAAGGGTGACTTGGTTAGTCTTTAAGTACCTAAATGGAGAACAAACATTTAAGACGGGCTCTTCAGTTTAGCAGAGAAAGGTATAACAAAATCTAATTGCCAGAAGTTGAAGCTAGACAAATCAGACTGGAAATAAGGTATAGAATTTCAACAGTGAGAGTAATCACGGGAACCATTTACCAACGGCAGTGATGGATTCTCTATCGCTGACAATTTTTAAATCAAAATTGGATGTTTTTCTAAGGGCATGTCTACACTAGGAAATTATTTTGCAATAAGTTTAAAATCAAAATAATAACAACAAAACTGAAATAGCGTGTCCCAACTATGGGGAAGCATCGAAATTAGTCAGAATTATTTCAAAATAACACAGCCACATTGATTGGAGCCTGCTTTAGAGTTAGAACCCTCAGAAGCACTCCAGGCAGGGCAGCAAGAGGGCGGACACTTCCTGTGGCTGCTTGGTCAGGCAAGCTGTGATGCGTGCTTTCAGGGATTCCTCTCTATTGCCACATCTCACATGCCACCTTTCCACTGCATCCCCCTTGTGGGACACAAAAGGAGCACAGTGTGCTTTGGTTGCCCTTGTGGATGACACAGCACTCACAGCATGGAGCCAGAGCTGCTGCAGAGCAGTACCATGCTCATGGGCCTCATGCTGTGTCTCGTGGTGCAATTCATCCAGACTGCCCACATGCTGCTCCAATAGGACAAGGACCAGCTTGGACAGCAGCCCTTCTCACTCAGGTCTTGGTGCTCCTCAATCCCCTGAATACCATGGACTGCCGCTTCTGGCAGAGGGAGACCAGTGTGGACTGATGGGACCACATTGTCCTGCAGCAATGGGATGACCAGCAGTGGATACAGAACTTCTGCATGTGGAAGGCCACCATCCTCAAGCTCTGTGAGTGGCTCACCCCTGCCCTTAGGTGACAAGACACCCACATAAGACCTGCCATCCCTGTGCAGAAGTGCGTCACCATTACCCTGTGGAAGCTTGACACACCAGACAACTACTGCTCCATCGGGAACCAGTTCAGCGTGGGGAAATCCAGTCAGGGCCATGCTCCTGCAGGTAGCCAAGGCTGCCAACCAGGTGCTGTTACAGAGGGACATCAGTCTGGGAAACATGGACACCATCGTCTCTGGCTTTGCCGCCAGGGGCTTCCCCAACTGCGGGGGAGGGGGTGGGCCCTAGATAGCACTCACAGCCCCATCTTAGCCCCCGACCACCATGTGTTGGACTACATAAACAGGACGGGGTACTACTCGATGGTACTGCAGGCCCTCGTGGATTACAAGGGATCCTTCACCAACATTAGCATCGGAGGTTCAGGGAAGACGCATGACACCTGCATCTTCCAGAACTCCTGCTTGTTCCAAAAGATGCATGCTGGCATTTTTTTCCCTGACTGCACCATCAGAGTCAGGGAGGTGATGCACCTTACACCTTGCTCCCTGGCTCATGAAGCCCTATATAGGCAGCCTAGATCCCACCAAGGAGCACTTCAACACCAGGCTGAGCAGGTGCCGCATGGTGGTGGCGTGTGCATTCAGTCATTTAAAGGGGAGGTTCAGGAGTTTCTTCAGCCATCTGGACCTCAGTGAGAGCCACATCCCCTTCATGTTGGTGGCCTGCTGTGTGCGAGCAAGGGCGGGAGAGACTCTTCTGCCAGGGTGGGGGGCGCTGAGGCTGAACGGCTGGCCAAGGCATTCAATCATTTGGACACCAGAGCCAACAGGAGAGCACATCAAGGAGCTGTGCTCATCAGGGAGGCCTTGAGGAAGAGTTTCATTCAAGACCAGCTGTGTGACTCTTCCCCTGTACCTCTCCACAAGGGGCCCCTGCATTCCCTGTGTGTGCCTTTCCCTCCCTTTCCACCTTCCCCCCCTCCCCTGAAAAGCAAATAATATAGCCATGTTTCTTGAAAGAACAGGACTGTTTATTGGTGGGATATATAACAGGGGAGGGACTGGGGAAAGAACCTGAAATGGTGGGGGTAAGGGGAGGAGCAGGGCTTAGGGATGGGGCTGGTGCCTGTCTCCAGTTGGTCAGGAAGATTTGGATGCATGAGAGGTCCCACTGCCATGTATTGTGGAGCCCCAGCGGTCCCTGAGGGGGTTAGGAAGGGAAGTCATGGGTGGAGTGGGGAGGGGGCTGGTGGCCCACTCCATTTACAAGGCCTTGTGCTCCCTCACCAAGATGCACCAGCTAGTCCCAGGCGGTCTTCCTTTGCTCCTGGTCCTAGACAAGGGACAGCAGGCAGACCATCTGCTCCCGCATCAGGTCCTCGTGGGTTCTTCTCTTGCTGCGGAGCCCATGGAGTTGTGCAGATGGCATGGGAGGTGGGGGATGTGCCAAGCTTGCAGCTGACCCAGCTGTGAAGAAAAGTTACAAGAGCAGTCATCCCAGGAGATACTGTGTATGAAGCCTAGCCCTAATCTGAGCCAACACCTATGTGCTTCAAGCAAGGCCATCAGTTGCCTAGATAGTGGGCACTTTCCTGCAGAAGCACAGAAATCCCAGGGGAGCATCACTACCCCCACATCCTGGGGACAAACAGGCATGGGTAGGAAGGGGGGATAGGGTGATTTAGCTTCCTACTGTGTCCCACACATGCAAGGTCTGGCACTGGTGGTGTCCTGGAGAGAGAAAGCTTCTATCCCTGCCCATTGGAGGAGGGGGCGGTGTTGGGGGAGATGTGTATGAATGGCAGATGCCACTTGCTGGAGAGAACGCTACTGGGTTCCCCTCCTCTTTCTCCCTGAGCAGGTTCTCATGCATGGGATCAATCTCCTCCACATCGCTGCAACTGACCAGAAGCAAATACTGCCTGAGAGGGCAGGCATGACCCTGTGCCGTGTGCAGCATGGCTGTGTGGTTCCATGACCCCAGACTCCTTAGTGGTGTCTTGTTATGGGAAGGTGCCACCGAGGACAGAGTAAGGCAGGCCTCTTGAGGAACCTTGTGAGAAGGATTGAGGGGTTCCTGTGTGAAAGCATCATGGGGCTGTGTGCTCTGGACTGGTGCTCCATGTGCACCCACGTACACAGACCATTGTGTGACCGCCTCAGGCCGAGTAGGACAAGCAAGGAACATGCATCCCCTCGCAGCTGCCCCGCGTGTATATAGGGAAAGTTATATAACTCACCTGAAGTGCCTTCCCTGGGTTCTTCCAAAACCTAGAAGGCACATGTAAGGGAGGACTGGCTCCAGGATGAGGAGCAGGTCCTGGCTGGCAGGCATGGACATCTGGCTGGTCTCCTCACCTGCAACCAGGCCCTTCTGGAGGCTAATGCCAAGGTAGCAGCAGGAGTGCAGGCAGCCGTGGGAGGCTCTGATGGAGTGCTTGGGTCACTCATAGCTCCCTCAGATGCTGCTATGTCATGCAGGGCTTGCAAAGCTCACGTTGTGGGACAAGCCCTTCTCCTGCTGCCTGGAGTTTTAAGCTCCACAGGACAAGGGGAGCATTGCAGATGCCAGGTGTGGCCAGAGCAGTCAGAACTGCAGCTGTGAGCGGCCTCTGGAGGCCAATTATTTTGAATTAGCAGCAGTTGAGTGTCCACACTAACACTATTTTGAAATAACAATTTCAAAATTAGGGTTATTCCCCAAGGAAAGCAGGAGTACAGATTTCGAAATAAACAGGCTTGGTAGTGTGGACGCTCCACTTATTTTGATATAAGCGGGGGGGGGGGGGAGTTATTTCAAAATAACTCCCTTGTGTAGGCCAGGGCTAAGAGATCTGCTCTAGGAATTATTTTGGGTAAGTTCTATGGCCTGTGCTGTACAGGAGGTCAGACTGTATTAACTACTGTCACTGTATTAACTACTAGTCATGGCTGTCAAAGGGAAGACTTGCAGGTTGCCAAACACAGTCAGGCTTGTTGAGCCATCACTGTTCTCATCCAGGGGACTTAGCTGAGATGCAGTCAGAGTGGAGGAATTATGGGATTCCACACCAGGAGAGTTGCAGGCAAGAGGCCTAGCACCAAACAGGAGAAGTGTACATTCAGTGAGACTGGAAGCAGAGAGTCAGAGGTGCAGTTAGCCCTGAAACATGAGACATATGGTGACTGGAGTCAGCCACAGAATCTGTCTGCAACAGCACAGAGACAACAGGGCAAAACATTACAAGTTGGTTGTTATATTTAACAATGTTAAAATTTATCTCAAATATTCATTTTGTAGGAATGTTGGGTTAGGAGCACATGGCAAATGAGGGAGGAAGGTGTAAAGGGCTATCACTGGCTTTCCAGATAAAACTTGTAATTCTAGTAAATGATTTTTAAAAATTGGGGACTTAAGAAATTCCTCTCCCCACTCCTTTTTCTTGTCAAGATAGCCCATATCATTGATATGTATACACTGGTGTCCGTGGCATTTATATAAAACAATCCTATATATACACAATAATAAAGCCACCAATTTCTCAGGAGAAAAGCCTGTCTGAATCCCCATGATAACTGAAAAAGTAACAGTAAAGACTATCTTACTTAAAGGATAGGTAAGGGATTAGACCACAACTAGATGGAAATGCTACTTTCTTGAGCACAGTTTCACCTTACACCTGGAAATGGTAGATGACACCCTTCTCAAAGGGTGATAATCTAGGTATGAAACCAATGCCTCCAAGTTTAACTTCAACACCCGAGACAAGGATTCATCTTAAATGTAATGCATTTGACTGAAATTCCCTCAGCATATCCAAACTCTAATTGAGACCTGACTGGCTGCAGCTCAACCAAAGGCAGAGGTGTATTTAGAATCTCCTCCCCTTGTACTATTCCCACAGTACAGATCAATCTAATCTAGATTTGAGCAATTAGATGAATAAATCTTCAGAATGAGAAACTATTTTTAATACAGCTCTAGAGAGTCAGTTTTTCCTGACCAATGTGTGTAGCTATGTCTATTTTCTATGCATTGCACATTTAAATGTGTAAGGACTCTACTTTTGTACAGTAATTACTGCAACCTTTATCTCCGATGTTAATGATCTCTCTAGGTGAAACCTGTATTTTAATATTTCTTTCACTTAGAAAAGGGCACAGTTAAGCTTGACAAGCTATTTTCCAGTGCACGGACTTAACACAGCTGGAGTTCCTCATTATTTAAAATAGCCAATGCTTCTCTTTCGAGAAAAATGAACAAATTGTTCTAGTCTAACATTAACCTGTGCCAACAATAAAGTAAAAAACTAAGGCTTCAGAAAAAAGTTACACATTAGCAAATAATTCATTCTCTTGATTCAGGTCTTCCCCAGAGTTTAAGGTGCAAAAGGGATGGTTATTTTTGTCATGGAATTAAGTCTTTCTTCCATCTGACAACTCAGGTTAACGTTCCCTGTTCACAATGAATAGATATTATAGTAGCCTCATGTGACAAAAAGTTATGTTTATTTTGCAAAGTGATATTCAAATCCCTCAGAAGTATACTGAAGTTATGAGTGCATTTGTGAATTGATGTGATTGCTGGAATGGTTTAAGAAACAAATTCAGATGTTTTGGAATTACTAGAAGAGTGTAACAGTCTCATGAAGTTGATAAAGGCAAGTTTCCAGTACTTTAGAAACATGCATCATGAAACTTCCATATATATAGGATAATATACAAGGATCCTACTATTAAACTTTCACTCCTGCACTCAAATCTGAACTGTTTGTGCAACACACATCACTGTTCATAATACTGAAATATCACACATTAAAAAAAACTACTTATTGGCAGAGGTTAAACTGATTTGTGTATATGCTGTGTAATTTACAAATCATAACAATAAAGCACACTTCACCCTTAAGAGTAGTGATTTATGTTTCTACTTCACAAGTACCATTTAAGAGTCATTTACAAATGAAGTGTCAAATGATTCTAAATGCTAATGCCTCCTGTATGTATACTTTGTAGTAAAATTATGTAAGAGACTTATTATGTAGATATTTTAATTTACATATCAAAGTATAACATTCACATAATAAAGTGTGTCCCAAACAACTTACATCAATTTGTAAAAATTCTTCATGCTGTTTTTTTAAATAATTCTATACAGCCAAAGTTTACAAAGTCCTTGTGTTTCTCCTTTTCAGTGTGCTACTGAGTTCAAAGGTTCTGCTCGAATATTCCCCAAGTCAAGTGCTGAATCTGTCTCTTCATCAATTTCACCAATAACCGCACTACAAGAAAGAAAAAAGATTAAGCACTCTGGCTATGTCCACACTACAGGGTTTTTGCACAAGAACAGGAGTTTTTGCGCAAAATCTGGCGAAGCGTGCAACACATTTTTGTGCAAGAAAATCGACAGAACAGAGGGCTTTTGTCGGTAGAGTTATTCCTCTCCCCATGAGGAATAACTCCTTTTTGCGCTACAGCTCTTGCGCAAAAAGGCAGGTGTGGATGCTCCGGAGAGGTTTTTGCGCAAGAAACCCCTATCGGAAAAAGCACAGGTGCTCTGATTGCCATTCACAGAATGACCATCAGAGCTTTCTTGTGCAAGAGTGTCCATGAAGTGTGGATGCAGAAGTGATGTGCTTTGAGGTCTGGACGTGCTTTTGCGCAAGAACTCTTCTGCAAAAGGCTTCTTGCACAAAAACCCTGCAGTGTAGACGAAGCCTATTAGTAGAAATTGTCCCTGGAGCAGGTATTTTGATTTGGGTGGGTCTCTTAATCTAGGAAAGTGTCCAAACTGCAAGACTGTGGCCTTATTTTCATTTGCTTTCCCTGGTCCAATGACTTCATTATCATCATGCATGCCTATGAATAATAATGTATATTCACTGGGCCAAGGAGAGAATAAGAATGACTCTATAGCAGTGGTCAATTGTGATCAACTGCTCAATCATGGGGAGTCTCCTAGTGGATCGTGACTGGACTTGGCAGGCTCCCTGTCTACCTTGCCCTACCTGCTGGTCCATTCCCAGGAGCGAGGCCCTGTACGTGTTAATGAGAAGGAATGTGGGAGCAGAAATCTCGGTGTGTTGCTCCTGCCTGCAAGCACTACCCCCTGCAGCCCCTATTGGCCAAGAACGGAACACTGTGGCCAGTGGGAATTAGCAGGGACGATGCCAGCATGCAGAGCGACATGCCCTCTGCCCTCTCACTCCTGGGGCCACAGGGGTTTGTTGGCCCCTTCTGGGAACAGCACATAGAGCCCTGTATGAATATAAATGTCTACCCAGGGACAGACATTGATATCCACTGATCTGAAGAGCCGTGCTCCCAGAAGATGCTGTGACCAAAGGAGACAAATGTGATGCCACCCCTCTCAGGAGCCACTCCCCTGCACCAGCAGCTCCTCCCAGCCCTGCCACCAGTGCAGCTGTATGAACCCTGACAGGAGACAGAGCTGGTGGTGGAACTACCCTTCCTTTTGTTTGTTTTAAACCCGCTCCTTATTAATTTCATTTGGTGACCCCTAGTTCTTGTGTCATGGCAGAGAAAGTAAATAACTTTTCCTTATTTACTTTCTCCATACCTCTGTAAAATGTCTTCCTCATTTTGTAGCCATAAGTGTGCACATCCTCATCTAATACTGAGACACTTCTTGGCCATTTCAGTAAGGGGACCCAAAAACTGGAGACAACTATTTCAGTCATTCTAGAGATGTTTGCCCACTACATCCAAGGCCAAGCAGGTTTGCTGTTACCGTATGTTCTGAACATGTGAGTAAAAATAATTTAGGGTTTCTAGGGCTATCAACCTGACATCTTGCATCACTACAGCTTTAATTTATAAAATTAACAACTAATTTTGACTTGACTCATTTAGAAAAAAGCAGCAGCTGTACTTACACATTATCTCCTCTAACAATATACAATCCCAATACTACTTGTTCAACTCCTTGTGAAGAACTGAACACCCGTTCATGGCTTTCATCCAAAATCAAGTTGATGGTTTGATCAAAACCTTTGAGGGTTCCCTAAAAAGTGCACAAAAATGTTGTATTCGAATTATCTTTAAGTTTCTCATTTTAGCTCACAAGCATATCTCAGATAGCAGTATATTATAGAAGAGTTATCAACATAGATTTTATTCTGAGTTTTAAAGCTGAATAAACACATACTCTGTTAGAGACTGGAACTTGAAAACAGAGTCAGTTTAAGACAATTATCATTTACTATCATGTGTTCCAAGTAGCAAGGAGTTAAGATTAGTGTAACTTGAATATTAGTTACTTTTTTCAAGCATACTTTGTGCAGTAGAGAGCCCCTTATAAATAGCCAATTTCACCATTTCTGCTGTATAGTCTTCCTTGTTTGTTTTAAACTGACAGAATTTTAAAAGTGATGTCTCTTTTTATAAAAAAAGATTACTTAGGCTCTGTATGAAAGAAGAGAAATGTTCAAGATGAGCTGTTTCCAAGCTTTATTTGTTTGTAGCATCTGCCATTAGAAGTTGAATGTTCTGTTTTCTAAAAACTCACATAATCCAAGCAACACTATTTGCATAGTACTAATTTTATACTCACCACAATCATTCTTCCATCAGAAGTAATTACTGCTACAGTGCCTAACAGTATAGTCAAGGAAATCTTTCAAGAAAATATATATTCACAGCTTGAAACAATAAGGTGTTAAGTTCAACACAAATCTGTAATATAAATTATGAGTCAAGAAATTAAACTCTGTTCTTTAAGAATTTCTTACTCAAAAAATTGTTAAAGAAATCTGTTAACTAAGTGATGAAATCAACCTCTGAAATTAGCAGTCGTCTAGGGTAATTTTTTTTGTTCTGTCAAACCAGCACCACAGTGTTTTCCTTTTTTCCTAAAGAATGGAGAGCCATATAGCAAAGTGGCCTTTAACTCAAGGCACTGATTGTTCAAATGTAAGGAGTCAGATGAGGAGGAGCTAAAGGTTTATCCCACATTGCCCTCATGATATTTTCCTGTCCCATGTCCACTAATTGTACTCACCGAAAGCAGCAGACCCCCAAATATTGAGGGAAGCATTTTCCTTTGTCACCAGGCCAGTGTCAGCCACCCTGTCTGGGCTGGCTCCCTAAAGAGTTTTGGTTATGCCACCCCATCTCTGTTTCTGACTCTGGACTACAGATTCACTAAATGTAAGACCAGAATTGGATCATTAGAGCAACTAGTCTGATCTGCAGGTCCCCAGCTGACCCCGTACTGACCATCATTTGTGCTGGGCACACTACTCCAAGTAACAAACAAGTCTTCCCTTCAAAACATCACGAGATGCTGACTCGGGCGCATCCCTGGCTGGTCTGTGAGACAACCACCCCGGCCTTCATTCCAAGCTGTGTTCAGCCACAGAGCCCCGCCGGGGTCACTCTCCTTGCCCCCGTTTTCCAATTGGGTAAACTGAGGCACGGGCAGTGACTAGCCCCATGGCACCTAACTGGGCAGAGCCAAGTCCCAGCTCAGTGCTCTGCCCTCTAGGCCGCACTGCCCCCACACCGGGCGTCACCGGGAGGTCTCTCAAGGCACCGGGAGCAGCAGTGGCTCAGCCCCTTCCCCGCACAGCCCGGACCAGCTGAGCCGGCCGGTACGGGGCGCGGAGCCTCCCATACAGCTCTCAGAGCAGCCACCGCCGAGTCCCTCAGGGCGAGGGGGAGCAGAGCGCTGTAATCCTCCCCCGCCCCCCGAGCCGCCCCGCCGGCGGAAGGATACGGTTGATGTAGTTCTCGAGCGCGGAGGTCATGACAGCGACGGATCCGTCCCGCGCGCTCGCTAGCACCGAACCCTCAACCGCTTCCCGCGAGACTTCCCGAGTTCCCGCGCCAAACGTTCAGAGACGCCGCTGGCTCGCCTCTCTGCGCACGCGCGCGCGCGCGCATGACGCCAGTTCGGGGGCGGGGCTGCGTTTGGCTGCGGTGGCCGCCAGGCGTTTCCTGCGGCCGTCACAGTGTCTGGGCAAAGCGCTGGCCCCTCCCCCGAAGCCAGGCGAGACGCAAGGCTGAGGGAGCTGGGGGGGAGCGTCGGGACGGAGGCTCCGGCTCCGGGTGGTTGGGCGCCGGCATCCTGGCCACAGGCACCGCCCCCCCGTGTGCTCCAGCCCTGGCTCCAGGCGGTGGCGGGGCTCAGCCCCCCCGCGCATGCATCCATCACAACATGAGAATCGCCTTCGCTTTCTTGAAGCAATAAGTAGCCTAAGGCTGAGGATACACTGCAAGCGAGGCTTTCTGTCTGCCACAAGGACTTTTTCCTTCAGGCTGCTGTGAGATTCTATCCTTAAGTAAAGGAGAGAGATCTCTGAGCTGCTCTTCCAAATTTCACACAAGCCATTCAACTGAAGCCATAGATATCAAGATTCAAGGCCAGCCTTGCCTTTAGCAGACTGCCTCGCCAAGTGTTCACAATCACAACATCCGAACATGTATAAGACTTTCAGTTGAGAAAGCCATGTTTAATCCCACATCTCTGCTATGACTGGGAGATGTGGGTGACCTATAGAAAACACCAGAATTTTCTTTGGAAAATCCACAACAAAACGTGGGAGGATTGATCACCTTGGTAATGCCAATTCCTTTACAATTGAGGCTCTGATCATCCAGCACCAGCTGAGATAGAGCGGGCATTGCGTGCACATGTCTGATATATTTTTAGCAAAACTGCTACCTGCCCAAATTGTCAAAGGAGAAAGGAAACAGGGAGGCCAAAAGGAATGGTTTAGAGCAGTGTTTCTCAACCTTTTTTTTATATGAAGTATCCCTTTTAAAACATTTATAAATACTTCCAGTACCTACAGTTTTCAGACACAATTTTTTTTCTACAATTGCAACATATTTGTTTAAACAACTTCATCGTATCCCCATCACTCCTTACAAGCCCATGGAGGTCAGTGGAGCTGGGCTATTTTATATGTAAAGGTACTGAGAAATGTATATGTCAATACCAAGATGGCAATGTGTATATTATGTAAATAATACTGAATAATAATTGCCAAATGAGACCACTTCCCAACCTGCTTACAAAGGGCCTAATACAATTTAAATTTTAATCTAGGATTGAGCCCAAAACAATCTGTTGATATGACCCAAAAAGATCCAGATAACATTTAATCACCCTTCAAACATATAAGGGACAAATCAGTAAAAGCCCCACTGCCTGGTAGAGGTGATCTTTGAAGAAAATTGGAGAGACTTTGAATTTACTTTTTCTGACAGCAGCGCTTTCTCTCACTGAATGTGGGGTCTTCAGCACAGGTTCCACTTTATATGTCAGAATAACACAGAAATGCGTTGTCACAGCTAACTTCAGGTCAAAGCAATGTGCACCCCAAAGACAGAAGAACAAATCCCTTGAAGCTGGAAGTCAAAACATCTCACCTCTTCACAGAGCTCACAAAGGGTCTTGTTCACCCAGAGACACAAGTCATGACAACTCTCTCTGGAGAGAGACAAAACGTCCTGCCTCTTGTTGGTGGACATACCAAATGTTTTCATGTGGCATCTTACCATGCTGTTTAAATTGACTCACAAAGAGTCTGTCCATCATCCACACGGGAGCAACATGGTGATTTACCACCGTGGTAACAGACCTGATCTCTCTGTGGGCTCTTGTGGAGCAGCAGGGAGCCTGCAGTGGTCTCTTGGGGGGAGAGGCCAGGGATGCCTCTATTCCAGTGGTTCTCAAGCTTTTTGGCCCGTGGACCACATGACTCAATGTAAACCTTTCTGCAGATGCACAGTTGCTAATGGAAACCCACCTTTAATTACACAATTATGCCCAAGCCATTTTGCTAGTGCTGCTGCTGGGGAGAATGGTTTAATTTCAATTATTAAACTGATTAAACTAACATGAGAAAGTTAACATTGATCAAACTTCTTTTTAAATAAAGTAAAATATTAATTTATGTCCAATACAAAAGGTTTCAATGTTTTCTTTACTTATGGCAGGGGTAGGCAACCTTTTTTGGATCAGGGGCCACTGATCCACAGAAAAATCAGATGGGGATCACAGAAGTGAGAAACAAAAACACTCCTCCCAAAACCCCAACCCTCACTTAGGTGGCCCCCCTGAGACACCTCACTCCTCAGGCATTCCAGCTCCAAGGGGCGAGGGGAAAGGACAGGGAGGACTGAGGTTCAGGGCTTTCCATAGGCTAGATTTGCTTTTCTGAGGAATTTTATGGACCCCTTAGGTTCTGAAGTGGGGACAAAAATAAGGGTGCAGTGTGTGTGAGAGGGCTGCCAATGAGCGGGATAGGGATGGGGTGCAGGATCTGGGAGGGAGGTGGGAGGCGGATGGGGGCAACGTCTGAGTGGTAGGTAGGGTGCAGAAACAGGCTGGATGTAGGGTGTCTGGCCAAGGGGAGGGAGCAGGAGCAGATTGGGGGTAGGGTATCTGGCTAGGAGGAGGGTGCAAGGAGGGGACTTGGGTAGGAGTTGGACCTCCCTGGTCTGGCACCCTCTGGACCCGACTGGTTCCAGATGAGGGATTTTTTGGACCAGGGGAGGTCATGTCAGGGCTCCTGGTTCCTCCCCACCCCACTAGGCTTCTTTACACCTCCCTCCCCTGCAATCCAACTGAGCTGCTCACCCCTGCTGGTTCCCTGCACCTCCCCCAAAACCATTCCCCACAATCCAAGGGAGTGCAGCACCAGTTCCCTGCAGCCCCTCAGAGCCCAGCTGAGCTGCCCTTCTGTTCCCTATGCCTTCCCCCATCCACCTCAGCCCAGCTGAGCCCCACACTGGTTCCTTGCATGCCTCCCCCACAGCACAGCTGAGCCCCATTTTTCTGCACATCCCTCCAAGCCCCACAAAACTGCTGAGCCCAGCGCTGATTTCCTGCCCCTCCCTCCCCTTGAGTTTAGCCCTGGTTCCTGGCACCTCCCTCCTCCTGCGGCCAAACTGAACTCCGACCTCCGTACCTTCCCCCCCGCCGCCCAGCCCAGCCCAGCACCCCACACCTCTTCACTCGGCAGCCCAGTTCAGCCCAGCACCCCGCACCTCTTCACTCTGCAGCCCAGTTCAGCCCAGCACCCCGCACCTTTTCACTCTGCAGCCCAGCCCTGCCCAGCACCCTGCAGCTCTTCACTCTGCAGCCCAGCTGAGCTCCGTTTCCTTGCACTTCCCCCCAAACTGTGCAGACATGCTGAGCCCAGCGCTGATTCCCTGCCCCTCCGTCCCTCGCCTTGAGTCTAGCCCCGGGTTCCCGGCACCTCCCTCCTCCTGCAGCGCAGGTGAGCCCAGCGCCCTGCACCTCCCCCCCCCGCCCGCAGCCCCCCTAGTGTGGCACCCAGGGGCAACTGCCCCCCCGATTCCCCTTCACTACACCTCTGTATCGGGGATGGTGTTCCTGATGGCCTGTAATCCGTCTTTGTGTGTAATGTTGGCGTAGAGGGCTTCTACATCCATGGTGGCCAGGATGGTATTTTAAGGAAGATTATTGATGTTTTGGAGTTTCCTCAGGAAGTCAGTGGTATCACGGAGGTAGCTCGGAGTGTTGGTAGCGTAGGGTCTGAGGAGGGACTCAATATAACCAGATAATCCTGTGGTAAGGGTGCCATTGCTGGAGATGATGGGCCGTCCGGGATTACCAGATTTGTGTATTTTGGGTAGTAGATAGAAAGTTCCTGGTCGGGGATTGGGGGGGGAGGGGGAGGGTGTTAGAACATAAGAATGGCTGTACTGGGTCAGACCAAAGGTCCATCTAGCCCAGTATCCTGTCTGCCGACAGTGGCCAGCACCAGGTGCCCCAGAGAGGGTGGACCGAAGACAATGATCAAGCGATTTGTCTCCTGCCATCCCTCTCCAGCCTATGACAAATAGAGGCCAACGACACCATTTTATCCCCTGGCTAATAGCCTTTTATGGACCTAACCTCCATGAAATTATCTAGCTTCTCTTTAAACTCTATTATAGTCCTAGCCTTCGCAGCCTCCTCTGGCAAGGAGTTCCACAGGTTGACTACACGCTGTGTGAAGAAGAACTTTCTTTTATTAGTTTTAAACCTGCTACCCATTAATTTCATTTGGTGTCCTCTAGTTCTTCTATTTAGGGAACTAATATATAACTTTTCTTTATCGGCCCTCTCCACACCACTCATGATTTTATATACCTCTATCATATTCCCCCTCAGTCTCCTCTTTTCTAAACTGAAAAGTCCCAGTCTCTTTAGCCTCTCCTCATATGGGACCCGTTCCAAACCCCTAATCATTTTAGTTGCCCTTTTCTGAACCCTTTCCAAGGCCAAAATATCTTTTTTGAGGTGCGGAGACCACATCTGTACACAGTATTCAAGATGTGGGCGTACCATAGTTTTATACAGGGGCAGTAAGATATTCTGGGTCTTATTTTCTATCCCTTTCTTAATAATTCCTAGCATCCTATTTGCCTTTTTGACTGCTGCTGCACACTGTGTGGAAGTTTTCAGAGAACTGTCCACGATAACTCCAAGATCTCTTTCCTGATTTGTCGTAGCCAAATTAGCCCCCATCATACTGTACGTATAGTTGGGGTTATTTTTCCTGATGTGCATTACTTTACACTTATCCACATTAAATTTCATTTGCCATTTTGTTGCCCAATCGCTCAGTTTGGTGAGATCTTCTTGGAGTCCCTCACAGTCTGCTTCTGTCTTGACTATCCTAAACAGTTTGGTATCATCTGCAAACTTTACCACCTCACTGCTTACCCCTTTCTCCAGATCATTTATGAATAAGTTGAACAGGATTGGTCCTAGGACCGACCCTTGGGGGACACCGCTAGTTACCCCTCTCCATTCTGAAAATTTACCATTTATTCCTACCCTTTGTTTCCTGTCTTTTAACCAGTTCTCAATCCAAGAAAGGACCTTCCCTCTTATCCCATGGCCATGTAATTTACACAAGAGCCTTTGGTGAGGGACCTTGTCAAAGGCTTTCTGAAAATCTAAGTATACTATATCTACTGGATCCCCCTTGTCCGCATGTTTGTTAACCCCATTCAAAGAACTCTAATAGATTAGTAAGACAGGATTTCCCTTTACAGAAACCATGTTGACTTTTGTCCAACAAATTATGTTCTTCTACATGCTTCACAATTTTATTCTTTACTATTATTTCGACTAATTTGCCCGGTACTGAAGTTAGACTTACCGGTCTGTAATTGCCCGGATCGCCTCTGGAGCCCTTTTTAAATATCGGTGTCACGTTGGCTACCTTCCGGTCATTAGGTACGGAAGCCGATTTAAGGGATAGGTTACAAACCACAGATAATAGTTCAGCAATTTCCCATTTGAGTTCTTTTAGAACCCTTGGATGAATGCCATCCGGTCCCGGAGATTTGTTAACATTAAGTTTTTCTATTTGTTCCAAAACCTCCTCTAATGACACTTCAATCCAGGACAGTTCCTCAGATTCATCACCCACAAAGGACGGTGCAGATTTGGGAATCTCCCCAACGTCCTCAGCCGTGAAGACTGAAGCAAAGAAATCATTTAGTTTCTCTGCAATGGCTTTATCGTCCTTGATTGCGCCTTTTATAGTTCGATCGTCTAGGGGACCCACAGGTTTTTTAGCAGGCTTCCTGCTTCTAATGTACTTAAAAAACATTTTGTTATTTCTTTTTGAGTTTTTGGCTAGCTGTTCCTCAAAATCTTTTTTTGCTTTTCTTATTACATTTTTACACTTGATTTGACAGTGTTTATGTTCCTTTCTATTTATCTCACTAGGATTGGACTTCCACTTCTTAAAAGATACCTTTTTGTCCCTCACTGCTTCATTTACATGATGGTTAAGCCACGGTGACACTTTTTTAGGTCTCTTGCTATGTTTTTTAATTTGGGGTATACATTTAAGTTGGGCCTCTATTATGGTGTCTTTAAAAAGTTTCCATGCAGCTTGCAGGGATTTGGCTCTAGTCACTGTGCCTTTTAATTTCTGTTTAACTAGCCTCCTCATTTTTGTGTAATTCCTCTTTTTGAAATTAAATGCAAGGGTGCTGGACTGCTGAGGTGTTCTACCCACCACAGGAATGTTGAATGTTATTATATTATGGTCACTATTCCCAAGCGGTCCTGTAATGGTTATTTCCTGGACCTGATCCTGCACTCCACTCAGGACTAAATCGAGAATTGCCTCTCCCCTTGTGGGTTCCTGCACCAGCTGCTCCAAGAAGCAGTCATTTAGGCCATTGAGAAATTTTATCTCTGCTTCTCTTCCTGAGGTGACATGTACCCAGTCAATATGGGGATAATTAAAATCCCCCATTATTATAGAGTTCTTTATTCTGGTAGCCTCTCTAATCTCCCTCAGCATTTCAATGTCAGTATTGCTGTCTTGGTCAGGTGGTCGGTAATATATCCCTACTGCTAATTTCTTATTATTGGAGCATGGAATTACTATCCATAGCGATTCTATTGAACATGTTGATTCACTTAATATTTTTATTTCATTTGATTCTACATTATCTTTCACGTACAGTGCCACTCCACCACCCACCCGGCCTGCTCTATCCTTTCGATATATTTTATATCCCGGTATGATTGTGTTAGCGTAAATTTGTTCCTGAGTAGCATCAGGGAGTTTAATGAGCAGTTTTTTCATGTTTTTTTGGTATTCCTTAGTGGGGTCACAGGAGCGAGGCCTGTCGAATCTGGTATTGGTGAGTTGTCTGTTCGCCTCCTGTTCATAGTCTGTCCTGTTCATGATGACTGCAGCGCCTCCTTTGTCAGCTTCTTGGATTATGATGTTAGGATTGGTTTTGAGGCTGTGAATAGCATTGGGCAGTCATCTTTGCAAGCAGTTGCATTTTATGCATACTATTTGCAGCCTCTTGGCAAACAGCCACAGCAGAACTAGACTGATCTGGACAGCCGAGTCTCAAGCACTTCTGTCCCTGTGGCTTGCTTGGCAGGACACAATCATAGCCAGCATCCAGAGCTGGGCAAAGGGCAAGTATTGGGGCCTGGTGCTGCTCTTTGCCTCCAACTTCCATCATCACAGCCTGACTTGGCAGTGTTACAGCTCAGCCACCTCTCCTAGTCATAGCCCAGGACAGGCTGCAGGCATTTTCCTCCCACCTGCCATCCAGCAGCAGTAGGATTGCTGGGGCATGAAGCTGGCCTGGGGAGCCCATGAGCTGCAGCTGTCGGCCTGTCGCATGAGCTGTTATGCGGCCCTGGCAGCCTGAGCGAGATGCACAACTGTCCAACCTCAATCCTCTGCACCACCCCTCCAAAGCCATCCTAGCCTACGCATGTACACCAAGCGTAACCACAAGCACACCTACCAAGGGTGGATTGATTTAAATCAAAGCAATTTAAATCACACACACAAACAAACCCAAACATCATTGATTTAAATCAAGTTACCAAAAAAGGAAAGACTGACTGTGCTTAGAATGCACTTAATTTTGGAGTAAGCCCCATTGAATTCATTGGCACTTCTGTTTTTTTGAGAAAACAAGTGTGGAATGAGGTTCCCTTGAAAAAACTGAGTTATTCTGAAGTAGAATAGCGAAGAGACTTATGGCATCATCATTATGGTCTGTGGCCATAATGTTCCAAAATAAGGGGCATGTTTATGTCATATAAAATAAGAAAATGACTCTAAATAGAAACTAGAAATTCTAGGTTTGCCTTATTGCAGCTTTCTGTATTGTATGTTTGAATGATAGATTCTAAACCTAGTTAACTAATTAAACAAGCCATAAGGGTTAGCTAAGCTAAACTTTTTTTTCTAGCAACAGCCAACACAGCAAACAGCTTGGGAATTTACTTGTAAAATCACACTCAGGCCAGGTCTAGACTTGCAGGAAGATTGATGCTGCAGCGGTTGATGTTCTGGCGTTTGATTTAATGGGTCTAATGAAGACCCACTAAATCGAACACTGAGTGCTCTCCCATTGCCACTGGTACTCCTCACTGTTGCAAGGAGCAAGGTTCACTCTAAGCTGTGCAGTAACACAACCCTGCAGCTGCTTAATGAACCCTGCCCAGCCAGGGGCTTAAGGCTCTGCACTGTGCGCAGGGAGCAACTCCCTGCTGAGTACAGAGCAGTGAGTCTCTCCCAACTGGTAGGGCTCCCTGTTGGCTGGGAGAGACTCGCTTTGTCCTCAGCAGGGAGCTGCTGCTGTAGCTGAGGGAGAAGTGCCCTCCACCAGCCAGGCAGCTCTCTGTGCAGAGCTCTGAGCCTCTGGTTGGGCAGGGCTCATTAAGCAGCTGCAGGTCTGTGCTTCCACACATCTTAGAGTGAATCTTGACAAAGAGTATATCTATGCATGGTTCTAGACATGGTAAGTAAAAATAACACATGTATTTCTAAAGTACATACATTCTATTCTGGTTAGGTTCTCATAGCTGACTTTTCACCTTAGTATCTGAGTTTTACATTATTAATAATTCTTTATCATTAATAATTTTTAATATATATTGCTGAGAACATGCTAGGTGCTTTACATACATATAAATTACATTGGCAATATAGAAAAAGTGGTTATGATCTTCCATAAAAAAGGTATAGTTAAGGCCATGCCCCATAATCAATATGTCATTATACAAAAAAGCATTGCCAAAAAAGGAAGCAAGAATTGAGCAAAGTAAAGCTTTCAAAGGCAGCTTTGAATTGCACTTTTTCTTCCCTGCCCTATAAGAAAGCAGTTGTTATTTCTGCCAATGTGGCGGGTTATGAAGGGAAATAATGTATACTTGCAAGATGGATCATTAACAAATTGAATATATGACATATTGATGACACATACGTATTGATGTCATCCTGGTAAAATGCGCTTATCGGGATCTATATGTATTGCAGCCCAGCTTTCCAGTACTGAATGAGGGAACATTATGTCCATGATAAATTTGTTTCTGAATGCATTAGATGTCTGTGGATATACTTCCTGTTCTGATTGTTGTGTTGTTGAAATTCTTTCTTACATATAATTATAAACAGCAATTCCAACAACATAAATATCAAGGAGAACCTCATTCTAGATTTGACAGGCATGGCTATAGCACAATTGACATGTAAAATACTGTTCAACCTAATACATTGCACAATTTTCTATCGATATATTTATATCAAATCTGATGCTTGCATCTTCTTATACCTTACTGAATGGACTCTCGTGTGTTATTCCCATTATAGGAATTCAGGACTGAAAACCTATTACACACTCATTCTGTGTATTTTTCTGCTGATATGAGCTAATCTGATACTACCTCTGTGTGGGGGGCAGCAGTGTGGGGGATGGCAGGCAGCTCCTTCTGCTGCTATCTCTGATACAGAGGTGGCAGGTCAGGGGGGAGGGACTGCATGTAATCATGCACATTAAGGGATAAGCCACTTTCACATCCCTAATTCAAAACAGTCTATCTTGAAGCAAAGGGAAGAATGGACTGCTGTTTGCATCAGCTTCGATGCTGGCACTGGAGATGCAGGAGAGAACACTTTTCCTTACATCAGTTTTCATTTGCTGGAATCACACTGGGTTAGTCAGCATTGTTGTATCTGCACAACCTCTGCAAAGGGAAAGAAACAATGAAAACATCATTTAAGAGCAGTGTATACACAGCAGAAGCAACTGTTTAACCTTTTAACGTCACCCTTTACATTCTTTTAGTGACTCAACTCCACTGTCTGGTGTGTGTGCATTTTAGAAAAATCAGGTACATAATTTACCTCTGTCTTGCCTTTCCCTTCTTACCCATTTCTAGTTCTGCTGGTAACACTGGAATGTTAGCAACAGACGACACAGATTATGGCTGGCACTTGCACAGATGCACAAATATGTGTTGGTGGGGGTGGAGGGTGAAGGTCCTTGTGCACCTCTACAGTACAGGCTGCCATCAAACCTGAAATCTTTTTAAAATAATGTATTTCAGTGCCTTTATATGGACAATTGGCAAAAAGCAAATGAAAAGTGTTTTAAAAGGTTAACAGTCTAAAAGTTCAAGGATGTTTTGAATGTGAGTTACAACAGTGTTTCTCAACCTTTTTTTATAAAGTACCCCTTTTTCCAAAAAACATTATAAGTACCCCCAGTACCTACAGTTTTCACACACACAATTTTTTTTCTACCATTGCAACACATTTGTTTAAACAACTTAATTGTAGCCAGCAGGCGATGACATTTTTTAGTGTAAAAAGTACAAAAATAATAAAGTGCTATAAAACTTAAAACAAAAATTCAGTTTTCTCCAGATTTCAGTTGTGTTGACGTACCCCCCAGACTCCTCTCAAGTACTCCTAAGGGTACTCGTACCACTGGTTGAGAAACACTAAGGGTATGTCTAGACTGCATCCCTCTGTTGGCAGAGGGATGCAGATTGGCAGGTCAACATTGCAAATGAGGCAGGGATTTAAATATCCCATGCCTAATTTGCATTAAAATGGCCGTCGCGTTTTGCCGACTCAGCACTTTGTCGGCAAAAAGCGACAGTCTAGAGAGGGATCTGTCGAGAAAGAAAGCCTTTTTCAACAGATCCTGTAAACCTCCTTGCAGGAGGCATAAGGGATCTGTCGAAAAAGGCTTTCTTTCTCAACAGATCCCCCT
The DNA here is from genome assembly GCA_032595735.1 of Pelochelys cantorii. Taxonomy (NCBI): domain Eukaryota; kingdom Metazoa; phylum Chordata; order Testudines; family Trionychidae; genus Pelochelys; species Pelochelys cantorii. The sequence continues at coordinate 302,930,981 of CM064326.1, read as the reverse complement.
CTAGACTGCCGCTTTTTGCCGACAAAGTGCTGAGTCGGCAAAGCGCGGTGGCCATTTTAATGCAAATTAGGCACGGGATATTTAATTCCCTGCCTCATTTGCAATGTCGACTTGCCTAATCTGCATCCCTCTGCCAACAGAGGGATGCAGTCTAGATATACCCTAAGTTACAACATGTTAGAAACAAACCTGCTTGGCAAGCAGTCCCACAATACATTCTATTTGTCTTTAGGATGTCTCAGTTACCAAACACATGACCTGAATGTGTTTCCTACAGTAGTAATCCCAACTATCCTAAGGAACCTCTGGGAAAGCTTGATTTTCACTAAAGAGCTGTTTTGATAAGAAAAAAGTGTATTTTCCTCATATTTTTGGCTAACATATGTACAGCATATTTCCATTCTTACTGTGCTGCATCCTGCCATAATGTGTCAGCTTAAAAAAATTAGACTACACTTCTCTGCTCATAGGCCAGACCTAGACTAGACTAGAAAGTCGGCTTAAGATACACCACAACGGCTACGTAGAATATGTAGCTGGAGTTGGTTTACCTTAAGATGAGCTTAGCGCTGTCTCCACCGAGGAGGCCAATTGGAGCAAATGCTCTCTGCGACTTCACTTACTCCTTGTGACTGTGAGGAGTACAGATGGCAGCCAGAGCAGCCCTCAGCGTTAGATTTACGGGCCCATACCAAACCCGCTAAATCAAACATCAGATGGTCAATTTCCAGCACAATGAGTGAAGATGTGCCCTCAGACAAGCAAAGAACTCAAAACTTTTTTCCTTTTATTTTTAAAGGAACAAGCTGAAGACAGATGTGACTGTTTAGGAATGCTATCCTTTCAAAGTATATTTTTAGGGCGCTTTAGGAAATAATGGTTGAAAAATACCATTTGTTATATGAACACATGCCTAGAATTACAAAGCAAATTGATGTTCATGTTTTTCAGTTCTAAACAGAAAGTAAGAACTGTCTAAATGAATACTAAAAGAACAGGGCTGTCCATAAAAAGGACAGTTTTAAGGAGCTGACAGTTATTAATATGCAAACTTTATTTGTTGCAGCCATAGATAAATTTTCATTTGTTAAATTACTTATAGATAATAGATATTTCTGTACTGGTGGTAGTTTTCTGCTTATCAATCTATAGTTCATCATACTTTAAATTCCTAATCTGTAGCTTCTGTCTGGATTACTAGATCTCACAGTTTTAAATACAGTTCTCTCTATCTTTGTGTAGTAATGCCCTTTGACCTCATTCAATTTTTCATTTAATTTGCTGCAATTTACAAGAACACAGCATGAAAAGAATAGCATATGGCCAAAGAGCTTTATCAGTAGGTGACTTACACTCTGCCTACTGTCAATTTTAATGTAAATTGCACTGAAAAATCAGTGTTTCCCCTGTATAACTTACATTAAATTATTACTAGGGGGATGTGGCCCCTGCTTACTACACTCACCAACCACCATCTCACTGGCCGCTTTCTCCAGAGAGCCTGTTAATCTTGCATTGAGCCCGGCTGCGCTCTCCATGACCCCAAGCCACTCGCATCCTTCTCCATTCCTAACCCACCACAACCCTGGACTAAGGATGTTAAATAATAAGTAATTTACTAGTCGAGTAGTCGATGGAATTTCCATCGGCTACTCGACTAGTTGATAGGCACTTCTGCATTCCTCCTTTGAAATGTACAAGAGCACCTCCCCTCCCCTTGGGAACTCTTGTACATTTCAAAGTGGAAGCACCCGCAGGGCTGGAGTCAGTCGGATTTCCCACTGGCCCTGGGCTGCACGCAGCATGCCAGCTTTAAAATGTACAAGAGTGCCCAGTGGGGGCTCCTGTGCATTTCAAAGTGGAAGTGCCCTTATGGAGCCTGGGGTCAGTGAGGGACTCAGAGTCCTTCAGTGACCCTGGGTTCCATGCTGCGCTGCCACTTTGAAATGCCACTCTGGAGCCTGGGCTCAGCTGGGGAGTCCCCAGCTAACCCCGGGCTCTGTGTAGCGTTGCCACTTTGAAATGCCGTGATGGCATTTCAAAGGGGCAGTGCCGCACAGCTGATCCCGGGCTCTGTGCAGGGCTGCCCCTTTGAAACTCCATCATGGCATTTTAAAGCGGCAGTGCCACACGGAGCCCGGGTACCCCCTCTTTGAAGTATCCCCTCTTCCCCCCCCCCTTTGCTTCCTCTATCTAATAGAGGCAGCGTGGGAGGGGGGGTGGAATCAACTAGTCTACTGGACTATCTGATAAGCATTTGCTTATCGGATAGTTGACTAGTCCTTAATATCCTTACCCTGGACATGCCCCTCTATCCGAACTCTCTCGACCCATCATGCCCGCTCGTGCCCTTCAGTTACTAGACGTTCCCCCCCTGCATCCTTCCTGTTCCTGCCTCACCCACCAATAAAATAGTTTGTTCACATGCAGACTTTGCAGCCTCTCCTGCCAGCTACCATGGGGCTATAGAGAAGTGGCCTGTCAGGAAGGGCTTTGCTCTGCAGGTCCCAAGTGTAAACAAAAACCAAATGCAATCAGTAAAACGGGGCCCAAATCCAAATGAATCCCCTTTGTTCTGGGTGCTCCTGGGCATCTGGCTCACTAGTGAGAGGACTTTGCAGGTAAACATGGTAACTTTACACTGTAATCAGGTGCAATCAGTGTATTTGGAGGGAAGTGGTGGGGATGTTGAAAATTGGGCTTATAATAATGAAAAGTTATCTCAAACTTCACATTATGCAGTAGCTACTATTATACTGTATTACTGTATATATGGTAATTGTCTTTTTATTATCAACCACTTTTCCGTTGTGCTATTGATTACTGCTCTGACTGTTTGTTCCTTAAGTTCTTGTTCAGAACCACTTAATATATTAGCCCTGTATAATTGAATACTCATAGAAGTGAGTGAAATATCATTCAAAATCACTTCCTTTCTCTCTGACAGCAGATGTACACGTGGAGCTAAACACAGAGGCTTATGTCTACACTGCACACTTATTTCAAAATAACTCATGTTATTTCGAAATAGCAAAGTGCGTGCCTACACAGCAAGCCGTTACGTCAAAATTATTTTGAAATAATTGGCTTCTTACTCTTACTTCTGTAACTCTCATTTCATGAGGAGTAAGGGAAGGCAAAAGAAGAGTATTCTTCCATCGACTTCCTGCTATGTAGACAGCGCCAAAACCCAAGTTAAGGTATCTCGATTTCAGCTGTGCAATTAACGTAGCTAAGTACTTCTCCCTTTTGGTTTTATCAGCTTGTGCTGCACAGGCTATTAATAAAGCTCTGGACTTGTATAGTTCCTTTTGCTGTAGGGACTCAAAGCACTCTGCACACTTTAAGCATTACAATATTTCTGTAAGCGATAAGTATTACAATTATTTACGGTATGTATTATAATTATTTATGTAAACTGAATCACTCTGAGGTTAAGTGATTTATCCAAGATCCCATACTAAAATCAGTGGTAGAAAGAAAAGAAGAACCCAGGGGCGTGTCTAAACTACATGGCTCCGTCGACGGAGCCATGTAGATTAGGCAGGACGGCAAAGGGAAATGAAGCGGCAATTTAAATAATCGCCACTTCATTTAAATCAAAATGGCCACCGCACTGTGCCGATCAGTGACTGTTAGCACAGCGTGGCAGTCTAGACGGGGACCTGCCGACTCCAGAACCCTTCGTCTTCAGATCCTTTATGCCTCATGAAACGAGGCTTACAGGATCTGCCTAGACTGCCACGCTGTGCCGACAATCAGCTGATTGGCACGGTGTGGTGGCCATTTTGATTTAAATGAAGCGGCGATTATTTAAATCACCGCTTCATTTCCCTTTTTCGAGTAAATTAATCTACATGGCTCCGTCGACGGAGCCATGTAGTTTAGATGTACCCCAGGAGTCCTGAATCCCAAACTCAGTCCTAGTTGATTATTATTTGTATTACAACAGCAACAAGAGACCCCAGCCAATCAGTGCTCTATTGTGTTATGTCCTATACATACACATAATAAGGGACAGTTCCTGCCCCAAAGACAAAAAAAGGATTATTAGCTCTATTTTACAGACAGGAAGCTCTGGCATACAAACTTGTCCAAAGACAGGAAGTCTATGGCAGAGCCAAAAATTAAACCGTGATCTCTTGACTCTCAGTCTAGTGTCTTAACCAACCTTCTTGGGCAATTACTCACTTGTCTGTTATGAAACAACTGTTGGAATTCATTCTGCCCACCTGCAGTAAAGCACTGATTATTTTTTATTGCCAAAAATTGGATAACATTATCACATGACATAGTGGGGTAGGCTTGGGTCTTAAAGCAGGCGCTCCATTTTCTCAGACACTGTGTAAGTGATAAGGCGAATGTTGAAGTGAGCTCTGTTTTTTATGAATACAGTGTATTGTAAATAGAAGCATAATAACCAGTGTGCTAGGCTCTGCTGTCCTGAAGCTAACATATGAAATCTATTCTTCCCAAGTGCTCTCAAACAACATTATCTTATGCATCATATACATTCAGAATAATGTATATGGTTGACATTGTCATCACTCCTGGAGTGTATAAATGGGTGTGATCTGTTAGGGACATGGGGAAAAGATGACTGAAGAATCATAGATGTAAGCAAGGAGCTGTGCATGGCCATCCATCACTGTCAATCTCCAAGGGCGGTCACACCACCTTGCTATCAGGCATCTAGAATGGCAGTCTGTTAAAGGAGGAAATGAGCTGTCTCTAGGGCTCAAACCTTCAGCAGTGAACAGTTCAGGGCACCAAGAGGTCTAGAGCGTCAGCCCTCAAGCAAGGTAAAGCAGGTAAGAGTCTCAAGATCAGGCCAGGGCAAGCACCAAATACAGTCTAATGCCCTACTTTAAACAGACGGACATGGGCCTCTTGCACATGGTGGGGAGGCTGCCACCCTAGGTAATGGGATGCAGGCCTGCCCGACTCCACTGTATCCCAGCCCAGGGCCTTAGGGCCTTAGCAGTGGCAAAGTGGTCCACCACTGGGTCAGCAGGAATCCATCGGCTACATGCAGACCTTGTATTCAGGCCAGAACTCAGACATATCTAGATTTTCTGGGCTACTTCTTACATTTCTGAGCTTTGTTATCTTTACATTTTAGTTGTCCTCTGTCTCCTCTGGGTGGGAAGTCAGCAGCAGCTCTAGTAGCTCTTTGATGTCTGCATCAGTGGGCAGGCCTGAGAGCACTTGCCAGTCCTTTGTATAGCCAGAGGCCTCTTCAGGTTCCAGCAGGATGCATGTGTCTCCCCTGGCAGCTCTGGCCCAACTTAGCTACAGGGCCCAACTTTTATACTTCATACACCTGACCCAACCCTCTGCTTACAGCATGGTGTGGCCTCCCTGATTCACTCTTGCTGCTCTTCGCTATCAGCCTCTGAGGGCAGCCATTCTTCTTTGCTACTATGGGAAATAGTATCTCCCCAAAATAAAAAAGCTATTTTTGGCAGAATGCTATAACTTTCCTAAACTGCTATGACTATTTTTCACTGAATGCGCACCATGTTCATTTCATCCATGATCAAATTCATGGTGATTTTGGACCCTATCTCAAATTTTTACTCAGACAACACTATCATTCTATTAGGAATGAAGGCACAGTACTGAAATTAAAATGGAAAGCCTTTATGTTTGAAGTCTGTCTGTTCCTTCATAACTACTATGTAATATTGTTTTCCCTGTTCAGTCTAAGGGCTCTGATTATTTAGATGAACAGAGCAACATCGCTCGAGTAGCAGATATTATAAATAATGGAAGAGATTTTTTATAAACTTGCCATATTGATAATAATGAAAATGCATTCGGCTTAATAAAAGCAGACATTGTCATTTTTTTTTTAATTAAACCTTTTCAAAGGTACCACCTTAAAGTGATTTTTACAATACAGTTCAAGTTTCTTTGAAAACCTTGACATACAATCTAAGCCATGACATGATTGGCTTATTAAAACATGTTTGGTGAGGAGGCATATAGTTATCTTCAGCTTAAAGCACAGCTAGTAACTAGATATTAGTTAATAGCACAGCTGGTAACTAATATCAAAGCACAGCTGGTAACTAATATCTGGTCTCTGCAATACATCTCATTTATACATTCACTGAAAAACATTTTTATTCTGTCTGAGCTACTCCATTACAGAAATAAATTATTTTTAAAGGAGGCTTACATATCCATCTGAAAGATGTTCTGAAGCAAGTAGAAGCCCTGAGCAGAAAACAGGCATCAGTCCCACTGTTGCAGGGCTGGTACACCCTGATGCCCTTTGGGGTAGGGAAGTGGGCATTATAACTCAGTGGCTATGTCCACCTGACCATCCTCAGGGCGATATAGCCTACGGGCCAGAGTCAATATTGCTGCCCTTCCTTGTAGGGCTGATGAAAAGATTGGGACAGGTCACCACTCAGGGGAACTCAGGACCTCCTAGTGACATGGTCTCCATTCTGTAAAGCTCAGGATAGTTCTCATGCCTCCTGGGTGTCAGCAGGTAGCCAAGTGTACCTGTCCAGATCTTGGCAGGTGTGGTCTTTGTGGTCTCAAATTTCTCCAGCATCACTATTTCCCTCACTTGGGTGCTGGACTGTTTTTCTGGCTCCAGTCACCTCCAGGCAGAGTCTTGGAGACTTTTGACTACCACCATCCTTGGCCTAGCCCCATGGGGCACTGTTCCTGGCGAAAGTAAGTTTCAGGACTAATGCCTGTTTGATCTAGAATGGCTGCTTTCACTTTTCATATTTCAGGGTGTCATGGGCATGTAGGTTCCAATACATGGACTGTGCTGGCCCCTCTATGTATGGGGCCAGGAAAAGGCACAGAGCTCCAGAGGCAGCAATGGCCACTCATTCAAAGGTCACCAGGGATTGAGGTTGTCACTTGGCCCCATCTTTTCAGAGCTAGCTAGGAGGGTTCCCGCATCCAACTCTGGTAGGGTGGTGGAAGGCATCCCTCCTGGCCACAGCAATGGCACCAGTTGCTGGATCGGTTATTCTGGCTGGGCCTCGTGCTGGGTGGCCAGCTCCCACATCTTCTGTTGCTGTTGAGTGTTAATCTGCTGCAACAACTGTCTGCCATGGGACTGTTCTCATTAATGATTATTTATCTTGTATCAAAAATATAATAGGCTCCATTAGAAATGAGTATATGAAGACAAAGTCCCTAGGGGAATGTGGAGCCCAGTGCAACTCCCCTGCCCCAGCCCCCGCTGCTGTCCTTCCTCTTCCCACCTCTTCTCCACCTCCACTCCATCCCTTCCTCCAAGTCCTGCCCCTGCTCTGCCTTTCCCACCCAGAAGAAATTCAAGTGCCACCCAGTTGATTAACAGAGCACCCACAGTGTTTATACTGGGAGTGGGTTTCTTATAGAAGGTTTTGCTTATTTATTATGTACCATGCTGGTTTCCAGAAATCTAAGAAGGCAGTATCTGCTGCTCAGGTTACTGGGTCCCTTGGGCTATGTCTACACAGCAGCGTTATTTCATAGAATACTGGGACTGGAAGGGAACTCGAGAGGTCATCGAGTCCAGTCCCCTGCCCTCATGGAAAGACTAAATACTGTCTAAACCATCCCTGATAGACATTTATCTAACCTACTCTTAAATATCTCCACAGATGGAGATTCCACAGCCTCCCTGGGCAATTTATTCCAGTGTTTGACTACCCTGATAGTTAGGAACTTTTTCCTAATGTCCAGCCTAAACCTCCCTTGCTGCAGTTTAAGCCCATTGCTTCTTGTTCTATCCGCAGAGGCCAAGATGAACAAGTTTTCTCCCTCCTCCTTATGACACCCTTTTAGATACCTGAAAACTGCTATCATGTCCCCCCTAAGTCTTCTCTTTTCTAAACTAAACAAACCCAGTTCTTTCAGCCTTCCTTCATAGGCCATGTTCTCTAGACCTTTAATCATTCTCATTGCTCTTCTCTGGACCCTCTCCAATTTCTCCACATCCTTCTTGAAATGCGGTGCCCAGAACTGGACACAATACTCCAACTGAGGCCTAACTAGCGCAGAGTAGAGCGGAAGAATGACTTCTCATGTCTTGCTCACAACACACCTGTTAATGCATCCCAGAATCATGTTTGCTTTTTTTGCAACAGCATCACACTGCTGACTCATATTCAGCTTGTGGTCCACTATAACCCCTAGATCCCTTTCTGCCGTATTCCTTCCTAGACAGTCGCTTCCCATTCTGTATGTGTGAAACTGATTGTTCCTTCCTAAGTGATGTTATTCTGAAATTGCATAGTCTGCATCTACACAGCAAGCCATTATTTCAAAATAATGATGAGCTGGAGGACTTCTTACTCCGACTCCTGTAACCCTCATTTTATGAGGAGTAAGGGAAGTCAGAGGAAGCATGCTCTTTCTAGGACTTCCTGCTGTGTAGAGAGTGCCAAAAGCTGAAAAAAAGTTAGATTAACTTAAGCTACACAATTGACGTAGCTCAAGTTGCGTAGCTTATTTCGGCTTTAGCCCTGCTGTGTAGATGTGCTTTTGGAGTCCCATGGAAGATTACTGATGAACCCACGGTAGCAGATACTTCTTCTTCAGCTGTCCAGGAACCTGCATGGTGCACATAAAAGCTCACCATTCTCTACTCACTGCTGCCTGGTTGCTCCTGTGCAGCACTCCACCCATGGAAGCTGCAGGCTAGTGGTAACTAGCGGTACCTGGAGGCAGCAAATGCACCCCCACGTTTTTTGTACTTGTTCTGTGATGAATGGGGAAGTGCTTTGCTCAGGGGAAGGGCAGAGAGTGCCCACAATGGCAGCTTTAGAGGAAAGGCGTGTGCAGGGGTGCAGAGAGGGAGGGGAAGGAAAGTAGAGAGACATGATCGTGGTGGGCCACTAGGGAGGGGGAAGGAGAGGAGGGGCACATGCAACAGAGTAGTTGAGTGGGGAGGAGGGAATAACAGAGAAGGTACCCATGTAGGAGACGGGTGAGCGTGGAGCAGTTTGGCGAGGTATATGTGTGGGGTCTGGGGTAGGAGAGAGAGAAGGAGAAACTAGCCTTCCTCTGGGGAAACTTCACCCACCACCCATGCCAGGATTGCAAGGTGAGTGCTTGTGAATGAAGAATTCTGATTTGGTGGCAGTTTTCACTAGCATGTATACGCTTTGCAGTGGGGCAAGGCAGTGGGGAGCTGGTCCTGACCTCTGGCCCAGAAAGCTGTGGTTTCAAATATCACACTCAAACCTACTATGGTGTAGTAATGTGTTGTATATTGGGTTGTAGATCTTTTTTGTATACTGTGCTTGGGGTAGTGTGTAAAAGAATAGGCTGTCTTAATAATTGTCTACATACCATGACTGCGAATGTCTTTAATCTCCCGGGTTTGGAAGACAGGTGTGTGATTTATAATGGAGAACTCTGCTTTGTCAGAGTTAGGGCAGACTGCTTTCCTGTTTGTACCTCTCCATGCTAATAGAGAATATCCCTGAAATAAGACAATGTATGAAATATCTGTGAATTGTCAATAAAACTTAGATTTTAAGATGAATCACACATATTTTAAATTAGTCCAATTAAATAGCCTAGAAAGATTGCCACCAAGTTCCTGACTAGCTCTTTCAATGAACCAAAGTAGAGGCAGCCTTCAGTGACTTCATCTTAAGTTTTGCAACCAACACATTGTGGAGCAAACACTTTGGGAAGTTAGATTATTTCCAAGTAGGCTTGCAGGAAAGCTAGAGGTACAGAAGAACCTCATTAATTCTCTTTAGTGATTGAGAGATTTACCAGTTTTTGAAATTAACAGTGAACAAAGAATTGAAAAACCAAGAACACTGTGTAACATATAATTTGTTCCTTTATTCTGACAGTTGTCAGATGCAGTTTCTGAAAATACAAAAAAAAATGTACGGATATCTTTTGTAAAAAATAATGAAGTCTCTTAGTAATATGAGATTTCACTACAGCACTCTGCTAAAAAGAAAATATCACTTTCTCATGCAAATTAAGATACATATGTATAACCTTTATGCCCAGCATCAACCAGGGGCTGTTTCAGTTCCTTTTCAACAGTACAGCACAGAACCAGCTGGAGACCCCGCCAGTAACCTGGTAAAATTACACACCACCCTGGGCGCCTCTAGGAGACAATACTTCCCCTCTGAGAATCATAGACTCTGAGTGTAGAAAAGAAATGTAATGAAAGGAGGGAAGTAACCTGACATTAATTTAGGGAAATGCCAGAAGCAGGATACATAAAACCATGAGCACAGCACCACCCTAGAGTACAATGGGCAGTGTCTTCTGCTTCAGATTCTTGAGTTCTACGACCACAAGTATCTTTACCAGGCCCCTCTCTGCTCCCTCACCACACCCACTCAGAGTCACCAGTAAGGACCCAGCATTCAGAAATTCATCTATGAGAGCTCACTTCTCAGGAAGGGGAAGGGACAAGGCACCTTACTTGTACCACCATCTGTGCTCTTGCTCCAGTATTGCCAAGCAGCCATTCCAGGATGCTGGTTGTGCCACCAACTACCATTCCCCTGGCAGCCCTGGCAGCTGCTGTGCTGTACACACCTTCTGCTACCACCTGCTTCTCTATTGTGACCACTGAAGGCCAGCCTTTTGTGATTCCCCCCTCCCACCGGTGTGTAATGAGCATCAGTTCTCAGTGACTGTCAGCTCAGTGGGGGAGCTTGATTGCTGAAGCAAGTTGGGTAGAAATGCTGTCCCACAACAAGTAATTTTAGCTCTAGTGATCACTTAAGAAAACAGTAGACTCCTAATGGAGCCTTACTTAGCTCTATCTTTTAAGAGTAGGTAGGGCAGGTTAAATCATGCAGGGGGCCTGTCTCTGTACCCTCTTTCTTTCATTGGGTCTGGCATTCAAGCCCGTGGCTTAGTGGGTTCATTTCAGGTAGAGTGACTCTCTCAGTGAGAACAGGCTAATCACAGTTCTCCTGCCCTTTACTCATACAATAAAGATAACATTGCTAACATTTCACTGCTTCTACATTCAGTACTAAAGTGATTTGTATCCCAACACCAGCCAAAGTTGATCATTTTGGCACTATAGTTCTGTTTTCAGGATACTTAGAGGCAGAGTTCATGTAAACACAGTCTGCTCCTGAAGTCCTTTCCCCACCTCAGCAGTCAGGGGAGAGCTCAAACTTTCAGTGTTTTCATTCAAACTACTAGGCCTTTGTTGCTGAACCTTCATAAGCTAATGAAGGGTTCCCAGTTGCCCAGAGCATAGCAGGGGCTGGAAGTGGGGTTTTTTTCTGGTCAGCCTCAGAAACACAAGAAAAACTGAGATGTACTATCCCCCCAAATAGAAGAGAGATTAGAAACCCAACTCCTAGTGGGCTCCCTTTGAAAATCCCTAAAGCAATACTGAAATTCTGCAATTCAGTTTGCTATTTATAGTAAGGAAGGCCATGCTACAGTATATGGAAACATAAAGCTGTGGATGATGGCTCTCATTACCGAGACTCAACACTTTTTGACAGCTGTGGGATGTATTTTTTGCTTATACAATGATACTTTAATTGTTTATTAATAAACCATATTAATAAGTCATTTTTTAAAATAAGATCATTACAGTGTGTAAATGCTTTCAACATAGCTCTCTGTATTTAGGGCTAGATTGTTGAGAGCTTTAACCCAACCTACTCACATAAATGCCGGTCACAATATGGCCTTTTAACACTAAGATTAGGCCTTTAGTATTTGATATTTCCATTTAAAGTCATTTTTATTTAAAAGCCCAGGGACTGGAAAGCTGGTGGATCTCTCTATCTGGAACTTCCTCTCCTATGCCACCCTCCTCTTGGCACATAGCATGAGGGAATCCTGAGGGAGGGATCTGCAGCCAGAGCACAATGCACTCCTGCAGTCTCTGGCTTGTGAGAGCCATAATCAGCAAGACATAGTGCAAAAGCAGCCTTGAGCCTGCTGGTCAGAAATGGTTACTGACCAGCCCCAAAATCCCCCATCAGCTGTGTCATGCATCCTCTTCACAACTGAGGAGTGAACTCTATTATGTCTTTAGAATATGGGGGAGTCTAAATCACTTGCTGTAGACTATAGTAGCTTTCAGAGAACAAGCATCACTGACAAGCTGCAATAAGCCAATGCACAGAAGCCTGCTGTTTCAAACAGAATTTCAGGGTTTTTTTGGTTGAGTAATTGTTTTAATACCCAGTTAACACCCACATAACTGCAAACTATTTAATGATGGGGCTGTTGTACCCCTACTGAAGTATTCAGTAGAGTGCTCTCTTAAAAAAAGTATAACATTTCTGTGGAAAATTGTTCCAAGTCTGTAGAAGTTTTCCATGGAAACACTCCACAGCAACTTCTCCATGAAGGCATTCAGCGGCAGCCATTTGGTGGTGACACGTGTTAGCTTCTTTATTATCACAATAAACTGTTGCAGCAGTTTCATGGTAACATACAATGGGATGTAATGCTTTAGGATATCAGAGCTTGTGTAATAAGTATGGGAAATTATTCTGTATTGTGCCACTGAAGTAAATCCATATCAACATCTATAAACACCAACCAGAAGTCAGATATACTACACAGCGCATCCCAGGGCATAGACCCAAGGCTCTTTAGCTCTAGGAGAATTGCCATTTTTATCGGGATGATTGACATGTTCTTTTTGTCCCTACTGGAATGACCTACAGCTCATTGGATTCGTATTAAAATCAGTGGGTCAGCTAATATAAATTTGTGTAGCTCCATTAGTGTTAATGTAACTCTGATAGTTTACACAAACAAAGGATGTGGCTTACTGAGAATGCACCCCATTAACTACCGTGGGAGATGGGCCAGGCCCATGAGCACTAACACTTATTCTGGGTCTGATTCTGCCCAGCTGAGGGTTGGGTACACAAATGCACTAACCAGTATTACAATAGCCAGCTAGCACAATAGAGATTTTGATTCTAATCTCCACTTCATCAGTGTCAATCAGAATAGTGGCTTTTACCCTAAAGGAATTACACTGATATATGGTAGTGTAATAGAGTTCAGGATGTGATCCATAGTTCCTAGGTGTTGACGGATGTTTTAAGGTTGGATTATCAAGTTTATTTCTGATGTTCAAGGATTTGGTGAGTTTGAGATAACAAGAATATAAAAATGGCCATAACGGGGTCAGATCAAAGGTCCATCTAGCCCAGTGTTCTGCCTTCTGACAGTGGCCAATGCCAGGTGCTCCAGAAGGAATGAACAGAACAGGTAATCATGAAGTGATCCATTCTGTCATTCACCCCCAGCTTCTGACAAACAGAGGGTAGGAAACCATCCCTGCCCATCCTGGCTAATATCTAGTCCTTTTTGTGAAGCCTGTTATAATATTGGCCTTTACAATATCCTCTAGCAAGAAATTCCACAGGTTCACTGTGCAATGTATGAAAAAGTACTTCCTTTTTAATTTCATTTGGTGGCCTCTAGTCCCTGTTTTATGGGAAGGAGTAAATAACTCTTTTCATTCAGTTCCTCCACACCAGCCATATCCCCCTTAGTCTTCTCTTTTCCAAGCTGTGAAGTTCCAGTCTTATTCATTTCTCTCATATAGCAGCCATTCCATACCTCTAGTCATTTTTCTTGCCCTTTTCTGAACCTTTTCCAATGCCAATATATATTTTTTGAGATGAGGCGACCATGTCTGCATGCAGTATTCAAGATGTGGGCGTACCATGGATTCATATAAAGGCAATAAAATATTCTCAGTCTTATTCTCTATCCTTGTCTTAATGATGCCTAACATTCTGTTTGCTTTTTTGACTGCCGCTGCACACTGAGTGGATGTTTTTAGAGAACTATCCACAGTGACTCCCAGGATCTCTCTTGTCAGGGGTAACAGCTAATTTAGACCTAATCATTTTATATATATAGTTGGGATTATGTTTTCCAATATGCATTACTTTGAACTTAATCTGTCATTTTGTTGCCTAGTCATCTAATTTTGTGAGATCCTTTTGAGCTTAATTATCGTGAGCAGTTTTGTTTCATCTGCAAATTTTGCCACCTCATATGTTGAATAGGATTTGTACCAGTATGGTCCCCTGAGAGACACTACTAGTTACCTCTCTCCATTCTGAAAACTGACCATTTATTCCTACCCTTTGTTTCCTTTTAATGAGTTATCAATCCATAAGAGGACCTTCCTGCTTATTCCATGACAGCTTACGAGCCTTTGGTGAGGAGCCTTGTCAAAAACTTTCTAGAAATCTAAGTATACTATATCCACTGGATCCCCTTGTCCATTACTTTTTGACACCTTCCCTCCCACCCCCAAAGAATTCTAGGAGACAGATTCTTATTGCTGTTTTAATATAATTTTCTATGAGTGACATATTTCATCCCATCTTCTAAAATGAAAGAATATTTTGCAAACACCTGAGCAACGAACACAGCATTATTTGCATGCATGAGAATAGAAGGATATGGGACTTTTCAGTATTCATTCATTTTTAGTAAAACATCAGAGTCACATAACTATACATCTAATAATAACACTTAATTATACAGCACGTCTAATCTTCAAAGTACTTTACAAACAATAAGTAATTAATCCTCAGACTCCCCCTTTTAAATAGACAAGTAAGCATTATTAGTACACAGGAAAAATGAGAGATACAGAGGTTAAGTTTTTTGCCCATGCTCAGAGTGAGTCGGTATTAGAACTCAAGCATTCCAGGTTCTTAATTCTGTGGTCAGTCTACTAACATGGATATATCTAGGTTTTAGGAGAGGAAAAGCACAGACTTTGACATCCCTTCCTATTAAATGATCACAATAATACAGCAGCTAAGAATAAAAAAAAAATCTTAAAACTAAAAAGAGATTGATTTATTTTTGCATGACACAAAAATACTGTACTGTTTTCTGTTATTAGCAAATTTATAAATAATCAAAGAAACTGTATTTTTTCTCTCTTTTCTGAGTCATCTGTAAATGCTCTCTATTGCCTTGAGAGACCACCCTAATGCCAGAATTGGTGAACTGGGTAAGAAATATTAATATCTTTATATATAGCTAACCACATGGCATTGGGCTTGATGCAGGCTTGACTGGATTGAATTATGTTGGAGGTTAGATCAGATAAACATAATGGGCTCTTGTCTCAGATTTGTGACTTTACTTGAAGGGCAAGATACCACTCAACAAGAGTTAGGATAACAGAATCTGGTGCTCTATGAATTAGGAGCAGTGTATTAGGCAGAATAAAAGTGTCTGAGTCTCGGCATATGGTAGATTAATTTTTCAGTATGTTGATGATTTCAAAGAACGTGTAGTAACAGAACAAATCAACATGTACTGGAGATATTCAGGTGCCCACACCACCCACACAAAATGATATTTTGGTGCCATATAAGTATGAGTCAATGATAATGACAAATCTCTTTCAAACTGAGTAATTTCTATAGTAACTAAAGATGCATCTGTAAAAGAGGCCATGCAAATGTACTAACACATTTTTTCTACTTGAGAATAATCATGTATTATAAATAGCTTTTGCAGAAAACAAAACTCTTCAGGATTCTTGTGGAAATAGATTTTTCAAATGAAATAAATACCTTTTAGTGGCAATATAAATATCTCCCAGTTTCATTACATTGTCTAAATAGTATGGTGATAGGCACCCCACAAACACCTCAGCTAGATGACAAAGCTGTGGGTTGTATACAGATTTCTGCCTTTGATTTCATCTTGATTCACAAATGCAACTAAAATCTGAAGGCAAAATGCTGCTTTCAGATCTGCATGGCAGATCTCTGCTCTGATATTCTCTCATGTGTTCAACTCCTACAAATATTTTGCAGTTAGGGAGAATATTGGAGAGCAAATGTGCTGTGTGAATCCAAGGGGGAATTTTGTGTATGTGTGTGGAGCACATATTATTCTTTTGTAAGAGTGGGGTCCCCATTTTGATCTCCAATTGTAAGAACTCTACAGCCACTAAGAAACTTGGAGTGAACTCTTGGTCCCACAGAAATCAATGGGAGTTTTGCCATTGACATCAGTGGGACCAAGTTTTCACCCCCAATGTCTTGAACCCTTGTAGGATGATTACTAGTAGATGTAATTAACAAATTTATGTGGCTCTCAGTGAAAAGAAAAGAGAAGATGAAATATACTCCTCTCACTATGCATGCTTTGCAAAGTCAGTTTATTGCATTTAATGGAATGTTATATGCACCTGGGGTGGAAGGGATGTACTTCCCAGCTGCACTACACAGTTACAGCACAGTGAAATCACTTATTTCATATCCTTCTGTGATACACATTATTTTCCGCTGCTTATGACAAGCATTTTACAATTTCCACAGTCCAGTGCCAGTGACAGAAATGTGGTAGGGCAATTTTGCTCTCACCAAATCATCTATCAGTTTAGTAGATTGGATGATGCTCTGCTTAGGTCAGAATCTTTTCCCACTCTCTGAAGTGAACAGCTATTATTAATTGTTCAACAGTTGTACTAATCAAATGACTATTTACCAATTACTCAACATTCTTCTCTTCGATCCACATTGTGGATTTTTTTATAGGGCAGATCTCTGATGCCAGTAGGAATTCCATGAATTCTCCTGGATATTGACAGCCCCCCGATGGACCTCTTGGATGGCAGCCTGCAGAAAGTGCAGCCAGGCTCACAGCAACGCATCCAAGAGAAGCACCAGAGTGCCGGGGGGTGCTGTGGTGTCCTGAATGAGGGGAAGCAGAGCACGCAGAGACAAAATGTTTTGCTGTCCCTCATCAAGGTAGGCAAGCAAGCAGGAAAACTTGAGAACCGGCTGTCCGGGGGGAGGGGGGGGCGATCCCTTTAAGCACAGGCCTCAGATAACCTCAGGCAGCAGCCACACAAAGACACTCCTGACCTGATGCCCTGACGGATCTGGTTCCGGCCGGCCTTAAATGCGATTCAGCGTCCACTCAGTGTGGACGCGCTATTTCGAAATAGCAAAACGCTATTTCGAAATAGCTTATTTCGAAATAACGCGGTAGTGTAGACATACCCTCAGTGAATTATCAGGCTGCATGCATTAACTTTCCACTATCTTTCTTGCTGGTGTCCAGGAAAAACAAAGTACTTTCATTCCCACCCGCTTCTAGCCCACACCTTCTTGTTGGCCCACTTCTTCCCAGCATTAGATTCCTCTGGACAGTCTGAGGTAGGAGCAATCTGGTGTGAGAACTCCACTGATTACACATAACAGAAAAGAGTAGCATGGAGAGGTCTCTCCCCTTTGTGATAATTGGGAGACTGATCTGGCCCGCAAGTGTTAGGTAGCTAACTGGGCTAGTACTTTATTCTGAAAGCCCTGGGAAGAACACACATCACACTGACTTCAAGGGGAGCTGTGCATTCTCAGTATTTCTCCAGATAAGGCCAACAAGCAAGCAGAACTGTTCTGGGGACTACAAGTAGAAAGTATTTCTTCAGGAGTTCTGTCATAAAGGCTGTTATTTTGCTCCCAGCCTTTCTAACTTTGATGCTAGGAAAAGAGCAGTTAGATTTTTTTCTCCTTCATGAGCAAGCAAATAGCACTTTATAGAAAGTAAAACCCTCCACCTCATGTTAGAAAAAAGGTGATTCTTTCCAGTGATTACTAGGAAGTTTGAGACCATGGGAAAGAAAGAAAAAGAAATGTTGGATGTTGTTCATTAAAGAAGCAAAAGATGGGTTTATTGAATTGCAATTTTTCTGTGGAGTTTTCAAAATTTTTGATACTGCAGTATTTTACTTGCTATGTTAGGGGGAAAAATATCAGAATGGCCTGATATTGTATAGACCTTTGTATCTCTGAATGCAAGAAAGCACACTTCCAGTAGATTTTGTTATGAGTTTTACAGCATTCGTTGTCCTTGTCAGTTTCTTTCAACACTAGCTTTAAGTATTACTAGAAGGCAGTTTGGCTATGTCTACTCTGCAATACTATTTCAGGATACTGGAGTATCCTGCAATAGCTATCCCGCATCTTCATAGCAAGCCCATTATTTCAGGCTCACAATTCTGACGTCCCTGTAAACCTCATTGTATGAGAAGTAAGGGACATTTTGGAGTAGTGCTTTATTTTGAAATTTAGCGCTGTGTAGACAGCACCAAATGACGAAATAAGCTATTTTGAAATAGAATCAAAATAAGATACACAATTTGGTTAGCTCAAATTGCATCTTATTTCAAGTTATTGTGCTCTGTAGATGCACCCTAAGCAACTGTAAGACATTTAAACTTAAAGGCTTCCTTCCTGTTGAAGTCAACGAGAAAACTCACATTGATTTTGGTTGTGATGACTCAGATAATAAAAACCTAATAAACTTAAAAAAATGGTCTCGTAGCACTTTATAGACTAACAAAACATGTAGATGGTATCATGAGTTTTCGTGGGCACAGCCCACTTCTTCAGATGACCTTTTTCTCCCACTGATATAAATTAAAAAACAAAAATCATTAAAGAGAAAAGAAAAAGAAGCTACCTGTGTCCAACAGGCCCACTGTGAATCATTGTACTTGAAAATAAATATAATTAATACATCAAATTGATTTATAAGAAAAATATACATTTTATATTTATATTTAAATATAAATATAAAGTAAGCTGATATATCGTACAGTGTCTCTTGAAACATCGTACAGTGTCTACTTGAGCATGTTCACTTGATGCTTCTTTGACAGACACAGGTGGTCTTAACAACGCCATTTTTGTTGAATAAAATCTTTCAAAGTAAAATACATATATTATTGACAGCTTGCTTGGTGGCCTAAATACAGTGTTTTGCAATATGTGGGAGACCTCTGTTTGATGCCAAAATGGCTGGATCTTGTTATTTTGTTCCCTAGAGCTTCAATGAATACATCAACAAAAAATCACTATCTTGCAGCCCTGGGCTGTGAGTTTGTCAGATTTCATAAACTAAGCTACAATGGTCCTGTTCAGAACTTGAATAAAAGACCACAATGAAAAAAAAAAGGGGGGGGGGGTTGTTCTGTGAACAGAATCCAGCTGCTTTTTAATCTCCTACAAAAGCTTTTCCTACTTTTCAAGTTGCATTTCTCTCCAAACTTTTATTGGGTTGTTTGTTTGTTTTGTTTTTAAGAAAAATGAAGATTCTTTCCTGAAAATAATCGGCGTAGCAGCATTGCACAAGAGGGTTTTTCTTGCGCAAGAAGGGGCAGTGTAGACAGCTCCTTCTGGCGCAAGAGCTTCTTTTGAAAAAATGGCGGCTCGTTAGGTATGCAAATGAGTCTCGGCGATATTCCACGCTTAGCCCTATTTGCATATTTCTCACGCAAGAAGCCGCGAGTGTAGACATAGCTGAGGAGTCCTTTCTGGACTACATATTCCATATGCACCATTGTCTCCCTTCTTGCCAAGTCATCAAGATGCATCATGGCAGTCCTTGGCCACACCATGGGAGCAGTTATCTTGCAAGGCAACTAGTCCCAAAAAAGACAGTGAAGGAATTAAATACCCAAACTACAACTCTCATGAGATACGACATGGTATTTTCAAATAGATATTATTTGGGTTTCTGGCTATGCTTTTTGGTTTTTAGGTAACATTTTTCATTTTTTATATTATGGGGGGAGGTTGGTTAAAAACCTAAATTTTGCACAGAAAGCAGGAGGCTTTTGTGAAAAATTGTATTTGATCAAAAATCCAAATTTCTGTCAAACTAGTTTCTATAGAACATTTTCAACCAGTCAATTTAAACAACGTTTTCACTGCTATAAAAAACAGCTAGTTGAATAATTTGCTATGTGCATAATGAGATTTTTAGCACATTTGTAAAAGACAATTGTTATCCCATACACTTGATTATAAAAGTTCCATGATTCAGCAACACCTTCCACACTCGAATAATCCTTAGCTTTGTAAGCAATCCTCTTGTTACGAATGAAACTAGTAGTATTAAGAATTGAAGGAATTGGTGCCATCTCCTTGAATTTTTATTTTTGGCTTCTTTCTCATCATAATATCTGCCCCAGTCTCTGTCAGGTAACAGGAAAACAGTTATTGCCATATTGTAAGTCAGACTTGGAATTATGCTGTGAATACTAAACTATAATTGATCCCAAAGCTCATCATTTACATCTGCTGCAGTATCAAATGCCCACTATCCTTCTGTTATGGCTGATTCAACTGGTAAGTTTTTTGCATTGTCTTCTATACCCTTTCTGTTAAACAAAAATCTCACAATTCTCTCCTAATAAATAATACATAAATAGTTAATAATTAATAAGGGCAACTGCTATACATATGGGTAGGATGCTTTGTACCTACATTTATTATCCCTACTGTCAAACATCTAAAAATCATGACT
Organism: Pelochelys cantorii; assembly: GCA_032595735.1. NCBI lineage: Eukaryota > Metazoa > Chordata > Testudines > Trionychidae > Pelochelys > Pelochelys cantorii. The sequence goes on along the minus strand of CM064326.1, from coordinate 302,910,674 downwards.
TGGTTCCTGGGCTGCTCTTAGTTACGGTTGCTTTGGAAACTGGTTCCTTGGTATTTGCACACGTCTCAATTTGTAAATGACTATTCTTTCAAAAATAACAAGAATGTTAAAAGGCGCTGTTTTGCTCTTTGTCTGTATTATGGTTAAGGCTCTGGGTCAGGAGGGAAAGCCATTTTGATTCCAGTTCTTGCAGGTGGCAAGTAGTAAAGGATTGCTCATTGAGAATTCAGAATCATGTGGTGCTCTCTGAAAAGCAAAAATGACCCCAGAAAAAATACTGCATTAATGAACAAGAAATGCTTTTAACTTATTACCTTGTAAATGACCCAAAATGGTCTGTAAAACTACTACTCCTAAGGATCAACTAGATGTCATTCCATCTTATGAGCTAGACTGAACAAGATTTTACCAGGATGTCAGCAAGATACTAATTCATTTTTTAAAAAAAAGCTTCTGTGATTTAAAAGCTATGCAGCAGATATGTCTGTTACATGACTTAACCTTTAAACATGTGTTATCCTTATATCACATGCAATAATTGTCTCATTAAATCCAAATAGCTGCCACGATTCTATGTACATTGTGACACATTCCGCCTAAGATAATTTGCCCTATACATCTCAAATGCTTCATTAAAAGGCAGCAGTAGGGCTCTGATCCCAGCACTGGCTTAGCCCACCAAAACAAACACTAATCACATTAGTCTGAAGAAATATATTTGATGGGATTTTATGTGATTTAAATTATTGTGTAAGTTACCAGACTGTGACTAAGAAAGGAGAGATCTTTGGCTTAACACTCCAGGTAATGGGGAGATCCTACACTAGTTCAAAAGAAATGAATTCTTTAGACTGGCGAAGAAAAGGAGTCATTAAGTTGACCTCTACCATGTCCACATTTAAGTCCCTCTTAAAGGTCCACTTCTACCATGCTGTCAGTAGTAATCAAGCTGAATTCTATCTATCTGTCTGTCTATTGTGCCTGCAGTTATTCTCCTTCTCCTGACCTCTGTCTACTTATTTGTCCCGAGAGAATAAGCAAAAACATCTCTGGTTTTTTTGGAAAGTATCTGGATCATAGTGGGTGCTACTACAAATAAATAATAACAAATAATTTGTTAGAGTACAAGTAACTGGATAGGTAAAATAACTTGTATCTGCTAAGGTTTAAAGGGGCATTTGGTGTGAAATAGATTGACAAAAGACTGAAAACAAATTTCACTTTAATGGATGCAGATTTTCATGCATACAATGAAAGATGAAATCTCTCCCCCTAGGCCGCTATTATAAAAGTGTGCTTGATCGGATGGCACTGAACAAATTTGTTTATAGCACCCAAGAGTATAAGTGGTGTAACGGTTTGGCCCCCCCTTGAAACCTTGTCTTGCTGAGCCAAGCACTAAGGCCTCCTCTAGCAAACCACACAGGCAGGGCCACACCCAGCTGCAGAAAATATAGACCATGAGAACAGTGCTTAGAAGTCTCCCCTTTGGGATAAAACCCAAAGTTTTATGAAGTTTGACTCCTTCCTCAACATGAAGGAAGCTGTGCACAGCCTCTCACTCCCATCCCAGTTAGAAATTGGGTAATATTATAAACCAGACATAAGTTTACTAACTATAAGAAAGTGTATTCTAGGTAGTTAATGAGGTAGCAAACAGAACAAAGCAAATTACTAAGAAAAGAATGCAAAGCATGCAATCAAAGCTAGATTAACTAAAAAACTGATTACAAATAATAACTTCTTACCCTAGTTATTGTTTTTGGCAGAGTCCTTCATAAGCCAGGTTAACTCTTAGCCTGGATCCAGCAGTTCTTCTCCCTCCTCAGTTAAAATCCTTTTGTTTCCAGGTGTTTTCATGTATATCTTTGGCATAGGAAGGCAGAGGGAAGGCAAACTAAAGACAAGCATTATTTTCCTCTCCTGCCCAGGATGATGTGTGGGGGGCATGAAGGAGTCACGTCCCCCCCCCCATGCCAGAGGGGTCAGGGGTAAGGGGCCAGTAGAGGGACTGATGGATGGTTCATGAAGAAGCAGAGCTGGGGTTGAGTAGGAACAGCTGAGGCCTCCCTGGGCTAGAGGTGGCATGGGGCGGATTCATGTGTGGGGGGTGGTCATGTGGCTGGTGTCTCCTTTGTATTCCTACCCAGTAGTGGCCACTGCCTTCACCTTAATAGAATTTTCATACAGAAGGAAATCTTTGTTTGATTCCCACCATGCCCCTGTGGAACAGTTCAACAGTCCAAGTACAGATTAGCATCAGATGATCATCCATGAGTCAGTAGCCATATGGAATGTCCTCAGGAAGCCCAAGACTATTCACAGTCCTTTGTACTAGGTGATGGGCCATCAAGCCCTGTCAGGCTTTTCCCCTGTAGTCCCTGAAATGTCATCAGTGGGAGTGACCCAAAGCAGCAAATATGAAATACAGATACACAAATCAATATTCCTAACTTCAGACACAATAATCATAGTTGCATACAAATGGGATAATTACATTCAGTAAATCATAATCTTTCCAATTATGCCTTACGTGGGCCATCCTGCATAAAGCATATCTCAACTATGTCATATTCATATCATAAGCACATGTTCATAAAGCATGTGGAATGGACACAATACTGAGAAGGTCATGAATTCTATGAAGTGAGTTCATGCTTGTTTAAGTCAAATGTAACTAAGATTTTGACTATAAGGGTGTGTCTAGACTACATGGCTTAGTCTAGACACACCCTAAAAGATTTCAACCTATCTCACAATGCTGTTATCCAGTCCATAAAGTAGAAACAATTTCATACAGCTTGCTTTGAAAAGCTGACTTATTTTGCTTTTCTGTTTCTTTACTAACAACTATTCTCTTTAGCATACTCTTGGGTTTAGGCTTTTGCAGGAGTAACTCCTTATGACATTACCCAGCATACCGGAGACAACACATGCCTGCTGATGCTGGGGGTGGGGGACATAACTGCAGAACTGCTTGACTCATGCCCCCCGAAACAATCTCCCCTCCTGGGAAGCAGTGCCTCCTCTCTGCAGCTTCCAGCTGTTGCTTCTGGCTCTGCCTCTCTGGCTCACCTGCCACAAAGGGAGGAGGGCCCAGCTACATCATGTGACTGAGCAATCTGGGGGGCAAGTAGGACTGCTGAATAACTGTGTCGCCTCAATTCTCCAACCTGGGATGTCTTTTACACCGCTTCACTGATGAACAGACACTTCTGGAACCGGCAGCATGTAACTTGCTCCCAGCTGTACGGTATTGAGTGCTACTCGCTAACCACTCCTAAATTATACTGTAGAAGAATATTAGCAGATTCTCTAGTCCCAGTCATTCCTCCAGAAATATGTCTTGCATTGCCCAGCACCTTGCTGAACAATAGAGCACATATAAAGTCCATCATTGATTAATGGAAAATACTATGCCCCAGCTTTGTTATCCCAAATGGAATCCCTCCTCCCCACTTTACTCCACACACACTGGCTAGCTAAAACAGTGAAACAATTTCATTAACTACAGAAAGATTTTACATGACTAGAAGTGATGAGACATAAAAGTCAGAATTGGTTACCAAGAAAGTAAAAAAAGATAAAACACAAGCTAATTGACTAACTTAAAAAAGGTAAGTGAACTTAAAAGCAAAAGGCTTTTCTCACCATAAGTTTACAGCAGTCTGTACTGGCTTGCTTCAGCCAGGATTCAGCTCCCCCATGCCCAGGCCAGTTCTTTAAGAGTCACTGATGTCAAGCATTCTTCTTCCTCATTATAATTCAATTTCTTGTGCTAGAAACATCCTTGCTGAGACATGATGGCAAAACAGTCTGTTGGGGACATGACATTTGAATTGCCTTTGTAAGGAAATGTAAATTTCCTGATCACACTTTCCTGTTTCCAGAGAATCTTTGTATAACTGATAGCCCACTTGACTTTGTTCATACCTGTCTGGAATGCCATTGTGTCTGTCTCTGTAAAACAGGTTTGGGCATGCCTTTCCAACTTAGGAAAGTGCTACAGCAGTGTTATACAGTAAAACCTTATAACTTTGCAAACCATGTTTTCACACACATTTTATCAGGCCAATGATGTTCAGTCGATTATGAGTTTTCAAATGATACATCACAAGGCATACTTTTACAAGTCTATGCTAAATTTTGTACCAGTTGGTGAATATAATAGTATAGACTCCTGCAGATTGTTCTCAGAAATACAGAAATCAAAACATCTGAATGGGAAAAAAGCTACATACCTGGCATGCTTTGGCACAGTACCAGAAAGTTGCTTATTGTTATCAAATGGTACCAAGATGCTAGCTGATGTCAGTGAGGTAAGCCTGATAACCAGTAAGAATAAGGAACTATGTGCTACAAATGCACGTATTTGCTATACATGCCTAGTTTCATATACACTCTTGCATCTACCCACCCTTGCATATGAGAAGATTTTGTTTTCTTCTTCTTTCCTCATAATGGGTGTGGAGATACAGATGGGTATATGCCTGGACCTGATACAAAGCCAGTGGATCTATCCATCTGTAGATCTCCATACCCATACAGATGGGCAGCTGCCTGGACCTGAATTCAGTGGAAAGACTCCCATTACATTAATTTGGATTTCCACAGATCCTGTATAATTATACTACAAAAGCCCCTACAGTGGTCCTCCTGGTGTAGTCTCTGTGGAAGTGGCTAGCACCAGGTGCTTTACAGGCAAGTGACAGAATCCTGCAAGAGGCATATATGGGACAATCTGCCCTGGTGAAGATCTCATACTAATCCCTGAGGGCATGTCTACACAGCAAAGTTAGTTCGAAATAACAGTGGTTATTTTGAATTAATTTTAATAGCGTCTATACAGGCAAACCGCTATTTTGAAATAAATTCGAAATAGCAGAGTGCTTAATTTGAATTAGTTAAACCTCATTCTGCGAGGAATAACGCCAAATTCGAAATAGCTAATTCGAAATAAGCGCTGTGTAGACGCTTATTTCGAATTAGGGGGCCTCCAGCCCTTCCCAGGGTGCTCTGGTGGCCACTCTGGGCACAACCAAGAAAACTCCTCTCCTCTCCCCCAGCCCTGGGGTCCTTAAAGGGGTAGAGTCTGGCCACTGGGCACGTGCCAGGTACAGGCCTGCCTGCACACAACAGCAGTGACAGCCCCTTGCCCAGTGGCCAGACCATGAGCCGGGCATCCAGTGGCAGCGAGCCATCCCCTGCCCAGTCCCCCGGCACCCAGGGGCCAACCAGGGGCCGTAGACGGTACGCGCCCTCCTGGACTGGTGTGGAGATCATGGACCTCATTGACGTTTGTGGGGAGGCCCCCAATGTCCATGATCTCCGCACCAGGTGGAGGAACACGGCCATCTACGGCCGCATAGTGGCCACCATAGCCAGGAAGGGCCACAGGCGCACCCAGGAGCAGGTGCGCCTCAAAATCAAGGAGCTGCAGCAGGCGTACACCAGAGCCATGAGGGGCAGCTCCGCAGCAGGGGCCGACACCTGCCCCTATTTCCAGGCCCTCGACCACATCCTGGGGGGCAGGATGGTCAGCGCCACCCTGAGGGGCAGCGAGCTGGGACCGGAGGGCCCTGGCCTGGGCACGGCAGAGGGGCCAGCGCTGAGGGTGCCACGCCACCGGGACCCCCGAGCTGTCCCAGCACCGGAGTCAGCAGGGTCGTCCAGGGAGGCCACACCAGGTAAGTGCCATCACCGTCCCCTACCCGGGGGGGCGGGGCAGACCAGTGACTGCACGCGTGGGCCTTGCCTACCACGGATCACGCAGCAACCTGTGCACGTGCAGGCACGTGCCGTGCCACCCTTGGGCAGGTGGCTCCAGCTGCGTGACACACAGGGGCCATGGCCTGATAGCCACACGCGTGTGTGAAGAGACGTGACACGCTCCTGACCCCGGGGCAGGACACAGCAGGACGCCCTCCCTTCACACGCCCCCTCTACACAGAGGCAGGGGACATCTCCCCCTCACCTCACCCACACTATACACAGCACAGGGGCATGGGTGCGGTTTTGGGGCAGCTCCCACTCCTAGGGAGAGCTGGACATTCTGACCATGGCCTCTGTGCAAGCACATCAGGTCTGATGGTGCAGGGCACGGTCATCCTCACCTCACAAGGGTGGCTGGGCTTCATCCACTGTCTCCCCAGGAAAAACTGACCACTCCTCTTCTTGCCCCACAGCTGCACCAGCTGCATGTGCAGGGTGCACCACCCTGCCCGGGACAGCCTCCCGCACCTGCGGGCTTGTCAGGACCACCGCCACGTGGCAGGAGTACCGGGACCAGCACCTGGGGGCCCTGCAAGCCCTGCACCGCACCATCCGGGACTGGGTAGAGAAGGACCTGCAGCTTCAGCGGGAGCAGCTTGCCCAGGGCCATGCCATCTGCGAACACCTGCAGGCCCTGGTGCAGAGCGTGCTGCCTCGTGCCGCCCCAGCGCCTGCTGCCTCCCTAGCTTCTGTTCCTCCTCCCACTCCTGCTCCCCCTCCCGCCTCACCCTCCACACCCTCCTCCTCAATCTCCACACCCTCCTCCCCATCCCCCCGGGGACGCCAAGGCCCCCTCACCCGCAGTGCTGGGAGATGGTTGGCCCGGTGAGACCCCCACCCCCTCCCCCTTGCTTCCCCCTTCCAGCTCCCTCCTCCAGGTTTTCCCTTCCCCTCTCCTGCCACCCTTCCCCGGTCTCCCCAGAGGTTCATCTCCTCCCCCCCAGTTTTGTTCAATAAACCCAGTTTCTATTTTTGAACATACATGTCTTTTATTTGACATCAGGAAGGGGGGCTAGGGAGGGGTAAGTGGAAGAATGTGAGGGAGGAATGGGGCACGAGCCCCCAGTGGGGCAGACCAGGGAGGCTCTGAGGGCTCCTCCGGGTGGACGCTCTCCCGCAGGGCCTTCTGGATCCTGACAGCCCCCCAATGGGCCCCTGATGGGCCCTGGATCCTGACAGCCCTCCAGATGGCAGCCTGCAGCAAGTGCAACCAGGCTGATAGCAACAACCCCATGAGATGCACCGGCGTGCCCAGGGTCAGCTCTAGCTCCATGTGGCCGAGTACTGTGGTGTCCCATGTGAGGACACTCAGGGCACTCCAAGACAGGACTGCTTTGCTGTCCCTCATCGAGGTAGACAAGCAAGCGGGGAACCCTGAGAACTGTCTGTCCGGGGTGGGGGTTGGGTCCCTTTAAGCACAGAGCTCAGTTAGCCTCAGGCAGCAGCCCCACACACTAAGTCCTAACCTGATGCCCTGCCGGCACTGGTTCCGGCCAGCCTTAACTTCGGTTCAGGGTCCACTCAGTGTGGACGCGCTATTTTGAAATAGCAAAATGCTATTTCGAAATAGGTTTTGTGTATAGATGTGTTAATTCGAATTAGCATAATTCAAATTAACTATTTCGAATTAAGATAACTCGAATTAATGCTGTAGTGTAGACGTACCCTAACAATTAAAGATGGATTTAAACCCTGAAGCCTGAGAATTTACACCTCCCAATCTTTCAGTTAGTGTTATATATTATAAATATAGTTGAATATAAATGTTTTGAATCTTGCTAAATTCCTTACTATTTTGAGCATCCATGGCCATGAGTGCCATAGTCTAATTACGCTTGCGTGAAAATGTATTTTCTTTTCTCCATTTTGAATTTGCCCCCGGTAATGGCATCCACTCACCACAGGAGTGCCTCTTGCTGACTACTGGCTGCTGGCATTAGCTCTGCCAGCCAGTGCGCCGGCTCCAGGTGGTGCCTCTCTCATCATCTTCTCTGTCTTTGTCCAAGTACCTCAGCATCCTTTTCATGATTCGGCCTTCTGGCTATGTCACCATCTGCTTGTGGGGTTAGGTATCACTGTGCACCAATCAAACCACTTCCCCGGTGGTGAATGGGGGCATTCAGACTTGCCCACTACTCCAGGGCTCCACTCAGGGACTCTGAAGATAACAATCTCCTACTGCATCTCTTTCACTTGGTTTAGTGCTGTTTCAGTTCCCTGGATCACTTTCCTGTAGCCCTAGCACCTTCTTTGCCCTCTCCTCATGACCTTTAGGCAGAAAGTCAGAGCACCCAGCCATGAGCTCTTTCTTGTTCCCTTGGTCCCTGCCAATAATTGCTCTTTCCAAGTTGCTACCCATGCTGCAGCCTTCTAGGAACACAATCCTCTCTCCTTGAGCTTCACATAGCAACAAACCCTGCTTTACCCTGCAGCTTCTTTTTGTGCTAGCTAGCTGGACCTGATTGGCTGCTTCATGCAGTCACTATCCAATTGGCTGCTTCGGGTGCAGCCTCTCTAGGCTCATCTTTCATACTCCTTTCTGGGGTGGGATGTGGCAGGCCCATGAGGTTCTATTAACCCCTTTCACGCCTGCATGGGGTGAACACCCCATCACACTGTTTTCAGTTTCAATCAATCCTCCATTATTTTTGCGTTTATGAAACAGGAAAATTTAAGTTCCTAGCAGTCATTATTTTATAAACTTTGACCATGCTTGCTCATATTCATCTCTTTTCTAAGGGAAATGACTCCTAGGCTACATCTACACAGCTTCCCTCTTCCGCAAAAGCCTATGCAAATGAAGCACGGATTAGCATATTGCCACGCTTCATCTGCATAGTTAATTAGGAGCCGTTTTTGCGCAAAACCCCCCTCTTGTGCAAAAACGGCTCCTAATTAATTATGCAAATAAAGCATGGCAATATGCTAACCTCGCTTCATTTTCATAGGCTTTTGCGGATGAGGGAAGCTGTGTAGACGTAGCCCTACTGTGTTGTTCAGCTTGTATTTGTACAGTACTTACTACAGTAGGACTGCTGGATGTTACAGTAGTATAAATATTGCTCAATAACAGTCAGACCAATATTCATAGCAGGGAACACTTAGCCATTTTTGAAGTGGCAACGAGTGGGATTTCCTTATCAATAAATGGAAGCTAAGCAAGGCGCAGGGGACAGACTGGCAGAACCTTTGCTGAATATTTCCAAATGTTCTGATGCTGAGTATTTTTAATGACAGCATTATAATTTCCTGACATTTAAGTGCTAATTGTTGTAATCTTAACTCCAGATGCAAGTCTTTCTTTCAAGAATTTGTTATTTTGTGTCTATCATATCTCAACAGTAAATTATGTAGTATATTATGTATAATTATAATATTATCTGAACTCTATCCTAATGAAGTTGTATTAATTGGGAATTAAATATTTTCCTTGTTTGTAATTGTGCCATATTAGTAGATTTTTTATGATAATTTGAAACACTATTGTGCCCTGCAGCTATTAATCTAGAGCAGTTTTTAAAAGTTCAATAGGAATTAGAAAATAGACAACTACAAGATTATAATACAGAAGATAGCATTAGATGTACTAATCAATGTCACCATAGCAACTCTGCTTGCACACAGGATGCTGTATTTAACCTAAGGGAGTTCTTAAAATGTCTTCATTCCTGAAATAGCTGAGTACCATAGTGTTCATGTGGAGAGCACAGTAGCACTCTTATGTCCATATGAATGCATCTTCATTTCTTTAATGATAGATTTGTGTTAGAAAGGTATAAACACTCTGGCTCAATATAACTTCTACCTAAGAAGCCGCTAGGGTCTGAACATTCAGGTTGACATTATTAATGCAAATCATGGCAGATGATCATAAAAGAGCAATAGTGTTCTCTGGGGGAGCTTGTAAGCAGAGCCCATTTCTGTAAAGTAGAAGCAACATAGAAAACATTTCCAGAAATTCTGTTTAGAATTCTTTCAGCCTGTTTCCCCCTTGCTATCCACAACATTTATAATTATCCCTTCTTTCTTCATATCCCATTATGAGTTTTGTCAGAAAAAGAAGGGAAAGTTGACTTGCTCCAGTAAACACAATGTCAGAAAGGTTAAATTTCCCAATCTGCTAAACCAGCCATATGGACAGCAAAATCAATAAAAACTATATATGCTAAACCCAGTGGTATCAGTAAGTTATCTGTTGACAAAAGGATCTACAATTTTAGGAAGCATTAGATCATAAGATCAGGGTGACTTCTTAGATTAAGTAAACAGAAGTAGGTTTAATTGAGACTTCTTATTTGGATACAACTAATGTGTCATTCAACTAAATCTGAACTAAATCTGTCCCACAGGCTTCCAGTATTTTTGAATAGTGGACAAGAAAGATGATACAAAGATGATCTTTCTAATTTCAATCTTGTTTCCTTGCTTTTTAGTTTAGGTACAGTGAATGTGTAAGTGTGTGTATATAATATTACATTCAAAAATCTCTGTTAAAAGAACTTTAGAGGTTATGAAGTCAAGCATTCCGAATTAGGAAAGCCTAGAATTAAGGTTGCTTTTGCTCTTTTATTCCTCCTCCCCAACCTCAGCTACTACCTCTCCTGGATCTTGTCCCTTCTGCCCACATGCATCCCTTCCCCTCTCCCATTCCAGTTCCTCATCCCTCTACATTTGAGTCAGAAGCAGCTTCTTCCTTCTCCTCCACACCACAAGGGTATCAGCAGGGGGAGCAATGAGAGCAGAGGAGAAATAAATATATGACTGGAGAATGCAGGAGAGCAATCTGGAAGGTGAAAGTGCAATTGGAATTGCAGATAACAAGGGATGTGAAGGGTAACAAGAAAGGTTTCTATAGGCATGTTAGCAATAAGAGGGTGGTCAGGAAGAGTGTGGGACCCTTACTGGATGAGGGAGGTAACCCAGTGGCAGATGATGTGTTTTTTGCCTCTGTCTTCACGACAAGGTCAGCTCCCAGCTACTGCACTAGGCAACACAGTATGTCAAGGAGGTGAGCAGCCCTCAGTGGAGAAAGAACAGGTTAAGAACTATTTAGAAAAGCTAGACATACACAAATCCATGGGACCGGATTTAATGCATCCGAGGTTACTAAGGGTGTTGGCAAATGTCATTGCAGAGCCTTTGGCCATTATCTTTGAAAATTCGTGGAGCTTGGGAGAGGCCCCAGATGACTGGAAAAAGGCAAATGTAGTGCCCATCTTTAAAAAAAGAAAGGGAAGGACAACAATCCAGGGAATTACAAACCAGTCAGCCTTACCTCAGTCCCTGGAAAAATCATGGAGGGGATCCTCAAGGAATCCATTTTGAAGCACTTGGAAGAGGGGAAAGTGATCAGGAATAGTCAACATGGATTTACCAAGGTCAAGTCATGCCTGACCAAAATGATTAACTTCTATGATGAGGTAAGTGGCTCTGTGGACATGGGGAAGTCAGTGGGTGTGATATACCTTGCTTTAGCAAAGCTTCTGATACGGTCTCCCAGAGTATTCTTGCCAGCAAGTTAAGGAAATATGGATTGGATAAATGGGCTGTAAGGTGGATAGAAAACTGGCTAGATTGTCGGGCCCAGTGGGTAGTGATCAATGGCTCGATGTCAGGTTGGCAGTCGGTTTCAAGCGGAGTGCCGCAAGGATCAGTTCTAGGGCCAGTTTTGCTCAACATCTATATTAATGACCTGGATGAGGGGGATGGAATTCGCCCCTCAGCAAGTGTGCGGATGACACTGAGTTAGAGGGAGAGGTAGATATGTTGGACGGCAGGGACAGGGTCCAGAGTGACCTAGACAAATTGGAGGATTGGGCCAAAAGAAATCTGATGAGGTTCAACAAGTACAAATGCAGACTCCTGCACTTGAGATGGAAGAATCCCAAGCACTGTTACAGGCTGGGGACAGAGTGGTTAAGCAGCTGTTCAGCAGAAAAGTACCTGGGGATAACAGTGGATGAGAAGCTGGATATGAGTCAACAGTGACGCTGGATATGAGCCAAAAAGGCTAATGGCATATTAGGGTGCATTAGGAGGAGCGTTGCCTGCAGATCCAGAGAAGCGATTATTCCCCTTTATTCAGCACTGGTGAGGCCACATCTGTAGTACTGCATCCAGTTCTCCTCCCTCCCCCCCCCCCCAATATAGAAAGGATGTGGACGCATTGGAGAGGATCCAGTAGAGGACAACCAAAATGATTAGGGGGCTGGAGCACATGCCCAAGAGGAGAGGCTGAGGGATTTGGGCTTATTTAGTCTGCAGAGGAGAAGAGTGAGGGGGGATTTGATAGCAGCTTCCTGAAGGGAGGTTCCAAAGGGGACAGAGAAAGGCTGTTCACAGTAGTGACGGATGGCAGAATAAGGAGCAATAGTCTCAAGTTACAGTGGGGGAGGGTCTAGGTTGGACATTAGGAAAAACTATTTCACTAGGAGGCTGGTGAAGTACTGGAATGGGTTACCTAGGCAGGTGGTGGAATCTCCATCCCTAGAGGTTTTTAAGTCGCTGCTCGACAAAGCTCTGGCTGGGATGATTTAGTTGGGGTTGGTCCTGCATTGGGCAGGGGGCTGGACTCAATGATCTCCTGAGGTCTCTTCCTGCCCTAGGATTCTATGATTCTATGATACTGTCTGTTCAGTATTTGAAGCCACAGTGGCAGTGGGCATCCAGAAGCAGCAATTGCAGAGAAAGTCTTTATCTGTCCCTTCCCCTTTTTGCTGGAGCATGCTCAGTCCCTCTGTGGGGATGGCACCTGTCCAATCTGATGGGGATGTAGGAGCTGTCCAGGAGTGGTGTGTGCATATTCTGGTCAGTGTGCAGGAACTGTGAAGGATGGAGCACAGTCAAACAGTATCCCTAGATGTTTTGGTGACCTATGCAGCTCCCTGCAGGGCAAGGAGGAGGCTGTTCATAGAGCTGCAGGGTCAGGAGTTATGGGGGGCAGGGAAGGGGGACAGCAGGGATTGGGCCCACCCCCACACTTACTGGTGGTGGTGGGAAGTAACCTGGTCCCAGCCCATTCTGCTCCCCCAGCTTCAGCAGTAGAAGAGAGGGTTTGGGGAAGGGGTGGAACCGCTTCCCACACTCATCAGTGTCAGGAAACGGAGAGACACAGCTGGGAGCTCAGGAGCAGAGCAGGCTGGGGCAAAGTCACTTCACTTCCCTCAGCCACTGGTGAATGTGGGGGGCAGGCCTGATCTCTGCTGCTGGTGCCACCCCCCATTAGTCCCATAAGTTACATCACTCAGGGGAGGTGGCTTAAGGGAAGGGGTGGCGTGGGAGCAGGATGGGGTTGAGGCAGGAGAGTTGTCCCAGGCCCCATTCTTCCCTATGGATCACCCTGCTGGGTGCACCCTACAGGTGGGCCAGCTGGGGGATAGGGCTGACTGTCGGAGCCAGCACCACCCAATAAGCAGCACACAGCTGCCTAGTGCACCATTGAATTTGGGGCCATTTGGGGTAATTTGGTGCTCCAAATTTCATGGTTCCCTATGCAACTGCTTATTTTGCATATTGGTAGGGATGGCCTGGTGCTCAATGCTGACAGGATTCAGAGATTTTAGCTTCCATACGCTGCCATATCTCTACTGAGCATGTGTAAATTAGGGATTATTTTTATATAAAGTACTTTAAAATAAATGTGCAAAGTTATTGACATAGGTAATTAAATAATTATTTAAAAGCTGAGATGTGAATATCAGCTACATGACTTGAGAGAAAAACACATGGGTGTTGTCTTAAATGCTATTTTCCCCCCACAACCTACAGTTGCACTAAAGTTAGGAAACCTGTAAACATGTTCTATTTTGGTTAGCTAAGCGAGAAGATTTTAAAAATATCCTCATTACAGTTAGATAGGTTTGACAGTCTTTGGAGCCAGGGAATCAGGTCTAAAAGTAGGAAAAAGCTGAAAAACAATCTGGTAAGCATTAAACAAAAATTAAGAACACAATGTTTGATCCTTTTTATGATCCTGTGAAACACATATTGGCTGTACTCAAAACCACCTGTGCATTTTGATCAAGTATCCAGTTAGTATATTCTCAGAGATTCAAATACATTTTCAAGGGTCAGATCCAGTCCCTAGTGAAATTGAGAGTTGTGCCATTGCCTTCAGTAGGATCAGGGTTGCTGACACCTTTTAGGAAGAGCACATATTTTGAAACCATTTTCAGTTTTAAGATAAAATACATCTTGGCCCAAATCTTCAAAATGACACACAATGTTCTTAAATATTTTTGTGTGCTCCTTAAATTGCAAATTATCAGCCTAGAGGCTTAACCCTCTCTGATGTGTGTCACATGCCATTTTCCCTAAGGCCGGCTTATTTCTATTAGCAAGGTTATGTCAGGAGAAAATATTTAATAATTAGTTTCTTCACCTCTACAGTCTAAGTCTTCCAAACTCCTTCCAGATAACTCTACAGTAAAATGCCTTGGGCCAGATCCATCTTTAGGAAAAGTCAGCTGGAGTCAATGTAAATCTTAAAGCAGTAAGTCAATGCAAAGGATAAATTTGGCACATGCTTTGCAAACAGGAAGTATGACCCATTAGTCAGACATTTTATAGGCTAAAAATACAAAGAAATGTGACAAAAACTGCTTTCTTTTCCAAATAAAATTTGTATTGAAAAATGCCAGTGCGCCATCAAATCCAGCAACGATGAGCGAAATTCATTCCAATAATTATGTAGTCATTAGATAACAGTCTATTATAGGAGAAGAGGAATACTTTTATGGAAATACAGTTTCCCTGCGTAGTAATTTAGTCTAATTTAATTGCATCTAGCTGAGCTTTTTTTTTTTTTTTACTGAATTTGGGATAACTTGTTATCAGATCTTTACAGTAATTCTGATTAATTTCATCTTTACAAGTATATGAGATTTAACAGGGTTCAAAAAAAGAACTAGATAAATTCATGGAGGTTAGGTCCATCAATACTTATTAGCCAGGATGGGTAGGAATGGTGTCCCTAGCCTCTGTTTGTCAGACGATGGAAAAGGATGACAGGAGAGGGATCACTTGATGATTACCAGTTGTATTCACTCCCTCGGGGCATCTGGCATGACCAGGCGGCAGACAGGATACTGGGCTAGATGGACCTTTGGTCTGACCCAGTATGGCCGTTCTAATATTCTTAGATGTTTTTACTCCATATTTCTCCAGTATGCAGGCAACAAAAATGAAAGTTCAGATCATCAAAAAAATTCCTTGTAGACAATGAGTCTTATTATTCAAACAAATTAATTTTAACTCCAGAGATATTGGTGTTTTACTCTAAAAAAATAAAGACGGTGAGTTAGTGACAAATTAAAAGGTTCTGTAACACTGTGTTCTATTTGCTTTTGAAGTCGAATGCCATAGTCGTATGGCATATCTTCATAGCATTGGCTCTGGATCAAGGTCCTGGTACTGCTCTCATTAAAGCGCCACTGACACAGTCAGGAGGCCTGAAAGTGAGATTTCCCTTTTAATTGCCAGAACACAATTTGGATTAAATAAGCATCAGGCCCTAGGTGCAACAGCCATTCAAGAAGGGAAGAAAGATCCGAGGCACTGATGGTGGCTGTGAGTGCTGGCAGTGTTTCCATGACTGTTTCTCATGTGAGTGGGCTGAAGCTTGGCTAGGAAGGCACTGTGACTCTGCCCCTGGGTTTGACTTATTACTGGTGGATCATGAAGATAGCTAGATGCTGGCAATCTCCTCTGTGGGAAAAAAAAAATTCCTTTTAACTGGGTACTGTGGCTCCATGGAGGAAGTCTAGTTTTATAAAGTGATTTTTGGTCTCGAAAAGTTGCGTACAGTGAAATTTTGCTACCTCTTTTTATCTTCTTGGCAGGGATGTTTCCAGAAAGCCCTCCTGTCTGTCAGGCTGCATCTTCTGCCAGCACTAGGGATGTACATTTTCAATTAATTGGCTGATCGAATAGTCGATGCAATTTGTATCAACTATTCGATTAGCAGATAAGGGCGCCTCCACCTTTGCAGTGTAGCAACAGCCTCAGGGCTGTTGCTACACTTCAAAGGAGAAAGTGCTGCAGGGAGCACAGGGCCAGTGGGGGACTCAAGCTCCGCATGGCATTTCAAAACAGCAGTGCCACACGGAACCTGGGGTCACTGCTACTCTGAAATGCTGCAGGGATCGTGTAGTCTGGGGCCAGCTGGGGCCTCCAGGCTGCAAGCAGCATTTCAAAGTGGCAGACCCCAGGCTCCACATGACACTACTGCTTTGAAATGCCACATGCAGGCTGGGCCAGCTGGGGATTCCCAGCAGGCCCTGGGCTGCACGCCACATTTCAAAGTGGTAGCACCGCGTGGAGCCCGTGCTCCAGGTGGCACTGTCACTTTGAAGCACTTCATCCTCTTCCTCCCCACCTTGCTGCCTCTTTCTAATAGAGGAAGTAAGGGGGGGGAAGCGACTAGTCAACTAGCATTTGCTTATCAGATAGTCATTCACATCCCTAGCCAGCACCACTTAAGTTTTCTTTCTCACTGATTTTTCAGTCACAGACCTGCTGTGTGTGTGTGTGTGTGAGGTTCAGTCCAATGTAAGAAAATGTTTGTAATATATTTTACTACTTCTGCTGTTGGGCTTTTTGTTTGGGTAGAGCTCTCTATAGGGCATGTCTACACTACAGAGTTATTTTGAAATAACAAGGTGAGGTGAAATAACAAGGTGAAATAACAAGTGCCCATATTGCAAGCCCTTATTTCAAAATAATTTCAAAATAAAGGGCATGTTATTTCACAATAATAACCCCTCATTCTACAAGGAATAACGCCTATTTCTAAACTGCTATTTTGAAATAGCACTAGTGACATAACAGCTGCTGTTATTTCGAAATAACTACTTCCCAGAGTTATTCAAAGTAATTACTCCCCAATGCTTCCTGGGGCTCTAAGTTGAGATAGTGGGTCCACATGAAAGGAGCCTGCCTTGGACTAATTTTGAGACTTCCTTGTAGTGTGAATGCATTATTTCAAAATAATTTATTTCAAAATAACCTGGTAGTGTAGACATAGCCTATGGCTGTGTCTATATTGGCGCGATCTTGCGCCAGAGCTATGCAAATGAGGCTCAGCGTGGAATATCGCTGAGCCTCATTTGCATAACTAATGAGCTGCCATTTTTGCGGAAGAGGCTCTTGCGCAAGACGGAGCTGTCTACACTGCCCCTTCTTGCGCAAGAAAAACCCTCTTGCGCAAAGCCCTTATGCCTGAAAATAATCAGCATAACGGCTTTGTGCAAGAGGGTTTTTCTTGCGCAAGAAGGGGCAGTGCAGACAGCTCTGTCTTGCGCAAGAGCCTCTTCTGCAAAAATGGCGGCTCATTAGTTATGCAAATGAGGCTCGGTGATATTCCACACTGAGCCTCATTTGCATAGCTCTGGCGCAAGATCGTGTCAGTATAGACACAGCCTCTGAGTATATTGTGGAATTTGGCAGGACTCAGTTTTCTGTTCTTCCTGTCTCTCAAGGTAAAGTGTTCTTCTATCTGCCGGGAGAGAGTGTTCTTCAGATATAAATGTTTTAATATTATAGGGGAATCAATTAGCTATCTGTCGTTGCTTAAGTAATTCCTTACCACCAAATTCGGACAAGAACTCTTTCTGGTTTTTAAGAATATACAATAATTTATTTGATCATTTAGAAAAAGTGTAAAGGCACTCTCTTAAAGAATCATCTAAATTTAAAAAGACTATTTTAAGAACTGAAAGACTCCTGTATAGGAAATAGAAGTGTTTAGATTCATTTTAAACAACAATTTCAAGTAGTATTACACCCAGGCTAAGTCTAGACTGCAGGCTTCTTTTGGAAGAAGCTTTTTTTTAGAAGAGATCTTCCAAAAAAACTTCTTCCGAGGCATACTGGAGCGGTCGACAAAGGCTTCCCTTGTCGACCGCGGCGCGTCTAGACTGTCCCGCTGTGCCAGATCTGCTGATCGTCGGCACAGCGCAGCGGCCATGTTTATTTTAATGAAGTGGGGATTATTTAAATCCCCGCTTCTTTCCCTATGCCGAATAAACTATTTTACGTGGCTAAAATAAATAAAAATTAAAATTAAAATAAAAATGGCCACCGCACTGGGCTGACGATCAGCTGACTATGCTGAGTAAACTATTTTACATGGCTCTGTCAACGGAGCCATGTAGTCTAGATGTACCCTTGGAGTTGGAAAGTTGGATATATTGGAATTCAGAAAAGGGCAACAAAAATGACTTGGAGTATGGAACGGCTTTTATATGAGAAGAGATTAATAAAATTAGGACTTTTCAGCTTGGAAAAGAAAGGATTAATGAGGGATATGATAGAGGTCTATAATATCATGGGTGCGAAGAAAGTAAATAAGGAAGTGGTGTTTATTCTTTCTCACAAGAACCAGGGGTCACCAAATGAAATTAATAAGCAGCAGGTTTAAAACAAACAATGCAGTCAACATATGAAACTCTTTGCCAGAGAATGTTGTGAAGGTCAAGACTATAAAAGAGTTAAAAAATTAACTAGATAAATCTGTGGCAGCTAGGTCCACCAATGGCTATTAGCCAGGATGGTCAGGGTTGGTGTCCCTAGCCTCTGTTTGCTAGAAGCTGAGAATGTGTGACAGTGAGGCTGATCACTTGATGATTACCTGTTGTGTTCATTCCCTCTGAAGTGCCTGGCATTGGCCACCATTGGAAGACAGGATACTTGGCTAGACAGATCTTTGGTCTGACCTACTATGGTCGTTCTTATATCTTTGGTATTATTACTAGCTACGAGCCCCTTTATGCCAACTGGCAAGGGATCAAAACACTGTTGTCAGAATATTTTTAATATTATAGAGTCTTGTAACGTATCATATATAAAGTGGAGACAATGGTTATGAATATCATTGTGTGATGTACATATGGGTTGTGTAAAAAATTGTATATACATGCCAGAAATGTGTCCAGATCATGCAATCAGAGCTGATCGAATAAACAAGCTTGTCCTACACAAAGGATGTTTAGCCTGTTTGCCTGTGTCTCCAGTATAAACTGAGCAAGAAAAGGCCAAAGACCACAGAAGTACATATCCTTCTAAGGTAAACAAAGTAACCATGCCAGTCAAGAAAACAAATGGATCAGAGGATAGAAAGGGGATTTGGCATCTATAGCTGAAAGAATAATCAACAGTTGATTACCTAGCAAATAAACAAAACCTCAGACTAAGCATGAAATATTAGAGATGTTGGATATGAATTATCAGTCTCTCACCTTGGCTGATGATAAAAGCAGCTTGCTACGCTTCCATGCACAGGGTAGAAATCCTTTTAGTTTGAGCACTTCCCCCAGTCATGCGGTTCCTCCCTTCAGAAGTTCTCTTGTGTGGGGAATGAGTCCCCGCAATGATGTCATCCAACCTTATTTAGCTTTAACATATGGTGAGAATCCTTTGTTGCAAAAACAGTTCCCAGCCCAATTTGTGGAAATGGAGATCAGTGTCATGTAGTCTGGTCACATGTCCTTGCATACCCTGCTGAGTCACAGAGGTCATTATTCATAGCCTGCCGGAGTGTTCTCAGTATACCTTACCAGGTGGAGAATAATCTTCTATAAAGCTTGTTGTTTCCTTGATGGCCCATTACCTGGTATAGGTCCTTCCCAACCAATTATCAGGTGTCACTACATTTGAAATACTTATACATAGTCAATATTCATAACTTTAGATTAAAAAATGGTAAATGCAAACAAATAGAATAATCATGTTCAGTAAATCATAACTTTTCCATGACACCTTATATGACTCATCTTGTAGAAACTACATCGTAATTATGTAATAATTATCAATATGGAGGTGTAGTGTCATACCAGGATTATAAGCTATTAAATTTTAGACAACAGAAAGCATGCTTTTACTTTTATCTGCAACCTATTCTGTCCCTTTGTCTCCTGCTTAGTATCGCTTAAATCTTTATTCTTTATTAATAAACTTATTCTTATTTTATTATAAAACCATCTCAGTGCTGTTTATTATGATAAAGAGTGTGTCCTCGGTGAGCCAAGCAGATGGTGTATGTTCTGTGTCTTTGGAGACAGGGACTTAGTATGTTCTGTGAATGTCCAGTCAGAGTGACTGAACACTGCATAGACACATCTCTGGGAAACTGGGGTGTACTTAGTGCTGTCTGCAAGCAAGGTTTAGACTGTCCAAGTCTCAGGGAGTCTGCTGGGGAGACTAACAAAACTCACGTGGCAGGGAGCTGACAGATAACATAAGCCCCAGCAGAGCTCTCTCTTGCTGAGTTCAGAGAGGTAGTGGCTTATGGTTCTGACCACTCTGTGGAGAGTGTCACATATAGATAAAGCTATTTATAGTGCATATCTTAGGATCAAACCAGCCCAAGTCAGTATCTAGTTTTAAATTAGCAACTAATACCAGTTTCTGAAGTAACTGAACTACACACACACACTGCTGTCTCAGGTCTCAGGCCATCACCTCTCTCTGAGCAGGGACCAGCATCCCTCTTCCTTGGGTTTGGTGTCCCCCTGCAGTTGTCTCTGATTATCCCAGAAGAACTGACTTACCTCAGCCCCTGGAGTTTCACTCTGTTTCTCTAAAGACTAAGACAGTGCTTTACCAGTGACCAGACAGCTTTCACAAGGCAAATTACATTTATTTTAGGCTAAAAGCCTTATAGAGAAAACAATAAAACAACAAAAATCGGATTGTTCTACATTGGAGACCTGGAAGATCAAAGTTCTTCCAACCCTTCATCAGGCTTTGGCTCCCCTTAGGCAAACAGTCATGTCTATTTGTCTATATCAAAAAATGAATCCTCCTTAATTTCACCTTTTATAACAAAAGCCCTTTCTTTTTCTCCTTGCAGCTCTGTGACCCACAGTGAACCAGTTTAAGCAATTTTCCCTACATGTGGTATTTCTCTAGAGTTGTTTACCCAGCCAAGGATTCATAGTAATCATCCCCCACTGATTTCAGTTCCTGGCTCATACAGGTAACTTTTACAAAGGGGATACAATAAGATCTCTCTCTCTCTCTCTCTCTCTCTCTCTTTCACACACACGCAGACACACAGACACACAGACACACATATTCATAAAGTTAAAATCACATTCCCCAAAGCTATTGCATGTGTTTGCAATATACATCACAACCACGTTCTCACTAAAGTGTATGACACTACAACAAATGGATGGACTTAAGCACACAGAGAACTGTTTCCAGCTTTCTTTGCTTCATAAGAGCAGTTAAGACTTGCCACATTCTGGAGTGCAACCCACATCACTGAGAGGCTGCGTCATCACCTGCCCTGTAACCCAGGAACCCAGGGTGTTTAAAAAACCTTTATCTAGATGCTCCCAGCCAGCATACAAGCATGCAGTCAGTGCCTCAGTGATAAGCAGCCCTGGATCAGAAGCTTTGACCCCAGCAGCCCACTTGTTATAGCTGCATTTTGGCCTTCACCAGCATTGGCTACACCAAGCAGGATCACTCCAACACGCCATCCATCATGAGTTTTCCCCATGTGCTCAGCAATCTCCAGCCCTTTCCTGGGCTATTCAGAGATTTGATAAGGTGTGCTTCCTCCTCTAGAGATACAAAATGCACAGTTTGTCACTTTAACTACAGTTAACTGTCACCAATTGAAACACAGCCTTGGGTTGGTTCGGATTACAAGTAAAACAAGTGTATTAACAAAAGGAGATAGGAGTTTTAAAAAGCTCACATATCAAAGACAGAGTTAGCAATAGTTCCATGCAAATAAAAGTGGAAAACAATTTCTAGAGACTGAGACTTAACAAAGTTACAGTCTTAGTTCAAGATAGGATTTATCTTGTTTTTATCTAGTTTACCACACTCCCTTAGAGTAAGATGGCTGACCACTCCCTTGGCCAAGTTCTTCCACACAGTCTAAAGTGCTTGGTTCCTTTGTCTTCTTAGGTAAAAGATAACATGGGATACTTTGCTCTTCTTTTTCTAATCCAATGGACCTTTGAAATGTATTCACCTGAAGAAGTGGGTTGTGCCCACGAAAGCGCATGATACCATCTACATTTTTTGTTAGTCTCTAAGATGCTGCAAGACTATTCATTATATTTTAAGATTCTTCTGAGGGTTATCCTCCAAAGTAAAGTTCATTCAAGCTGTGAGAAAGGCAACAGGGAGCCTGGTGTTGAAGAAAATTCCATGCTGGCTTCTTTCCATGCTAGTGTTTACTAAATTGCAAATTAAACTATTCCTGCAATCCCCTACCCCTACTGTGATGCAGAACAGTTATCTTCTCCCCTGGTTAGTTTGATCGTTTTGTTTACCTTTTATGTAAATTCATTCCCATTGTCTCTTAAAGTACTTTGGAAGTACCTTTAAGATGGCACAACCACTTTCCTTTCTCTAAGGTGAGATAACATCAGCCTTTCCTGGCATATTTTAAGAACATAATTCCAGATATGTTTGTAATTTTGAATTGGTCCTCCGTATATACACCACATAATAATATTGGTGATCAGTATGTTATTAGTTTTCTATTGCTATCTTACATGACATCTTTTAACAAAAGACAGAACTATGTAGCACTTTAAAGACTAACAAGATGGTTTATTAGGTGATGAGCTTTCGTGGGACAGACCTATTTCCTCAGATCAATATGTGGAAGAAAATTGGCACAACCATATATACCAAAGTGATACAATCAAAAAAATGAACGCATGTGAAATTGACAAATCAAATTTTAGAACAGAGTGGGGGTGAGGGGGGAAGGTTAGTTTCTGTGAGGTAATGACATAAGGGTGATAATAGGGGAAGTTTCTGTGAGGTAATGACATTAGGGGTGATAATTGGGGAAGCTATAATGCTCACCCATTACAAAGATAGCTCTCAAAGGTGTTTTCACTTTAGAAATGGGACACACTGAGCACTATGTCTAATGCATGTAGATACTGAAGTGTTGCATTGCCTTACAAGATAGAATCCTGCCTCCTCTTACCCCCCAAGTAAACTGCTGTAGATAGGGAAGCCTATACTCCTGCCTATACTGAACTTTGTATATGAATAGATGACTTCATTTTCCAGAACTATCAAGATGACACCTTTCATAAGAACTATAGTAACATAAAGTGAATGGTAAATTTAGTTCTGCTGTAATAATAAAGTAGTAAGGTAGGCACTCCCAGCAAAGGCCTACTTAGAGAAATCACATAAGAATAAAAAGCACTGAGTAAATCAGCTATTCATGAGTAACATTGGGTTGTTTTTAGCTGGTCTCCATTCCTGACTGAACTAGCCCATACCAGATAAAAAGAAAAAAATAAAGGAAACTCTTTATGAGCAGTTAAAATAACAAATTAGACATGCAACACTTAACATTATTATAAATTGGCTGAAGTGCAGAGCATGCTACATGAGATTTCCAACTCCAGCACTGATCATGAGTCCTAATAACAACTCTATCTAAGAAGTGGAGTGCAATAGGAATACTAATTCAGAGATCTGGAAAAAAATATTATTTTGCAGTCAGATTTGCTTTAAAAGTAATTGAAACAAGGATCTATAGTGATAAAACTTAATACATTCAAAAAACTCAGGATTCACCATTCAGTTATGGCCCTTGACTTGACAAAGGAAGAGTTTAGGGGAAAGAAGCAAATGCTTCAGCACTATTATGTATATTTCCTAATGTGTACGTAGTACATGGAACAGTCCTGCACTGGTAAAGGTTGGTAAGAAGACCCAAGAGCCCCCTTTTGGCTCTAGTTTTGTTTCTAGACAGCCCTGGGGATGGTTTTTTTCCTGAGTAACTTGTAAGAACTTGTGATGCTTTCTTGGGATGTCCAGAACTGTACATCACTTTGTTATCCTTCTGCCTCATCAAGAGAGATATTTGCTACTACCAAACTATGTGTCCACTTCCTGATGCGCCAGTCTGTTAAACATCCCAACAAACTTTTCAGGACCCTGCCTGTCTATCTTAATGCACCTACAACAGCTGGAAAATTGTGTCTAACCTGAATCACTGTGAGGATTCTGGGGGCGAAGATCAACTATAGACACGACACTTTCTCTGCGACAACTCCAAGAAAAGTGCAGAGAGCAAAACCAGCCATTGTACTTCATCTTTGCTTGTGGACCTAACCAAAGCATTTGGCCTATTCAGCAGAGCAGGTTTACTTGCAACACTAGAAAAGAGAGGATACCCAACAACCCTGTTAAGTCTTATATGTTCATTTCACAATGTGACAGATTATGTCCGGGCGCGAGCTCTCACCCCGCCTCAGCGGTGAGGCCCAGCGAGCCCACTGTCTTAATGCCCCGGGGTCTGGCGGCTAGACGGGCACGAGCTCCCAAGTCCCCCCCCCCTCGGGTTGAGTAGGAACCAGCGAGCCCTCCGTCCAAGGGACCCCGTGGCCCTTCTACCCCACCCTGGGGTCAGCTGTCTGCTCTCACATCCCCCTGGGGGAGATTGTCCCTCTAGAGGTTCTAAAGTTTGTTTATGCAGTCACTATGCGAGATAATGGGGGTGGGGACTAGGGGGACCCAGGCCCACCCTCTCCACCGGGTCCCAGCTTGGGGCCCTAAGGGGTTCGGGTGCTACCCTTACCCAGCTGATGGGGTCCCACCCTGTAACACGTCAGCCCACGGGCGCCAAAAGCACTCTGCCCCGGGCTGCTTCTTACCGCTCCGGCGTGGGTCCTGGACGCCCCTTCCCGGCTCTCCGGTGTCCGGTCCTCCCGCCTCCTACGCGGGGGGAGGAATTGCGTTCCCGCAGTCCTCCCTCCGCTTCTGCCTCCCCAGCATCTTTTGAACCACCCGCCGGAGGCCATGCCACCCTTCCTTTCCCCTCCCCTGCCATCCTGCCGTACGGAGTGTCAGGTTAAAGGGGGCGGGGTTCGTCCCGGTGTTCTGGGGCCGGGGCACGGAGGCCTGCCCCGAACCGCTGGCAAGCACTGCCTTGCAGGGTGGAGGAGTTCCACTCCACACGGGGCTCGGCGTGGGCAGCGTTCCGGCCACGCACCTGCCTGGCCGCACCTCTCCATCTTCCTGCTGGGGCCAGAGCCGGCACCCTGCCGGTTTCAGTGCGGGCCTCAGCTGGCCCATCATACACCTCCCCCCTTGGAGGCTCTGGGCACTCCTCCTCGTCGCTGTCCCATATTCTTGAAAAAAAATCTGCGTTCTGGTGCCTATTGCCTGGGCGGTGGCTTAACTCAAAATCGTATGGCTGCAAGGCCAAATACCACCGCATAATACGCACGTTTGTCTCTTTCATAGAGTTGTGCCAAACTAACGGAGCATGGTCCGTTATTAATCGGAATTTATTTCCCCATAAATAGTACCGTAGGGACTCCACTGCCCATTTTACATGCTTCTTTCTCCACCATGGCATAGTTTTGTTCTCGGGGCAGGAGTTTCCAGCTTGCGTATAGGACTGGGTGTTCAGCCCCTTGTCATTCTTCCGCTAGCATCGTTCCTAGTCCTACTTTGGAAGCGTCTGTATAGAGAAGAAAAGATTTCTCAAAATCCGGCTGTATTAATACCGGCACACTAGATAAGCGTTCTTTTAATTAAAGCGTTTTTTTAATTAATACCTGATTGCGGGGTCCATTGCACCCACGTGGGTTTCGTGTTTTTTGTGAGCTCTGTCAATGGTGCTGCTATCATGGCAAAGGCCGGGATGAACCTCCTATAGTATCCGGCCAGCCCTAAGAACTGTCTTACCTGCTTCTTTGTTTTCGGGGGTGAGTAGCTTTCCAGGGCCTGCATTTTACTTGCCAGGGGCTTTAGCTTCCTCCCCCCAAGGTGTAACCCAAATACGATACCTCTGTTTTGGCTTGGTGGCACTTTTTCGGGTTTGCTGTCCAGCCCGCTTTCCCCAGGACTGCCAGAATGGTTTTGACATGGAGTAGGTGGTCTTCCCAGCTGTTGCTGTAGATGACGATGTCGTCTATATAGGCAGCAGCAAAGGCTCGGTGTGGGGCTAGCAACTGGTCCATCACCCGCTGGAAGGTGGCCGCCACCCCATGGAAACCAAAAGGCATTGTCACGAACTGAAATAGCCCAAACGGGGTGGAAAACGCCGTTTTCTCTCTGGCTTCGGGCTCCAGGGGGATTTGCCAGTACCCTTTTGTTAGGTCGAGGGTGGATAGATACTTGGCAGGTCCTAACCGCTCCAGGAGCTCGTCGACCCGGGGCATCGGGTAGGCATTGAAGCGGGAGATGGCATTAACCCGTAGAAAGTCAATGCAAAACCGGGTTGTTCCATCATGTTTCGGTACCAGGACAATGGGACTACGCCACTCACTCTGCGACTCCTTGATAATGCCCCATTGTCGCATCAGCTGTAATTTGTCCCATACCGTTTTCCACATTTTACGGGGTAGGGGTCGAAGTGGCTCCCGCACTGTCCAGCCGGCCTCGGTGGTTATCCAGCGGCACACCAATAAGGTGCGACCTGGTCTTGCCATGAGCACTGCTCCGTATCGGCGTAGGAGGTCCCTAAGTTGTTGCCACTGGGGGGCTGTCAGCTCGTCGCTCAGATCAACCTCCGTCTCCTTTCGGCAATCGCCTCCCCACGGACCCAGCTTGTCTTCGGTGGGTACTGCTGCTATCAATAGGTTCTCTGAGGTGACCCATTTCTTTAGGAGGTTTACATGGAAAATCTGTTTATCCTTTCTTCATCCTAATAGGCGGATTTCGTAATCCACTGTCCCTACCCGTCGGATCATTTCATACAGCCCCTGCCATTGGGCCATTAATTTGGAGCCATGCGTCGGAAGGAGGAGCAACACCTGGTCTCCAGGTTGGAATTCCCTCATTTGCGCCGACCTGTTGTAGTACCGAGCTTGCCTCTCTTGACCCCTCATCAAATTCGAACGGGCGTACCCTCCCAGCCATTTTAGTTTCTCTCGCAATCGCAGTATGTATTAGGCCGTCTCCTGGCTTGCCGTGGGTTGTTCCTCCCAGTCCTCTTTTAGGAGGTCCAGGATTCCTCTCGGTCATTGTCTGTACAGTAATTCAAACGGAGAGAATCCCATCGTGGATTGCAGTACCTCACAAATGGCGAACAATAGGTCAGGGAGCATGTTGTCCCATCCCTTGGGGTCCTCCCACACAAATCTTCATAACATCTCTTTTAATGTCTTGTTGAACCGTTCCACCAACCCATCAGTTTGCAGGTGGTAGACTGAGGTTCTGATCCGCTTGATTTTTAACATTTGGCACAATTCTTTCATTACTTGCAAGGTAACGTTCGTTCCCTGGTCCGTCAGGATCTCTTTTGGTAGTCCCACCCTCGAAAAAATCTTCACCAGTTCCCATGCTAGGGTGGGCACCTGGGTGTTCCAGAGGGCCACCGCCTCGGGGTACTGGGTTGCATAGTCCAGCACCACCAGGATATACTGGTGCCCCGTTTGAGATGGCTCGAGGGGACCAACCAAATCTAGGGCTATGCATTCGAATAGGGTTTCTACGACCGGGAGGGGGATAAGGGGTGCCCATGACACGCCCACCGGTGCAGCCCTCTGGCATTCCGGGCAGGAGGCGCAAAAATCATGCACCGCTTTGTAGATCCCTGGCCAAAAAAATCTTTGGGTTATCCTGGCCAGTGTTTTCTCCTTGCCCAAATGTCCCGCCCATGGGTTGGCGTGGGCGAGACGTAACACGGCCCTCCGGAGCTGGGAGGGCACCACTAGTTGCTGCCTCTCTCCCTCCCCCTCCGATTCCCCGACTACCCGATACAGGTGGTCATTTTGTACCTTGAAATATGGCCCTTGCCAGGGCCGCTGGGATTCCTCCCCCGATTCATCGTCAGTCGAGGCTTGGTCCCAGGCGTTTTGGAGTGTTGGGTCTTCTCTCTGTTCCCTGACGAAGTCAGCGCTTCATCCTATCTCGGCCACCTCGTCCTCGTCTTGCTCATTTCTCTGGGCGGCTTTGGGGTCACCAGTCCTAGTGTCATCTCCTCTCGGTGCCAGGAGTCCCTCCATGTCTGGAGAGCCTGGAATTCTATTCTCATGGGGGCCCCCTGCCCTGGTTTGCAACAGCTGGGTGAAACCCGGCCAATCTCTCCCTAGCAAAACCGGGTACGGCAGGGCAGGGACCTTCCCCACCCTCCACAATCTCTCACTCCTGTTGTCCGAAAGCCGTACTCGCACCGAGGGGTAGGCTCTGACATCCCCGTGAACGCAGCGCATCAACACGGGGTCCCCTTCCTTGCGGCCGATGGGAATAAGGTCCTCCCTCACCAATGTGACAGCCGACCCTGAATCCACTAAGGCCCGCGCAGCTTCCCCCTCTATCTTCACTGTGGCCATCACCGGGAAGCCTGTCCCTATCTTCTCCCAGGGCTCCCAAGGCTCGGCAGCCTGGCCCAGGGTGCAGTCCATCAGGGGTCAATCTCTTTTGAAATGTCCCTCCTGGCCACACTGAAAGCAGGCGCCCCGGGTTGGTGCCTTCTTTTCCTCAGCCCCTACTGCCCGGGTTACTTCCACCTCTGTCCCCTCCACCGGTCTTTCAGGCCACACTGGGGCTAGTTTACGGCCGCTTCCCTGGCCACCGTGGGGGGGCCCCGAACCTCCCCCTTCCTCCTGGCCCTTCTCCGGGACGTAGTCCCCGTACCTTCAATCCTGGCCAGGTCTCCCGGGGTCTACTTGCTTCACCGCCCTTGGTGGCCAGGTAGGCTTCCATTAATGTCACCGCTTCATTCACGGTTGTGGGTTGGTTTTTCTTCACCCACTTCTGGCCTTCTTGCGGCAATATGTGGATAAACTGTTTGAGGACCAGTATCTCCATCACATGAGTGGTGGTCTTTTGGTCAGGCTCGATCCATTTCCTTGCCCATTCCCGGAGCCTCTGCGCCACTGCCCATGGCCTCTCGTTTGGCCCGAAGTGTTCCTGCTGGAACCGTTGACGGCATGTCTCCGGGGTGATGCCCCGCTGGTCAAGTACCACCTCCTTTACCTTAAAATAGTGTAGGGCGTCCTTGGCCGCCAGGCTCCGGTATGCCAGTTGTGCTGGGCCTGTGAGGTACGGGGCGAGGAGGGTGGCCCAGTGGTCCTCGGATCATCGGGCTGCGGTCGCCACCCATTCGAATGTCGTTAAAAAGGCCTCCGGGTCATCCTGGGGCCCCATCTTTGTTAAGCGAATGGGGAGGGATCCTACTGCCGGCCCCTCCACTCCTCCACCCACCGCCGTGGTCATCATGGTTCCAGCTTGTTTGGCGGTGTTCACCCATTGCTCCTGCTGTGCGGCCAGTTCCTGTACCAACTGACGCTGTTGGTCTTGGAACTGGTTAGCCAGCTGCTACAGCAGCTGCACCTGCTGCTGCTGTTGCTGCCGTTGGGTTTCCCCGATCCAGTCTAGCAGCTGTCGCGGCTCCATTCTGACTGCTGCCTTTCCCCCTTTTCGGCTCCCTATGGCCGACACAAATACCTTAAATCCATATTGCGTTAGCTCTGCAGGTGCTCGATTACCCACATTCTCCCAGGTGTGACAGATTATGTCCGGGCGTGAGCTCTCACCCCGCCTCAGGGATGAGGCCCAGCAAGCCCACCGTCTTAATGCCCCAGGGTCTGGTGGCTAGACGGGCGCGAGCTCCCAAATCCCCCCCTCTTGGGTTGAGTACGGCCCAGCAAGCCCTCCGTCCAAGGGACCCCGTGGCCCTTCACCCCCACCCTGGGGTCAGCTGTCTGCTCTCACGTCCCCCTGGGGGCGACTGTCCCTCTAGAGGTTCTCAAGTTTGTTTATGCGGTCACTATGTGAGATAATGGGGGTGGGGGCTAGGGGGACCTAGGCCCACCCTCTCCACCGGGTCCCAGCTCAGGGCCCTAAGGGGTTCGGGTGCTACCCTTACCTGGCTGACGGGTCCCACCCCGTAACACGTCAGCCCACGGGCTCCAAAAGCGCTCTGCCCCAGGCTGCTTCCTAGCCTCCCCTGACCCCAGGGTCTCCAGTCCCGGAACGCTGGGTCTTACCATTCTGGCGTGGGTCCCGGATGCCCCTTCCCGGTTCTCCGGTGTCCGGTCCTCCCGCCTTCTGTGCGGGGGGAGGAATTGTGTTCCCGTGGTCCTACCTCCACTTCTGCCTCCCCAGCGTCTTTTGAGCTGCCTGCCGGAGGCCACGCCACCCTTCTTTTCCCCTCCCCTGATGTCCCGCCGTATGGAGCGTTGGGTCGAAGGGGGTGGGGTTACATCCCGGCGTTCCGGGGACAGGGAGTGGCGGCCTGCCCCGAATCACCGGCAGGCACTGCCTCCTGGGGCGGAGGAGTCCCACTCCGCATGGGGCTTGGCGCTGGCGGCGTTCTGGCCGCGCGCCTGCCTGGCCGCGCCTCCCCATCTTCCCGCTGGGCCCAGAGCCGGCACCCTGCCAGTTTCAGTGCGGGCTTTGGCTGAACCATCACACACACCAATAGGAGAGCAACTGTCCAGTCTGAATGGTTCACTGTGGAGAGCTTTGAGATGAAAAGAGGAGTGAAGCAAGGATAGGTTCTTGCCCCTACACTCTTTGGGAATCTTGTTTTGGTACTCTTGAACTGTGCGTTGAAGGACATGAAAGAGGGAGTGTAATTCCACACTAGATCAGATGGGAACAGGGAACCCGATAGCCATGCTGGGCCCCTGGGCAAGGGAGGGCGGCTCCATGCTCCCTGAACAGGTGTGGTGTCGGGTTCAAGGGGCGGGGCTGGGCCAGCATGTGTGACATTTGCAAACATCTGGAAGATAATAAGATGGTAGGTAACAGGCAGCATGGATTTGTAAAGAACAAATCATGTCCAATCAACCTGGTAGATTTCTGTGATAGAAGAACAAGCCTTGTGGATAAGCAGAAAATGGTAGATGTGGTATAATTAGTCTTTCATAAAGCTTTTGATACAGTTCTGCATGACCTTATAAATAAACTAGGAAAATACAACCTAGATGGAGCTACTATAACGTCGGTGCATCACTGGTTGGATACTCCCCAGAGAGTGATTATCAATGGTAATGACCTCTCTAGGTTCCTTCCAGTTCTAGTGTTCTATGATTCTATGATAACAGAATAGAAAATGCTCACAAATAAGACAAAAATATAATCACACATGCTAGTGTCTAAAACTTAACAGGTTGCAACCCTTGTCTAAGATTGTTTCTGTATCATAAGTCACTTCTTAGCAGACTCCAAGCTACAGTGATAATGTGTTAGGTGTAGTGATATAGCCATTCATGTAGATATCTGCACCTGCCCTTTGGCATTGAAGAGCTCTTCAGATTCCAGTGCTGAACAAGACACAATATAGGAATTTATGACCGATACGACATAGGATACAGGATGAACAGTTATGGAGAGGATTTAGGCCCTTCTACCAGTGCCAGCCATATGTAGATATCTGCACCTACATAGAGTCCTACCGAATACAGTGAGGGACGAAAATAGGTTTTCTATTTAAAAAAATAGAGGACTGGTACTGAGAATTGAATATGTTAATTGGATTATGATAATATGCAAAGCCAAAAATCAGATTTAAAATGTATTCTTCTTTTCTTGCATTATTTTCCATCAATAATCCCCAACAGACAGCAGTGAAGAAATTCAGAGCAGAACTGAGCTTTCATCTCCCTCTGTGGGTGATCCTGAGCAGTACTCATGAGAGACACTTGGGTAAACACAGCAGGGCAAGAGATGTTGGATAACACAAGAATAAAAAGAGTATGAAAGCTGCAGCCTGAAAGAGAGAATTTTTAAGCAGAATACAAAGTTATGTGCAGAAACGTAGGCTAAACTCTCCCAAAGCCAAAAATTACGCAGTACTTTCAAATGCAAATGATGTAAAGATGTCTTGTATATGAAAAGGAAAGAGTGCTCATTTAGTAATGACACATAATATCAAACACCTTTTAAGTTAAGCTATCTGGAGTGCATGAGAGTCATAAAACTGATCAGTGCTACAGTAGAAGTAATTAAACACCTATAATTGGTGAGGTTTTAAAAATACTCTATACATTTCTTGCCTGAGATTCTGTGAATCTTCTATGAAGGTGGTAGCTTAAATTAACTTGATTTTCCTTTGCCACCATAATGGCAGCATGAACACCTCATTGCAATGTGGGGAAGTCAAAAATACACAGTTATACTTCTAAAAAGTCATTTGTTCTAACTCAGAGCCCAGGGGATATTAGAGATTTTTAGCAAGGCAAAAATTCATTATGTGGCACTACATTTTTTTCCTATGCTTTCATAGATTCCTTTCATGCATTAAACTCTGGCAAGAGAGTATCTTTTTCATGCAAAATTATGGACTTCAGTGTGTATATGTGGGTTGAAATGCTAATTAAAAGGTTGCATATTATGAGTGAAAGTTTAAAGATTTTAGTAGTTGTTTTGTTGTCCAGCAATGACTCTCAGGCTTATTTTTCTCAAGCTGTCAAATTAATAAAACCTTCTAATACTTGTCGGGATACATCTAGCAGTAGGGTTAAATAGCCAGTCTTCAAAGAGTGCTATTTTACTACTGTCAGAAAATTTTCTTCAAGTGAGCTATATATTGCCAGAGATACAGTAAAATTGATGTATAGCCTGCTTCCTCTAGTAAGAGGTACAGGTTGCACCTCTGAAATCTGGGACTCTCTGGTCCAGCAATATCTGTGGTCCAGCAAAGACCACAAATGTTGCTAGCCAGAGAGCCCCAGCGACTGGAAATGGGTCTCGCTGGCAGTCCAGCAGCAGAGGGGCTGGTGGGTCAGCTGCAGCAGGACCACTGACGGGAAGCTCAGCCAGGAGCCCAGTGTGGGTTGGAAGGTGCAATCCCAGTGGCAAGTGATGCCAGCAGCTGTGAACCCTGCCGGACAGGGGTGGAGTCTATGGAGTTGGTGCCTGGATCAGAGCTGACAGCTGGCAGGGGAGCTTTGACCTTCCCTGGTCTAAGGTTGCCAGGTGTCTGGTATTTTTGCCTCCTGTCCAGTAAAAAAATTCAGAAAATACTGACACCTAAAATGTGTTTCTTAAAGGGGTCATGCTGGTTGGTTTTTTTTTGTTTGTTTGTTTGTTTGTTTGGGTTTTTTGCTCTGCTCAACAACTTTGGTCTCCCCTTTTTTTTTTCTCAAAAGAATTTTTTCCTTGTTTTTTTTGGGGGGGGGGGACGACGAGGGGGATGTTTGGTATTTTTTGTTAAACCATTTGGCAACCCTACCCTGGTACGGCAAACTCCCTGGTTCAGGACCACTCAGGTCCCGAGGGTGCCAAACCAGGGAGGTCCAACCTGCATTCTTCTTCCCTTTGGGTACCCACACTTGTCACCAAATTGTTCTGTAGCTTTAGGATACTATTTTAGTAATAAGATCTGTTCTCTTAAAGAATCAGAGCCAGCTAGAATGATTCAGTCTTTCATTGCATGGTCATCCTATGGATCAGATAATACAATATATATGTATTTCTACAACCTTAAATAATATACCTGTGCAGTAGCTTGTAGTGCACAGTACAACTCTGTGTATGCCAGATAAAGACAGAGAATTTCAACAGGATAAACAGACATTTGAACTGATGG
Organism: Pelochelys cantorii; assembly: GCA_032595735.1. Taxonomy (NCBI): domain Eukaryota; kingdom Metazoa; phylum Chordata; order Testudines; family Trionychidae; genus Pelochelys; species Pelochelys cantorii. The sequence goes on along the minus strand of CM064326.1, from coordinate 302,877,415 downwards.
CAAAAGCAGATTTATTTTCCTACTGTCTTCATTCTCAAAAATGGTTAAACCTTCTTCCCTCTCAAAAAAGATGGCTCATGGGCAGATATCAAGTCTGGAATATTTGACTCCCCAGTGGTGAAAGCCTACAGACGTTATCAGCAACTGCAAGAAGAGTGTGACAAGCCCATGCTTGGTAATATATAGCTAACCAGTTAAACCAAATCATTTGTTAAATTCAGGCTTAGGATGAGATGCTTAGAATAGATTTATGATATCAAAACACCTGTTATACAGTGTCTGGGTTTCTCCCCAGGGGCTGGGGCTGAGTACTTCTTTAGCAAAGGAAGAAGTGCTGCAAAATGCTGGTACTCTCTGGTTACCTGACTCCTTACCAATTCCATCTGAATATTTGTATGGTATGATCCCACTGGAGTAGTGGGGCATTGCACATTCCAAAAGGGTTTTGCTTGATTGAGGCCAGAGTGGTGGTTGAAGTTAATAATAAAGTTATATTGTTCTCAGCAGTTAGTCTGCACAGTTTATTAACAACCAACCGTGAATCACAATAAATTCAGAATAATATATTTTCTTCCTATGTTGTCCTACAATATATATACTATACTGGGTGTAACCCATGGTGCAGTGTGCTTCAACAGCAGCTCTGGGAATTACAAATTGTGGACTACAAACTGCCGCATGTTGGGAGAACTTCCTGCTTCCTGCCAGGATGTACCCTCTGCCCCTAGCAGGGTCTCAGCAGGGATTGAGCTAGAAGCCACATGCAGGCTGCATGCAGAGAGGGGGGGCTGCTGCACTGTGATCCTATTCTATGTTTTTACAGGTAGGACCAGAAAGGGCTATAGAGCACCCTGAGAGGAGTTTAAGTGACACAAAAGGAGAACATGGACTTGGTTATTGTGGGGTTTAGTTACTGTGGGAGTTGGAACATGTTGTAAGGGGGCTGTGTTATATGCTGTAACCTCTGCCCCCAGCAGGGTCTCAGCAGGGACTGAGCTAGAAGCAGCATGCACGCTGCATGCAGAGAGGAGGGGCTGCTGCACTGTGATCTTGTCCTATGTTTTTTTACAGAATAAAGCCTGTTCCTGATGGTTTGTCTGAGTGGGTCTGCTCTGAGGTACACACACATAATACGCAACGCAGAGCACACCAAGGAGCCTCGGGCCTGTCCTCCCACAGTGGTGTAAGAGGTCACAAGGCTTCTCCTATGCTGAATAACCTCACACTGGGCTAGTGAATAGGAGGGGTTACATGTGCATCAAGTGTCAGCTGATGAATATGTATAGTATGTTCTAAACACTGCCCACTTTTTTAAAGCTCCAGATTTTTTCCTCCTCTCTGAATTAGGCTGATTCATGAAAGGAAAAGTCCCTTGAGAATTGACAGGCAGTCCCGTGGCTGGCCACCCCTAGATTCTGCGAAGGAATCCAAGCCTCTGAGTTCTTGAATCTCTGGATGTTTTTAACTTCTGGGCCTGGATGGAGTCCCCAGGCAGGCTGTTGTGGTACAGACCCTTGGTCTAACTCCTTTTCCTAGGAGCTGAAACTTGTAGGGTTGCCAGCTTTACAATTTCTTAAAACCGGATAATACGACATCCCTAGTCACTCACTCTCTCCTCCCCTGTTTGCTCGCTGGCTCCCCTAGACCCCCGGAACTCACCTGACACCTGCAGGTTAGGCTGGGAGCTGAAGTGGAGCCTGCCCATGAGATGGAGGTGGGAGTCAGCCCTGGCTGAGAAAAGACTGGCATGCCCCAGTGCCCCTGCCCTTAGGGAAGTGCCCTTCCCTCCCTGCATGGTGTGTGCAAGCTGGAGGCCAGGCTCCACAACATGCCCTGAGCTATGGGCCCTGTTCATCCAACCTCCTGGATTGGGCTGGGCTGAGCCCCCATCCAAGTCGCACAGAGAGGGAGACAAGTGGGGGGTGATGCTGCAAAGTCACCTCTGCCCTGGGGAGAAGTGAGTGCCCTATGGGATACCTGGCTCAGGCTGCAGCTCCAATGTTTGTCATGTGAGTCTCACAGTCCCTGGAGCAGCTTCCCACAAAGATGGGGCAGTTCTGCAGCAAGGTGGGTGGAAGGGGAACAGAGCCAGGAAGCAGAGAGGAGGGCAGAAAATAGAACACAATCCAGCAGTGTGGTTTGACACTCATCTGGCTCTCAGCCAGGCTGCCCCAGCTCCCTGCCAGTGCCCCCCTGCAGTCCTACATGCTGCAGTGGGCACTGCCTTGCTCCTCCCACACATCCAGCAGCCCCTTGGACAATGTGGAGGGGGCTGGCTCCATGCTTCCAGAAAGGGCAGGGCTTCTGGCAGAAGTGGTGGCCAGCCCCCAGCACCGCCCAGATGGTGCAATGCACCTCCTCCCTCCACCAACCTTCACAGCCAGCTGGAGTGCATGGTGTGGGACTGGTGTTCTGGCAGCAATTCTAAAGGGCCCGGAGCAATTGCCCCCCTATTGGCAGGCCTACCTACACCAGTGTCCTCCTAACTCTGCTTTCTGGCACCCCTGTGGGCAGTAACCAGACTTTTGGCATCTGGTCAATGCTTCTGACCAAACACTGTATAAGTTCCCTTTCAACCAAACTTTCTAGTTGAAAACTGGACACCCTAGAAACCTGCTATCCAGCTACTTAGCCCTTCTAGGTGCAGGGCTGGCCTTTCAGACTCCCCTGTACTTAACCACACACTCTCCCAGAACTCTACTGAAAGACAGGAGCCTTCAGGTTTACTGTATAACTCTCTAGAACCTTGAAGCAGTTGTCAGGCATTTACCACACAGAGATACTCTGCCCCTCGTCTAACACAGTAGCTCATTTATTTAACCATATAAGCCCAAACGAGTACAGATCATTTAGAATGCAACAAACATTCCAACCGCAGTGCCCCTCACTAGCTCACCCTTTGCTTAGGAGTCCAGTCCTTGGGGACCAACTGGACCTAGGAAACATGCAGGCCTCCTGCCTAGTACAGTACATGCTGGGCTGCTACTCCTTCATGGAGACTTCTTCCCTGGTGTCTGTGATTTTCCTTTCTCTTTCCTCCAGCCTCCACTAGGTTTCCTTATTTAAGCCCTCCAGATTCCCTAATCTCCTTGCTGTGTGTCTGATAACTTTCCACTGCTCCTACTTTCCTCTCCTTTCAGAAGTATTTTTTCTATGCTGTGCATCTTCATTGTCTGTTCAAAGCACCATCATTAGTATTAAGTACCTTCCCATTGTCCTCAGAATGTACCTGCTGCCTATCCTGTCAGCATACATATAGGCGCCACATATATATAGGACACAGTAATTTCAGAATACTGTTGTTATCATCCAGAATTCATGAGACGTACAGTCAGAGGCTCCCCATCCCCAATACATCACAAGAATATCACATATCCTTTGGAAATCTCTTCATCTCAGTGCCATCTTTACTTCAACAAAGTCTTTTAAAACTGCATAAAGACTTGTTTAGTGAATTTATTCATAAAAGTGCCAGTGGAGCAGCTCTAGAAAAATAATAAAAAAGAAGCTCTTTCTGATTGTCTTTAAATGGGTTTATTGTAAAGTCAGAATTTTAATGAATACGAAATTTTACACAGTCATCTGGTCATTTAGCTCAGTGCCTCTCTGGAGGCATGAGATCTTACAGTATGTGATGCATGGGTTGCTATGGCAATTTAGCATTTTTCAAGGTTTTTTCCCAATTTCTTCAGTTGCTATTAATAAATTTCCTGAAATAAAAAAACCTCCAGTGTATTAACATCTCACTTGTCTTTCATAAATTAGCTATTTAGAAGCTAATTCTTCCTTTCTAAATCTCCTATTGACTTTAATGAGACTATGGCTTGGCCCCAAATATTTGGAATTTTTAATATTCTAATGCCTCCTAAATGGTGGGGGTTCAAATCACAAAGAATTGCAAATGCCATGTGTTTTGACACAAAATAATTGCACCAAGGTCTTTCACAGAGAACACTACTCACTTGGGGTATGTCTACACAGCAAAGTTATTTTGAAATAATGGCAGTTACTTCAAAATAACTTTCCTAGCGTCTACACAGCCATTCCGTTATTTCAAAATTAATTCGAAATAGTGGAAGGCTTATTTCGAAATTGGTAAACCTCATTCCACGAGGAATAGTGCCAATTTTGAAATTGCTTTTTCGAAATAAGCACTGCGTAGATGCTTATTTCGTAATAGGGGGCCTCCAGCCCTTCCCAGGGTGCCCTGCTGGCCATCCTGGCCACAAGTCAACTTTTGACCTGATGCCCTGCCGGAACTGATTCCAACCAGCCTTAAATGCGATTCAACATCCACTCAGTGTGGACATGCTATTTCGAAATAGAAAAATGCTATTTTGAAATGCATTTTGTGTGTAGACGCGTTATTTTGAAATAAGCTATTTCGAATTAACTATTTCAAAATTAGATATTTCAAAATAACGCTGTAGTATAGACATACCCTTGTTGTACTAGTAGCATATCATGGCTAACTCACAAGACAACTTAGCATGTCTCCTAAATATTGCTATGAGGGTGTTTTCATGCTATGTACCATAGCATTCGAACATTCATTAGACAGACTTCTCTGCAAGATTCCTGCACATGTGTATCTCAGTCGGTAGCAACAGCACCTTGTTTCCGTAGGCTATGTCTACACTGCAGGCTTTTTATGCAAGAACGACTGTTCTTGCACAAAAACTTGCAGAGTGTCTACACTACACATGCGTTCTTGTGCAAGTAAATTTACAGTAAAGCATCGGAACAGAGGGCTTCTTGCACAAGAGTTATTCTTCTTCCCACAAGGAATAAGCCCTCTTACGCAAGAGCTCTTGCTCAAGAAGGCAGTGTGGACAGGCAAGAGGGATTTCTTGTGCAAGAAAGCCCTATGACTAAAATGTCCATCAGAGTTTTCTTGAGCAAGAGAGCGTCCACAGTGCCATGGACGCTCTTGTGCAAAAGCACATCTCTTGCGCAAAAGCACATGGCAATGTGGACACACACTTGCTCAAGTACTTTTGCGCAACAACTCTTGCGCAAAACAGTTCTTGCGCAAGAAGCCTGCAGTGTAGATGTAGCCGTAGCGTTTAGATCAGTGAGAATGGTTGAGGCTTCAGCCAGAGCTGCTTAGCCAATATAACATGGTCTTGCTCCATTGATTTCACTGGCGTTATGCCAGTTTATACAGGCTGAGAATCTGGCCCTATATTCTGACACTGAGATCCTCACGTGATGTCCTGAGCTGGAGCTGCCATCATAGGAGGCATATATCTTAAGACATCACATAGGCAAGATATGACAAATACAAGCTCATTTAAGAATACTGTATGTGAATAGACTGGGTCTCTTCTCCCTTACACCATCGTATCAGGATTAATCAGGATTAATTCCATTTCTACAGTAATATTGATAAGCAGTACCAAGTAATAAATTATTTGTGAGCCAGTGTCTGATCTCGGTTCCACCAGGTAAATCAGAAAGAATTCCTATTAGTAGTTGTATGTTAGTGTAATATCAGAATCTTGCATCTGACAAAGTGGGTCTTTGCTCATGAGAGCTTATGCTCCAATACATCTGTTAGTCTATAAGGTGATAGAGGACTCCTTGTCGCTTTATCAGAATCTTTGTATCTTCAGTCCATCCCTCCCGTGCTTTTCAGAACATTGGGCTACCCACATTCTCCATGCTTGCTTATCAGCTACCATGTGACCTAATCAAATTAATTTTTTTTATGTCATTGATAATTCTACCCTCCCAAGTCATCCTAGGTCTCTACCCCCCTTTCTTGTTGGATTTTCTGGTTTCCAATCAGAGCCATAATCGGTAGTTCTTTATGGTACTTTCGTAACACATGTTCTAGTCATTGATGTCTTCTCTTACAAATTATTTGGGATAGAGAACTCACTTTAGCCATTTGTTTGACCTCATTGTTTGTTTTTCTTTCCTCATAGCTTACTCCTAATATTCTCCTCAAGCACTTATGATGAAACACATCTAACTTCTGATCATCCGTTTTCTTAAGTTGCCCGGGTTTCACTACCATATGTTGCTATGGCTACAATGATGGCTAAGTAGACACTTAATTTTCTATTTAAGGATAAAGTATTAAGTTTCCAAATGTTCCTAAATTTACCAAAGGCTGCGTTTGCTTTGCCGATCCTTATTCTTATTTCCTCAGAATATTGTGCTACCACGTTGGCTTATTGTGCTTCCAAGATATTTGAATCCATCTATCCTCTCTAACTGATCATTGTTGATCCTGATGTTTAAATCCATATCTCCAATTATTAAAATCATATCTCCAATGATTTTATATTTCTTTACACTGAATCGTAGCCCTACCTTCTCCATCATTTCTTTAACTTCATTTGTACATGCGTGAAGTCCTCCAGCATTTTCATGTAGAAGAGCAACGTCATCAGCAAAATCAAGATTGAACAATCTTCAATGATTCCACCTTAAGCCATATTGATTATGGCCTCAAGTGATGTAGGAATAATCAGTGATGAGCAAGAACAAGAATGGAGACAGTATGCAGCCTTGCCTTACCCCTGTCTTAATTTCAACTGACTGATCCAATCCTCTATCCATTTTAATGCAGTATTTGGTGTTAGTGTAAAATGCCTTTATTATGTTAAAGTCCTTTTTCACTAAATGGAAACTATATCTCATAAGAAAGAGGCCATTTAGTTTTTGGCTTCTTTTTCTGCTACTAGCCTATGTGGGGTAATGATGAGTCAAAGTGCTTTACTGAATCTAAGATAATTCATTGGGAAGAAACTTAGCCTTCTCTCTACTAAAGAAGAATTAATAACCCAGAACAAATTATTCTTCAAGAGACCTCAAGTAGTTTCTCCCACCATGTCTTTTCCAGCACTTATAGTCTGACACCTGTGTCAGATATGAACACAGCCAATAACGTGTATGCTGATACGACTGAGAGATTTACTGCTAGACTCAACTCCAAGCTTGTGCTGACAATGTTTTAAACAAAGAGCTCCCATGACGTGATCCTCTTTTCTTTTAAGGAACCCTGTATAGGAAAGATGTATGTACTGATAGAGGAGAGAATGGAGGGATGAAGCAGGGGTCTATACTTTGTCTTTCCATTAAAATAAAAACATTTTCTCAAGCATAATCAGCAAGCGAGGCATCACTTGGCAAACAAATATTAAGTGCATTTGCTGAAAACATTAATAATTTGTTTAAAAAAATATATATACTGAATGTATTGTTAGTATAGCACAATGTTCAGCTTGCATAGTTTGACGTGGGGGCAAACACTTGGCCAAGAATTGAGGCATCTTCTTCTGTATGATATTTTAATTAGTTGCCATCTGGTGCAAATTGGCCATTAAAACTGGCCATTTTTATATATTTCAGGATCAATTCACTCTGTGAAGGGATATTCAGAGGTATCCAGAGAGGTGAAATATATCAGTAGAAGTGCAGTCACTCCAACTCTTCCCTCTGTTGGTGGTAGATTTTTAATTATGGACTGTGTGGAGCATCCAAGAACTCCTCTCTAGCACATAAAGACTATATCTACACTCGCAGCTTCTTGCGCCAGAAATATGCAAATGAGGCTAAGCGTGGAATATCGCCGAGCCTCATTTGCATACCTAATGAGCCACCATTTTTGCAGAAGAGGCTCTTGCACCAGAAGGAGCTGTCTACACTGCCCCTTCTTGCACAACAAAAACCCTCTTGCGCAATGCCGTTCTTCCTGAAAAGTAATTGGCGTAACGGCATTGCGCAAGAGGGTTTTTGTTGCTCAAGAAGGGGCAGTGTAGACAGCTCCTTCTGGTGCAAGAGCCTCTTCTGCAAAAATGGTGGCTCATTAGGTATGCAAATGAGGCTCGGCGATATTCCACGCTTAGCCTCATTTGCATATTTCTGGCGCAGGACGCTGCTAGTGTAGACATAGCCAAGGAGTGCAAATGAGCACAAGATCGTGAATTGCCCATGTGGTAGCTGCCAGACTTAAACATCTTCAATAACTGAGAAAGTGAGTTGTAGCTCACAAAAGCTTATGCTCTAATATCCTCATAAATTTGTTAATCTTCAAAGTGTCACCAGATTCCTTGTTGTTTTTGCTGAAACAGACTAACACAGCTACCTCTCTGAAACAAACGTGAGTTTTCCAGACTGAAGGTAAATGGAGAGCAACAAGCAATGGAAGGAAATGAGACAAACACCATGATGATTGTAGTATCTAATCTAGATCAAAAGCTCTCAGGGGCAGGGACTGTATTTCTTTCACATATCTCTATAGTAGCTAGAGCTATGGGGGAGGTTTGGGGTTGTATGAGAGAAGGCAACTAACCCCTACATTCATACTAGAGTGGGATAAAGAGACATTCAGAGTGTTCATAAAGTAACCCAGAATTCATCGTTTGTACAGACAGATTTCCTAAATCATCGCACCATTTGTGCAGCTCCAGACCTGATAGTAGTGCTAGCTCTGCAGGCCCGGGGTGCCAGAGAGAGCCAGAATATTTACCCATTTAGAATGGTTAAAGTCAGTTTTTGTGGATATCTACTAAATATTTGAGAGAGTTTGTGTGTCTTTCTGTGTATCTTTATGTCCGTGAGTCTGTTTGTTCAAGAACTTCTTCTAAGCGGTCAGATCCAGGACCACCACATTTGGCATGCAGCTTCCTCTTATCATAATTTAAAGCAAAGTCAGAGTTTGGTTGTGCCAGGACAATGGGATTTGCTTAGAATACAATTATATCCCTAAAAATGCAGAGGAAGGGGTCTGCTGGCAGGCACAGTTACACTGCAGAATGACCACAGAGGAGGTGGGCACACCTTTAAGACAGTGGCTGGCTGGAGGAAGGGCTCTGAATGTTGATGGCCACTGGTCATGGGTAAGGTTCCCATGCTGGTGTTGCTGGGTATGGTTCCCCCCTCTCCATGCTGGTCCCCAGGCCTCATAGCTGCACCCCAATCTACTCCCCTGCCTTTGGCCCCAGTGTCGGACAGCAGAGAGGGGGAGGAATCCTGAGCAGGCAATGCTTCCATTGGCAGCCCTAGAAAGCTGCCATCCATCTGGGCAGCACTGCCCCCACTGCCCCAGGTTGCCACTGCCAGCCAGCCAGTGTGGACCCTGCCACTGTGGGTGCCCCTGAGAGCTGGTGCTGGCCAGCTAGCAAGTGGCCCTGGGCAACACCACCCCTCTCACCGACAGTGGTCCCCACACACCCCCTGCCCTGACTCCTGCACTCCCTCTACTCTCTGCTCTGAGTCCCCCACCCACTGCCCAGGTTCAAGCACCTCCCACACTTCAAGCCCCCTGCTCCTTACCCCTTGCCCTAACTCCTGCACTCCCAGGCCCACAACCCCCTGGCCTGAAAGACCTGGGCAACATTGAGTAAATCTAGTATTTTCATATGCAATGTATCATATCATCTTATTTACTTTTCATCATATTTCTTTGCAGGCTGTGCTATGTGTGATAGCAATCACCAGCACCACGTGTGCTCCTGAGCAAGTCTGGGTATATTATACTGCAGATAGAGAAGTGAATAGGATAATTATCTTTTGCCAGAAGTTCATTTTTAAAATCAGAGTCTACAGTGCCCCATGTAGGTGTTCTCCAAATCAGCATTCTCCACTTATACTCGTGATAACATTTTGTACCCACTTGGCACAGTTGTAAATGACTCCACAAAATACAAGACAGATGACAAACCCATCCTGTGTTTTATATCCATAAATTATCACAATACAAAAAGACTGTTACACAGAAAGTTATACGTAGCAGGGATCTGATAGACTTCTCAACTCCATTTTGAGAACTCAGTAAAAATCACTGACGGGATTAAAGTATAGATTGGTAAAAATAAAACTACTTTTCAATGTCAATGAAAAAATAAACAACCTCTTTAGTTTTTTCGGTAAGAATACTCTTGAATCTCATCTCCCTATTAAACTGAGGAAAGGAGAATTAGGATACTGAGATGTCATAGTCCTCACATGAACAGACTAAGGATTATTATTGCTGATAATAATCTCTCTAAAGGAGTGACCAATTTCTGTTGGTGGTACTATGAATATTATTAACATACACAGTAGCAGTATTTGGACATACATTCAGGGAATTAACAATTGACAAAGAATGAAGAAAATGTGTATACATAGCATTTGAAATTCTTCCTATAACAGAATGATCCACAATGCATAAGGCTGCATGTGAACAAGTGGTTGATTAGGACAGGCAAGTGGGAGTCAACAAACATGGATTTTATTCCCAATTCTCCTGCTGCTCACTTATATAGGAGAGTGTAACAGTTCCATAACCTATCTTAAGTGACTTTGAACAGTCCTGACTTGCAATTAAGGGTATGTCTACACTGTAACACTATTTTGAAATAACTAGCACTATTCCGAAATAGTCCATGACTACACAGCAGGCAGTTATTTCAAAATGATGTCGAAATACTGTCAAGCTGGAGGACTTCTTACTCTGGCTCCTGTAACCCTCATTGTACGAGGAGTAAGGGGAGTTGGAGGAAGAGTGCTCTATTTCAAAATAAGTGCTCCCAATTTCGAAATAAGCTATTTCGAAATGAGCTACGCAATTGACGTAGTTCAATTTGCGTAGCTTATTTTGAGTTAAGCCCTGCAGTATAGATGCACCCTAATTGCCCTTCTGGAATAGACCACACTGATTTGCAGGGGGCCTTGAAAGGAAAATAAACCTATTGTTAGACCATAGTACATATTTTGATTATGATTGGCTGAGACGAGTGTGGTCTGGCAGTTATATAGAGTCAAGAAGACTCCTGCCTCTAATCTCACACCAGTTGTGGACCATTGGCCTATACCAGGATCAAGGGCTCAGTAGCATTGGATCTTTTTCTAGCTCTGTCACAGTATATCCATATGGGCACCATGCACTATTGCTAATTGTACGTAGCTAACTGAACTATAACAGAAGAATAGAACCAGACTTTCAGCATGGCCTTCATGTAGCCTCTGATTTTGTTCCTGCAACTGGTTAGGCTTAATCACGCATTTGTAATTAAGATCATCTTGATGTTTAGATACCAGACTAAACATACAAATCTGGTCCTTTAATGTCTAAGTGATTTAACAATCTTTCTGTGCATACACTGCAGAAACAAAAACAAGAGGCCAACTTTCACAATCTATCCATAACATTTACCGGCCAGACAAGGGAGTTAGTGGGATGATACATGACCTATGCCTGATTCTTCCTAGGCTTGCATTGTGTCTCACCTGTGCAAGTCAGAATGTGACACTTTCCACTGATGACCGTAGGTGCAAGGCAGTGGTCCAGGGCTGACTCAAAGTTGACATGTGGCTGCTCACAACTCTCAATTAAGTCTTTCATTTCAAAGACCCTCTGTGACCCTTGCTACTACCACCACTCCTGAAAGCTTCAGAGCAGGGGGTGTTTTCTGGGGAAGTTCAGAGGAGGGAGTGAGAAGATGATGGTTATGGCAAGGCTCCTCAGGACCGCTCTAGCCTGTGTGAGATGGTACACAGATCGATGGGAACCTTTCAACAGGGGAAATAAAAGCCACTTCCCTTCTATCTCTGCACTGGCCTTAAGACATCTACCTCCTTTGGGATCTTCAGATGCAGAGAATGATAATCATGCAACCTTCTCTACAGGTTGGACCTCCCTGGTCTGGCACCCTCGGGTCCTGATTGGTCCCGGATAAGGGATTTTTCTGGACCGGGGACGTCATTTCAGCCCCCCCCCCACCAGCTTCCTGGCTCCTCCCACAGTCCAGCTGAGCTGAGTGCTAGCTCATGGCCCCTCCCCAGCACATCTGAGCCATGTGACTCCAGCCCCCCCCTTGCAGTCCAACTGAGCCATGTGCCAGCTCCTGCACCACCACCCCCCACAGTAGAGCTGAGCCATGAGCTAGCCAGACCCCCACCATGCTACAGCTCTGAGGCTCTCTGATCCTGGAACATCTGTGGTCATACTGGACCACGGATGTTGCCAGACCAGAAAATCCCAGAGTTTAGAGGCACAATCTGTACTAGCATATTTGTTGCTAATTATAAATCTCACACTTCAGTTGATTAACATTTTCTCAATTAACAGAGTATCTTACAGACATATAAAGGTGCTATACCAACAGTTCTCTTAATTCTTTATGAACCGGAACATTTGAGTGCTGTGCATGTTGCACTTTCTCTCCTCTCTTTCCAGTGGCATTGTTGTCTTTTGGAAATATTCCTCATGTCATAAACTATTATGCAGCATGAACATTAATCTTTTACCAGCTTTCATACTGGCTGATAAAGGGCACCACCAACTTTATCAAGACAGGGCATATCCATTTTTAGTGTATTGCCAGTTCCTGCAGTGATGGATTTTTATAGCACTCTGTGAATTCTCTGCGGGAGAGGTAGCTACTGAAAGCATAATCCACAATCACAAAAGGACAACCAAGAGAAATAAATTCATGCAGTGTTACACTTGCAAGCAGATCTGCAACTTCTTTGTCCGGAAGGAATATGATCAGATGACTGATCTGAGATAGGTGAAAATCTATTCATAAACATCTCCCTCAGCCTAAGAAAGAAAGACAGAAGTCAGTGGAGGGAAGAATTAAGAGACGTTAAGAGTTCCTGATTGCCATTAAACCGTATAAAAAAGAAGGATACCAGATGTCTCCATGTTAGACACCTTATAAACGACCGTTTCATAAGAATATGCAGTTTACTCCTGCAGTTTACTCAGTCTTGTCTTTGTCTCAAGAAAATATTTTTCCTGGTAGCAGACTGATGTTCCAAGCAATATACCCTTTAGAAATCTTAAAAACATCAAGTAATAACCAACCTCATATAAACAGGAACTAGTTATCTTTATTTTCTCTCAAAAAGCTTGTCTGAACACACTCAACACATGCCAGTGATTGTAGGATAACATTGCAAGCATCTATCAGGTGCCTAATAAACAAAAATGAATAGAGGCCCAGCTCTTTGTCTCATCCAAAAAGCTCCTAGCACTTCGCCAGTGCATTAACACATTGTTATTCACACAGCCTGTGGGGGAGTGAGGCAATCCAGGAAACAAGCCAAAAAAAAAAATCCTTATAGGCTTTCCCCAAAAGAATTGTGTCTGACTTTTCCTCCTGTGAGGGAAAAAAAAATCAAATTTTGACTTATCCTGATTTAGGATAAAAAATTTTTTTTTTAAAATTTGAACTTCTTTTGTGAGTGAAAAAGACCTTTTTCTGGCCAGTTTGCCTATTACACCCACCTGTTGAGTCATGTCTTAAACTGAATTTATCAATGTATACCACTATGGAGCCCTGACCTGGTAGGGGTCTCTAGGTATTAATGTGATGCGAATATTAAATCAGAAAGAATGAATTCACTGTGCAATGTAGTGGCAGTAGCAAACACTCTTACATGTACTAAACTGGACAGAGCTACATGTTTATTTCTTAGGCTCCAATAAATGGGAGGGGGGCAACTTTCTTGCATGGCGCATATTACTCCAGTATTTGCACTGATTGCCACTGTGATCTTGGGAAACTGCCTCTGTCCTCATGTGATACTGTGACAATTGAAACCTCTCAGACCAATCAATCAAAAGCCCTCCCTCATTGAAACACCAGAAGAATGGAGGCTCTGTCAGGGAGTGAGATCTGTTGACTGTTAAGACAATAATACCCTTCTGCATGGGTTCAATTGTTTGAGAAAAAATAACTGTTCTAAACTAATTTTGGGGTGCTGAGTTAAAAAATTATATCCATTTTTGCCCATGACATACAGATTTTCTGAAAACTTTTTCAAAAATGCTATTATAATATGTTATACATTATGGGTATGTCTAGACTACATGGCTCCATCTAGACTACATGTAGATGAGGTCTCTAGACATAGGGAAATGAAGCGGCGATTTAAATAATCACCGCTTCATTTGCATCAAAATGGCTGCAGCGCTGTGCCTATCAGCTGTTTGGCAGCACAGTGCGGTAGTCTGGACGCTCCGCGGTAGACAAGGGAAGCCCTCATTCCACGAGGTATAATGGGGCGGTTGACAAGGGCTTCCCTTGTTGACCACGGAGCTTCCAGACTACCGCGCTGTGCCGCCAAACATCTGATCGGCAAGCGTGGCAGCCATTTTGATGTAAATGAAGAGGTGATTATTTAAATCGCCGCTTCATTTCCCTATGTCTAGAAACCTCATCTACATGGCTCCGTCAACGGAGCCATTAGTCTAGACATACCCTATGTGCTGTGACTTATTTTCAAGAACTTAAAACTATATGCAGCGACTTATTTTCAAGAACTAGCATGCAAAAATACCTCAAATTAATTGAATTCATCAAAATGAATGCCATCTAGCTTAATTTTGTTGAAGAGGATCGCCAGATTATTATATTATATATTATAGGAGTCACATAACAAAATGGTTTCATTGTTTTCTGTTTTGAATGGTATTTACGACTGTATTTTCTGCATTTCTTCTGCATTTTCTGCATTCTTCAGGTAATCCCCTAACATGGCATAATTTAATAATTTGGTGATCCTCTTCAACAAAATTAAGCTAGATGGCATTCATTTTGATGAATTCAATTAATTTGAGGTATTTTTGCATGTAAGTTCTTGAAAATAAGTCGCTGCATATAGTTTTAAGTTCTTGAAAATAATTATTTTCCTGAAAATCTTGAAAGTGTCAGTGAAGAGCAAGGGGAAAGATTTCATCAGGATATCAAGACAATGGAAAAGAGATATAAAGGACACTGGGATGTCAACATGATGGCTGATTACTGATGGTTCCTGAAAAGAGAGACTGATGGTGAAATGCATAAAAAATTGTCAAAAAAGCGTTGATTCAGTCACATCTAATCATTTAAAATTACTCAGTTGTTAAATTTCACACTTTGCTCATTTGTTCTTTAAACAAGGACTTACAACAGACCTTCTAAAAGAACTATAACTTACTATTTACCAAGTTTTTAATGCATAAGGTAGAATAAAAAGCATGAAAAATGTCCATTTTTTTCTTTTTGACTTGTGAAAAATCCTTACGCGATAGAGCAAAATGGATGCCATTTTTGAAATCATCATATTAAAATTATGTAAAGTCACCTATCTTTATCAAAACAACTGAAACTTTGTTTCAATTTGCAGACCAGTGTAATGTATTGCTCATTTCTTCTCAGGCTTCCTGAGAGGAATTGTTAAAGAGCTGATAGTTTATGGATGATGGGATGCAGATTGTAGAATTATTAAAGCTTCCTTTCCCCAAGTAATGTTTTGGTTTAATGGGCTCACAGTTTAGGACTAGGGAAAGCAAACAAAACAAAACTGAATTAAACAGAAAACCTCCCTAGCATGGGGCTCAACTAAGTCCTCTCCAGTCTGGTTGTGGAGCTTTCTCTCCCACAAGGGTTTTAGAGAGGAAAGATAGTCTGATGGAAAGCAAGAGCTCTGGATTCAATTCCCTGCTGTGCTATAGACTTCCTATATGATCTTGGCCAAGCCACTTAGTCTGTCTGAGCCCCAGTTTGCCACCTGTAATATGGGGGGAAATGGCACTTCAGTGCCCCTCAGGGATGTTGTGAGAATAACTACATTAAAGACTGTGATGGGTTCAAATATGGTATTGAATGGGAAGGGGTATATAAGTATTTATGTGAGATAGAATTGTTCTCCCCACCTGTTTCCCAAACCTAGCCTATTAGCTGAACATCTGTACAAGAAAAAGTTTAACTTCTTGTTCAATGGAGACAATTAATTTTCCCTACACTTTATCTCGCAGTAGTATAATTCCTAGAGAGCATGGTGGCAGATAGATCTGCTTAGACAGATTAAACAGAAATTGAGATTATCCAAAACTTAATTGTATCTCCCAGTTGCACTGGCTGAAGCTTTGTTCCTAACTAGGAGCTGCCCAAGAGTGGAGCCTCTGGAATTCATCCTGTAGAGCTGCTAATCTTGAGGTTGAAGCTAAGGTCAAATGCAGCTGATAAGCAGCATATGGGTGGAGCGCTACAGGAGTTCTGCTTTGAATGGTGTTCACCCACTTTTGATGCCGATATTTTAGTTTCTAAAATCTTTGGTAAAATTGGGATTCAACTGTCGTTTCAATGCACAGCATACCTTGATATAATTCCCCACTTCATTAAAGCAGCTTCTGTTGTGTACTAATGTATCACTTTCCAAGATGTACACAGAGGTTTGGCCATTAGACTGGTTCCTGCCAGGCACCTTCAATTTTCACTGAGTTTTACATGTTATTGTAAACTGTACTGGCAGCCAATGAAAGCATTCAGGAATCACTTACTATGGAAACAAAAATTAGCAGTCTAACCCCAGCAGAAATATACTGGCTGCGTCTATACTGGCGCGATCTTGTGCCAGAGCTATGCAAATGAGGCTCAGCGTGGAATATCGCCGAGCCTCATTTGCATAACTAATGAGCCGCCATTTTTGCGGAAGAGGCTCTTGCGCAAGATGGAGCTGTCTACACTGCCCCTTCTTGCACAAGAAAAACCCTCTTGCGCAAAGCCGTTATGCTGATTATTTTCAGGCATAACAGCTTTGCGCAAGAGCCTCTTCCGCAAAATGGCGGCTCATTATATTCCACGCTGAGCCTCATTTGCATAGCTCTGGCACAAGATCGCACCAGTATAGACACACCCACTGAGTAAACTGTGTGTCACTGAGCCAGGTTGGGACTTTGACAGGCCTAGGGGAGTTAGGCCTGGTCTATACTAGGATTTTACATTGGAATAGCTATGACCATACCCCTGAGAGACGTAGCTGTACTGACCTAACCCACAATGTAGACAGAGCTAGGTTGATGGATGAATTCTTCCATTGACCTAGCTTCTGCCTCTTGGTGGTGGGAAGTGGATTACGTACTCAGACAGGTGTGAACCCTTTCTGTTGGTGTAGATAGTGTCTACTCTGAAGCATTACAGCAGTGCAGCTACACTGTTAGGCTTTGTCTACACTGCAAGGTTTTTGCACAAAAATGTCCGTTTTTGCGCAAAAACCTGCAGCGTGTCCACACCTCAAATGTGTTTTTGTGCAAGTAAATCAGCAGTAAAATGGCAGAACAGAGGGCTTTTGCTGGTGTAGGTAAACCTCCTTCTATGAGGCATAACTCCCTTTTGCGCTATAGCTATTGCGCATGTAAGCAGGGTCAGGATAAGCTCTACCCTGACATCTGGTGGTGAACTGTGGCGAGTGGTGCAAAGAGACTTCAGGGGCTGATTTCATTTGCATAGATACTCCCAATTTGCATAGACACACCCACCCCGTCTAGTATGTGCTCACAGCAGCCCAAATGGTCACTTTGGCCACTGTGAGATCCCCAGTCTCTCTGTTATTGAGGCAGGGGGGATAAAAGTGTTGTTACCCTGATTATGTGAATCAAGGACAATGGAATGGTGGAACTGTTTATGACAGAGGGATTCTCCATAAACTAAGTAGCACTCGCTAGACAAGGTGCATGGGTTCCAAACCCAGTCAAGTTGAGAGAGGCTGGGGATAGATCTTTGTAACTGGTGGTGGGGCTATGTCTGAGGGCCTAAACAACACCGATTGCACCCCCTCTTTTCTCTGCTGTGGCATATTAGAACTAACTTGGATTCCATTAGGAGTCTAGTTGTGAGCTGCTGAGTTGACTTCACTTTGGGCCAGTGGAGTACTAGCACTGAGGCTCCTCTATTATGCGCTGAACTTGCTGAAGAGCTGAAATCACTGTCTGCTGTGGGGAGCCTGGTGCTACACTGTGGAAGAGCTGAAATCACTGTTGCTGAGGGGAGCCTGGTGTTATGCTGTGGAAGAGCTGAAATCACTATTGCTGGGGGGAGCCTGGTGCTATGCTGCTGAGCTACTAGCAGAGCAGCTTGCAAGGACAACCAGCAAGTGCAGGCGGACAGCAGAGAGGTTTGCGGGGGTGACCGGCGGGTGCAAGCGGCCAGCAGAGCAGCTGGCGGGGCCGACCTGCAGCCGGTAGGAGCGGCAGCAGACAGCCAGTAGAGCAGCTGCAGGAGCAACCAGTTGGTGGCCAGGGGCGTGGACCGAGACGGCTGGCGGAGCCGGACAGTTAGTGGGAGAGCTGAGGTGGCTCACTGGACATCAGGTGGAGTGTGGCGGAGTGACTCGTGTTGACGGTGGCAGCAGAACCCTACGGAGAGGCGGAGCCATTGGCGGACCACGTAAGGTGTATCAATCCCCGCCCCCTCAAGGTTGGGAGGGTAAAACCCTGCTGGGTGAACTTTTGAACCCTGGGGTGGCACTGACATGGGGCAGAGACTTTTGGGGTGTTGGACTTTGGGACTTTGGGTGATTTTTGGGTTGCTGGACTCAAGAGAGTCTTGGGCTATGTCTACACTCGCGGTTTCTTGCACAAGTACGGCCGTTGTTGCGCAAGAATCTGCAGAGCGTCCACACTGCCTGCCCGCTCTTGCACAAGGAAATTTACAGTACGGCGTGGTAAGACAGGGCTCCTTGCGCAAGAGCTATGCTCTTTTTTAACAGGTGTAAGCCCTCTTGCACAGGAGCTTCTTGCGCAAGAGGGCAGTGTGGACGCTCGGCAGGGGTTTCTTGCGCAAGAAAGCCCTATGGCTGAAATGGCCATCAGAGTTTTCTTGTGCAAGAGAGCGTCCACACTGCCATGGGAGCTCTTGCGCAAAAGCACAGCTCGCACATGGCAGTGTGGACGTTTTCTTGCGCAAGACTTCTTGAACAAGAACCCTTGCGCAAGATGTTCTTGCACAAGAAGCCGCCAGTGTAGACATAGCCTCAGGGTGTTGGACTTTCGGGACTTTGGGTGATTCGTGGCTGGGGGGTGGGTCTTTGCTCATGTTTGGTCTATGAATCCGAGTTGTGGTGTTTTCCCAATTTAATGCTGATGTCGGTTACCTCATGTTATTAAAGGTTTGCTGCTATACTGAGGCTCTGTGCTTGCGAGAGGGGAAGAATTGCCTCTTTGAGGTGCCCAGAGGTGTATGTAAGATTTCCCAGGTCACTGGGTGGGGGCTCGAGCTGGTGTTGTATTACCTTGTTGGGAGGAGACCCCTAGATACTGAACCTGGCCCTTGCTGCTATTAACTCGGCCTGGCAGAAGGGTTACATGCAAAAAGGCAAGTGTGGACACTCCAGAGGGGTTTCTTGCACAAGAAAAAGCACAGGTGCTCTGATGGCCATTCTGTGAATGGCCATCAGAGCTTTCTTGTGCAAGAGCGTCCATGCAGTGTGGACACTCTCTTGTGGAAAAGCACATCACTTTTGCGATGCGCTTTGAGGTGTGGACATGCTCTCGCGCAAGAAGCCTTAGAGTGTTTTAAGTATAGACTTAACCTTAGGCACCCACTGCAAACCAGAAGCTTTAGGCTCCATTGAATATCTTAGACTCCTGAGTCAGCTCTCTGTGGGGATCCCATTCAGGATGAATTAAAATAACCTGCATGGATTGTAAAGGAAGTATGTACTAGCAGCTCCCCATCAGCACTTGAAAGGAGAAGCTTAAGCCCTGGTGTGTCTGGGAGATGACACAGAGCTGTTTTCGTTATGCTATTACACTGAAAGCTTTGTTATTTGGCACTCCGTTAACCAGAAAACTTTGTAACCGTTATTGCCCCCAGCAGCAATACTTCTGCATCTTCAGGCACCTGACTCCTGCCTGTCCAGCTGGCACAGCTAACTGACATCATCAGCAGGTGCCTCCTTGCCCCTCAGCCTGCTTCAAGCTGCCAGGAGCTGGATCTCCTGGTAGGGGGCAGGGGCAGAGCAATAAGCTTTGTTATCTGGCACATTCAGTTAACATGCAACCCCCATTCCCCGTAAGTGCCGGATAACAAAGCTTTCATTGTATTTAGTTCATCTAATGGTTGGCTGGAATAAATAGTTACTTGGACTGTTCTCACTGGTGGAATGTGATCTGGACTGAAATCCATCCACATAACCTGGGGGCAAGGAAAGTGAGACTCAGAATACAGTGAGTAATTAAAAGAGTGGAGCTATAATTAATTAGAATTGTTGATCTATATGAGAGAGCAATGCAAATAGAGCTCACTGATACAGTGCAACAAGAAGCTTCCCCTAGACCAGGCCAGATCAAAGGTGTCTCAAACTTGCACAACATAAATTCAACCATTGTAATATTAGTTGCAATTTTAAAAAGAAAAACACATTCGTGAGGGGGTACATCCCTTGAGATTTGAAAGTGGTAATTAAGAGGAGAATATCTGAACCACTTTTGTATATGTCATTACATAATGAGATATATTTTGGGCTCAAAGACAAACTATTATGTGCAACATGGCCTGTTTAACTGTGTTTTGCATTTCCTTGTGCTATGATTTTTAACTTTGCAGTATTAATATTGTTAATGCAGTTTTATGCTTATAATTTTAAAACACCCTATTTCTTAAAAATAACATTTAAAATATCCCAGTAAGGCTTCAAAGTTCACAATGCATCTAGGTCTTTATAGTCAGCAAGGGGCAAGTCCTTTGTTGCATACAGTATTCGAGGAATGCTATAGTTGGAAGAAATGATGACAATACAACTTAAATAATATTGACATTTGATAAATATGTTCAATTAATAATTTAAAGTAACCCTAACAAGTGTTTATTATAGAGGCTGTTTTCAACTTCACCTTTACTGCTGACTACGAGTCACTGCTACTGTAAGTTTATAGTAACATAAGCACTTAAAATATAACCCAATATACTTTTAAAATAATTACACTATAATCTTACGAGTACATATGTTCCATAACTGGCTCATAATACCTGCAATCTCTCCCTACTCCTCAAATATTTAATAGCAGATTACAGTAGAGAGCTCTTCTATTATGACATCCTTTTTTTTTTTTTTTTTTTTAAGATACAACACTGAACACTATGGCTACGTCTACACTGCAGGCTTTTTGCGCAAGAACAACTGTTCTTGCACAAAAACTTGCCGGGTATCTACACTGCACGCGTATTCTTGCGTAAGTAAATTTACAGTACAGTGTCGGGAAACAGGGCTTCTTCCGGAAGAGTTATTCCTCTCCCCACGAGGAATAAGCCCTCTTGCGCAAGAGCTCTTCCACAAGAAGGCAGTGTGGATAGGCAACATGATTTTCTTGCGCAAGAAACCCCTATGGCTAAAATGGCCATCAGAGCTTTCTTGTGCAAGAGAGCGTCCACACTGCCATGGACGCTCTTGTGCAAAAGCACATCTCTTGAGCAAAAGCACATGGCAGTGTGGACGCGTTCTTGTGGAAGACCTTTTGCACAAGAACTCTTGCGCAAAACAGTTCTTGTGCAAGAAGCCTGCAGTGTAGATGTAGCCTTAGGGTACATCTAGACAGCAGGGCTATTTTGGGGATACTGGAGGATCCCAAAATAGCTATGCCATGTCTTTTAAATGCACCCATATTTCAAAATATTTTTCAAAATAACTGGTGTGCTATTCCAGTATCCCTGCAACCCCCATTCCACGAGGGCTAAGGGATGTCTCAAAATAGCATGTCATTTCGAAATTTGGCACTGTGTGGATGCACCAAATTTCAAAATAAGGTATTTTGAAATACACTCGAAATAAGATATGCAATTTGCATAGCACAAATTGCATATCTTATTTCAAATTTAGGGTGCTGTGTGGACATACCCTTAGTAGAAGCAGCATGCTATGGAATAGCATTAGAAATAAAATTTAACAACGCTTATCAAATAAATCAAAGTATGATGCAGTCTCTCATTTGTCCCACAGTGCTTGTTTTCTTGCTTACAAATTTGAAAAATTTAGCAAGTCCCAATGAATTCAGCCAATCATGCATATACTTGGGAAACCAGTCGGATTTGCCCCAATGAATTCAGTCTTTTGTGTGAATAGACAAGACCCAACACTACTTAAATAATTAAATAATTTCATGCCGGCATTAACTTGAAAGACGAGAACATCCAACCAAATACCAATGTACATGTGTTTCCTTTCTTATTAATTCAGACTTTTTTGAATTCGGATAAAAACTTTATTTTTTCACATTGCCTCTTTCTGCTTGACCCCTAAGTGAAGTTATAATCTCCTATTCATTGCAGCACATGTTGGAGTAGAAATGAATGCCACCAGTGCACTGGAGGATTAATTAGGAGTGGATGAGGATTTACTCCTCTTCAGCTCATTTAGCTACACCTATATATTTGAGAGAGTTTGTGCCTCTCTCTCTCTCTCTGTCCATCTGCCCGTCTGTGTGTTTGCTGAATAAAGCCTACAAAATGGCAAGAAGTAAGACCTCTGAAGTTGGTATGTAGCTTCCTCTTATCATAACTTAAAGCAAGGTTGTGGTTTGGTTGTGCCAGGACCATGGGATGTGCGTGGAATGCAATTGTTTCTCATCAAACATAAATGGAGGGTCTCAAATGACCACAGGGGGCAGCAAGCACCCCAGCCCTGGAGAGCAGCCAGCAGTTGCTCCTGCACTGCCCATCCCCTGCCCTGAGCCTCTTCTCATCCCCTGATCTGACTCCTGCACACCGAGCCCTGTACCCCCACACTCCTAGCCTCCTGCCCTCAACCCCTTTTTATCCTCCCATCCTGATTCCTTCACCCCACACCCTCAGCCTCCTTTCATGAGTCCCCCTCATCCCCAAGTCCCCGCCCTGACTCCTGCACCCCGCCCCCAACCAGCCTCCTGCCCTGAAGGACCCAAGCAATGCCAGGTAAATCTTCTAATAAGTGAATAATAACAATAGCTAGCTCTTATCTAGCATTTTTTTCATACCTAGCTATCAAAGTGCTTTGCAAAGAAGGTCACTATCATTGATCTCTATTTTACAGATGGGAAACTGAAGCACAGAAAGATCTGAGTTACCCAAGGTAACCCAACAGGCCAGTGGTAGGCTGTCAATAGAACCAAGGCCTTCTGAGTCCAGGTCCAGTGCCCTGTCCAGTGTGAAAAAATAATGAGGAAAAACAAAGGCAACATGGCTTCATGCTTTCAATCTACTAAGTCTGAATGATTTCCCAAGTATATGCATTTAATATACATAGTACTGAGACATATATAGAGATAGGGCCCAAACCACACACTCCCCCCACACATATACCAAGCGCTAGACTTAAGATATTCAGTTCTAAACTTCTTGACTTTGAAGCACGACCCCCTTTCTAATTATATATAATCATTGAGTGCAGTCACTGGCATAATTGGCCATCTGTGTATTTTCATATGTGTGAAATGAATGCCAGGAAAGGTTATTCATGCTGGTACCACCCCTGTTCACAGAGAGGTGATGGATAACAATCTTAAAGACTGAATTCCAGATCAGATATAGTTTCTTGATGAAATGCAATTTTCCTCAGTTTTGTGTGTGCTATTAAAGAGCCACCGGCATGTCTGCAAAACCTGATGGCAGGTGGGGCAGTCAGGGAGACCAGAAAGGCCCTAGCTTGTTTCTAGGAAAAATCCAACACCATTTGCCATCCCTGCTGTCCTGTTTTCAGTTTAGTGTTCAGTCTTGTATAGCTTCCACTATTAACTATAATATAGTATTTTAGGGTGACGTCTTCCTGGCTACCTCTTTGAAGAAAACTGATGCGATGTATTTACCACATGTGGCATTTATGGATACAGAAACTTTCAGGAAGGATAAAAATTAAATCAATCAATCACCCTCCCTACTTGAAAAAGCACAATATGGACAAGAAATCGCTGCACAGTATAGGCCAAATTTGGGTAAGGTATGAGAAGCATTTTACTCAAGAGATAACATCGCATTAATATAAGTTGGGGCGGGTCACATGCCACAGTTGAAGTCTTTTTTATCATTAGGTTTCTGCATAAAATCCATGTCTCTGTACAAGCCTTTCCACAGTAAAAGTGGCTCAAAAAGAACCCATCAGTCTTCTGAAAACAAATAAGAATAATTCTAGATTAGAGTAAACAAGGACGAATGTGAAAATTGTGGTCCATTCGGACAATACTAATCCTTTTCAGAATTGTGGATCTGGTGCCTTAACACTGTGGTGATGGCTGCTTTAGAAATGTCTGGATAGATGTTTCTTAGAGTTTTTTGTGTCATCTGCCCATCTGCACACTCAGGAGACCCACTCTGCATTGGTGCACATTCAGAGGGTTTTCTTTACACCCAGAAGCATTTGAAACTTTAATAAAATCTCACATTTTGCAGAAATCAATAGGGCCAACAGAAAATTGATAATATGACATACCACCCATACCAACCCACACCATCCTCTGTGTGAACACAAATAAAAGGCTTACATTTGCTTTCATGTAGTCAGTTCTCTTCTACATTTTTACTTCTCAGGAACATCAAATAAGTATATGTTTCTTTTTCACTTTGTGCTCACAGGGTACTCAACAAGTCTACTGACATTTGAAGTGGCTGGATCAATTATGTTTGTTCTCATACCACCTTCTGCTGTGACCTTATTTGATCTTACAGGTCAAGCAGAATCAGTATTTGGATGGGAGATCTCCAAGAAAATCCTTTGATGGTGCAGGAGAATCAGTAGCTGTCAGTCTTTCTCTTGGATTGGTATTGAAATAATGCCCAATTAAGGTGCATCTACACTGCACCCGTAGGTTGAAATAAGATACGCAATTTGAGCTATGCAAATTGCGTATCTTATTTCAATCTAATTTCGAAATAGCTTATTTCAAAATTTGGCGCTGTCTACACAGTGCCAAATTTCAAAGTAAACCACTATTCCGAAATGTCCCTTTACCCTCATGGAATGAGGGTTACAGGGATGTTGGAATAGCGAGCCCGTTGTTTTCAAATCTATTTCAAAATAACAGGCTGGTTCAAAAGACGTGGAATAGCTATTTCAGAATACCTCCAGTATCCCAAAATAGCGTCGCAGTCTAGAGGTACCAGTGCTATTGAGCACTGCACTGAAGGAGGTATTTTGGATCTTGAAACTTTGGGCAAAAGTGACATTCTACCCATTTGTGACCCTCTAAGGTCCCTGGCATGTTTTGGAAGAGAAGCTACCCTGGTCAAATTCCAATTTCCGCTAACCAGAGTTTCTTCTCCATTTTCGGTGGAGAACTTACTTATCGTGTCCTAAACCATAGTAGTTTTTTGTTATTCTATGCTGAAGGTGGCTGCATGTCAGCGATTGGTAAAGTCTAACTTTAATGATTTTTTCAGGTGGAGCTTAGGAATCAGACTCTGCGTGCTTTCTCTTGACAGTGTGGACAGCAGTATAAGCAGTCCAAAACATCTTATCTGTTGGAGGAGTCAAGGCAGCTGGCACAGTGCTGAAAGTAGACTGGACAGAGTCAGGTAGCTGTCTCCTGAGGAATTCCTGCTATAAATAAAAACTGCACAGTGAAGGACAGTAATGGGTCCATGGCTATACCAAAGCATAAATTACAATGGACTAATGAGGGAGTGATGAAACAAGCCCATTTTTTAAAACGTGCTTTGGAATCCTTTGAGGTAGAAGACACTACGCATTTTAAGATATTGTTTTAATCTGGATTATTTTCTGTCTTCTCACACAGTTCTAATAAAAGACTGTGGACAAATGTCCAACTAAACTAATAACTAAGTGGTTATTTCTGAAATTTTACTATCGTTTCCCAGTATTCAATAATATTTTTTTCTGTTAGATTTTGGAAAAAGGAGTGCTTTGCCGTCTCTTGTTTAATGATATTCAAAGCATGTAAATTGTAGAACTGGAAGAAGTTTTCAAGAGATCTTACTACACTGTTGAAATTAAAATGCATAAAAGCAAAGTGGCTCTTATAATACTTGGAGAGGGAATTTCTTGTGTTGTTTCTTAAGGTGTCAGTTCATTATTTGGATTGTCATAGTTTCCTTAAACCATTTGCATCTACTTCAGTGTTTGCCCAGTGTATATTTCTTTTTCTAACATTAAACTATTTCATGTATTTTCTTGGAAATTGTCGTTTTAAACAATATACAATTTTTAATTATTTCAAATCCATTTCCATAAATCCAGGTTTTGAATGCACCATGCAAGTTGCAAAATAAATAAAAAAATATAGGGCCTGTAGTAAATGGGCTTTGGATTAAACCCAAAATGCCTTTGAATTTGCACACACACTGTTAAATTTAAAAATCGGCTAATTTGGCTTGCTGTCAGCTGTCAGTCATCTTGTAATACAGATAGAGCCACTGATCACAAAGTAAAATTGCAAGCACATACCCACAAATAGATTAAGGTGAATCACAGCAACTGTCACGGAGATTAGATAGGGCAGGCCGGATCCTGACTTCTGTCAGAGTGCAGGGTGTTCAGTACTTTATGAAGCATTCAGAAGCTTGCCCTTCAGTTGGATGCTCATGGGTTCTGAGGCTCACATTTCTGTTGTTCCTGCCCTGCCCAGTTTTCCAGATATACTGTAAATGAGAAGTGTTCTGCAATGTATAATTCAAAGGCTGTGTGCAAAGAGAGCACTACTGCGATCTACTCACTGCATTTCCCCTTATTTTAGGCAAAGATGGCTGGATATTTAAATATTCCTCGAGAAGCCAGTTTAAGAAAATGCACAGCCAGTGCATTTTGGGATGAATAAATTATGGTCCCAGAAACTGTCTTCCTGCCTTCCTGCTTTATTTAACTTAGTGCAGACAAACAACTAGAGCGGAGTGAAGAGCTTAAACATTTTTCTATACATCCAAAGCCAAATTGACTGTGTTCATCAACCTTTCGGATTCCACATCTGACTGGCTAAGCATTATTAACCTGAACATTCATGATAAAAGATTATTAAACTTGCATGCTCAAATATTGGTTGGAAATGAATTTCAAATTGCATTTTTTTATAATAATCAAAGCTTGCAACTTGCAGTGTATTGGTTGGTTACATATGTCACCAACTCAAGGAACATCAATGTGATTTACTTATCTTGCTGAACAAAGCAGGAAATTCAAAGATCAAATAGCTGGTATTTGTTACAAATTATTTGCAGCTATGCATGCAGGAAATATTTCTGGGAAGTTTGGAAATACTTTTGAATAATGAATAGAACTGAGAATTTTGGAATCTGCTTGCAAATATTTCACAAACAGAAAAGCAAGTAAAATGCAACCAATTATTTATTATGGGTATGTCTACACTACAGTGCTATTTTGAATTAACTTAATTTGAAATAGTTAATTTGAATTAAGCTAATTCAAAATAATGCATCTAGACACAAAACTATTTTGAAATAGCATTTTGCTATTTCAAAATAGCACATCCACACCAAGTGGACCCTGAACTGAACTTAAGGCAGGCTGGAACCAGTGCTGGCAGGGCATCAGGTTAGGACTTAGTGTGTGGGGCTGCTGCCTGAGGCTAACTGAGCTCTGTGCTTAAAGGGACCCAATCCCCACCCCAGACAGACAGTTCTCAGGGTTCCCCGCTTGCTTGTATACCTCGATGAGGGACAGCAAAGCAGTCCTGTCTTGGAGTGCCCTGAGTGCCCGCACTCGGGACACCACAGCACTGGGCCACATGGAGCCAGAGCTGCCCCTGGGCACGCCGGTGCATCTCGTGGGGTTGTTGACATCAGCCTGGCTGCCCTTGCTGCAGGCTGCCATCTGGGGGGTCCATCAGGGGGCTGTCAGGATCCAGGAGGCCCTGAGGGAGAGCGTCTACCCCGAGAAGCCCTCAGAGCCTCCCCGGTCCTCCCCACCTGGGGCTTGTGCCCCATTCCTCCCTCATGTCCTTCCACTTACCCCTCCCTAGCCCCCCTTCTTGGTGTCAAATAAAAGACACGTATTTTCAAAAATAGAAACTGCGTTTATTGAACAAAACTGGGGGGGGGGATGAACCTCTGGGGAGACTGGGAAAAGGAGATGGGAGAGGGGAAGAGAGAGGGTGGAAGAGGGGAGGGGGAAAGCTGGGAGGAGGGAGCTGGAAGGAGGAAGCAAGGGGAAGAAGGGGGAGGGGAAGCTCAGGGCTCAGGTTGGGGTTCTCGCCGGACCAACCTGACTTTCATGCTAACCTGCTCCTGGGTTCGCATGGGGCCTTTGGTGGCCAGGCTGGCAGCTATCCTGCCATAGATGGCCGCATTCCTCCATCTAGTGCGGAGATCATGGACGTTGGGGGCATCCCCCCCAAACCTGAATAAGGTCCATGATCTCCTCCCTGAACCAGGAAGGCACCCACCTTCTCCAGCCCCTGTCAGGCTCCAGGGAGCTGGCAGACTGCTCCTGGGGAGTGGTGGAGGACTGGCTGCCAGTGGCTTGCTGGCTCATGTTTTGGGGCCACTGGGTTAGGGGCCCCGGTGGCCACTGCTGGCTCTGGGCTGGCAGGCTTGGAGCTGGCACCGACACTGTGGCCAGGGTCTACCCCTTTAATGTCTCCGGGGCTGGGGGAGAGGAGAGTAAGCTTTCCTGGTTGTGCCTAGAGTGGCCACCAGGGCTCCCTGGGAAGGGCTGGAGGTCCCCGATTTCGAATTAAGTGTCTACACAGCACTTAATTCGAAATAGCTATTTTGAATTTGGCATTACTCCTCGTAGAATGGGGTTTACCAAATTCAAAATAAGGGCTCCACTATTTCAAATTTATTTCAAAATAGCGGTTTGCCTGTGTAGACACTATTAAAGTTAATTCGAAATAACTGCTGTTATTTCGAATTATCTTTGTAGTGTAGACATACCCTATGAGTTATACACAGAGCTCTATTCCTAGCCATTACATCACTTACCTTTCTCACGTGACAATTTGTATTTCTGCAAACTCTTAAGTTATGGTGTCACTACAGAGTTAGCATAGCCCTAGACTAACCCTCTTCCTATCTACATACAGAATATTCTTACCCAGGTTTGCTGGTGCTTTCAACCCAACTAGCTGGTTATGGACTAGAGCCCAGGTGCTGCTTTTACCTGGCTTGGTACCTTGCCCAGTTTGCAGTGAGGATACAGGCTAAATCACTCAAGTGCTGATAGTTCTCCAAAGCCTTCCCACAGTTGCCCTTGATGCTGGCAGAGCAGGTGCCAGCTCATGCCAAGGCCCCCAGACCTCACTAAAACCTAACAGATGTAGAGTGGGAAACCAGTCTGGCTCACTCTGTTAGTGTTGTTACAGTGGGCATTAATTTTATAAAAATGTGTGAAATACATGCGAGCTGCTGCATGCAATAATCTGACTTTTAGCTATCACCCATGTTATAAGGTAACATTTAGTTGTTTTGCTCTATAACTATAAAAGTGCTTGCTGTGAAACTGGAAACTCACAGTTAGGGGAGAAGCTTTCCCAAATGTAAAATATTAGCTTGCCACAAGAGGTGTCATTTCCTGCTCAACAAAAGAAGGCCCATAGACACTGGACAAGCCATTGTGGAACATCAGTGGCCAAAAGACTTTGCTGTTGTTCCCCTCATAAACAGAAGGGCTGCGTCTAGACTGGCAAGATTTTGCGCAAAAACGGCCGCTTTTGCGCAAAAACTTGCCAGCTGTCTACACTGGCCGCTTGAATTTGCGCAAGAGCACTGACATTCTAATGTAAGAAATCAGTGCTTCTTGCGCAAATACTTTGACGCTCCCATTCGGGCAAAAGTCCTTTTACGCAAAAGCTTTTGCGCAAAAGGGCCAGTGTAGACAGCTCAGATTTGTTTTGTGCAAAAAAGCCCCGATAGCTAAAATGGTGATCCGGGCTTTCTTGCGCAAAAGCACGTCTAGATTGGCCAGGGATGCTTTTGCGCAAAAGCATCCGTGCCAATCTAGACGCGCTTTTGCGCAAATACTTTTAACGGAAAAACTTTTCCATTAAAAGTATTTGAGGAAAATCATGCCAGTCTAGAGGTAGCCAAGATGTGCACAAACATTTATCCCATCAGCATGGGTCCTCGGGAAAGGGAATAAAAATCCCTGTCCGTAAGAAATTGTTATCCCTATGGTGCTTGCAGCTTTGAGTTCAGAGAGAGAGTAAGATTTGCAAGCATAGGCAACATGGGGGGGGGGACACTGATGGGACATGTACCCCAAATGATGTGGGCAGGAGGAGGAAGAGGCCAGCCAGGAGCCAGACAAGGGACTAAGGGGGGGGGACGGGTCTGGCTGCCCCTGCACTCACCAGCAGCGGCGGGGCAAGTGAAGCAATAGCCCCAGCTCGCTGTGCTCCTCTGATCGTGTCGCTCGGGGGAGGGTTAGGACCTCCTTGCACTCATCCTTGGGAAGCAGGTGAAATCAGTGCTTCTTACAGTGATGGTAATGGCGCTGGTTTAAAATAAAGTAATTGAAGGCAGAATTTCAGAGGAAAGCAAAGTTGAAAAACCTCTCTGTAACCAGCATGCCACTGAGCTGTGGGAACAAAAGAAGAAAGGCCAAGATAAAATATCTCCAAGTGGTGCTGGGGAGATGGAGAAGGGAGTTACACACCCACGCTCACCATTGCCAAGCAACCTGAAAACACACTGTACAGCCGAGTAACATGGGGTTTTGCAACTAATCTGAAGCTTCTAGCAAAGCAATCTGTTATAAGAACATTGTTAGTAGATGAAAGGATGATGCACACCTACAGAAGGAATAGCTGTTGTAGGAAGATTTCTGAAAAATTCTTATTCAATATGTTAAGAAAAGCATCTGCTAAGCAGACTACTGCTGGTGCAGTACTGGACAACCTTGGAGGAAAAGAGAATGGAAATAGTTAAGGACAGGCAGAAAAAGCATTGAGTAATTTTATCTCTGGCAAATGTCAAGATTTCTCCGCCACTGAACAGTGCACACTGAAAAGTGACATTCTGCCCTGTGTAGTTCCGACAAGTCCCAGATTTTAATAAGTGTAGGAGAAGCTGCTTCACAACATGAATGCCTTTGAAACCCTCCCAACTTCACTTTTTTTTCTCCTTGACTTAGGTCTGACCAGAGAACTAATGCATTGTAAACTATCTGCAATGGGTGTGGGATATGTTTGTGTACCAAGTGTCGGGCCCACCATTAAGTTATAATGCATTAGCTTGGCTAAATCAAACCATCTGCTTTTCTAATTCACCTATCACTGACCAAGTGTCAAATGATTGACCAAACATGCAAATATACAAAAGAGGCTGACCACTGCAAATGGCAGCTCTTACAAGACAT
Source organism: Pelochelys cantorii (assembly GCA_032595735.1). Classification (NCBI taxonomy): domain Eukaryota; kingdom Metazoa; phylum Chordata; order Testudines; family Trionychidae; genus Pelochelys; species Pelochelys cantorii. The sequence goes on along the minus strand of CM064326.1, from coordinate 302,846,413 downwards.
TTAGGCTATGTCTGGACTGCATCCCTCTGTCGACAGAGGGATGAAGATTAGGCAGGTCGACATTGCAAATGAGGCAGGGATTTAAATATCCAGTGCCTAATTTGCATAAAAATGACTGCCGCGTTTTGCCGACTCAGCACTTTGTCGGCAAAACGCAGCAGTCTAGAGGGGGATCTGGCGAGAAAGAAAGCCTTTTTCCACAGATCCTGTAAACTTCCTTGCAGGAGGCATAAGGGATCTGTTGAAAAAGGCTTTCTTTCTCGACAGATCCCCCTCTAGACTGCCACTTTTTGCTGACAAAGTGCTGAGTCAGCAAAACGTGGCAGCCATATTTATGCAAATTAGGCTCAGGATATTTAAATCCCTGCCTCATTTGCAATGTCGACCTGCCTAATCTGCATCCCTCTGCCGACAGAGGGATGCAGTCTAGACATACCCTTAGAGTACATCTACATAGCAGTGTTATTTCAGAATAACTGATGTTATTCCAAAATAACAAAGAGCGCATCTACGCAACAAGCCTTTATTTTGAGATAATGTTGAGCTGGAGGACTTCTTACTCTGACTCATGGTAACCCTCATTTTACGAGGAGTAAGGGAAGTTGAAGGAAGAGTGTTCTTCTTTCTACTACCTGCTGTGTAGACAGCACCAAAAGCTGAATTAAACTATTTCGACTTCAGCTACGCAACTGACGTAGCTGAAGTTGCGCTGCTTATTTCAATTTTAGCCCTGCTGTGTAGACGTGCCCATAGAGGGTCCAGAGCATGGAAGGTGAAGATTTGCTGACTGTAGTGTGGTATGGCTATAAGATGTGTGCTTAGGGAGGAAAGGAGTTAACTAAACACACAAGGAACACTCAGACCTTCCCCACACATGTGTATTCTGCTTCTCTCTGTCTTTTTGCATGGTGCATTGTGCTGCTGAACTTTTAGATAAAGTAAGGTAGATTCAGACTAGCCACACAGGCAGCCAGGTCCAGCCATTCCTCTGTATTTCTTTATCCAAAATAGCAATTTGAACAAGGAACAAAGGCAAACAGGAACAATGGCAATACTGTCTGCTTTCTCAGTGCTCCTGGTACATGAACCCACTCCATTTTTTTGGTGGCTTTAGTTTTTGTGCTGATGACACATCCAGCCCCTTTAGTCCCCTGTCTCCTCCCTCTTGCCTACTCTCTTGTTTTTCAACTCTCATATACTACAAAATGGCCACCCACTTGATTTTGCCTTCAGTAAGCAATGCTCTCTCTCACATCTTTCTGTCATTAGCGATCCCTCTTTCAATGACTACCTCATCTCCTCTAACATTCTCCTTTTCGCCCTGTTTTCCACCTCTCCATGCAGCTTTTTTATTGCTTCCAAATCATTTAGTCTCCTGACTTCTCAACTGCTCAAAGTCTCCTACCTGTTATTCTCACATCCGTTGAGTTAGCTGTTGAGTCCATCCATTTTATTCTCTCTTCCCACTTTGCCATCTGTTACACTAACCCCAATTCTAACTTGTTCTTAACATTTTTCCACTCCTGTTCCTATGCTGTCAACTACCTCTGGAGAAAATTCTATGATTCTGGAGTTTTCCTCTGTTACAGATTTGTTCTCTTTCTAAGTAATATCTTTGGTACCTACCAGATTGTGGTGTTATATGTAATTGCTAGTTCTGTTTATACAATGTATATAGAGGTTAGATCTTGAAAAAATGCTTATTGACAGCTGATATACATTTCTTCCTAAAAGCTGGATATATCAGTAATAAAATTGGTTTCTTTCCTAATTTTTTCTGGCTGAATCTCTCTGAGAATCCTTCCAAGGAATAAGTACTGCCAACAGGTTGCTTCCCTGTAAGCGAACAAAACTTTACTCGGTATCAGAAGCCTTGTAAGTGAAGAAACAAGCCTCAGAAAGGCACGGGACTCCATAACGTATCTGTTCCAAAGGAATTAGGAAAACATGTACGAAGTTTAAGCACAAGCGACATGAACAGCTCATTCTCAAACATCCCAGAATACACAAAAATGAAAAAGATACTGATAGCTGCTAATATGGGCTGGCAAGAAGGGTTGTGACATTCAAACTTAGATATGTTAGCTGAAGAGAGGAAAAAAGAGTCAACATCATATTGAAATAGTTTTGATGAGTGTCATCCCAAAAGCAACCCAATGAAAGTACAAAAGGCAAGTGAACCCAAAGAGCAGCTTGTGACAGAGTTAAGTTGCCACTTAAAGACTGTGAATTTATTGTTATCAGTAAAATGATTTGGGATAGGAGAATGGTTGGAACTAACCTACCAAAAGTCTGATAAATCAAGGAAATGAGCTTGATTTACATAAAGAAGCGGACACTGGTGTAACCCCTTTGGGGTTTAGAGAGCATTGCTAGGGTTGCCAGCTTTCTAATTGCACAAAACTGATGTGGGTCCAGGGTAAAGGTTTTGGGCTACAGGATGTGGTTCTGGGCTGGGACAGGGAGGTTGGGTGTGGAAGGGAGGTGAAGGTTCCATTCTGGATGGCGCTATGGGATCTGGGTGGCGCCAAAAATGAGGGGTTCAGGGTGTGGGAGAGGACTCTGAGATGGGGCAGGACAAGGGCTCCAGTGGTGAGAGTGGGATCTAGGAAGGGACTAGAGATGATGGGTTTGAGGTGAGTGGGGGTCAAGGCTGGGGCAGTAGTTTGGGGTGTTGTAGGAGGTTTGGACTTCCACGGTCCCTTACTGTGGCTCCCAGGAAGTATCCGCCAGGTCCCTGTAACCCTTAGGCACAAGGAGGCTCTGTATGCTGCCCTACATGGCTCCTTCATGGTTCCTGGCCAAAGGGAACTATGGAGTTGGCACTTGGGCAGGGCAGCACATAGAGACTCAATGCGCCTAGGGGCAGCAGGGACCTGGTAGATGCTTCAGAAGCCATGCAGAGTCAGGCAGGTTGGGAATCCTGCCTTAGTCCTGAGTGTGCACTGCACCACTGGCTGGATTTTTAACAGCTTGATCAGCAGTGCCAATCAGAGCTGCCAGGGTCCCTTTTTGATTGGGTGTTCTGCTTGAAAACTGGACAGCTGACAACCCTATCCTGTGTGTGCCTTTTCTTGGCTGGATCTGCCTGCAGATCAGGCTCCATCTTTGACACAAGGTGCTCAAGTTACACTGGGAAAGCCCATGAAATGGCACTTTCCCCACTAAAATCCATGTCTAAGGAAAGTGGTGTGTGAAATAGCAAAACCTCATTATCACAATTTCTTTGTGCTATGATTGTGCCCAGGGTTGGCAATCAGAATCTGAGTGCTGGGCACTGGACAGGCTTTTTCTAATACAGTCCTTGCCCTGAGGCAATTTACTGTCTAGATTTGTACAAGATGCAACAGCTGGCTGTAGAGGTGATGAAAAAGGTTTAGAGGTAGTAATCAATGTGAGGAATGCAGGTTACATATTGTGATCCTACATTTGGTATCTATTTATTGAACTCCCATGGATATGGATGCTGTATAGGATGTTATCATATCTACAGGATGAAGTTTAATAAGGACAAATGCAAAGTGCTCCACTTAGGAAGGAACAATCAGTTTCACACATACAGAATGGGAAGCGACTGTCTAGGAAGGAGTATGGCAGAAAGGGATCTAGGGGTTATAGTGGACCACAAACTAAATATGAGTCAAGAGTGTGACACTGTTGCAAAAAAAGCAAACATGATTTTAGGATGCATTAACAGGTGTGTTGTGAGCAAGACATGAAAAGTCGTTTTTCCGCTCTACTGTACACTGATTAGGCCTCAGTTGGAGTATTGTGTCCAGTTCTGAGCACCACATTTCAAGAAAGATGTGGAGAAATTGGAGAAGGTCCAGAGAAGAACAACAAGAATGATTAAAGGTCTAGAGAACATGACCTGTGAAGGAAGACTGAAAGAATTGGGCTTGTTTAGTTTGGAAAAGAGAAAACTGAGAGAGGACATGATAGTGGTTTTGTATCTGAAAGGGTGTCACAAGGAGGAGGGAGAAAAATTGTTCTTCCTGGCCTCTGAGGATAGAACAAAAAGCAAGGGCTTAAGCTGCAGCAAGGGAGGTTTAGGTTGGACATTAGGAAAAAGTTCCTAGCTGTCAGGGTGGATAAACACTGGAATAAATTGCCTAGGGAGGTTGTGGAATCTTCATCTCTGGAGATATTTAAGAGTAGGTTAGATAAATGTCTATCAGGGATGGTCTAGACAGCACTGGGTCCTGCCATGAGGGCAGGGGACTGAACTCGATGACCTCTCGAGGTCTCTTTCAGTCATGGTATTCTGTGATTCTGTGATTCTACTTATTTAGCACCCTGCCAAGCAGTATGCAAGCTGGCTTGAGACTCTTGTCAGGGAGTAGATTCAGTTAAATGCATTTCATGGCTCTTCACAACTATTTAATGTCACCCAAAAGATGCCCGCCTGCATGCCATTAACATGTGGACCTCCTATCAAGTCTGCAGAGAGCTCTGCATGCCAAAGATTTCAGGATAGGTCCCTCAACCCAAAAGCAATTAATTAAATTAAAATAATAACCTAGCCTACAATACATTCCTGTGAAACTCTGGGATGGTCAGCTAACTGCAACTTCCAGTGAGGTGTGCTACTTCAAAGAATTCTGCTGTGTATCTTCCGAAGCCTTTTTGAGAAGATCGCAAAATTAATCTTAGCCAGATCATCCTGCTCATATTCCAACTTTTTAAAAATGTATGTGCCCAAAGCTTGTGAAATTGCTTATGATGTTACTGAGCATTTTTTTTTTGCATTAGATATTTTCTTATGAGATTATCTATATGGACATTTATTTCACAGCAACCCCGTATATGAGTCTAACCTGCGCTAGCCTGCTGCTTATAGCCCTTTCTGACACACTATAAAGTTCTTCAGAGCTCTTTGATGTACCCCGCTTTGAAATAGGAGAAGGTTAAAGTGCAGGAATGATCATTGGGGCCCACATGGATACTTAGGTCAGGAGATTCACGCTCCAACTTGCTGCAAACTAAATGTTTAGTTAGCCAAGATTTGAAATCAATTCTTTTACTATTCCCCCACACAAAATACCACAAATTACAACAAATATTAGTAATATTTAATTCTTGTATTTTGTGGCTACTGACATATTATGAGTGTTCAGGGCATGAAATAATAATACTAGCTCTTATTATTCATTAATAAGTCTCTAAGCACTTGCAAAAAAATACCCCTTTTTACAGATGGGAAAACTGAGGCACAGAGCAGCAAATTGACCAGTCCACAGTCATCAAGCAGGCCAGAGAAAGAATCTGGAGTAGAACCTCCATTTGCTGAGTTATTACTGAACCCAACAGGCCTCCGACCTGCAAAGGTGTCAATGAGCTAGTCTGAGCATTGTCGTAGCCCTGACCTGATACCCATTTTTTAACACTGTCTGAAAACAGGATATGCACAATCTTGCCTGTGTGTTCAGTACCCTTATAGAGTCAATTTCTTGTCTTTCTAGTCCAATGGTTCTCAAACTCTTTAGCTTGTGGCCCACTCCACTCAATGTAAATCTTTCCGCAGACCACCAGCCAGCCACCCATGATGACAAAATGCTTTTGCTTGTTTCTAAATACCTTAAATACTAAATTATTCCAATTAGGCTACTATAACATAAAAACGTAGATACACAGCTATACCATAAGGATGCATGTAACTGGCAAGAAAGGAAGTATTATAAATAGATAAAGCACTTTAACTTTATCACGTTAGTTTACCAAACTTCATTTTAAATAAAGTAAAGTAACATATTTATGTCCAAAACAAAAGGTTTCAACATTGTCTTTATTTATGGAAAGGGCAAGGAACTTCTTTGGGGGTTGGGGACCACTGACCCACTGAAAAATTAGTCAGGGGCCACAGAAAAGTAAGAAGCAACAAAAAAAACCCAACTATACAAAACCCCAACTCTCACTAATGTGGCCCCTGACTGAGACATTTCACTCCCTCATGCTCCATCCCCATGAGGAGGAGAGGGAGGAAGGAGGGAAGTAATGACTGAGGTTCAGAGATTCCTACAGGCCAGATTAACTCTTCTGGGGTCCCAAGGCTATTAGATTTTGTGCCCCTCCAGGCTCTGGGGTGGGCCAAAAATGAGAGGTTCAGTGTGTGGGAAGGGACTGCCAGAGAGTGGGATAGGGATGGGAGTGCAGGGTATAGTGTCTGGGTGCAAGGTATGGTGGGAGATGAGGTGCAGGAGCAGGCTAGAGATTCAGGGCCTCAACAGGAGTGGGATGCATTAGGGGGATGGGCGTGGGAATTAGGGTGCAGGAATGGGCTAAGGCGGGGTCTGGTCTGGAGGTTAAATATAGGAAAGGCTCAGAGTGTGGGGTCTAGGCAGGAAGGGGGTGCAGGTGAGGGTGCAAGGTCTGGGTGAGGGGCAGGGTGCAGGAGCAGGGTAAGGGCAGAGGATTTTGATGGGAGGGAGTGCATGAGGACAATGGTGGTGTGGGGGGTCTGAGTATGAGGGGTATAGGAGGTGTTTAGCTGGCTCTGCGTACCCCTCTGCTCCCAGACACCGTCTCTTGCTGTTCTCACTGGCTGGTGTGGGGGGAGGGAGAGCAGCCAAATGTGGAGCCGCTTCCTGCCCCTGCAAGCTGGATCCGACCCACAAGGATCGGGTCTTCCCTCCTCACAGCAGGAAGCCAGTGCTGGTGCTCCAACCACATATGAGGGAGGCTCCCCATTGCAGGATGGTCTGCAGACCACATTTCAAGAACCACTATTCCAGTCAGTGTAGCTCTATATTCAGACTATAGAAAACAACCTCAGACGTTGGTTGTGTTAGCGTCACTACTCTGTTCATTTCATCCATGTACTCATTTTCAGATTCATTAGGTTTTATGACTCCTTGAACAATTTCATTGTCAGTCATAGTCTGAGTCATTGGTCATTGGCATGGAGCCACTTTTCAGCTGCCTTGCAAACTTTGTGCCAATTCAAGTCTTTCCATCAGTCTTCCAATTTCCTACTCCTAACTAGTGCTTTCTGACACTCAAATGACCCATATTGTGTCTCACTCCCCATTTACAGATGCATTACATAGGCTAATGTGATGAAACAGTTACTGGGGCGATAGTGCATGAGAAATTCTAAACGTCTGACTCCTCACTTTTTTGTTCAGAATACATACCAAGCAAACAGTGCACCCAATAGTTTGCACGCTATACAATTCAGTTCACACTGATGAAGCCTATTACAAAGTCAGTTATCACATGTTTAAGGTTAAAGCCTCACAAGACAGAAGCCAAACCTTGGTCCAGAGATCAAATACAGAATGTGGTGTTTGGGGGGTAGAATGACTGACCTTCTCCTTTAAGAGTTTTCATGGGCAGGATTACTGAGTGGGCAGGACTCTTGTCTCTAAGCAGAATAGCATTGGCAGACATTTTGCCACAGCAGAGAAAAACATCTTGAACAGAGAAGCACCTAGTTTTTCTTAATGTCTTCAGTAGGTCTTCTAGCTCAGTGTTTCTCAACCTTTTTTTTATAAAGTACCCCTTTTTTTAAAAAAAATTATAAGCACCCCCAGTACCTACAGTTTTCAGACACACACAAAAAAGTCTACCATTGCAACACATTTGTTTAAACAACTTAATCGTAGCCGGGTGGACGATGAAATTTTTGGGTGTAAAAAGTACAAAAATAATGAAGTGCTGTAAAACTTAAAACAAAAATTCAGTTTTCTCCAAATTTCAGTTGTGTTGATGTACCCCCCAGATTTCTCTCAAGTACCCCTACGGATACTCGTGCCACTGGTTGAGAAACACTGTTCTAGCTATTGGTAGTGCTGCTGAGTTATAGGAGTGATCATATATTATTGTGTTTAGCGTACCATGGAGTTATATAACAGCCAGTGCAGAAACTCTCATAGCAACCAATTGCAGGGGCACAAAACTACAGCTGGCCCATTTTTCTTCTATTTGTAACCCTTGTGCTCTGCTTCCCTGGTTCTCTGAGCTAATGGGTGAGAGTGAATATCATTTCCCAAAGCAGAAATTCATCCGTTGTGTGCCTTCTCAACATTCAGAACACTTTCCTCCATGATTTTTTCTGCAAGTACAGAGAGCTGTTCCAACATTAGCTACCCAGCCCCCTTAAGCATTGAGGCTCAGATGTGGGTGGAGGCCAGAAGCTTCCTGGCTTTGGATAAGGAACCAGGCACCTGTTCTACCCCAAAAGAAATGGAAGGGGCTAGAGGCCTGATGTGCCAACTAATAGGCCACCTGTGCCTCCAAGCTCCCTGTCACATCCGTGCCCCAGAATCTCATGCAAAGGCGAACTTTTAAATAGATAAAAATCTAAAAAACACTTACAATAATATCTGTCAAAAAGATAAAAATAATCAAATTCTGCCAAGTCTAATTACAAGTCTTTCTTCTATGAATGTATTGTTATAGCTGTGAGGAAAACATGCAACACAACTCCTATCTAAAAGCATCCTCCTGACAAACACTAGGGAGGCAATTCCAGGACAATAGTATTCCAGGCCCAAGGTCAAAGTGGCACAACTTCCAATACTAGGAATGAAGAGTTCAAAAGAACACGGCACAATGAAAAGGTCTCTTGGAAGACAGGGAGCAGGTATCAGTAGTTAGGAGCTCTCAGGGTTCTGTGGGAGAGTGTCTAAAAGCAACTGAACTGAGGCCTTTCCTGGCTCCCAGGAAATGGTAAATTTTAGGGAAAGACTGGCAAGAGTGTAGACAGTTTATTTGCTCTTAATGATGCTTTGAATTAAACAAGAGGTTGGGTTACTGGATATCATTGTAATTGCTCCTGGATCAGAACAGCAGTGTTTGAGCCTCATTCAGACCTGCTAAGGTAATCATGGTTAGTTCTGGGAACCAGCAGCCCATACCCAGGCTGCGGTTGGGAGAATCATGTGATTGCATCCTGAGATAGGTTACAACAAGTGTCCTGACACCTGAAAGGGGGTATGCTTGAAGAAACCAAAAGCAGTTAGGGTATGTCTACACTACAGCGCTATTTCGAATTAACTTATTTCGAATTAGTTAATTCGAAATAAGTTAAAACAAAATAACGCATCTAGACACAAAAACTAATTCGAAATAGTGTTTTTCTAATTCGAAATAGCACGTCCACATTGAGTGGACCCTGAATTGAAGGTAAGGCTGGCCGGAACCAGTGCCAAAAGGGCATCAGGGTCGGACTTAGTGTGTGGGGCTGCTGCCTCAGGCTAGCCGAGGTCTGTGCTTAAAGGGACCCGACCCCCCATCCCGGACAGACAGTTCTCAGGTTTCTCTGCTTGTTGATCTACCTCGCTGAGGGACAGCAAAGCATTTGTATCTCGGAGTGCTCTGCTTGCCCTCACTCGGGACATCACGGCACTCTGCAATATGGAACCAGACCTGCCCCCGGGGACTCTGCTGCGTCTCGTGGACACGTTGCCAGCAGCCTGGCTGCACTGTCTGCAGGCTGCCATCCAGGAGCACTATCGAGGGGCTGTCAGGATCCAGGGGGCCCTGCGGGAGAGCTTCCACCCTGAGGAGCACTAACAGTCTCCCCCATCTGTCCCCACTGGGGGCTTGTGCCCCATTCCTCCCTCTCGTCCTTCCACTTACCCTTCCCTAGCCCCCCCTTCCTGATGTCAAATAAAAGACACGTATTTTCAAAAATATAAATTGTCTTTATTTAACACAACTGGGGAGGGGGACTGAAACTCTGGGGAGATGGGGGAAAGGAGGTGGGAGAGGGCAGAAGAGAGGGTGGGAGAGGGGAGGGGGAAACTGGGAGGAGGGAGCTGGAAGGGGGAAGCAAGGGGAAGAAGGGGGAGGGGAAGCTCAGCACTCAGGGCTGGGGGTCTCGCCAGGCCAACCGCCTCCCAGCATGGCGGGGGAGGGGGCCTCAGCGTCCCCGGGGGGATGGGGAGGAGGGTGCGGAGGTTGAGGTGGGGGGTGTGGAGATTGAAGAGGAGGGTGTGGAGGTTGAGGAGGAAGAGGTGTGGGGGGGGGCAGGAGTAGGAGGAGGAACAGTAGTTGGGGGGCAGCAGGCACAGGACCGGCCTGGGGCAGCATGCTCTGCAGCAGGGCCTGCAGGTTTGAGTTCATGGCTCGGTCCTGAGCAAGTTGCTCCCAGCGGAGCTGCAGGTCCTCCTGCATACAGGCCTGGATGGTGTGGTGCAGGACCCCCAGGTGCTGGTCCTGGTACCCCTGCCACGTGGTGGTGGTCCTGCTCAGGCCGCGGGTGCAGGAGCATGTCCCGGGCGGGGTGGTGCGCCCTGCACGAGCAGCTGGTGCAGATGTAGAGAAAGAAGAGAAGTAGTCAGTTCTCCCTGGGAACACAGTGGATGATGCCCAGCCCCACCCACGACGTGAGGGCAACCGTGCCCTGCACCATCAGAGCCGATGTGCTTGCACAGAGGCCATGGTCAGGATGTCTGGCTCTCCCCGGGACTGGGAGCTGCCCCAAGACCACACCCATGGCCCTGTGCCATGTATAGTGTGGCCGGGGCGGGGGGGAGATGTCCCCTGCCTCTGTGTAGAGGGGGCGTGTGAAGGGAGAGCATCCTGCTGGGTCCCGCCCTGGGGTCAGGAGCGTGTCAGGTCTCTTCACACACGCGTGTGCCTATTGGGCCACGGCCTCTGGGTGTCACGCAGCTGGAGCCACCTGCCCAGAGATGGCATGGCATGTGCTTGCACGTGCACAGGTGGCTGCGTGATCCGTGGGAGGCATGGCCCACGTGCGCGGTCCCTGGTCTCCCTCTCTGCCTCCCCCCCCGGGTAGGGGACAGTGCTGGCACTTACCTGCTATGGCCTCCCTGGACGACCCTGCCGACTCCGGTGCTGGGACAGCTGGTGGTGGCCCCTCTGGTGCGCCCGGGTCAGGGACCTCCGGTCCCGGCTCGCTGCCTCCCGGGCTGGCACGGACCGTCCCGCCCCCCAGGAGTCGGTCGAGGGTGGGGAAGTAGGGGCAGGTGTCAGCCCCTGCTGCAGTGCCACCCCTCGTAGCCCTGGCGTACGCCTGCCGCAGCTCTTTCACCTTAAGGCGCACCTGCTCTTGAGTGCGCCTGTGGCCTTTCCTGGCCATGGTGGCCGCTATGCGGCTGTAGACGGCCGCGTTCCTCCACCTAGTGCAGAGATCATGGACATTGGGCGCCTCCCCCCAAACCTCAATGAGGTCCATGATCTCTGCACTAGTCCATGAGGGCGCATGCCGTCTACGGCCCCTGGCTGGCCCCTGGGTGCTGGGGGACTGGGCGGGGGACAGCTGGATGCCACTGGCTGCCATCGTGTGGCCACTGGCTGAGGGTCTGCGGCTGCTGGCAGGCCCGGCTCTTGCACGTGCCCAGTGGCCAGAGTCTGCCACTTTAAGGGCTCCAGGGCTGGGGGTGGCGGGAACAGACGAGTTTTCCTGGTTGTGCCCAGAGTGGCCACCAGGGGGAACTGGGAAGGGCTGGAGGCCCCCTAAGTCTACACAGCACTTATTTCGAATTAGCTATTTCGAATTTGGTGTTATTCCTCGTAGAATGAGATTTACCAAATTCGAAATAAGGGCTCCACTTTTTCGAATTTATTTTGAAATAGCAGTTTGTATGTATAGACGCTATTAAAGTTAATTCGAAATAACGGCTGTTATTTCGAATTAACTTTGTAGTGTAGACATACCCTTAGAGATGTAGTTAACCTAGTAACTGCAACACATTTCTTGTAACAAAAGCCCTTCTTGAGACTTGCAGTGGCATTTAGCCTAAAGCCAGTAGATAACATATTTTGCATTTTTTTCCCTCTGGACTCCATTATGATGATAAAATCTGTTCTGTAACGACACAAAACACAGGATCTTCACAGATACTTGACGAGTTTGCCTCTGTCTCTGGTATCAAAAACTTGAAATTAATGCTGGTCAGGAAAACTTTGCCAGAACCATTTTCTATTGGAGAATAAACTTCTGTTGACATCAATATGCTTCACAAAATAATGTTGATTTCACTGAAATTCTGTTTACAAGAAATAAAACAGGAAAATAAACTTCTGACAATGTTGTAGAAATGGGACTGTTCATTGCCTCAATGAAAATATTGATTTTTAAAATTTTGTATTAACATGATTGCAGCAGGGTTGGACTCCTTGCTGTGTTGCCCCCCTGCTTGTCACTCCAGGAATTAGCTCTGACACTCAGCAGGGCTCCCTCTTTTGGCCAGTGTCTCTCCTCTTGTCATTCTCTGCTCTGCTTGTTGTCTCCACCATCTGGCTCAGGACCAAAACAGCACAACATGTTAAACAAGGGGGAAATGTAATTGTTTGTGACACATTACTTTAAAGACTTGACGTGTAATTCTGCTGAGGCCATTTGTCACCGATAAACTTCCCACTCATGGCACAATTTGCAAAATTGCTGTAGGTGAATGGATTCACGCTGTGTTTTTTTAAAAAGAAAATAGGCAAATGTCCTTTCTTCCATGATTTCATGCATATATCTAAAAGCTGTAAAATAGGGTGACACCATATATATAGTTGAACTTTATATATTTTTTCGAATGGGCATGCTGAACTAAGAGCAATCCATTTATTTAAATTCCACTTATTTCATGTTCAGGAGACTGAGCAGTAGACTGTAATTAATGACTATGTAAATAGACTTAGTAAAGTAAAGTATATGCACTTCCCTTTCCATTTAGAGAGCATCTGGTAGAGAGTTTAATTGACCTTCTCTACTTGCTATACATTGTCAAAGTGCATAGCATCAGTCTATAGACTTCTAGATGGTAAAAACTGAAGTATTTACTAATTTATGGGGATTAATCAGTTCTTAAGAAGCAGACAAAAGGTAATAGTGTGCAATACTTCATTGTCAGATTTTTCTGTGTACTTCAAAATAAAAGACATACACAGAAGACTATCAAAGATTAGAAAAATAATAAGATGAATGCCAACTGCCATTTTTAACTTCTCACCAGCTTTTCTATTGTTCTGAAATAGGTCAAGAGTTGGTCTGATCTTGACTGAGAATCAGAGGCTGTGTCTAAACAATGACAATAGAAAGAATAACATACTAGGGTCATGGTCACAGGAAAAGCAATGCTAGCACCCAAAACCAAATTCTGGCCCGTTGAAGCCGAAGTCAAAACTCCCATGTGTATGTCTTAAAACAGGATTTCTTATGCTATTCTATGCCTCTTAAACAGAAATATTTTCAGCAGATGACCCTAAACGCACTCTCCATTAGCTAAATGTCACATCTGTGATATAAGTGGAGGGCTAATTTTCTCCAAAACTAGGATTTAAAAAAAAAAAAGAAAAGAAAAGCATGGGAAATATTCCTGACTTTCCGCAATTTATATATGAAGTAAACCAAAACCAAAAATGCCATCACCAAAATATTTTTACGCTGACAACTGATAACCACAGTCTTGTTCCTGTGAACATTTGGCAGTCCCTGAGCTCCAGTCACTAAACATCCAGCTGCTAGCCCCACAAGGATCTGGTACCCACGTGAGGGTTTGAAACTTTAAAATCTGCCTGGTTATAAAATGCTTATCTGAGCATAAACATTGTCCAGAAAAGCTTTTTCACAGTGAAAATTATGTTTTTAAAGCTTACTTGTATTTCCCATAGATCAACATTTCATGTTGTAGCTCTTGGAAAGAATGTGTGTAATTTCTGGAAGATGAGCCACCTATATAATTTTAAAATTTGTTTTGCTCTCATCTTAAGTCTCTAACTTTGTATCTGATGACAAAAATGATGTGCTTGTATAATTTGCCTCCAAAGTTTGTTCCAAAGAATAAAGTTAAAAGCTTCAGATTCATTAAACAAATAAGGGCCTGATTCTCACTTCATTTACATCAGAGGATTATGGCTCTGTCTTCACTAGAAATGCTACAGCAGCACAGCTGCAGCACTTCAGCTGTGCCATAGTAGCTCTTCAGTATAGACACTCACTACAGTGATGGATGGGAGAGGTTCTCCCATCTCTGTAGTTAATCCTTGTCTTTGAGCACTGGTAGCATGGTTGACAGAACAATTCTTCCATCAATCTAACACTATCAGCACCAGGGGCTAGGTCTGCTTACCTATGTCTCTCAGGCTATGTCTACACAGCAGCATTAATTCAGAATAACTGATGTTATTCTGAAATAACAAAGTACATGTCTACACTAAAAGCAGTTATTTTGATATAATGGCGAGCTGAAGGACTTCTTATTCTGACTCCTGTAACCCTCATTGTACGAGGAGTAAGGGAAGAAGTCAGAGGAAGAGTGCTCTTTCTCGGACTTCCTGCTGCATAGACAGCACCAAAAGCCAAAATAAGCTATTTCGACTTTAGCTACGCAATTGACGTAGCTTATTTCGGCTTTATCCCTGCTGTGTAGATGTGCCCTCGTTGGTGTGGATTTTCACACCCCAAATATAGCTGAGTCAACTGAAGAATTCATTGTAGACCTGGCCTGTCTCACCTGATCTCAGTTAATTTACCTCAGTGTAAAACTGGTGCAACTGAGAGGAAAACAAAACCCTTTCTATTTAAGGGAGATTTTTTTTACCCAGTTATGTTGGTACATAGATATTTCTAAAATTATAATCTGATGCAGATTTTTATTTGACTGCTCCACTGACAGCATTTTAGGTATGAATTCCAGACCAGCATGTGAAGCAAAATGATGGAAATTTTAAGAGCTATTGTGTTTTCCTTGAGGTGCCAGGCACATTGTTTTATGTTGGATCTGGCACCTTAAGGAATAAGGGTGCACCACCTTCCTCAATTCCAAGGTATCTAATGAGAGAAGGAAGGCCCCAACTTCAGACCCCGAAGTTCTGGGATAATGGGGCGAGAGTGTTTGGGAGGTTCTATTTGGTATGAAATGAAAGTAGGGGTGCCTTGTGGTGCATATTGGTTTGGACCCCAAAACATATTTTTTATGTATAGGAGCAGAAGACAGTTTTATCCCCCTCCCTTATTGGCACAAAGCCTTTGAATTTACTCAGATATAATGACAAGGCTATTTCTCTTTTGCTGTTGTATGCAACGCTCAATACTTATTTTATCTAAGACATCTCCTGACATGTTCCTCTGCACTTTTTTTCAGCTAAATTCAGAAAGGAGTTAAAGTATGTTCTTTAACATACATATTTGTAACTCATCAACCCTAAAAAAGTAATATAAGCTCATGATGAATTAATTAGAACAGTGGTTCTCAAATGATTTACCATCCAGCCCTTTTATGAAAGGAAATAAATTAGGAGGGAAGGGAGTGAAGACAGTAATAGGAAATGGAGGGTAGTTCATCTATCTCCCAGCTGAAGAGACAGTCAAGTTTGCATCAGATGATCAGCGAGGGAGAACTGTGCATTTTCTTGTGCAGTCCAGATTGACTTTTAACTTGCAATTATCACACTTCACACACACACATTGGCAAAAGAATAGAGAGGAGTTAAAGTCGAAGACAGATAGACGGTTTTTTTCACATCTCATGATTTTTAGGCCAGTCATGATTTTCACCTTGCGTGAATGCCCCCATCTGACCAAGTGCATGTGCCTGCACTCTCTCCTTTTAAAAGCTTTTCAGCAACTCAGCCCTCCAGCTGAGTCACATCCTGTGTGAATCAACGAACCCCTTCCGTGGTACACCTCTAACATGCATCCATATCAGTGCCCCCTCTATAATGACTGAGTCTATTCCCCTCTCTGGCAGAGAGTGGCGAACTGAAGGCCTTTCCATCCTGGAGTCAGAATCTTCACCCTTACCTCTCATCTTTCCAGACTCCCAGCATAGTCCATCACTCTCTAACCAGCCTTCCCCATGGAGCTTTCTGCAGTGCTGCTGTTCTCTCAGCCAGCCAGCCTCACGTTCTGCATACCTCAAAGGTTCCAGAGACACTGATTGCTGCCTGGTCTATCAGCTCCATTTATAGGGCCTTCCTGGCCCCTGTTTGGCTGCTTCCTCCACTGTCACTCTAGCCTACTTGGAGGACTTCTCTATTGCCTTTTGGTGTGGGATGTGGCAGGACCACAAGGCCTTCAGCAGGGGGCCTCAGAGCCTGGTTCATTCCATCACAGGGGTCTGACTCATGATTTTTTTTATCTCTTTTGAGGGTGTCCCACTTACGATTTTTGATCAGTTGAAGTTAGCAATACTGCTAGGGCTGCCTCTTCAAAACCAACAGTCATGGGCGGGACCTGGGAGGAGTTATGGATTGAGATGATTTCTAATTCCCATTTATTAGTTCCAGTAATGAACATTTTGGTCTTTCCTGTATTTTTGATCAAATCCAAGCCAAAAAGTAGGAGGTGGATCTGAATCAGCAGTATATATCCAAACGCTCCACAGGTGTTTGAGGCCATCTTTAAATCAAACTGTGACCTTACAGGTCTCGCTGCATCTTTGTCCACTGTCTGGTGTTTCAGAGGGTACGGCTAGACCACAAGTTTTTTACGGAAAAAGGTACGTAAAATGCGATATGTGTTTTGCATACCTTTTTCCAATTCTTTTGTCGGAAGAGGCTTTTGCAACATTTGGTCTATGTAGACTGGGCCAGATGCCGGAAAAACCCCTTCTTTCAGAAGCCCCCTTCTTCCTCGTAGAATGAGGAATACAGGGGCTTCCGAAAGAGCACGTTTGCTCTTCCGCAAAAAAAAGTGGAAGAGCAAATGCGTTCCCTGGACATGGCAGAGTTTTTTTGGGATACCTCTGGTATCCCAAACCCCCCCCCCCCCACAGTCTAGCCATACCCAAAAGAGTAAGCCTAAGGTTTTGGCTTCTTACCATTACCTGTTTGGTGGAATCTTACAGTTCACAGAATCTTAGACCAGGACATGGTTGCACGATTGGGTGGATAACAATTGCTTATTATTGCAGTGACCTGACCCAGTCGTTCTATTTGCATCAGCCTTCTATGGAGAACTAGAAAAAATGACAAATCTTTTTAAAATCAACATGGTTTTTGTTAAGCAGCTGGAAGAAAACACTAGAGGGAAAAAAAGGATTTTAAAACACCCAATAGTCTTCTGCATATGCATTCTCATCTAATCTTATACTCCTCTACAAGCCAAGTTAGACAGGCTTTTCTCTTAAATTACAGGCAAAATATTGAAGCAAGTCACATCCTCTTAGAAGCAAAGATCCACATTTGTGGGCACCATAGATAAGATTCCCTGATGTTCTTTTAACGCACCAGCTTTCCTAGTGTGAGGTCATATTTATACCACAAACTTTTGCTGGCATATCTTGGCTCAAGGATATGATGAAGTGTGATTTCTAACTGACCTCACTGTTCCCTCAAAAGCCCTTAGCCTAGACACTGTCATATTAGCAAAAGTTTGCTCTTTTGCTGATATCGTTTATTTCACTGGGGGCGGGGGGCTGGAATAACCCATTCCACCACAACAGTTGGGGTGTGTCTAGACTACATGGCTCCGTCAATGGAGCCATGTAAAGTAGTTTACCCGACATAGTCAATGAAGCGGGGATTTAAATAATCCCCGCTTCATTAAAATAAAAATGGCCACCGCGCTGTGCCGACAATCAGCTGATCCGGCACAGTGCGGCAGTCTAGACTCAGATCGGTTGACAAGGGAAGCCTTTGTCGACCACTCCTGTAAACCTCATTCCACAAGGCATAAGGGAGCGGTTGACAAAGACTTTCCTTGTCGACCTATCCGCGTCTAGACTGCCGCGCTGTGCCGGATCAGTTGATTGTCGGCACAGCGCGGCGGCCATTTTTATTTTAATGAAGAGGGGATTATTTAAATCCCCGCTTCATTGACTATGTCGGGTAAACTATTTTACATGGCTCCATCAACGGAGCCATGTAGTCTAGACACACCCTTGGAGTTGCTTTAGATAGAAATACCAGAAGAATAACTAAACAAAAACCCTGTATATATGTGGCAATCAGCCAAAGACTTTCACCATGTTGAGAAAAATTCTAGAAGCATGAAAATATTATGATATTCAGTTGTGGATTGTAACCTTGTAGGTATCTCCAAGCCTAATAGCTTGGAATTTCTGACAAATATAAAATGAACTTGCTGAGTGTGTAGTTAGTGGAGTAAATTTTTAGTAATAACCTGCTAGGAAGGACAGAATCTTTGCTAAGATGGTCTAGATTTTTATTGTGAGGCTAGAAATTAAGGCATTACTATCGTCTTATGAAATTACAGTTGTGTAATTTCACAGAGGACAGATGTAGATCCCAAATGTTAATAGTGACAGAATCCAACACAATGCAAAGACCTTTTTAAATAATAAAATAAAAATGCTTGGGAAGAGAACATCTTTGTACAACTCCTAGCACAATGGGGTCCTGATCTATGACAAGGGTCCTAAGCTCCTCAACAATACAAACAATAAACAATAACAGCAAACTTATAATTATATTGAAAGCAATAAAGATCTGAGATAGTAAATGTAAGTAGACTAACACATAACCCTTAGGGGAAATTCAGATATACCTAGTATGTATCCTTCTTAGCATTAATTTGCCAGCAATTTGAAAAATACCAGAGTGAAGTGTTAACTTAAAAAACCAGGAAGATCTACTGACTGTCCTGATTTAAATACAAATACTGCTCCAGGTCCATACCAGTAACTCTCATTAATGGAGATCTTGGGAAACATATTGCACTTCATAAAAGGTTTTTATAGTCTCTTGGAATAAATTTTATACTGTAGATGAAGAAATCATTGAGGGATCAACTTGAGATGCATACATTTTTCAGATACACAATGCCAAGGAACTGGGTGTATTGTGGCTTCCCATGCGTATTATTTTTTAGTTTTTTAATTGCTTTTCTTATAAAATTGAATAATTTGCATTTGACATCCACAAATATACTTTTTCCTATCTCTACCCTTTTCCTTAGGATTAATACCTCATTTTGCATCAAAGAACCCTGTGATCCGTATTCTGCATGGGAGTAGATGACCACTGAAACATTGCCCTGTGATATAACTCCCTCTCAAACCACTTTAGTCTATGATTTTTGAAAAAGTAGACCTTGCTCATTAGCAGCACCCGCATAGCTGTCTTTGGATTCTCATGTTCATAGGTGTTGAATAAAATGGAGTTGCTGAATTATCCAGACAATTTTAGGCAAGGCACCACACATTGCCATCTACTCAAATGTGTGTACAGTAATTTGGTACTGTTATTAAGTGACATTTCTACCCTGCTCCAAAGTATAACTGTATGATATACCTGGACTATGCTTGGACCAGTCCACACTAGAGATCCACTTCCTTGACACTATGGGTATGTCTAGACTACATGCCTCTGCCAACAGAGGCATGTAAATTAGACATACTGACACAGTCAATGAAGCGGGGATTTAAATATCCCCTGCTTCATTAAAATAAAAATGGCTGCCACGTTGTGCCAGCTCAGCTGATCGTCGGCACAGTGCGGCAGTCAAGACGCGGATCGGTCGACAGGGAACGCCTTTGTCAACCGCTCCCTTATGCCTCGTGAAACAAGGCATTCCCTGTCGACCGATCCGCGTCTTGACTGCCACGCTGTGCCGATCAGCTGAGCCAGCACAACACGGCGGCCATTTTTATTTTAATGAAGCGGGGGATATTTAAATCCCCGCTTCATTGACTATGTCGATATGTCTAATTTACATGCCTCTGTCGGCAAAGGCATGTAGTCTAGACATACCTTATAATACTAATAAATGATGGTCACATAAATACCACCCTATACTGGAAACCTACTGACCGCTATTCTTATCTGCATGCCTCTAGCTTCCATCCAGGACACATCATACGATCCATTGTCTACAGCCAAGCCCTAAAATACAACTGGATTTGCTCCAATCCCACAGACAGAGACAAACACCTCCAAGATCTTTATCAGCCATTCTTAAAACTTAAATACCCACCTGGGGAAGTGAGGAAACAGACTGACAGAGCCAGACAAGTACCCAGAAGCACCTACTTCAAGACAGGCCCACCAAGGAAAATAACAGAACACCACTGGTCATCAGCTATAGGCCCCAGCTTAAAACCCTCCAGTGCATCATTGCCAATCTACAACCAATCCTGGAAAGCGATCCTTCACTCTCACAGACCTTGGGAGACAGGCCAATCCTTGCCTACAGACAAGCCCCCAACCTGAAGCAAATACTTCCCAGCAGCCAAACACCACACCTCAGATACACTCACCCAGGAAACTACCCCTGCAACAAACCCCATTGGTAACACTGTCTACATATCTATACAAGTGACACCATCACAGGACCTAACCACATAAGCCACAACATCAGGGGCTCATACAATTGCACAACCTCTAATGTGATATATGCCATCAAGTCCCTGCAATGCCCCTCTGCCATGCATATTGACCAAACTGGACAGTCTCTGCAACAAAGGATAAATGGACACAAATCAGACATCAGGAATGGTTACACATATATACCTGTAGAGGAACATTTTAACCTCCCTGGACATTGAATAATGGATTTAAAAGTAGCCATTCTTCTACAAAGGAATTTTACTGCCCAATTGCAGAGAGAGACTGCTGAACTGGAATTAATTTACAAATTTGACATTGTCAACCTGGGCTTGAATAAAGATAACAACAGGTTAGCACACTACAAAGGCAATTTCTCCTGCCTTTGTCATTCACACTTTTACAACAAAAGCTATGAATGGGACACATCCAACCCACTTAATTAGCTTTATTAACATGGGTCCTTCAATTGGCAAGTAACTGCTTTTGCTGTTAGATACACCTGGGATTCTGTTATTTCCATTCCATCTCATTTGATGAATTGGGTTTTGCCCATGAAAGCTCATGATCCTATATATTTGTTAGTCTCCAAGGTGCCACAGGACTACTTGTTGCATGGTATATTGTTAGGATTTCCTCCCTTATGAAGTCTGACTTTACTAGAAACTTAAAAGGCTCAAGTGAGACTTAAATGGCCTTGTATAAGCTCCCCTGCAATCATTCTCAAATCTTTGCCCATGTTAATCAGTCATACAAGTCAACACACACACACACACTGCTACCTGTTTGTTTTAAAGATAAAGGACTTCCAGTGGCCAAAGATAGTATAAGATTGGGAGCTACTGGAATTTAGGGGTGACTTGCAGCATGCACTGAATTTAAACTTCTTGGTTGCAATTGTCATTAGCCCACGTCACACCAGCATCCAGCACCACCGACATTCTCTGCACATGAGACATTCATGCTGAAATGGTAAAGATGTTGCAGGTCTGGATTTAACTGTGTGGCTCAGGTTGCAGTGTCTAACTAGAACTAAAAAGGGTAGAGATGCTGCCCTGTTTTCCACTTTGCTCCTCTCTGTAACCCTATTCAGTGGGGTGGCAATGGGTACACAAAAGGCAGAGTGTAGTTTAGTGTAACTTACTTTCAGAATCACTAAAACAAAATTCATCCGTAAAGGAAAAGACAAACTAATGTCCTACAATCTACAGAGCATTTGGGTGACTGCTACTGAAAGCTTACAGAAGTATGTCAGTCAGTTTTTGAGAAGTGATACCTACTCAGACTCATACCTGTGGAGATTGTCACAACATGGAGATTGTGACTGCATATTCACAGTGTATAATCAATTTGGACTTTGCAAAAAATAGGATCTGAACTCTGTTCCTAACCCAAAACTCTATAGAAAAGATACTCCTGAAAGCCCCGTTTCCAGGGAAATGAATGGCAACATTTCCTTCTTGCCATAATGGTAGTTTATTAGAGTGAGTTCAATAAACCAGGTATTTTATTCTATTTTACTCTGAGAAAAGATAAGGATTAGCTTTGAAATCTGCACAGGCTTTATAAGATGGGGAATTATTGTACTGTATTATGTGGGTAGACAATGACTGACTCAGCCTGCATCATTTGTCTGCTCATTGTTACACTCAGAAGAGAACAGAATAAATCTCCAAAACATCTTTATTGAATTGGCCAAACAATTAAAATGATGTGATCTATCAAGTACATTATTATTTCAAAGTAAAAAAGCTAATAGGAGTCATTTCAATTACTGTTCTGATTTTTCTTTATGGACTGATCTCTCATGTTCATAAATCCTCTTGCCACTTCCTTAGCATAGCATTAAATCATTAAAGCATCTATGTTAAATTCAAACAAGATCTTCTGACTAATAATATTAAACAGTAGAATTAAATTCTAGCATACATTTGGGAACAAATTGTTGATGAGATGCTGAATTCATACAGATTCTTGTACTGTATACATTACCACTACAACTGCCTAATATGTCTGTGTTCCATATTTTGTCACGTTGTCAAAGAACTTCTAACCCTCCAAGGAATATTCCAGAAAGAAAAAAAGAAATAAATCAATAAAAATGAGGATAACCTATTTTCAAAGCATGGTGGATCATTGCAGCTTGACAGAATGAGTGCAGTGGTTACTTTATTTCCATGCTGCAGTCTTGTTTAAAGTGGTCAGTAGAGTGGCTATGTAAAAAAATGGGACATTTTTACTCAGTAGACCTGTTCCCTTTTCATACTGTGAAACCAAGACATCTGTTGGAGAGCGAGCTGGATTGTATCCTGGCTCATGCATCATCATCAGAATTGTTAATGAGATTCCAGTGACAGAATTCTTACTACTGATGATGTTATGACAAGATAGTAACCAGTCTGCTGTTCAGTTCACACATAGTTTATAGGGGTGGGTTCACAGTTAAGAGGGGTGTTTGTGAATCTTTTCAGTCAAATCTAAGTTAATCTGAAAGCAGTAAAGCATGTATTTAACTTTAAGTACATACTTAAATTGCTTTAAACTAAGATCTTGGTAATGAATACGACAGATTCCTGGGCAACAGCCACTGTGCCACTACTCTGATCACTGTATCACCAATTAAGTCACCATTGTGGGGGGATAGGAAACCCGAGGGGCAAAGCTGGGGCTTAATTGTTAGATTAGAATGGCTGAGGTAAATTAAAACATTCAGGAGCCCTTTAGCTCTGGGAGTAGAAGAAGACGAAGGAGAATGAGAAAGAGCAAGAAAGCCTGAGCAAGGCAGGATCTCAGAGTCAGATCTTCTCCCTCTCCTGTCCTTTAGCTAACAGGGCTAAGGATTTACATGCTTTTGTATATAAGGGGCTGCACGATACTTTATGGGCGAGGGTGGAATATGGTAAATAAACCACACTGGGGTGTTTACAAGCACAGTCTCCAAGCAGTCTGTGTGCTCAATGGAACACAGGAGCAGAGGTTAAGCACCCTGTTGCAAAAAGCCACTGAGCAATAGGAAACATGGCCAACACAATATTATATTTCATTATTGGCTTATTCAGAGCTTAGGTGTGCACCATAGCTAAACAGAACATAAATCAAACAGAAATGCAGAACTCAATAGTGCAATGTGATGAGCATTCCTGTGAGGTTCTGAGAGCCCTTACCTCCCATGAACTGTGGTAGGAGTGAAGGTGCTTCTCACCTCATGCTTGTGCTCAACATCTTGTGGACGTGAACACCTGATGACACTGCTCTACAGCCAAAATGCTTCTGAAATAAATGTAGTCAAACTTTACTAATTCTGGGTCACTGAGAACGAAAATGATGCTTAAAATTGTTGATTGGCTCTAGTTTTCAAGATATGCTATTGGGTCAGTATATACGACCCTTGACTTGGGAATGGCGGAGGATAAGTGAGTTATAAAGGGAAGGGATCTCAATTTAAACCAGAAATTACTAAAATACATCTTTGACTGGATCTAGGAATAAATCTATGACTGGATTTGGACAGTACTTGCTTTTTAGGCAAAACAATGAATGATGCAATCTGAAGCTGGTATTGTGTCATACATGATATGAATTGCATCATGTTATTCCTAGAAGTCATGGATGATGCAATCATAACGAAGCTTACATCACTCTGCTGAACAAATTGCCCTATATCAGCTCTAGAAATCATACAGTGTCGTGCTCTCTTATTTGTCAGTGTTTGATTTTGCGAAGGGACACATTTCTGTTTAGCCAAAGTGAGCAGAGATGCCTCGTACTTGTGTGAACAGTGCAGATAACTTCTGCTATGTTTGTGGTGAAGTGACTTTTGCATCACAAAAGCGCAGTATAACCACTATGGTTAAGAAAGCCTATCACCTTTATTTTGGCTGCAAAACTGGAGATCAGGACAAGAGGTGGGCCCCACACATATGCTGCAACACTTGTGCAACAAATCTTCGCCAGTGGTTGAACAGGAAAAGGAAATCTATGCTTTTTGCAGTGCCAATGATTTGGAGAGAGCCAACAGATCATACCAGCAATTGTTACTTCTGCATGGTGCCTCCAGTTGGGAAAGGTGTGTCAAAAAAGAAAAAGTGGACTGTGCATTATCCAAACATTCCATCAGCTATACACCCAGTACCCCACGGAGAAGGACTGCCGGTTCCTGATGCACCAGAATCATTCTCACTTGAGTCAGATGAGGAAGAGGAAGAGGATGAAACTTCTGGTCCTGAACCATCAATGTCACAGGACCCACATTTTCTCCCATCCTCCTCCTCTGAACCACACCTCATAACACAAGGTGAACTGAATGACCTTGTCAGGAATTTGGAACTACCCAAGAGTAAGGCAGAGCTGTTGGCCTCCAGATTACAGCAGTGGAATCTCCTGGCAGTTGATGTTAGGGTTTCCATGTTCCGTGACCGTCAAAAGGATCTTGTCCCATTCTTCTTCATGGAAGGTGATCTTGTAGCCTGCAACAACATCGATGGTGTGATGGCAGCCCTCAACATCATTCACGATCCAGATGAGTGGAGACTGTTCATTGATTCATCAAAGACGAGTCTTAAAGCTGTTTTGCTGCATAATGGCAATGTTTTGCCATCAATATGAAGGAAACCTATGACAACATGAAACAACTTTTGAGGTACATAAACTATGACCAACATCAGTGGCAGCTTTGTGGCGATTTGAAGGTTGTTGCTCTCTTGCTTGGTCTGCAGACTGGATACACAAAGTACTGCTGTTTTCTCTGCGAATGGGATAGTCGTGCAAGAGATTCCCACTACATCAAGATAGATTGGCCACTCCGACAGTCATTGGAGCCTGGGAGGAAAAGTGTTCAGCATCCACCACTTGTTGAATCAAGGAAGATTTTGTTACCACCCTTACACATCAAGCTGGGTCTGATGAAGAACTTTGTCAAGGCCATGGACAAAACACAAGCAGCTTTCAAGTACCTCCATGGAAAATTTCCAAGGTTAAGTGAAGCTAAGATAAAGGAAGGTGTCTTTGTTGGTCCTCAGATTCGGGAACTTCTTCGAGATGATGCATTTGACCATGCGCTGCGTGGCAAGGAAAAGACGGTATGGAAAGCCTTCCAGTTAGTGGCAATACATTTTCTCGGAAACAACAAGGCAGACAGCGACAGGTTGTTGGTGGAAAACCTCCTCAAGGCATACAAAAGCCTTGGTTGCAACATGTCACTAAAGATACATTTTTTGTACTCTCATCTAGATTTTTTTCCACCGAACTGCGGAGCAGTGAGCGACGAGCATGACGAGCGATTTCACCAGGACATTGCAACAATGGAGAAACGCTATCAGGGCAAATGGAGCCCATCAATGCTTGCAGACTATTGCTGGACAGTGACAAGAGATGCTCCATTTAATGAATACAAGAGACAAGCCAAGAAGCTCCGAGTAGATACTGAATAGGACTAAACTATGTACATAATAGTTTTTTGCCTTTTGTTTCATAATAAATTTTATTTATATAACCCTTTTGCTGATTTTTAAAGTGTTACATAAAC
Organism: Pelochelys cantorii; assembly: GCA_032595735.1. Lineage (NCBI taxonomy): Eukaryota > Metazoa > Chordata > Testudines > Trionychidae > Pelochelys > Pelochelys cantorii. Next base: position 302,820,699 of record CM064326.1, on the reverse strand, counting down.
AGGACAGGTGAAATATTATCATGTAAAGCAACCATAAACACATGAAAAGACCTAGGTTTACAATTTATGATTAAAACTCTACTATCTACACAATATACATAGACGTAAAATGTAAAAACTTAAATATCTTGGAAACAGTAGCCAATCAGTTGTTTTAATTGTCATATTTGAATTCAGCACATCAAAATACATAATAAATAGCACATTTTATCTCTGAAGCAGACTTCTAAAAAATTGTAGACCAGTGTGATCAGTGCAGATCCATGCAAGCTTCTGTAACAAGCAAGACAGCAGTTAACATTGAGAATCAGTGTTTTCATTTTTGTTTTTAACTTAAGGGGATTTTTATGAAATCCAGCATTCTAAGGAGTTTTATACAACACCCGTGCCTTACATATAATAGTCTTGTAATGTTATAGCTTCTTAAGCAACCGTTGTGTAGTCTTTGTTCTATATTGTTATCCCTTTCCTTGCAGACTTCAAACATAATAGAAAAATGTCCCTTGAAAATGTATTCTTCAATCAGTGTAAATCTTCATATGTAAAAGAACAACACAGCCCATTTAAAGATCCCACACATCATACATTTTTTAAAATATAAATTGGGTTACATCAGTATTCTAGCCTAATACAGCTAATCCTGCTGGGGCATAACCTGATCTCTTACCCTCCAACAATAAACTGTGTAATCTACCCTTTTTAATTGGATGCTGATGAAATTCATCTTCACTTCATTAAAGCTCATTCTATTGAAGTAGCTAATAAAAGAATAAATTGGGACATAGCCCAGCACCTCCAGCTTCTTGAAGGAGTTCTGACATTTTATCATTTGGTAATGAAGTATTTGTGCTTTGGTTATGGCATGCAGCAAATTCTGCAGCTAAAATGTGGAGTAAGTTTTAGAACTTTGGGGGAGGGCTAGATGAGAAGAGAGGAACTGTAGTTTGTTCTGGACATTGTGAACCAATCCCCACCAAATGAAGTTGGGGTCCACAGAGAGAGAGAGAGAGAGAGAGTGCACAACCAGCTAAATATGTTATAGCTACACACTCTCTGGCTTGCCACACGCTAACTTGCTGTGTAGACAAGCCCTTAGTGATTTCAGTCTAATACCTAGTAGATATATCTTCATCATAAAAGCTATCATTCCAGCTGTCATCTTTTAGTCGGCCTTGTCAGCAGGGAAACTAATGACTAAAAGGAGATGGATAGTAGGCGCATAGCCCCCAGAAACAGCCCCAGAAACAGCCTTCCACATCCGATCTCAGGTTGGAAGTACACTGGAAGGACAGTGTGGGAAGCTTGTTCGGTCTCGGCATTCACCCATTTTGTGGTTAAAAATAGATCTTCAGTTCTCAGCACTGGTGACATGGTACCTTTTGCAAGTATTAAACTCCAGAAAAAGAAACATTTTTAAAAAGAGTGCTTGGTATTTCACAAGTCAAAGTGTTAATTGTATTCAAAAGAGTCCTGGGATAATATATGTGATTTTTCAAATCATATTCTGTAATGAAAAGGTTAAATAAAAAAAATTGTGGATTGGAGGCACTACTGTCAGTTTCATGATAGTGCTACAGAACCTTAAACAGCTGAACAATATGGCTACATCTACCCTGCAGGCTTCTTGTGCAAGAATTGTTTTGCGCAAGAGTTCTTGCGCAAAAATTCTTGCGCAAGAGCGTGTCCACACTGCCATGTGCATTTGCACAAGAGATGTGCTTTTGCGCAAGAGCGTCCAGGGCAATGTGAATGCTCTCTTGCACAAGAAAGCTCTGATGGCTATTTTAGCCATAGGGGTTTCTTGTGCAAGAACCCCCTGTTGCCTGTCCACACTGCCCTCTAGCGTAAGAGCTCTTGCGCAAGAGAACTTATTGTTCGTGAGGAGAGGAATAACTCCTGTGCAAGAAACCCTCTATTCTGACGCTTTATTGAAAATTTACTTGCACAAGAATGCATGTGCAGTGTAGATGCAGCCAATGTGTTTAAAAAGATGATAAAGAGATTAGTATTCAATCAGGCTTCTATAAACAAGTAATGAGGAGGAAAAACTATTTGCACAAAACACCTAATTACTTTCTAAGAAAATCCTGCTTTGCACACAGAAGGGCTGATCATGTGTTAGCTCTAATTTATGCTCATCCTTATATACCATACAGTAGGGATATTCCTTATCCCTTGGCTGGCCCTATGTAAAATGCAATGTTACAAACATATGCAATGATTTGAGGTATCCAGAAGCACTTTGGCGTGAAACACAATAGCAAGCAAGAAATGTAAAGTTCTACTACCTCATGGCAATTCAAATGTGTTATCAGAAGATATAATATCTTGAATATTATTTAAACACTGCTACTGCTTGCTCTCTGACCTGCTGCAAAACCAGAAAGAATGTTTACAATGGGTCTTACATCTTTCAGCTCCCTTTCCTCTCAAATGCAGTTTTTCATCTTTCACCTTTCCTTTTTGTGTATGTACACTAATGTGTTAAGGAAAGAAAGAGAAAATTTCATATAACATGGTGTAAAACTATTATCCAAAAGAGCACATGACCAAGAATAGACAATTCATATTTATTTTCTTTTAAAAAACAATGAAAAAATGTTTAGCTGATAGCATTCATATAATAAGTGTGGATGTTTCAGATAGATCTTTGTATTTCCAGGCTAGTAAGGGAAATGTTTAATATGGCAGTTACTATAGTGACAGCTTAAGAGAGGAAAGACACTCTTATGGACAATGTATTGGACTGGGATTCAGATCTGGTGGTCACAGACCCTCTTGAGCAAGTTATTCGTATTTCTCTGAACCTCAGCCCCTCAACTGTAAAATGGGGAATGGTGTAAGGATAAATCCATTCATATTCATGAAGTATATAAATACTACAACAATACAGTATCAAAAAGCCTGTAAACAATATTTGCTTCTTTATTGTTGATGGATTGTGGTAGCTCTTAGGAGCCCCTCTCACGTACCAGAGCCAATGTGCTAGACACTGAACCAAATGACTGTCTATGTCCCTAAAAGCTGAAAATCTAAGAAAGGAGATAAATTATTTGTATTCCTTTTCAAAAGACTGTGTTAAGGCTTTCCTAAATATGCCACTCTTCCTTTTAAATAATGTTTGTTATACATCAATGTCCCATAAGGGATGGGCTGTTGCTCCTGGAAGATATGCAAAGGTGATATGCAAATGGGCACTTCCAGTTTATTTTGCACATTGTGACTGTAATAGCCCTGTTCCTGACCTAAGGGAAACAATGGCCTCTTTTTAAATGAGAGGTAACGAAACTCTGATTTTGAAGGGTATATGATATAGCATAATAATCTAGCCTCAGCCATTACAATTAGCACTTCCTGTCTGGAATTCTTCATCTAGCCCATGTGGACAAGAATTGATATTATTGTCATGTAATACAGTGCAGAAGGGTTTGGAAGGCATATTCTACTCACATGCTTGAGGTAAGGATTCATCACACAAGACCCATTATAGTCCTGCTCAGATACAGTGTAACTTTAAAACCCGGTATTAGAGTTTAATATTTTTCTCTTCATATCTGAATGCCTTGGCAGGAGGGCTGAGAGAAATATTGGTATCTCCTGAGCTTGTCCCACACATTAACTCTTTAAAGCACTAGAGACTATAAACAACAATCTCTGCAGATCCACAGAGTGAAATATTTGGTATTTAGGTCCTGGGAATAGAATACTTTCTGAGTTAGTTCTTCAGCAAGAATTGTAATATTTAGTAAATTAGATTCTACAGGAGTCACAGTATCTTGGGAGAGTCCATTCACAATAACACCATGTTCCATTTGTAAGTTCTGTGTTTCTTTTTTGCCTTCTTTTCCTTTTAAAAAAGGTGGCTTGTTTTTTACCTTAGAAATATTATGAATTTCAAGTCTGGTCTTCTCTGATTTTGCCGAAGACCTACTAAATGATTCAGAAGATATACATTATGAATTCTTATACCTTCATTGAAAGAGCAGGCAGTTGAAACTCTAAGAACATTTTTGTCCCAAATGTTACTTAATCATTAAAGTTGAACAGAGTTAAGAATGGCATTCTTAAGTAGTCTAACTAAAACCCCTTTTCTCCTTTCACTGGCTCATTTTTCACTGTCTTAAGTTTTGTGATGTTATTTTAGTAGTGTCCCAGTTGTACCAGAATCTTCTGAGCTAGGTATAACTTGAATGTGTAATGTAAAAATCAAGTCGAAAACAAGCTATTTTTAAGTTCCAGGAGCCTAGGTTTCTTTTAAGATGAAATCCCGAAGAGTGCTGAAATGTTATTTTGAACTGCTGTGATGCACTATTTGAATCTATTAATATTACAAACTCATGCATAGTATCTCCACCTATGTATGTGTTTGTAATATTAATAGATTCAAATAGTGCATCACAGCAGTTCAAAATAACATTTCAGCACTTGTATATTGAGCCAAGAATGAAATTTTTGATAGGAGGAAACTAAAGTTGTACGTGTGAAAATGAATCTTACTACCGGCCATAAAACAGAGGGATAATGAGACTCATGGGAATCCAAGGACTCCTGTACTTCTTTGTTTCCACTATAATTGCCACTAGCAGCAATTGAAGGCTTTCTAGCTGAAAGGCCTTGGACAAATGTGAATGACTATAGTGGGCCTTTTTTACTGTTATCTTCCCACTGTCTATCACTTCCCAGACTGTCAATCCATAAAAATTGAGCATACAGCAGAGAGACTGCTAATTTTTCTGAAGAGATGTAAAGAGCAAGTAAGACACTGATGGTGACTCATTTCACATGCATTTGGAAAAATTATGCACTGTGAGTTCTGAGTAACATCAGTTTTCATAGGCTTCAGGGGGTAGCCAAGTTATTCTGTACAAGATAAACTTAAAAAACAACAAATAGTCTGGTAGCATTTTAAAGACTAACAAAACATGTAGATGGTATCATGAGCTTTCATGGGTACAGCCCACTTCTTCAGATGACCCTAATAGGGGAGAAGGGGGCGGCAGGGTGGAAGAGGAAAAAATGGGAGGAGGGGGAAACAAGAAGAAGCAGTGGGTCAAAAATATCAAGGGGAAAGCTAAGCTGGAATGTAATAGGAAAAACAAATAGTCTATAAGTACCTAAGACTGAAGAGTCAAAAGAGGCAGATAAAGACCATTACTTAGCAAACAACAAATAGTCTGGTAGCACTTAAAGAGTAACAAAACATGTCGATGGTATCATGAGATTCTACATAGACAAAGAACCATTGTCACTTCCATTGTCTGATAGGTTGATAATGACCCAGCCATCCAGTATCTTTATTCAAACCAAGGGTGTGAGAATTAAACTTGTGAATGAATTGTAGTTCCAGTCCTTCTCTGTGTATTTGGTTTGTGGAATTGGTCTGTAACAAAACAGCTACTTGAAGATGTGTTAATGCATCCCCAGGAAGATTAAAGTGTTCCCCAACAGGTTTTTATATGTTCCCTTTACGGATATCTGATTTGTGTCCATTAATTCTTTCCCATAAGGACTGTCCAGTTTGTCCAATATATATTGTAGTAGGGCATTGCTGGCATTTGATGGCATAGATTAAATTACTGGATGTGCAGTTAAATGAGCCTCTGATTTGGTGGCTTATGTTGTTGGCTCCAGTAATGAATTCACTTGTATAGATATGTGGGCAGAGCTGGCACCGTGGCTGATTGCAGGGCTGGGTTCCTGAATGTTTATGATGTAGCTGTGTAGCATGGTTACCGGAAAGAATTCATTTCAGGTTGGGGAGTTGTCTGTAAGCAAGAATAGGCCTTTCCCCCAAGGCCTCTGAGAGTGAGGGATAATTTTCCAAGATAGGTTGTAGATTGTGGATAATGCGTTGGAGGGGTTTGAGTTGTAGGGTAATGACAAGTGGAATTCTGTTATTTTCTCTTTTGGGTCTGTCTTAAGTAGTTCATGTCTGGGTACTTTTTTGGCTCTGTCAATCTGTTTTTTCACTTTTCCAAGTGGGTATTTCAGTTTTAGGAATGCTCTGTAAAGATCCTGTAGGTATTTGTCTCTGTCAGTGGAATTGGAGCAAATCCGGTTGTATCTTAGGGCTTGGCTGTGTACAATAGATTGAGAAATGTGTCTGGGATGGAAGCTGGAGGCATGAAGGTAAGTGTAGCGGTCGGTGGGTTTCTGAAGAAGTGGGCTGTGCCCATGAAAGCTCATGATACCATCTACATGTTTTGATAGTCTTTAAAGTGCTACCAGACTATTTGTTGTTGTTTTTTAAGTTTATCAGTTTTCATATTAAAGTTAAAAAACTGGTCGGAGAAAGGAAAGCTAGAAAACAATGGATACAAAGGCTCCCTGTCAGTGCAAGAGGCATTACCATGGACAAACACAACCATAGGAGAATTAACGTGAACATCTGTAGTTTCTGCAGTGTTTGAAGTTAGGAAGAGGATGCTTTACAATGTTCTGCAATATAATTATACATATAAAGATGTAGGACACTGAGAAAGTCTAATGATTTACTGAAGGATTTAATAATATCCCACTTGCATAAGCTGTTCATCCCTTAGGCACTGAAAGATATTTCTTGTCTTTTCCACTGATGCCTTACTTGTGCCATTTAGCCAAATACAGGGCATACAGTGTATACAAGACAATTATGGGGACTCTATTATGAAAGATGCGAAGAGGGCTTCTTAAAATGCAAGGCTGCTTACTGAATTGTGGATATTTATTGTAGTGAAGCTTTGTGTCATATGGATAATAGTTAATGATAGATGAATCATATTATTATAGTATTAAAGGAAGCTGTTAAGATTCTTTTAGAACACTTTACATTTTGTGTCTCTAGAAAGTGTGTGTGTGTGTATGTGTGTGTGGGTGTTTACACACTTCTGTTTGCAACTGCCTCTTAAATTATAAAGTAACGTCCTTGGGAATTCTGGTCAACTTCCAGACCAACTTCCTTATCTCTGGAATCAGATAAGGAAGTTGATCTGGATTTACTAATCATTCCTAGGCCAGATGTCTCGGGGCTGCTCTAGCTTAAACCAGATACCAATATCCCCAATATGGTTGCTAGGCTTGCCTAAGGGAAGCCTTGGCTCTCAACATATAGAAGCGGGGGTGAAGGAGTCACAGTGGTAGTTCTGTACCACCAGATGATCCCAATATGCTAAGGCAGTCCTTTCAGGGCTGGTGCAAAGCAGTAGCTTCTGGCCTGTTAAATTAAAATTGTGAGTATATTTATTACGTCTACAAACCTTTTTCTTTTTGTCCTTTGGAAGAATCTGGTGCTTTTCTTATATGAATTTACCCATCTCCATTGTATTTTGTATGTGTTGATGGTCAGTGAGTTTGTACTAATTAGTACTGATCACTGCATTTTTATATAGCCTTCTGTGCCGAAGGAGACATTGGGATGTATATTCTTAGATGGTTATGTTAGTTTGGATGGCTTGTGTATGAGATTTTAAAATGCAACTTTGACATAATGCCAATACATTCATAAAAAAATTAAAAATGAGTAGTCCTATGGCACCTTACAGACTAACAAAAATATACACTCTCTTGAGCTTTTGTGGATAAAACCCATAAAAGCTCATGATATATATTTTTGTTAGTCTCTAAGGTGCCACAGGGCTGCTCGTTTTTAAAGTTACAGACTAACATGGCTATCTTTTTTTTAACCTATCCAAGTATTTTCTTTTACCTCTGGCAAACATTTATTTCTTTTTCCCTGTTTTTTTTGACTGAAGATGACATGAACACGGCTATTCTGTATAATAACAAGAAATTCCAATTGAATAGCACACTCACTATAAAACCTTCTTCTTTGTGGACAAGCATCATTGACTAATGTCAGTGCAGGACTTGGAAGAGAGCTTGTTAGTTAACTGGTGATGAGGAATCAACAGAATAATACAAAATGTGGTGCGGAGAGCAGGGACTCCAACAGCCCAGGCAAGTACCACAGCCACCAGAATGCACACTGATCTTCATAGGCACCAACTGTGTGACAAAGGCAAAAATTAGCAGGTGCAGAATACCCATTGGTATCCAAGTTCTCCCCTTTGCATCCATCCCCACGACACCTCCCACTGTACAGCAGCCCAGCTGATCTACTTCTCTTCCTCCCTCCCAGCACCTGCCCTCTGCTGAGAAACAGCTGTCTTCAGAACCTCTGGAAAGGAGGGGGAGCAGCCGTGACATGGTGTGTTTGGGGGAGGGGGTGGAAAGAGGTAGGGCAGGAGCTTGGGGGAAGGCAGATGGGGCTGCAGTCTGGGGCAGGGGCTGAGCACCCCCGAGCTAAAGCAGAAGTCAGCACCTATAGTCTTGACACAAATCTGCTTCCAGGAACATGTAAATGAGCCTTAGTATATATGAGAATCAAGCATATAAGGAAACACATATGCATTTGGGACTATTTATAATGGTAACTAACTGGCTTTCTTCCCAGAACTGCTCCTTCTCCTTTCCCCCAAAATAACACCTGCCTGAAGTATAGGACAAGTAAGACTCAGTCTTGCACCAGTAACAGCTTGTCTATACATAAACATGTCATGAATTTAATGTATATGTTATCTCAGACCTTCCAGGACTAGAAACGGGAGTTTTATCCACTTGGGAATGAGAAAGTCATAGCTTCCCAATGGGACCCAGTCTTAATATACCCCAAGATGATGGGATTAAAAGGCATAGGGTATTTTTAGAGATTTGTATGCTTCCTCTGTACTTTCTGTAGGTGCACAGAGAACTGGAGCATCTGGATTTACAGGGAGAGGGATATGAAAAATGTCAATGACATTTCTTAACACTTTGCTAAAATGTTCTTTCTGTAACATATGTAGTATCTCACAGCATCATGTGTTCTGTATGTGGTATGAAGATTTTAGGATGTACTGCATGATTTAATCATGATTTGACACTTTATGTAACACTGCCATCCCAAAACCATGCTATTTTCTAGATACTACTACAAACCTTTATACTACTACCATGTACTACCCAATATTTTATATGTAGTACCTGGTCCTTAGTGTCCTAAAATGAATACAGTGAAATTATATGTGTGTGTATGGTCTGCAGGCATGTTTCATTTTAAGAAAATAAGACATACAGGGCAATAACCTGCCTTTGATATATGCACACACAAAGGAGTTCTGGTCTGGATTACTTAGAAGTGAACATGGAGAACTTTTCCCAGTAGAGTGACACCTTCAGTAAAGATGAAGGTTTGTTTTTAAAACCTTGATAGTGTCCCTTTAATCACATTTGAAACATATAAACATGGTTGGATGGGAAAGAGAGTTAATGTTGCATGTTTGCCGGAAGGAGATTGGACAAACATGGCTCAAGTATATAATTTTGTTTTTAAAAGCCAGATTTATAGATTACATCTCAATGAATCATTTATTTCTGTAAATACAAGAAAAATAACAGACTTTACAACTAGAAACAGCTGTGTTTTCCAATAGTATTGAAATTTGAATTAGTACTAAAAGGAACAAAGAAAAAATGGAGTAAGTGGATTATAAACATTACTTGTTCCAAGTGATATAATTCCACTATGGATTCTTCACAGAGTATCTATGGTAAAATGACACTTTAATTTTAAAACAGTATGGCTGAGCTATTTTCCCTATTTCCAGTAAACTCTTCTCTGAAGACTTGATCTCTTTTATGGGCAAGCAAAAAAAAAAAAATTAAAAAGACTGATTTTTGTTTTAAAATTAGATTAGTTTAGTTGCAACACTACTCACAATGAGGTAAGAATACTTCATGAAATATGGAAATGGGATTAGACTAGATGAGTTTTTCTGCCCACTTTGCCTCTGTTCACTTTTTGGTCTGTTTGCTGGTAACACCCTTATTTATAATTGGTGGAATTTTTGTTGGCACATGTTTAGGCTCCTACAGGTTTATCTATATCAGGGTGATATGTGGTTTCAAATCTTTAAACTTAGTTTATTAAATTGCATACACATTTACAGGAAATGAATGTATACCGAAGACCTATCCTTCAAATTGTCTCTCAAATGAACAGTTTTACTGGAAACTTCAGGGGGTAGCCGAGTTAGTCTGTACAGGATAAATTTAAAAAACAACAAATGGTCTGGTAGCACTTTATAGACTAACAAAACATGTAGATGGTATCATGAGCTTTCGTGGGCACAGTCCACTTCTTCAGATGACCAGAGTTTTGAGTTTAGGATGTGCAGACCCAAAATAAATATGGGAGAAGGTGTGGGGAGGGGAGGGGAGGAAAAATGGAAGAAGGCGGGAAACAAGGAGCAGAGTGTATGAAAATATCAAAGGGAAAACCGAATAGGCAGAACTGGTAATCTATAAGTACCTAAAGATTGGAAAGTTAAAAGAAGCAGATAAGGATCATAAGATAGCAATTAGATAGGAAGGTTACTAATGCAAAAATCTACACAGACAAAGAGCTGTTGGCACCTTCATTGAATGTTAGGTTGATAATGTCCCAGCCGTCCGTTATCTTGATTGAGGAGGTCATCAGTGTGAGAAGACAAGGTAAGTGAGCTAATAGCTTTTATTGGACCAACATCGGTTGGTGAGAGAAACAAGCTTTCATGCTACACACAGTTCTTCTTTAGGTATGGGAAAGGTAACCAGAATGTCATAGCTAAATACAAGGTAAACAGAGGGCAAGTCTACACTACAAAATTAAGTCAACCTAAGTTATATGGATATACAGTCACTGCAGTATTGAAATTGGTTTTACATGACCACAGTATGTCCCTTGTGTCAGAAGTGTATGTGCTCACTAGGAGCACTTGTACTGATTTAACTGCAAGTGTGGGGCATTGTGGGATGGCTTCTGAAAGGCAGCAATAGTCAATGCAGTGTCTGCATTGACACTGTGTTGACCTAACTATATCGAGCTATACCTCTTGTGGAAGAGGGAATATTAAGTCAACTTTCATTGGTGGGAACTACATTTTACTATAGATGCCTACAGAGATAGGTCAAAATAAGCTTCCTTACATTGACCTAGCTCTACAGTGTAGAAAAGGCTAGAGTGTTGAGCATAAGAGGAGTTAGCACATGTTTCTAGAGACCATTTGCCTAGGGAAGTTGTGGAATCTCCATCATTGGAGATTTTTAAGAGCAGATAAGACAAACACCAGTCAGGGATGATCTAGATAAGACTTAGTCCTGCCCTGAGTGCAGGGGGCCAGACTAGATGACTTCCTGAGGTCCCTTTCAGTTCTATGATTCTATGTTTCAAGATGAAGGGCATGTCTACACTAGGAAATTATTTTGAAATAACTAAATTCAACATCATAACTCTCAAAATAACAAAATCAAAATAGTGTGTATCCACTATGGAGGAGCCTCAAAATTAGTCTGAGTCAGGCTCTGGTATTGTGGATGCACTACCTCGACTTAGAGCCCCAGGAAGCACTGGGGAGTAATTACTTCAAATTACTCTGGGGAGTAGTTATTTCAAAATAGCCACAGCAGAGCGTCCACACTAACACTATTTCGAATTAACTATTTCAAAATAAGCACTATTCCCCGAGGAAAGCAGGAGTACAGATTTTGAAATAACCAGCCCGTTATTTCAAAATAACAGGTTTGGTAGTGTGGATGCTCCGCTTATTATTTCAAAATAAGGGGTATTATTTCGAAATAACTCCTTAGTATAGACCAGGACGAAGTGAACAATTCATGCCTCTACAGTCATAGGACAAAGGTGCGGTACAGGTTATTGTAATGAAGTTGTAATTGAAATCAATGACATATTTTTTTATATAAGAAGGCACAGTCATATAAATAAAGGTCTCGCCTCCAATGACCCTTCACTCAAAATATGTCTCAACTTTAGCAGTCAGACAACTGAACATTTTCATATAGGAATTATAATTAAACAATATTTTAACTTAGCCTCCTAGGGAGCAGAGTAAAATTTCAATTTCCATTGTAGCTGTATGGTGCACAAGAAGTTTCTTAATTATTAGATAATTTGAAAGCCTAGACTGGAGCATTGTAGGAGTGTTAATTTTGTGATTTCAGGATGTTTTTTTCTTTTTAAAACTGTGTTTTAGCACAGATATTGAATACCTGATGAGTACAATATTTAATTCATCATGCTCCAGGGAATATGTGGGAAGAGAATAGGAAATTCCAAGGTTCCTTGTATGCAGAAAAACATACTGGAATCTAAAGTCAGGTCTCACTAAGGATTCAGGATGTTTGTTTTACTGATGTTAGAATTGTGCATCTCCTTGCCACTGCTAGGATGATGAAGTCAGCTTTCTAACATTCTCTCCAAGATTTTACCAATAATCAGGCTGGAACTCGCCAGTCAGAAGAGGAGTTCTCAGAATTACCATGAAACAAACACAGTGAGGGTGTGTCTAGACTACACCTCTCTGTCGACAGAGAGATGTAGATTAGGCACATCGAAATTGCTAATGAAGCAGGGATTTAAATATCCCACACCTCATTAGCATAAACATGGCCTCTGCTTTTTTTCGAAATGGAGTTTTTTTTAAAAAAACGGCAGTCTAGATGTGGATCTGTCAAAAATAAAGCCTTTTTCGACAGATCCTGTAAACCTCGTTTTTTGAGGAATACAGGATCTGTCGAAAAAGGCTTTATTTTCAACAGATCCGCATCTAGACTGCTGGATTTTTTTTAAAAAATCCATTTCGAAAAAAAGCGGTGGCCATGTTTATACTAATGAGGCGCAGGATATTTAAATCCCTGCTTCATTAGCAATTTCGATGTGCTTGATTTGCATCCCTCTGTCGATAGAGGGATGCAGTCTAGACATAGCCTGAGTGACCAAATAACAGTCACAAAAATAGCATCATGGCAAGTGATAAGAAGAGCAATGTGAGAAATAGATTTAATATGGTCTAAATGCCTACTGGAATATAGTCTCCTGAATGTATTTGCATCTTGTGTGTGCATTACAATAATGCTAATTAATATCTAGCTTTTATTGAGCTATTTATGCTCCTGTTACGCTGTACAGGCTAAAATTAACTTCTGTGCCTGTTGTATTGTGTTGAATGATGTGCCAAATGACAAGCTTTACTTAACTTGTTCTTGGGCAGTGACACAGGGGCTAGAATTGCAGGAATAACATTCACCCTTCTCTTTCTCAACCCACCGCCACCAACACAACAAAACAAATAAGAAGGGATCCTTTTTTCACCTGCAAAAATTTTGATACACAAAGTTTTTGGCCTGAAAGCTATATTTTATCTATGGCCTGTGCCCCTCCTGCGAATGAATGTGTACTTTGTTCTCTGAAATTGTTTCCAGCTGCAAAGCTGCTACTATTGAGCACTAATCTATTTTGTTTTTTAACTTAGCTTTGGGAATTACCAGCTCTTACCCACATGATGTTGAGAGTAATTTACTTCAGGATGGTGTCATACCAAGTTCTACTAAATCTCACTGTATATTTTTAATATTTAATTCATATTTTTTCCTAGGAAATAGCATGCATTCTGGTATGTAATAAAGTACAAACATAGTAACTTAGTCTTCCTCTTTCTCTCTCTGTCATACTATTTGCTGCACTCATGCAACGCCCCGATCATAATCAATATGGTATTAACTGAGATCCTAATTCAGGGAAGCATCTCTGTTCAGCAAAACAATTATGCATATGTTTAAATCCCATAGTGGTCTTTAAGCACATGTTTAACTACCCCAACAGAGATGGAGTTAAGTACATGCTTTAATGCTTTCTTGAACTGGGGTCTAAGGTAAGGACAGAGTGCGGCCCCAAATACATGAAATTATATTTGTTTTCGTTGTCTCTTCTTGAGATTTTGCAGTTTTAAAACTTGTACATAAAACTTTCAGATATGTAAAGCAGCAGGAGGATTTGTGAGTAAAGGGTTTTGGCGAGTTCACCATTCCAGATGTCACCTCTATTTCCCCTCTACAGTTGTGAGTTAAAGTTACATGCAGCCTAATCTAGCAATGAGCTCTGTGTAGGCAGATCCTTGCAGCCGGATGAAGCTACACTGAATGCAATGGGGCTCCCTGCAAGCACAGGCATCTGCCCATGCGGCAGTTGTTATTTCATAATAACTTGTTAACCAAACTTGAAATTATTTTGTATTATCCTGGTCACACTGTATATATGAACCGTTCATATAATGATGATTTCGAAGGAATTCAAAATTTCAGAGTATTACTTTGCCATTATTCAGACAGGAGATTTGGATGTGCTAGACGAGTGGTTCTCAAACTTTTTGGGCTCCAGAGTCCTTTACATGCGTAAAAATGTATGCGGAGCCCCAGCGGTGTGTGTTAATTGCGTCAGTTCGAGGCAATTCTCAATTATGCTTTTGAAGACTTTCCAGTTTGTCAGCCTCGCGGAGCCCCTGGAGATGTCTCATGGAGCCCTGGGGCTCCATGGAGCACAGTTTGAGAAACACTGTGCTAGACTTGCCTATATGAGCCTTCTCTTTCTATTGTGATCTCTCCAAAGGGAGAAAAGAAAAAACACAGAAAATTGGACACTGTTAAATTTGGTTTGGAAAATGTCATTGCAGTTTTTATGAAATCATATATAAATTGCACTCCGCTGAGTTTGCTGACATTCAACCACTGTACAGACATATATGGAGGCACTTTAACAGAAACAAATGTGGGAGCTAATGTATCATTAAACGATATTTTAAGACATAACATATTATTTTATATTATAATATTTTAAGACCTCTGAACCTGTGAATGGGACAAATAGCTATTTATTAACAGGTTCTTATGCTTTCTGTGCTTGTTATTGTTTTAGATGGAGGTTTTCCCCTGAACAAGACTTGCTGAAATTGATAGGTAAAGTACAAAGAGTCAGATACATTTGTAGCTTGATTTACATTGTCACAAAAAGATATGGCAGTACAAAGGGGCCTCTAAAGCAAGTGTAAATGTAATCAACATCCATTTTAAGGCTCCTTATTCTGTCAGAGCAATGTAAAAAGTCCATCATGTAAATGAGAGTCAGGCCTAAAATGTATTTTAATTAATAAAATGGTACTTCAACGACAACATTTGCTGCAAGAAAAAAACTCTTTGTATTGTTTTCATTTTTCAACACATTTTTGAATGATAGTATTCCCAAAAAAGTTTTTGAATTTTTTTTAAAATGCTCAACATTTTCCATTCAACTTGGTGCAAAAAAAGTGGGAGAGTGTTAAAAAAGCAACAGATGAAGGAAACCCTTCTTTACCACCATAATTTTTCAACATTTTGTTTAAAACAAAATATTTCTTTTCACTTTCAAAAACTTAGTGTGGAATTTTCATATAAAAAGAAATTTCAAATGAAATAAAAGTATGTTTCTTTTTCATTAAAAAAGAAATAAACCCTTGCATCTTAACAGCATTATTTGCCCCGCTACTTAATCACACAAGATTTAAGATTGAAAATGTGTTTCAGTGGAGCTGAGATTATAATTATGGAACATTATTATAACTTTTGTACCTTAAAAAACAACAACAACAAAAGTTTGTGTGTTTGGAAAAGAAGAGAAAAGGTATCTAGCTACTTCTCCACAATACTTTTTCATTCCACTGCTGTACAATACTGTTTTCACTCACTCACACCCCTCTTCCCCAGCCAGCCTTCAGTGCCATCTGGAGCAAGCTGCATGGGGCTTTGTGGCCATTTAAAGGGCCCAGGGCTCTAGCCATGACCACTGCCATAATAGTAATCCTTAACAGTACTGTCAAAGCTTTAGACGAAAGGCAAAGTATTATTTTCATTAACAGTTGTATATAAAAGGAATGCTAAAGACCCTGGGCCAAAATCTGCCTATATTTAGACATGTAGAACCCCCACTGAAATTAATCAGGTTCCACAGATGTAATCAAGATCAAACTTTGCCCTACTATCTTTATACTGTGTGAATGCCTGATGCTAAATAGATAAAGATTTCAATAATGATAGGTATTCCAGTGAGGCAGTAGATACTGTACTCCATCTGGATAAGGTTTTTTCAAGATTAAGAATAAACTGTTTGTAATTATTGTTCTATTGGCCGGTTAATTAACACAACCTACATTTAAAAACTCAACCCAAACATTCCATTGTTATTGCTGTGGGAGGCAATACCCGTTTCTGTTTTCACTTAGAACTAGTGTTCACTTTTGGTAAGATACACAGTAGTCAGAAGAAAGTTATAAGATGTTCAGAACCATTTAATAATTTATTATGGAAAAAAGATATTGGCATGCAGAGCTAATTGAATAGTCTGGCTGGCTGAACATTGGCTGATGTGTTACAATGCATTATTGACTTTTCCAAACTCATCACCCAATTAAACTTCCTGGATGTTAAAAAGCACACAAATAACAAGGACAACTCTTATTTTTCTATTTGCATTGAATGTGAATGTTTCTAAAGGCTAAAACGTACTGGTATAGGATCTTGCATAGCCCAAAGTCCATATGAACTTTTTGTGGCTGCCAGACTATTACTTCATTAAAGACTCTCCGGAAAGTCACATGAATTTTATATTTCCATTAAAAATAAAATCAATTTCACTAATGCAAATCTGCGTGCATCTGTGTCACTGGTATAGTTCCAAAAGGAAAGAGAAGATATCAGTGATTTTAACTGTAGTATTTGTTCATCCTCTCAGTAATTTTCAATCAAGAGAATTTCTGGGGAAGCTTTCAATCTCCGCATGTGTCTTGCATCCCTTTTGCATCCTCAGAGAAGTACCTCCAATGCTACCTACCCCTAAAAGCTCAGACTCTTCTGTCCATACAGATCCATAGCTCCATCACTGTCCCTTTACTGCTGATACTGGTAGAGATCACTTCTATTTTTGCCTAGTCTTTTTATTTCTAGTGAAAAACATCAAGGCAAGTGCTATACTGTCCCTTTAAGGCCAAAGCAGAGAATCTGAGAGGCCAGGATACCCCTTTCCAGGTTTTCTGGAGCAGATTAGGGTATAGGGAATGGCAGAAGGGAAAGGAAGTGGTCCCATGGTTTCAGTGTCTGGGGAAAAATCTAGGCTACTGTTTAGGTACCAAGGACAAGGAGGCTAGTGTAGGGTGGGGCAAGGCTCCTTTCTCTCAGTCAAGCACTATAGGTTCTGGGGAAATGGTCAGCATATAAATTACCTCTTCTCTTATCATAATCCAGGAGATCTGGTCTCCAAGAATGTCCCTGGAGAGATGCATGGAGGGAAGGACTATGTAATGAGGGTCATGTTTTGAGGTCTTTGTGTTTGGAAGGCTTTTCTGCAAGTTTAGATTGAGCTGGGTGAGGGCTGGCAAGGGCTACAAGATAGTTGAAATTGATAATTACAGGTAGTAATTCAACAGAAAGAAAAGAGATTAGACTCAAATTCAGTAAAAACCCTTATGTTTGCAGATGGAAACCAGATACAATCCTTTTTCATTCAAGACTTGCATGCATTCCTATGGGTGTTCGCCATGTTAGGAGATATGTAGACCTTTTGGGTCAAATTCTGCTCACAGTGGTGTAAATCTAGAATAATTTCATTGGCATTAATAGACAACTGCGTATTTAGACTACTGAAAGAAGAGCAGGATTTGACACTTCGTTTCCACTTTGTTGTCCAAGAAAAATGTTGTACTTCATAATTGTAATCTGTTGGGAAAGTCACTGCTCTTCTTTTACAAGTGGACTGGACTTTCGCTATTTTTTTAGCATATCCTTTGAAGCTGCTGCAGGGGCTATTTAAAATAAACAGAGATTCAAATAACCAGCTCCCACTCTTCATCAGCAGGAGAATAACGTTTTGCAGACTTTAAAACTTGGCTTCAATCAGGGAAAAAAAGCTGGTTGTTTGACAATCTCTCATCTCAGAGAGCTCTGTTCTGGGCAGTTTTAAAAGGACAGTTCTGGTGGTAAATGTACCGACTCAGTACAGAATGTATAGGATATGTTTATACTTTAAATAGTTAAGGCCAGATCCTCAGCTTGTGTAAGCTGTGATAGTGCCATTGATTTCAGCTGAACTGCGGCATTCATACCAGCGGAGAAGCAAGCCCACAGTGTGCTACTTTTATTTGAAATTAAAGGGAAAAATACTATAAATGAAAGGTCATTCTTCCCTGCTTTTTGTTATCATATTGGATGTGAAATGGCTTTCATAGGCCAGGAAATGAATACTTTATGAAGATGAACTACAGATCCTATGGGCTATCAAACAAAAGCCATTATTCATTAAACCTGCAGATAATTCTGAAACTGAATTTGCTATCACTCTTCACAATATGGCAAGAATGCTTTAATTTACAATTTGGAATAAAAATCCTTCTGCAATATTTTCTTCTGTTCTGTTTGGTATATGACGAGGAAAATCAGACCTGAACACTTTCTGCAGTTTCTTAAACATGTTGTAAAACATTTCTGTATTGTCACTCCAAAGTGAAGCTGACCTATGGACTTGTGCCTAACTGCAGTGGATGTGCATCATTCGAACCTAGTTCAGAACCTACTGTAACAGTCAATTATTTCTCTGTATCACTTTTGATCATCCCTTTTACAGCTAATGACATATTTCCATAAAACAGATTCTTAATAACCATTGTAAGACTATAAAATAGGGCTTGCAGCATCCTAGAATATTATGAATATTAGCAAATGACCTTTGTGTACCCACAGCATTCATTTTAAAAGAGTTATGGAATAGCAGGGAGATAGGCAAAACCAATACTGATTTTTTGAAAAATTGAAAGATGTCTGTTCCTGGCAATCAATAGCGAGAGGCTGAGAGGCTGATTTCTAGGCTAAGCAAAAAAATGGAAGAAATATTGAGAAGTACCAGAACTAAGTGAGGAGGGAAGAAGTCTAAATGACAAAATTCTCATTTACACAAATCTTTACACTTTACTGATTATTTTCAGGCATATCGGCTTTGCGCAAGAGGGTTTTTCTTGCGCAAGAAGGGGCAGTGTAGACAGCTCTGTGTTGCGCAAGAGCTTCTTCCGCAAAAATGGCAGCTCATTAGTTATGCAAATGAGGCTCGGCGATATTCCACGCTGAGCCTCATTTGCATATTTCTGGCGCAAGATCGCGCCAGTGTAGACATAGCCACTATGTCTATCCAACATATTGACTATGAACAGGCAGAGGTTACAGCGAAACAGAATTTCTGTTTGTGATCAAACAGTTATACCCCAGGACCACATCATCCACCAAAACCCAACTGAAAGAGGCATTCCAAATTGTGAGATCTGATCATCTAGCACAGTGGGTTTAAGAGAGTCCAGCTACCTATTTGAAGGAAGTGAAATAGTGTCTTCAAAACAGCCTGCTCACCATTCTGGAACATCCTTCCAATAGAGATCAGGAGCAGTTCAAGCTTTGACATTTTCAGTTCAAGCTGTAAGATTTGCCTCTTTCCAATAGCATTCCTCTGTGAACCAGACCAGAAGAAAATCCATATGCATGTGCCAGCAACACCACCCATGATTAAATAAGTGGGATAGCATAATTGACTGGACTTCTGCAGAGCTGGGGTTTTATAATTCTTATACACCACCATAATGCTGTAATGACAGGCAATTGACATGAGCTGATAATATTATCCCTAATAGGTACTGCAGAAAATAACTGATCCATATTTTTTTTGATGGGGGCCTACAGTATTCCGAGCATTTACTTCTGGTGAGGAATACATGTTATCTGATCTATTATTTACTTGTTCTTCACCACTGGTACCATGTATTCTCTGATTGCTTAAAATAAAAATGTGAATAAATAGATTAATGAAAAATATAGCACTTAGATAAGATCAAGCTAATACCTTCATTTGTACAAGCATATAACCTACTCAGAGTTTATGAAGCAAATATATATTATTATGTTATATGTACCCGTATGGGCTAGTGATTGCATTGAAAAACCACAGTGAAGTTTTAGTCCCACGGGAATAAAAATCACAGTGGGGGTTCGGAGGTAATTAATACAATTCCTCAGGCAGGTAACAAGTCAGGAGAAGCCTCATCCTCTGGACAAAAATCCATAGATTGGCTTTGATCTGTTGTAACAAAAATCCATAGATTGGCTTTGATTGGCTGACAAACAAAGAATTGAATACTATAAAGTAACTACCTTAATACAGGGTGAGAGGTCACTCTTTCCTAATCCAAGAAGTGACAGGGGGCTCCTCCAGAAAGACAGGCTCTGCAAGAAGACCTGCAGTACTTTGAAACCTGTCAGGGTGCCTGTGTGGAAAGTGGGTGATATCTGGTAAGCTAGAAATTCATATGCATTGTTTATTGTTTTAAGATGTGGTTTCCCTAGAGCTTTTGTTATGAAAACATAATATGTTGTTTTATGAAGGCAGACTGGTCACAGCTTAACCCTGTCATTGCCCTTGAGAGAACAGGACTGCAGGTGCTGAACTAAAGTCAGACATGCTAAGGTGATGACAGTGAACTAAAGGGGAAATTGCAGCATAAAGCCCTGGTCTAGAGGGAGAGAGGAACAGGACTTCATATCTAGAAATGGCTAGAGGCCTGAAATCTAAGTGGGGTACCCTGAAGGATGCCTCAAAGGAGTTCAAGGTGCAGTTTCTTCAGGAACTTTGACATCATCCAAAACATGAGATGTGGTAAAGTCATGACTTTATTGCCACTTTTCTTTAGTACCTACTGGTACCTATTTTTGAAGCATCAGATGAGTTCCTAGTGGACAATGTGCATTATCACCAAATCCATCATGGCTACTAACAATTGGGTCCCATTGGCAGTTTCCAGGACTGTCAATTTGGCACTTTTCATAATTAGGATGAATACAGCAACAAAAATTCTGTGCCTGGCTCGGAAAACAATTGCTATGATTACCAGTGTTTCTCATGCCTTTTGATGCTGAGAATGCTGCTTTCCATAACTGATGATACAACCATGAAATATGAATCTTTTAACTTGCCCAACAAAAGAGGATGCCCAATAAAAATCTACCTTTAAAAAACTAAAAATCTTTCACTCTAACAATAAATCAACATCAAAGACATTTCCAGTCTATTTAATATACACTTAATTGTTATTACTAATCTTTTACAGTATCTAAGTACCAAGACTGCTGAGTAACTTCCCATTAGGATTTAAGTTGTCTAGGTGTGAAAAGGGGAAATATGTTTCCTTCTCCTGAAACACTCCAATATCAGTCAAGCTGAAGAGAAGAAATGTATGGCGAGTGAGGGTATGAAACAACAAAACAAATGAGATCATAGATAAGCTCCTCTGCCCCAAGGTTATCTGTTTGAGCTTGAGCCTTTATTGTTTTATCATTGTAATATCCAGACATCCTAATCAAGATCATCTACTATTAGAGACATATTAGACACCAGACAAACAGATAGGAAGACATGCTCCATACCTGAATGAGTTTACAAAGATGAAAAGAAGCATATGAAGGCAGAAGAGAATAATGTACAACTGGGTGTACTCTTTTATATAAGTTATATAGGTCTTTTGGGGGAGGGATGTAAGGAAATGTTTTGCATATCAGTTATACCTGACTACTACAACCTAATTTTACTTAGGAAATTTTTCCAGGAAAAATTCAAATATTACAGCTGAAAATGGAAAAATTTAAATTCAGAAATGCTGCTGTGAGTTGTAGTTCTGATGCCTTGTTCTCCTCTGTAAACCAAGTTGCCTGGCCAGGCTACATTTCCTATGATGCACTATAGGCAGGGATTCAACTAGCCCTAATAATTTTTGCCCTTGGAATAGTGGAAGTAGATAGTCAACAGTATTATACACTCTATCGAATTAGTGATTTCTTGTTTATTGTATATGGTACATACTTCAGCCTGCATGAGATTACCTTACTATAGTTTATTTAAAGCATTACAGATATCAGTAATCTAGTATTTTAAATATGTAGCCCAGCAATCCTAATCTAGTGCAAAACACTGGCCAGGTTGGCATGATGAAATACATGTGATCACGAGACACTACTGTGCAGACACAATCCCTTGCAAAATACAGTTTACATATGTACCATGCTTTTGATAATGAGCCTTTTTTGATAATGAGATGAATTCATTATCAAGTAGCCAGATGGCAAAATACAGACTATAATTCACAGAAAGGAATTTGGCACAGATCATCATCTCCAGTCTGACTCCTACACCCCAGGAACAATAAAAATATTAACAACAAGGAAGTTTGTGGGCAGGAAAATAAAACTCTGTCCTCCCCACTCCCAAAGAGTTGCTCAAACAGGAGGTTTCAATCATGCAGACTCACTGATATGCAAAATGGAACCTAGCAAAACCCTCAAGAAAGGCATTGAAACCCAAACCACAGCAGCCCCAGAACAGTGAATAGCCTGAGCACATACCCTAGCTGAAGACATAAGTGATTTCTTTATGAGGCTAGTATAAGAGCATGGAATGAGACAATATTAGCACATGGTATAGTTTAGGCACCATTCTGAGAAAACCAGAAGATAAACTTCCACCACAAGCACAGAAAACAAGATCTGAGGAACACTGTCAAGTTCTGTGTTATAAAAGTGTTCAGATACCAAGGTGATGTGCAAAGTATAAGAAATAAAACAGAATTTGCAGAAAATTTACCATTGGTAATTATCAGGAATATGGATGGCTAAACCCACTAGAAAGAATCAAACAAAGCAAAAAAAACTGCCAAAATCCCTGTAACATTTCTGATCAGATAAATTCCCAGTAGCCCTTCTGTTTTTCCCTGTTTATGTCCATCCATTGAGTTCATTTGCTAATTCAAGATAATCAATTTAGGATTAAATAAGGATCTTAACTAGTTCACACACTAAAAAGGCAATTTTCCCTCTCTTGATATTCACATCTCCACATCAAATGCTGTGAATGAGACACATCCACCCTAACTTGATTAGCTTCATTACCACCAGTCCCACACTTGACAAGTAACTTCTTTTTGTTGTTCTTATATATACTCCTGTCTCTATCATTTCCACTCCAACTCATCTGATGAGGTGGATTTTACCCATGTAAGCTTATACCCTAATAAATCTGTTAGGCTATGTTTACTCTACCAGGTTATTTTGAAATAAGTTATTTTGAACTAATAACTCCTGAAATAACTATTTCAAAATAACCCTATTCCTCTTCACAAGCAGGAGTTATTATTTCAAAATAACTAGCTCATTATTTTGAAATAACAGGCTTCGTAGTGTGGATGCTTGCCTTGTTATTTTGAAATAAGGGCAGTTATTTCAAAATAACAGGCTGGTTATTTTGAAATCTGTACTCCTGCTTTCCTTGGGGTATGTGTACACAGCTGCATTATTTTGAAATAACTGACATTATTTCAAAATAACAAAATACATATCTACACTACAAACCTTTATTTCGACATAATGTCAAGCAGGAGGACTTCTTACTCCAACTCCTGTAACTCTCATTTCACGAGGAGTAAGGGTGCATCTACACTGCACCATTATTTTGGAATAACTAGCATTATTCTGAAATAACAATGCAAGTGCCTACACAGCAATTCCGTTATTTCAAAATAATATCAAAATAATGGGCAGCTTATTCCGACTTCTAAACATCATTCCACGAGGAATAATTCCTTTTCCGAAATAGCTATTTCGGAATAGCTCCAGTGTGGATGCCCCACTGCTGCTATTCTGAAATAGCTCCTTACCAGGGCGATTCTAAGTAATTTCTCCCCAGTGCTTCCTGGGTCTCTAAATCGAGATAGCGCGTCCACATTAGGGGAGCCTGCCTCGGACTAACTTTGAGGCTTCCCTGTAGTGTGGATGTTCTATTTCAAAATAAGGTATTTCAGAATATATCTTTCAGAATAGCTTATTCCGAAATAAGTGTTTAGTGTAGACATACTCCAAGGGAAGTCAAAGGAAGAGTGTCTTCCTTCAACTTCCTGCTGTGTAGACAACACCAAAAGCTGAGCTAAGCTATTTCAACTTCAGCTTCACAATTGACATAGCTGAAGTTGCATATCTTGATTCGACTTTTGCCCTGCAGTGTAGACATGCCCTTGAGGAATAAGCTTATTTTGAAATAGTTATTTCGGGAGTTATTATTTTGAATTTAGTTATTTCAAAATAATTTCCTAGTGTAGACATGCCCTAATGTGCTATAGCACTCTTCATTGTTCTTGTCCTCCCAAAATACACTTTCATTTGATCACAAAAATCATAGTTGAAAAAGATTGATTGTGTTAGCCTCAGCCAATGCAGGATTGTTTCTAACAAACACTATCTTAATACTTCATCAAATCTTAATTAAAGTGTTTGTTCTTATTCATTTTCACTATTTCCTCTAGACAAGTCCATAGCATGCTATAGTAGATCTAATTTTCCTGATATTCAGCCAAAGCTTTCCCTTCCTTTTATTCCTTTGTTCTCAATTATAATACTTATCCCAACATAATAATTCCTCTCCTTCCCTAAGGTTTACACCGTTCAAAAATGTGTAGATTGGTATTTCCCGCATCCTTTCAAATATTATTTGCCAAACTTTGCACTCATGTGCAAGTTTAGAATTTCAGTCTAGCTGGGTGCTTCTAGCTGTATTTTTTGCTTGTATGTTTACTTTGGGAATTTTTCAAAATATGAGGGCTTATGGTCTCTAGAGAAGATCGAAGGAAAGTGGTTACTAGAGAGGTTCCTGGAGATGGGGTAATATTGCCTGCAGTAGTAAATTGATGATTGATTGATGACATTAAATTTCCTCAGAGAAGATGAGAGGAATATGGTGAGACTGGGGAAAATCTCTATAGGGGAACCAAGGATCTGGGATCTTGGGCTAATCTACCAATCTTATGAGCATATTAGAATATGTGCATTGTTGTTGCTGTTGTTTTTAAAGCTGTAGCAGGCAACCAGTAAGGAGTGGTTCTGAGAAGAAGCTATGCTACAAAGCAGAGGGCAAGAGAGTCTATTGGAATAGTGTTAGGGATAATGCTGTTTTGCTTATATTACATTCCTTTTCAATATTAGTAGAAACTAACTCTCTCTCTCTCTGAATTTACTATTACCACATGCCACCCCACTTTTGGTACAACTTCCTTTGGTGCTATGGCAGGGAGAGTGGAAGTGTTCTGCCAGCTATTCAGATTTCCAATGGAAATCCAATAGAGATGTAGCCGTGTTAGTCTGATCTTGCTGAAACAAAAGACAGGACTATGAAGCACTTTAAAGACTAACTTAGTCTTTAAAGTGCTTCATAGTCCTGTCTTTTGTTTCAATGGAAATCCAGATAGTACAGTGGGGATGATACATGAAGGGCAGCTGCTCCCTAGAGTTGCCCTGACCTTTACCTTAAAAGCCACATATCCTTACTGTGCAACTCTTCACTTGAACAATTTCCTGGGGCCAACTTGCTACAGAGACATTGCTCTTATCTGTATATTCAGGGACTTCTCATTCCCATAATTACTCCCCTCCACATTGCACAGCTGAGAATGTGGCACATTGTCTATGGGGTTGTTCATGTGAGGATAAATGAGTGAGTGAGAGAGATCTTGTCTTCCTTTGTATCCTTGAATTACTGCTGTATTCTGTTATGTAAGCATGAACATCCAAGCTGGGTATCGACGGAAAAGAATATTGTAAAGGGCCTCCTGCGCCTTCAAGAACATCTTTTGAGTCCGTATGAGGATGTCTGCCCTTTGGAAAAGAAGATTAGAAATAAGAATAAATGTAACTACCATTCTCAGTGTGGTTTCTTTTTAAAAATATCATAAAAGTAGATGGATTATGAACGTCTCAGCCTAGTAAGATGTGCACCAGATGTGAACTCTGAAAGAGGAGATAATGTAAAAATCTCACATGGCATGTTATGTGTGGGTTTTCCTATTACAGAAATGGGCTGCTTTAATTTCAACACATTGGAATCTCTATGTTGCCTTTACCCTGATATCCACATTTTGTAAGTTTCACAATCAAATAATCTAAAGGCAAACACATGGGCTGTGTCTAGACTGGCCAGTTTTTCCAGAAAATCAGCCGCTTTTCCAGAAAAACTTGTCAGCTGTCTACACTGGCCGCTTGAATTTCCGCAAGAACACTGATGATCTCACGTATGATGGTCAGTGTTCTTGTGCAAATACTATACTGCTCCCGTTAGGGCAAAAGCCCTCTTGCGCAAATGCTTTTGCACAAGAGGGCCAATGTAGACAACCCAGAATTGTTTTGCGCAAAAAAGCCCCGATGGCTAAAATGGCGATCAGGGCTTTCTTGTGCAAAAGCACGTCTAGATTGGCCAGGGACGCTTTTCCGCAAAAAGTGCTTTTGTGGAAAAGCGTCCGTGCCAATCTAGATGCTCTGTTCCGAAAATGCTTTTAACGGAAAAGTTTTCCGTTAAAAGCATTTGCGGAAAATCATGCCAATCTAGACGCAGCCATGTAGTGCTATAAGCTAGATATTTGCCTGGGCACTTGTAGAAGAGAAGAATGATATTTTACCTTAAAATATTCTGCTCTCATAAACATGCACACCTCAGAGAAGAATGTGGCAAATACTTTGTAACTTAGCTTTCTCTGTGCACCAAAATGCAATGTGTAAGTCCTTTCCTTTGACTTTGTAAAACTTGCTCATGATTTTGGGACATTGCATGACCTAATTATAATAATGAAATGTCAGCCACTGTGTTTATTAGCTGTTCTCATAAAATATATATGCCCACACATAGTGTGAGTAGGGCATTTCATCATTTTTGTCTACAAGAATTACTGAACTGCTGATAGCAGATTTATTTAAATTAACCTGGCAATAGAAGATTTAACATCAGGAAGCAATAGGGATGGAAATGTCATTTTCTGAGCTGATAAACAGCAATCTTTCATACACAGATTCTGCTAGAATGCTAATTGGTAATTTTGCCTTTCAGACTCCTGCTAATATACTGACCTATAAACTGAACAGTTCTAAACAACACCTCCCCTCTTCTTCCTCGCTTCCTTCACCTAGAGTTACAGGTAGTGTTAGAATTTGAGCAGTTACTACTAACAGTACTTAAGGTCATTGCTGTGAGTCCCACTTAAAGGTTACAGAAAACCAAAACAGCAGAACTGGTGCAATTCCACTGCCTAATGTGAAGCAGGATGCAGACAGCCTGCAAAGGGATACACGTGTGCACACACACATTCACACAGTATGCTGCAAAGCTGTACTCTGTTGAGCCTCTATCCACACGCCTACAAAGCAGTCTGTTGAAGGAATAGACTAGATACATTCCATAGTTCAATGACTATGCAGATCTACTCCCAAATGCCTTCTCTGTCACTCCAAAACAAGAAGGGGGAGGATATGACTGTTCTCACCCATCCCCTGCAATTGCATTGTGCCCTGCTGCAAATCCTTTTTAATTGGACTTTTTGAAGGGTACAGGATTTGTCTCTGATGACTTCATTGTGCTTGCAAGCTATACATACACACACACATTGTAAGGGCATGAGTACACAGTCCTCACTTCATAGGATGTGAGGGACATTCCTTCCTACACCATGGTCATTCTTCTTAGGTGACTAATCTGAGGAACTGTCCCAGAGTAATGTGTCAACAGAGGAGAGTTTGGAAACAAACTGATAAAATAATAAGTCATCAGGACTGGGTGGTATTCATCCAACAGTTCTGGAGGCACTCAAATATGAAATTGCAGACCCTCTACCTGTGGTATATAATCTATTGCTTAAACCAGTTTCTGTACCACTTATTGTAATGTTGACTTTTAAAAAAGGCTCCAGTGGTAATCCTGGCAATTATAGGCCAGAAAGCCTAACTTTGGTACCAGGAAAATCAGTTGAAATGATAGCACTGTGTAATTATCAAAAACAGAAATGAACATAATATGTTGAGAAAGAGTCAACACAGCTTTTGTAAAGAATAATCATACTTTATCAATCCACTGCAGTTCTTCAAGGGTGTCAACAAACATGTGGACAAGGGTGACCCAGTCAATATACTGTACTTGGACTTAAGAAAGCCTTTGACAAGGTCCCATCAAAGGTCTTAAACAACATGAGCAGTCATGGGATAAAAGGGAAGGTCCTCTCATGGATCAATAACTGCTTAAAAATAGGAAACAAAAGGTTGGAATATACTGTCAGTTTTCACAGTGGAAAGAGATAAATTATGGGGTCTCCCAAGGATCTTGTACTAGGACCTGCACTGTTCAAGGTATTCATAAATGTTCTGGAAAAGGAGGTAAAAGGTTAAGTAGCAAACTTTGTCATCTGATACAAAATTACACAAGATAGTTAAGTCCAAAGCTGATGGTCAGGTGACTTGCTAACAAAATGGCAGATGAAATTTGATAGTGATAAATGCAAAGTAATTCAAACCAGAAATAGGGTTGCCAGATGGTTTAACCAAAAATACCGAACACCTTCCCCCCACCCTAAAACCACTGGGGAGAAAATTCTGTTGAGAAAAAAAAAGGGGGAGACCAAAGTTGTTGAGCAAAAACAAAAAAAACAAAAAAAAACCCCAGCATGGCCCCTTTAAGAAATGGTTTTGAGGGTTTTTGGCCCTAACAGGCTGCCGGCCGCCGCCCACCATCTTGACTCCCTGCACCAGGCCAGACAGCTCCCCTGCGGAACCCGGTAAGCACATTTTAAGAGTCCAGTATTTTCTGAATTTTTTTACTGGACAGGAGGCGAAAATACCGGACCGTCCGGTTCAATACCGGACACCTGACAGCCCTAACTAGAAAACATAATCCCAACTATACATACATAATGATGGGGTTTAAATTAGCTATTTACTCTAAAAAAAGAGACCTTGGAATCATTGTGGATAGTTCTCTGAAACCATCTGCTCAATGTGCAGCAGCAGTCCAAAAAGCTAGCAAAATGTTAAAATCCCTTCGGAAAGGGACAGTTAGTAAGACAGAAAATATAATGCCACTATATAAAGCCTTATCATACCCACACCTTGAATACTGCATGGGCAATATTCACCCCATTTTGTGAGTAGGGTCACCTCCTTTCAAAAACAATGTATTGGAATTGGAAAAAGTACAGAGAAGGGCAACAAAAATGATTAGTGGTATGCAACAACTTAGAGATGGGGAGACATTAAATAGACTAGCATGCTCAGTTTAGAAATGAGACAACAATGGGGAGATATGTTAAAGGTCTATAAAGTTATGACCAGTGTGGCAAAAATGAATAAAGAAGTGTTATTTACCCCTTCACTAGCACAAAAACCAGGAGTCACCCAATTAAATTAGTAGCCAGTAGGTTTAAAACAAATAAAAGAAAGTACTTCTTCAAATAACATACTGTCAATCTGTGGATATTGTAAAGGGCAAAAGTACAACTGGGTTCAAAAAAGAATTAGATAATTTAATGGAGGACAGATCCATGAATGGCTATTAGCTAAGATGGTCAAGGATGCAACCACATGCTCTGGGTGTCTCTATATGTCTGCCTGCCAGAAGCTGGGACTGGACAACAGTAAATGGATCAGGTGATAATTTACCTATTCTGTTCAAGCCTTCTGAAGCATCTGGCACCAGCCATTGCTGGAAGATCGGATACTGGGTTAGATAGCCATTGGTCTGACACTGTATGGCCATTTTTATGTTCTTAGGTAGTGTTTTTTCAAATCAGACTGTTTTTTATTAAGAAGTTCAGACAACATCAATTGACACTGATAAGCACTTTCCCGCATAATTAGTTCCAAAGAAGTTAATGGGACTACTTTCAGAGTAAGGCGCTACTGAGTGCAAAGAAGAGGATGAGACTGTGGCCCAGATGAACTAGGCACAAAGACAAGTATGGTTGCTTTACTCTGATATCCCATAGTGATAACGAGACTCCTTCGTTTATTATTATGTAGCTCTGTAACTGCAATCTTTACAGCTAGAATGATGATGAATTTGAGACACAGATTATATAACATAGTTCCCTTTAAGGTCCTGTATTAATTATGGTGATAAGGCCAAGACCTAAAGGTCTGAACTGCATAAAGAAATGGCTGATCTTACCAGTCTCTGCTCTGGTTATGGATCTAAGATGAATAAACTCGTAGCTACAAGAAAAAAACAGTTGTGTACTTTAAAGGACTAATGCCTCCCAGAGGCTTATACTAAGTTGGAGGTGACCTCTAATCAGCTTTTCAGCATACATGTAGATTATTTTATTGATTTAATATATTTTTCCAATAAAAATTTACTTTACGAATAAATCAGTTTGCTTAGAAGGAGGCGTGGGAACTTAAAGCTGGGAGTAATATACTGGTCATGGCTTTGGAAACCACAAGCTCTGGCCTTTTAGATATTGTGTCTTTCTGAGATCATCATAGATTAAGGCAGGGAGCAGTGCAGTCTTGAAATCCCCAGTCAGGAAGGAGAGAAATGCAGGCCTCCAGTCAAAAGAGGTGATAGGTGGGAAGCAAAAGCCTAAACTGGGTGTCCTTGGTGAATCATGGAGGAGGATATACAGGCACAGTTATCCTGAATCTGTGGCAATACATAATGCCTCTTGACAGCTGACATTTTCTTGAGAGTGAAATGGAGACTGCAGAACACAGAGAAGTCCTGATAACAATTCGAGGCGTGATCCTAATCTCAAATATGAGGTTGTGTATTGTGAAATCAGTTCCTGTGCATGTGCATACATTAGCAAGAACTGATTTTACAAGAGCCATAGGGAGTATTTATCTGAGATTAGACATAAGTCCTTACTGTGAGACCATGTTGACAAAGCAAATTACCCTATGAAATAGAGGAAAAAATATTTCAAAACAAGCATCGATATAGAATACTTAATTCCCTTAATAATTCTGTTGTTGTTTAGAGACCTCTCTTCATTTGGTCAAGTGGAAACATGTGTGACACATGGTGGTGGACTATGTTCATGAACACCTTTGTTTATATTAGGGGATAGACAGTCAAGAATTAGTGATATTTTACATTGTTGAATGCTTGAAAAATTAAAATTATATTCAATTTTTGGAAGGTAGCACATGTTCACTAGATTTGAAATTTGCTCCGGTGCTAAAAACTATCCTCTCAGGGCCTGTACAGTACTTAGTCTACATAATAAAGGCCTGATTCTGATCTGACTTACTCCTGTTTTATGGAAGTGTCATTCCATTGATTTCAGCAGAATTATTTTGGTTTACACTGATGTATCTGAGATCAGAATTGATCTCTTTTTGTTGAAACTTGTATGGTAAACAGGTGTCTGTGGGTTCCCTCATCCTACAAGAAAAGGATTTTTGCTAATCGGTTTTAGACCTAAAAATCTTGGCATGTTTTAAATATTGTATCTATTGTGGTATACAATGTCAGTACATAAATAGTTTATTTAGAACCAAAAGCTTTACAGTGCATTTGCTAAAAGTTTCAAGTTTACCAGTGCAAATAATTATTCTAAGCAAAAGGTCATTGTTTATTCTATTTATTTGTACTTATTTTTCACAAACCATGTACCTTGGTTAGTTATTAGTTTAACTGTAGATCAGTCATTTACAGTCTTGCTTTCAGCTCTTGGCAGTTTGGCAATTTGACAAATAACAGAATTTATTGGTTTCACTGAAACTAGTCCATTGCATTTCTCAAATTAGGTGAGGATTTAGTAAGAGCACTGATTGAGCAATTCTAATTGTCCCTTGTTTGACTCTGTCAGTCTGGAAAATCTACAAAACAAAAGTAGGCTTACTTCTGTGGTGTGTTTTTACAAGGCTCCTCCATTTTCTTATACAGTTCACATTAATTACATGGTTCCTTGTTAGAACATGAAGTACACAAAGGAAAAAGTTAATTGTTCAGTTCCATTAATGGCATTTCTCTCTCTCATGTATTCAGTATTCTGTTTTCACTCTTAACTGTATGTAACCCAAAGGTGATCATCTTTCTAATAACAAATATTCTTTTTAGTGCTCAAATGTCTGTTGCTAAAATGTGGAAAACATATCTAAAGCTATTCCAGCCAACTGCAAAGAATGAATATTTCTTTTACACCACACTCTTCACTGTAGCACATACTTTTATTAGATCCCCAGGCAGTGCATGACATTGGGAGGACAGAGTGACTAAAATAATGAGTAGTCACTGTGCAATAACATGGCATGTTACAGCAGGAAAGCTTTGTTTGGTAGGTATGGTGCCACAAAATGACTGATTAAAACCAGATGGTAAAAAACACATTACAAGTAGCACCCCAATGAGTTCTGATGACTAGCTATTGAAATGGTAGGATATTCTTCTTTAGAAATTATGTAAATTCCGCAAAAAGATCTCTAAAGCATTTTCTATTGTGGTCGAAGTTCCACAGTTCCAGAGTCTATTGTTGGGCTGGGAGGGAGTGTAGCTGACTATAATGCTACCTAGATGTTGTTATATCACTGTTGTAGTCCAATAATTATAACCCTATTTAATTATAATTGAGACAAATGACAGTCTTGTAGTCAAATTACTGGACTAGGCCTCAGGAGGTCTGGGTTAATAGCCCGCTCTCCCACATACTTCCTCTGTGAGTTTGGACAAGAAAGTGGCCCCATTGAAGTCAATGGCAAAAATCCCATTGACTTCAATAGAGCCAAGATTTCATTTGATCTTCTTATGCCTTTTTTTCTCATCTGTTAAATAGAGATAATGATACTTCTTTTCTCCACTCCCTGTGTGTCTTGTCTGTGTATTTCTGTGTATTTCTGTGCCCTCTTTGGGGCAGGGCAAAAATGGAGAAACTTCGTTGCTGCCCTACATGCCAGCGGGAATAATAGGCATTAACTTTGGGGCAGGGACTGCCATTTGCTCTCAGTGGGCTTGTCTTCACTGCAAAATTAACTTGAATTACAACTTGAGTGTTTCCACTAACTTGAGGCCTGTTAACACAGAGAAACCCTTAACTTAAATGTGGTCCTGTTTTGATCCTACATTGTCTGGCTTGTCATGGGCTATGGCCTAACATGCAAGTCAGCATCACATGTCACCTGCTAACACAGGGCTGGGCAAGAGGCCCACCTAGCCTTTTATCCGGTCCACCGCAGCTCCGGGCCCTGCCGTTAACATGTTGCCTGGGAGCCATTAGCCCTTTCAACTCCTGCTATTTAAAGGGCTCACGCCTTCCTGGGGATTGCCATGCAATGCATTAGCGGTGGGGCTGTCAGCTGTGAGCCCTTTCAATTGCTTCTCTTTAAAGGGCTTGCGCCTGCAGGGTGACTGCTACCATGTTGCCTGGCAGCCACCCAGAAGGAGTGAGCCCTTTAAATAGAAGCAATTGAAAGTGCTCACAGCTCCCAGCCCCACCACTAACATGCTGCCTTTCTGCCACCTGGAGCTGCGAGCTGGGAACCCTTTAAATAGCAGAAATTGAAAGGGCTCCTGGCTCGCGGCTGCCAGGCAGATGCCAGGCGACAGGTTAGCAGTGGGGCCAGGAGCTGTGAGCCCTTTAGTGTGAATTCCAAGCCTCCACCCCAGACAACTCTGGGAGGAGGCTAGCCCCCAGCACCGTGCTATCTGCTCCAGGTCCTGCCCCTTCCATTGATCGGAACTCAAGGGGCAGGAACCCTAAGCCAAGCAAAGCTCAAAGTAGGCTAGCTCCCAATCCCACCCCTTCCTTCCAGGCCCCACCCCTTCTGCCTCAGGCCCTGCCCCCTCCAAGGTGGCCCGCAACCACTTCTAAAATTTGAGAAGTGGCCCTCCTTCAAAAATTATTTCCCACCCCTGTGCTAACATGACCATTCTGTAGTGAGGTTGCAAACTAGCTCCACTCAGGTACCACTGGTTCTCCTGTCCCTTCCTACAATTCTTCCTGTGTGCCCAGCAATGCCAGACAAGTTTCCTCACAGTTCACTGAGAAAGAAATCATGGATTGGCTCTTGTTGCAGCAAAGAGAACACTGGGACGTACTCCCCAAAGTTTTCATGCCAAACATGAGTGTGTGTAGCACCAGTATGACCACAGCAGCGGTAACTTAAGAGAAAGACCATCAAGTGTAGGTAAATTAACTCTGCAATGAAGATGTACCCTGCAAGCAAGCAGAACACCTTGCACAATGGGGCTCCACTT
The DNA here is from genome assembly GCA_032595735.1 of Pelochelys cantorii. NCBI lineage: Eukaryota > Metazoa > Chordata > Testudines > Trionychidae > Pelochelys > Pelochelys cantorii. The sequence continues at coordinate 302,786,747 of CM064326.1, read as the reverse complement.
GGGAGGGTCTGTGTTACTGTAATATAAGCAATAATTAATTGTCGCTGTTGGGATTATTCCACACAGTATTGTGGAAGTTTGTGGTGAAGAGTGGAGTCAAACAGGGATGTGTCCTTGCTTCTACCCTCTTTGGTATATTCTTCTCAGTCCTATTAAATTGTGCATTTCTAAACTCACACAGTGATGTATTTCTCCATACAAGGTTAGATGGTTCTCTTTACAACCTAACACAACTCAAAGCTAAAACTAAGGTCAAGAAAGTTCTCAGAGAACTCCTATTCGCAGATGATGCAGCACTTGTCGCACATAATGAAGACACGCTACAGGCACTGATGGATTCTCTGTCCAGAGTTAGTAAACTGTTCTCTTTCGACATAAGCATGAAGAAAACTATTGTGTTTGCTCAGGGTGTGTCTCAACCACCCAAGGTCATTTTAAATGACATTCCATTAGAGGTGGTTCAACAGTTCTGTTACCTTGGGTCTACTGTCAACACAAATCTCTCCATGGACGAAGAACTGAACATCAGAATTGGGAAGGCAGCCACAACATTTGGCAGACTTACGAAACGAGCATGGAACAATCCCAAACTGACATTGAAAACAAAGATACTGATATACCTAGCATGCGTATTAAGTGTCTTGCTTTGTGGATCTGAGACCTGGACTACCTACTCGTGCCAAGAGAAAAAATTGAGCAGTTTCCACCTTCGCTGCCTTAGCAGAATGATGAATATTAAGTGGCAAGACAAAGTTTCAAATGTAGATGTCCTATCAAGAGCTGGCATACCCAGTTTCATAGCGATCCTTAACAACAGAAGATTCCAGTGGCTTTGCCATGTGAGGAGAATGAGTGATAAACGCCTTCCCAAAGAAATCCTCTTTGGTGAACTAACAAGTGGAGCAAGGGCAAGAGGAAGGCCAAAGTTAAGATTCAAGGATAGATGTAAAAACATTATGAAAAGGTTTAACATCAATCCAAGCTCTTGGGAATCTATGTCATCAGATCGCAACACCTGGGGACAATTATTACAACAGGGCATGTCATTTTTCAATAGGACCTGTGCAAGTCATGCAAAAGAACTCTGCCTCAGAAGGAAAAAATCTCAGACTCATGAAAACGGAAGTAGACTGGCATGTAGCTATTGTAATTGACTGTGCAAATCCAATATTGGACGCATAAGCCATGAAAGAAGTTGCAGATCCAGGCACAACTCATAGATTGTCACTGCCATTGCTTACCACCATCTCTCGAGACGAATGGGCCATATATTGTGGAAGTGAGCTGATGTTTAGCAGTCTTAGTCCTAATAGAGAAAGACTTCTTAAAGAAACTATATTGAGTAAGAGATTGTACAGCAGGGATGTGAACCCTATGGCATGCAGACTGGATCTCCAGTTTACTTGGATCTGGCCTGCAATGAGGCTTGGGTTTTTTTCTCTGCAACAGGGCAAGCTGTCACTTATGCGCCAAGCCTCAGGGTTAGGGTTAGGATTAGGATTAACCCATGGGGCTGGAGCACAACTGCCAGCTCGCCCCACTGCTGGGGGTTAGGAGCAAGGTCAATGTTTTTTGGGATGGGGTTTTTTTTGCTTGTTGGGAGCCACATCAGTGAGGGGCTCTAGGGACTGCAGCTCAAGGCCCCAGGCTAATGGGAACCCCACAAAAAGATCTCCAGGCTGCCAAAATCCAGATCTTTCCCAGGCCATGGGCTACAGGAACTGAGTATTATCCAGCCCTGCCTCACTGGGGATTTAAGAGGGGGAAACAGTGGCGGTGGGAGTGGGTGACAGGGATTGCTTGGTGATTACCTGTTCTGTTCATTCCTTCTGGGGCACCTAGCATTGGTCACTGTCAGAAGACAGGATACTGGGCTAGATGGACTTTTGGTCTGACCAGTATGGCCGTTCTTATGTCTCATGTTCTTTCATGTTGTCATCTGAACAACACATTTTTTCAGCGTGATGGATTTTGTTTTTTGCTACAGCACAGAAGTGAATAATTTCCATTGTAAGTAGAATTGTTTTCTCGCTTCAGCAGAAAAAATGCTTAATTTTCATCACACTAGCAGTTAATTCACTTTGGGTCTATTTTACATTCTAAGTGGTTGAGGAATTCATGCCCATCTGTTTCTCTGCAAGTCAAGTGATCATTTTTATTTCTGAAATGTGTTTTTCTTTTTGAGTAAGGCAGTAAAGCTCAGAATATTATTTTGCCGTCCACTTGCCTATTATCATTTGCTTCAGTGGTGGTATAAAAAAGAACATAAAAAAAGAGATTCTAGAACATCCATGTGAGACAGTGCACAGTAGGTGTGAAAATCACAGCAGAAATGAAATAAGCAATTTTTGTCAAAAGTGCAGGTTTTATACTGTCTCCCTAGTCAAAGGTGAACTCTAGTTTCTAAATTCAAACCATTTGCTATTACCTCTCAGCTGCAGGAGAATGTACAGTAGGAACACAGAACAGAAAATCCATGTGCTACCTCTGCTCTGCAAAACTGGATTCAGCTCTTGACAATTTCATATATTTTGAAAAAATGAAATACATTGGAGAGGAGGGGCAGGGAAAGCAAATAGAACAGAAAATGAAGCTTCAGTTACTTAGAAAAAGAGGGGCATTTGCAAAGTCATATGAGGTTCTTCAATTTCAGATGAAGATATTAAACAACCTCTATATGTTGTTCATTGTGGAGCATCTTTATACTCATATTATACCCAGGTCTGCTGCCGGGGGCAGAGGGCAATAGGGGCAGCTGCCCAAAGATACATCTACACTGCACCCTTAGCTTGAAATAAACTACACAATTTGAGCTATGCAAATTGCGCAGTTTATTTTGAGTTAATTTTGAAATAGAGCGTTATTCTGAAATGTCCCTTAATTCTCATGGAACAAGATTTACCAGGATGTCGGAATAGCGCACTTGTTATTTCAAAAGCTATTTCAAAATAACAGGAGTACTGTCAAGACATGGAAAATGCTATTTAAGGATACCAGAAGTATCCCAAAATAGTGCCACTGTCTAGACACATCCCAAGGGTCCAGTGATTTAAAAGGGCCCCGGGCTCCTGGCCATTGCTTTCACAACAGCAGAAATGACAGTGGCTGGAGCTCCAGGCTCTTTAAATCACCACTGGATCTCTAGGCAATGTGCCCCAGGAGATGCTGAAGGGCTGCTGGGTGGAGACTAGACCCCAGCTCTGCCCTTTCTGTCTGAGGCCCTGCCCCTTCTGTGGGCCTGAAACTGCTTCCCCTCCTTGCCTAGGGCTTGGTGAAGTCTGCCGGGTGTCTCGATTATACCCTTTGAAGCTGGGTTGTCCAAATGTTTTCCCTGGCCAAGCAGGGCAGGAGTAAGGCCCTGCTTATCTGAGAGAAGGCTACTCAGATTTTGGCTCCAGCTGCAGAGATGAGAGCACAATGCCTTCTGCGGTTTCTCTTGGGCTAGTGCTGGTTACCAAAAACTCCTTGCTCAAAGCCTTGCCTAATGTCAGTCTTGTTCTTAGTGTCCCAGCTTCCATGCAGTTGTAGTTTCTCCTTTCAAATGTAATGGGAAATCACCACAGTTCATGAAAGAGGTCAAATAATTTCACCTGCCAGTGAATAACTCTGTTGGCAGAAGGCTGCCACATTATTGTACTTTCATAAATACTTAAAGCACAGAATTAAAACGGGTCTGCTCTTGGCTGTTGTTTTCATCTTGACTGGGCTATAAACCGATCTGTCTTGTATGCAGGTCCTCTCTTATGGCGCTCCCTCCCAAAAGAGGTTCACAGAGTATCTTTATGGCGTGTTGCACATCCCCTTTATTTCAGTAAGTCTAGATTTGCCTGTTTTGCAGCATCTTCAGCTGTTTTTTTTTTCCATCTGCAATATGGGAGAATCCCTTCCAGATTCCCACCCATGACTTTAGAATGAGCAAAGAAACGACCACCCCTGAAAAATTATTCCAGCTATTGAAAAATCAATCCACCCCAGGATTTGGGGTGTACTTAAGCAGTACTGTGTGGCTACTCCTGCAATTCAGGCCTGATCAAGAAAGCCAATAGTTACATTCTTGAAAAGTGAGTATAAGTGTATTGACTCAAGAAGATCCCCATAAAAGAACCACCTTTTATTTTCCCCGCTTCTCTAGCTAGTTGCAAATTGATAGGTTGTGGATTGGTATATGTGTTTTATATGGTAATTTGGATGAGTTTTATTTGGCTAACAGTTTTATATTTAGACTTTAGGACTTGATTTTCCATTCACATATATGGATATAACTCCAGTGACTGCTGATTTACCCTTGTGTGAGTGGAGAATTCAGTCTTTAGACCCAATTCTCTTCTCACTTATTCAGTGTAAATCGGGAATAACTTTAATGAAGACAGCGGAGTTACAATGTAAAACAGACTAAAATGAATTCAGAATCAAGCCCTTAATACTTTGACTGATCTTTAGGATGTTGCACTTATCTGTATAAGTATCTGGAAGTAAACATACAAATATTTTTGGTTTGGTCTACACTTAAATGCTAGTCTGACATATCTACATTGGTCAAGAGCATGAAAAAAACACACTACCAACCAATGTTGCTATGCCAACATAACCTCCAATGAAGAAATGGCTGTGTCAATTGAAAAATGCTGCAATCAACAGAGTTTAGTGGCTTTCAAACTGTTTACCATTGTGGGCTGCATACAGGGGTGGCCCGTACATATAGGCAAACTAGGCGGTCACCTCGGGTGCCAAGTTAAGTGGGGCGCCAAATGGTGGCGCAATATCGTTGAGGGGTTTGGACGTGGGGGTGCCGATTGCATGGTTCACCTAGGGTGCCAGTTGTTGGCAGCTAGTCTAGGGCCGCTCCTGGCTGAATATACAGCTTGCTGTGTGTTATGTGGGCTATATCCACCCAATCTATATACTATCCATGTGGCCATGAGGATGTCATGTGGACTGCAGCTGTGTGCTGATTGGGCCATGAATTGAGAACCACTGACATAGTGTAGTCCAGTCAGGAGCAGGAATCCACCCACCAGGACTCAAGAAGGGGTTCTTCCTCCTCCATGTCAGTGAGCAGCTACTCTTGCCTCACTGTCATTTGGGGAGGTTGTGTTCCTACAACCCTTCCATTAGAGTAGGCTGCTTGTACACTATGAGATTATGCCAGCATTGCTAAGCCAGTGTTGTCTCTGTAGCATAGACACAACTTCTGTCTCCCACCTCGACTAGCAATAGGAGCAAGCTTTGTTTTTGTTTGGATTTTCTTTTTTTTTAAATATACTAGAAGATTTACCCGGCGTTGATTGGGTCCTTAATTAATTTTTGTTTTTTGCAAAATAAAATGAAAATGTATATGCTTCATTTAAATCAGAGGTGGGGAACCTTTTTGGTCTGGGGGCTGCTGACCCACAGAAAAATCAGTTGGGGACTGCACACAAGTGAGAAGCAAAGTGAGAACCACTGTCCAAGAAAGAAGAAGACACTCCTCACATTCCCCTTGCATACCAGAGCCTAGGGGGATCCAGGCTACTAGATTTTGTGGGCTCCAGCCCTGTGGGTGGGTGGCAGGGGGGCTGGAACAGCAGCATGGGCTCCCCAATGTGGGGGGATCCTAAGCCTCAGGGGCTGGATCCAGGCAAGACAGGGGCTGCATCTGGCCCCCGGGCCTGAGGTTCCCCACCCCTGATTTAAATCATTGCTCTAGGGTGGAGCTGGGAATGTGGGGTTCAGAATGCAGGCTTCCCTGGGGAGAGAGGACAATCTCTCTCACTGCAGCGGTTTAAGGTCAAGTGAGAAGTGCCTCTCCATGGCCATTGTAGCTCCAGTGGGCACAACTGGGTGAAAGGTGTATGTCCCCAGCTGGAGCATGTCCAGATTCATCTGCACCCTGCACTCGTCAGACAGAGTTAGGAATGCAGCAAACTGTGCACTTTCCCCTCACTCCCTGGTGAAGGGGGACAGCCAGCAAAGTTCCTGTATGACTTGAGGGAAGGATCTTCAGCCCCCTCTGTCCTCCCTAAAGGGCACCTGGGAGGGGGCTCAGGGCAGGGGTAGCCTCAGCCAGGGTGTTGCACTCCCAGCTAGCCCCTTTCACTACCTGGTGATTCCATCTCTTTTTTGTATGGTTTTGAGAAGCAATCCCATTCCAGGCACATCACATTTTCCTGGAACAACCAACCCCTGACCTTGCTTTAAGTTATGATAAGAGGGAGTTCTATGCCAAATTTAGTGGTCCTAGCTCTTACTGTTTAGGAGTTCTTCAACAGGCAGACAGACGGACAAACAAACAAACAAACAAACAGACAAACTCTCTCAAATATGGAAGAGAAGTTCAATCAAAGATGGAAGAGAGCTTCATAGTCTTCATCCAGCTCCTATGAAAATTCTAGCTCCTACAAATTATAGTCTTCCTTTGTTTGCAGACCACTTAATTTTTCCAGTAGAGAGCATCTGTCCTATGATCTTATAGTTGTGGAAGGAGAGGGTGGTCACTGCTAATACCATGAAGAACTTAGAAAATCAGTACTGCACTCATTAACTGGACCCTTTGCCCAAAAGGGAACCAGTTTAGAGACAATATGTTTCTACTAACCTATGTTAGTGAGTAGCCAAGCAGCTATATTATGGACCATCTTTATTAGCTGTCCTGCAAGAGGAGCCCTTTAAACAGATTAAATAGCTAAACAATAGAGGGGTATCTTTCACTTATATACTGCAGAAACATTCTTGAGCTAAACAATCATTTTTATTAGGTCCATTCATCTCCAAGAATAATGTGGGTATTCCTCATCCTTTGACATGCAGGTCAGATTACAAGCTTCATCTTGTGTCATTTGGAGTCAAGCCACATTATTCCATGACTTCTTTTTAAATACAAATACTCTTCTCTTGGGACTGGATACACAAGATCCTGGTGCCAAAAACCATCCATGTTATCTGCCTTTCAACAAGCACCACTTGTTCAACACCACTTGATAAGTAAATAGTTCCGTACAACTCTGAAAGGGTCAGATAAGCTGCCCTTGCTGATTTCATGTAGTCGCTCCCTATCATTGATCAATTAAGTATGTATACAAGTCTTTCCTGCACAAGGAATAGGTGGCTAACAGTGTATGTTTTCTTTACTAATAACCTCATTTCATTTGGAAAAATGAAATAACACAGTACTTGCATCAATAACAAGATACGACAAGAAAATACCCTACATTTTAGAGTGCGCACAATATTCTGTTACACCATATAAATTTAGGTCATATGCCAGAAAGTGGTTTGCAAGCTTTTACACAGTAGTGCCCATCTGCTGCCTAACCATTATCTAGTTGGCACCCGCCTATCATTTAGTAAGTGAAGGACAGAATGGTCATATTTTCCTGAGATCTGTTCTCAGCCCCCTGGGGGATTGTGATTCAATACTGATCACCCCTATTTAGTTGTTACTAATAGGGAATAGTAACATGTGAATCAGGTCCACCTGCCCTCTGAAGAGGCCTTGCTCCCACTGAAATCAGAATCCAGATTGTGAGCCACTCTTTATGTAGCTTTGTGATAACATCCTTCTCCCAACCCATGTACCCCATGTAAGAGCTGCCCAGAATTGCAGCTGCTCCCCAGACCAAGAAGACACAATTGCTGAAGGGAAGATGTCTGGGAAATATAAGATCTAGCCAGAACTCTGTCTACTGTGTTCCAGCCTGTGCACTAACCAGGTGATGTCTATGGATAGCAGTATGTGACCTTCTTCATTCACTAGCTCTGCCCATTGCTTCTAAATCAAGTCACCTAGCCAGAGGAGCCAACAGTCTCCACAGGCCCCTGGGTAACATGGGGGGGCTGGCACCGTGCTCCTGGAAGAGGTGGGACTGGGATAGTCAGATCTCCATGCTACCTGGAGCGTGCCCCGCTCACCTGCCCTCAGAACTGCTCTTTAAAGGGTCTGGGGCTCTGACCATCGCCACTGCCACAATAGCAGCAGTAGTAGCCAGGAGCTTGAGGCGCCTTTGAATTGCTGAGCAACTGCCCCTTTTGCCCCCTCCCCTGTCAGTGAGGCTGCATCTAGCCAAACAGAGATCACTGCTGAGCTAAATAAACTCACTCCTTGGCATCTGTAACCTTACCAGCTATCAAAAGTCATTACTAGAAGATAATGTCATTCAGAAGGCAATGAGAGAGGTTTTAAATCCTGTTTCTAATTTCAATGTGTTGGTCTAGTATCAAGGCCCTGGTTCATATCACAGTAAGCCGTAGGCCTTGCCTGAACAAGGAAAGAACACAGAAGTGAGGAAATAAAGGTTAACAATGGACAAAGCATGAATTCACAAGTGGCCTTGTCAGTAATATGTAGCTAGTGGATAAAGAAAGAATGAGAAGATAATGTGTGATAAGCTTGCAGCTGCAGCTTTGCTTACTAACACATTTTGTAGTGCATGGATAGTTCATGATCTAAACAGAGATTGGTTCACAAAATTGGTAATCCCTTCAAAAAGCCTCTGAAACAATGTAATGTGAATGTGTTTTAGAATATGTATGTAATCTGATTTATAATTATGTACTTTTGAGTTGTGCTGCATAATCCATCCCACTACACCTCAAGTGTAACTTTATGAAATGTCAATAAAGACACCTCAGTGATGAGCCTGAATTCAAACCAAGTTTTTGGATTCCAGAGAACTGGAAAAATTGTTCTCCTAGAACTGGATGAGGTGTTCTGGATAAGATGAGTGGAATAGGTCTCAGAGGGAATTTCAACATAAGTTAATACAGTAGTTTCATCTCGTAAAGGAAAGGTTAAGTAGAAAGTAATTAAGCTAGTCCTACGTAGCAATAACAAAAGACAGGACTATGCAGCACTTTAAAGACTAACAAGATGGTTTATTAGGTGATGAGCTTTCATGGACCAGACCCACTTCCTCAGATCAATTTGTGGAAGAAAATTGGCACAACCATATATACTAAAGTGATACAATCAAAAAAAGTGAATACATATAAAATTGACGAATCAGATTTAAGAACAGAGGAGGGGTGAGGGGGAAGGTTAGTGTCTGTGAGGTAATGACATTAGGGGTGATAATTGGGGAAGCTGTCTTTGTAATGGGTGAAATAATTAGCATCTTTGTTAAGACCCATATGTAAAGTGTCAAATTGAAGCATGAATGACAGTTCTGAGGCTTCTCTTTGAAGTCTGGAGTTAAAATCTCTTTGAAGCGATATGCATGTTTTAAGGTCATTGAGAGAATGGTCAGTCTGGTTAAAATGGCAAGCAACAGTTTTCTCTCTGTGAGAGAGCCTGATGTCTGTTTTATGTGCATTGATTCTTTGGCAAAGTGTCTGAAAAGTTTGTCCAATATACATAGCAGATGGACACTTTAGGCACATGATGGCATAAATATATTTCTGGATGAACAGGAATATGTGTTCTTGATCTTGTAACTGGCATGGTTAGGTCCAATAATGGTGTCAGCAGAGTAAATATGTGGACAAAGCTGGCACCAGGGTTTGTTGCAAGGGAAAGTTCCAGGGTTTGTATTAGTGTGGTATGTCCTGTGGTTGTTGGTAAGAATCATCCTGAGGTTAGGTCGTTGTCTATAGGAGACCATGGGTCTGTCTCCTAGAGCCTCTTGGAGGGTAATATCCTGTTCCAGTATAGGTTGTAGTTTATTGATAATGCATTGGACGGGTTTAAGTTGGGAGCTATAGTGGTGTTCTATTGTTGGTTTTCTTGGGTCCGTCTTGAAGTAGACGGTTTCTGGGTATTCGTCTGGCTCTTTCAATTTTTTTTTTTATTTCTCCGGGTGGGTAATTGAGGTTTATAAATGCTTGGTAAAGATCCTGAAGTTTCTGGTCTCTGTCAGTGGGATTAGAGCAGATGCGATTGTATCTAAGGGCTTGGAGTGCTGCATAGTCCTGTCTTTTGTTTCAGCTAGACCAGACTAACACGGCTGCATCTCTATCACTATTCTATGTAGCAATAGTAAGTGGTGTTTTACCATTATTGCCATGTGGTGGTAGATCTGCAATAAATACAGAAACGTGACTATAATTTCAACATACAAATTTTTAAGGTCCCATTCATACAGTAACAGTTGAAATTTCTGAGCTTTATAGGGTATTTTAGAGGTCTTATGTACAAGGGTACATCTGTGATTCTTTCATAGCTAGGGGCATGAACTACCCTACTGCACCTACAAATGCTAGGCATATCTTCAGCAGATCAGCATTTTGAATGTTGTCAGAGAACATGTTGTTTCTGCAGTGTTGTTGGTGCCAATTGTGTGGGTTCATTTCATATCAATCTTGGTTTATTTTCATCAAAGAACACATTATTTTCAATGGCATTTCTTTCATTCCTGCATCATGTAGGTCATTATAATTATATGCAGTCAACCAGACTGAAGCATTTTCTAAAATTGCCAGAATGTTTAGAAAAGACTGACAAGTTGAACTATGTTCCTGTTTATTAATGTGTCAATATGTTTAGAAAACAGAACATAAGTAAACACTTTAATTAAGAAAATAGGTAGAAAGAAAGCTAGAAAGAGTTTGTACAAGGAGTTCAGACCCTAGAAACAAACATAAGAATTTGCAAGAAAAAAAAATCAGAACACCAGTTCCACAGAACATGAAGTATTATGAAACTTTCGAACAACATTATGGCTTAGGAAAAAATCCAGGAGGCTTAGAAAGGCTGCAGCAAATTCTTTGTTGTTGTTCCAGATTTGTTGGGTTACTTAGGTTCTCACTACCAATATTTAACATAACATGCTTGTAGTGCAAGACAAGTCTGATTTATTGATCTAATTTTAAGTGGGTAGCAATAAACCAGATACGTGAATTTTACATATTCTATATAATGAAGATGCTCCACAAATAGTCCATATCAGTAACATTCATAGAACTTTTGTTTTTTAGCATTTGGTAACTAGAGTAGGATCTTCTGTCCTCTCTACAATCTTTTGGTCACGAATGCGTGCTGAAGCAGGCATCTGTTTTCAAAAGTGTCTTCTTCAACTGGAGTTACTTTATTTGACTCTTATTGTCTTCTAGATATTTGGAGTATCATGTGACTATCCCCAGAGATGTGGGAAAATGTTTACCTTGATATTTCTTTGTAATTGACTGCAATGCAGCTAGACTGATCACTAATCAGTAAATACTAAGAACACACTGTTCCCCAAACAGAGTATTGTGCGCCGCCTTAAGCCCAGGGAAAATAAGATCATCCTTTAATACAGTTAAAAATGTTGACTAATGAATCTTTTTAAAAAAGTAAATACATTGAAATTTCTTGTGAGATAAATAGGTAGTGAGTGACAGCAAGTTGTCAGGGAAAATTAACTGGGAGATGTTGTAGTCAAAGTGACTGCTATAGAGAAACATATACTGATAATGTTGCAATAATCCATTGCCATGTCTTTATTTCTCTGGCACACTCATTGCATAGTACTGTTAAGTGGCATACCTGGCCCTACCCAGGATTGGAGAATGAAGATAGACCTAAGTTAACTTTAAATAGGACTATTGCTGTTATTACTACAGGTTGAACCTATGAAATCCAGCACTCTCTGGTCAGGCAACATTTATGGGTCCAGCAGGACCATGGATATTGCTGGACTAGAGAGCCTGGTTGGGAGCAAGGGTGGCCTGGGTTAGGAGTAAAGCCTTGGACAGTGGCAGCAGGTCTGGCAACCAAGAGCCCTTGCCAGGCTGGTGACTGGGAGCACAGCCTGCACCAGCATGGTGAGAAGTACAGCCATGTCCAGGCTGGCAGGAGTGGGGCCAGCAGGGCGAGGAATGCAGCAGCTAGGGCTGGCAGCAGCAGGGCTAGAGTGGGAAGGAGTGCAGCCCTGGCCAGGAGAGGATCCCAGTAGACAGGGCTGGGAGCAGAGCTCAGTGGCTGAGACTGATGTCCCAAAAGGTCTGGTGGCAGTGGGGAGCCTTGACATTCCCTGGTCCAGCAAACTCCCTTGTTCAAGACCACTAAGGTCCCAAGGGTGCCAGACCAGGGAAGTCCAATTAACATGAGCTTAATTTTCCACAATTGATCTTTGGCATAGAGTATGATTAACATTAAGATTTATGTAGAGTAAAGAAAACTTGTATCATTGAAAACAATAGGAACTGGTTTCAGGAAGATAACAACCCTGAAACTTAACATACCAAAGGTAGACATTGTGGAAAGGAAGCTGCTTATTTGGCAGGATAAAATGCAATATTGGAACAGGAAACAGGAACTGAAATGGTCTAGGAACAACACTGAACATGATTCTCATAAACGCATAAACTCTAAGAACAGGAGGGACCATTATGATCATCTAGTCTGACCCCCGGCACAATGCAGGCCACAGAATCTCACCCACCCTCTCCTAGAATAATCCTGTCACCTATATCTCAGATATTGAAGTCCTCAAATGGTTTAAGGACCCCAAGATGCAGAGAATCCTCCAGCAAGTGATCCGTGCCCCATGCTACAGAGGAAGGCGAAAAACCTCCAGGGCCTCTGCCAATCTACCCTGGAGGAAAATTGGATTCTGAATGAGTGGACTCCAGAGAGCACCACTTTGTTTTATGTGCTTTATGACAATAAACCAGGCATACCAAAGGCACCTAACAGAAGTAAGAGGGCTGTGGGAAACAACAGAAGGAGGAAATCCATGAAGAATGGAATTGTCTCTGAGAGTCTGAGTAACAAAAGGGATAGGTGTTAGATTAAGGCAGACCATACTCTAGAAACATCAGCTTATTCCATTACTACAAGTAATCCAAGATGTGTTTACTTAGTTTAACTCTGCTCAAGTATAAAACTAGAAATGTTCTCAGCTTTTATTTTAATTTGGTTTCCTCTTTCTTTTAAGTCTTGTTTTTAAGAAGATTTTGGTTCTTGAGTGTACTGAGGTAAAGTCATTGTATTGAATCCTCAAAGGGAAGGATACCTGTTGACTTTTGGTGAGATGCATAGCAGGAGAAAACATGATTATCTACCTAAGAGCAATTTATTGAGAACACCTTCTTAGAAGTACCACCTTGATACTGACTGTGATCAGCAGAGGAAGTGGGAAAGTTGGTGCACTATATGAAGTCATAGGAATAAGGTGCTGAAGGTTACAGAGAAGCCTTAGGAGAAATGCTATAGTCATGTTGGTAAGAAGAGGTCAGAACATGCTGCTTGGGGATAAGGTGGAGGATGAGGACATACAAATGACCTGGTCTTGTTTGTACAATTGGAAGTCTGAATGTCCCTGCATAGAGGGGATGCAGCCAAAGGCTACTTGCCAAAGTTTCATCATTTTAGTTAACCAGAAACCATGCTAAAAATAGGCTGAAACCCCAGACAGGCTTATTTGTGTTTAAAACTGACCTTCCGGTGAATTCTTTCTCTCTCTCTCTCCATTTCAACTCTTCCCATGCCACACATAGTACCAACAGTTTTGCCAAAGATGTATCCAGTAAAACCTATTTCAAGTGCCCCATAAATCAGCATCCACAGGATACAAGATCTTTTGAGCATATTAAAGCATGGGGCCTGCCAGCAGACATTTGAGTTTCATTCAGTTCTTTGGACTAGTGATACCATCTAGGCTGCAAACACATTGACTAATTACTGGGTAAGAATGGCTCGTATTGTTCAGTAATTATATAACTCCTTGCAAACCTACTGGGGGATAAGTAGATTAAACTCTCAATGTAGAACACTAAGATGGAATTTCCTGATAGGATTTTTATTTTGTTTTTAAATGGAGAGCTCTGTGTTTGACTTAAACAAGGCACAGCCTTGAGACTAGATTCGCAACTGCTAATATCGTTCCCTTTACTTTGCTGGAGTTGAAGATCTGGGCCTCATTAGCCACAGACCTGCACCATGTTAGTGCTAAGTTACATATGGACCCGTTCACAAAAAAGATAAAATTGCCCAAGACAATAAATTACTGAGAAGACTTGATTAGGGAGAAAGACACTGTAGAGATAGACATCTGAGCAGAAAAAGTATGGAAGTTGTAATTAACAGGCAGAATTAAAGGCAATGGCCAATTTGAAAAAGTTTCTGATCAAAGAGATGTAAAATAATAAAATAATAATAATAATAATAATAATTAATAATAAAACTAATTGACTCACCTCAATTGAAAAAATGTAAATGAGGGGAAAAATGTACCAAAGTAAATGCATTAAGCATGATTCTAAGCTCTGTGCTCCATGTCAAACAACTGCGTATGCTAAAAGATTCCAAGGAATCTTTTCCAGGGAAAATATAAATAGAAAATGTCTAAAGAATTTCTTTTCCTTTTCTCATTGGTGCTTTGGAAACACAGTTACCAGAAAAGATGAACCTGTAGGTCAAATGCATGAGAGAGAAAGAGAGAGAGAGAGAGAGAAATAAAGGAACTTTGATAAAGATTCATGAATTAGGCTATGTCTAGACTACACAGTTTTTCCGGGACACTGGAGGTATTCCGGAAAAACTGTTCCACATCCAGGGAATGTGTTTGATCTTCTGCTTTTTTTGCGGAAGAGCAAATGTGCTCTTTCAGAAACCCCTGTATTCCTCGAATAAGGGGGCTTCCGAAAAAGTGTTTTTTTCCAATATTTGGCCCAGTCAAGAGGGGCCAAATGTCGGAAAAGCCTCTTCCAACAAAAAAAAGAAGCAGTGTACACCTAGCCTTAGTGGTGAGCAGTAATGAATTAGCCTATGTCACAATGTAACAGTTGTTTGATTCACATCTGCCCATTTCTTCTGGCTGAACCATAGCTTTTGCTATCCCAGAACATTTAATCAAAGCTTTAATATTATAACAGTTCTTTGGTCATGTTGGAATTCATGGTTATTACTGTGCTACGTTGTGAGCTCCTAAGAACTTGATGGTGACAGCAGAGCCCCCAGGTTTAAAAGCACTTGCCGCAACCTTCTGAGCTAAAGAAAACTTTTATTATCTGATAGCAGAATTTTATCCGTCAAAGGGCACACATGCACTCCAGTTTGTTACAGCATTTCATCTTGGATATTAGTTTTCCTTTCCAAGAATTCTGATTTAAGTATGCTAACTTGTCTCTGAATGTATTGTATGTATATGGAAGAATCTCTCATCAAGTTAAGTACATTACATTACTTTACAAATTTCCTGAAAATACCACTTCCTTGAAAAGCATATGTGATGTATTAAGGCAAGATCCTTGGAAAGCCAGGACAATGGGAACATGTCAATCATAGTTGAGATCATGGAGCAGCATGTTCCACGGATCTTTCACCCATAACTGGAGAACAAACTGTAGTTCATCTCATGATTTGTCTACCAAATAGCATTGTGAAGTGTGAAGACAAAGCAATGCTTTGGAACAGCCAAGTCATCTTTTAACTGTCTGGGAGGCAAATCTGAACCTTTTATGGAGACAGGCCCTGCTTAATCTGAATTTCTTGAAACTCCCAATTGTCTTGTCCTTGAGCAATTAGAGGTTCCATATTTTCCTGATCCTCCCAATCCTGCTCTTACTGCTCACAAATCATTTCCCTGCTACCCAGATCTGTGGGCACATAGAGCAGCAGGTACCAGTCATAGGGTATGTCTAGACTGCATCCCTCTGTCGGCAGAGGGATGCAGATTAGGCAGGTCGACATTGCAAATGAAGCGGGGATTTAAATATCCCGTGCTTAATTTGCATTAAAATGGCTGCTGTTTTTGCCGACTCAGCACTTTGTCGGCAAAAAGCGGCAGTCTAAAGGGGGATCTGTGGAGAAAGAAAGCCTTTTTCAACAGATCCCTTATGCCTCCTGCAAGGAGGTTTACAGGATCTGTCGAAAAAGGCTTTCTTTCTCGACAGATCCCCCTCTAGACTGCTGCTTTTTGCCAACAAAGTTCTGAGTCAGCAAAAACGGCGTCCATTTTAATGCAAATTAAGCACGGGATATTTAAATCCCCACTTCATTTGCAATGTCGACCTGCCTAATCTGCATCCCTCTGCCGACAGAGGGATGCAATCTAGACATACCCATACTGACTAATACCCCAAGTGCAGAAGCACTCTGTGTACGTGCATCAGGTATTCTTTTCCTTGATATATTTTGCTGCCAGCAAACCCATCCCAGGGCAGCACAGCAGAGAAACAATTAAAGGGTTTGGTCACTACCACCTTATATCTAGTGTAGCATTTACACATGTGCAAAGTCAGTGTCAGTATGCTCTTTCTGATTTGGTAGCATGTAATGCTCACTTTGCACAGATGTAAATGTACACAAATTACCAGGCCATGAAGAATCAGAATGTGCAGCACAGGGAAACATATAAGAGATAGCTGTCTCTTTCTTCACCCCTGCCCCTGCTGCCACAAGCAGGAAATAGCTGTCCCAGTTCCTATCTCTGGCTGTTTGCTGCCTCCCTGTGGTCAGTATAGAGTATAACTGTCCCTCCTAGCAGAACTCTCACTTTTCATTTTATGAGAAACAATCACATTCTCGGCACATCCTATTACCTTTAGCCCAACAAAACCCTGACCTTGTTTTAAGTTATGATAAGAGGAAGCAGCATAACAAATTTAGTGGTCCTAGTTTTTACTGTTTAGGAGGAGTTCTTGAATAAACAAACTCATGGATGGACAGACACACAAACTCTCTCAAATAAATAGTAGATATAATGTAATATATATTTAGGCATTCAGTTTAAGTGGTGAAGGTACAATTCTCTGGATACCTAAACTTTTGGCTTCATTCCTTCACTACAATATTCAATATGCTGCTAGTTTACTTTTTTACCTCTTGTAGCAACGTGGTTATTTTCAAATTCCATTCTTCTTTCCATTAACCAAATTCTGTTCTCAGTTACACTGTGTAAATCTGGGCTAACTGCACTGATTTCAGTAGGATTACCCTGGCTTTAAATAGGTGTTCCTGAAAAAAAAATGTGATCCTGTATGTCTAATGGTAAAAACAGAATACATAGGACAGAATTTTTTTCAGAGGTAACCCAATCACAACAATGGTCTGTTTTACAATATTCCATACCATGCTATTGAGGGCAGTTGCAGTTGTGTTATTATTATTCTTTATTTTGCAGCATGCACTTACTATACACGTCTAATTTTACAGCTTTTAAAATGTAAGTATAAAGGCATATGTTTATGCCCAGCTTCTACCTTGACCTAACCAAAGATCATTTTAAACATGTATGCCTTCATCAAGCAACTCAAGGACACAATATTGTATTTATGACTCAATTTTTAAAATGGTGTATTCATATTATTATTCCCACTCTCCTGCTGCAATTACAAAAGCTAGCATGACAAAAGGAAAAAAATATTAAGCTGGATATAGTCAGTCAACTTAGCACAATTTGTAGAATTCTGAATTTCCTAAAGATTAATAGTACTTGTCTGTCAGAATGTAAAATTACTTCTTATGATGTGTTTAATTACATATTTTCAAAACTTTCTACACCAAAAAACATGACAATAATTAATACCTAATGGTATAAACATCACTGCTTTTGCAGTTGCCTAGCAACCAACTACAGTAGTCCTGTCAGCTTACTAAAGGGAACTTAAATAAATGAAAGAGAAAGATTCATTTCTTGCGGAGATGGGTGAGAGGCAGCTTTGTTCTGGACAAGCTTGTTCGGGTTATTTTCTAGAGTGACTTTACTAAGCCAAATCTCCCTTGTGGTCTAGCATGTATTAATGTCTTTCAGCCATGCTGAAAGGAAACAAGATGGTCTGGGAAATAACCTGTAATTGAATTAAACAATGTTATTTTTATACTTTACAAGAACTTTATTATTAGAAATACAATAGTAGGATTGTGGTTGCTCACAACATTCATAATATTGCAATGCAATGTATTCTTTCGAAAGAGGCCATTCTTGTGGGTTCACTTCTAGTTGCAATGAGAATGGTTTTCCCTGTGCCCCAGACATGAAGGGGATTGATTTCTTGTGCAGTGGTCTTAACCCTTTGCCAAATCATAAATTTGAGTTTTAAAATGGGTTTTCTTTAAAGCTAGTGCAACAATTTCTGACATCTCAACTGCAAAGGGAGTATGAACTGGAACAAATCTTACGGAAAAGTGCTCTCTTCCAGCTGCAAAAGCATGAGTTCTTTAGTGCCATTTGTTTTGTCTAGGAAAGTATCAGTTAATTTCCAGTGCAAGTTCTTTTTCTTGGCACTGGAGCATCTAATTCCCAGTATATTCAATTTAGCTATTTAGACAGATGGTCTACTGAATAAACCAAGGGACTGGGAATCCGTACTCCTGGCTTCTTGTCTCAGTTCTTGCTGCTATTTGCTGCATTGTCTTGATCAAGTCACTTAGCCTTCCTGGGTCTTGGTATTCCACATCTAAATAATGGCTCACATATCTGACTAAAAAGTGTGTTATGAGGCTTAATTAATGAACAGAGTGCTTTGAAATCCTTTCAGGAAAGGTGCTAGATATATATTTCTGAATATACCCAGTTTAACATATTTAACATGAATTGAATCTTGTATATGGTAGTTAGTATTATAACAAAAGTGCTGAACTTATGCTAACGTACTTCTTATTCCCAAACTAGTGGTATTCTGTCTCCCTGGCTCTGCCTGCATAGAAAGGTTTTTTAGACATGGATTTTCTAGGTACCCAACTTTTAGGCATCTAAAAATTATAGGAACAATGACATATTCCACAAAACCTCACTTTAAGTGCCTAGGCTCCTTATACAACGAACAGGGAGAGACGGGCACCTAATAATGTATACCTTAGGCTGGGAGCTGCCTAAAGTAGCCAACAGGAGATGGTGATGAAAGGGGTATGTCCTAAGGTGCCCCCCCTCCCCATATACACACTTAAGTCTGGACTGCAGGGCGATACCTGTCTCTGTTAGTGATCCACAACAAGGAAACTCTTTCTTGGAGTCAAGTGGCTTATGCATAAGCTGTTTCTTCTGAGAATGAATTAGGTGCCTGCCACATCACAACCAGAGGAGGAAGTGCTATTACATCCCACCTTAATCCAGTAGTTAGAGCAGGAGTGGGCAAATACCAGCCTATGGCCTGGATCCAGTCTGCCAGGGTTAGCTTCCGGTGGGCGCCCACTGCTATATTTACCTACACGGCTGCAGGTACTGTTTGGCCTGTTGGCTGCGGATCATTGTTCCTGACCAATGGGAGCTGCAGGAAGTGGTGTCCTAGTCCGTTCCACTTCCTGCTGTTCCCATTGGATGGGAACAGTGATCTATGGCCAACAGAACCTATGATTGCTGGTACCTGTGGCCATACAGGTAAGTACAGTGGTGGTGGCCTCCCAGGGGTTAATTCTGGCGAACCGCCACCATGTAGTGCAAAATGAGCTCAAACTAGCTACAGGCATAAAGGGAAACAAGAAGACATTCTATAAATGTATTAGAAGCAAGAGGAAGACCAAGGACAGGATAGGCCCATTGCTCAGTGAGGAGGGAGAAACAGTAAAAGGAAACTTGGAAATGGCAGAGATACTTAATGACTTCTTTGTTTCAGTCTTCACTGAGAAGTCTGATGAAGGAATGCCTAACATAGTGAATGCTAGTGGGAGGGGGGTAGGTTTAGATGATAAAATAAAAAAATAACAAGTTAAAAATCACTTAGAAAAGTTAGATGCCTGCAAGTCACCAGGGCCTGATGAAATGCATCCTAAAATACTCAAAGAGCTCATAGAGGAGGTATCTGAGCCTTCAGCTATCATCTTTGGAAAATTATGGAAGACAGGAGAGATTCCAGAAGACTGGAAAAGGGCAAATATAGTGCCCATCTATAAGAAGGGAAATAAGAACAACCCAGGAAACTACAGACCAGTCAGTTTAACTTCTGTGCCAGGAAAGATAATGGAGCAAGTAATTAAGGAAATCATCTGCAAACACTTGGAAGATAATAAGGTGATAGGGAACAGCCAGGATGGATTTGTAAAGAACAAATCATGTCAAACCAATCTGATAGCTTTCTTTGATAGGATAACGAGTCTTGTGGATAAGGGAGAAGTGGTGGATGTGGTATTCCTAGACTTTAGTAAGGCATTTGATACAGTCTCGTATGATCTTCTTATCAATAAACTAGGCAAATACAACTTAGATGGGGCTACTATACAGTGGGTGCATAACTGGCTGGATAACCGTTCTCAGAGGGTATGTCTACACTTGCACCCGAGTTCGAACTAGGGATGCAAATATAGGCGACCAAAATTGCTAATGAAGTGGGGATTTGAATACCCTGCACTTCATTAGCATGATCTCGCCGGCGCGTTACTCCACTGAACACCTGTTTCGAAAGTGAAAGTGCGCGCCAGGATGTGTTAGTTCGAACCAAACCCCTTGGTTCGAACTAACGTTACTCCTAAAAAAATGAGGACAAAAAATGAGGAGTACTGTTAGTTTGGGACGCATTAGTTCGAACCACTCCTTAAGGCAGTGAGTTCGAACTAGGGTGCAAGTGTAGACGTACCCAGAGAGAAGATATTAATGGTTCACAATCCTGCTGGAAGGGCATAACAAGTGGGGCTCCACAGGGGTCTGTTCTGGGACCGGTTCTGTTCAATATCTTCATCAACTATTTAAATATTGGCATAGAGAGTACACTTACTAAGTTTGCAGATGATACCAAGCTGGAAGGGGTTGCAACTGCTTTAGAGGTTAGGGTCATAATTCAAAATGATCTGGACAAATTGGAGAAATGGTCTGAGGTAAACAATATGAAGTTTAATAAGGACAAATGCAAAGTACTCCAGTTAGGAAGGAACAGTCAGTTTCACACATACAGAATGGGAAGCGACTGTCTAGGAAGGAGTATGGCAGAAAGGGATCTAGGGCTAATAGTGGACCACAAGCTAAATATTAGTCAACAGTGTGACGCTGTTGCAAAAAAAAGCAAACATGATTCTAGGATCCATTAACAGGTGTGTTGTGAGCAAGACACAAACAGTCATTTTTCCACTCTACTCTGCGCTGATTAGGCCTCAGCTGGAGTATTGTGTCCAGGTTCAGTTCCCCACTGAGGCAGAAAAGAAAGAATGCTCTAACCACTAAGCAATGGGCTATTTCAGTGTGGGGATACATTGGCTCTCTATTAACGCTGTTATACTGTGTATAAGTGCTTACGGAATCATTAAGGCAGTGAAAATGATTGTATAACCTAGTGGTTGTGGCAACCAGCGAGGAGGTGGTAGACCCAAATTCAACCCCACCTACTCTAATTGTTCTTAATTATTTATCCACAATGGAACAGCTTCAACAAGAAAGATCCAGGGAGATTTTCTACATCAGAATTTCCCATAGCTCAGGGTACATCTACATAGCAGCGTTATTTCAAAATAATGTTGAGCTGGAGGACTTCTTACTCTGACTCCTGTAATCCTCATTTTACCAGCAGTAAGGAAAGTCAAAGTAAGTGTTCTTCCTTTGACTTCCTGCTGTGTAGACAGTGCCAAAAACCAAGGTAAGCTATTTCAACTTCAGCTACGCAGTTGATGAAGTTGAAGCTGCGTATCTTAATTCGACTTTTGCTCTGCTGTGTTGACTAGAACACTATGGTGAGAGGTAAGTGTGACATAGTGGAGATTTTGTCCACTCTTGTAGTCCACTGTATTCACTTTGGTTTTGCATTCACTGTTTACTTTGTTGTACTTTATGTGATTCTACTGTCCTGTGCTGTTCTGGAGTGACTCTGTGTGTGTGCATGCCTCAGTTTCTCTGGGCACTGCAGCACTATTTGGAGGAGAAGGGGGAGGCTGGGCATGACTCATTGTGGAAGTCATATCCTGAGGACCAGGTGACAGCAAATAACTCCTGGGGCCTGGAAGCAAGACAAAGCAGGAGGTGGGGCTGTCTGGGCGCAGTGAGCAGTGGCTGTGAGTGTGAGTTAGTTTTTGGCTGGCTGGGAGAGAAGGGAGCCTAGCTGGCCTGTGGGGCCAGGACTCTGGGCCCCCCTTTCCCCAAGGTAGATTGTACTGAATGCTCTTGGTTCCTGTAACAAAAAATCCGGGCTACGCTGTGTCCCTGTGAACCAATAAACTTTCTGTTCGACCTGCTGGCTGAGAGTCACGTCCAGCTGCGGACCTGGTGACTCCCCCACACTCCATGACAGTAAGTAACTCCTGTTTAAAACCCATTTTCCCCTTAAACCTCATTCCACGAGGAGTAACAGTTAATTCGAACTAAGGGGTTTATCTCGGAATCCCGCTTCTCTGCCGTGTGTAGATGCGGGCAGTTACTTCGGGCTAGTCAGTTTCCAAAATGGCGACCAGCCGGGAATATGCTAATCAAGCACGGGATATTTAAATCCTGCGCTTCATTAGCAATTTCGGTCACCCTCATTAGCCTCCCTAGTTCGAACTAGGGGGCTAGTGTAGACGTACCCTAAGAGACTAACTACCCCTTAAGCCTTTTAAAACCTTTCTCTTTAATTTTGGATGCTCTTGTAACACAACCAGATAGTTCCCACTTTCAGTAATTTAACCCTATTATAACATAAAAGATTCCTAGTACCAAAGATCTGACCTACGGTATGTCTACCTACAGCAGGGGTGGCCAACTCGAGGCTCGCAAGTCGCAAGAAAAAAATTGCGGCTCCTGATGGAACCGGGATGGAACCCGGAACCGCTCAGTTCAGCTGTTTTCACAGCCGGGCTGCTGCGAGCTGCATGCCTGCTCACAGCCCACGCTGTTCCGCTCCCAACCCCCAGCGCACTATGTCATATCCTGCACGTGCAGGCCGTGTCTCACACAGACTGCACGTGCTAGCAGCCAGCTGCTGAACGCAGGCAGCGGCAGTGGGCAGTGGCTCTGGGTCCTGGGCATATGGTTGGGGAGGGAGATGCCTGGCCCTGGAGAAGGGGAGGGGAATCGGGTGGGGGGGATGGTGCGCATGGTATCCCAGATGCAGCACAGTGGCTCTGGCTCCAGGACTTGAGCATAAGGTTGTGGGGAGGGGGATTGGGTTACAGCAGGGAGGAGAGGTGTTGGCTCTGGGGAAGGGAAGGGGAGGGGGACTGGGTTGCGCACAGCGTCCTGGCCAGCTCATGCTCAAAGCCGGCCGCTCAGCACACGTGCCCCAGCGCCTGGAGGCAGACGTGTGGCTGTAGCAGCGGCGGCGGCTCCAGGACCCGAGAATTAGGTTAGAGCGGGGGAGGGGGGATTGGGTTGGGGGGTGTGCATGCCTGGCTTTGGGGAAGGGGAGGAGAGGGGGATTGGGTTGGGGATATGTGTGCCTGGCTTTGGGGAAGGGGAGAAGAGGGGGATTGGGATAGAGCATGGGGGGTGGGTGCCTGGCTTTGGGGAAGGGGAGGGGACTGGGTTAGAGCAGGCTGCTCTCCCCTTCCCCAAACTGCTTGCATGCTTCCTGAAATGCCAGGTCTGCTTTTGAAAGAGGCTTGCAGTCTAGACGTAGGCTAGAGCCAGGGCAAAGTTGTTAACCAAAAAAAAAAAAAAAAAGCATCCGTAGGACAGTGTACCAGCACCTATTTTTCCCCCAGCGTGGCTTTTTTTTTTTTTTGCTCAACAACTTTGCCCCGGCTCTTCACGCTGTCTCCACTGCTATTGTGGCTCTTTGTCTGGAATGGGTTGGCCACCCCTGACCTACAGCATCACAGACATGGCACTGCAGCTATGCTACTGTAGTGTACACCTGTGTTTCTCAACAAGGGGCCTGAGACCTCTTGGGGGCTGCAAGCAGATTTCAGAGGGGTCCACCAAGAATGGCCAGCATTAGACTCACTAGGACCCAGGGCCAAAAGCTGAAGCCTCACCATGTAGGACTGCAGCCCACAGCCCTGAGCTCGAGCACTTGGGGCTTAAGCCAAAGCCTGAGCATCTTAGCTTCCCAGTGCCCCTTGTGGTGTGTGGACCCAGGCAATTGCCTTGCGTCCTACTCCTTAAAGCTGAGCCTGGCTTTTACATGGAGAAAAACAGTTGTGGCACTCGTGAACTGTGAAGTTTTTATAGCATGTTGGCAGGGCCTCAGAAATAAAAAGTTTGAGAAGCCCAGTATAGATATGTTTACAGCAACAGAAGGGTTTTTTTCCATCAATGTAGTTAATTCACCTCTGGAGGAAGTGGCAGTTAATGGAATAATTCTGCCGTTGACCTAGCTGCATCTACAGTGGGGTTTAGGTCAACCTAAGAAGATCACACAGGGCATGCCTGCACTAGGAAATTATTTTGAAAGAACTTATTTTGAAATAATAACTCCCAAAATAACAAAATCAAAATAGTGTGTCCACACTACAGAGAAGCCTTGAAATTAGTCTGAGGCAGGCTCCCTTAATGTGGACATGCTACCTCAATTTAGAGACTCAGGAAGCATTGGGGAGTAATTAATCTGAATGACTCTGGGGAGTAAGTATTTCGAAATAGCAGCAGTGAAGCATCTGTACTACCGCTATTTCAAAATAACTATTTCAAAATAAGCGTTATTCCTCGTGGAAAGCAGAAGTTATTTTGAAATAAGTGCCCTGTTATTTTGAAATACAGCAGACTTCCGATAATCCAGCACTTTTGGGACCCAGGGGGTGCCGGATTATTGGATATGCCAGAGTATCAGGACGTACTCCGGCAGGGGGGCTGTGACAGGTCGGGGGGGGGGGGGGGTCGGGCAGGGAACGGCACGGCGTGGGGCCAGCCCAGCAGCACCCCAACCCAGCAGCTGTGGGGCCAACCTGAGCAGCGCTGCGGGACCAACCCGGCAGCACCCCAGCTGCTCTGCCCCAGGGCTTCCCCAAGTCTGCTGCTGCTGAAACTGACCAGCGGCGGACTTGGGGAAGTGGCTGGCAGAGCAGCTGGGGTTCTGCCGGGCACGAAGCAGGGAGGTGAGGGGCAGTGTTGGGGGACCAACCCGGCAGCACCCCAGCTGCTCTGCTCCGCGCCGCTTCCCAAAGTGCACAGCTGGTCAGTTTCAGTAGCGGCAGCAGAGGACTTGGGGAAGCAGCGTGGAGCAGCTCCAATTGTCTGGCTGGCCAGAGCACTTCCGGGTTCCAGCTGGTGCCGGACTATCGGGAGTGCCGAACCACTGGATGCCGGACAATTGGAGTTTTACTGCAATGGGCTTGGTAGTGTGGACATTGTTTGTTATTTTGAAATAAGGTGAGTTATTTCAAAATAACTCCCTAGTGTAGACCAGGGCACAGTTTTTTCACAGTTCTGAGCAATGTAATTAGGTTGATCTAATTTTTGAGTGTAGACCAGACTGAGTTAATTACCAATAAAAAATGTAATTTGGGGCTTAAATTCTGATACACTTATGTTGGTGAAAACCTTTGAGACATTGCAGATTTTTACCAGCATAACTGAAAACAGAATCTTGCTTAAGACCCCTACTTCTAAGAACTTAAAATCAGTGAACATTGAATTTCTCACTTAATCTCACACATTCTTGTCAGTTGCTCTTCCTGTGAATAAATACACTAAGGGTATGTCTACACTACAGTGTTATTTCAAAATATCTTATTTCGAAATAGTTATTTCAAAATAGCTTATTTCGAAATAACGTGTCTACACACAAAATGCATTTCGAAATAGTGTTTTGCTATTTCGAAATAGCGCGTCCACACTGAGTGGATGCTGAATCGCATTTAAGGCTGGCCAGAATCAGGTCTGGCAGGGCATCAGGTCAGGAGTTACTTTGTGTGGCTGCTGCCTGAGGCTATCTGAGGCCTGTGCTTAAAGAGACCCCCCCTGCACAGCCAATTCTCAGCTTTCCCTGCTTGCTTGCTTACCTCGATGAGGAACAGCAAAGCATTTTGTCTCTGCGTGCTCTGGTTGCCCTCACTCGGAACACCACAGCACTCTGCAAAATGGAGCCAGAGCTGCCCCTGGACACTATGGTGCTTCTCGTGGATGTGTTGCTACAAGCCTGGCTGCACTTCCTACAGGCTGCCATCCGGGAGGTCCATCAGGGGGCTGTCAGTATCCAGGAGGCCCTTAGGGAGAGCTTCCACCCCGAGGAGCACTAAGAACCTCCCTGGTCTGCCCCACTGGGGGCTTGTGCCTCATTCCTCCTTCATGTCCTTCCACTTACCCGTCCCTAACCTCCCTTCCTGATGTCAAATAAAATACATGTATTTTTATGAACACAAACTCTCTTTATTTAACAAAACTGGGGGGGGGGGCGAATGAAACTCTGGTGAGACTGGGGAAAGGAGGCAGGAGAGGGGAGAAGAGAGGGTGGGAGAGGGGAGGGGGAAACCTGGAAGGAGGGAGCTGGAAAGGGTAAGCAAGGGGAAGAAGGGGGAGGGGAAGCTCAGGGCTCAGGGGTGGGGATCTCGCCGGACCAACTTGATTTTCATGCAAACCTGCTCCTGGGTTCGCATGTGGCCTTTGGTGGCCAGGCTGGCAGCTATCCTGCCATAGACAGCCGCGTATCTCGATCTAGTGCGGAGATCATAGACATTGGGGGCTTCCCCCCCAAACCTGAATAAGGTCCATGATCTCCACCCTGGACCAGGAAGGCACCTGCCTTCTCCAGGCCCTGTCAGGTTCCTGAGAACTGGCAGACTGCTCCTGGGGAGCGGTGGAGGGCTGGCTGCCAGTGGCTTGCTGGCTCATGTTTTGGGGCCACTGTGGCTCTGGGCTGGCAGACTTGGAGCTGGCACAGGCACTGTGGCCAGAATCAACCCCTTTAAGGGCTCTGGGGAGGGGGGAGGGAGAGGAGTGTTCTTGGTTGAGGCTGGAGTAGCCACCAGGGCACCCTGGGAAGGCTGGAGGCCCCCTATTTCATCATGAGTGTCTATACAGCACTTATTTCAAAATAGCTATTTCGAATTTGGTGTTATTCCTTGTGGAATGAGGTTTACCAAATTCAAAATAAGTGCTCCACTATTTCGAATTAATTTTGAAATAGCAGTTTGGCTGTGTAGACGCTAGTAAAGTTATTTCGAAATAACTTTGCTGTGTAGACATACCCTAATTTTGTACATCTGTTGAATGGAAAGTTGGTGCAAGTTTCTTTGCAATGTAGATCTGTTTTCTCTAACTTATACCTGATATATAACTTTCATTGCTATTTATGTAACCACTGACTTTAGGCTAGGGATTTATGTGTGAGCTCTACCTTTTTCTTTCAAGATCAATCTGGACCCAGATTTTAATTTTCATATGAGAAGTTCAAATTAGCTTATAATCAGCACTACAGTTGAATGGTACTTTTTTTTGCCTTTCCCTTCTTTTTCTGTTATAAATTCTGAGTCCCCCCTATTTTTCCACTCAAGCTCAACTGAAGAAGTGGATTTTGCCCATGAAAGCTCATTATACTATATATATTTTTCTTAGTCTAAACGCTTCCATGGGACTACTTGTTTTTAAAGTTACAGACTAACATGGCTACCCCTTGAGACTTTTAAACTAGTTTATAAAAGAGTTATCCTCAGATTACTGTAGTATTGACGGAGTTAAGTTTCAAAGTTGAGAATGTCGGAAGTTCACAATACAATAGTTCAATTTCAGTAATGAGCCAGTGCACAGCTTTCATATGGCTGTAAACCTGTTCCTTCACCACTGCAGATACTGAATTGCACCCTTGAGGGAGTAAACTTCCGAGTGATGCTGTTCCATGTCAGCAGCAAGGGAGCTAATTCCCCTGTGCTGTGGTTCTATTGATGGAGCTAATGACCTAGTGAAGCAGTTTTACTTCATTAGTAAGTAAACTTCTCCCTAGTGAAGCATTTCAATACAAACACATTTCATTACCAAGTCCCTAGCACTTTAATCCAAGTGCTAAGGGAGTTAACTCCTTAGTGTGATCAATTCTTCTTGGTAGTCAATTGCTTAAATTCTCTTATGATTTTTATTTGCTCAGCTATACAATTAACTTCTCAATGAAGCTGTTTCATGCAGTGAGTCCTTATTTCCTTAGCACAATATTACAGTCTGCAATGCTGACAGCAAAAATAACCACCATTGCACTGGAATTTGTCCCACAGTATATTGGTTCTATTTTGGCAGTACTGCACTTTCAGTTTGGCAGGAGGATGGTTAATTGTCCCATTTTGTGGATGGGATGCTTGTGCTGTAGGAATAATTTCAAAAAGCATCCTTTTGTATAATAAAAAGCAAGGAAGGCCAGAAGTCTTAGGGATTACAATATATTTTTATGGTTTTTAAATGAGGTCCTGCAATAATATCATCTGACACTCCCTGAGGAAATTTAGTCTCCAGTATAGCAGTCTGAGGGTTAAATTCCAAAATGAGGGTACTCCCTAGTGCTGCAGATTCCTGCATCATTCCTGCTGGTAAAGGAATAAACTCTTCTAGACCTGGTAGTTGGAACATTAATTCCCCTGCCATCACCATTATAGCCAACTTGGTCCCAGCAGCATACATTTTTTACTATGTTCAGGGAAAGCCATGTTTTCTGCCTGGAGCTGCTGTTGCCTTTAGAAGCAAATTATTTACCAATTCCTTCTCTTGAAAGCTGTTTGAGGGGTATTGATTCACATACCCTTATTATTTCATTTAATATCCTCTTGTGGGCTTCTTCACATTCCTTACCAATCTGTAGATTGTGTGAGCGAAAAAAAATTAAGGTCTTTCTTTTTCTCGACACTCTGATAGAGCTGACCTCCTACATAACATGGGCCATAGGACTTCGCTGAATGAATTCCTGTATCATGCCCAATATTTATGCTTGAACATGATTACATATTATTTCTAAAAAAGCTATTTTAGAAAAACATCCAGAATTTCAGATGGACAATCTATTCACTGGTAAATTATTCCAAAGATTGATTATCGTCACTCTGAAAAATATACACTTAATTTGAATTTCAGCTCCTACCCACTGTTACTGTACCTCTGTTAGGCTATGTGTACAATACAAAGTTAAGTCAACTTTAGTTACATTGACATACAGTCACCGCTGTAATTAAAATGCTGTTGCATGTCCACACTATGCTTCCTATATCCGCAGAGTACACCCACAGTAGCAGCTCTTGCCTCAACACAGAGAGCAATGTACTGAGAAGTACAGTGCAACCCACTGTGCAACTGACCAGGATACTCTGGAAAGGGTTTGCAATGCCTCATGGGGGCAGGTCCAGTGTCACATGCTGCAAGTTTCTCAGTGCCATCATTCCATGGGCATCCTACCAGGTTTCCAGCCACTTTTCACCTGCCTTGGGACACATCTGCTCAGCAGCATTATTTCGGAATAATTGACGTTATTCCAAAATAACACAGTGCACATACTCTACAAGCCTTTATTTCAAAATAATGTCGAGCTGGAGGACTTCTTACTCCAACTCCTGTAACCCTCATTTCACAAGGAGTAAGGGAAGTCAAAGGAAGAGCGTTCTTCCTTCGACTTCCTGCTGGGTAGGCAGTGCCAAAAGCCGAATTAAGCTATTGCGACGTAAGCTACACAATTGATTTACCTGAAGTTGCGTTGCTTAATTCAACTTTAGCTCTGCTGTGTAGACTTACCCTTGTGAGCCAGCCATCTGTGGCAGAAAGCATAGACCATCCATTGGTCTTCAGTATTGTGCTGAGCATTATGAACACAAGGCTATAAGAGGAACTCAATGGGGAAAAGGGGCAAAATGGAGGGACGGAGGCTATTCACCACCACCTGTGGTGTTTTAGATGCTGCCTGTAATTATTAGAACTGGGAGCACTGGCTGTTGGGAGTCTGGAAGCACAGGAAACAGGAAGGAGGGGGGAGGAGATGAGTCAGGGCTGAGTGAGAGCTACAGAGGGGTGCAGCAGCAGCTTTGTAAAGAGGTTTCACCTTTGTTAAATAAAGCCCTGTTGAAGTTTGTTAGTACCTTGCTTGCATGATACAACATTTTGGTGACGAGGATGGATCTTCTGCCTCTGAACCCACCTGTACCCTTTCTGCAAAGCCCAGGTGAGCCTCCAATTGCTTTTACTGCCTGGATCCATATGTTTGAGACTTACCTGCTTGCAATCAGTGCTACAGAGATTTCTGAAATAAGAAAGCGTGCTCTGCTAATCCACTGCCTTGGAGCAGAAGGGCAGCGTATATTTTACACTTTTCCCCTTGCAGATGATAAATATGAAACTGCACTCACTGCATTAAAGAACTTTTTTGTGCCAAAAGTGAATGTAGTAGCTAATCGCTACAGATTTCGCCGTGTGAGCAGAAACCAGGGGAGACTATAATGCAGTATATTGCTTCTCTGAGGAGTCTGATTGTAACTTGTGACTTTGGGAATATGGCAGATGAGATTATTAGAGACCAGCTCATTGAGAAAACAACCATGCTTAGTGTAAGAGAACGCTTGCTTCTAGAACCACATCTTACACTGGAAAAAGCAATAACCATTGCTACCCAGATTAAATCAGCTATAGCAGAAGCCAAAATAATGAGCATGAATACAGGAGGCCCAGTTCAGCCTGTGACTCCTTTGCAGAAAAGTCTACTATCACTGCAGACAAACAATTACATGGGGAAAACCAATGAAAAACCACAGAATCAGCAAATTCAAAGCTCAGCAAAAGCATGCTTTCACTGTGGATCCCCACAACACCTTGCAAGTTACACAAGATGTCCTGCAAAAGTAGCTCAGTGCAATCACTGAAAAAAGATTGGGCATTTTGCCAAGGTATGCCACAGTAGGCAGTCCAATCAACAGGTGCATGCAGTTACAATACCAGATGTTACTGCACTGAGTGTGGACAAAATCACTACCGCACATATTCCAGAACAGATAAGGTGCACTGTAAATGTTTCTGCCACATCTTCAGGGAAATCACATCCTATTCAGCTAATGTTGGACACTGGTTCAGGAGTATCTATACTACTTGATTCCATCTATTTGCAGTACTTTAAAGATGTGCCTCTTACTGAACCCAAACTTCACACGGTGTGTTATTTGAAAAACCAAATTCCAGTACGTGGCTGCGTGCCAGCAACAGTGACTTTTGGTGATTGCTGTGTAACTGCAGAGTTCTACATTGTCCACAAAGGCACTCCTATCCTTGGCAGAGATTTATTGGCTACTTTAAACCTCAGGGTAGTTAATGGATGAATTGATCTTCCTCAGCAAAGCACTCTTGGGCTATGTCTACACTTGCGGTTTCTTGCACCAGAAATATGCAAATGAGGCTACGCGTGGAATATCGCCAAGCCTCATTTGCATATCTAATGAGCCGCCATTTTTGCAGAAGAGGCTCTTGCACCAGAAGGAGCTGTCTACACTGCCCCTTCTTGCGCAACAAAAACCCTCTTGCGCAATGCCGTTCTTCCTGAAAAGTAATTGGCATAGCAGCATTGCGCAAGAGGGTTTTTGTTGCGCAAGAAGGGGCAGTGTAGACAGCTCCTTCTGGCGCAAGAGCCTCTTTTGCAAAAATGACGGCTCATTAGATATGCAAATGAGGATCGGTGATATTCCACGCTTAGCCTCATTTGCATATTTCTGGCGCAAGAAGCTGCGAGTGTAGACATAGCGCTGCAGTACACACACCTGTTTCAGCTGGGACCCAAGACCAGGTTGAGGAGAAACTTGGCTGTGCTTATGGGTTTGTGCATAAAGTTAAAATGCGACATAATATGATGCCCGTACGACAGAAGTTACGGCGCTTACCATTTTCAGTCAGGGAAGCTGTTTCAGAGGAACTTAAAAAACTTTTTCAAAAGGACATTATTGAAGAGATTGACTCCTCAGAATGGGTTTCACCTATAGTAGTGACACAGAAGAAGGATGGAGGCATTCGCCTTTGTGCGGACTTAAGGGAGCCAAATAAAGCTATTGTGACTGACAGCTACCCTCTGCCTCACATAGAAGAAGTATTTGCAGAACTCCGTGGAGCAAAGATGTTTTCTGCTCTTGATATGCAGAGTGCATACCACCAGGTTATGTTGCATGAAGATAGCAGAGACCTCACAGCATTTATTACACATGAGGGACAATTTCATTTTAAACGTGTTCCATACAGACTTGCATCTGCCCCAAGTGCCTTCCAAAAAATGATGTCATTGATTCTGAAGAATCAGCATGGAGTTCAGTGCTATCTGGATGATATTATCGTGTTTGGAAATATTTCTGAGGAGCATGACAATAACCTGCAGTCTGTACTAAACTGCATCAACACAGCAGGCCTCAAGCTCAATTTGTCTAAATGCAAATTTAGACAAACAGAACTCTCCTTTCTGGGGCATAGAATTTCACTGGCTGGACTAAAACCTGATCCAGATCATATCCTAGCAATTTCAAATGCTCCTCCTCCAACAGATTTGCAAACCTTATGTTCCTTCTTCGGTCTTAGCTCCTGGTATGCAAAATTCATTCCTAATTATGCTTCTGTCATTGAACCATTATGAGAATTACTATGGAGAAGTTCAACCTTGGTGTGGACAACAGATGCATAAGCTAGTTTGGAAACTATGAAAGACTTGATTGTACATAGTCCAGTACTTGCACTATTCAGTCCTGCATTGCCCACAATTGTGACTACTGATGCTTCTGATTATGGACTTGGGGCTATCCTCACACAACTTCATGAGGACAACACAGAGAGGACTTTTGCATTTGCTTCAAGGACACTGAGTGATGCTGAGAGAAAATATTCTACAGTTGAAAAAGAAGCACTTGCTTGTGTCTGGGCTACTGAAAAATGGAGAACTTACCTGTGGGGCCGCACATTCAAGTTGTGCACAGACCATAGCCCTTTGACAACATTGCTAACCACAAAAGGACTGGGAAGAGCAGGAAATTATATTGCTAGATGGTCTGCAAGACTACTCTCTTTCAATTATGAACTGGAATATAAGCCTGGAAACCAAAATATGACAGCTGACTGCCTTTCTCGCCTGCCTTTGTCTTCCCCAGATGGTCCACTGGAGGATGAGGATGAAGTAGTTGCGCTTATTACAAGCACTCTTACTGCAGTTACAAGAGAGCAATTCCAAGCTGCTTGTTCAGCATGTCCAATTCAACAAAAGCTACGGGAATTTCTGACAAAGAGATGACCCAGTTTTGCTGCCTTATTTTAGAGTTCAGGATGAACTTTCTTTCCTTGATGGCTATGTGCTACGAGGTATACACCGGCTACTTGTGCCAGAAGAATTACAGTCAAAACTCATACACCTGGCAAACGATGCTCATCAAGGAATTGTCAAAACCAAACAACAACTACGGGATCTGTATTGGTGGCCAGGGATAGACTCCCAAACTGAAGCATTCATAAAATCCTGTGTCACTTGCCAAATGCATGATAAGACAGCAGTGACATGTGCCACACCATTACAGCCTGTTCCTCTTCCTGATTCTGCATGGGAAAAAGTTGCGACTGACATCGTGGGACCCTTTGATACTGTTCCAATTGACTGTCGTTATGCCATCGTTATGCCATTATGCCATTAATAGACTATTTCAGTAAATGGCCTGAGGTAGCATTTACATTGCAAATCTCTTCTGCTACAGTAATTAAGTTCCTCTCTACAGTTTTCAGCAGGGAAGGTAACCCCAAAGAACTGGTTTCGGATAATGGTAGTCAATTTACTTCCCTGGAATTTGAAACTTTTCTAGCAGAGAGGAACATTTTACATAGACGATCATCCCTGTATTACCCTCAAGCCAATAGGGAAATCGAAAGGTTTAACAGAAGTTTGAAGGAGCGTTTGCAAATGGCTGAACTGGAAGGGCGATCATGGATAACCTTCACTACTGATTTCTTGCGAGCATACAGGGCTACGCAACATGCCACAATGCAAAGATCAGCTGCAGAGTTACTGCATGGAAAACAGATGAATACTAAACTGAACATTGCTGGATTGTTAAAGGCAAGACCTGATGCACCAAACAAGGATGATGTGAGAAAAACAGTTGAACAAAACCAAGAAAAGTATACGGCCTTCACAGACAAACAGCAGGGTGCTAAGGAACCAAAGTTTGAGTGTGGTTCCTTTGTTAGAGTAAGAAAATCTGGAATTTTATGCAAAGGGGACCATAAATTCACATCTCCTCTTAAAATCATAGAGAAGAAGGGACCTTACACCTATCGACTTTCTGATGGGCAGGTATGGAATGCATCTTATCTTGCACCTGCCTATGCACAAAGAGGAGATGAGGCCAATGCCCAGTCCGCGTTGTATGACTTCACCATAGCACCAACACAACAAGACATTTCACTAGAACCAGGGTTTGAGAGACGGTCTGTCAGACCCAGACGACCACCTGTCTGGACTAGAGACTATGTTATGTAGTATTTACAGTGTTTTCGGTGTAATATTTCTGCCAACAGTATAGTGTCTTACTCCCTATTTGTTGCTGGGGTTAGAACAACAATGTTTATTTTATAATTGAGAGAGCTTCTTAAGAGAGGAGGGAGTGTGGTGTTTTAGATGCTGCTTGTAATTATTAGAACTGGGAGTACTGGCTGTTGGGAGTCTGGAAGCACAGGAAACAGGAAGGAGGGGGGAGGAGATGAGCCAGGACTGAGTGAGAGCTACAGAGGGGAGCAGCAGCAGCTTTGTAAAGAGTTTTCACCTTTGTTAAATAAAGGCCTCTTGAAGTTTGTTAGTACCTTGCTTGCATGATACAACACCACCCTGACCCTAGCCCCATCCTCACAGAAGCAGTATGCCTGTGGCTCCACACCAGTGGCAACTATTTGCCTCCCTTGGGTTCTGATATGCTGCAGCGCTTTGGTTTTTACATGCCATTGCTGCACATTTCTATCATAACCGCCTCTTCCCCTCCATGCCACAAGAAATTTCCTGTGGCTGGAACAGACCTATGCCTGCACAGCCTCCTCTCCCAACAGACCTAGGGGTATGTCTACACATCAAAGTTAATTTGAAATAACAGCCGTTATTTCAAATTAACTTTAATAGCATCTATACAGGCAAACCGCTATTTCAAAATAAAATCGAAATAGCGGGGCGCTTAATTCGAATTAGTTAAACATCATTCTACGAGGAATAACACCAAATTCGAAATAAGCTCTCTGTAGATGCTTATTTCGAAATAGGGGGCCTCCAGCCCTTCCCAGGGAACCTTGGTGGCCACTCTGGCCCAAACCAGGAAAACTCCTCTCCTCTCCCCCCAGCCCCAGAGCCCTTAAAGGGGTAGACTCTGGCCACACTGCATGTGCCAGCTACAGGCCTGCCAGCCCAGAGCCAGCAGTCACTGACCCTGACACAGTGGCCCCAAGACGAGCGGGGCAGCCAGATCCACCCAGCCCTCCACCGCCCAGTCCCCCAGCCCCCAAGAGCCAGCCAGGGGCCGGAGAAGGCGGGCGCCATCCTGGACTAGTGCGGAGATCATGGACCTCATTGAGGTTTGGGGGGAGGCCTCCACCATCCATGATCTCTGCATTAGATGGAGGAATGCGGCTGTCTACAGCCGCATAGCTGCCACCATGGCCACTAAAGGCCACATGTGCACCCAAGAACAGGTGCGCATGAAAATTAAAGAATTGAGGCAGGGATATGCCAGAGCCACATGGGGCAGCTCCCCAACAGGGGCACACACCTGCCCCTATTTCGAGGCCCTGGACCACATCCTGGGGGGCAGGACGGTCCATGCCAGCCCAGGGGGCAGCGAGCCAGGAGCAGAGGGCCCTGACCAGGGCGCGGAGGAGGAGCTGCCAGGAGCTGTCCCAGTAGCGGAGTCACCAGGGTCGTCCGGGGAGGCCACTCCACGTAAGTGCCATCACTGTCCCCTTCCCGGGCGGGTGGGGAGGGAGACCAGGGACCACGTGCTTGCGCCTTGCTTACCACGGATCACGCAGCAACCTGTGCACGTGCGAGCACGTGCCGTGCCATCTCTGGGCAGGTGGCTCCAGTTGTGTGCCACACAGGGGCCGTGGCCTGATAGCCACACACGTGTGAAGAGACCTGACATGCTCCTGACCCCGCGGCAGAACACAGCAGGATGCCCTCCCTTCACAAGCCCCCTCTACACAGAGGCATGGGACATCTCCCCCCCACCTCGGCCGCACTATACACGGCACAGGGGCATGGGTGCGGTCTCGGGGCAGCTCCCACTCCCGGGGATAGCTGGACATCCTGACCATGGCCTCTGTGCAAGCACAGCAGCTCTGACGGTGCAGGGCATGGTCATCCGCACCTCACAGAGGGGGGCTGCAGGACCGCATTATGACTTGCGTGGGCCCTAGGCACTTTTGCCTTCGTGGGCCCCTTCCTCCATAAAAAAAAAATATTACAAATGATTTTTGATATAACTTTAAATACTTCAACATTTTATTTTTTTTTCTGTTTTAGGCAAAATTTAATAGATTTTCGTGGGCCCTAAAGGTTTCATTTTTTTCTGATGTGAGAAAAAAATTAAAACATTTTCTTCGACCCTAAAAGTTCATTTTTTTTCTTCTGATTTTAAAAGAAATTAAAACATTTTCGTGGGCCCCTAAAAGTATCGTGGGCCCTAGGCACTATGTCTACTGTGCCTAATGGATAAGTCAGCCCTGGGGGTCTGGGCTTCACCCACTGTGTCCCCAGGGAGAACTGACCACTTCTCTTCTTTCTCCACAGCTGCACCAGCTGCGCGTGCAGGGCGCACCATCCCACCCGGGACATCCTCCCGCACCTGAGGGCTCAGCAGGTCCACCGCAACACTGCAGGGTTACCGAGACCAGCAGCTGGGGGTCCTGCG
The DNA here is from genome assembly GCA_032595735.1 of Pelochelys cantorii. Lineage (NCBI taxonomy): Eukaryota > Metazoa > Chordata > Testudines > Trionychidae > Pelochelys > Pelochelys cantorii. The sequence continues at coordinate 302,750,224 of CM064326.1, read as the reverse complement.
AGCCCTGCACCGCACCATGGAGCAGTGGGTGCAGGACGAATGGGAGTTCCGGCAGGAGCTGCTTGCCCAGGGTCGTGCCATCTGTGCCCATCTGCAGACCCTGGTGCAGAGCATGCTGCTTCGTGCCGCTCCAGTGCCTGCTTCCTCCCCAGCTCCAGCTCCTTTTCCCACTCCTTCTCCCCCTCCTGCCTCTCCCTCCTCAACCTCTACACCCTCCTCCTCCATCTCCACACCCCCCATCTCAACCTCCACACCCTCCTCCCCAACCCCCCGGGGATGTCCAGGCCCCCGCACCCGCCATGCTGGGAGACAGTTGGCCCGGCGAGATCCCCACCCCTGAACCCTGAGCTTCCCCTCCTCCTTCTTCCCCTTGCTTCCCCCTTCCAGCTCCCTCCACCCAGTTTTCCTCCTCCCCTCTCCCACCTTCTCTTTTCCCCTCTCCCACCTCCTTTCCCCAGTCTCCCCAGAGTTTCATCCCCCCCCAGTTTTGTTAAATAAAGAGAGTTGATATTTTTGAAAATACATGTATTTTATTTGACATTAGGAAGGGGGGCTAGGGAGGGGTACGTGGAAGGACGTGAGGGAGGAATGAGGCACAAGCCCCCAGTGGGCAGACCAGGGAGGCTCCTCAGGGTGGATGCTCTCCCACAGGGCCTCCTGGATACTGACAGCCCCCTGATGGACCTCCTGGATGGCAGCCTGCAGAAAGTGCAGCCAGGCTGATAGAAACATGTCCATGAGAAGCACCAGAGTGCCCAGGGGCAGCTCTGGCTCCATGTTGCAGAGTCCCATGGTGTCCCGAGTGAGGGCAACCAGGGCACTCCGAGACACAAATGCTTTGCTGTCCCACAGTGAGGCAGGCAAGCAAGCAGGGACACCTGAGAACCGGCTGCTCGGGGGAAGGGGTGTCCCTTTAAGCACAGGCCTCAGATAGCCTCAGGCAACAGCCACACAAAGACACTCCTTACCTGATTGCCCTAACTCTGACCTGGTTCCGGCCGGCCTTAAATCTGAATCAGTGTCCACTCAGTGTGGACGCGGTTTTTCAAAATAGCAAAAAGCTATTTCGAAATGCATTTTGTGTGTAGATGCATTATTTCAAAATAACTTATTTCAAATTAACTATTTCGAAATAAGATATTTCAAAATAACGCTGTAGTGTAAACATACCCTACGAGACCTGCCACCTCTCATGGACTCCAGGCAGGAGTTTGCTGTGTGGAGCCAGCATGCTCAGATATGCAGTTGCTATGTCAGCTGTCCACATTGAGCAAAAAGGGGAGCAAGTTCAAAACTTCCCTGGGCTTTAAAAAGTGAGATAGACTCATAGACTCTAAGGTCAGAAGGGACCATTATGATCATCTAGTCTGACCCCCTGCATAACGCAGGCCACAGAATCTCACCCACCCACTCCTATGTCCATCTCTATACTTGGCTGCAGGGCAGTGGAGTTCAAAACCGTGACCTGAGTAGTCATGATGGGAATTGCAGGATACCTCCTGGAGGCCAGTTACATTGACATAAGCAGCACAGTGTTTGCACTGCCCCTTATAGCTCTGTCTACTTTGCTCAAAGCTCTATGCCTCTTGTCAAGGTGGTTTTATTATGTCAGCATAGCAGATAAGTTAAAGTGGAAGGAGCAGCATTGCAGCATGCCAACCTTCACAGTTAGGTCAACGTAAGCTACCTTATATCAACAAAACCTTGTAGTTAGACATGGTCTTAGTCTGAGGAGGCCTCTAGTATCACATTTCTGTTCAACATGTTGGTTCTTATAGACTGATTAAATCACCCTTTAAAAATTCTACATTGAGCTCCTTGAATCACTCTCTGTAAGGTGTTTTCTAATCTTTTTTAACCACAGGAAAGAAACAAGCTTAACTCATAGGTGTTGGGACCAGCCTAGCAGAAGAGTTTCTTGAGCACAATGGAGCAGCAGCAACAGTGATAAAGTTAATTCCCTCCAGCTGCCCAGCTACAATCTGGCAGTAAAAGAGTGAATTTCCTCCCGCAACTACAGAAACTCCTTTGCCTCACTACAGTGATTAAAATAAACCAGCAGCCACACAACCACAGCTATCAAGGCCTCTAGCATTAACATGTGATGAAGAACATTTTTTGTCTCTAGTGTGAGCACAGCAGTGAGGGGTTTTTTTTGTTTCAACACAGTCTCAAAAGTGGAGCCAAGACATGCCCACCTCAGGAGTGCAGAGGCCAAGTATTAGCATGGGGCATAAAGAGGGAGGAGCATTCACTAATTCAAACCTCCTGTCTGACTCCCATTTATCAGGTTTGGGGCACTATGTTTTTTGGGGCTCAAATTTTTAAACCCAATCCTAGGAGAAGAGATATTTCTGACACCATCAGAGCAGTCAGGGAATGACAATCACTTAGTGCAGTGGCACAGTCTTTGTAAGCAAGGAATGAATTTCTACTGTAGAGATAGTCACAAAAGTGAGGGAGTTCTCTAACCAGCAAAAGCTCAAAGAATACTGAGCACAGTAGGTACCACTGACAATGAAGTAGTGACCAATGCCCAGCATGGCAGTCAAGTATCAGAGGGGTAGCCGTGTTAGTCTGAATCTGCAAAAGCGGCGAGGAGTCCTGTGGCACCTCAGACTAACAGAAGTGTTGGAGCATAAGCTTTCGTGGGCAAAGACCCACTTCGTCAGATGCATGCAGTGGAAATTTCCAGAGGCAGGTATAAATATGCAGGCCAGAATCAGGCTAGAGATAACGAGATGAATCCAATTAGGGAGGATGAGGCCCACTTCTAGTAGCTGATCTGGAGATGTGAATACGAAGAGAGGAGAAGCTGCTTTTGTAGATAGCTAGCCATTCACAGTCTTTTTAATCCTGAGGTGATGGTGTCAAACTTGAAGATGAACTATAGCTCAGCGGTTTCTCTTTGAAGTCTGGTCTTGAAGTTTTTTTGCTGCAGGATGGCTACCTTTAGATCTGCAATTGTGTGTCCAGGGAGATTGAAGTGTTCTCTACAGGTTTTTGTATATTGCCATTCCTAATATCTGATTTGTGTCCATTTATTCTTTTACATAGGGACTGTCCAGTTTGGCCGATGTATATAGCAGAGGGGCATTGTTGGCACATGATGGTGTATATTACGCTAGTAGATGTGCAGGAGAATGAACCAGTGACGGTGTGGCTGATCTGGTTAGGTCCTGTGATGGTGTTGCTGGTGTATATATGTGGGCAGAGTTGGCACCAAGGTTTGTTGCATGGATTGGTTTCTGAGTTAGAGTTATTATGGTGCGGTGTATAGTTGCTGGTGAGAATATGCTTCAGGTTGGCGGGTTGTCTGTGGGTGAGGACTGGCCTGCCTCCCAAGGCCTGTGAAAGTGAGGGATCACTGTCCCGGATGGGTTGTAGATCACTGATGATGCATTGGAGAGGTTTTAGCTGAGGACTGTAGGTGATGGCCATTGGTGTTCTGTTGGTTTCTTTCTTTGGACTTGTCCCGTAGCAGGAGGCTTCTGGGTACATGTCTGGCTCTGTTAATCTGTCTCCTTACTTCCTCGTGTGGGTATCGTAGTTTCCAGAATGCTTGTTGAAGATCTTGTAGGTGTAAGTCTCTGTCTGAGGAGTTGGAGCATATGTGGTTGTATCTCAGTGCTTGGCTGTAGACAATGGATCATGTGGTATGTCCGGGATGGAGGCATAGGTAAGCATAGCGGTTGGTAGGTTTTCGGTATAGGGTGGTGTTTATGTGACTGTCACTTATTTGCACCGTGGTATCCAGGAAATGGACCTCCCGTGTAGACTGGTCCATGCTGAGGTTGATGGTGGGGTGGAAGCTGTTGAAATCGTGGTGAAATTCTTCCAGAGTCTCCTTCCCAATATATACTTCCAGACCAGTGGCACCGCTATGGGCACCCGCATGGCCCCACAATACGCCAACATTTTTATGGCTGACCTGGAACAACGCTTCCTCAGCTGTCGTCCATTTACACCCCTTCTCTACCTACGCTACATCAATGACATCTTCATCCTCTGCACCAGTGGCCACCAACCAATAGATTGGGATCTACCAGTAGATCTTGGAGCCTCTGACAGGGGATCCTAACTGGTTTGGCCAAGTGTCCGCACTTCAGCTGCCCCTCCCCCTACTGCTGTGCATCTCCTGCCCTTTGCCTTGGAGCTGTCTCTCCCCACCCCCGGGAGCCTCCGGCTTGCTGTACAGGGCAGGGGAGGAAGAAGGGCACTGACGTCAAGATACCTCCTCTCCCACCCTGGATCCTATGTCCACAAAGCAGAGAGGGGGCATAACAGGACTTGGGAGGGAGTTTTCTGGTTGCTTTTGGGAGTGGTGCAGGGCCAGGGCAGGGGTGATCCTGCCTTAGCCCCACTGTACCACCACCCAGGAGCCACTTGAGGTAAACAGTGCCCAGTCAGAGTCCACATGCCAAAACCCTAGCCCAGCCATGAACCCCTCCTGCACCCCAAGCCCCTGCCCTAGCCCCGAGCACTCCTGCATCCAAACACCCTCCCAGAACTTGCACCTAGAACCCCCTCTGCCACCCCAACTGCCTGCCCCAAGCTCAGCTCAGAGCCCCTCTCACACTCCAGATCCCTTAATCCAAGACCAGAGCCTGCCCCCAACCCTCTACCCCAGCCTGGTGAAAGTGAAGGAAGATGGAGGAGGGAGGGAGGATTGAGTGAGCAGGGGTGGAGCCTCGGGAGAAGTGGCACCGAGGAGGTGGGGCAAGGGTATTTGGGTTTGAGGTAGATCTTGGATTGCACTTAAATTCAAAAAGTGATCTCATGTTTGAAAAGGTTGGGGTACGTCTACACTGCATCCCTAGTTCGGACTAGGGATGCAAATGGAGATGACCGAAGTAGTTAATGTTAGTAGCGCGCCGGCGAGATCATGTTAATGATCATGTTAATGAAGCGTGGGATATTTAAATCCCCGCTTCATTAACTACTTCGGTCGTCTCCATTTGCATCCCTAGTCCGAACTAGAGATGCAGTGTAGACGTACCCTTGGAGACCACTGCTCTGGACCCATGGGAGCATGGCAGTGTGGTCCCTATAATGGCTACTCTGTAATTAAGTACTGTGGTGTCATCAATAAAGGAATTAAGCACTCATGCTGTCATGCCAAAGAAGGAGTTAAGCATTCAGTTGGCGCTGATATAACTGATGATCAGCAAAAAAATTTTTTTTAAGTTTGCACTGATTCATTTATTGGCCTGAAAAACGTATCCTATCTCCTTCAACCCAAGAACCCCTGATCTTTTTAGTTTTAACAGCAGATTAAACCAATTCCAATGCTTGGATGATGTGATAAATGTAAATTGTCTGGGCTTAGGACTGATCTTTAGATAGAATCCTGTAGGTCCATTTATCCTTTTAATTGTTACTGCCTGAGATTAAAGAAGAGCTTCCCCTTCTTTTCAGAAATCCTTTCTAAATATATCTTCTGATGGGAAAGAGCGATTAATACTCAAATCTCATTTGGTAAGCTGTGACTCATTTGATCTTCATTGTTGTTTTGATAAAATTTCACCCAGCAATTGATGAAACATTATCTAATTTTTAAGGTTGTATGGTTCCATCAGAGTGTGACATGAATAGTGCAATCTTGTCTAGAATAGAGGTGTGATGTGCTCGCAACTATAGCGTTAAAAGACAGGGCACCTAGATACCATGGCAACTGGTGCATTATAGTAATCTGGCCAAAAAAAAAAAAATCATTAGTAACTGTGGTTGGAACTCGTGGCACCACACCAATGGCAACTATTTGCCTTCCTTGCCATCTGATGTGCCTGCTGCAGTTCTTTGATTTTTACAAGGCACTACTGCATTCTCCTACTGTAGCCCTTCCTCACCATGCCCCAAGGGAGTTCCAGTGGCTGGAGGGGAGCCATGTCTGTCCAGCCTCCTCTCCACACAGACCCATCACCTCTAATAAGGTGGTTAACAGGTTGTATCTTAGCATTAAGAAAGTAAAATGACAAGGAAATACCAGCAAGAATGGAATTAAATAGCAATGATTAGGAGGCTGACGAACCAATTTTAAGTGTCAGGCCCAGCTTTCAAAAATTTGATGAGATGCAAAGGGGTTAAGTCAATGGCCATTGCTTGTTGTAAAAGGGATTTTATACAGTATTAACAATTCCAATTTTTAAGAACTGAGTCAACCTCACCCCCAGCCAAGATTGCATTAAACATCATGAGATTTTTTAAACATAATAAATACCTTTGGGGTCATTTTTTATTTACCTTTTGGATTTTGAACACTTAGGGTTCACTTTTCCAGCTTTTCTCTGCAACTATGAGGACTGAAATTAATATTTTTTATTATTTGGCATGAAAGCTGAGACTCATGTAATTGTATGATTCCAAGAGCTTTAAGAAAAGCATCAAATATTACTAGACTTACAATAAATTGACAATAGTTGGCAATATTATAGTTTTCTGTTCTTGTTCTGTTAAGCAATCAAATTTATAAGCCCTGTGGTGCTGAAACCATCTTTGTTCTATGTGTACAATACCTTGCAAATTGGGTCTCTGGTCCTTGATTGAAGGTCATACCGCAATACAAATAAATAATAATAATTGAACAAATGTGTCAAAAGTATAAAGCCAGTTTCCATATCCCACGTTAATTGCTCACCCTAAGGTGCAAGTTGCCAAGCTTGTTTGCTCTGTCCTGACCTACACTGTTATGAATTGTACCTGCTTTGGTATTTTTTTTACATAATAAGCAGTACAGGTTGAACCTCTCTAGTCTGGCACCCTCCGGACCTGACCAGTGCTGAATCAGAGAATTTTCTGACCCATGGGAGGTCAATATTGTCTAGCAGCATTACCAACACTTCCATTGCTTACTGGACTCTTAGAAGACAGGGGTAAATTAGAGCTAAACAACAGCACAGAACACTGAGGCTACGTCTAGACTGGCATGATTTTCCACAAATGCTTTTAACGGAAAAGTTTTTCCGTTAAAAGCATTTGCGGAAAAGAGCATCTAGATTGGCACAGACGCTTTTCCGCAGAAGTACTTTTTGCGGAAAAGCGTCCATGCCAATCTAGACGCGGTTTTGTGCAAGAAAGCCCCGATCGCCATTTTAGCCACCGGGGCTTTTTTGCACAAAACAAATCTGAGCTGTCTACACTGGCCCTTTTGCACAAAAGCTTTTGCGCAAAAGGACTTTTGCCCGAACGGAAGCGTCAAAGTATTTGCGCAAGTAGCACTGATCTCTTACATTAGAACATCAGTGCTCTTGCGCAAATTCAAGTGGCCAGTGCAGACAGCTGGCAAGTTTTTGCGCAAAAGCAACTGCTTTTGTGCAAAATCTTGCCAGTCTAGACACAGCCTGAGAGCCAGGACTAGTGGCTGTACACAAACTTTATAGGAACACAGGAAACTTGACCATCCATGCATGATAAGTAGACATCTGGCTAATTGAAATCATGCCGGATAACAGCTGTTGCCAGGCCAGAGTGCTGGACTAGACTGGTTCAACCTGTACAAGAAAGGAATCTCATCCTTTGTTTGGTAGAGCTCATCTATGGCAAAGTACTCCTCTGATACTTCTTAGGGCTTTACATAAAAGTTATTTATAGATGGTACATTAAAGTCATCCAGACAAAGAATGCATCATGTCCTAAAGAGAATTAAGCAACACTGGATTTTTGGGAATTGAGGACACTAAATGGTTTGGGACTCTAGGTCAGTAATGGGACAGGAGAGTGGTGAGTGGCAAATTAACTTCATGGTCCATCAATATAGTCACTTATAGGCCACATAGCCTGGGTTTGAGAGAGAATTAATGTTTTTGATGTAAAAATAAAACATTTGATTTTGTTGGAGCTATACGCTTCGCAATGGCTCCCAGATTTATATCATTATGGTCACTAGGTTATTATGCTCAGTGCATTCTTGCATATACTTGAAGTTTCCCCTGCTTACTGAGTTTCTACTTAACTCAAGGTATGGCTATGGAAGGATCACATGTATTTTACTTTTGCTATACAGAGAGCAGACTTGAAGGAACCTATTAGTTTTTGGTTAAGGGATAAATCCTTATTATTGGGCCTTGATGCAGAAAAGGCATCTGTCTCCCCCCTTCCCAAAGAGGCAGAGGTAGCCGTGGGGGCGCCCTAAGTGTGGTCCCAGAAGAGGAGCAGCCCTTGCAATGCAGAGCTGAGATTAAGTATGGTCCTCCAGAGAGTTATGTGAGGCTGTGTTTTAGAGGAGGTTAAATGCAGATGTAGCTCTAGTGTGGAGTTGGCTAACTGAGGCCCCACACATGAGAAGGGCAGTAAGCAGAGTTCTCAGTGAGCTCCAGTCTGGTGGCGCAGGTAGTACAATGCAGGGAACAGCTGTGGCGAGGAGAACACATGCTTTTCAGCCTGGGAGGGAGTCAGCATGAGTGATGTAAGTAGATTAAGCACAGCTGCCTGCTTCAGCTCTGGCATGGAGGCGTTAAAGGTGGGTTTGAGGGGGGGGGGGAGGGCTCTGCTTTGAAAATTGGAGGGGGAAGGTAAATACAGCTCTGGCCCCATCATGGAGGGAACTACGTGAAGCTCGGCAAGGCTGGGTTAAGGCGCACCGCTGCTGTCTCGCTCTCTCCCCCACAAAAAAGGCGCGCGCCCCCCGTTTCGGGAGCGGCGCAGCCTCCGGTCTGTCTCCCCCCTTCCCAAAGAGGCAGAGGTAGCCGTGGGGGCGCCCTAAGCTGCTTGGGCAGGGCCCACGACGCCGGGCCCCTGTGCGGGGTGGGCGAGGCAGCGCCTTGGGTGGACACCTCACGCGGGGCGCCCCTGTGCCACCTGCCCGAGCCCCAGCCTGGGCTGCCCTCACTGCGCCCCGGCGCGCAGGGGGTTAAGGGCTGCCGCGGGCGGGCGGGCGCGGCCGGCGGGGAGGGGGTGAAGTGCCTGGCTGCTGCGGAGGCTGCCACTCGGCTCCGCGGCTCGCTGGGAGTCGGAGCCGCCGCGTCCAGCGGGAAGATGGCGACGGAGGGAGCGAGCGGGGAGCCCGGCTCTGGCGGGCAGGAGGAACCGGCGGCAGCGGTAACCGGGCGGCGGGGACTGGGCTGCGGCGGCTCGGCCGCCTGGCGGGGGGAGCCCTGCGCTGGTGCCGGGGCGCCGGGCGGGAGGGATGTGCGGTAGCTGCGCCTGGCGGGGAGGGCGCCCTGACCCGGCGCCGAGCTCCCGCCGCCAGCGTGCGGGGCCGGCTGCTGCCGCTCGGGCTCCCGGTGGCCCCGGGTCTGGGCTTTCAAAGCAGCCGAGCGGCGCGCGTGAGACTCGCCCCCTGGGGGCGCCTCGGAGGGCGGCAGGTTTTGTGGCTGGGTCGGGAGCTTCCGTGAGGCAGCCGCAGCGAGGCGGCGGGGGAGCAGGAGCCGAGCTTGACGATGCCGGGCAGAGTCGTTGGCCTTGGTTCAAACGCTCTGAGTGGGGAAGCATCGTCCCTGCTTGGAGAGCCAAGCCCGAGGCTCCCTTTCCGGCTGACACGCTTAGCCACCTATAGCGGAGACTCAAAAAATCCCCAAATACACGGCCGGCGTTCCCTTTGGCTTCTCATCACTCCAGTTACGCTGATCCGTCTAACACAGCTGGTCAGTGATTTTTGCGGCTGTGGCTGTTTTTCTTGGTTTTATAATAAATTGAAATCCGTGGAGTCAGTTGCTAAGGCATCTGCCCGGGATTTACCCTTTAACTCCCGTTAACATTAAGAAGTGTTGCATTGCAAACGCTATAAATTGTATCCCTAAAAGTTGTGAACGTTACATTTTTCACTAAGAAAATGCTTTGCTTAGTTAGTATGTTAAGGCCATTACATTTGCTGCTTTTACATTGGATCCCTTGTGAGGGCATTGACTCAAGCCTAGAAACCAGCATGGTTTTTCCACAAAACAACTCACAAAATTGTATATTAAATATTCTTTACATGACTTTTAAAATCTTACTCTATTTTTTTTAAGTGAAAAAACCTGTCTGGACTCCATTGTAGGATTTGAATGTTGTTTCTGAAGACAACTTTTGCGGTATGAAAGCCCATAAAATAACATGTAAAACCAGTCTGATCTATTTCCACGTTAATATGCATAAACTGTTCTGAATTCATATTGGCTTATTACTCAGTGCTTTAAAGGGAACTTAAACTTAGCTCAAATTTATAGCTTTTTTTAATGTAAAAGCTAAGACCAGTATGACACTACAAAAATGTCTACAATAGCTTTTAAAAATTCCTGTGAAAATTGGTTTCTAAACACAAATACAATATTTAAACAAATTTAACAATAAGATGTTCAAAATGATGAAGTGTGCAACTAGCTTCATTAATTTTCATTGGTTAAGTTGCCAGAAATGCAAAAAGTAAACTAGCAATAAGTAAACACTTTTCATTCATTGTTGGCTTTAGAAACTTCAAGTAATGTAAATAACACTGATAAACAAATTTGCTTTTTCAAGCACTAGCATATTTAGCCATCTGAATAAATGGACTGATTTTAAAAACTCATGCCCGATATTTTGATCCCTAAGTATTATTTTAGGAGCCTGACCTTGAATACCCACTCAGAGAAAAAATATTTTTAATTTGCCAATTATCCTTCAGATGTTTAAATTCCTTTTCTTCTATTTTCCTCCTTAAAACTATATTATAAACTGTATATTTATGACTATATTTCACCTCCTCGTAGATCAATTCAAAATAATTCTCCAATATGACAAACAATGTGTGTGGGGTGTGTGTGTGTGTGGAGGGGGGTGTTTGAGTGAGGTTTTTTTGTTAGTTTTACTTGTAGTGGCCCTTAAAACAATCAGCTCTCTTCTAAATAAAAATAAATTAGTGTTTTGGGGTTATTGCCAGGATACTGGATTAATTAACAGTTTGAAGTTGAGTAAGATTTCCAGTGGATTTTTTTAAAAATTGGTTTGATGTTTTGTTTGTAGTTGGTATCTTGAAAGCTTAGGTGATACAATACAAAGAGCTACTTTGAGCAAGAGATGATAGCTATTCAGTAATAGAGATGTAGCGGTGTTAGTCTAGTCTAGCTGAAACAAAAACCAGGACTATGTAAAGACTAACAAGATGGTTTATAGTCCTGTTTTTTGTTTCAGCTATTCAGTAGTGTTTCACTATACTTAAATAGCATCTAATACTGTCAACAGTTCAGCTAGAAAACTCTTCAGCTTTATAGGTATTTGATGCTAACTACAGTTATCCTGACTTCTTGATACAACATTGGAAAAAATAATTTTTAGCTGCTGGCTGGCTGCTCTTGGGGAAAACTTACGGAATAGCATGAAAGAAATTGTCCTACCTTTTGTGTGTCCGTCCAAGGAATTTGACTGAAAAAGAATGGAGTATTTCTTTTAATGTGCAATAGTTGGGAATGAAGCCAACATTCTTGTCATTCTGAATTTTTTTTTTTCTTCTAAACTAAGTGCTGCAGCTAGTATGGGGAAAGTACGGAGTATACACACTGTTGTCATGGTAATAATGACAGTGGGAAAAATGGAGGAGAGAGTATCTGAGTCTGCTCTCACACCTGTTTCTCTCAGTGGAATTGCACTAATATAAAACCATCATAATTTATAATAGAATGTTGTAATGGTTTTAAAAAGAATAAAAGACCCAGGAATGGCTTTCACCTGCATGATACTAAAGGAAAATGATTGTATTATTGCTTTTTGCTAATATTTTGGGGCAGCAATCTACAGTGCAGTGACAACTAGCTTGACAGATGTGGTAGTCTAATAGTATGTTGGAAGAGGACATTGTGCAAAGTCTGTTTCTTTCTAACACAGATGTGGGGAAACTCAGGCCCAGGGGCCAGGTGTGACTCTTTCCCCCCCCCCCCCCCCCCCCCGGGCTTGCCTGGATCCAGCCCCAAAGGCTCTGGGCTCCCAGCCAGCATTGGAGAGTCTGCACTGGCATCCCAGCCACCTTGCTGCCCCACCACAGAGTTGGAGCGCACACAATTTACTGGCCTGGGCCTCCCCAGGCTCTAGTGTGTGAGGGGGATGTGAGGAGTGTCTTTCTCCTCAGTTGGGGGCCATATCCGTGAGGGTTTGTCTCCCCCTCCCCCCCCCTTGTTTCTCACTTGTGTGGGTCCACTGACTGATTTTTCTGTGTATCAGTGGCCCCTGACCCAAAATAGGTTCCCCATCCCTGTTCTAACAGGTCTATTTGTTGATATTATTCAGTAAAACATTGCTTTATCAGTTGTTGTAAATTAGCAGCGATGGAAATGATAACCCACAGTTTGGCCAAATGTGGGAAGTCATCTTTTAATTGTTTTGTAGAATTTGGCATAAAATACATATAGAATGGAATCTTGATTCCTCTATGGAAGTTGTGGATCTGTTGACATGAGCAGCAAAATTTAATCTATAGTGTTTTAAGTGCAGTTCTACAAAGATCAATCTTTATTATGACTCCTTAATAATTGTATTCTTTCAGTAACTGTATTGTTACAGATTTAATAAGAGGAACTTCTTAGAATCACAGGAAGGAGTATTAGATGGTTGTGTAAAAACTTTTAGGCCCACAGCTGATACAGGAAGTTGAAAGTATCCACAATACCAAAAATTCCTGTGGTTAGAAAGGTTAAGGACAATAAATAATTACTGAGAATAAATTAATTCAGTGATGAGCAACATAGGCTCCCTCCTGCAAAAGTGTTTTAACAAAGAAGTCCTCCAGGGTGGGGTGGAATTTCTGGTGTGTACCAATTGAACCTTAGCAGCACTTTGGATGCAGAGGGAGTGCATAGCTCTGGCAGTCAATGTTGCATGTAATCAGCATTCACCTCAATTCATGTCCCTTGCTTTACATGAACATCAGGTTGGTAATATGGGTAGGGAAAACCTGTATGGACGGAAACCAGTGGAATCTGGCAACCCTGCCCGTGGACCGCAATAAACAAAATGTCTTGTGGGCCATGCACAGAACCCTGATAGGCTGCATTTGGCCTGTGGGCCACATGTTCCCCACCATTAACTAAATTTTAGCGGTGGTCTAGGTCTCATACTGGATAAAACTATCAATCATGAAATATAAAAGGCTAAATAAATATTTCTGGTTTTGTATTTGTAAAGTACAGCATGCCTTACTATGCTAATAAAACTTCTCCTATTGCATCAGTAACGTGACGTGGGTGTTTAAAATTAAAACAGTGATTGTTTAAAATTAAACACATTAGATATGCAGTCCTATACATTCACTTACCTAAGAGTAGTAAGAGAATTGGTGAGGAATTCTCTGAACCATTGGTATTGTTTTGTTTGTTTTTAAAACAAACCACAAATCTTGTAATCACAAGATCTTGCTGTTCCAGAGGACTGGGAAAACTAATGTTACAGCTATATTTTAAAAAGATAAATGAGATGATCCAGGAAATCATAGGTTGATTAACCTGACCTCAATACCCAGCAAAATCAAGAGAAGACTGATATGGCATGCCATTGATAAAGAATTAAATTATGCTATAGTCTTTTATGCTAATCAACATGGTTTTATGAAAAACAGGTCTTGTAAAACTTTAATCAGAGCAAAAGAATGGTTGCCATAGGTAACTGGCATTTGTCTTAGTCCCACATGACATTCTTGTATAGTTCATGTTACATGGATTAAAAACAGATATCACAAAGTTACTGTAAATTAGGGATGTTAAATATCGGCTAATTGAATAGTTGACCAACCTCATGAATTCTTATCCGTTAGTTGACTATTCTATAGTCTCCGTGCAGCCCCTGCAAAAAAATTTACTGGCAAGGGGTGGGGTGGGGTGGGGGGGGGGGGGAAAATGCATGTAGTCTATAGCATTAACCTAAAGGTTTTGCTTATCAGTTAATCAGTTAATTGACTATACTATTACATCTACTGTAAATGGGAATCATCATGTGGGTGGTGTATTTCTAGTGGAGTCTGACAGGGATCAGTTGTTGGCTCAGTGCTGTCTAATATCTGAATCAGTAATTTGGAAGAAAATATGCATTAACTGATGGGAATTTTCAGAAGACCCAGAAGTAGTTGAACACTAAATAATGATTAGGCCAGATGCGTTATACAGTCTGACCTGATTCACTTTAGAAGCTTACCTCATTTGAACCATGTTTTAACACTACCAAATGAAATGGAATAATATAACTATAAAGAATGTAGTTCTTACTTACTTATAATAGGAGGGACTTTATCCTGGAAAATAACTCCTGAAAATGATATATGGGTCTTGTTTGATAATCAGTTGACTATGATCTCTCGATATGATGCTATTTCTAAGGGGGCAAATGCAATTCATGTGTACATAAGCAGGGGAATATTAAGAAGTAGTTGGGAGGTGGTATTACCTTTTGTACACAGCGTTCATGAGACCATTACTGGTATCGTGTCCAGTTGTGATGACCACACTTCACAGATGTTGATACATTGGAAAGCCATCAGAAAAGATCTACAAACATGCCTGGTAAAGGGACTAAACATCTTTAATCTAGTCACCTTATCAAAGAGAAGGTAAAGAAATGATTTTATCACTTTATAAGTATCTGCACAAGGAAGACCTTTCTGGTGGTAGATGGATCTTCTAATCTAGTATTAGAAGGCATAATGTGATCAAATGGTTGAAGGCTGAAGTTGAAAAATTTCATACAAGTGGGACCTCCCTTGTCTGGCATCCTGGGGATCTGAATGGTCCCGAACCACAGAGTTTGGCAGATGGGGGAGGTCAAGGCTCACCTCTTGGCTGGCTGCTCTGCTCTCAGGTGCCAGCCTTGGGCACTGTGCTTTACACTCAGTCCTGTTTGGGGCTGTGCTCCCTGCTGCTGTCCCCACTGCCTGCAACCGCACTGGGGCTGTAATTCCCGACTGCCAGCCCACCCGAGCCTGCGCTCCTGAACCTGACCAGCTCGGGCTCTCTGGTTCAGCAACATCTGTTGTCCAGAGAATCCTGGATTTTAGAAGTTCAGCCTGTACTAGAAAATAAGGAACATTTCTTAATAATGAGGGTAATTAACCAGTAGAACAGCCTGGGAATGTGCTGAAGCATCAATCACTTCAAGTCTTTATCTGAAGGATGGGATCTCTTTCTTCCAATGAAAGTTATAGCTCAAACAGAAGTTATGGGCTTGATACAGAAATTGGAGAAAGGTTATTTGGTCTGTTTATACAGGAGATTAGCATAGGTGATCATAATAGTCCCTCCTGTCCTTAATTTTATTCACATATTTTAAGTATCTGTGTAGGTGTTTACAGGATTGAGCCTTACATGCATTTCAAGTTTTGTATCATGTTAGTAATATGAATTAAAAATGTAGAGCTGGTTGAAAAATACAAATCTTTTTAATGAAGAAATTCTACAACTCTTTTCAATGAAACATGGAATTTTAGATATTTCCATCTCTAAATTTGTCAAAACTACTTGTCAAAAGTTTTGAAAGATTTTAAAACAGTTCTAAAAGTAAGGTTGAGACCACCTACAATAATCTTGCAACCCCTACCCCCAATCCACCCCTGAAATACCCCTTTGGGTCAGAAACCCCAATCTGAGAAACACTGGTCTCCCTGAAATCTGTATAGGGTAGCCAATGATTTTATTTATATTTCATTTATTGTGTGATGTTGTGATTATGACAAATTATATGCCAATTAGAGTTGACATGTAGCTTTGTATTTAGAATTCTATGTACTACACATGAGTAAGACAAACTTAAATGCAAGAACCTGTAGGTCAAACCATGCAAGACTTTAGCTTACTATTTTAGACTTCGGAGACAAGAAATGATGACAACCTAAGAGCATTGGGTTATTTTCTTATGAGAGAAGAGGTACCAACTGATAATACTGTGCAAAATTACCCAGAAGATTAATATTAGGTCATAAAAATACTGTAAAGGTTCATCTGTCTCAGACATTGTTTTCTTTAGCATCGAAGCACAAAGGGAATTTACCCAGTCTATAGAAAATTGGGGCCCTTAAGCTTCCAGGGGATGCATACCAGTGAAACAAAAGAGGGTGGACATGTTTATAACAATCACTTTAGAAGAAGGTTAGGGAAAACCTGAGCCTCTGGAAGACTCCAGCAGGAACAATCCACCCCTCTACTGATTATCAAGCCATGAGACCTAACACTACTTTCAAGCACTAGAGTCTAATTATTTCTAACTTGTGCATTGATGTGTATAGAATTCCTGTATGCTTGGGTAATTGTAACTTAAACTAAAATAGACTTTGTAATGGTAAATGTATGTGTGGTCACTACCTTTGGTCTTTGTTGCTAAATTTGAAACAAGTAACAGAAGTGACTTTCATTCTGTTAACTTTGAAACTGTAGCTGCCAGTTTTGAACCTAGGGATGTTAAATATCAGTTAATTGAATAGTCCTCACATTCTTATCTGTTACTCGACTGTTCTATAGTCCCCAGAGGTAGGGCTGGCAGCCAGTGTGCTCCGGCCCCACTCCAGAGGAGCCCTGTTACTCAGCACTGCTGCCCTCTGTATCAGAGGCAGCAGCACGGGATGGCAGCAGCCCCTGTCCAGTTCCTCCTCCTCTTCCCTCCCCCCCCCCCCCCCCATACACTTTGTAGCAGGTTGGCCAGCAGCCAGCCCAGTTCTGGCTCATGCCCGGTCTAGGAGCTCAGCCCCCTCCCCTGGACAGGTGCTGCTGCCACCCCACGCTGCCTCTATATCAGAGGCAGCAGGTCTGCGAGAAGAGCTGGTTTTTAAACTGGCTCTCCTTGCAGACCAGCACCCGCCTGGCACCCCATGCTGGTGCCTCTGATACAGAGGCAGCAGCGCTGAGTGGCAGGGGGCTCCTCGGGAGTGGGGTTGGAGTGCATTGGCTGTATCTGAGGCAGTAGGATAGGGTGGCAGCAGCCCCTGTCTGGGGGAGGGGCAGAGCTGAGTTCCTGGACCCAGCGTGAACTGGAACTGAGCTGGGCTGCCTGCCTGTCTCCTAATACACTTTAAATGTAGAGTCGCAGCAGGGTTAGGTCCCGGACCTGGCACAAGCCAGGACTGAGCCGCTAGCCAGCCTGCTAAAAAATATACTGGCCGGAGGGGGTGGGAGGAAATGCGTGTAGTCTAATATTAACCTATAAGCATTTGCTCATCAGTTAATCGACTGCACTATTATATCACTGGGGGTTCAACAAGGGATGTAACACTGCATTACAACTGTTTACTTTTAAATAAAATGGCTGCAACAATATAAGGTAAAAATCACACACGTGACCAGATTTTATAACGTGCTGCATTTTTCATGGCCATGAATTTGGGAGGGCCATACTATAATGGGAAATAAGACTACTAGCTCCATGGTGTCCTAACCAAACAGCTCCTCATTAGATAAGAGAAAAATCATATATTCTGATAAGAGATTTTGTTTCTGTTTGACTATTGGTATTGCTTTTGACTTGATGCAGGCTAGTAATTAGGCTGCATTAATGTTCAGGCTGGGCACTCAGTGCATTGGGTGCAAACATGGTAGGAGACCGGATTGGCTTACAGGGGAAATCCTTGGTGGACTTAAGCACAAAAAGGAAGCTTACAAAAAGTGGAAACTTGGACAAATGACCAGGGAGGGGTTTAAATGTATAGCTCGAGAATGCCGGGGGGTTATCAGGAAGGCGAAAGCGCAATTGGAATTGTGACTGGCAAAGGATGTGAAGGATAACAAGAGAGGTTTCTACAGGCATGTTAAGAAGAAGAAGGTGATCAGAGAGGGTGTGGACCCCCTACTGGATGAAGGAGGTAACCTAGTGACAGATGATGTGGGGAAAGCTGAAGTACTCAATGCTTTCTTTGCCTCTGTATTCATGGACAAGGTCGGCTCCCGGACTAATGCGCTAAGTGACGCAGGATGGGATGAAGATGGACAGCTCTTGGTGGGTAAAGAACAGGTTAGGAACTATTTAGAAAAGCTAAACGTACACAAATCCATGGGTCCAGACTTAATGCATCCGAGGGTACTGAGGGAGTTGGCACATGTCATTGAGGAGCCTTTGGTCATTATCTTTGAAAAGTCGTGGAGATCGGGAGAGATCCCGGATGATTGGAAAAAGGCAAATATAGTGTCCATCTTCAAAAAAGGCAAGAAGGGCAATCCAGGGAACTATAGGCTGGTCAGTCTTACCTCGGTTCCTGGAAAAATCATGGAAGGGATCCTTAAGGAATCTATTTTGAGGCACTTGGAAGAGAGGAAAGTGATTAGGAATAGTCAGCATGGATTCACGAAGGGCAAGTCGTGCCTGACCAATCTGATTAGCTTCTATGATGAGGTAACAGGCTCTGTGGACATGGGAAAGTCAGTGGATGTGATTATACCTTGACTTTAGCAAGGCTTTTGATAGTCTCCCACAATATTCTTGCTAGCAAGTTAAGGGAATGTGGATTGGATAAATGGACAGTAAGCTGGATTAGAAAGTGGGCTAGAAAGCCGGGCCCAACGGGTAGTGATCAATGGCTCGATGTCAGGATGGTGGTCGGTTTCTAGCGGAGTGCCTCAAGGTTGGGTTCTAGGACCGGTTTTTGTTCAATATCTTTATTAATGACCTGGATGAGGGGATAGATTGCACCCTCAGCAAGTTTGCAGATGACACTAAGCTAGGGGGAGAGGTATAGAGTCCAGGATGACTTAGACAAATTGGAGGATTGGGCCACAAGAAATCTGATGAGGTTCAAGTGCAAAGTCCTGCACTTGGGACGGAAGAATCCCAAGCATTGTTACAGGCTAGGGACCAACCAGCTAAGTAGTAGTTCTGCAGAAAAGGACCTGGGGGTTACAGTGGATGAGAAGCTGGATATGGGTCAACAGTGTGCCCTTGTAGCCAAGAAAGCTAATGGCATATTAGGTTGCATTAAGAGGAGCATTGCCAGCAGATCCAGAGATGTCATTATTCCCCTTTATTCAGCTCTGGTGAGGCCACATCTGGAGTATTGTGTCTAGTTCTGGGCCCCCCACTACAAAAAGGATGTGGATGCATTGGAGAGGGTCCAGTGGAGGGCAACCAAAATGATTAGGGGGCTGGAGCATATGACCTATGAGGAGAGGCTGAGGAACTTAGGTCTGTTTAGTTTGCAGAAGCGAAGAGTGAGGGGGGATTTGATAGCAGCCTTCAACTTCCTGAAGGGAGGCTCTAAAGAGGGTGGAGAGAGGCTGTTCACAGTAGTGACGGATGGCAGAACAAGGAGCAATGGTCTTAAGTTGCGGTGGGAGAGGTCCAGGTTGGATATTAGGAAAAACTATTTCACTAGGAGGGTGGTGAAGCACTGGAATGGGTTGCCTAGGGAGGTAGTGGAGTCTCCGTCCCTAGCAGTGTTTAAGTCTCGGCTTGACAAAGCCCTGGCTGGGTTGATTTAGTTGGGATTGGTCCTGCCATGGGCGGGGGGCTGGACTTGATGACCTCCTGAGGTCTTTTCCAGCTCTATGGTTCAATGATTCTATGATACTGAGCTAATTAGTAGTTAGGTCTAATGACTTTCAGCTACTAGAGGCAATACTAACTCCTTGCAGAACTGGATTTAAAAAAAGTCATGGTATTCTAGAACACACAGACTTCAACTGAACAGACTTCTTACAAATTTGGTTTGGGGTGAGGGACTGAATTTTCTTCTATGCCAAGTTTCTCCTTGAAGCAATATATTCAAATATGGTTGTAAAACCAATATAATGGGATTGCGATTACAGGCTCAGTACTAGAAGTATTGTAACTAAGCCTCTGAAGACTCAGGAGTGGGGAGCCACTAATATAGCATAATTTGGTTGGAGGAAAACAAAATACTGCTTCGTTGATTATAATACACTGAGGCTCAAGCACTGGGCATTAGGGAGGTTGCTTTTTCAGCCTGAAAGGCATTAGTTTTGGCTAAGCAATTTTGTGAATAAGAATGTATTAATAAACATTAGGAAAAAAGCAATTGTGCTGCTCCCTGCCTATTAAATGCCCTTTGCTTGTGCTTCCTCTTTTTCTTATTTTCTCAGTACTGCCAGTTTCTGCTTCCACTGCTCACTTATCTATCTTATAAACAGAATCAGGATTGCTGGTTTTCAATGCTTATTTTTATTTATAGACTCAAATAACTGCAGCAGCTACTTTGAGGTAAAACAAGAACCTAAGCAAGTCTGATATGCAAAGACATCTTGCTTCCAAGAAGTGACAGGCAGTGAAGTGTGTGGGAGGCGTTTTTGTTTTTGTTTTTGTTTTTTAACTGATTATGCTGTCGTTTAACATGAGGTAGTCGGGAATTCATGGATTTGTCTAGTCAGATATCCCTGGCTTGGCTAACAGAACTGCATGCTGGCCATTGAGGGTTCTAAAATATTGTACATGAATAAGCTGAATGGATGGCCCACTTTATTTTTTTTTTTAAGAGTAGTGTTGTGAATCTGGTGTAATACTGTATCTATATTTGCACTAAAAACTTCTTTTTTGCAAACAGATGCAACTAATGAGGTCAAAGAGTTATCTTATTTTAGAAATCAAAGCCAGGGAATACTGCTCCCCTGCCTCCAAATATGAGGAGTTTTTTCTCTTGCATCTTATTTTGTCTCTTTTTATTTCAAATCCTGAAATTGTGCAGCAAGCTGTTTCTGCCAATTCTGAATTTAAGTGTTTCAAATGTAAAATCTAGCTCATATTTTGAAAATGTGTATCTGTCTATAAATCTGTTTTGTTCAAGAACTCTTCCTAAATGGTAAGAGCTAGGACCATCAAATTTGGTATGTAGCTACTTCTTATGCTAACTTAAAGCAAGGTCAGGATTTGGTTGTGCGAAGAAAATGAGAATTGCTGGGAATAGGACTGTTTTCCATAACATGGAAGGGGCACAGAGAGGAGGGATAAGATACTGAGAGTGGCCACTAGGGGCAGTTGCACCACCAAGAAAATGTCCAGATGGGCTGGACTCTGCCATTTTGTCTGCCATCAGACCAGGTAACTAGCCCCCTGCCTCAAACCCTTCTCCTCTCCCCCTGGCTGCAGAATGGGGGGAGGGGGGAGAAGATCTCTGAGGAGGGGAGTGCTGCTGGATGGGACCCCCGCCCTGAGCCCCTCCAACTCTCTCACCCCAGCCTCCTGCCCTGCTGCCCCCACAGCCCCAAGGCCTTGCCCTGGCTCCTGCACACACACACACACCCGTCAGCTTCCTGCCCTCATGTTGGGTAAGTCTTCTAGTATAATCATATAAAACAAACTATGCTTGTATCTGTTGTCCTATTGGCAGTTCAGACTTCAGTTGTTTAAAAACTTGACAGGCTGGTAGTCAAATCTAGTTAAGAAGATAAGGACTTTAATCCTTAATCATCTCCTTCCTCTAACAATAAAAAAGCTTTCAGAATAAATCATTGCAGAAAAATACCAAAAATATATTCTGGCTCTTTTTGATTGGCATGATTGCAGTTAAATGTAAATTAAGATAAGCTGCCCTTCTTAACCATTCATTGCTGTTATCGTTTTTATACTTTGGTTCATATTTTTTTTAAAAAAACATTATATAGGGACCTGATCAGGTAGTGAATTCAAGTGTTCGTAATTGCATATTTGGTGTTGAATAGTCATTTCAGGTTATTATTCACTTATGTCTCTAACTGAGCTCTGGTCCAGGGCTGGGATGGATTAAAAATAATTTTAAATGGGATTTTTAAAAATTAACTTTATCAATTTAAAATGTATAAAAATTGAGCAGTATGTTTGCTTCTAACCTTTAAAATAACCCAAATGACAGAACTTTTAGAAGTCACTGGCTAGAGAGTATCTGGAATCGGTTTGTTGATATGCTAAACTGGCTTTTGACCACAGTGCCTCTTCAAGAGTGTATATTCTTCATTTCAGTTTATTCAACTAGCTCAATTCAGTGGCTAATTCACTGTTAGTTAAGAAACCAATTGAAGAAGCAGGAAAACTTTTTTTTTTTTTCCAATTTATGAATAAAATCTGTGTGGGTCTAGGCCAATGAGATCTACCTGAAACAATCAATATATTTCACTAAGTAAAGTTACTTCCTTTTGATTAATGAATATTTTAAATGCATAATGTTCTCGTATACCTTTTGATGAATATATTTTATGTATCCAATTGATTTACTGTTTTCTTATTAAATTCACATGTATTTTAACTGAATTTCAATTTCCATCCAAGTAGACTTGGAATAAGTCACAAGTAAGAATAATGCAGTGTTCACCATTTTCTAAATTACAAATATAAAAATTAGTATTTCAATAAATGTCAATTGAGCACTATAAAAGTTAGTCTATAGATACACTATAGCAGGGGTTTGCAACCTATGGCACACATGCAGTAAGTGGTACACAAATTGACTTTCAATGGCACACTCAATGAAAGTGGCTAGAGGGGGGCTGGAAAGAAAGCCCAGAGCCTCCACGCTGGATCTGGCGTGCAGGGCACACTATCCCCTTCTCCACCCCCCTCCCGGCTCCTCACATTGCCATTTCCCTTCCCACAGATGGGACAGGCTCATGCTAGCACCGCACAACAGTAATGGCCTCCCTACTCTGACCCTCTACCCCGCCCTCATGAATTCCCATCCCTGCCATGAATTAAAAAAAAAGAAAACTTTTGTTGGACATAAATTAACATTTTACTTTATTTAAAATGAAATTTGATAAACTAACATGAGAGATTAAACAGATTAAGCATTTTAAAAATTTAACCAGTCTCCCTAGCTGCAGCTCATTCAGAAAATATGGTTACTGTAATCCAACCTGCCCTGCCCCTGCCCCTCCCCCATCCACTACATGCAGATCCGTAAATAGAAGTGAATAAGTCAAATCTTGGCATGCCACTTCTGAAAGGTTGCTGACCCCTGCACTATTGCCTCTTGGATAGCAAAAAGTAGCCCCAAACTTAGTCTAGAAACTGTATTTAGTTACAAACCAACATGTTTTAGTGGTTACCAACTGATACAAAAACTTTTTTTTTTTTTTAGGAAAATAGCTTAAGAAGTCCAAATGCAAAACATAGTTGAAATCAATTATTTAAATGTTTTTTTGGTTGCCAGTTTAAATCATGTTTGAAAATGGTGATATTTTAAACAGTTTTTCTTTAAGTGACTCAGCTAGTCACTTCCCCCCCTCACCCCTTGCTGCCTCTGAGAGAGGCAGGAAGAGGGGTGGGAAGCAGGAGCTGGGGCTGGGGAGCCAGCTTAAAAGCACTTAAAGCAGAAGCTCATTGTGGGGGATTGGGCAGGAGCCGGGAATCAGGTGATCCCTGGCTCAAGAACAGTCCCCCAGCTGTGCCTCTGCCTTTTAAATGTATTAAGAGCCTGATGGCTCTTAATACAGTAATTCCTCATTTAACACTATAGATATGTTTCAGAAAACGATCGTGTTAAGTGAAAACGTGTTATGCGGGGTCAATTTTCCCATTGAAAAGAATGGAAAAGGTGGGGGTTGTGTTTCAAGTGGTGGTGGTGTCTGTTGGGACCGGGACATAAGGTTGGGGGAGAAAGGGGACTGGGTTACAGCAGGGAGAGGAGGTGTCTGGCTCTGGGGAAGGGAAGAGGAGGAGAGGGGAGGGGGATTGGGTTTGGGAGTATGCCCCCTGTGACGGGTCTGCCGGGAGCTGCACTGCGTCCGGTGAGGGGGAGTCAGCAGGGAATGGCGCGGCGAGCAGTGAACCCTTCACTGCTTTGCAGGGAGGCAGGGGAAGCCCCGCGCAGCCGCTGGCAATGGGCAGGCTGGGCAAATTGTGTTATTCCAGGGATGGTCGTGTAATTCAAAAAATGTTCCCTTAAAAAAATCGTGCTATTGTGAAAACGTGTTAAGCGGGCACGTGTTAAATGAGGAATTACTCTACATTTAAAAGGCAGAGCCACAGCGGGGTTAGCTCCCAGGTCAGGTGCTAACCTCGCTGCAGCTCTGCAGTTTCCCCCTTATCGACTAATCTAAGAGTCAATGGAAATGCCTTCCACTACTCAATTAGTTGATTACCCACAATTTAACATCTCTACTGCAGACCTGAATTAGAGTGGGTGTAAGAGGGGAATTCTACTGCTGAGAGGGAGGGAAGAAACTAGACTAGAGTACGAGAGGCAGCATCCATAACTCACTGAAACAGCTCTGTTAAAAAGCTAACTGAAAGTGGACTTGCACAGTATGGTTCAAATTTAAATTATTTGGCTATTAAAAAGGGAGGAAGAGAAATAAAAGCGAAAGGCTTAGTTTTAGAATCCTGGTTGCTTTGGAGTCCCAGATGATGTTGCCTGGGTATATGTTCATGGTACAATGACTGTAACAATTTCTTTGGTAAACCTTGTTATAGTCATTCAGGTCTTTGTGCCCTCCCACTTTCATGTCAGTCTACATTTTGACTACTCCTGAAGACCTCAAACTGCAGTTTTTATCGAATATGGTGGCCATTTTATATACCAATTGCATCTCTGAAATCCGGGACACTCTGTTCTGGCATCATCCATTGTCCTTGCCAGACCACAGATGTTGCTGGCTGAAGAGCCCTAGCAGTTGGGAGCAAGACCTGCTGGGAGTCCAGCAGCAGGAGGTTTTTGGGGGTGGGGAGAGGAGAGAGTGGCACAGAGCCTGGTGGCCGCAGGTGATTAGACCCAGTAGCACAGGGGCTGGTGGCCCAGGGACAGGACCAATGGCACAGGGGCTGGCAGCTGCAGGGAGCCCTGATGGACAGTGCAGAGCCCATGAGGCTGACAGCCGAGAGTGCGGCCAGCGGTCAGTAGGGGAGAATTGACCTCCCCTGGTCTGGCAATCTCCCTGGTTTGTGAATGCTCCTGTCCTGAGAGTGC
The DNA here is from genome assembly GCA_032595735.1 of Pelochelys cantorii. Classification (NCBI taxonomy): domain Eukaryota; kingdom Metazoa; phylum Chordata; order Testudines; family Trionychidae; genus Pelochelys; species Pelochelys cantorii. Next base: position 302,725,485 of record CM064326.1, on the reverse strand, counting down.
TGGACCAGGGAGGCCCAACCTGTAGTGGGATTGATTTGGAAAGTGTATAGTGACTCACTGCTGTGGAGATTGTACCTAGCTATTTTCTTCTGGGTGCAAGTCAAGGTGTTAATATTGTTCTATATTGCTCTATTGGTTCGGTTATAGCCATCCAGTAGAGTGCCCCCCTCTCTCTGTCTCTGTCCTGTGATGATACATGAGGTCAGCTGAAATATTCAAACTACAAGTAGTAGGGAAATAGAAGTTGCCATACCAGATCAAATTAGCATCCAAGTCTAGCCTTTCTCCTTGTTATCTGCCACTTCTGTGAAAGAAGCAAGTCGTTGTCTAATAAATAATTATGAAATAACTTCTCCTTTGGGAAAGTGCCTATGACTGGAAAGAAAATCAGTGGTTGGTCTATTCACCTCACAAAGCTTTTTTACTATACATAACTGTGGATGTTATCTTTATCGTATAAAGGTCTAGTCCTATTTCTTGTATTCAGATGGCTACTTTGCTTCAGTGGTGTCTTGTGGCATTGAGTTCCACCAGATAACTGTGAGCTTTTAAAACATAAAAGTACATCCTTTAATTTTATATTTGGTATCTTTCAATTTCATTTTAATGCCTTTTTTCTTTCTCTCTCTTTTCAAATGGGGAGAAGAATAGAATTTACTGATTTACCTCACTATGGCTACGTCTACACTGCAGCGTTATTTCGGGATAGTGGAGGTATCCATGTCTTTTGTGTGCGCCTGATATTTCAAAATATAACAGGCTTGCTATTCTGATGTCCCTGTAACTCCTCGTGGAACGAGGTTAAGGGATGTTTCAGAATAGTGAGTTATTTCAAAATAAGTGCTGTGTAGACAGCACCAAATTTTGAAATAAGTTATTTCGAAAAAACATTGAAATAAGATTGCATATCTTATTTCAACCTAAGGTACAGTGTAGATACACCCTATATTGTGCAGTATTCTTGACCACCATCATGTCTCCTTTCGTTCATCAGATATTGAAACGATTGTTTATAGCGCTATTCACACATGAGTTTTCCTTTTAATCACTTCTGTTGCTTGTCTTTTGGGCCTCTTTTTCCACTGCTGTGTATTTTATTACATGGGGTGACCAGTACTTGATTTTCATATCCATGGGCTATAGGGTAACTTTTAGTAGAGGGACCTTAGCTGTGGAATTACATTTCTCTTGTTCGTTTGAGAGTGCTTTTTTTTTAATTTTATTTTTTCACCTTTAGAGCAGGGCTTATCTATTTGCAGAGTTTTTTTTTTCTGTGATAGACTAGTTGGGAGTGGCTTTATTTACCTCAGACGAGTCTTTTTTTCTTTTGAATTTGATTTTAACTCTTGTGTAATTGGCCTGAGACACTGTAAATGGAATAATTTGAGAAGATGAAAAATAGAGTTCATATTGTCAAATCGAAGCGTTCAGAATAAGTAACTGGAGCACCAAGAGTAAAAATAAAAATGCTTAACTTTTGACTGAATTCAACTTCAGTGGGACCAGTGTTTTCCCCAGATATTGGGGGGGGGTGTGTTCGAATTTATGGGGGGGGGTATCAGGGCCGATGAGGGCTCAGACAGTGAGGGTGAAGGCGGGCTGTATGGCACCATTGTAAAAACTGAAAAAATGTTTCATGACCTTTTTATTAGATTTAACTCGTTTTAAAATCGCACAAATTAAAGTTGACTACTCAAGCCTTCTATGAAGCTCTACATCCTTCTGGGTTTCTTGTTATAATTTTGCACAACTCTGTTAATGAACTTCTCAGATGCAATGCATTCATCTTCGGTGGCTTCTTGTGTGTCCAGTACTTCCATTCCTTCAATTGATATGCTCATTAGTTCATTCACATGTGTTCAAATTCTCTATTCTGTCCTGAGCACATGGCAGCCCCATTGCTGGTAGTGCCTCACTCCACTCAACTGTCGGTGTTTTATAGGACAGGCATCTGTAAAAGCTACGTAGAGGTTGAGTAGAATTGAGAAATCGCTGTTGTAGGAATCAAGTCTGTGTTCTTTTTAGTGGTCTTAACAAACACTTCTTGTCCTCTTCACTTAAGGATTCAATATAAATGCCTTCATTAGTCAACTTCTGGACTGAAATCTTTGCTTCTTCAATGGATAGCTTTCTAATCCAAATGTAGCTTCTATTGCTGGACAAAGATTTACTACTGTTGTAGCAGATGCCTGGATGGCATTGTTTAATGACCCAAGTGGTTTCAACAGTAGATTTACGAGAGAGAGAGAATGACAATAGTCTTCTCTGAACATAGTAGCAAAAGTAATCCACCAGCCTCACTACTTAGAGCCATCCCATCTTGGTAGATGCTTTCCAAAGTCAGTAATAACGGCTGGAGTAATTTTAAGACAACAGCCAAGGATCACTCATGAAAAAGCCAGCGGGTTTTCCCAGGTTGGACTAATTTGAACTTCAGTCCCAGTGTAGGCAGCAGGTTTTAAAAGAACAAAAGGAAGTACTTCTTCACACAACCTAAAGTCAACCCATGGAACTCTTTGCCAGGGGATGCTGTGAAGACCAAAACTATAACAGGATTAAAAAAAGAACTAGATAAATTCCTGGAGAAAAGGTCCATCAGTGGCTATTAGCCAGGATGGGGAGGGATGCAATACCATGCTCTGAGTGTCCCTAGCCTGTTGCCAGAAGCTGGGAATGGGCAACAGGGGATGGATCACTTGATTACCTGTTCTGTTCATTCCCTCTGAAGCACCTGGCCTTGACCACTGTCGGAAGACAGGATACCTGGCTATATGGACCACTGATCTGACCCAGTATGACCATTCTTATGTAAAAATTAACTATAATAATAAAAATGTGTAGTACAGAAACTCCCCAACATAATGACCTCTCAAGATAGCAACGATGTGCAGGGCTCGCCCTGTGGCAGCGAGCCCCGCTCGCCAGCCGCGCAGTTCTGTGAGCTGCGCATGCGCAGATCGCGCGGCGCCGGCTGTGCTGGCGTGTAATCTACTTGCCATGACTTGTCGAGCCCTGACGATATGAGAGAACAACCTTGGCAAATAATGCATTTTAAAAATTTTGGCCCATTAGGAAACACGTTTATATAAGTTTCCATTCCCAGTCACAAATCCAGCATTCTGGAGCAAAGTCACTAAAATATAGTCCAACAAACAAATGTTTATTTAATGTGCTCCTCATTTTTTCCCTCCGCCTCGTCCCACTCACTGGTGTTGTCCTTGGTCAGTGGAGACTCAGAGTTCAGAGGTACTATCACCTGACGACCACCTCTCAGGTGGGGGGCAAGAAGGCACCTTGCTTGTTCCTCCAGCTGCTCACTGTTTGCTCTGGCCATGTTTGTTTGTTGTGCCACCGTTCACTCCATTGCTCGGTTGCAAATGGCCCAGCGCTGTCACCTGCCACTGTGACCTCTGCGAGTTGTCTCTTGAGGTTCCACCCAGCTCTGATTTCAGCTGAGCTCTCAGTGGGGAACCTCGCTGCTAGTGCAGTCTAGGCTGTCTCTTACACAAAATCACTGTACCCACAGGAACACTGTCCCCACAGCAGGACTAAGCACTTAGACCTGATTATCAGTGATTTCAGCTGTAGTGGTCACTTAACAAAACAAAAGACTATATATGGAGCCTAATCAGCTCTGTCTTTAAACAGTGGAGAGGGGCAGGTCAAATAGTACTTGTGACTCAGACAGACCATCAAGCAAAACACCTGTCCCCACCCTCTCTCTTGATGCCCTCAATCAGTACAGGTTAAGTACAATTCTACTGACCTTTACTCATACAATGAAATGATGTTATTCTTATTCCTCCTCTTCTTCACCCCCCCCCCCCCCCCCATTCAAGTGATTTGTAACCCAACCCTAGCCAAAATCTGTCACTTGGGCAACACAGCTCTGTTTGCTGGATACCTAGGTGGATTAGGTGTGAATGTAACTAGGATCTGGTCCTCAAGACTCTCTCCCCCCCCCCCCCCCCAAGCTCATCATTAGCTGTCAGGGAGAGCTCATTTTGACTTTGCTTACAAATCATAATTTGAAATTATTAGGTTGGCCAACATCACCAAAATGAATGCACTGACCTTGTCGTAAAAAACAGCTGTATAAGGAAGCTAGTCTATGTTCATACTTTTCAAATCTATTATACTTTTTCAGATACACACTTATCATACACTGTATACGCTTTTAAAGTGTGTATTAATGTTTCAATTTCAATTCAAATGTCCAAACAATCATTAAATTGGCATGTAACTAGTTCACAAACTGGGGTGGGGAAATCCCTGACTTTTTTTGCTTAAAACTAAGTACGTTCATAAGTCTTTACATGAGCTGGCTTTTTGAAAGAAAAATGATTTGAAACTAGCATGCTGAACTGGTAAACTCTCTTCACACTTCATCTTAAATAAAGAGAGAAAACTATTTGATACTTGCCTGGACCCTGATTTTTACAAATCAGATCATGTAAAATCATTGCAACACAATAATAAACCTTAGAAAAACATGATCGGTGGTGGAAATGCTGATAGACTTTGCAGCAGCAGAAATGAGCATTATATCACACTTTCTTTTTTGTTTTTGGTTTGCAGTTTTCTCTGTTACAATAGTGCTTGCATTAAATACTGTATTCATCTCTCCTACAGAAAAGAGAATTTGATGTGGATAATCTGAGCAAGCCAGAACTGCGGATGCTTCTTAGTGTAATGGAAGGGGAACTGGAAGCTCGAGATCTTGTAATTGAAGCCTTGAGAGTAAGTTACTGGTTGGTTGGTTTGTTTTTGATGTCCTTCCTTCCCCCTCTCTCTTAAGCAGGTTTGTAACACTCTTAGTAAAAAGGTATAAATTGTGATGTTGAGAGCTGTTCTTACCTTACCACTGACAAAATGCATGGTTATCGGTTAACCATGGAAATGGTTATCCTATTACATCCTTACTGTACACTCTGTGTTCTGTGATGTAATTAAAATCAACATTTGGAAAAATGTAGAAATACAAAAATATTTAAATAAGTGGTATTATGTTTTTAAGTGTGACTAAAACTGTGATCGCTTTTTAATCTCATGACTTACCATGATTTTTAAAAATTGTTTGACAGCCCTATTTTAAAGCAAACTGTTTAAAACTGAATCCAGTTGTCATTTGTTTTAGCAGTTTGCATGTAACTGGTATGTAGTGGGCATTGACAGTTTTTCTGAAGTGGGAGTGGAAATGAAATAGGACAATCAGGTAAATGTAGAAAAAGATGTATGCCAGGATTTTTAAATAATTTATTCTTTGTATTCTAATAGCTACTCTAATAGCCCAACTTTGAGTAGGGCCTCATTGTGCTAGTATACTCATCTGTGTTAGGCTTTGTCTACACTGCCAGTTTTTTCTGCAGAAAATATGCTAATGAGGGACTCATTAGCATATTTTCTGCCGTTTCTTTTTGCGCAACGGGTTTTTGTGCAGAAAATAAAACATTCGAGGCAATATGTTTCTAGAGTATTAGTATAATTTATGAAATAATTTTGTCTGTGGTTTTGAGGTACATGCACACTCAGAAATGCTTTGCCTTGTTTTGTCTTGCTGTTAGAATTTCAGATTTTATGTGCCCTGGTTGCCAAGTTAAGTTGAGCTAATCTAAAAAGAGAAAGAAGTGCAAATAGGCTATTGAGCCCTTTTTTCATATGCATCCATGTCAATTAACTCTACTGCTTAGGTCCTTAAGATATAATAATGATACACATGCCGAAAGTGTATGCGCACGCACATGTGTGTGCGCGCGCGTGCGCACACACAATATAAAAATTACAGTAGTGCACAATGTAGAATCATAGAAATGTAAGGCTAGAAGGGAGTCCAGCTCCCTGTACTGAGGGAGGACCAATTAAACACCTGACAGTGATTATCTAGGTTTTATCTAATAATGTCTAATGATGGGCAAGCCCACTGGTGGAGGGGTGGGAGCAGCAAATGGGGCAATTGCCCCAGGACCCAAAGATCTAAAGGGGCCCAGAGTTCCTGCTACAGCAGCATTGGCGGTGACCGGAGCCCTGGCCTCTTGGAATTGCTGCCAGAGCGCGCCTCTGTGCAGTTCTGAGGGCTGGGAAGGGATTCAGTAAGGGTTGACTGCCCTTGGCGCTGTCCCTTCTGTGGGCGAAGAGCTGAGCTCCCTGCTCCTACACCTTGCTCCTGGGCCTGCAGGCAGTGGCTGTCAACCCTGATTTGTAATGGGGATTCCACAAACTCCATTCAAAACTTACTGCACTGCTTAACTATCCTTTTATAATTCAAAAGTTTTTTTTTCCTAATATCTAACTTAAATCTCCTTTGCTGCAGATTAAGCAAATTATTTCTTGGCCTACCTTCAGTGGACATGGAGATCAATTGATCACCATGTATATTTTTTTTGTCATTGCCCTTAACCTATTTGTAGAATATCAGCTCCGCCCTCTCCTCCCCCCTCACTCCTCACCTGTTGTCTCTTCTCAAGACTAAACAGGTCCACTTTTTTATCCTTTCCTCATAGATCAGGTTTCCTAAACCATTCGTCACTTTTGTCCCTCTTCTCTGGACTCTGCAGTTTGTCCACATCTTTTCAAAATCATGGTACCCAAACTGGGCACAGTACTTCAGGTGAGGTATACCCAGTGATGAGTAGAGTTGGATAGTTACCCATCCCTCCCACATCATGCCTTAATTATGGCACTCCTGGTAAAACTGCCCAGAATGAAATTAGTCTCTTTTGCAGCTGCATCACATCTTTTGACTCATTCAATATGTGGCTCACTATAACTCCCAGATCCTCTTCAGCAGTACTACTGCATAGTCAGTTTTTCCTCATTGTAGCTGTATATTTGATTTTTTTTTTTCTTCCTAAATGTAATACTTTTCTTTTCTACAATTTCACAATCATTATGAATTTTAATCTTATTCTGCAAAGTGCTAGTAACCTTCCCAGGCTGTTGTCAGTGCAAATTTTATAAGCATCCTCTCTACTCCATTATCTAATTTATTAATGGAAATATCAGATAGTGACAGACCCTAAGGGGAACCTCACTAGAGTCTTCCATTGTAACTGCAAAACATTGATAACTACTCTTTGAGTACAGTGTCAACCAGTTTTGCGCACACCTTTATAGGAATTTTCTTGACACACATTTCCATAGTTTGCTTACGAGAAGATTATATAGGACTATGTCAGGAATTGACAACCTTTGGCGCTCAGCTCATCAGGGTAATCAGCTGGCAGGCTGTGACATTGCTGACACTGAGCATCTGTAGACACCCCCTTCCGCTCCCCCCCCCCCCCCGCCCCACACACAGCTCCCAGTTGCTGGGAATGGCAAACCACAGTCACTGCAAGTTGGGGGGCATGCATCTGTGGCAGTAAATGTCAGAAAAGTGTCTTATTGTGTTCCAGTTAATTACCCTGATGACCTGAGAGCCAAACATTGCTGACTCTTAGACTATGTCAAGCTTTACTAAAATCAAGAAACATCACATCCATAGTTTCCCCTGCTCACCGCCATCCACTAGGTCGGAAACATGTCAAATAAGAAAATTAGGTTGGTTAGAGAATAACAATCCTGTTTTCCATTTCGAATATAAAGTAACTAAAATAGTTTGAAGGATTTGCTTTTGTTGGCAGGTGAGGTTTTCTTTTTCTGTCAAAGACCCTCAGTTAATACTGAGGAACTTCAGGAGTATCGTGTAAGTTCACAATCACTCCACCCTGATGTTCTATTAGACTGTTTGGGCAAATGTACTCTGGTATCTGTGCTCTGTCACTGAACTTTGAGCTGTTTCAATCTAGGAATGTTAAATTTAGATTAATTAACTAATTGAATAGTTGATGGGATTTCCATCAACTATTCGATAAGGGTGCCTCCGCCTTTGAAGTATAGCAAGAGCCTTACTGGGCTCTGGCTACAGTTCAAAAATGAAAGCCCAGCAGGGAGCGTGGGGTCAGCAGGGGGACTGGCCCCGCACTCCCTGTGGTGCCTGAGCCTTTGAAATGTACAAGATTCCCAGTGGGGCTCTTGTACATTTCAAAATCAGAAGCCCTGCAGGGAGCATGGGCCAGTTTCCCACTGGCCCTGTGGTGCCTCAGCCTTTGAAGTCCATTTCCTGCTGTGCCTCTACCTCCCCTGCCTCCCACAGAGATGGTGCTGGGGGAACTAGCTTTCAAGTTGGCTCCCCCCAGCACTGGCTCCTGCTCCCTCCTCCTTGTTGCCTCTCTGATAGAGGCAGCAAGGGGGGAAAGCAACTAGTCGACTGTATATCGGACATCTCTAGTCGACTGTCCAATGAGCATAAGCTTTTGGATAGTCAAGTAGTTACTTACATCCCTACTTCAATCCCGACTCCACAGTTGAATCATTTTTTGCCTATCAGTATCGAATGTGATTCTATTTATCATCATTCTTAACAGTAACTTGTTAGCCAAGATGTTTTGAGTACAAGCCTTCTATTAGAGCCTTTTCTTTGATACTTGACTGGGCCAGTCACAATTACCTCACAGTTGGAGAGATACTTGTGACTGAAATCCCAAGAGGCCATGGTGAGATTGCAGTTTGCTCTAACTGAACAAAGAATCCCTAAAACTGATGATTATTTCTAATACTTAGATCCACGAAGCCAGCAACAAAACAGCTTCAGTAATAGCTTACTGGTAACTCAGAAGCCCAAAACACAGTTCCCTTAAAGCAACCCAACCAATTCAAATGTGAAAAGAATTACTGAAAATCTTGTTGTTCGTGCCAGTCCTAAAGGATTGGATACATTGCCCACCAGGTTAATTAATATTCTTGACAATTAATTGCTGGCTTTTTTTTATAACCCTACTATGCTTTAGCTGCTCTCAAAATTATTTTTAAAAAATTGTTCCGGTATCTGTGTACATTGAAGTTAAGCTGACTGGTTTATGATTCCATGGGTCCTTTCTTCTCCCCTTCTTAAATATCAGAATTATGTTTGCCCTTCAGTCTTCTGAGGCTTCACCCATCCACTGAGTCTTCAAAGATCATTACTAATATTCACCAAATCAGCTAGTTACTATTCACCATAGAGTGTATATTTTTGTCAGGTTTTCCTAACTTGAATACATCTAACTTATCTAAATTCTCTAGCCTGTTCTCTTCATATTTTGACTTGCATATAATAGTTGATAATATTAATTGTGCTGAATATCTTGTTGCCATTAACCTTTTTCAGTGAAGAGTGAAGCAAATTGTCATTAAACACCCCGGGCTTCTTGATACCATTAATTAACTCTCTCCTCCCTAAGTAGAGGATCTACACTCTTTTTCCCCTCTCTTCTGATGTGTTAAAAAAACCTCTTCTTATTGCCTCTTGTGTGTCTTGCTAGGTGTAATTCATTTAGTCTCTTAGCCTTTTTGTTCTTATAAGCTTCTACTGTTCTTTTGCACTTGTCCTTGGCAATTTCTTTTTTGTTAATTCCTTTTTGATAATGATGGTGATTGAACCATATTGACTTCTTACAGTTCTTCCTGCTTATCTTTTGCATTGAGAGGGGTGGGTGGGGGTGTGTGTGTGTGTGTGTTTAATATTGTCTCTTTGAAAAACTGTGAGCTCACCTGAATTCCTTTATACTTTCTTCCCCTTCCCTCCCCCCCCCCCCACTAGTTCAGTTTTTGTGTAAAGAACAATGGACTTTAAAAAGGACTTTTCTGATGGCTTTCATTCCTTCCTTTCCTTAGAATAATCAAATCTAACTTTTCATGTTCACTTACACTGACATTTGTTTTCAATCTTCAGATTCACAGCCAATACCGTGTTGTTAGTCAGAATTAAACTTAAAATGGTTGCCCTCAATTACTTCCTCCACTTTCCAGAACAAAAGATTGTTTCTACTGCTGTCTAAGAATTTATAGGATGTTTTGTGTCTTGCCATATTACTTTTACTTTTCCAATAGATGTCTGGGTTGTTGTAGTCTTGTTTGTTGGATAGTTCTGCTGTTCTAGAAATACCTCATCCACCGTTTTCTATCTTGTTTTGGTATCTAAAGTAGGCCCCTGTCATGACATGAACTCTGTTTTTCTACCACCCGCTCCTCTCCTCCCCCCCCTGCATTTCATCTTCTGACTCTTGCCCCATCTGGCCCTAAAAACAAGTGTATTTATTCTTTTTGTATAATTCAATGCCTCTTCACTTTTTTTTCCCTCCTGTCTGGTACAAGTTCTACCATGCTGTAAATAAGCCTTTATACCAATGTCCCAATCATTAGATTTATCCCACCAAGTCTCTGTAATGCCAATTGTCATAACTGGGCTTATGTACTAATACTTCCAGTTCTTCCTGCTTATTTCCCATACCTCTTGCATTTGTAATTAGACATTTAAGATGTTGAGCATATTTCTCCCACTGTTACCTTCTGGATACTCCTTTGACTATTATAATTTTCCATTTAGCCATCTATAAGTTACCTCCTTTTTTTTTTTTTTTTTTTTTATACTTGCCTGTGGGCTTTTAATAACTGTCTCTTTTAAATCTAGTTTATACACCACCTCACTATGTTGGCAAATTGGTGTCCCAAGATTATTTTCCTGTTATAGCTCAGGTGGAGCTTATCTATTCCCAGCATTCCTCCTTCCTGGAACAGTATCCCATTTTCATGCAAGCCAAAGCATTACTATCAACATCTACTCAGTCATACGTTCACCTCCAGCATGCATGTGGTTATAGGATGGGAATGCATAAGCAGTATGCATTGTACACTAGGGAGTATTAAAATGGTTCAGTCTAGTACAGTTGTAGAAGGGACAAAATAAGTGCAAGTACCCAGTCACCTGTTGAGGCTGGTAGTTTATACATTACAGATAGCTGTATTAAAACAGAGCTGTTGAAATGGGCAGAGAGTAGTAATTCTATTTCGTGGAAGACTTGAATACTTCAGATTGGACTGAAAACCAAAAGTTTAGAAATTCTGTTCCCAGGTCTCTGGTGGTAGGCTCTGGCTCAGAGGCAGTTCACTGGGCAGGCTGCCTGGAAACCCTGATGGCCTGGCCTGCTGAGGAGCTGAGAGTCTAAGCTTCCCACCTACTGATTTCATATCAGCCATTTGGTGGAGTTCTGGGAACTGGGGCAAGCTGGTAGAAAATGAGGTAGGTTTTGAAACCAGCCTGATGATCAAGGTTTCGTCAGAGTTATGACAAACCCAGCATGGTCTGTGGAATGTTTTGATTTTTGACAAATTGGCAAATTCTGTCAGAACAAAAAAGGGTTGTCAAAAGCTTTCCAGCCAGTTCTAGTGACCATTCTATAGTTTGTGCCTCACTGCCACAGTTTTCCAAGGTCCTTGCTGGTGTAGGAATCAGGGTCAGCACTATGGAGTACTCTGCTCTGTAACTCTGTTAGTACATAAATATGTGAAAACTGAGTGGCTCGATGTATAGCCATTGATTTTAAAAAATTTTAATCAGAGTTCTGATTTAAAACTAGTTACTCATAGTATACATTATGATAATGATATGGTTGGTCCTTAACCTACATTTGAAATGGAAAATGTAATTGCTTCTAGAACGGTATGCCTTTTTAAAAAATGATTGATGAGGTGAGTGATAAACTGTGTATGGCAGTCAGTTACTTTTTTGTGGGACACTATTTTAATGATATCACTGAACCTTTCTTTAAATACGGTACTGAAAATGTGAAGCTCCTTCTATTAGATTTCTATTAGAATGCAAAGCTCTTTCTAGTAGTCTTAAATTGGTGTGATTATTAAGATAAAATTAGGGAAATATTGGACATATAGCAAAACTGAATTTATGAAAAGGTTGTGGTATATATTTTTTGTGATTAGATGGTCCTTTTGGTTTCAAATGAAAGGACTAGAAGGCAGACTTAATGCCTTGGACATGAGTTTGTTCGTTTAAAAATACAAAACCAATGTATCTTTAAACAAAAAATTCTCTTCTGATAGCTTATGAAAATCAGAACTACTGCTGCAGCAAATAGAAGGGACTTTGAATATGGAAAACTTTTATTAGTAGTCTGTTTTCTTTAGAAACATACAAATTCACCTTTTTTTATTACCTCAAATTCTTAATGCTAGCAGTCAAAGCAGGTGACCTAGTAGTAAGGAACATAGTGGCTTTTTATTTGTCAAAATACAAGAATGATTTTAATAAAATGAATGTTTAACTACCATTTTTCTGCTAATTAGTACATGTTGTTGTGCTCTTCTTCCTTTTACAGCTATATAGCTTAATTGATTGTACCAAAAATTTCTTCAAGCTATTAATAATCTATTCAAGAGCAGAACAAAACTGAAGATAGGAGGTTTTCCAACAGTGTATCATTCATGTTCTTGTTAATATTACTGTGGCAGGCTACAGTTTCATATGATTTAAGAATAGTATGTATCATCTTAAAAGAACAGAGTATCTTTAAATTCTACGATGCTGCTTTTTTTGAGAACCTAGATTAATAAAGCTTATTGATTCTTTGCTAAATCTACTGTCCTCCATTTTTGAGCAAAATAACAAAAATATTAACTGGTGGTAAACTGCTTACTGATAAATGCACAAACTATTTCAATATTCACTTAAATGATTAGCAGTGTGAAGCAATTTAAGTATTTTCTACAGTATGTTAACAACACTATGGCAAGTAGCAGAGTAATTATTTAATAGAATAATATAAGCAGCTGAATATCAGTATAACTGTGTTGAACCTGGAAATGTCCTGTGCAGGTTTATAGATCTGATTGTAAGACACACTATAATGTAAGTAGCCTGATTGGCTCAGATAAAATAAGGAAATGGTTTTAATTCTAAATGACAGCAAGGTGAACCAGTTAATCTTGATTTCAGATCTGAAAATAGAGAGGTGCTATTACATTCCTCTTATTAAACAGAAAACACTGACACCTATCTTTTGACTCTGTTGTAGTCAAAATGGCATTTTATGAGCAGCTAGCTTTAACCTTTTGTGGAGCAATGTCTACTACTCAGTGCATGAAGATCACATTTAAAGTGATACCTTGTTTGTTTGTTTTTGTTGTTGTTGATCCTGTGCTATTGAAATCTTAAAATCAATCAGTATGGATAAAGTTTGAAGACACCAGGAAGATTGGTGGAGTGATAAAGAACAATTTCTGATACAGCATGATCTGAGGAGTCCTAGGGCACCTTAGACTTTGCACAAATAAATTTGTTAAGCTTTTGTAGGCTGGAGCCTACTTCATCAGATGCATGACCTAATTGCCCAAATAAATGTGTTAGTCTTCAAGGTGCCACAGGACTCCTTGTTTTTGCTGAAACAGACTAATGTGACTCTGCCTATAAAACTTGTCTGTATAATCTGTATCACTTGGTAAGATGGGCACAAGCAGACCGTTTCAGTACAACCATAGGTAAGGTCATGCTTCTAGGAACAAAGAGCGCAGGCCACACTTACAGGATGGGGGAACTTAAATAGAGTCACCGATTCCTAATTCAATCATTGTGGATAAATCGGCTGAATGTGAGCTCTCAGTGGATATGTCAATACTGCAGCATAAGTCCGGGATCAAAATCCCCTATGAGCCAACCTCCCACTCCTCTTTCTGTCTATATATACAATTCTGCTTGTATCCTTAGACCATTCTGTGATGGTATGGAGTCACTTTTTAGATGAACTTATGGTTTGAAATTCTGGACAAGACCAAACAGTAGATGCAGTCTCAATTTGATGGTACTGCTTCTTGGGAAATGAAGAGGTGAGTGCAAAGGCACAGATGGACCACAGGGCTCTAGGACAGAATTGCAGCACATGAGTGAACACTTGGCATTGCATTGCATTTTTTTAAACAGAATCATCAGTTGAGAGAGAAGACAGCCCAGCAAAAGTCCTGTCTGAACTAGGGATGTAAAAATTAAAAACACTAACAGCTGCTGGGAGCTTAACCAGTAAGGTTAGTTGATAAGCACTAGTTTAACAGTGAACCAGTTAACTGGTTAAATTCTTACATCCCTAGTCTGAACAGGTGCTTTTGCTAAAGGCCTCAGAAGAGCAGGCTTCTGTTGTGCCCAGAGAATGATCCAAGTCCCCTTCTCTGTAGGAATGTTTTGAACAATTTCATGGTTAAGTAGTTCATGCTAGTGGGTCTTAAAAACAGCAGTGGGACAGAGGAATACTATTCTGAGCATATTTCTACTCTCACTTCCTCAGTCTCTTCCTTGCAATCCACCATCTCCCTGGAGGCTTACACACGCATGCTGTAGCAACAAGAACATGCTAAATATACAAAGAAAGGAGAACATACCAGAGGACATGCAAAATTATGGATTTTGTTTGTGCTCATTGATCTATTTATGCACTTTGTGATGTTGGCTTATTACTGTTGTTTTTGTGTTCTTATGGAAGCTGGCCTGTCAGCTTTAACACTGTTCTTTTTTATAATTAAGTTTATTGCTATTATTTATTGCTATCATTGCATTCTATCTTATGTGATTGTTGGATAACAAAGGTAAACACAGGGTAAGGCACAATGGGCAAGTTGTATCCAAACACTGTTTTACATCCATGTATGTCATTCCATTTTGTAAATAGTTTTTCTGTCTTTAACGGCCTTCTCATCCATAATACAAATTCAAATCAGTACTCGTGTATAGGGGCGGTACCTTGACTAACCAGCAGTATATCCTTCATTGCGTAAATGTACAAAAGCACTCAAACATACTGTTCTTCCCCTTCATTGGCTTATGCATGTCCATAATATGGGAGTATAGCATCTCTGATTTCTGTTGACTGGGTGTGTCCTGCTTCAGCTGTGACAGGTGCACTTTCTGGCTGAGTGTACTGATTCGGTAATCCATTACTGTCATAGGTTCATTCAGGGCAATTGGCTCATCTTTGGTTTCCCAAAGATTGTGCAGAGCACAGAAAGCCACAATAATGCAGACAACATTAATCATACTAGGGTCTAAGTGCGTATCAGTGGGACTTAAATCTGCCAAACATGCAATCAGGCAGAAAGTCCTGGCATTAGAAAATATTTCTTATGCAGCACATGTTAATGTCTATAAATCTGCCTCTGAGGTCCACAAGAGCCTGTATAATAATATACTATCCTCCTCAGGAAGCAGAGGAGGAAATTATGGGTGTAGTTTGGAAAGTCTATTCTCTCAAACCAGCAGCTACTTAAGGGATTTGTTTATGCTTACCATCTTTGGGTATAATCCTGCTCGATCACATCAGAATATGCTAAGGCCACCCCATGACTCATAGTTGACTTTCCAACATTAAACTGCTATTTGAGGTAGCAGTTATCCTGCTTCTGGACTGATATGACTATCCTCATATGTATCATAATCCTGGAGGATTGGGGCAAGATGCTCACAAAGCTCCAAAAATAAATATATATATTTTTCCCCATGTGAAAGCTCTGAAAGGTCATACTAGGTCCACATGACCATGTGATCCAAACAGTCTATTCTTCTAACCCTGCTCCAAAAGCACTAGTCCGCATCGTGTAATCAGCAGCTCTACCAAGAGTCCTGAGCAGCATCAGCCCATTTGTTTTCCATGTTTGTATCATTAGAGTTCTCTTTTTCTCCTGCTTCATCATGAGCTCCTTCAGAAACCTTTTGTGGGTCACAAAATGCTGCCAGAATGTCCACCAGGATCCTTCAGAAGCTCTACCCCATCCTGAAACAGGAAAGAAAGCTCAAGCAAGAGAAGCTCTTCAAAATGGTGACTCCGTGTTGCTGGGTCTGCTTGTTGGGAGTGTGCAGATCCAAAAGACAGCTCTGTAGGATCTGTTGGGAATTTGTCTACCCTACACATTACAGCCTATCAAATCAAGATTGTTCCATGCTGCACCATAGACAAAAGGCTAAAAGTGACCATATCTCTGGAAGATACTAGGAAGTCTGGGTTATGGTTGGTAGGATGTGAGTCTGCATACTGCAATGTGACTAGTGGAGGCCCCTGGTGTCAGGCTCAGGCCCAAAAAATTCTTTTCTTAGGGTTGGTATGCAGTATGAATGCTCAAGCCCTGCGTTTTCAAACCACTGGCTGTAGACTTGAGTTCCACTAACTCCTGGCTTATGTTTTAATGTTCAGGTAGCCAACTTGATGCTGTGGTTAAAACAGCTAATGGGAATCTTGAATAGGAGCAGGAAAATATTACCTCCTGTATTTGGCACTGTTCGAATATTTTATCCACACGTCAAGAAGGATATTGAAAGTTGAGAGGGTTCGGAGAAGAGCTCTTCCAATCCTTTGAGTGTCTGTTTTAGAATCATTAAAGAGTTCAATCTGTTTAGCTTATTTAAAATAAAGTTCAAGGATAATTTGATTCTGCTAGCATGCAACGATATTAAAGTTCCAGTGGCTGAAGGTTGAAACTAAATGATTCAGGATAGATGTAAGGTGCAAAAATTAGCAGTAAAGTTGTTCCAGTGCTTAATTAACCTCTCAAGGGTTGTGCTGGATTCTCTATCACTCTGCATTTTAAAGTAGAGACTGGATGCTTTTCTAAAAGTTATTTTGTCCTATTTCAAATGTGAGTTACTTCAAAGAAGTCATTGGCTGTGTTATACAAGAGATCAGAGTAGATCAGGCCTGGGCAAAATACGGCCTACTATCCCTGCATGCCACTTAGGAAAAGCCGTTTCTCTCTCCAAAACTGTGATCCTGGATGGGAGGGGGAAGGCTTCGGGTGCTGCCCCTACCCTCAGTTTCTGGCTAATGGGAGTTTCCTGTTTGAATAAGAGGCAGCCAAAAAGTACCACTCCCCTATGTACCCAGACCCTCTCCCTATACTGCTCCTATTCCCCCTCCCAGATCTGTCACCCCAATCCCTTGCCCCAGATCACAATCCCCTCCTGCCCTAGGTCACATTCCAAACAAATGCACCGTGTCCCCTTCCCTAGGTCACAACTGCCTCTTCAAACTCCCTTCCAGACTCCATTCTTCCTCCTGCACCCCAACCCCTTATCCCAAGCTCCCTTCTGTATGCCAGAACTCTTACCTCCTCCATTAATATCATGGAAGAGTGAGGCCCTTGACCACTTTCCAAAATCTTGACGTGGCCCTTCATCAAAAATTATTGCCCACCCCTGAAGTATATGATCACAATTATTCCTTTGGTCTGAAAATCTATGAATATACTAGGATAATCTCTGGACTGTTCATTACTTCTCAGTTTAAGCATTTTGTCTGTCTTTTGGAAGTGTGGGTTCAGACCACAGATAATGTAATATTCAGATTTGCATTTAAAATAGGTATTTGTTTATGATCAGAAAAATTTACCTGAGCATGATGAATTTCGTGGTAATAAGCGACTTTCTCACTAATACATACATCAGTTTCAAACAGTACTATACTAATGAGCACTGGGGAACTTTATTACATTCCAGCATGACTAACGTGCCATTTAGCATGCAACATACTAGCATCCACATCCCATGGTGTGGCACTGTGTGCATAAGCCATGTGTGACCTTGGACAAAACACTCCATTTTATCATTAAAATATGGATTAGTACCTGCCTGCTTCTTAAGGGAGTCAGTGAAGCTTAATATTTTTGTAAAGTACATTTCAATACTTGGATGAACTGAAAGTGCTAGTGTTGTTTCCTAAGAATGGAACAATAAAGAATAAAATGCCATAGTTACTGCTGATTTTCCCATTTAATTAAGTCATTTGCAATTATTCCTTTTGAGGCTTTTTTTTTTAATATCAAACGTAGCTGGAACTCGGTTTAATGTTATTACTTCCTTTCTAATTTTTTTTGTCTGTGTAAGTCTCCATAGGTGGTAATTGAGTTGGAATCTGAAAACAAATTTGCATTTCACCTGATGCTATGATGTACAGTAATTAAATAGAGCACAAGAGAATAATGACGTTTACTACAATGGATTATAACATGTTTTCTGGGGAAAATTACCATTATGGATTTATTGCAAATATAACTCAAATGGCAGTGCCTGAAGGGATCATCATGATCATCTAGGTAGACCAGCTCACAGCAAGCTGTAGAACCAGTCCCACAATTTCTGGCTGAATTACTGAAGTTTTTATAACATGATGGATTCTTTCTAACCCCAAGTCATTACACCATTTACTCTAGTTGAAACCTGTACATGGTCTGCACCCCTTGCTGAAGAGGAAGGCGGCTCCCCCCCAAAAAAAGCCTATTTGACCTGGGGGAGAGGGGAATCCATCCTGACCCCACAGCGAGCAATCAGTTGGACCCAGAACAAGTTAGCAAAACCCACCAACCAGACATTGGGGGAAGGATTGTCTGTAAAGACTCAGGGCTCTCCCTACCTAGTGTCCCACCTCTGACCAGTGAAGGTATTTACTACTACTAACAGTTGCAGATGGGTCATGTGCCATTGTAGATAGTAGTATCTTACCATCAAGCTTGGTCTTGAAGCCAATTAGGTTTTTTTATCCTCTTGGAAGGCTGTTCTGGAACTTCACTCAGTGGATGGTTAGAAACCATTGCCTAATTTCAAGCTTCAACTTGATGGCCAGGTTATAATAATTTAGCCTTGTGTCCATGTTGGCACTTAAAGAACACCTCTCCCTATCTGGTATTTATCTCTTTGGTGAATTTATGGAGAGGAATTTTATCTCCCCTCAGCCTTTTTTTGTGGGATAGGCTACACAAGCCAAGTTTTTAAAGTCTCTTCTCTTAAGGTAGTTTTTCCATTCCTCAAATTATCCTAGTAGCCCCTCTCTGCACCTGTTCCAGTTAAACTCTTCTTTCTTAAACATAGGAGACCAGAATTGCACAAAGTATTCCAGATGATATCTCACCAGTGCCTTATACAATGGTACTAATGCTTCCTTATGTTTTCTGGAAATACCTAACCTGATGTATCTTAGGACTGCATTAGCCTTTTTCTCAGTTGCATCACATTGGTGGCTCATGGTCATCCTGTGATCAAGCAGTCCACCTAAATCTTTCTCTTTCAATATGTGTCCCTGTCTTAAAGCAAACATTCTTGTTAGTCCCTATCTGCATGGCATTGCATTTTGTACTATTTCTCTTACTTCTGTTTTCTAAGTTCAGATTTTCTTACATGCTATTCCTTCATGACAGTATTTTGTGTCATCCACAAATTTTATTAGCACATACCCACTTCTTATTCCAATGTCATTAATTAAAGTCTCTATTTATAATTTTAGAGTTCACCTGTCTGAGAGTCTGTTTGTTCCAGAACTCCTCCTAGACTGTAAGAGCTAGGGCCACCAAATTTGGTATTTAGCTTTCTCTTCCAACTTTAAGCAAGGACAAGGTTTGATTGTGCCAGGACAAATGGAGTCCCCGAGAAAGGGACTGTTTTTTGTAACCTGCAAAGGGAGGGGCTGCTGTTCAGAGGGATGTGATGGGAGAGAAACTACTGAGGCAGTGATCCCACAAAGCGCTATCCTTCGTACTGTCTCCATGGGGCAGCCGTACCACCAAGGGAGTGGCCAGCAGGACTGGGAATCCGCCATCTTTCCTGCCAGCACACTGAGAAGGTAACCCCTCTGCTCCAAATCCTTCCCACCCCCGCTCATTGGCCACAGCACCTGAGGGGGACGAGAGAGGCAGGAAATGCCCCTGGTGGCCATGGGTGGGCTGGAAGGAGAGAAAAGGCCTGTACTGGTGAGACCCCCTCCCCCCTTTGAGCCCCTCGTCACCCTTCACTCTTGCACTGCCCCACCCCCTCTCCTAGCCTCCTGCACTGTCTGCTTTCAAATTCAGTGATAACTGGGCCCTACCATTGTTAGCAGCACTCGTCTGCCAACCTATATCTGGGAAATTAGTTTCTCAATCACACAGTTCCAAGTAGAATTTATTTAATTAAACATATTGAAGAGTTGTCAATCCATATCCAGACTGGATCCTGGGGGTTTGTAGCATATCCCTGGGGAATCATTGGTAGCTTTCTTCCACAAAGTGATTTTTATCCAGATATACTGTTATAACCATTCCATCATTTCTAATTTTCTTCAGTCATTCAGTCGATCTCATCATTAATATATAGTGAAACTCCACCATCTTGTTTTTATTTTTTCCTCAACAGCACCTGCCTTTCAATACTTGTACTTTAATCACAGCTGGTATTCCACCATGTTTTTATTATTCCTATATATCTGGTTTCACTTCCTGCACTGATAGGTCTAATTCTTCTATTTTCTTACCTAGGCTCGTTGTATTGATGTAGAGAGAGAGCATAGCTGTTTCTGTTTGGCTTTCCCCAGGTTCTTCACCCTTCTAGGGACAATCATTCTACTGCCAGAATTGCCTACCTGGTTACAATCAGTGGTGTTTCTGTTGGTGTCTGTTCTCCTGCCTTCTGCTATTCCTTTCTCTCAGACTGTATCCTCTTTCTTCATTTTCCTTCTGCTCTGCATTAGAATCAGACATGAAGATTACACAAACACTTTCCAACAGTCTCCCTTAAATTCCTAGGTGGGTTTTTTTTAACTTTTTAAAAAATCAGTTTTGCTAATCTCTTAAGACATCTATTTCCCTCCCTCCCTCCCTCCTCAAGTGGAGTCTATCACATGAGAACAGTCTTCTGTAAATGGAAACTCCCAGTGGTTGAACATCCTAAAGCCCTCATCATAGCACCACTGCCTGAGGCATCTGAGCATCGTAATCTTGTTTCACCCTCATTCTCTTCCTCCTAGATATAGGCAGAATGTACTGAAGATCACTTGAGCCGCCACCTCTTTAAAGTGTCTTTTGCCATATGGCATAGTCTAGGATGCATTAACAGATATGTTGTGAGCAAGACATGAGAAGTCATTCTTCTGCTCTACTCTGCACTGATTAGGCCTCAGTTGGAGTAGTGTGTCCAGTTCTAGGCACCACCGTTCAAGAAAGATGTGGAGAAATTGGAAAAGGTTCAGAGAAGAGCAACAAGGATGATTAAAGGTCTAGAGAACATGACCTATGAAAAAAGACTAAATAAGCCTAATTGTTTCAGTTTGGAAAAGAGAAGATTGAGAAGGGGACATGATACCTGAAAACCGCTATCTAAAAGGGTGTCACAAGGAGGAGGGAGAAAAATTGTTCTTCCTGGGTCCTGAGGATAGAACAAAAAGCAATGGGCTTAAACTGCAGCAAGGGAGGTTTAGGTTGGACATTAGGAAAAAGTTTCTAACTGTCAGGGTGGTTAAACACTGGAATAAATTGCCTAGAGAGGTTGTGGAATCTCTGTCGCTGGCGATATTTGAGTAGGTTAGATAAATGTCTATCAGGGATGGTCTAGATCAGTGTTTCCTAATTGGTGTTCGGTGGAACCCTGGGCTTCTGTGAAGTGAAAGTAGGGGTTCTACGAGGAGCCAGCACTCCCCTGCCTGTTCTGAAAGAGAGAGTGCCGGTTAGCTAGCTTCTTAAAGAAGCAGTACACTTGTTTCCCCTTCCTCCCTGGTGACGTAGAGGCATAGCGAGGTGGGGGTGGAGGGGAACAGTTGCTCCCAGCCGGCACACGGGGGGGTGCTGGAAAGGGGTGACCCACAGTGGAGAGGGAAGCACTTCCCCTCCCCAGAGGAGCCAGCACGCGCTACCTGAACAGCTGTGGCTGTGGCACCTGGTAACTTAATTCCACAGCCTTTCTGTGCGGTGGGGGGTCAGAAGACCCAGGTCTGCGCAGCTCCGACTGTGCAGGCAGCGCTCTCTGCCCTGGGACTCCCCGCACCCTCCTCCCCCCCCCCCCCCCGGGCAGGATGGCATTGTGGAAGTAAGTTGCTGGAGTACAACAGCCCCTGCTGTTCAGGCAGCACGCATGCCAGCTGTTTGGGGAGGGGAAGTGCAGTTGTACACTTCCTGGAACCCAGAGGTGCTACAGGATTGCCAGGTACTGGTCCCAGCTGCCCCTGTCCCCTGCCCCCATCAGCACTGTCCTCAGCGCCCCAGCCCCAGCACCCTGCCACCCACGCCAGCACCCAGCAGCACCTTGACCCCAGCACCCTGCCACCTTGGCCCCGGCCCCAGCACCCTGCCACCTATCCCAGGAACCTGGCCCTGGCCCCAGCACCCTGCCTTCCACCCTAGCACCCAGCAGCACCCTGTCCCTGGCCCCAGCACCCTGCCATCCACCCTAGCACCCAGCTGCACCCTGTTCCTTATCCCAGCATCCTGCCACCCACCCCAGTGCCCAGCAGGATCATGTTCCTGACCCCAGCATCCTGTGCCAGCATCCTGCCACCCAGCAGCACCCTCTCCTCGGCCCCAGCACCCACTAGCACACTGTCCCCACCAGCACAGTTGGGACCACATTAGTGAGGGTTGGGGGTTTTGGAGGGGGTGTGGGGTGTGTGGGTTTTTTTTTTTTTTTTTTTTTTTTTTTTTTTTTTTGCGCATCTCACTTGTGTGGCCCCAACTGACTTTTCTGTGGGTCAGTGACCCTTGACTCAAAACAGGTTCTCCGCCCCTCCCATAAATAAAGACAATGCTAAAACCTTTTGGCTGTGTCTAGACTGGCCGCTTGAATTTGCGCAAGAACACTGACGATCTAATGTATGATCGTCAGTGTTCTTGCACAAATACTATGATGCTCCCGTTCGGGAAAAAGCCCTCTTGCGCAAATGTATTTGTGCAAGAGGGCCAGCGTAGACAGGGGAGGACTGTTTTGCGCAAAAAAGCCCCGAGGGCGATCGGGGCTTTCTTGCGCAAAACCGCGTCTAGAGTGGCACGGATACTTTTCCGCAAAAAGTGCTTTTGCGCAAAAGCATCCATGCCAATCTAGACGCTCTTTTCTGCAAATGCTTTTAACGGAAAAACTTTTCCGTTAAAAGCATTTGCGGAAACTCATGCTAGTCTAGCCGCAGCCTTTGAGTTTGACATATTTTATTTAAAAATGAAGCCTGGCCAACCTGCCCCCAATTGGGTCCAAATCCCCATCTCACTGCAGCATCATAACACTCCTGCACCACTGACCCCAAATCTGAGCCTATCATACATTGGAACCCCCTGTCCTGAGCCTCTTACATCCCCAGACTCCTGCATCCCCACATCCTCAGTCTTCTGCCACAACACTCTTGCACCATCCACACATCACAAGTCTGTGTCCTGAGCCCATCATACTCACAGCCTCCTTGCTGTGAGCCCCTCACATATCCAACCCAAACTCCTGCCCCTTTACATCCACAAGCCTGTAACTTGCTCGGCATCCCAACCTTCCACCTGAGCCCAACACTCCCCAGCCTGGAGCCCCCTCCCCAAGCCAGCATCCCCTTCTGCATCCAAATTTCCTCCCAGAGCTTGCACCTCTTACCCCTTCCCACCCCAGAGCCCACACCTCCAGCCCCAGTGTGTAAGGGCTGGGGATAACAAGTGATGGAGAGGAGAGGGACAGAGGAGAGGGGCCTCAAAGGGGTGGGGTCTTGGGGAAGGAATGTGATTTTCATGCATTGGTGGGTTCCCCTCCTTTTTTTGCTTGACAAACCTAGGGGTTCCTTGAAATTCTGAAAAGCTGAAACAGGTTCCATGGCCAAATAAAATTGCGAAACACTGGTCTAGACAGTATTGAGCCCTACCATGAGGGCAGGGGATTGGACTCAATGACCTCTCGAGGTCCCTTCCAGTCCTAGTATTCTATGATTCTATGATAGTCTCTGATGCATTCCAGTGAGACTCTAGCAATATGCTTGTCCTTCATGAGGGAACAAATCATCAGATTTTTTTTTTCCTTCTCCCATTAGGATCCTCTTCAGCCTCAGGTCCACATCTTGTATCTTAGCTCCCAGCAGAAAACACAACCCTTTGTCCTCTGGATCAGCTCTGATGAAAAGTCTGCTTCTTCGTAGGGCACATTTCCACTATATGAGAGTTGAATTTAAGTGTCAATTTCTGGGCACCTAAAATCCTTTGGAGAGGAAAAGACAACCCCATCTTCTTGTTTTACAAACTGATTGAAATGCCCTCAATTTCATCTTTGTGCTATCCCTTGTCACTGCTGCTATGCAGACTGTTTAATGTTGATGAGAAATTTCAGGGGGTTTGTGTGTGTCCTTTTTAAAAAAAAAAAAAAAAGGATGGAAAAACAGTAACATTGCTATGGGGGAAGGAAAAACAAATGTTCCTGTCCAAGAAAAATAAGCACAGATCAACAGAACCAAGTCTCAAGTTTTACACCGTATACATTTAATATTTTTAAAAAAATTTCTGGAGAGACAAATTATCTCTTTAGAAGATAATCCACCCCCAATTCTTGCAGAGGTTTTTTTCTGTGCGTGGATTTTTAGTACTCTTAAGCATTCGGTAGCCTGGATAGAAATCATGAGAGCTGGAAATAATATAAATGTTTATAGGCAGTTAATACTCATGCTAGATAACTTCAGACCTTCACTATGCCACTGCTAGCACTGTCTTGCAGAGCTATTATTCATGTGTATTTGTGTAATAAAGTAAGGTGCTGTGAGGAAAAAAATCTGTGAAAATTGGTTACAAAGCTATTAGAGTGACTAAACGTTTTAAGATGGGGATGTTATATTTTTGTATTTTTTTTATAATGCTCTATTTTTGTACACTTACATTTAATTATTTATATTATGGTAATGCTTAGTGACCACAAACAGGATCAGAAGCCCATTGTGCTAGCCCTTCCTTTAAAGAGACATATAGCCCATGTAGTTCATTTAGGCTACATCTACACTGCACAGTTATTTCAGAATAAGCTATTCTGGAATAGTTATTCCAAAATAGCTTATTTCAAAATAGCACACCTACACTGTAGGGAAGCCTCAAAATTAGTCCGAGGCAAGCTTCCCTAACGTAGACATGCTATCTTGATTTAGAGCAGGGGTGGCCAATCCATTAAATGAAGAACGCTGAAACAGCGGCGGAAAAAATGTGAAGAGCTTCACCAGAATTGTTGAGGGGGGGAAAAAAAAAAGGGAGGAGCTCCCCACCAGCCAGAGTTGTTGAGCAAAAAAAAGAAAAAAAAGGATACTGCCCCTTTAAAAACCACAGGTTAGGCTTTCTGGTCACATCAGGCTCCCGCCGGCCGACACCATTTTGCCGATGCCATTTTGCCGCGCCGCACGGCTCCCCTGCACCCAGTGAGCACAGGGAGCAAGGGGCTGTTTGTAGGGGTGCATGGGGCGGCTTCGCAAGCCGCAGGGGAGCCTTTGCGAGCCGCACTTTTGGGGGTGAAGAGCCACATGCGGCTTGCATGTGGCTGATTTAGAGCCCCAGGAGGAATAACTTAGAATGGCCCTGGTGAGGGGCTATTTCGAAATAGCAGAAGGGGAGCATCTGCATATGCTTTATTTTGAAATAGCTATTTCAGAATAGGCATTATTCTTCATAGACTGAGGTTTATAGAAGTTGGAATAAGCTGTCCGTTATGTCGAAATAATTTTGAAATAATGGAATTGCTGTGTAGACACTCACGTAGTTATTTTGGAATAATGGCCATTATTCCGAAATAACTTTGCTGTGTAGACACACCCTTATTCACCCATTTACCATTGTAAAAAGAGAAGACCCACAAACAGAGACAAATAACTTGTCAACATTACAGAATGTGTTAGTTGTGGTCTGCAGTGTGAATATTCTGTGGCACTCAGGTTTTTCCAGAGATTGAATCTATATTTGCCATGCTTTTGTTTGAATCCATTGCTGCTTGTCCTGTCCTCTGTGGCAAAAGAATACATTTTCTTTGAGCTTTTTATGTATTTGAAGCTTATTATGTCCAAAATTAATCTTTTCTTTTCCAATAAAACATACCCAAAAATTACTGGTATGTTTTTGCTTTTGCTCATCTGGCTTTGTAAGCTAACCAGCTCAGTCCTGGGGCTCAGGCCTATGCATGGGCCAGCACCCACTCCATTCCTAGTCTATGTAAGATCCAAGCAAAGAACTGTGCCCTATCTTTCCCAGGGGACCCTAGCCTCTGGGGACAACCACCCAGAAGTCCCCTTTAAGCTCAGGCCCGTAGTACAGGGCAGAGCAGGAAAACATAGTCCATGGGCTAGGCCCAAGCCTTGGGGTGGGTGCTGGCCCATGCACAGGCCAGCAAAAGCAAAAACATACCCAAAAATTACTGATATGTTTTTGCTCACGGTGTTGGCCAGCCCAAACACCGTTAATTGTGCTGCAGGCTGTATTACCTCAGTCCCTGTTGCAGGCTGGATTGCCACTGGGAGCAGTGGGGGTCAGCCCTGCCCAAATGCAGTTAGTAGCAGTTCTTAAGCGTTGGTCCTAGTGCAGAGCAGGGTAGACAAATACAATCTGTAGTCTCTAGATGAGCCCACGCCCTAATGGAGGGTGGGGCAGACAGGAGTCTCAAGGTGAGCCCACGCCCTAGCAGACAGACAAACACAGACCGTAGTTGCAGGGGGGAGACTATCACTCAGGGATGGGGGAGGCAGGCCCTCCCTCCTCCACTGTGTCCTGGCCCAGGGCCCTGGCAGTGGCAGGGCTGACTGCCACTGGGGGGCAGTGGGGATTCAGCCTGCAACACACTGACTTACTGCAGCACAATTAACTCAGCCTGACTCTTGTTGGCTGCCCCAGGCTACTTCAGAATCCCTTTCTGGGTATACTTGACACCTAGGACCGGCCGCGGAGCCATCCGGATCAGAACCCTCAAGTAAGGTCAGCAGGGTTTCTTCATTGGTTTGGGGGCCCAGCTGTTCAGGCCAGTCCTCAGTGTCAGTTTGGGAGTGTAGGGCAGGCCTCTGCTTCCTTCAGCAGCTGGGGCCTGACTGAACTCCTGGCCTGTGCTTTTATACAGGTAGTCATAGAATCATAGAGCTGGAAGAGACCTCAGGAGGTCATCAAGTCCAGCCCCCTGCCCAAGGCAGGACCAATCCCAACAAAATCAACCCAACCAGGGGTTTGTCAAACCAAGACTTAAAAACCTCTAGGGATGGAGATTCCACCACCTCCCTGGGTAACCCATCCCAGTGCTTCACCACTCTCCTAGTGAAAAAGTTTTTCCTAATATCCAACTTAGACCTCTCCCACTGTAACTTGAGACCATTGCTCCTTGTTCTGCCATCCGTCACTACTGTGAACAGCCTTTCTCTGTCCTCTTTGGAACCTCCCTTCAGGAAGCTGCTATCAAATCCCCCCTCACTCTTCTCTTCTGCAGACTAAACAAACCCAAATCCCTCAGTCTCTCCTCATAGGTCATGTACTCTAGCCCCCTAATCATTTTGGTCGCCCTCTTCTGGACCCTTTCCAATGTGTCCACATCCTTTCTATAGTGGGGGCCGCAGAACTGGACACAATACTCCAAATGTGGCCTCACCAGAGCCGAATAAAGGGGAATAATCACTTCTCTAGATCTGCTGTCAGTGCTCCTCCTAATGCAACCTAATATGTCATTTGCCTTCTTGGCTACAAAGGCATACTATTGACTCATATCCAGCGTCTCATCCACTGTTTTCCCCAGGTCCTTTTCTGCAGAACTGCTACTTAGCCATTTGGTCCCTAACCTGTAACAATGCTTGGGATTCTTCCGTCCCAAGTGCAGGACTCTATACTTGTCCTTGTTGAACCTCTTCAGATTTCTTTTGGCCCAATCCTCTAACCTGTCTAGGTCACTCTGTATCCTATCACTGCCCTCCAACTTATCTACTTCTCCCTCAGCTTAGTGTCATCTGCAAACTTACTGAGGGTGCAATCCATCCCCTCATCCAGGTCATTAATAAAGATGTTGAACAAAACCGGTTCTAGAACCAATCCTTGGGGCACTCCGCTAGAAACCGACTGCCAACCTGACATACAGCCATTGATCACTACCATTTGGGCCCGATAGTCTAGCCAGCTTTCTATCCATCTTACAGTCCATTTATCCAATCCATACTCCCTTAACTTGCTGGCAAGAATATTGTGGGAGACCGTATCAAAAGCTTTGGTAAAGTCAAGGTATATCACATCCACTGACTTTCCCATGTCCACAGAGCCTGTTACCTCATCGTAGAAGCTAATCAGATTGGTCAGGCACAACTTGCCCTTCGTGAATCCATGTTGACTATTCCTGATCACTTTCCCCTCTTCCAAGTGCTTCAGAATGGATTCCTTGAGGATCCCCTCCATGATTTTTCCAGGGACTGAGGTAAAGCTGACTGGTCTATAGTTCCCTGGATTGTCGTCCTTCCCTTTTTTAAAGATGGGCACTATATTTGCCTTTTTCCAATCATCTGGGATCTCTCCTGATTTCCATGAGTTTTCAAAGATAATGGCCGAAGGCTCTGCAATGACAGTTGCCAACTCCCTCAGTACCTTCAAATGCATTTAATCCGAATCCATGGATTTTTGTATGTTTAGCTTTTCTAAATAGTTCCTAACTTGTTCTTTCCCCACCATGGGCTGTCCACCTCCTTCCCATATTGCATTGCCTAGTGCATTAGTCTGGGAGCTGACCTTGTCTGAAGACAGAGGCAAAGAAAGCATTGAGTACTTCAGCTTTTCCCACATCATCTGTTACTAGGTTACCTCCCCCATCCAGTAAGGGTCCCACACCCTCTCTGCTCAACCTTTCTTGTAACCCTTCACATCCCTTGCCAGCTGCAATTCCAGTTGTGCTTTCACCTTCCTGGTAACTCCCCTGCATTCTTGAGCAATATGTTTATACTCCTCCCTAGTCATCTGTCCAAGTTTCCACTTCTTATAAGCTTCCTTTTTGTGTTTAAGCTCACCAAGGATTTCCCCGGTAAGCCAATCTGCTCGCCTACCATATGTGCTTTTCTTGCTGCACATCGGGATGGTTTCTTCCTGTGCCTTTAATAAGGCTTCTTTAAAATACTGCCAGCTCTCCTGGACTCCTTTTCCCTTCATGTAAATATCCCAGGGAATCCTGCCCATCAGTTCTCTGAGGGAGTTCAAGTCTGCTTTTCTGAAGTCCAGGGTGTGTATTTTGCTACTCTCCTTTCTTCCTTTGGTCAGGATCCTGAAATCGATCATCTCATGATCACTGCTTCCCAGGTTGTCACCCACCTCTACTTCCCCTACTAGTTCCTCCCTGTTTGTGAGCAGCAGGTCAAGCTGCGCATGGACCCTGGTCGGTTCCTTCAGCACTTGTACCAATATGTTATCCCCAATATTCTTCAAAAACTTCCTGGATTGTCTGTGTACTGCTGTATTGGTCTCCCAACAGATGTCAGGGTGACTAACGTCCTCCATGAGACCCAGGCCTTGTGATCTGGAAGCTTCTCTGAAGAAAGCCTCATCTACCTCATCCACCTGATCCGGTGGTCTATAGCAGACACCAGTCACAACATCACCCCTGTTGCTTCCACTTCTAAATTTAACCCATAGACTCTCAACAGGCTTTTCTCCCACTATGTACTGGAGCTCTGAGCAATCATACTGCTCTCTTATATACAGTGCAACTCCTCCCCCATCTGTTCTTCCTGAACAGTTTATACCCTTCCATGACAGTGCTCCAGTCATGCGAATCATCCCACCAAGTCTCCATTATTCCAATCAAATCATAGTTCTTTGATTGGGCCGGGGCTTCTAATTCTTCCTGTTTGTTTCCCAGGCTTCTTGCATTTGTGTACAAACACCTTAGATAACCAGATGATTGCCCTGCCTTCTTCATTCGAATCAAGGGTCCTCCTTTGTTTCTCGTTCCTCCTTGTGTTTCTTCCCGGTATCCGACTTCCCCACTTACCTCAGGGCTTTGGTCACCATCCCCCAATGAACCTAGTTTAAAGCCCTTCTCACTAGGTTTGCAAGCCTGCCTGAGAAGATGCTCTTTCCTCTCTTGGTTAGTCCTGCCCCCTGACTTCTGGGTAGGTAAAGGGCTGCCTCTGGGCTCAGCCTACCAAGGCTCGGAGAGGGGTCCATCCTCCTCTTGGTCTGTGAGTGGCCACCCCTGCTCACTAAACCACCTCCAAAACCTTAAATCTAGCTTCTGGTCTTTGGGGATGGGGATCCTCCCCCAGGTGGGATAGACTGTCTGCATTAGCATTTTCTTTCTCTGATCTAGGCTGGATCATAACCATGTACTGCTGTAGGGTGAGGTACCACCACATTGCACGGGCACTTGTGCTTTTCATTGTGTGCAGCCCCTTTAGGGATACATGGTCTGTGACTAAAACAGTAGAGTCCCTGAGGAGATAGTAACCCAGGGCCTCAATTGCTCATTTAATGGCAAGGGCCTCTTTCTCAATAAGAGTAATTGCGCTTCCTAGGAAGAGCTTTTGGGTAATATAGAGGACATGGTGTTCCTCCCCATTTACGTCTTGAGAGAGCATGGCCCCGAACCTGGCTTCCGAGGCATCCATCTGTACAATGAAGGGGTGGTCAAAGTCTGGGCTGAACAGGGTGGCTCTCTACATAAAGCATCCTTCAGGGTCTGGAAGAAGTAGTAAATGTGGTCTTTTCCATGGGGATCTACCAGTACCTTTTGGTCAGATCAAGGATAGTGATGTAGTTCTCAGTCCCAAGGCGATCTAGAAGATCCTCTGTTTGGGGCACTGGGTAAGTATCAAACTTTGAGATTGTGTTTACCTTTCAGAAATCGATGCAGATCCGGACACTTCCGTTAGGCTTTGGGATAAGTACCAGGGAACTCCGCTACTCACTTCTGGACTGCTTGATGATCCCTAGTTCCAACATGGTTTAGGCCTCTCTTTCCCACAATTTCTCTCATGCTTTGTGGGAGGGGGCAGTTACCCTCTGTTACTATTTGACCAGAAGGTGTCTGATAGTGGGGGATATGCTATAAAGATTTTCTTTAAGGTCTCTAGCAGATTATTGGCTTGCTTTTGCTGGTCATCGAATAGCATATTGCCCCACTGGGGTTTTTCCCCTTCAGCTAGATCAGGCACCTGGGGACCTAGCGCTGGCTCGGGGGAAAGGGGGGGGGCATGGGGTGATCAGCAGCTCTTCACACTCCTGCCATGGCTTCAGGAGGTTGATTTGGTAGATCAGTCACTTCTTCCTTCAGTCGGGTTGGTGTATCTCATAGGTGACTAGTCTCACCTGGTGGGTGACCTTATAAGGGCCCTGCCAGCAAGTCAGGAGCTTCGATTCCTCTGAGGGGAGTAGGAGGAGTACCCAGACTCAGAAGTTCTCTCCTGTGCCCCCTGGTTGTAATACCTTTCCTGGTTCTCCTGTGCAGTCTGGAGATTCTCTCTCCCATCTGGTTGAGTTGCTCTTGGAGCAGGCCTTGTGAGACGGAGGGGGGTTTGTTCCCAGGTCTCCATCAAATCAAGCACTCTGCCGGGTTGTTGCCTATATAGGAGCTTGAAGGACGAGAAGTGAGTGGATGCTTGGGGTACCTCCCAAACAGATAGCAGCAATAGTGAGAGTAGCTGGTCCCACTGCTGCAGCTCAGAAGGAGGGAACTTTGTTATCATCCCCTTCAGCAGCCGGTTGAAATGCTCAACCAACTTATCGGTCTGGGGGTGGTACACAGAGGTCTGCAGTTTCTGGATGCCAAACAGGGTGTACACCTGGCAGAGCAGTCAGGAGGTAAAGTTGGTCCATTGATCATTAAGCATTTCCTGGGGGAGCCCTACCCGGGCAAAAACTTTCAATAAGAGAAGATAGGGCATGCACTGGTATTTTGCAGCAGGATGGCCTTGAGAAAGTGGGTTGCATAATCGAGGACAAATATGTAGCAAAACCCCACTTTGCTCTTTGGTAGCAGCCCCGCAGGTCAAGGGTGATGTGCTTGAAGGGGTACCCAGCACCAGCAAGAAGCTTTCTTGACCCTTAATTCAGCAGCTAGCTGACACTCGGGACCGGAGCAGCAGGAGTCCCGTACCTCCTGGTGGACCCGCAGTCAAGTGGCCGGCCACAAGGATGTCATGGGCCAGTCTTAAGATGGCTCTCTGGTGGCAGTGGGGAACCAGTAGCTAAAACCGGACTTTTTGGGTCTGCAGATCTTGGGATACATGGTAGAGGCAGTCTGGGATCAAAAGATAGAATTCAAGTCTTGAACTGTACATTGTGGAGTGCTGTTACTACAAAGAGATGCCTTTTAATTGCAGTCATCACTGATTTAGTAATTCCTAGTGCAATTTTATCTTATCTTATACTATATATTTTAGAAATGTGCATCTGTCTTTGTCTGTGATCCATTTGTTCAAGATCTCCTCCAAAATGGTAAGAGATAGGACCACTAAATTCAGTATACAGTTCCTCTTCTCATAACTTAAAGTAAGGTAAGGGTTTGGTTGTGCCAGGACAATGGGATGTGCCTGGAATTTGATTGTTTTGCATAAAATGAAAAGAGAGGGGTCTGGCAGGAAAGTGTTATACAGCAGAATGACCATGGGGGTTGCAAGTGGCCAGAGATGGGGACCAGGTCATAAAGGGTATGTCTATTCTATAGGATAAGGTCAAATTTAAAATATGCAACTTCAGCTACATTAATTGTGTAGCTGAAGTTGAAGTACTTTAACTTGACTTTTGGTGCTGTCCACACTGCAGGAAGTCGAAGGGAGAGCACTCTCCCTTTGACTTCCCTTCTCATGGAAGCAGGACTACTGGCATTGACAGGAGCACCCTCTCAGTTCAAATTAACATGTCTTCACTAGAGCCGCTAATTCAAACCCTGGAAGATCGACAGCACCAGCGTCAATCTTTGTAGTGTAGACATACCCCTATAACCCCACTGGACCATCAAGGGTCTGGGGTAGAGAATGGGACAACTATTTACTATATATTTCAGATTGTTTCTCTGTCCCACAGTCAGAGGACATGCACTCCTCTCCCAGCTGTGCCTCTTGCAGCAGCCATGGACAGGCATTTCTGACTGGCCCCAAGTTACTGCAGTGAGAGAGAGCTGGGGTTGTCCTCTCTCCCCAGGTCAGCCTGCATACTGAACCCCTCAGGCCCATTCCCACCCAGAAAAATTATTTAAATGAGGAAAAAGAAAACTTATTTGAGTAGAGGACCCGAACAGTGCTGGGTACATCTTCAAGTTTTGTTAATATTGATTGAAAGCATCAGATATTTGTAGGGATGTTAAAATACGTGTGATTGTATAAACATGTAACCGCTGAAAATTATATGGGTTACATGTTTACACACGAAGGGGCAGATGGGAGCCGGTATCAGATGCAGCAGCGCAGGGTGGGGCAGGCAGCTTGTAGAAGCCAGTGCTTGCGGGATCTGGCTTTTAAGGCAGCTCCCCTGGAGCACTGGCTTCTGCCTGCTGCCTCTGTATAGGAAGCAGTGGGGGAGCCAAAAAGTGTTGTTTTCAATATTGCAATCTGTTTGAATTTATCTTGTATTTTGACTTTTAACTTTTAACTGGCCAGTAAGTGAAATGATTTTCCATAATTTATTTTGAATGTTGGTGGCTACTTGTGTGTTGCTCTCTAGGTTTATAAATATCCAGCATACTCTTTGTGTAAATTTTGGTTTGCCATTGGGTGAACATCTTTCTAGATATCCATTTTAAGGACACCTTTTCAGCCAGGATTATAGATTATGGACTCTATTTCCCAGTTCATTTAAAATCTCTTAAAAATCAATTCCTTCTCATCTGCTCGATTAAGATACTTACACGAATCAGGGGTAGGAGTGTGGGGAGGAAACTCAGGCTCCTCTGATCTTCCTAAAAGACGTTTTAAACATTCAGTTAAATTGGTTAACTGATCAAAGGGGGCAGGGTGTGTGTGTGTGTGTGTGTGTGACTTAGAATTATAGCTTTACTAGCAGATGTACCTGACCTTGCTCGGGTCTTTAACTGAAGTAATGTTTTTTTGGAAGATAAATGAAAAATGTACATGCTTTATTTCAATGATAATATTTTAAAATGAAGGAAAATGAAGGCTGCAGTGAGGGTTTAGGGGTAAGACGACACAGGAGGTGGGCGTCTTGCAGGCTGTCTGGGGAGAGTGAGGCTCCAGGGGCTGTCCCTGGTCTCCAGTACCGCCCCCACCCCCAACGGCCTGTGAGCTCTCTGGGAAGGAGCCAGGATCTGGAAGCTGCCCTGTCCTCCAGCGCACCCCCTCCCCCATGTCCTTCAGGCTGTGTGGGGGGAGGGAGTCTCGGGGGGCTGCCCCCCTCCTCCAGGATCTCACTTACTAACATCTCTATTGCAGATAGAGTTCATATCAGTAAATTCAGGTATCTAATGCCACAGTTCTGTAGATGTTTATAGTGATGTTTCTATGATGGACTTAATCTTCCAAGGACAAATCAAATGCTACTTACTCATATTATAAAGATTTATTTCATGGGCAGTCATTGCCACCTACATAAGGAACATAAGAAAGGCCGTACTGGGTCAGACCAAAGGTCCATCTAGCCCAGTATCCTGTCTGCCGACAGTGGCCAGCACCAGGTGCCCCAGAGAGGGTGGACCGAAGACAATGATCAAGCGATTTGTCTCCTGCCATCCCTCTCCAGCCTCTGACAGACAGAGGCCAAGGACACCATTTTATCCCCTGGCTAATAGCCTTTTATGGACCTAACCTCCATGAAATTATCTAGCTTCTCTTTAAACTCTATTATAGTCCTAGCCTTCACAGCCTCCTCTGGCAAGGAGTTCCACAGGCTGACTACACGCTGTGTGAAGAAGAACTTTCTTTTATTAGTTTTAAACCTGCTACCCATTAATTTCATTTGGTGTCCTCTAGTTCTTCTATTTAGGGAACTAATAAATAACTTCTCTTTATCGGCCCTCTCTACACCACTCATAATTTTATATACCTCTATCATATCCCCCCTCAGTCTCCTCTTTTCTAAACTGAAAAGTCCCAGTCGCTTTAACCTCTCCTCATATGGGACCCGTTCCAAACCCCTAATCATTTTAGTTGCCCTTTTCTGAACCCTTTCCAAGGCCAAAATATCTTTTTTGAGGTGAGGACACCACATCTGTACACGGTATTCAAGATGTGGGCGTACCATAGTTTTATACAGGGGCAGTAAGATATTCTGGGTCTTATTTTCTATCCCTTTCTTAATAATTCCTAGCATCCTATTTGCCTTTTTGACCGCCACTGCACACTGCGTGGAAGTTTTCAGAGAACTGTCCACGATAACTCCAAAATCTCTTTCCTGATTTGTCGTAGCCAAATTAGCCCCCATCATACTGTACGTATAGTTGGGGTTATTTTTCCCGATGTGCATTACTTTACACTTATCCACATTAAATTTCATTTGCCATTTTGTTGCCCAATCACTCAATTTGGTGAGATCTTCTTGGAGTCCCTCACAGTCTGCTTCTGTCTTGACTATCCTAAACAGTTTGGTATCATCTGCAAACTTTACCACCTCACTGCTTACCCTTTTCTCCAGATCATTTATGAATAAGTTGAACAGGATTGGTCCTAGGACTGACCCTTGGGGGACACCACTAGTTACCCCTCTCCATTCTGAAAATTTACCATTTATTCCTACCCTTTGTTTCCTGTCTTTTAACCAGTTCTCAATCCAAGAAAGGACCTTCCCTCTTATCCCATGGCCATGTAATTTACACAAGAGCCTTTGGTGAGGGACCTTGTCAAAGGCTTTCTGAAAATCTAAGTATACTATATCTACTGGATCCCCCTTGTCCGCATGTTTGTTAACCCCTTCAAAGAACTCTAATTGATTAGTAAGACAGGATTTCCCTTTACAGAAACCATGTTGACTTTTGTCCAACAAATTATGTTCTTCTACATGCTCACCTGTCCCCGTCAAACCTAGTTTAAAGCCCTCCTCACTAGGTTAGTCAGTCTGTGTCCAAATAGGGTCTTCCCCCTCCTCGAAAGGTGAATGCTATCTCTGCCTAGCAGTCCTTCCTGGAATAGCATCCCGTGGTCGAGGAAGCCAAAGCCCTCCTGGCAACACCATCTTCACAGCCAGGCATTCACCTCCAGGATGCACCTGTCTCTGCCTGGGCCCCTACCTTTGACAGGAAGGATCGAAGAGAATACCACTTGTGCTCCAAACTCCTTCACCCATACTCCCAGAGCCCTGTAGTCACTCTTGATCCGCTAAGTGTCACACCTTGCAGTATCATTTGTGCCCACATGGATGAGTAGCATGGGGTCGTAGTCAGAGGGCCAGATAATTCTCGACAATGCCTCCGTAATATCTCGGATATGGGACCCCAGCAGGCAGCATACCTCCCAAGATGACATGTCAGGGCGACAGATGGGCGCCTCCGTCCCCCTCAGAAGAGAGTCTCTGACCACCACTACCCTACATTTCCTATTCGCAGTGGTGGCAGCAGACCTCCCAGCCTTGGGGGTATGAGGCTTCTCCTCCTCTGTTGTAGGAGGTGATTCATTATCTCCTGTATCAAGAAGAGCATAACGGTTTCCTAGTACCATGGCGGGAGGGTTTGGAGCAGGGGTGGAGCACTGCCTGCTGCCAGAAGTAACCAGCTGCCAGTGTCCACCCTGAGCCGTCTCCTCCTCCACCAGTGATGTGTCAGCAGTCTTGTGTACTGAGACAGTTACCTCAGCTGCCTCCAGATGAACACAGTCCCGGAATTGCTCGTGGATTCGGACACTCCTCAACTTAGCCACCTCCTCCTGTAGCTCTCCCATCTGCTGCCTGAGAGATTCCACCAGCAGGCACCTTTCACATTGGATGGTCCCCCCCAGCCTGGATATCAATAAGTGGGAATTGCAAGCCACAGTCCCTGCAAAACCACACCAAGAGGATTAAAAGGTGCTTTTTTTTTCTGGAAGACCCAAGTTTAACTCTACTTTTACTCTTGATATGTGTTCACTAGAGTCTCTTTAGTTTGGATTAATAGCTCCTGCAGATGTTGGAAATGCTTTTATGGTATTACAGAGAATGAGGTCTAGAAACACATTTTCCTTCCTACCACCCCTGTACTCCCTTTTAAAACTTTGTTTTGTGTTCGGTTTGTTTATAATTAAAAACTTATTTGCCATCAGTAACATGTGTAGGAAGTAGATTTTTTTTTTCTATATCCTCTTTTGCCCCACTTCTGTAAAAGCTTTTCGGAACCACTCCACAACAGGGATGTGAAATCCTGTGTAATTAGTTAAGCTGTGAAATGTTAAGTTTAACTGGTTAACTGATTAAATGGGGGTGGGCGGAGGCTGGAGCAACTTCTTCTACGTGCCATGGCCAGGCTAGAGTGGTCCCTCCGCCTCTGTGCAGGGATGCAAAAGCCACTCTACTTCTGGGGATGTTTCTAAGTGGGGCTACCAGCTCCCAGCCTATGTGGGTTGGGAGCAGACAACCCTATGCAGAGGCCAGATGTGGCTGCAACAACCCTCCATCTGCTGCGGACATGGTACTGCTCCTCAGGTACTGGTTAATGATTACCCGATAAGCACCATCCGTTAATATCCCTTACTCCACAATATGTATCAATACAAATCAATAAAAGTCTGTTGAAACAATCTTAGTACAAGTAATTATTTTGGAAAAGAAAATCAGAGGAACAAACTCTGACAAAGATGGAAATTTTGGTAAGCAGTCTTAATTCAGTTTCATTGTTTTGTAATAATGCAGGGTGCATAATCATGTAGTTGATGTATGGAAGACTTGAAATTTCTGAACATCAAACTTGGCAGGTGAATGAGGGAAGAAATTAAAATATTTGTTTAAAATAAAATAAAAATACTTAATCTTTGTACTATAGATTGTATATTCTGTTATTGATTAGGGGTATTTGTTTAAAATGTATTTAAACAAGATTGTCTTATCTCCGTAACTAATTTTACCTTATTAACTGAAAGACTGTGAAACACAAACTATATTATGCTTTCTATTTACTTTTTTATATTTTAGTTAGCTTGGAACATTTAAAATTCTATTTTGTCATAGCAAACATTTGTTCAGATTCCCTGATTCTTGTGTACCATCGCATGGTTAGTTTTAGTTCTCAAGAAAGAAGTGTAATGTTTAAATTGCCCCAAACTTAGCCATTTCATGTGAAAAAAATATTATAAAACATTACTCTTCCTATTAAGTTTTATAAACCACAGCTACATATTTTTAAAAACTGTATTTTGTAATCTATGTAGATGACAAGTTGGGGTTAGGGAGGGGAATCTCTACAGATCCCTTCTAAAACTTGTAATAGCCTTCAAGAAGTACACATTCTCTAGATACAGAAGCATTACAGACTAGCAACTATAGCTCAATTCTATATCAGTTTTTTGCAGGTGTAAGC
This sequence comes from Pelochelys cantorii, assembly GCA_032595735.1. NCBI lineage: Eukaryota > Metazoa > Chordata > Testudines > Trionychidae > Pelochelys > Pelochelys cantorii. Next base: position 302,687,489 of record CM064326.1, on the reverse strand, counting down.
TGCATTTGTATATTTTTTCAACAATTATTTAACCGTGTCTGTCCTCTAAATTACTAGACAGAATGCTGAAGTAAGGAATAAAAATGCATGCGAAGTAGAAAAATATAACACCGTATTAGGAAAAAAAATGAATGAGTATTTTAATTGCTTCAAACAAATTTACAGGGCAAAGAGTTGAACAAAATGGTAATGTAAAATGTGCTTCATTTTTCTTATCACCTCTGTAATCCCTTTATTTTGAAAATATTCTTGTGAATAGGAGCTTTCTCCTTTCAGCCCGGATTCTGCCTAATCCTTCACTTAAGTTATAATTGTATGTTTTTGTGGCATTAGTCTGTTGTGATGGCAATGAATATCATATAACAAATGCAGTGCTGCAGCTTCCCTGTACCAAATAGGAAAAAGAGTCTAAATATTCATTTTTGATAATCTCCCCCCCCCCCCCCCCAAGGTTGCAGCAATGCTGGAAAATACTTGTATTTTATTCATGTTCTAGATGCTTTTCCAAAAGTTAAAACAATGTCCTCGATACAGGTTGAACCTCTCTGGTCCATCAACATCCATCATCCTGCAGGACTAGCGATGCTGCTGGACCAGAGAGCCTCAGCAGCTTTTAGTTGGGAGTTGGGGGTAGAGAGTCTAGTGGCCAGCAGCCCAGGGGGCAGGGAGTGGAGCCTGGCTGGCTTGGCAATGGGCAGAAGCCTGGCCCATAGGGGAGGAGGCAAGGAGTGCAGCGGAACCGGCGGTGCAGCCTGACTAGCAGTCCTGGGGTGTGGGATCACAGGCTGGCCAGTAGTTGTCAGGGTCGGCAGTGCAGCCCAGCTATTGGGGCTGGGAACAGAGCTCAGCCAGCAGCTCTAGGGGTAGGGAGCAGAACCTGGCCGATGGGGTAGGGTGTAGGGAACCTGGCCAGCGGGACATGGAGCCTGGTTGGTAGGGCAGGGACCGTAGCCCAGCCAACAGCTGCTGGGCTGGCGGCGCAGTCTGGCCACTGGACCAGGGCTGGGAGCAGAGCCTATTGGGCCAGCCCCGGGGCCAGGACGGGAGCCCAGCTGGTGGGCCAGGTCTGGGGCTGGCAGCCAGGAGTGTAGGAATGTGAAACTGTAACCATGTACACAGTTACATGCAGGCTCCCAGTATGCGCAGGGAGCTGGCTTTGCATGCACTAGCTCTCGGAGAGCTGCCTGCCCCTTCACATGTAAATGCATTTTAACATCCATAGATGGGAGCCAGCCAGAGGTCTAGAGACCTGACCTCTCCCCGGTCTGGCAAACTCCCTTATTCAGGACTGGTCAGGCACCACAGGTGTCGGATCAGGGAGGTCCAACCTGTACAAAAAGACATCTCCATCCCATGTTGGGTTTAACTGCCCTGCTATGCATCCAAAGCCTATGTGCAACATATCAAGATCACGAATTGTCCAGTGAACAACAAAGAAACTTTTCATCTCTCCTGACCTTAAAATTTATGAAACTTTTCATAGATGCTAATTCCATAACCAAACCAAATCCTTTAACTTAACCCTTAAAAAAATTGAGAAAATGAATGAGCATGCCCCATCCCCTGGAGGTCGGCCAAACTGTTTTTGTTGGACCATGGATAGGAAGCAAATTCCATAAGCTCTAGGATTTGGATCTGGGAGTAATTAGCTGTGCAATATTTGTTTGTGCATGGCAAATTACTCTTCTGTTTGATTGTCAGGTAAATGTGTTGCTTAATTACCAAGTCTATTTGTGTATTTTTAAGAGTCTCATTCTTCAATTCTGTAAATTTAAATTGTAGCACTAAGACAAAACTGTGGCGATGTCCATAATGCTGTAAACAAATGGAAAGTATTTACCCTTATTGTTCTGCACAGGAATAATATGTTTTGTTTATAATCAGTGAATTGTCTTTCTTTCTCAATTTTAAATCACTTAAATTATTTGAGAAAAAGTATTTGCAATTCTTTACCATTAACAATAATTCACCTGTATTAATTAACATGAAAACTCTTTTGTTGTCTCTGAATAATGAAATACCTTCCAAAATAATATATACCAATGTTAACAGTGTCTTCTGCTACTCTGAAAGACTTGTCAAGCAGGATTTTTTTCCAGGAATATTTACAAAAAATGTTTAGTTTTTTCAGTTCTTTGTTGTAATCTGTTTCAGTGTTTGGGATTTGCCTCAAAACAGCATAAAAGTGTTAATTCACAAGTTAGATTTTGATTTTCTGGGTTATCCGGGATAATTCAAATGGAAAGCAGTGTGTCATTTGCCTGTTGATGTAGAACCATGTTTCTCAAACTTTTTGCCCTACTGCCTACCCCACTCAATTCAAACCTTTCCATGGATTACTAACCAACCAGCCATGATGACAAAATGCATATACTTATCTCTAAATACCTTAAATACTAAATTATTCATATTAGGCTACTGGAGCTATAACATAAGGGAGCATATACAACTGGTAAGAAAAGAAATATTAATATTCAAAATAATTAAACAGTTTAAGAACTTCAACTGTTTTGTTTTGGTTTACTGAATTTCATTTTAAATAAAGTAAAATATTTATATCCAAAACAAAAGGTTTCAGTGTTGTCTTTATTTTGCAGTGGTTGGGAACCTTTTTTGGATCAGGGGGCCACTAATCCACAGAAAAATCAGTTTGTGGCCGCACAAGTGAGAGGCAACCTCCCTAGGGGAGTGAGGGCAGAGAGGACCCATGTTCAGGGCTTCCCATGAGCCAGATTATCTCTTTTGGGGCCCCAGAATTAGTAGAATTTTGTGAGCCCTCCTAGGTTCTGGGGTGAGGCCACAAATGAAGGATTCAATGTGCAGGAGGGGACTGCCAGGGACTGGGATAGAGGTGTGAGGGGGTCTGGGTGGGAGGTAGGGTGCTGAAGCGGGCTGGGAGTAGGGGTCTTTCTGGAACTTTGGTGCAGGAGGGAGTGAGGGTATGAGGTCTGGACGGGAGGGAGGGTGCAGGAGTGGGCTTGGGGGTAGTGTGTCTAGTCAAGAGGCAAGGGGCAGGAACTAGGGAGGATGCATGGGAGGGTATGGTGGTGTGGGATTTCCTAAAGGGTCTAGTACAGTCTGTGTAGAAGGCTCCTTACATCCAGTGCATGCAATACCCTCTGCCTATCACTAGCCCTGCCACTACCCCCATTGAAAAACAAACAATCCTTTCTTCTTGAACCCAGGAAGAAATCACTTGGGATCTCTCAGGCATTCATGTACAGATCTTCTATGATGTTCCAGGGCTTAAGAATAAGATCATAGCCCTAAAAAAAGGTGACTTTTATTAACAAAACAAAAATATATACTTGGTTGCTAGGTGTTAAGAAGCAACTGATTAAAAACACATTAAAGCACAGAGAATTGCTTCACTAGGATTCAGCTTTAGTTACAGTTTATGGGGTGGCACATGGACTCAGCACAGGGGAGTTTAACAAATCAACAAAACAAAGACACAATCAGGTTATTTTCTAACTTAAAACATTCCCTATCTACTCACATATCTGTACTTCCAAGATCCAGTCCATTTCTAGGTATGGCCATCCCTTTTCTGGCATGGGTATCCCTGTGGTTCAGTTAATCTTTTCTCCCCAGCTCCTAGTTTAAAACTCCTGCAAAGAAAAGCAGCAGGCAGATTCCCTTTCAATTCAAATCTCAATACTTTCTTCCCATTGGTTCTCCTGGCTCCCTGCCAACATTTCCTTATCTGGGTTTAACCCTTTAGTTTCTGAATGCTGAGATGTTTAGAAAAGGACAGCACTCCTCCCATCCATCACAGGAGATATTTGAATTTGTGGGGAGGAGTCAAGGCCAATGAGGGGTGAGATGGTGAGTGTGAAAGTAGACTATACGACATCATAGTAAAAACTGAACATTTTATTAATTTAACACCTGTTTTAAAATCATCACACACATTAAAAGTTGGCTACTCAAACCTTCTATGAAGCATTGCATGTACAGCCTTCTTGGTGTTAATGAAATTCTTGAATGCAGTGTGTTCATCATTGGTGGTTTCTCTTGTGTCGGGTACTTTCATTCCTTCAACATGATCAGGCAGAATGCAACTTTTCAGAACACAAAATTCTATTCAGTAACTAAAAAGAATGCTCCACTGTAGCTGTTGTGATTGAGTAGCAAGATTAATTCCTACTTCTTTCATCCTAGGAAACAAAGCACAAAGATCAGGTTGAGCCATTAGTGATGATAAAAAAATAAGTTGGAGTCAAATCATTCATTCATTCATAGTATGATCTATACCACTCTGTCTACAATTCGATTTGCTGGTAGTGTCTCACTCCACTCAATTGTTGATATTTTTATGACCGAGGTCTGTAAAATCTACATAGAGGTTGAATAGAATCCAGAAGTTGTTGTAGATTTGTAAAAATCAAGTCTGCGTACTTTGTCAGCTGTTTTAACACACACTTCTTTTCCTCCTCACTTAAGGATTCATTATAAATGCCTTCATTAGTCAATTTCTTGACTGAAGTGTTTCTTCTAGTACTTTTTTTCTGTGGATTTCGCTCTGATCCGAATTTTGCTTTTGTTGCTGCACAAAGATCTACTACTGTTGTGGCCACTGCCTGATTGGCATTGTTTAACTATTGACCCAAGTGATTCTCACAGTAGACTTACAAGAGAGAATGGCAATAGTCTTCTCTGAATGTAGTAGCAAAAGTAGTCCACCAGCCTCACTACTTAGGTCCATCCCATCTTGGTAGCAGGGCTGGCTTTAGGCACCAGCAAATCAAGCACGTGCTTGAGGTGGCACATTTCCAGGGGCGGCATTTCCAAGTAAGCAGCTGCCCCCAGCAATGCCCAGCCCCGCCTCGCCGATTTTAAAGGGCTGTGGGAGACGTCACTACCCGCTGCGCAGTGCTGGTACCATGCGCGCCCGGAGCCTGCTGGCCACCCTCTGCCTCCTGCTGCTTCCCAGCTTCGCCGCCTACTTCGGCCTGAACTCGGCTCCGCTCCGCTCCGCACCAGCGCCTGTTAAAGGGACAGCAGCTGATTTCCTCCTCCGCTGCACTCCCACTCCTGGGCGGGCCGGGCGCGGAGTGGGGCCCCTGGACAGTTCCCCATGGGGCTGGAGCGGGGCCACTGCCTGGGTGCCAAGGACAAGCTCCACTTGTCTCCAGCTGCCGCCTGCCTCGTCCGTGGCCGCCTGGTGCTGGGAGTTTCTCTCTCCTCATCTGCCTGCAGGCTGGGGGCCCGGGGCTAGGAAGGTCCCGGGGAGAAGGGGAGAGCGGCAGCGCCAGGTCCACGCATGGTTCCCCAGCGGCCCCTTCCCCACCAGCCCGGCTTCCGGACCCCGAGAGCATCCCGGCCTGGATGCCTGGTGAGTCTGGCGGGGTAGGGGAGCGGTGGGTCCCCCGGTTTCCTGCTCCCGCAGCAGGGGTTCTGCGGGGCTGGATTCTGCTCTGTCGGGCGGGGATGGGCCCAAGGAGCGACGAGGAACAGGTCCTTCCTTTGCCGGGAGTCCAGGGATGGGTTTCCCCGCTCCTTGTGCGGCTCCCGCCCTGGAGTCCTGCTTCCCCAGGGCAGCTGCTGCCCCCCTTGGCTGGTGCTGCCCTTGCTGTAGTTGGTGGGGGGGAGCGGGCGGGGAGAGATTCTTGTGCCCTTTGCTTCACCTAGTGCCCAGGTGGCTGGGCAGAGCCTGAGACCCACCCCCTCCCGACCTGGGCCAGACCTCAGGGCAATGGCCAGGGGCTGCGCTGTTTCGGCTGGTTCTGAAAAGGTTTCCTACTAAATGGTCTCTGGCTGCCTGGGCCTGGGAACTGGGCTCATGGGCCTGCAGCCTGAGAAACGCTGCTGGGGGGGGAAGGAGGCAGGCCCCTTTTCCCAGCCAGGCCAAAAGGTGCCCCCCCCGCACCCTCCCGGTGCCTCGGCTTCCCCAAGACCCAGGAGTTCGCCCATTGACTCTTGTGAGGCCAGGCGGGCTGCAGTGTGTGTGTGTGGGGGCAGGGGGGGTCTGCCCTCCTGCACAGCCCAGGCCACAGCAGCCTCTGGCATTCTGCAGCCGCCCACTGCAGCTGGGGCTGGTGCTACCGTTTTTCATTACAGTGTATAGTTGAACCCAAATTGTTTGTAATTGTGATTTTGTTAAAATTAAATGACTACACTAGTAAGAAATTGTTTTATATCACTAACTACAAGTTTTCTGTTTTCATTTTTTAAAAAATTTAAACAGTCAAAAAACAAAACAAAAAACATTGCAAAGTGCAAACGTGTAAAAGCCAACAAAAAAGAGGGGGGGCAGCCAAAAATGTTTTTGCTTGGGGCAGCAAAAAACCTAGAGCCAGCCCTGCTTGGTAGATACTTTCCAAAGCTAGTAGTTGTGCAGTAATTTTAAGACAGCAGCATAGTATTGCTCATGAGAAAGCCAGTGAGTTTTCCCAGGTTGCACTAATTTGAACTTCAATCCCAGTGTATCTTCTATTTTTTCCAAGATATTCAGTCTTTTTGGACTCTGGGTGAAAAAAGAATACAACGAAGACACTAAATATATGACTTTTAAAACGTCTTTTGAAGAGTCTGCACTTCATAGTAGCACTAGTTGGAGTAGTTAGCTCCTCCAGTGAATGTAGGAGAGATTAAAGCTTTCTAAATGTTGTTACAGTCCAGAGACTTGGTGTTTTGCAGCTTTTTCACCTAATTTATCAGCATTGGTTTTGGCAAACCAAGCTCTTCCACATGTACTACTTATAGATTCGAGAAGCTTTCCTTCTTTGTAAGCCTTTTTTGCAAGAGATTCACCAGTCGCCATCTTTTGTAACTGTTACCAACAAAGATTGGGAATTGCCAAGTTTCAGAGGCACTATTTCTTCAGTAGATACCTGTATTTATCAGGCTGGTTGGATATAGATACAACACTTGAACCTTCAGTTGACATGTTGATACATTCTTAACATGGTGTTCCCGTTGCTTGGTTTTGAGGCCTTTTAGTGGAAAAATTGTTGCATTGATTTTGTCTTTTCATTTTCATTTTCACTTTCACCTGCAACATATAAAAGAGAAATGAATAAATTAAATGTTTTGTTAGGAGAATGCAAATTACACCAAAATGCTAGATTTCTAAAACAAATATGAAAAAAGTTAATGTATTTAATTTGAGTCTTGAAAAGTAAGTCATCCTGTAATAATAGGGAAGTTCTCTCAAGTATCAGTAACGGGTTAAAAAATGGGAAACAAGAAATAGGAATAAATTACAAGTTTTCAGAATGGAAAGAGGTAAATAGTGGTCTCTCTCAGGGAGCTATACTGGGACCACTACTGTTTAACATATTCATAAATAATCTGGAAAAATGGATAATTTCAGGTTTTGACAGTGACTTTAACTTGAGTTTAATTGTACAGCAGTAATCACACATTAAAATTTGCTATTTGCAAACATTTTAAAATTAAATGTATAAGATCTATAATTTTGTACTAGTGCAACCATTAAATAATGCTTCAAGAAAGTGAGTATTTAAGGGTATGTCTAGCACTACAGCGCTATTTCGAATTAACTTAATTCGAAATAGTTAATTCCAATTAAGCTAATTCAAAATAACGCATCTAGACACAAAATCTATTTCGAAATAGCGTTTTGCTATTTTGAAATAGCGCATCCGCACTGATTGGACGCTGGATCACATTTAAGGGCAGCTGAAACCGGTTCCAGCAGGGCATCAGGTCAGTAGTTGCTTTGTGTGGCTGCTGTCTGAAGCTGTCTGAGGCTCGTGCTTAAAGGGACCCCCCTGGACAGCCAGTTCTCAGCTTTCCTGCTTGCTTGCCTACCTCGTTGAGGGACAGCAAAGCGTTTTCCCCTCTGCCTGTTTTGGTTGCTCTCATTTGGGACACCACAGCACTCGGCACCATGGAGCCAGAGCTGCCCCTGGGCACTCTGGTGCTCATGTTGAATGTGTTGCTGCAAGCCTGGCAGCAATTGCTGGAGGCTGCCTGGCACCATCTGCTGCAGGCCAGCCCCCTGGCCCTCTCCCTGCCCCCCCGGGGGCCCTGGAGGAACAGCGGCCGGATGCCAGTGTGCCCTGCCGCATCTGGCGTCTGGACACCAGTAGCGACTGGTGGGACCACATCGTCCTGGAGCGCTGGGGAGACCAACAGTGGACCCAGAACTTCAGGATGAAGAAGGACACCTTTCTTGAGCTCTGCGAGTGGCTCACCCCTGCTCTGCAGCGTCGGGACACACGCATGAGGCCAGCCATTCCCCTCCACAAGCGGGTGGACATCTGGAAGCTCTCCACGCCGGATAGCTACCAATCCGTGGGGAACCAGTTCGGCGTGGGGAGATCCACCATCGGAGCGGTGCTCATGCAGGTACGGCAGTCACTGGCCACTGGGCCAGGAGGAGGGGCTGCAAGGAGGAGATTGGCTGCCCCAGGGAAAATGGGGGGGAGGTGGTGTAAGTGCCCTCCACGGGAGGGTTTGGTCTGTTCCAGCAGTGCTACAGACTGCCCGCGGTGGCCAGGATTGCAGCGGGGATTGCTCCTGGGAGTGGAGTGCGGGGCAGTGGTGGGGAACGAACACTCCCAGCCACCTGGGCACCCCAGTGACCCTCGGTTTTGTGTGTCTCTCTGCAAGTGGTCAAGGCCATCAACAGGGTGCTGCTCCACAGAGTCGTCTGCCTCATCAACCTGGACACGGTCATCCAGGGGTTCGGCGCCCTGTGCTTCCCCAACTGCAGGGGGGCAATCGACGGGATGCACATCACCATCTGTGCCCCGGAACACCAAGCCTCCCTGTACATCAACCACAAGGGGTACTTCTCCGTGATCCTGCAGGCCGTGTCTGACCACCGGGGCCAGTTCACGGACATCAGTGTGGGCTGGTCCGGCAAGGCACACGACGCGTGGGTGTACCGCAACTCCTCCGTGTGCTAGAGGCTGCACGCCGGGACTTTCTTCCCTGACCGCCACATCAGGGTCGGGGATGTGGACATGTCAGTGTGCCTGGTGGGGGATGCGGCCTACCCCCTACAGCCCTGGCTGATGAAGCCCTACGCAGGACACCTGAACCCTTCCCGGCAGGCCTTCAATGCCAGGCTCACCAGCGCCCACATTGTGGTCGAGGGGGGCCTTCGGCCGACTGAAGGCCCGATTTAGATGCCTCCTCACCCGCCTCGACCTCTTCGAGCACAATATTCTGCACGTGGTGGCAGCGTGCTGCGTGCGCCACAATTTATGTGAAAGGAAGGGGGAGGCTTCCCTGCCAGCCTGGATGGGAGAGGCTGACTGCCTGGCTGGCCAGTATACACAGCCCTGCACAGCTGCCTGCCGGGAGGCCCTTTGGGGGGGCTGTCCGCATCCGGGAAGCCCTGCGGGAGAGCTTCCAGGCGGAGGAGGACTGAAGTCCCCCTGACGTGCCCCACTGGGGCCTTGTGCCTTACATTCCACCCCCACCTCCTTCCCCTTTTCCCTCCCTAAACCCCCTTCCTGATATACAATAAAAACACCTGTGTTGCCACAAAAAACTCTCTTTATTTATCACAACTGGAGTGGGGGGAGGGGAGGAATGAGGGCGGGAGTGGGGAGGGGGGAAACCTGGGAGGAGGGAGCTGGAAGGGGGAGGCAAGGGGAGGAAGGAGGAGGGGAAGCTCAGGGTTGGGGGTCTTGCTGGCCCTCCCGTCTTGCAGCACTGCGGGTGCGGGGGCCTCGGCATCCCCGGCGGGGAGTAGGTATGGAGGGTGGGGCAGGAGGGACGGGGGGGGGCGGGGCGGACACAGCACTTAATTCGAAATAGCTATTTCGAATTTGGCATTACTCCTCGTAGAATGAGGTTTACCAAATTTGAAATAGTGGTTTGCATGTATAGATGCTATTGAAGTTAATTCAAAATAAGGGCTGTTATTTCGAATTAACTTTGTAGTGTAGACATACCCTAAGTGAAGTTAGGATTGAACATATTGCAAAAGTTAAATGGCATAAAAGTGGACTTCTTGACATTGGCAAGATTAGATTTTATGTCTTGAGGCTCATAGTACAGAGAGGGAGCAAGAAATAGCAAAGCTTTCATGATTTATGCTTCTGTGGATATGAGAAGCAGAGCTAATATATAATTAATCTACAGATTCTCTTTGTACTTTTACCCGCTAGCTTCTCAGAACTTTTAAAAAGTTGTGAATGGAGTAGTATTTGTGAACATTGAGCATATTTGTCTATTTAGGTAGCCTAGAAATCCAGCATTTTGGCTGAATTACTGTAATAGATCTGAGGAATTATGCTGAGGTTGTGCCATCAACTTATTTTCCAGAGGCAGTCTGTCAAAAAACTCCAGTCATCTGAAGTGGGCTGTGCTCATGAAAACTCATGATACTATCTATATGTTTTGTTAGTCTATAAAGTGCTACCAGACCAGTTTTTGTTTCTTAAGTTTATCCTATACAGACTAACCTGGCTACCCCCTGAAGCTTATGTCAATAGTGTAATGGTTGGAAGCTGATCATCTCAAACAAATAAACCATGTTTAGCCAGCATTTGGTAAAATTCCATGGTTGCCTTCAGTGCAAAACTTCCATCTAAGCTTTCTTTTTAGAATTTGGAGCTTTATTTTGAAGACCATACTTGGCAACTCAAGAACGTATTAGATAAATTATAATACATATCACTGTTAGTCTGAATCTGCAAAAGCGGCGAGGAGTCCTGTGGCACCTTATAGACTAACAGAAGTGTTGGAGCATAAGCTTTCGTGCAAAGACCCACTTTGTCTTTGCCCACGAAAGCTTATGCTCCAACACTTCTGTTAGTCTATAAGGTGCCACAGGACTCCTCGCCGCTATAATACATAGATGTTGGTGCAGTGGAGAGTCTGTATATAGGTCTAATACTCTCAGTGGGACAAGTATAAATTCTGTGTGTGACTGGTCTAATTTATATGCTATATTCTAACATGATAATGTTTTATCACACTAGTTAAATGTTAAATGCTGCTTAAACTGCAAAAAAATCCAACTGTGTAATGCTAAATATAACTATGTGTAGTTATAAATAGTGTGCTGCCTGTACAGTAAATTTTAAAGTATGTAGGGGAGAGCATGCTCCAGAAGTGATTAAGGCTGCAGGATTTAGAAACACCAGGTGTCTGTGAGTCACAAAGCTGGACTTGTTTAGAAGCCAGCAAAGGCTATGTTTGTATTGAAAAAGAAAACAGTTCTGCAGTAAAAGAATTCATTAATGATTCCTGAGAATAATAGTTAAGATAAAGTGTGCTGATTTAAGTCATCTTCCATTCTGATTATAAGGAAAAAAAGCCAATTATTAGCTTTTAAATATTGGCCTAAAAATGAACAGTTGAGGCTCTCTCACTACAGTCTATAAAATGACAAATTGTATTTAATGTACTTTCTCTCTAACACATATTAACTTTTTCTAAATGCGGGGAAATTAGCTTCCAAGAAATTATCTGCTTTTTCAGTTGAATCTGGCAGATGATCTCAAGAAACCTACGAAGTATTGTATATTTTAAAAAATCCTGGAAAATGCATTTAAAAATATTTCTCTGTGGATGCGCTCTGTGCGGGCCTCTCCTTGGTCTTAGCTCCCTAGACTGGGAAACATGGAACACTCTGTGCTCTTCAGGATTCCTGTCTCCAGTCCTTCAGTGCATTTGCATGAGGATTTTGGCGCTCTTCTCTCAATGCTTTGAATTACTTGTTTTTCCAGTTTTTTATGGCCTACTGGCCTGATTCCAGGAGTAGGCCAACAAGCAGCAGGGGTCTTCTGGCATAGTATGCCATCTCATAGGTACATTTGAAGCCTCCGTGTCAAATATCTGCTGAGTGACACACTACCTGCTGCTGGCAGAAAGGGCTGCTAGAGACTTTGCATGCAGCTCCAGCCGTCTGCTGCTATATCCAAAACTCCTTATTGTGAGCACCAATGGAATTCCTATGTTGAGCTCTGGTCAAGACCCATTTGTATTTGTACATGAAGCTCTTAAGCTTGATGCTGATGGCCTTGGCAACCTCTGTGCCAATGATCTTTTTACTGGACCCTAGATATATTAGTGGAACAGATGAAATTGATGCTTTGATGAGTGAAGCAGCTAGCTTAAGGAGTGAGGGTTTCTACTTAGTAATAGCAGATCTGATACTGAGTGTGTTTGTGCAGTGGTCCAAAACACTCCTTTATGAGAATGAGGGGAGTTTTTACTCAGAGGATTTGGTTTTTCCATACAGGTCTACATCTCTTCATGCTAGAAACCAACAATACTGAACAACTTAGACGCCAGGTGTCCTGAAGGATGATTCTGTTTCAAATACATGATCAAGCCAACAGGTTCTTGACGTTCTTACTTGCTATGTGCCAAAGCAGAGGGAAAACATGGTATCATGCAGACCAAGCCTCTGTTTCCAGTCATCTTTTGTTATCCCAAAGGAAATCATATTTGCAAGGCACAGCTTCTCTGTCCTCTGTGGAAAGGCTCATGTGTCTGTCTACCAATACTTCTGGTAGCAAGGGCAAATCTTCAAGTGATTAAAAATATGAGCATTCAATAGGATCCATATTTAGAATGGGATCTTATTAATTGGCCGAGAGTTCTGATTTTTTTTATCAGGATAAAAATCTGATCTTGGATAATCATTCAGAACCAGGTTATCTTTTACTATTCCAATTAAGGAACCTCTTCCTGACAATGTGGCTTGTGAAGAATAGAGTGCTGTAGGCCTCTTGTCTCTGTGATGGTGGTCTGATTTTCCTAAATGATCAGAGGTCTCCAATGGCGAGAAATGGTATCAAACAGAAAAGGTTTGTAATATAGTACAAACTGACCTCCCTTTGTCCTCCCATAGATACTATTTTATCTTTCTGTAACTCAAAATTTACCTTAATTTCTCCTAGGTCCATTTGATAGATATTTTGCACTTTCAGGGACTAAACTCAGACTAGTTTCTTTACAATTTCTCATCAGATGCATATGAGGCTTGATGCTTTTCAGTCTCCAGCTATAAATTCCCCTCTGTCTGAAATCTTCTTTGGGTATGCAGTAAAATAGTGAAAGCTTTTCCTGAGCTAAAGTATACAGACAAAAGTATAAGGTTTCCTTTCATTTAAGTTCACTGTCCTGCTAGCAGTGAGTGGATCATAGTGGGATTATGCTTTTGAGTGCCTACTTCTGAATATACCAGGATATACAGGATAAGGTGGGGCTGCAAAGTCTTTCAAAATCTCTTCTTCAGATGGAGATGGGCTCCTACCTTTGCCTGTTACCATGCCATCTTTCACATATCTACATTTCCAATCCTGTCAATCCTCACTTCACAAATTAAATGGGAGAAAGTTGCTGGTAAGGGTTATTAGAAGTAAATATTGGCTTTTAGGCAGCCCAACCAAAAGTTTGATTTTGTTTGAGATCTATATTTGTGAATGGCTGCTATTACTGTATTTTATTCAGCCATAACTTGGCTAGCTTGAAATTGGAGGGGCCGTGCTGAGTCTCATTCAGTCTAAAACAAATCAGCCACTGTTGTTCAGCTTGCCTCAGGATTATTCACTTGCAGACAGAGGCATATCTGATAGTCTAGACATATGGGCCATGCATACACTATGTGGAAGATCGATGCTGTCTCAGTCGATCTTCTGAGGTTCAATTTAGCAGGTCTATTGAAGGCTTACTAATTTGAACTGAGAGGATGCCCCTGTTGGCACCGGTACTCCTACTCCTCACGAGAAGCAAGGGAAGCAGACAGGAGTGCTTGCTGCCATCAAGCTCCCACTGTGTGGACAGGGATTTAAGATGCATTAATTCCAGCTATGCAATTTATGTAGCTGGAGTTGCTTATCTTACTTTGACCTTCCCTTGTAGTGTAGACCAGGCGTTACTAAATACTGTTGCTTGGGTTCGAGTCTCTAGGGAGTTTTCCTGCCTTATTCCTTGATTCTGTGTTTATGCTCCCAGGGTAAGAGCACATATCTTACTATCATGTGAATTTCTTTTCTCTGAGTAGGCTAAATTTTTGAGTAATTTTATGGCAGTTTTAGAATCTGCCCTACAGGCCATTGAGTGGTTAGAGCTGATGTGTGGCAGGAGGCATTCTTCCCACTTGCATTTCAAAAATGTATATTTTGATGGCCTTTTTTTTCTGTAGTTCTTGCCTCTCTAGAGAAGGGATTGTTTTTTACTTGTAATTCTGCATATTTAAAAATATCCTATTGCTGGATTTTCTCTTATTCATCTTTCTCCCCTTGGAGTTTGGAGGGGATTTTCTTCCTGATGACAATTACGTCTGAATTCTAGTTTGTTTGTTTTTTAAATGCATGGTTTTTCAGTCAGCATTTGTGAGTGGTTGCATTAGGGTTTTTTTTTCTTTCTGCAAAATCTGAACAGGATTGGAATGTTCAAGAGAGAGCAATTGGATATCTGGAAGGCAGATAATCCCATTTGGGTAGGTTGGCTAGTTCCTTTTATCATTAGTGCTATTCCTATTTATAAAACCCCCCAAATAAACAAAAAAACCTTCCACAACACTCTCACAACGCTACATATACACACAAACAACCAATACTGCTTGCTTCTGTCTAGGATACAAGACTGAGAATTTTGCAAAATAATAATTTTAGATCAGAGAATGACAAGTCAGCATTGATCTGTAGCCCTATTCACAAAATGTATGAATACACCAAAAATACCTCTCCTGAAATGGGCTTAAATTGTTGATTTGCATGTGGCGCGCTTAACTGCTTGGGTTAATGAGTAAAAAAAATCATTTTTTGTTCTAACCAGCCTGAAGTGATAGGGAATGTGAATTTTTTATACAACTTTCTGCAATTTTCTTTTCCATCAATAAAATACCATACTGCATTTTATGAATATGATCACACATTTAAATAATAAAAACATTTAAATAATAAAACTAAGTGATTTGCTGATCATACGATACTTCCATTGTGTCCTAATACCAGATTTTGTGAAGTGGGAATTTGAGAGAACTTTTCTCATTTTTGTTGTAACTGGTCATACTATATGTCCTCTTAAGTGACAATCTGTCAAGCACATTGTTTTAAAAAATAAACATTTTGGTGCTACCGTAGTTTCCTGAAATACCTTAAAAAACCATGAAAAGTGCTGTGTCTACACAGCGAAGAAAAATCCGTGGCTGGCCCATGCAAGCTGTCTCAGGCTCACGTGGCTCAGGCTGTGCGGCTGTTTCATTGCTGTGCAGACTCAGGCTTGGACTGGAACCAGAGCTCTGGGACCCTTCAGCTCAAGCCCGGAAGTCTACACAGTGATGAAATAGCCCTGCAGAACAAGCCCCACAAGCTGGAGTGAACTTGACACGGACCAGCTGCAAGTTTTTCTTTGCTGCGTAGACATACTATGTAGACATCTTTGCTGTATACTCTGAGTGTCATTATTTTTCGTAAACTGCATTTTTAAAAAATGATTCTACAATATCAATTTTTAAAAATGATTCTGCAATCAAATATAGTTCTTTTTTTTTCTTGTCTGCATAACAGCAACTTTACAGATTCTTCCTGCTATGGTATTCTTGAGACCATTCCAAAGAATTAAAATTTCTGTACGCAAATGAAGAAATCTTTGCTTGCTTACATTATACACTGCTTTAATAAAATAAAATCAAAATAAAACAAAATAAAATAAAATCTGTGTAATATGTCTGACCACTTCTATTTAGATATAAATTATTAATAAGTGCGCTCAGGCCAAATATTTTTTACAACTGTAAATATTTATTACCCTTTAGATTTACAGCTGATGTGTGCATGGATGTACTTTGAAAAATCCATTAATTATTGTTTTTGTTCATCTCTCTGTTTATATTTTAGGCACGCCGGAAGGAGGTTTTTATCCAGGAACGATATGGGAGGTTTAATCTTAGTGACCCATTTCTGGCTCTGCAAAGAGACTATGAGGCAGGTGCGGGTGGTAAAGAAAAGAAGTCCATGTGTACCAACCCCCTCTCCATTTTAGAAGCTGTCATGTCTCACTGCAGAAAAATGCAAGAGAGAATGTCAGCTCAATTGGCTGCTGCTGAAAACAGACAAAAGAAGGTATCAGAGCTATAAATTCTTTTAACGATTATTATGCACGTTAGTATTGTAGAAACACTAAGATGCTAGTTGGTGATAGTATTTTATGTGCAGATTGCTGTTCTGTGAATTAAGGATTGCCTATGAATGAAATGAGATTTAACTGCTACATGAACTATCTATGCAGTTCTAGCTGTGCTGGGTTAAAAGAAAGAACCACATTTGAACAGATATTTCTTTTTATCCAACCCCTTTTAAGCCTAAAATAGCTGCATTTACATAATTTATGCTTTACGTAAACAGCATAAACTACAGATACCATTTATTCATATATGAGATTAGGACAGAGTAACAATAAACCAAGCAGCTCTTTCTTTGTAATACATTAGTAAAAACATTTCTTTTTTAAAAACAGAGTACATTTCTGATTCTTTAAAACATTTAGGAATAAAGCGAGAACTGTTTTGGAACCAAGATAACCAAAAAAAAAAAAAAAATTACTGGCATACGTTAAAAGAATCCTTTATACCATTTTGAAATTGTGTTGTTGATATTCAACTCCAGGAACCTCTCCACTGTGATAAAAGACCTGTGGCACAGCGGTGAGTGGCCTGGGTCAGCTAACTTGGAATCATGGGGCTTGGGCTGTGGAGCTACAAGGCTAGAGTGTAGATGTCTGGGCTCAGGCTGGAGCTCCTGCTCTGGGCCAAACCCCCTCCCTCCAGCCCTGACCTGAGTGTGTACACTGCGGTGTTTTAGCCCTACAGTCTGAGCTAGCTGACCTGGGCCAGCTCTGGGTCTTTTATTGCAATATAGGCATATATCCTCTAACAGAATTTTCTGCTGCAGTAGCTCTGCTTTTTTTAATAGAAAAGACATCTGATAAACCATTCTTAATAAATTCTGTTTGCTACCCTAAAAATCAAGGGCATGTCATAGCTTCTGATAGTTTCTTTTTCTGAATTAGTTTGATGCATAAGATTTCAAGCTTATTCAAAAAGTTTTCTAGAGCATCTTCCATTTAATATAACTTTTTTTTCTTCCAGTTCAGTTCCACAGCATAATTTACATTTGGCTCCCCATTAGTTTCTTTTTAGGAAAACGACTGCTAGAAATGAAAAATGTAGAATTATTTTAATAATTGCATAAAAAGTGTTTTTCATTTCAAAAAGTTTTGGAGCCAAAGGGACTGGAACTGGAGTGCTCTTCTCTAAAATCTCTGAATGATAAATTAGGCCAGGTCTACATTAGGAGCAAGTCCAGGGAAAAAGTTCATTCTGCAGTACATATCATACTGTCATTTGAGATTTTCTTAGTTTCATCCTAAACGGGACCAGCGTTGACTTCCAACTGACTCAGGGAATTGAGTTCACTGGGATCCTAATAGATTGTATGAGTTGAAGAATGTTTTTACCAAATAACTGTTTTCACACCATTTACCACCTTTGTCTGGCCGCCGGGTCACATGGAAGCATTCCTACAGGTGATCCAATTGGCCAGGTTGCCTCTTTGCCATCTAATCTAATTAGTTATCTAATTGTGCACCCTTTGTACACAGCCTTCCAGTAATTCTGGACTCCTTGTGGTGGACAGTTCAATCAGTGTACTCCTGGGCATTCCTTTCACTCAGTCCCCAGCAACCAGGACTGTTATCACCAACACTCAGCAATGCCTACCTAATGGGCTGAGGTGTACACTTGGGGTTGCTGAAAGTTCAGGATCTGAAGTCAGATCAGGAAGCGTTGTTGCATATCAACATTCTGAACTGCATGTCACCTACAGTGCCTGTAACACTTTCCAAGATTGCAGTGGGGCACAGTGGTTCACGTACTTACGAATAATTATGCCACAGTGCATTATATGAGTAGACAAAGAGGAGCACACTTGAGTGTACTGTGTGAAGAGGAAATCTGGCTCTGACAATTCTGCATCCAGGGGAGCATTACTCTGATAACCAGTCATTTGGCTAGGGTCTAAAATCAATTTGTGGATTATCTCCGCATTGGCCACTGTTGGAAGACAGGGTACTGGTTAGGTGGACCATTGGTCTGACCCAAAGTGGCAATTCTTATGTTACATAAGTCATCACTATTAACACCTCGGTTTTTTCTTTCACTTTTGAGATGTATAATTAGGTTAGTCAAGCGATTTAAAATTTAATCACTATTGCACTGTTAATGATAGAAAACCATATATTTCCACATTTTGGATGTTTTCTAGTTTTTTATATATATTGATTTCAGTTATAACAGAATACAAAGTATATAGTGCTCACATTATATTTATTTTTTATTACAAATATTTACACTGTTAAAAAAAAGAAATAGTATTTTTCAATTCTCCTAAGTATTTGTAATCTTTTATCATTGAAGTTGAACTTACAAATGTAGAATTATGTAGGAAAATAACCCTGCATTCAAATATAAAATTTAAAACTTTACCGTCTACAAGTCCGTTCAGTTCTACTACTCATTTAGGTAATCACTCAAACAAGTTTGTTTACTTTTTTGGGAGATAACACTGCCTCTTCCTGTTTACAGTTTCAGCTGAAAAAGAACAGTCGTTCGCATGGCACCGTTTTAGCTGGCATTGCAAAATATTTGTTTCAGATGTGCTAAAGATTCATATATCTCTTCATGCTTCACTCATCATTATCGAGGACAGGCTTCCATGCTGATGACCAGTTCTGCTAGATAACGATCCAAAGCTGTGCAGTCTGACGTATGCTCGTTTGCATTATCTGAGTCATATGCTATCAGCAAAATGTTGATTTTTCTTTTTGGTGGCTTGAGCTCTGTAGTTTCTGCCTTGGGGTATTGCTCTTTTAAGACTTCTGAAAGCATGGTCTGCACTTCATCCCTCAGATTTAGGAAGACACTTCAGATTCTTAAACCTTGTATTGAGTGCTGTAGCTGTCTTTAGAAATCCTCCACTGGTACCTTTGTGTTTTGTCAGATTTGCAGTGAAAGGTTCTTAAATACAGCATAATCTCCTGCAAATTGTAACTAAATCTGTTTGTCTGTCTGAATGATTGGCTGAACAAGAAGTAGGACTGAGTGGACTTGTAGGCACTAAAGTTTTATATTATTTTGTTTTTGAGTGCAGTTATGTAACAAAAAATTCTACATTTGTAAGTTGTGTTTTCATGGTAAAGAGATTGTACTATAGCAGGAGTGAGCAAGGAACCCTTAGGCACAGAGCTGCTCACACTTTAAACAGCTGGCTGCTCTGTGCTCTCTGCACTGGCAAAGGAGGGGAAGACTTTTCACGCTGTCTGCCCCCCAGCAAAACTTTCAGCTTTCATTGGCCAGTTTCTGGTCAATTGGAACTGAGAAATTTTGCTGGGGGTAGGGGCAGTGCATGAATGAAGTCCTCCCCCCCCCCCCAATGCCCAGAGCAGAGACACGTTGAGCTGCCAGCCAATCATCCTGGGACTGCAGAAGACAGGCAGAGAGCCTGCTGCGGATTCCTGTAGGGCTGCTGGCTGGGAATCACCTAGGTAAGTGTCTCCTAGCCAGAGCCTGCCTCTGGCACCTCCTTCCTCCCCACAACTAGCTGCCCCAGGTCACCACACCCTCCTGCTCCAAGCCACCACTCAAACCCTATGTAATGCCTCTCCCTACTTCTCCCAGGTCACAACTTCCTCCCAGACCCTGCACTCCCTCCTAGAGCCCCTCCCCCAGGGCCAAAAACCTTTCCTGCGCTCATATCTCCTTCCTGGACTCTGTATCCCAAGCCCTTGCCCCAGATCACAACCCCCTCCTTCACCCAAACTCCCTCAGACCCCACACTCCCTTCTGCACCCTAGTCCCCTATCCCAAACACCCACAGAGGTTGGATGCAGAAGGGAATGTCGACTGCTGCATTCCTCTTTTGAGAGAGGAATGCAAATGCAGCTGAGTGAAATTGCAAATGAAGTGCGGATTTGAATTTCCCGTGCTTCATTTGCATAATCGCATCTGGGTGCTATTTCAAAATACCCTATTTCGAAAAAAGAAACGCTGTCTAGATGCGGTTATTTCAAAAGAAAACCCTTCTTTTGAAATTACCCTTAAATGTAAGTTCAAAAGAACTTACATTTAAGGGTAATTTCAAAAGAAGGGTTTTCTTTTGAAATAGCCATGCCTAGACAGTGTTTCTTTTTTTCGAAATAGCGTATTTTGAAATAGTGCCCAGCCGCAATTATGCAAATCCACACTTCATTTGCAGTTTTGCTCAGCTGCATTTGCTTTCCTCTCTCGAAAGAGGAATGCAGTGTAGACATACCCTGCCTCAGACCCCACACCCTCTCTATAGAAATGCAGCCCTTGATCACTTGCCAAAATGTTGAAATGGCTCCCCATTAAAAATTATTACCCACCCTTGTACTACAGTAATTGTATGAGGTGAATTGAAAATATTATTTGTTTTGTTTATCATTTTTACAGTGCAAATATTTGTAGTAAAATATAAAGTGAGCTCTATACACTTTATATTATAATTGAAATCAGTATATTTCAAAATATCGAAAAAACTTTTAAATAAGTTTCAATTAGTATTTGTTTCACAGTGTAATAAACTGTGATTCATCACAATTAATTTCTTTTTTGTTAATCACATGAGTTAACTGTGATTAACTGAGAGCCATATTATAATGCTAAATCGTTGGTAAATATTTGTCTTCAAACATTATTGTAGATGGCATGTATGTTTAACTTTCATTCTAAAATATACCTTTTTAATCAAGCTGAAATTTTCCATGTGTACTTGTAAAAGCATGCACAACCAACCCACTCACTTTTTTGGGTACTGGTTGCCCTCTCAAATCAGACTTAAGGAGACCTCAGGGTTGTACCAACACCCTTGTCTTTATTCACCCAAGCTTGTCCCATCACCAGTGCCAAACTATATACACTCTTTACATTTTTCTTTTCCCTCTTACAGGCAGAGTCAGTCCTCTGTTAAGAGGCCTCCAGTCCCCTCACTGTCTGCCTCCACTTTTGGCTCATTCCTGCCTAGATAGCCCTTGGCTCATCAGGCTGCAGGTGTTGCCAATCTTCAGGCCAGCATCAGGCTTTTTCATCAGCTCCAATCTATTCCCCTTGATTGGAGCTGACAGGGCAACAGCTAATTAGGTGCTCTTGCACCAGCACACTGCTGTAAGCCAGAGAGCAATTTTTTTTCCTGAAATGCTTCAGCTAACACAATTCAGGTACCACTGAAGACAAAAGAAGTGGGAGAAATAAACTTTAGCCATTATAAACATCTTATTCTACTTATTGTGCCAGACTTACTGTCTTGTTGGCTTAGGGCAGAAACTTGAAATTCCAAATAGCAGGTGATGATTTTTAGTGTGCTTTCATATGAATTCTGCACAATAAGGATAATTGATATTCTCTTATGAAAATAAAAAATGTCCATCTATATCAGTATATGCAGCTGTGGATTTTATTATTTCTTTTACAATATCTATCAAGATGGCACCCGTTTGTTTCCTTGAACAAAGATTCCTAACCTGGAGGTTGCAAACAGGTGTGACCACTAGAGCTGGTTGGAAATTTTCTGGTAAAACTTAGTTTAGTTTGAAAATGCTAATTAGCTATGCAAAATGTTTTGTTGACTCTATTGCAGATTCAACAGAATTGTAGATAAACCACAGTGTTCTAGGAATAAAATCCCTTTTAGCTCCTGGGTCTCTTGGGGCTAATGGGTTCCTCAGCCACTTCATGGAGTCATACTTCCCTGCTATGTGTATTGCCCCTGAGCAGCAGACTCTTGGAGGCAGTCTTAAGATTTCCAGGCTTCCAGCTCTGCAGCAAGACTCTGGAAGTCCTGGCTCAGGCAGGGAGCTGAGCAGCCCTGAGACCCCCGCTGGCCAGGCTCCCATGTCTGGCAAGATCCCTTACCTTAGAGTAGCTGAGTGAAACTGACAAGAAAATCAATTTAACGTATTTTGGTGATTGCAAAACATTTTTTTTAATCTCTAGTTTGCCAAAAATACTTAGAAAGTTTGCTTTCATTCCAAATTTGAATGAAAGCAAATGTGGAAATATAGAAACATCTCCCAAACCGAACATCCCAAGTTTTGACCCGCTCTATCTGGGACATTGTGGTAAATGGGAGGGAAGTGCCTGACTAGATTCTGGTTAAATGCAAGGGCTCCTGATATGGGGGAAAAAAACCAAGAAACACTGGTCTAGGAGCTACTTGACCATATGAAGGCATGTGTATTGAAATACAGAAGCCCAGGATTAAAGCTCTTGGCCTCTGATACAGATTCTCTAGTAAGAATTTTAAAAATTTCAGTCCATGTGCACAACTGAGCTCTTACTAGTTTACTACACTTTAATAAATCTAAATGTACGATCCTAGGTGCAAAATGCTGGCCATTTTGAAATCAGTGGAAGTGTTCTGTTGAATTCAGCAGGGCCAGACTTTCACATGTAGGTCTTAAAACATATTCTTTTCATAATTCTGTTGTCACAGTCAAGCCATATACTGTATCTTTGCTCGAGTAGATGGGGATTGCATTTTTAGCAACAGCAAGTATTCACGCTTATGCAAGGCAAGCCAAAAGCATAGGTTTCTGTCCAAAAGGAGTTTACGCTGTTAAGCAGAGTATAAAAAATGGATTCACAATGCAGCACAAGTATCAAAATATGGTTGTATGATTGTGTGCATTTGTTTTGTAATGTATTGGTTGGGTGATAGTATAATTATTGATCTGAGATAGCGTTAGTGGGATTCAAATAACAATTTAAAAAAATTGAATGAGTAAGGTGGTGGCTGTCTGGTGCACTGAAATTAGGGTGACCACCTGTTCCTATTTTGTAGTGTGACAGTCTCAATAGGGGAGCACCTATTACTCCCCCCTGCCTATACATCCCCTCCCCTTGCCCAGTTTGTTGCACTTGCTGTTTGGCACCCTAACTGCGGAAGGGAGGGAGTTACAGGTAGGAGGATGAGAAGGAACAAAAATTAATGCTCAGAGGATAAGCGAGACTGTGGTAAGGCATGACTAGTAGTGGAGGAAAGAGGACAGAAGAAGCTGTGTTCATTTGCTCGCTAATTTCTATATTATCTAGAAAGTTACTGATTTGTGCTGGATCATTTATTTTGGGTACACACACTAGCTATGTCTACACTACACGCTTCTTGTGCAAAAGGCTTCTTGCGCAAGAGTTTTTGCGCAAAAACTTCTTGTGCAAGAGCACATCCACACCTCAAAGCACATGGCAAAAGCTATGAGCTTTTGCACAAGAGAGCATCCACACTGCATGGACGTTCTTGCACAAGAAAACTCTGATTGCCATTCACAGAATAGCCATCAGAGCACCTGTGCTTTTTCCCATAGGGGTTTCTTGTGCAAGAAACCCCTCTGGAGCATCCACACTTGCCTTTTTGTGCAAGAACTCTTGCGCAAAAGGAAGTTATGCCTCATAAAAGGAGGTTTACCTACAGCGGAAAAAGCCCTCTGTTCTGCTGTTTTACTCTTGATTTCCTTGTGCAAAAGCGCATTTGAAGTGTGGATGCTCCACGGGTTTTTGTGCAAAAACAGCTGCTGTGGAAAAACCTTGCAGTGTAGATGTAGTCTAAGGGTTTCTCTCAGTAAAGAAAGCAGATAGCTTCGTAAGGACCTACCATAATGGAGTAAAAGAAGCTAATGTAATTACAGTTGTTCTAATGTTAAGAATTTATGCTGGAGTTAACGTACTATTTCATTCCTTATTGAAGAGAAATCAAAAGTTTTGCTATGCTTATGAATGTCCACAAACAAAGTGTTTATTTGGGAGAGAGGATTTTATCTGTATGTAATATCTAAATATAATATGTATCTGTGAACAGATAGCTAAAAGCTGGTTAGGACATGACCTATGTAGATGGTTCAGACCCTATACTACCCCAATGAAATCCCGCACTCACAAGGAGGTTCTTCTCTTATTTTTCTGGGATCTCGCTGTACTGCGTTACTTAACAAAGATGAAATGTTTCAGTCTTTTGTGCTGCAATGTCATCCATTGAAAAAAATGTTTCAGACTCATGGAAGTTGTATTGTGGACTCAACAAAGCAATTTTGAATTCCTTGTCCACATTTATCTCAATATTTCAAAAGATTTTAAGTTTATCTCAGAGGTCAAACTCTTCAGCTGATTTCATCGGGCCAAAGTGTCAACCCACTGGCTTCAGTGGGGCTATCCATATAATTGCTCACCACTGTAAGTAGCTGACCATGTGTACAATAAGAAATTCTTCTGTACACACGCAGGTTTAGTAATCTCAAGTAAAGTCTTCAATTTTTCATGACTACAGTATAGTGAATTATTAATGCTTGTCCAAACTATATCTCCAGCAAGGGTACAATTTTTTTTATATATTTCCAAGAAGGAAATTTAAATATTTGGTTGAATACATCATAACTTTAGAAACAATTCTTAGATCTTAATTTGTCTGATCATTTGGTTTTAGTCTCCAGACAGCTCTGAATTACATCAAATGCCATTTTACATAGTTCAGAAACCTGTAAATTAAACTTTAATAAAATAAACTACTGTGTTTTTTAAAATTTATATACAGTACTGCTCTGAACACTGTCATTACAATCCTGCCTTTTTGTTTAGTATGAGCATTGACGAATATTTAGTTGAAGTTGAGACTTGAATAATGAAGTTGCTGAGGGTGAGTTGGAAAGTTTCCCAGATGAGTGTCATCATCTTCTGGAGAACCAAAGCCTTAATTTTTTTTTAAAAAGCCAGTTACTGCATTATAGGCTAGTGGTACCCACTTAAACTTTTCATATCCGTGGTAACTATACAATATTCTTTAGCTGAAATACTCTGCCCTCAACACCATTTCTCCTCAAAAATCCATCAATTTTGTACTTTCCTTCCAATAAATACACCACTTCTTTCCTGTTTCCCCACCTCCCAAAAGATATGTTGGGAATGTTAAAGAACTTATTCTTTGGGAAGCATTTTAAACTTGTTTGATTCATTCTTCTGTATAAAAGTGTGTGTTGTGGAGGGGGATCTTCCCTGTTAATGTCTTTATGTAGAAGTGGAGCCCAGCTACCTATGTCTTTCAGTCAGCTGGCATTAGTTTGATTTTAAAGATACATCTTCACATTGAAAAGGACTGGAGTGCTCTCTTACTTTCATTAACAAGGAGCTTGCACAGGCCTGATTCAACTCATTAACACTCTTCCAACAAAGATGATGACATTAACCTTTCAGATACAAGCCTTATATAAAGATATTTTACAATACAAATGGGGAAGAAAGTAGCCTTTGGCTTTTGAAGAGTGGGGTCTTTTCATCTGAGGTTGGTATTCGGAAGCAGGAAGAAGCCAAAGTGACCACTTTTGAAACTTGGATGAGTGCATTCCTGGGCTGCAGGCTAAGAACTAATTTTAGCTTGATGCGTCGGATATAGATGCTGCTAGTTGACAGCTCAGTGCAATTAGATCAGTTGCATGACACCTGAAACCAAACTTTTGTCTTTATTTACATATGCTTTGCCAACTCATTATGATAAACATGCTCCATTTCAGCATTTTAGTTCCTGTGTATGACAGACAGTCTGATGTATTGCAGTATTAACTGAGTAAAACTTGCTTGGCTCTTGGTGGTACTACAGGTTGAATGTTAATGAGAAGAATGTTGCAAGTTAGTTAGGTATAAATTCATTGTTTAAAAGGTATTATAAAGGGTGACTGTTTTCCTTTTTCCCTGGATGTTAATTTGATCTCTATATTCCTTTGTGCCTATTGAAAGGCTTTAAGTGCTCTTAGTTTCCATCTACTTCTTTGGGAGTTATTGGGAAACACACAAATATTGCAAGAAGTGTTTTGTTTAACTTTCTTTACCAGCAGCTTCAGCTATGCTAAATAGCTTTGTCTATAACAACTTGAAAAAAGCTAGTTTTATTTCCGTTAGCATACAAAACCAACCTCCTTTCCAACATTCAGTAATGCTCAGTATAATCTATTCTCTTGAGATGGATTAACATAGTATGGGTTGTCAGGAGAGTCAGACTCTATCATATATGTACCTTTTCTATGACTGTCTTTAGTCAGTCTAACAACATTAGTATAGCGAATGCTAGCAAGGTTTGCTCAGGAAGGTGCTAACCATGAATGAGCATGGGGTTTTTTTGCCTGTGGATGACTGTACCTGGAGCAGGGGTGAGCAAATATCAGCCCATGGGCTGGATCCCGTCCACCAGGGTTAGCTCCTGGCTAGGCATGTTAGCTATTGTGTAATTTAATAGTCATGTAACCACATGAAATGTTGGCGGCCCCACTCCTGGAGAGCCTCCTGCCGCCCCACGCTGCTGCTTCTGATACAGCGGTGGCAGTAGCCCATGTCCACAGGGGAGTCCGAGCTCCACATGGACAGAGGCAGCAGCACAGGGGGAGGAGGACGAGGGGACGGGGCAGCTGCCTGAGTTCCCCGCAGACAGAGGCTGCTTCGCGGCAGCCTCCCCTGTCCTCCTCCCACGCTGCTGCCTCTGTCCTCTGGGGGGAGGGGTGGGCAGCATTGCAGAGCTGGTGCTGGGGGAACTGACTTTTAAGCCAGCTCTCCCCAGCACCGGCTCCTGCCCGCCCCTCTCCCCCCATTGCTGGCTATGTAGGAAGCGGCAAGGTAAGTGGGTCCGTGGGAGCCTATATGCTTGAAAGCCAGCTCCCCATGCGTATTGGCTCCAGCCTACTCCCCTCACCCTCTGCACGGCTACATCTCTAACAGAGGCAACAGCCTGGGGATCAGGAGCAGGCAGATCAAGTGCTCATGCGGAGCCAGCTTTTTAAGCTAGCTCCTTCTGGGCATTGGCTCCCACTTTTCCCTCCCCGCTTACTGCCTCTTACACAGAAGCGGCAAGTTGGGGAGAAATGCATGTAGTGAAGATTAACCAATAGGCCCAGGCTTATTGATTGATCATGTAGTCATCTACACAATGACATCCCTACCCGTGGCAGGCTACCATCACTATATTTACCTATGCCTCTGCAGGTATGAGTGATTGCAGCTCCTGTTGGCCACAGATTGCTGTTCCCAGCCAATAGGAGCTGCGGCAAGTGTTGTCCTGGTGCCTGCCACTTCCTGCAGTTCCCATTGGCTGTTAATGGCGATCTGTGGCCAACAGGAGCTGCAATCTCTAGTATCTGTGGAGGTGCAGTTAAATATAGTGGTGGCGACCCGCTGGGCCTAACTCTGGCAAACCACCGCCATATTCCCCACCCCGACCTGGATTCTCAGTCCTAATGACAATATGATAAATTGATATTTTTCTTTCTTTGCTGGTATACTTTCTTTGACACATGCTACTATTCTTCACTTAGCAATGCCTTCAGATTTCCTGTTCCCCTTTTTATGTTGCTGCTGAATACTCTATTATTAATTAAAAACAAACTAGTTTGGGTCAATGGAAGTGGGCAGGTTGGTTGTATGATGCTGAGTGGTGTTGTTAAATCATCATAGGGCTCCTGTCACTGGTAAATCTAGAGCTTTAGGTTTAGCCACTGCTGCCTAAGGACCTCCTTTGATATGGAAAATCAAATTGAAACTTGTAATATAGGCATTTGGTTAGTTGTAATGACATTGTTTTAACTTGATCATCTTCATGATCAGGCACATCAAGAAAATTTTACAATATGTAAAACCTTTGTCATAGTTGTCAACATCTAGGGAGACAAGACCTCCTGATATTAGAATCTTTGCCTTTATACAGAAACCTATTCCTATTCCTCCACCCATCCAAATTTTTCACATTTGTTATCTGGTCACTCTATCAGCATCATACTCACCCCTGCCTGTGAGATACCCTTTTGCCCTCTTTCCTCATCTCAACGAAACAGAAAAATTTACAAGCAAGAGAACACTTTGGGGAGTTGAGAAAGGGTCTAACTAAGCTACCCTAAAAATATTATTTATTACCTTTGATACAAAATACTGGAGAGGTCTAATTAAATGAGAAAAAACACACACAGGAACAAGGAAGACATTTCAGAAGCTGTCCAAGAACTGTCGTCTTCCACTGGGGGTGGACATGGCATAACATTGGGTAACAGATGGCTACTCAAAAGTCATCAGACTATAATGAGTTTCTTTTGCCAGCAACCAAGGCCAAAACCCATTGATTTAAAGATGAAATGCTCCATATCCCATTACAAATCCCCTAGGCCATCTCATCCCCAGATTACAATTTATATGAAATATGTTCATTGTACAGTATCTTCTTACAACTCTGAAATTAGTGTTATTTATCATCTGGTTTAAGATAAAATTGTTCTTTCTTCTGAACTAATCAGAAGCACTGAAGTTAAACAGTTATTCCAAATGAGCTCAATTTAAGTATATTGCTGTTTGCCCTGATTTTCTATAGCTTCCTGTTATTTCATCTGTGCAGCAAACTATTAATTGCTGGAAAATAAAAAAATCTAGCATGACAGAAGCAAGAAACAACTTTGTTACTGAAGTCAGAGTGAAGCTTGACTGTTTGCTAGCACTAAACTTTTAGTTGCCTCTAAATCTTTTCCCAGATATAGTAGTAATATTAAACAAGTAAATGCACTTCAAAAATTGCTGGTTCTTGTTTTGTCTGTACATGTACCACAGGTAAAATTAATCTCTTTATGGCAGACAAATACAATAAGGGGCAAAGGACCGATCAGAATATTTTCCATGTGCTGGTCATGCTGGTGTGATCGAGAGAGAGTTTCAGGCTGCATACAAGGATCATATCATAGGATCAAACTAAAGAAATTATAAGGATACTCAATGAATGCAGAAAACTACTCTTTTCTTAGATGCTGAAGCATGGGTTTGGGGTTTTTTTTTAAACCAAAATGACTTTTTCCTTGTTCATTTGAGTGAGTAACTGAAGAAAATCAGTTTTGGCTCAAAATTATTATTATTATTATTATTATTTGGTTTAGTCTTTGCTTATATCCAATGGTAGAATACTAGAATTTTCTTAAGTAATCCATGCTCTTAAAAGATTGAAAGAGCATTGTAATGTTAATAACATACCATTTTGAAAAGCTTGTATTTTGTATGTTAATGAGAATTTACTTGTACATTTTTATTTTAGTTGGAAATGGAAAAGTCTCAGTTACAGATGCTTGAGCTGGAACATAAGAAGTTGTCCGCTCGTCTTGAAGAAGAACGTGGCAAGAATAAACATGTAGTATTGATGCTAGTGAAAGAATGTAAACAGTTGTCTGGCAAAATTGTAGAGGAAGCCCAAAAACTGGAAGAAATAATGTCAAAATTTGAAGAGGAGAAAAAAAAGGCTAATGAATTGGAGGAATCTCTTGCAGCTGAGAAACAAAGGAGTACAAAAATGGAAGCTCAAATGGAAAAACAGCTTTCTGAGTTTGACACAGAAAGGGAGCAACTGCGTGCCAAACTTAACAAAGAGGAAGCACATACCAGTGACCTCAAAGAAGAGAGAGATAAAATGAGAAAAATGATTGAGCAGTTAAAAAAAGAAAATGACAGTAAACCAAATCTTTCTCTTACTTGTAGAAATAAAGATAAGGGTTTTGTTTCTGTATCGGTTGGAACAGAAATACCAACTTCAAGAACTATTGCCTGTCAGACAGATACAATGCCAATGGACATTAGCACTGAACATATTAGGAAGCTGCCTTTGACTGTGCCTATAAAGCCTTCAGCTGTGAACTCTCTGGTTTCTGGTAACACAAAAATGAATGTATCCTCCACTGCGGCATTTGTGAAACCAGTCATTGATAGGCACTCTTCCTGTAGTGAATTAATTATCTCACCCACATCTCCTATTCTGACTCCAAGTCAAACCAGAATTGAGGAAAATGGACCAAGTACTGGCTCATCACCAGATTTAACAAATAGAACTTTCCCCATTCCAAGTAGTGCTGCCCTTTCTGTTTCTCCAGCATCCAATATTACTTCTCAGAACTCACTAACTTCATCTGTGCACAGTTTACAATCACAGTCAGCCAATGCTACTGTGCATCCAGGCCTAAATCCTAGAGTCCAAGCAGCTAGATTTAGATTTCAAGCTAATGCTAATGATCAAGACCAAAATGGAAACACTACCCGAAGCCCTCCATCAAGGGATGTGTCCCCCACTAGTCGTGACAACCTAGCTGCCAAACAGCTAGCTCGGAATACTGTCACCCAAGTCCTCTCAAGATTTACAAGTCCTCAAGGTGGTACAACTTTGCGGCCTGGAACGTCACATTCAGTGGAAGTTGGCACCTATCCCCCAGTTGGTAGAGTAGGTTTAAAGACTCCCAATGTATCAAGAATTGACAGAGGAAATCCTCCACCTATCCCTCCCAAAAAGCCAGGGCTTTCGCAAACTCCTTCTCCGCCACACCCACAGATTAAAGTTATTATGGATAGTAGTCGATCCTCTAATATAGGTGCAAAATTTGAGAGCAAAACCATGATTTCACCTCCTTCTAGTTCACCACAAGGGATCAGGGTAATAAATGAGGAAGTTATTTCTAAGTCCTCGCCGCAGCTGCCACCAAAACCATCTATTGATATATCTGTGGCATCTGCAGGCTGTGCCATACCAGCCATGGCCACATCTCAGGTGGGTGCCTGGCCTTCCCCTGGACTGAACCAACCTGCATGTTCAGAAAATTCGTTTGTCATTCCCACCACCATTGCCTGTAGTTCTTCCATAAACCTTGTTAGTGCTTCATCCTGTAGACCATATGATTCAGACAGCCTACTGGCAACAGCATCAGGTAAAGGGATCAATATACTTCATACTGTCTCCCTCTCAGAATGTTCTGTATCTTTTTCTCTGGGTTTATGTCAGTTGCTTTATTTATCTTTTACAGATTTTTCCTAAAGTGGAAATTTACATGTGTATTATTTTTCCCAAATTTCAGGGGTATGGGAATTTATTTTGCTTCATAATTTGTTTTTGTTTTTAATAAGTCAGTTTCTTCTTAAGGAAGCCTTAAGTTTAGTGTATCCTTTATAAAATAGTGAAAATTAATGTTTTGAGCAGATTAGCCTTCTGAGTAGTTATGCTGAGAGGATTCTGAAGTATTCCACAAAAGGGAGATTCCTTAATAATACTTTGGCACTCTATAAGGGGAAGGATATTGGAGCTCTACAAATTTTGAATTAATTTTGAGAATTGCCTGTGTATAGTCTCTTTAAAGGTATGTGATGCTCCAATGCAACTGAGTTTTGTGGACCGTCTAGAAAACAGTGCCTAACTGGCGCCATTTGATCTCCTTCTCATGGCACCAAATAATTTTATGGCAGCTTATGAAAAGGCAGTCCTAGCCACCTTTTTTAAGTTTGGTGTCTTGCTGTATTTCTAGAGTGTGATGCATGCATTTGTCTCAGAAAGATACTTGCTCCCAATGCTTAGCAGTTCCAGGTATTCTTCATAATGAAAGCTTTATGATTTGTGGCCCTGATCCACCTTTGGATCAACTGCTGAATCTGCCATCATCTTTGTTTCCAAATATTCCCTTGTGGGAAAAGGTCAGAACAAAAATAGCAACTATTAGCCCAGTTCTAGGCCAGGACTGCAAAGGGGAAGAGAACTGCTCAAAAAATGGTCAGTCAGTGCTGAGACCCTGTAGATCAGGAATAGTCAATAAGCAAACACAAGCCTAATCCAGACCATCAGATACTTTTGAAAGGACCCTGAAATCTTTTTATTTATTTATAATTATCATCACTATTTATTCTTTTCTCTGGAGTCTGGACATTGACTCTACCTTGACAAAGATATGATACTAAATGATACCTTTGCAGATGATTAACTGCTCAAGATAGTTAAGACCAAAGCAGGCTGTGAAGAGCTTCAAAAAGATCTCACAAAACTAAGTGATTGGACAAAAGATGGGAAATGAAATTTAATGTTCATAAATGTAAAGTAATGCTCATTAGAAAAAATAATCCCAATTATATGTACAAAATGATGAGGACTAATTTAGCTATAACTACTCGAGAGAGATCTTGGAGTCATTGTGGATAGTTTTCTGAAAATATCCACTCAATGTGAAGCAGCAGTCAAAAAAAACCAGACAGAATATTAGGAATCATTAAAAAAGGGATAAAGAATAAAACAGAGAATATTTTATTGCCTCTATGTAAATCCATGGTATGCCGACATCTTGAATACTGCATACAGATGTGGTCATCTCATCTCAAAATAGATACATTGGCATTGGAAAAGGTTTAGAGAAGGGCCACAAAAATGGTTAGGGGTTTGAAACGGGTTCCATATGAAGAGAGATTAAAAAGACTGTGACTTTTCAGCTTAGGAAAGAAGAGACTAAAGGAGGATATGATAGAGGTCTATACAATCATGACTGGTGTGGAAAAAGTAAATAAGGAAAAGTTATTTACTTGGTCCCATAGCATAAGAACTAGGGGTTACCAAATGAAATTAATAGGTAGCAGGTTTAAAATAAACAAAAGGAAGTTTTTCATCACACAGTGCATAGTCAATCTGTGGTATTCCTTGCCAGTGGATGTTTTGAAGACCAGACTTTAACAGGGTCAAAAAAAGAACTAGATAAATTCATGGAGGTTAGGTTCATGAATGGCTATTAGCCAGGATGGGTAGGAATGGTATCGCTAGCCCCTTTTTGTAAGAGGCTGGAAACGGATGATAGGAGAGAGATCATGTGATGATTCCCTGTTCTGTTCACTCCCTCTGGGGCATCTGGCATTGGCCATTGTTGGAAGACAGGATACTAGGCTAGATGGACTGTTGGTCTGACCCAGTATGGCCGTACTTATGTGCTAAAGAAATTTGGATCTTGACAAAAATTTGACTTATCCCTGCTGTAGACACAAGCAGAGGTTCAGAGGTTTGGTGCCATCAGACTCTAGCCTTTAATATGATTTAGATGTCAAAGATGTCTTCTCCTTTATGAGATGATGTGAGATTCTGATGCTGCTGGTATTCTTCTCTTCCAGGAACAACTACTCTTTACCAATCAGTTCTTACAGCAAAGCCCCTTTCTAATCCAGGGTGTTAGACTAAATCTCCTGTCTCAGACAACAATTCTAAGCACTGCCCACATCAGTCCTTTTGACAGCTGGTATAGGCTTCAGGGTTTACCCTGATATTCAGGGCCTCCCATTCCGCATCTAGCTGTAGAAGGCATTTCTGTAGTTTCTTGGAGTAAAATCTGCCAAACTTCCTTCCATAAACTCCTCGCCGCTTTTCCTTCCATAGTCACCCTTTAACTCTTAGGCTAAAAGCACATCTAAACTATATCCCTTTTTCAATAAAGGGATGTAAATTAGACGTATCGAAATTGTAAATGAAGCCGGGATTTGAATTTCCTGCGCTTCATTTACATAATGGCGACAGCGGCTTTTTTTTTAAAAGCCACTTTTCAAAAAAAAAAAAAAAACCCGAGGTCAAGACGGGGATAGTTTGACAGAAATGCCCTGTTTCGAAAGATCCTATAAACCTCATTTTTTGAGGGTTACAGGATCTTTTGAAACGGGGCATTTCCATCAAATGATCCCCATTTTGACCGCAGCCGTCATTATGTAAATGAAGCACAGGAAATTCAAATCCTGGCTTCGTTTACAATTTCGATACGTCTAATTTACATCCCTTTATCAAAAAAGGGATGTAGTTTAGATGTACCCTAAGAGAGTAAACTGAGGGGGCTCCCTTTCTCTTCCCCAACTAGATCTGTGTGGTCAGGAGACCACAAAATACCAGGTCATAAACCCACCACTCTTACTCTTCTACTACTAAGAGTTAGTGAACTGCAGGATTAAACTTCAGATATCTGCTACACTATATTTCATGGAGACAAAGCTGACATACATTCATTTTGTTACCAATAGCTGTGTGTGAATGCCACACAAATCAGATGATAAATCAGGATTTTCCAGACCTCATTTGAATCCAGGGGAAGTTAGATTCCATACTGTTGTTTGCATAAGACAAAAACATTCAGGAAACTGACTGTAGGACAGAAGCCATCTTTATATAAATTTTATTAGCTTGAATTAGGCTACATATTAAGAGCTGTTTTACATATTAAATAGGTGAGAATACATCTGGCTCTATAGGTCATTCCACTGTGACTAAGGCAGTTTTGATGGTATATCTTCACAATGTGTAGAAATCTGTCAGTCTACTACCTAGTATTCTTAACTTATGTTTGTTACTCATGCATCTTCTGGGTGAGCCTGCTGTACAACTTTAGGTGAGAGCCTGCTGGCTTTTAGCTCATGCACTGGAAGCTCCTGCACTTAGTTCCAGAGGTCCCAGATTCGATTCTGTACATCTAGAGAACATTTTTTAGACATCTGTGGCATCTAGATATGATTCTTGCTTCATCAAACAGAGCTAGAAACTGACGTGGAGAGGTGTTCCGTGACTTGCCTGAGATCCCCCCAGCAAAAGACAGCAATGACCAAATTTGTGCAAGTCCCTTGTTTTAAACTTTTAACCATACATTCCCTTATGTGTATTTGTGTTCCTTAAATGTGGGGCTTGATAAGGAAGTTAATCTATATATATTTTTGGCATATGCTATAAGAGCACTAAAATTTTATGTGCAGGATGCTGTACAAACATGAAAGATATGATCCCTGCCTTGAAGTAGCTTAGGCTTAATAAAGGTAAAGGTAAAACAGACAGGTGGTGGTTTGTTTGGTACATGTGACTAGATCAAAATAACACCTTTTTTTTAATTTACAATATATGGTTTGTAACCACCTGACAGTCTCTTTTTAAACTCTCTCCCTTATTTATCATTTGCACTTATTCTGTTGTCTTAGATTTTTAACTCTTTGAGGCAAAAATTGTTTTCTAGTTTTTGTACAGCACCTATCATATTCTAGGCATTACTGGAAATAAAAAACAGTATTTAGATTTCCAAATTCTCTGGCCACAGATTCAGTTTTTAAAAGTTACATTCAGCTTTATTTAAATCTTATTTGTTAAATCTTTGCACAGAATGTTCAGTATTTTAATTTGTACCAGAAAGATTTAACTGACATTTAAAAATTAGTGTGCTGAAATGTTTGTATTTTACTGTACAGTAAGTGCTGGTGAAAATAAGTCAAAATTGGTTAGTAGCATTCAAAAACATAGTAAGTCTGATTGACTTTGATAGGCTCAGATGGAAATTTGATGTTTCTCAGCAGGTCAGTAAATACATCACTTATTTTCCTTTTAATGCAGAGTCAGGAGGAGTGGAACAAAGT
This sequence comes from Pelochelys cantorii, assembly GCA_032595735.1. Taxonomy (NCBI): domain Eukaryota; kingdom Metazoa; phylum Chordata; order Testudines; family Trionychidae; genus Pelochelys; species Pelochelys cantorii. The sequence continues at coordinate 302,652,316 of CM064326.1, read as the reverse complement.
CTGATCACTGAATTGTTTTTCTTTCATTAATGGCTATCAGTTCTCCTTGTTAGATCTGTTTCTGTATAGTGCAGCATTGCTTTAAGAAACATTTCAGTCACTGTTTATGGTGGAGTGTTTTGGTTCTAAGAACAAAAAGTACTGTGATATAGCATAAAAGATTACAAGTTACCTCAGTAGTATTTCCTTTTACATCAACATGGCAGTACTGACAGATATAAATACAGCAGAGAAAAGAACTCACCTTTTGTCATGTATGTTGAACAAGGCATATGAAAAAGCGAAAATATATTCTAGCATTTCTAATTTGTTTTGATTCCTAAATATCCATGGATTGGACTTCCTAGAGAAATACATGTTTAAAACTGAAATGTTATAATCATTAGGATTTCCATACCCCTGGGATTTCTTCTTTCTTTTTCTTCTTGATTTTGTGCTTTAACATCACTCTTCATTCAGAATTTGTATTTATTCAGTTCATTGCAACATTGATTAATTTTCCTTTGTATGTGATTGGCTTAGTAAGTAAATGGGATGTGAGGAGAGATTGATCTGGGCTTTGAAATTAACCATCTCCACATTCTGAAGCTGATGCCAGAAGCTGTTTTTCTATCCCTTTACCCTTCATCACTGCATGCATGCCCTGCTAGCTGTTACAGATGCTTCACTTTTGCATATGAGACAAAATACCTTACTGATATTTCCTAACCTTATTATATAGTATTCTGGATGAGTACAAATCTATTATACTGCTTCCCAATGATAACTGAAGTTAAAATATGCATTTATGTAATTACTTGGTTTGTGAGTTTTATGCAATAGTAGTTTTTTATCCATTCTAAATCTAGCACAGTGAGTGTCATCACTGGAATGCAACAGTATATTTACCCTCTCAAGAAGCTGAAAATGATAATAAAATACCAGGTGTACATTTACAGTAACACACAATAAGCATTCTTTCTCTGCTATTAATGTTGCTGCTGAAGAATCTTGTGCTACTTTTCAACAAAAGCAGAAATCTCAGAAATGTTAATATTTCAAAATGGCTTGGCATAGTGAACCTTACTTTTTCAGTAAAGTGTCAAGCCCCTATCCTCTCTACGTCCCAGTATCCAAAATCACTTCAGCAAAACAAGATTAATTTCTAAAATGGTAAAAGCAAGTTCAAACAAAGAAGATTAACATCTAAGGGGATGTTGTTATACTAGAAACATATATAAGCAGCAGTCTCAAAAACAGTGAAATCCAATAAAATCAGACAATACCTTTGTTTTAGTCATAACAAAATTTTACTTACAGAAATGGTTTAAACAAAGTTAAGCTTACGAGGTGATACAAAGCTGAAACAATGGAAAGAAAAACAGTTTTCATAATTGTATTTTATTTTTCTTTCCATTATTCCTCAGTCATTTTTGTACCTGGTAAGAATAAATGTGCACAAACATCTGAACTGCTGCTTTAGTATACATAGTACATAGTATTTCTGAATTTTTAAAAGGTGTAATTTGATATTTTTTTGTAAAGCAAAAATAGTTCTAGAGGATTTTTCTGTGATCGAAAAAGCACAAGATTTAGAATTTATGAGACGGAATTTAAATTGTATGGATTTTATTTTGTAAACCTTAGGTTCTCTTTCATAGCCTATTTTTAAAAATAGGAGCAAAACTATCAATGTATCTTTATACAACTTCAAAATTAGCCTTCAGTTTGAAGTATTATACAGTATAACTTTAAAAACTGAGATGGCTGCTGATACATATGGTAGTGGTTTTTATAGTTGCATACCTATGAATATTTAATAAAATGAGTAATAAGTTAATTTAGTCTTCTGAGAATACTGCAAATAAATGTTATTCTGTGTCTCTATTTAATAGCAACATTTATTTTATTATGAAATTACTATCAGCCTAAAATTGCCTGATTTAAAAAAAAAATTCTAAAAAAATCAAAGTAATTATTTTGGTTAATTTCCAATGGGAATTTGACTATGTACTTTGTTATACAGGTACTACCGGATTTCAGCATAATTTCATGTGCTGGTGCACATGCACAAATAGATAATATATTCAAAAAAGGAAAAATGGTGTGACTTCTCATTTTCAAAGGCTAAAATATGTGTGCGTACACACACACTTATACTTTTCAATTGTTTTTCCTATTCTTTTGCAGTCTTTTGATCAAGGAAGAGTACATAAAGTCTTCCATACTATATGCAGCAGACTTCATGCATTTAACAAACTCTCCTCTAAAGCTGCTAAGTAATAATATGTGGAATGTCTAACAGAATAACTCCTAAGATTTCTAAAGCTCTGTTCTGTAGATTGTCGTTTTTACTGGATGACTTGAAAGCTTTTATCAATAATTGTGATATAACTAGCTACTAATTTTACATAGACTCTTCTCTCAAAATAGAAATCACAGTACTGCTGAGTAAAATGAACATATATCTTGAGGCACAGTTCAACAAATATGTACATTACAGGGTTCTGCAAACTTTCTGTTGAACTGACCCTTTAATTCTTTATTTTTAAAATATAACTGAAGCATTTTGAACCAAATCTTCTGTCTTATCTGGCTCTGATGCTTTTTCAGGTTTAAACATTATCTATTAAGTTAAGATTTTGAAGAAAAAACAAGTTTGCAGATGAAAATAAAAAAGCACCTACCTATATGAAAATGTCTGAAATTATTTTAATTTAGATACAGTTAAACTAAAACCAGAATTGTATAAGATTTTCATTAGTTTTTTATCTTATTATTATAATAATAGAAATTATGGACTGTGGAAACTGATGTTTCCCAAAATGTTTGTTTATATTAACCCATGACGATAGCATCCTGTTAATTTTAGTTAACAATGAACTTCTTACCACTGTATGTGACTTTAATTTATCTTTTAATGTAGGGACAAAAATAACATTACAAGAATCATGCTAAACTGTAACTGAGCCTGTAATGTTGATGAACCTGTTTAGGTTTTCTTTTATATATTTTAATTTCTTAAAAATAATGCACAGCCTTAATTTTATTCATATGTCTTCCCTCTAACATCTGTCACTTTAACTCGCAGGCTGGTCTCCCTCCCTAACCCCTTTGTTAATGAGTGGTGGTCCTGTCCCCCTGGGTGGCAGGCCCACCCTTCTTCACCAAACTGCTGCCCAGGGAAATGTCACTTTATTGTCAATGCTGCTTAATGAAGAAGGATTGGACATTAATTATTGCTGTGAAGATGGTTATTCTGCCTTGTATTCTGCTGCTATGAATGGACATACAGGTAAGCTATTCACAGTTTTATTAAATGATATACATAAAGTAATAGAAGCATTAACAATTTGAAAATAAAGCCCACTTTGTACCTGATCCAACATCTGTTTGAAGGTTGAAGGAAAGACTTCTATTGAGTAGGCTTCTGATTAGATATTTAGTCTTTAAGGTGTCATAGGACTCCTTGCTGTTTTTGCATAAATGATAAATTTGAGCAAAATTTCAGTTGATATGGACTTCATATGTAAGTTTGTCAGTGATTTTCTGTGGAAGAGATCATGGATTTCACTATTAGTATGAAATTCAGAAGTGCTGATGATCTAGCAGTTTCTACTGATCTCAGTGAGAGTTTGGATTTTCATTTTACTCTTGACGTAACTAATGAGAGAGTTCTACAGAATTAATGAAGACATCATCCTTAAATATTTGCCATAATTATTGTAATATAAGTCTTATAAGACCTAGGGTATGTCTAGACTACATGGCTCTGTTGACGGAGCCATGTAGATGAGGTTTCTAGACATAGGGAAATGAAGCGGCGATTTAAATAATCGCTGCTTCATTTACATCAAAATGGCTGCCATGCTGTGCTGATCAGCTGTTTGACAGCACAGCGCGGTAGTCTGGATGCTCCGTGGTCGACAAGGGAAGCATTCCATGAGGCTTCTCCCGCCTCCTTGCAAAGCAGCAGAGGGTTCCCTGCTCGCCGCGCCGTTCCCCGGCGACACCCCCTCGCCGGACGCAGTGCGGGTCCTGGCAGACCCGTCGCAGGGGCATACTCCCAACCCAATCCCCCTCTCCTCTCCTCCTCTTCCCTTCCCCAGAGCCAAACACCTCCCCTCCCTGCTGTAACCCAATCCCCTTTCTCCCCCAACCTTATGTCCCAGTCCCAACAGACACCACCGCTTGAAATGCAACCACCCCCTTTTCCATTATTTTCAATGAGAAAATTGACCCGGCGTAACACGCTTTCACTTAACACAATCATTTTCTGAAACATATCTATAGTGTTAAATGAGGAATTACTGTATATCATCTTCTCTTCACTAATTCTCAGTTGAAATGTGGTCCTTTAGGATTCATAGCCAACTGATGAATGGTAGAGTGGTTCTTAAACTGACAAACATGCTAGGATTGGTGCACATTGACCCACAGGAACAGGGAGCTCTAACCAGCACACTGACAGTGCTCCCTGCCATGCTCCTGTGCTGAGAATCTGGTCCAGACTCCTTTTTGCAAGACAGATGAGAACACTCAGCACAGTCTTTCCAAGTTTCTTCACACTACATACATAATTCCTGTTTTTAAGTAGTTCCACTTTCAGAGCTCCAGCTCCAGCCATTTTCAGGACAGCCCACAACATCTTTTTTCTGCTTTCTATGCAAATACTGTCCCCAACTCCTGTGCACGCATTTTGTTTTTGAATGAATGCTGGAAAATAGTTTTTACCATTTGGCCTCAGCATTGAGCTAGTCCACTCAGGTAGCTACATTATGTTGATAGTATCAAGCATTCATTCAGACACTGGAAGTGACAGAGGGAGGAAGAATAAAATGGTAAACCTCGCTGCAAAACCCAGGAGATGTCACTTGGAACCAGCTATAGAAAATTATGTGCATTAACTGTACTTGGTATACAGTTTCAACAGTGATGCATGCCCCTTAAATATTTAAGATTCCTAGAAATACCTGTTGCCCCTTTTTTTTAAAATCACTTTCACCATAACAGCTATCAAGGACTTTTCGAAGGAGCCAGAAAGCATGCTGGTCATACACCTAGAACTGCTTTAAGGAAACCTTTTTTCATTTTATTCAAAGGAGATTTATAAAGTTGGTAAGAAGGAATTCATATTTTTAATTGAATAGATATTTGAATTAAGATGGAGATGGGTGAAGGAAAGACAGGAAAGAAGTTGTGATGGTATTGGCATTTGTCAAAGCAGTAGTACTGAGAAACAATTGAATATCTGAGGTTTTTTTAATTGGAATTCTGTTGTAAATATTAGTTTTAGGCAAAGTAGCTGTGTGAGGGCTTCTTGATGATTTGTAAGACTTTCAAATAAACATTCTAGTATAGAAGTAGCTTATCGTGGCTGCGATATTCAAACATAGGCTCCTAGTTAGGCTTTTAGTTCCTTACTCTGGCTCACAAAAGTTTGACCTCAATTTCAAAAGTGCTGAGTACCCAGTAAGTTTCAGGCCAGATTTACAATAGACCCGGAAGCTTGGCTTAAGGTATGCAACTCCAGCAATGTAAAATACATAGCTGGAGTCAGCTTACCTTAAACCAAGCTTGGTGCCATCCCCACAGCAGGAGGCTGATGGGAGCAAATGCTCCTGTTGGCTTGGCTTCCCTTACTTATTGCAAGAGCAGGAGTACCAGTTGCCAGCAAGGGCACCCTCTGAGTTCACTTCAGTGAGTTTAGTTAAGACTTTCGTTAAGACTTGCTAAATCAATCTCCAAAAGATTGATCACAGCAACATCTATCTTCTGTGGAGTGAAGACAAGGCCTCAGTGACTTCAGTGTGAGGTTTTGAGCTCTCAATATCTTTAAAAATCAAATCAGTTATATGGGTAAATAAGATTTGGCTCTGGTTTTTTAAAATCTTGTTCCTTGATGTTTGGTGATTTATGCAGTCATTCCATAATACTCACCTAAGCATTTCAGAGAGTGATAATCAGAGGAAAATATGCTTTCAGAAATGAATAAACATGAATTTCACTTGTCAAAGCTTTGGTTTTTTTATTTGAGCACATTAATGTTCAAAAATTGGGGCAGGAGATTAAATCCAGGATTTTCCTTCAGAAAAGGGGAAGTTACAGAAGAACCTTAGAGTTACAGACATCTTGAGTATGCAGGCTGTTCATTATTCTGAAATGTGTGTAATTCTGACTAAAATGTTATGGTAAATTTTGCAAAGAACAACAGCTGAACATTAATTTAATATAGCGCTGAAACTTTACTATTCAGAAAAAAAATACTGCTTCTCCTTTATTTTTTAAAAGTGTACTTTTAACACAGTACTGCATACTGTTTGCTTCACCACCACCACCTTCCTTCTGCTGCCTGATTGTATATTTCTGGTTCCAAATGAGGCATGTGTTTGACTGGTCAGTTCGTAAATCTATTGTTCTGAACTATGGAAATTTTTCTTGTAAAAAATATACTTTGAGCAGGCTATGTACTTTCTTACATTTTAAATGTGTGTAGATGGCATTCTAATCTCTTGTGGAAGAAAAAGCAGAAAAATGATATAATTACTATATACTTTAAATATCTTGAATGAATTTGGCTGTGGAATAGATGAATCATTTTAATTTTCTCCTGTTTCATTTAACATGTTATTTTGGAAATTGTTTACTAAGTTTGCAAGTGCAGTTCAGTTGTAACATCATCCCTAATATGATGTAATTTTAGAGCATTATGACACCTGTGGACTTTTAAAAAAAATCAACTACATGCTCTCGTTTTAATCTTTCATTTTTCCTGTTGCATCAGTCTTAATTTGTGTTTAATTAATAGATTGTGTCAGATTGCTGCTGACTGCAGAAGCACAAGTTGATGCTGCTGATAAAAATGGCTTTACACCCTTGTGTTCAGCAGCTGCTCAGGGACATTTCAGGTAAGTGTCATAAGACTTTTTCATGAAACTGTAGTACAGTACTCTTTAAGCATTATGTTTTTAGCTGTAGTTGTGCTTTTATCCTATATTTGAAGCAAAATACTAAGGCTGTCAAACAATTAAATTTATTTGTGATTAATTGTGCTGTTAAATAATAATAGAATGGCATTTAAATATTTTTGGATGTTTTCTACATTTTCAAATATATTGATTTCAATTACAACACAGAAAACAAGGTGTACAACACTCACTCATATTTATTTTTGATTACAAATGATTGCACTGCAAAAAACAAAAGAAATTGGGGGGGTTTTCAATTCACCTAATACAAGTGCTGTTGGCTAATTTCTTTATCATGAAAGTGCAATATACAAATGTAGAATTATGTACAAAAAATGCATTAGAATATAACCATGTAAAACTTTAGAGCCTGCAAGTCCACTCAGTCCTATTTCTTCACCCAGTGGCTCAGACAAACAAGTTTATTTACATTTGCAGAAGAAAGCACTGCCTGCTTCTCATTTACAATGTCACCTGAAAGTGAGAACAACTGTTCACATGGCATTGTTGTAACTGGTGTCACAAGATACTTGTGCGAGATGCCCTAAAGATTTCATATGTCCCTTCATGCTTGTGTGTCCATTCCAGAGGACATGTACATGCTGATCACAGGTTTTGCTCGATAATGATCCAAAGCAGTACAGACTGACACATGTTAATTTTCATCATCTGAGTCACATGCCACCAGGTTAATTTTTCTTTTTTGGTGGTTTGGGTTCTGTAGTTTCCACATCAGTGTTGCTCTTTCAAGACTTCTGAAAGCATGCTACATTTCTTTTAAAATGCATTTTCTTTGCATTTTATAAAATCTGCAATGAAAGTGTTCTTGAAATGAACAATGTGCTAGGTTATTACCTGAGACATTAAATATATGGCAGAATACCGGTAATATGAAGCAGGACACATACAGTTCTCCCCCAAGGAGTTCATTCACAAATTAAATTAACAAGTTATTTTAATGAGCATTATCAGCATGGAAGCATATACTCTGGAATGGTGGCTGAAACATGAGGAGGCATATGAATCTTTAGTGCATCTGGCACATAAATATCTTGTGAAGCCAGCTACATCACTGTCACATGAATACCTGTTTTCACTTTCAGGTGACACTGTAAACAAGAATGGTCAATACTAGCTGCTAAAAATGGAAAAATAATCTTAATTGTCTTACTGATTGGCTGCACAAGAAGTAGGACTGAGTGGACTTGTAGATGCTAAAGTGGTGGTTGGGTTTTTTGTGCAGTTATGTAACAAAAAATCTACATTTGTAAGTTGCACTTTCAGGATAAAGAGATTGTACTATTTGTATCAGATGAATTGAAAATTATTTTTATCATGTTAATAGTGCAAATATTTGTAATCAAAATAATATTGTGAGCACTTATATTTCAATTACAACATAGAATACAAGTGTATATCTATTTGAAAAAGTAGAAAACATCCACAAATATTTATTAAATTTCAATTAGTATTCTATTGTTTAATAGTGCAATTTTTAAAATCCTGATTAGATTTTTTTAGTTAAATGCAATTAATTGATAGCACTACAAAATACCCAATCTCATAACAATGTAACAATCTCATAGTAATGTAACATTATGGTTGAGAATGTAAACAAATTTCTGTTTTTCCCATTGTAGCTTTAATTTGACCTCTCATGGTGCACCTGTACTATTTGTAATGGCACCATGACAATTACAGTTTCCATGGGGACAATACATTTGAATTTCCTGACTTTTTTTTTATATACACATTCTTAGCTATAATGTTGTATTAATGTAGGCTTTTGTATTCATTTTCTTTGTTTGATTTTTGTAAAACAGAAAGGAGAGAGAGACCCAAAAGTAGAACGTGATTCTACACTCCAGTGGCCTCCGTGTGGATGGCCTGTAGAATTCATTAAATTTTCATTTATTTCTTAGTTTCTTGGGTTTTGTTTTCTTTGTTTTTAAGGGAAAAACATGTAATTTATCCAGATATATGTATTACTGAGTCTGTAATCTCATGGTCTTATTGCTGCTATTTTTGTTTTTCCCAAACCAGTCCACCCCCACTGTCTCCATTTGCCACGCCCACCTATTGTATGTTGTCATGATGTAAACTCATCTGAGCAGGGACTGCCTCTTTCTATGTGCTGCACACAGCCCAATAGAATCCCAATTCTGAGCACTGTTTTACAGATAATAGTGTATGTAGACAAATGATATGCTATTTAATGTTAAATTTGTAAATGTACAGAAACTAGAATAGGAGATGCAAGAAACCAGTACATCCTGTCACTAAAATGGATGCCATTCGGATACTTGTGAATATGAAACTATTCATTTCTGCTGCTCACCCTGTCAACATTTGGGTAGTTATGGCTCTGTTGTGCTTGTGGCTCAGCACAACTTATGCTATTTCTGCTCCTGAGGGCTATTTACAAGGCTTGACATCCCTAAATATTTCTTGTTTCTCCATCTTTTCTGATGTCTTGAACATGGATTGCCTTATCATGACATGTAATAAAACAAAGCCAGAAATATAAAAATAGTGCTGAGAGGCTGAGTCATTTCAATAATGCTTTAGATGTTGATCATTTTAAATTTCCTACTTTGAAGAATTCTCCCATAGGCAATGCAATAGTGTACTCTGTCCGTCCTTTCTCTCCACATTATACAGTCAGTGCTGCTGCTGTACTAGGAACCTGAAGTTAATGACAGTGATGGACTATTAGTATTGGCTAGTGCCAAGATAGCATAGCATGTTTGAGGCAAGTTTCTTAGTATGTATGTCAATTAACCTTTTTCTTGAACTGTAACAACCTTGTATCAGCCATAGATGTAGTGTCTTGAGCAAAAATGGACAGGTCTTCTAAATTGTTTGGCAGCTTTATGGATTGAACAAATGTCCATTAAAAACTGAGACCACCAAACACATTTCACTATTGTCCCAAACCAGATTTTGATCCTGGACTTCCAAAGGTGAAAGGTTAGTTCATAAACTCTTGTACCACCTAGAGTCTACCATGCCCTTTTGTTATCCAGTTGCCCAGTTTTGTGAGATTCCTTTATAACAATTTGCATTCTTGAATCATTTTGTATTGTCTGCAAACTTTGCCACATTACTGTTTTTCCAGATCATTTATGAAAACAGACCTTTTGGGACCCTATTGACCTTTTTCTATTCTGAAAACTCCTGCTCGTTGAGGCACTGCCAACATGATATTAACAGCCAGACACATCTAAGAAAAATGTAGAGAGCAACATCAGGATCTCTGCATGATTTTTATTTACTTGACCAAGGCATTCAACACGGGCTTTGGAAGGTACTTGTATGAACTGGCTGTCCTGAAAAATTCATTGCCATAGTTCGATCCTTTCATGAGGGTGTGATGGGTCATGTCCTTGACAATGGAGAGACATTGGCACCTTTTGAAGTATTAAAAGGCACAAAGCAATCATGTGTCCGTGCTCCTCTATTGTTTAGCATCTACTTTTTGATAATGGTGTTAAGTTAGTTTCAAGGATTGCAAGTTGGGCATACCTATTTAATATCAAACTGGCAGCATTTTCAGCCTCTGAAGACTTCAAGCTCATACCAAAGTGTTCACTACAACTGTCTGTGTCCTCCTGTTTGCTGTTGGCTCATTCAGTTTAAGATGTACAGAAGCTTTTTGATCATTTTCCACCTCTGCTCACCTGTTTTGGACTCACTGTGAGCCTTAAGGAGACAGAGGTTATGTCTCAACCTCTTCAGAAAGAGCCCTGCACTTAGGTGATTACTGCTGCTGATACTGTTCTTAGGTCTGTGGACAAGTTCTGCAATTTGGAAGTGTACTGTCCTCCAACATAAATGTTGATGATGTAACTGCTTTACTAGCCAAAGCCAGTTACCTTTGGAAGATTTACCAAACACTTATGGAATGACCATGTGTTAAACTGCTATCTTCATATGAAGTTTATTGGGCAGTTGTCCTGACTATTGTGCTGTATGATTTGGAGTCAAGTACCATATATTGCTGCCGTATTTTGAAACTTGGTTCTATATGCATTGCCTCAGAAAGATTGCCCACGTGAATTGGTGAGATAGAACTCCAAACTTGGAAGTCCCTTACACCTTGTGATGTCATGGGCCTGGAATCAAGGCTTCTGAACAAACTGTTTTGATGGATTAGTCATGTTATGAGGATGGACAACACACAGATACCGAAGGTGATCTTCTATGGCCTGCCTGTTTGTGGGAAACGCTTTACTGGTAGTCAGTATAAGCCTTATAAAGAAATCTTAAAGACCAACGTCAAGTCATGTGGCATATCTCCTGGTGATCTGGAAATGATAGCTCAGAATAGACTGTTCTGGCAGCAAACTATTGCAAATGCTTTGAGAGTCAACCTATCTAGATACTAATATTCTAAAGTTAATCTTCAGAAAAGGGTAGGATTCAAAAAGAGTGTACAGCACCCACAAGTGGTGGATTTTTATCTGACATCTAGGATTGGATTTGCTGATTGAGGATTGGCTTTGTCGTGCATCAGCTGACTCATAGAAGATGAGATCCATTGATTGAAAGCTCAGTCTCAACAGAATTCTGAAAACTGACCATTTATTCCTAACCTTTGTTTTCTATCTTTTAACCTTGAGAGGACCTTCACTCTAATTTCATGACTTTTTACCTTGCTTAAGAGCCTTTGGTGAGCAGCCTTGTCAAAGATTTTCTGAATGTGCAAGTAAACTATATCTATTGTATCATGCTTGTCCACGTTTTTTTACCTCAGAAAAAATTGTAATAGGTTGATGAGGGATGATTTCCCTTTACACAAGCTGTTTTAAGTCTTCCCTAAAAGACTGTGTTCATCTCTATGCCTGATAATTCTTTTCTATAGTTTCAACCAATTTACACTTGGTACTGAAGTTGGGCTTACTTGCCTTTGGAACCTTTTTAAAAAATCAGTGTTACATTAGCTATCTGCTGGTCACTTGGAACAGAGTCTGATTTAGGCAGTAGATTACATACCAAAGTTAGTGGTTCTACAATTTCATATCTGAGTTTTTTTTCAGAACTCTTGAGTGAATACCATCTGATTCTAGTAACTTATTGCTGTTTAGTTTATCGGGTTCTTTTTCTAAAACTGCTTTTGTGTACACCTAAGTTTAGGACAGTTTCTAAAAACTGGTAGCAGAAAAGAATGACTCAGATGTGGGAATCTCTCTCACATCCTTTGCAGTGAAAACTGATGCAAAGAATTCATTTAGCGTTTCTGAAATATCCTTGTCTTCCTTGAGTGTTCCTTTAGCACCTCAATTATCTGGTGATTGCAGTGAGTATTTGGCAGGGTTCCTGCTTCTGATAAACTTAAAGACTAATTTTTTGTGTGTGCCTTTTGCTAGTAGTTCTTTAAATTCTCTTTTGACCTGCCAGTTATTCTTCAGCTGGTTACAGGTGTATATTCCACTTGGGTGTGTGAGCCCCTGGCACACAGAAACTGTAGAATTTTGCTTAGTAGTGCCCTTTGGGATGGTAAAAACACTCTAGCCTTTGTAGCCTCTCTGATGGCTGTTTCCACACAGATGGCTGCCTCTAACGATGTCACCACCCAGACGCCCTCCTCATCTCTTTTTCAGTGCCTTTTGCTTGCATCTTAGCATTCTGTTTGTTATTTACCTCATGCCCACTCTCCAGTTCAAAAACAAAGTCACTCAGGTAGAATACAGTCAACCCTGGAGTCTTCTGTGGGGTGGCCATTTAATCTGGTACCAACAATATTGGTCTCTTTACTGGACATATCAACACCATTGTTTTTTCAAGCAGCTGCTGATTTACTTTGCCTCTCTTTGCCAGACCTGCATGTAATACTGGAGCCCACAGCTCAAGTGGTATCTTCTGAGATCTGTGGACCATCTGGATTGATTGCTTCACAACGTGGGCTTTTTAAGGCATCTCAGGGACTGCTTAAAAATCATATTGTGGAGATAATACCACTCTTCCTGTTGGCACCAAAGGCTTTGGTGTTAGTGCAGATTCCAGCTTTGGCCATGGAGACAATATCAGTTTCTACAGATCTAGTACAGGCCAGAGCTACACATGCATTAGCAGCCTCTACTTTGATACCAGTGTCTGTTCCAGTACTGAGTGGTAATGCTGTGTCTCTGAAACTGCTGGTACTCAAGACTTCGACTGCTCTGATTATTTTTTTTTTTTTTGGAGTGGCCAGTGTACTTGGCTTCCAATGAGATAAGACACAGGATGGCTCTGTGATACTAGCAGACCAGGTGCCAGTTCATGCCAAGCTCCTGGGTTCCAACACAACACTGATAGATAAATAACTGGAAACTATTATTTAAAGGGCATTAGATTTATAAAAATGTGTTTACTTATAAGATGTTGCATGTATTAATTTTACTTAATATCTGTACTCTATATTGTATAGATACACTGAGAGTAGGTCTACAATGCAAATTTGCATCAGTGCAACTGTACCAATGCAACTGTGCTGCTATGGCATGTCTGAGACCTGGAAATAAAAGGCTCTGCATTCCACCTGTTGAAATCCCCAGAAATGTTCCCTTTAATTTTTTTCAGCCATGTGCAGAATAATATTTTGTTATGTGCACCAAGATATGTGCAGATGTGTATCACCAGTAGAAACATATGCTGATGTCTGTGGGTGCTGTGGACACTCTGCTAATCAGCTGGGCGGCATTTGAATCCCTCCTGGGAAGCCACCCAAGTGCTCAGCTTACAGGGAACACTGGTTCCCAGTCCCTGTATATTTAGTTACAACACTGCAGAAATTCTCTTACTAAGCCAGTTGAGCAATCAATCATCTTCCCCTCCCCTAACCGTGCATCCATTTTATACTCTCTTTAAAAAGTGGAAGGAGGAGAAAAATAGCAATTCTGGTGAAGATTCTCTTAAGGCAGTGGTCTTCAACCTTTTTATACCCAAGATCACTTTTTAAATGTCAGGGCAAGCCACGATCTACCCCATCCCTTCCTCAAGACCCCACCCCTTCCTTAGGCCCCGCCCTCTCTATCCCCCTGCTCTCCATCAGTTGCTGTCCCCAGCCCTTACTCACTCTCACTGGGTTGAGACAGGAGGTGTGAGCTCTGGGGTGAGCATGAGGGATTTGGGTGTGGGAAGGGGTGAGAGGTGCAAGCTCTGGGAGGGAAGTTGGATGGAGGAAGAGGTGGAGAAAGAGATGTTGGCTTGGGGAGGGGACTCCAGGCTGGAGAGTGTTGGGGTCAGGTGGAGGGTTAGGGTGCTGAGCAAGCCGCAGACTTGTGGATATAGGGATGCAGAAGTTTGGGTTGGGAAGTATGAGGGGCTCAGGGCACAGGTTTGCGGTGTGTGGCTGTTGCAGGAGTGTTGTAGCACAAGAGTGGAGATGTGAAGGGTACAGGAGTCAGGGCAAGGGGTTCAGCTGTATCATAGGCTCAGGGTTGGGGGGTGTGATGCTGCAGCCAGATGGGGGCTTGGCCCCAATGGGGGGCTTCTTGGCCAGGCTTCATTTTTAAATAAAATATTATTTCCAACACAAAATGTTTCAATATTGTCTTTATTTATGGGAGAGATGGGGAACATTTTTTGGGTCAGGGGACACTGACCCACTGAAAAATCAGTCGGGAACCACACATGTGAGATGCAAAAAACCAACCCCTACAAAAGCCCCCAAGCCTCACTGATGTGGCCCCAACTGAGACACCTCACTCCCCTGGCACTCCAGCCCCAGGAAGGTAGGTAGGACTGAGGTTCAAGGCCACAGGCCAGATTAACTCTTCTGGGGTTCAAGGGTTAATATATTTTGTGGGCCCCCCAGGCTCTGGGGTGGGGCCAAAATGAGGGATCCAGTGTGTGGGACAGGGCTGCCAGTGAGTGGAATAGGGATGGAGGTGCAGAATCTGGGTGGGAAGTAGAGTATAGGAGCAAGCTGGGGATAGGTGTCTGGCCAGGAGGGAGGGGGCAGGAACAGGATGCTGGTGGGTGTCTGGCCAGGGGCGAGGGGACAGGGGCAGCTTGGCCAGTACCTGAGGGTCTCCAGGGAACAGTATCTCTCGGGAAGGATCTGCAGGCAGCACTGGAAGAAATGCACGTGTGGCTCCTTTAAGAAATCCAGCCACTTTAGATCCTTCACTGCCATCTTAAACCCCCACCTCCCCAACCCTGTCTCCTTGGTGCATGGGGGAAGGAAGGCAAGACAAAGTGCATGCTTTGCTATGGGAGCTGTGGGGCTTCTCTCCCCCTGCCTGCTGCAGGAAGCCAGCTTTGGCTCCAATTTTGTGAGGTGCAGGAGGCTGTAACGCCTGCATAGGCATCTCATTGCAGGTAGGACAGAAAAAAGGGGTACTGGGAATACTGCATCGAGATCAACTGGCAGTGCCTACATGATTGACCAGTTGATTGCAATTGACTGGTTGGTGACCACTGCTCTGAACCAATGAATGAGAGAGCACTTCTATCAGTTTAATAATTCCATCTCAATGATAGCAAAAACTATGTTGGTGGTAGAAGCTTTCCCATTGATATAGCGCTGACTAGTAGGGATGTTAAAATGTGTTTTGTTTATGTAATCGGGCAACCACTGAAAATTTGAGTGGTAATACATGTGGGAAGGGGGAAGCAACTCCCACCTGCTACCTCTGTATCAGTCGCCTCCCCCCCCCACGCTGCTGCCATTGATACAGAGGCGGGTGGGGGAGCTATGTGTAACTGTGCATGTTAACCAATGAGCTTTAGCTTTAGCTCATTGGTTAACTGTGTAAACTGTGTAAACCCTATTGACTATACTAGTGGTTAGGTTGCTATAAATACATTGCTCACGAGTGTGGATTATCCATATCCCCCAATAACGTAGTTATACTGAAATAGGGCTAAGTTTTTCGCATTGTAAACTTGTATAACGGTGTAAATTGCCAAATAGAAACAGAAGTTTAATTAAAGTAAAAATAGCTTCCTAAGGAGGTGCTGGGGCTTGCATATAACAAGGCCCATTGAAAACAAATCACTCATTGTGAAACATAAAATGGCATAGACTTTGTTGATTGCTCTTACTCTCCTCCCCCAAAGAGGAAATGTCCACAATGACTCTTCCCATTAGCTGGAACTCTGGGGGAAGTGAGTAAAATCCCTGGATCTTCCTAGGCTATTTGAACTCTAAGGGGCAAAGATTTTGAAGCATTAA
This sequence comes from Pelochelys cantorii, assembly GCA_032595735.1. Taxonomy (NCBI): domain Eukaryota; kingdom Metazoa; phylum Chordata; order Testudines; family Trionychidae; genus Pelochelys; species Pelochelys cantorii. The sequence continues at coordinate 302,636,209 of CM064326.1, read as the reverse complement.
CAAGCATGGCACGGGCCCCTCTTTCCCTGGCCCTGCTTGCACTGGCAGCTTGACCTCTTTCTCAGGGGCTGGGGCTTGCAGCTTGTTTCTGGGTTAGGGGACCAGACTTCCTCCCCTGCTGTTTCTGCTCTCGCATTGTTATGGCTTACTCCCAAACTGAAGCTCTCTTGCTCTTTGTCTCTTCTCTACCTTTCCTTCCATCCTCTCCCTTTCTCCCCCCACCATCCAACTGGGGAAGCTTTTAAAGGCCCTCCAGTGGGCCTGAAGTGGAGTCAGTTGGCCCCAATCTGCTTGGGCCAGCTCCCTACCAGCTGTTTCTAATTGTCCTGCCACCCTCTGCTTCTATTTAGCAGGCCTTTTATGCCTTTTGGGCTGCCTTTCTCCCACTCTGTAGCAATCCTCTGGCTTGGCCCTGCCACACAAGGGATTTTCAGCTGTTTAGCCTGGGAAAGCCCTACAGGACTTACGGAACTTAATATATCATAGCAGTTTCTATTACCTTGTTGAATCTAAGGTTGTAACTAACTTGGGTGTGTATGTTTACCTGCTTTGTCCTTGTAAATAATCTTATTTCTTTTTCTTCATTAATAAATACTTGGTTAGGATGGGCTACAAATATTGTCTTTTGATGTAGGAGCTACTATGCAATTGATCTGGAGTAAGTGACTGGTTCTTTGGCACTGGGGATAACCTCAACATTGTGATTTTTGGCGTAAGTGAGTATCTGTGTCAAAAGCAAGGTTGCCTGGCTGGCCAGGTACACTGGGAGTGGCAGCAGGTGGTGCCCACATCATTCTTCTCCTCTAGCCACAGCGAAGTGAAGTTTTGCTAGGTTCCCACACAGCATTTTTTCCCCCCTATTTTTCAACCTCATTGAAACGAATGGGGCAGTTCACACATTTTATCAAAACTGTTATGGCTAGAATCTTTGTTGTTTAGATGAAAGCTAAGATTCTGATGTACTCACATAACTCCATGAATGGATACAGGCTTAATCTGACTATCTTTCCCTACTAGTCTTTTCTTACATCTTATTCTCTCACTTCTATTTTTACCTGCCTCCTCTCTCTGTTGTCTGTCTGTCAGCTGCACTGTTATGCATCTCCATGTGTTCTTCCATGTGTGTCTGCTACATGCAACATGAGCCCTGAACTAATCCACAAAACTAATCCTCTCTTCAAGATACAGCTGTATTGCAGTGTCCATGTGAAATAAGCCAGTGAATTCAAGGTTTACGGACATTTAGGAATATGACTATTTATAATTGAAAGGGAAAAACGTGTACACTGTATGTAAATTATATACTCATCTACTATACATTTGAGAGAATTTGTGCCTCTGCATCTGTCCATCTCTAAGTCCATTTAAGAACTGCTAAATGATAAGAGCTAGTACCACCAAATTTGGTATGGAGCTTCCTCTTATAATAACTTAAAGCAAAATCAGGATTTGGTTGTACTAGGACAGTGGGATGTGCACAGAATAAGATTTTCTCATCTGGTAGCGGGGACAGCTATACTCCAGACTGACAACAGGGAGGCAGCAAGCAAGCGCACCCCCGACAGCCCCAGAGAGCCACAGAGTAGCTGCTGGCCAGGCAGCACTGCCCCTTCTGTCCCCTCTCTACCCTGGGCCAGCCCCAAGGAATAACACTGCCATCCAGGCAGTATGGCCCTGGGGAGCAGCCACCAGCTACCCTACCCTCTGCCCTGACTGCTGCACCCCTCACCCTCTGCCCTGGGCCCTCGACATCTCCAAGTTCCTGCCCTGACTCCTGCACCTGCCACACTCCCAACCCCTGCTTGGAAGGACCCAAGCAACACTGGATAAATCTTGTATTACCTACATACTTAATTGTGTCTTCTATCCTGCCTATGTTGCTAGTCTTTGGTCAGACAGTATGTTTGCACAGTACTTATCGCAGTGGGACTCTAGTCCTCAGCTGAGCTTGTGAAAGCTATAGCAATTTGAATAAAAATATGTTATGAGGTGGCCAGTGTATGAGTGACTTTTGTGGACAAATCTTTAGTCATCTGAAAAGCAATGTTTCACAGCTTTTGTCTTTCATTGATAGGAGCCATCTCTTCTGTTCTGTTGGAAGATTTAGATGCTGTTTTCTAATGAAAATATTGTAAAGCTTCACAACAAATTTGTGTTTTTGGCATTTGCTACTTTGTAGAACTACAAGCATAACTGCTGTGAGAGGAACAGGGGGATTAGAAAGAAATGTCCTTTGTTACTCGCACTTGAAGTCTTTTGTTCAAATAATTGTCAAATAAGTTTTTGTCAGTGTTTGTAAAATATAGTTTTTCCAGCCTCCCCAGGTACAAACAGAACTTTAATATACCTATAATAATTTAAGATTGATGTGATTAACATAAACTAATTTAGTTACTTATACGTACTGATGTATATATTATGGTTTTTAAAATACATGTAAGTTGTATGGTATTTTAAAAGTCAAATTCAGCAATGTTTTATAGTACTGTCACCTGATGTTTCCCCTCATAGGTGTGCAGAATTATTAATTATGTATCAAGCTGATGTTAACCATGCTGCTGAAAGAGGACAGACACCTTTGTACCTTGCCTGTGGAAATGGAAATAATGAATGTATCAAACTTTTACTGGAAGCGGGAGCAGATCGAAGTGTAAAAACTAGTGTAAGTTAAAAACGTTTCTAAAATCACAGTGTGGATATAGAACCGAACAGCTGCAAAAATCAGAATGCTTTGCAATGTCATTCTTCTCTTTTTTAATGATGTAATACTCCATGTGTTTTGGAATTTGTGGGAGACTTTGGTTTTATATTGCTGCATCTTATTGTAAAATGTTTTCTATTTGTTTAGGCTGCATAGTTTTCTTAAACTTTTAGATCAGTTAGTTTTACCAACATCGGTTTCAAAGTTTAACATCTTGCACACCATATTCCCCTGTGGGACAGCAGAGAGAGACTCCATCTACACAACTGTCAATTATCACAGTGTGCAGTGTCCTTCTAGCCTTCTCCTAGTGGTAGTCATTATTGAGGGCTGTGTCCATGAAAGCTTGTGATACCATCAGCATGTTTTGTTAGTCTATAAAGTGCTACCAGACCATGTGCAATATGTGTTAGTCACTGATACCTGCATAGCTCTGGGACATCTTGTTTAATTGCAGATCAAATGCTATTGAAGAAAACATTCTTCAGCAAGGATTGTGAAAGACATGCTTAAACATTTGTCATAAAAGGAGAGTGAGGAGGACAAAAAACAATCACGTGTGGTTTGTGGATGGGTAGGGAGTAGTTAAGAGCCTTCAGATTTAAAGTTTAGGTATGCTCTTATTCACATAATTCAGAGCTATTTCTTTAAAATTTAACATTTACACATAATATTGAGACTTCTTGTCACTGAATGTTGAGATTTAAACTCTCCAGAAATATTGTATGAAAAGTATTCTGTATGTGTTGTAGCCTTTTCACACATGCTGCCTGATAATTCGGCTGAAAGGGACTGATATTTTTTCCTTGTGTGTGTGTATATAAATTAAACTGAATTCATTCTGAAGTGAGAAGAAAAAGAGGGTATAGAAACCATTATTGTAAAGTTCTTATCTGGTTGATAAGTTTACTTTAAACCAAGACTTTGCAGAAATTGCCACTTACTGATTGCTTCTCTTTTGTAATATTAATCTACACTCGGTGGAAGGTGGTACTACCAAAGGCATCACTCTGAGAAGACTAAGAAGGTAGAATGTGTAAAATTTTCAAAAGCACCTAAGTCCCATTAACTCTCAGTCAATGGACTTAAGCACTTTTGTCACTGAGACAATTACAGATTTTTTTTCCCCAGTGCCTCCAGAGTGATCCCCTCTGCTACTGCACTGCCTTTGGAGAAGATACTGTATACTTTCCCCCCAAATAGGAACAGACTCCCTATCTGGGGCCAGGAGTCCTGGTCCATGAATCCATACTTTCCTGCCAACTTTGAAGAAGATATCATAGGTAGAGAAAGAATCCTGAACCAGTCTTTGCTGTTAAAGGAGTGTAAGCACAGCCATTGTGCTCTGCTCTGCTGGGTTCCTTCTGCTTTTCTATAAAGTCCCATTGTGCTATGCTGGCTACAGATGATCAGTTAATGACTTTAAAATTTAGTTTTTGAGATCAAGATCTACAATAACTTAAACAGTTTTGTTTTTAAAAATTGGGAAAACAGTCTACTGAAAGACATTTCTTTCACTAAGGAATGCATTTTCTAAGTAGATCTCTTTGAAAGTAAAATCCAAACCATCAAGCATCCTTGAAATTTAGAAAGTCTTTCCTCAGAATAGAGAGTGCAATAGCAAAATTATGAAGGGTGGAACCAAAGGAGGGTGGACCAACGTTATAGTGTTAAGTTGTATGAACATGTGTGTTGATTTTTCCCAAACAAAGGGGACTGGAAAAAATCACATCATAGATAAATGCTGATAATCTTTGTGTCACTTATGATGGAAAGAAGCTCAAATGTAGTGATAATTTAGAAGAAACTAAGGGGGACGGCCTTTTTAAATTAAGGATATCACAGGAGAATTAAGGATTGAAAATAATTCCAAGAGCAGCTTCATTGGCTTTATTGTGCTGATGCACAGAGAAGCTAACATTGTGCATAGCCAAAGAGGAGAAAAATGCCAATGAAATTGTACAGAAGAATAAATAAAAATCTGACAAAGGTCCAGTTACAAAGTTACATTAGCTCACTCATAATAATTTGCAATCCAAGGCATCCCTTGCAGAGGGTTGCTTTGATTCTATTTGACCTGCACTGGGAATATTTTCAGGAGACCCTCACAACCTGTGGTTGGTGGCTCATTTAAATGTCTTTTTTCCAATCAGTGATTATGGGAAAATAATCCACTTTTTCCATTTCACTCCAGGCATCTCACACACACATTTATGCACAGAGCACAACATACGGTCTGTTTGCTACAAAACTGTGACTTTTGTTTATAACCAGCCATTGTTGGATGTGTAAAAGCTCTGTTTGATAGAAAGCAATTACTGATATAAATTCTGTAACTAACTGCTTTTCTCTGTGTGTGGTCGGGTTGTATTTTTCATTTTTGCCTCTTTAGGATGGCTGGACACCAATTCATGCAGCTGTGGATTCTGGTAATGTTGAAAGCCTCAAATTCCTTATGTACTATGGAGAAACAGATAATGGAAACTTTATGAATGATGCACAGCCTAATTCAGGCTTCTTTGACTTGGAATGCAGAGAAGACAGCTATCCCATTAAAGCAACGCCTGTTGTTTCTGCAGATCTCATCAACCATTCTGACAAAGATGGTTGGACTGCTGCCCATATAGCAGCATCAAAAGGCTTTAAGGTCTGTTTATTTGTGTTGGTATAACTAGACATTAATGATTGTTCTATTAATTGTGTGTCTATTTAATAATAGACATATCAAGTTAATGATTTCCTTACCTGTAAATGTAACTGTTCATAATTAAATGAAAATTATCTTAATTTTGCAAATTCAGTTTCCAACTGTATGTGGAATGGTGATTATTTTTTTAAGTATCTGTACTTTTGGCAAGCTTTTCAACAGGAAATGAGTAAGTTAGCTGGAAAATTGTTGTGATTACAGTGGGAAATCCAATCTGACCTACTCCACCTTGATTAATTGACATCAGCAGGGCAGTTTCTTGACACCAGATAGTAATGAAACTTTTGGCAATCAGAAGCTTTATGCTATTAAGTCTGAATAGTTAATTTTTTTTTCCATGAGAAGTAGGATTTGTATCAATTCAAAGCTGAGACTGTTGCAGAAAGAGAAAATGGGAAAAGTCATATTATTGGGGGAAGGGGGTATGGAAGGGTGGTTTTTGAGATGCAAGGCCCAAGATTTAAAAATTAAATCACGTCTAACCTGTGATGACGTTATAAGAGGCTTGATTCTCAGAAAAGAGAACCTCGTCTGTGAAAATGAGACCTTTTTAGATGTTTTGGGTTTGGCATCCCAAAATGGATGTCATTTAACATTTCTCATCACTGTTAAAAAATCTTGACCAGATGAGTTTTGCAATAAGGTTGTGATCTTTTCTTTTGTCTGGGGAGTGTGACACTATTATCCATATTTACCTCAAGATTAAAATACTGTAATGCACTCAATGTGAAGCTAGCCCTTCATACCATTTGGAGACAGATACTGGCGTGGAATTCAGTGGCTTTTTCATTGAATGGTGGCATCTTGCTAGAAAGAAAGAAATGACACTGGTGCTGCAGCATCTGAACTAGCTGCCAGTTGATCTGTAGGTGAATATTAAGATGTTAATTATGACCTACAAAGCCATAAATGGCCTGGGATCAGACAGCTTGAGGTAATCATCTTTCTCCCTGTGCCGTACTGGCACAGCTGCAGCAAGCAGGGTCACTTGAGCTAAATTCCCTTTTTTATAAAAGAGAACTTTAAAATAGCTAAATGGCTATAATGCCTAAACAGCTTTAAAACTTTGGGGGTGATGTGCCTAAAAGTCCCTATTCTGTTGTTGTTAAAAATTTAAGATTTCATTGCATTGTTGATATTACTCTTTCAGAAATTCAAATTTACTTGCTGGAGGAGGGACTTGTAAGGTGAATTTATAGTTACCATTTTTGGGTTATTATGTATCACTCACATATCAACTATGGATGGAAATTTGTATCCTGCTAATATTTTTGTATTGCTAAGGAAATGCTGGGTTAATGGTTTGCTCTTGTCATCTGAATATCCTAATAAGTTCATCATTACTAAACCTTCAACTTGCCTTTTAATATAAACTGAAAACAAGGTTTTCGAAACTGGATGCTTAAAGCTAGTCACTAAAGTAAGTGACCAGATTTTCAGAAGTGTTGAATTTAGTAGGAGCTATAGGTTTCCCAGAGCTTGTAAAATACTTTAGTCACACTGTTTTAAAAACCTTAGCTTGAGCATTTCAAGTCTAAGACAAAACATTTGTACTTTGAGTCTGTGAGGCCATGTCTTCACTACAGGGAAGATTGACGCTACCACGATCAATCTTCCGGAATTTGATTTAGTGGGTCTATTAAAGACCCACTATATTGAACTCAGAGGGCATCCCCATTAGTGTCAGTACCCTTACTCTTGTGAGGAGCAGGAGAAACTGACGAGCATTTGCTCCCATCGACCTCCTTCTGTGGATACAGTGCAGAAACTCAAATTAATGTATGTTGTCTCCAGCTAGAGTTGTGTATCTTAATTCAACCTTCCCCGTACTCTGGACCTGGACTGAGAAACATCTTTTTGAGTCTCATATTTAGCAATTTGTTGGTTGGCCTTCTCTGTATATTTGGAAAAGCATATAGAGAATCAGAAGTCTAATTACTATTTGTAGGACTGCCTGCTTCAGGCAGCAAACAATTTTTGAGTATTTATCCCAACTTAAGTTAGTTAACCTGCAAATAATACAGTTGTTGTCTTTCCAGAACTGCTTAGAAATCTTGTGTAGCCACGGTGGACTAGAGGCTGAAAGGAAAGATAAGTGCAATCGAACGCTGCATGATGTTGCTACTGATGATTGCAAACATCTCCTGGAGAACTTGAGTGAGTTACAGTTTGCCAACAGCACTGCACTAAAGTATTTAGCAGCCAAGGTCTTATGGGTCGCAGAAGAAACATTTAATACAATCTTTGTTCTTAATCTCACCCTGCTCACAGGTTTTGGGTTTTTTCCCACCACGTAGTCTGGTTGGTTTTTTTTTTAAAGAGTGCAGATTTATTACTCAAAATTCTGCTACAATAAATGACAAGAAACATCTTGTTGGAAGTAATCGCTTGTTCTGATTTTTTAGTAGGACTTTAAAATATGTGAACTTTTAACAAAATAAAATAACTTTCTCAATTCTGGAAACAAACCTAATCCTTTGAAATTAGTAAATTAATTAGTTATTTTTCATCAGAACTTTTAACTTTCTTTTTTTCATTGTTCATATCCTTCTCTTTTCAGACTCTTGGTGCAAAATTCCTATTGGGTTTAAACCAAAAGCACCTGTTCAAGTAATTGGATTTGGAATAGAACTGAAAGATTTTTTTTTTTTCCAGAAAATAGCTTATTCACCAAAAGTGCAGTTTTGATTGCTGCAAAACTATTGGTGAATTTGATACAAAGTTGCCAAATAGTTTTCTCTCAAACATTTTTTCATAATTTAGATGCCATTCAAAAATGAGAGAAGGAAGTAGTGCTGGTACCCTGCTTTTATAATTTTAGCCCAGTGGTTAGGGCTAAAATGTGGAAGGCCCAGGTTCTAATGTGGATCTATTTCATTCTCTCCTGTTGAAACTGTTCCACTATGTATAAACCGAGCAACGAAGCAGAGACTTGAACTTGGGTCTCCCATGATTCAGGAGAATGCCTTAACTACCAGACTATAAAGTCATTTCCCCAGCCCAGTAGCTAGTCGTTGTTGTTATAGATGACTGTGACTTGTTCCTGGGAGAGAGTGCCCGAAGCACTGGGCTACATGTTACAGGTAGTAATGGTGGCACCATCACCAACAGACATTTTGTGAATCTAGCCTTTGTAAAAAGTCTCTGAAACAAAATGTTGCAAATGGAATGCTATGGTTTTTTTCTTCTATATGAAATGGATTATTTTCAAATCTCAAACTTTTTTGCCATTTTTATATCAGTTTGACCTCACTCAGATTTTTTTTCCCCAATAACCAAAAGTCAACCGCAAAATTGGTTTATTGCCCAGCCTTCTGTTGGAATTGTATTGGTTAATATCATCTGAGTAACTGGCTATTGAACGATAAGAACAAAACTCAAACAGTGCTGAAAGTTTGGTTATTGCAAAATTGCTCCCCAAGCCAGTCAGCATTTCTCTGGTAGCTGCACTTCCTCAGTGCTTCAGAGTTACTTTCTTAAATGTATTGTTTTTCCAATGAAGGTGGGGGACAGTGGGACTTTAATGATGCATATAGCAGGAGTGACCAAACTTACTGACCCTCTGAGAAGCATATGACAATTTACAGATGTTTGAGAGCAGAGTCGAAGGGCTTTAGCCCTGAAGCAAGGTGGTGGTGCTAGTGGCTTCTGCCCTGCAGCGTGGGGCTAGAGGCTTCAGTCCTGCAGGGCACACCTGCTGGGGCATGGGACTTCAGTCCTGCTCCTGCTGAAGTTCCAAGCACCAGCAGGCACCTCCTGTGGAACTGAAGCCCCAAAACTCCTCTCTCTGCTGGGCAGAAACTCCTAGTCCCATCACCCCATCGCAGGGCAGAATACCTGAGCTCCCCCAAGCAATATGGTAAGCGAAGAATGGGAGGGCACAGGGAGTTCCAAGAGTTGCACTTTTAACTGTTTAAAAAAAAAAAGTTGCATGCAGTTCACAAACTGGGGTTTGGACACCTCTGGCATATAGTATAAACAGATCTCAATCTACTTAATCTATAGCTAGTGTGGAATTGTGTCCCAGTTCTCAGAATACAGCAACATCCAAAATTTATTCTTCTAATGTGTAATGCTGAGTATGTAACTGAGGATGTTAAAAAATTGGTGTTTTTTGTAAATGGCTAACCGCTGAATTTTTTTCTAGTTACACATTTACACACTGGGGGAGAGGAGGCAGCTCCACCAGAGCCACTGTGCTAAGCTGGGTCCCTGCGGAGCCACTGCCCCTTCTCTTTCCCACATTGCTGCCTCTGTATCAGAAGCAGCAGCAAGGGAGGGCAGGCAGGAACACCGGCTTTGATCTAGAAGCAGCAGTGTGGGGGGAAGAGAGAAATCCTTCTGAAATGTTTTGCTTTCCTGGCTCCCATTGAAAATGTTTCGATTAGTTCTTTTCCCCTCCTCTTGTCGGGGAAAATATGTAGATTATATAGAAAATTAAACATTAGGAAACCACTATGTCATGTGATTAAATCTGTAAGAATTTGGATCTGGAACACATAAATGAAAGATTGCTTAAGCTTTGTCTTATAGGCCGATCGTGTATTATTCCTGCATATAAAATGAAGGTAGTGAATGAAGGTAAAATGAAGGTAGTGAAGCTGAATGCCTTGTATAATAATCTGTAATCTAATACTGATTTTGTTACTGTTTTTCATTGTGCTATTATGTGGGGATATCAACATGTAGTCGACTATATGATTAATTGATGAAGCTGATAGGCCTAGGCCAGCCCAGGCTGCCATGGACAGAGGCTGCTTCGCAGCAGCCTCCGTCTGTGGGGAATTCGGACCCCCCCCCCCCCGAGCCAAAGGCTGCTGCCACCCCGCCTTGCTGCCTCTGTATCAGAGGCAGCAGTGCGGGGTGGCAGGCAGCCAGTCTGCATGGGGAGCTGGTTTTTAAACTGGCTCCCCGCACAGACCAGCCTGGCACCCCGCGCTGCTGCGTCTGATATAGACGCAGCAGCGCAAGGTGGCAGGGTGCTCCCTGGGAATGGAGCCAGAGTATACTGGCTGCCGGCCCTGTCTCTGGTGGCTGTAGAATAGTCGAGTAACCAATAAGAATTCATGCGGCTTCTTGACTATTCAGTTACCTGACATCTAACATCCCTACTATTATGAGCTATATACTTCCTCTGTATTCCCTCTTGAATAACAGGTATTACAATGCTTGTCTGTCTCCAGAGGGCTATTGAGAGAGAGCGCTCTGAAGATGTAAAAGTGCTTCATGTTTTTAATCTTACAATAGCTCTTTTATTGTGTTTGCAGATTATGCTATATTAGGTTCTCTAATTTTTTTTTAATAGATGCTCTTAAAGTACCTTTAAGGATTTCACTCAGTGAAATAGAACTGGCCTACTGTGGTATAGAGGATTGTGACACAGAAAACACAATATGTTCTTTAAATATCCGCAAACAGACATCATGGGATGATTTTTCAAAAGCAGTGAGTCAGGCAGTTACAAACCATTTCCAAGCAATCACCTCTGATGGATGGAAGAGTCTGGAAGACCTGACATTTAATAATGCTGCAGAATCCAGCATTGGTCTCAGTACAAACAGCATATTATCCATCAAAATAGGTATGAATCATCACTGTTACTTTAAAGAAAAGCAAGAACTTTTTCTAGTTCATGAAGTACATGGCTTGTTATTGTTTATTTCCTTAGATAAGTATATTCAAGCCTACTTGAGGCAACTTCTGATCTAGATCAGGCCAATCATCACTGTATTCATTACACAAAACACTGTTTGAAAGTATAAAGACACTTTTATGCCTTAAGTATTGCTTATCCCGTAAAATAAAATTGAATGAAAATATTTGATGAGATTTCTTGATACTCTGCTTTAAACCTTAGAGATGTTTGTTAGTCTCTAAGATGCTATGGGGCTACTTGTTCTTAGAGACCCAGGGTACAAATTAATAGCAGAGAAAGAGAGGGAATGGGGAGGGAAAGAGAAGGAAAAAAATGGGGGGGAAATATTGCCAATTAGAGTGTCCATGTCAAATGAGGCTAATAGAGTAGGCTCTAAGTACCCAGCTTAGCTTTTTATGTCGGTAGGGTGTGGAATGTAGCAGCCCATCCAGTTCAGGTCTTTGTTCTGACCTCAATTTTGAAATTAAAGGGAAGAGTTACAAGAGTGAAATGCCTGTAAGCAGTATGTCACCTTTTTAGAAAACCGCATAATAAAGACTCAAATTACATGTATACCCCAAATGTATTTTTAAAAAACAAGAGGTCCGGAAAAATGTCACCAGTCTAAACAACAGAGTAAAAGAGATGAGAGACATGATACCACTTAAAATTGCAAGTTAAATTTAACTGAGAAAGATAGAAAAGGAATATAAATTCTGGTAAGTCGTATGTAAAAGTCTAATGAGGCAGGTCAAAAAAATGATGAGCAATTAGCAAAAAGACACAAAAACTGAAAGCAAAAATAAATTAAGTACATGAGAAGCAGGAAGCCTGCCAAACACTCAGTGGTCCACTGGATGACTGAGATGCTAAAGGAGAATTCAAGAAAGACAAGGATTTTGCAGAATGAAGATATTCTTTGTATTAGTCTTCACTTCAGAGAATATGAGGGAGATTCCCACATCTGAGCAATTCTTTTTAAGTGACAAATCAAAGGAAGTGATTAAGATGTTAAGAGGATGTTTTGGAATAAATCAATACATTAAACAGTAATATGTCACTAGGACCAGATGCTGTTCACCCGAGTTCTGAAGGAAACTGCAGAACTATTCTGATACGTATGTAACCTATCATTTAAATCGGCCTCTATACCAGATGACTGGCAGAAAACTAATATAACACCAATTTTTAAAAAAGATTAAGGAGGCAATCCTTGCAACTATAGACCAGTAAACCTGACTTTGGTACCAGGTAAATCAATTGAAACTATAATAAACAGAATTATCAGATACACAGATGAACATGATTTGTTGCAGAAGAGAGTCAACACAGCATCTGTAAAGGGAAAATCATGCCTTGTCAATCTATTACAGTTTTTTGAGGGAGTCAACGAATATGTGGACAAGCATGACACAGTGGATATACTGTACTTGCACATTCAGAAAATCTTTGACTAGGTCCCTGACCAAAGGCTCTTAAGCGAAGTAAAGCAATTATGGCATAAGAGGGAAGATCCTCTCATAGACCTGTAACTGATTAAAAGATAGGATCAGAATAAATCATCAGTTTTCAAAATGGAGAGAGATGGGGTCCAGAAGGTCTGTATTGGGACCAGTAACATTGAACATACTCATAAATAATCAGCAAAAGAAACTGATGTGGCAGAGTTTGCAGGTGATACAAAATTTCTCAAGATAGTGAAGTCCAAAGCTGACAGTGGAGAGTTGCAATGGAATATCAAAACTGATGACAGTTAAATTCAGTATTGAAAAATGCAAGATAATGCACATTGGAAATCATAATCCTACTTCTACTTACAAAACAATGGGATCTAAAATAGCTGTTAGCACTCAAGAACAAGATCTTGGAGTGATCCTGGACAGTTCTCTGAAAAAACTTGCTCAGTGTGCAGCATTAAAAAAAAAATACTAACAATGTTAGGAACCATTAAGAAAGGATCAATAATAAGACTGTAAATATCATGCTGCTATATAAAATCATGATACACCCACAGCTTGCATACAGCATGCAGTTCTGGTTGCCGCATCTCAAAAATGATTATATTAGATTGGAAAAGGGCAACAAAAATAATTAGAGTTATGGAACAGATCCCCTGTGAAAAGATGGAAAAGAGATGGAGAGAGCTTGGAAAAGAGATGATTAAGGGGGATATGATAGAGGCCTATAAAATCTAAATGATGAGAAAGTTTATGAAGAAGTGTAATTTACCATTTCACATAGATCAAGAGCCAGGGGACTCCATTTGAAATTAATAGGAAGCAAGTTTAAAACAAGCATACAGAAGTACTTCTTCACACAGTGCAGTCAGTCTCTGGCATTCATTGCCAGGATATGTGAAGACCAAAAGTATAATGGGGCTCAAAAGAGAATTAGTTAAGTTCATGGAGGATAGATCCATCAATGGTTATTAGCCAAGATGGTAAGAGATGTAGCTGTATACTCTGGCTGTCCCTAAACCTCTGACTGCAAGAAGCTAGTATTGAACAGCAGCGGATGGACCACTCAATAAATTGTCATCTGTTCATTATTTCTGAAGCATGTGGCACTGCCTTCTGTCAGAAGACAGGAAACTAGGCTAGACAGGCCGATGTTTTGACCCCATATAGCCACTCTTTGTGTTCTTATGAACTGCCTTAAGAGCCTATCCAATAAATCTTAGAATGTGCCTATATTAAAGCATTCTAACTCTGGTTGTGTGGCTGGTTTAGTAGCTTAAGACACTTTTTTAGTCTTCTTTGAGACCCAGGTTTCAAGTCTTGCCTGAGGTATTAAATCAGTAAGAGTTATGTTGTGTCTTTCATTCTAGCATTCAAAAAGAAGGGATTGGCTTTACACCTTAAAAAAAGAAAACCCTCTTGTGTAAAATCCTGCTGTTGAGTTTTTGTAATGGATCCTGACTGATACTTTATGTATAGGCAAAACAGAGCTCTCATTTTATTACCGTGAAAGCTCTATTTACCTAGGAAGTTCAGAAAATCTCAGTTAAAAGTCTGTGTGGCTCTGAGAGTAAAATGTTTACCCATAATTTGGCACAACTAGACATTTCTGTTTAGTAAAAATTTCATAAAACTTATCAGGAAATTAACAAATTCTCATTCCTGTACTTCTAGGTTAGCGTAATCATGAAACAACATGAGGAAAATCACACTGCATGAATGTGTAAATATATATAAATACAAGTATTTCCATGAGTGCAATCTTAACTTTTTCATAAACAGCCACTGCAATGAAAAATTCAGGCATCTCTTAGGACCTGATTTTTTTCATTACCCTTCATCTTTGTGTATTCATTCCATTAGTGCAAAGTCTGCTTAAAATGCTGCCCTTTAGTTTTCATAGCTTGTAACACAAGAAGTGAGTGCAAATCACAATTAGCATTTTATGGTCTCTTTGCACTGCAGTGAATAACTATACAAGATATAGAGCAATGTAAAACCAGGGCCTTCATCTAAAATATATATTATGCTTTGCATCAAGCAAATTAGCATGGTTTTTATTCAATGCTATTTAACATATGAAATTTAAAGGTTCATTTTAAAGTAATATTTTAAACTGTTGTTTAATTTGAATATACCAGCAAATGTTCCAATGTCATCAGCCATGCATAAAATAATTAAATGATTTTACACATGGAACTGATTTGTTTTTCAAAATAGCAGAACTGAATATGTATAAACATATTCTGTGCAGTGGATACGTGTGCTATGTGTGTGAAGAGGTGTATGTAGTATGCATATATCTTTGTTCTCTCTTCTGTTTGTTTTTATTTTTTAAACAGGAAATGTTTCATGGTCAACGGGTCAGATTTTTCCACAGGCACCATGGGAGTTTATGAAGAGGAATAAAGTGGAACACATAACAGTGATTTTGTTCGGTAAAGGCATTTGCAGCTATTTTGGGTTTGAAAATTGAAAAATTCCATAATAATAGAGATTATCAATCATTTGCTACCAATTGTTTTCTTTAATATTTCATATGGCTTTCCTGCTTTCCATAAATTTGAGATTCAGTTAGTAAAAGATTTATACACCTGATTTAGTTAAAAGCAGATATATGGACCTAGAGCATTTAAAAGCATATGGTAACACTTAGAAACTGTAACCCTTCCCCAGTACCATTATTTTGTAATATCTATACCATCCATAGTACCTTACAGATACCCTTTTAAATCTGTGTTACAAGATAGAGGTAATTCTTTTTATGATAAAAGAAGTTTATTAGCAAACCTGACTTTTTTAAATTCATTCATACTGAGTCTTAGAGCAGGGGTGGGAACCTTTTTTGGGTCAGGGGCCACTGACCCATGGAAAAATTAGTTGGGGGTCACACACAAGTGAGAAGGAGAAAAACAAAGCATTTACAGACGTGGCTGCCAACTGAGAAGCAGAAAAAAGAGACACTCACCTCACCCCTCTCGAGCTCCAGCCCCACAAAGAGGGAGGGTGCTCCAAAGCTCAGGGCTTACTCCCAGAATCGCATTAACTCTTCTGGAGGCCTGAGGCTAATAGATTTTTGGGGGCCCCCTAGGATCTGGGGTCAGGGCAAAAATGAGCAATTCAGTGTGTGGGAGGGGGCTTCCAGGGAGGGGGGATGGAGGTGGGGGGGATGGGGTCTAGGTGGGAGGAAGGGGGCAGGAGAGGTGGGGGGATGGGGTCTGAGTGGGAGGTAGGGCACAGAGTGGGCTGGGAGTACGGGGTCTTGGTAGGAGGAGGCAGGGTTTTGGGGTGCCTATCTGATGCAGCTCCCAAGGGGGGCATAGGTGGCTCAGCACCACCCTGCACTTGCTGGCACCATCTCCCCACTACTTGCATTGGCCGTGATTTCCAGCCAATTGAATAGATGGAGGTGGAACATATAAGCAAGCACAGGGACATCCCTGTTTTGGAGATTCTTCAAGTTGCCACAATAGCTGGTATAGGAATGTTTGTTTGTTTAGTACATTCTTATAAATCATGAACATTGCAAGTATTAGATAATAACATACGTATTTTAAAGGTCCTCAAGAAGGCTGCTTAAACAGTGTGACTTACACATCTATGATCCACCTTCAGATACTGCAGAACTACCTCCGGCTGGTAGGTACCAGATTAGTTCCTGTTTGCTGGCTCTCATCTCCTCTAGGCATACCTGAAAATGCCTGCTTAACCCAGTCTGCAGTGCTTCTACCATCTTGCCCTTCATTTCTCTTTTGTCACCTTACCAATGGATCGATGTCTTAGACCTCAGTGGTCAATAAAGGTTCAGTCTTTTGAGGGCTTTTGCATCAGAATGTTACAAACTGTATTATTAGAATAAGAGACCCTAGAAGCACATGACAAACAATAGCAATTTATCACAGTTTCCTCTGTTAACAAATCAACTAATCCAATAAATGATCACCCAAACACTAAAATACAATAGCAGATAGAGGGAGAATGCAAAGGGTTTAGCCCTATGTCTGGCATCTCTCATATCTCCTGCTGGGCGATCCCTTGGAGTGTCGGTCATTGTCTTCCTCATCATCATCTTCCTCCTCATTGTCATCATAGAATCTTCCCTGACGTATCCTCACACAGGTCAGGCAGCACTATCCTGAATTATATTTGCATCTAATCAAGCTCATACATATGCATAAAATTTCCAGCCCCTTTTTTCTTATGGATACTTCTACATCCCACTAGAAGCATGGCTTTATTATCGACATCAAAAAGCTCCTTGATTCCATCCTCTCAAAAAATTCACTTGGACAGTGTGATAAGGCTATTTTTATCTCCAGAGAAGTTCCAGATGATTCAAGACCTTCTTGCATTCCTGTGGAACTGCAGAAGGCCCACTGTTGCAGGAGATATGAGAGATGCCAGACATAGGGCTAAACCCTTTGCATTCTCCCTCCTTCTACTAGAGTAGAAGTCAATGCCTAGGTCCATGAAGGAGCCTTATTACAGGTTTCATAAGGAAGTGGTGCTCAGAATTCTGGAATTGTTTATCCCAAAGGGGAACTCTTCTTTCCACACTTTCCAAGTGGTTATAGCTTTATTCTGTCCAAATTCACAGTATCACACAGAGGAGAAGTGGCATGTGCTGGACATCAGAAGGGCTCTGAAAATGTACCTCAAATATACAAAGTCCATAAGGAGATCAGGGGCTGTCTTTGTATCCTGCTATCTGAAGTAGCAATGACTCGGAGCTTCCAAGTCTTTGGTTGCTAAGTGGATTAGACTATGCATTGTAGAAACGTACAGACCATCAGAGATTCAGGTTTGAGTAGGGGTCAGGGGACACTCCATGCAATCCTTGGAGACTTTGTGGGCAAAAAAAGCTAATGCATCCTCAGCAATCGTAAGGTGACCGTCTGGTCTAGTGCTACCACCTTTATCAAGCCCTACAAGATGGACTTCCTGTCCTCTGCAGAGATTGCTTTGGCAGGAATGTGCTACAGGAGATGCTCTGGAAATTTTGTCCTTTGAGTAAATATTATTGGTGGGAGGAATCCTGTTTTTTCTTTCTCCCTTTTCTTAACCTTCCCAACCTCTGTTCATATCTCGTTACTTGCCAGATGTCAAGAAATCTGGGAGATGATGGGCTGCAGAGTGGAAAATTTCTTACCACTAACTTCCTTTCTTCTAGCACTGTTTCCCCGCAGTCCTACCCACCATGAGTCAAGGGTCAGATATTAAGTGGAATCATTACCCTGTGGCCATCTTCCTTTGTCTACTGCACACAGTTATTTTGTTATCTCTGTAGAAGAAGGATAGTTGTACAGTTTGGGAATAACTCATTTGGAAGCAAGCAGGAGTTCAAAGAACATAGCTAGACCATGCATCTGCAAAACTCTGATCTGTCTTCATGAGATGCAGAGAATGGATAACAGTTCAGATGTCAAGAATTGTGGGAGAAAAGGAATAATTAATAAGACATTTTCCATTCTTCCAAAAGACCTTTGCAAATGAAGCGTATACAGTAACTTCAAAAGATTTCCAAACAAAAATCAAGGAACTCACATGCTTATTTGCATTGTTCAGAAACTTTTATTTCCATTGCATCTACCCTCCTCTTTCATTTGTACTTTCTTTAAGTGGTCAGCTTCTTGTGTTAGAGACCTTATCTTTATACCCATTTGAAAAATAACTCTCATTCTGGTTGTGCTGTATAAATAATAAATAGTAGGTTTGCATATGTGGTATGTTCTTGCAGTACATTGCTTAGCAATACATTACAGATATTTTCTATGCCCTGTGTGCATTTGTTTTGTTTGATGTTTTGTTTTTTGTTTGTGGTACATATGGTAAGGTATAGATGTGTGAGCTTTCTAATGAGATGAAATTAATATTTAACTGAAAAGTGTGAGACCTTGAACTGAATTAATCAGTCTTTTGGCTGCATAAAAAGTATGTAACTCGTTATATATTTCAAAATGGCCCTAACGTTCTCTGCATATCAGAAAACTTGACAGTCTGACACATTAACATTTTTCCACTAATTTCATTTATTTCCATGAACCTTTTTAGGATTCACAGGACTGTTATGATTTTTTTATTTTTTTTATTTTTTATTTTTATTTTATTTTATTTTATTTGGTGGAGGGTGGAGCATGCAGGGGAGCAGTATTTTAGTTAAAAGAAATCTTTTAAAAATTTCATGTACTGAATGGATAACACTTAGATAACTATTTCTCTTTTGAAAAGGATGTTTCTCTTTCAATCCCTTACTTTCTATTACATTTTTAAAAAGGATTACAAGCATGGAAATTAAGTCATTAAATTCATTTTTACTAGCTACCCACTGATTAATTATTTATTGAAATGTGATTTAGCAGTTTTAAAGAGGAAACGAAATTAAAATAAGTTGGTTCATATCAAACATTATTTGAGAAACCAAAACTATTCATTACTGAGCAGCAGCTTTATATAAAACATCATTTTTCATTACACAAGTTATTTAGTATATGAAAACTGACTAGAAAGCAAATCTTAGCTTTTGAAGGTCATTGTTTTCATAGGGATAGCGCCAATTTAAATCCAATTTAAATCCAAGTGAAAAATTACCTTCAGAGCCCTCTGCTGGTAAATTAGGTAAACAATGTGTGCCTCAGATCTCAGCTGTTTCCAAGAGTGTGGCAATTACACAATAGTATAACAGTGCTCCCTTGATAGATAATTATACACAAGCACTAAGCTAATGTCACTTTATAAAGTGAAGGCCCACAGATAATTTTGATTTGAAACAGCTTTTTGTTCTTCAGAACATTATACAGTGCATTTGTGAGTCTCAGTTAGAGATAAAGCTGCAGCATTGCTATTCAGTTAAAAAAAATAAAACATATAGCAGTAAAATTATCATAGAGAACTGGATATATTTTTAATGTGTGCATTTAATAGTATCTGCTATTGATTATGAGACCTGCAAGACTGTTGATTAGAATGTGATCCATTTTAGTTCTAATGGTGAGCAGTTACTGAAGAAAGTACAGTAAACTTCCGATAATCCGGCACCTTTAGGACCCAGAGGGTGCCGGATTATCAGATATGCCGGACTATTGGAAGGGGGGGCTATAAGGGTTCTGGGGTGAAGTGGGGGGAATGTGCCCCTCGGCGCTGCCGGACCAACCCGGCAGCACCCCAGGTGCTCTGCCCCAGGCGTCCCCAAGTCAGCCGCTTCTGAAACTGACCAGCGGCTGACTCCGGGAGGTCTGGGGCAGAGCACCCCAGATGCTCTGCCCTGGGCTTCCCGGAGTCAGCTGCTCGTCAGTTTCAGCAGCAGCTGACTTGGGGAAGTCTGGGGCAGAGCAGCTGGGGTGCTGCCGGATTGGTCCCGCAGCGCCAAGGGGCGGCGCTAGGGGACCAACCTGGCAGCACCCCAGCTGCTCTGCCCCAGGCGTCCCCAAGTCAGCCGCTGGTCAGTTTCAGCAGCGGCTGACTCCGGGGACACCCGGGGCAGAGCAGCTGGGGTGCTGCCAGGTTGGTCCCGCAGCGCCGAGGGGTGGTGCTACAGGACCAACCCAGCAGCACCCCAGCTGCTCTGCCCCTGGCTTCCCCCAGTCAGCCGCTGGTCAGTTTCAGCAGCGGCTGAATCGGGGAAGCAGGAGGCAAAGCAGCTCCAATTGTCCGGCTGCCCGGAGCACTTCCAGGTTCCAGATGGTGCCGGACCATCAGGAGTGCTGGACCATTGGATGCCGGACCACTGGAGTTTTACTGTATTCCATGGAAACTTGATAACTGCTCACCAATATAAATAAAGGGGTTTTTGTAAACTAACTTTATATGAATCATTCAGATGATTTATTAGTGAATAGTCTTCTTACTGAAAATTTGATTGAATGCTTCTGGTCTGTAATGACACAATATTATTGCTACATGTTGAACCTCTCTAGTTTGCAACTCTTTGATCCAGCAATATCTGTGGTCTGGCATGATTTTAGTTAGCTAGAGGTCCACTTAAACTGGGTGTGGCCAAGTTTCCTGTGGTCCCCTAAAGCTTGTTTATAGCCACCAGTCCTGGCTCTCAGTGCTGTTTTCTGTTTTGTATTCTAACTTACCCCTAAATGTCTTCTACGAGCCCAGTAAACATTGGAAGTGTTGGTAATGCTGCTAGACAATATTGACCTCCTGTGATTCAGCAAATTCTCTGGATCAGCACCAGTCAGGTCTTGAGGGTGCCAGACTGGAGAGGTTCAACCTATAGTGAATAACTTGTCTAGCCATGCCAAATGTAGAACAGGAGATATTTGATAGGGGTTTGTTTAGGCTGCAACTTTATTATTCGATGTCTCCGACTACCTGGGAGATAGCAGTGTACAGTGCAGGTAACCCCATGTTTATTCCATAATTACCTGACAGGCTTTTACCAGCTCTCTTTACCCATCCAGGTCCCTCCAGCAAACCTATTGCAGGGACTTTTTTACCCCCACCCCCTCTATAGGAAGGATAAAGTAGGCTATAAGACTGAGGAGTTGGCTCCTTGCTGTACCAGCTGCCTTCCCCTTTTCTTCTTTCAATGAACACCTCTTTTTGAGTCCTTTTCTAAGCCATTTATCCAGTCGCTGTATACCTTTCCTATGGAGTACCTGCACTGGACATCCACCCAACACTTAAATAATGAGTTGCAACACATGGCCTACCACCCATCATATCATGCATTAATAGATCCTTCCCTGACACCTGCTTTGAGGAAGCAGGAAAAAAAAAAACCCCTACACCCAAGCCAATATGGTGGTAAAGGAAAAATTCCTTCTTAGGCTCCCTAAAACAGGGGCAGATAGCATAAAGCTCACACCAGATGTTGACTAAACCCAGTATTTTATCACATAATGGGGAGCCAGGTGCATCCTGCTTCAGTCTTGTTCTATGTAAAAAGGAAGACCAGAGGCAACACACTGCCCCTTTTCAAACTTTGCATTCTTAAGAGTCAGCAACCATGTTGCCCCTTCTGCAGCAGTTTTCATTTCTCCTTTCACTAAGCCAGGCCAGCCAAGCACCCCTTCTACTTAAAGGTGTAGGCCAGTTGTTATCAAACACATTTTGCTTCTCTTCATTTGCTGCATTTAGAAGAATAATGAAGAGTGTGTGTATATATAATGTAGTGTATATTTAATTATTCGATCATCTCTAAACAACTTTTATCAAATACAAAAAGAAATGTGTTGCTGAAATTGAAGTGATTTGTGGTAGGGATCTCAGTCTAGAGACTGTGAAGCCAAAGTAGCAAGATGGTTATAATGAAAAGAAGTTCTTGTTTTTAAATGAGAGACTTAGATAACAGGTTGTAATTCTAAAACAGCTAGCGTTAAATACTTTTCACACTTAAAGCAGCTATTTCTTTGGCTCTTCAGAATGTTTTTTATAATCCCAAAAGGTCAGATTAAATCAGCATAGCAATCAGGTTCTAAATACTAGAAACGGAATTCCTGTATTGTTAGTATAAATTATATAGTTAGGGTTTGAAGAGTAGTTTTTTCCCTCCACTTAAAAGAACTCGGGCAAAAACTTAAAAATTGATGGATTTTATAGAATCATTTGGGTTTGAAGGGTTCTCTTATGTTTTCTGCCCTCTTTCTGTCTTGGATTTGAGTGTTAACTGTAATGTGCCTCTAATGTCTGGGTTTGTCAAATTCAACCATGGACAGGACAACAGACTATTTTTTCACATAGCTTTATAAATTAAGAATGTGCCATGTCATTTCTGTACAAAAATTTGTCTTTAAAAGCTGCGGCACACCAATACTGCACATGTAGAACACTGTATTGTAAAGCATATCAGTTTCCTGATTGTGAATTGAAAAATGCCACACATCCAACCCTTTTGATTTTGTTTGTTTTATTTGGATTAAAAATATCCAGGTCTATGATTATTCATGTAAGTTTACTTTGTTTATGTATAGGTCGAACAATACCGTAATGTCATCTTTCATGGTCCAGAAGGGAGTTTGCAAGACTACATAGCACATCAGATAGCACTCTGTATGAAGGTATTAAACAAGCATACAGAATGAATAATTCTGGAAAAGAGCATATAAAGCTTCCCTAAATCTGTGAATTTTCAACACAGAAAAAGCAACTGGCTGCTGGATTCACCTGTGAAATAGTTAAGGTTGAAGTGGATGCTGATTTCTCCAAGGAGCAGCTTGCAGAATTATTTATCAATAATGGTAAGATTATTTCAGCAGATCTGATTTTGATAAGTAGAAGTTTACTTCTATTGATGCTTTCTGAAGAGACATTAAAGTATGTTGTATAGCCGAGGGCACATTTTTAATAGAATTCTGAAAATCTCAGGTTCTGGAGAAAGAAAAAAGGGAAGATGGCAGTCCAAAAATGAGTGCTGTGTAAACTTTATGCCTTTTACATTAATGGGTTCTTACTTTTTTTTCCCTCCTATCCCCTTTCATGTTCCCTTGTGTTAGTGAACACTTCACTTGATTTCCAAGGTTCAGGCCTTTTAAACCAGGAATATAAGAACATTGCTACTTTATCATGCCTACAGTCTGAATAAAGCACTTGATCCTCCAATGCTGTCAGCATCTTGTGCAAACAATGAAAACTAGCTTTTAGAACTCCTAAAGAAGTTGAAAAACAGCATTATAGGTATTATTTTCTGGCAAAGCGAGGTGGGGAGGGGAGGGGAGCGAGAGAGAGAGAGAGAGAGACTAGATTAA
This sequence comes from Pelochelys cantorii, assembly GCA_032595735.1. Lineage (NCBI taxonomy): Eukaryota > Metazoa > Chordata > Testudines > Trionychidae > Pelochelys > Pelochelys cantorii. Next base: position 302,613,015 of record CM064326.1, on the reverse strand, counting down.
AGAAAAAAATATAGATTATCCAAAATGAAGTATTAGCAAGAGTAACTTTACTTTTCAAGTGCTCAAGTTTTGAATTTATACTTTGTATTTTTACTGTCAACTGGAAACTTTCACAGCAGCCATAAGAAATATTCCATTTTTCAGCTTCAGTTTATTAAAAGATAGGCTTCAGACTCTGTGAGTACATCAGTGAATGTCTCCAATTCTGGGAGAGCTGAATAAATATAATGTACCATTTCTATAGGATGACTTTTAGTCCCTTTTAAATCAGTGGGTTATTAGTTTCTTCGTTCTACATAGCCTTTTTTTGAAACCCCGGATTATAGTGATACTTCATTATTTATGACTCAAATATTATCTTTTTCTGTTTGATATGTGGTGTGTTAAATATTGAATGAATCGTATTTTCCATTGTATTGCATTCAATAGATCTGTATTTTGAATACTAGAATAGCGTTAATGCTCATATTATTTCACCTTAAGATAGCTTTAACTTCATGTGTCTTCTTTAATCTGTCCAATACTTAACACTTCTTTTCATTGTGGTTAAAATTTCAAACGTCAGTGGCAGCTGTGGGTTTTCAGCACCTCTGAAAATTGGGTCTGTTCTTTAGATATTTTAAATGTGGATTAAGTGCCTAACCTTAGCCATCAATATGCATATTTTGTCTCCTCGCTACAGACCAAAGTTAGTTTTCCCATTGCTAGTCTAATATGAGATGCTTTTTAAAACCAAAATAAACAGTTATACAAGGATTGAAATATCCCACGATAGATATTTTGGAACCCCATACGTATTCTTGAAATGGTTCTGGTCAGTATGCTCTAACTATAATTTTGGGGTGACCAGTAAAGATTATAAAAGAGAAAAGGCAAAGTAATCAAAGCTGATGAGGAAGGACTAACACTAAATTTTGTAAAGAAACTGAGAGAGAGTCTAAGGAAGGAAGAGCATAGAAGAGAAATAAAATTTGGGAAAGGGGGATAGAGGAGACACTTAATGGGAGTCTGCCTTGCTGTGTAAGGTTTCTTGTTTTGTTTTTAAAACAAGAAAAGAGACAGACTTGGTGAGAAAAAACATGGAATAGACAAAAATTGGGGAGAATCAGAAGGAAATGAAGAAATAGTAAAGAAAAGAAAGAATACATTTTTAGCTTTTAGATTAGTTACATTTATTTTTCACGTGTCATTGTCTTTCTGTGGATAGAATCCTACAGCCTTCCTAGTTCGATAAGAAGGCAGATGTTAGTACAATATTATTGATGAGACCCAGGAAAGCTGCTGCTGCTATTGTCATTGGCTAAATCTAATAAGATAAGGTTCTAAAAAATTGACATGAAATAGGTAACATTTTTTTTCCAATTTCAACCTTGTGATAAAAGTGTAGCATAAAACTGCATTTTGGTGAGGGGTAATTTTTATATTTATTGGCAGAGCTCTGATGTTATATTGGCCGAGTGGTGATGATTCACACAAGCTAGGAATCTAGCCCATTATCCTTTATTTAAAAATGTTAAAAACTAATAATTAGTTAGGGGTATGGAAGGCTGCCATATGGGGAGAGATTAGTAAGAGATTTTCAGCTTGGAAAAGAGATCACTAAGGTAGGATATGATAGAAGTCTAAACACCATGACTGGTGTGGAGATAGTAAATAAGGAAGTGTTGTTTACTCCTGACAACAAAAGAACCTTAAGAGTCACCAAATAAAATTAATAGGCAGCTGATTTAAAACAAACAAAAGGAAGTCGTTCTTGACAAAACACATAGTTAATCTGTGGAACTCCTTGCCAGAGGAAGTTGTTAAGGCCTATAGTATATCAGAGGTATAACAGGAGAACAGACTTGATGGCCTTTCAAGGTTCCTTCCAGTCCTATGAATCTATGACAGGGCTTGAAAAAGAACCAGATAAATTGATGGAGAATAGGTCCATAAATAGCCAAGATAGGCAGGGTATCCCTAGACTCCGTTTGCCAGAAGCTGAGAATAGGCAATGGGGGATGGATCACCTGATCATTACCTGTTCTGTTCAATTCCTCTGGGGTATATGGCATTGGCCGCTGTCAGAAGACAAGATACTAGGCTATATGGATCTTTGATCTGACGCAGTTCTTAAGTTCTGTGTTCGTATGCTCATGCCTAATTGAGATTTTTGTCATGAATGTAGTTCTTCACTTTTTGTACAGGATTTAAATATGGGATCATGTTGTTGTGCATGAGATTGTATGAATTTATTCCCAGTAACCCATGTGAATAATTATATATAAAGGTAAGAATCAGTGCTTTAATTGTCGTAGCCACAGTGTCAGGTAATTTCTGAGCAGCATCACAGCTCTCATTAGCACTGGTCAAACATAGATGTGAGAAAGGTAAATTGAATAAACTGATGTAACTTATAAATTTTGTTCTCATGGACAATACATTATTATATATGTACTAAGGGACAGCTAGTTCAACATTATGCAGTAAAATACATGGGTTTTTTAATATAATATCTTTTATATAAATAGTCAGTGATGCTAGAACCCTTTTAGTAATGGGGGTGCTTACGTCTGTTTGTGTGCCTCTCCCTTTCCACCCCACCCCCAGAGCTGGGGCCAGGAGCAAGGCTATTTCTCTGGGAGGGGGACCTGCACAGAAGTAGGGAGGATGATGCTGGGACCACAGCTAAGGAAGGACACAGGGGCAGGGACAGATGCAGAAGCAAAATCCCAAGTACAGGGCTGGCAGCCGAACCACGGTCCTGGGACCAGCAGTAGAGCCTCGAGTGTAGGTTGATAGCTGAGATGTTGGGCAGCTGAGATAGGGTAGCCGGTGGACCCCCAGAGAAGAGTTGGCAGTAGTGCCCCTGATATGGGGTTGGGAGCAGAACCCCTAGAGCAGGGCCAGCAGCCAAAACCATGCCTGGGGGGGCCAGAAATGGAGGCCCAGGTGTAGGGCCGGGAGCAGAGTCCCATGTAAATCCTGGGGGGTGTTGCAACATCTCCACATACCTAGTTCTTGTGCTTATGTAAGTAGTATCCAAAAACATTTGGCAAAGTTACTACAAATAATACAGTGGTGTTTAACACACAAAGAGGAGTGATGGTGAACTGGGGATACGGAAATGCTGTCTCACTGTGCAAAAATGGATGACGCTTGTGCCAACAGTGACCAGATTGCATGGAGAGGCAGAGGAGGTCTAAGTAAGTAGGTTGGGGATTAAAGAATCCCCTGTTTGGTGGAGTGAGTTTATGGAGTTTTAAAACAAGTTAATTTGAACTGGAGCTTGAAATTATTGGGGAGCCCGTGGAGTTGTATGAGGTTAGGGATAATGTGCTTCTGGATAGAAACCTTCCACACCTTCTGTAGCGTGGAGAGCTAGTATTCAGAAAGGATATAAAGAAAGCAGTGGCAGTCAGAAGAGGTTAAGGCATGAGGATTTCAACAGAGGTAGAATCTATGCAATATTTTAAGTGGATGATGTTGTGAAGGTGATTAAACAAGTACATTTGAAAACATGGACTAAGTAAGAGGAGAAAAATTTCAAATTATGATTGATAGATCACATACAATGTCCTCATGGGCAGGATCATCCCAACATTAGGAAAAGCAATTTAGCAAAGCGGAAGCTAATTAAAAATGCACAGATAAAAGACTAACCTTCTGGGACATAATGGGGTGCTAAAGAACAGGCATGCCTTTATAGCCCTATAAAGTATCTAGTGTCCTGCATTGGCAGCAGTTTAAGAGGCAAAGAACAAAGTTACGTGATGAATGGTTTATTTTCAACATGGAAATCAGTTAGAATAGTACAAAATTCCAAGGATCTGTACTACAACTGATTTGATTTCATGAAATTTGCTCGTGATCTGGAAAAAAAAAAAGAACAAAGAGTGAAGTGGCAAAATTATGCTTGACACAGTTATTTAGATTAGATAAGACTAAAGATTGTGCGAAACCTCAAAATAGCCGAACAGCTAGATGATTAGCAGGTGAAATTCACTCTTAGACAATCTGTTTTATTATTTTATGCTTATATTGCGGTATAGGACAGACCTCCCTGGTCCAGTACAGATGAGGGATTTTGCCAGAAGGGGAAGGCTGAAATCAATGACCTCCTGAGGTCTCTTCCAACCCTATGATTCTGTGATTTTTGGCCCCCCTTCCACTGGCCCCCCCCCCCAAGGCCTAGCCCAGCTGCTTGCTGGTACCTTCTTCTGGCCCTGCCATCTTGCTGATCCCATTAGGCAGCCCAGCTGGGGCACGCCAAACTCCCAGTCCCATCAGGCAGCTTGTTGCTGGCAGTCCACTGCCCTGCCAGCTGCAGGGCTCCCAGCTGCCAGCCCTTCACCTGTGGCCTGCTGGACCATGGATATTGCTGGACCAGAGATTCCTGGTTTAGAGAGGTTCAGTCTTATATGACACAGATGCACCACTCCTTCAGCTGTGCCTGCTGGAGCTGCAGTGGCCAGGACAGGCGCTTCTCATCTAACCCTAAGCTTCTATGGTGAGAGAGTGCTGGTGTTGTCCTCTCTCCCTGGTGCAGCCTGCATGCTGAACTTTTCATCCCTAGCCCCACCCTCAAGCAATGATTTAAATGAAGAAAAACAACAATTTATTTGAATTAAGTACCCAAGCAATGCTGAGTAAATCCTATAGTACAAACTATACTCTACCCTGAAGTTAACAAATGGCAAACCAAGATTAGACAAGATGATGGATGGAATGTAATCGCATGTATACAATTTTTATATATGCTTGCAATGTTTTGGACATCACAGATAAACCGACATCTATCCCCAACTATGCTCAAGCTAGCTACTGTTAATTGCATGGTTTCTTACAGGTACCACGTAAGTGGTGTATCTTGAGGAGGAATTTTAATGTGGAGAGGGTAGTGTCCTCAAGAATCAGTTCAGGAAAGGCAAGTTAACACAGTGGTGAAAAAACAGAGTGAATTATGAATTAAGAATCTGGAATGACCATTATATCACTGCCTGGTATATTGGTGTAGGCTTTAAGGTATGCCAGAACAAGTAGGAACAAGCACATTTCCAGAGATCTTGGCTCACCATTGTTTCTTCTCTATCTCTGAAGCAGGGATCATTACATTAAGGGCATGTCTAAACTACATCCCTCTTTTGAAAGAGGGATGTCAATTAGACAGATCGAAATTGCAAATGAAGCCGGGATTTGAATTTCCCGTGCTTCATTTGCATAATGGCAGCCGCGCATTCTTTCGAAAACAGGTATTTCAAGAGTGTTGTCTAGATGTGATGCTTTCAGAAAAAAACCCCTTTTTCGAAAGGTCCTGTACTCCTCTGTGCCATCCCTGGCTCTACTCCCTTCCTCCCCTTTCCCCTCCCCCCCCCCCAGTCCGCACCAGCCCCGGCTCTCTCCCACCCCCTCCCCCAGCCACCAGGGAGGACAGAGGACACACCAGCTCTGGCTCTACCCTGTCCCTTTCCCCCAGCTGTTGGGTAGGGCAGAGGCTCTCCCCACACCAAGCACTGAGGAGGGGGGAGGAGGGAGGCCGTGGTACGGCAGCCCCAGCTCCTAAGCACTGGGGAAAAGGGAGAGAGGAGGCAGGTGAGATGCAGAGACATGTGATGACATGACTGTCATCCTGAAGGAAAATAGTTTAGAGAGAGAGAGAGAGAGAGAAAAAACACTAAATGTTGCATAACCCATTCAATTTGTACTATTTTCCCAGCAGGTTAGTGCTAAATGTAATATTTATAAATAAAAAGTAGTTTGCAGAAGTAGCTGTTGATGGGTTCTCTTCTTTGGTTACAGCTTGTCTGGTCCCAGTGAAACAACTTTCTGCAAGCAAGAAAACCATTGTGATTCTAGAGAATCTGGAAAAAGCTTCATTATTTGATTTACTGGGAGACTTTCTGGCCCCTCTTGAGAATCGTAGTTCTGAAAACCCTTTCACTTTTCAAAAAGGTATTAAAAACAAAGTTGGGTAGAGAAATATTTTATTACAATAATACCATTTTAATATAATGTGTGGAGAGTTTATTTAGAAATATAAGATTCTATAGTTTTGGTTTATATGTAATTTCAGACAGTCTGTTCTCAACTACATGTGATAAATGTTAGTAATTTTTATTTGTAATTTAATTATGTTTGATTCTAATGAAAGTAATGCTGCTTGCTTTTAAAAGTCACTTATTTAGCTTGTTAGGAAAGCTTTGATTATTTCAGTAAAATGTCTTTTGGTTTATTTTTAGCAAATGGTATGTCTGATGCTTATTACTTTCATGAGAAGTGCTTTCTAATGGGGACAATTGCAAAGTCTCATCTCCAAGGTTCTGACTTGTTGGTTCAGCAACACTTCCGCTGGGTTCAACTAAGGTGGGATGGGGAACCAATCCATGGCTTGCTTCAAAGATTTTTAAGAAGGAAAGTTATAAATAAGGTAAGAACCACTGGAACTGGCTTCAGTATGTAGTGTTCAGAATAAAGTGTTCAGTGCAATTTCTGAAAGAATAGGCAGACACATTTTAAATTCTTCAGAAAAAGTGATCGTTTCATTTAAAAATCTTATGAGCATACAATATTATGATTATTCCACAATAAAACTTCACTAAAATAACCAGGTTACAGAATGTTAAAAACAAACAAAAATCGGTTTGAAGGATAAATGTACCATGTCTATAAATACATTTTGTTAACTAACTGGCATGATCTCATTTGATTGGCATAAAGGTACAGGTCTGCCATAGACAGTAAGGATAGTTGCTGTCACTTTGCAAATATGCTACATTAAAAATGTCTCATTGAAGGTTTTTATAATCCTGTAATTGTACAGGGTAATAGAATATGAAGTAAAAATAAAAGCCTTGTCTCAAAGAATCTGCAATCTAAAGATGACACAGTTAAGTACATCTCTCTGCTAGGCTTAACAAAACAAAAGGGTTTTCAGAAGCAATTTGGAGAAAAGCTTAGCATACATTGCAAAAAAAAGTTAATATTAGGGATGTTAAAATATGTATATTTGTGTAAACATGTACCTCCTGAAATTTTTGGCAGATACACCGGGAGGGGAGGTGACCTCTGAGCACTGGCTCCAGTTTCCCTACTCTTGCTTGCAGATGATACCAAACTGCTCAAAATAGTTAAGACCAAAGCAACTGTGAAAAGCTTCAAAAAGATCTCACCAAACTAAGTGATTGGGAAACAAAATGGCAAATGAAATTTAATGTTGATAAATATAAAGTAATGCACATCGGAAAAAATAATCCCAACTGTACATACAATATGATGGGGACTAATTTGGCTACAACTACTCGAGAGAGAGATCTTGGAGTCATCGTGGATAGTTCTCTGAAAACATCCACTCAGTGTGCAGTGGCAGTCAAAAAAGCAATAGAATATTAGGAGTCATTAAAAAAAGGGATAGAGAATAAAACATAAAATATCTTATTGCCTCTGTATAAAACCATGGAACGCCCACATCTTGAATACTGCATACAGATGTGGTCGCCTCATCTGAAAAAAGATATATTGGCACTGGAAGAGGTTCAGAAAAAGGCAACAAAAATGATTAGGGGTTTGGAACGGGTCCCATATGAAGAGAAATTAAAAAAGACTTGGACTTTTCAGCTTAGAAAAGAGGGGACTAAGGGGGGGGATATAATAGAGGTCTATGAAATCATGTCTGGTGTGAAAAAAGTGAGTAAGGAAAACTTATTTCCTTGTACTCCCACAATATTAGAACTAGGGGTCACCAAATGAAATTAATAGGCAATAGGTTTAAAACAAACAAAAAGAAGTTTTTCTCCACTCAGCACACAGTCAACCTCTGGAACTCCTTGCCAGAGGATGTGGTGAAGGCTAGGACTTTAACAGGGCTCAAAAAAGAGCTAAATAGATTCATGGAGGTTAGGTACATCAATGACTCTTAGTCAGGAAGGGTAGGAATGGTGTTCCTAGCCTCTGTTTGTCTGGATATGGGTGATAGGAGAGGAATCATGTGAGGATTACCTGTTCTGTTCCCTCCCTCTGGGGCATCTGGCATTGGCCACTGTCAGCAGACAGGATACTGTGCTATATGGACCATTGGTGTGACCCAATATGGACGTTCTCATGTACCCCCCATTCTGTGCTGCTGCTTCTGTATTAGATGTAGCAGCATGGTGGAGGGGGGGGAGGGGAGGTGGCTCCACAAGACCTGTTGCTTGCGGGGAGACAGGTTTTAGGGCAGCTCTCCATGAACAGCATCTCCTGCTTGTCTCTCCCCTCCCCTCCCCCCATCCACCTGCTGCCTCTATGGAAGGCAGCAGTGTGGAGGGAGGGAGGCAAACGGCTCCATGGAAGCCAGTACTTGTGGATAGTTGGCTTAAAAGCTGGCTCGTGAATGTACTATCTCTTCCCCCCCCCCCCCATGCCTTTGATACAGAGGCAATGGGGGGAAGGTTCTGCAAATAACCAAGAGGGTTCACCCAGGCTCATCGGTTAACCGTGTACTTGGCTGCATGTTCACATCCCTAGTTAACCTCATTCTGAGATGTATTGGCAGGAGTGTTGTAAGCAAGGCACAATAAATTACTCTTCTGCTCTACTCCATGCTGATTGTATCTAGTTCTGGATTCCACATTTCAGGAAAAATATGGACTAATTAAAGAAAGTCCAGAGGAAACCAACAACATGATTAAAGGTCTATACATCATGATCTATGAGGGAAGATTGAAAAAATTGGATTTGTTTTGGTTGGAGAAGAGAAGACACAACAGTTTTCAGGTGCATGAAAGGTTGTTAGAAGGAAAACAGAGACTTTGTTTTTCTCCTAAATATCTGAGGATAGGACTAGAAGCAATTGGCTTTAAGGGCTGTTTAGATTGGACACTAGGAAAAACTTCCTAACTGTCAGCTTTGTTAAACAATGGAATAAATTGCATTGTTGGAGATTTTTAAGAGCGGGTTAGAAAATATCTGTCAGGGATGGTCTAAATCAGGGATGAGCAAATTTTATGGCTTGAGGGCTGCATCAGAGTTCAGAAATGTAGGGGTGGCTATGTCTCTCTAGCCAGGTGTGGCTTGGCCCCGCCCTCTGTCAACCCCTGACCATCCTCTGTGGATCCTCACTCCCTATCCAGTGCTCCAGTCCCCTGTTCCATGCCCCTCAGGAAACTCCCAGCCCTTAGCTAACACTCCTCCCTATCCTCTGCTCCCTACCTCTTCTCCAGTCCCCCCTACTGGCCCATCTGGGACCATCCCATCCCCTGACCATGCCCCCCAGAGCACTGAGCCATGCTGTCCAGCTGGAGCTTCAGCTTCACCACCTGGCCAGAGCTCACAACCATGCCACGGAGTATCATGGCTGGCAACGCAGTGAGTATGATGCCCAAGTGCTGCGGGAGCTGAGGTTGTAGGAGAGGAGAGAAAGAATGGGAGGGCCTGGGGGTCTGTCAGGTGGAATGTGACCCATGGGTCATAATTTGTCCCTGTCTGGTCGAGATAATACTTAGTCCTGCCATGAGTACAAGGGACTGGAGTAGCTGAGAATTATGGGGGGTTGGGAGGGAAGTGTGGTGAGAACAACTACAAAGGAAGATAAGGTTGGTAGCAGTGTTTCAGATGGGTAAACTTTTCTACACCTATAGCAACCTTTTCATCTTCAAGCTAACTGACAGGGAATTCAGAAGACCTATTTTTCAATTCCTGGTTCAACTACAGGCTTTCTTGTCTGATCTTGGTTAAATCACCAGTCTTACCCAGGCTTGTCTCCGCTATGTGGGGATCGATGCTGCAGCTATCGATCCACTGGCCGTCGATTTATCGCATCTGCTTAAACGTGATAAAGCGATCTCTGGGTGTTTTCCTGTGGATGCCTATACTCCACCAGGATGAGAGGAGTACCAGAAATCCCCATCCTTGTGGAGCAGAGCAGCCCCCGTCAACCTTACTGCATGTAATACTCCGCAGTAAGTATGTTGACTGCAGCTATGCCATTTCTGTAGCTGGTCACGTAGATTAGATCGGCAGTGGGGGTTCATGTAGACAAAGCCCCATTGTGCCTGATTTTCCTATATCTGTTAAATGGGAATCATACCTCCCTCCCTCACAGAGGTGTTCTGAAGATAAAATCTATTAATGATTCTGAGATGATGTGGTGAGGAGATAAGTTCCTAGATAGACAGGCAATACTTATACAACTTTTTACATTAGATAAATCATTCTGATTCTAACAGTGGTGCTTGTGGGATGCCATACTTGGTAAATCAGCATAAAATTGACAAAAAAGCCAGAAATAGTTTCGCTCTCCATTGTGAATTTCCTCAAAATACTTATTTCAAAAGGTTAATTATTTCCAAATACTTTTTTCTGTGTGAATTTTTGTTTATTTTTATAAAATTCAACAGAACTCTTAGAATTTATTTTTATAAGTGAATTTCTGTGATTCTTTTAATCTGTGGATTAAAATTTAGTAGTGTATTTTCCCTTTTGCATCTGCCATTGATGATGAAGATTACGTATATGGAGAGAGTAAAGATAAGGGGTAAAATTATAAGAGGCTCGTAAATCCTATTTTCAAGAATGTTATATGCTCCTAAGGACCAGATTTTTAAAGGAACATGTCCACATATTTAGGTTCCTGAATACCTTTAAAAATCTGGCCCACAGTGTCTCAATTTTGAAAATGTGTCTGATGTTCCTAAACCACATAGTGGTTGGTATTAAACCCTCATTCATAAGACAGTCTTTAGGATTGGCTGCATGTTAGTTGGTTTGGCTGCAGGCTTCCAGATTATTCCTGCAGAAAGCTCAAGGACAAGTCTTACAGTGGTGACAACTAGTTTGGGGAGCAGGAACAGGCAATAGTCCAGAGAGAGAAGGGACAAAACAGGCTCTTTAGAGGCAAGGGAAGGAACATGGCCTTTCTTAGACAACTTTCATGTCAACAGCTGACTTCAAGAGAACTCAGCTCTATTCATCACAAAACTCTTAGCCTCACCAGTATCAGAGACCAAGTGTTCTAATCCCATTTTCAGCAAGCAACAACCCCTGAAGAGTTTGGCTGGCCTGTGACTATCAGTAACCTGCCAGAATTTGCTTCTAAAAGGCTCCCCATCTGCTTCTGACTTTGGATGGTCACTGGTCAGATGGGGACCCCTTCCTTGACAACTTGGCTCATGATATAGCAGTGATCCTTAGTGTGTAGATGGTGAATATGCAGGTTGGGTATGCACTGCTCACTTTGTGGGATTTAGGATATTGTTCTTTGTCCCTAGCTTTAAAAATATATAATCAAAATTAATGTTACATGACAGTGTGCATATTTGTTCATGAAAACAAATTGCTAATACACTTCCCAGTTTCTGACCATTTCAATTTTTTTCTGATATTCTGTTTTAGCAAATGCTTTATTTTAATTCATCTGGTACAGCTCTGTTTAATTAATCGTCTTGGAAATATAGTGTTAAATCAATGGGAGTTTGTCACTATCTTCAGTAAATCAGCATTTTACCAATATCTTCACAGAAATTACCAAATGATTTCTGCAAACATAGTTTTGGACCACAGAGCTGTCTAGGAGTTAAATTTTTTCAAAAAAGATTCTCTTTTGTGAAAATAATTCCTTTTTATCTACTGTCTCAAAACAAAAAGTATGCCTTGGTTAAAATATCTATTTTGGTTCTTCCAGATTCCCTGCTCTATCTCCATCCCTTCTGCATGAAATGCTCTTTATTTTCAATGAAAGCATCCCTAGAGGGTGAGCAAAATTGATCTCCAGGGTAATTGCAACACAGGAAAGAATAGCTGCAGTACATTAGGAAACAAAAGCTACGGAATTAAATGTCACTTTGTGGAAATACCACTCTTGAGCCCTCCTAATCATAGTTAGATAAAATAACTTTTAAAGATGTTTTTTCTGCATTGTTGTTTCCAGTTTCTGATAAATAATTTGGACTGAAAACAAAATTGAATTCAGATTGACTAATGCACTGAGGCTGCCTCCTAAGGATGACCATGATCAACTTCTCTTTTAAACCTAGGGCAAGTAGTGTTTAAAATTTTAAGGTAAAAATAAGGTAGATAAGGGGAACAATTTTGACTTTTTGGTGAGAACTTGAAGACAATATTTTGGCAAAAAATCAATCTAGAAATTTCTCCCAGTGTTTTCTGTAGATGGAGTTCCTTGATTGCACTACTTCTCCCATGATGATCTGTGGTCTCTTCTCATGATGTAGAAACCATTTTCATCATCAGTCTCTCTTATGGTATATCATGGAAAATGTAGTCTAGCTGGAATGCCAGTCCATTGAAGAGAATTGGGGGCATATGGAAACTAAGGATGTTAAAGACTAGTCGACTATCTGATTAAGCAAATACTTATTGGATAGTCAGTCGACGAGTCAATTTCCCTCCTCCCCCTCTCCCCCGCTGCCTCTATAAAATAGAGGCAGCAAAGGGGGGGGGGAAGGGGGTACTTCAAAGGGCAGCACCACACAGCTGATCCCCAGCTCAGCTATGTGGTGCTGCCCCTTTGAAATGCTGCCTTGTTTGTGAAGCTGACTTCTTTCATTGAAAAATTGGACTGAGACTACCAAATAAATGTGAATATTTTCCAGTCACTAATAATCTACCTTCCATTTGATCTCACAGTTTAGAAATGAAAGTACATGACCAGTCTGCTGAACCATCAACACTGACCTTAACCATACTTCTCTAGCTAAATTGTGATTTTGTTTGTTTATTTTTTGTTTTGATCCAATGACCGTGACCTTACTTAAAAGTGGTGGTTTGTGTTACCCCCAAAATTTTCCACTGGAGACCACCCGACGTTACACTAGTATGGATTTATTATTTGAGGAATTAACACTCCACTATATGTGCTATATGGTTAAACTAAAGAGGATAGAGCTGCCACTAAAGATTTAAACTAAAGGGGAACCAGCTATCTCACACACACAAACAAATGTGCACGCACACACACACCTTCATTCATTCACTCATTCACACACATTCATTCCTGCCCTCAGGCAGTCACAAACTTACACGGGCATAAGGGTTGCAGAAGGAGCCAAGGCGTGTTGGTTCTGGAGGGTCTGCCTGCTGATCATGGCTGGGGAGTTGGTCAGGAAAGAAACTGGCTGCAGGAAGAGGAACTTCTCAGAAAGAGGGTTTCTGCTACATGCTCTCTCCTTTTATTGCTTTTGTACAACCTCTGTGACTCATCCACATTCATCACCAAGGAGCATGCCCAGATGTATAGAATCATAGAATACTAGGACAGGAAGGGACCTCAAGAGGTCATCGAGTCCAGTCCCCTTCCCTCGTGGCAAGACCAAATACTGTCTAGACCATCCCTGATAGACATTTATCTAACCTACTCTTAAATATCTCCACAGATGGAGATTCCACAACCTCCCTGAGCAATTTATTCCAATGTTTGACTACCCTGACAGTTAGGAACTTTTTCCTAATGTCCAACCTAAACCTCCCTTGCTGCAGTTTAAGCCCATTGCTTCTTGTATCCTCAGAGGCCAAAATGAACAAGTTTTCTCCCTCCTCCTCATTACACCCTTTTAGATACTTGAAAACTGCTATCATGTCCCCTCTCAATCTTCTCTTTTCCAAACTAAACAAACCCAATTCTTTCAGTCTTCCTTCATAGGTCATGTTCTCTAGACCTTTAATCATTCTTGTTGCTCTTCTCTGGACCCTCTCCAGTTTCTCCACATCTTTCTTGAAATGCGGTGCTCAGAACTGGACACAATACTCCAACTGGGGCCTAACCAGCGCAGAGTAGAGCAGAAGAATGACTTCTCATGTCTTGCTCACAACACACCTGTTAATGCATCCCAGAATCATGTTTGCTTTTTTTGCCACAGCATCACACTGCTGACTCATATTCAGCTTGTGGTCCACTATAACCCCTAGATCCCTTTCTGCTGTACTCCTTCCTAGACAGTCACTTCCCATTCTGTATGTGTGAAACTGATTGTTCCTTCCTAAGTGGAGCACTTTGCATTTGTCTTTATTAAACTTCATCCTGTTTACCTCAGACCATTTCTCCAATTTGTCCAGATCATTTTGAATTATGACCCTATCCTCCAGAGCAGTCACAACCCCTCCCAGCTTGGTATCATCTGCAAACTTAATAAGCGTACTTTCTATGCCAATATCTAAATCGTTGATGAAGATATTGAAGAGAGCCGGTCCCAAAACAGACCCCTGCAGAACCCCACTTGTTATACCTTTCCAGCAGGATTGTGAACCATTAATAACTACTCTCTGAGTACGGTTATCCAGCCAGTTATGCACCCACCTTATAGTAGCCTCATCTAAGTTGTATGTGCCTAGTTTATTGATAAGAATATCATCTGAGACCGTATCAAACTCCTTACTAAAGTCTAGATATAACACATCCACCGCTTCTCCCTTATCCACAAGATTCGTTATCCTATCAAAGAAAGCTATCAGATTGGTTTGACATGATTTGTTCTTTACAAATCCATGCTGGCTGTTCCCTATCACCTTGCCACCTTCCAAGTGTTTGCAGATGATTTCCTTAATTACTTGCTCCATTATCTTCCCTGTCACAGAAGTTAAACTAACTGGTCCCTTGATCCAGCAGAGCAGCAATGTCTCCTTAATTGGTCTGATGACCTGGCTCCAGGTGCTCAGCCTTGCATTTTCTAATTCCAAACACACAATAGTCTCCTCTCTCTCACACATACACACATATTCATGTCTCAGGGGAGAATGCAGTTTAGAACAAGTTACAAAAGTGGCTGAGAGTTACAAAGATTACAAAGTTGCAAGGCTCAACAATCACCAAGCTTACAGTAATTCTGAATTTATAAAGCAAAGTGCTGAGAGTTACAAAGTGGCAAGGTTTTACCAAGATTGCAGAGTTGCAAGGTTTAACAAAGATTACAATGAATTGCAGAGTTTAAAAGGCAGTGCAGCTGAAACAGTTACAAAGCTTCAGAAAATCATTTACAAATCATCAGTCATGAAGCGACTTAGAAAACAACTGCCCCCCGCCCTTCCCTCCTGCCAGCAATGCAATCAAGCAGGAGATTTTTGTCAGTCTCGAAGTCATGTGTTGGCAGGACCTTACAGTTTAGTGTATTTCCAGAAAATCCATGTGTAAAATCAAGTAATAGCTCTGGTGGAGGCTTTTATGCAACAGTTTGGAGTGCAGGTGTGTGTGTGGCTGGGAGGTGGGGTGTTGTGTAGGATTAAAACTCTTGTTTTGTAACTGACTTGATGTCAAGTTGGGCAGTAGAGTCCTTTATCCTCCAACAGGGGTTGATAACCCCTCTATCCATTCCTCCGATCCCTGGTGCCTTAGAGCCTGCCCCAGGTCAGAGATCTATAGATGTCCTTTGTGTAGCTAGCACAACTGGAGTTCTTCTCTCCCAGCCCTTTAGGAGAAATAAGCCTCAGCTCCCACCCATTTCCACTCACTGAGGCCTCCCTAATCCCATCTCTTGGAGTGGGTGGGGAGCCTTTGAAGGCTAAGTCCTCAAGTACTCACAAGGAGCTGATGGAGCTGGAACTGTATCTAGGCATACTGTGAGGCCAGCAAAGCTAATTGGAAGTGCGGGGAGGAGGCAGAACCAGGGAGAGCAAGCAGGATGAGCCCCTCAGGGAGCCTGACCAATCTCCATCGTCTTCCTTCTCCACCATTGTCACTGCCCCTACCAAGTCATGATGGAGGGGAGTATGGGCCATTTTTGAGTGAGTGGCATTGCAAAAAAAAAAAAAGTGGAAAATGTTGAAAATTACAGTTTACTGCAACAAAATTGTGACCTGTATGCAATTTTCTTACAGCCTTATATATTACATACAGGTTGGACCTCCCTGGTCCAGCACCCTTAGGACCTGACTAGTCCCAGATGGGGGATTTTTCCGGGCCAGGGAAGGTCATTTCAACCCCTGCCCCACTGACCCTCCCCCCAGTCCCCTCCTGGGTTTCCTGGCTCCCTCTGCAGCCGAGCTGGGCCACGCACCAACTTCCAGCCCCTCCCCAGCCCAGCTGAGCTACCTGCTGACTCCTGGGCCCCCACCCCCATGCAGCGCTCTGGGGCTCTCTCATCCTGGAACATCCATGGTCATGCTGGAGGTGCAACCTGTAGTAAATAATCTGTCTACTTTAACTACATGTTGTGACCAAAATGAATTCAATTGGTGCATGTCTTTATTTGGCCATATTGTTAAACAAAGAAATGGGAGATTTTATTTTTAATTTTTTAGCATTAGGAAGAGATTGTGATCCTATGAGAACCAAGTCTTTTACTGCATGTCATTTTAAAATTAACATGTTTTGCATTCTCAAATGCACCTGTAGCACAAGGTGGTTCAGCATTCATGTGGTGTCAGCGTCTGAACTTGATAGGGATTTGCACCTTTCACAGATTTTTCATTTCTGAATACAAACGTGCAAGTTATTTTTCTTCATAAGCCCAGATATAAAATGTCAGTTTAGGGAAAATATTTCCAGATGTATTCTTCTTCTTTATAAAAAAATCTGCATATTTGAGAAATTTGTGTAAGCCCCAAAGTGAGGTTACTAAACAGTGGTATCAGTTCTCTGTAAGTTATTCTTTGTAGGAACACAAGCTTTTTATTATTTATATCATTGTGCTTTGTTTTTTCTTTCACGTGTGTGTGATGGTACTTGTAACTTGCACATTCTAGTTAACTGAAGCTTTATTTCTTTGATATATAATTTTGTGAAAGTACTTTTACGAGCTCTGTTTTCAATGAAAATGTGTTTACTGTATGTTTAAGGCAATAAGATTTAATGCAGAAGTTTGGTATTTGATGAAAATTTGGTCATCTTAATCTGTCTTTTCCTGATTATTTAGATGAGATTTGTTTATTGAATGTTTTTTACTTGTATTTGATTTTCACAGTGGGCAACATGTCAAAGAGCCAACCCCTTTCCTGATAAGTCTGAACTTATGTCAAACCCTTTGTCTTTTCTGTCTTTATAGCTTAGAGGCAAAGTGCCTCCTCCGTGTGATCCGGTGTGCAAAACCATAGACTGGATCCTTGCCATTTGGCATCAGCTGAACTCCTGCTTATCCCGTTTAGGTGCCCCTGAAGCACTCATAGGACCAAAACATTTCTTCTCTTGTCCAGTGGAACCTGGGAATAACCAAGTCACAGTGAAGTAAGATTTATATCCCCTGATTGCCAGTGTTAAGATACAGTGAGGTATTAAAAATGTTATGATCACGTGTTTCCCAAATCTTATAAGATAGTTTTCTGATCTTGAAAATAGAAGTATCATCTTTTAGTTGCAGTTATTAAAATGACTGTGTGCATCCCTAAAATTGTAACAGCCAATAAAATTGTGCAGAAAGCATACAAAGTTTCTTGTTTTTTCTGAAAATGTCATATTTTTTTTAGTATGCTAAATGAATATGCTCTACTTCTCAAAGGACCCCATGTTCCAACTCTTTTGAAAACATGACTAAAATAAAAAATAGGGAAATATCTAAAATATTTGTGATTCATGGCTGTCAGTCTAAAACACTCTGCATTGCTATCATCAGTGAATTATTTTGTACACTAGTCCGGCTACTTAGCATATTCATACAAAACTCCTCCTAGCACGTATTGTCCAGTCTGCTTTCCTACACTCCTGCTAACATCGCAATGAGTCCCTGACCTTTTTCTCCTCCAGTTCCTGCCTGGTTTCAATCTCCTCTGCTTAGCTCAAGCAGCTGCCTGACTCTTCCTAGTCACTCTGTGTTTACCTCCAAATATTATTTACCTTTTTCCCCTTCCACTCTCTTCCATCCCAGAGATGCCCCCAATCACCACTTGGCCTTTCCCCAAAATATCCAGTCCATCAGTATACAAATGTGGATTTGCAATTGGCTTGAAGCTCAGTGGTGGTTATTGGCTACTCAATCAATTATGCCATTGGGCAGGGGGAATATTGACAAAAAATCTGTGTCTCTAACAATTAGTTTAATCTAATCTGGGCCCATAAACACTGAAATGCCTGAGTCTTAACCATGTTGTTATTATAGGGCATCACAACAGGCAGAGTTAAAGTTGCTGGAGTACCTTAACTATAAATTTCCAACCATAATGTGTTTAGATTTATTTTAAGTGCAGCCTTAACTCTGAATTGACTAGACTTATGATATGTAGTTTTTGAATAATTACAGCATTGCTGTAATGTTGTTTTTTACCCTTAGTTTTTGGATATGTACTCTCAACCTTAATTACATTTTAATGTAGTTTTTGTCAGGGAATAAAAAGTAAAAATAAACATAGCTATAATGACGCAGGGGTAACTGTGTTAGTCTGTAACTTTAAAACAGTGAGTGGTCCTTTGGCACCTTAGAGGCTAACAGAAATATATATCTGAAGAATATTTCATCTGAAGAAGTGGGTTGTACCCACGAAAGCTCATGATGTCATCTACATGTTTTGTTAGTCTTTAAGGTGCTACTAGACTATTTGTTGTTTTTTTTTTCTGTTTTTCCTGTTACATACTAACTGGTTACCCCACTGAAGCTTTTAAAAAACAATGAATAGTCTAGCAGCACCTTAAAGACTAACAGAACATGTAGGTGGTATCATGAGCTTTCGTGGGTTGAGTATGTCTTGCTTGGCAGTGTGGTAATTAGTAGCCTTGTCATTTAAATAGTGATAATTAGTTTTCATTGATGGCTCACTGTGTGCTATTATTTCAGCCTATCTGACTGAACAATGTGCTCAGTAGGACATCAGTGGCAGCTGTTTTTGCAGCCAGAAGTTTGTTATACCGTTTCTTTTGAAAGTAACAAATCAGGCCTGGTCTACAGTAGAAAATTAGGTCAGTTTAACCACATTTCACAGGGGAGTGAAAAATCCACACTGATGGGTGATGTAGGCAAGCCTACAGAAGTCCCTATCTAGACAGCACTAGATGGAAGAATACTTTTGTCAACTAGGTACCAGTCTATACTGAGGTGCTTCTGTGGCACAGCTGCAGCGGCTTAGCAGTTTAAATGTAGATAAGCACGCAGAACAAGTAAATTAAGACGACTCCAGTTCCATGGCTCTTGCTGATTTTTCTATTGCCCTTGTATTTCTATTATTCTTGGTCTTGAGAATTATGTGTGATCTTCCAAAGTGAGTTTTTTGTTTTGTTTTATTTTGACGTATAAAGCAGGTGTGAAAGTATGTCAGCACTCTTCCCCCCCCCCCCCCCCCCCCCGTTTTATACTTTAGAAATATCTGTAGATTCAGGGCTACTGTTTGTTGATGTTGTAGGACTTAATAGAATCTCATGTATTTTGGGAGCTTGAGTAGGACATGCTGAAATTAAGACAGACACAAGGATTGACTTAGGCAGCCAGAGGCAACTTAATTTATTTAACCATGTGGAGGACATTATATGCCTACCACTTCTCACAAACTATATAATTAACTGGGGAAGTGTAGATTTGCAAGGCTTGTATATTTGTAAATATAACTAACCAAGATAGACAGTCTTCAGCCTACCCCTAATGTGCTGCTCACTTCTCTATCCTGTCACCCTTCCCCCATACAGGGATAAGGGTACAGGATGTCAAGGGGTAGCCTGCATCCACAAAGACTTCACACACCTCTTTGCTTTATAGGCCCAAGTTCACCAGCAAATTCCCATGTCTCATTTACCTATGGACACTGACATTGTGTAGTTTTTATCTGCATTATACAGGAGCCGAAGATTGCAACAAACAGCATTCCTATGTTATCTCTTGATATCATTTCCCATTTCTCCTCCTTTAACCTAGACGTGCATCTACAGTACTGTGAGAAAGGCAAAAATATAACCAGAATGTTGCCACTCTTGAAATCCTCCCCCATCTTCAGACTAGAGAGGTAGAGAAAGTCCCTCCTTCATACATATTCCTTTATGCAATCAGTATTGGAAGAGGATCTTCTTTTGGGCATCATTCCCCTCCCCTGGGGGAAGTGAGGGCATTTCAGACCTGAAATGAAGGAAGGAGGATATCAAATGTTACTGGAAACCAAGTATTCAGTTAAATTGTTGACAAAACCAAAAAATGCAAGCAGTTTGAATATAACCACTTTCTCTTTAATCCAAGGTAACCAAGGATGTCAGTTTCTAATATTAAAACAAAAAAAAGAAACAAAATCATTTTCCTATCCTATTTGTTGAAGGTCATCCTTAATAAATAAAAGGTGTAAAACATGTTTGATAACTTGTTCTGATGCTAAAGTTTTCTGTATGCTTGAAGGTGGCTGTCCAAATTGTGGAACACTGTCATTGCTCCCAGAGTTCAAGAAGCAATACTCTCCAGAGCTTCTGTGAAGAGACCATCTGCACGGGGACAAACAACAGCTAAAAAAAATCCTAGCCAAGGCCAACAGGCTTTGGTTAAAGCAGCTCTCAGTATCTTGCTAAACAAAGCTGTCCTGCATGGCTGTCCTCTTCCACGAACAGGTAACAGTGAACAGGCTATACTGGAGGTTCTTAAGCAGGATTAACATTAATTAATTTTTTAAAAATAAATGCAGGTAGCGCCTATGATTATCCGTCATGCAAAACTTTTCATCAGTACGTCTCAAAGCACTTGACAAATGAGGTCAGTGCTTAACATAGTAATTTCACAGGTCTAATAAAAAGTCTTGTGATTAATAGAGTTTGATGCTGTTGAACAAAATAGTAATGAGAAATCCTAGAGCTCAGGTTAGTTCTTTGCTAACTGTACATTAGTACTATGGCTACAATGCATTGTCCACTTTTATTAAAATGTGCATTAATATTGTTTCAGATTTGGATAGATATATAGCAGACTTTAAGGGAGGAAATTTCCCCTTGTCTATGGTTTCAAGCTACAAAAATTATAATAAAAAAAGAGGAGAAAATGCTTCTTGGAGAAAAGTAAGCACCAGTCCTCGTAAGAAGTCAAGCCATGCATCTTCCCAGCCATGGACTAAGCAGGAGGTTAATACAGAAGGTAAAGCTTGTTATTTTAGGTCATGAGAAATGTTACTCCAGCAATGGGCAACCTAGGCTAGTGAGTGGCCCTCCTTCATCTTAGTCAACTTCAAGATTGGCGTAACTAAGATGGTCTTCCACGATAGGATGGTTTTGCTAACTGTGCTTTCTGTATCTAGGATTTGCAGGGTGTGCTGATTCATCCAGAGCAGTGCATTGGATGTAGAGGGAGTACATGGCTCTCTCAGTCAATGTTGTATGCAATCAGCGTATGCAACAGTAAACAAAATGTCTTGGAGGCCAAACACAGAACCTTCATTGGCCACAGGTTGCCCACCACTGAAATGGTGCTTCCTTGTGGACTAATGTATCAAGGTTCTATTGGTAATAGGTAATTATTGTAATTGTAATGCTTGGGGCTTCAAGGGCTGTGATTATCTCCAAGGTTTTTGCCTGATCTAGTTGCCCCCTTTGGATGTCAAGTGTGTATTTTTGGGCAGTTTAAACAGATTGTCTCTGGATTTCTTGGAACTAATGTGTTCTTGGATTTCTTGGAACTAATGTGTTTTCTCTCTCTCTCTCTCTCTCTCTCTCTCTCTCTCTCTCGCACTCTCGCTCTCGCGCTCTCTCTCTCTCTCACACACACACATATATTCCCCTTTCTGACCTCTCCTGTTACCCTCCCAAGCTGGGAATTTCCTTCTCATTCCTGTAGAATATGTATTGAGAAGCAACAACCTACTCCTGGGTTGTATAACGTTTGCTGCATAGATATGTAAGAACTATATGCTACTCAGGAAAACTTGCAATTTCTCATTTATTCTCAAAGCCATGTGCTATTAATTTATCCAGTATATTTTAACAATGATGGCTCTACTACTTAAATATGTCACATGGTATATAAAGGGTTTTAATAACTCTATTAATAGAAAAAAAAACATTCAGTCCTTAATGCCATCCTTGAGGAGATGTGTCTGAAAGAACTTGAGGCTTGTAAACTGAAGAGAGATTGGGTAGAGTTCTCAATTTCTAGATATTTTAATTTTAAAGTGAATTACTAATACATAAAATGTTGAATGTAAATATTCTGACCACAAGTTGTTTGCCAATTTTTACAGGCCAACCCTGGGTAATCACATTTTTTTCATAATTATTTTAAGAGTATAAATGACATGGGTCATCATCCTGTGATTAGAGCTGGAGACTTCAACAAAATTGTAGACCCAATCCTTGATAAATCTGCTTCATCTCCATGTAAAAACATGATTATTTGTCAGGTATCATACATGTATGGCTGATTTAGGTTTACATGATATGTGGGATTATAATTTTTTGTGGGGTTTTTTTTCTGCAGCTCATTCAATGTTGTCTCAATTGAACTATTTCTTAGTGTCAGAAGACTTGATCAGTTCAGTCACTGATTATGGCTTTTTACTGTTGTTATTATGGCTGACTGTGCTCCCTTACATTTGTCTGTTACGCACCCCTAAGGGCATGCACCCCTGTGTAAAATGTGGAGATTAAATATTATTCTACTGTTTGATTTAAAAAAAAAATACAAAAAACAAATGCCTCACCGCTTCATCAGCTATCACGCTTTGGGAAACCTTTAAAGCTTTCTTCAGAGGCCATATCACCTCTCATGTCACCTATAAAAAAGAAATGAAGGGAACCCAGAATTGAAATCAATACATTTCTGTCCCAAAAGGCTAATTTTGCTTTATTCTGTTTGAAGCAAAACTACTGGGAATCAGGCAAGAGAGCTGGCAAGCTGTTGGCATACAGACATAAGCAAAAGGCAACAGTAATTACTATATAGTCCAACATATTTATTAGATTTAATAATAGCTGAAATTACAATTTCTCTTACTGTAGACAGGAGAGTTTGCTCATTCTTGTTCTCAATAATGTAGGTGTTAAAGTTTTAGAGTCTGTAAAAATTCAGTTGGGAACTTATCTTTGTCAGGATTCTTTCCATTTGTCATTTCTTCCATAGTCTAAGTCATTCCAAAATGTCTAGAGGGATCTCAGAGAGCTGTGACAGAGGCAGTCTGCTAAAGAAGTTATACAAGGCATCTTCACTGACTCCCACTTCAGCTAAATATAGTTTTAATAAATCTGTTGAAATTGTTTTAGTATATGTGTGGTACGTAGCTATATAATATATATTACCACACAGCTTTCATCACATTTCTCCAGAAAGTTCAGCTTCCATCCATTTTTCCATGGAGAGATGGTCCTATGGAACAATCCTATCTTTAAAATTGGTGGCAGAACCTTGCTCTGGAGGAATTGGATGGACAGAGGAATTATGATGGTGTTGCAGCTAATTGATAATAATAAATGTAAAACATTTAGTCATCTTCAGCAACAGTTTGGCTTGCCCTGATCTGGAGCATTAAAATATCTCTATTTAAAGCATTTACTTGTAAATATATTTGGACTCGATGTATTGGGAGGAACAGAAAGTCCAGAATGTACATTATTTTGGAGGAAACTCCCTGGAATTACTCAGCCAGAGATATCCTTTTATGTGTTTCAGGCCCAAAAAATTCTGTCAAAGATTGGTATTTTGAGAGTTGCTTGGGTTATTAGTGATTTAGATACACAGTTATGTCCAGCTCACTGGAATGCAATTGTATCTAATGTTAAAAAAGCAACTATAAACTTGAAACTATGGCTTATTCACCAGAAAATATTTCTTCAGATGCAGTGGTTCACATATAGACTTCATAAATGCTGACCGCTATTGGAAATATAATTTCCTTGGTGTCACATTAGCTGATGTTTTGGGAATGTCCCTGTATCAAACATTTCTAGTGTGGGGGGGAGGGATGGAATCAAAAGACCAGTTTGATATTAAATACTAAGATGGCACCCTCGTCCTTAAGTTTCATTTTTGGATACAGGAGGGGAGATTACCTGATAACAACGTAGCATGCGTCTAACAAGCAGCTTGTGCTGCTAAAAAAAAATACTGCAAAAATGGAAAAGTAAATTCCCGCCAAATATTGATGCCTGACTCAAACAACAGGCATTGTGCAGAAAAGATATGTCTGAAAAATTCAAAGCAATTTGGCTGACTTTTTAGAGGTCTTTGATTTAATGTGAACCTTGAAAATAGATGTGCGACTTCCCCGCCTCTCCCTTTATCCTCACTCTGTTTAATTCTTGCATTATGATGAATCTGCTATTTTGATAACATTTGTTGTATTTGAAACAAAAAATTTAAAAAGCAGCACCTAGCAAGATTATAAAAAAGAAAAAAAAGCAAACATTATTAACAGCAGTGTTCTAAGCAAGACATCAGAAGTAATTCCACTCTACTCTGCACTGATTAGGTCTCAAATGAAATATCGTGTCCAGTTCTGGGTGCCACATTTCAAGAAAGATGTGGACAAATTGGAGAAGATCCAAAGAAGAAGAATAAAAATAATTAAAGGTCTAGAAAACATGACCTATGAGGGAAGATTGAAAGAACTGGGTTTGTTTAGTCTGGAAAAGAGAAGACTGAGAGGGGACATGATAATCTCTTTCAAGTATTTAAAAGGTTATTATAAGGAGGAGGGAGAAAAACTAGTCTCCTTAACTCCTGATGATAGGACAAAAAGCAATGGGCTTAGTCTATAACAATGAGGTTTAGGTTAGATATTAGGATAAACTTCCTAAGCACAGAAATAAATTGCCCAGGGAGACTGTGGAATCTCTGTCATTGGAAGTTTTTAAGAGCAGGTTAGACACACACCTGTCAGGGATGATCTAGACAGTGCTTGGTGCTACCAAGAGTGCAGGGGATTGGACGTGATGACCTCTTGAGGTTCCTTCCAGTTCTATGATCAATCATATGATATGGTAATTTTTATTATAATTGTATCTAAGAATCATTTTGGACTCTTGATGATATATATTAAGAGTTGACATTTGGAGGGAAATTGAGACACAGTGGGACAGTGGATTTCGTTTTAATAGCCCCTCAGTTCAAATGTTCGCTATGATAAAAAGTAATGATGATTTGGTTGGTTTCCTTCTATTTGTGAGGACCAGAACTTGTGCCAGTAGTCTATGCTATACCTACCTATAGTAGTCCTGCTTAAGAAAGTGGGCAGATCCTGGCCCCCACTCAAGTCCCCTTGTGGCACTGTAATAGTGCCAGAGGGCCTTGATTACCTTGACAAGATGCAAGGGGAGTGCTGTGCTCTGATGAACAGCCAATAGGAATGTGTTTTGCTTTTTATTACACCTTATAATGAAGAAAACAACAGAATTATTCTGTATACTAAAAAGTTAACTTTTCCCCTCTTGCGCAGGTATAAAAACAAAGAACATGTTGCAACAAAATTGCAACAAAAAGGCTTCTCTTAGCAAAAAGTAAGTTGTTGTTGTTGTTGGTTTTTTTAATTGTAGCATTTAGTAGAGACTACAGATTAGGGATGTGAAAGGTTAACCACCTAACCGGTAAGTGTCAATCACTCTTAACAGGTGATGCTTACCGGTTCTGGTTAACATGGGTGGGGGAGGCTGGAGCAGCTCCCCATTCACTGTGGGCAGGAGGCTGCTCTAGCCCTGTGGGGCCTGCTGCAGACAGGAACTGCTCTGAGTGTCTGGAACAGCTCCTGTCCCCAGCAGGCCTGGGTGCGTCATAGTAAATTTCATGTTTAACTGATTAAGCAATAACACGGGATTTTACATCGCTAGTACAGATACTACTGTGTCAAAATCAGTTCACTGTTGTAAGTGAAGGGTTTGTTTAGTTTGTTTGTGTTTGATTTCAGAGCTGAAGTAGTGTATAGGCTTTTTAATTTTAATTTTTTGGGGGAAAAAAGGTGAGAGGCTTTTAATTATAATTTAGAACCTATTTCAGTAGCTTAATCCTTGTCACAGATTATGTTCCTTTGAGTTATTAGAATTTTCTAGGACTTGGAGAATACTATACCAAGTTCTTCTTACTGTGGCTTATAAGAAGCAGAAGGTTGTCTTTTCATCCATAAATGTACAAAGAAGACTGTCTGGTTATTTCAGTCTACTGAATGGAAATCTGAAGTTTGTATAATATGTGCACTTCAGTCTAAATGATATGGAATATCTTCATGTAGTTAATGAGCAAAATGTTCAAGGAGACTGCATTTTGTGCTACCATATGTGAGAAACCACTGCAGATCTGAAATTCATAGCTTTGTAGAGCACAGAATCCTTTGTGCTTCTAGAATTGGCTCCTTTTAATTGAAGTAGTTGGAAATGGCTCCAAAAAAGGAATGTGGAGGTTAGCTGCAACATTGAATTGGTGTAGGCAAAAGAAAGAGAAGCACTCTGCTGCTGACTGGTATTTATACTTGTCACGCAAGCATTCTTTGTTGAAACAATAGAGAGAGCAGATTAAATTGTGTAATAGAGGGTCTATTACGAAGCAACAGAATTAAAGACTGACTGCTACTGTTGCCTAAACAGGATGCTATTCCTGTTCCCTCTGTTGGTGCATCCTACAGTAGGGGAGTTACTGAGATGACAGTATAGTTACAAAATCTTTGTGAAAGGAGGATAGGGTGCCCCAAGAGAAAGTATAAGTGTAAATATATTAATTATGTAATAGTCCACTTTCAATTGTCCTGTCTCTGATTTTGTTTTCATAGCTCTTCAGAGAACGAGCAGCTAAAAGTATTAAATCAGGAGCAAAGGCTGTCCCTTGGTTCTGATGATGAAGTAGATCTTGTGCAAGAACTTCAAAGTTTGTGTTCCAGCAAATCAGAGTCTGATATAAGCAAGGTAAACATTTGGGGTTTAAATAGTATACATATTAATCACATGAATTTGTTTAATCCATAAGGCCACATCTACACTGCACCGTAGTTCGAAATAAGATATGCAATTTGAGTTATGCAGATTGTGTATCTTATTTCGATCTAATTTTGAAATAACCCACTGTTCCGAAACATCCCTTACTTCTTATGGAATGAGGTTTACAGGGACATCGGAATAGCGAGCCCAAAATAACGAGCTTGCTGTGAAGATGCGGGATAGCTATTTTGGGATACTCCGGTATCCTGAAATAGCGTTCCAGTGTAGACATAGCCTAATAGATTTCAGATTTTAAAATAATTTTTATTAACTGGAGATGTGCAAAAATATAGTAATATGTCTGTGATTGATTTCATCATGATTTGCTTTATTTTTTTAAAAGTTAATTTTTAAATGTCATATCATTCACTCAGGAATTTGCTGTGGATGCTAAAATGTATTGATTCATAAATGTTAGAGAAGTTAAAGTTCTATCAGATACTCTGCTTCAGTATATTGTTGTTATCAACATAATATTTTCTATTGCTTTTGCCAGCCTAATTTTAAGTGATTGAATCAGTTGTATTTTTACTACTTCCATTGGGAGGCTATTTCATTGCGTAATAGCAATACAAAGCTTTTCTGATGCACATTGTCCAATGCTTACCATAATCCCATTGTTCCTAATTATCAGGGCTCGACAAATTGCTATATCTACTTGCCTGTGGCAAGTAGATTTCAGCCGGTCGCCCTGTTCACCGGCGCTGCGCACATGCGCAGTGCTGGTCTGGCGCATGCGCAGTGCGGGGCTGGCGAATAGCTCTTGCCACAGTTTGTTGAGCCCTGCTAATTATACCCCAAGGATCTCCCTAAACAATCCCCATGTTGTTTAAACCTTTCCAGAAATTTTGTTTTATTGCACATTCTGTGTGATCTTGGATACCAACAAACTTTTAATCAAGAAATAGTTGTGGTGGGAAGCTTTATAATCCTGTTTTATTTAATTCCCTGTGAAATTAGCTTTTACCAGCCTTATACTATGAGCCAGATGCACTGAAGCTGCACCAGCAAATCCCTTTTTATCAATTTTATGGCTCTCCTTTGGATTTTCTCATTTGTCCATACCCTTCTTCACAGCATAGCACTCAAAATCAGACAGAAGACTAGCTGAAGCCTCACCAACACTGAGTAGAGGAAATAATTATCAGTCATGTCTTACGTATTACCCTCATATTAATATGTCAACTAACATTTTTTAACAGTTGTGTAGACAGAGTTTAACATCTTCAAAAGCTGATGTCATTGATACTGTTTTTCCTAGCTAGAATAGGGAAGGACAAGATGAAAAGTATTTAAACAAATTAGATGCATTAAAGTTGGCAGGGCCAGATGAAACTCACCTTGGGGTACAAGCACTGAAGCAATCTTGGAACCATGAATAGCGTTCAAGAAATCATGAAGGATGAGTGAGGTCCTAGAGCAATGGTCTCCAACTTTTTTACACCCAAGATCACTTTTTAAATGACAGAACAAGCCAAGATCTACCGCCCCATCCTTCCCCCAGACTCCGCCCCTTTCTTGAAGCCCCACCATCTCTATTCTCCATCACTTGCTATCCCCAACCTTTATACTGCTGCTTTTTTTCCAAATTCTTCTGTAGGAAGAGGTTTTTCCAACATTTGGCCTGTCTAGACTGGACCAAATGTCAGAAAAATCCCTTCTTTTGGAAGCCCCCTTATTTCTCGTGGAAAGCGGAATATAGGTGTGACCGAAAGATCATGTTTGCTCTTCCACTAAAAGAAGTGGAAGAACAAATGCATCCCTGGATGCCGAAGAGTTTTTCTGGGATATCTCCAGAATCCTGAAAAATTCCTGCAGTCTAGCCGTACCCTCGCTGGGTTGAGACAGGATGTGTAGGCTCTAGGGTGGGAATGAGGGATTTGGGTGAGGGAAGGGGTGAGAGGTGCAAGCTCTGGGAGGAGATCTGGATGCAGGAGGAGGTGGATAAGGGGACGCAGGCTCGGGGAAGGGGCTCCAGGCCGGGCAGTGTTGGGGTCAGATGTAGGGTTAGGGTACTAAGCAAGCCACAGACTTCTGGATGTGAGGGTTCAGGAATTTGGGTTGGGGTATGTGAGGGGCTCAGGGCAGGGGGTTCCAGTGTATGACAGGCTCAGATGTAGGGTCTGGGGGAAAAGGGAGTGCAGGAGTGTCATGATGCAGTGGCCAAATGGGGGCTTGGCCCCAATTGGAGGTTTGTTGGCCAGGCTTCATTTTTAAATAAAATACTATGTCAAACACAAAAAGTTTCTGCATTATCTTTATTTCTGAGAAGGGCAAGGAACCTGTTTTGAGTCAGGGGTCACTGACCCACAAAGTCAGTTGGGGCCACACAAGTGAGATGCAAAAAAATCCTCCTGAACCCCCCCCCCCCAGCTTCACTAATGTGGCCTCAACTGTGTTGGTGGGAGCAGGGGACATAGTACTGGGGAAGGGTGCTAGTGGGTGCTTCAGCAGGGGACAGGGTGCCAGTGGGGACAGAGTTCTGTGGGTGGGGACTGAGGAGTGGGGACCCCGCCCACGCGCGCCTCCCCCGGGGCTGACCCTCCCCCCTCCCGTAGCGCGGGGAAACCCCCACGCATGCCAACCCCAGGGCCAACTCACCCCTCCTGCGGCACAGGGAAGCCGCCACGCTCCTCCTCCGGGGACGACACCACCTCCCGCAGCACGCCCAGCACGCCACAGACCTGTGGGAGGGTAGCAGCCAGCGCACTTCTGGAACCCCCGGAAGTGGCACAAAGCTGCAGGACTTCCGTCCACCCCGCAGGAAGCTGGCACTACCTCCATTGTCGCTGGAGGTAGGTAGTGGGGCTTCTCGGGGGTGGGAGGAAAATGGGGGGGGGGAGGCTGAATGCCTCGCGATCGACTGGTCGAGGCCTCGTGATCAACCAGTCGATTGCCATTGACCGGTTGGTGACCACGGTCCTAGAGGATTGGAGGTAGGCACTATATATGTTTACCAATCTTTAAAAAGGGGAACAAAGAGTATACAGGGAATTATAGACCAGTCAGCCTAACTGCAATAACTGGAAAGATACTGGCACAAATACACAATCAGTTTGTAAGAATCTAGAGTATAATAGAGTGATAAGCAGTGTTCCCTATAATCTGTGTGCTAGTGCAGCCTCTAAGAAGAAATTCAGATGCTGCCCAGCTGATTAGTAGAGGATTTTTGTTTCTACTGGTGGTGAACATTCACATGTGCCTCAGTGCACATAAAAATTTATTCTGTTCATGGATGGAAAAGATTAAAGGGAACATTTGATGTAAGTAATAGCCAGTATGGATTTGTCAAAGAACAAATTATGTTGAACCAACCTAATTTCCTTCTTTGACAAGGTTACTGGGTAGTAGATAGGGGAAAAGTTGTAGACATGATTTATTTTGAATTAAGTAGCCTTTTGACACTTATACTACATGATCTCATAAGCATACCAGAGAAATATCTACATTAAATTACTATAAAGTAGGGCACAAACAGTTGAAAAACTGTACGTGGAATAGTTCTGGTTCACTGTCAGAGGGAGGATATATCTAGTGGGATCTCATAAGAGTCTGTCTTGGGTACCGTTTATCATTTCCATTAATGATTTGAATAATGTAACAGAAAAAATGCTTATAAAATTTGCAGGTGACACCAAGATGGAAGAGATTGCAAGCACTTTGGAGGACAGAATTCAAAATGACCTTGATGAACTGGGAGAATTGGCCTGAAATTAATGTGAAATTGAATAAAAAGAAGTAAAAATTATTACACTAAGGAAGAATAAAACTAAAAAAATGACCAATGTAGCACAGCTACAAAATGGGGAATAACTAGTTAGGCAGTAGTACTGCTGAAAAGGATCTGGGGTTTATAGTGGTATTTCAAATTGAATCTGAGTCCACAATGTGATGCAGTTGCAACACAAGGATTGTATGTAAGATATGATTGATAATTTTCCTCTACTCGGTGTTGGTGAGCCGTCTTCTAGAGTTTGATGTCTGTTTTTGAGAGTTACACTTTAAGAAGGATGTGGATAAACAAGAGAATCCAAAGGAAAGCAATAAAATTGATAAAAAGTTTAGAAGAACTGACCTGTGAGGAAAAGTGGAAAAAAAACTGGGCATGTTTCATCATGAGAGAAGAAGACTGAGTAGAAATCTGATAAGTATGAAAATATGTTAAAGGGCTATTGTAAAGAGGATGATCAACAATTGTTGTCTATATCCAGTGAAGATAAAACAAACTCAATCTGCAGGAAGGGAAAATTAGGTTAGATTCTAGGGTAGCTTTCTAAATTACCCTATTCAGTACTTAATGTCTTTGTATCAAGGGATGTTGTAGATTCCTTGCCATTGAGGTTTTTAAGACCAGATTAGACAAACACCTCTCAGGGATGGTCTGAGTATACCTGGCCCTGCCTCAGGTAACAATGGGGGGAATGGACTAATGGATTTCTGGAGGTCCTTCCCAGCTCTGCATTCCTATGATTCTGTAAACTTGAATGTGGCTCCCCCCCCCCACTTTTTTTTTCTTGGATACAGTTGGGATTTATTACTCCTTCTCTTGAAGTTTACACACAGTTCCCATAATCTCCCATGCAAAGGAAAACATGGATAAAGAATAGACCCAAGAATCTTCAAAAGGAAATATAAAAGACTTCCAAAATACTGTTTTTTTTTTCTGTTAGATTGCTGATTCTAAAGATGAGCTGGTGATGTTTAGAAGCTCTCAAGTTGATCCTCCGTTTTCAGCAAGCAGTACTAACCAAAGTAAATTAATGTCACAGAAGGTATGGGATATACAATTACTTTCATAAGAGTGCAAAAATACTTGTGTATAAACTATTTGGAAGATTTTCTAGTACTCACTACAAATCTGAGTTCTTGATGGGAAGTAGAAAGATTAAAGTACCTTCACTCCTCTGTTAGTTAGTGAGACAATGGTAAAGTGATATGGTTAATAATGTTTAGTAATCACTGTGGGCCAAGTCATTGGTGATTAAACCAGGTATGTGTTTGGCCCATGTGTGGTTTTCATAGTTACATGATGACACCTACTGGTAAATATCATAGATAATCATGATATTCCCATTAGTGTCATCAAGCTTTTTGAAAATTTGTACTTTTTTAGCATCGAGCATTTTCATAGTAGCCTTACAAGATAAAGTTATTAAATGAATGGAAGTAGTCAAAATTTCCTTTGCATCTTTTACTTTGTCATCCTTATTACAGATTACCAAAGCATATGCTAGTTTGAATCAGATTACTCCTGAGTGTCTTCCCTAACTAGAAATTAATCAGGCTGACATTGATTGGAAAGCTCCCAGCTAGTGGAAATGTTGAGA
Organism: Pelochelys cantorii; assembly: GCA_032595735.1. Lineage (NCBI taxonomy): Eukaryota > Metazoa > Chordata > Testudines > Trionychidae > Pelochelys > Pelochelys cantorii. Next base: position 302,580,954 of record CM064326.1, on the reverse strand, counting down.
AACTGGAACCAATTATAGTATAGGTGGCTGTGCAAGTGAGACATGCATCTGGTTTTTTTTTATGAGGATTAACTTCTTTTCATCTGAACTTGATGTATGTTTCAGTGCACATTATCTTATAAGCAGCAAAAAACAAAAAGAATAAATTAACTTGAATTTGGTGTTCCCAGTTTTCAGAAACAAAGAGTCCAGATGTAAAATGAGACTATTAAGTACAGGGCAGTTTGAACATGTGAAGGCATAGGTGCCAAAAAGCTGCTGCTTTGTTACCGGAGGGCATAAAGTTATCTTTCAGAAAATAACTGGGTGATCACAAGTATATTTGTTGAATAAGAACATAAGAACAGCTATACTGGTTCAGAACAAAGGTCCATCTAGCCCAGTATCCTGTCTGCTGACAGTGGCCAATGCCAGATGCCCCAGAGGGAGGGAACAGAACAGGTAATCACCAAGTGATCCCTCCCCTGTCACCAGATTCCACCCTCTGACAAACAAGCTAGAGACACCATTCCTACCCATCCTGGCTAATAAGTATTGATGGATGGACCTAACCTCCATGAATTTATCTAGTTCTTTCTTGAACCCTCTTAAAGTCCTGGTCTTCACAACATCCTCTGGCAAAGAGTTCCACAGGTTGTCTGTGCCTTGTGTGAAGAAATACTTCCTTTTGTTATTTTAAACTTGCTACCTATTAATTTCATTTGGTGACCCTTCTAGTTCTTATGTTATGGGAACAAGTAAATAACTTTTCCTTATTCACTTTCTCCATACCTGTCATGATTTTATAGACCTCAATGATAATCCCTCCTTAGTCTCCTCTTTTCTAAGGTGAAAAGTCTTTTTTTTATCTCTCTTCATATGACATCCATTCCAAACCCCTAATCATTTTTTTTGCCCTTTTTAAAATCTTTTCTAATGCCAAGATATTTAGTTATTTTTCTGAAAAATGTCAGGAAGAAATCACATACATTCTCTGCAAATTATGTCAATTTGAAATCTATAAAGGGAAAACATATTTAAAAATTCAATAGGTAGCATTTTGATACAGAGTTCTGCAGTAACATTGAGACTCTGATAATACTTTACTTGTATAATGTTACCTTCCATCCTAGAATTTCAATGTAACTTAATGCACAGCAATTTAGTCTTACTACCCCCCAGTAAGATAAGGTGTATCACCCATTTAGTGATGAAGAAACTGAAATGAATGACTTGCTCTATGACTAGGCCATACAGGAAATCTGTGATAGGGTTGGGAATAAAGTGCAGGCCCCCCTCGAATTAATTTTACGTGAAACCACCAGACCTTCCGCTGCATATGATGTACTACTCTTTCTCCTTCTAACTTCTGACTTAAGCCCAACAGTGCAATGTTTATAGAAAAAGTTGAATTCTCTCTAGTGTCACAAAATTAAAATATAATTCTGTGTAGCATAATTCTGCTAGGCATATTCTGGCCAGAAGTTTCAGAACTATAATAGGAGGAAGGATGGTACGGTTGCTGAGGCAGTGGATTTAGGAGCTCTGGATTGAATACGTACCTCTAACAGGAACAAACTCCTGACTGACTGACTTTGCTCAGTATCTCTGAACCACAGCTGTACAATGGGGATAATGCTTCTGTATCTAGCAGAGATGCTGTAAAGTTATCTGTTACCTCTGTTGTCCTAACTACACGGTTTTGATCGGTGCCCGGTACCGGCGTCTCAAAATGTTTTCCATGTAAAATCAGCAGAACTATTAAAGTCTCTATTGGATGTCATGGAGTTTCTGGAACTTTCCCTTTTGGAATAGAAACTCAGTTTGGGGTTAAATTAATGCGTGTTAGTAAGGTGCTCAAGTACAGCAGCAAAGAGGGCTAAGTGTACACCTAGACAGCTAACAGGAGTATTTTGATGCATTACTAGAACCAAGGAGAACTTGCAAGGGAAGTAGCAAGGCAATCAGTCCTTCATTTTCCTTTTTTCCTGAAGTGTGTACAGAACATGTAAAAGGAGTAGGTGGTAAGTTAAATTAAATCAGCATTCGGAGAAGTTCATGCTTCTGTAAAGATACTGACTTAGATCGACAGCTGTGGCTGAGAAACGTACATTGCAGCTTGGCAAGTGTGTATACGTGAAACTGGCCTTTATGCTCCCATAATTCTAGGACATGTAAGGGCTACTGTAAATTATGCCAGCAGCTGAAAGTCCCAAGAGGCAATATGACATCAGTGATTAAGAAAGACAGGGAGCCCTAGCCATGCCTAAGTTTTCCCAGATAGGCATCCTACACTAGGATGACTCTTCTGTAGCTGGCTACACCAAATTTGTGTGTGACAGTGTCTGAAGTGCAAAATAGTTGAACACAAAATCAAGGCCATCATTTATGCAAGATCCTCACTCCTGGGTCATAGTATAAGACCAGCAGAACTAAGGTTTTTGGGGTTTTTTTAAGTCTTGAGGGTAACAGTAGTAGGATAAAGTATGGCCCCCTATTAGCAGTCACATACAACTCCCTGCTAAGTGTAAATGCTGCCCGTGGAACATGTGAGTTAATGTCTTCTTGATAACAATCAGTAAGGAGCTCCCTTAAGAGACTGCACCTGATTGGGCATCACTGCAGCTCTTCACCAATTCCAACAATGCCATGCCAGTTAACCTTTCCTAGCCATTGGCTCTACGTCATGTGATGGTCCCTATGGTGTGCACTGAGGGGTACATATGCAAACCATGTATTTGGAGCTGTGGAATTTGAAAGTAGTGTCCGTTGATCAGCACATGCATCCTGGCTCACTTGATGCTTCTCTCCCTTGTAATAAAGAATTGGCTATAGGGACCACATCTCCAGTTCCTTGTCATTGCCTTATGCCCTGGGTCAGAACTTTGTGTCTGAAAAGTTTGACGCACTTTTAAACAAGATGGTTGTACATAGTTTTATGAGTGTTACAGTAGCATTACCAATTTGTTGAAGCCTGCTCCTTCATGGAACCCTGGAACCCTGGGCTGTGGCAGCAATTTAAAGGGTTGCCACGGTAGCTAGGAGCCCTGGGCCCTTTTAAATCACCAGACCCCATGGCAGCTGCCCCTTTTGCCCCCTTCTTGTTGGAGATCCTGCTGGTAGGGTCCAGCAGCACTGCTGCAGTAGCAGATTAATGTCTCTGCCCCTTTTGCCCAGGTTGCTACTGAAGCACTGCTGAAACCTACTGGCAGGGTCACTGACAGAGGGGTCCCAAAGTCAGCCAAGTGTGGGATAACCAGACAGCTGGTTCTTATTGGTGCACCACACCAGCCCACTTTCACCTTTGCCTTGATCCAAATACCACCCCCTGGGAACCAACCCAATCTACAAGTGAACATTCTCCTGCCTCCCCTCTATGGGAACCTTCTAAAAGCTGCTCAGATCCATTAATAGAACAGGAATACTTTAGTCCAGTCCTGCCAATGCCACCAGAACTGTCAAGATTTCCCTCTTCATCTGCAGATGAAATGGTAACTGCAACATTCCTTTCTCCGAATGACTGCAGGCATTTTCAGGAACTGTTGCAGAGAGTCATGAGGAAACTCCAGATTCTCCTGCAAGATATGCAGGACACTTGGCATAAACTGCTTGATAACCTCCATGCCTTGGGATCAGCCAGAATTACATTGCCAATTAATGATGCTGTTCTGTCCTGGGAGGTTCCCCTGAAATACGCACAGCTGCCCCCCACACTGGCCAAAAAACATCCTTCTCCAAACTCCGTAGTTGTTCAGGCTGCAACTGAACAATCCCAATAATATCACCTTTCATTGACACCAGCTGATAAGGAGGGCAAACATTTGGACCTTGTAGGAGGAAAGGCATTTCTCTTGTCTAGCTTTCAATTCAGGATCATGAACTATCAGACATTACTAGCCAAGCGCAACTTCCTGACCACAACATGATCTGGCTTGTTTTCAGGTGCTTCTTGATGAAGGAAAGCTGGTAGCCAGAACAGGCCTGCAGTTGGCAGCAGATGCAGAAGATACCTGATCTGTGGCCATAGTTAGGCATAGGGAATCTTGGCTCCCAAGGAGGTACAGAACACTATGGAAGAGCTCTCTTTCAGTTAAACCCATATTTTTAACCAAAAGAGAGATTAATTGCTGTATACTCTCTTCATCTACATTCTTGCCCTGAAATGCAAATTCCATCATCCGCCAAACACTATAGATTCCCCATTCTACCTTAAAAGTCTTGAAGTGCCCCCAGGGAAATGCCAGAAAACTCCCCGGGTCCTCTTTGTGGACTTTGATGTCACAGCTACAACCTCCAGCAAAGAGGTGTTTCTGAAGTGACCCAAAGAGCCTATCGCCTCGCAACCCTCCTACTACTTTGAGGGTTGTTTAGCCCTCTTTTCCCATGCTTGGCGTACAATAACAATGGACAAATGTGTTGAACATCATCCATTGTGACTGTACAATCGAGTGTATCATGCTGCCTCCTCCAAGGAGCCCCCACCCATCCCTCTTCAGGATCATCACCCATGATATTAACTCCTTATTACAACAGAGAGTAGAAAAATGCATTCCTACAGAATATCAGGGAATGGGTTTTACTCCACTTCCTGATACCCAAGAAGAAAGATGGGCAGAGACCAGTTCTTGATCTTTGACATCTCAGTGATTTCATTCACAAACTCAAGTTTTGTGTGGTCACACTGGCAGTGATTATTCCATCCTTAGAGAAGAACATGTGGTTTACAGCTCTCAGTATGAAGGACATGGACATTTTCACACTGATGTCTATCCAGCCCACAGATGTTTCCAGAGATTCACAGCAGACACCTAGTGTTTCTAGTATAGGGTGCTCCCCTTCCAAATAGCTCTTGCTCCCAGAGCCTTTACCAAAGTTTTTTCTGTCCTACCAGTCTATATCAGATGTTATGGAATCTTCAAGTTTCCATATCTCAACAATTGGCTTCTAAGCTGTGGGGTCCAGGAAAAAAGCACAAGCTTCAACTTCCATTCTGTCCAACCTTCTTCTGTCCCTCAGAGTCAGCATCAACACTGAGAAATTGATCCTAGACCCCTCATGAGGGCTGGCATTGACTCAATCGTGGCATGGGCCTACTTGCCAAAAGACATGATCCATGCAGGGAGCATCATTATAATTCTCATTGTGAGCAATCCTATATACTAGCCAGGACTTGCTTATTCCTCTTGGGCCACTTGGCTTCCTATACATATGTAGCCCTTTTGCTATATTCAGATTTGGCTCCAGTCAGTTTAACCACCAAACCATTTCATGGATTTCATAATAATGGTCCCTACCAAGGTACTGTCATGTTTCATGTTTTCAGTGGTGGACAAACTCACATCACATAGGTATGGGATTATCTTCCTTCCTTCTTCCCCAGACATTGACACATCCCTGGCAGGCTACCACATGGACAATCACATGGCACAGAACATGGTTTCCCCAAGAATCTAGGATGCACATAAATATCCTAGAACTCTGAGCGGCGTGATCTTCTTCCTCTTTTCATGCCATACTTACTAAAGAAAGAGGCCTAGATAAATAAGAGAAGCACCAGATGAACAGAGAAAATGAGCACTGAGTTGTAAAACAGAAATCCAGCATCAGAACAATGGAACATGCACCCGTGGGCAGATAACCTGAAGGATAACTTAAAAAATCTGAGATGCAAGCAGCAAACTTAAAGGGAAGTTCTCCTTACACTCCCCATAAATCCAATGGGTCAACATCACTGTTATGCTTAAACAAAGCACGCAAAATCTTTTATAGGGGAAAAGGTAGTATGCCGCATTTATTGAGAATACAACAATAGCATATGCTTTTCAGTCACTAACACAGATAAACACCATACACACAGTCCTGCCAGACGATGTTGTAGTTACCAGTCCAGAGTCTGGATCAATCTAGTGGCCAGCTAGATCGACCACAGAGGGAGAACAGGGCCTTTTGTCGGTCACGATCCAATGCTCTTCTGGAGTTGGTGGCAAGACGAACCCAAAGTTCCATGGCAAAGCACCCTGCTTTTATAATCCTTTTCTCTGTTGAAGTCTATGGATTCTGCTGTGTCAGTCTGTGTCCGGTGTGTTATCTTTTTTATGTCAATCATTCCCAAAACATCTCGAAAGGCTCATCCTGTAATCAATCATCTTTTAGGGGTGCCAGCTCCACTTTAGGGCCGTCAATCTGCCAGTCCAATCACTCCTCGACCATGGGTACGCACTGATGGTCCCTCTGACACCGATAAGTCTGTCTTCACCCTCGCTTCGCCCCTCCTTTCTTGGCCATCTGGCTCTGAGGATAACCTTCGCACCTTTATCTCGACACATATTTACCACTTTCTCACATAAACAATCCTTACAAGGCCTTGCGAAGAAAAGCATAATATAATAGTATCTCATATTGGACAAAGCAAAAAGGCATTGTAAATCAAACAATTAAGACTTCAGCCTTCAACATTCCTCTAGTCTCATTAACATAGACACAATACCAAACCTCTGTCTCTTTACTTCCTAAACTCTCTAAACTTTAGAACAAAGAAATGTATATGCTTAACTAAAGGGTTTAGTTTAATACAATATTAAATGTGGTAATGTGTTACCTTACGTTGCTACATTATTAAACCTAAATACAAATATAAAAAGAATAAAACTTTCAACTCCAACATCACCCCCAAAGCACTCTATTCCTTCAGCAGTAAAATCAGGTATCCCACTGAGCGTTGATTCCTCAGCACTTGAAATACCAAGTTACAGCTCATCAGATAGGGTTGCCAGATGGTTGAAACAAAAATACCGAACACCTGCCCCCCCCCCCCCCCAAAAAACACCGGGAAAAAAGTCTGTTGAAGGAAAAAAGGGGGCGGGGGAAGGACCAAAGTTGTTGAGGAAAAAAAAAAAAGGACTCCAAGACTTATTAAGCCAAAAAAAAAAATTGAAATAAAACAGTATGTCCCTTTTAAGAGTGAGTGCAAGGATAGGAACAGGGGAACAGTTGAGCACTAAGACCCAGGGGAGTCATTGCTTCCCCCTTGGTCTTTTTGCCGGCAGCCGTTTTGTGCCAACAGCCTTGCGGAACTAGGTAAGCATGGGGGCTGAGGGTGTTGGGGGTGGGGGAGGGAGGCCAAGCGCTGAGTGTTTGTAGGGTTGCCAGGTGCCCAGCATTTTCACCTCCTGGCCAGGGGAAAATATCAGAAAATACCAGACATCTCAAGAGGCGAAAATACCAGACTGTCCAGGTGAATACCGGACACCTGGCAACCTTATCAGATGAGGAGCGGGCTCTGTACAAGAAGCCATGTTAGGGGAGATGCAGAGCATGAGCCTGCCTTGGCATGTCCCAGTCAAATCCCCTGGTCCTTAGCAAGACTGCCAGGAATCTCACAGTATCAGCTCTAAGACCTTAGGTTGTCTCGTGTAGGAGCACCTGGAACAGTTGAATGCTTTTTATGCTGGAGTCTGCACATGCAGGAAATTGTAGTCTGAAATCAATACTTGGTATGGTGAGGGCTCTGGTATATCTTGGTGCCCAGCTTGAGTAAGGATGGCAGAATTCGGCCCTACATGATTAAAAACAATAAATAAAAGAAATTATTTTTTGAAAAGACCTTGCATTCATTAGCTGCAAGTCTCTGTTAAACTGCATTACAGCAGTGTAGTATATATATATACTATAATAACACTCCTTTTAATGAGAAAATAAATTATAAATGTAGCTCTGTAGTATCATTAAATATTCTCTGTTCTTTTGTTTTATAGGTTTTAAATTTAAGTCCCCTATTTCTGTATTGGTATGTAGAGGAGTTAGCATGTGTGACAAGACAAAAAATTTACAGCATATTTTAATGAAGATTTGTGCAAGGAAGCTAACTTGAAACACAGCAGTCTGGCTATCCCATACACTCTGGAGTTATTGCTGTTATGGGTTAGCTTGTTACCTCTCTGTTGTAACACTTACTGACTTTTATTGTCCCATTGTTAGATGCCTTAAATCAGTGGTCTCCAGCCTTTTTAACCACAAGATCACTTTTTCAATTTCAGTGCAATGTAAGATCCACCTCAAACCCAAATATCCTTCCCCACTTCCTTCCTGCCCCATCTCTGAGGCCATGACCCTGCTCCAACCCTTCTCCGAGGCCTCCCCCTGCTCACTCCATCCCCCTTCCTCCCCGAACCTCTCTCACTTCCACCAGGCTGGGCTAGGGGGTCGGGGTGCAGGCTCTGGTCTTGGGTCAACGGGTTCAGAGTGTGGGAGGGGCTCCAGGCTTAGCCCAGGGTGGGGGATTGGAGTCCAGGAGCGGGTTCAGGGTGCAAGCTCTGGGAAGGAGTTTGGGTGCAGGGGGACTCACATCTGGGGCGGGGGGGCGGGTGCAGGAGGAGGTTCAGGGCTGGGACAGGGGTTCAGGAAGCAGGCTCTGGCTGGGCACCATTTAACTGAGACGGCTTCCAGGTGGTAGAGCAGTGGGGTTAAGGCAGGCTTACTCCTGCCCAGGCCCTGCACCAGTCCTGAAAGCAGCTGGCATGTACAGCAGTGGCTCCATGGTGCCATGTGCTTCTCCTCATCTACAGGCACTGAGCCCACAGCTTCTACTGGCCATGGTTCCCCGTTACTGATCAATGGGAGCTGCAGGAGCAGTGTCTGCAGGCAAGGACAGTGTGTGAAGAGCCCCTACTCTGTCTCTCTCAGGGGCTGCAGGGACATGCCAGCCCCTTCCAGGAGCAGCAATTCCCACAGGGATGATGACTCCAGCCACGGCAGGTTCGGCATTTTAGAACTCACTAATCAAAGAATTACATTTAAGCATTAGAGAAATGAAAGTTATGAAATGCACAGACCAGTCAAAACCCCAAAATAACCCACTTTGCAAGCAGTAACAGAAGTAACAACAACCCACGTATGTGCTGGGTCAGGAGAGGAGAGGGAAGGACAGGGGGTGTGTGTGAGAGTGACAGACACACACACTGTGTGAGTGACAGAGATTTGCATTGCCAAGCTCCCTCCATCCCCTTCTCTCTGAGTGGAGAATGGGGTACAGGAGTGGGGGGGGAGGAGGGACACCCTGACATCAGTGCCCCCCCTTCTCCCTCCCACACCCTGCACAGCAGGCAGGAGGCTCCCAGGGAGGCAGCTCCAAGGCATAGGGCAGGAGCAGCATGACAGTGGGGGGAGGGGTAACGAAAGTGCGGGCACTTGAGAGCTTTCTGGCCAAACCAGTCAGGATCCCCTGGCAGAGGCTCCAAGATCTACCAGTAGATCCCAATTGACTGGTTGGTGACCACTGTCTTAAATATTTAAAATGATAGTATGTTCTACATTTTTATTTAGAATCTGGAGAACAGTTCCCACTACAGTTTTGAACTCCCTCTCCAAACTCCCTGTTGCGGATGATACCAAACTGTCAAAAAGGCAAATAGGATGCTAGGTATTATTAAGAAAGGGATAGAAAATAAGACCCGGAATATCTTACTGCCCCTGTATAAAACTATGGTACGCCCACATCTTGAATACTGTGTACAGATGTGGTCTCCTCACCTCAAAAAAGATATTTTGGCCTTGGAAAGGGTTCAGAAAAGGGCAACTAAATTGATTAGGGGTTTGGAACGGGTCCCATATGAGGAGAGGTTAAAGCGACTGGGACTTTTCAGTTTAGAAAAGAGGAGACTGAGGGGGGATATGATAGAGGTGTATAAAATCATGAGTGGTATGGAGAGGGCCGATAAAGAAAAGTTATTTATTAGTTCCCTAAATAGAAGAACTAGAGGACACCAAATGAAATTAATGGGTAGCAGGTTTAAAACTAATAAAAGAAAGTTCTTCTTCACACAGCGTGTAGTCAGCATGTGGAACTCCTTGCCAGAGGAGGCTGTGAAGGCTAGGACTATAACAGAGTTTAAAGAGAAGCTAGATAATTTCATGGAGGTTAGGTCCATAAAAGGCTATTAGCCAGGGGATAAAATGGTGTCCTTGGCCTCTGTTTGACAGAGGCTGGAGAGGGATGGCAGGAGACAAAGCGCTTGATCATTGTCTTCGGTCCACCCCCTCTGGGGCACCTGGTGCTGGCCACTGTCGGCAGACAGGATACTGGGCTAGATGGACCTTTGGTCTGACCCGGTACGGCCGTTCTTATGTTCTTAAGGTAGGTCATAGTTTAGGGTTGTACTTTTGAGTGTTTTCCTTTTAACAAAGATTACCGACTATATTGATACTCTTGTTATTTAAGCAAAGAAGTTCTTAACCCCATATGGCTGTGATTTGATATTACATATGGCTGGAACGATCTCACTGAATGCTATGTAACAATATGAAGCACACCTGCATTTGTGCTAAAATTATGAATGTTAGCACGTGGCTACATGTTTTATGTTAGAGTTAGCATGATTTTTTTCCCACTGTCAAAGCTGCATTATAGCTTGGTTTATAATAACCACATAAGCTCTATTAATTATTTTGTTGATAAATTGGAAGGATTAGAGAGTCATTCCGTGGTGCTGGTTTGGGAACATTCTATTTTATTTTTTCACCGGTGGCATGGCGTAAGTGCAGTTAAGGTTGGGCAGAGCATGCTTTTTTCCCTTCTTTTGTATGTTTCCTTAGCATGGTAGTACTTGTTTCCTGGAAAACATGAAAGATGGGAGAGAAATGTATATCCTGTCCTTAAGCCCTACTATATAAATCCTAGCAGTGCCTAGCAATTTTCTTTATTCTAACTTCCCAAGAGATGGAGTATTAGCTGGTTTTGGTGCCCAAATTAGGAATCTGCAAACTGGTTTTTTTAAAGTGCCATCTGTTCTGCAGCACTATTGAAGACAGATGGATATTTCCAGTGCCTCTAATGCTTAGGGCTGTTTTATCTTTCTGCTCAATGCAGTTTCTGTCACAACAAATCAGCTACTATTATCAGCTACTGTAAAAAGGAGTGATAAGAAAAGTGTTTTCATAATAGTTATAATATCACTATCCTCACCTCACCTCACTTCTGTGCTGAAAAGACTTACATTTGGGAGGGGAACTCATTTGGCCTAAGCTGCGTGCTAAGCATCTACCTTCTGTGCCCTTTGTGCTGGGGGGTTCTTCCTCTGCCCCTATTCTCACAAAGAATTACAGAATGACTACACCACACTTCTAAATAATTATTGCTACCCTGACATTATATCACAAAGAAAGAGGCTGCAGTATGAATTGCAAATATGCTAATTATGTTGTTTTTTTCCCAACTAAGAAGGGAAAAAGCTTTCAGCATCAAATCAGCTGATCGGATAGACTTACAAAACAACTGAATCTGTGACCAGGAAAAAACCTCAGGTGATTTTACTAGCACAGCACATGTACTTGATTAGAATTTGGAAAGGCCACTTAAAGATTTTAGATGCTTTGAAACACTGGGCTGGCTAACAAAGACAGTTGTAAAAAAGGGCCTGTATGGCAGACAGTGAATTTTGAAACAGTCCACAAAGTAGAACGGTGTCCTTCCAGCAGCAGTTTAAGGGTCTCCATAGATTCCTATCCCGCTGCTTATTGGGTTCACACTAAACTCATGACTTAATTTAAGTGTTTTAATTTTGGATTTGATGATAATGTAATCTAAAAATGCCTGGGGTGCTACAAATCTCTGCCAAAGGGACTGTTGAGCTTCCAGGGAGAAGAGGAGAGAGAAAAGGTCCATGTAGTCTAGAGGGCCTTTTTTATTAAGAGGAAGAAAGAGAGAAAAAAGTAAGCAGAACAGTACAGATCATCAGTTGGTATATCTTGGCTGAGTTCTGCTGAAATCATCTTAGAATCTGGTTTAACAAATCTAGTCAGTTTTAGGGAGCAGGAGTTTAGAACCAATCCTTATGTATCCCATTCTACCTTCAAGTATAGTACATTAAAAATACGTGGACATTTTTTATCAAACCTTCCAGATAAATTGGCTGGTAGGCTACAAATAAGCACAAGACATTTCAACCCCAAAAATCATTTTATAAGAAATTGAGCGACTGAAATCAGAGGTATAAAATGGAAATGTCGTTCAACCTTAGCTCCATTTAATAATGCTGCTGTGATGGGGTAAAATGAATGTGTCTACGGATTATTTTATTCCAGCCCTAATACTGAATCTTTTGTGTTTATCACCCAAAAGATCTCCTACTTTCTCCATGATTTAAACATAGATCTCCCCAACCCCAGTTTACAGCTGTCATCGTTCTATGGCGTCTCACTCTACGTAATGAAGGAAAGAGAATGTATTACATACAGAGTACTTTTACCCTCTGCTAACCCAGCACTTTGGATTTGGAAAATAAAAATATTTAGGGCTTCTGAACAACAGTGCAGAGCACTTCCATTCTCTTTGTGTGCTATGTTAAGAAATTCTTTTTTGAAGAAATGCCCTTTTATATTTTTTATTTTTTTAAAATAAAAACAACTTCTATTAGAATGTTGGTTTCTAATTGGTTAGTGAAGCTAAAACTGTAACTGTTCATCAGGTGATGCAAAATTTTCTTTTTCCTGTGGCTGTCATGCTTCCAAAAGGTGCAAGATGCTGTAAACAGGAAGCACACACTGTTTTGTTCATATATAATGTTCTTGGTTCTTATAATGGATGTATTCATGCTAAAAAAAAATTAATTTCATTCATAGGATGGGATCCGTCCTCTCAGCAGCAGTTGCACTGTGGAATGCACCAACAGTAAATCAAAGACTGAGTTGGGTGTTTCAAGAGTTAAATCTTTTCTTCCTGTTCCCAGAAGTAAAGTCACCCAGCCTTCTCAGTACGCAAAAAAGCAGCAGCAGTAATACAAGGCAAATAGAGGCAGATAATAACTCAAAAGAAAAGAATTGGAACTTGCACAAAAAATACAAAGAGAAAAATCTAAAATAGACCTACCTAGCATACAGTTTTCAGTGTTCACATAATCTCTGTATTAAAGAACAAAGAAATCAAATATGTAAATAATTTTTTAAAATTAAAATAGCTTCTTTGTAATGTGTGTACGGGACCACAGTTTAATTTGTATGTAAATAAGATGTTCCTAATGAAAATATTTTATTGCTTTAATCTGGAAATTATATTGATTAAAATTTAGTAGCGGGAAGTTATGCCAACCTCATACATGGGTTTTCTAATATTAAAATTAGTATTGCTTAAATGATTTTATTCAGGGGTATCACCACAGAAAATTGTGTGTGTGTGTGTGTGTGTGTGTGTGTGTGTGTGTATATATATATATATATATATATATATACACATATATATAATATATATAAAAAAGTATATAAATATAATCTATGAAACTAATGTGTTGCATATAGATGAGTTGCACAATATGTATAGTACTGGCTTAAAGCTAATGTACATGCATTTTAAAGACTGACATGTTTTTATCTTCACTTAATGAAAAGTGAATGGAATGTGGCAATAATTAAAATGATTAGAAACATAGATCAGTTACTTTCAGCTACAAGCCATATTAAATATTTTGATTACCCCACAGTCGGCCTGCTGAAATGTGCTTTTGTTTTTCTCTTGCTTATGTATTTGAACTGTTATAAATTTGCATTATGACTCCTCTGTTTAAAAAAGAAAAGGGAGAGAAACTATAATGCAATAATTGTTATTTCATGCAACTTCACTCACCTTGAGATAGCAGAAAATTTGCTCCTCTAATAACTGAGTTTTTAATATATGATGTAAAACTTTTCTACTCTTTCAACAGCATTTTAAAAAATGAATCTAGGAAGTAATGATGTTTTATCAAAACAGATTTTACTGAAAGATTACAGCACAAGTTTAATTACATGGTTACCCAGAGATAATGTATCAGCAATAACATGAATTACCATGTGATTACCAATTTTTATAGTGACTTTACTATGTAGTTGCTGTGAAATAACATTTGAATTGCTGTTAATCTGACATATTTTTTATCTTACTACAGACTTAAATTACTTTCCCCTTAGGGGAACTGTGTGTATCTGAAAGAAATATTCCACTACCCACCACCTGTATGGTGGCCACAATTTGTACTTTCAAATAGAAATAATGTGGATACAGTCACTGTCTTGATACCTTGTTATCTAGTCGGAGAAGGAAGGTACGTGGCTTTCTTAAGATCAGACCTCAGTGCTACCTGGTGAATTGCCACGAGGTTGCTTTGAGAGATGGGCAATGTGCTTGTCCACACATCTTCCAAAAGAGCACTTTTCAAGTTAATTTTGGAAGGGACAAGGGTTACACAAATGTACTCTTAGCACTTCACCACTATGAGCAAGGCCACCACTCCCAAGCTCATGTCAATAAAACTTTTGTATTGTTCCATGTCTGTCTGTCTGTATCTTGGTCTAATGTATGTATCTTGTATCTGTGAATTTTGAAGCATTAGGTGACTGATTTTATAGTTGTCTCCTTTAAAATGTATTCTTGGAGGAAACATTCAGCATTGTTTTCTTACACCCTGTAATGGGGTGTCCAGCCCACACAAGGCCTAAAAGGTTAAAATGTGGTGAGGTGGGCCAATCAACTGCCTAGCTGCATCTAAAGGAGGAGCAAGGATTAATTAAAGAGTCTCAGCTGGATAGGAACAGGAAGGGCCTGTATAAAACACAAGAGCTGATCGCAGAAAGGGACTTTAGGTAAGTTATCTGCAGAGACTCCTTGAGAGCAGAGAGATGTGCTGGAGGCTGTTAATACTGTTACCCACTTAGGCACTTTTGAGTTCAGAAGGTGGGGGCCCACAAAAGACTTTAAAATACCTAAAGGCTTCTGCTTAAAAGCACCTCAAGGTCACAGATTCCCTGACCGTAGTGGGTATGCTGTGTGACTGACCCAGACTAGCTGGCTGTCACACTGATGGAGTGAAGATGTGCTGGGACTTGGGTGAATTTCTTTCTCTTCCCTGAGTTTAAAAAACAAAACAAACAAACAAAAAAACCTAACCTAACTGCAGCATAATCAGGCAGACACCGAGGGTGAATTAGAGCTTGATAAAAGATACAGGCTGATTAGACACCTGTAGCCAATGTAAGGCCTATAGTGCCAGGCAAGGAAGGGGAAAGAGCGAAGGACAAGAAGTGTGGTTGTGAGCTGAGGACTGGTGAGCAGGTACCAAATGAAATGTACTGGGAGGTATCATCTGGGGAGATGGCCCAGGTGCCAGATTGAGAATGGCAATAATCCTGCCTGTTGCCACTGCCTTAGGGTCCCTGGTCCAGAACCCAGAGTACTGGGTGGGTCTGGGTTCCCCCAAAACTTCCTTACATCATCTCAAAACAGGCCGCTGTTTGTTTTTTTGGTTGACCAGTTTCCCCTGGTGGGTTTTTTTTTAAGAGTTCCGTGGCCAAATAAAATTGGGAAACACTGGACTAAAAATTCCCTTTTCTACTTACATATCTGTTGTTCCAAGGTCTAAACCTTGTTCCAAGATTTAAACCTTCCAAAGGCATAAAGGTCATTGGAACTTCCATGCCCTGCTTCCTGGCTTAACTAGTCTCGCCAAACTCTGCCCTGGTCACACAGAGACTGCAGCAGGATGATCACTGCTTCCCATTCAAAAAACCACACTGTTTTCATTGGCTCTCCTGGCTTCCTGCCAACACTTCCTGCTTCCCCAGCATTCCTGGAGACACTCTAGAACCCACAATCTGTGGATTTAACACTTACAGGTAATTTAGTTAACTGAATGGTTGGGATATCCAGAAAAGCATAGGACCCCTTCCATTCCATCACAGGGGCTATTGAGACAAGTAGCCTACATTGTTACTGTAGGGAGTTGTATGGCTGGGAAAGCCAAACAGGGTGAACAGCCAGAAAGCTAGAAGAGGTTCTGAGGAAAGCAACAAGGCATAAGAGAACTGAAATTTTGGTAGCTGAAGATAGGGCCACTGAGCTGGAACCCAGAGAAGAGGACTGGCCTGGGTTCCTCCACCAGTCATTAGGGAAGTGGCACAAATCAGGCTGTAGACTTTGGACTGCTGGGATGTTTTGCCCTAAAAGACTTTGATACCTGGGGAGGGAAGACCTGGCAATGGGGGTAAGTCAGAAGAGGAAGCTGCAGCTCCTGGAAAGGGGCATCCAAAAGCCTCGAAACTGGATGGGGGCATAAAACCCTGAGCAAAGCCTGTGTCTCTCTCTATATTTTGCAATGACTGAAAGACACATGGAAGTGGAATGAGAATAGGCCATGCTCGGGTGAGGGAAGTGATTGAACATTGAAAAGCAAGGAAGAGGAGCTGAGGGCTCCCTCAGCATGTATGGGAAAGGGGAGGGGAGGTTTCCATGTCCCCCCTTGGTTTCCTGTGTGCATGTGGGGATTGCATTGCACCTGGGGCTGCCCCTGGGGGTTGAGGTAGCAGGGATTTCCCCAGCCCTAAGGAGGCTGTGGGGGAATTTCCCGAGCTCCCCTTGCTGTGTGAAGCTCCACATCCCAGCGGCCCTCCCACCCTCCTTACCACGTATGTTCTTCCGGTTGCTGATGCTCTGCAGGTTGCAGCCCGTGTCCTTCCAGCAGAGCTTGAACTCAAGGTAGTAGGACTCCAGCTTCCTGCACCGGTTGGGGCTGGAGGTGGAGCTCCCCATCTCCTTTACCTGCTAGCCCTGGCCTCCCAGACAGGCCTAAGAAGTAGAAGGGGCCATTCACCAGTAGCAGTGAAGAAAACAATGAACAGGAGAGGAAGAGGCAGCAGCTACTGCTGCTCCCTCTAGTCACATTCACTGGCCGAGCCTCCCCACGGTCTCATCCAAGAAGCCTTGTCCCAAGCACCGCCAGCCTGGCCTTCGGAGCAGAGAGCCCTCCAGGCAAAGGCCCCTTTGTGAATCCACTGGAGCTTTTCATTTTAGGGCTGACTTGACCAGGGGAGCTGGATCATTTTGGGCTTATCCCTGAGGTTTCCTTGATGGATGGTGGCTTGTAGAATGGCATTGAATGAGGCGGAGAGTCCCACACGTGTGGAGGTGAGTCTAGCTAGGCCTTTGCTAGAGCGTAGGGAGGATGCAGAAGCCTTAGGGTGGGATCCCTTTTTTACTCTCACAGAGTGAGGGTCTATGGATTTATGGGAGCAATTGTGGCACAGCTTTCCACTTCAATTGTGAGCTCTCCTCCCACATCCTCTGGGGCTGCCACTCTCTGACCTCCTCTTTCATTAGGTAGAAGGATAATACATGGAAAAGAGCTTGTGGTGGGAGGGGGGTTGTCCCTTTCAAATAGCAGAGCTCTTGAAGTTCAATCCCATAGAGTACAGATGAGAAAGGGGGAAATGATTTTGCTCACTGCTGCCCTAAAACGAGCATTGCAGGCTAGGAATGCAATGGCAAAGGTAGGCATGCTGAACTGCTACTCTGTTTGCACTGCCACCAGGAAATAATTGAGTGCCAGAAGAAAGGGTGTGCCCAGGCCCTGGACCCTCAGGGTATGTCTATACTGCAGAGTTTTTTCAGAAGGCCATTTTTCTGAAAAAAAAATACACTTACATCCACACTGCTGTTGTGTTCTTTCGACAAACAGTTGAAAGAACAGAGGGGCTTTTCTGACCGTGGTAAACCTCTTTCTACAAGGAAGAACACCTTTTCTGAAAGAGCTCTTTTGGAAAAAGGCAGGTGTCGATGGGGAAAAGGGTTTGGTTTTTTTTTTTTTTTTTTTTTTGAAAGAAGAGGCCTCCAGGAAATAACACAGGTGCTCTAGTCCAAAGTAATCAGAACTCTATAGTTCCTGTCTCCTGGCACCTCTTAAAGCTGCAGGCACCCTGGACAAGCCTTGTGGCAGGAAGCCGGCCCTGGAGCAGCACCTGACCACACGGCTCTCCCTGCCACAGGCATTGCCAGCCACAAGACCCCCGAGGCCCCTCTGGACCTCTGCAGGGAGCTGCACCAGGGCTCCCAGGACCCACTGAGGAGCACCCTTGTGGTCTGGAGCAGAGATCCTGTCCCTCTTTGAGCTGTGGAGAGAGGAGAAGACCCTATAGGATCTCCATTCCTGGTGCCAAAAAGCTGAAGTCTATGGGCGCATGGCTGAGGCCTTGGCAGAGCGGGGACACCTCCCGCCCCCAGACCTTAGAACAGGTCCAGGACCTCTGAGGGGTCCATGCACGTGCAACCATGAGTAGTGCCAGTGTGCACCATGAGGCCTCAGGAGGAGGCATTCCCAGAGCACGCCTGGGATCCTGCTCACAGGCTCAGAGGAGACCCCACGTGTGTCTGACCCCTGAGGGGGATGTCTTCCCACCACCATCCACTGCTGGAATCAGGCTGGACACAAGAGCACACTCAGGACCCCCCGCAGACCAAGGAGTGCTGCACAGAGCACACAGGCATGCCTGCCTGTGCACATGAAGCAGCACCTGCTCCCACAGACAGTGCTGCCAGGTGCAGGTGTGTGTGCAGGCCCCAGGGAGGGCCAGGCTGCTCCAGGCGCCCCTCTCCTGCCCATGGGATCTCACCGTCGCCAGACACTTCCCTTGTATGGTTGTATGGGTGGCGTGGGGTAGGGAAGCAGGCATCATGGTCCCCTGGTCACCTCTGAGACCCTGTGAGGCAGGGCCTGTTGTACAGGCTACATATGGCATTGCTCCTGGGACATCCCTGTCCTCTATCCTGAGAACTGCTGCTCGCTGCTCATAGAAGAGGGCATGGCCTCAGGGACAGTGTCTGCATGGATGACTGACCGCCTCTCCCTCTTTGTTCTCCACAGTCAGACCAGCCATCTCTGAGGGGCGATCCATGCCAGTCGAGGCATCCACCTGACCCCAGGGGACCCGAAAGCACACAAGGGTCCACGAGGACCTCCTGAGGTAGCATGTGGGTGTCCTGCGTGACATGCAGCAGACCCTGACACACAAGGTCCGGAAGGACACTGCGTGACAGACCCGCACGTGGAACCACCTTGTGCGGCAGGATGACGTGTGCGCCATCATGCGTCAAATTATGGCACACCCGGCTGCTGTTCCTGCTACTGCCTACCACCCTCCTGCTCCCTTGCTATGCCCATTCCCCTCCCTCTCCCCCCAAGCGATGCCGATGCCCCCTCCCCCTGCTATGCCTATGCTTCCTGCCCCTGCCATCCCTGATGCCGCTCCAGCTCCCCCTCCTGCCCGCCCCCCTGTTGTCCCAGGCCCCATCCAACCCCAAGTTCGCTTAGGTCCCTGGACCCGGAGGCACTTCCAGCCACCCTTCCACGCCACTCATAGCTCTGAGCCCCTTTCCTCCCTCCCCACTCCAGGTTCTCAACCCCCCCTCCCCCCAATTGATTTTATTGAAAGAAAAATACAAAGTTTGTTGTGTTGAAATCAAAATAGGTGTGTTTATTCAGAAGTCAGGGAAGGGGCAAAGGGTGGGGTTGTTGTAGGAAAGGGATAGTGGTGCAAGGCACAGGCCTCTAGCAGGGAGGCCCTGGGGAAAGTTACTGGGGTGCTTCAGAGAATCTCACCCTCAGGACATCCCAGATGCGCACCCTGGCCTGATGGGCCTGGCAGATGGCAGCTGTCCATGGCTGTCTGAAGGCCCTCCCTTTGCAGCCAGCCTCTGTCCTCCACCCCGGTAGGAAGGCTTCTCCCTTTCTCGCTACGATGTTGTGGAGGACACAACATGCCGAGATGACCTTGGGGATGTTGTGCTCCCCCACATCAAGGCAGGTCAGGAGGCACCCAAACCATGCCTTGAGGCACCCAAAGGCGCATTACACCTGCATCCTCGCCCGGCTGAGGTGAGCATTAAATTGGTCCCTGCTGGGGTCCAGGTGGCCGGTATATAATTTCATAAGCCATGGCATGAGGGGGTAGGCTGCAACCCACACAATGCACAGTGTCATGTGCTCATCCCCAACGTGAAATTCACGCTGGGGGAAGAATGTGCCTGCCTCCAACTTCCCATACAGGCTTAAGTTCCTAAATACATGGGTGTTGTGTGCCCTGCCCTACCACCAGACAAAAATGTCCGTGAACTGTCCACAGTGGTTGACCAGGGTCTGCAGCACCATGGAGAAGTAGCCCTTCCTGTTAATGTATTGGGCTGCTTGATGACTTGGTGTGTGGATTGGGATGTGGGTCCCATCTATGGCTCCACCACAGTTTGGGAACCCCAGGGTGGCAAATCAAGCAATGATCAGGTCCAGGTCTCCCAGGAAGATGACTCTGCATAGCAGGATGGAGTTGATGGCCCTTACAGTCTGCAGAAGGAGACAAACAAACACATGAAACGGAATGAGAGAGAGGGAGTACCTGAGCCCTTGGAAGGAGTCCACCCCCCCCCCCCACACACACACACCAAAAAATGCCCCATGAAGCCCTCCCCCCAGCAGCAGGTGGAGAATGGTTTGGCAGGGACCTCTTCGGGAAGAAATCAGAAGGAGATACCATCTACTGGAAGGCATGGGATGCGTAGTCCTAAGGATGGGGATTCCATGACCACTACCACCCCCTAAGAGGGACAGAGTCATCCATCTGCCATCCAGATCTGGAATCTTGAGAAGTGTGCTGCTTACCAGGAGCTAGAATTCAGGATGTGGCCGAGAGTCTCACAAAACTGATCAACCCTTCAGATCACTACCCCTTCCTGCTTCTCCATGTGGGAAATAAGGATACAGCCAAGAATGACTTTGAGCAGGTCACTGCAGATTATGTAGCTCTGGGAAGAAGGATCAAGGAATTTGAAGCACAAGTGGTGTTCTCGTCCATCCTCCCTGTTGTAAGGAAAAGGTCTAGGTAATAAATGCATGGTTGTGCAGGTGGTGACAGACAGAGGGCTTTTGTTTCTTTGACCATGGGACTCTGTTCCAGGCACAAGGATTGCTAGGAAGACATGGGAACCACCTAACCAAAAGAGGAAAGAGCATCTTTGCGGGCAGGCTTGCAAACCTAGTGAGGAGGGCTTTAAACTACATTTGTTGGGGGATAGTGACCTAAGCCCTGAGGTAAGTGGGGAAGTGGCATACTGGGAAGAAACACAAAGAGGAAGGAGCAACAAAGGAGGACTCCTGATTCAAATGGAGAAGGTAGGGCAATCAACTGGGTATCAAAGGTGTTGGTACATAAATGCAAGAAGCCTGGGAAACAAACAGGAAGAATTAGAAGCCTTGGCCCAGTCAAAGAGCTATGATTTGATTGGAATAATGGAGACTTGATGGGATGACTCACATGACTGGAGCACTGATATGGAAGGGTATAAACTGTTCAGGAAGAACAGGTGGGAGAGAAAAGGAGGAGGAGTTGCACTGTATGTAAAAGCAGTATGATTGCTCAGAGCTCCAGTATTTAGAGGGAGAAAAGCCTGTTGAGAGTCTATGGGTTAAGTTTGGAGGTGGAAGCAACCCAGGTGATGATGTGCTTGGTGTCTGCTGTAGATCACCGGATCAGGTGGATGAGGTTTTCTTCAGACAGCTAAGAGACGCTTCCAGAACACAGGCCCTGGGTCTCATGGGGGATGTTAATTACCCTGACATCTGTTGGGAGACCAATACAGCAGTACACAGACAATCCAGGAGGTTTTTGGAGAATGTTGGGGATAACTTCCTGGTACAAGTGCTGAAGGAACCGACCAGGGGCCATGCACAGCTTGACCTGCTGCCCACAAACAGGGAGGAATTAGTAGGGGAAGTAGATGTGGGTGGCAACTTGGGAAGCAGTGATCACGAGATGATCTATTTCAGGATCCTGACCAAAGGAAGAAAGGAGAGTAGAAAATACACACCCTAGACTTCAGAAAAGCAGACTTTGATTCCCTCAGAGAACTGATGGGCAGGATCCCCTGGGATGCTAACATGAAGGGGAAAGGAGTCCAGGAGAGCTGGCAGTATTGTAAAGAAGCTTTATTAAAGACACAGGAAGAAACCATCCAGATGCACAGTAAGAAAAGCTAATATAGTAGGCGACCAGATTGGCTTACCTGGGAAATTCTTGGTGAGCTTAAACACAAAAATGAAGCTTATAGGAAGTGGAAACTTGGACAGATGATTCGGGAGGAGTATAAATATAGTGCTTGAGAATGTAGGGCAGTAATCAGGAAGGCGAAAGTGCAATTGGAATTGCAGTTAGCAAGGGATGTAAAGGGTAACAAGAGGTTTCTTCAGGCATGTTAGCAATAAGAGGGTGATCAGAGTGTGTGTGTGCCCCTGTAGCCAAGGAGGTGAATGGAATATTAGGTTGCATTAGGAGGAGCAATGCCAGCAGATCTAGAGAAGTGATTATTCCCCTTTATTCGGCACTAGTGAGGCCACATCTGGAATATTGTGTTCAATTCTACCCGCCCCCTGCCTCCCCCCCATTACAGAAAGGATGTGGATGCATTGGAGAGGATCCAGCAGAGTACAACCAAAATTATTAGGGGGCTGGAGCACTTGACCTTCAAGGAGAGGCTGAGGAATTTGGGCTTATTTAGTCTGCAGAAGAGAAGAGTGAGGGGGGGTTTTGATAGCAGCATTCAACTTCCTGAAGGGAGGTTCCAAAGAGGATGAAGAGAGGCTGTTCTCAGTAGTGACGGATGGCAGAACAAAGAGCAATGGTCTCAAATTACAGTGGGGGATGTCTACGTTGTATATTAGGAAAAAACTATTTCACTAGGGGGGTGGTGAAGTACTGGAATGGCTTATCTAGGGAGGTGGTGGAATCTCCATTCCTAGAGGTTTTTAAGTCTCGGCTTGACAAAGCCCTGGCTGGGATGATTTAATTGGCATTGGTCCTGCTTTGGGCAGGGGGCTAGACTCGATGACCTCCTGAGGTCTCTTCCAGCCCTATGATTCTGTGATGGTAAATAGTTAATGGTGTTGTCAAGGAACCTGGCATTCTTTTGAACTGTTTTTCCCCAGAGAAGTACCAAAGTCCCATAAGGGATATTACTTAGTGCTTCCTCACTAACTGGAGCATAGGAGCCACAAAAAGGAACACCTGAGAAGAAATGAGGCCTGTTCTTCAACAAGGACAACCCCTCTCTCCCCAAAAAAAGCACTATGTAACCAAAAAGGCCAGAAACTTTTCCTTTTCCTTTCTCTTCTGTGAGCACCAGCTTCTTTTTCTATGGAGAATGTTCAGTTTTATATCATAATAATCGAAAGGCAGAGAAATGGGGGAGAGTGTTTCCACCACACGTTTGGAAAAACCTCAGGAAGAATATGATGGCCACCACCGTAATACAGCCAGAGAGATGGTGAGAGTGCTAGTGGCTAATGCAGTAGCTTGGCCAATGCTCATGTAGACTCCCTTTACTATTGGAGCCTCTGACTTTTACTGGGAGGATCTTTGGTACTGCAATCTAGCCCTAGAGACTACAACTCCCATGATGCCTTGGGAAAAAGAAGGGAAACTATTGCTCTCTTCCAGGCAGTGCAGGGGGAGAGTTGATGGGCTCCAGTTTGGAGAGAGGAGCCAGACTGCTGGTGTGGCGCCTTTTCCAGTCCAGGAGCTGCTGCTAGTAGCTAGAGCCTGCTGGGGCTTGGATCTAGCAAGCTGCTTCAGGGGCTGCTGGTGATTGTCCCTGAAGGGGAGAGAGACTCTGGCTATGCCTCTGACTAGGAAGAGCCTGCATAGAAGTAACTGAGTAACTGTAGTTGTTTGGGAGAGTGCTGCCTTGGACGGAGCACAGAAGACAGACTGTCTCTGGGTCCAAAGAGAGGCAGTGATCTGGCCAGTGAACCAGAGCTGATGGCATTTGGTGGGGCCTGCTCTAGTGTCAGAGGGATTTTGCAGTTGTTGCCTGCCTGGACTGACACACACAGAACCTACACAGAGCTGTCTCCGCTCCAGCTGCAAATCTTCAAGCTCGCCCAGTCAAGCAAGTGTCTGGGACTCTGAAATCCAGAGGAGTGCATACTGAGGTGGGATAAATATTGGCAGTGTAAATGCCAGTAAGACAAATTTCATTTATTTCTATGTATCTTAATTGGTTTTTTTCAATTTTAGTTTGTTCAACCCTGTTTCTTTAAGTGGTTAAGTAAAAGTGTGCTAATTCTAATTTAATCAATTAGGTGCGTATTATTTATAATTGTTGTTCTGGAGTTAGATCCAGAATATTACTGGAATGACTTTATTCCTGGAGATTCCCAAGGCACACCATTAAGTGTGTACAGGGCCAGCCAGGTGGAGGCACTGCCATTCTATCATAGAATCATAGAGGTGAAAGGGACCTCAAGAGGTCATCCAGTCCAGTCCCCTGCCCTCCCGGCAGGACCAATTTTATATTCCTTTAGAAGCAAGGGACTGCAGTAAAGGGGAGGGGAGGGAATCCCCAACTATCCAACATCACCACTGGGGTACTCAGGATCTCCTTTAATATTAAAAAAATCAGGAACTGGTGAGGGTTGTCTGCTCCCAAGTAACCTGGGAGGAAAGAAGGGGTTATGCTTGATTTGACTGTGTATCTGGAGAGATTTATTTATTCAAAGCAAATCCTCACTGCTTTAAAATTTCCAAGTGGAATCCTGTCCAGGAAGAAGCTTGATTAATGTGGTAACGGATACTCAGCAAGTCAAAGTGTTTGTTCCCAACTTCAGCAAATTTTAAGGAGGACTACACGGCCATGTACAAGGGCCGAAGTTCCTTTTGTTTGTACCAACAAATAAGATGCCAAAGGAAGGACTTCTCTTATTCCAAGGACCTGGAACAGCAGAGGGGAGGCCAGCTGAGGAATGGCTCTAACTCTCTTTCTTCTACTCCAGTCAGTATGACTGAAATGTGATCTGTCTGGGCCTAATGGGAAGGATATCTGACTGCTAAGATACCTAGATCCAATTTGCTTCAGATAGAGGGACACAGGAGACCACACATCACAAGTACTCCAGGCTTCTCCATATCTCATTCCCATTTCAAGAGAGAAGTATCAATTCATCCTGAAAAAGACCTGGCATTTCCTAGAGGTAACTGGGGAGCAGAACCCCTCACTTCATGGTAAGAGAAAGATCTGTAGGACTCAGGGCAGTCTTAGACCTTGAGGAGCTGAGCAAAAGATTGAAAACAATGGCAGTCATGATGGAGACCCAAGCTTTCACCATTGCTGCAGTTTGAGACCTGCTAAGAGATCATCTGCATATTCTAATTGGAATTTATTATAAGCAGTTTTGTCTATGGGAATCACTAGCATGAATACAAAACATTAACTATTTCTGCAAAACCCCTTTTTCTGCAAAATCAGTAAACCTCCTTTTTTTGGGACATAAGGATCTTGCGGGAAAAAGGGGTTTTGCGCAAAAAGAAAACGTCCACACTGCTTGTTTTTGCGCAAAGACCCTAGCACAAAAACGATCTGCAGAAAATATGCAAATAAGATCATGACTCATGCAAATGAGTCCCTTGTTAGCATATTTTTTGCCGAGAAAACTCATAGTGTAGATATAGCCTGAGTGTGTGGGAAAGGGGGAGATGCAACCCAGTTGGGGATATCCCCTGCCCTTTCCAGAGCCCCTTTGGCCCAGAGCTGTGCAGGAAAACCTACTCGCTGGGGGCCTGATGACCCAGCAACAGCTCCCCTCCTGCTGGCCTTTGCAAAGGAATTGAAGGGAGGAGCCAGCCAGCCCTGCTCTACGCTAAGGAGTTATTTCAAAATAATAAGCGGAGCATGCACACTACCAAGCCCATTATTTTGAAACAAGGGGCTGGTTATTTTGAAATCTGTACTCCTGCTTTCCTCAGGGAATAAGACTTATTTCAAAATAGCACTAGTGTGGATGTTCCCCTGCTGCTATTTTGAAATAACTGCTCCCCAGAGTCATTCGAAGTAATTACTCCCCAGTGCTTCCTGGGGCTCTAAGTCAAGGTAGCGTGTCCACAATAACGAAGCCAGCCTTGGGGACATGCTATTTTGATTTTGTAAAATTGGGAGTTATTTTGAAATAATTTCCTAGTGTAGACATGCTCCCAGAGACTGAAACTTGCAGAGTAGCTGTCAAAAGCTGTCTAGGCAGGGCTGACACTTACGATACCAGGAGGCTGCTTGCTCTGTTTTTCAGTCTGGAAAGACTCTTCCTGTCAGTGACTGGCTGTTTGCTGTAAGCTCCTTTGTGGCCTCCTTACTTCTGCCTCCCTCCAGCAGCTCTCCATGCTCCCCTCCTTCCTTCTTTTCTTCAGGGACTCCTTGTCTTTCTGGCTAGCCAGTCCTCCTCACTAACCCCCTGCCCAAAAGATTTAAATAATAATTAAGCAAACAGTGCTGGTGGAGCACTGACAGGTAAAATCAAACCTGGGACCTCTGGAGCTTAGTGCATGAGCTTCTACAGCTTGGACTAAAGATCAGTTGGCCCTCAGCTAAGGCTGTAGAGCAGACTCATTATTCTCTCTCTAAGTGGTCTCTGTGCCACTAGGTAGGACAGCACACCACACCCACATGCTGTTTGCAAGCTACCACTCGGCTTACTCCTCTGTCCCTTTCCTGTGCTCTGGGTATACCCTGTTAATTAGATGATAAACTCTTCAGAGCAGGGACCCAGTCCCACCCACTACTCCAGGTTCCAGCCCAAGGACCCTCAAATTAGGGGTCAAAGGTTGCACCATCCTAAACTGTTGCTGTCTCCCTGGTCTACTTCCTACTTCATTTCCATCAGGCTTCCTATCTATAACCCTTCTGGATACTTCCTTCAGGGCCAGGATCCCTGTGGTTTCCACCTTTCCCTCATTCAGCTCAGAGTGTGACTGCAGAGTTCCCCTCCTCCTCACTCTCTTCGGGAGGAGATATTATGCAAATGTGATTACATATTTATGTCCCTATGAGTGTATCTGGATTTTTAAGTGGTAATTTCGGGGGGGGGGGGAGTGGAGAGAGGGAGAGGTTACAAAATAAAAGGAAAATGTACATGTTTTATTTATATAATAGAATGTTTCAAAAATGAAGCAGAAAAGGAAGTTTGTATTAATATCAGAAGGAAAGTGATTAAAATATCAGATATCGTTTTTTGGTGGACAGTATTTGCAAGTTTTCTGTCTTTTGCTAGAATAAAAAGGGGGGGTACAGGAGTGAGGGCAGGGGGCTGGGAGAGTTGAGGAACTCAGGGCAGGGGTTGAAGGGTGCTGGAGCGAAGGCAGGAGGTAGGGGGCTGAGGGCACAGGGTTTGGTGCAGGGAGTTAGGGCAGGAGTATAAGGTTACAGGGCTGGAGTCAGGGCAGAGATATGGGGGACTCATGGTAAGGGGTAGGGGTTAAGATGTGTGGGCAGGGGGCTGGAAGGTTTGTGAGGGTAGCTCAGGGCAGAAGGTGATAGAGTGAGGGCAGGCGGGGTGGATTCAGGGCACAGGGTCTGATGGGGGTGCTCAGGGTAGGGAGGTGGAGGAGCAGGAGTCAGGGCAGGAGGTAGAGGGTGCAGAACTCAGGAGGGAGCTGGAGGAGATTACGGGACTTACAAGGGTGACAATGCTGTGCTGATGACTCCTCCTGGGGGGACAGAGCTTTGCTTTCCTGGGACTTCCCGCGCCCTCCCCCCTCCTCGCAGGATGGCATCGCGGAGGTAAGTTGCTGGGGTGCAACAGCCCCTGCTGCTCAGGCAGCCCGCACGCCAGCTGTTTGGGGAGGGGGAGTGCAGTTGCACACTTCCCAGAGGTGCTGCAGGATTGCAAGGTACTGGTCCCAGCTGCCTCTGTCCCCTGCCCAGACCCCCCACAAGTACCCTGTCCCCTGCCCCCACCAACACTGTCACCAGCACCCAGCACCAACCTGTCCCCGGACCCAGCACCTTGCCACCCACCGTAGCACCCAGCACCACCCTGTCCCTGGACCCACCACTCTGCCACCCACCGCAGCACCCAGTACTACCCTGTCCCTGGCTCCAGCACCCTGCCAGCTGTGCCAGCATCCTTGGGACCGCATTAGTGAGGCTTGGAGGTTTTTTTCTTTTTTTGGCATCTCACTTGTGTGGCCCCAACTGACTTTTCTGAGGGTCAGTGACCCTTGACTCAAAACAGTTTCCCTGCCCCTCTCATATATAAAAAATGCTAAAACCTTTTCAGTTTGACATAATATTTCATTTAAAAATGAAGCCTGGCCAACATACCCCCAACTGGGGCCAAATCCCCATCTCACTGCAGCATCAAATCCCCAACTCCTGCACCACCTGACCCCAAATCTGAGCCTATCATACACTGGAACCCCCTGTCCTGAGCCTCTTACATCCCCAAACTCCTGCATCCCCACATCCTCAGTCTTCTGCCACAACTTTCCTGCACCATCCACACATGGCAAATGTGTGTCCTGAGCCCATCATACTCCCAACCTCCCTGCCCTGAGCCCCGCACATATCCAACACAAACTCCTGCACCCTCACATCCATAAGCCTGTGGCTTGCTCAGCACCCCAACCTTCCACCTGAGCCCAACACTCCCCAGCCTGGAGCCCCCTCCCTGAGCCAGCATCCCTTTCTCCTGCATCCAGATTTCCTCCCAGAGCTTGCACTTCTCACCCCTTCCCACACCCAAATCCCTCATTCCCACCCCAGAGCCTGCACCTCCTCTCTCAACCAACTGAGAGCGTATAATGGCTGGGGATAGCAAGTGATGGAGAGGAGGGGAACAGAGAGGATGGGGTCTCCAAGGGGGTGGGGTCTTGGAAGGAACATGATTTTAATCTATCGGTGGGTTCCTTTTTTTCTTTTTTTTTTTTTGCTCGACAAACCTAGGCATAGGGGCACCAGTTTAATAATCCCGCCTAGGGCACCATAAATCCTAAAGATGGCCCTGCCTACACTTCCATCCTGTGCCTCCTCTTTTTCCATCCTTTCTCAGGGACCCCTCTTACAAAAGAATGTTACACCAGACGGTGGAGTCACATTTGTCTCTTGGGGGCCTAAGAAGTTATTCCTTCACAGTAGAGGAGGAAAAGTTTGCCCAATTATTTCTAAATACTGAAAAGAAAGAGAGGATAGCATCATCCACACTGGAAAGTCAGGATTTTAATGTAGTAGCTTACAGCTTGATCTGACTGTTTTCACTTGCAATCACTTAAATCCTGTTTTTTATACTTAATAAAAAGCCCAGTGTAAATAACTGTTACCTGGGAAAGGAAGCAATTTCTGTGCACCTCTCTCTTTCATTGATAAGCTTGGCTGACCTCCTTATCAGCTTTCTCTGTGTAAAACTTTTACACAGGGTAAGATGGACTTGTTTGAGGTTTTGGTCCCATTGGGGGGTTGGTTTCCTGGCTGCTGAGCCCTTATAGCTGAGCTCTCCTTGGGCTGAACTGATTCAACATCTGTGTTATTCTGCAGGGAGACAGTAACTGTAGCCAGACAGGAACCCCCCCCTGTAACATCCATTTTTGCTTGCCTGGAGCATACAGGGCACACAGAGCAGTAAAATAAGCATAGTCTTTGAAAGCCTTGACAGCAGGCCCGGATATTCTGGCTGCTGTGACCATGGATGGCTGTAAACAGAGATACACCGATTGCTGACCTCGAGGCTGCGAGAACTGCCTTGCTGGCACCTATGTTGATACTGAACACACACTGTCCACGGGGGGAGGAATCTCCCGCCTAGTAAAGAATGTCCAGTACTCACAATTTAGTTATCTCTCTTGCAAGTGTAAATTAAGTTGAAACTCCCTTGTAAGAACTGGCGTCACAAAGATAGACCAACACAATTTGGCATCTTAGATAAGAAAGAGGATACGGGCCCCTACGGGTATAACGATGGGTCCAGCAGCACACTTCCTCTGAGTGTCAATCTACCATCTGCCTGCTGGTCGGGTTAGGTAATTGCCTCCCGAGGTTCCATGGGGATGCCCACCTCGTATTCGTCTTTCCTAGGAATTGAGGGACCGGCCCTGGCTTGACCCGCTGGAGTCGAGAGGCACAGAAGGGGGTAAATATTGTACCTGGATGTGTCCTTTGTCTTAAGTGTACACATAGACTTAGAGCTCTTTAAAGATTAAGCTGTCACTTGGTACCATTATTTCTATTTTCTATATTTTCTTTGTAACCATTTTTAAGATCTATATTTGTCAATAATTAAGAAATAGAGCAATAGCCATTGTAACCACATGCTTTATAAGTCTCCTTAATAAACCTGTAACTGTTTAAGCTTTAACCTGACTCCTTCAGTTGCTGTAACAGAACCAAGCACAATTTAAAAGAACTTCAGCCGGTCATAAGGGACAGGTATAGGAAGAGCTTGGGCATTTTGGATCGTGTCACTCCCGGGTGACAGATCCGTGGGGCATCTCTCAGTCTTCCCTACACTGCCCACTGCGAAGGGATCCTGTATCCTAGCAGTTGAAATCTGAGATGTAATAAGCTCTCCCTGTAAAACTCCTCGGGGCGCCCTTCAGCCTTTCCTAGGCTACCCGCTGCGACGGGACCTTATGTCCCAGCAGAAAAGACTTGGGTGTATCATACATGCGCACACTGCCCTGACCGTCGGCTGACAGTAACCCAAACTCTGTGTCTTTGCTGAGGGAGACCAGAGCTTCTGGCCAAGCAGGATAGGGTGATGGGAAGCCCCTGAAAGCAGGTAGGTGGGCAACACTGGCATGAACAGCACAGCAGGGGACAGACAACACCCAAGGAATTTCTGTGATTCAGCCCATCACTGAGGGTATCCGCCAAAGTTCTACCAGTAGTTGCTAGAGCTGGACAAGAAACAGTTTTTATGTTCCATGAGAATAGGTGAGATTTTGACATTTTCCACCCTCAGGAATTGGAATGAAAATTTGAAATCTTTAATAAATTCACAAACGCTCCTCACCATTTCCACTCCCCCCCCCCCCATAAATAAAACCTGATTGAGGTTATTCAAAAATTTGGTTTCAATAACTTCAGAAGGTTTCATTTTGGTTTTGATCTTTCTTAAGCATAAATTAACTTACATTTCTAAACAGAAGGTCATTTTGAATAGGAAAAAATAGAATTTTTCATTCTGAAAATCTTGAACAAGACATTTGAAAACTGGGAACTTAAGTGTTTTTAAAATAGAAAGTTCATTGAAACTGATCCCTTCCCATGAAATGCCTCTGATGAATCAACATTTCCTAACCTACACAAATAAATAAACTTCTTGAGCATGTCTAGTGTTGCTGACCACCTATGGAGATAAGGAATAGTATTTTACCCATAAATAGATGACTGAAGTATCCAAAGGAAATTACTGCTACAGGCAGAAAGTTCGATTTGCTTCATTCTCCAACTCTTTTTGACCTCAGCTGGAAAATCAACAGAGAAAAATCCCTGATGATATACTCTGTAAAGGTAGGACTTGTAGGGGTAGAATTAAGCTCTTTTTGCTGTGGAATTTATCTGTCCCAGGACAGGTTGGAAGTTATGCCCAACCTTGCCATTCATCTTTAAAAGTATCCTCCTACTATTGTAAGGACTTGTCTAAATCTGAGCACATGGTTACTAGGGGTTCAGTCCAGACTTTTAGTAAATAGCATAAGGATCAAGATCTGATGCAGCTTTTGGTGAAGCTGTGCTGCAGTCTTTAAGTGGTTTCCATTCATCCTCCCTTGTTTCAGGTTGCTGCTTGTTAGTCACCAAGTATAGACTCTATATGCATAAACATTTGAAGAAGAAAGGATACTTATCTTCAGTAGCTGAAGTCGAGGTGCATTGTCCAAGTTGATTCCACAGCCCACACTCCTACCCAATGCCATAGGGTCTTATAATATCTGAGTTCTGCCATAGTGAAGGAAATGAATAGAATTTGTTCCTGTTGTACCCTTTGGGCCCTTGTTATGAAAGCATGAGGAGACTTAGCGTACATCTACACTGCACAGCTATTTTGGGATACTGGAGGTATCCCAAAATAGCTATCCCACATCTACACAAGCCGCCCATTATTGTGAAATATTTTTCAAAATAAGGGGCACACTATTTCGACATCCCAGTAAACCTCATTACACAAGGGGTAAGGGCTCGAAATAGCTGCACAGACACACCAAATTTCAAAATAAGCTATTGTGAAATAGATTCAAGATACTCAGTTTGGTTAGCGCACATTGCACATCTTATTTTGAGTTTAGGATGCTGTGTAGACACATCTTTAGTGTGCATGCATGGCTCCAACAAGCTAACAGACTGTGATCTCAAACACATGGCGTGCATGTGCATCAAGAATGGAATATATGTGGACAACACATCTCAAAGAACCACAGTTGCTGTAAGGTAAGTAACTATTTCCCCCCCTCCTGTCCTAATGGAAATCTCTCCTAATCCAATGTCAAAAGATGCATCTCTAACTGTTAAATTATACACCTGATTCAGATGTTTCTCTCTGGGAGCTTTCATCAGATTTAGTGGCAGGAGCACTCCAAGATTTTTACTTCTGACGGAATGAAGACACACCCTTACAGAAGTAACTCTAAGAGAGAGGTGCAGCATGGCTCAGTAAGCAGAACCAACATCTGTAAATGTGTTTCTCTAGTTTGACTGACTATCGCTTAAGCAGTCAGACGTGTTCTGTGTTCATTCTGTCCATGTTTGCTGTTCTTCAAACTTAGGATGAGGATGATTTATAAACTTTGAATGTAAATGAAGAGCTGTTCAGTTAATGATGCCATCTGGCTGTTACCATCCCCTTAAAATACTCTTTCTAGTTCTCTTGCTGGTTTTCCATTGTTCTTCTATTCCCAAATAGCACAGAAATGCCCAGATTCACCTATTTGCAAGTTAATGTAAGTGTTAAAGATAGGAGTCAAATTCAAACAATTATAGCTTAACATGTCAGATAAATCTCTTAGATAATAAAAAGAACCAGAACCTTCAGAAATCATTACATTTTGTTTCAACCAAAGCACAGTTGCTCTGCAGCACCATCTGGTGGTACTGAGGTGTACATTTAGAAGCATTCAAAATTGTTACATCAAAAGTGGTGCAAATAACTGATTTTTTTTTTCAGTTTCTTTGCAGTACCAAAACTTTTGGGTCAACACAAAATTAAAGTTAAATTTTTTTGGCAAATCAAAAAGTTGAAAAAATTAATTTAATCTGAAACAACTTTTTTTTCGTTTCAACATTTTTCAAAACAAAATTGTTTATATTTTTCAGAATTTGTTGTTTTTGTTTGACCAAAACAGCTGAGTGAAATCAACTGTTTTCACGAATTGTTTTGGTCAACCTGTATCTACATTTTTTATTGTTGATAAATGCAAAGTAATGCAGATTGGAAAACAAAATCCCAACTACATGTATTAAATGATGGGGACTCAAGAAAAAGATCTTGGACTCATTGTGGATAGTTCTCTGAAAACATCCACTCAATGTGCAGCAGTAGTCAAAAAAACAAACAATGTTAGGAATAATTTCAAAAGGGATAGAGAATAACAAAGAATATTTTATTGCCTCTGTATAAATCCATGGTGCACACACATCTTGAATACTATATGCAGATATGGTCACCTCATTTCTAAAAAGATATCTGGTCATTGGAAAAAGTTCAGAAAAGGCAACAAAAATGAGTAGGCGACAAAAATAAAAAGGCAACAAAAATGATTGAACAGCTGCCAGATGAGGACAGATTAATAAAACTGGGATTGTCAGTTTAGAAAAGAGAAGACTAAGAGGGGATATGATAGAGGTCTATTAAATCATGGCCAGTGTGGAGAAAGTAGTTTAAGGAAAAATTATTTACCTGCTGCCATAACACAAGAGACAGGAGTCACTAAATGAAATAAATAGGTAACAGATTTAAAACAAACAAAAGGAAGTATTTCTTCACACAATGCACAGTGATACTATGTCTAGACTGCAGCCTTCTTTTGGAAGAAGCTCGTCCGGAAAAACTTCTTCTGAAAGAACACGTCCACACTGCCAAAGTGCATTGAAAAAGTGATCTGCTTTTTTGAAAGATAATGTCCACACTGATTGGACACTATCTTGCATATAAGGTCACCCAGAATCAGTTCACCAGTTGCTTCCGAGTGCTGGTGCCAGAGCCTAGCAAAGACGTGTTTAAAGGGACACCCCCCCCCCGGACAGCCGTTTCTCTGCTTCTGCTGCATACTTGCTACTTCTTCGAGGGACAGCAAAGCTCTCTCAGTGCCTACTTTGGTTGCCCAGCTTTTTTGGACGCCACAGCATTTTTCTTTGTGCCATGGAGCCAGAGCTGCCCCATGGCATGCGATTGCCCCACACAGCCATGCTGCAGTTTCTGCAGCAGTTTGAGCAGGCTGCCTCCCTGGCCCTGCACGAACTCGACTCCAAGCTCATTCTTGAGATCCGCTCCCTGTGTGCAGGCGCAAGAGCTGTGCAACTGCACACCACAGTCAAGAGGCATTTTTGCAGGCTGGACACCAGTTCAGACTGGTGGGACCGGCTGGTCATGGAGCGGTAGGATGACCAGCAGTGGCTCCAAAACTTTTGCATGCAGAAGGCCACCTTTTTGGAGCTGTGTGCCTTGCTCACCTCTGCCCTCCAACAACACGACGCCCACCTGCGGCCCGCCATCCCCCTGGAGAAGTGGGTCGCAATTGCCTGGAAACTCACCACCCCCAATAGTTACCAGTCGGTGGGCAACCAGTTTGGTGCGGGGAAGTCCACCGTTGGGGCCCTCCTCATGGAGGTAAGGCACTCTTCGGGTTGCAGTCCCTGTGTGGGGAGGAGCCCTGGAAAAGGGGGACCCTGGGAAAAGTGGGGGTTGGAGGGAGCCTAAGGGAGAGGGGGAAGCCCCAGCCCTGGGGGATTGTGCCATCCCACCTTCACACAGCCCTGCTGCTGGGGAGGTGACCTCACAGACGGTGGCTCCTGGGGTGTTGTGAGGGATGGGGCAGGCACCTCCCAAGGGCTTGGGCACTCCCTCTCATTCTCTATTTTGTGTGGTTTTTTGATCTCCTTCTGCAGGTTGTGAGGGCCATCAACTCCATCCTGCTGCGCAGGATCATCCGCCTGGAAGATATGGACCCGATCGTGGCTGGATTTGCTGCTCTGGGGGTTCCCAAACTGCGGTGGAGCCACAGATGGGACCTACATCTGGATCTGCGCACCTGAACATCAAGCAGCCCAGCATATCAACCACAAGTGCTATTTTTCAATGGTGCTGCAGGCCCTGGTTCACCACCAAGAACAGTTCATGGACATTTCTGTCAGGTGTTCGGGCAGGGCACACGATACCCATGTCTTTCGCAACTTGAGCCTCTACGGCAAGCTAGAGGTGGTCTCATTCTTCCCCTGCTGTGACTTTGTGGTTGGGGATTTGCAGATGCCACTGTGCATCACGGGGGATGCAGCCTAACCACTCATGCCATGGATAAAGAAACCCTATACCGGCCACCTGGACCCCAGCAGGGACCAGTATAACTCCCACCTCAGCTGAGTAAGGATGCAGGTGGAGTGCACCTTCAGGCACCTCAAGGTGCGTTTCAGGTGTCTCCTGACCCATCTCGACGTGGGGGAGCACAACATCCCCGAGGTGGTGTTGGCATGTTGTGTCCTCCACAAGATTGTGGAGAGGAAGAGGGAGGCCTTCCTACTGGGGTTGGGGGCAGAGGCTGGTTGAGAAGGGAGGGCCTTCAGGCAGCTGCGGACAGCTGCCATCCGCCAGGCCCATCAGGCCGGGGTGCACATCCGTGAGGCCCTGAGGGAGAGTTTCTCTCAAGGACCCCAGTAACTCTCCCCAGGACCTCCCCACTAGGGGCATCTGGCTTGCTCCAATATCCCTTTCCCACCACAAGCCCTCCCTTCGCCCCTTCCCTAACTTCAGAATAAAGACACCTGTTTGTATTTTAACAGAACGAACTGTCTATTTATCTTTCATTAAAAAAAGCTGGGGAGCGAGGGGCTCAGAACCTGGAGGGGCCTCAGAGTTGATAGTGGTGTGGGGGGGTAGCTGGATTTCCCACCTTGGGTGTGAAGACCTCATCGAAGTTGGGGTTCGATGGGTCCTGGGACCACAGGGAGTGGGGAGGAGGGGGGCAGGGGGAGCAGGCATGGGCATTGCTTGGGGAGGGAGTAGAGGCATCGCTCGGGGGAGGGGGAATGGGCATAGTTGGGGGGATAGGCGGGTAGTAGGCAGGAGCAGGGAGAGCAGCTGAGTGTGCCATCATTTCCTGCATGGTGGCACACGTTATTTCCCTGTTGCATGAGCTGGTTCCACATGCGAGTCTGCCACTCTGCGTCCTCCCGGACCTTCTGCACCAGGGTCTGCTGCCTCATCAGCTCCTTCTGGACTCTGGAGCACTTTCGGGTCCCTCGGGGTCAGGCAGCTGGCTCAGGTGGTGTGGCTCACCCCTCAGTCCCAGCTGGTCTGCCTGAGGAAAATAAAGAGAGGGAGAGGCGGTCAGTCATCCATGCAGACACTGTCCCTGAGGCTGTGCCTTCCTCTGTGAGTAGCCACTTACAGTCCTTGGCCAGAGGAGGGGGATGTCCTGGGAGCAAGGCCATATGTGGCCTGCACAACAGGTCCTGCGTCACAGGAGCTCTGAGGTGCCCAGGGAACCATGCTGGCTGCTTCCCTCCTTCCCCCATGCACAAGCAGGCAAGGGAAGTGTCTGGCCACAGTGGGATCCCCTGGCCAGCAGCGGAGCTGGGAGCAGCCTGGCCCTCCTTGGGGCCCATACACACACCTGCGCCTTGCAGCGCTGTCTGTTGGAGCAGGTGATGCCTTGCACGTGCAGGCATGCCCGTGTGCTGTGTGTGGCACTCCTTGGGGTGTCCGGGGTTGTGCCTGGCTAGCCTGCTTCCAGCAGCGTCTGGTGGTGGGAGGGTGTCCCCCTCTCTGGGATCAGACGTGTGTGTGGCCTCCCCTGAGCCTGGGAACAGGAGCCTGGATGGGCTCAGGGGCTGCCTGTTGAGTCCATGTGGTGCACAATAATGCTGCATGTGATTCCACATGCACAGACTGCAGCACAACGTCCAGCCTGAGCAGGCTGAGTGACGCTCGCCCCCCACCCCACCCCCTGTGCCCGCCTTCCCCGCCCTGTGTGTGTGACAAACTGAGAGCACTTACCTGAAGATCCCTCCCCAGCATCAGATGATGTCTGGGACACATCTTGGCTCACGGCAACTGGCTCCAAGGACAGCGTCACTGTGGCTGTGGCATCCTCCTCCTCCTCCTGCCCCTGCTGTCCCTCGTCATCCTCCTCCTCTGTGACCTCCCGGCGGGTGATACTGGGCATCTCGAGCCCAGAGTCCACGATGATGGATGGGAAAAGGGCTTCCTCACCCCCCCAGGATCTGGTGCAGCTCAGGGAAGTAGGGGCAGGTGTGGGGTCCTGCCCCGGAGCATGAGCTGTGCTCTCTGGCCCTCATTTATCCCTGGCGGAGCTCCTTCACCTTACTCTGGACCTGTTTTAAGGTCCGGAGTGGGTATCCCTGCTCTGCCAGGGACTTGGCCATCCAGCCATAAATGTTCATATTGTGGCAAGTGGAGCGGAGATCCTGTAGTGTTGCCTCCCCCCCCCAGAGTTCGAGGAGGAACAGGATCTCTGCTCCAGATCACGAGGGTGCACGCCGCTTGGAACCCCTCGGTGGGTCCTGGGAGCCCTGGTTGTGCTCCCTGCGAGGGCCAGGGAGGTCTCGGGTGGCTTGTGGTTGTGCCATGGGTCAGAAGGCCTGTGGCAGGGAGAGATGCATGGTCAGGGTGCTGCTCTCAGGCCGGCTTCCTGCCACAAGGCTTGTCCAGGGTGCCTGTAGCTTTAAGAGGGCCAAGGAGACAGGAACTATAGCGTTGTGATTACTTTGGATGGAGTGGCCACCAGGACACCTGTGTTATTTTCTGGAGGCCTCTTCTTTCGAAAGAAAACCCTTTTCCCCATCCACACATGCCTTTTTCTGAAAGAGCTCTTTCAGAAAAAGTGTTCTTCCTCATAGAAAGAGATTTATAGCTGTCAGAAAAAACCCTCGGTTCTTTTGGTTTTTTTTTTTTTTTGAAAGAATGTGATTGGATGTAACTCAATTTTTTTCAGAAAAATGGCCGTTTTTCCAAAAAAAACTCTGCAGTGTAGACATATCCTCACCCAGAATGGGGGATGCTTTCCGGTTAACCATTCCATATCCCAACTCTGGTCTGACCACTATGACCATTCTTATGATGAAAAAAAAATTGGCCAAAAAACTTCACCTTGCTCTAGTCATAATAACTGTCAGCAGATCCAAAAGAACATTTCACAAATGATTTTGTGCCCAGGGGAAACTACACATTTTTGTAAGGAAATTTGAAGTGTTGTAAGTACATGCAACTTCCCTTAGCAGTGATACAGGGATTGCTGTTTGTGCCCTTACTAGAAAGAACATCTCAGTGTAAAAGGGTTTGGAAAAATCAACACTGTTTCTAGAGACATTTATACAGCTGCATTTAGCTTAGAAACCAAGAGCCATAAAGCCCACAAAGAAATATATAATAGAATTGTATTTTTAACAAACAAAACAAAACAAAACAATAGAATTGTACACAAAACCTTAATTTTATTGACATAATGTATGTAATGTTGTCTACTTTGGTAATAAATAGAATAAAAAAATTAAATGCATTTTGTTTGGTAGGCAGTGTTCACTTAGTAGCAGCAGCAGAACATTTCTGTTGCAACTACCATGATTTGTTACATAGCAGTTTGAGTTCAGAGAGATTTATTTAAATAGAAGCTTGACACACTTGTCTTTCTAGACAGCTTCCATGAACCCCAATAAAGATGACTCTGGATGCTACTAGAAATGTCTCTGGGCTACTGTCTTTTTTTCAGTTTTACTCTAACATGCAATAAAAAAGGACTAGTAGCATAAAAAGGATATGTTTCAAATATAAAAATTCTCTTTATACAAATATATTTTTCTTTATAGTGCCTAATCACTCTTAAAATACAGCATCCTCATAATAAGTGTTTGCAACAATATTAAAATAAATATTCTAGAGAAAAGTTCAGCTGCATCCGAAAACTGCAAAACAGATGCATATAAAACCTGATTTCATTATTAAGTCTAGTTCAAAGTTTTTGTTATTTATACAAACTGATTAAAAAGCATTAAAGGTGTCTGACCTAACCACACAGAATATAACTCTTCAGCAGCTGTCTGTCCTGCCATTTACTCCAGCTGGACTGCCCATATTAACATGCAGTCATCCAGTAAGATTTTGCAAGTCTCCTAGATTCCAAAAGGGAAATATTAAGTCCCATGATAATCGTTTAACTGCTGAGCAAGGACATATGTTGAGCAGCTTGAAAGCCAACATCCTCTTTTTCCTTCATTCTCACTTGTATGCTTGGAGCTGTGCGGTGTTGTGAAAGGATATTTCCCTTTTCGGCAGTGTTGAGATACAGTAAGTCATGAAGAATGAGTAGGAGGAAATATTCTGAGTGGGTCACAGGTGCAAAACTACCATTGTACCTTTTTTTATTTTAGTGTTTTCCATTCAAGCTTGGGTTTAACATTCCTCCTCTGCCACCTTCCCCTCTTTCCAAACACACGTCAACAACATTTTTTAAAATTTGATGAAATGATTAAGTTGGTCTAAAAAAGCTCCTACCTCTGCACATCATCTAGCTTTGTTCCAGAATAAAGCAGCTTTTATATGAAAGCCTGGCTTACCAGAACAAGTGGTAAATCTTCAAGGATATGCAATGCCTCACATACAATTGACCATTGGAGGGCAGCCACTTCCATAAATGTCATTTAGTGAGCTGTATCTGATGCCTCCTGAAAGTCTGAATCTGTTCCTGCAATTTCAGTGGTACTGGTCATGCTTCTCATGTTTTTGAGGTATGGTAATTTGTATTCCTCCAAGCCCCACCAGTTAACTCCAACAGTTAAGAGGAAGCATATCCACCCATTCTTACAGCCTGGTCTCTTGCACTTCTTCTTCTGTCTCTTCCTGCAAGGCACTGATTTTGGGTCTCGACTTGCGCTTGCTTGAATTCCTGCGGTGTAGTGGGAAAAGCTTAAGGCGATCGGAGTAGCTGATAGCCTGCCTGAAGGAATTCTTTTCATTCAGCAGCTTCTGGATTGACTCATATTGCCGCACTTTATTCTCTTCTATTACCTAATTAAACATATTTAATCAGTTAGACCTATATCAATAGTGTTGCTAGAATTCAGTTAGCTAAATTAGCAAACAGGTTGGCACAGATTGACAGGAGAACTTCAAGAACTTACATTGGGAAAAGAGAAAAAAAGTTGATTCTATGTAGTCTGAAATGTCAAATGGCTAATTTTCATTATAATTCAGAAAAATATTTGGGAAATATTCCTGTGTCTCAATTTCAAAAATTCTTCTTTTTTTCTCTTTTTAGCTCAATTATAAAAGGTGAGACCTAAATCCCCAAATATGTTTTGTTTTATCGGCATTACTGAGAAATGACTTCTGATATTTTGATGGGGACTGAAAAAATCCAGGTGGCATTCATGATGGAATTACAAAGAGTTATATTATAAAGAGCTTCATAATAAAATAAATCCACTTGAAGGTAAGCAAGGAAGGGGTTAACCAGGGGCTTAATAAAGCAGGAATATAAGACAAAGCACTAGAAGGCTAGAGGAAGGGAACCAAGGGGGAGGGCTTTCCCTTCTCAAACTCAAGCTGTGTACACTACAGAGACTATACTGGAACAACTATGTCAGTGTAATTATGTCAGCATAACCCTGTAATGCAGGCATAGTCTATGCGAATGGAAGGAATGTTTCGATCTGTAGAAACACCACCTCTCCCTACGAAATTAACTGTGTCAATGGAAGCATTCTTCTGTTGACATAATCCTGTCTACACTGGGCTTAGGCTACATCTTTTGCACCCAGGTACATCCTGGAATGTACTTGGGTTAGCAGGAGCGTGGAGAAGAATGGGGGAAAGCACCACATTTTACCCATGTCAAGTTTTAATAGGTTATAAACACCAAGTTATAAAACTTTGAGCCTTAACATTTCAGTGTGGATCAAAACCACTCTTCCTCCACACTCCAATATCCCATCTTCTTCAACTCAGATCATATGGACTTGTTAAAGTATATTTCCATCACAGGGTAAGATGAGCGGGCAAAGATATGGGTATGTATATGATGTATATTGGATAAGTGGTAGTTGGGGAACTGACTGGATCCCTATCTTTTCATTTCTAAATAGTCTCATTTTAAAAAAATTTAAATAGTTCTCAAATGTTTGGAAAGAATCAGGTGTTACCTGATTACATTGAAATACACTTTAACCATGTGTTAGAAGGTTTTTGTTTGTGAATTAATATGTATAACTAGACAGGACCTTAATAAATCAGACTCCACAATGTTCTATGCAACGAACTCCCTCTTTTACATGAGCATATAGTTCAGTATAAAGTATAACAGTGTTTCAAAAGGATCCCCTTAGTCCACTTCCATTTTGGATTATATTCTTGATACCCAATTCTGTAGCAATGCAACTATACGATTGCTATAATTAAAAGAGAAAACCATACACTTAACCAAATGTATATGGAGGAAAATATTCTGAGTTATATGCTAGCAAAAGAAATATTAAAATATCTCACTCTCTGAGAGTCAGTAAAGTATACAGAAAAATATCTGATTTTAAGAGCCACTTCTCAGCTTTCACACATTGGTCATCCCATTTTCTTAATAATGGTTAGTAATGTACTGAAAAAAACCCAAAACACCTACAATATTGGCATTTCCTTAATAAGGGTGGGTCTACACAGCAGGGCTTAGCTCAAAATAAGCTATGCAAATTGAATTATATCAATTGCATAATTTATTTTGAAATTAGGAGCATCTATAAAGCACTTATTTCAAAATAGAAAACCCTTCCTCCGACTTCCCTTACTCCTCGTACAATGAGGGTTACAGAAGTTTGAGTAAGAAGTCATCCAGCTTGACAGCATTACAACATTATTTCAAAATAACTGCCTGCTGTGTAGATGCAGACTAAGTTATTTTGAGATAATGCTAGTTTATTTCAAAATAATGTTGCTGTGTAGACATACCCTAAATGATTAACACAGGAACGAAATTGCAAGTTTTCTAGAGACAAAAAAACCACAGTCTGAGTATCTTAGACAGAATATTTCTGTTGCAGTTCTCTAGTTGCTCAATTGCCCATATGTCCTTAGATTGATTAAAAATAGGTACAGGCATCTGCATATTTGTTGTACAAATGTAAGGAGTATTGGAAATAAGCAGGAAGAACTTAAAGTGCTAATAACTATGACATAGTCGGCATCACAGAGACTTGATGGAATAATACACTTGACTGGAATATTGGTATAGAAGAGTACAGCTTGCACAGGAATGATAGGCAGGGAATAAAGGGAGGAGATGTCTTATATATTAAAAATGTATACACTTGGACTGAGGTTGAGATGGACATAGGATAAAAACTTGTTGGGAGTCTCTGGGTTAAGTTAAAAGGGGTAAAAAATAAGGGTGATGTCATACTAAGGGTCTACTACAGACCACCTACCCAGGCAGAAGTGGATGAGGCTTTTTTTTTATAAACAACTAACAAAATCATCCAAAGCACAGGATTTGGTAGTGATGGGGGATTTCAAAACTCTAGACATCTGTTGGGAAAATAACACAGCAGGGCACAGATTATCCAATAAATTCTTGGACAGCATTGGAGACATTTTTTAATTTCAGAATACTGAAAAAGCTACTGGGGGGGGCGGAAGCTGTTGTAGATTTGATTTTAACAAATAGGGAGGAACTGATTGAAAATTTGAAAGCGGAAGGCAGCTTGAGTGAAAGTGATCATAAAATCAGAGTTCATGATTCTACGGAATGGTAGAAGGGGGAACAGCAAAATAGAGGCAATGGATTTCAGGAAGGTAGATTTTAGTAAACTCAGAGAGCTGGTAGGTAAGGTCCCATGGGAAGCAAAATTAAGAGGAAAAACAACTGAAGAGAGTTGGCAGTTTTTCAAAGGGACATTATTAAGGGCCCAAAAGCAAACCATTGCACTGTGTAGGAAAGATAGTATAGCAAGACACCTCCTTGGCTTATCCAGGAGATCTTACATGATCTAAAAATAAAAAAGGAGTAATAAAAAGGGGAAACCAGGTCAAATTACAAAGGATGAATATAAGCAAACCATGCAAGTATGCAGGGCAAGATTAGAAAAGCAAAGGCACAAAACAAGCTCAATCTAGCTACACACGTAAAGGGTAACAAGAAGACATTCTACAAATATATTAGAAACGAGAGGAAGACCAAGGACAGAGTAGGCCCATTGCTCAGTGAGGAGGGAGAAACAATAACAGCAAACTTGGAAATGGCAGAGATGCTTAATGACTTCTTTGTTTCAGTTTTCACCAAAAAGTTTGATGGTGAGGGGATGCCTAATATAGTGAATGCAAGTGGAAATGGGGTAGATTTAGAAGTTAAAATTAAAAAGAACAAGTTAAAAATTACTTAGAAAAGTTAGATGTCACCAGAACCTGATGAAATGCATCCTAGACTACTTCAAGGAGCTGATAGAGGAGGTATCTGAGCCTTTAACTGTCATCTATGAAAAGGCATGGAAGTTGGGGGAGACTCCAGAAGACTGGAAAAGAGCAAATATAGTGCCCATCTATAAAAAGGGAAATAAGACAACCCAGGAAACTACAGCCTAGTCAGTTTAACTTCTGTGCCAGGAAAGATAATGGAGCAAGTAATTAAGGAATTTATCTGCATACATCTAGAACAGGGCTACTCAACATGGAGCCCGTGGGCCATGTGCAGCCCATGGCCCATTTGTTTGCAGCCCATGGTGCAGTTTGGATTTGCGTGGCTCAAAATGCAGCCCACAGGTGGGATCCAAAACAAACAAGTAGTCAATATAATGGTTTTCTGTTGATATGCATTTTAGTAGTTAAATTCCTGGACTGTCATTGCTCATTAAAAGTGCTGTCATATGGGTGGAAATCAGGTAAATATTGCATTTTATTAATATCAGCAGAACTGACTTAAATGGGGCCTGTGTGTTGTGTAGTCTTGCCTTAATCTTTGTATTCATGCCCATCAGTGTGAGAGAAACTATTTGCATATATATGCAACCACACTTAAGTTGCGGCCCTCTGCATGTGCTGTGAGTTATCATTGTGGCCCCAAGGGGTTCCAAAGTTGAGTAGCCCTGATCTTGAAGATAATAAGGTGATAGGTAACAACCAGCATGGATTTGTAAAGAACATATCATGTCAAACCAATCTGGTAGCTTTATTTGATAGGATAACAACAAGGGAGAAGCGGTGGATGTGGGATATCTAGACTTTAGTAAAGCATTTGATACTGTCTCATATGACCTTCTTATCAATAAACTAGGAAAACACAACCTAGATGGGGCTACTGTAAGGTGGGCGCATAACTGGCTGGATAACAATTCTTAGAGAGTAGTTAAAAATGGTTCACAGTTATGCTGGAAGGGCATAACAAGTGGGGTTCTACAAGGGTCTATTTTGGGACCAGTTCTGTTCACTATCTTCATCAATGATTTAGATGATAGCATATAGAGTATGCTTCTTAAGGACAAAGGCAAAGTTCTCTGCTTAGGAAGGAACAATCAGTTTCACGCCTACAGAATGGGAAGCGACTGTCTAGGAAGGAGTACTGCAGAAAGAGAAGTAGGGGTCATAGTGGACCACAAGCTAAATATGAGTCAAGAGTGTGACACTTGCAAAAAAGCAAACATGATTCTGGAATGCAGTAACCCATGCAAGACACGAGAAGTAATACTTTTGCTCTACTCTCCACTGATTAGACCTCATTGGAGTATTGTGTCCAATTCTGGGCACCACATTCAAGAAAGATGTGGAGAAGGTTCAGAGAAGATCAACACGAATGATTAAAGGTCTAGAAAACATGAGCTATGAGGGAAGACTGAAGGAATTGGACTTGTTTAGTTTAGAAAAGAGAAGACTGAGGGAACATGATACAGCTTTTAAA
This sequence comes from Pelochelys cantorii, assembly GCA_032595735.1. NCBI lineage: Eukaryota > Metazoa > Chordata > Testudines > Trionychidae > Pelochelys > Pelochelys cantorii. The sequence goes on along the minus strand of CM064326.1, from coordinate 302,536,281 downwards.
TATCAAAAAGGGTGTTACAAGGAGGAGGGAGAAAAATTGTTTTCCTTGGCCTCTGAAGATAGGATAAGATGCAATGGACTTAAAAAACAGCAAGGGAGGTTTAGGTTGGACATTAGGAAAAACTTCCTAACTGTCAGGATGGTGAAACACTAGAATAAATTGCCTAGGGAGGTTGTGGAATCTCCATCACTGGAGATATTTAAGAGCAGGTTGGACAGACATCTATCAGGGATGAGCTAGACGGTGCTTAATCCTGCCATGAGGGGAGGGGACTGGACTTGATCTCTTGAGGTCCCTTTCAGTTCTATGATTCTATGTACAATATGATAACAATTCTCAAGCACTTCAAGCCAATTAGAATAAAGAAGGCACCAGGTATTTGAACTGATACTGGACAGCAGACGTGACTAATCTAGTGATGGAAGAGTTACTTAAAATATTGTGCAAAGTCCATCTCTACCAATTATAAGGACATCACTTAAAAAAAAACAACTCACCAAAAATTGCTGACATTCCAACATTGCTTCTAGTCTGTGTTCTGAGAGTATTACTGTACAGTTTGCAAATGCATGCTTGAGAGTTTTTCTAATCACCTGGAAGGCTCTGAAAAGGAAAATAATTTGGACATGTAGAATGTTATACAGAAATTGGCCCATTTTAAAAAGCTTAACAATTTTTAGCCTTTTGATACCTTGTAAAGATTTAGAATGACACAACATTATATTCCTGCTACTGTTAATTATACATTTTAAGTTGTAATTAAATTTTAACACATTTTTATAATTCTAAGATGTGCGTACAAATTTATGATGTCCCTTTTAGTAAATATGCTATCGATTATTATCACTATTATGGTGTAATTCCCCTGTTTCTCTGGCTTAGCTAGAAATGAGTTGAACTAGTTCATATTCTGTCCAAAACAGCAGCAATTTTTAGTTAGGCCCATGATTTTCACAATTCAGTTATTAATAAAATGTGTGTTGTGTGCCTTTATGAAGTGCCACACTCAGAGTATGTCCCCACTGCAATTTGAAACGTGTCTGGTCCATGCCAGCTGACTCAGGCTCATGAAGCTTGGACTTCAGGGCTATTTAATTGCAGCACACCCTGTGGGAGGATCCCAGAGCTTGGCTGCAGCCCTAGCCAGAATGTCTACAACACAATTAAACAGCCCCTCAGTCCAAGTGAACTGGCACAGGTCATGTGCCAATGTCTAACTGCAGGGTAGACACCCTCATTGGTGTTTCTGAGAACTGCATGATAACATCGCTCAGTGCTGCAGGATGATTTGCAGTTGGGTCACTGCCAAGCGCTCACTTGGGTCATCAAGCTATTAAAATAATGAGAGGTGGAATTAGTGCTAACCATGGTTTGTATTCACACACACTGAAAATTACTGACTTTTTAAGTCTCTGGCACCTTGAAAAGGCATCAGTGTGTAATCTTTGGCCTGCAGTTTTTCTCATGCACAGTGTACAGTGGACAATGACTAAGGCATTATTTTCTCTACAAAGTGCTGTCTCAGGTGTGCAGTTCCTGAGACTTGCATCCAAAAATGGTTGCTATTAGGGCTGTCAATTAATGTGCATTAATGCCTGTGATTAATGCAGAGCACAATTAATGCGTTAATTTTTTTAATGCATTAATCACAAGCTTTTCCGCAGTGCTGCCCCTTTGAAACTCCACTAGGGCATTTCAAAGGGGCAGCGCGGTGGGAGCCCGGGATCAGCTGGAGTCCCCAGCTGACCCCGGGCTCCCTGCACTGGTGTCCCTTTGAAACCATGGTGTTTTAAAGGAGCAGCACCCCACAGCTGATCCCAGGCTCCCACTATGCTGCCTCTTTGAATCACTGCAGAGGCATTTCAAAGGGGCAGCCCAACTTGGAGCCCGTGTCAGCTGGAGTCTTATTATTGTTTAACAGTGTGATTAATCATGATTAATTTTTTTAATCGCTTGACAGCCCTAGCTGCTATTATAAGAGAAAGAGCTTTACAATGTAATAAGAAACAAAAAAGAAGTATTTTTTATATATAGTCACTGCTTTTTTATAGGCGGAAAATAATTTTATTTCAAACCACTAAAAGACACTGTTACAGTAGTCAAGTGGTGATATAGTGAATGAATTCACTATAGGAATTCTCTCTCCTTTTTTAATCTCTTGCTCTAGCCTCAGTGAACTTTTAACCAAATATTGTCGTTTTTGCTCTGGAAGCAAGATTGTTTTAAGTTTCAGCCAAAAGAGCACCTGTTTTTATTGCTGAGTTATAAAACGCTAAAATAGGAGTTTATTCTAGGCAATTGTCTCATCGTTTTCTTGTGTTCCCTCCCATCTGTTTGCTAGATCACTGTAACCTTCCACTTAAATTGTAAATGCTTTGCGGCAGGGATTGTCTTTGTTATATGTTTGTACATTAACTAGGTTAATGAGGCCTTGCCCTCTAGTTGCTACTATGCTGGAAATAATAATTAGTAATCAACAATAATGTGGTCTTGTGTATTGAACATAGGGCTAGCAGCCAGAATTCCTGGGTTTCTAAGCCCAGTTGTGATACTGACTTGCTTTGTGGCCTCAGTCAATTTGCTTAACTCTTTGGGTCAAATTGAGACCTTGTATAGTTAATGGAGTTGTACTCCTACATTAGGATGAATTTGGCCTTCTGTGTTAGTTTCCGCGCACATATAATGTACCTATATCCCAGATGTGGTGTTAGGACCCTTTGAAGTAAGCTGTAAATATTTTATTAAGTGGCTAATTGTGATTTGAATTGTACACCAACGCAAGGGTGGAGTAAGAACCTGGCGGAGTACCCAGACCTTCTGAATGTGCAGCAGTAAGTGGGGATACTTGCCTACTTACTCTCTGCTTGGAACAGCTGAGCAGAGAAAAGTAGGGATGGTACTCTGCTGTCTACCATGCACACCCTGGAAGAGTAGCTGAGCTCAATGCAGGGGTAGTAATTTACCACTGATACAGCTCACCTGTAAATTATTAATCTTTCTGGAGCAAAAAGAAAGCATGGGCAGGACAGCCTGTAAGGCACAATGCCTCCCAGGGTAGCTACTGGGACAGTATAATTTACATATCATCCTTTGCTCAGGGCTGTACCCTAAAAATGACTAAAACTGTGACAAAATAACTTTCTCTGCTGTCCTGCCTGCCTCACTGGCTTCCCAATCTCACATTGGAGTATAGTAAAGAATCAGGAAAACTTACATAGGATCAAGATGAGCACTTGGTTCATCAAGCAGCAGGATTTTAGCTTTACTGAGAACTGATCTGGCAAGACACATCAATTGTTTGTGCCCATGGCTGAGGACACAGCCACCATCTAGAAGAACAAAATCAAGCTGGCCTGGAAAATGCTCTATTACAGACTTCAGTCCAACCTGCAGGAGATAAAAATCAAAGCAGAAAGCTGTATAACAGAAATTGGTGCTGCTGGCAGTTTGTTACAGCACCCCATCCTTTTCTGCCTTTTGATTCTGAAACTGAACAAAAAATGTGAACTGAAGCAATGAGAGTCCTGGATATAAAATTATCCAAAACAAAGAGTTGGAAGACGTGAAAGATCGTACATTCCTAAGTCAGACTGAACACTGTCAGAACATGAGAGTTAAAGTTATTTGCTTGTAAGACACAATGAAATTTGGTGTTTTGACCAAAACGTTCTGACTTAACAGTCTAAAATGAAAGCAGCTCTTTTTATTCAGTTGTGATGTGAGTCATCAGTAATGCTGAGGGAAGATGTTTCCAAAAGCAGTCAGGGTTCCTTAGTTACTAGGAGCAGATTTCTCACACAGTGCACTACACCAGGAGAAAAATAATAAAGATCTCCAGAGCAGTTGTAACCATGGCTTTGAGACCACTTCCATTCACTTCTTCCCTTGTCTGAAAGATGGTAAGAACACTACACATCTCAAATTCTGTGTACTTAGTAAAATACTTCTGGCATCACCATCTGCTCTCAGAGCACTGCGAGTCTTGGTGCAAATGGGAGAAGAATTTGCCCTACGGACTAAAAACTTTTGCATCAAACTGGAATTCAAGGGCAACTGAATTGCCTTCCATTTGTGTTCTGGGGTGCTTCTTTTCCCTCTTGGAGTTAAATCCATTCTGTATACCACTAGGAAATGTTTTAGTTTGTTTCTTCAAAATGCCTAGATTCACTGCAGTCTTTGGCCTGGACAATCTTTTAGGGGCATCGTCTCAGAAATTTTTATCTTACCAACTGCTTTTGTGAATTCCAAAACTCAACAATGTGCATTATTGTATTACAATAAGATTTGCCACAAGTTAACTTGCAGTAAAACTGAAAATAGTAGTTATAAAAGGCATAAACTGACTTTGCAAAAGCCATTTGAAATTTTGCAACTCATTTTAATTCTGAATCACAAGGCAGGAAGAATTCCAGATCCACTTGCTTCTCATCTAACATAGGAGCTCCAGTAAAGCGAAATGCCTAAGCCCAGATGAAGAAGGTCTGAAGAATTCAGTTGGTTGTTTGGTTTGGTGGGGGTTTTTTTTTCAGCAGCATACCAACTGTGTGAAGGCACTCATCACTTCTTCACTCCTCAACTATGTCACTCAGAGTATGTCTACACTGCAACACTATTTCGGGATACTGGAGTATGCTGAAATAGCTATCCCACGTCTTCACAGCAAGCCCATTATTTTGGGCTCACTATTCCAACATCCCTGTAAACCTCATTCTACAAGACATAAGGGATGTTTCGGAATAGCACTTTATTTCAAAATTTGACACTGTGTAGACAGCGCCACATGACTAAATAAACTATTTCAAAATAGCATCGAAATAAGATATGTAATTTGCTTAGCTTAAATTACGTATCTTTTTTCTAGTTACGGTGCTGTGTAGACAGACCCTCACTGACTGAGCGAGCCAGCTGAGCCAAGTATACAATAAACAGACTCTAGAAAGGATACTTTCCCTTTAAAACAATGTCTGCACTAGTCAAAAGGCCAAATTTTGTTCTAATGCATATTCTTGTAGATCTCTTCATTCTGATGCAGTTGCACAAATGTGACAGAGAGCAAAATTTGGCTTACAGAACTTGCATAGCACTGTAACATGATGCTGCTAGAACATTGGGCCACTACCACAGTGAAGTGTTCGAGCTTAGTCATTCCATACTTTGGCCTTAAACTACAAAAGTACTTAGGCTAGGGTACTGATCTTGGTTGTAAGAGACCATTAGTTCAAAGCCCCTTTTAACCTCATAAGGAGAAGGAATTGGAATTGGATGTGCATTCTCAGGTGCTTTGCCCAATGGACTGTAAAAGTTTTGCATCAAAGTTTTAGGCTTCAGTGCAGTTCACAAAATTCCATCTGCACCTGGTAGGCACCTGTGTTTTTGCAGTGAATCACACTGAAGCTTTGGATCAGATGCCTCATGCTAAAGAGGGTCCTCTGCTGAGACTTGCCAGCCAATTTAGGTACCTCCTGCACCCTAGATTTAGATACCTAGCTCCAAGACAGGAGCAGGGTTTAGCATTCACTCCTGTTGTCAGCCTTACTCATGGGCTAGCTTAGTTTGGTACTTTGGAATGAGATTCACAAAACCCAGCATGCTAAGCGGAAAGCAGTCTCTCCCCCTGTACCGTATCGGAAGCTTAGCCACCTAACTCAGGTTTTGTGAATTCTAGGGCAAATTAGGCATTGCAACACTCAGCTTTACAACATCAAAGTACCATTGTGAATCTAGTCCCTTGATCTTAAAGGTGAGCTGCAAAAGGTGTTGTTAAGTTCCGCAGTAGCTGCTGAATGTCCTCATTACAACCTGCAGCACCTAAAGTGGAGCAGATGCATTTAATCCAGAAAAAGGTAACAATTAATTTTTTTTACGCCATTCTCCCCAGGTCACACCAGCTGTTAGCATTCGCTAACAAACCATAGCTTTCAAGAGAGCACAGAGTCCATACACAATCAGATCAATCCTGTTTTTTTTTTTTAAATCAAAATGGGAGTCTGTAACAGTTCTTTTTTATATATATATTTGGCATCTAAAATAATAAATTGAAAACTGTGGTATAAAGGGTTTTTTTCTTAAAGGGGTTTTCCTGACTCATTATGGTATGTTCCAGATGGTCCCTGCTTCCTAACAATACACACTTTAAAATAAAAATTCTTCTAGTATTATAAAAAGGACTAACTCTTAAATCTCCTTCTTTGTACCTAGAGAAGAAATTCTCAACACACACAAAACCCCAAACACCACACTAGAACTTGCTTGTCTATTCAACAGTGGGAGCAGTGTCCCATGCCTGGGACGCACAGGCTCCAAACAGACTGAGGAGAGCCAAGATTGCTATTCCCTCTCAGCTACTCATGCTTGAAAACTTTCAAATATGAGTGACAGAAAAATTGTTTTTGAGCAAACTAAAATGTTTATAGATAGTGTCTGCATGTCTCAATAGATCAAATTATGTTTTAAAATGTGGGGTATTTTCCATTTTAAAACCAAAATTTTCACTTAGAAATAAACATTCAATTTTCTACTGAAAATTTGGACATAAGTGGGCTCCTCCCCCATCATTTTAGTCAAAATTTTCTAGGGAGAGACAAAAAAATTCTGATCAGCTGTAGTTTCAACCCAACTCTTACTGCTTATTCCTAAAACTTCCACTGCAGCCTTTCTAGGGGGCTGGCAAGGAACAGTCCTGGCTCTCTCTCCCTGGGATGTGGGGAAGAAAAAACAAGTACCTTCTGCTGTGGACCTTGTGGGCAGGGAGAGAAAGACAGCAGACTATGCACCAATACCAGAGCTGCCAGACCTTCAGGGAAGAAGGAATTTGTCTGCTGCTGATTATCTGACTCTCTTGTCCATTCTAAGGGGTGAATGGTGCAGGTGAGACAGTGACCAGGTGGCATGTTTGAGGGTGGTCATGACTGAGCAGGGCTGACTGGGAAGAAACAAAAAGGAGGCAAAGACTGATAATGACGGGGGAGGGGAACTGAGCGAGCAAGAGGCAGGGATAAACTGTTGGAAAGGGGCATGTAATGAACTATACAGAATCTTCTGAGCTTTAAAGGAGCACTTTATTGGGCATAAGACTATCCACCCCAATTGACAAGCATGTGGGAAAAAAAAAACCCAGAGAAGGCATAGGAACAGAGCAGTGCCCTCGATCTTAACTGAAGAACCTTTGGGGATAAAGGTGCCATTTGTAACCCCCAGAGATTGTTCAGGACTAGCAGATAAATGAAGCACCTGAAAAGTGCTTCAATCAGGTGATACTCATCACATGATCAGGAGCTCACGGGAGGAGCTGGTATTCTCTTTGAAGGGAACGGTGAGCCAGGGCCTAATGCTCTACTGCCTTGTATCTTATCACTAAGGCTAAGATTTTGTCATGGGATGTTTTTAATAAAAGTCATTGACAAGTCCTGGCCACTAAACAAATCACCAAAGCCTGAAGCCCTGCAGTTTGTGGGTGGCAAACAGCCTGAATGCTGCCATGGGAAAGGAAGTCATGGAGGTCACCTAAACTCAAGAAATTCACACCTGTCTCAAATAGCCTTAGTCATTACTTATGCCTGTGCAAAATGCAGTGTGAAGTGTTACCAGAGCTCCTTTGCAGCCACTCTGAACAACATTAAATGACGCATGTGCAGAACTTTGGGGAAGCAGGTTCAAAAATCTCATCTGAGAAAGACTTCCTTATGTTTCAAAGGTGCTTGGCATATGTCTAGCTTATTTCCGGGCTGTATAATTGTATGTTCCTCTCAATTTGTATGTAAGTATGTTGCTGACTACCCAAAAGCTGAGCTTGACCAGAGAGGTTGGCCACTACTGCCTAGATCCTGAAGTTATACCTTTTCAACTGAATCTAAGCACTAGATGTGTGGCCCTAAGAGAGAGAGAGAGAGAGAGAGAGAGAGAGAGAGATTCTTAGGCTGTGTCTAGACTGGCCAGTTTTTCCGGAAAATCAGCCGCTTTTCCGGAAAAACTTGCCAGCTGTCTACACTGGCCGCTTGAATTTCCACAAGAACACTGACGATCTCATGTATGATCGTCAGTATTCTTGCAGAAATACTATGCTGCTCCCGTTCGGGCAAAAGTCCTTTTTGCGCAAAGCTTTTGCGCAAAATGGCCAGTGTAGACAACATGGTATTGCTTTGCGCAAAAAAGCCCCGATGGCTAAAATGGCAATTGGGGCTTTCTTGCGCAAAACCATGTCTAGATTGGCCAGGGACACTTTTCCGCAAAAAGTGCTTTTGCGGAAAAGCGGCCGTGCCAATCTAGACACTCTTTTCCGCAAATGCTTTTAACGGAAAACTTTTCCGTTAAAAGCATTTGCGGAAAATCATGCCAGTCTAGATGCAGCCTTAATGTTTGACACAGACTCTTGTGCTTTTTGAGGTTGCCCCAGAAACAAGGGAGGGAAAGACTGGTGTTGATAAAGGTGCAAGAAGACTGTTGGGATTGGCAATGCTGTACCATAAATTAATTACTCAGTCAGACAATGAAAGTTAAATGCACAGAGTGGTTTGCTTTACTTTTTTCCCCCCTATCATATCTTGAAATGTTGGCACGTCCTACCATGGTCTGATAAGCATTTTTCAAAAATGGGGGGGGGGAGACTAGCTTTTTATATGCTGTTATATGTACATTATTGACATTTTAATACAGTGCTGACAGTGGGCATATTTTGATTTCTATAGTACTGTGATTTTTTGGGGTTTTTTTTTTTTTGCTCATGCTCATCTGGGGTCCAATCCTGTAAGAATTCATATATGAATAGGAAAAACATGCACTATTCATGTGCATATATTTAAATATGTACACGTGTTTGCAGGAGAGACGCTCTAGTTTGCATAATATGAGCTTATCTTTAGTTGAGAGAACTTTGTATTAACTTTTTTCCATTAAAAACATGTATCCAGGGGTGCTTGAAAGAACATAACCAAATCATCAACTTAGCAAGAAAACCACCAATTTCTTCCTGTTGGGTAAAATCAAATCTAGAGCTCCACTGTGTTTCCGCAATTCCCATGGGACTTCCAGTTAACACCATGCCAGAATGCATCTTTCCATGACATAAACTGCATGTAACTATTGAAAGGAGTGATGTCACAAAGTGGTACATTCTGGGTCTTTTAGTAAGCCAAGAAATGCTAGGAAATTGCACTGACTGAAAAAAATGTTTTAATAAAGATTAGTTTAAAACGTATTACTATGCTGAACACACATCTTCAATTCTTACTCCCAAGGCTGGCTCCCATAGTTGGGATATGAGATCCCTCTAGGATGCTTTTCATGCCAGCTTTATAGTTCATCTTGAAATAGTCTGGTTGCAAATTGCTGTCTAGTGACATTTTAATATGACTGGAAAAACATCAGAATGATAAATGGTGCAATGAATTTTCTAAATGAACTTCCTCATCTGTGTTTCTTGCTGGGTCATCCAGCAGAGCCACATCCTGAAACCTTACCTATGCTAAATAATAGATCAGAGTACTTGGACTGTGTTCTATGCAAGTTTTATTAATGTTTTCCTCTGCTTAGCTCTGCCAAAAGCAGCTTTGCTAGGTAATAAGCAAGGTATTAACCTTTCTCTGTGTTTTGTTTCTAAGACACTATGTAAATGTAACACAATACGAACACTCGAACTACATTTTTTATTACTGTTGTTAAGTCAGAAACTGAATAATAGCATACTTAATGCCTATAGACAGTTCTGAACTGCATATAGACAATAACCAAGTCTGACTATTTTTAGAGGTTTGGAAGGCGAAAAGAAGAGGTTAGGATTTTAATGAGAAAATACATAAAGACGGTGAGTGTGAGGGAAGAATGCAAAATCTATTTAGACTCTCCTTACTGGGGCTGAGCTTTGAATAATCCAGCATTGATGAGGATATAGGCAGTTTACACACCGGCTGCACCTACAGGATGTGGCCACTGATACTTCTTTTTCTATCATCTGTTTACTACTTAAACTCCAATTTACATGGAGTGGGCTATATGTTGTCCATGATCTGCCTATAAACATGTCTGTGCAAAGAACTTACTTTAAAATCTGTACACTGATGGCCAGATATGGCCTGATAATGTAAAACAGTTTTTTTTAAAGAGCGAGAAATAAGGGTAATTATACATATTTCTAAATCTCTCTTCAGTCAGTTTTTTTTAGCATCATATTATATGTCATGGTACATACATAATACTTGTATAGTTATTGAGCTAAATTTCTTCTCACTGTAACTCCCTAGATTATAGGGAAGTTGTTCATCAATACTATTTGCATAACACAAAAACAGCTTTACCTCATCTGCAACTTTCCATAATTCTTCATCACTCCATTGTCCATAAGGATCCAAGTTTTTCCGAAAAGACCCAGAAAATATAAACACTTTCTGTGGAAGTACATAATAAATAAGAAATTTAAAGCTGCATGGCAAATCAAAGTAAGGATGGTGAGGGGCAAAAACTGTCAAAAATGTTTTAATTAAAATTTGTTTTACAAAATTGTTTTGACAAATTCATTTTAGAAAGAATAAAAATTTGAAAATGTCAAACTATCCCATTTTGACATTTTTGGAACAAAACTTTTTTCATTTCAAAATAACTTGGTGCTTTGAAATTGACATTGTATTTTAAAATCTTACATAAATATTTCAAATCAAAATAAATTCAAAATATTCTTTTTCAGATCTTAATTGCCATCAAAATTCAGGTTTTTTGTCCAGATTTTGGATAATTTTTTCCAAAATCTTGAGCTTTCTTGTGGGACAGGAAATCAATTTACTGACCAGATTTAACAAGATATTACACAGGCTTTTGTAACACTACTTTATGGCTCGCCACAATCCAGTGTAACCTTTAGCAATTCTGATCCTCAATTTAGTTCCAGTGATATTCAGAACATACCAAAAGTCTGTGTCATGAGAGGAATAGAAATAATCCATTTATACAGGAGTCTTGCACAACTGATACTATGGTATTGTATTTGTTCGTCTGCTCTCTTGTGTGTCCTCTCAGGGAGGAGTGTGCGGAGGGACTGGATATTTCTTAATCTTGAGAATGGCATGTCTCCCACTGAAGTCTGTGGGAGTTTTGCCTTTAATCTCAGATCAGTTCGCTTTCTTATTTTTACAGTGTAAGTGAACAGCTCCTACATCCAAAAATCAAGTCAACCCAGCTATGTTGCTCATGGGTGTGAAAAGTCCACACCTCTAAGTGAAGTACTTAAGCCAACCTATTCCCCAGTGTAGGCAGTATTAGATCAATAGAAAAATTCTTCTGTCCACCTAGCTACTGCCTCTCAGAGAGATGGATTAATTATGCTGATAGGAGAACTCCTCCCATCACTGTAGTGATGCTATAGTGTGATTTGCAGTTTGAAAAATGACATAGCTAAAATTAAATATTTGCTTAATCTCTTTTTACATTATAAGGGTGTATTAGATTCTGGCAGAAATGAAGTATTGTACTTCAAATGGCACTGAGATTGCACAACTACTCCTAATGAGATGAAACTAATGTGAAACCTGCCGTGTCACTTGATACACTTTATTGCCAACAGCAAACAGAATTCACTGTCAATGAATGTCAGTATCTTAGTGGGAAATATTATAATGGCTGTGCTCCTTCTCCTGTGCACACTGAACAAATATTAGTTGTAAATAAAGTTAAGAACCAATTATTGTCTTTTCATCCTTTTTATCTTCCTACTGGAAATGTTTATTTAAAGGAAACATATTTTGAAAAGAAAGTGATTTACAGCTGTTTAATTTCTTGCAAAAACTGACTTTTATCCTTAGTGTGTGTGTGTTGATTAATCTAAAAGTGAGATACTGATAACATTAGCTAAAATCAGTTATAAGTAGGAGAATACACTGAATTCCCCACATAGTTCAATCAAACTAACAATTAATAACCTGATTTATGCTGCAGTCTACGATGAATAGGGGTCTGGTTTTTGACTGGAACACCAGGGTGATAAGAGATCCCAGTGGCTCTGGTCAGCACCTCCAACCAGGCCATTAAAAATCCTGTTGATGATGTTGCAGGACTAAGGCAGGCTAGTCCCACCTGCCCTAGCACCATGCTGTGCCCCAGAAGTAGCCAGCAGGTCTGAATCCTAAGTGGAGGGGCCATGTGGCTTCACATGATGCCCCCGCCCTGAGCTCCGGTTCTGCACTCCCATTGGCCAGTTCCCGGCCAGTGGGGAGCAATGCCTCCTTGCACCCTCTTCCATCTAGGCACCGGAACTGCTAGATACTTCCATGGTGCAATGTGGTGCCAAAACAGGCAAGGTGCCTGCCATAGCTTCACTGCACCGCTGACTGGGAGCTATGTTGGAGGTAAGTCCATGCCCTGAGCCCCCTCCCACACCCTGACCTCCTCATTCCTAGCCCCATCCCAGAGCTCTCACCCTCTCCTAAACCCCAATTCCCTGACTCAACCAGCAGCTCCCTCCCACATTCCAAATCCTTTGGCCCCACCTCCAAGCCTATAGTTCTCTCCCCAATTCCCTCATATTCCTGTCTCCATCCCAGTGCCAGCACCCCCAGCCTGGACCCCGCTCCTGCTCTCTCAGCCCCTCATTTTTGGCCCATCCTTAAGCCTACGCCCCCAATTAGAGTCCTCCCTCCTGCATCCCTGGCTCAGATGAGTAAAACCGAATGAGAGTGGGTGAGAGCAAGCCACAGATGGAGGGGGACTACAGTGAGCAGCATTAGGGAGTTCAGTTTTGTGTGATTAGAAAACTGACAACCTTATTTCAATCCTCAGGATACCCCAGAGATGAACTTCTACATGCCTAATTAAAAGACATACCTGCCTAATTAAAAGATTTCAACCATCACAAATGTGTCTCTTCTATTGTTGCTATTCAGGGCTCCAGAAATGAGAGCTGCTTAAAAGAGGTTCCTGCTTTGCTGGTTAATGTCAAAGAGAACTCTGTTCTCCTCATGCTCCTGGGTAAGCCTGGTAGAACAATGCCCTCCAGCTAAACTGAGCATCCAGTTCCCTCTTGCCCCGCTAAAGGAATGCCCCTCCTTACCTCTCCCTCATAACTCCGGGCATCCAGGACCCTTAAAGGGGTCACAGTCCTTGGTGGGAGTGAGCATATTTGCATCAGGATTAGATTCTTATGACTCCTGAGCTCTGTGGAGCTAATAGCAGTGAGGAAATGGTGTCCGGTATGGCTGCATTCACATTTCATTTGCTATATAGTTAACTAATAAAGTAGCTGTTTTAGTCCTGAAGCAGTGAAGAGAAGTTAACTGAACAAACTAGTGTTTAGAAAAGGTATATAACCCCTAACTAGCAGCATTCCTTCCCAAGTGCAACACCATGCAAAGTGTGGTATCTTCTTGTTCTGAAACAGCTACTTTTCCTGTTAATGTTGCTTTCAAATAGTTTTTATCTTAAAGTACAGCATCTAAAAAAGTGCATGTTATTTCCAAATGAGCTGTGGCATTGTCCTGAATTTTGGCAGTTTCCTGCACAGTTCAGCAAGATGTAAGATTCTTTCTAGCTCCTTAATAACTCTACAGGGCTCACTTGTGTAAATATTGTGTTAGTATGACAGGGTGCAGTGTAAGCAAACTGGAAGATTTTTTTTCTCTTTCTATCATCTGTGAGGTTACCATAATGATATCAGATACAACATCATCAGAGGAAATACGATTTTTCAGATTGAGGGTGTCCTTTTTATCCCCATACACAAAGGTTTAAATGTTGTGGTTTCACAGGCATCTGTGAATGCTTTCATCAGTTTTAAAATATTTACAACAGAGAATTGGAACATAAAAGTATTGAAACTGGTGGGCTATCTGCAAGCTTTTCAGTGCCTAATCCTGCAACATACTGAGCAACCCTTGAAGATACTAAATGTCCTCATGTCCTATGAATCTTGCTGGGAACAGAAGATGCTAAATTTCTTGCAAGACTGAGCCCTCAGAGCAGAAAAAGATCTATATATGCTGTCCTCAGTAAGCATGTGAAGTCTCTCCTGAATGCCATAGGAGTTCTGCATATGGATCTAAGGCAGCAGATGGCTCACTGTATTTTAAATACTTATTTCCCTCCATGATTTCAGACTCTGCAAAACCCTTGCTGTAGGATCTATGGGGAGTAACACTTTTCAGCTCTGTATTTTACAGAGGCTACTTGAAACCCTGTATAATGGATCTGGCTATGAACTCTGAAAGGAAATGGTCTCAGGAATAATAAAGGGAGATGGAAGAAAGTAAGCTGAGCACAAAAAACATTTACCAGTTTCCACATGTGAGCTGGAAACTGATAAATGTCACTTTTTCTTCTTAACTCCTATCAAATGAAGTGTGAGGGAGGGGAAGGGGAGAAAGTAAAAGGTAACATCACTTTTCATTTGCTTGCTGCCCCACAGAGTATATTTAACCTATTTTCCAAGCCTGATATCTTTTAATATATATTGGGCATCTAAATCCATAAACTCTATGTGCTATACCTCACTGCAGGACATTATGATCACATATAATGTGATCAAGACAATACCAGAATAAGAGCCTCACGTTCTACGGGTGCGTCCACACAGCACCCTAAACTCAAAATAAGATACACAATTTGCACTACTCAAATTGCGTATTTTATTTCAAAACTATTTCAAAATAGCTTATTTTGAAATTTGGCATGTGCGCACAATGAGGTTTACCAGGATGGCAAAATAGCATGCCCGTTATTTTGAAAAATATTTCAAAATTATGGCTGGCTTGTGTAGACATGGGATAGCTATTTTAGGATCCCTCCAGTATTCCAAAATAGCCATGCAGTGTAGATGTACCCCACATGTCAGGTAATTATGCTGTTTTTTGTTTATGCTCCTTAATGTTGTTCTCGGGTTCCTCTTCATTTTATTCTAATGAGAATTGGATGCCAACCTCACAGTATGCTAAGATCCAAACTGGTTCTATTCCTGGGGCCATTTCTTAATTTAACTTAATCAAATACCTTGAGGTGTATCTTCTACGAATGGCAGTGCACAAAATAGCATAGCTATGTTAAAATTGGACATGGCTGCCCATTCATACTGAATGCACTGTGCAGTAAACCTAATGTAATTGTTGCAGGAAGGCTAGTCTGACTGCCCAAAATAATGAGCTTCAGAAGGATAGCTGAGTTAGTCCGTAACTGGAAAAACTTAAAAAACAACAAATAGTCTGGTAGCACCGTAAAGACTAACAAAACATGTAAATGGTATTATGAGCTTTCGTGGGCACAACCCACTTCTTCAGATGACAGTAATGAGGTGACCATACACTGTGACCATACTTCAAACAACCCAAGTTACTGCTTTACATTAAAGTTTTCAAAAAATGCTCTAGACAGGTATAAATCCCCAGGCAAGGGAGCCAATAGATTTCACTGGGTCCTGAGTTGGGGGAGAGGGAGGGGGACAGGCTCCAGGCCGCCCCAGAAAGGGGGTGCCATGGGTGGAAGGAGTGTGACTGGAGGCTAGCCTGCCTCTGGTAGCCCTTCAGTGCTTCCAAGGGCTCCAGCAGATATTTAAAGAGCCTGGAGCTCAGGTTGCTGCTGTTGCCACCATAGTGGCAGAAGCTAGGAGCCTAGGCCTTTTGAAATCACCAGGGCCCAGGGATGCTACCCTTTTTGGACTCCTGTTGGCAGGCCTACCCCAGGGCAAAAGCCAATCAATAACAAATGAGGGATAAGAAGAAACTTCCCCTCAGGGCAGTTATTTCATACTGTCCCATTAGGTTTCTTGCACCTTCCACTGTAGCATTTTCTACTGGCCTGTCAGAAAGAGGAACCCTGATTAGATGGATCCCTGGGGAAATTTTGCTGCAGGAACCCTCATCTGTAGGAAGGGCAACCATGGGCAATCATCTGTAGAAAGGCAACTATATTTTAAGAAATGGCAAAGTGGGGGATTGTGGGAGAAGAGAAGGTTGTCATGGGGTGATCGGTAGTGTAGAAAAAAAATCAGCTCTTCCAAGGCTCTTACATTGTTCAAACAGCCCTCTCCAGGACGTTGACTATCCACGGGTTGTTGTAGGCCAGATTCCAGGGAGGGGATGAATACTCCCTGCCCCCAATCTCAGATGGAGGCTAGAGAACAAAAGTCTTTTTGTTCTCCTGGTGGAAGAGCCTGTGTGGTGTACGTAACATTTTTTTTTCTCTTCAGGGGAGGGTGCTGGGGGAGAGGGAACTTAGGAGGAGTAATGTGCAGTTTCATAGCAAGTGCTCAGTGTTTGACTGTGGGGCTTGAGGATAGGAGCCCCTAAGTCAGTACAGACCTGTTAGGCCCCACTCACAGTCCATGCAACTTTATTTAAGAGGCTAAAGATAACGGGGTGATGGATTTCTTGGGTTTTGTGGGGGGCTGGATTCTCTCTAATATTCCACATCAAAAGAACATTAAAATTGGACTAAATGCATAACTTTTGCCAAAAGCACCGCGCTAGTTGGTTAGTGGAGAAGCAGGTTATTCAACTACTGTCATCTCAGTCTATTGTATTTTGCTAACAGCTGTGGAATCAAGTTTGTTTTTACATTGGTGCTTCTACCATTTATAAGGGCACTTGGCTACTGGCACTGAAAGGCTTTTATTAATAATACTTTGCACACTCATTACCATAACCACTGCATTACCATAATCATTGAGGCTACTGAAGCATTCCCATCTTCATTGTTTACTTCTCCCCCACCTCTGTGTGTGTCTTTAGCCATATGTTAAGCCTTGCAAGCTCACTGGGACAGGGAATGTCTGTTTTACTTGTTTGTACGGTGCCTAGCACAATTAACTCTGCTTGGAGCTAGTAAGTGCTACCAAAACACATAGATAATAAGAGTTCCTTTTAGCCACAGATCTTGTGGCCTTTTTCCGAGGAGTCAGTACTATCGTTGTACTTGACAGATGAAGAAACAGTGGAACTCAGAAGTTCTGTTACTTCCACAAACTTGTATATGGAGGGAGCAAAGTTGAACATAGGATCCAGGCCTCCTAGCCCCTAGAGAATGCTGCACTCCTTTACCTTTCTGTGTGGATGGGAGTGAGGTTGGAGTAGGGGGTAGGGATTCGGGGGGGGAGCGGGGGCGCATGAAATAAACGGACAGTTACTCAGTTTCTGAAACCTTTCCATGGTTCCTCTTTATCTGTTGCCAATTTAGACATGCTTCCTCAGAGTGGGTGTATTTTTTAATAAATTTGCATACTTTTGATTGATACTTTGCTCCACATTAGCACATGAGCAAACTCTTCTGGTTGGCATTCATCTTTTTACTCAGCCATACATTCCCTTCACCCAGAAAGACCCACTGGAGGTGGGAAACAAGAAGTGTTGCTATGCAAAAGAGAGGAAAAGGACAGACAGCAATGGACTTGGAGATGGTAGTATAGACTAGGACAGAAAGCAGGTAGAAGAGAGAGAAGGGATTAGGTGAGGGTAGTCCTGTTTCTACGGAAATTAAAAATATGAAGTATAAACCTGCTTACTAATTTAGACATGCTAAGCGAGGGCCACTAGTACTACTCAAAGGGTTTAATGGCGCAGCATTTGGGAAAATGATCTATGAATAGTCTTATTTGTGAAAAGTCTTGTTTTTCCTGTAAGCCTGGACTATGGTTGGTCCTGCCAAGACATGTGGCCAGATCACCTGATTCTGGGACCCTTTTTGGATACTGTACTTTTCTACTGAAGGTGAGAAAAGTTTGAAGTGATCACAAAGGATTCCCACCTTGGGTAAAATCTATCAATAGGCGGGAAACCAAACAATTGGAGCAGCTGCCAGCCACCAGGACATCCTGGTTTACCAACTAAAATGTCTGATACAAACACCTGCAACTAAACATTAAGAAGGATCAGGCCCAAATTAGGAGATCTCCCAGTGTATGACAAAAGCTGATTAGAACTAGAATAATAGAACACTAGAACTAGAAGGGACCTCAAGAGGTCATTGAATCCAGTCCCCTGCCCTCACTGCAGGACTCAGTACTGTCTAGACCATTCCTGATAGATGGTTATTTAACCTGCTCTTACATATCTCCAGAGATGGAGATTCCACAACCTCCCTAGGCAACTTATTCCAGGGTTTCACCACCTTGACAGTTAGGAAGTTTTTCCTAATGTCCAACCTAAACCTCCCTTGCTGCAGTTTAAGACCATTGCTTCTTTTCCTATCCTCAGAGGCCAAGGATACAATTTTTCTCCCTCCTCCTTGTGACACCCTTTTAGATACCTGAAAACCACTATCATGTTGCTTCTCAGTCTTCTCCTTTCCAAACTAAACAAACCCAGTTCTTTCAATCTTCCTTCATAGGTCATGTTCTCTAGACCTTTAATCATTGTTGTTGCTCTTCTCTGGACCTTCTCCAATTTCTCCACATCTTTCTTGAAATGTGGTACCCAGACCTGGACATGATACTCCAATTGAGGCCTAATCAGTGCAGAGTAGAACGAAAGAATGACTTCTTGTTTCTTGCTCACAACCAGTGCTTTTTTTTGTGACGGTATGCCCCAGGACGGTGTACTAGCATCTATTTTCCATGCATAACTTAAATGAATTGCATTCCCCTCGGGCGTACCGGCACCTCTTTTCCTGGGGCAGCTGGGCTCAACAACTTTCCCCCGGAGTAACGGCACCTTTTTTCTTACAAAAAAAGCACTGCTCACAACACTCCTGTTAATGCATCCCAGAATCATGTTTGCTTTTTTTGCAACAGCGTCACGCTCTTAGCTCATATTTAGCTTATGGTCCACTATGACCCCTAGATTGCTTTCTGCAGTACTCCTTCCCAGACAGTCACTTCCCATTCTGTATGTGTGAGACTGATTGTTCCTTCCGAAGTGGAATACTTTGCATTTCTCCTTATTAAACTTCATCCTATTTACCTCAGACAATTTCTCCAGTTTATCCAGATCATTTTGAATTATGACCCTATCCTCCAAAACAATTGCAACCCCTCCCAGCTTGGTATCATCTGCAAACTTAGTAAGTGTACGCTCTATGCTGTTATCTAAATTGTTGATAAAGATATTGAACAGAACCAGTTCCAAAATAGACTCCTGTGGAGCCCCACTTGATATGCCCTTCCAGCAGGATTGTGAACCATTAATAACTACTCTCTGAGAACCATTATCCAGCCAGTTCTACACTAAAGTCAAGGTAAGAAATTGCATGTAACACATTTCTTGGATTATTAAACTTAGCTGGCATGTTTTGTTTTACTTTGATCTGTCTGCTGATATTTGCAACCACTTAAATCGTACTTTTTATACTTTATTAATAAACAGAAGTGATTTAATTAACCCAATGTAAATAATAGTTACCTGGGGGACAACAGCTGTGCATCTCTTTCTTTATTTGATAATGAGAGTAAACAATTTATGAGCATCCTCTATATAAAATGTCATGCAGAGTGAAACAGATTTATATGGAGTTCTGATCCCATTGGGGCTGAGTGCTGTATTAAGTCCCTTTGACTGACCCTTCCCTGAGATGATCTGATCTCAATGTCTGTGCTGCTCTGCTGTGGGCTGTGACCCCAGCCCTGTGCTGTCACTGGAGGAGGCCAGAGGTTCTGGCTCAACAGGACAGAGCAGTGGGTGCCCTGAGGGCAGGTAGGCAGGCTCAGTGGGATATCAGCACATCAAGTGACAGTCCCAAGGGGATCTTTGTAACTGAACCCATAACAGATCCCTCAGTCTTTACTTGAATGTGTTTCATAAGAACATAAGAATGGCCGTACTAGGTCAGACCAAAGGTCCATCTAGCCCAGTATCCTGTCTGCCGACAGTGGCCAGCACCAGGTGCCCCAGAGAGGGTGGACCGAAGACAATGATCAAGCGATTTGTCTCCTGCCATCCCTCTCCAGCCTCTGACAAACAGAGGCCAAGGACACCATTTTATCCCCTGGCTAATAGCCTTTTATGGACCTAACCTCCATGAAATTATCTAGCTTCTCTTTAAACTCTATTATAGTCCTAGCCTTCACAGCCTCCTCTGACAAGGAGTTCCACAGGCTGACTACACGCTGTGTGAAGAAGAACTTTCTTTTATTAGTTTTAAACCTGCTACCCATTAATTTCATTTGGTGTCCTCTAGTTCTTCTATTTAGGGAACTAATAAATAACTTCTCTTTATCGGCCCTCTCCACACCACTCATGATTTTATATACCTCTATCATATCCCCCCTCAGTCTCCTCTTTTCTAAACTGAAAAGTCCCAGTCGCTTTAACCTCTCCTCATATGGGACCCGTTCCAAACCCCTAATCATTTTAGTTGCCCTTCTCTGAACCCTTTCCAAGGCCAAAATATCTTTTTTGAGGTGAGGAGACCACATCTGTACACAGTATTCAAGATGTGGGCGTACCATAGTTTTATACAGGGGCAGTAAGATATTCTGGGTCTTATTTTCTATCCCTTTCTTAATAATTCCTAGCATCCTATTTGCCTTTTTGACCGCTGCTGCACACTGTGTGGAAGTTTTCAGAGAACTGTCCACGATAACTCCAAGATCTCTTTCCTGATTTGTCGTAGCCAAATTAGCCCCCATCATACTGTACGTATAGTTGGGGTTATTTTTCCCGATGTGCATTACTTTACACTTATCCACATTAAATTTAATTTGCCATTTTGTTGCCCAATCACTCAGTTTGGTGAGATCTTCTTGGAGTCCCTCACAGTCTGCTTCTGTCTTGACTATCCTAAACAGTTTGGTATCATCTGCAAACTTTACCACCTCACTGCTTACCCTTTTCTCCAGATCATTTATGAATAAGTTGAACAGGATTGGTCCTAGGACCGACCCTTGGGGGACACCACTAGTTACCCCTCTCCATTCTGAAAATTTACCATTTATTCCTACCCTTTGTTTCCTGTCTTTTAACCAGTTCTCAATCCAAGAAAGGACCTTCCCTCTTATCCCATGGCCATGTAATTTACACAAGAGCCTTTGGTGAGGGACCTTGTCAAAGGCTTTCTGAAAATCTAAGTATACTATATCTACTGGATCCCCCTTGTCCGCATGTTTGTTAACCCCTTCAAAGAACTCTAATAGATTAGTAAGACAGGATTTCCCTTTACAGAAACCATGTTGACTTTTGTCCAACAAATTATGTTCTTCTACATGCTTCACAATTTTATTCTTTACTATTGTTTCAACTAATTTGCCCGGTGCTGAAGTTAGACTTACCGGTCTGTAATTGCCCGGATCGCCTCTGGAGCCCTTTTTTAATATTGGTGTCACGTTAGCTACCTTCCAGTCATTAGGTACGGAAGCCGATTTAAGGGATAGGTTACAAACCACAGATAATAGTTCAGCAATTTCCCATTTGAGTTCTTTTAGAACCCTTGGATGAATGCCATCCGGTCCCGGAGATTTGTTAACATTAAGTTTTTCTATTTGTTCCAAAACCTCCTCCAATGACACTTCAATCCGGGACAGTTCTTCAGATTCATCACCCACAAAGGACGGTGCAGATTTGGGAATCTCCCCAACGTCCTCAGCCGTGAAGACTGAAGCAAAGAAATCATTTAGTTTCTCCGCAATGGCTTTATCGTCCTTGATTGCGCCTTTTATAGTTCGATCGTCTAGGGGACCCACAGGTTTTTTAGCAGGCTTCCTGCTTCTAATCTACTTAAAAAACATTTTGTTATTTCTTTTTGAGTTTTTGGCTAGCTGTTCCTCAAAATCTTTTTTTGCTTTTCTTATTACATTTTTACACTTGATTTGACAGTGTTTATGTTCCTTTCTATTTATCTCACTAGGATTGGACTTCCACTTCTTAAAAGATGCCTTTTTGTCCCTCACTGCTTCTTTTACATGGTGGTTAAGCCACGGTGACACTTTTTTAGGTCTCTTGCTATGTTTTTTAATTTGGGGTGTACATTTAAGTTGGGCCTCTATTATGGTGTCTTTAAAAAGTTTCCATGCAGCTTGCAGGGATTTGGCTCTAGTCACTGTGCCTTTTAATTTCTGTTTAACTAGCCTCCTCATTTTTGTGTAATTCCCCTTTTTGAAATTAAATGCCAGGGTGCTGGACTGCTGAGGTGTTCTTCCCATCACAGGAATGTTGAATGTTATTATATTATGGTCACTATTCCCAAGCAGTCCTGTAACGGTTATTTCCTGGACCTGATCCTGCACTCCACTCAGGACTAAATCGAGAATTGCCTCTCCCCTTGTGGGTTCCTGCACCAGCTGCTCCAAGAAGCAGTCATTTAGGCCATTGAGAAATTTTATCTCTGCTTCTCTTCATGAGGTGACATGTACCCAGTCAATATGGGGATAATTAAAATCCCCCATTATTATAGAGTTCTTTATTTTGGTAGCCTCTCTAATCTCCCTCAGCATTTCAATGTCAGTATCACTGTCCTGGTCAGGTGGTCGGTAATATATCCCTACTGCTAATTTCTTATTATTGGAGCATGTAATTACTATCCATAGCGATTCTATTGAGCATGTTGATTCACTTAATATTTTTATTTAATTTGATTCTACATTATCTTTCACATACAGTGCCACTCCACCACCCACCCGGCCTGCTCTATCCTTTCGATATATTTTATATCCCGGTATGATTGTGTCCCACAGATTTTCCTCATTCCACCAGGTTTCAGTGATGCCTATTATGTCAATCTCCTCATTTAATACGAGGTACTCTAGTTCACCCATCTTATTAGTCAGACTCCTAGCATTTGTGTAGAAGCACTTTAAAAATTTGCCACTGCTTATTTGTCTGCCCTTCCCTGGTGCATTGGATTCCTTTGTATGCGGTTGTTTGTCTGCTCTGGCCCATGGTTTGCCCTCTCCCCTCCTCTCTTTCTGACTACAGCTTAGAGACTCTCTATCAATGGATTCTCCTCAAGAGAAGTCTCCCTCCGATTTACGTGCATCTCCGCACCAATCGGCTTTCCCCCATCTCTTAGTTTAAAAACTGCTCTACAGCCTTTTTAATGTTTAGTGCCAGCAGTCTGGTTCCACCCTGGTTTAGGTGGAGCCCATCCTGCCTGTATAGGCTCCCCCTCTCCCAAAAGTGTCCCCAGTTCCTAATAAATCCAAACCCTTCTTCCCTACACCATCGTCTCATCCACGCATTGAGACTCTGAAGCTCTGCCTGCCTACCTGGCCCTGCGCGTGGAACTGGAAGCATTTCCGAGAATGCCACCATAGAGGTCCTGGATTTCAGTCTCTTTCCTAGCAGCCTAAATTTGGCCTCCAGGACATCTCTCTTACCCTTCCCTATGTCATTGGTACCTACATGTACCACGACCACCGGCTCCTCCCCAGCACTACGCATAAGTCTATCTAGATGCCTCGAGAGATCCGCAACCTTCGCACCAGGCAGGCAAGTGACCATACGGTTCTCCTGGTCATCACAAACCCAACTATCTATGTTTCTAACAGTTGAATCACCCACTACTAACACCTGCCTCTTCCTAACTGGCATTCCCTCCCCCTCAGAGGTATCCTCAGTGCGAGAGGATACCGCAACATCCTCTGGGAGGAGGGTCCCAACTACGGGATGGTTTCCCTCTGCTCCCATTGAATGCTCTGTTTCCTTGAGACTTTCATCCTCCTTAAGAGCACTGGGGCTCCCAGACTGGAGGTGGGACAGTACTACAATGTCCCGGAAAGTCTCATCAACATATCTCTCTACCTCCCTTAGCTCCTCCAGTTCAGCCACCCTGGCCTCCAAAGCCCAAACCCGGTCTCTGAGGGTCAGGAGCTCCTTGCAACGGGTGCACACATACGCCACCCGCCCACAGGGCAGGTAATCATACATGTTACACTCGATGCAATAAACAGGATAGCCCCCACTCTGCTGCTAGGCTTCTGTCTCCATTTTTCTAATGAATAAGTTTAAGCAGAAACTGGGATTCTTTTTAAACCTCTGGAATAGAGATTATTATAAGAGTTGTTTTTAAGAAGGACAGAAGTCCCTAGTGCCCTCTAACCTCCCCCTCCAAACTCCCTGTTAGCTGTTCCTGTTCACAAGCTCCCTGGTCGCTGAGTCACAGGCTTATATAGCTCTGGTAGCCCCTCCCCCTGACTGAGGCTCAGCCAATTAACAGGGGCTTCTAGATTTCAAACCTTTTAGAAGCTCCTTCAAACAAACCAACCAACCAAACACACAAACACAAGCTCAGCACACAGCAAATAACTCCCCCACACACAAACACACACTCCAGACAGCCACTTACCACAAGGGTCCCGCTTTTACTCCTCTTTTACTTGGAGAACTCCCTCTCCAAACTCCCTGTTAGCTGTTCCTGTTCGCAAGCATGTGCCCACTTGCTACCAGAAATACTGATGTAATACAAAGGCTACATACCACAGGGGGAAGCAGACTGCAGTGTGTGGCTGTATGAGTCAGGGAAAGGTTTTGGTAGTAGGGAAAGGCTCTGATAGCAAGGATCTGCCAGAGCCTTTCCCTGCTTCCTCCTCTGTACCAGAGCTCTATCCTACCACTGGAGTCTATCTCTTTGATGGGGAAAGGTTGTGTCAGCAGGGAGGCAGCAGGATACTACACTTCCAAAAATAGCACTGTATATGAGGGAGGCACTGCTTGAGTGTGTAATGAGCTGCGTAGGATGCATACACTTAGGTTTTGATGTGTTTTTACTCATCTAAGCTGAGCGTCACCATCTCCACAGCTGTTGATACCTGTGCAAGGGAAGCATGCAGTGTATATCTTCTCCACACTGCCATAAAGAGAGTGCAGCGTACAGATACCTTATGTCTCTGTGATTATCACAGCTTACCATGCAAATGACAGAAACACTGGCTAGAATCACCTGGGGTCCAGCTTATACTAGAGCTTAATGCTGGCAGAGGAAAATCTGCTGAGGGACAAGGTTTTGGGGGTAGGAAGCAGCTGCAACCGCCCTCTGCTGGGGAGAAGTAATAGCCCAAAATGCTGCGGCTGGTGAAAAACAGAAGCAAACAGGATGGCTGAGGACTGCACTGAACCAGTGTCTGGGAGACAGATGCTCCTATGGAGTCCACAGGAAGTACTACAGTGTCCGTGTCATGGAGGCAGGAGCTACTGGAAATGCTACCTGTCTGCTGCTCAGTGAATCCCCATTCTGGTGCAGAAGGCTTAGCTGCAACTTGGCCTACTTGTATTTCTCTGCCTTCTGATACTGTGTATATCTGTTTTACTGGTATGATTTTATCTACTGCCAATTTAATTATATGGCTTCCCCCAAATGTTTTGCTAAGGATTAAAAATAAATCCTCTATGTAAGAGAAAGGTCATGCAGCATAAAACTCAACATTCATAAAAATGCCAATACAACAAATTCCGAGTCAACATTTTTTGGAGATAGCTAACAATCTTCATCACTGAAAAAAGAAGCATGATGTTTAATGTGCTGTAGTTCTCTCTTCTCCTGTTACAATAGACAGTTTCTACACTTTTTATTTTTAGTTCTACTACATAATTTTCTACTTACTCCAGACTGCCAAATAACATTCACTTCCCAATCAGGTAGCATACTAATATAAGTGGGAGGAGAACATAAGAATGGCCATACTGGTTCAGAGCAAAGGTCCATCTAGCCCAGTATCCTGTCTGTCAACAGTTGCCAATGCAAGATGCCAGAAAGGTAATAAACACAACAGGTAATCATCACATGATCCTTCTCTTGTCATCCATTTCCAGACAAACAGAGGCTAGGGATACCATCCCTACCCATCCATTGATAGACCCAACCTCCATGAATTTATCTAGCTCCTTTTTGAACCCTGTTAAAGTCCTAGTCTTCACAACATCCTCTGGCAAGGAGTTCCACAGGTTGACTGTGTGTGGCATGAAGAAAAGCTTCCTTTTGTTTGTTTTAAACCTGCTATCTATTAATTTCATTTGGTGATCCTTAGCTCTTATACTATGGAAACAAGTAAATAACTTTTCCTTATTTACTTTTTCCACACCAGTCATGATTTTATAGACCTCTGCCATATGCCTCCCCCCCTTAGTCTCCTCTTTTCTAAGCTGAAAAGTTCATTTTTTTAATCTCTCTTAATATGGGACCCATTCCAAACCCCTAATCATTTTTGTTGCCCTTTTCTGAACCTTTTCCAATGCCAATATAGCCTTTTTCATATGAGGTGACCACATCTGTACGCAGTATTCAAGATGTGGGCGTACCATGGTTTTAAATAGAGGCAATAAGATATTTTCTCTCTTATTCTCTATCCCCTTTTTAATGAGTGCTAACATTCTATTTGCTTTTTTGACTGCCGCTGCACACGGAGGTGGATGTTTTCAGAGAACTGTCCACAATGACTCTAAGACCTCAAGAGTGGTGCTACCCTGGGACTCTAGAGACACAGGTTTATTTGCCTGCTCCTCTTCAGACTTGCTGTGTGACCGTGGAGAAGTTGCTTAAACCCAGATCCCCAAAGATGTTTAGGCTCTTAATGTCTATTGATTTCAGTGGAAATACATTTGGGAATCTGGGACCTGGTATCTCTTAGCCTCAATTTCCCATCTCACAGAGACACTGTGAGGATAAATGCATTACAATAGTCAAGCACTCAGCATGATAATGGCTGCTATGGAAGTGCTATAGATCAGGGGAACGTGAACTAGGGATGTTAAATTGCGGTTATCTGACTAATCGTGTAGTTGATACAATTTGTATCAACTACACGATTAGTCAATAAGGACCGCTCTGCAGAGCTGCAGTGGGGGTAGCTCCAGGAGCTGGCTTGAGCTGGGACTGTGCAGTCCCAGCTCATGCTGGCTCCAGGAGCCACCCGCACTATGGCTCTGCATTTTAAATGTAGTAAGAACCACTGGGCTCTTACTACATTTAAAATGCAGAGGTACAGCATCCCGGACCAGCGCGAGCCAGGGCTGCTTGGTCCCAGCTCATGCTGAGTCCAGCAGCCCCTGTTCACAGAGCCACCCTGTCCACCGTGAACAAGGGCTGTTGCCGGCTCCCCCCAGCACTGGCTCCATGGTGCCGCCTACCCCCACTGCTGCCTCTAATAGAGGCGGGAGAAGCGAATTGTTGATACTCCAGTCAACTACTCACTAACATCCCTAATGTGAACTACTGTGGGTATTTAGAGGTTTTCCAGCAGGTACAACAACTCCTCTAGATATTTGCTTAGCTTTATAATAGGGAACACAAAAAGCACTAGCTAAGTCAGTACAAACTAAAATTTCATACAGACACTGACTTTATACTGCTCTATATACTATACACTGAATCATAAGAACAATATTTGAATTTATTTTATAATTATTTGGTAAAACTAAGAAAGTAAGCAATTTTTCAGTAATCATGTGCTATGACATATTTGTATTTCATGTCTGATTTTGTAAGCATGGAGTTTTTAAGTAAGGTGAAACTTTGGAGTATGCAAGACAAATCAGACTTTCGCAAGGGGTACAGTACTCTAGAAAGGATGAGAACCACTGCCATAGATGGATATAAGCTAGCCCTCAATCTAATAATCAACTGAGCCCAGGCCACTAAAGTGAGAGGAAAGTTAATCTAGTATGGCTACTAGATATGTTAGGAAAATGTGTAAAAACTATAATTCACATTCATTAAAATGTGATATAGAGACTTTAAAAGACAATAGGTGACATCACAAGTCAAACGGTTCCCCTTTTCTGCAAGTGGAACTAATGCATTCTGGAACAACAAAGGGTATAAGCAGGCTGTGAAGCCACGATGCCTTTTGTCCCCTGCATGTATTTGTATTGTACCTTTCCATTTCTAAGGCTACGTTTAAACTGCAGGCTACATCTAGACTGGAGGTATCCCAGAAAAGCAATGCCGCATCCAAGGAATGCGTCCACTTTTTCGAAAAACATTTCGGAAAAGCGGATGCGCTCTTTCGCCATCCCTGTAAACCTCATTCTACAAGGCATAAGTAATGTGTTGAAAGAGCAGGTTTTTCTGAAATTTGGCACCATGTAGACATGCCAAATTTCAGAAAAGCATCTTTTGAAAGAAAAGCGGAAAAAGATATGCAAATTGCAGTTCACGATTTGCATATCTTTTTCCGAATTTTCTTTATAGTCTAGACATAGCCTAAGAGTTCGCTGTCAATGAGAGTTGAAGTGATCTGCTGGTGAGAGGCAGAGCTCTGCTACAGAAGACACATTGTTCCCGCCCCCTACCCCACAGGAATCTACCCTTTTGTTCTTTGTTTTGATTTTTCGGTCAAAATCAGTTAATGCAAAATTCAATGTATCTGTCTGCATATGGGAAAATCTTATTTAAAATCTTGTCACTTGATTGATCATTACCTGTGGTATAACTCCAAATGCCTTTCTCCACTGCTGCACACTGATTGTGTTCCAAGAGATGCCATCAATTTGCATTTCTCCTTCTGTATTCAGCAGCCTTAAAAAGGCAAAGAGCAAAGTGCTTTTCCCTGATCCAGTTCTTCCCAAAAGCCCCACCTGCAATGTTAAAATAATTCAGAGTCAATGAGAAGAATCCTTGCTCATTGCTCAGGCATGAACTAGAAAGCAAGGCAGCACCACAACTATAAAACACTATCTTATACAGATCTTAGTAGGACAGGATGTGAATTACCATGCTTTCTGGGAAAAGTAAAGGACCACAGCAGAGATACAAAATACTGAGCCAGACTCTGCTCTTACTTTTAGAATCTGCCCTTTTGCATTTATCTGAAGAGGACAAGTTTGCTTTTCTGTTACCCTTACTTATTAGCCATCCCCCCCAACTCCTCTCCTTCTGCTTTATAGTGGGTCCCCCTTCAGAAAAGCTCTTAAAATTCAAACAAATGAAAATAAGCCGGTATTATATTTCAGCAATGTTGTTAAGATGGACCTAACTCTGATCTTGCACTGGGGTAACTTGATTGACTTTGCTCCTCCATTGATACTGATGTCAGTGAGATCAGACTCAGGCACTATGTTACTATGGCTGTGCATGTTATGGTTTCTTCATAACTTAGCAGGACTGACAAAATACTGTAGCTGACAACATCAATTAACAAAGGAACTTCTAAATGTGTGACTTTTGGAAATTGTTGCTTCCTTATTAAGGCTGATCCTGCAGGAAGGGACATACCACTGAAGCTCAAATTTTCTGTGCTTTATGCCATAGAAGAAGAATCTGATACTTCCTAAAAAACAGGGGTTGCTATTTAAGTAGTTTGCATTTCCCACTCAGTGGAATTGAAAATTGGGAACAAAACAATTTTGGATGTGAAGTGGTGGAAATTTCCTGCTTCTTTTTCAGGGCTCTCCCTGTAATGTGAACAACATAGCATCAGGCCTGTTCCTGAGGGAAGGCTAAGCACCTACTTCTACCATCAAGTTAAAAAGCACTATCAATGCTTGACCTCTCTTGGCTCTTGAAGACTCCTATCTCTCTTTCAGATTCAGTTGCAAGGTGAAATACCATGATGCACTGAGAGTTGATTCTGCTTCTAGAAACATTACCAGTTCTAGTAAAGGGAAAGCCTCTGAAACTGGAGGGAACTCAGATGTGACTTCTGTCAAAGGGATCCTTGTTTTAATTGCAAGGCAGCTTTTGCCCATCTCTCTACTACACATACAAAATCTTTCCTTTTCCTTATCCTTTGGCATCAATCAGTTTTCCAGGTAGTATAGCCAGCTGCCCACTCTTTAGGTACTATAGAGAGCCGATCTCATCCAGAGGGCATGCGGTTCAGAGGATGACCCTAAAAAGTCAGACACCTGAGTTCCAATCTTTGGCTCCCTAACATGCTCAGCTGGTATAAATCAGTATAATTCCATTAATGTCAATGGAGCTATGGCAGCTTACAGCTGCTAGAAATCTGTTTCATTGTGTGGCCTTGGGAACCACACTTAACCTCTCTCTTTCTGTTTCCTCAGCTACCGAATAGGGCTAATGTTGCCTACATCTTCTTCATTAGGGCCTTGATTCAGGAAAGTGTTTAAGTCCCTTCTTATTGGACTTCAATGGAACTTCCCAGAAAAGGGATGCTTCCCTGAATCCAAGTTTAATGGGCTGTGAAGATGACCAGCCCTTTGTCTGTACAGCCCTTTGAAGCACTGGTGTGCTTTACACATCTGATGAGTGGTTCAGAGCTTACATTCCTCTGAATACTTGAGCTAGTGATGCATTACTCTTGGCACACCATCATGTATTCTTCTGTGCCCTCTTATGTTTGGGTCAGTCTGCCCCCAAAATCTCTTTTTATTAGCAAACTTCCCTCCACCCATGGAGGAGCACAAATAGAGAAAGCAGCCAAATTTGTGTGCAGGAATAGAACTTAGTGAACTATTAGGTAAGTATATAATCAAATCTCTCTACTCTCACACCCCAAACAAGTCCTTATCAAACTTCACTGAGCTGTAACCGCTCTCAAGGTTTCTCACAGCTCTGAGCTATTTTGTACCCCATTTTTCTACCGGTGTCTAGTAAGTTCACAGCTACATTCTTGTTAAAAACAAAGAGGAAACCTTGTTCCTTTTTAGGTGATTTAGATAATCACCTTGCAGTGGTGTAGTCATTTCATGGTTTTTATTAGAAATCTTTCAGAGTCAGACTCTAGTAATTCAGCTGTCTCATGATGTAACTTTTGGGGATACACGTAACTGAAGTCAGTTCAAACAAGCAAAATAGTATCTCACCCTCTGTCCAGGACTTATCGAAAAGGAAATGTTTTCTAATACAGCAGCTCCTCCATCAACATACTTGGCTGTGAGATCCTTGACAGTCATTTGGCCTCCAGACGGCCAGGGCTTCTCTTCCTTTGCATGCTTGTTTTCAATTATGAGGACCCCTGTAAGCTTGTCATCCTTTGGTGGCTTAATGTTTTTTGTTTCTTCTGTTGGCATGTCAATGAATTTAAATATTCGGCTTACAGACCGCATCTGGGAACACAGCAACAAAAACCCAGCACTGAAGTTATTCTCAACACCTCAACCAAACAGTAATTCCCATAATAAACCTTTTGTCCCCCCCTGTGGTAGGTGAATTAATGTTTAAAGAAATTGGATTTTGTGTGGAGAACCCTAGATTCTGCTCCTGATTGTCTAAAGGCAAATCTCATGACATGCTCATTCCTCAGTTTCCTCAACTGTAACTTGGGCAAAGTTAATTTTTTACTTTGTAATTTTTCTAAAGCATTTTAGGAATCCTGCATGAGACTCCACATAGAAGAAAGTATAATTACTGACACACTCTCAGGGTACGTCTACACTGCATGGCTACACCCCATGTCTACACAAGCCGCCTGTTATTTTGAAATATTTTTCAAAGTAACGGGCACGCTATTTTGCCATCCCAGTAAACCTTGTTGCACAAGGGATAAGGAATGCTTGAAATAGTGTGTTGTTTTGAAATTTGGCACTGTGTAGACATGCCAAATTTCAAATTTCAAAAAAGATTCAAAATAAGATATGTAATTTGCGTAGTGCAAATTGCATCTCTTATTTCGAATTTAGGGTGCTGTGTAGACATGCTCTCAGTGTCTTAAACTCGGGGCGCCACTGTGTGGGGCTTGTGACCTGATGAGCGACTTTCCTAGACTAATGTCGGCTCACCAAAAAACAAGACACCTTTTCCTACCAACTGAATTTTGAACCTCCACAACTCTAACATGAGGTACGACAGAAAATTCAGGAGACATTCACATTTATTAAAAATTTTTACTTGAGAAACTGCCCATACCTTTGTACTATGATACATTGTACAAATTGGGTAGGAAGGTTTATGGCCTTTAATTTTATGCCTGTGGCTGTACACGCTAAGAGTACGTCTACATAGCAGTGTTATTTCAGAATAACTGATGTTATTCTGAAATAACATAGTACGTGTCTACACTACAGGCAGTTATTTTGACATAATGTCAGGTTGTAGGACTTCTTACTCTGACTCCTGTCACCCTCATTTTATGAGGAGTAAGGGAAGTCAGAGGAAGAGTGCTCTTCCTCAGACTTTCTGCTGTGTAGGCAGCACCAAAAGCCGAAATAAGCTATTTCAACTTAAGCTATGAAATTGGCGAAGCTCAAGTTGCATAGCTTATTTCGGCTTTAGACAAGGCTGAATTATGCTGCCAGTGTCTTGTTGAGCTAGCTTCCTGCTTCATAAGACAGCCTTACATTTCAAAATAAATAAATCTTCAGTCCCTATGGCTGCAAAGAAAACCTTCAAAATGCTAATCGATGGAGGGGTTTTTACTTGTATCAGGAAGCAGCTTGAAACAATGACAGAAATGTTTTTAGGGAGGTCTGAATACTGAAAGCTACTGGCAATGACTTACATGTTGTTCCTGTGATGTATTTCACTACTGGTCAAAGAACACCAGAAGGAGTGGGATGATGATGTTTAAAAGATTTGTAGAAAACACGAGTGGCATTTTGTTTTGGTGCCACGAGTGGGGCAGAATTTGGGAGAGAACCACTATTAATTTCCTCCATCTGACTTTGACTTCAGGAAGAATGCTTTCTATATACTTGACAATGTTGTTTGATTAGGTGTGTGGCAGGAGAAGTGCTACGCTGAAGAAGGATATTGGAATTGGATTCATTACACTGATCTAGAGTGTCTTATGTTCTTAGCCCACTGCAGTGTTCTTTTAAATGTTCATGAATAGTTCTAATGCTTATATAAATATCTGGATAACAAATGAAATATAATGTATTATGTTACAGCAGATACCACTAGTAAATGATATATTAATTTTAGAATTCCAGCTTCTATTGTAATCTTTTTCAGTTGCTTGCAATTTTCTCATGTTCATTTTGAGACTGAAATAATCCAATTGACCTCAACTCAAAGGTGTGTGTCTCTTTTTTTAAGCTCTGAGTCATATATGTTGAGTCATGTCTGAGGTATGCTTCACAATAATATGTTCCCTATAGACTCAGAGCTGAAATTCTGCGCTTTGATTACATGAAAAACTGAAGCTAGAAAAATCAGTCTTGGCTATCTTGTTTATATCTCATTGAGGTTCAAAATACAAGCCACATTTAATGGAAGTTTGTTCAGTAGCTTTAAACATTATGTTTGTTTAAAGTTGGCATTTTACTCTTGCATGTTAAGATACAGTACATTTTTAAATGTACTATGCCTTTGTTTAAGACACCTGAAGCAGAGTATGCAAACTCCAGACAACAATTGAGCTCCAGGTGGAAGCATTTACAAGCTTTGAGGATGAAGTCAATGTAGCTTGTTACTCCACAGGTCAAAGAATTCCACATCAGGGTACATCCCATAAAATGAGTGAAGCACTGCTGTATTTATATTTTTATTAGGACCAGGAGTTTGGAATCCTAAGGATTTAGTATAAAGAGCTCTTGAAAAATTGAGGTCTGGATCCTAGTTTGAACACCACAATTACTATGTGACATGAAAGGAAGAAAAGGAAGAATTTAATTCTTTACAAATATATTTTATGTCTTCTCATAAGTCCAGTCTGTCCTGTCATGCCGGCCAATGGCATCAACTCTGGTAATTCTCAAAGGAGAACACATTTTTGTCCCTGCTCCATTTTTTTCCCAGAAGCACTCTGGTTCTCCCTCAGCCAGGGAGTCTCTCCTTTCTCTTACCCACACAGTGTTTCAGATGGTGCTGTCAGGAGTTGCATTCCCAGGGGACTCCCCGGTGCTCCTGTGTACAGAAACACTCTCTCTGCTAAATCATGTCACCATTGGCCAGGCCCATGTGGACAGAGGGGCGGGCAGGCCAAATCTGAGTGGCATGCAACCATGCAGCTGAAGCAATGCTTCAAACTGCTACAGCAGCAGCCATACTGATATTAATAAGGGACCGCTGCTTCAAAGCATTGGTCATGTACTCCTCCCTCCTCCCCCAACCCCATAACCTATGGAGCTTTGTGCAAGTGCAACACCTTTAGGAAGGGGGATTCCTCCCCACCAATGGGCACTATTGTAGAGTTCTTAGCCACAACATTATCATGAAGAAATGTTAAGGGTGATAAATGTATTAAGCCATCCTCTTAATAAAAAAGAGAAACTCTCAGATACCATTGTACAATAAGATATGCCATGTATCAGCTTGATACTGTTAGGCATTCTGAACATACAAATCAGACAAGTACAAATTACTGTTACTTATTACAGACTGAATGGACTTCATAACCTGCTTATTAATAAATGGTTGTTGGAGAACTGAAATAAAATTTGAACCTATTATTCTCCACCTGACACTTCTATATGTTTCAGTATAAATAACATTGTGATGTGTACATATCTTGTTCCTGTTATACTTCATTAATTTAGGAGTAAGCTAATTATGTTTTCTCTGGAACAGTCGTTACTGTAAACTGATCTTTCTAACACTCACAGAAGCAACAGTGTTTGGAAAATGAAATATTAGTATATTACGGCATCAATTCCCAGGGTCAGTTGTTTATTTTTAGAAGTGAATGAGAGAAATTATCTCAAAGTCTTGTAAAGGAAAAGATCTCCCTTAGAAGCTTAATAAAAAATACAGTTTGCAGGTTTCAATTGTATCTCCTCAAAAGAAGAGTAGAGAAGTGTTAAGTGGAAGTATGACGTTCTCTTTTTAAAAAATTGGTCAAAGATTCACCGTTCTTCAACATTGCCAGAAATTAACAAAATATACCATCCTTGTAAATGATACTATCTTTCACTACTGACCAAAACCTTTGTGAATGTAACATAATATATGTACATTGTGTTGGCAAAAGGCTGACTAATGAACTGAAAAATAATGAACTCTCTCCCAGAGCTCATGCCGTGGCCACACTTCTAGTTCAAAGCACTGCTGCGGCTACGCTTTAAACTTTTAAGTATAGACAAAGCCTTAGTCGCCTATGTTTTTGCCTCTGGGCATGCACACTATAATTTCCCTCTAGGCATCTAGGAGCATATCTCGTGCCTAAGTCCCAGAGCAATCCACAAGCCAAGGGAAGAGAGATGGAAGAATGCCTGATTGAGTAGATGAGCTCAGCAGCAGCTTAATTCCACACAAAATAACTGGGGAAGGAGCCCAGTTGTTAAGGTACCCAGCGTTGGAGACCACCAGTTCAAGTCCCTGCTCTGCCTGGTGCAGAGAAGGAATTTGAACAGGGGTCTCCTGGTTTTCAGGTGAGTATTCTAGCCACAGTTTCCCTGGCCCAATGGATAGTTATTCAGATAGTATTAAAAGATCAATAGGAGCCACTGAAAGAGACACACAGCAGAACATCCCAGAGCACAGTGATTAGGGCACTCAGCTGAGAAGTGAGAGAGAGGACTCCCAGAAAGGGGTTCTTGTCTGTGGATCATTAGCAGAGATAGATGCCTTTAGATTTAGGCACTGAGTTCTATGGGAGAAGTGGGACTTACCACACACCCCTCTTTGTCAGCATCTACCATAGGCAAGCTTAGGCAGCTCCTTGCCTAGCATGCTGGCTTTTGGTTGTGTTTTTAGATGCCTCTCGCTCACCATGCATTGAACCTATGTGTCTAACTCAGGCTTTGTGTACCAAATTGCTGTTCCTCTGATTTTCTAGGCACCCAGAAGTTAGGCGTTTATTTCAAGGCTAAGTATTGCAATGCCTAACTCCCCTTGAACATCTGGGTCTTACTGAAGGTCAATTCCAGCATAATTGAAGAGAGAGAGAAAAAAATTAGAAACTAATAATTAGCTCCTGTAGCCAATTTCTGCCCTGGGGGTACTCCAAGTGGTTCCTGCTGAAGTCAGTGGAAGTTGCATGACTAAGGAGCAGAATTTCACACAGAGAGGGAGTTTGGTACAAAGGGCATGTAGATGTCTAACTCATGCTAAAAGCAATCTAGGGACCATTCATGCCTTTGAAAATAGATATCTTAGTCCCTTTGTTCCAACAGTTTGGCATGCACTAATATGCTTGTGAAGGGCATGGAGCTGCTCAGTAATTATTTAGGAAACTGCTTTTTAATACTTTATGAATACTGTATGTGACCTGATACTGGGATAATTAGTTTATGGATACAGCGAGTTAATGGGATACTTACTGTTTGCATATGTTACTTTAGTTTAATAAACTATTGGGAATGCCATAGAAGTGAAGGATTATCACAAACCTCACTATCTTCTTCTCCATTTGCAAGCCAAATTTCTTAGATCTTGCCCTCTCTAGTATAAACTCATACCAACAGATATATTTGGGGAAAAAAAAGAACCCTATCAAAAGAAGCACTTCATTCCACCTCACACACTTCTCTCTCTGGGCAGTGGATAATAGATCAAATATGTGACCTATGTAGTCCTATTGCTTTGACTACATGGTATAGAAATCTGTATAGAATAGAATAAAACAGAACAAGCAGGAAGATGGAACAATGGCTCCAGATAGAACTCTAGATGATAAACTTTTCAAGGGCATTAAGAGAGACAGCTTGAGTTATTAACTGTGAAGAACCTACTTTCTTGGTTCCAGCCAAGTTACAAAGCTTTGCCAGTGCTGGGAATGAACAGATCAAAGGGACAATAAAGAGAGTTAAAACGACTTCCTGACTGGAGCCCAGACAGCTGTCAGGAATCTGTTTGTGGGGGACATGCTAACACCCATGAACACCTGTTTGGGAGGTCTGAAGCAGTTAGTCTGTCCTAAGCTTCGAGGGGAAAGAAAGCCTTCAGTAAGACAGATGAATGTGAGCTTTTATTGTTTTTTTACAAAGTCCTTTTTGTCTTACATTATGCTCTGTTCCTAAAGATCAAACTGTACCTCTTGGTTTGAGAAGGTTGTTTTGGGTCACTGAATTTACCACTGATCACATCTCCCGTAGAAGAAGATGAACCCAATCAGACCCGCTGTGTGAACACAGTGGAAGTCCAGGGCCTGATTGAAGAGTGACAGAATACTGAGGTTCCATGCTGAGGCTATGTCTAGACTGCAGACTTCTTTCGGAAGAAGCTTTTCCAGAAGAGATCTTCCGAAAAAACTTCTTCCGAAAGAGAGCATCCACATTGCCAAAGCAATAGCATCCACACTGAATAGATGCTATCTCGCATGTAAGCTGTGATTACTATGGGCAGAGCGGCCACCAGGGAACCTGTGCTTTTTCCTCTTCTTCTATTGAAAGAACTCCCTCTTCCATGTCCACACTCTCCTTATTCTGAAAGAGCTCTTTCGGAAAAGGTGTTCTTCCTCGTAGAAAGAGGTTTACCAATGTCAGAAAAACCCCTCTGTTCTTTTGATTTTTTTCCCAAAAGAACGCGATTGCAGTGTGGATGTAAGTGAGGTTTTTTCAGAAAAATGGCTGTTTTCCAAAAAACCTCTGTAGTGTAAACATACTCTGAGAGAGGTGAAGGCATGGGGAGAGGTCAGAGAACCAGAAAAGGGGATATGCACTCTGCATACTGAAAGGTACAGAGTTGCCGCTAGCTCAATGACTAAGAGAGCACTCCAATTCCATTTACTGAAAAAAAAAAAAAACCCCAAGAGACCTAATTGGTAACGTTCTGAAATCTACTGTGTGTTTTTAAAAAAAGACACCTGGGTAACATCTTCTAGGTCCCAGACATGTTGAGCAGCCTCTTTTTCTCTATATTTGTCAACCAATGTTATTTGTTTCACTGAGAAAAGTGAATGAATTGAATTTAACAATGAGCACCAATCATTCATTCTGAAACAACACTACAGTAATTTAGATGGATACTGAAAGGTATAATTCCTTCTCATCTGCCAGCCTGAAAAGAGACAGACAGAAGTTCTAAATCTGAGAGAGATATGTCAATACAATACACACAAACGTGGTCCATGGCATTTAATGTAAGCATGATATGAAGGAATCAATCTATAGCCGTGGTCACCAACTGGTCGATCGCGATCGACAAGTTGATCGCGAAGCCTCGACCAGTCGATCGTGAGGCATTCGGGCACCCCCACCCCCCATTTTCCCCCCACCCCCGAGAAGCCCCACTACCTACCTCTAGTGTAGTGCCGGCTTCCTGCGGGGTGGACGGAAGCCCTGCCTGCAGCTTCACACCACTTCCGGGTGTTCTGGAAGTGTGCTGGCTGCTTCCCTCCCACAGCTCTGTGGCATGCTGGGGGAGGAGGTGTCGGCCCCGGAGCAGGAGTGCGGCAGCTTCCCTGTGCCGCAAGAGGGGTGAGTTGAGCGCATGGGTTTCCTTGTGCCACGGGAGCGGGGTTCAGCCCTGGGGTTTGGCCCTGCTGCGGGAGGGGGGGTTTGGCTGTGCTGCAGGAAGGGCGTTTGGCCCCGGGGCAGGTGCCCGTACGGGTTTGGCCCCGCCGCGGGACAGGGGTTTGGCTCCGGGGCAGGCGCCCACGGGGGTTTGGCCCTGGGGCAGGTGCCCGCGGGGGTTTGGCTGTGCTGCAGGAGGGGGGTTTGGCCCTGGGGCAGGCACCCGTGGGGGTTTGGCTGCGCCGTGGGAGGCTTCCCTCGGGGAGGGGGGGAGAATCCTGGGAGGAGGTAGTAGCAGGGGATTCTCTGCCCCCACTGCCCCCTGTTCCCACTCCCCTGTTCCCTCTCTCCACTCCCCAGCCCCCTTTTTCCTCTCCCCTGTTCCCTCTCGCCTCTCCCCGTTCCCTCTCTCCACTCCCCAGCCCCCTCTCTCCACTCCCCAGCCTCAGAAACCTGCCCCCACTGGCACCCTGTCCCCTGCCCTCCCAGCACCCTCTCCCCTCTCCCGTCCCCAGCCGCAGAAACCTGTCCCCACTGGCACCCTGTCCCCTGCCGAAGCACCCACTAGCACCCTTCCCCAGTACTATGTCCCCTGCTCCCACCAACACAGTTGGGGCCACATTAGTGAAGCTTGGGGTGGCGGGGTTGGAGGAGGGTTTTTTGGCATCTCACTTGTGTGGCCCCAACTGACTTTTCTGTGGGTCAGTGACCCCTGACTCAAAACAGGTTCCCTGCCCTTCTCAGAAATAAAGACAATGCAAAACCTTTTTCTGTTTGACATGGTATTTTATTTGAAAATGAAGCCTGGCCAACAAACCCCCAATTGGGGCCAAGCCCCCATCTGGCCACAGCATCATGACACTCCTGCACTCCCCTTTTCCCCAGACCCTACATCTCAGCCTATCATACACTGGAACCCCCTGCCCTGAGCCCCTCACATACCCTAACCCAAATTCCTGAACCCTCACATCCAGAAGTCTGTGGCTTACTTAGTACCCTAACCCTATATCTGACCCCAACACTGCCCGGCCTGGAGCTCCCTCCCCAAGCCAGCGTTCCCTTATCCACCTCCCACACCCAAATCCTTCATTCCCACCCCGGAGCCTACACATCCTGTCTCAACCCAGCGAGGGTACGGCTAGACTGCAGGAGTTTTTCAGGATTCCGGAGATATCCCAGAAAAACTCTTCTGCATCCAGGGATGCGTTTGTTCTTCCACTTCTTTTAGTGGAAGAGCAAACATGATCTTTCAGTCACCGCTATATTCCTCTTTCCACGAGGAATAAGGGGGCTTCCAAAAGAAGGGGTTTTTCTGACATTTCGTCAAGTCTAGACAGGCCAAATGTTGGAAAAACTTCTTCCTACAGAAGAATTGGGGAAAAAAGCAGCAGTGTAAGGGTTGGGGATAGCAAGTGATGGAGAGGAGGAGAATAGAGAGGGCGGGGCTTCAAGGAAGGGGCAGGACGGTAGAGCTTGGCTTGTTCTGTCATTTAAAAAGTGATCTTGGGTGTAAAAAGGTGGGAGACCACTGATCTATAGTAACTTACCCATAAGAAATGAGTCACCCTAACTATCCAGGAGATAATGGCCAAGACTTGCTAGTGTTACATACTAATGAAAATCTGCTAGAAAGGCTTCTGGCCAAAGAGCCATGCCTAACGACATATAATTTCACCTCTGTGTCTGTGACTCTTACTGGAAGATTTATCAGCTGCACCCTATGTGCAGATATTTTATACAATTTAATGTTTTAGAAGTATTCAGCATATGGCTTGCTGGCTCTATCGTTTGCATTATGATTGAGACCTGTGCACGTGGGTGTATAAATAACAATAACATTTTACAAAAATAGTCATTTTTTTCAGCCAATAGCTTTACTTTAATCATTATATAGGGTGCGTCTACACTGCACCATTATTTCATGATAACAAGCATTATTTTGAAATAACAGTGCAAGTGTCTACACAACCATTCTGTTATTTCGAAATAATTTCAAAATAATGGATGGCTTAGTCTGAAGCCATCATTCTACAAGGAATAACGCCTATTCCAAAATAGCTATTTTGAAATAAGGAGTGTGTAGACGCTCCACTGCTTCTA
Organism: Pelochelys cantorii; assembly: GCA_032595735.1. Classification (NCBI taxonomy): domain Eukaryota; kingdom Metazoa; phylum Chordata; order Testudines; family Trionychidae; genus Pelochelys; species Pelochelys cantorii. The sequence continues at coordinate 302,496,121 of CM064326.1, read as the reverse complement.
TTTTGAAATAGCCCCTCACCAGGGCCATTCTAAGTTATTCTTCTCCAGTGCCCCCAGGGACTCTAAATCAAGATAGCACATCTACATTAGTCTACTGGAAGCCTGACCCAGACTAATTTGAGGCTTCCCTGCAGTAGATGTGCTATTTCAAAATAAGCTATTTTGGAATAACTATTCCGGAATAGCTTATTTTGCAATAAGCGTGCTGTGTAGGTGTACCCTATGAGTGATTGAAAGTGTGTAACAGCAGGCACCTTGTCTGTTATTCTAGTCAGCAATTTACTTGCCATTTTTTAATTCCCAAACTTTTGCTTCTCGAAAATACAGTATTTTTAATTCTTAATGCTAAAACTATGTCAGGGCATAATGTTATTTTTAGTCTTGCCTGATTGTTTTTTTAATTTAGATTTTAATAACATTTACATTTTAACTTAGCTTGTCTCCCTGAAACTCTTCTTAACGTCAGAATTAATAATACATGTGTGTACCGTCATGTCCCAGAAAACAGAAAGACTAATTGATGAAAGAATTAATCTCAAAATGCCCATATGCTTTCCTTCTAGGAAGAGGGATGATTCCCAGCCCAAAGCAGAAATGTGTGGTATTCAGTTGTGATGTTGCAATGTATCTTCCCCTGGAAAACATGCTGTCTGAGGTCATATGGAGTGTGACCAGGAAACACGATGGAACACTGGTTCAACAGTTTAATGCTATGCAGAAAACCCCATTGATCTTAAGTCAGGGTGTGGGTGGCTAGGCACAATAACTTTTCTCAAGTTTCAAACCCTGTGCTGTCCTTAAATCTTGTGAGCACCTAAGGGTTAGTTACTTAGATTTCCAGTGAGTGTCTGGAACCACCAGTAATGCTGTAAATTACAGGAATGGAATGTTTCATACTAGTTAATGCTGATTTTGGACTTGAACACATTCTCCTTCTCACAGAGGTTTGTAAAGGGAAAATGTCAAGTTTGACAGGTGGCCCCTGATTCTGTTGCTTTAATATTTTATTTTATTGCTTGCATTGGCACCCTGATGCATATGTGGCACAAAGTGTCCTGATGGCATTTGGACTGTGGTATGTTGGGATGCATCTGAGTACACAACTTCTTAGAAGACTGCCTCTGTATGGCATCCTCCTCAGATACTTTGCCCTAACATCCATCCTCTTTTTCCCTCTATGCCACTTAACATGGGCAGCATTCAGCAAGTGTTCTTTCAACATTTCCTAATATCTGCATTCCTACTTCACCAATACAAAACTTCCTGGGATGTTTTACTTATTGCAGTGCATAAATGTATTTCTGGATTTTAGCAAATATCAATGTTATCATTCAGATGAGGTTACCAATCTACACTGTTTAAATACAAGAAGACATAGATTCACTGCTTTTCATCATGTCTTACACCAGACTTTGATTTGATTTAATAGGGAGGGTAATCAACCACTGGAACAATTTACCAAGACTCAGGGCCATCCTGAGGGGAGTGTGAGGCCTGGGGCAATCCCCTTCAGAGCCTTAGGTGTGGGGCCCAAGGCAAGCCCTCCACTGTAGGCCCCACCCCAGCTCCCTCCCACTAGGGATGTTGGCATATAGTCATTTAAACAATTAATCGATAAGCCTAGGCATATTGGTTAATCCAAATGACTACACACATGCTCCCCCTTACTGTATCAGAGGTAGCAAGCGAGGAGGTGGATGCCAGTGCCCCTGGGGAGCCATTTTTTAAGCTGGCTCCCCACACGTTCTAATTCCCATGGAGCTGCCTACCTCCCCCCCCCCACTGTTGCATCCCACAGAGGCAGCAGCGTGGTTGGCAGGGGAGTCCCCAGGAGTGGGGTGGGACCTGGGCGAGCACTGGCTGCCGGCCCCAGCCCTGGGGAGTATTTTAGTAACCATGTAATTGATAAAAAATTGTGTGGCTACGTAATTACTAAAATAGATGTTATCTAACATCCCTCTTCCCCACCCCATCTCCTTACTCTCTCTCCCAAGCCACACGACCCAGAGGATTATAGGGGCATGGTGCAGTAGCAGCAGATGTTGCCTCCCTCCATCCCCACTCACCATGCGTGTGGCAGAAACCAGAGTGGCCAGGCAGTCTGCTCCATCCTGCCGCCCTCTCCTGACTGCTGTGCCCCAATTCGCAGTGGGCAGCAGGATCCAAAGTGTCCTCGGGCAGGGCACTCTGCTTTGCGCTGCTGCGGAGGAGCCATGCACAGCAGGCTGGGAGAGGGTGGCCGCACATTGGGGCAGAACAGGCTGCCAGGCCACTCTTGCTCCTGCCGTCCCCATGGTGAGTGGGAGGCAGGGATGGAGACACCAAACCCAGGCCCCTGTAATCCTCCAGTCCCTCCCATCCATAGGGTTACTGGGGGCAGCCATTGTGGGCCCACCAAAAGTGCAGAGCTTGGGGTGGATGCCCAGATTCATCCTATGGACAGGATGGCTCTGCAAGGCTTTTGGTGCATTTGTCACCAATGACAATTTTACAATTAAAATTTGATTATTTTAATCAAATTAAAATATGCTATGCTTTAGTTTAAAAGGAATTATTTTGGGGAAGTTCTATGGCCTATGTTATATCCGAAGTCAGACTCGGTGATCACAGTGATCCCTTCTGCCCTTGGAATCTGCGAGGAAAATTATTCATTATCTCATACATTAGTTGTTCATTGATATATAAGGTGGAGCAATGTACAACTTTGCGCTTATTAATATCTTCCTTGGGGTGTTTTAATATTTCCTTAGGGAAGTGATCTTGGCATGCAATAGCAAAGGTGTGACAATTTATTATAAAAAAAATAAAAAGGAAGTGCCATTTTCCAGTTCAAGCACTGCTATTTCATGGTACACATAAGGTGAAGGATGAGGTCGTAATATATTAAAACATTCCTCTGGGACTAGCTCAGGCCTTATCTGCACAGGCAGTATTCAGTGGAAAACAGATTTTCTGTTTCCTTGGAGGGAAAAACAAACAAAAATCAGCTCACAGGAGTAGTTTGTGGGATAAGTAAAATCCAGTAAAAAGATACTGATAGAAATGTCCAAAGTCAGGAGAAAAACCTAATTAATTGATAGTATTAAATGAAGCAACAGAAGGCTATTAGGTTGACAAAATGTTATAAAAAATGGCAAAGCAGATAAAGCCTTAAAACAGTGAAAAAAGAACTTCAAAAACTGTTGTAAAAGCGTCCGCCTGCACACGTGGAGGAGGTGGAAGCTGTGCAGCACCAGAGGTCTCGTGGGACAGGGGCCATCCTGTGGGCTGGGGGGTAGGGGAGGGCAGTCGCAGCGGGAGCTGTCTACGGGCTCTGCAGGGGGCGGGGCAGCAGAATTTTTTCTGATCTCTCCATGGCACACCTCTGACTGCCTGTGCCATGGAACACGCTTTAAGAAATGCTGGTATAGGGTAAAAGTACATAAAAGGACCAGATTTCATGGGAGGGAAACCAGATTTCATGATTTTTCATGACTGTGAATATGGTAGGACCCTAATTATGGGTCCTCAACAATATATATTCTGCTCTTGAGAAAGAGAAGGGACAGGAGAGGACTGACAATTAGCCAAGGAAGGACAATGGATCTGATCAAGCAGCGAGCACTAAAAAGAGCCACCAGAAAGAAAAGATATCTTTATGAATTGTTAGGACTCTGAGCTGAGACATGTGTCCTCTAGAAAAGAGAAAGAGGTTGGTATGCTGCTTCCTGTGTTCTAAGGCTAATACTGTCATACTAAAAGTACTAAATAAGCTGAACAATGGCAAGGAATTTCCATAGTTTCCAGTGTACAAACTAGGAACATTACTGGGAGAGTTAATGCTACAGACTAATTCAGGAATCTTGTTAAGAAGACTGAAAATAGGGTTGATGCGTCACAGATTCTTCACATATGCTTGGCAATTTGAAAGAAAAAAACAAGACAGATACTACAAACCATCCTAGGATGTGCCAGTGTTATAGAAAGAAGGATTTGGGATTCAGACAGCAAATCTCCATGCCTTGTTACTGTTCTCTCTTAGTCTCCAGTGCAGCCTAGGTTTACGTTTGTCGCTCTCAAAATCTCAGTGAAATTCTTTCAATTTAGAGCTGCTCACAATTTTCAACAAAATATGTTACATAAGAATCATCACACTGGGTCAGATCAATGGTCTATCTTTCTAGCCCAATTTCCTGGCCAGGAAGAGAGAATTCAGAAGCAGTGAACAGAGAAAGGTAATTTTGAGTGATTCATTCCTTGTTTGTTCAATCTCAGCTTCTGGCAGTTGGAAGTGTATGGACACTTGGGTTGCATCACTGATCACCCTAACTATAGCCACTGATGGACCTATTCTCCATGAACTTGTATAATTTTTCTAACTCAGTCATACTTTTGGCCTTTACAGCATCCCCTGGGAATAAGTTCCATAAATTACTGTACATTCGATTTCTCAGTGAGGGAGGAAACAACTTAAATTTGTGAACTTCTCTATCTAGTTCACTTGTTGACTGTCTCATTTCCACAGGAAAACTCCAAAGATCTGAAATTAAAACTTATTTTAAAAAATAAGATTCAACTCTAACACTGACACTGTTTTTGCTTTAAAAATTTGCCGCATGTCTAAGTGTAGAACATGTATTTTTCCTACGATGCATCTCTAATTCTTCTTCACAATTGTGAGCCCCATTCAATCAATGCAAACACATGCTCATATGATTGTTTCCCTGTTCTCCCACTTCCCTGCCACCACCCGTTTGTATATTTCATCCACTTATTGCATTTTTCCATTAACCAAGATCTTGATTCTGAAAAGAACTGTCTGTGCTTAACTTTTCACACTGATTTCAGTTAAGAATATTACTATACAACACTATATGTGCTACAATGTAAGATTCCCTTGAGACTGTAGTGATCACCTCCCTTATCTGCTAGCAGAGAGCAAGACAGGGTGCATGTCATCCTGACAGTGAGATCTATTAGCCTAAGGGATAATCCCTCCAGAGAGGCTGTGGAAATCCCTTCACTTGGGACGTCTAAAACTAGACTCAACAAACACATCTGAAATTGTAGTGCTGGGAACAATCCTTCACTAGAAGAGGCATGGTATAGCTGGCCTAGTAGGCCCTTTTCCATCTCTGATCTGATAATAGACGCACTGCAGAAGAACCAGCATCACAGAGACAGCAAATGTTTCAGGAGGAAAAAGTTATTTATGTGCTTGGGCAATGCTCATAGACATTTTCAAAGAACATGAGAATTCGTTTTTGCTACTGTCTGGCTGCTGTTACTACCCAATGTTTTTACAGCAATATGTCATTAAAAATAGTAGTAAAGGGGAAATTCTTCCCTGCTAAAATGCTACTATGTTGAACGCTCTTTGCAGGGCAGGATAGGCAGTAGCACTCTCTTTGTGAAATATCAACTCCATTTTCTGTTTGTAATAGCAACATTAAAAGGTGTGGTATATGACAAGGACTTTTGTACAGATTTTGTTTCTGCATAGAAGAGTCTCACTGTCTCTCTCAGTGTTTAAAAAATTCTTACAAATAGGACAGGGGATGGACACAAAATATTTTTGAGTTATTGCTACTGTCACATTAATGCCTTAACATAAAACAATGGGATGTTTTCCTTAACACTGGACCAGCCCAAAGAGTTGCCTTTTTATGAATCTTACTGTTATGGTAAACAAACTGTTGCCATAGAGGTTGTATCAATATTTTTATGAGTTTTAAAGACAGCTGTATTACTACTTTAACTGGTTTCACAAGGTTCTCGTACAGTCAGAATACATACCTTTCAAGGAGACATGCTGGTCTGACGTAGCAGAAGAGCAGAATTATCATAAAGTCATTGGTGAATAGGGAGAAATATACACCTTTCCAGATACCTTATGTTTCTAGATATTCAAAAATCATCAGTGTTGAAGAGGGACTAGATGCTGCAGATGGCTAATTCCTACCTTTTTTGCTTTTAAGGTCTAGCTTCAGAAAAGGGAGGGGCCAGAACTTATTTGTTAAAAATAGCAAACTGGCAAATCTTTATTCTCATTCCCATCCTCTTTAAAAAACAAATGAACATAAATTAACCAAGATGTGGTGACCTAGAAGACTTAGTCAGGACCTACCCTACCTGTATTCCAAGGTCTTGCTGAAATAAGTTAATTGAGCAAAGATTTGGGACTGGAGGGCTTTCTTTAATATAATACCATTATTGTAATTGTTGTTTAGGTGCCTCAATATGTTGTTGTTATCATAAGGTGTTTTAAAGTAAATCATGTAGTGCACAGAAATTTCTAGTCAGAAGTGAAAAGGTTGGAAATTGCATGACCAAATTTATTCTTTTATGAGTTTTCAGCCTACTTTTTTAGCTTCAAAAATGTATTCTGAATATGAACTGCTCACTTCATCTTGTTTGTTCTCTTGCAACTTATATTAATTCCTTTATGCTAAACAATCTGTTTCATCTTGTATTGATTGGGGACACTCTGAACCCTATTCCCAGACCTGAAGAAGAGTTCTGCATCAGCTCAAAAGCTTGTCTCTCTCACCAACATAAGCTGGTTCAGTAAAAGGTATTACCTCTCCCACCTTGTTTCTCAGAAAGTTTAGTCGTGAGTCAACCTTATGTCAAACATTCTACTTCCTATATGAAAAAGCCCACAAGTGAACCTAAATAAATAAATAAATAAAATAAATAATAAGAATTACTCTGAAACAAATCAACCTTAAAAAGGTTTTGGGTTTTGTAGCAAAAAAAGAAGTGCCAAACACTCCAGTAAATTCATCTGAGCCTTCACAATTGCTATTAATTTTATGTGAAATCTGCTTGGATGCTCCATCAATGGGTGGCAGTATAAATTCCTAAAATAGACTGAGTATATTAAGCATTGGATAAGCCCCTGATCTTTGCAAAACAAATCCAAATCTTTCCGACATTCTCCCATCACTATTTCAAATCTGTCTTTGTTTTTAAAAGTCCTACATGAAATTATTTGCTGTCCCCATATATAATTCCAGTGGACTTTTGATCTCAGAATCACTGCACAAAGTAGATTCTGTCGCAGAAAAAGCCTGACTCTTACTGGCAGAGTTGTGAGGGGAGGTTTTTGATACATCTGTACTGCAGGTACATAATTAAAAAACAAACCAGTAAGCAATAAAACAAGGTCATTCTTCTAAAAAGTAGTATTAGTAGTAGTAATAATAATAACAAATAATAATAAAAACAAGCTGCTTTCTATACTTACCAGACTGTCTACATCTATGCTTGAGTTTACTGTCCATTGCAAGGTGCTCATTATATTCATAGCTAATGTTAGAACAATACCAACACTGCCTGGCCCGTCACCTGCAGATAGAAGGGAAAAAGCTGTCTATAAATATGATTACATGCAAATAAAAGGTGATAGCTATCAGAGAAAATGAGTATGTATATCTTAAAACGTGATGGTCCAGTAAAAAGTGGTTCTTTTTTTATTGCAGCTATTCAAACAGGAAGCAAGTTTTAACAATTAAAGTAAAGGATTGGGAGTTGAGATTCTGGGTTTCACCCCTGACACTAACACTGGACTTGCTGTTGATCTCCTCTCGTTCTGATGGATGTTAATGGGGACTTTTATCACTGATTTTTTTGGGAACAGATACAGGCTTTGTGTGACTTTAATTATGTGCACTCAAATTTCTCATTCTAGACTCTATGAAGCTATAAAATGCCTCATCCGTCACATCTAGAAGTCAAAAGAGTTAATTATGAACAGGTTTGTGACAAGAGTTCTATTTTAATACACTACTGCCATCCTTACCAAGATCATTCAAACTGATTTTAGTACACAAACTGAAGATTGGGGTTTCATCTGTGGACGAAACCGAGAACAAATGTCTCTTGCTATTTACTGCGAGTTGGTGGTGTGACTTTTGTGGGTTGGTTGGTTATTTGCCTTTAATATAAATAGGCTTTAGCTGCCTCTCAGCAAATTACATAGACTGTCACAAATTACTGCCAAGAATTACTGTACAATGGTATCTGTAATATCAAGGTTTTCCCTTATTTTCATACTATGAAATGACTCCTGACTTTGCATCACACAAGTGGCATTCTACACTCCATAAGACAGGATCCTGTGACCTGGCCTACACTAGCGAGTTATTTTGAAATAACAAGTGGCCTATCCACACTACCAAGCCCATTACTTCAAAATAACAGGCTGGTTATTTAGAAAAAATAATTCCTGCTTTCCATGAGGAATAATGCTTATTTAGAAATAGTTGTTTTTAAATAGTGGTAGCGTGGATGCTACACTGCTACTGTTTAGAAATAACTACTCCCCAGAGTCATTCAAAGTATTTACTCCCTCGTGCTTCTTGGGGCTCTACGTCCAGGTAGCTCGTCCACATTAAGGGAGCCTGCCTTGGACTAATTTTGAGGCTTCCCTGTAGTGTGGACACACTATTTTGGACAAGTAAAAATCAAGTAACATTTGCCTTGCAAATTATTAGTGTCATACAACAGTGTTAACTTGCACAACATGGATGTTATTAGTTAACACACAAAATCCAGCTAAATACTCAATCATTTCTGTACTGGTAGTCAGGAAACCTGGGTTCTGTTTCTGACTTGCTTTGTGCATAACGCAATTCAATGAATCTTTCCTAGTTATACCCAGAGCTATGAAATCTACAGATGAAGACACCATATAAGTGTACATGTATTACTTTATTTACTTTATAAGTGTACATGTATCCTGGAATGAGGCTGCACAGTTGTGTTAACATAAGAGATATTTTTAAATAGTTTCAGTACAGAGTAGGGAATTTTTGGTTCCAATGTACACATTTTTTTGTCACTGGATATTACTTTCAAATTAAGATGTTCAGCCAATTACATGAAACATTAGATATCAGATAATATTAAATACCTTATTTCTATTTTTAATAGATAACTCACAATATTTTGATGGAATCACAATGAAATTTGCTATTTTAATGTTTTGTCTTTAGCCTGTACTACATTCCTGTAATGGTTTCTAAATCTGGCCCCTTAAGAAGAAACAAAGCTTTCATTTTAATCTCTCAATAAAGTTACTGTACCTGTAGTCACAATAGAGATGAATGTCACAGCAATGAAGAAGATGACAAAAATAATTTCTATTCTCATCTGGAACCAGCGCAGTGTGGACAGGTAGAGGAACCAGTTTGCTGTGTGTATGTTCAGCGCTTTGTGAAATAAGGTTTCAAAATATGGCTGTCGCCCAAAAGCTCTTAGTGTCCATAGCCCCTTTAAGCTTGTAATAAGATGTGTGAAAATAGGACTTCGGGCTGTAAAGTATTTAGATTAAAAACAGTGTAAACACTTATCCTTCAGTACCTCTCAGAACAGAAAGTATCAAAAAGCTCAACCCTACTCAACAGTGTAACTGTCTTCATTTGTTTACATTATATATGTGTTCTTATTTTTCTTTCACAAAGACCATCAAGATACTCATAGGACAGGCTATATGGAATAGCAATCCTATAAATGCAATTCCATTCAGTGTACAATCCATCAGCAAACACTTTATTTTTTCACAGTTAGTATAATTACATGTAGAGACCACTGCTACAGTGAGATATCACATTAAGGGAAAACAATGCAAATGAATTTCTTAATGTTTTGAGAACTAAGCAAGGCACAGTTTTTAACAGATAGAGAATGCCTCATCACTTTGAATTGCAGAGTATTGATGCTGTATTTTTAATAGATTTTGCAACATAACAAAAGTAGTAATAATCCATCTGAACTTCACATTTCAGGCCTATAACCAAAAGCAAAGGAAATCATCAGTCCTGGGAAAATCATGGAGTAGGTCCTTAAGGAATCCATTTTGGATGGAGGAGAAGAAGGTGATCAGGAACTAACAACATGGATTCACCAAGGGCCAATCATGACTGATCAACCTAATTGCCTTCTATGATGAGATAACTGACTCTGTAGATATGGGGAAAACCATAAATGTGATATACCTTGACTTTATCAAAGCTTTTGATATTGTCTCCCACAGTATTCTTGCCAGCAAGTTAAAGAAGTATGGATTGGATGAATGGATTATAAAGTGGACAGAATGTTGGCTAGATTGTCAGGCTCAATGAGTAGAGATCAACAGCTTTCATCAAGCAAGGGTTGGTCTGGGGGACAATTTTTTCAATGATCAACTATTTGGATGATGGGATGGTTTGCACACTCAGCAAGTTCAGAGATCACACAAAGCTAGGGGGAGCAGATATGCTGAAGAGCACTGATTGAATTCAGAGTAAGCTAGACAAATTGGAGGACTGGGCCAAAAGAAATCTGATGAGGTTCAACAAGGACAACTGCAGAGTCTCACACTTAGGACAAGAGATTCCCATGCACTGCTACTGGCTGGGGACTGACTAGCTAAGCAGAAATTCTAAAGAAAAAGACCTCGGGATTACAGTGGACAAGAAGCTGGACAGGAGTCAACAGTGTGGCTTTGTTGTCAAGAAGGCTGCATTAGTAGTAGCATTGCCAGCAGATCGAGAGAAGTGATTATTGCCCTCTATTTAGCACTGGTGAGGCTACATCTGGAGTATTGCATCCAGTTTTGGACACACACACACCCCACCCACTACAAAAAGAATATGGACAAATTGGAGAGTCAGTGGAGGGCAACACAAATGATTAGGGGTTTGTGGTGCATGATTGATGAAGAAAGGCTGAGTGAACTGGTCTTATTTATTCTGCAGAATTGAAGAATGGCGGAGGGGTGGGGCGGGGATTTGATAGCAGCCTTCTACAACCTGAAGGGGGATACCACAGATTATAGAGTTAGCCTATTCCCAGTCATGGCAGATGACAGAACAAGGAGCAATGGTCTCAAGTTGCAGTGGGAGAGATCTAGGTTAGATATTAAAAAAACCTCTTTCATTAAGAGGGTGGTGAAGCACTGGAATGGTTTGCTTAGAAAGGTGAGGGAATCTCCAGACTTAGAGGCCAGGCTATGTCAGAGCCCTGGCTGAAATGATTTTGTTGGGGTTGGTCCTGCTTTGAAAATGGACTTGGACTAGATGATCTCCTGAGATCTCTTCCAACCTTAATCTTCTATGATTCTATATCTGACATTTATGACTGAGATGCTAAGGAGCTGCAGGTCTGTCCTGAAGCCACAACATTGTCTGAACAGTTGATCCAGCAAACCCTTGATTCTAAAATAGCATTGTAATTACATGTTCTAAATATGTTTCCACATAAAGGGCCTATGGCTGAGCAATGACAAAGCCTGACCTCAAAATTTCAAGTACTTTTAATCTTATTAAAACTGTATTCGAGGACATTATTTGTTTTCAGCTGCACTGGTGATGCCCGCATTTTAAATCTGTTTTCTTTGTTACTCTGGTAGCAGGACACTCCTTATTGGCTGGCTGAGTAATAGCATTAATTATCAGGGGAGATGAATGTTCCACTCCTGAAGACAGTAGAACCTTGCACCAAGAAAGGAGAAAAAGTAAGTTATTTCTCAATTTATTTGTTGTGGGTTTTCGGTGTCTTCAAATTTGGCTGCTTGTACTGTGATCCAAAAATCTTTTATTGCCAACCGGCAAAGGGGAACAGAGTGGTGCAAAGAGGTTACAGGTATCTCCTGTGGCTGATGTGAACATTCTAGTTCACTGAAGAGTGTCACATAAGGTCTCGCAAAGCTTGTGTCATACTGACCCTTATAACCTGTGTAAGAGGTATGGATGGATGATATTTAAGAAGTTATGCATCTGCACCAGAAATCTGTGTCACCAGCAGAGACAAAGACACAGTTTTTGCTCTCAGGCAATAAATGCTGCTTTCTCTTTATCTCTGATGTAAGCTAATATAATAAATGCTCCATTTACACACAATCAAATATGAATGAAGAAATGTGAAATCAATAAGGGAGGGGCACACAGGGAAAAAAAAAGCCAAGCCACCGGGGGGGTTATCTTAGGAAAGGATAATGAACTTTGTGGGTATTTCTAGGAGGCAAGGTAGATGCTCCTGTACTGTTTTATTGAAGGAACAAGCTTGAGAATAGCCTGTGTCTTGGGGGGGGAAAGAGATTTCGACATCCTTGCTGAAAAATGCCGACTTTGTGGTAAGCTCGAATTCTCAAGACAAGGAAATATTTTAGTTGAGTCTAATCTTTAGGTAAGACGATATGGTTTTACTTGCTCTGTAAGCAATTGTTTTCAATACCTTCTCTTGCTAGCGCTTTGAATCTCTGTTATTTAACAATAAACATACTCTTGTTTTCAGTATAACTATATTGAAGTGCTATGGTGAAAATCAAGATGCTGGCCCTCAGGTTGAATCTAACAAGCTGGTGTATTCTGTTCCTTTGGGGGCAACAGACCTGGTATTTCTGTGAGCAGCCAGAGACTGGATACAGCAGGGGAATACTAGGAAGGGTCTGGGGTGCCTCCAGAACAAAGGCAGGGCTGATGTAACACAGATGAGAAACTCGATGACAGGGGCTGGGGTACATCTGTTGCAGCCAAGTTTCTCTAGCTGTAGAGGCAACAAGATGACTCACAGCTTTGGGTACCCCAAGAAACATCACACATACCTTCAGATTCCAGTTGTTTCAGCTGTTGAGAAGTGTGGAGAAAGTATGCCCTTAACATAATAAAGGCTCCTATCACAGGCACTGATGCCAGGAAGATGTAGGGTTTTAAAATTGAGACTACTATTATGGCGCCAGTCACAATCATTATTAACTGTAGGATGAAAGAAATAATAGTATTGATATGGTACATTTTCATTTTACAGATTAGAGATTGGTGATTAATCACCCCTTGAAGGCTATGTATTCAACTTCATTACTTCAATCAAGTAAATCAGGGCTACTCAACACGTGGCCCATGGGATGCATGAGGCCCATGGCCCGTTTGTTTGCGGCCCACGGTGTGCTTTGGATTTACGCGGGGCTCAACATGCAGACTGCAGGTGGGAGCCAAAACAAAAAAGTACTCAATATAATGGTCTTCTGTTGATATGCATTTTAGAAGTTAAATTCCTGGACTGTCATTACTCATTAAAAGTGCTGCCATATGGGTAGAAATCTGGTAAATATTGCATTTTATTAATATCAGCAGAACTGACTTAAATGGGCCCGTGTGCTGTGAAAATCATTGTGGCCACTGGGGCTTCCAAAGTTGAGTAGCTCTGAAGTAAATCATTGGGCTCTGGATACCGCAAGAGCTGCGTTGCAAAAAAAGATAATAACTTTTCTCTCTATATCACTAGTTGAACCCAGGCCCAGTCAGTGACTGAAAACTGTTCAGTTTTAAATATCAGTTTTAAAAATTAAATAATTTTCTAGCAGACAGGTGTCCATATCACCATAAAACCCCCTGACAACTGGCAATCCCAGCAGAAGGTAAAGGTTGAATGGTCATGAACTCTGAATTAACTTTCATGATGAAAGAAACTTGCACAGTTGTTGCACTTGCTGTCTGTGACTAAAAGAAAGGACTTCAGTTTCCAATTATCTCTGTCTCGTATCTTTCACAAACATTATATTAACATAATTTTTTAGGGAAAAATTTCCTATCCTTAATTTTTTCTTTTGAGTATTACTTTAAAAAAATCCTCATTTGGAATCTAAGCATTTTAATAGTAGCACCTAGGTTTATGGACAAGCATATATTGTAGCAGCTGCAATGGTAAACACTGAGATATTTCACTCTATTTTATATTTATTTTAAGAGGTGAATCTTTAGGCTGATGCAGCCTGGACTATAATTTTGCAGACTGTGTTGCATCGTTTTGCCATAATGCAAGAGTGGGTTTGACTTGCCAAAATACTATAACACAAGAAGTTCCATATATTGTTACTAACCACAAGACCTGCCATACTGGATCTGCCCAATGGTCTGCCCAGTTCAGTATCCTGTCTCTGACAGTGACTTCAGAGGAAGCAGCACCATACTATGCAGTTATGGAACAACCTCTCCACAGACATGTTTCCACCTAACCCACAGTAATTAGCTGCTGGCTTGTGCTCTGATACATGAGGCATTTACATTCTTTCCAAAACTTTTTTTGAAAAAGTATTTACTACCATAACTCTAGAGATATTTTTATACCTAAATGGCCAATTTTTTCCTGAATGCTGCTAAAATCAAGGCCTATACCTAAATGGGGGTGAGAGAGTAGAAATTTAAAAGCTAAATGTATGTTGAATTATATATGCGATTTTTTGTTTAATTATTTTATTTAATGTGATATGTTATCCATGCTGCGTGACTGGAGGAGAAGATTAAATAAACCAATATAGATAGAACTCTCCTTTTACAAACCTGAATGAAGTCAAATATTGTAAGTGGCAGTAGGTCATCCAGTATGGCTGTATCTTTAGAGAATCTGTTGAGAATTCCACCTACAGATGGAAAAGACCAAAAATAAAGCAATAGGCAAAGGGCTCACTGTTACATGAATACATTCTACAGATGTCAGTTTTAACTAAAGCTGTAGGTTTTCTGCATATGGAACATGTTAACTGAGTTGATGTTTTTAATGTTTTTGCACTAAACTCAGTTTTGGTGTAACTGCTGTACCATTATTGTTAATGGAATTACATATGCTTACACCATAGCTGAATTTATCCCTATAGCTTTCATTTTAGTTAGTGAAGTCCGAGGAAAATACAGAGTAGGTTAGAAGACACATGCTTAGATGGGATGAGAAAAGAGAGACAAAGACAGACAGACTGTACCAGTCGTGCAATAGATTTTTCTGTAGATATGGATAGTCTGTCATTTACATGGTGTTTGATTCCAAAATATCAGCTCCTCACTTCCAAGCAGACTGAATGTGCATAATAATATCAGAAAATAAGAAGAGACATACTAGTAATAAGGAGCTATATGTAATGGAGACTTATTTTGGTGCATTTCTATTCACTAGTGTCTCCTGCTAGCTGCTCCTAAGTATAGCCTGAGGATGGGACAGGAATTTCATACACAGCATTAGTTATGTAATGAAATCTCCAGCAACTTTAGAGACAGATTTTGATACCCTTATTCATTCTTATTCCATCCACCTCAGTAGGACTATCTGGAATAAGGCATTACTTAGTGTGAAGAAGGGTATCTGAACCTGTCCTTCAGTGCCTTACTATAAAGCTGACTGTGTATCTTATAAAACAGTTTTCTCCAAAGTGAACTCAACTCTTGCCTGTTTTTGTCTTTTTTACACTGTTATAAAACCCGAAGGAAATATTTCCAAAACAAAGCAGACATCCAAAATGTGTGGTACCTAAAATGCAGTTGAGATTTTCTACGAGATCCGTGCATAACTTTTGGTGTAGCAAACATTTAAAATTGAATGGCAGTAGTAGAGAAAACAATGGTGCCCTTTAAACAGAATGAGGCACTCTTTAATTAAAATCAAAGACATAAATAATTAAGACAGTTTCTAACTTGACTACCTGCTTTCAAGGAGTTGACAGTTGACATAGGTGCCTGAAGAACTGCATGTAGCATCTTCTGATGAAGAGTTTTAGAAACTGTTATAAGAGTATGCACCAGAGGTAAACCTCTGAAGATTCCCAAAGCAAGCAGGGTATCTGCCACTCCCACATAAATGTAAAAGACATAGTAGTTGCTAGAGATGGTGACGATCACTGTAGCGCTGTTGGACTCATTTTGTGCCTGTGTTGTGTTTGCCACACTTAGAGCACTGCAACGAAATGCAATTTTTAAAAAAAAATACAATAAGTTCAAAAGCATCTTAGTTCCTTTACTGTCACTTTTACACAAGTTGTATCTGCAAGCTCCTTTTGTCCTAAATCCATATGGGTGATTTTTCTCTCTTGAATATCAACCTGAATGTACAAAACACAACTAATTTGTCATTCCATATGCTAGTAAGCCTAAATTCTCATTTCTATCTTCAGCTTCCAATGTACTAAATGCCTCATTTATCACTTCTCAGATACATGAGTGCTTAACAGAAGTTAGAGTATTTTCTAAAGCCTTTTTCATGCAGATGCACTGTAGATTATTTGATAAGGAAACAGGAACTAAGCCATTGGTATATGCTTAGGAGCCCTCTCCTTCGAATTTCCCCCATATATTTATGGAAAATTGATTATTTTGGTAATATTTTCTGAGCATGGTACCTTTTTAGAGCTATTTAATAAAAACGAACCTATCTAAAAAACAAAAAATATTTTGAGCCAAACCAATAAATAACTAAACAAGCAAAATGCTTCATCTGTGTCATAACCATGTATAGTGAGGCCAAAAGCACTTCAGTGAATAAGTATGAGTAATCTGATTAAATAGAATGTTGGGGGTCATTAAGAAGGGGATAGATAGTAAAACAAAATATATCATATTGCCTCTATATAAATCCATGCCACACCCACGTCTTGAATACTGCATGCACATGGGGTCACCCCATCTCAAAAAAGAATTGGAAAAGATTCAGAAAAGGGCAACAAACATGATTAGGGTGTGAAACAGCATCCCTCTGAGGAGACATTCATAATATTGGGACTTTTCAGCTTGGAAAAGAGACAACCAAGAAAGGATATCACAGAGGCCTATAAAGTCATAATGGGTGTAGAGAAAATAAATAAGAACATGTTATTTACTCCTTCTAATAACACGAGAACTAGGGGTTACCAAATTAAATTAATAGGAAGCAGATTTAAAACAAACAAAAGGAAATATTCACACAACCTGTGGAACTTTTTGCCAGAGGATGTTGTGCAGGCCAAGATTACAACAGGGTTCAAAAAAGACCCTCTAGGTAAATCCACAGAGGATAGGTCCATCAATGGCTATTGGCAGGGTCGGTGTCCCTAGAAGCTCTGTTTGCTAGAAGCTGGGAATGGGTGACAAGGGATGGATCACTTGACAATTACTTGTTCAACTCATTCCCTCTGAGGCACCTAGCATTGGCCACTATTGGAAGACAGGACACTAGACTAGATGGACCTTTGGTCTCACCCAGTTATGGACATTTTATTTATTGTTGACTAGCCCTAAGGATCTTAATGAGTAGATATTAAGACCTTTTTTTTTTTTTAGAAAAACAAAAAGCAGCAGCAGAAAGAGAATCCCCAAACCCATAATAAAATGCAGTCAATACTTACTTTCTGAGAAACCATAACCCAACCAGAGAAGCAATCACCTGCAATCAGTGAACAATTTTTTTCTGTTACATTATGTTCTTTTACTCCCTTTTCTTTTTTCCTCAACTATAGAAATTGTTTATTGCACCATTATTTGTATCAAGAACATAATAAAGGGATGAAATTCAAACTCCCTCGAAGCAAATATCTTGCCACTTCTATTTCTCCTTCCACAGGGAACCCTTCAGTGCACCTCCCCATGAGAACTATAGTTATACATACACTTTATAAACATTCAAGTACCAAAGCACCTTTTATATTTGTTGGCACTTTCTGATGCTTGGAAGTTTCTTTTGTTTTAAATATTATATTTTTGTTAACAACTCCAACAGTAAAACGGGTCCCCAGTAGTTATGAAATATATCAAGACTTAAAGTGACAGCAAATAATTCAACACATTACTAATTTTATTTAACTCCTTTGTCCGACACAATTAATTTTCAGGAATGTACCCCTTGAGCTCATCCTTTCCCTCCTTCAGTTTAGTTCAGCTGTCATTTCAGTTCAATCTTCCGCTACCTTTTGGGCCTGCTTTACAGAATCCTTACAAGGTGTTTCTGTGAATAAATCCATGTCTTTCTCTGCTCTACCAGTTCAGCAACTCTGGCCTCTAGATACTGTATTTGGATATTAAGGACCAGGAGCTTCTTGGAAATACACATGAAGCACTTGGCCACTTAGTGAGTTCTTGTACATGTTCCTTGTATTAATGCCCTGGTTGGGTCATTATCAGGAACAGCATCAGGGACCTCTAGATCTAGAATAGCTCATTCTACTAGGTTTAAGGTAACATCTATAGCATGTGCTACAGTGTCTCTTCTCTCACAAAAAGCTGCTACACAAAGCTCCATTCTAAGCATTTTACTTGACACTGCTCTCTCAGTTGAGGAATGTAAGTCTCTACTGCTAACGGGTCATACCCATCATAAGCCTCTACATGCCATAGCTGTTAGAAGGGACACTCTTTGCTGAGAATGTAACTTTCACTTGTATTAGAAATTTTGTCATGCTGCACACATCCACCGGGGGACTAAATATATTCTGTGCAATAATTCAACAAGTATTACCCACCATGTTAATCTGTTGCTGGTCTTTGATCTCTGTAGTTATACATGGATCAGGGTAGGGCAAATAGAACAGTTGCTCTGGGGCCTGGTGATTCAAGGATGCCCAAGGCTCCCAGCCATCACCACTGCTATGGCTACTACCCAGAGTCTCAGCTCTTTTAAATTGTTTCCAGAGTGCCATGTGCTCCATGCAGCTCTTGAGGGCTGAGGGGGGAGCGTGTCGTGCTCCAGGCCATGCTATGGGCGGGCTACCACAACTCCATCCTTATGCCTTCCAGGAGTGCAGATCTGAGCCCACACTTTGCTCTGGAGCCCATGCAGCTAGTGGCTGCCTTGTCAAGGATTTTACTGAGTGGATACTAATATGTCCTAGGTTTTGTCTTTTAGTTAAATAAAGGTTTGAATTATTTTAAATTATCTAATAGGTGTTTTTTACGTTTCTAACAACAAACTGAACAGCATACTTCTCCCTGAGTGCTAAACATCCATGCAGTCCAAAGTCCTTGCCTGCACTTTGAATGATGCCTCTCTCTCAGTTTTAAGGCTGCAAACCCTTGTGTAAATGTTAACTAGCTTTGGCCCAGATCCTCAAAACTCTTCTGTGTCTAATTCCCAATGAAATCAATGAGAGTTACCTTGAAGGCCCAAAGACCTCAGGGAAGCTGGGCCTTAGCAAATTAGCAAGTGTAAGTAAAGGTAAAACCAAGAATAATCTGGTTCCTGACTTTTAATGGTGCAGAGAGAGAATGAGTGGTTAGGACACTCTCATGAGAGATGGAGACTCAAGTTCAAATCTCAGCTCCACATCAGGAAGATGAACCTGGCTCTCCCACACTGCAGGTACATCCTGTAACTACTGAGCTAAAAGGTATGAGACAGAGACCCACATTTCCTCCTCCATCTATTTTCTGTAGTTTTAGGAATGATATGAGCATGCCTACCAGATTGGTTCCACAGGGTAAAAACCTAGTATAAGGATCCATCTGGAGTTTAGGCATGAGCTAGACCACGGCTACTCAACACATGGCCCGTAGGCCACATGCAGCCCGTTTGTTTGTGGCTCTTGGTGCGGTTTCGGTTTACACAGGGCTCAACACGCAGCCTGCGGGTGGGATCCTTTGAACATTGACTCCACTGGGAACACGCTCCACAACGGCGAAGCGTCTCCCAGGCGGGGTGAGCATAGAAAGACACAAGCAGATGGGCTGGCTGGAACAGACAGGTACAGTGTGTTTCTAGCCCCCACAGAAGAGGTGCTGGGAGTGCTGTGTGAAAGAAGCTATTTGCATATATTGGCATATACATTTGCATGTATATGCAA
Source organism: Pelochelys cantorii (assembly GCA_032595735.1). NCBI lineage: Eukaryota > Metazoa > Chordata > Testudines > Trionychidae > Pelochelys > Pelochelys cantorii. The sequence goes on along the minus strand of CM064326.1, from coordinate 302,476,587 downwards.
CCACACTTAAGTTGCGGCCCTTGGCATGTGCTGTGAGTATCATTGTGGCCCTCGGGGCTTCCTAAGTTGAGTAGCCAGGAGATAGACACTTGGATGCCTAGACTGAAGCATCTGTGCACATGCTCACTAATAGAAACTTAGGTGACTAAAGAAATGTAATAGTGGAAATTTAGATATCTACAAAATTAATATCTCAACACCACTCGTCAGCAATTAAGTCCACAGCCAGCAAAAATGTTGACACTAAATACTTTTAAAATTTGAAAAAACAGTCCTTTCGAACAAACATAAAATGATATTAGGAGTAGAATAGCCTTACCTCGATAAAAAAGATAACTATGCAAAAAATAAGCACAATAGTCAAGCTTCTGTGGGAGGTAATGTATCTGTAATAGGTATTCCAGGTAGTAACAGCACTCATTCTTTCTGCATCATCAATAAAACATTCCTGCCAAGATGATTAATGAGAACATGATTAGCATGACCACCTCTATCCATAAGAACTATCGGTACATGAATACAATCACTCCTGTACCAATTCATTTTAAGAGACTGAATTGCAGCATTGAGTTTGGCTGGAGAAGAGAAAGGCTGATGGCAGCAGGGAAGAGTGAAATTTTTCAGGTGAAACCTTTCACTGAAAGATGCATATTCAGGTTGACCAAAATGTTTCACAAATTAACATAGAATTTGCTGAATTTGGCTGAAAAAGAAGAAGAAATCAAAAATCCAACAGTCTAAACTTTTATTTTTACATTTTTAAATCCATTTAGAATTTTACATCCATATTGCTTTTTTAAATTTAAATTCAAGAGAAACAAAATATTTTGTTTGACCTAAAACAATTATAATTTTTTTTTTAGTTTGGTCAGTAAACCGAAAATCAGTCATTCACACAGCTCCAAATAACTGTTGAGTTACCTCTTGCATAAAGAGATCACTCATCACTTAAAAATTACTAAGCTATCGAACTGGCCTGATAACACACCAAATCAACACACCATTGCTGAAAGCTTAGCTTAATTATCACTTACCATCTTCAGATATTACCTACACATGAGCTTTTAAAGAAATTCAACAACACAGAAACTTTGAGGATTCTCTGTTCTGCTAAGATCACTTGAGCAAAATAAGAGGTGAGAAATGCTAATTTAAAAATTGAGATGTAAGCATTCCTTCACTGTATATAGCACATAGCATGATAGATCCTTGTCCATGAATAGAACTCCTAGCCACTATGAAAACACTACTACTACTACTAATAATAAAATTAATACAAGTACAAAAATTTCATTTGAAAGTCACCTCGAAAATTTCTGTTGTCCTCCAAAGAGCAACTTTGCCAAACTTGGAAATTAAATTCATTCATTATAAAGTGAAATAGGGATTTTACTCCTGTTTAAGAGCAAATCTCTTCAACTATGAAGTTATTACCAGAAACTCCATGATTCTACAACTAATCCAGCTTAACCTTCTCACTAGTGTCTGCATCACCACGTGAAATTCATTCAGTGCTTTGTTTAAATAAATCAAATACCATAAATTATAGCTGGATCAGCTGCAGAATATTCAGTGTAACTATTCCAATTGGTTTAATTTATTCCATGAATTAATATTTCATGTGTCTACTCTTCATTCTTAGTTTTAAAACCTCGTTAACATTAGTTTAAAAACTGGTTTCAAATTTCATTTCCACATAATTAATCTTACAAGGCAATAACTGTAAAGGAATAGATGGTGGTCAAAATTGTACATGATTTATTATAAAATCTGAAAAGTAGTTAGGAGCTGTTCATGAGAGTCTGATGCAATAACATTGCAACAAAATCCCTCCTAGAGACATTGTTTCAGATTATATACAAGTTCCTTAACTAAATTTCAAACTGGTATTTGAGATACAAAAATGAAGGTCATTCAACTGAGCAGTACCACATAATGCATTACAGAGAAGATAGAAAACACAGAAGGACTATATTGCTCAATGCTATCAGCAAAGTATTTAATCTAAAACAAATCAACACATACCTTCAAATCTTCTTCATTAATCTCATCACTTATATCCAAGACACTATCTTGAGACAAACGCCTGGCATAAATATCTGCTTCAAGAGACAGGTTAGACTGGGGAACCACTGACATTTTACGTAGAGAGGCATTTCCTTTTTTGTAAAAGCTTTGTCCCTGGTTACTTGAGGTGCGGGTCATTAAGTTCAGCACAGACTGCCTCCTCTGCCCTGGGAACATGGGCCCTGTGGTTAGTAAATTGCTCCGAGGTAGAATGGCCTCACCCAGTTCAGAATCGGGCACCAGAGACAGCTTTCTTTCTGTTGGCTCACTATGATTTTCTTCTATCCCATTGGCCTGTGCTGCAGCTTTTTGTACTATTGAAAACTTTCTGTTAGCATGAAGAGGATTAATAATGATGGAGTTCTTTCTTTTTTCATTGAAATCAGTAGTTTGTTTAAAAGACTGCTTCCTGGATTCATTTCGTGAACCCATTCCATCTCCATCAATGGAAAACCGTCGGAGAGCTTCATTCAGAATGGAGTTTCTTCTATCAGGACTAAATTGATCAAAGGAATCAAATCCCATCAGATTTGAGCTGAAGTCAGGGCGCTGATCTTGAAGTTGAGAAAATGTTCCATAGAAATAGCAGGTCCCTTCATGTAAAATTAATATTTTGTCCGCTGTCCTTAAATGTTCCAGCTTGGAAGTCACCAGAATTCTAGTTTTATTCACCATCAACTTGCAAACACAGCTATGTATATATATATATAAAAAGAATTATATGCATTTTAAAACCAGGGCAATCATTCAATATTTCCTCTGCTCTTAGGGTACATCTACACAGCAGCGTTGTTTTGGAATAACTGACATTATTTCAAAATAACATAGGGTGCATCTACACATCAAGCCATTATTCAAAATAATGTCAAGATGGAGGACTTCTTACTACAACTCCTGTAACCCTCATTTCATGAGGAGTAAGGGAAGATGACAGAAGAGTGTTTTTCCTTCGACTTTCTGCTGTGTAGACCAGGAGTAGGCAAAAGGGCCTCCGTGGGCCGGATTTGGCCGACCGAGCAAGTTGATCCAGCCTGTGGAGGCCCTGCTACTCCCCCCCACTCCCAGGCCAATCAGGGCCTGGGGGCGGAGGGGGAGCGTGCGAAGTCTCCTCCCGTCCTGCAAAGGGAGTGGCACTTCTAAGCACCCATGCTCCTTGAAGGATGAGGGCAGAGTGGGAGGAGACCTCGCACACTCCCCTCACCCCCAGGCCAGTCAGGACTTGGGGGTGGGGAGAGCGCACGAAGTTTCCTTCTGCCCTGCAAGGGGCTCAGCACTTAAAGTCAACTGCCAACTGCTGATCAGCTGGTAGACGACTAAGTGCAGCACTCCCTTGCAGGGCTGGGGCAGGGAGCGAGAGACTTCATGTGCCTCCCCCATTGCCATGCCCTGACTGACCTGGGGGCAGCAGTGGGGAGCACACAAAGTCTCATCCCGCTGCCCGGAGCATGGGTACCTAGAGGGAACTGCCAGCTGTTCTGAACAGGTGGTAGTTCTCTCTAGGGGCGGGGGGGGGGAGGCAAAGACTTTGTGCGCTCCCCCACCCCCAGACCAATCAGGGTCTGTGTGTGGGGAACCATGGAAGTGTCCTGGCCCCCCTTCCAGGGAAGCCTGGGGCCACTTCAGAAATTTTTGAAGTGGCCCCTGATCAAAAATTATTGACCACCCCAGTGTAGACAGCGCCAAAAGCCCAATTAAGCCATGTCAACTTCAGCTATGCAATTGATGTAGCTGAAGTTGCGTAGCTTAATTCAATTTTGGCCCTGCTGTGTAGATGTACCCTAACTTATTACTTTAATCATTTCCATTCTTATTCCATTTGCTTCCTTATGGCAAAACACACAATTATTGTTTATCTGTGGTGCCAGGGGAGCTAGCAGAAGAATGGATGCTGGCCTCTAATAAGGTTCAGTGTAGTGGTGCTGCAGCCGAGCTGCTTGTAAGTTCCCCACCCAGAGCCATGCAAAGCTTTCATATGCCACACAGATCTGACTGGGAAGCTTCATGGATGGTAGGCAATTATTATATAATCAATCTATAGGGTCCTTTTAGGTATACATGTGCTTGCCCAGTCTACTGTCAGTCTCACCTGTCCAGCTAGTCAGTGGATCTTTTTGGGTGACCAGCCCACTGGGATTTACATAAAAACAGGACAAAATACTATTTTCTATCAACACCAACACTGTGAGACAGTGAATAACTATTTAAAGTTAATATGTCACAAGCACTTATTATTACACACACATACTATAATGTGTAATGAGAGAAAGTGTATATCTGAGAATGAATAAATTATAGGAATTAGTACAATATGTCTAATTACTGTATGGGCAACTTTAATGATGCTGCCTGCTAGCCAAAAGGTGATGTATTGTTACATGTCTTTGGATACAGCACCTAAAATCATTCCTAAAACGAGGCATCATTTTGACCATTTCTATATTTTGGGCATATTATTACAAATTCTGTGCCAAATAGAGGAAGAAGTGTTTTCTTTCTTGGATTTGTGCTTTGCATTGTGCTGCTTGACAGAACTCCCAGAAACAAACCTCAGAAAACATACAGTACCTTTCAAATATTTCTTTTTCTGTTAAAATATCTAAATAGCCAAAAGGAGAATCCAGGAGATACAAATCAGCATCTTTGTACACTGCTCTAAACAGAGGAAATGGAAATGAAATTAGCTTTCACTATTATCTACCAGTTCAATTTAAATTTAATTTAAAATGCATGATTTTAAAATTGAATTTCGTAAGAGCTGTTACTAATAGACTTAATAATATAGATTGCTTATTTACAGGGAATCAGTGTTCAGAATTACATAGGTTTATAATTAACCTTTTAATAAAGCTTTTCCCTAAAGTGGGGTATTTTGCATAGTAAGGTATTTTTTCATGGAATTCTATGTAATCAAATAACTGCATAACCACCGTCACTGTGTCTTATACTTTGGATCTTTTAAATACCAGTTTAAGGCTTGCTTTTGCAAGCTATCTGTATGTAGGATGCTTGTTCAGTTTAACAGGAATTCTGGGCCTGTTCCAAAATCCTTGAAGTCAAGCTCTTTCTCTGTGGAAGGCTTAAAGAATTATGGACCATAGGGCTCAATGGTCTACAGTGCTTTAAAATAAATGGATTGCATGGGCATGTATGAAAATCTTAGGCTCCAATCCTGCAAACAGCAACTTCACATCACTGGCACTACTCAGATGCTTGATGTTCAGCAGGTGACTAAGTATTTGCAGATTCAGCAGATTCATCTCAGACAGCAATGATCTGTACACTGGGGCCCAACCTTGACCCCCCCCGCTGAAGTGAACTAGTTTTACCATTAACTTCGATGAGAGCAGGAGCAAGCCCTTTGTCATACTGTGTGACTATAAAACATGACACTGTATAAATAAGTAATACAAAGAAATAATCAAGAAACTTCTGAAAATTGGATTTTACTTTCTTTTAAGGTATTTAACAATCCTTTAATGTTTATTTCTAAACAGTTATCTTGAACAAATCTAATATGCTCTAAAATCATTAACAGTATGCTCTGCTAATAGTATAGGTAATTTTATTGAAAACGTTTCTATTGTAATTGAATTTACTTATAGTATATTTTGATGTAGTGACAGTGGGGCTAACAGCCTCCTTGGGGCAAGTTGTGGGAGGGCTTGGCTCCGCACCCCCGGAAGGGACAGGGCTGAAGGCAGTCAGCCCATAGCATCACCCAGACTGCAGCACTGGGCCCTCCCCGCAACCCTCAGAGCTGCGCAGAGCAGTGCTACGGAAGCAATTCAAAGGTGCTTTGGATTCTGGACGCCACCACTGTCACAATTTACCCTTTTATCCCCCCTGCCCTTAGCGAGCCTATGTAGTGGTAGTAATCATACCATTCTTGATATTTTCAACAATGAATTTGTAACTTACTTCCTATGATAATTATATTGCTCAGCTCAGTGCTACATACTGGGTCTTAGCCACACTCTCTTTGTGACAAGATAATTACACATCTGAATATTAATGCCTATTGGCAAGCTGATCACACAACAGTAGATCAATCATATGACACTCCAGGAATTAACCTGAGTTCATTTGGAAGTTTATAAACATGGCTGTACACAGAATTTGGGAAGGCCTTTAGTCAGTTTGGGAGTTTTCATGAAAATGAGAGTGGTTTATACTTTTGTTCAGCATTTCCCAAGTATTTTGAGAGATGAAGCATGCCCTCTTCTAGAAAATATTATTGACCATAGCCTCTCACTGCTTACAATTCTGCTGAGCATTCTAAAGGCCTCTACATCTATGTATCCTTCACCTCACCTGTAATGGAGCTTGCTAAATGTTTGGGAAATGCTGCTTATGTCTTCATAATATGATCCTACTTCTGCCTTGTGTGGTTTGAGCATTGGTATATTTTACATTTCATTGTTAACCAGACCTGATGAAGGGGTGTGAGGGCAAAGGAGCCTGGCAATTCAAAGCCAGTGGCAGTGCCCGGAGCCCTGGACCCTTTAAATTGTTGCTGGAGTGCTGTGCCAGATGCTCTGTGCAGCTGTGAGGGCTGGGGCAGAGAGGTACTGTGCTCCAGGCTGTGCTGAGGGCCTGGCTTCCCCCACCCTACCCCTTCCAGGGTTGCAGACCTGGCCCTCAACACATCTTGCCTGGAGGTCTGCAGTGGCTGTCAACTCTGCTGTTGTTAACTAGTCATCATTGGTATCTGAGTTAGCACCCATTGAAATGAATGGAGCAATTCTCATGTCCTCAACAGTTGTATTGGGAGGATTTTCTCTTGATTAAATGAGTGTTTAAAACACAGCCCAACGTAGGGGTGATGTATAGTTTCACTGTCCTGGGGACAACATGAGAGACACTGAAATCCTAAGAAGCACAGCCACTGTGCAACACCTTATGAAGCATCGCACTGCTAGCTTAGGTGGAAAGGAGGTAAGGCGTTTGCTTTGTCTCACTGGAGTGTTTTGCAGCACACAGACACTTCCAGGGATCAGGAGTGAAGATAATGCAATTGTGGCTATCCTCTGGGAAAAGGGGAAGAAAGCTTCTGGTGCCTACCCTTCTTGTGCACATGTGCAAAATCACAGCTTTGTGGAAAATTGTCTATCAGATTTCCTAAAAAATTGCTGAACACTTATGTGTCAGATCATCTCAGACCAAGATCTCTGATCCAAACATTTTGAAGAAGTGTAGGTCTAGATCCAGAACTAGAGCTGAACTTCTCTGGCACAGGCCCTTCTCTGTCTGCTATCTTTTGTGTACTGTAATGTGATGGTTTGCTCCATGAGGTTCCACTGACATGGTTTTTATAATGCTGATTCTAAATAATTATATATATCTTATTGTCTCTCTCTCCCCTCTGGAAGCCTTTTACAGTGCAGTACCTAGCCTGAAGCTAGAAGATTAATAAAGAACTGCTTTGGAGAAAATGTTAATTTACTTCCTAAATCAGCCATCATAGTTTACTGACTAGACCATGTTCATCCTCCACTAGAAAGCAAATGCACCTCTTCATCAGTTCCAGATGTTATAGCCATGTAGGGGAAGTATGCCACTAGAACAGTCCAACTCACTTGTTACTTATTTTGTTATGCTCATGAATTTTTAGCAGCTGGCCTTAAACTGCTTTATTTGTTTCCTTCCTGATGAAATTACTTTCATAATTCTTTAAGTCAATTAAGTTAACTTATGACTTCAGTCATATGACTGAATTTATGAGTATACTACTGTGTCATCAGCTTGCTTGTATCCATTAATCTGCTGCTATGGAACTTTCAAAAGTATCCACTAATTTTGAATAGTCAAACTGACACCTAGGGCCTTTTGTAAGTTCTGGCCACGCACAGCTCTCACTGACTTTAACTAGACTTTTGGGTGCTCAGTAGCTCTGAATATCAGGTCTTGGGCATTTCATGAAATTCACTCAACCCAAGCATCTAAAATTAGTCAGCATTTTTTTTTTTACAATGTGGACTTTAATCCTCAGTTTCCCCTTCTGGAAAACAGAGACAATATTTGACAACTTCTGCAGGCATTATGATTCTCAATTGATGTGCAAAGCTCTTTGAGACCCTGCTGATCCTGACTATTTCATATTTCTATTTGTACCCGATAAGTATTTCTCTGGTGCTCAGACAATCAGCATTTAATGCTGTGAACTTTAAATTGACAATTTCAGTTAACTACGGGAACTTCCATCCTTGGCTAAACTGCTGAGTATTTTTGAACTAAATTAATGAACATATAGAGGTATCTTAGGGTGTGTCTACACAGCAAAGTTATTTTAGAATAATGGCTGTTATTCCGAAATAACTATGCAAGCATCTACACAGCAATTCTGTTATTTCAAAATAATGAACAGCTTATTCTGACAACTGTAAACCTCATTCTATGAAGAATAACACCTATTCCAGAATAGCTATTTCGAAATAAGGTGTGTGTAGATGCTCCACTTCTACGATTTTGAAATAGATCCTCACCAGGGCCATTCTAAGTTATTCCATCGGGGCTCTAAATCGAGATAGCATGTCTACATTAGGGAAGCCTGCCTCGGACTAATTTTGAGGCTTCCCTGCAGTGCAGACGTGCTATTTCGAAATAAGCTATTTTGGAATAACTATTCTGGAATAGCTTATTCCGAAATTACTGTGCAGTGTAGACGTACCCCTAAAGGTCAGCATTTTCACAGGTCAAAAATCTGATCTCTGATGTTCAGATGCAGCTCCCACTGGAGTTATGCACATATATCTATTTGGCAGAATTAGGTCCACATTTCATTAATATTATGTCTCCCAAATGTGAAGTGTCAGCCATTCAGATGATAAAATATTCACCTAGCTAGTGAGATTCTTGCTCGTTGACCTCCACTCAAGGTGATTCCACCATCCCCCAATAGAGTGTAGTCTTTCTCAGGAAACTTTGAAATCTCCTGTTAAAAGATTTTAAAAATTAGATATATACTTTCCATATTCAAATGACACAAATGGCTGATTAAGCAAAAACAACTGCACATAGATGGTTTGGATGGAGATAACTATAAGGTCACAATGATTTTATTTGCTTATTTCATTGTTTCCATGTTCAGAAATGAGGTATCAAAGTATATACATGTATTTACCTCACAGCTCAACCAGGAGCCTATAAAGTCTTAAGAGAAAATATTAATCTTCAATATTAGCTCCCCAGAAGTAAAGAATTAGCCTTTTATATAACCTGAGTCTAAGGCTCTAACACTAGTGTAGATTTTCTACCAGAGACAAAAGTGACAAATGTGTGTTTGTGATATTTAGAGAAGATCATGAACCAAACTTTGTGATCGAACACCCCAAACTTTAGGGAAGTTCATACCCACAGGGTTCTAATACCATAGCTCTCCAATGCCCTTGTCTTTGGGAAGGTTTGCAATGGGTTTGAGAGCCAAACTTTACCGCTCAGGCTGCCGCTTACTTAAGTGGATTGGTGAATGGTCACTAGTAAATACACATAATAAACAAATATAAAACACGGGCTTAATTCTATCCCATGGTTGGCAGGGGTGAGGGAAGGACTAGGGATCTGTTTGTCTCCCTTATCCTATACAATCCGACTCCAGAGCTGTAGTAGTTGAGAAGCCTAACATTGGGGAAAACCCTGCTCCCATCAGTAGCTGACACCATCTCTGTTAGTTTTACACCACTGGAAAGTTCTTCTGTGAAAGGGGAATTCTCTACTGGCCACTTATGGCCAGAATCTTGAGTGGAGCACATGGGAGAATGTGGACCTAGGAGAGATTGCTTTTTCTTTAGTACAAGACTGAAACCTTTGTGCTCCATTTTCTTCCATTTTGGCTATGTCTACACTCCGGGGGGGGGGGGGGGGCGGGGATGTTTCGGAAGAGGATATGCAAATGGACACTCATTTGCATATTTTCTTCCGATTCTTTTTGCGGAAGAGGTTTTGCCGCTAAAAAGCCCCAGGTAGACGGGGCCATTTGTCGGAAAAAAACCCTTTTTTGCAAGATCCCTTATTCCTCAAAAATCAAGGTTTCCAGGAACTTGCAAAAAAGGGTTTTTTTCCGACAACTGCTTATCCTCTTCCGCAAAAAAAATGTAGTGTAGACATAGCCTTAATGTCATTGTTATTTCTGAAACATGAAAGCTGATGCTTGTTGCATTCTGAATGAGTGGGACTAGGCTGGTGATTGTGGTTTTATTATTTTAAAGTTTTTCTCCATTCAGAAAGTTATCTTGACCTTTTGAGGACAATAGGCATTGGGAAAGATTAAGTCTCATTGTGATACCAGCCTGGATATTTATTATATTAACTGATTAAATCAGCCAGCATGTAAGTCCTACTTCAGCAATGGGATCAGCCAGAGAAAATCAATCTCTACTTTATACACTTGCAACACAAACCACCACCAGTTTCTCTTGTAAACAGAGATGGGGTTACTCCCCAGAACTCAGACCTAAATTTCAAACACTTCAGATTTCACGGCTGTTTAGAACCAGTGTTCTGACTTGAGACTTACTCTAGATATTAATTTTGTGCCAGGAGTCTCAGCTCTCCCTTTACAATATGCTTTTGATCACTTTACCTGTGACTGTGACCATTAATTATTCTCCTCTGAATAATTTCTAACATTCCAAACCACTGAGACGTTTCCAAGAGGCATGAAAATAAATAAATGAAATGAAATAAATAAAACATGCCAAGAAAGTATTTCCTCCTTCTTCCCTTGCAAATTAGCACTAATCTCAGGGATAGAATGAACAATACAGATCAGCCCTGGTTTAGGGACAGATTAAATGCCCTGCATCTCTCATGGATTAGAAACTAGGTGCTTGTTACCGCAGTAAAGAGGAGACGCCCAGGTTTTAAATTAAATAATAGCCTTCTCTTCCCAACATAGAATATTTAGAAATAACTGACCTTAAAAATTAAGACACTTATTTATGAAAAAAGTTATTTTGGGTAACAGAATGTTCTGAAATTGAGGCAGAGTGGTCTAGTGGATAGAACACTGGACTTGCACTCAGGAGATCTGGCTTCTACTCCTAGCCCTACTGTTGCTTGGTTGGATGGCCTTGGGCAAGTCACTTGACCTCCCTATGCCATCTGTAAAATGGGGACACTGATACTGACCACCTCTTGTAAAATGCCTTGAGATATACTAATAAAAAGCACTATGTTAGACAGAGGTATTATTATTTTCCCCTCTCTTGGGGACCTGTGCAGCCAAACTCCTGTATGTATACTTGATTTTACAGGAAGAGCCATATGAAAAATAGCACCAACATTAAAAAAAACTTTTCCAAACTTGTCAAACATAGCATATGCATAAAGTATGAGGTATTTAGAGAGGATTCATGATCGTGTGCCATGGTATTCAGGTTTTATAGGAGCTCATTTGGGATGACCCACATAGTGCATTCAGGGCTTCTCTGCCCCTATCATCTTCACTGCCCCTATCTCTTACAGATAAAACTGTTTTGCCTCTCTACTATGCCATTAGGTATTACGTATTTACATATCCAGACATTTGAGTTGAATTTTCCCCTAGGTCACATTGGCTCCATTTTAATATAATATTACTGGTTCCTAGCGCTACTGCTGTTGTTCTTCCAGTAGAGACCTTCCAGAGAATTGTGACATCTATTGGAGTTTTTATTATCTTCTATGGGAGGAATTCTGGCTCCACTGCATTGTAAATCCAGATCCATGAGACCCAGGCTTGTGGACTTAGGATACACCCACACCGGGGGTATGTCTACATTGCAGAGTTTTCCGGAAAAACGGCTGTTTTTCTGGAAAAACTATACTTACATCCACAGTGCAATTATGTTCTTTTGACAGAAAGTCGAAAGAATGCAGGGGTTTTTCTGACAGCGGTAAACCTCTTTCTACGAGGTTTGCCATGTGTGAAAGAGGAAGAGGGTTTTTTTTTTTAAAGAATAGGCCTCCAGGAAAAAAGCACAGGTGCCCTGGTGGCCACTCCATCCATAGTAATCACAACTTAAATGCGAGATAGTGTCCAATCAATGTGGACGCTATCTTTTGAAAAAGCAGATTGCTTTTTCGATGCACTTTAGCTGTGTGGACGCTCTCTTTCGAAAGATCTCTTCCGGAAAAGCTTCTTCCGAAAGAAGCTTGCACTCTAGACATAGCCTGGATGAGCTGACTTGGGCCCATGGGTTCAGGCAGTGAAATTAAAAATTGCAGTTTAGATCCCCTGGCTAGTGCTAAAAACCTGGGCTGTACTGGTGGGATGGGGGGAAGGGTCTTAAGTCCGGGATTTAGTCCAAGCTCAAACATCCACACTGGTATTTTTAGTCTTATATCCTAAGAACCCTGAGCCTGAGTTCATTGAGCTGGGCTCTGAGACTTTGTGCTGTGGGATTTTTATTGAAGTGTGGATGTACCTGCAAGGTTCCCAAGCTCACACTTGAGCATCCACTCTGCATTGTGCGCACACACTTACAGCTGCTAAACTTGGGTCTTATAGCAACTTCCAATCTGCACTACACACACCTTCTGACTCAGGTCTGCATCTTTAGCTGTGTGCATGCTGTAAAATGGCCATGCTAGGACCAGAATCCTGGGGCTCTGACCCACCTGACCAGTAGAATCTAGGACCATAGTCCCAAATGCTTGCTGACTCAAGTCAGACTAATTTGTGTGGGGACAGAGGGCAGACTTGGGTTCAAACATGAATCAGAGCCTAAGCTTAATGAGCACTGTAAACATACCCATTGAAATACCAGCAAAGCATCCATTGACTTAAATGGTGTCAGGATTTCATCCTCTGTGTTTCTGCATAAAATATGGTACCATTTTGTGCTATTGCCAAAATATTTTGTGCCATTACAGAATTTCTTGCACTGCCAAAGAAATCTATCCTCCAATACAACTCAGGAGATTATAGCATAGAGCATACAGGGGAGTTTACTAAGAATGTCACAGGTAACAAGTGTTTTATTAATTTGATTCCAATGGAAGGACATTTCTTGTTTTGTCTATATCGATCCTAGTTACTCAACTTTTACATTTAGAGGTAGCAATGGCAATGGCAAATACACAAAAGAAATAAATCTAACACATGTATTAGCTACGGTAGAAAACATTAGTACTGAGCCACGTTCATCATTGGTGTAACCTTACTGAAGAAAGTGGAGTCAAAGCAGGGATGAATTTATCCTACTGATGCTGAACAATTTATAATAATTACGTAGTACCCATTCCTACTGAATACATCCACTTTTGGATGTCCGAATTGATAAGCCTGCAGCCTACAGAGCCCCCACAGTTCCCAGTGACTTCAGTTACATCTGTAGGTAATTAAGGAAGAAGTGATTTAATGGTCTGCACTTTGGATTGCTAATTTTTGGACCCCCAAAAATGAAATAACCTTGCAAGTGAATAGAGCTCTGTGCAGATACTGACTGAAGCTATTCTGGGAGATTTTTTTCCCCCAACATGATGTAATGTCATTTTCTTAAAGTATCCTATTAAAATCTCCAGGACTGCTTTCAGTAGTCACTGGGAGACTGTAGGCCAATCCTGGATTGCTGCTGACCCCTTGCTCTCTCTTTATTCTCACTAATACTCCATACAACCCTTGCATTCTCTTTATTCTCACTAATAATACCGCACCAGGCACCCCCAGTAATCCACAAGGCTGAGTCCTTGGGGACCATGGGTGGGGGGAGATGGCAGGATGGTGGTGGTAAGGAGTAAGGCTTGGGGAACAGGAACAGACAGCTCCCCTCCCCACCCTCCTCGCCTGCTGGGACTCCCAGGTCTGATTATGCAACAGCTATGGTAGGGGATGGCCCATGGGCTAAGAGTTTGAGACCCCTGCTATAAAGACACCCCTTTTTAGGCAGAAAAGATACCCATAGGCTAGATCATCCAATGTGGCCAAGGACTGCCCGTCATAACTCAGCAAGGTCCGTCCATCGGTAGGTATGAACAGTTGTCAACTGTCACGTTGTGAATAAGCATCCCAGCTCTCACAAATAGCCAAAACCCAAGCTGATCCCATTTCAAAACAAGGCTAAAACAAGCCAGTCCCTAAAAGAACTCCAACACTCCATGTGACTGGATCCCCAGGGTATAGTCTGGGACTGTGAGCCTGCTGTACCCCCTCCCCCGAACTCGCTCCTCCTTTGCCCTTTCCTCTTTCCCCTCCTACTCCTGCCTCCCTCACCTTCCTGCAGAGCTGATTTGCAGACCACAGGTGGTGGCACTGGGATGGAGCTGGACAGAAAGCTGGAATTTAACCAGGCAGGAAGTTAAAATTGTTCAAAACACAGACCATGTTCATGTCACTCATGTTGCCCCTCCTCATACCTGCACATAATGACATACAGGCAGGCATGCAGGGAGGTGATGCAGCAGTTGGAGCCAAATGGAAAGTCGAACTTTCTGATTGGCCAGACCAAGGCCAGACAGGCCACGAGCCAATCAATCCAAAAAACTCCCCCCAACAAGCTACAAGCTGCTTAAAAAACCCATAAACCAAGCCAAGTTCTTGCTTGTTTTATGTTGTATTAGTAATAATTTGGGGTCAGAGGCCTGCAGCTGGCCTGGCTATATGATGAGCTCGCCCCTGTATCTGAGAAAAGGGAGGGAACAACTTAACTTCCCTTATAACAGAGAGCAGCCAGAATGAAGGGGAGGAGGACTATGGAAGTGATGGGTACTGCATCTTGTACTGCCACTTGAGTTACTGCCAAAAGGAACTGCTTCAGAAAACCAGGTCAACAAGAGGGGAGATTGCTAGGGAACTATAGAGGGCTGAGGCAAAAGCCAGGAAACCTTGCTGCAGAAATTAGTGTATGAGAGGCTGATTTAGGAAAGGGATCTGTGTGGCTGAGGATAACTTTTCACCACTGGTACAGTACAAAGCTGCTCCAACACAGGGGAGGATCTTGTTTCGTAAGTGTGGGTGAAGAGAAACACTGCCTCAAAGGACAAGAACATAACCAGTTCATAAAGTTTATCTCAAGGTTATGATAACCTGTGAAAGTCTGAGCATAAAAATACTTGCTCAGTAATAAAATAAATTGGAGAGCACCACTTTGTAGTATTCCATGCTGATATTATTTGGTTAAGTGCTTTTTCTATTCTAGTCAGTCTTTCCTACCCTCCTTCCTCATGTAAGGTATGAGCTTCTAAGCAGACTGTCTTGGATGCTGTCCTATCTTCTCTGTCACTTCTTGAATCAAACTTAATTCCCTTAGCCTGACTTTACTGCCTACACATTGAACATAGCCACTATTTCTTGCTTTAAAAATCTTTTGCCGAAAGAAAAGTTCATGAGGGAATGAGTGAATTTTGCCAGCATTTACTTGAGTTTTCGGTGGACCTGAAACTCCTGCTAAATGTCATGAATTCTTGTAAAATAAGACTCCTGTGTTTAGATCAGCGGTTCTCAAACTTTTGGGGCTCTGGAGCGCTTTACATGCGTAAAAATGTATGCGGAGCCCCAGCGGTCCACTGATTGTATGTGTTGTACTTATGCAGAGCCCCAGCAGTCCACTGATTGTATGTGTTGTTCCTATCAATGTTTCCAGTTTGTCAACCTCGCGGAGCCCCTGGAGATGTCTCGGGGAGCCCTGGGGCTCCGCGGAGCACAGTTTGAGAAACACTGGTTTACACCATCAATTTCCTAGGAATGATTTCACAGAAATCTAATGAGCCACAACAGAAGGAATTAGGGAACACAAGTTGCTTGTTTTATCTGAATAGGAGGCCAATATTTTTTAAGCAACAGCTAATTTTGGGGTGCCTGATTTAAGATACCTTAAAAGGGCCTGATTTTCACTGGGATAATCAGGCCTTTCTAAAAACAAACCAAGACCCTTTAACTTGACCCAAGCTAGACACGCAAACATTTGAAGCATCCAAAATTATTAGTTACTAGATTTATAGCAGAAATTCTGAGAAGTAGACATAAGCCTAAATAGTAAAGTTTCATTCTGGAGTTGAACAGCCTCAAAATTTGGGGTTTGTTCAGATCCATTTACTTTTAAAGACTGCTTAAATTTAGTGACCATAAAAAAGTGCAGTTCCGTGCTTTCTGCAAAATCAACAAGCTGTAATTGCAAAGGATATAACAATGATGAAATAAAATAAAATGTGGGAAGAAAGTAGAAGTTAAAGTTCATCGATTTTAAAAAGGTCAGAAGTGTCATAAAATCTCACCCAGTAAACTCTGTATCAAGCCTATAACTTGTTTGAACTAGATCATTTATTTTTAGAAGAATATCCAGTTCTTGATTTAAAGATGTCATGTGAAGGAGAATCCACCATACCTATAGGTTGCTTGTTCCATTTGTTAATTATCCTCCTGCAAAAACTTTATTTCTAGCCTGAATTCGTCTAGTTTCATCTTCCAACAACTGGATCTTTTTATTGCTGTTTTGTTTGTTTTGCTAGATTAAAGAGCCATCTACTATTAGAAATTTCTTCCCTATGTAGAGCCTCATAGACCAGACGTGGGCAATAATTTTTTGCCAGGGGCCACTTCAAAAATTTTTGAAGTGGCCCCAGGCTGCACCGGAAGGGGCGGAGCCCCAAAGGAAAAGGGGTGGGCAAAATGGTTCGGGCTTCCTCACCCACAGACTATGATTGGTCTAAGGGGATGTGGGAGCCCCTTTGCCCTCCCTTCCCACTAAGCACCCATGCCCCTGGCAGTGGGAAGAGACTTCCCGTGCTCTCCCATCCCCAGGCCAATCAGGACGGAGTGCTCCTGTCAAGGTGGAGGAAACTTCGTGCGCTTCCGCCCGCCCCCAGACCCTAATTGGCCTGGGGGCAGGGGAGCAGCAGAGCCTCTGCGGGCTGGATCAACCCACCTGGTGAGCCAGATCCACCCCGCAGAAGCCCTTTTGCCCACCCCATCGTAGACTGTGATCAAACCACTTCTTCACCTTCTTGTGGTTTATAATAGAGTTTCTTAACTCTCTGGAAGACAAGCCTTACAATGAGACTTCAAATAATTTTGTAGCCCTCTTTTGAACTCTTTCCAGTTTGTGAACATTCTTTTTGAATTGTGCATACCAGAACTGGCCACACAAAAGCAGAGTTTAAAGGTAATACCAACCTCTCAACTCCTACTCAATGACCTTCTGTTGGCTTTTCAGGCACCCACTTTTTAACGTATCTTCATGTTTTGTGCACTATTATTTGCCAACTGTTCTAAGGAAGCAGCGTATGACTCACTTCTAGATTATTTGTATTCAAGGCAAATTCTGCAAGGTGAAGCTAAGCTGCTAGCAGATGTGTCCACTGCTGCAAACATTCTGCCAGCCAATAGGTTTCCTTAAGATTAACGAGGATATGTGGTGAGATGCATTTTGCTGCTCCTCTAAAATTTGAACTTGCACCCCTATATAGCACGCTCTCCTCACTGCAGCATATGAACTAGCCAGCTGGTGGTTGAATCTTAACCCTTGCCAGCAGATCCCATGCCCTTAGGAATGCAGTACACAGATTAGCATGTTTGTTTCTCTTTTCTCCTAGCATTCCCCTAAGCTCCAAGGAACAACCCAAGAAGATGTCCTTTACACGGGTGTTCTGACAAGATGATTACAAGGATTCTTTCTGAGTTGGAATTTGACTCCAATACCCTTTCAACCTTCATCTTCTGTGACTCAAACCAATGAAAGGTAGGATCTGGCTCTTAGTTTGGCTTTCTTTTTATTATTTGATTTCTCATGAAACAAAACCTTTGTTTGTATGCACTGTTAAACATTATCTTTGTGGGCAGCTAAGAGCTCTCAAACCAGGTAATACTCTTTAAGAGTATTAGCCTCTTAGATGCTAAGAAGGCTGCAATTCATAATTTTGGCTTTGGGTAACACATTTACCACATGTGCAGAGACAGAATGGATTGACATGGCAAAAAGAATCGCTCCAATCTCTTTCAAACAGTTCAAACCTAAAAATGGAAGAGGGATGGTAAGACCAATATGGGCTCCAGAACTGGTGAATCAATCATTACACTTTTTAAAGAAAAAAAGTGTAACGATAGTTGGTTTTTTAACAGGGAACATGAAAGGTTCCATTCCTGCTGTCTTGACTCTGAGAACTCTATCCCTTTCTCAGGTTCATTTTATTTTTCTTACCAAAGTAAGAACTAATTAACTTTAAATGTAGGGACTCCCACTTCAAATGTCCTAGGCTTTTAACGCTACCAGTTTAAAAGCAAACCACCTCATCTACTCTTGGCTGTTAACATTTGTTATCTAACACTTCCACATCCTACGGGTGGTCTATACTAGCAGTTTATGTCAAACTTAGCTGCATTAGATCAATGAATGCCCAGGGTCACAAATGAGCACCAGCATGGAGATCCTGGACCTGATTTCTGTGTGGGGAGTAGAATCTGTGCAGGCAGAACTACAAAGAAGCAGAAGAAATGCTGCTATCTGTGCCAAGATCACACATGGCATGGTGGAAAAAGGATATGCCAGAGACACCTAGCAGTGCCGAGTGAAAATAAAGGATTTCAGGCAGGCGTACCAGAAGACAAAGCAGGTAAACGGATGGCCTGGGTCAGTACCACACACATGCCACTTCTATGAGCAGCTGCATGGAATTTGGGGGCTGGGGGAACCCAACCATCATCCCAATCCAGTCCATGGATTCCTCCCCAGAGACTCTTCAGGCAACAGCCTTGGGCAACAACAGAAAGGACATTGTGGATAAGGAAGAGGAGAAGGAGGAGCAGAATTGTCAGCAGGTGACCGGAGCATCTGATCTCACCAACAGCCAGGATCTTTTTATAACTTTGAAGACAACCCCCACCTCCCAGGATGTATTGCTGCCAGGCCAGGATGACAGGTAAGGAACTCTGGTGAGTTCACATTTTTAATCATGCTATAAGTGGGTTAAGTCACTTGGGTGTGATTTGTGGTGGCCACTTTGCCTACATAGTAGGGGCTCCCTGGAAGAGCTTGTTAAAATGTCTGGGACAGAGCAGGAATCCTTCCTGCACATCTTCATAAAGCTCTCATAGAGGAACTTTTCATCCTTCTCACAAGATTTTGGGGAGGACTGCCTTATTCCGTCCTCCATGGCCGGACACCTTTCCATGCCAAGCCTGCAGTAAGTGATCTGGCATCACTGCAGCACACAGCTTTGCAGCATAAGAAACAGGTTTCTGGACACATGCAGTCAGCATCCACTCCCAATCAGGCGTATCTGCGTTTGTAAAAGGCGCCATGGTGGTATGGCAGTAGGGCAGGGGCTCACACTGTGACAGTGTGTTCAACACTCCCCATTTGCTGGAAGAGTGCAACTTTCCCTTTTCACAGGTGCCTGTGGGTAGGAGGGGGAAAGGGTCTTAGGCATGACAGCAGAGCAGGGACTCAAACTGTGCTTTGTTGGGGGGTGAGAAAACAGAGGTGTACTCCCAATCACTCTGTGAGACTCATGGAAAATTAATATTGCACATGGCAACCTGGATAAAACAGGGGAAGCTTTTGGAACTGGTACCATAGCAGTACACCTCTGTTTTCTCACCCCCCAACAAAGCACAGTTTGAGTCCCTGCCCTTCTGTAATTTTTTCATTGCTTTTCCATAACTTTAATTTAAAGCATTTCAAGTGTTTTGAAGTAGGAACTTATCTGATAGATGTGTACTTTCTGTCTATGACCTTCTAGAATGCAAACAGCAAATAAAGCAGCAGGGTTGCTGGCTGCTTCTTTTTAAAAAAAATGAATAGTCATTTGTTCTATCAAGGAACACTTTTGTTCAACAGGTACTACCAGACGGACATTCTTTTACTTCATAAGCACTAATTCAGAATCTGACTAATAAAATGCTTCAGCCTCAAAATAAAGATTTCATGCTCTCCTATATAGTGAACATGTTATTCTTGGACAGGCTAAAATATTGGAAAGCTTGCATTTTCCATCTATGCATTATTACTTTAGAGATAAAGTTACCTCATACATTTTCAGTAATTCCTCAAATGGTTGTGATAAATTCTTAGAAAACAGGTTACATGCCGGTCAAATGAGATATGAAGAGTAAATGTAATACTGGCTTTTTCTTAAAATGTTCATGCAGAGAGATATTTTTCCTTAATTTCTGATCTCTCCTAATAATTGGGGTTAGTATTTTAATTTGTTTCCAAAATAAGGCAAAATAATGCAAAAGCAATTTCATTTATTATATGAAAAATCAAAACTATGTGCTGAACACCTTGTGTTCCCTCTGAAGTTATTAAGTAGCATGCTGGTGCCAAGGGCCAAATTCTGCATTTACAGTAGTATTTATTTAAACAGAATGATCCAAGACATAAATTATTGCATGTTTGGTGGGGGGGGGGGAGGAGAGAAGGGTTTCTATTTAGCAGTGACTTCACTCTCATTCTAGAACAAGCTGATACAGATCTTAAATATGTACTTCATAATGCAGCTTCATATGAGGTCTGGACGTGATGGACATAGGAGAGGGTTTATTCCACATCTAAATTGCTTGTTGGATCTGGAACAAATTTCATTGTTCCAGCCCCCTGGATCAAATACAAGAAACAACCTTTTCCTCTCTAAGCATGTTGTGTCAATGAGAACATGAATTTGGGGTACAACCTCATTTAACTCTAATTGAGGGCTAGCTTTGGGTCTTTTCTGCATGGCAAGTTAGTACACAGCATAATGGTTGGCCACACAGTAGCTCGCTGTGTTGACACCACTACAGTACTTTGAAAGTTTAGGTGTGTGGCTTAGCATACTGATGCTTCAACATACAGTATGCTAAGCTGCAATCCGGGACTTTCACTGCGCTGTAACAGTGTCCACACAGTGAGACAGTGCATGTCCAGTTGATGTGCTGTAGAGTCACACCCTACCTTGATGTATGCTGCCTTTCCATACAGACAAGCCTTCAGACTGGCTCTTCTGCAGAATTGCAGTGAGGATATGAGTTTTCCCCCCGCTACCACTTCCAACCCTCTTTGATAGACTGTGTTAAAACCAGACATAATTGAGGCCCCTTCACTCAGCAGGTAGAGTATTTTGTAGTTCATAAAGGTATATGACAAGCACAGGAACTTCCTAATGATCCACATCATCCCCCATCAAATGCAAGAGAATGCCTTAAGTACATAAATGTGTGCCCTAAAAGATTTACACAAGGGTGTTGCTAGGGAATTAACATTTGGTTTTCATCATGACGCCTAATCATCTTCACTGATTAGGCCTCAACTGGAGTATTGTGTCCAGTTCTGGACATCCCATTTCAGGAAAGATGTGGAGAAATTGGAGAAGGTCTAGAGAAGAACAACAAAAATGATTTAAGGTCTAGAAAACATGACCTATGAGGGAAGACCGAAAGAAGTGGGTTAGTTTAGTTTGGAAAAGAGAAGACTGAGAGGGTACTTCATAGGAGCTTTCAAATACCTAAGGGGGTGTTACAAGGGGGAGGGAGAAAAAATATTCTCCTTAACTTCTCATGATAAAATAAGAAGCAAGGAATAAATAAATAAGGGAAGTTTTGGAATCTTAATCATTGGAGAATTGTAAGAGCAGGTTAGAAAAACACATTTCAGGAATGGTCTAGATGGTGCTTGGTCCTGCTCTCGAGGTCCCTTCCAGTTCTAGTGTTCTATGATCCTATGTTTAATCTTTAAAGGCCTTCTGAAGAAATTTCCTGACAAACTGTTAATCAAAACTCAGGCTGTTCTTTGAGTATCACTGGCACACACAGGAAAGCCTTAAACCTATAAAAATTACTTCTCTTATCTTAAAACAGACCATCTATTGTTTTCTTGCTTGAATGTATCTAAAAGAAAATAACTTTTACTGCATGACCAAGAAAGACTTTGCTAAGCTAATTTAAATATCTGATGTTTTGATCTGCATATTAAAGACAAGAGCCCTGTCTTGTGACAAGGTTGCGTGAGTGAGAAGATCTTTGAAGCTGGATGAAATAAATATAGACAAACTCTACTGCAAAATATTCTTTGTGTTTCACTGTGTGATTTAAAAAAAACTATCTGGAATCACAATCTGAAAGCTGCAAAATATATACACTGTACATGGAGCCCATCTCATTGTCTCAGATATGGACTGGATGTTACATAGGAGCATGATCCTGCAGTAGTTTGCATGCACAGAGTCAGATTGTGAAAAAAGACCTCAGTACACTGGATATTGAGCATTTGTTACTTCTGTTTTCTATAAAGACATTTTGGTAATTAGCTCTATTCTGAAAAACAAGCAATTTTTAAAAGTGATAGTTTGTCTTTTAAAATCAAAGAAGGTAGAGACTTAGATAAGAAGCATCAGACCCTACCATGAATGTTTTTATAATAGGCTTACTCTATTGGATGAGACAGTTTCCTATGCAGCTGGGGAAACTACTTAATATAGTTTTTCAAACTCATATGATTTATCACATTTTCCCTATTTGCTTCTCTGCAAATATGAATGCAAACACATTTGTATGAATGTTGCAGGGTGGTTATTCTAAGTCTGAATGCAAGGATTCACGTGTTAAGGGCTTGATCTGGTGCCCAATGAAGTCAATAGGAAGCTAAAAAGACTCGTCCTAAAAGTAATTTGCCTTTTATGCCAAAAGTGCTTTACCACTGCTAATAAAGTTTGTCATTTAGCCAAGGAACAGAAACATTTCTATCTGAAATAAAAAATTAGACTAAGCTACAGTTCAAGTCAGTACGTTGTGAGCAGCCAATTTTCCTCCTCCTCAGGAGCTAGTGTTACTTTGCTACCAACCTCATCATTTCTGAGAGGACAAAAAACCATGAAGAACACTTGTCTCTAGATATGCTGTTCCTCCCTACATCATTCTTCACTGAACAACAGTGCAGGCCACATCCCCAGGTTTCAAAAGGGCTCCCTAACCCGTGTCTGTCTGCTTTGCCTAAGTCACAGTGTGCAAAGAAACTGCATTTTCTGAGCAACAGATCATGAGGGTGTACCACTAGAAAAAGGACTGGGTTGTGATGACAAAGCCACACCACTGGTGCCCATGTTAGGGCTGTCTGCCTGTGGTCTAAACAAGTGCAAATGATGACTTCTTTCTCCCTCTTTGCTTTGATAATTATTACTCCATTTGTAATTTCATTTACAGGTCATTCGTTTCCTTGGTCATTGTGTGCACTAAGCACAACAACCTTGGCACAAGAGGCTGTTATGGGCTTGTGCACATGCAACTGCCTGCAATTACTAGTTTTGTCTGTGTAATAACTGTAGTGAATGTCAACTGGTGACAAAACACTAGCACGGGGTTCACAAATGCCTACACAGCTAGAGCTGAAATGTCTTCCCCTTAGGGAGAAAAAAAATCTTTTAGTTTTCATTGAAATCTTGCATAGGAATTTTGAGTTTCCTGCTGAAAATTGGAGTTATAGTGTCTCACAGGAGATAATAAAGATACAAGGATCAAACTATTCACTATGGGCTTGTACCTCCGCTGAACAGCAACTCCCATAATACAACAAAGTGTCTCCCCTTTTTGGTTTAGGGAAACTACACAACTTGGACTCTGTAACTGTGGAGCTCTGTGGGAAATGCAGTCCACTTGGGGATCCTGGCCCATAGGGATGAATGGGAAAACTAAGAGCAAACGGCAATTCCCATTGTTGGCCACAATCTTTTGGGTTTGAGAAGAAACAGACAAAAATAAGTAGTTTTCCGTTGAAAGCAGATACTTTTTGTCCCCCTTTCCTCCCAAAAAAGTCATCTATCCTAAAACTCACTTGTCTGTCAAAGAATATTTTGATGGAAATTTTTCAACCAGGCCTTCACACAAACATTTGTGTGACTGTGACAAGAGAACACTAAACTGAAGTTTGGACTCACTCTATTAAACTATATAGCAGCCTAACTTTTCTAGCAGTGATGTCTCAAGGAAGACCAAACTCAAATGGCCAAAAAGCAAGGTTTAAAATATCCTAAAATTCTCTATCCCTGACGGTTTAGTTCCGCTTACTCCCATGTTAGTACCCACAGCTAAATCTAGGATCCCATGACTTTAATCATAATCACATCTTTGGTACTGAAATATCACCAATTCAGCTAGAATAAAAATAACATATGACCCAATGACATAGTGATAATAACAAACACACATGGTTAAATTTGTCTGCATAATGAGTTACCTGAGCAATTGCAAATAACTTACAAAACAAAACTCAAAGTCTGTTTGCTAGTGATTTGTGAGAATCATTGGCTAAACCAATCACAATAAATAGTTAATTTAGCAGCAGTCATTTGAGTGGGCGGGGCAGAGGTCTTTCAAGGCATCTTCCCGCTTTTCTCCCTTGGCTATTTGCCTGGAAGAAACCTCTGCTCCACTGATTCCCATCTGCCTTTGATATGCTAGAAACAGTAACTTAATTGTGATTCTTGTGACATGACAATGGGGCTCATGGCAGCAGTGTGTGAGAGAAAAGAGTGCCTGCATGACAGGGTGTGTACCTCCTATCCACTGACTAGAGAAGAGTTCATGCTTGCTCATCAAGTAATGCAGCCAGCTACCACAAGTTTCCACCCTTTATGCAGAGGCTGCCTTGAGTGAAGCCATGTGGGGAGAGCAGTTGACTCAACTGTAAGGAACTGTCCTGTCCAGAGGTGTAAAAAGAGGAGTCAGTGATGCATTAACCTAGGACAGTGGTCTCCAACCTTTTTACATCCAAGATCACTTTTTTAAATGTCAGAACAAGCCAAGATCTACCGGCCCATCCTCCCCCCAAAACCCCATCCCCTTCTTGAAGCTCCGCCCTCTGTTCTCCTCCTCTCCATCACTTGCTGTCTCTGGCCCTTATACACTCTCAGGGTATGGCTACACTGTTGCTTTTTTTTCCGATTCTGTCTAGACTGGGCCAAATGTCAGAAAAACCCCTTCTTTCAAAAGCCCCCTTATTCCTCATGGAACGAGGAATACAGGGGTTACCAAAAGAGCATGTTTGCTGTTCCGCTAAAAAAAGTGGAAGAACAAATGCATCCCTGGACACAGAAGAGTTTTTCCAGGATACCTCTGGAATCCCAGAAAAACTCCTACAGTCTAGCCATACCCTCACTGGGTTGAGACAGGATGTGTGGGCTCTGGGGTGGGAATGAGGGATTTGGGTGTGGGAAGGGGTGAGAGGTGCAAGGTCTGGGAGGGAATTTGGATGCAGGAGGAGGTGGAGAAGGGGATGCTGGCTCAGGGAGAGGGCTCCAGGATGGGGAGTGTTGGGGTTGGGGTACTGAGCAAGCCACATGCTTGTGGATGTGAGGGTGCAGGAGTTTGGGTTGGAGTATGTGAGGGGCTCAGGGCAGGGAGGTTGGGAGTAAGATGGGCAGTGTGTGGATGGTGCAGATTTGCAGGTGTGTGGATGGTGCAGGAGTGTTGTGGCAGAAGACTGAGGATGTGGAGCTGCAGGAGTTTGGGGATGTGAGAGGCTCAGGATAGGGGGTTCCAGTGTATGATAGGCTCAGATCTAGGGTCCGGGGGGGAGGTACAGGAGTGTTATAATGCTGTGGCCAGATGGGGGCTTGGCCCCAACTGGGGGTTTGTTGGCCGGGCTTCATTTTTAAATAAAATATTATGTCAAACACAAAAAGTTTCAGCATTGTCTTTATTTATGAGAAGGGCGGGGAACCTGTTTTGAGTCAGGGGTCACTGACCCACAGAAAAGTCAGTTGGGGCCACACAAGTGAGATGCAAAAAAATAACTCCTCCAATCCCCCCCTCACTAATGTGGCCCCAACTGTGGTGGTAGGAGCAGAGGACATGGTACTGGGGAAGGGTGCTAGTGGGTGCTAGGGCAGGGGACAGGGTGCCACTGGGGAGCAGGGGACAGGGTGCCAGTGGGTTCTGCAGCAGGGGACAGGGTTCTGCGGCAGGGGACAGGATGCTAGTGGGAACAGGGTGCCAGTGGGTTCTGTGGCAGGGGACAGGGTGCCAGTGGAGACAAGGGTCAGGGTGCCAGTGGGGACAGGGTGCCAGTGGGTTCTGCTGCAGGGGACAGGGAGACCACAGCACATGCCTCCTCCAGGGACTCCTCCCCCCCAGAGGAGGGAAGTCCGGTCACGTGCCTCTTCTCAGGACTTCTAACCCCCCGCCCACGCGGAGGAGGGAAGGCCCAGCGTGCGCCTCCTCTGGGGATTCCTCCTCCCTTCCCCCCCGTAGAGGAGGGAAGCCCTGGTGCACGCCTCTTCACGGGACTTCTAGCCCCCCACCCCGCACGGAGAAGGGAAGCCCCGGCGCGTGCCTCCTCTGGGGACTCCTACCTCCCCTCTGCAAAGAGAGTCCCCAGCGCGCCACAGACCTGCTTTGTGGTACGGCTCCGGCTGTTTGGGGGAGGGGGAGCAGCCTGTGCACTTCCTCAAACCCTGGAAGTGGTGCACAACTGCTGGATTTTCGTCCACCCCGCAGGAAGCCGGCACTACCTCCCTTGTTGCTGGAGGTAGGTAGTGGGCTTCTTTGGGGTGGTGGGAAATGGGGGAGGTCCTGAACACCTCGCGATCGACTGGTCGGGGCTTCCCGATAGACCAGTTGATCGCGATCGACGGGTTGGTGACCACGGACCTAGGAGGTAATTCCTCTTCTTGAGCGAAGGGACACTCTGGCTATAAGAAGCCCTTGCTGAGTTTTCTGAAATGACCATGGATACTAGCTATCTTAGGGTGTGTCTACACTGCACCCGTAGCTCAAAATAAGCTATGTAATTTGAGCTATGCAAATTGCTTAGCTTATTTCAAATATATTTAGAAATAGCTTATTTCGAAATTTGGCACTGTCTACACAACACCAAATTTCGAAATACAGGGCTATTCTGAAACATCCATTAATCCTAATGGAACGAGGTTTACAGGGACATCGGAATAGCATGCCCATTATTTCAAAAGATATTTCAAAATAACAGGTGTGCTGTCAAGATGCAGAATACGCTATTTCAGGATACCAGAAGTATCCCAAAATAGCACTGCAGTGTATCATAGAATCATAGAAGCCTTGAGAGGACATCGATTCCAGTCCCTTGCCCTCATGGCAGGACCAAGTACTGACTAGACCATCCCTGATAGATGTCTGTCTTACCTGCTCTTAAATATCTCCAGAGATGGAGAGTCCTCAACCTCCCTAGGCAATTTATTGCAGCGTTTAACCACCCTGACACTTAGGAAGTTTTTCCTAATCTCCAACCTAAACCTCCCTTGGTGCAGTTTAAGCCCATTGCTTTTTGTCCTATACTCAGAGGCCAAGGAGAACAATTTTTCCCCCTCATTGTGAGACCCTTTTAGATACTTGAAAACTACTATCATGTCCACTCTCAATCTTCTCCTTTTCAAACTAAACAAGCCCAAATCTTTCAGTCTTCCCTCACCGCTCATGTTCTCTAGATGTACCCTCAGTTAAATCCCATACCCTCTATTATTGGGCCCCTCACCTGGCTTAATCATGTGACCTATCACAATGTGTCAAAAGAAAATTTGTATTTTAAGACTGACCTCTTCTAGCTGACAAGCCTTGACGACACTCTTATATCTGTATTCATCATAGGATACACCAAAGATAATGTTTTCTTTGATTGTTCCAGGCATGATCCAGGAGACTTGTGGGGAAAAGGAAATCCTTCCACTGTGCTTGATTTTGCCATCTGAAGGCTCCAATTCTCCCATTATCAACATCAAGAGAGAAGTCTGAAAATAATTAAGAGTTAATGTACCAGAACAGATCTATACAATTGTAACAGATGCTCAGCACATACAAAGTCATCTTCATAAATAGAGTGTACTCTATTAATCTTGCACAGAGGGTCCATATGAGCACCTGTACAACACCAAACCTACTTAGTGGAGGCTTCAGTGGTGCACAGTGCCCCATAAAGTCTTCTAAAATGGGATAATTTCATTATCAGGAAATTAAGATCATAGTATATAATGCCTTATAGCAGCTGGGAACTCTGCATTCTGATCAGCTGACAAAAAGCTGTCTCATAAGAGAGCAATTTTTTAAAAATTTACTTTACAAGTGAGACATACATTTGGGCATGCCCAGCAGTTTGCATGAGCATTTGTGACACTCCTTGAAGTCTTGCTTAGTTCCACATCCTGTGTTGTTGGGTCCCTCACCTGACTTGATTCATGTGATGGTTGTACAGGCACATTTTAGATTCACGCCTACAGTGATTTAAGTACAATGAATGTGTGTGTATCTGTGTGAGAGTGGGAGGAGGTTAGTATTCAGTTTTGACAGCACCCTTAAAATGTATTTATTTTTCTCTATCCCATAATATAGTGCAAAATATGTTACTTTTTGTTAGTAGTTGCCGTCATACGTGGGCTCAGAAATCTTTCTACCTGTGTAGCCTTGAAAAGTGTAACTTCTTTGTCCATGTTTAATTATTTACATAAACAATTCAGCTTGATCTGATTTTTCCACTATAACTGTTAACTCAGCCACATGAAGTCATGACATAAATATGACTAGTGTTTTGTATTTCTCTTCATAAAAGAATTGATTGTAATTTCAATACTGACATGTTATAATTCAAAGTTAATCAGTAGCTAGTAGTAACCTTGCCACACAGTGTTGGCTACCTGATCAAAGAAGAGAATTGAGAAATACAAGGAAATATATATTGCAAGAGGCACTCTAATGGTATTCTTATCACTAATAAATAATCAGCAGTGTTGGGATTCGGCGGCCAAAAACTCCATAAATCTTCTTAAGTCACAATTTTATGGTGTGAAGTTCAGAGTAGTAAAATATTCATGGAGAATCTTATGTGGTATATCATTCCCCTGTCCCAAAGGCTCTATTCTCCAAAATGCCTGTTTCACCAGGTTAATCACAAGGTCCAATATTTCATAGGATTAACCATTTCACACATTTAGCAACTATCTGTTTGCTCTATCCTGGGTCTCTAATATAACTTGCAATTTGCTTAAACTAAGATATCTGCCAGTAAAAACTCCAAAAAAGTTGATGTCACATTTCTGGCAATTTCCAAGTCCAGAAAAATGCCATTTGCAGATACCAATTAGAGACAACAATAACTGTGTTCAGTTTCTGAGAGTGTTGGTTATACCTGGACGAGCCAGTAATAACTTTAACCAAAGAAGGACAATAAGGGTTAAATGTCTAGATGGGGGGGAGGGAAGCTTTTCTTTTCCTAAATTCTTACATATTAGATTATTGTTTTAAATAATTTAAAGAAATGGGTAATTATCCACTTAAACAATTTGTCAAGGGTTGTGGCAGATTTTTAATTAATAATAATTTTAAAATTAAGATGAAACTTTTTTCTAAAAGAGATATGTTCTAGTTCAAACTGGGATTATTTCAGAAAAGTTCTATGGTCTTCTTAGGCAAGCGGGGGGGGGGGGGGGGAGCCGGGAGGGAGGGGAAGGTTAACAGAATTGCCAGGCCCCTGAGCAAGGTGAGGGGAGATGGCTCTGCACTCCCAGAAGGGGCTAGGCCTCGGGCAGAAGGGACACAGCTGGGGCAGCCAGCCCTCAATGCCACCCAGTGCATGGTATGCCAACCTTCCCCCCTGGCAGCAATTTAAAGGGCCACCGGCTCCAGCTGCCATCACTCCTGTGGTAGTGGCAGCCAGGAGTATCAGGCCTTTTTGAAGTACCGGGCCCCAGGGCATTTTCCCCCTTTGCCTCCTCAGCTGAAGGGCTTGTATGAAGGAGTTCCTCACAGTGGTCCCCTGTGGCCTCCAAATTTTTGCAACCATATTTTACTTAAATTGTTAGTTTAAGGTTGTAAGTAGTGGCTCGAGGGGGATGACCACATTAGGGTAAAGGAATGACAGGTGAAAACTGTTCTTCTGTTGAAATGGTTCTTCTGATGAAAATGCTGTCCCCTGGCTTCATATACAGTCAAAAACACCAGCAATACATTTTGCATACTTGCATCTTATTATGCCCATTCTACAGTGCAATTCCCACTGGTATCAATATTTAAAAATAATGCTTGAGATCCCGGTCTGATTGAAGCTGATGGGAGTTTTTCCATGGACTTCAATGAACCAAGGATTTTACCTAGTGAATATAATCAAAGAAAATCATGATTGGACCAAAACAATTATTTAATCAAAATAAATAAATAAGAAGTTGATAAATGAATAACCAGTAGTAGTCTGTGTTGTCAAAGCTTTCTCCACAAGGAATCCCACTGATGTCAATGGGACCACTGGTGAAGTGAATTGTTAATCAACATGAATCCGGGTATCATAATCCAGCACATTATTTGTGATCAATAGTTTGATCAGCTGTATTTCTGCCAGTCAAGACTGGAATACCTCAGTAACTGCTTTTATGACTTCATGTTAGCCAGCATGGTGAGACAGAAGTTATTTTTGTAGCTATTTAGTATATCTTATGAGTCACAACTGACAGCATATGAGGATAGATTTGCCCTGTTTCTCAGCAGTGTGACCTGAATTTGGCATTCACAGTTATGATGAATGAAGGCATGGTTACAGCGGCATAATCTGGCTAAGTTACACATCACCATAGGTCAACTGGGTTTTTGAAACAGAATCATACACTTGTCAAAAGTTAACTTTGATATTGAAGAGCTTAATTATTAAAATCAGTTACAATGACTGAGTAACGATCATCATATGAAGATCTTGATAGAAAAAGCCTGGGAGATTTGTGTTTACAAAAGGGGCCAACCTTTAGAAAGAAAGCCTCAGATCAAGAATTGAAATCTTTGCTAGTGGCCAGTGACCAGCAAGCAGGAATACAGTCCCTTCCTGATACTGCAGAAGCTTCAATAATGGTTAGAGTACAGAAGGCTGACAATCAGCCACAAATTGATTCTGAGAAACAACATGCCATTTTTTGCTTTTCCAGCAGATGAATGCCTGCAGAGTTGGAAAAAAAGACTCATAAGAGGAATATGGAGCAGCTGGTTGCTCAGGTCAGGGTGCACCAAATGCCTGAGAGGGCCCACTAGCTTCAGCTCCAAGTAGTAGCAGAGCAGAGAAAGTCATCACCTCCAGGAATTCAACTTTTCACCCACAAAAAAAAAAGAGAACTGGGAAAGTATGTGCCCCCTTTACAAAGATACTGGTGAGAGAGAGGAATTTTTGTCTACCTTTGAATGCCTATGCCCCAAAGGACCAGTGAATGTCCATTCTGCTGACCGGATTGACTAGAAAAAGGCAGGAAAGTATTTAATGAATTGCAGGAACAAGAAGCCTTAGACCACATGCTGTTTAAAGATTCTGTGTTAAGCTGATTCAAGGCATGCCTGAATCTTACATATGTAAGTTTACAATGCTTAAAATGTCTAATGATTGTATTTTTGTGGGATGTGCTCGTAAGCTAATGGGTTTTGTTTAAAAGTGGGTTACAGAAAGGTATATGCTATCACTAAGATTGATCCTTACTCCATACCCAGAATAGAGGGTCTGTTGGATTCATTAGTGGAGGGGGCACTGGCAAATATCCTCACATACTGATGCAGAGAGGAAGATGTGTTTTAATATAGTGCAGTCTGGCTTATATGAGTTTAAAGTTTTACACTTTGGAATGCAGATTTCAGGAACTACACTCATGAGGCCCCACAGGGACTGGAATCTTTTGCAAGAGCCTATGTAGATGATCTAACCATCCAGGGCCAGCCCACAACATTTTGGCACCTGAGGCAGGGAGCTCAAATGACGCCCCTATGCCCTCTCGCTTGGGCCAAAACTATGAAAGGTCTCAACTCTGCCTTCTTCCTGTTCTACTCTACCACCATCTCTGTACATCTAGAGCAGAGAGAATACATATGCACCAGCAGCAGACACAATTTTCTACACTCTGGGTCCTAGTGGTGCCCCCGCACAGTCTGGAACCTGAGGCAGTTGCCTCAGTTTGTCTCATGGTA
Organism: Pelochelys cantorii; assembly: GCA_032595735.1. NCBI lineage: Eukaryota > Metazoa > Chordata > Testudines > Trionychidae > Pelochelys > Pelochelys cantorii. Next base: position 302,444,684 of record CM064326.1, on the reverse strand, counting down.
AGGCCAGCCCTGTAACCATCTTCAGCAATTTGTGGCCAGATCACATCAATCACATAGGAACTGTACCACATATACTCAGGACAGTCAACCTAAATGTTATGTTTTTTAAGTGCAGAATGGAAGTTACTAAGGTAACTTATCTAGGGCATAAAGTAGGCAATGGACAGATTCACCCCAAACCTTTAAAGGTGTAGGTCAATAGAAGCTGGTTTACCCCTAAGATTAAAAATCAGGTCTAGTCTTTCATTGGTCTAGACAACTACTGCAGGAGATTTGTAAAATGATTCATTGACATTGTTGCTTCCATCACAGACTTCACAAAGAAGGAGAACACAGATCAGGTTGTGTGGAAAGAGGCCTGTGAACAGGCTTCAAAGTATAAAGAATGCCTTAGCCAAATAACCTGTTTTAGCTAGCTCTGTTTTCAAGAAACCATACGAATATAAGAACGGCCATACTGTGTCAGACCAAAGGTCCATGTAGCCCAGTATCCTGTCTGCCGACAGTGGCCAATACTAGATGACCTAAGAGGGAGTGAATAGAACAGGGAATCTTCAAGCAATCCCTCTCCCATCACCCATTCCCAGCTTCCAACAGAGGCTAGGGACACCATTCCTACCCATCCTGGCTAATAGCCATTGATGGACCTAACCTCCATGAATTTATCTAGTTCTTTCTTGAACCCTGTTAAAGTCCTGGTCTTGACAACAACCTCTGGCAAGGCGTTCCCCAGGCCGACCATGCACTGTGTGAAGAAAAACTTCCTTTTGTTTGTTTTGTTTACCTACCTATTTTCAGTTGGTGACCCCTAGTTCTTATGTTATGGGAACAAGTAAATAACTTTTTCTTATTCACTTTTTCCACGCAAGTCATGATTTTATAGACCTCTATCATATTCCCCCTTAATCTCCTCTTTTCTAAGCTGAAAAGTTCTAAAATGGTACACACTGAATATGATGTTGGGATTGAACTAAAACCTATGGAGTAAATTCTAAAAACTCTTTGCAACTACAAGCCTCACTATCTCTACTATGATTCTGAATTCAGAACTACACTCAAGTCTAAATGTATGTTGATTATTTAACTAATATTCTCACTTTTATTTAATACATTTTAGTTTAGCTAATAAGAATTAGCTGTAAGTATGTATTTGGAATGAGATCTGAAATATTCATTGACCCAGGAGGTATTGTAGCCAATCCTTTGGGATGAATAGAACTTTATTGGACTTAGGTGCCTGGGTGAAAGTCTAAGGCTGGGTTGCTTTCAGGGAATTGTATTGTTGGCTCCTGGGTACCAAGTAAGGTATCACAGAGGCTGTTTTGTGCTGATTTGGTAAATCTAAGTATTAGAATAAGCACCAGCTTTGGGAAGTGGTTGCCCCATTCATTGCAATTCATCCTAATTGAGTGATCTCAGCTGGCTCCCCTGGAACCTCAGTCACAGTGGTGAGATGAAAAAGGATCATGTCAAAATGGTCTTGAGGCCAAAGCCAGAGATGTGACAGCAGCTTCTAGGAGCGTCCCTGACACGCCATCAAATGGGAGCCGCTTGAGATAAACACCCTTCACCCCAACCCCAACCCCAACCCAGAGCCCGCTCCAGCACCATTACTCACACCCAGACCCTGCACTCTAACCCCCTGCCTCAGGACTAAGCCCACTCCAGCAACCTAACACCTGCCCAGACCCAACCCTCCCACCTCTACCTCCTGCTCTGAGCCCTTTCTTGCACTCCAAACCCATTGGCCTCACCCCTGAGCACCCTCCTACACCCCAAACCCTACCCCTAAATCTGCAGCCCCAGTCGGAGCCCTCACCCCCATTCACACCCAAACCCAAACTCTGCTCCATTCTTGAGTTCCCTCCTGCACTCATTTCTGACCCCACTCCAGAGCCCAGGGGAAGCTCCTTGTTTTAAATGAGGAAAAAAGACTTGTATACAGGGGCCTCACAAAAATCTAATAGTCCCAGGCCCATAGAAAAGTTAATCTGGCCCTGTATATTGCCCTATGCTAAAAATACAGTAGAAGTCCATTGACCATTACATTCATACTCAAGGCTTTGGACATAGTCTAGGAAGTGAACATGGCATGGGAAGAAGATTATCAGGGACAGTGCAGTTAATTAATTCCATGTTATAGTTAAAACAACAATTTAGCAAAACAGCAGTATTTAATATTTTATCTGTGAGGTAGAAATTGAAATACCTTGCCTGCTCCAGTAGATCCAGAAACAGTTAACAGCTCTCCTTTCTCTATTTTAAAGTTAATATCTTTAAGAACAGGAGTGGCATGAAGTGGAAAGTTACTAAAGAAAAGATTATTATCATTGCTGGAAACTTTTCTGCTCTTCTGCTTTGCGTTTACAAATATCTCCCCAATTCCCTGCAAAAAACATTACATAGGCAATAAATAGAAAGACATGTGCAGATACCATGTATAAAAATACAGCATATGTAATGTAAGAAAAGTATGCACTTTAACATTTTTTAATATCTACATGAATTCATTATTACATTTTTAAAATAACAAGATTAATTGTAAAGATTATTTAATAAAGTTAAACTTGGCTTTCTGCTAAAGTTGGGGGGATATATGCAAGCACCTTTAACTTTGCTGTTTTTCCAGCATCAGTACAGCTTTAGAGATGGATTCTGCTCCAAAAAGCTGGTGTTAATTGTGAATTACAAGTGAGATGCTTCCAAAATGCAAACAAAATGCTTCCTCCAAATTTTCCATCTTGGGGTAATTTGACATATTTAAATGTGATTTTTCCCAAAATAATGAACTTTCTCACTCATCACATGCTCCAGAAAGCAATCGTCCCTAATTGGTGTGAACAGCCAATAGAAAGAGCAAGTTTTCAGTAAGGGATTGGTCTAACAGCCAATCCTAAACTAGGGCAGAGTCGAGGGTCTTACCAAAAATGATCCAGAAAAAGGTGGTGGTTCTTTTTTGCTTTGTTTAATTCTATGTAATTAACAGGAAAAGAATCTGAAATTAAGATTACTAGAAATATTTTTATTTTGTTTGGTTTAAGTTCTAACCTCATCCCAGAAGGCTGTTACTTTCTCCAGCTCAACACCAGTTGTTGTTAAATTATACTCCAGAGTTTTATATTCTTCTTTTTGCAAGAAATCCTGTAAATATAATGACAATAGGATTATAGCAAAGGATATTAGCCTTCAGCATCACATACAAACACATAACACACAGCATAGTTTAAAAGTGTGATCATATCAACTTCAGCAGCATTAGCAGTATTTAGACTTATTATATTTTTTTTTCTAGTGCAAGGGAGATTATGTTTTGTGTGTAATGTGTTTCCATATCTGTTGAAAGCACAAGTAAATTGTTTGTGAGCAGAGCTACTGATGGGAGAGGAGGAGGGGCAAAGGGGGCAGTTGCCCAGGGCCCAGAGATTCAAAAGGGCCTAGGGCATGGCTACCATAGGAGCGGTGGCAGCCAAAGCCCTAGGCCCTTCAAAATCACCACAAGAATGCTGCATAGGGGTGCCAGGTGTTCGGTTTTGAATTGGATAGTCCAGTATTTGAGCTTTCTGTTCGGGAAACAAATTGAGAAAATATAAATGTCCGGTATTTTCTAAATAAGATGTAATGTAGATTGTGATGTAATGTCAAGTGTGTCCGGTATTTTTGTTGAAACCATCTGGCAACCCTAGTGCTGCGTGGCACACTCCAAGTAACTCTCAGGGCTGGCTCGGCTCTTGGCGGCGCTGAGGGCTGGCTACCCCCAACCCTGACTCTTCCACTCAGGGTTAGGGGTGGGAGGAGCTGGGGTGTCGGGTGCAGGCTCTGGCCAGGAGGTGCTTTCAGCCAGCAGCCCAGTGGGACCCTCAAGCAGGTTCTCTGTCTTTCATTCTGCCCCATGCCGCTCAAAGCGGCTCGCTGCAGGGGCCACGTGCTCTGTGTGCTGCAAACCCCTGGGGGAGGTAGGTATTGCATTCTGTCTGCTTTATGATTGTGCTGGGGGTGGGGGCAACTCATGAAGGAAACATCCCCGGGACATACAACACACTGAGAGTACATGACCCCCATAATCAACTGCTTAGACTGGTGCGCAAAGATGGGGAGGGCAGGTTGCCAGCTCGAGGGTCAACTGTGAGACAGTGGTGGTAGGATGGGTACAGTGGTTTGGTGGGCTGAATCTGACCCGCGGGCTGCATTTTGCACCCCCTCCTGACCTATATGATGATTTAGGCATGGCCAGCTTCACTCCATTGTCAGTCATATAGACCAGTGTTTCTCAACCAGTGGTACGAGTACCCTTAAGGGTACTCGAGAGAAGTCTGGGGGGGTATGTCAACACAACTGAAATTTGGAGAAAACTGAATTTTTGTTAAGTTTTACAGCGCTTTATTATTTTTGTACTTTTTACGCCCAAAAATTTCATCGCCTGCCTGGCTATGATTAAGTTGTTTAAACAAATGTGTTGCAATGGTAGAAAAAAAATTTGTGTCTAAAAACTGTAGGTACTGGGGGTACTTATAATTTTTTTAAAGGGGTACTTTATAAAAAAAAAAGGTTGAGAAACCCTGAGATAGACCTGCCCTGGTCCAATGTGGGCTCTGTCCTTCCTGTTATAGATCTGAATCTCAAATACTCCAGTTTAGATTTTGAATTTCTGGAAATCTGTAAGTACAATCCCATGCATTCCTATCACATTAAAAGTATTGTATTAAATAACTTTAATAGAAAAAATTGAGAGAGCTGATGAGATTTGGTCACAAAACAATATAAGAATTCCAAGAGAGATTTGGAACAGCATTTAAAATAATCCTTTCCATGAGTCTCCATCTTGAATTCACTGCACACATCCAAAACTACTCTTGATATCAATGGGAGTTTTGTTGCATGCAACAATCTTAGATCTGTCCCTTATGTTTAAATTTTGCTGAAAGATTAATTCTACAGGCAAGGTGCAATAACGTGGAAGTGCTTCAGTATAAACAATGTGATCTGAGGTGGCCTTAGATAATAATTTTTTACATATTGATTGGGGAACTGTATGCAAAATGCAAAGACTTACGACATTTAATGAAATGCCATAAAAGCAATTCAGGTTATAGGAAGAAAGTCTGCATCAATGTTGTGTGCTTTTGATGCTGTATTAACAAGATAAGATACTAGAAAGGAGTAAGTTTTGTATCTGGAAGGATCTTAGGTCATGTACAGTACCTGTATTTTGTTGATTGCTCCAAGAGAGTCATACCATGTCTGCACAGCCCAGGGGAACTGCCTAGTGATTGACATTCGAAGAACAATGCAGAATGAGATGGTGGTAAATATTTTTCGGAGGATAATTCCATTCTTCAGAGTATAGGGAAGCACAGCTAAAAACACCACAAAAAAACCTGAGAAGAAGAAGGCTGAACTGTTGAAATATCTCGTGTATGCAGCTTTTCGGGTCAGTTTCAGTTCAGTTCTGTCAAAAAAAAAAGTGTAAAGATTCATTGTTCATAGGACAGATAAATGGGTGAAAAATGTATTGACAAAAGTTTAACTATATTCTCTTTTTGTCCATGTTTGTTGTTACTTTTCAAAACTACTGAAGAGGTGACTCACCTCTTATTATTAGTGCGAAGGCTTGTGGGAAAGGAAGTAGATACACTCATGCAACTCACACTGGCATTTCTGAGTGCATAATTTTGCCCACTAAGTCTTTATCTTAATATAAAATACTCTAACATCTAGCAGAACAGATTTTAAAATGGATAAGGCTGATCAATTTTTTTTCTGGGCATGTTGGGATGTATATTCAAATATTTCTTTCTGTAACTCAGAAACAGGATTCTCTTGTTTCCCTGTCCTATTAGTAACTGTTGGAACCATACAGAACATAGCCAATTAATTAATGCTGAGAGGTAAGCATGTCTCACTAGACTATACCCTAAATTAGGGCTATCAACTGATCTGCGTTAATGCCTGAGATTAACATAGGACAGGATTAACGCGTAAATCACAGGCGTTAATGTTGCACTTGCCCTTTGAAGTGCTGCTCTGGCACTTCAAAGAGGCAGCTCAAGCAGAGCCAGGGATCAGCTAGAGCCCCCATCTGATTCCCGGCTCCGCTATTGGAAAGTGCTTCAAAGGGGCTCTCCAATGCAGAGCTGGGGATCAGCTGGACATTCCAGCTGATCCCTGGCTCCACTTGTGCTGCCCCTTTGAAGTGCCATTTTGGCATTTTAAAGGGGCAGCGCATTAGGAGCCAGGGATCAGCTGGGGACTCCAGCTGATCCTTGGCTCCGCTGTTCCAGCACTTCAAAGGGGTTTTGCAACAGCAGAGCCAGGGATCAGCTGGAGTCCCCAGCTGATTCCAGGCTCCTAATGTGCTGCCCCTTGGCAATGCCACCATGGCGCTTCCAAGGGGCAGTGTTGAATGGAGCCTGGGGTCAGCTGAGGAATCCAGCTGATCCTGGGCTCCATACAGCACTGCCCCGTTGAAACACTGCCATGGCATTTCAAAGGGGAGGCGTATGCAAATAATCATGCAATTAATCACAATTAAACTTTTTAATCGCTTGACAGCTCTACCCTAAATATGAAGTAGTGTCTGGTAGAATGAGCATGTGAGACAGGTCATGAGAGAAGAAACCCTAGAGCAGCAAGCCAAGGCTAGGGGTTATGTCGTGTTATGTTATTTCCTTCTTGTTAATAAAACTAGACTGTGGAAGAAGTGAGGTGAGCTATAAACAAGTGTATAACTTATGTTTGGAGATGGAAAGGGACTCAAACCTTGCTCCCAGTGATACTTGCTATTTATATAAACACTTTCTCTTGGGCAATGTTTACCATGCCAAATCCCATGTCTTCCCATTAGAAATGTAGTGCAGAAAATCTGTTCTTGCAATTGCACCTTTCCAATTTTTACTTCGTTCAAGGCTACCTCAACCCCAGTATGCATGCTCTCAAATATTTAAAGAGATGAAACCTGTATGCTAATCAACTGGATGTTAAAAGTTTGATGTAAAAGCAACATAGGAAAAATGTAAATATGTTTTCATTAAAACATGGCAGTAAGATTCAGAAAATGTTTCAAGAAATCAGCATCTGATTAAGAAGTCAGCGGAGACTTTACAAGAGAAGTGAGTGCAAGTTAGGCAAATGAGAGCCTTTGTTGCAGAGGACAAATCTGTAGTGCAGAGTGGACAGGAGACTCTCTCTGGAAATTTTTGGAGTAATAGATAAATTATGAGGAGCTGGTGTTGGATCATAAAGCAAGTCTGAAAATGTTAGCAAAATATTTGCTTGTGGTGTTTTTAAACACAAGCCTGGTCAAAGTCATAAGTGAATACGGACCGAAAGTTGGATATTGAACCCAATAATACAAATGGCTCTCTTATCTTGGGCTTAGCTTTGAAGTCCTTACTCAGTCAGAACAAGCTTAAAAATGCAGGTAAACCCTGGGATTTAGACATGTAATATCAGTTAGGTACCTAAATCCTTTTGTGACCATAGCCCCCAGTCTCTGCAAATTAGGAGTCTGCGGTTTTGGGCAGCATGGCTGGGAAGCAACAAAGAGGCTGAAATACGCCACTTACTAGGGTATTCCCTACAAAACCACAAAGATTTTCCTACATAGCCAGTTGTCAGAGATCTCTGACATGGCATCTTATTCCACTGTCAAATTTACTCAGAAGGGGCTGTGGGCCATGCATGCTTGGGAAACCAAAAGAAGCATGACTCTTAAAGGAATATGTCAGTATGGTTGATGGACAGGGAGTCCACAGACTAACAGAGAAGGGGACAGTCCCTGAGCTTAATGTTCTGAGAAGGGTAGCATTTCTTTGCAACTCCTTTGCCAGCAAGGAGATTATACTTCTACCTGCTTTATAGCGTGCAAATCTTGTCCAGGATTAATTGGAGGACATTCAGAGATTTTTCCACTCTTCCAGCCTTTGTCTTGCAAGAGAGTAGAATTTGTCCCTTTATCCTGAGTGATAAAGTTCTTACTGAGAATGGGTATTAGGCCCATTATCTTTATGTGGCTTTAACAGCAACAGGGAGATGAGACTACTGCCTTCTAGACAGGTTAGGTTTCGTACGTCCATAGAAAATGGAAAGTTTAGATCAACTGATATGCTGCTTTAGAGAATGGCCAGCAGAAGTGACCCCTTTATAAAAGTTTTTAGCAAATGTAAGTTTGTCAAGTACAGCAGCAATACAAAGGGTCAAAGAATGGAAGAGGAAAAAAATGGAGAGGGAGAAGCACCAGAGATGAAAGTGAAAAGCAGAAAAACAAATCCCTAGGAAAAACCTGAATTTGGGGGTTGTGTGAGGAAGGAAGCAAAATGCACTGCTTTGCAGATATGTAAGGAAAAAATCTTAGGACTATATGAAACATACGGGAGAACAACAGTTTCTTATCTCCTTGTGCTAAACTGAAAGAAGCTTTCCGACAGCAGGGCCATAAAATGACAGTAACAAGCTGAGCTTTAGTGCACCCTTTATCCCACTATTTCAACCTCAGATATCTGAGTTTATTCATTCTGTGAATATACATCACTGGAGTGCGCAATGTTTAGTAACAGGAATTCTGTGTTTCTGGAAACTCACTAATCTTTTAAAATCCTGAATGGTTTGAAACAAGTTTGCCTTGGGAGACTCCCTGTTTTTTCATATCCTACTGACACACCTGTAAAAAGCACAGAAGCCCAAACAGCCTTGTTTTAAATGAGTGGACTTCTCAAAAGGTGGTTTGCTTGTTTTCCCTCTATAAGATCATCTGATTTTTTTGAATTCACTTGCTCTGTTTCTCTGCCAGAGCCTAGATTTTCTTTTTTTTTCCCCTCAAAAGCTGCCTGGACATCTTGTTATGGAGCCCATGCCACTAGGCATGTGTAGAATAGATGTTGTTCAAATGCCTGTTTTGGAGAGGATATATCATTCATTTGTGGCATTAAGGCTGTGCTGGTGGCAGTGCCAAGCCATACCATTCCAGAGGATCATGCCTGTGCTACACACTTATCAAGCGATGTATTGCTGCCTGATGTATAGATTAGCAGGGTCAAGCCCCCACTTGCTGCTCTGTGGGGTAGCCCAAGAGAGAAGAAAGTATATGTGGTAAGATGATCTCATGAAAGGTCTGCCATTTTCTCTTAAAGAAAAGTCCTACATAACCTAATGAGAATTATTAAACAAACGGGGTTCCTTCGAAACTGAATATGGTCAATAAACCTATGGAATATAGTACAAAATATCCTTTCTATGGATTTGTGTAACAGTCAGTTGTAGGGATATATGTCTCTATTCATTTCTTTAGTACTTACCCACAAAGTTTGGCCCAATCCTCAAAAGAATAACTCATGAGGTTTTAACTCTACTGCCTAACCTTGATTCTGCCTGAAACCAAGCTTCAGTCAACCTCAATTTGGATCCAGATCTGAACTCAGGCTGCTTAGCCCATATTGAATCAAAATAGATTACCATAATTTCAAGAACTTCTCTGCACTGAAGGAAACAAGTGCTGCACTTTTTATGGGTTGCCCTTTAAAAGGCAAAACATAAGCAGCTGAACAATAAGGGCATGTTTTGGTAATAATATTATTTCATTCCTTTTATTTACATGAAATATGGTCCTTACAGATCTTTTCTTTTTTTTTGTTATTTTCCCAGCCACACACCTGGCACTTAATTCCTACTCTTTCTATGGAGAACAGATTGCACTTCTCAGATATGTTTGATGCATGTGTAACCCACTGTCCAGCATGTGTTATGTCCTTTCCTTCCCACCATGCCTAATCTGTCAATCTTGTGAATCTGTTATAGCTCTCCTGTAGGGAACCTGGCTCCGTGGCTCAAACTGCAGTGATTTATACTTTCAGCTCTGGGGGTTAAAATGGGCAATTACACAAAGATCTCCCAGATTATCACACTTATTAGTGCAATATGGGCATATGAAACAGGAATCCTTCTAACTTTTAAGTAGGACATGACCCCAACAGCCTTATATTACAAGTTTTGAAGATGCCTTTAATGAACTCCATGCAAAATGGCTGCAGAGGATTCGTATGATTGCCTTTGCTTCAGAATCAGAAGAAAGAAATGAATACTCTCTCCATTTTTTTGTTTTGTTTTTGGTAGTGTGAGGAATAGATTATCCAGAAAAACACAGATGCTAGGATTGTCTTTACCTGTACCTTTTAAATGGTAACTTTTCTGAAATGTCAATTACAAATGGCTAAGCAGTCAGGTCTTCTGATTATTTTTCCATAACCATCAAAGTTTTAGAGATAAAGAACAGTTGTTTCTGAGCCCAGAAAGGGCCTTTTTCTCTGCATTCCTTTTAGAATACATGAAATACTCTCTGAGAGTGGGTTATTTGCTTCATACAGCAAATAAAATAAAAGACCAATGAACCATCTCTACCTAGGCCCAGCCATTAAGAGTTGTTTATATCAAATGCTTTGGAGAAAGCAAAAAACAAAACCTTCATAATGTACCAGATACATTGGGGGAAAATGAAACCATGATGAGGGAATGTTCCTTCCACGCACAGCTGATGGTCCATTTATGAAGGATGAATATTGATGGGTCTTGTTTCCTAACTAATGTAACCACAGATGCTATTCATAGGCATCTAAGAATTTTAATTTTTTTTTACACCTTGTAGAAATGAGACTGACAAATGAATAAACTTACTCTCGAAGACTTTCAATCATTTTTTCCATTGCATCTTCCCAACAGTAAGCTTTAACTGACTGTATATTCTCAATTATTTCTGAAGTGATCACAAGTCTCTCATTTGTCTTTCCTGCCCTCCTGTCTCTGTAAAATAACAACACATTAAAATAATAGTGAAAAATTTGCATTAAAAGCACAATTATATATTATGAAAAAACAAACACTAGCAGGTAGGACTCAAATGACAGTGAGTCTTCATATTGTATAAAATTTCTCACTACTTTCCACATATTAAACACTCAACTTTTTATATTAGCACACTGAGTGTTAACGAATAAGATCATGAACATCCAAATTCTGATTAAGAGGCAATGTGGAGCTCACAACGAAAGCAGGGTCATACCTCCTCTGCCATTTTAAGGGGCAACGCATGCTTGTTTTATTAATTTATGATATACATATCAGTGGGAATGCCAGTGAAAGGTAAGGTTTGCCTTTGTGTACATTCACAGTAGTATCTGTTTATCTTTAGAATCCAATTAAATTTTAAAACATTGTTTGTTCACCAAGAAAAAGGGACTAAATTTAGCTCTGGATGAACTTCACTGTCTTCAAGGAGGACCCTCCATTGATTTTGGGAGTGAATTTGGCTCAACAAATTTTAAAGTCACTTCTGTATGTTATTTCCTATATCCTGGTGTGTAACCATCCAAAACCTAGATTAAGTACCAAGATTTGGAAACACACAGGTACAAATTCTGTGATTATTTACTCAAAAGGAGCCATATTGATTTCAATCAGAAATATTCCCCATATGTGAAATAATCTTACAAACTAATTACCAATTAATTATTCATATATTAGTCTGTTAAAGAAACACATCAGCATTAGCCCAATAATATTTTTCTACTTTTTTCAACGAAGAAATATATTCCTAATGAGGACCCTAAATCTCATAAGCCAATAAATCCTGTGAAAACACAATTATTTAGAATATCTTTTAAATTTGATCACCTGTACTTCATCATCATTCGTCCTAACCAGGCCTGGAAAAGGGCCACGATTATCAGAAAAGCAAATCCACAAAACGCTGACCACTCTAACATTTCCCATAGCAGGCCCACCAGTAGAACCACTTGTAAAGGTGCAATCCATACAAAGTGAGCCAGTGCCAGCCCCTGCAAAAATCCACAGTAAAAATAGGCAGACAAATGAGACAGGGGGTGCTATTGAGATAATACTCTGAACAATTTACACAAAGAATAGCAAAAGAATTTCCAGTAGTAAAACAAGTTTATAGAGGAGATCTTGTGGTTCTGAGCACATAGCAATGTAGGTGTTAATTACACTGAGGACATACCAATGAATATATACATTCCACACATGAGCTTTGTTTTCCTTTTCCCCAAGGGACAAAGTTCAATCCACAATTCTCCTCAACATGATATAAATACAAGGTGAAATCCTGGCCTTATGTAGACTTGCAGAGCTTCAAAGGAAGCAGGATTCCCTCCCCTTCCCATTTTTAGTCACTGCCAGATGAGAAGAAAGATATGCAAGAACCTATGGAAAATTATTTAAGTTGTTATGGAAGGTAACTAAGTGTTCTTTTGATGAAAGCACGACTAAGATTGTGTGTGCAATTAATTCAAAACAGCCTGCTCCCTACACAGTCATCTTCCTCATTTGTTTTTTTTTCCTGAGCCAGATTTAGGGACAACTCCTGTAGTCCAGAGAGCCAAATAATGCCACAGATGAAGCACCCTTCCCCCCTCAGAGATCAGAAACCTCATCAGTGCTAGGCAATAATGACTGATATATACCGTGAGAGAGATACAGAAGCAGCCTAGAATTCCCCTTTGTGGCTTGGAAGCTCTTTGGTTTTGGAAGCAGGGGCAAGAGAGCAGTTGAGGGTAAGGCAGATGAAACCTACAATATCCAGGCCCTAGAGACTCATAGCTCTTTGCCATACAAGATGAATGGTAGGAGTACAAGTCACTACCACACTAGCATTTATATGATATCATGGCTATGTCTAGACTGCCCCCTCTTGTGTGAAAAAATATGCAAATGAGGCAAAGCGTGGAATATCACCATGCCTCATTTGCATAATAAATAAGGCTCCATTTTTGCGCAAAAACCCCCTCTTGCGCAAGAGCTGTTCTTCCTCTTTTTTCAGGAAGAACGGCTCTTGCGCAAGAGGGTTTTTTTGCGCAAAAGCCTCTTGTGCAAAAAGTGTCTGCTCATTAATTATGCAAATGAGGCACTGATATTCCACACTTTGCCTCATTTGCATATTTCTTGCACAATACAGCACAGTATAGACATAGCCCATAGGTTCTGAGGGAGCCATGCTATCAAGAGGATTGGAGAGGGATACACAAGATAGTCAGGGGGTGCCACTAGGACCCAGAGTGTAGAAAATTCTGTCTGCTGCTGGTGCATATGTATTCTCTCTGCTCTAGATGCACAGAGATGGTAGAGTGCCATGAGAGGAGTAGAACAGGACGAAGGCAGAATTGAGACCTTTCAAAGTTTTGGCCCAAGCGAGGGTGCATGGGGGGCGTCATTTGAGCTCCGTGCCTCAGGTGCCAAAATGTTGTGGGCCAGCGATGAAGATAGTATCTATCTAATGTGAAAGCTTTGTACTTGTACCTACAACTACAATAGCTGATTGCCTTCTGAGTATCACATGAGAAGTTCCACTCTTCCTGTCTTCCTCACACCTCAGCCTTATGCCAGCTGTAGAAGGAAGTGGCATGCTGACCTCCCAGTAGGATGATCAGACAATCTGTAACTTGAAATCCATGGAATTTCTAGGCCCTTCCATCAACTGAGTAACACACAGAATTGTACAGTCCACATGCTACAAGTGACACCCTTTACTTTCCAGGTTTGTGCTGCTACCTGGCTGTCTTGTGTACAGGAGACAGGAGATCATGTGGTTTGAATCAGCCTCTCCTGACTCCACACACACATATAATATAGGTGGGAATGTAGTTTGAGATTTTCTTAAGATGGACACAGCTCACCTGAGCTGGCCATTTATTGCCATTACTTGACTGTAGTCAAAACGCTGCTAACACTTCTAGAACGGTTTGACGTTTTGCAATGACACATTTTTGTTTCTGTCCATTCCGAGTACAAGAGCTTAAATGAGTAATCAGTGACATACCTCATCAAATTTGTTCAGATTGTTGGAAAGGAGACTAATGAGTTGTCCAGTGCTTATTTTATCTAGGACTCTACTTGACAGTTTTAAGGTCTGCAAAATGAAACAAAACAGCAGATGAATGACCTTGTAACTTACTTGACTAAAAAAGAATAAATAAAATACTAGTAATTAACAGCCAATGAAACAATAATACAGATGTTTTGCTTGTTATCTTTATTACAAAGAAAAACACTTAATAAATCCATTTTATTTATGCTACTAAAGTTTTATGTATTCATTTTATTACTTTGCAAATATTGACTTTTTTCCTACCTCACTTCTACTTTGTTGCATATTTCTATCAATAAGGTGAGACTGAATTTTGCATGAGTGTTCTGTGCATATTCTCAAATCCTCTACAGTACACATCTTCATGAGAATTTACTGGTAGACTTTGTGAAATTTGAAATGAGGAGCAATAACAATAACTCCGGAGTTAAAATTGGGTTCTGTTTGGCATGTAACATAGGATTTCAACCTCTTTGTTTTTATATAAAAATCCATACTTGTCCTGTCCCAAATTTCCAGCACAAAATCTCTGAGTAAAGCTGGAATCTTTTGAGTATTTTCCCATAAATCTATTAATGGGGTTCTAAGTTATATTTAGTCAACAAATAGTATTTTAAATTTCATATTCTGAGTGTTATAGTTTTTCAGCTTCAGGTAGCTTAAAAACAAACTGTAGAAAGTCAAAAAGATGTATATGAATACAGAAACTGGTCTAGGTTTATATAATTGCTTTAACAGCAAGAAGAAAAAATTCTTACTGCTACTCTTCACATAACTACATCTTTATGCTAAACACTTAGCTAATGGAGAACAAGATATACTTGGCTACTTCTGCTCTTTGACAAATTATGCAGAAAGCTTTTTGAATAGTTTAGGGGAGGGCAGACCCGACAATGGGGATGGAGAGCAAGGGGAACAGTTGCCCCAGAGCCCGGCGATTCAAAAGGCTTGGGTCTCTCAACTGCTGCCACTACAAAAAGAGCGCTAGCAGCCAGAGCTCCATGCTCTTTAAATTGCCACCAGAGCAGCACACAGCATACTCCAGCTGGCTCAGAGGGCTGGGTGGGAGACTAGCATGGCACACTTGGCTACCCCCAGCCGAACCCCTTCCAGGAGAACAGAACTGCCCCTCGCCCCCCACCTTGCGCAGGGGCTGGGCAAGTCTGTCGGCCCTCCTCCAGATGTTCCTGGAATCCGAAACGGATGATTGACTGACACAATGCACAAGGAATGGGCATTACTAACCCAGGAGAACATGATTTTTGACAAAATAGCAGCTATTTTGTGGAAGAGCAAGATACCATTGTTCAAGAGATTTGCTCCACATTTTCACAAAGTAAAAACTAAAGATTCTATTCTTCACCAAACCAGTGGCTCACTTTGGCTAGGAAGCCAAGTGTATAAGTAGGTTTGGGGACTGGAACCATACAGCCTGAGGCTATTTCTACATGAACACTGTTGTCAGTATAGCTTATGTTGCTCAGAGGAATGAAAAAACCACCTCTTTCAGCAACATAAGTTACATTGACAGAAGCACCTGCGTGAACAGAGCAGAGATATTCTCATGTTGACATAGCTACTGCCACTTGTTGGAGGTGGATTAATTATGTTGATGGGAAAGCTCTCTCCTATTTGCATAGTGTGGCTGCATGGATACAGCTGTGCTGCTGTAAGCTTGCTACTACAGACATAGCTAAAGACTATCACTGGATGTGATCTGAAAAATATATTATCTCTGCTAGTTTTGACAGTTTTCATCTTAGGATAATTGTTTCCACACTGATTCAATTGTAATGATGGATGTGGTCTTTTGTTATGTAAATGCATCATTGTAAAGCTGCCATAGTGTGAGTGTGCACAAGATATTCTTCATCACAGGTAATTTTGAATAGGTAAGGAGAGCCATTGGGCTATTACAACAGGAATGAGCTATGATCTAAAATCTATTCTAGCACAATCCCTCTTTCATACACATACAACTCCATCACCAGTGCCCTGCATTGGCTCAAAATCTGCTTGTTTTTAGACTGCAGCAGATGAATAACTCATACATTTGGCTAAATATAGCTACATTTGATAAAAATTCTACTCCTTTTGAGATTTTCACATTTGCAAAACAGAGCTCAGGGACATCACTTGCTACACATTTTTCAGAGGAAGGAAGAATCTTGGTAGACATAATTTTAGGGCACCATCTTCTAAATATAATGCACATATGGGCACCATAAAAAGTTGGCATTTGCCAACTATTACTTCATATTACTATGTGAGATATCATAGGGGATTTCCCTAGACTCAGTATAGACCATAACAGTTATGAGTGTGTGATATCTGTTGCAAAATGTTTACCTTTTAATGGTAACCACTGAATGTTTCCAATTCTGTACATCAACAGTATCAATCTGAGGACAGCTTTGAGCCACTTAAAAGAAAACCTTCAAAATAAGAGCCAATAAATAACTGGGATGCAGGAAACTGCATAGTGTAAGGTAGCTTTTTCTTGTGCTTTACATTCACTTTATTATTCAAACATGATCCCTTCTATAGTTTGTTGCCTAAATCTTCCCCTCTTCTGAAAGTGTTCTTGTGCTAGCAGCTTAGACTAAATACAATAATTTTGCTTTCTTATTCATTAAGATGAAAGTGAAAAAGCTACCTTTTTGTAAATTAAGCTAAACATGGCTATTCTCATTTGCATTCCTATATGATGAAGTCCAAATATAGCAGGATGCAGAAGCAGTGTCCTCACTGTGAAGAGAAGACACAGGCCTATGCCCAGATAGTAAGCTATGGATCGCTCATGGGAGTTGTTGGGATCATAGGAGGCTATTATTCTTCCCAGTAAAAGAGGCTGCACAGCTTTGGTGACTTCCTGCAGAAGAAGACGACAAGAGAAAATATTTTAGTTACCATAATTTTTTTCCAGAACAGACAACTTTTTAATTTCAAGCTGCATCAGCCATTCAATTATAGAATATCATAACCAAGGATGCTTGCTCTCTTCACAGTGCAAATTAAAAGATACAATAACTATACAGCGCTTGATTCATCATTGTTTTACTCCAGATTTATGAGTTTTATGCTGCTGTAACTCCACTGAAGCTGGCTCTTTAACCCGGCTCCCCCCAGCACCAGATCCTGGCCCCCACCCCCTTGCTGCCTCTCTCTAATAGAGGCAGCAAGGAGGGAAGCAACTAGTCAAGTCACTAGTTGACTATTGGATAAGCATTTGCTTATTGGATAGTCGACTAGTCATTTACATCCCTATTCC
This sequence comes from Pelochelys cantorii, assembly GCA_032595735.1. NCBI lineage: Eukaryota > Metazoa > Chordata > Testudines > Trionychidae > Pelochelys > Pelochelys cantorii. Next base: position 302,427,546 of record CM064326.1, on the reverse strand, counting down.
TTTCCATGCATTCTATCTCAAAAGTCACTAAAATAGAGATGCTAAAAGCACCTGAGTTCCTTCAGGTCACTTTCTCTTTTATATTCTGTGTAAGCCACAGAACAGTTCTGAAATATTAATGAGCTCAATTGTTTATTAGTGTTAAAAACTTTGTATATATGTATGTGTCCTCTTCTCATCCTGTTACTGTTTCTCTCCTAGCAAAGAGAGTGAGTGTCAAATACTAAACAATCAGACAGTTGCAAAACTCTATTTGCACAGATGTGTGATGCACTGTAAATGTTCCTAAGTGGTGCCCCCAAGGTATGGGGTGGCAGGAAAAGTCAACATGCAGGAAGAGAAGGAGAGAGGAACTAGTGAAGCTCAGTTGTAAATCAGGGTTTTAAATGATAAATAGGTCAGGACTTTCCCCTTTGATTTTTCTTTTCCTCTTTACACTCTTTAAATTACTATTGGTTATCATGACGAGAGCATTACCAGCTGCTTTTACATCATGTGCTAAAATTTCATCAGAATAGAAAAGTTAGCTGTCTGTTTCAACAGAGGAAATGAAAGTTTATACCCTCAATAGACCACCTGTGTTACGTACTACCTTTCCTGGATTAAATATATTGTGTCAACACAAATACTGTAAACGTGAGTCCTGGTTCGATAAAGCTGATAGCGTTCTTAGTAGGGAGAACGAGGAGTATTTATGAAACACATATACACGCAACCTTAGGCAGCTGCGTTAAGACCATCTGCATCTATAAGCAGCAAATCACAGCTTCATATATCTCATAAAAATACAAAGTCACCTTTCAAGGACATGGGCTGTGCTTTGTTTCACATTTCATGACATTCCAATGTAAGTTTTGTACATCTGTCTTAAACAGCATGTACTCTGGTATTTATAGTTTATTCCATTTTATGCATCAGTGGAAATACCATGCTCTGCTACTGTTTGTTATGTATATAGAGATATTAAATATGTTTTTAGCTTATTGAAGCAAAGTGATTTACAGGTTTACAGGAATATACAAAGAATAATGACTGGCACTATGCCACATCATTTGCTATATCATGTTGGCAGGGGAGGTGGGAAAGAATTTATACTGTTTTCCAAGAGAGATCATATATATGAGAAACTGATATTTAATACACACAGAGAAAGGTAAATTTTGGGGCAGGGAGTTTTCATATTGTTCTGTCCTGTAATTCTGACAAGTTAACAGCTAACAAACATTAAAATAACTTGTCTATCATGGTATGAGATATGTGAACCTGTTTTTCAATGGGATTATTTAAGAGAATATTCACCTGCTGAGTCATTCTATATTCCGCAGACATTAATTATGGAAATGTGATGCTAGAGATAACCCGGATATTTCATCAAGTCCATCTCACTACATTTTAGGGAGAACCATGTAAACCTGAGTGATCTCTGACAAGGATTTGTCCCAACTGTTCTTAAAAGCCTCCACTGGTGAAGCTTCCAGGCCTGGTCTACACTAGGACTTTAGTCCAAAATTAGCCCCACAAGATTGAATTTGTAAACGATGCATCCACACTACCAAGTCCATTATTCCGGAATTAGGGCCACTGAATTCAAACTCTGTAGTCCTGCTTTTCATGAGGAATAACACTGTTCCCAAACTTGTAAGTCTGAAATAACATTAGTGTGGATGTTCCAGTGCCATTAATTCAAACTAACTGGCTTCTGGGAGGCCTCCCACAGCTCCTCAGAGTGGTTCCAGGAACATTTTAAGTCCAAAGCAGCACATCCACATTAATGGAGCCTTCCTCAGACTACATTTGTTTTTTCCCTGTAGTGAGGGCACAGAACTTCAAATTTGTAAAATCAAGTGCCCACAAATCAAATTTAGTAAATTCAAAATAATCTTCTAGTGTAGACATGGCCCCAGTGATTTCAGTGGGAGCAGAGCTTGAAAACAAAACAAACAATTTTGACAGAGGTTTTTTCACTCAGTGCTTGCCATGAAAACCAAGAGCTTCATCTCTTTGTTTTGTACTTGTCATGAAAGGTATGGAATTTGCATCCCATGTGCTATGTTTCACCCACATCGTTAATCTGACGGTCAGTGATTTCTTAAGCAAATGAGAATGTGGGCAATATGTATGACCAAGCTGTGAATTAGCTTTGGAAGCCTATTGCTGTTCTGTCCACACCTACTTTCAAATTCTGCTTTACTGAAGAGATTTCCTTGGGGAAATTACTTTCACATAGACACAGTCCCACCCCATCCCCGACATACAGGCATTTATTTTTCTCATTTCTAAAGTCTGAGACTCTCCCTGAGCTACTACCACCGAATATCTAATAATACACACACAACTAGTTGAATCAGATTTGTTTTCCTGAAGCTTAACTTCAGTGGAGACTGGGCTACACATCTGTGGCCACCTAGTTATCTTTCATTTGGAGGAAGAAGTTAATATGGGATATTAGCTAATTTTGTATATTTACAAGGAGATTGCAGATAGAAAACCTGGATTGGGAAAGTTCCACAATACTCTAGGACACAGTCTTACAGGTTTTTTGTTCATTTGTTTTACAAAGCCTGAAGTCTTCCCTCAGACTTCAGTGGGAATTGTGCTCATGAGATTTTGGCTAAGATTCCCCTTGCTGGCCCTATCCTAATGCTCTAATTGTCAGCCTTCGTTTTTCAGCAGTCACTTTAAGAAGTATTTTTTTCCCCTCTGTCAGGTAGCTAGTTTCTAATACATGCAATATATTCAACATTTGTATTAACATTTTAAACACTGTACACAACCATATTTTGCAGAATACAGAGCTCCCATATGCTGTAGCAGCCAACGTCAGTTTACTATTGGCTTGCTGTTAAATTTCTTTATGAAAAAAAAAAATTAGGTCCGGCACCTTCATCTAAATGGTTGAGCATAAGTTTGATTTCTTTTGTTTTTGTGAGTTTGAGCCAGACTCTTGCAGACTCATTGCTACATACTAGCAAACCTTGAACCAAATACATCTTACAAAGGACTCATTGAACTGTCAGTGTTTCTGCATTTCCTTTTCCCATCTTTGCTGATTACAAGGTATTTTATATAAACAGAAATTTCTCTTTCCTAATCAGTTTTCAAAGATAATCCTCCTGCCATTCAAAGATAGTACAATTCAGTGCTTGTGACACAAAAATGTTTCCCTCTTGATGAATTATTAGGTCAAAAATATCCATCCAAACCCCTCAAAGATTCAGGGTTTAAAGACAGCCCATTACTCCTTGCCTCACCTTAATTCCCACACCAAGAAACTCTCTCACTGCCTGAAAAGTATGCTAATAATATGTCAGGATCCTTTAAAATAGGTATAAATAATAAGTCACTAAAAATCATAAAGCCGCTGTATAAATGCACGGCATACCCACACCTTGAAAACTGTGTGCAGTTCTGGTTGCCCCATCTAAAAAATATTATATTAGAATTGGAGAAGGTCTAAAAGAAGAGCAATAAAAATGATTGGGGCACAGGACAGCTTCCAGATGAGGACAGATTAAAAGAGGTATGAATGTTCACTTTGGAAAAAAGATGAGTGTTTGAGAGTCGGGGAGAAAATATGATGGATGTCTATGAAATCATGAATAGAGTGATGAAAGTGAATAAGGAAGTGCTATTTTCCCTTTCACATAACAGAAGAACCAGAGCAGGTTTAAAACAAACAAAAGGAAGTACTTCTTCACACAGTGCACACAGTCATCCCGTTGTACTTGTTGCCAGGGGACATTGGGAAGGCCAAGACTATAAATGGGTTTAAAAACTAGATAGGTTCATGGAGGATAAGTCCAGCAATGTCTATTGGCCAAGATGGTCAGGGATGCATCCCCAAGCTTTGGGTACTCCCTAAGCCTCCGCCTGCCAGATGCTGGCTCTGGCTAACTGGGGATGGAACACTCAATAATTGCCCTGTTTGGTTCATCTGGCATTGGCTACTGACAGCAGACACAATAATGGGCTAGGTGGTCTGACCTAGAATGTCCATTCTTAATTTTCTTTTAAACCTGGCTGCTCTCCTTTTGCACAGCCCCTCTTCACCTCTAAGGGAGTTGAGGGGTAGAAGTAGCCCAGACAGTATCTCCTGAGAAGCTGATAAAATTCCATGAGTGCATTTGGGCATTATGATTATTTGGAGGTGAGAATATGTGAAATTAGGTTGGCATGAATGTTAATCTTGCCTGAATGGGTGATTTCCTTGGCTTTTAATGATTATATACAAAAGAAATGTATTTGTTCAATCTGTTGTCAAAGATGATGGATTAATTTTCTGTGGGAATACAGACCTCCCTCCCCTCACCCCCAAACCTCCACATGCCCCTGAAAAGCAACCAGAATGAAGCAGACAGAAGCCAATTCAGGCTACTGAGTACAGATACAGTATACCCTCCTAGTCGATGAGCAGCCACAATCTGCACTAGTTGAATCTTTTCAGTAGCCCCAAGTGGGGGAGGGTAAAACAATCAGATCTAGAAGTAAAAACATAATAGAAAGCCAAAATAAAGCCTGAATCCAAGAGAAATGTGTGCAACATCAGCACTTACATGAGCTGACCCACTGAATGACTCCAGACACCAAAAACATGCATACTTCTTTCTTTTAGTACAGTTGCATTGAACATGGCATTTTTAAAAACTATTAACTTTCAGTACTATGGCTCCCTTATTTTTCCACAGACCCTTTGCCTTTTCCAGTTCACTTTCCCATCAGATTAGCTTCTCCTTTTTCTTTCTTTCTCTTCACTGTTCTATTCTTTCCCCCTTCTCCTCATCTGCATTATTATGTATTTGTATATTCCAGTAGCATCTTCTCCAGTCAAGAATCTGGGTCCCAACATGCTAGGCACTGGACAAATAAACAAAGGTGGTCCAAGTCCCAGTCTCTTTGTCCGTACAAAGAGAGAGGGAGAATTGGTTGAATCCTCAGCTCTTATTTTCATGCTTTGCACACCCTTGGCAATACAAAATAGTCAGAAAGCTGACTTACAGGGGTAACCAAGTACATCCCATGAAACAGAAAAGAACTTTGTGGTGTACAACTTCTGAAGATTTCTCTAAATCACCCATCCTCTCTTACCCTTCATTCAGGGGGTAAACATGAAGCCAATTGCATACTTCTCTCCAACAAGATCCATAGGGCATGTCTACACTAGGAAATTATTTTGAAATAAATAATAATTCCCGAAATAACTATTTTGAAATAGAAAACAGGACTATGTAGCACTTTAAAGACTAACAAGATGGTTTATTAGTTGATGAGCTTTCGTGGGCCAGACCCACTTCCTCAGATCAAATTGTGGAAGAAAATAGGCATGACCATATATATCAAAGGGATACAATCAAAAAAATGAACACACATAAATAAATATATATGGTCATGCCTATTTTCTTCCACAATTTGATCTGAGGAAGTAGGTCTGGCCCACGAAAGCTCATCAACTAATAAACCATCTTGTTAGTCTTTAAAGTGCTACATAGTCCTGTTTTTTGTTTCAGCTAGACTAGACTAACACGGCTACATCTCTATTACTATTTTGAAATAGCATATCCACGCTACAGGGAAGCCTTGAAATTAGTCCAAGGCAGGCTCCCTTAATGTGGATGTGCTACCTCAACTTAGAGGCCTAGGAAGCACTGGGGAGTAATTACTTTGAATGACTCTGGGGAGTAGTTATTTTGAAATAGCAGCAGTGAAGCATCCATACTACCACTATTTCAAAATAACTATTTTTAAATAAGCGTTATTCCTTGTTATTTTAAATAACCAGACCCTTATTGCAAAATAATGGGCTTGGTAGTGTGGACACTCCATTTGAAATAACTCCCTAGTGTAGATCAGGCCTTACTGGAGTAGCTTCTGGCTACAGACTGTAATTTAGAGGAGCCCTGAGGCTGTTGCAAATTATACTAGGCACAGGGACTATTTAAGATACTAGCCAACTTTTCCCCACAACAGGCCTGGGCAAAATACGGCCTACTGCATCTGGCTTGTGGATACAGCCGGGAGCCCCAGGCAGGCTCTCTGCTTGCTCTGTCCCACCCACACGTCACTCAGAAACATGGCTGCCCAGCAGTTTTCCTTTAAAATGTGTGAACCTGGAGGGAAAGAGGCTTTCGGAGCTGCTCCCGCCCCCTGCACAATCCCACTGGCCAATGGGAGCAACCTGCTTCAATAACAGGCAGCCAAGAAACACCACACCCTCTCCCCTCTGGGGCTGGTAGTTATCCACATAGCACATGGTTGCAGCTTGTGAGGGGATAAGGCAGGCAGGAAGGATGCTTCAGGAAAGTGCTGGGCTGCTGGCTGGTAAGTCTCCTGGCCAGAACCTCTGGCACCACAGCCCTCCCTCCCCCAACCCTCTGCCCCCCACTCCTGCCCCCTACTCTACATATCTAAATCCTCTGCCCCCCTCCTGCACCCATTTCCTCTCCCAGATCTGGCACCCCAATCCCCTGCCCCAGATCACTGTCCCCTTCTGCCCTACTCAAACCCAAACCCCTGCAACTCAGTCCCCTGCATAACTTCCTATACCCCAATTCCCTGCCTTAGGTCACATTCCAACACCCTGCACCCCAATTCAGTGCCCCAGGTCAAAACCGCCTCCTTCACCAAAACTCCCTCCCTTTCCCCAAGCTCCCTTCTGCACCCAACCTCCATCCCAGACCCTGCGCCTCCTCCATTAATATCATGGAAGAATGCAGCCCTCGACCACTTTCCAAATTCTTGGTTCTTCAAAGATTATTGCCCACCCTTGCCCCATACCTTTCCTCTTCTGTGCACCTGAGGACTGAACCCAATATCTGTCCATCCAGAAATTGTCTGTCTGATTATCTATAGCTAAAAAACAACGATTTTTTGTAGATGTGGTTAGCAAGCGCACCATTTCGGGAGGTTAGGCAGGTCAGCAGCCGTGCGCTCTGGGACGTGGCTTGCTTTTCATCCCATTCCCCAGACGCTAAGGGAGTGAGGGGAAAGTGCTTATATTCCATGCTTGCCTCTCACATTTGGCTGGCAAAGGGAGCTCACCAACCAGGTGTAAGAGGCATGCACGGATTGCAAGCACTTTCCCCTCACTCCCTTAGTGTCAAGGGAATGAGATGAAAAGTAAGCCATGTCCCGGAGCGCACAGCTGCTGTCCTACCTAGCCTCCCGAAATAGTGCTGTTGGTGGTTAGAGAATTTTGATAAGCAGATTTTTAAATGAAAATCAGTCCTCTAACTTTTACATTAACTTAAAAATTCCATAAATGTGATTATTCAGCATTGAGTCTTTAAAATAAAACACAACCCAACTCGACAGAGCTCTTAAAATACCAAACTACATGTGGCTGATGTGACTGGTTCCAAATTTCCATTAGGGATGTGAAGAACTAGTTGACTATCCAATAAGCAAATGCTTATCAAATAGTCAACAGGCTAGTTAACTAGTCACTTCCCCCCTTTCTGCCTCTATCAGAAAGAAGCAAGGGAAGAGAAATGGGTATTTCAAAGCAGCAGTGCCACGTGGAGCCTGAGGCCAGATCCCGGGCTCCATGCGGCGCTGCTGTTTTGAAACGCCATGTGCAGCCTGGGGCCAGCTGGGGTGTCCCCAGGCTTCTCGCAGCGTTTCAAAGCACCAGCACCACATAGAGCCCGGGATCAGCTACCGACTCACCAGGTGACCCCAGGCTCCATGCGGTGCTGGCGCTTTGAAACATCATGCGGAGCCTGACGCCGGGCTCCCCACAGCTTTTCAAAGCAGCAGCGCTGCAGGGAGCCTGGGATCAGTGGGAGAGTCCCCAGCTGATCCCGGGCTCCACACAGCACTGCCACTTTGAAATGCTGCGAGGAGCCTGAAACCGGGCTCCCTGTGGCATTTCTAAGCAGCCGCGCTGCATGGAGCCCAGGGTCAGCGGAGGAGTCCCCAGCTGACCCTGGGCTCCACGCGGCGCTTTCGCCATTAAAATGTAGGAACAGCCATAGGGCTGTTGCTACACTTCAAAGGCAGAGGCACCCTATCAACTAATCGAAGAGTCGATGCAAAATGCAACGACTATATATTAGTAAATTACTCACAATTTAACATCCCTAATTTCCATTCAATACTATCGTGCATTAAGAATGGTTACCCTTAACTTCTAAGAACACTTGAAGATTTACCAAGTATTGCTTGGGTCCTTAACTCAATTATTTATTGTTTTTTGGAAAATAAAATGAAAAATGTACATGCGTCATTGAAATCATTGCTCTAGGATGGGGCTGTGGATGAAGGGTTCAGTATGCAGGCTGCCCTGGAAAGAGAGGACTACCCCAGCCCTCTCACACTGCAGCAGCTTGGAGCCAGGTGAGAATTGCCTCTCCCTTGCCACTGCAGCTCCAGCAGGCACACCCAGGGGAGGGGTCCATACCCCCCAGCTGCGGAAGATCCAGGTTCCTCTGCCCCCTGTGCTCCACAGACAGAGCAAGGAATGCAGCAAACTGTGCACTTTCTCTTCACTCCCTGATGAAGGGGAACAGTCAGCTATGTCCTTGTATGACTAGAAGGAGGGGGAGCTTCAGTGCTCTCCCCAGTCCCTAAAGGGTGCCTGTGAAGTGTGGGAGGTTCAGGAAGTACCAGACTGGAGGCTCCCATCCAGACTCCCATCCAGTCCCTTTCACCTGCCCAGTGATTCTGTCTCTTTTCTGAATGTCTTTATGAGAAACAATCCCATTCCAGCCACATCCCATTTTTCTGGCAAAACCAAACCCTTACCTTGCTTTAAGTTATGAAAACAGGAAGATATCTACCAAATTTGGTGGTCCTAGCTCTTACTGTTTAGGAGTTCAGGAGAATAGACAGACAGACTCATGCTTTCAAATATATAGTACATATATAGTTAGTTCTACTATATTTTTCACAAAAGGAGGTGATCACTGAATAGTTTTTGTAATGCAAGTAGCGGGATTAACCAATAAAGGTATGTAATCAACACTTAATTTTCTTTTCAGGTTCAAACAGAATGCTATACTGAAATGTAAGTTTTACAGTTTCCCATTTCTTCATTGTATTATCCTCTTTGATTTCCTGACTCCGCATTTTTTGTCTACTGATATCCAGAGCTACCCAGTTAAATCAGCTATATGAAATACCACAAATTTGTCAGTAATAAAAGAGTATTATAATAAATATGCACATACTGCCTCAGAACTTTTTAGTTGTAATGATGTCAATCAAGATTTGGCTTCAAACTACTGAAAAAGATTTGTTATTTAGACTTATCATTCCAAGAATAAAAAAGAAGGAAATGACACAATGTAAAAAGCTTGTATCACTCCCGCATTCATGTAATCAGAAGCCATTGTCTACGACATCTCACCATTGTACGCTTCTTTTGGGTCAAATATTGCTCTCTGATGTACTAGCAGAACTACAAAAGAAACTTCAATAATTCCAATACAGTCATTCCACATTTATACCAGTGTTTATTTCCACATACTAATGACTATTGCAACATCAGCAATAAACCTGCTGTCTTTGTTTGATCACAATGCCTCCCTGACCTTACCCACAATGTGCAAAAACAATTGTTAGTTTCTGTAATCTGCTGGTAAAAATCTGTAGTCTAAAGTGAAATTAAAATAAAATGCTGATATGAATTAAATTCCCTTTGACATAAATGGGAGATGCTCATGCAGATCATTAGTAGCATGCAATAATTTATTTCATATTGATAAAAATATCTTACAGCACTTAATTACAAAGGACATTAAGGAACTTTGTACTTTATAGGCTGCATGTTAAAACCAGAGTCCTCATACATTTCTGGGGTTCAAGGCACCAAGAGCCAATCGTGCACCTCTATAAACTATGTATACTCTGCCTCCCCAGTAGCTGAAGAATTTGTGCCTTTGTAATATTCACACTCAATGTCACAAAAATGTAGTATGATTAGTATGAGTCCTCAATAATTTAGCAATCATCAGGATTCAGAGCTTATTCAAACAAGAACAAATCTTACCCCTAAATATAATATTATTCCATAGAACATAAATTTCCAGAAAAAGCACCGTCTAAGAGCATTAATAAGTTTGGGTTTTTTCTTTGAAGTTGCCAGCTCCCTGTCCCATTCTCTGAAAAGGAACCAAAAAACAAGACCATTAAGTTGTGTGAGCAAACACGTGAGTCTACAGCTCTAACATAGTTCAATTCACTCAAGTATATCCAAGGAGATTTAGCTAAGGTAGCTGATGAAACAAAGCCTTGTGGAGACCCCAAAGAGCTGACCCTCATTGACTTGATAGCTCAATAAAAGTTCAAACCTAGTTCACCCACATATTTGGCAGATTTATATACTCAGCCATATATCACTCTGCAGGGAATTAATTCATGAAAAGGTCACATTGTATGTTTTAAAGAAACCTGCTGTACTTCTTAAGACCAATACACAAATAATAGGCAAATAAAAGTTTTGGAGCTCCTCCAGTCCCTAGCAAGAAGAAAACAAAGAGAAGCTATTCTAAAAAAGTGACTTTTTAAAAAATGGGCTGCATTTGTTTTTGTCACCACTGAAGAGACTTTTTGATGGCAGCCTCATAGTGTAAAATATATCTTCTGACAGAAACAAAGAGACAAGTGTATTATTTATACAAGTTATGTATTTGATAACTTACAAATTAAAAGCATCAGTTTACAACGTGAAGTGCATTCAAATGGAAAAATAAAGGTACTAGATATTTCCTGTAGAAATTTTATCTTGTGTCAATATGTACTAACCATCACTAAAGTGCTCAGTGCAATACAAAATGGCAGAGCATAGTGACTAGTGATTTTGGGTGCCCAATTAAAGACAAGGGACCTAATTTTCAGCAGGCAGATGCTCTGCCCAATCCAGTGGGGGAGAAAATGGAGCTTCTCCCCCACTGGATTGGGCAGAGTTCACAATGCAGATCCAATCTGTCTTGGATGACAGGAATAGATATCATGGAGCTTACCAACAAAAAGAAAAAGTATGTACAAAAGCTCCTAAATTAATCCCAGTCAATGGAAGTTAGAATGCTATCCCTAGAGGACCTGAGTCTGAAACTCCTACATTAGCTTCTCATTTAGGACCCATTCCTATAAACACTCCATCGGCGAAAATGTTTCCATGGCCAGCACAATGCCCGTGCATTACTTAAGAGCCACTCCATGCGCAAAAGTCCCATTTGATGTAATAGGGATTTCATAGGCATGCCTGTAGTACAGGCCATCTGTTTGTGTTAGCAATGGTAGACTTGGAATGAAGAGTACATTTTAAGAAGGGATTTCAACAGAGAGATTGTGGTTGTCTGTTACAATCGAAGGGGGAATGGATTGTGAGGGGTAAGTTAAAGCATGAAAGAGAGCACAAAGATGAGAATGGGGGAAGAAGACAATGGGAGCAGTGAGAAGTAAAAGCACTGTCAGAGTACAGAAATGGGAGCAGAGAAGTAGGCAGCAGCACATTAATACAAAGGCCTTGCAAGAAAGGAGATGCCTGAACAAGATACAAGTCAGTGGATTTTTAGCTATGGTTGCAAGTTAAGGAGGACAAAGTGCTGATCAGGAAGGCCGGGGCAGAGAAGGCTGCACAAGAGAAGTAAGGAAACAAACAACATTTTAACTCTGGAGACATAAAGGAAAGGATGGAATATTTTTGGATGCTATAGAACAAACAAACAAACAAGATTTGGTGATCATGTGGTTATGATGGGGAGGAAGAAGGTAGAGGGGGTGTGAACTGACACTGAAGTTGTCAGCTTAGTGACAGACACAAAGTGACTCATTTTTTGGAAGCAACTACATAGCTGCAAAACTTTCTGAGCTGAATCAGATCCCATTTAGTCTGAAATCTGATAGAGCTTAAAAGCATCTGAATACTCTACTAGATTAATTAAGTGAACTAAGATAATACCTCCACCATTTCTATCTCACTCTTACAGACCAAATTGTTGACTTCCGGATCATGAACTAATGCTATCAAAATACATACTTTATCATACCTTTCCAAATTTTCAGAAAGATTATCCGCAGAATCTGCAGAAGGGATTTGATATATGTCTGATAGTTCCAGTCGTTGTTTGTAACCCTTCTTCAGAATTGGTTTTGTCCATCTAAGCAGAAAAAGAATCAGTTTCCAAAGTTAATTCTGGAGTTGGTTTAGCTCTTAAAGCAGTCTACCATCCAACACATTATATAGAAACCATGAAACTACAAGAATGATGTAGCTATTGAAAACATTTGGTACATGTATTACATTAACAAATAGTTTCAGTGTTCTTAGATTTGGATCATGATCCTACAGGCTTTTATACACAAACTCTCATTATAATTAGTAGAAATTAACTGAGTATAAGTTTGGGCCCTTTGCAGTAGATTTCCAATAATTTGAGATCTCCATTGTCATGAATATTAAGTCACAAAATAATGTTATACTATAGATAGAAGTTGTATATTAATATAAGCAAGGAAATTGTAAATTACAACATTAATTGCATGCACATCAGCTTGCATTGCATGTTACACAAAACCTTTAGAAGGTCTCAGTATAACAGGTGTGCTGAGTAGGGTTGCCAGACGGTTGAAGCAAAAATACCAAACACCCCCACCCCCACCCCCAAAAAAACACTGGGAAAAAATTCTGTTGAAGGGGAAAAACCAGGGGGAGACCAAAAAAAAAAAGTTAAAATAAAACAGCATGTCCCCTTTAAGTGCAGGGATAGGAACAGGGGAGCGGTTGAGCACTAAGACCCAGGGGGAAGCATTGATTCCCCTAGGTCTTTTGGCCAGCAGCCATTTTGTACCGGCAGCCTTGCAGAACCAGGTAAGCATGGGGGCTGGGGTCGGGGGGCTGGGGGTGTTGGGGGCCAGGGGGAGTTCGGGGGGGGGGGGGGAGGTCAGACGCTGAGTGTTTGTAGGGTTGCCAGGTGCCCAGCATTTTCGCCTCCTGGCCGGGGAAAAATTCAGAAAATACCGGACATCTCAGGTGTCCGGTATTCTCTGAATTTTTTTTTTTAACCGGACAGAGGGCGAAAATACCAGACTGTCCAGGTGAATACCGGACACCTGGCAACCCTAGCTGAGGATATTTTTCATACCTAACTTAACTTTATAATGACAAAAATAAATTGAATACAGAACTTAAAGAGCACATTGTTAGTGCCTTGGACAGGTTTAACACTAACTGAGCAGTATTATTAATGGATGTTGCAATGCCAAATATCCAGGCTGTCAGGGTGTAACTTTGGGTTACAGTTTTCAGACATTATCAATTTGAGAATCATTTGGGAACTCATTTTACTCCTTTGATGTCAACTACAACATTTCCATTGACTTCAAACAGAGAAACAGGAGGCCCTTAAATTGCTGATCCATATAGGGTTGCCAGATGGTTCAACAAAAATACCGGACACACTTGACATTACATCACAATCTACATTACATCATATTTAGAACATACCGGACATTTATATTTTCTCAATTTGTTTCCCAAACAGAAAGCTCAAATACTGGACTGTCCAGTTCAAAACTAGGCACCTGGCAACCCTAGATCCATAGGGGAAATTCTCTATAAACCCTGGTCTGATCTATTCAGCATGTTCTGTAACACTCTTTACATGTGTTACAGAACACGCTGCTTGCAATTTAGTCCCAAGAAATCCTGTTCATAAGTTTACATTATGTTAATAAGGTCATCTAAAGACACAAGTAAAACAAAATTAACAAATGAACTTAAGATTTACTGAAAGTGATGGTATACTTTACAGATACCCAAGGCTACATGCAAAATATACTTGACTGTCATTGTTAACTATGATACATTTTCTCCAAAAATAATTGCATAGCAAATGCACAAAGGAACAAATTGTTCATGATCACTGTGTGTGTATATAAATGTGTGTTGCATGACGTAGCAATATGATAAAAGTTGTGATCAAACAAACATAGAATTTCAAAATAGCTACCATCTAAGAGCAAAAGATCTGCATGATTTATTGTCAAGAAAAGACGGTCTATAAGGGCCAAACAAAACTTCAGGTGAAAAAAAGAAATATTTAAAGTGGTCACTTAGAGTTGCTTATTGGAGGCGAGTGTCAGTGCAGGTTTAACTGTGTGTTGTATATTATATTAAAAGGACCAGATTCTCTGCTACACTAAAACCCCATTACGCTGGCAGCATAAAGGGGCTCTAAAGTGAATGTGTTATACAGAGCAGTGTATAAAGGTTTTAGCATAAATAAGAGTCACTTATAACACGTGTGTATCTGACAATGAAAATGCATGTGTATATACAATCTAATCAGTAGCATAAATGAGTCACTTATAACACGTGTGTATCTGACTATGAAAATGCATGTGTATACACAATCTAATCCATTTAGAAGGTAATAAATCATATGAAACATAAATAAATAATCCTAGTTATTCAGTATATAAAGCACTCAGTGAAATTAAATATTTCCCAAGTGGATATCTACATCTAGCTTAAACACCATACAGAGAATGTGCTTTCTGTAATAAAAGGATTGTCTTTCATTGCTGCAACCACAGAAATGTACAGTTCCAGATAAATTGTTTGATCTCAGCTCAGTCTTTAACAGCAGTTTACATGAAAAGGCAGATACCATTCATATATCACAGTAAAGCTAACTGTCAAACTAAAGAACCATAGGTAAAAACATATATGGTCATGAACTTTTTGTTACTGGATTAGGGATCAATGACTTCAGAAACAGATTTCTAATTCATTTTAATACCCTCTGTATTTAAAATAAACTATAATTTTGTTAGCTGAAGAGCATGAGTGGTCATTGCAAATGATGAGTTAGATCATGAACAGGATGGTAGAAAGGAAGAATGGCTGTTGATATCATACATGGCTTATACAAACACTGCTAATCCCTTGTTCTTCTGAAACAAAAACACTTACAAATTTGTTTCATAAAAGAAACTGCTGTACATTCAGAAAATCTGGCAATCATAAATGACTGCAAGTGAGGCTCCATTAAATAGCTATTGTAGCTAATGAAAGAAGCTGAGAGCGCTCCTAAGAGACCCTTTAAAAGTACTGTACCAAAGCTCCATGCCTCAGACTGATTTGGATGAGTACCCTGTGGTTAAGCCCTTGTACAATAGGTTTGTAAACTGTAATAAGCAAACCCTACCTATCTTGAGACTACAGGAGAAATGATTTATAGTTTCATACCCCACATATACTGGGAAAACAATCTCCACTGCATTGTTTCTTTTCACACATTTTCCTTTATTTGTATGTTTGATTAGAATCTACCTGGGCAGTTTGCCACAGACTGAAGAAACAAAATTGACTGTAGTTGGAGTGAGCAGAGTGATGGTTATAGAAAAGTAGCATGATATAACACCGACTGACTGTACTCATGAAAATGTAGCTTGAGCTGTTGATCAACTACAGTTCTCTCTCATCCTTAACCTGTGTATTTCACTCACCCACATTAACTTGTAAGTTCCTAGGACCCTTCTTTAAGACCAGTTTGATTCACTCCTGCGGGCACTGGAGGAATCTCCACCCATTGGAGCAGCTGAATCCAAGTTAGATTCAGCCTATGGGCAGGCCAACAGTGCTACCATCACCTTCATCCAGAGTGCCTCTCTGAATAGCAGCCAAAATTGTACAGAACGCTACTGGTGGAAGCAGCACAAGGTAATGCTGGGCCTGGTCATCATTTAAACTTAGGTCAACCTAGTTACATCATTTAGGGATGTGAAAAACTCTGTGTAGCTATGCCACCCTAGTCCCTGGAGTAGACAAAGATTCTGTCAGTCTAGCTACCATTGCAAAGGGATTGAAAAGCCACAGGCTTTTTTGACACTATAGGTTATGCCACCTTACCTACAGCTCTGTAGCTATGCCGGTATAGTCCCTATATTGCAGCATCCCATGGTTTCACTGCATCTCCTTGAAGCTCTGGCTTTGCCCCTCCCCTACCACCTCTGTCCAATTTGTGGGCTGTATCAACTAAATTCAAGCCACTGAGCATCATGGTGTTAACAAACAGCTTGCAATGATGCTTATCCCTCCATATGGGCTTTGAAAAATGCCTTGGTTTTTGCTGTCATTATAAAACACAGACAAGCAGGATTCATTTAAAGTGCCACACATATCCATAAATAACCCACAATATTAATAACTGGGAGGGGGGGGACAGATTGAACAGTGCACTTTATTGCTCCGCTCTGGTAATGCTAAGTGGCTATAAACCTAACTTAGCTAGCCAGTTAATATGGTTTTAAAGATGATTTGCAATACCAAAGCAGCACGATGAAGCCAAATCTTTTGGTGAAACAGTCCTTAGCAAGATACCAACTTTAATTCTTAATCTCTGGTTCTCATTTCTGTTGTGAGAAATAATTTTTGTAACAAAGAAAGCAAAGGAGGAGGGGAAACAGATTGGTATTAAAGCATTATATTAAAAATGCTACCGGATTATTGGCTGGCATTTAATGAACTCTTTCACAGAGAAACCTGTAGTGCTGTCAGAGTCTTGCAACTACCTAGGGATGTTATTATGGGGACATATACATGAAACCCAGCAGGAGACAAGTTTCAAGAGTGAACTGTAGGCAAGAAAAAAAAAAAAAAAAAAAAAAAGAAGGAAAACAAGTTCCACCTCTTCTGTTCACAGCCTGGTAACAAAATACACACCATAAGGATACAAGACACAAGGATACTATGTACATGGCATTTTGTTTTAAGTTTTCTTTTGTTTGTTTTCTAACTAACCTTTTTCTTTAATATTCTCTTCCTTTAGCACTCTACAATACAACTCTTATTGGAATTTTTTGCTCTTCTAGTTTGCTCTACCTTAGCTCACATGGAGAAAATTCAAACCTATTAGATGAACTTCTCTGCCCTGGTAGAGAGTACTATCTTGTCTCTATTCGCTGATGTCCTCTCACAAGGCCAAATCCTGACCCAGCTTAAAGCTGCTTCCTACCACTCAGAGTTGGTTTAACCAGAAATGTGGGTTTCCCCCCAGCATACAGGAATCCTTGGCATGGACAAACCACATCTGGCCCTCTCCCTCCGTCAGCCCTGATGTAGACATGCAGGGATAGAAGCAGGTACAACCAAAGAACTACTGTGCTCTAGACAAACTGTGGCAATTCAGCTGCAGCCCCTGTTGCAAGATGTACAGAGGAGCTGCCCAGAAAGAGTAGAGGTGGAGGAATTCTGGCTTATGCTGGCACCATTTCAGAAGGTGCTATGTACAATACTCCCACACATCAGCTCTATTGACTGGTGCAAAGGAGATCCTGGCTTCCCCCTCATCCCTTTTACATAACTGGCAAAAGGCAACTCTTGTAAACACTCAGCTGGGAGCTGACTGCACAGCTGAGATGACCTAATCAACACACAGTTCTGAGCTCATACCACATTCCAGCAACAGACCAGAATGCATGGACAGGTTGGACTGACCCAAAGCAGGGAAGGGAGTGCACAGGCCTAGAGCAGAGAGTCTGTGTCTACATGAGAGAGGTGGGGGGTTTTTGGCGGGGGAGGTTAACAGGTGATGTGTGCTATAACAGAAGTAAGAGAACCCCTACCTAACTATCATTGATGCAGGGCTACTCCTGGCTTTCCTAGGGCTAGATAAAAGTGTTGTTCTATTGTTAAGTGTGATGCTTATTCCAGGAGTTAATGCTGGTCTCCCTGGGAAGAAATATTGAAGTTCATGAAGAGGCCAATGGTTGAGTCCTGGGATTCTTTCCCCAACCCTGAGAATTCCGCCTCCTGACATATAAAAAACTTTCTGCTTGAATCAACAGGGCTGGTAGAGGGACGTGTATATCTCATGCCCATGTTACACCTGTGATGGCAGCTTCATTCCAGGTGTGAAATTTAACCCTCAGGGGATGGCATGGAGTGCATAGCCAGATGTGAACACTTTTAACGCATAGCTGGAGATCCATAGGAGCAAATCTGATGGATTCAGTGTATCCACAGTAAAACAATTTTTCATCAGACAGCACCTTTACTTCCTGGAAATGCACAGGGAAGTCTCCAGTACCCCAATTGCACCGACTGCAGTTGTCTTGTTTTTTCTCATTCCCCTTTCTGTGATCTTTACCACCACAGTGAGACCAAGACCCAGGCTACATCTACACTGCAGGCTTCTTGCACAAGAATGGCCATTCCTGCGCAAAAACTTGCGAAGCGTCTACACTGCACGTGAGTTCTTGCGCAAGTAAATTTACAGTACAGCATCAGAAAAGAGGGCTTCTTGCATAAGAGTTATTCCTCTCCCCATGAGGAATAAGCCCTCTTACACAAGAGCTCTTGCACAAGAAGGCAGTGTGGACAGGCAACAGGAGTTTCTTGCACAAGAAATCCCTATGGCTAAAATGGCCATTAGGGCTTTCTTGTGCAAGAGAGCATTCACATTGCCATGGACACTCTTGTGCAAATGCACATGGCAGTGTGGAGGTGCTGTTGCGCAAGACCTTTAAAACAGTTCTTGAGCAAGAAGCCTGCAGTGTAGACATAGCCCCGGTGTATTACTCTGGCTGATTCAAACCTCTAATATTGTTCTCCACTTATCATAATTGCAATACATTCTAGATTAAATAAAGCATTAGGATAGAAATTGCTTATACAACATGTTATATTTCAGCCATAAAAAATAAATGTATTTCTTTGCAGTTTGAGAGGAATGATTAAACTATAATGAATAAATATGCTGAACATTATGTTTATTGCTTTAACGAATAGGAGGTAAATGTGGATTTTATTAATCGATATTAATTTTTCTTTGCAGGTCACCGAAAGTGAAGAATTAAATTTCTCTCTTAATGAACATTTGTGTTTGCTGTCAAGTGTTATTTAACATGGAAAACATTTAGCTGCAATATCATTGACTATGCCACTAACTGTGAATAGCACTGTTTGTAGAATAATCAATGTTCTGTTGAAACTGCAGGGTTCCCAATAGCTAATCTTAATGAGAATAACTAAATGGAAAATCTTGGACAAGATTTACATGTATATGACCACTTTCAAAAAGTTACATTTATTCTGGCTATTGTCCAGAATATGCCACTGAGTAATATGATTTAGAAGTGGCTTTTGGGATCCTGCCTTTTTAAGCAGAATTTTGGTATTTCATTACATAGTACTTCTTACAGATAGTAAGACGGCCAATATTACTGTAGATTTTTGAGGTATTATAACTATAAAGCCTAGTCTCTATGTGAAAACCAAAACAGGGCACAGTCTAAGACCAAAGCTACACTTTTGGGCTATGTCTACACTACGGAGTTTTTTCCGGAAAAACAGCCATTTTTCCGAAAAAAACTTCACTTACGTCCACACTGCAATCACATTCTTTTGGGGGGAAAAACTGAAAGAACAGAGGGGTTTTTCTGACTTTGGTAAACCTCTTTCTACAAGGAAGAAGGCTTTTTCCAAAAGAGCTCTTTCAGAAGAAGGCATGTATGGAAGGAGAAGAGGGAGTTATTTTGAAAGAAAAGGAAAGAGGAAAAAGCACAGGTGCCCTGGTGGCCACTCTGTCCATAGTAATCACAGCTTAAATGCGAGAGAGCATCCACGCTGAATGGACACTATCTTTTGAAAAAGCAGAACGCTTTTTTGATGTGCTTTGGCAGTGTGGAGGCTCTCTTTCGGAAGAAGTTTTTTCAGAAGATCTCTTCCTGAAAAGCTTCTTCTGAAAGAAGCCTGCAGTCTAGACGAAGCCTTTATGTACTATATAAGGGTAAAATATATTAAATGCATTAAAGTCTTTCATTATTTGATCTGGATAGACAAATGTGAAGCATGTCTCAAGCAAAAGAAATACATCCACTGAACTTCCAGTTATAGAGTGGATCTATAAAAGAACACGTCAGATATTTGTAAACAGGGCTAGTAATAACGTTTAGTTGCTAAAGCACCTAGCAATGGAAAAGTTGGCCCAGGAGAAGATTCCTGTGTTTTTAGATAATAACCAATTCAGAGTCTATGAATTGACTTCACTTCACTCTGTCCTTTCACTAGGAAATATGACTTGTACCCCTATATCTCTGTCCTTTCAAAAAAAGAAAATACTTGTTTAAATATATATATATTATAATATATTTTAAAATACGTAAAGACATTGTTAGTAGTAAAATTTCTTTAAATCTAAAACCAGGGCCAGCCCACAAAATTTTCGCACCTGAGGCAGGGAGCTCAAATGACGCCCCCATGCCCCCTCACTTGGGCCAAAACATTGAAAGGTCTCAATTCTGCCTTCTTCCTGTTCTACTCCTCTCATGGCACTCCACCATCTCTGTGCATCTAGAGCAGAGAGAATACATATGCATCAGCAGCAGACACAATTTTCTACACTCTGGATATGTCTAGACTACATGCCTCTGCTGACAGAGGCATGTCAATTAGACATACCAACATAGTCAATGAAGCGGGGATTTAAATATCCCCCGCTTCATTAGAATAAAAATGGCCACCTCGTTGTGCCAGCTCAGCTGTTTGTTGGCGCAAAGCGTCAGTCAAGATGAGGATCGGTCGGCAAGGAAAGCCTTTGCCGACCGATCCTGTAAACCTCAAGGCACGAGGCATAAGGGATTGGTCGGCAAAGGCTTTCCTTGCCGACCAATCCCTGTCTTGACTGCCGCTTTGCGCCGACAAGCAGCTGAGCCGGCACAAGGCGGTGGCCATTTTTATTCTAATGAAGCAGGGGATATTTAAATCCCCGCTTCATTGACTATGTTGGTATGTCTAATTTACATGCCTCTGTCGGCAGAGGCATGTAGTCTAGACATACCCTCTGGGTCCCTAGTGGCGCCCCCCACAGTCTGGCACCTGAAGGGCCATCTCAGTTCGCCTCATGGTAAGGCCAGCCTTGTCTAAAATTCATTTTACAGAAATCTGTTACATTCTGAATAAATCAGAAGAACAATAACAATAATTTTTTTAGAAATGTTGTGTAGGTCAGTAAGGGCCAAATCCTGTTTATATTTTTCACATAAATTATCTCAATGCCTTCTGTAGGAGTCCTCTGGTGATGAAGGTGAGCAAGATTTGACCCTGAATCTTTTATCCATTTGGGACTTGAATCATGATGATCAGATCTACAGTACTGGTCTTTATAGTGGCAGACTAAAATATCTGCTCAGCTTCTAAGCACTTAAGAGGACCTGAACAACTAAGAGGTGAAACCTACAGCTATGTAAATTGACAATCATAATTAGTGTGAAATCAGTCTGCAAATGATTGCACACTTGCAAATACAGTCACTTGGTTAGTCACAAGTTTGTTTATTATAGCCTGGCCATTACATGTCTTGGCAGAGACCTCAAAATATCCATTCTTTCAAATATCTCCCAGCAAGAACATTTTGCCACTAAAACCACAAGTTTCCCTGAGTTTGACATACTCATTGTCCATCTACACCTTTATGGGTACATTACGTACCAAGGTCCAGTAGTTTTCACTTGCTATTCAAAAAGCTGTGGAATAAAAGCATTTCACCAGAGAGAACTTTTCCACACCTATAGTTTATTCCAGCATCACTAACTCTTATGTGTAAACAGAATTAAATATCTTATTGAACAATTGACAGGGGGTTAAATGGAGTTAATGAAGAAAAATTTTTATGGGTAAGCAAGATATCTAAAGCAAGAGAACTTACTGTTATGAGTGAAGGGAAAATATGTCAAACATTTGGGTGTTCAACTGAGGGAGAATTCCTATATGTGTCTTTTGTATGCAACTTAATTGTAATAGCTTGTTTCAGGTACATTCTGAAACTAAATTAACTTTCCCATATAGGAAGCATGATTTGGTGGTTGAAGTACTGGACTGAATCTCAGGAGGTCTGGATTCATTTTCTGTTCTGCACAGACTTCCTTTGTATGATGTTGGGCAAATCACTTAATCACTCTGTGCCTCAGTTACCCATCTGTAAAATGAGAATAATAATATTTCCTTTTGTCCCATCACTTGCCTGTGTTGTTTATTTACACTGAAAGCTCTTCAAGGTGGAGATTCTTACTACATGTTTACACATTGCCTAGCACAAGAGGTCTTAATCTTCATTAGAGCTTCCAGAGGCTACTATAATACAAATAAGGTAGCTTTCTATTATTATTCATTTTAAAAAGCTTCAAGAATTCAACTTCTTTGCCTTCCTTTCTATTAAAATAGAATAAATGTAAACAATATGAATAAGTTCTTAAATATTTCAGATATTTATTTTGGTTTAAATGTACATACCCATTACAAGTTTTTGTTCTATCACATAGCCAAGAGCCTTTGGACAGCTTTTAGAAAACTCAGACACATGTTGATTTGGGCAGTTGTTTTGATAGGTGAAATGGCCATATAGGAAGAGGTTCTACTTGATGCCGTGGTGCAATTAGGATTTTTGGCTGTTAAGTGAAAGACTGGTGATTCAGACTTACCCAGGGATGGATTTTAAACATATCAGCAGAGGGAAAATTGCACTGGGCTTGAATGACAGGATTTGGAATATGGAGATCAGAGTCCTACTCCATGTTATACAACAGATACCCTCTTCCACACTGGAGACATCTCTTTGGCCCAAGCTTTCAAAAGTGGACTCAAATTTTGAATGCCCATTCTCAAAACCTTAGGAAACAATTTTCAAAGATTCTCATCACCCACTACTGTAAGAGACTTGAATCAGATTTGTGAGTGATCAGCACCTTTGAAAGTGAGGCCTTACATGCCGAAAGTTGGACACCAAAAAAAAATGTGTTAAAAAATAGTGGCCTCTTCTGCAAATGTGGGCATTAATCTCTGTGCATCATTTACCTCAGCTACAAAATAATTAGTTATTATATTTATTTAAATAAAATATTTTCCAATCCTATAGGGATATGATGACTAACTAAAGTACTTTGAAGGCCTTGGTGCTGTCAGTAGGCAAAAGGAGCACTTGCTTAACTCCACAAGGACTGCTTAGTGTGTGAAGACAATGGAAATACTTTGCCTAAGGCTACATGTACATTGAAAATGTAGGTGTAAGTGTGATATGAGTAAGACTGCTCAGGCAAGCTTTGATCTAACTGACAGTGCAGTCTGGTCAACTCAGCAGACACCCATTTGTGATCCAGGGTACGTACTTGCATTGCTAGTCTGTTCCAAGTTCCATGATGACACATATTCGTTGCTGCTGTTACCCATGCTATCTACATTAAAGCTGGAATGGGTAGTCCTATCTGCACTACAATTACACCTTAACTTGTGGAGTAGACATATCCTAAGTCTTTCCTGGATCAAGGTCTATTTTTTGAGTCAAGATTCATAGAGCCCAAGGTCAGAAGGGACCAGTGACAATCATCTAGTCCAACTTCCTGTAGAACACCAGCTACAGAGCTTCCCCAAAATAATTCCTAGAGTATATCTTTTAGAAAAACATCCAGCCTGGATTTAAAAGTTGTCAGTGCTGGAGAATTCACCACCACCCTTGGTAAGTTGTTCGAATGGTTTATTACTCTGAATTTTGAAAATGTACATCTTATTTCCAGTCTGAGTTTGTCTACATAAGAAGTTTCCAAAGCATGGAATATTGTCTTGTCAATTCTGGAGCTATAGTAGAGACAGAAGTAGCATAATTACAACTTGTGTAAATGTTTTCCTAGTAAAAAAGTTATTACTTACCTTGTTTATTTTTCATGTCTTCAGTATGAAAAAAAATGTAATATTCTAAACCAAAAATTACTTATTTATTCATAGTTGTAAATGGTTCCAAAAATAGCTAATTTTTAAATTATGAACTTTTATAGTCTATACTGACCAAACCTCTCTTGCTCTCTCTTTTTGCCACCCTGGATCACTTTCTCTAATATTCATACAAAAAATGGGTATTCCCTTATTAAGAGTCCATATGTGACACTGATTCTTTATCAAACTTGTTACTGTCTGAACTTTGGTTTAGGATAGAGATTGGACACATTTTAAAAAATGTACAAATACAATATTGAAATGCATCTATCTTGACTTCATTAGTTACAAACTAAGATCCAAATTCCTTACTCAGCTATGTTCACATAACTCCCAAGCAGGACACATGCATCTAAGCAAAGAATCTGGCCACAGGTTTGCAAAAAGTAATATATTACTTAACATTTCATATGCTGTCGTCAGATAGCTGAGAACCACTATGATGAATGATTAGTTTATCACTGAGACTCCCCTGGTGGATAGTATCTTATCTGCAAGTTTCACCACAATTATTTCAAATGGTCCTACAGTGACCTTCAGTCTACCACATTACATCCAGATTGGTATTTTAGAAATACAAAGCCAAGAAAGAAGCAGAACCCAGTACAAACTGTGAAACTGAAAATGTCTTAAACTACATGAAGACAGATTATGGGACAATGTTAAATAATTGTTGTTTGAAGGAAAAGTAACTTTCTTCCATTTCATTTTATAAACAAAGGAAGTATTGACTTCTTGATTTTATTTCAGCTGCACTGTTCATGTTGCACTAGAATAATAGTACTTGAAAGCATCACACCTGGTACATGGGATAGCATTTAAGGCACATGCTTAACCTTAAATATATTCTTAAGTGCTTTCTAAATGAGGATGCTTTCTAGAAGTGGGGTTGCTCTTGTTATGCAGATAGAATTTCATTTTGGTGTGTAATTGTATCATTTTAGAAAAAACACAGCAAAATCCAGCTTATTGAATCTACAAGTGTCTACCTAATGCTATATGAGAGTATTGTTCTGGTTTTGTAAAGTTCATCACACGTAGTATGTCTTAAATTCTTTTCACTTCTTATAACTAGATAATTTCACTTGTTGCTGTATGGCAGCTTGCTTTCTAGCAACTACAATAACATATTTTCCCCCCAGAAATTTATCCTGACCCTATGAGATAGATACTCTGTTTGGGTATCTGAATAGCAAAGGCATGTATTTTAAAATAAACCAATATACTTTCATAGTTTAAAAATATGTTGGCTTTTGAACAAATGTAATAAATAAAAACTATGTATTCTGGCACCCTTCTAAAAGAAGAGTTTTGATGCAACTCTTAATATTCACCATTTTTACATCTAACTAGTGTTAGCCTATTGATGTATCAAATAAAACATTCCAGAAGCACTGAATCGTAAAAGGGATGATACATGTTGAGAAACAACAAAGAAATCATTTGTAATGTAAATGTCCGAGACAACAAATAAACAAAAAAAACTTTGTAGTACACAGAAATTTATTAGTTTACCGGGTCCATTCACTGTAGAAGTATGCCCATATTTACATTTTTTTGTGTTTATTGCAAAGAAAGTTTATTTTCAGTGGGTTGATTTTTCTTCTACCACACCAATTAGCATTATAAAATGGTTTACATATTGATGACAGGGAGGGAAACATTGAGTATATTTTAGCACTTTTTTTTAAATTACAGAATAATAAATGTTATATTAGTTGCATTTATTTCAGTTTCACAACAGGCCTAATCCAAAGCCAACTGAAGTCAATAGAAAGATGCTCCTTCAGTTCAATGGACTTTGGATAACTCAAAATACTTAAGCTGATGCTTCACATTGACCATGTGTTTAATTCCTAGTTCAGACCAGGGAACTTTTGCCCAAAGAAGGGATCAGAGATAATATTTTTTTCCTTGGAGTATATTTTTTGAGGCTTAAGCATCAGAGATTCTAAGATACATACTCTGCGACATGTCCCAGAAATAACTAACATGAAAACAAACTAGAGGCTGGACTAACCTCCCAAAAAGTATTTTAAAAGAGGCAAAGTTATCGTGAAATCTAGCCATTTTTTAAAAAGTGAGCCTGAGGGGTCACACTTGCCAGAGTCCCCCTGCCATTCATAAGCACAGTTCTCTATTTTATAAACTGATTTTCTTACCCCTATTGATGCCTATAGGAAACAATAAGGAAAACTTTGTAGCTGCGTGAAACCGGGTGTACCCAGTAGGCTATCAGATGTACAAAGTTGGGGAAATATGGAGGAAGATTTTTGTCTTTCTAATCTTGCTCCAGTACGATCTCAAGTGTTGCTTGTCACAGCTCCTGGTAAAGGATTCTCAGATGTGTGATTTGTATGCTGTCCTACTGCGTGTGGTGATGGTGGTGGAGGAAGGAGACAAAAGAGAAGACGCAAAAAGAAGAGAAAAGGGGCCCGGGACGGTCCCTCAGGACGCGTCCGACAGAGATCTGTGTCTAGTGAGTTGACCCTAAAATCACTTTCAAGAAAAGTGCTGGCAAAGCAAATTCCCTCCGAAGTTCTCACACCTTGCAGAGAAACGCACACCCGCCTGCCTCGGTTTACCCAGGGCTACTCAGCCCGCTCTGAATTCACTCCCCCAGGGAGCATCGATGGCACAAGCCGAAGCTGTTTCAGCTCCCAGTGTTCAGAACGCGGGCACGAGATGCCCGGGAAGACCACGAGCGCGGCGCGGACGGCAACAACCTGGGCAGCGCGGGGCAAAGGGGAGCAACCCCAGCCCGACCCCGGCCAGGCGCGTGGCGGCCGCAGCCTGGGGGCTGAGAGTGCAGGGATCCGGGGAGCCCCGCCGAGCCGCATCTCGCGCGCTGCCGCCCGCCGCAGGGCTCGACCCCCGCGCCCGGCCCCGGCTCTTACCTGAAGAAAAGTTTGGAGAAGACGTTGGCCTTCTCCAGGGGGGAACGCTGCATGGTGCCCGGGGCCGCGCACGCAGCTGCAGCGGCGGCTACTTGCGAACCTCTCCCGCGCCCGCCCCGCTCCTGCGGCTCCCCCACCTTATGCACCCTGCCCGCGCTGATGTCATTGGCTCCCTCCTTCCCCTTCCCCTGCCCCTCTCCCCGCCTCTGCTGTGTCCACGGGCCCGGCCTCCGGCCCCCGCGCCCCGCCTGGCCTCGCCCCTCCGGCCCCAAAGGAATCCTCCTTCCAGGTGCGCGCTCCGGGACCCCGGCCCCGAGTTCCCCCGAGGAGCCCCGCACTCCAGCGGCTGCCTTGCTGCATGAGGGGGCTGGCCGCGGAGCCTGGTGACGCCCTCGGACTTAACTCGCCCCACACTTGTGCTTCGGGGCTGTGTGAAGCCGTGAGGCTCCAGAGCCCCTCGGGGTCAGGTCTCCCCCGGGTGATCCCCCCACCCCTCGCAGTTTGCTGGGATCACCCCGATCCCCCGCTCCTGGCTTCCAAACGGACCTTTCATTCCCCCTGGGAAAGCCCCCTCCTCTGCCCAGGTCACCTCTGCGCTTTCTGGGTTGTGACCGGGGTCTTATTCTCTGCCTCCTGCCACGCAGTCTTTGCCTGGTACTGTGTAACACGGTCCACTCCACAGCTCTGAGCCCAAAGTATTGCTACACCCCATCCCCACCCCTAGCTCGGCTGGTAACTCAAATGCCAAGCACAACACGTTGCCGGCCTAAAAGAACTGGCAGAGGTTCACCCGGACACCTGCTATAAAGCCAATTTCACTCTCTGTCAGCAAATCCTCTGGAAGGGTTTCTGGAGAGAAACAGAGACTCCCACTTTAAAATAAAAGACTTGGCATTTAAAGCATCAGAAGAAAAGGTAAAACTCGGCGAAATCAGGGGCAAAGGCAGTTGAAATCCCTGCTGCTGCCTCATATTTTATAAACTGCTCACTACAATCTGGAAGGCTATTGTTAAAAGTGTTAGGCACACATTGACATTGGACTGGAGCAGATTAATAGGGAAGCAGGCTCTTTGAACTGAGATTTTTATTATCTCCAGGCCTTTGGCAAATTTGTTTACTGTGAAATTACCTGATTAATTTCTGCTTGATCTGAATCTAAGTGCAAATGTTAATACTCTGTAATAAGGGTACTCTCATGGAGTGTCCAGACCCCATGCTGTCTTGGCTACAAAAGGGTTACTGGGATTGGGCAACTGCCTGCCTGCTCAGCTGGGGCTGATCAGAGGACTCAAAGCAGCTGCAGAGATTTTAAAAAGTGTAAAGTAAAAGGGTAGGTTGGCAGCTAAAGAAACTGAACAGCTATGGTGAGCAGGAGCCTTCAGTAACAAGCTGGTAAGATACTGCCCAGGAATATGGACCCTCTAGGGGATGGGCCCAAAGGGAACAGCTTGAAGGGTAGGCATGCTAGGTAGACAGGGGTAACATGAAAGAGTTGGGAGAGCTTGATGCTCTTTTGTCATAACAATGGCCATGTTGGGTCCGACCAGCGGTCTTTCTAGCTCAGGGGTAGGCAAATATTGGGCAATGGGCCAAATGCAGTCCACCAGGGCTAGCTGTATTTACCTGCACTCTGCAGGTGTGGGGGATCACAGCTCCCGTTGGCTGCAGACTGCCGTTCCTGGCCAATGGGAGCTGTGATCACCCATACCTGTGGAAGCACAGGTAAATATAGTGGCAGCAGCCCATGAGGGGCTCACTCTGGGGAACTGCTGCTGTTTTATTGCCCACCACTGCTCTAGCCCATTCTTTCAAACAGTGACTGAGGCCAGATGCTTTAAAAGGAATGAACAAAGCTGGGAAATTATTGCATGATTTCTTTCCTGCCTTTTAGTCCGGGTTTCAGACAGTCAGAGGCTGAGAGCAGTGCAGAGCATGGGCTTAGAGTCATTGATGGACCTACCCTCCATGAATTTATTTTGTGTATGGTTCCTAGTCTGGAACCCAGGAAAGTGGATGATCCTGGGTTCCCTACCAAGCCCAGCATGGGGGCTGATTAAGAAAAAGTGAGCCATATCCAAAAGAGCCAAAGATTGTGTGCCCCTCAGCCAGGGTTATTGGCCTCCTAAAATTTTGGACTTTTTAAACCCCCCTTCCCCCTAAAAAGGTCAAGGGCTCTCAAGGACCTGGCTAAAGGGCTGAGTCCATAACAAGGGGTCATGAGTAGGCTGGAAGGTGGACAGGCCCTCAAAAAGGACACTATTACCTGATCTAGTTGTGAGAGATGCTGAAGATACTGAAATAAAGAATTACGTCTGCTGCATATTTTTGCCCTATTTCCATACAGGAAATGATTGTCTAACTCATGACTGTAAGAAATGAAGCTGTGCTTTTTTTTATTTTTATTTTTTTTAACTTCCCAAGAACAATGATACTGGCTCAGTGAAGGTGGGATGTCCCCCATTTCCTAACATTGGCTCAACACACTATTATTTATAGAGTACAATATGTGTGCATTAACAACAAGATACCTGGTTCCTGCACCCAAAGAGATTAAAATCTAAACATAGCCAAAGTGCTGACAAGCATACAACTAACACTAGGAAAAACACTGATCACGGCATAAGAACATATGGTTATTTTGTTGAGTTATTCATTGTGTGATTGATTCTGGTTTGTTTTGTTTAATACTGTGGTTTTGCTATTTAGACACTACATTTGTTGTTTTTGGTTTTTATATTTTTTGTATTTAAAACATTAGATATGGAAAGGATGGAGAACTATCTTTCAGCAAGTGAATAGTTGCTCCCCTCAGTATATTGTCTAGTACTTCATCTAAACTAGTTGCATCTCCAGCACTATGCCTTTCTATTTCCTTGCAATTTATGCTACCATTTAATTAGCTGTCATTCCTAGGATGCTTTTACTGATATTTTTCTTTCTTAATTTGATATCATTATTCCTAGTTATGTCCAACTGTACTTCCATAAATAATTCTTCTTCATCTTGGTGTTATTTCCTCACAGTATATGAAGTTGGTTAATGTCTCCTCTGATGGTGTGGCTAAACAAGGCTTTTTTGTCTCAAACTTCCCACTGATCCTACCCATGATAGCAATAATAGGAGTGTCAGTACCTTAAGCAATAGGGCAAACTCATCCTGCTTAGATTAGGTCTATATGATGCTATGCTTGAAACATCAATGGCTGCCAAGCATTGTCTATTCTAGTGTTCTCACTGTTGTGCTCACTAGTGGAGCTGAACCGGTGATAGCAACAGTGTGAGTCTTGAGGAAAAAGGACTAGTGAAGATGTCCCCCTTAATCATTGTTTAGACTTGCAATGAGGCATCTGCGCCCAAGGGTTAAATCTAACCCTGGGAGACGGCTGTGGCTCTGAAGCAAGCATCTTTCTCTAGTCCAGCATATAGCAGCCAATTAGGGCCCAGAACTTCTGCTGAATGCAGGCATGTGTCCTAAACCCTGGATTAGTCATTCTCTTCCTATCCCAGTGACTTATTCACAGTGGAACAGCTTCAAGGGGAGATACTAAGGGAATCCCAATTCAGAATATCTCACAGCTAGCTAGTAAAAGCACCTACCTAACATTTCAAAAGCTCTCTTTCACCTCTTTACTCTCCCCTCCCCCTCCATGGAAGAAGGAAGGGCAATGAACTTGTCTCCCCCACATTGCAAGTAAGTGCTCTAGCCACTGGGATGCGTCTTGTGTGGAGCATCAAAGGCACCTAACTTATTCTTGCAAGAAATAACTTGAGCACCTAAGCTGACTGCAGCTGGTGAGTCCTTGTTCATGAATTGCTATAAGCAGCTAGGTTTCTCCCTGCAGCCTGCACTTAGGTGCCTATCTGGGAATGAGGCTGGAGAAGTGTATGGTGTGGTTTAGCATGCATCCTCTTCTTCAGAATTTCCCATTGGTTAGTTTAGGAAGCTCCCTGCCTAGCAAGTTGTTGTTTGCGGATCACATTCTTAAGCCTAGGTATCTCGTTCAGCTTTGTAGATTACTGTTGTTCCTGTGCACATTTTTTTTTTAACCACATAGTTGTCTAAAAGTTAAATGTCATGGCACGTAACATTATAACCAGTGTTTCCTATAAACTAGACCCTTATGCAGTCACTCGGGAAAAATTCAGATGCCATCCAGCTGATTAGCACAGCACCCATAGCTAGGTTTTTTGTTTCTATCCCTGGTTCACATAAAAATTATTCTGCACATAGATGGAAGAAATAGAGGGAATATTGGTTTCAGTGCTCAAGTCTCTTTGGGTTATTTCTGTTCTCTCTGGTGGTTATGGCCTCTTCCAGTTTAGTGTCTGTGAATTTCACTAACATGTTCTTTATTAGTCTAAGGTGTTAGTCTATAACTGAAAAAACAATGAATAGTCCTGCAGCACCTTAGAGACTAACAATAAATGTAGATGGTATCATGAGCTTTTGTGGGCACAACCCACTTCAGTTCTTTACTTATTTATCATTTCTGAAAATGGAAGTAAGTCCCAATCTGACACCAACAATTTTATCCACTAATTTTATATATTTCCAGCTGTTTTTACTGCATTTTGCTCAAAAAGCTTAGTAAAAGATAAAGTCCCTGATCCAAATATCTTATCCTGTGGCCTTCTTCAGCAAATATTTAACATAATGCACTAGATCAGCCACAAATGGAACTTAGAAGCAAAATAGCACATCTGTATGAAATGGGGATTTATAAGTACATTTCAGTGCAGCTTCAGCCCTGCTAAGAAGACATCTGAGGAGTCCCCCATACTGAGAGCTAGATTAGGTCATATGCCCTGAAGTGAATGAAGCAGTGCCACTTACACTGGGACTGAAAATGACCCAGGGTGTTCTGTTTTATGATTGTGGTTTTAACCATAAAAGTAAATGAATTGCTTTTGCAAGTAGATATAACACTTCAACAATTCATTGGTGTGTTAAATCCTAGGGCACCACTGAAAACAAGGTAGACTGGTTTCATCATAATGGCTATTAGAAGGGCTTTCAGAACTAGGATAAATTCAACATTCCACTATGCTGCTGAAGAAACTGTCAAGGGGAAAAAAAGCAAAAATATATTAATTTACCAAGTACATAGAAAGTAATGGACTGACAGTTTCAAGTAATCAAATTCCATTTTCTGTCCACAGATCAGGTATGACCTAGGATGCGACTATTCAAGTTTCCCTTCTGTCAACATGCTCCTCCTGGCACAGGGAGGGGACTACATCTAAACATCGTTTAATGTAGTTTACTCTGTAGCTCTCCTGAGGCTTCCAGGTCAGACACTGGTTAATGCTGCTTATGGTAGTTCCTGTGTCATGGATATGCCTATAAGAAATGGGATTAAGATACCAACTTATTTTATATTAACCAATGAACAGACACCAGAGGCCAGGAAGTTTTGGTCACCCATGACCAGGGCCAGAGCTGATCTTCAGATGAGAAATTCTGATCAGTCCTTGAAATCATACTACTTTAAATGAAATCCTGGCCCTACTGACGTCAATGGCAAAAATCCCTGGCCATAGCTACCCTCTGCTCGATCTCCTTAGGTGGTAATAGCATTAAATTCACCCTATAAATCCTGAATAGCAAGAATGACATCTTTCATGTTACTGTTGTAAATAGTGAATGAATATTAATGCCATGCTTCACAACCTGTTGTGAGTTCTCCTTAAGGATACAGTAGCTAAAAGGGATAGCTTGTTATACAGACCCTGATTTCCTAACATGGGTTTTACAGGGTATGGTAATACTGGACTGACATACCACTGAAACTGCAGGGAGCTTTAACTATGGCATTCACACTTCAGTCATGAAAAGAGCATTGTCATGCATATTCCTCACTCAGTTCTGCACTGTATAGTCACATCTGGCAAAAAAATGTCTGTTTTTTCCCCATTCCCTCCTCCATCCCCACATAACCCTCTCCACCCCCAACGTCTTAGTGACTAAAAATCAGACTAGTCAATTTGATTTTTGTTTGCAGTCAGCTTTTCTTTAAGGTTGTCATGCACTAATAATGCTGTTGTGGTTGCCAAAAACAACACTAGTGGTCACTGATTTGTCATTGTTTGTATTAGGTTCTGTATTTTAAACAGTCGGATCTTTCTTTTCTAAGTCTTACCCTGCTGGCTTTTAAAAAACACCTAAATCTAGGGCCTAAGCTTAGTTGATGTCCCTATTTTAAAAAAAGGGTGTTGGCCCACTGTAGGGAGCAGAATATGGAGAGCTTCTTTACATTCCACCCAGCACACAGGGAACAGGGACCATGCTCCCTACAGTGCTTGTGCGAGAGTACTAGGAGAGAAGGCAGGCCAAGCATGATATCTCACAACATAAGTCTGATCTAAAGCCCACTGAAGTCAATGGGAATCTTTCCATTGATTTTGATAGACTTTGGGTGAAGCCTTATGAACCCAGAGGTTTTGATCTGTGGTTTAGGGACTATAAGCAGATGTTGAACATCTGCTCTATCAGTAGTCAGTGCAAGCCATGGGAACATCCTGCTCCTGTTTCTCAGCTTGCCGTAGTTCTTTGGAAGGAGATACACCGACCAACATCTTCATTTCTTCATTTGCAACCAACATCTTCATTTGCAAAAGGCTAGATATTGTTGTATACTTTATTCACAGATGGTAGTGGTGACCTTCTTCCCCCCCACCCTACACACACTCACTTTTGGTGACGCATTAGAGATTTGTCTGATTCAGAACTGTGAAGATGTTGTGGAAGCAAATTGTAATTTCACTGTTTCTTGGAAAACATTCATGGGGAAATGTTCTGTTTTAATGCTGTGTTGATTGAAAAGATGCTGATAATAGGAAAGCAATAACAATAAACAAGTCTTTGTTATGGTTCTGTAAATTATATTTCTATTTCTTTATATTCAAAAGACAAAAGAAAGACATTTTCAAATGACTTGCTCATTTTCTTTTATACCCTTAAAGTGTTCTCTATTTGTAGAAAAATTAGCTGTTAATAATATGCAATTTTATTTTGTTCATTAATCATCAATGACTTAACATGGCTAATAACTAACTTCCAAATGTCATCTTCTTTACCAGCAAGCTTAATTAAAAATGTATTGTAAATGAAAAATAAAGCTGCTATGATAATGATTTAACAAAGTAAGAATTCACAAATATTTACTGGACAACCATACCTGCAGACTACAATATCAGCAACACCAACACTGTAGAAGGATGGGCTTTTTATTGTTAAGTGAATTTAGTTCTTGCAGAAGAAGTCAGATTGAAATTGTCTCATAAACAGTGTCACACAAAATTGGCTTATGAATATGAATAACTCAAAGATGTTTTAGACAAAATGTAAAATGATACCATTCTTGGATGTGAAGTTAGATAAACGAAGTGCAGACCTGTTTTCTTAATCTAAATCTTCTAGTAAAAGTCATATTGGTACTTAATGGCCTGGTGCTGAAGACAATGATCTGTAAATGGGTCTGTTTTCCCTGTATGCCCAAACTGTGGTTCGTCATAGAAAAATGTGACCATGACATTTGGTGCTGGAATCTTGAATCTGGTATTTTTCCATAGGAATGGGGACATAAAATAAAGAATTCCTGTTCTGGGGAAAGTCTATTTAGGAATGAAAAGGAATCAGACTTCTTGTCCTCAGGTGGCTTTTGAAATTGCCTCCCTACCCTAAGAGGATATATATGAAGAAACATGACTAAGGACACACAGAGCTGTAGACCCAGGCCAGAGGAAAAAAAAATCAACTCTGTCTTGAAGCATTTTACGTGAAACAAGGACAAGGATGAAGAATATTCTTTGAAACAATTTCTTTCAGTGTATTATAGTTAATTGGCATGTTTTTGTTTGTTTTGGCTTAGTTAGTAATTTTGATCTGTCTGTTTTCACTTGCAATCACTTAAATCCCATTTTTATACTTAATACACTTTTTATTACCAAATTTAGTATA
Source organism: Pelochelys cantorii (assembly GCA_032595735.1). Lineage (NCBI taxonomy): Eukaryota > Metazoa > Chordata > Testudines > Trionychidae > Pelochelys > Pelochelys cantorii. Next base: position 302,392,983 of record CM064326.1, on the reverse strand, counting down.
AATAATTGTTACCTGGGTCAGGGGTGCAACCACTGTACATTTTCATTGACAAAGGGGGTAAACTTATGAACCTTCTCAGGGTAAAACTTTTATATAGAGTAAGATGGATTTATTTGGGATTTTGGTCCTCTCTGGGGCTGTGTTCTGGCGGTGCTGTCAAAAACTTAAAACTGAGCCTTCCCAAAGCTGAGCTGTTTCAGGGTCTGTGTTACTCTTTTGGGAGGCTGTTACCCCAACTCTGTCCTTGGCTGGGCTCAGCAGGACAGAGTGGTGGGGGGTCCTAGGGTATGTCTGCACTACAGAGTTTTGTTGGAAAAATGGCCGTTTTTCCAACAAAACTTGAGAAAAGTCCACATTGCAATTGCATTCTTCTGTGAGAGTGCTGAAAGAACAGGGGTTTTTCTGACATTGATAATCCTCATTCTATGAGGAAGAAGCTTTTTGCAAAAGAGCTCTTTCGGAAAAAGGCGTGTGTGGATGGGGAAGAGGGTGTTCTTTCAGAAGAGGAAAAACCACAGGTGCCCTGGTGGCCATTCCGCCCACAGTAATCACAGCTCACATATGAGAGAGCGTCCATGCAGTCTGGATGCTCTCTTTCGAAAAAGCAGATGGCTTTTCCAATGCACGTTTGCAGTGCGAATGCTCTCTTTTGGAAGAAACCTGCAGTCTAGACGTAGCCCTAGAGGACAAGTAGGCAGGGCTCAATGGTATGAGCCTCAGATTGGGTTATAGTCCCAAAGGGCCCTCTATGATCAAACCCATCACAAAAAGTCATCACTGGTATAAATAGGCAAAACTCCAGCATCCTCGGGTGTAATTACTTATGAATTTGGTATTTCGACTAAGGTCCTTGATCTTTACATTGCTACCCTTGCCACACAGGCTTTGTGCACAAACTTCCCCACAGACCAGCACTGATGGCTGACTACATCAGTGTAATATTTTCTTTCTATCAGTTCTGGAAAAATCATCTAGTACTTCAATGGCAGCACAAGATGTTCTTGAGAGGTGTATGTGTGTGCATTCAGTTTGGTGTTAAAGGATGACTGAAGCATTTTGAAACAAAAGACAGGACTATGCAGCACTTTAAAGACTAACAAGATGGTTTATTAGGCGATGAGCTTTTGTGGGCCAGACCCACTTCCTCAGATCAATATGTGGAAGAAAATTGGCACGACCATATATACCAAAGTGATACAATAAAAAAAAAAGTGAACACATAAAATTGATGAATCAGATTTAAGAACAGAGAAGGGGTGAGGGGGGAAGGTTAGTGTCTATGAGGTAATGATATTAGGGGTGATAACTGGGGAAGCTATCTTTGTAATGGGTGAGATAATTAGCATCTTTGTTAAGACCAATACGTAAAGTGTCAAATTTAAGCATGAATGACAGTTCTGAGGCTTCTCTTTGAAGTCTGGAGTTAAAATCTCTTTGAAGCAATATGCATGTTTTAAGGTCATTGAGAGAATGGTCAGTCTGGTTAAAATGGCAAGCAATAGTTTTCTCTCTGTGAGAGAGCCTGATGTCTGTTTTATGTGCATTGATTCTTTGGCGAAGGGTCTGAGAAGTTTGTCCAATATACATAGCAGACGGACGCTTTAGGCACATGATGGCATCAATTATATTTCTGGATGAACAGGAATATGTGTTCTTGATCTTATAACTGGCATGGTTAGGTCCAATAATGGTGTCAGCAGAGTAAATATGTGGACAAAGCTGGCACCGGGGTTTGTTGCAAGGGAAAGTTCTAGGGTTGGTATTAGTGTAACCTTCCCCCCTCACCCTCCCTCTGTTCTAAAATCTGATTTGTCAATTTTATATGTGTTCACTTTTTTACATTGTATCACTTTGGTATATATGGCCGTGCCAATTTTCTTCCACAAATTGATCTGAGGAAGTGGGTCTGGCCCACGAAAGCTCATCACCTAATAAACCATCTTGTTAGTCTTTAAAGTGCTGCATAGTCCTGTCTTGTGTTTCAACTAGACCAGACTAACACGGCTGCATCTCTATCACTATGAAGCATTTTGGAAGGTCCAGACACGGGTTGTGATGAGCAAAACAAAGGCAGAGAGCCAGAATGTGACAGTCCTTTCTCGGGATGAAAAAGGAAGAGCTCAAAATTAACTCTCTCTTCATTCACAGGCCATTAAAGGCCTGTTGCAGTTCCTGTGCCAAGGGAAAGGAGGTACTGCTCTGTTAGAGCAGGACTGGGCAAAATTCAGCCCTCCATGCCACCGGATCTGGCCCACGGTGGCTCCATTTCTGTTTTGAAATGGATCTGCAGGATCTGGCTGCAGGGCTCCATTTCTGTTTTGAAACTAGAGGGGAGGAGGGAAGTTTTAGGAACCACCCGGTCCCCGCACATTCCCATTGGCTGGTTTCTGGCAGAAACTGGCCAATGGGAGCGGCTTGTTAGAATAACAAGCAGCTAAGAAGAATCACGCCCCTTCTCCTGGTCTCAGATATTCATGAAGCACATGGCCAGGCAAGCAGGTTGGCTGGCTGGGAAACATTTTAAGCTCTGCAGGCAGGCAGGCTAGTTTGGCAGCTGAGAAGAAAATTGCTTGGCCACAGCCTGCTTCTGGCACTCCAACCCTTTCCTGCCCCAACTCTCTACCCCCCCCCCCACGCAACATACCCAAACCCTCTGTCCTCCTCTTGCACACATACCCCCTCCCAGATCTGGCACCCCAATCTCCTGCCCCAGATCACAATCCCTTCCTACCCTAGGTGAGATCCTAAACCCCTGCACTCCAGTCCCCTGCTCTACGTCACAACCACCTGCTTCATCCCAACTCCCTCCCAGACTCCAGTCTCCCTCCTGCACCGCAGTCCCTTACCCCAAGCTCCCTTCTGCACCCAACCTCCATTCCAGACCCTGCATCTCCATTAATATCATGGAAGAGTGTGGCCCTCAACCACTTTCCAAAATCTTGGAGTGGCCCCATGTCAAAAATTTTTGCCCACCCCTGTGTTAGAGGGACATGGAAATCAAAAAGATGCCTGGCCTGGTTAATTAGATAAATAGAAATTAGTGAATAGGTACTCATCTCATTTAAAAGAGTACAATCTGCAGTGAGGTTGCATTGGTGTAGGAGAGAGAGAATTTAGCTCTACCTTTTTTTTATTTAAGTATATAAAAAAACTGATTCAGCATGAAAATTGGAGAGAGCTAAATATAGTTCCTTTCCCCTTTTTAAGGAAACTCCCACCACAAAAGGTTTTTAAGTGGGATACCAAGTTACAGTATCAGAAAAAAAAATCCCACAGGGAATACTGTTACATCTGTGAAGCAACAAATTAACCTTTTTCATGGGTCGTACATACACCACAATCACACTGTCATACACCCATTTGGCAATCTGACTACAATTTACTGACATGAATGAGTTCAAGAGTGGACTCTAAACTTTGAGTCAATTTTGTTCCAAAAATCTCCAATTTCCTGTGTACAACTTTGGACCCATAATTAATGGCTGTCATAAATTATAATGTAAATTATTTAGAAATTTAATTACCCGAGTGAACCCATAGACAAGTTATATATTCAGATGATGTCACTTAATGATGCAGTTAATTACACCAACATTTTGCCTAAAAATTGGAGGCTATGTTTGAGCTCCTTAAAAACTTGGCAATCTTGGTAGCTAAGCAATACAAATGACCTTGCTTAGGGCACGTCTAAACTACATTCCTCTTTCGAAAGAGGAATGTAAATGAGGCAAATCAAAAGTGCAAATGAAGCATGGATTTAAATATCCCATGCTTCATTTGCATATTTGCGTCCGAGCGCTTTTTTGAAAAAGGGATTTTCGAAAGTGAAAGCGCAGTCTAGACAGGGTTCTTTCAGAAAAAAAAAAACCCTTTTTTGAAAGAACCCGTACTCCTGAAAAAATGAGGAGTACAGGTTCTTTCAAAAAAGTTTTTTTTTCCTGAAAGAACTCCTTCTAGACTGCGCTTTCACTTTCGAAAATATCTTTTTCGAAAAAGCACTCTGCAAATATGCAAATGAAGCGTGGGATATTTAAATCCATGCTTCATTTGCACTTTCAATTTGCCTCATTTACATTCCTCTTTCGAAAGAAGAAAGTAGTCAAGACATAGTCTTAGGGTTTTATTCATGTATAAATAAAATGAATAAGGAGGGTGCTAAAAGAGCTCATTTCTATTGATATTGATGGATAAATCTTCTATCTGCCAGTAAGATGGTAGACTCTCTGACAGGATGGCAGGGTTTTCTATTGATCCATCTTGCTAGCAGGTGTTGGAACCATACATGGAATGGTGATTCATTTCTTGTTGACTTACAGAGGCAGGAATGTGTCTAACCTAGCTTGGATATGACAGTGCAGTAGCACGTACTGGAGTCTAGAAAGGGAAAATTTAGGCTAAGATCTTGTCTCTACAAGAAAGTTGCACCAGTAAGGTCATTGTGACTTGGCATTGGTTTGCCTAAATCTGTGCAGCCCCACCTATTTCAGTTTAATTTGGCCTTATTACTAAATAGCAATCAGCTTGTGCTAATCAGCAGAAACTGAATTAAATAAGTCCCTCTTGGACCATGCCTGAGTTTTGTTTCAGCTGACAATTACAAATATTGATAGGGAAAGACTGAGTTTGAATACTAACCTAGAGTATCTGATTAGCTGCTCACCCAAACCCTACTTTGTATAGGAATTGAGGGCCCAGTAGTCTAAGGTATTGAGGGCCCAGTAGTCTGCTCACAACCTTACACCAGTCTAAGACAGTTGAGTTAAATAAGTGCAAACCTATGTACTGGGCTTTAAGAGGCCACAGAACATGGACACCAGCTCTCCATTGCTAAGAGGCCAGCTTTGTGTGTTCCTCGGCAGCCAGATCACTTAGTTTTCATTAGGGGTATTAAAATGCATGTAATGGAGTAACCGTGTAAACACTGAAACATTCAGTGGCTACACAATTACACTCAGGGCTGTGGTCAGCTCCCCAGGAGCCATTGCATGTGGGGACCCTGCTTTTAAGCAGGCTCCCCATGCATACTGGTTCCTGCTTGCTGCCCTGTGCTGCTGCTGCTTCTGATAGAGAGGCAGCAGCATGATATGGCAGATAGCTACCCACGAGTGGGGTGTGAGTCTCCGTGTAACTGTCAACATTAACCAACTAGTCAATTAGCCCATCATAAGATGGGATTTTCAGGCCTCTCCTCCACGTCGGTCTTCTCTCCTGAGCCTCCAGTCTCTCGCTCTGTCTCTCTCTGTCTCCTCCTCCTACTGCCTCCCCCTCTCTCTCTCTCAGCTCTCCTCCACCTTCTGCCTCTCTCTCCATCTCTCTCTTTCTCTTCTCCCCCTCCTACCTCTCACTCTCCCTTTCTCTTCTCCTCCTCCTCCTGCCTCTCACTCTCTCTCTGCTCCATCTCTCTCTTTTCTCCCCCTCCTGCCTCTCACTCTCTCGCCACTCTCCTCTGTCTCCGTCGGGGATGCACACTCGTCCAGGCCCCGCCCCCTGGGCGTGTACGTCACTGCCCCGCCCCCTTCGCCTCCTACTGTGGTGCTCAACTGACTTCTGCACTGCTCAGCTGGGCCACCATGCAGGAGCAAGTGGCGCAAACGGCCTCTCTCTCTCTCTCTCTCTTCTCCTCCTACTGCCTCGCCCTCTCTCTCTCTCTCTCTCTCTCTCTCTCAGCTCTCGTCCACCTCCTGCCTCTCTCTCCGTCTCTCTCTCTTTCTCTTCTCCCCCTCCTGCCTCTCACTCTGTGTTTCTCTTCTCCTCCTCCTGCTGCATCTCTCTCCCTCTCTCACTCTCTGTCCTCCACCTCCTCCGTTCTCCTCTCTGTCTCCTCTGTGCCCGCTGTGTCTGCTCCACTTTCCTCCTTTTGAATCCAGTGCCCTTTCCTGATGTCAGAGATGCACACTTGTCCAGGCCCTGCCTTCTGGCTGTTCCCTCTGGGCGGCGCTGTTGCCTCCCGCCGTGGTGCTCGGCTGACTTCTGCGCTGCTCAGCCAGGCCGCCGTGCGGGAGCAAGCGGCTGTTTGGGCCCTGCGCTCCCCATGCAGCACCCCCATGTTGCATGGGGAGCGCGGATCCTAAACAGCCACTTGCGCTGCTTGCACCCGCGTGGCGGCCCAGCTGAGCGGCGCAGAAGTCAGCCGAGTGCCATGGCGGGAGGCAACAGCGCCGCCCAGAGGGAACAGCCAGCGTTTCAGAGTCACAGACATTGGGCTACTATATATACAAATAAGCCCAGGTATATAGGTTAACCATTTGCATGGTTAAACTTTCACATACCTAGTATTTATGGCATCTTTTTTTACCACTGACATAGCATTAAAGGGCCTTAATCACAATCTGATCTAGATAGCGTGAACTAATTTTTAAAAATATAAATATGATAGAAAAAGAATATTGATCACAAAATCAGTATTAAAACTGAAAATAGTGGCCTATAATTCAAGAAGTAAATATACAAATTCTTGTCATTAATGCTATTTATTATACATCAAATTGAGGAAAGGAGGATAAGAAAGGAAATAAAAGGGTGGTGTGGGTAAGGATGAAGATTGGGTGTAGTGCACTCTCCCATGTAATGGCATTTAGACCACTTACAGGGAGAAAGAATGAGTGTGTTTTACAGCCTTAGCTGAGAGCCAGCCAGCTTTTAACCACAAGCTTTAGTCTAGAAGATCATGCACTAAGCTCCACAGTTCACATGTTTAGTTCCTCCTGCTGGTATTACAATTATACTACAGGGAGCAGGCTACAAAATGGAGACCCCCTGATCTGAGAGGTTTGGATCCTTTGTAAATAAAAATCATACAGTTTTAGCACCCTATTTCTGCATTAGTATTGCAGCTACCTTAGGGTGCGTCTACACTGCACCCTTAGTTCAAAATAAGGTACGCTATTTGAGCCACGCAAATTGCGTAGCTTATTCCGAGTGTATTTAGAGAGCTTATTTTGTAATTTGGCACTGTCTACACAGGACTAAATTTTGAAATAAACCACTATCCCGAAATGTCCCTTACTGCTCATGGAATGGGGTTTACAGGGACGTTGAAATAGTGCTCCCATTATTTTGAAAGGTATTTCGAAATAACAGGTTCACTGTCAAGACACGGAATAGCTATTTCAGGATACCAGAAGTATCCCAAAATAGCGCTGCAGTGTAGACATACCCTTAGAGACCACTACAGGGCAATGGCTAATCAGTGGGGTGTTGGAAGGTATTTTTTTTAGTAGTTGTTGCAGAAAAGGAGATGGGGAGAGGTTTAATGGTTTTTAGGGGAATTTTTAGAATTCCTCTGATGTCCAGAATAAAAATAAGCAGGGTTGAAAAGCTGAGAATCCTACTCTGCTGGCACATACGTTTTCTCTTCTCAAAGGTAGTTTTATTTAACTTCTTCCTTATATTGTCATTTAATAATCCTGGAACAATGATATTATTGAGGCTAAAAGAGCAAAAATCCAAGAGTGAGATCTGCTCTGACTCATCGAAAGGCATATTCATTCTGTCTCAAATAGCTGAGCAACAGAGTATTGAACCACCTACTTCATAGGAAAGTGTTTGTTTAATTATTTACACACCACTTAGATTTTCTTGACCCCAGTTTCTTAGCATGTGAGTACAGAGACTGACAACTTCTGCATTTAAGCGTCACGGCAAACAGTAGCGTAATACTAGTGTCATTGTGTGAATTCACATTATGCTTTTGTGAACCTCCTATCCATTTTCTTTTGCAAATTAGGTGTAGTTCTCAGGGGGAGTCCATGCTGATACAATCATACACAGTTCTTTATATGTAGTAAGCTAAGAGTCTGCTATGTGAAGCAGACATTCCTTTTATTTAGAGAGCATTTATTGTGGAATCAACATAATAGCAGGTCATTAAAGTCTGAAAATAGACATGATTTCTGTGTTGGCCCAGGATGACTTTGTAGACTGGGGGACAAAAAAGCTAATATAAGGAACAATGAAAATGCTGTTAGATGGGAGCAGACACCTGGCACTCCTGAAGTCCCAGGAATATAGGGGATCCCACAGCTTATGACAAGAGAGGATGTGAGCAACTGATCCCTCTAAAGACATCTATAGGTTCATCTACACTGCAGTGTAAATCCTGGATTAATGACATTCATGTCTGCAAACCAGGAGTATGGCTCCAACTCACCCACTTAGCATCCAGTCCCTGCCTCCCCAAGCTGTGGTTTTGCTCTGCCCATTGCTCCAGCCAGGCTTAGGAAGCAAGCTGCAGAGCTTGCCTTGCTCTGCTTTCCTGGCATTCCTATGAGGGAGAGGAGCTGGGGACTTGAAAGCCCCCATATCCCGACCCCAGTCCCTAGCGAGATCACCAGGGCAGTCATAGTGGAGTAAGCCTGCTGCCCGGTGGGAGTGCTGGGCAGGTGAAGAGGGCAAGCTCCAAGCACCAGGTTGGGTGGTACAGCAGGAAGGGGCACACATTTTTATAGTAGCACCTCATCCCACTTTGTCCACTCACCCAAAATCAGGGCCCAGATACCTGTCCCATCCTGACTATGCCACTGCCAAGAATCCAAGACACAAGAAGTCATTCTTTTGCTCTACTCTGCACTGATTAGGCCTCAACTGGAGTAATGTGTCTAGTTCTGGGCACCACATTTCAAGAAAGATGCTGAGAAACTGGAGAAGATCCAGAGAAGAGCAACAAAAATGATTAAAGGTCTAGAAGGCATGACCTATGAGGGAAGACTGAAAGAATTGGGTTTGGTTAGTTTGGAAAAGAGAAGACTAAGAGGGGACGTGAGAGCAGCTTAGTGTCTAAAAGGGTGTTACAAGAAGGAGGAAGAAAAATTGTTTTCCTTGACCTATTATGGTAGGACACGAAGCAATGGGTTTAAATTGCAGCAAGGGAGATTTAGGTTGGACATTAGGAAAAACTTCCTAACTGTCAGGGTAGTTAAACACTGGAATAAATTGCCTAGAGAGGTTGTGGAATCTCCATCACTGAAGATATTTAAGAGCAGGTTAGATAGGCATCTATCAGGGATGATTTAGATGGTGCTTGGTCCTGCCATGAAGGCAGGGGCCTGGACTTGATGACCTCTCGAGGTCCCGTCCTGTTCTAGTATTCTATGTTTCTATTGTTTGTAAGCCTATACCTTGAATGTCAACACTCACTGGTAACCCTGAAGTTATAATTTCTTGTGCCCAGGATCTCAGTATGGACTCTGAGGGCACATCTATGCAGCAGGGCTAAAGCCGAAATAAGTTAAGCTACACAATCGGCATAGCTGAAGTTGTGTAAGTCAAAATAGCTTATTTCGGCTTTTGGCACTCTTTACACAGCAGGAATTCCAACAAAGAACACTCTTCCTCAGACTTCCCTTACTCCTCGTAAAATGAGGGTAACAAGAGTCAGAGTAAGAAGTCCTCCAGCTCGACATATTTCGACATGATGTCAAAATAGCTTTCTGTAGTTTAGATGCGGACTATGTTATTTCGGAAATAACACTGCTGTGTAGACGTACTCCCTAGAAGTAGGCAAATCTGAATCACATTGCCATATCCCAGGCTTCTCAGTGCCCTCACCAGCTGTGGCCATCCTGACCCCTGGTTTATGGTGTGACGTAGGAAAACTTGATTGTCCACCCTCCACATGCCAGGAAGCTGTCTCATCCTGCCAAGTTGTCTCTGTGGGTCTGCATGCTCCTGGCAACAGGCGCTAGCAACATGGAATTGCCATTTGAAGAGCATCTCTTGCTTGTGCTTTCACTCCTGTTTTCAGCAAATAGAGTTTACAGGAGTTGCCTGAAGGCATTCCAGTGACATTACCGATCTACTGAATGGACCTGCTGGAGAAAGAGGACAACACAAACATGGAAGATGAAACTGGGTGCTGCTTATGACTCTTGTATAGTGGCTTATGATGCGAATGTAGGCTGGCCCTTCGGAGCAGAGCTACAAGAGCAGACTTGTGAGAATTAGATCATCATGTGGGTAACCAGCAGTGAATCCAGAACATCTGCATCAAGAATTCTACATTTCTGGAGCTTTGTGAGCAGTTTGCCCTGACCCTTCAGTGTTACGATATGCATGTCAGGGCAGCCATACAGTTATAGCACCCCACTTCAGCACTGGTATGGCAGCTACCCCAGAACACTTTAGGAGTATGGCTACTCAGTTGGGTTTTGGAGGTTATGAAGCTATCAAGCAGGTGATCTTTTTTTTTTAACCCAAAGGTGGTTGTGTAAACAATATCACTGAAGTAACTGCTGGTTTTGAGAGAATGGTGTTTCCAAGCTGTGTCAGTACCATTGATGGGACTCATGCCCTATTGCTTGCCCTCCTCAAGGAGCATGTGTAACCCGCATGCCTACTGGGTGTGGTGTATTGTCCCATCTAGTGGCACCATGACCACTTACAGAGAGGATAATGAGTCTGCTCTACATTAACCCTAAAAGGAAGCTAGGTTTTAGCTCATGCAGTCGAGGCTTATGCACTAAGCTCCAGAGGTCCCAGGTTTGATTTTGCCTGTTGGTGTTACCCATATGAGTATGTAAACTGCAAAGGGCATTACTTCATTGTTATGTAAGCTCTTCTGGCCCACAGAGCCTCCTTTATGGATACCAACATGGGCTGCACTGGAAAAGTTAACAATGGGAATCTATAGATAGGCTGAGTCACTAACTGATACTATCATAAGTGGAGTTACTGTCTCCACTTTTGTTCTGGCCAAACCCACATACCCCCTTTTTCCTTGGTATAGGAAACATAAAGGGTCTGGTAAAATAAGGCTTAATTTACACTCTTGGCAGATGTGGAATAGTGGTTGAATGTGTGTTTGGCAAATTACAATATAGAGGATTTCACTGGTAATTAACATGACTACTTACTTATGGAATAGTCTGGAGGCATGAGGTGAGAACAGTGGCTGTACAGTATGACTCGATGTAGTTAAATGTATTGAGAAATAGTCCCAGTTGTCCCTTGTGTTTACTTTTACTATTTGAAATATACATTATGATGTGATGGTAACAGAACTTCTTAATAAATGCCTTTATTTTTTAAAACATATTAGTATAACTTCTACCAGGTACTCTTGGCAACAGTAAAGGCTGGGTTCAATAGCAAGGGGTCCTTCTTAATTCTACAAAACAGTACTGATGTGAGCCTCCACCCAGTAATCTGGGAAAATTTACCACTACTCTGGGTGCCTCTGAGGCAATACTTCCCTACTCCCAAGTCTGTGTATAAAATACTAGAACTTTCATTCAAGCAAGAACTTTCATTCAAAAACATGCAATCGTAAGCCAACCTGACCCCAACAGTATGTTGGGCAGTGTTCTTTGCCTCAGTTTCTTAGAGCATGAAAGTTTAATAAACAACTATTCCTTAACATATTGTTCCCCCTTCCTCCAGTGCACCCCACTCACGGGTGCATTTATGTAGTTTCACCTCCCATCTCTGTATGGCTATGGGGAAACACTGAGGCCTTGTCTACACTAAATCTCCTCATTGATCTAACCTATGTAACTTCAGCTAAGCAAACAGTGTTGCTGAAGTCAATGCACTTACCACTGTGTCTTTGTGCAATAAGATCAGAGGTGGCTGCTCTCCCATCGACTCCGGCTACTCTTCTCATCCTGGTGGAGAACCAAAGTTGACAGGAGAGCAGCCAGAGATTGACTTGTGTCTAAGGCTCCCTAGTTAGACCTGGGTCTCAATTATTTCAGCTCTAATGATCACTTAACAAAATACAGACCTTCAGTTTAGTCTGATCAGCTCTGTCTTTAAACAGGGAGGATGGGGAAGTTCAAATAATATCTAGAACTTTTAGACAAAGCTAATACTTGGCCTCACCTTTTCTTCCTTTTCACTGAGCATTAACATTCCTACCCCCTGCTTACCGAGAGCAGTCTCCCCCCTCCACCCCCCACAAATCAGGAAATACTATGCCCAGTTCTGTTATTCTTTATTCATACAATAAGGATGATAACATTTCATTACCCCTGCATTCAATACAAAAGCAATCACTTTAGCAATTCAACTCTTCCTGCTGAATTTTTAGGCAGAATATGTGTGTTTATGCAAGACAGATAGGGTCTGGTCCTGAAGTCTGTTTTCCCCCAGCTCATCTCTAGATGTCAAGGGAAAGCTCATTCAGGGCCTGCTTATGTTAGGAAAAAAATATTAAACTATTGGTGGCCAGCTGCCAGCAGCACACCAAAACACCAGTAATAAACCAACATCAAAACTAGTAAAAGAACAAAGTTCATTGAACAGTGAAATCAGTGCCAACACATAAACCCTCTACTGTTGTGTTCTCTGACCCCTGTTCTCCCTTCCCTTCTTTCTGTGTTTGGCATGCACTTAGCTGTCACTGCAGTAGAGTGGAGTTGTTCACAGGGGTGGGCATCTATATAGGAGTGGCAGAACTCCTCTCCTTTTCTCCTCCCCAACCCCAGCACACTTCTGGACTGCATACTAAACTCTGACTATCCACTGGATATTGATTTTTGTCACTGATAGATGACATTTAACTTTACTTCCTCTTCATCCCCTTTAGTCTGCTTGTAACACTGTGGCATAGCCAATTTGTTCAGTGGGGCATACTAAAAGGAAAAGCAATACTGGGTTTTTATTTTTAATGCTTCAGCATCTCTTTGCAAAAATGTGTGAGTTTTAATTGCAAATGCTTGTTTCAATGTTGTGTGCATTTCCTAGTCTCCATGTTGAATTCCACATGGCAATGGTGGGGCATGTAAGACGCTGTTAGCAGATACACGCTGCTGTCCATTGTAATTTTTGCATTGGGTTTTAAATCAGAAATCCCTCCCATTCTTCTCTTAATAACAACAACCATGAGGACAAACACTGAGGGCATGTCTAGACTACATTCTATTTTCGAAAGAGGATATGCAAATACCGCAGGAAAACACTCCAAGGTGCAGAAAGAGGATATGCAAATTCCATCTTCTTCCGATCACTTTTTCGAAAGCAGGTCTTTCGAAAGTGAAAGCCTGGATGTGGGGGGGGGGGGTTTGAAAAAAAACTGCTCTTCCTAAAAAAAGGAGGTTTACGTGGTTTTTTGAAAAAGGGGTTTTTTTTTTCTGAAAAAAACGCGTCCAGACTACTTTCACTTTTGAAAGACCCGCTTTCAAAAAAGTGATCGGAAGAAGATGGAATTTGCATATCCTCTTTCGAAAATAGAACATAGTCTAGACGTGCCCTTTAGGCTCCGGATATACATCTACCTCTTCTGTTTCTGCCCCTGGATCCACAGCAGGCTGCTCCTGTGGGGGCATCATAAAGCCCCCTATCAGTATGGGCCTAGGATATGTTACAGCTGCTCTGGTAGCAAAGCTTCCTTGGGAATTGATGTGAACACCAGAATCAGGACAATGGTCTGAGTTGGGGCCTGCTGGCTTCCATCCAATCTGTCTCTAGATTGTGGGGGTATAAGCTCATTGTCCCAGGGTGCAATCCATACCAGTGACGAATTATTACGTGCTCTGCACCTTGGAGTGTTTCACAATGCTTTGCTGCTGAAGCAACCAAGACTGGATGCAAGAAGTGTTTGCATATAGCTGCAGTCTGCCAGTAACACTCCAGTCACACTCAGGCTTCCACCAACCTTAGTTATCACTTGTACAATGACTCCAGCACAGTCTTGGTCCCAAATTCCCCCTCCGCCCTGAAGAAAATTGTGTTCTGCACTGTCTCTCTCCTGGACAGTTCAGATATTTTAGGTCTGTTGTCCCTCAAAGGGGATCAATATCCAATAATTTGCCTCTTGAAATGGAGTTCATGTGCGGATTTTTTCCATCCGTGGCAGAATACATTTGTATGTGCACTGGCACACGTCAATGTACATCTCCAGTAGAAACAAAAAAACTAGTTGCGGGTGTTCTGCTGATCAGCTGGGCAGAATTTGAATCTCTCCTGAGTGGCTGCACAAGCGTACAGCTTACAGGGAACACCGCCCTGGATTCATTTTGATTAAACAATAAAACACATTTATTTTAGGGATGTAAGCAACTAGTTGAGTCACTACTCGACTATTCGCTTCCCCCCACTGCTGTCTCTGTATCAGAGGCAGCAAGGAGGGGAGCAGGAGCCGGTGCTGGGGGGGGAGATGGCTTCAAAGCCGGTTCTCCCCAGCACCATCTCTACAGGAGGCAGAGGTGCAGCGGGGGACCTGGCGCGAGCCAGGATTCAGCAGTCCTGGCTTGTGCCAGCTCCAGGACCATGTAGCTCTGCTTTTTAAATGTAGTAAGAGTCTCCTGGCACTTACTACATTTAAAAGGCAGTGCTATAGCAGTCCTGGAGCGGCATGAGCTGAGACTGCTCAGTCCTGGCTCGCGTTGCCCTTGGAAGCTGCCTGTGTACCTGGCTCTTACTACATTTAAACTGCAAAGCCACAGCGGAGGTAGTAAGCACACACACACACCCCCCACCATCGACTAATTGAGTAGTCAATGGAAACCCCATTGACTACTCAATTAGATAATTAACTGTTACTTAACATTGCTAGTTTATTTAACTACAAAGAGAGATTTTTAAGTGTGTTAAAGTATAAGGCATCACAGTCAGAAATAGCTACAAGGGAAATAAATATAAAATGCTTCCCAGAACTAAAAGTGAAATCCCTTACAGCATGTAATATTCTCAGGCCATGACTTGCTCTCAAAGTCTATAGGCTATTTCTTAAGCCTTGTTAGATGAGAAACAATAAAGAGAATTACCTTGGTGAGCTTTTTCCCCCTTGCTTATATAGTCCAGTCCCTTTGAAATGCATTTTCTGGAAGGTTACCCCCTAGATAAAGTTTGTTCCCACTGTGAGAGGGAGACTAGGAGGTTCCTAATGAAAGAGATTCCATGCTGGTGGTTGCTAAGCTTCAGAAATGTTTGTTCCCACCCTTCCCCCTTTTCCTTGTCAAAGAATGGTCACTTTACACCCAGCTAGAGGCATCAACTTGTCCTTGTTTTTGAGAAAGTGGTTTACTCAAATTTGTCTGGTAAAAACGTTTCGGACCTTATTTCAGCTTATGTTCATAACTTTACATATAATATGGCCACACACATTTCACCATGATATCATTGACCAATGAGTTATTAGTTTGGCCAGATTTGTATAGAGATTGTTCTGATAGTGTATACAACGTGAATACAGGGGTGTGTTTGGTCACACCCAGTTGACCAGGATATTATGAATCACTGGAGTTCAGTGCTCAGCATAATATTTAGCACCTGGTCAAAATACTCCTAAAAAGAGCACAATGATGGAGAGTTCCCAGAAGTGTGATTCTCACCCCTGCCTTTGGGGTGGTCTGCTTACTCTGCTCCGTACACTGATTGCTGACATAATGAAGCTTCTTTGCTGTTCCCTGGCATACAGAATAATTCCTGGAACTCTTTTTAAAGTTAATTGCTTGCCTCGCACCAGAGATTAAACAAAATCTGGCTGTGCTGCTCTGACCAGCTACCTACGTTCTTGACAAAGTCTTCTGTTGTGTTTGCAGCCATTTCAAATTCAGTAGAACTGCTTGCAGCTCAGCAGTTGGAATAAAGTAGATGGATTCAATGCTGAGCAGCTGTGCTTGAATCAGGGGTGTTGTTTCCTTTCTCTGGGAGTCGATTGACTATTCTTGGGATAGAAAGGACAATGGACACTGTCCCATGGGATTGTGAGATGGCATTGGCAGACTGTCAGAACCCGAGTTTGGAAGATTCAGGGTCAAGTTGTAGCCACACTGCATTTGAATCTGAGCCTTCCCCCATTGCCTCCTGAGGCCTGAATCAGACAGAATTGCCTGAAAAAGGATCTGGGCTCAAGCCTGAGACTGCGTGAAGTATAGCCCTACCCACAGGCCCTAGGCTTGCTGTGGCTGGACTGCTCCAGATGAAGAAGACAGGTAGGATCAAGGGAATGTGGGTTCACAGTGCTGCATGCAGCTCTATTAACATACTCAGCTCATTCTCAGCGTATTTTTAGAGAACAGACTGAGGTTCACAGTTTCAGGTCGGGTGGCCTAGCGTTAGCAATACTTGAGAAAATAGTGATGTTCTTTTTATGAGAGCTATAGCAGAGCAGCAAATGGATTTAGTGACTTTCATGGTAGACTCTGTCATTGCCAACGTGAGAAGCAGTGTCATTTTTTTTTAAATAGTGCAGCAGCTGCCAGCAGAATACTATGAATTCCTGAACTTAATTAACAACCTTTCACTTCAGACACAATGGAAAATTTATACATGGTGAGAAATGTGTTTTACCGTGTGAACTTGCAGAACACTGGGCTAAGCCAAAAGGTTTGGTTGTATTTTAAATGGTTAATATAGTTAAGATCAAGAGCTGGACTTACTCTAAACTTGTTATTGTGTAAAGGTGAGGGTCCAGTGGATAGTAACTATCCTATATTTTATTTATTTTATTACCAATATCTATCATTCAATCGTGAATAAAAACAAATAAATACTTTTTCTGTGGTACCCTTTGT
Organism: Pelochelys cantorii; assembly: GCA_032595735.1. Lineage (NCBI taxonomy): Eukaryota > Metazoa > Chordata > Testudines > Trionychidae > Pelochelys > Pelochelys cantorii. Next base: position 302,376,529 of record CM064326.1, on the reverse strand, counting down.
CACAACTGCCCCCATGCTTTATGAAAGTTGGCTTGTGAATATGAGAATGCATAGCTCGGAGATGCTTTATGCAAAACAGATCATGTGACAAGTCATTTTGAAGGCTGTAATATGCTGAATCTGTATGTGCATGTATCTTTCTTGTATGTGAGGTTGGAAGTGTGAATCGCTTGTGGCTCTTAATGTGCTAATGAGGGTCACTGCTGGTGCTCTGGAGACATGGTGGCTCTGTGATCAAATTAATAATCCATGGGTGGTTCTGTTATTCCTGGGAGTGCAAACTGTGGTTGGTCCTGGGAGGACATGTGACCAGACCACATGGTGCTGAAATCCATTTTGGATCCTGTACTTTTCCACTCAAGGGAAGAAAAGTTAGAACTGAGCACAAAGAATTCCTGACTTGGGCAAAAGGAATGTGGGGGAGGGGGACACAAACACTAGCAGCAGTCCCCAGATGCCAGATGAGCCCCCACTTACCACCTAAAATGCCTACTGGAAACATCTAAGACTGAACAGAGGGTAGAATAGGACCAAGTTAGGAGGCTACTTTAAGCTTTTGAAACAGATGTTTAGAACAACTGTTTAGGGTAAAAATTTGCATGTAACAAGTTTCTTAGTAGATTAGATTCTCTGGCATTTTTTATTTTTAATTTAGTAACTTACTTTGATCTGTTTTCATTAGCAAACATCTTAAATCATTAGGCTTCCAGATGCTTTCACCAAAACCCCCGAATATGTCAGGAAAAATTTGGTTGAGCAAAAAAAGGTTGCTGCGCCTTTAAGAATCCCCATGCTCCTCACTCCCCCCCCGCCCACGCCAGATGCGGCAGGGGAACAATGTCCCTGCCAGCTTTCCATCCAAGAAAAACAGAAAATACCGGACATTTACATTTTATTTTCTGGGGTTTTTTTTACCGGACAGGGGCCAGAAAAAACGGACTGTCCGGCAAAAACCAGACACCTGATAACCCTATGAATCATAGAATCATAGAATCTGGGAGAGGCATAAGGATCTTGCGCAAAAGGAGGTTTTTGCACAAAACGGAAGCGGCTACACTGCTTCTTTTTGCACAAAAACCCCTTGCTCAAAAAGAATCGGCAGAAAATATGCTAATGATGTCATGATTCATGCTAATGAGTCCCTCATTAGCATATTTTCTGCCGCAAAAACTTGCAGTGTAGACAAAGCCTCTGACTACGATTCTGCCTCTGACCCTTGGCTTAACACCAAACTCTATCTACTGTTCCAACCACTAGTCATAGAAGCTTATCTCTTATCCCAAACAACTGTCAACTTCTGTTCCATTCAGAATATGTGGGGAGAATTAATGTTTGCTAAGTACAATAAGATGCTATCAGTGGGAGAAAGATACCAAGCTTCTAAGAAAGTGTCAACACACAATGGAGAGGAGGAATAAAGAGTAACTGTTATACTTACTGGGCATTCATAAATTAAAGAGTCAAGTAGTTTCAAAAAACATGGATAGAGACTTTTTTAGATTGGATCCTGAGATCTAAAAGGTTTCTTTATGAGGTTTTTCAAAATTTTTGTATAGTGGTTACAGTAAATGGCCATAGAATGTGAACTGCTCTGCATTACCTTTTAAGTGGTGTGTGTGTCCAAATGTATACATTCTTTAAGTATTCAGAAAAGCCAATCTTTGGTAACATTTAATATAAAGTTTGAAAAAACAATGTTTTTAGAGAAGTCCAAATATCCTCTACTTGGGTTTGAGTAATTTTGTGCTTTAAGAAATGCAAAATAATTGAATATGCCATGGTTTTGGTTTTAATATCTATTGTATTTATTAAAAAGTAAATATAGGAATCTGATCTCTGTGTAATTTTTGTCTTGGTCTAATTTTTATTAGTATAACAAATTCCTTATTTATTGTGAAGTGCTTTCATTACTTGATCAGTTACCATTTATTGTCAATAAAAGCTGAAATATTTACAGAGTTTTTATTCAAATTAGCACATTGAAGATTTCAGGTAGGGATAATTCAGACATTCTGGGTATACTTATGCTAAGTTTCTACTTTAAAAAGCATTCTTAATAGACTGACTTAAAGGACCAGATTCACCTCTGTCACTAAAAAGGGTACAATTTGCACTCTCTATGTCTCGGCTAGAAGTAGCATCCAAGGGGGGAAATCAACTTGGGAAAACAGCTGATGATATTACTTCAGCCTCCCATTCTGGTTGGTGCCAGAAGTGATAAAAGTTCCTTTTGCCTATTATCTTTACATTTTAACTTGTTGAATACTATGGCTTTTGATTTTCCTCTGAAACAAACATCAGTAACAGCCCTTCTTTTCACAAGTGCTCCATAGTCATAATCTTAAGGCAAAATCCTCTGTTCAGATCAATGTGGAAGGGGCTGAGAGCCATAGTTCCAATGATGACTTGACTTCTCTGAGAAAAAATGTCCCTCCAGCTGCCCTATTGCTCCAAGCCAGCTTTTGTACACCTTGAAAACAATAGGTCAGACTCTGCACAGAGTCTGTGTTGGTGAATGCATCCTGGATAAATGCCTTCAGTTGTGGAAAATGTGCCAGGAAAAATGTGTGGTGGACCAAAGCGACAGCAGCCTCACTTGTACCAGGAGGATCTGGAGGGGGTTCGTTTCAAGAAGAAGATGGTCCAGTTAGCAAGATGATGTGGCTAGGGAGTCCATTGACTCAGAACATCCTTTAAATAGTCTGTGCTGGCATAGACCAAGGCTACCTTGAAAAAAACCTTATGGCAGGTTTATGAAACACTTTTTTGCTACCTGAGGGAAACTAGCACATGGAAGTTTAATTTACCTCTCCGTGTGCCGGCACTAAAGGAACAATTTGAGCTACTGCTATACATTGAAAGATTCTATATTAACTGGAATCATTCAAGGAAAAGACCTACTGTGGGCTTCATTATGGACATCACAATGAAACCTCTGCTCAATGTATAGCAGAGGTCACAAAAGAAAACAAGGTGTTAGCCTGCAGTAAAAAGGTGTATACTAATGAAAATATTTAATGCCACTTAAAACTGGGATGCATTTACTTAGTATACAGTGTTCAATGTTCGTCATTCTTCCTTAGAAACAATACAGGAGCAATGGAGAATCCAGAGAACAGAAGTAAAAATTATTAGATGCTGGAATGACATCCCCATGAGGAAACTGACACCAAGGCCAATTGTGATTCACTAATATGTGTCAACAACTCTGTCAGACCTAACATACTACACCTAGCCCACTGTTATCATGATATAGACCCAAAAGGTGGCATGTCAGATCAGGGGTGACTCGTGAGGGGAGACCCTGAAGCCACTGGCCACGTAATCATTGATCATTAATCTTCTTGGGTGATGAATGCAGAGGTTGTGTACAAAGAATTATGGATATGTGCTAGAATTATGTTTTAAATGTGTTTGGCAAGCAATGCATAAGTGCAGTCTTCTCTAGAATGTGCATTTGCTTGGTTGACCAGCCAGGTAATCAGACAGAGACAATGAAAACACATCTACATAAAAGGTATGCAAAGCCCACAACCTAGCCAAAGGGGGAAATAACTTCTTGCAGGAGTCAGAGCATCGTAAGATAACTAGTTCAATCAGCTGATTGTATACAATATTACTGTATAATAAAAGTGTATCAAGTAAGCTCTTTTATGAAAGCTAATGAGACACTGGTGATTGCTATCCCTACTATTACTGTATTAACCCCTGTATGAGGAACTGTAAATACTCACTGAGGTTATATTTTTTAATCTGCTACAAAACAAAGAGAGTTTGCTAAACAGGTTTTCACCCAGACAAGAGGGAAGGTAGCTATGTACCTAGTTCTAGTGAAATTAAGCAAGGTGTGACCAGAAAAAATGGAACTCCCATTTACATACACATCAGAGATGGATGGGACATTCACAGGAAGGGAAGAACCACATGAGCTCTAAGGACAAACCAGTGAGTTTGGGAAGTTAAAAAGAGAGAGAAGAAGCCATCTCGGCATTCATCACTAGGAAGACAGAAGAGGACAGAGCTCTTATAAGCAGAGAAAGATGTGTCTTTCAGAGCATTGGCTTGAAATCTCTGGGAATATAGATGAGAAACTCCCTTAGGCAAAGATCTGTCACTTCAGAAGACAAGGGAAACCAGCACCTCATACTTCTGTGGAAAGTCATCACTAAGAAAGTCAGCCATGCCGGACAAAGAATAATTGGTGAGAGAAACAATTTTAAACAAAGACTGTGCTTTGCTAAATTCAGTTTTAGACATTTAGAAGTGTGATTTCACTTTTCTTTGCTTTTAACCCCTTTATTTCTCTTATATGGTGGCAGCACTTCACCTATATCCTGTTGTTAATAAACTTTTCATTTTAATTTAAACCAACCCAGTGGTGTGTTTGAACTGAAGAAATTGTTAGCTCCATTTAATGTGGGAAGCTCCTTTCCTCTAAAGAAAGAAACAAACCTTATTTCTTTTAGTGGTCCAGGAATGGGCTGGACCCTTCAGGGCGATTGTTTTTGAGGAAATTCAGGACTGGAAGTGTGTTGGGGTCAGCATGACAAGTGTAAATAAAACTGATTGAAGGCAAGAAGCTGTTGTGTTGTAGCACATTGAGTCAGTAGCATTGAGATAAGGCTGCACAGTACATAGCATTTAGGATACTACATATTGGTCTGCTATCAACCACAGCAACCAAGCATTTAAGGCACCGGTGTTACAGAACAGGCAGTGACACAACCCCTCACCGATCTTGATTACACCTCAGGTGTGACAGAAACATGACAAGCAAGATTAGAACTGTTGAGTATAAGAAGGAGTATAGGAAGGAGTTGAAGAGGAAGAAACATGATAGATGTGAAATAATGTATGGAATAGATGAAGCAAATCAAGTGCTTCTATTTTCCCTTTTACATAATCGAAGAATAAGAAGGCAGTCACAGAAACAAAAAGCCAAAACATTTTGAATACATCAAAGGAAATATTTTTGTCACACATAAACAAACTGTGGAAATCATTGCCAAAAAGCAATATTGATTTTAGTAGGATTTAAAACAGAACTAAACATGCACATAGGAATAAAATAATAAGTGCGTTTACATTAGCCATTCATCCGGATTATTCAATCCCCTCGTTTCAAGAGTCAATACAGGCAATAAAGGAGGCCCCCACTTTATGACAGCCTGATTTATGAGCCCCCGCACTTACAAACTTTTCTGTAAGTGCAGAAGGGGCCAAAATCCCCCGACTTATGTCCTCGGACCCGCATTTACAATGGCGTATGACTTGTGACGCCCTGTTGTAAATGCGGGCTCGAGTTACAACACCCCCCGACTTGCGACGCTATTCCTGGAACAGATGGCGTCGCAAGTCGGGGGCAGCCTGTAATCAATTGTCTTAGAGCAGGAAGAAACATATTGCATAGAAAGATTATCATGAAATTGCTTATTATGAGCTTAGCCCTTTCACTGTAATATCATGTACTGTGGCAGATACACTAGAACCTCAGAGTTACAAACACCTTCGGAATGGAGGTTATTAGTAACTCTGAAATGATCGTAACTCTGGAGAAAACACTGGTTGTTTTTTCAAAAATGTACAAATGAACATCGACTTAATACAGCTTTGAAACTTTATTATGCAGAAGAAAAATGCCACTTTTAACCATTTTAATTTAAATGAAGCAAGCATGGAAACAGTTTCTGCACCTTATCAAATCTTTTTTTAACTTTCTTTTTAGTCTGTTAATAGTTTGTTTAACACAGTACTGTATGGCATTTGCTTATTTATTCATTATTTATTTATCTTGCTGCAGCTTGATTGCATATTTCCTGTTCTAAGCTGAGTGTATGGTTCACTGGTTAGCTCATCATTCTGGTGTTCATAACTCCGAGGTTCTACTGTAGTTTGGCAGACTAGATAAGAAGTGGCTTAATCTGATATTAATACCTAAGTTTCTATTTCCATAGACCCAAATCAGTCAGAAAAAGGAGTTTGGTTTTGTCAAATCATGATATCTCTATTCAGACATCAGCATAGCTCTACTTCAAATTCTTCCAATCTTATTGAAAAGTAAGGAACAATCTCTGAGGATCAACAATTGGAATCTAATAATGACCACAAAGATGTGGTCATGAAGATGGTGAAACTACACATACATACAGCAATCCATGCACTATATTATTGAAATTAGAGGTAGAAAAAACTTCTTAGATCATATAATCTGCCAGTCTATTATTATAATCATTGGGTTTTATTATATATTATTATTATTATTTAACATAATAATAATTGTGATGGTACCTAGAAGCCAATCACATCACGTCTCTATTGTGCTAAGGCTCTACTATATGAACAAATAGAAATTGATAGTCCCAGCCCACAAATCACATAAAATCTAAAAGACAAGCTATAACAAGCAGATGAGACAAATAAATGGGTCTTGGTGGGGTGGAGGAGATAGTGTAACAAACATAATAGAATATTTACAATTCTTAGACAATCAGGAGCAGGAATCACACCTTGCCACATGCCTAGCCTCTACTAGTGCCCTATATTACGTGTTACTTTATCCAGCTTAACTAGAGCCAAAAGAAACATTTATATCTTCCATTATACCCGCTTGTGGAAAGCACAAATTAAATACTACGAACACTAAGGTCTATTCTACACTACAAAGTCAGGGTGACATAAGCCACTTTGCATTCAGCTAGTTGTGCATGTGTCTACACTGACATTTCTCTCCCATCAATGTATGTGATCCACTACCTTCCTGTGGCGAGGTATGTATACCCCACACTGGGCCAGGAGGGCTTTAGACCACATGGGTGGAGGAAGTACTGCCCCTCCTGCCTACCACACTGTGCATGCTCCACACTGTGCATGCTTGGGAGCAATATAAAAGGGAGCAGCTCCGCTCAGTCTGGACTGGTCACCAGAAGAGAAGGACCTGTTGCAGGAGCTCCAGGGATACCCCAGCTAAAGATCCAGACAATGGAAGCCAGAGACCCGGGAGACTGCCACAAGCTGCAAGTGCCACAAGTGACCCAGGGAGGGTGCAGGTATGGTCTCTCCCACCCAAGTAAGCTCAGTGTGTTGCGGTTGGATTCCCCGCTGAGTAAGTGGTAGAGCACTTTCTGCCACTAACAGGGCCCTGAGTCAGGGCCAGGTGGAGTAGGGTGAGCCCGAGCCCCCCTATTGGGGCTGTTGTCCCTTACTACTGACTCTAGCCATTAGACTGTGCTGCCCTATTCCCCAGGGCTGTGTTATGCTTATAAAAAGCACACAGGCTCTTTTTAGAGGAAAAGACAAAATTCCACGTTTATTAAGAATACAGTATCAAAGCAGCTAGCACATGTTTCAGAAAGGTGCGCATGCGCGCGTGCACACACACACACACACACACACACACACACGTCCTGCAGATGGTGAATAGTTACCAGTCTGTCGTGGCTCAAGTCCATCTTGCTGGCCTGACAAGGCTGAGTTAGGAGTCAGGGTTCCTCTGAGACTCCTCTGTGGCTTGGCTTGCAGGACTGAACCCAGAGTGTAATGGCAAAACCCCTGCATTTTATGCATGTAAATTTCCATTGGAGCCTATGGGTTTTTCAGTGTCATGGTGCAATCATTTATCCTTAAAAAGTGTTAATCTGTGTTTTTCAGAGTTATACTTTGATGGCTATTGTCAGATTTCCCATTGTCTCTTGTTTGTGTCTCACTCTTGGGGGTGTCCACCTGTTTCCAGGGTTCATCAATTCTGCTAATTTAATTCAGACTTAGACACAATGGATATTTTCTTGTTATCTTCAGAGTTTCCACTTCTTCTTGATCACTTGGGCATTTGTGATGGCTTTCACACTTACACACAGCCTTCACTCACACCAAGCAATTCTGCAGAGTTTCAGACCAAATTAATAGTTACTAAAGGAATAACAAAAAGAAAGGAATCTTGCACAACTTAGTCTGTGATGCAGACAAGGGGTTCAACTTAATTTGTAAAACTAACAGGAAGCAAGACCTCACAGTAAACACTGTCTAATTAGAGACAGGTGAAATCGAAGCATACAGAACTTATAAGCAAATCATTATACATCAAATCATTATGCATCATACTTATATTCTTATAACCAATACTAAAATACTACGTTTTTGCTACAGCTATGTTATTGACACTTATAGACCCTATCCATCAGGCTGTGCCGCCCTGAACCCTAGGGCTGTGTTATAAACTCTGGCCATTGGGCCACAATGCTTCAGGATTAGGCATGCTGGTGACACTCCCCAAGTAGCATTTACCAGGGTCATTGTGCTGAGGTTGATGTGGCATGAGTGTAGACACTACATTACTTATATTGACCCATACAGTCTTCCAGCATCTGTCCCACAATGCCCAATACTGACCGCTCTGGTCACAAGTTTGAATTCCATGGCCCAGGGGTAACTCATACTAAAAGCCCACTCCCTCCCCTTTAAGCCCTGTGAAGTTTTAAAATGACTTTTCCTGATTGTCCAGCTTTGTGAACACACCTAGCAGTGCTCTAATGTTGTGTGCATTGCCCAACTGAACATGCCAGGGGCCAGCAGCAGTGCCATATGAAAGTGAAGGAATTGCAGCAGGCATATCAGAAGTCCAGGGAGGCCAACTTGGGTGCTGAGCCGAAGACATGTTGCTTTTACAAAGTGCTGCATGCCATACTTGTCAACGAACCTGCAAACCACTGTGGATACCTCTGAGGAACTTGAGACACAGGCCCTGGCAACAACAGGGAGGAGTAGAAAGAGGAAGAGGATGGGGAACATGTAATCAGGGAATCTAGCTCTGTCATGAGCCCAGATGTGTTTGAGACTCATGCACAGTCCATTATATCCTGGCAGTCAAGTACAGGTGCCTGTTAAAGTGTTCTTCAGAGCCTCACTGAGCTGTATAACTCCACACTGAACTCTTACATCTGACCACCACCACCACAAATGCTTGCATAACCATAGAAAAGTAGCCCTTCCTGTGGATGTATTCTATGAGAAGGTGGGCTGGTGCCAAAACAGAGCTGCCTCGAATATTTTAAATAGAGAGGCGGGGTAAAAATATTTTAAATAAATGAATAAATAAATATATGCATGCCATCCATTGCTCCTTTGCAGTTTGGAAAGCTCAGTGTTGTAAATCCATTCACTATGTCCTGAGTCACAGTCATGCATAGCAGGATATGATCAATGGCTCTGCACACTTTCATTACAGTGGTCCCCATTGTGGATTTGCCACTCCAGAATGATTTCTCACTGACTCATAACAAAATGTCTCTGCAAGTTTCTACAGTGAAAACATCCCTTGCTTCTCCCTCTGTCCAGGCAGCTCTCATCCTGGTGTCCTTTGCTGTAGGGGTGGGGCGAGCTCAGCACACAGTTCTAAAAAATGCAGTCTTGTACATCCAAAAGTTCTGCAGCTTGTCATCCCAAGCCTTCATTATGATGCGATCCCACTAGTCAGTGCTCATTTCTTCATCCCAGAATCAGTGTACCACCATCTGGAGCTCCTTCATAAATGTCATCAGCAACCTTGACCTGTTCTTGTACCATAAGGTCTTATGCAGTAATCTGTCTCCCAAGAAATCATCATGTTTTCTGCTGATTTGGTTCTTTCTATAGCTCTGCAAGCACCAGAGGATGGTGTGTGGTTTGCTTACAATGCTTATGATAGTAGTGTAGATCTGTGTAGATTTCATGCTTCTGTCAGAAATGCTGGAAAGTGAGAAGGGCATGCAGGTTTATGGAATATTTTTAAAAAGGGAATAAAAATTGTAGGATTATAGAGGACAGTATGGAATGGGGAAAGTTGCAAGCTGGAAAGTTGGCTCCCAATCACCCTGCACAGCTTGTTTCTGCCCATCCATTCAGTGTCAAAACTTTCCAAGAGACAGTGCACTCTCTGCAGTGGTGGATTGCATATGGGAATACCTATTCATGGTGCACTGAACTTCACATTAGCACAATGACTTGTGGTGAGTATACACAGCAATGATGCAAGAAGCCAAGTAAGAACATTAACAAGTGATATACTAATTGCAGCAGGTTTATGTTGATGTAACTTGTGTCAACCAATGGTTGTAGTGTATCAAATAATCATAGAAGCTTGGGTAGGAAGGGACCTCAAGAGGTCATCTTGGCCATCTCGGTTAGTTGAGGACTAACCACAACTAAATCATCCCAGCCAGAGTTTTGTCAAGATGGGCCTTAAAAACCTTTAAAGATGGAGATTCCACCACCTCCCTAGTTAACCCATTCCCATGCTTTACCACCCTTCTTGTGGAATAGTTTTTCCTGATATTCAAGCTAGACCTCCCCCACTGCAACTTGAGACAATTGCTCATTCTTCTGTCATCTGTCACCACTGAGAACAGCCTCCCTCCATCCTCTTTGGAAACCTCCCCTTTATGTATAGACATGGCCCAAATCTAAACACCAGGATGATATACTCTCCATCCCATGAATTTGAGCTGAACTTGTTATAAGTACCGTGCTTCATGTTTAAGCAGACAGAAATATCAAAAGAACCACTTTGTAGTACAAAAAGAGTAAAAAAATAAAATAGTTACATTTTATCTGTCTTCAGAAATGGCTCCCAATGATGAACCCCTGTATACCTGTTAATCAGGACAGAAAGATGAGCCAAACAGGCCAAAATACATTTAAAAAAATCTTCCCGAAAGCTATTGGTTTCAGAGAAGAGGGCAGCATTCGAACAGCTGAACTATAGAGGATGTGCCACTGAGGTTTTATGCATGGCCACATCAAGAGAGTGACTACCAGCACTGAGTTGGAGTGACTCCTGTTTGATAGGCAGCTCCAGCAGCATGGTGTATGACAAAATAGTTTTTAAAAAACAGAGACTAAATGCAGTTGTAGAGAACATGGGAGGCAGACAGCTTTCGGTGTCAGATCCATGAAATACAGACATTTAGAAGAGAGAGAGAGAGTTCCTGTGGCAGACTGACATATTTTACTAAATCGTTCAACTTGATTGGAGCCAGGATCCAAACCTTCTGGGATTTGTAGGTTTGAACTGCTCAGGAGGTTGCAAATATTTTTTTTTAACCTAGGATCCTGTTTTATGCAGATCTTTTTAGTAATGAAAGAATGACAGCAGAGAAATACAAACAATAGACTCGATAACCAAAATAAATGTTTCTCAAGACTTACAGTGCAGTTCAGCCGTGGTTTATGGGCCTGATCCAAAATCCATATAAGTCAATGGAAATCTTTCCCCTTAATTTAACTGGGCATTGAATCAAGCCCATGTGAGTTGGTGCTAAATATAAGAAGTGTCATACTTCGCTCGTGACTTCAGTTTTCAAGAGTGATTTTCACGTATAATTTAAATGAGTCCTTTCTTAATGTCTCCTTCATCAAATAGACAGATCTCTTTTCTCTAATTAAGCATACTTAATATTCATTTTCTTTATATCAGTATTAGTCTTATTAATTGTAAGACTAACGTTTGGCTTCACAATAGCTTCTTATTCTTTCTAGAAGCGTTAATATAATATCTTTATGCAAAAAATTAAGCCTTCTCTTTCTTTCTTAGGTTTTCTGGAAATGAAGATTAGTAATTTAATCTTTTAGCACCATCTGTTGTATATTTCTGGAAGCACTATAATCAAATGGTCATAGGATTTAACACTTGCTGCTTCCCAAAAACAGAGTAATTGCTACAGCTTTTTGATAAATCATTTGATTCTAGCAATCAAATACCTAGGCCACTTGATTAAAGCATGAGAACTAGTCTAATGGGAAGCAGCCTTTCCCAAGGTTTCTCCACTTCAGTAACATAAACATAGCAAGACAAAGGACTTGTCTATGCTATTGCTTAAGTCAATGAAAGTTACATCACGCAGGGGACTGAAAAAAAACATACACACACCCCAGTGACGTAACTTATACCAGCTTAGTGCAGTGTTTATACTAGGGATGTTAGATAGCATGTAATAGAATAGTCAACTAACTGCATGAATACTTAGCTGTTAGTCAACTATTCTATAGACCCCAGGGATGGGGACGGCAGCCAGTGCACTCTGGCCCCACTCCCGGGGACTCCCCTGCCATACTGCACTGCTACCTCTGTATCAGAGGCAGTACCATGGGGTGCCAGGCAGGAGCCAGTCCTCAAGGGGAGCCAGTTTAAAAACCAGCTCCCCTCATGGACTAGCTGTCCTTCCACCCTGTACTGATGCCTCTGATACAGAGGCAGCAGCAGCGGGGTGGCAGCAGCCCCTGTCCGCAGGGGTCCAAGCTCCCACAGACAGAGGCTGCTAGAGAGGGAGAGGACGGGGGAGGCTGCCTTTGGTCACAGTGCCCTGGTCTCGCCGCGGATAGAGGCTGCTCTGGCAGCGGTCCCTGTCTATGGGGGGTCCAAGCTCCGCACAGAGAGAGACTGCTCTGCCTGCAGCGGGCCCTCTGTAGCAGTCTCCCCTGGCTGCCTCCTGACACTGCTGCCTCTGATGCAGAGGCAGCAAGGGGTTGGGGAAAGTGAGTAGTCAACTTGATTAACTGATAAGCCTAGGCTTATCGGTTAATCATCTATTCAGCTACTCGTTGACATCCCTAGTTTATACCATGCTTTGTTGGCAGGAGATGCTCTCACCTCTGCTTGTCATTGAGGTGGTTTCAGTACAATGAGGGAAGGACACGTTCCCATCGATGCAGTGTGTCTTCAACAGACACGCTAAATTGATGCTACTTCATTGATCACAGCAGCACTGATTTAGCATGGTAATGAAGACAAGACCTAACTCTGTCAGCTCTTTCGAGAGAAGACTCAGATTAAAGATATGACTCTGTCTCTGATTAAGCATTAGCCTTATTTAATTCAATGGGAGCTGCTACACTCAACCTCTCTTCAAATTAGGCTATTTATTTAGATGCCAAAATATAGATTGAAGTGCTTCACATTAGCAATTAATTCTGAAGACATAAAATTATTCTCTATTTAGTAAGAGATGTTTATATACATAGAGTCTCAAAACATTATGCTACTTCACAAAATTTTTGTTTAGTGTTGCTATATTTTAGTTCTAATTCTCCACTCATTACAACAGTATTACACTGGTGTGTGTCTATTGGCTTTGCTGGAGTTACATGAAGCTCATGTAATGAGATACAGAATAATGCATTTTCTTATGGCGTGAACTAATTTATAACCTGGAAAAGATGGTGCCAAACATACCAAATGGGTTAAAATGCTACATAATCTCTTCATCTACATTTACAAAGCACCTATCACCCAACTGGAATGTAGATATTTATGGATTATAATTATAAATCCACGAACGTCATGGAATACTAAACATGGATCCTTAAACAATCACTTATGTATCTGCCACACCCAACAACCCTTTTAGGCATTGTTTAGCGAAGTTATGCACAGTTAGTTTCTTTAATCATTCCTCACAAATTACTCCCTTTAGCCCTTGAAATGTTTTGTAGCTTTTCTCAGAATTCCATTCTATTTGTCTACATCTGTCTTCTATTGAAATGCCTAGGAGTGAATGAGCTAGTCACACAGCAGCCTAATGTAATTAATATTGAAATTCAGAACTAAAGCTCCCCCCATCCCCCGATATGTTGATTAAGAAATAGCATGGTAGCAGTCTCAGTAGACTTTCTTTTGACTGTATTTAAGTAAACCAAGCTATATGGAAATATATTACAAAAACAGCCTGAATTCTCCTTATATGTGTGTATATATAATATGGGAGACTGAGAAAATTGTATTCAGAAATGAAGAGCTACTGAACTGGAAGACTGGATGGTGACAGCAAGTACAATGATCTCCAGAGTCCAAGAAATGACCATGTTACAGAAAGATGCTGCCATTTAGGTCTCAGATGCACATAAACTCAGTTATATTTAGCTATTTGGTTTTAGGCATCAGAGCTGGATAGTGTTCACTAGGCCATGCACACAACCTGAAATGTACGAGGGAATGAATGGGAGCAAATAGTCCCAGGCCAAATAAAATGGAAGTAATTCAGATTGCCCTGGGGAAACATATAAGGTTAGAAGCTGTTGCAAGTCCATCACTTGATGGCTAGAGGTTATTTTGGCTTTATTGCAATTCCTTGGTTTTCTGAAAATGATTGTGGCCTGAAATGCCTTTTTCTATCTGTGGTTGATAAGGAGCTTGAGTTTTCCACAGGAACTCAAATCTTTATAACCTCAAAACTACATTACACCTATGTGTTTTGCTAAGTGGCCCAGAGCACAGTTATTTGCAGGTAACCAAGGCAGATGAAGCATAAGATTAATACATTTGTATATACTAACAACAGGGTCTGAATAACAAGGAAACATTAGAAAAACAAAAATGATATTTACATAATAAAACTAGGAACAATACATACAGGAAAACCTGCAAAATTAGCATGAGCTATATGAAAATACAAACATCTTTAACACTGTCCTATCCCAAAGGTAATCAGGAATTAACACAGATTCTAAAAATGGCTGTATTTTTGTACTATAAATATTTAGGGCTGAGTGAGTGATTTCATCAAACTAGTTCTCTTGCGATTGTAAAGCCTGCTAGAAAGGTCATGTTGATACTTTACAAATTTAGTCTTATTCGGAAGTAGTTGCAGTCTGTTTATTCTTTGCAAGTACACATATAGTGCTGTTTAGGATCTCTAGTTGTAGCGTTTGAGCATTTTTCATTTTCCAATAACTCATCCTTTATTTCTACTTCACAGGGTTTTCTTTCTTTGTCTGTCCTACCCCTTATGCCTGAGGTCCTACCCCTTTCAGCTCCCTCTCTTGCCACTGAAGCCCAGGCTCCCCCCACTCTTGCCACTCAGTCCCACCCCAGGCTAGTGCCCTTATCCCCAGATGTGGGGAGCGTAGGCAGTGTGATCCCAGCCTTGCCTCCCCCAGCCTTGGAGTGTCAGGAGTGTGAGTGGTGCGGCTCCAGCCCCAGAGTGCCGAGAACATAGGCAGCATGGCCCCAGCACTAGACCCACCTGAGCTGGTGCCAGGGCACATGAGCTGCAGACTCACAGAAGGAGAAGCAGGAGGAGGACTAAGGGCAAAGTGTGGCTGGGGCCCCCCAGCCTATGGTACCCACCAGCCATGCCTACAGAGGAACTAAGGTAATAGTATGGATGGTTCAGGAAGGCACAATGCAGATAAGTGTCAGACATCATTGTGGATCATTGGTGAAATAATTTTTCAAAGCTTCATGAAATTGCAGAGCCTCTTGTTGGGCTCTTCTTATTCCCGTTATCTGGCATCTCAAAATGAGCTGCCAAGTAATTTACCTCAATACCCCAACCAGATGGAAACTTTTCTCTCTTTACCTCGCAGATATTATGGAGTATACATCAGTCAGTGATAGTAATGGGGATATTGCTTTCACTGAGGTCTAACCTACTAAGCAAACAGTGCCAGAAACCTTTTATATCTCAGAAGGGACATTCCAGCCCCAGTGTGCGCTTGTCCAGCCTGTTGCTAAACCACTCCGAATCACTAGCTGGGTAATGTATGGCTACTTGAGTAAGGTGGTGACTGTCATGGTCACTTTCCGTTACCTCCACGACTACTGCAGCAGCGGTCCACAAGGGCAGTCACCCCGGCACCCAGCAGCCTTGAGCAGCAGAGCCCAGGAGCAGACATTTAGTAATGGATATTTATAGTAAAAGTCTCTGACAGGTGACTGTGAATTTTTTTTTTATTGCCTGTGACCTGTCCAGGACCTTTACTAAAAATTACCCATGACTAAATCTTAGCTTTATTCATGACCCATGGGATCAAGAAGTAAACTGGATCATGATTAGCATTTCGACATCATCAATGGTTCTTTTATGGTCTGGAAAGAAAGTCCCTGTTTGCAGTTTTCTGAACTAACCTGTGTTCCTAAAGATGCACACATTATGCACTTCTCTCGACCATCCCACTCTGATGATGTTGAAATGATCCCTGAGATCCACCAGTGCTTGCTACACCACTGAAAAGCATTCCTTTTAGTTTATGTACTCTTCTTGTTACAAAGAAATAATTCATCTGCAGTAACGTACAAATAGAATGACTTTTGGTTTTCTTCCTTTTGGTATCCCCTCATCCCCTCTCACATCTGTACAAGCAAAACAATTGAAATGGCTGGTCTAGGCTAATGGAGCTTCTTGTTCTCCCTAGAAGAATATTTATTTAGAGACACGTACAGCAAACTTTAATTCTAATCCCAGACAAGATTTCTGTTTGCCCCACAGGGAGTTCCAGGATCAACGCAGTCCACTTAGGCCTTTCTGAGGGTAAAAATCTCCACAATTTATTGGAAAACATCTCTCCCAATGGATGATCTTTCTTTTAGATGATTATGATCATGCAACAGCAGTAAGAATAATGTCAAGAAGTACATACTACCATGAGACAATTGGGCCAGGAAAATATCCTTTAATATCCATTTGTGTCCTCCATCACTGTCTCTTCAAAGTAGTTGGCAAGGTGAAGAAACTGTGGAAATACCACAAGTTGTTCAAGTTTATGAATAACGAGTAGGATAAATAATGATCATTCATTCTGATTAAAGACAGGTAATAGTGAACATCAAATTGTAAGTACAGTAAAACTTCAGAATTACAGACACCTTGGGAATGGAGGGTGTTTGTAATTCTAAAATGTTCTGTATCTCTGAACAAGATGTTATGCACTTAGACCACAGGGGGTTGGAGCTGCAGCTGCAGAGTGTGGGCAGGGTGATCAGGGCTCTGGGCAGGGGGAGGGTCAGGGCTTCTGCCTTGTAGGAGCACCAGGGCTCAGGGCTTTAGACTTGTGCCCATGGTTCCACCTCAGCACTACAGGGGGCACCACGTTTTGGGGCTTCAGCCCCACAGCTCCCTTTCCTGTGGTGCTGAGTATTTACTGGAGGGTTTTTGTTTTGTTGTTTTTTGTTTTGTCTCCGTTGTCACCTGAATGAATACATCCGAGTCTACAAAGTGTCTGGTTGACCGGTAAGTCAGTAACTCTGGTGTTCATATCTTTGAGTTCTACTACATGGAAATGAAAGTTATTTTCGCTTGAGACAAAGGCTCTCAGTGCAATTCAATAAAATTATTGATCACCTTCCTAGTTGAAGGTCAAATTCTATAGTCCTACTTGATCAAATTCCCTTTGAATTCTGTGGGTGTCTTCCTTGATTTAACAGCCTCAGTCAGTGGCAGATATAGGGCAGGGCGAGCAGGGCGGCTGCCCTGGGCCCCGCACTGCAATAGGCCCCGCGTTGAGGCACCGCGTGGGGCCCAAACGGCCGCTTGAGCTGCTTGCTTCCACGCAGTGGCCCAGCTGAGCGGCGCAGAACTCAACTGAGCGCCACGGCGGGAGGCAAAGGGGGGCGGGGCGGTAATGTACACGGCCAGGGGGTGGGAGGCGAAGGGCATGACAGAGGCTCCAGGTCCCACCCCCTGGCCGTGTACATCACCGCTCCGCCCTCCGTCGCCTCCCGCTGTGGTGCTCGGTTGAGTTCTGCGCCGCTCAGCCGGGACGCCGTGCGGGGCCCAAACAGCCGTTTGGGCTCCGCGAGTGAAAGGCGGGAGGGTGAGGACTAAGGAGAAGAGAAAGAGAGAGAGTGAGGCAGGAGGGGAAGGAGGAGAAGAGAGAGAGAGTGAGGCAGGAGGAGGAAAAGAGAGAGAGAGTGAGGCAGGAGGAGGAGGAGAGAGAAAGAGAGAGTGAGAGGCAGGAGGGAGAGGAGAAAGAGAGAGTGAGGCAGGAGGAGAAGAGAAAGAGAGAGTGAGGCAGGAGGGGGAGGAGACTTAAATACAAATGAAAATTTTTAATTAATGCAGAATTTTGTTTAAAAATTAATTACCATATAATTAAAATAAAAATTATCCAACTAAATTAAGTTTCTATCAAATTTACCCAATTCACATTTAATATGAAAATTGCCTTCAATTTGCGCATTTGACTCCTTTTTTCTATTTTTTCTCCAAAGGGGGGGCCCCGCGAAATTGTGCTGCCCTGGGCCCCGCAAAACTGTCATGCACCCCTGACTTCAGTATTTGGTCCTGCTTCACCAGCACATAAACCTGTGGCACACAACCTCCACACCTGATCCTAGTCTGACCAGTCAACAGCAGTACATACAATGAGTTTAATACGATCACGATTGGGCCTTCACTTTGCTAATAGGAAGAAGTAAATAACAGAACTAATCTTAGAGGGGTAGCTGTGTTAGTCTGTAATTTTAAAAACAAGTAGTCCTGAGGCACTTTTGAATTAATCTTGTCATCATTACAGAAGTAAAATTCATATTGCAGGTATTCCAGAGTTAAATCTGAAATGTTCACCATGTGCTTTGTAAACATGCTAGTAAATATCAATTTAAAAAAACTATCAAACAAAACAAAATATTTTCCACAAGTAATTATGTTGTAATGTATCTGTTTTCTTCCTGAGAGTAGCACGCTTAGTTATGTGGTTAGCCCTCTAGCCTTTCCTGTATTTATTATTTTTTACAAAGACCAATGCAATCACATAGAAGGAAAAGCTTATGGATGCACTTTTCAGTGTCTTCAAAAGAAGGGGTGGCTGGGCTCAGGAATCAGGAAATCTTTAAAATTTCCACTTACTATTTATAAAATCCTGAAAACCTCAATATGCCTTTGAAGTACATGGAAAGAACTTAAAATTTCATGCATTGTAAAAAAACAAAAAAAGCTGATATCAATCTTCATAGTTTTCATCTTTCAGAAATATTTTTAGTATACAGTATTTTCAGTATTGCTTGCAACATATTTTTGTGTTTTTGTGTTTCTGATTGAAATTATAAATTACAATATACACATATATTGAACAATTATTTTTTTAGTGGATGTACATTTTTAATTCAAAACATTTTCATGATCGCAACAAGATTCTGCAGGCAAGTTCTAAAATTCGCATGATAGATCTCTATGTTTAGTTTTAGTTTTTTTGATTCTGTGGCCAATTTTGTATGACAGACAACTCTCAATATCCAGTTCCTCACCTTAATCTCTAATCTGCCACTGGCAATTGAATGACAAAACTCCCCCTCCCGCGGAAAGACAAAAGATGTGCCACAACAAGGCCAGAGTGAACAGTCCCTTGTCACCAAGAGTGCTCTCCTGCTGACAATGTAAACACTGCTCATTGGGGGTGGAAATATTTTGTTGGCACAGCAGCTGACAAACAGCAGCTACGCTGCTCAACTTTTAGGCACATGGTCGTGACCATAAAAGCTGTGTAGTGTAGGCAGAGCCTTAAGTCACAAAATGTTTCATTCTGTATTTCACCAGGTGCTGTACAAGGGACCACTGATAAGCCATGGGCATCAGTTTAAGAATTTCTGCATGATAATGTCACTGCATTTTCATATCAGTGAATATACCAGCAATTAATTAACAAACATTTCCAATCCTACGGTATATAAAGTAGTGAACTCTTTGGGGAATGGATGGTATCTTTACATATTTTGTACTGTGTTTATCAAAATGGGATCCTGATCCAGACAGGCACTCAGGATACTGCAGTAAGAAATATTTTTGAGAGAGTTTGTCTGTCTGCCCCTCTGTTTGTTTGTTCAAGAACTCCTCCTAAACGGTAAGAGCGAGGACCACCAAATTCAGTATACAGCTTTCTCTTATCATAACTTTAAACCAATGTAGGGGTTTGGTTGAGCCAGAAAAATGGGATGTGACTAGAATGGGATTGCTGGCTATTCCCATTATAAGAGAACAATGGAAAAGTTCACAATTTACTGCATTCCTCACTAAGGCTGGGGAGTGCAGCAAGAAAATGAACCTGAACCTGCTCCAGCTGGGTGATGTGCATCTCTCCCCCCAGTTATGCCCAGTGGAGCTGCAGCAACCATGGAGAGGTGCGTCTCACCTGGCCCCATTCTGCTGCTATGAGAGAGGGCTGGAGTAGCCCTTGCTCCCCAGGGAAGCCTCCATTCTGAACCCCACATTCCCAGCCCCACTCCACAGCATTGATTCAAATGAAACATGTATCTTTTCATTTTATTTTCCAAAAAACAAAAATTATTTGAGTTAAGGACCTGAGCAACACTAAGCAAATCTTCTAGTGTTGAATATGGAAAAATAGAGTGATGCACAGGAAAACCCTTTTTATGATTAAGGTCTGTTGAATGGAAGGTTTATTGAGAATAATTTGATCTAGTGAAAGCTGTAATGCATGTTTCTAATGGAAATAATATTAATTTTAATAACTCATTACAATTCCATGGTGGTTTTCATTTGAAAATCTCAAAGTGCATTACAAATGTTAACAAATTAGGCCTTACAATGTTTTTGTGAGGTAGTTAAGAGCTAGATAGACATCCCTTTGCACACCACACCAAAAAATTGCCTCCTCTGGAAAGGACAACATAAGCTGTTTAACAGCAATTAAAAGCATTAAATATAACTGAGTTTTAGAGAAATTATCCCCTTAAAATGTATTTGGAATAGGTTATGGTGTATTGAAAGATGAGTTATCTTACTTGTTTGTCTGTAGGACAGTATAATAAAATGTAAGCGAAGACATCTACATTATCACACAATCAGTAGAAGGCTTGAGATTATCATCAACTTTTGAAAGTTTATACTAGATCATAGAATCATAGAACTGGAAGGAACCTCTAGAGGTCATCAGGTTCAGTTGTCTGCACTCATGGCAGGACCAAGCACCATCTAGACATCCCTGACAGGTGCTTGTCTAATCTGCTCCTAAAAACCTTCGAAGATGGAGATTCGACAGCCTCCCTAAGCAATTTATCCCAGTGCTTCCTAACTCCCTGACAGATAGGAAGTTTCCCTATTGTCCAACCTAAACCTTCATTGCTGCAATTTAAGACCATTGCTTCTTGTCCTGTCACAGGGATGGGCAATAATTTTTGCAGGGGGGCCACTTAATTAATTTTGGTAAGTGGTCACAAGTTGGCTTCACCCCTGGAAAGGGCAGAGCCTGTGGCAAAAGGGGTGGTGCTGGGGACTAGCCTCCCCACAGAGTTGTCTGGGGTTGGAGACTTTGAATTAAAAACACAGCAGAGGGCTTGCAGCTCCCAGCCCTGCCACTATTGTGTTGCCTGAAAGCCACCCAGAGTTGCTGCAGCTATTTAAAAGGCTTGTGGCTCCAGCCCCTGCCAGAACAGCATTGCAACCAGGAGCCATAAGCCATTTAAATAGGATCCTGCTGTCGTAGCTATCTCCTGGAAATTCGGTGGCACAGGCAGCAGGATATAAGTATAAAGCTGCCAGCTGCAGTCCATGGGCTGGATCAAAGTGTGAGGTGGGTCAGATCCGGCCCTTGAGCAGCATCTTGCCCAGCCCTGTCTTATCATCAGAGGTCAAGGAGCATAATTTTTCTCCCTCCTCCTTATAACAACCTTTAGATACTTTAGATACTTGATACTTGTTATCAAGTTCCCTCTTGGGCTTCTCTTTTCCAGACTAAACAAACCCAATTCTTTCAGTCTTCTCTCATATGCCATGTTTTCTAGACCTTTAATCATTTTTGTTGCTCTCCTCCAATTTGTCCACATCTTTCCTGAATTCTGGTGCCCAGAACTAGACACAGTATTTTAGCTGAGACCTAAACAGCTCAGAGTAGAGCGGAATTACTTCTTGTGCCTTGCTTACAACACTCCTGTTAATATATCCCAGAATGATGTTTGCTTTTTTGCAACAATGTCAGACTGTTGACTTATATTTAACTTATGGCCCACTATAACCCCTAGGTCTCCTTCCGGAGGACCGACCCCTTTCTAGACAGTCATTCCCCATGTAGTATGTGTGAAACTGTTCCTTCCTAAATGGACTACTTTACATTTGTCCTTGTTGAATTTCATCTTATTTACCTCAGACCATTTCTCCAGCTTGACCAGATCATTTTGAATTATAATCCTGTCCTCCAAAGCACATGCATCCTCACCCAGGTTGGTATCATCTGCAAGATCTCACAGAACTGAGTAATGAAAAAGGAATTCATTATGTAGAAACACAACCATGTCAACATCCAGTTGTAAAGCTTGTGAGGGCCAAATTCTCCCCCAGGTATACACATATAACTTCCATTGACTTTAAAGGACCCATTTCACTGTTGTGTCTTATGTGGTTGTTTGACTAGTGCAAAATGCTATCCTATCAGAATGATAGCAATTTATACCCACTTGGTTCTGATGTACATAAGATGTAGGGCATCAGTGAAATGGACCCCTAAACATCTGATTTTCAGGCCAACAGCTCTGACTGTCTTCACGCTGAGGATGTTAGGGAGATCCCCAAACCTGAGCCATTGTTTTTAGATGACAAATCTGAGGAATTTTCCCAGATTGAAGTGTCATTAGAGGAGGTTTTGGAATAAATTGATAAATTAACAGTAACAAATCACCAGGACCAGATGGCATTCACCCAAGAATTCTGAAAGAACTCAAATATGAAATTGCGGAACTATTAACTGTGGTTTGTAACTTAACCTTTAAATCAGCTTCTGTACCTAATGACTGGAAGATAGCTAACATGATGCCAATATTTTTAAAGGGCTCTAGAGGTGGTCGTGGCAATTACAGACTGCTAAGTCTAACTTCAGTACCAGGCAAATTAGTTGAAAATGTAGTAAAGAATAAAATTGTCAGACACATAGATGAACATAATCGGTTGGGAGAAAGTCAACATGGTTTCTGTAAAGGGAAATCATGCCTTACTAATCTGCTAGAGATTCAGAGGGGTAGTCTGTAACAGGAAAAACTTAAAAAACAACAAATAGTCTGGTAGCACTTTAAAGACTAACAAAATTTATAGATGGTACCATGAGCTTTCATGGGCACAGCCCACTTCTTCAGATGACCAGAGTGTTGAAAAAGTGGGCTGTGCCCACGAAAGCTCATGAGACCATCTACATGTTTTGTTAGTCTTTAAAGTGTTACTAGACTATTTGTTGTTTTTTAAGATTAATCTGCTAGAGTTCTTTGAGGGAGTCAACAAACATGTGGACCGGGGGATCCAGTGGATGTACTTAATTTCCAAAAAGCCTTTGAAAAGCTCTCTCACCAAAGACTCTTAAGTAAAGTAAGTTGTCACGGTATGAGAGGGAAGGTCCTTTCCTGGACTGATAACTGGTTAAAAGACAGGAAACAAAGGGTAGGAATAAACGGTAAGTTTTCAGAATGGAGAGAGGTAACTAGTGGTGCCCTCAAGGGTCTGTTCTGGAACCAATCCTATTCAATTTATTTATAAATGATCTGGAGAAAGGGGTAAACAGTGAAGTGGCAAAAATTACAGATGATACTAAACTGCTCAAGATAGTTAAGACCAAAGCAGACTGTAAAGAGCTTCAAAAAGATCTCACAAAATTAAGTGATTGGGCAACAAAATGGCAAATGAAATTTAATGTTGATTAATGTAAAGTAATGCATGCTGGAAAAATAATCCCAACTGTACATACAATATAATGGGGACTAATTTAGCTACAACTACTCTAGAGAAAGATCTTGGAGTCATGGTGGATAGTTCTCTGAAAACATCCACTCAATGTGCAGCGGCAGTCAAAAAAGCAAACAGAATGTTAGGAATCATTTTAAAAAGGGATAGAGAATAAGACCGAGAATATCTTCTTGCCTCTATCTAAATCCATGGTATGCCCACATCTTGAATACTGAGTACAATTATGGTCACCTCATCTCAAAAAAAGATACACTGGCATTGGAAAAAGTTCAGAAAAGGAGAACAAAAATTATTAGGGTTTTGGAATGGGTCCCTTAAGAAGAGAGATTTTAAAACACTAGGATTTTCAGCTTAGAAAAGAGGAGACTAAGGAGAGATATGATAGAGGTCTATAAAATCATGACTGGTGTGCAAAAAGTAAATAAGGAAAAGTTATTTACTTGTTCCCATAATATAAGAACTAGGGGTTACCAAATGAAATTAATAAGTAGCAGGTTTAAAACAAAAGGAAGCTTTTCTTCACGCAATGCACAGTTAACCCGTGGAACTCCTTGCCAGAGGATGTTGTAAAGACTAGGACTTTAATAGGGTTCAAAAAAGAATTAGATAAATTCATGATGGTTAGGTTCATCAATGACTATTAGCCAGAATGAGTAGAAATGGTGTCGCTAGCCTCTGTTTGTCTGGAAATGGATGATAGGAGAGGGATCACATGATGATTACTTGTCGTGTTTACTCCCTCTGGGGTATCTGGCATTGGCCACTGTCAGCAGACAGGATACTGAGCTAGATGGACCTTTGGTCTGACCTAGTATGGCCATTGCTATGTTCTTAACTGAAATCCAGTAAATGCAGAGTCATCAAAACTTTTGAAAATTGGACTGGTAGGTGTTTTAAGGTGGGCATGGAAAATCTGGGGCACACACAATCAATGGATAACTTTTAAAATGTGGCTTTGTTTTGGGGATAAGTTGCTGCAGAATGATGGAAAAGTAACATTTTTCATTTGGCTTAGGTATTGTCTGACCAGTTTTGTGAGAATATTTGTAACCTATTAAAATAGCAGAAACTGTTTTACATTCCTTTGTGCCAGAGAAGAACCACTGGATGAGTATAAATTATCTTTTTTATCTACATACTTACATGTAGTGCTTTATATATAAAGACAATAATTTACAGTTATCTCAAGAGATCTTAATATTTTTTTTCTCTGCCACTCGGGACAGCAATATTATTTTTTGTTATCCATTAAAACCCAATTAAAATAATTTGAATGTATATTGATCATTTTATTCCTCTGTGCTTCTGACTATTTAAAAATAACCAATATGTAAAGTCCTTTCCAGGTACATGTAAATATAAATTAGCAGCTCTCACACTTTAAAATGTGCATTGATTTGACTTGATTTTAACCAAAGCATTGAATGAGCCTTCTGGATACATTTGTTGTTTCTTTCTTTTGCACTGTTTATCTTGTAGAAAAAAAGTATATAAACACAACTCCCCCTTCTTGTTACCAAAACAAAGCATCAAAAAGCTATGTTTTGCAGGGACCTCATCATGAGTCAAAGGAATGTATTCAATGAAAAGGACAGAAAAGGAGACATAAATAAATTAAACAGGAAATGTGTGTTTGTATGTATCTTTTGTGTCTGTGAGTATAACTGTCTATGAATGTCTATCGCTGATGTGAGAGAGCAGAAAAACAGTTTGGTTTATTAGGAGAGTGGAAAGAAAAAGTAAGTGGTGTCCTCTTTGAAAGGCAGCACATTCTCCTGCACACTACAGGAATTTCCATCATCTAGTCACCATCTCCTATCCTACTGCTATAGGATAGTTGCCTCCTACATCTTCAGCTTTGCTAGCATTAAGCACTACCTTTAAAGCCCATAAAGAGATATACTTTCCTTTATTTGGAAGTGATAAGGATGTGGTTTAATGATTGTCTGTTTTTCAAGATCTCTGTAATGTTTCTGTCCCTGAATGGCAAAAGCAGGAAAAGTCGGCTGCTCCACTCCAACAGTTTCAAGACGGAGCATCATCTGTCAGGACAGTGCAGGGCAGTCTGGTTAACATGCAAGGGTTGTTTGGGACAGGAGCATACTTGTTACAGATGGAATTTTGGGAGAATTTGACAATCAAGTATTAAAAAGTTTGCACTGACCACATGCTATGTGGGATGGTTCAAAGGCTCATAACTTGCCAAATTTGGCTGATTTTTCATGGACACCATACATCCCTGATATCAGGTTGCCCACCCTGACAAATCTGAAGTTCCAGCTCTGAAATATGGAAGCTCTGGAGCTACTAAAAAAATTTCTTCCACCCAACTCTTTAATTTGGGCAAAATATTTTTCCAAAACTCATTCTTTAAAATGGCTGAACCATTTTCACCCTCCTAATGAGTAAGGAAAACTTCAGCCCAAACAGTTAAACTTTGGCAACATGATAAGTAATTTTTTAAAAAGGTCTTAGAATGGAAAGTGTTGGGCAATCATAGCTATAGGCATCACTACCTGTGCAATCTGTAACACACTTTAGAAAATAAGCATAAATTTGTAGCCTCTACCATCTCGGGTAACAGCTATTGATGAACTTATCCTTCATATCTAATTCTTCTTTGAACCCAGTTATACTTTTGACTTTCACAATATCCTTTGACAATGAGCTCCAAATCTCAATTGTGTGTTGTGTGAAGAAGTACTTCCTTTTGTTTTAAATGGATTACTGTCATAAGGAGCACTCTGGTTCTTGGATTATGTGAAGGGATAGTAGTACTTCTTTCACGCCAGTTGTTAATTTATAGATCTTGACCATGTCCTCCCTTAGGTATTTTTTTCTAAATGAATAGTTCTAGCCTTTTAAATCTTGCCTCGTATGAAAGATAATTCATATGTTTCATTTTTGTTACCCTTCTCTGTATTTTTTCCAATTTTAATAAATCTTTTTTTGAGACAAGGCAACCAGAACTGCACACAGTATTCAACGTAGCGGCCTTCCATGGATTTATATAGTGAAGAGGTGGGGAACCTCCAGCCTACAGGCTGGATTTGCCCCCCTGCTTAATTTCATCCGGCCTGCAGAAAGTCTTTGTGCCTCAGGAGCTAGAGCTACAAGCACTGGCTTGTGGTGATTCAGGAAGCTCTGCATGTGTCCTCAGCTGAAGGCACTGACTCCGCAATTCCCATTGGCCAGGAACTGCCAGCAATGGGAGCTGTGGGGGTGGTTTTTGCAGGTGAGGGCAGCACGCAAAGCCTAGAGGCTGTAGGCACATGCTGCCATTTCTGAATCTGGGAACTGCTGGAAGTAAGCACCCTGCACCTCCTCCTGGAACCCAACCCTGAGCTCCCTCCTTCACCCTAATTCCCTCCTTAAGCCTGCACCCCACTCCAACTTCCTGCCAAGCACCCTCCTGCATTTTGAACCTCTTGACCCCAGCTCAGAGCCCCTTCCTGCATCCCAAACCACTCATCCCAAACCCCACACAGAGCCCACACCTCCAGTCAGAGCCCTCATCCTGCTCCCTCATCCCAAACCTCTACCCCAGTCTCGAGCCTCCAGCTGCACCCTCTCATTTTTGCCCCCATCCCAATGATAGGGTTGCCAACTTTCCTGACCAGATGTCATTGCCATTTGTGGTAATGGTGATCAGTTGGGAAAGCTGGCAACCCTGATCCCACAGCCTAAGGAAAACCCCAAGTCTCCACCTTCCGCCCCTCTGCCCACGGAGGGCTGATGTGTCCCGTCACTGTTTTTAATGGGGGTCAGTGGCTACTGGTAGGAAAAACATTTTCCCACCCCAATATAGTGGCATTATGATATTTACTGTCTTCTTATCCATTTCCAAGGTTCCAATATTAACAAAGCAATACACACCACTATAATATTTATTACCTGTACCTATCTTGACAGATTAATAACAGCTGATGGCTTTTAAAATTCACCAGCAATAAAAAATTACATTTGATCTTATCTTCTTGCTATAAATGAGCAAACAACTAGGGAACAGGCAGGGGGTCACATTTTATGACTCATCAAGTTTATTTGGTGTTTAGGCTACAGGTCACTCACACTGGCTAGATTTAGTGCCAAATTCTTCACTTTGTCTTTACCCACCCATATCTCACAATGACATGAAATAGTAGTTTTATTTGGGTAAACAATGTGGGATTGGGTTCCCAATTTGTTTTGTAAACAGAAATTTGTGAAGTTAGTGATGCTGAAAGGAGATCATGATAATAATGCTGACTCAACTCTCCTTTCCATGCCAATGTGGCATTACTTCAAACTTTGCCATCCGGAACAACGCCTGACTCTTGTTCTAAGAGCAAAAGAACTCAGTGGACCAAGGGGTTTACTTATTCCATTGGCTAAGGAGCTAAGGAGCAGACACCATGGCTGGGAGGTTGTGCCATGTCTGTCCCAGAGGCACTAGCAGAGAGCACCAGCTCCTATTGAAATCAATAGCACTTTGTGCAGGGCCCAAGTACGAGGTCTGCGGCTCCACGCAGAGATTTAAGCAGCTCTAAGAAAAGCTGAACGCCCGAGCCCTGAGAGGACTCACCCAGGCAACCTCAAGCCCCGCCCACATAGCCCCGCCCAGCCCTCTCAGTCCACAAGGGGGCCCCGCAAAGACCACGTGACCCTCAGAGCTTTCCCACGTGGCCGGGTTTCCCGCTCTGGCAGCGGGGAGCGGAAACGAGGCTGGCTGTTGGGGCGCGCGGGCCGCAGCGGCCATGTCGGGGGCTTCTCGCGCGCTGGCGGTGGCCGGGGGAGGCGAGAGCAGCGACAGTGACGAGGACCGCTGGGTCATCGGCTTCGCGCAGGACGAGCCGCAGGTGGGGGCGGCCGGGTGGCGGGGGCGGCCGGGAGCGCCTCCCTGTCCGGCCCGGCTGCTGCGCTAGAGCGTCCCGCGGCGGCCGCCCCCGCGCGTGGCCTGTGCTGCCCCAGCCGAGCCCCAAGTCTCCCCTCCCCCGGGCGCCTCTCCGCCCGCCGCCGCCTTCTGCTGAGCCCAGACCGCGGTTTCCAGCTGCATTACTGGTCATGGCAGGCCACTGAGCGAATGTCAACACACCGCAGGGCTGTGCTAGCGTGTTAAGTGCTCAGAAGAGAGAGCACTTCCTTCTCCGTTGGTGTTGGTGCTTGAGTGTAACTAGGCCGTGTATCAAAATGGTATTAGGAGCAGCGCGGGCAAAGCACGGTCTTGACGATTCTGCATTTGTAATGGGGAAGGACAGTTCCACTCAGCTGTCCTCCATTGCATCCCTTTTGCTTTGGCGTTTCAACCTGTTGCAGTCTTCTGGCTGTGCTAACAGTGTTCGTCTGCTATGTATATTGGGCAGACTTCTCAGACACTTCGCCAAAGAATTAATGCACCACAAATCAGACATCTTCACAAGGAAAAACCAGTTGCTTTTCATTCCAACCTACCTGGATATAATCTTAATGACCTTACTACATGCATTTTACTTCAATGAGACTTTAACACCAGATTACAGAGGGAAATTTCAGAACTTTCTTTTATGCTTACATTTGACACTTTAGAATGGGCCTTAACAAAGATGCTAATTACCGTAACCATTATAAAGATAGCTTCCTCACTTATCACCCCTGATTAGCCAGTCATTGACTCATAAATAGCTATTCCCTCCCTCCCTCTCCCTCACTCCACCTTCTGTACTAAATCTGATTTGTCAGTTTAATAATGTGTTCACTTTCATTGTATTCATTTGGTATATATGGTCATGCCAATTCTCTTCCAGAATATGATCTGAGGAAGTGGATCTGGCCCAGGAAAGCTCATCACCTCTTATACCATCTTGTTAGTCTTTAAAGTGCTACATAGTTTTTCCTTTCGTTTTTGCAAGATCAGACTAACGTGGCTACCTCTCTGTTACCCAGCAAATTGGTATTTTTAAAATTCCTGTGTTTTATAGGATTCAGATTTAAGCGTTCAAATGTACTCTGAAGAGGGATTTTGTGATATTAACTTCAGTGGTGCATCTGCTTAAGTATGTTCAAAAGGCATTAGAGATGTTAAAAAGTGGTTAATTAAGAAACTGTGTAACTGCTGAAAATCTAAGGGGTTACAGAGTGTGGGCTCTGCAGTATAAAGCTTATACTCCAGAGCTGGCAGCATAGCTGGCTCCCTAGGAGTGGGGCCAGCAGCTAATGGGAGCTGGCTCCTGGCTGCTAGCCCCACTCCTGGAGAGCTGGCTCCCATCCCATGCTGCTGCCTGTATGTCAGGGCTGCCAGGCTCTGTATTAGAGAAAGCAGCACAAGAAGGCAGTTGGCTCTCCGCTCTTAGCCCCACTCTCAAGAAGCTGGCTGCTGCCCCATGCTGCAAGCTTTGATACAGAGTCAGCAGTGCTGGGTGGCACATGACTTCCCAGAAGCGGGGCCAGCAGCCGGCATGTAACCGTTACTATAACCAATAAGCTCATGCTTATCTGTTAACCATTTAAATGGTTATATTACTATATCCCTAATAGACATGGAAATAAGCACCTGCCTAAATGCTTTGCTGAATTGGGACTTTTTTCAGGATTCAGTAAATATTTTGAGTGAACAAAATTGCTAATCTGTGGACTATATCTGATGTAAGTTTTTGTTATTTAGACTTTGCAGTAGAGGTGACCAGTTTACTAGTTTGTTTTTTGTGCCCTGACTATAATAGTTGAGAGGTGGATTGAGCCATTAAATACTGTGACTGCACATCATGCACTTAGTGTTTGCGTTATCACTGGCTAGTAGGGATGTAACCGTTTAACCGGTAAAGGTGATGCTTACTGTTAACTGGCAGCCTGGCCAGGTTGGAGCATTCCGCCACCGTGGGATTCTTGTCAAGGGTTAACTGGTTAAACATAACTGGTTAGCCAATAAGAATGTAAAATCCCGGTTATTTGAACATTTCGTGTTGCTGTGTAACAAAGAGGCTTCAACATTAACTGGTTGAAAATAGGGATGTAAAAAGTCATGTAAAAATGTAATTGCGAGGATTTTGAACAGTTACATGCTGCAGTGGGTTCTGCAGTATAACTTTTAAAAGTTATACTGCAGAAGCTACAGCGAAGCCTCTCTTGGAGTAGGACCGTCAGGGGCTGCCGGCTACGCTCCTGGGGAGGTTTTGCTGCACGTTGCAGAGTGACAGCTGGCTCCCAGGAAGTGGGGCTGGCAAAGCGGTAGAGCAGAGCCGGCAGGCACAACATTTTCAGCAATTAAGCCCTTTCTTAAGACTTTCTGAAAACCTTTGATACAAACTGAAAATTTGATGACTTATAATGGCAAGATTCAGGAATCATTGAAAATATTGCTTATGTTTTCAGGCAATGGGGTTTTTTTTGTACTTTGCCTATCAGAAAAAATTATTATTATTAATAATAATAATAACAACAACAACAATACTAGAATATTTTTCATTGGTTTGTGTGTATAATGAAGTTAACGTTTGCCAATGAGTATCTAATCCTTCCAAGTCTAATTGTCAGGGTAGGCTAGGCTTCTAATATTCTTGTAAGGAATAGTGAGTGTTAAAACAAGGAATTGTAGCGGTGAGGTAACACTTTACCACATGTTGTAGCTGGAAACAATCAATCGTAAAATATTAATGATTCCACTTCACCCCAGTATTCTATCTGCACTTCCAGTAATAGATTTGTGGTCAAAAACTGCTTCAGTTTTATCTATATGACTGCATTGGCCTTAGATTCTGTTGTGTATGCACCAACTGCCAGGGACCACCACCTGCTGGGGGTTACCCACACACCGCTACTCCTGCTGCCTCCAAGACTGCTGTTTCTTGGGTGGTCCCTGGGGCTAGCTACCTGGGGCCACCCAAGCACTGGTGGGTGCAACTGGCTCCTGGGGCTGTTCCAGCAGCCATAGGACAGCTGGCTGCAAGGCTGCCCATCTGCCACTGCTCTGACTGCCACTGGAAATGTTGCTGTGAACTGCTGAGCTGAGGGTGCTCTGGCTGCCCCCACAACCATTGCCAAAGTGGTCTCTGGTTCAGCCGCACTGAGGCCAGCCTCTTGTAGCCACCCAAGCGGTTGACTGTGGAGCTGCTTCAGCACCAGTTGGTGTGGCTGTCCCTGGGATCAAACACACCTGCTGCTACGGAAGTCACAGAAAATCACAGAATCTGTGACTTCCATGACTTCCTCGACAGACACACAGCCCTATTTATTATACTACCAAACCCATGTGTGGTCAGAAACAACATAGTGTCTTTGATCTTTGTTCACACACATTAGTAAGCATATAAGAGTACCAAAAAGTCAGACCCCAAATTCTATCCCTGGTTAACAAATAGGCCTATGTACTTACACTAACTCTCACTACTAAGTGGTGCAGCTGCAGAATCCTGCCACTGACTCATGCCATTGGGCCACACAGTTGGGAGTATTATCATTAGGTAGTACTGCCAGCATTGAACTCAGTACCTCTTTTGACAGTTGGTATCCTTGCTTAGGAATTTAGTTATCATTTCTGTGTAATTAAAAACCTACATCTACCTCTCCAAGAGCTGTGTTGGTTCCTAAAAAATTTGTTTTTTAAAAAAATATAAGCCAGTATGTTGAAATGTGCCAGGAGAGCAGAATAAAAAAGTGCTATTTTTACAGGAACATGTTTCAATGTAGAACTCAACAAATTATTTTCTGTGCTCTTTCACTTCTTTTGCCCTTTGTCAGTAAGTTCTACTATAACTTAAACGAATCCTGGCGATTATTCAGACCAAGCTAGAGGAAAGAAAGCAATTATTTTTCCTCTATTTCCTTTCCAACCATGCCTTCCAAAGCATGTTGAAAGTTGAGTAGGAAAAAATGGGTATGAATGTTTGTTATGAAGTAACTTAGCTTTGACTTTATTTTCTTGCATGTTTAGCAATTTAGTAAAATATTGCAGTTAGAAGACAAGGATGAAGCATTAAAGAAAGCTTTGACTTCTGGGAATGTGTCCATGATTGAAGAACTTTTAAATTCAGGTGAGAAAAGTGAAAAGAGAAAAACTTAAATATACTGAATTTGGAAAAATGTAATTTGAAGGTCTTCTAAATTTCTCATTTCAATGGACAGTATTGCCAAGTTTGTGTATGTAAAATCAAACATTGGTAAAACAGTACAGATTCAATATTTATTCAAAATGTAATTACAGAATTACTATCTCCTTATGAGTGGGTCATCATCCAGTATTGCCACAAAGTCGTTAGTTTGCCAGGAATAACATTGTATAACATAGCTCTGATGTTCAGAGTGAGTGATTGATTGATATAGTTTCCTTTGGTATGGGCTATACTAAGCATGCTGTATAGTAGCCTCTAAATCTCCATGTGTTTTGTTCTCTTCATTTATTTTAAAAAGAGAATACTAGGTTTGCAGATAAAATATGATAAATTTGTGGCGTGGGGTTAAACTGAAGGTGGGAATTCAGTGGTTCTTGCTTTTCAGCTTTTTTTAAATCTGTCCCGGTTGGAAATTGCGCACATACTCGCTCACCAGCATGATTGTGCCTGTGGTCTGCATTTGGGGCTGTCCTGGCAATAGTAGTTACAGATTGCTGGATTGTCCGATTTTAAGATGTCTGCATCTTTAATCAACCTGTGTGATGTTTTTCACTGTTAGCAGTTTTGCTTAAAAATACTTATTTGATTTTTAAAAGGACTTCCTCCATTTGAAAACATTTCTGTTAATCCAGTATTGCGGGATTGGATCCTTTACTGCAGTATCCAGGAAAGTTAGAGTGGTCAGTCAGTTAACTATGCATATAAATTAATCTACCTTGTGATGATCTTCAGAAAGTTGTGCTTAAACATAAAACCAGAGTATAGCAGCAAGGAGCTTCTAGTCTAAGAAAATTAGTGTAATTTCTGGAAAATTATAGCTTGTTGGCAAATTCAGGGTTTTATTTTCAGATATTAAACCAGGTGATATATCTTGTAATTCTGAAAATAAAAAATTAGTGGTATTCTCTACAGTAGTTAGAAGTGTGATCATTTTAAGTAAAGCACTGTTACGGCAAAATTGATTGTTTAAAAGGGTGAAGCAAATAACGTCACTTTGAATGAAGTTTGTGACTCATAGTTTGTCAGCTTTCTTTGTTGATAGACGGAGCTGATAGTGGTGCCTATGTAGTTAGGGTTGCCTAACATTTTACGTTATAAGTCTTTGTTTTTAGTCTCTTATAACTTAGGCAAACTTTAACCATTCAGTGTAAAATTTTTGATGTTGCTCTCTGCCACAAGCTTGATATTTTTATTTAAATTTTTAGCAGAAATGGTGTGGCTGATTCTGAGAATGCCCAAACTGCTTACTCACCTACCACTGAACCAATGTTAAATTTTTCATTAGCTTTTTTTGAAGAGCAGTAGTAGTAGAGCAGGCATTCAGTTTGGTGGGGAGTTGGTTCTGGGGTCATAGAGGTCACTGTCACAAACTAGAGCAGCCCATGAGGAATTATATATAGTCTAAATGCCATATTTACTTATGAAACAAAATTGACAAAGTGCCCAAGAATTAGCCTATTTTCAGTAAGGAACTAGTCCATCCAAAGGTTTTTGGCGTTGGAGCTGAACATGGGGTGAAGGGAACTCTGGGTTCTCACATTGTCAATAGTGTAGGCTAAATTCTGGGTTTGCTGGGGAAGTGAGTAGATAAGGGAACAGGCAATCAAATAGATCTTGTATATAAAGAGCATCTTTTCATTTTGATGCAGTTGACTTAATGGATGCCACAGAGAAAGTTGCCTTAGAAACGTACGTAAATAGGGTGAATAAAAAAGTGTGCAATACAATGAAAACACCAACTTGGGGCATTAAGAGGTAGAAGAAACAGCTTATTCTATCCTCAGAGCAGTTCTTTGTGGCTATACTTCATTCCTTAGGTCGGGGTGGGGAACCTTTTTTGGGATGGGGCTCACTGACCCAAGAAATCAGATGGGGGGCCACACACAAGTGAGATTTTGTGTGCTCCAGCCCCATGGTGGAGTGACAAGGGGGCCCTGAGCCTCTGGGGCCAGATCCAGGCAAGCCAGGTTCCTCATCCCTGCCTTCAGCACTGCAAAAAATAAATCTTGAAGACAATGGTAGCATTTTTTGAGAACTTCAAAAATAGGTATTTATCATCACAATTTATTTCAAATTAGTTTTTTAGCATGAGACTAAAGACCACATACTTGAATGGTCTTTATATTTGATTTTTGCCTTTTTGCACCATTTTCCCTTGCATCCACAAAGATGGGAAAAATTGATTGCTCTGCAGTGGCCAATAAAGCTAAATTCTCAGAATTAATTTGCTTGACCATACCCTCTCTTCTTTACTTCAACTGTGAAAACTGACTGAATCCTAAAATTTTAGTTAGACTTGGGCTAGATCTTTGTCTTTTTGACAAGTGACAGCGTAAGCAGAGAAATGATTATTTTGAGCACTCTTGCTCTCCCACTCAAATTCATATAAATCCACCAGTGATTTACATCTTTGAAGTTTTAGAGGACAAATGAACTGAGTCTGAATATGAATGGTTTGTGGGCTTAAGTTTATTTTAGGAATGGGCCAAACAAATCAGTTTTTACATTCTCTTAATTTTCATAGGTGTCAAGTAGCTTGACTCTCTTGGGGATAAGAGTCCCTACGTGGAACTTGACCTTAGTTCTTCAGTTATTACCTCATTCACCTTTTGAACTTCAGATCTCATTTTGTATCTACAAAAGTAGCTTTCCAGTTGGTAGTAACATAAACTAACAGAATATTTGGACAAAGTGCTACTAGAGAAGCAGTGTACTGTACTGTTCAGAGATAAGGAAGGTACTTT
Source organism: Pelochelys cantorii (assembly GCA_032595735.1). Lineage (NCBI taxonomy): Eukaryota > Metazoa > Chordata > Testudines > Trionychidae > Pelochelys > Pelochelys cantorii. The sequence continues at coordinate 302,341,297 of CM064326.1, read as the reverse complement.
TATGCCAAGTGCCTCTGAAGGTGAATCACAGATCTTTATCTTTATATTTCTGGAACCCAGCTCGTTAAAGAAAAACCTCTGGTAAAAGCTGGACTTAACAAGCACTTAAAAAAATTGCATTGAAGGGCAAAGGAAAGAGTTTAAAGATGTCAACACCTTTTTGTTTTGTTTTGTACCTGAGTTGCAAAATGGGTGAGAAATTCTGTATATATAGCACAAAAAGTGTGATGTCTTTGTTTTCTATAAAAGGAATCCCTAGAATACACAGCAGCATAGACAGAGGGGCTGTTGAGGCTATTAGATTAAAGCCGAGAGCATTTTATAAGGAGTGGTCCCTTAAAGTTGTTCCTGGCTTCCTTCAGGAGATACACAGTAGCAGAAGCCCCTGTGAGGTACACCTGTTATTTTTCAGGAGACTGTAGTTCTGCCTAGGGAGGTTGTGAAATCTCCTCACTGGAGATATTTAAGAGCAGTTAGATAGACATCTATCAGAGATAATCTAGATCAGAGGTTCCCAACCTTTTCCAGATGAGGGGCCATTTTGGCAATTCAGGAAGACTTGGTGACCCAAGGCAATTCAAAAACAGGGGGAGGCAGGGGGCAGAGCCACCTCGGGAGACACTTGGCAACCCTTTTGAAATGTAATGGCAACCCATATTAGGGTCCCGAACCATAGGTTGGGAAACACTGATCTAGATAGTGCTTGGTCCTGCCGTGTGGTCGGGGGATTGTACTTAATGACCTCTTGAGGTCCCTTCCAGTTCTGGTATTCTAAGATACTCCGCTGTCTTGTATGGTTAAGAGATTACTTGTGGGTAACTTTGTGGAGGATAACATGATAAAAGTTTATTAATGAGATGGGGTTAATTATAATTAAGGATTTAATAGCTATATTAAATGAGGACTGGGGTGTGTGAGAGGACTAGAAAAAAGGGAAAGATACAGGTCCAGAAAGGAGTATTAAATGAAAAGACTGCAGAAGTCACAGGTTCCATATGATGTGCACTAATCATCCTCTCACTCATCTTCTTGTGTCCAGGTCTCCATTTTTCTCATTTTTGTCTATAAAGCTTTCAAGGCCCTTTTGAGAAGGAATTAGTTTGATTTTTTTGTAAGGTTGTTTGCACAGTATTGCATACTATAAAACAAATATCTTCACTCACTGCTAAACACCCTTCTTATCATAGCGATAGCAATAGAGAGAGCAGACAAACCACATGACCGAGTTATATCTACTGTATATTTTAGAAAGTTTGTGCATCTGTATATTCATCTGTTTGTTCAAGGACTCCTGCTAAACTGTAAGGCTGCGTTTAGACTGGCATGAATTTGCGCAAATGCTTTTAACGGAAAGTTTTCCGTTAAAAGTATTTGCGCAAGAGAGTGTCTAGATTGGCACGGACGCTTTTGCACAAAAGCGTCCGTGGCCAATCTAGATGCGCTTTTGCGCAAGAAAGCCCCGATCGCCATTTTAGCCATTGGGGCTTTTTTGCGCAAAACAAAACTGAGCTGTCTACACTGGCCCTTTTGTGCAAAAGGTTTTGCGCAAAAGGACTTTTGCCCGAACGGGAGTGTCAAAGTATTTGCGCAAGAAGCACTGATTTCTTACATTAGAACGTCAGTGCTCTTGCGCAAATTCAAGCGGCCAGTGTAGACAGCTGGCAAGTTTTTGCACAAAAGCGGCACGGAAAAACTGGCCAGTCTAGACACAGTCGAAGAGTTAGGATCATCAAATTTGGTATGCAGCTTCCTCTTATCAGAACTTAAAGCAGAGTCAGGGTTTAGCTGTGCCAGGACAAATGGGATGTGTGTGGAATGTGATTTTCACATCAAACAGAAAGGGGGGCATGTGAGAATAGGGACAGTTATACTCATGAGTGACCAAGGAAGGGGAGCCATGGAGCAGCCTGGGCCCGCTGTGGACAGAGGCTGGTCCGTGGCAGCAGCCCCTGTCCATGGGGGCGCTGAGCGATCCGCAGACAGAGGCTGCTTTGGCATCTAATGGAGCAGCCTCTGTCTATAGAGAGCCTAGGCCAGGTGCGGACAGGGGCTGGTCCACAGCAGCAGCCCCTCTCTGTGTGGGTTCTGAGCTGCTGATACAGAGACAGCAGCACAGGGTGGCAGGGGGCTCCCCAGGAGTGGAGCTGGGAGTTCTCTGGCTGCCAGCCCCACCCCCTGGGAGCTATTGAATAGGCATGTAACCTATTTCATGCAGTTCTACAACCATTCAGTTACACAATATCTAACAATCCCTACTACTCATCAGAGACAGCATTTGCCTGAAGGTTATGGCATGTTTTAAAATCAAGAGTTGAGCCTATATGGACTTAAATCACTGAAGAGGGATGAGTGATTTCATGTTGTTTCCCACCAGGAAAATGTAGACTACCCTACTCACTTGTAGTTGTAATCCACTGCTAGTCCCACATCTCTGCAACAAATTATAACATTCCATCTAGTGTTTAGAGCACTGTGGTGTTGCTGTTTTTCCTACATTTTCTTTTCCCTGATATTGCCATCCCATCTTCTCTTGGTGTTTCTTTTCCCCCTAACCCCCACTTGCCTGTTTCATTACCAAACTTTTGCCCTTCTATCTCTCTGTTTTGCTCAGCTTCCATTCTGCACATCTCTTGGGTGATTTTCATTGTCTAGTAGTTCTAGCCAGGGAGGACCTGTGTGGAACCATATATGTTCATCAATGAGCCTAGGCTCATTGGTTAATGGTTTACACGTTCACATCCCTAATCTCTATTCCAGCCATATTTCTTTTTTTTCTTCTAATAGGTTCCTGTAACACTGTAGGCTTCTGAACTGGATCTAGGGATGGTACATTTAGATTAATCAACTAATCGAATAGTCAATGGAACTTACACCGACTATTGAATTAGTCGAAAAAGGCGCCTACACCTTTGAAATGTAGGAAGAGCCCCGCTGGCTCAAGCAGTCCCCCCTGGCCCCGTGCTCCCTGCTTTTGAAATGTGCAAGAGCCATAGGGGGCTCTTGTACTTTTCAAAGGCAAAGTGCGCAGGGAGCATGGGGCCAGTGGGGGACTGCTTGAGAACCCCGTTTGCCACATGCTCCCTGCAGAGCTTCTGCTTTTGAAATGAGGCAAGAGCCCTGTTCTTGCTACATTTCAAAGGCAGAAGTGCCACCAGTTTCCTGCTGCGCCTCTGCCTTCACCTCACCCCGGAGATGGTGCTGAGGAGAATTGGCTTTTAAGCCGGCTCCCCCCAGCATTGGCTCCTGCTTCCCCCTCCCCTTGCTGCCTCTCTCTGATAGAGGCAGCAAGGGGGGGGGAGTGACTACTTGAGTCACTAATCGATAGTCCGGTAAGCACATGCTTAAACTGGCTCTACTTTCTTTGGCTGTTGTGTAGTTCCATGTAACAGGTGCCTGGTTTTGTTTCATTTTCTGAGTGTCCTCCATCCCAATTTGGAAATGGTTTGTTCTTCGTGCAGCTGTTGGATACAGGCAGCTTCATCCCAAGTTGACTTTTTGGAGAGAGAAGTCCAAAACTCCTGTCTCTATCTACCTTAATGGCAAATCAAAGCTTCCGTGCAGTGACTGTACAGTGAGGTGGCTCATTCAAAGAGGTGTAAGTTTCTACTCTCTACAGACCTGTCTTGTTCCCCAGTGGTAGTCCTTTGTATGTTACCTAGACCCTTTTCCATTCCCAGAAAGGCAAAGGCCCCCTGCACAAGTGGACATAAGAGCCAGTTGCTATTGTTGTTTCAGAGGGTACAGACATGAAGGGGCTGATAATCCTTGGTATTAATGATTTTAACACTTCTCTAATTAGGTAATGTAATTCTGATTTTTGCAGTATTGGAGAGGAAAGGCTGATCAGTGGTGCCCCTTCCTTATGCCTCCCACCGCAAATTTCAGCAATACCAGTGTTTGAGCAGTCCTACTCCCTAATTCTTCTTTGTGTTTGAGGAATTCTTCTCTTGCACCTTATTTTTAAAATATTTTGGGGCACTTTTATAAAGTCTTTCGTTGAACATCATGTATTATGTTTGTCTTGACAGCATCTCCTGGACATTTACAAGAATTGATTGGAACGCTCAGAAGGGAGCATTTGTTTGTCAAGTAATTATCTATCTGTAATAGTCAGATATAGGGCCTGGCGGTCCAAAATCTTGACTAGGGAAGTAACACAAATGTACTTCTAAGAAGCAAAGACTGAATAGTAGGAAACTTGTATAAATGATGGTTTTAATGAAGCAGAATTACAGTTGGGTAATATTTTTCCCTTATGCATAGGAAATCATTAGTCTAGAACCATATCTGGGTGTTGTAGTTAAGTCCCTGTTTTTTTCTCTAGAAAAATGTAATTAGGTAATAATAAATGCGAAGGTAGTTTATGGTAAAGCAAAAGCAGACAGAGGTCAGAAGGGCTTGGTGTAGGGGAGTTCTAAATGATCAAATGGCTAGCATCCAGCTAGGATGGAATTACTTGCTCCTCTCACTGTTGCTAAAGACAGCCTATTTCGTGTTTGGTGATCTCCCACACAAAGTCCAATTTATGAAGAAAGGCCACAAAAACTTTTTTTAATCAGTGGGAACCACTGTGGTATTTAAGTGGCTGATAAATCTGAGCACAAATGAATAACTTCGCTATTATTATGTGTTGCTATCTTTTTTTAAAAATCTGTGTTTGTGACTCTGGAATCATGTTTCAAATGTGGTGGTTTGGTTTTGTTGGGTTACTAATCAGGCTTCTGCATACTCACTTGTGGAGTTTGTTTCTAGAGTTCTAAGCACAGATAGGCTGCATCAAGACTGGCATGATTTTCCGCAAATGCTTTTAACGGAAAACTTTTCCGTTAAAAGCATTTGCGGAAAAGAGCATCTAGATTGGCATGGACGCTTTTCCGCAAAAGCACTTTTTGCGCAAAAGCGTCTCTGGCCAATCTAGACGCGCTTTTGCGCAAGAAAGCCCCAATCGCCATTTTAGCCATCGGGGCTTTTTTGCGCAAAACAATACCACGTTGTCTACACTGGCCCTTTTGCGCAAAAGCTTTGCGCAAAAAGGACTTTTGCCCGAACGGGAGCAGCATAGTATTTCCGCAAGAACACTGACGATCATACATGAGATCGTCAGTGTTCTTGCGGAAATTCAAGCGGCCAGTGTAGACAGCTGGCAAGTTTTTCCGGAAAAGCGGCTGATTTTCTGGAAAAACTGGTTAGTCTAGACACAGCCATAGTCTTTTAATTGATGTAAGAAAATGTATGGAACAAAGAATTTTTTACCCTAGGAATAGGTATGAACACATTAGAAAAAACATTTAAATATTTATGCTTACTGTATATATTGGAGTTGGAATTACTTACTTTTGTGGATTTTTTTTTAACATTTTGACAGGTGTGAATGTAGAATCTAGTTTTCAGTTTGGATGGACTCCTCTGATGTACGCTGCTAGTGTTGCTAATGTGGAATTAGTGCATATCCTGTTGGACCGAGGTGCTAATGCAAGCTTTGATAAGGGTAAGACACTCGTGAATCAAATTAGCAGTTACAGTTGATTTTGATTTGTATATTCTATCCTATTTATGACCACTTTTAAAATATTCAGGAAAAAAAAAAGGGTCACAGTCAAATAAACTAGGCCCTAAACTTGACTTCATAATCTGGAGACAGTCTACAATCTTGATTACTATTTTAAAAAAAAAAAAATCTACCATGCCATCATTCACAAAATTTTTCGATCTAATTTTGTTTAAGGACATCTTAATGTATTGTGCTTCCCTTAACTATTTCTGAAGTAAACACAAGATAAATTGTATTGCTAGAACTGTGCTGATCTCCTATTACTGCCTTTTTGCTTATACGGGTTGTAGCTCCTAATACTGGCACTATCTGGTCTGACAACATCTGTTGTCTCGCAAGACACAGATGCTCCTGGACCAGAGAGCCTGGGAGCCTAAGACCAGGAGGGCCAGCTGGGGCCAAGGCAACAGGGTTGGCAGTCCAAATGAGGGTAGCATGAGACTGGGGCCGGAGCCCTACAACAGCCCGTGGCAGCATGGGACCGGAGTCTCCTGGCACCCCCCAGGAGCATGGGGCTAGAGCTGGACCCCCATGGCAGCCCCCTGGAGTGCAGGACTGGAGCCCTGCAGCTGCCCCTGGATGTGTGTGGCCAGAGCCCTGCAGCAGGAGCCAAAGCCTGTGCTTTCCAAGGGAGCCAGCAGCAGCTGGGTAAGGAACCCAGCCAGGTGGGGGGGGGGGGGCAAGGTAGGGTGCTTATGTAACCCACACACCGAGTGTGGTTCACTGTCCCACGTAGTGGCACTTAGACCACTTATAGCGACAGATAAGAACAAGGGAGTTGAGTTCTACAGCTAGAGCCAGCGGGCTTTTAGCTCAAATGGTAGAGTCTCCTACATTAAGCTCCAAAGGTCCAAGGTTCAAATCTGCCTGGTGGCGGTTACACTTGCTGGAGCAGCCTGCTAGCAGCAGGCAATGGACTTGGGGGCTGGTGGCAAGAGACCTCCCCTGATCTAGCAGGTTCTCTCCTTCAGGAATGGTCAGGTCCCCACAGTGCCGGACCAGGGAGGTTCCACTGCTATTCTGATTCTGTGAGAGAGAGAGTGGAGGAAAATATTTTGTCTAAATTACAATTCACTGTGATGTAATTAAATTATTTTAATTCATTTATTAATATGACTACCATAACAACATCCAGAGCCCCCTTTTAGGATTAGGCCCCTGTTGTATTAAATACCTTTTACACAAATGTTTGAAATGAGGATCTTCTCCCCAGTGTTCTATAGCTTAACTTGTAATAGACATGCTCTGCTCTCTCCAAAGATAACGATTATGCTATTTACATCACTTCGTAGTCAGAGGTGAAAGTAAGGGGTGCACCACTTCAGCAAGTAGGGATGTAACTGATTAACTAGTAAACATCACCTTACTAGTGACATGATAGCAGTTTTCATGTATCTAAAAGGGTGTCACAAGGAGGAGGGAGAAAAATTGTTCTCCTTAGCCTCTTGAGGTAATGGGCTTAAACTGCAGCAGCAGGCAGGTTATGTGCTATCCCTGATGTGCGCTGTTGACAGCAGCCCCTGGGGAAAAGCCTGGGGGGTGGGGGGGGCGTGTCTCTTACTGCCGCCAGTTTTGCCAGTTTCCTGGCAGCAGTTTCTCCACACAGATGGCCCATAGGTCCCTTGAGGCCAGGTAAAGATACCCAGCTCCAGGGGTTCCTCACACTCTTCCCCCATCCCCCAGTCCTGACTCATGTACCTCCTGCACATGCCCACAGCCTTCTGCCCCCAACTAGGGATATAAAATCCCATTTAATTAGTTAACCAGTTAAACGTTAAATTTGACTGGATAACTGATTAAATAGGGGTGTGCAGTGGCCCGGTGGGTCTGCTCCTGGGTATCAGTCAACCGTAACCTGTTAACATTTCTGTCCCTACCCCCTGCTACAGAAGTTAGTTAGCAGGTAATAGAATAGTCAACTAACCACATGAATTCTTAGTGGTTGATCCACTATTATGTAGTCCCCGGGGGTGGGGCTGGCAGCCAGTGCACTCCAGCCCCACTCCCGGGGAGCTCCCTGCCACCCTGAGCTGCTGCCTCAGAGGCTGCAGTGCGGCACACCAGGGGGAGCTGGTCTACGAAGGGAACCAGTAGAAAAAACGGGTGGGAGTAGCCCATGTCAATAGGGGGTGGGTTCCAAGCTTCTTGTGGACAGAGGTTGCTGGGGAGGAGGCGGGGGAGGTTGCCACAAAGCAGCCTGTGTCTGTGGCAGCCTCGGCTAGCCACAGACGGGCTGCTTCGCGGCAGCCTATCCCTCGCTCCTGCCTCTGATAGAAAGGCAGCAAGGAGTTGGGATAAATGTGAGTAGTTGACTTGATTAACCAGTAAGCCTAGGTGTATAGTTGCCTACTAGTTTGCATTCCTACCCCTTGGCCTGAGCCTCCTGCACCTCCCTTACACACCTCCCACCCTTGGCCCAAAGCCTCTTATTCCTATTGGGCGTGGGAACTGTATTAATAACAGAAAATCAGTGTTATTGCTTTAATTGCATATATTTTATATTGACAATATTTTACATTACAAATCCTCTTCATGTTTCAGTTTTTACTTCTTGTCAGGTGGAATACATTCAAGTCTGGCCTGATGTGATGTAGTAGTACTGTCTGGGCCTCACTCAAATAGACAGCAAAGGCTCATCCCATTGCTGAAATAAAGCAGTTTTATAATCATTTTATAAACAGAGATTGGGACAAGCTTTTCCACCCTTATTAGATTAGTCTGTCATGTCAGGTGCAGAATTTACAGTAGAAAGTAAGTGGGGGGGGTGGGGGAAGAAGCCTCCAAAGAATATATACATCCCTTTGGGGTACGGGTTGTGATACGAAGTTCTTTCTCCCTTTTTCCACCTGGCTGTGTAAGCCAAAATGTCCCTTCTGTTGCTTCCAAGTTCCACAGGAATGGTGATCAGCTGTACAATCTAAATAAATGTGCATTCATTATGTTTTCACTTTTCTAAAAATGCAGCATAGTATTCCATTAAAATGAACATTGTCAAATTTTAAATCCATGAAAGGAGAACAGTCTTTTTAAATCTTGTCAGTTTCCAAGAGTGAGCTCGATTATATAGTAATTTCAAGTACAGACAGGTTACACCTCCCTAAACCAGGATACACTTATCCAGCAGTGGACCATGGATGTTCCTGAACGAGAGCGCCCCAGGGTAGGAGGGCCAGTAGCTTAGAGCCCCATGCATGGTGAGGTTGGTGGTAGCAGGGCCAGGACTTCAGCAGCCCTAGCAGTGGTAGTGGGGCCGTGGTAGCAGGGCTGCATGCTGGCCCAGCTGCGAGATTGGTGCTGCCGTAGCAACCCAGCTTGAGCCAGGGCAGCTCAGCCAGGGCCACATGCCTCACTGGGGATGGGGCAGCTGTGTTGCCCAGCCGGCAGCAGAGCCAAAGGAGCTGGCAGCAGGGAGGGGCTGCAGACTGATGAGGTCAGTGTTAGGGGACCTTCCCTGGTCCAGCAAATTCCCTCATCCAGGACTGCTCGGGTGCCAGACCAGGGAGGTCCAACATGTACTATGTTTGCCAGAGAGTTCCTTGGTCAACTTTTGTGGCTTTATAATCACATTTTTCTATTTTCATTGGGCGTTTCCCCCTTCTCTCTTGCTATGTGGGAGACCTATCCATGTGAAAGGGGGTTCTGACTTGGATTATACAGGGGAACATGAGTTCCAGTGAAAGCCTAGCTGGGGAAGGCAAGCCCGGGCCCACCCCTTCTGAGCGAGGCCCCGCCTACTCCCAGCCCGATCTTTCCTGGCCATGTGGAGAGCCAGGGCTGCCATGCTGCTGCCCCAGCCCAGCTCTCCCTGGCTGCTAGTGAAGCCAGGCTATTTTTGTAAGTGCGGAAGGGGCCAGAACCCCTGATTTATGTCCTCAGCCCACATTTAATGCGGGTTCGAGTTATGATGCCCCCGACTTTCGATGCTTCCTCTGGAACCAATCGCTTTGCAGGTCGGGCCTCCTGTATAAGTGGGTTTTGCTTATGATGCAATATATATTTTTGCTAGTCTCTAAGGTGCCACAGGGTTACTTGTTTTTAAAGTTACAGACGAATACGTCTACTTCTCTGAGACAATGTAATTTTTGTTATAGTAATTATAGCTATTGCTTGCAATGAAAGCAGATAGTTTGACAGAACTGTAGTATTTAAGATGATGGTTTCCCTTCAACATAGCAGTGTTTTTCAATATACATCTACAGAGGGCTTTAACTGAATGACCTGCACTATTAGTTGGACAGGTTTTCAGAAGCTTGTATTGAACTTGGTTAGTGCTTTCTGTAGTGCCTTTTAGAAAGAATCAGCAGCAGGAGGAGTGGGGAAAGAAAAATAGAGCAGGAAGATGGATCAGTGGAGAACAGTGTTTTTGTTTTTTGTTTTTTTTTAAGCTAAAAAAAAGTCTTACTCTGTATTGTGAAAAAATTGTACAGTGCAGTTAAATGTCTTGTAGGGAACATCTAAACATTGAATAATTATAAATATTATTGGTACATAATATACATTAGATTTTTAAATTAATTTTGGAGACAGATTAATCTTGAGTAATCTGAGATTTGAATGATCAAGGTTTATGTAATTTTGTTGCGTAAAAGTCTCAGGGGGTAGCCATGTTAGTCTGTAACTTTAAAAATGAGTAGTCCTGTAGTACCTTAGGATATGTCTACACAGCAGCATTATTTCAGAATAACTGACATTATTCTGAAATAACAAAGCATGAGTCTACAGAGTTATAAAATAACTTCAAAATAATGGGCTTCTTAGTCACAACTCCTTGTGAACTACAGGTTACAGGAGCAAGGGAAGTCAAAGGAAGAGTGTTCTTCCTTTGACTTCCTGCTGTATAGACAGCGCCAGAAGCCAAATTAAGCTATTTTGACTTAAGCTACACCACTGACGTAGCTTAAGTTGCATAGTTTAATTTGACTTTTGCTCTGCTATGTAGATGTGCTCTCTGAGACTAACAAAATAGAGTGAGTGAGTGTGAATGAATGATGGGCAAAATCCACTTCCTTAGATCTGAGGAAGTGGGTCTTGCCCATGAAAGCTCATGATGCTATGTATATACTTTTGATATGTTGTAACAAATTTTCGCAGTTATATAGAAAAAATTGATTATTGTATATTCAGAGCTTGATTCTTTCCAAGAAACAGGCTCTAATTTGTTTTCAGTGGCTTTGTTTACTAGTCAGTATGAAATCTTATGAAGCAACATATTTTCTTACCTTAATGAAAGTCCGAAAAAAGACATTTCTACGTCATAGAAGATAGCAACATGTTTGACACTTCGACTATTTTTTCTTGGGCAATAACATATTTCAACTTTTATGTGAATGAAGAACATTTTTCAAAAATATCTTCTATGTGCATTCTATCTTGTTTTAAACCTAACTTCCTCCTTTAAGTAATTGAACTCAGATGAATTTCAGTGAACAGTAGAATGTCACTTGGAGTTAGTGGGCAGATAATGGCAATAGCATGCACTAACAGATGGTTGTTAGTTTTGTTTTTTGTAAAGAGGATAATCTATGCTTCAGGCTTTAGAAGGAAATAATTATGAAGTGCAGTTTTGGAAAGCTTCTCTAGCAATCATGTAGTTACATCATTTTAGTAAATACACTGGTGTTGTCCTGACCACAGGAATTTTGTTTTTTAAAGAAGCTTACTTTTACACTACAGGATACAGTATCCTAATGAATTTTACTGAAAATGCTGCTTAGCTTGGTATATGTTTTCATTAAAACAGATTTTGTGGACCAGATCCTGCTCTATGCCAAGTTCTCTGCAGTACTCTGGTAGTACAAAGAGGACTTGGGGAATTGCCGGATGATACCAAGGTGACCTAACTGCCTCTACACCACTAACTCCTATATTCCTCTGGGTGTAGGGGACATGTTTGGGAATGGCTGAAACTTACTCATACTTTTAGGGCATCATCTAGACACTAAATAATAGTAGGAAGAAATATATTTTAGTTTTCCACTTTAGGGCTTTTATATGTTTTGAAATATCTGCTAGTTGTCACCATTAGGGCTAGTGGACTGGACTTGGATGGCGTACTACAGGTTGGACCTCCCTGGTTCAGCACCCTCCGGATCTCACCAGTCCGTAGAAGGGAGTTTTCTGGACCAGGGAAGGTTGGCCCGTCTGCTGACAGACTTTGGACTTTCCACCTGGCTTTGAAGGCAGCACCGCTGTCAGCAACAACATAGAAATAAAAGGTAGCAGGACTGCAAAGCCCCTCCCCTCCTGCAAAAAATGTGACACCTCTCCACAGCTACCTTTTGGGTTGGGACTCCTACAATTACAATACCATGAAGTTTCATATTTAAATATCTGAAATGATGAAATGTGATTTTTAAAATCCTGTGACCATGAAATTGACCATAATAGACTGTGAATTTGGTAGGATCTAAGAATAAATAAACATTTTCCCACCAATAATCCTGAAAGTGACAGATAACCACTGAATATTCTTATAATTAAATTTAATTATTTTATAAAGGCCTTATTTTACCCTTTATCTTAGTTACTAATGTTAGTAGGGGTGAAGGGGTGAATGAAGCATATTATGCTACCACTAGTATGAAATCATATTTACCTATTATCTCACTTTTGCTTTTATAAGTTCTTTGCATGAAAATGCAGAGCTATGAAAACTATTTCTGACATTATACTAAAAGAAGTGAAACCACATTTTAAGCTTTTTCCCCTCAATAATTATCTTCCTTATCACAATTTGTTTCTATGGGTTGAATCTCTCCAGTCTGTCACCTTTGGGACTTGACCAGTGCCCAACCAGAGAATTTGCCAAAAAGTGGGAGGTCAGTATTGTCCAGCAGCATTACTGCACTTCCACTGCTTACTGGGCTCCTACAGAACACCGAGAGCCAGGATTGGTGGCTGTAAACAAACTGTATTGGATCACAGGAAACTTGATCACAACCATGATAAGTAGACCTCTGGCTAACTAAAATCATGCTGGACCACAGATACTGCTGGACCTCAGAGTGCCGGATTAGAGAGGTTCAACCTATAGTAAGTTGAGATGCTTTCTTCACAAGTCAGTCTCTTGTTCTTACCCCTAATAATCGTATTGTAATCGTCTGAAATCTTTGTTATTGTCTCTGGTAAGGGGGCATCTAAAACTAAAAGTAGTATTCTGTGTGTATTGGCATCTAAAATTCATATATTCTTTGATCTGACATTATCCCAGGGTGGTTATGACATTATCCCAGGGTGGTTATGACATTATCCCAGGGTGGTTAAACACTGGAATAAATTACCTACAGAGGTTGTGGAACTTCCAACACTGAAGCTATTTGAGGTCAGGTTAGATAGACCTTTATCAGGGATGATCTAGATCTGTATTTCTCAACCTTTTATTTATAAAGTACCCCCTTTAAAAAAATGGAAAGTACCTACAGTTTTCAGACACAAGATTTTTTTTCTACCATTGCAACACCTTTGTTTAAACAACTTAATTGTAGCCAGGCGGGCAATGAAATTTTTAGGTGTAAGAAGTACAAAAATAATAAAGCGCTGTAAAACTTAAAACAAAAATTCAGTTTTCTCCAAATTTCAGTTGTGTTGATGACCCCCCCCCCCCAACCTCCCGATTTCTCTCGAATACCCCTAAGGGTACGCATACCACTGGTTAAGAAACACTGATCTAGATGGTACTTGGTCCTGCAGTGAGGGCAAGGGGCTGGACTTGATGACCTCTCAAGGTCCCTTCCAATTCTAATATTCTGTGATTCTATTGCTGTGGTTAGGAACAAAACCATTTTGGTCTTTTTTGCAGTCACGTTGTACTGAAACTTATCTAATTTTATACCAGTCATCACCCAAATTCTCTTTTAGCATTACTGCTCTCCAAGCTTCTCCTTTTCAGGTACTTGCATTTTAGATTATTTTTCCCAGGTGTATTAACTAAATTTAGAATCAGTGTGTTAATAAAATTGTTTCTAGCTTCTGAATGTTTAAATACCCAACCCATATCTCTTCAGTACACCTCTAGATACTACTTCCCAAATAGATTGATTGGTTTATCATTGCTCTTTGTTTAAAGTACTTCTGCCAGCTTTTAGTCCATGTGTCAGTGTTGGTATCCAATTTATATGTTTTCATTGAGATTGCCAGCAAATGTATTACTAAAATCAACATATTAATCAACTATGTTATCTTTTTGTTCATGAAAGTTGAAAACTACTTATGGGAAACATCATTTTGTGTGGTTTCTTTGTTTCAAATCCAGTCTTTTCAAATACTTTTTATAGAAGACAAATGTTTCATTTTTTAATACCTAAATTCATAGAAATGTCCTAGAAGTGTTCAGTCTTTTGCAAATCAGTCCACTTAATATGCCTGATTTTTTTTTTTTAAAGAAAGCTTGATCTTGTTTCTTTCTTCATGTTCAATTAGTACCTCATTGGCTTTCTCAGTTTGTTCTCCTTGCTGGGTGATTTCATTTATCTTAGTGGCTTCATTTACCTTCATTGAGCTGAATATTCCCAAATCTTTCAATTGTTTCCAAAGATCAAGTACTTGACTTTATCAAACTTGAGAATGTCTGAACTATTATAAAGATGTAGTAATATTTAAAAATCCACTGCTTCAGACTACTACAAGGAATACATTATTAACATCACAATCCACCAATTGTAATTTTCAATTCAGATCAGTATACTGTATTGATGGCTGCATGTACTGCACGAGCTTCAGAGGAACAGATTTTGAAGACTGTGGAACTACTTCTGTCAAGGAATGCCAATCCCAATGTTGCTTGCCGGTAAAATATTTCATTTGTTGATTTTAAAACATTAATGGAGATACCATTAAAGACTGCATGTGTAAAATTCAAGGACCAGACATGGGGAGGGATCAAGTTCTGAGAAACTCATAGTCCTAATAGGAGCAGTCTTGAAGTGTGGAAACTGAGAGGCTTTCTTTATTTCACCTGCATTTTTTTTTCTAGAATTGGAGAGGCAACAAAAAAAATAGAGAGATGACCCATACTTCTCAGTAGTCTCTACACCACAACCATTACTTGAGATATTATAGTACTTTTTTGTTTGTTTGTGTTTTGGTGATATACTGCTGAAAATACAGATACAATGTGGGTGAGGTAATATCTTTTATCGGAGCAACTTCTGTTGCTTGAAAGCTTGTCTCCTTCACCTGCGCAGAGCTGACCTGAATAAGAGCTACGATAAAAGATATTACCTCCTCCCCTTGTCTTTCTAATATCCTAAGACCAACATGGCTACAACATTGCCATAGCATTACTTGGTTGTGGTGGGCAGTAGGCTTGCTGGCTTTCTCATGCAAGCATATTGATCAATGTGATTATAGGGGGGAAAAAATCTCATCAGTTAATTGAGTGTATGCAACTATTAAATTTTTTATGTGGTCATACAAATTGAAGATGAAGAAAATTATATTATACTGTGGGTTTTACAGTCATATCACATTTAATAATAAAATTACCATGTATACATAATCATAAACTGAATTTTTTTGGTAAAAAAATCACACTGTGAAGGGCAGGGGTCATCTTATGATCAGGTCATTGTGATTCACATTTTTTCCAGTGGGGGGAGGAGTCAGCAAACTTCAATTCCCAGCCCAAAAGGGCAAACTGCTGGCGCTCCAGGATGTTTTATGAATTTGGAGCGCCTGCAGGCACGGAGCAGGTCAGCTCCTATTCACTGCCATTTGCTGTTCTGGGTCAACGGGAGCAGTGGGAAGTGGTGGCCAGCACTTCCCTTCTCCCATGCTGCTTCCTCAGGTCCCATTGGCTGGGAACGGCAAACAGTAGCCAGTGAGAGCTGAGGAAGAACCATGGGCCAAGAGACGTGCTGGCCGCCACTTGTGGTTGCTCCTGTTGACCCAGAATGGCTAATGGCAGTGACTAGGAGCTGACAGGCTTTGTACCTGCAGACGCTCCAAGTACACACATGTCCTGGCACTCCAGTGGTTTGCCCTGCTGAACAGGGAACTGACCCGGTGCTGTAGACTCTGCTGTATTCTAAAAGTTGGAGTCAGAAGAAACATACACATTTTAGTAGATTTATTTTAATGTACTACAACAAGTTTTTTGTTAGAACTCAACAAATATGTATTCATGTACTCTCAAAATTAGTCCATGTTTTAATGTCTCATATAATTAAAATGCATTTATTTTAAGTCTTAAAACCCTTCAGACTCTGAATCAGTCTCCAATTCACCAAACAGTTCATTAAACTCAGTTTGTCATAGCTGCTCCTGCATCGTCGTCATAGACATCAGCAGTGTTGTCCTCAGACTCAGATTATCACCACCCTCCATTGTATCATCAGCAAATATGGCATCGGCTTCAGATCTGTCAAGTGCATTGCTGGTACAGCATTTCCTGAATGAGTTTTCTATCATTTCCAAGGGAATGGACTCCCAAGGATCCTTGACCCACTGGGCAACCAGATTGATTTCGGGCTTCATAAGATTTCTGCCTTTTGTCAACTTTGTCATGCCTGAGCACATCCAGTCAGACCACATTTTGCGTAGCCTGTCCTTAAAGGGTTTGTTCAAGCAGACATCAAGCAGTTATAGAACATAAGTTAAGCCTCCAGGTATTACGGCCAAAGTAGTTTTCATTTGTTTGGCCACATGTTTCACCTCAAACATGTCCCAAACAAACAAGGTTTCTTGAAGTGCTCCTGGTCTCTTATTCCACATGTTTTCCACCCATTCAATAATCCCACTTTCATCCATCCATTCCTTTTCATGTTCATGCACAATGATACCCCAGGAAATTTCATAGTTTTAGGCAAGGTTTTTCTTTTGAGAATAACAGGGTGGAGCTTTGATCCATTGGCCAAACATGATAAAACCACTGTAAAATGGATTTTTTCATAGCCAGAGATATTAATTAAAACTGCTTGTTTTTTTTTCACCAACACCAGTTACTGTTGTATTGCTCAAAAGATCAAATGTTACTGGTATTTCATCCATATTTCTTCTTTGTGGTAGCTCAAATGCATATGCCTTTTGATGTTTTATAATAAACCTTTGGAAAGGTTCAGTTTTTTTTCTTCAAGGTCTCTTGGCAGTTTTTGTGCTATCTTTGTTTGCTGCCAAAGACAGACTACGATGGTTCATGAAGGGCATACACCAACTCACTGATGCAACAAACACTGATGGCTTTTCTGTCTTGTATTTGTCATTTTTTGACATTTGCAAAGCACACAGATGAATTCCAGTTCAAGTGACAAGGTACCTATTTTGTCAACATTCAATAACCCAATCATTGAGGTCTTTCTCTAGCTCAGGAAATGAACTGCACCTTGCTGGACATTTTTTTTTTTCTGGCTTCTTGGCATGTCTTTTAGTGTTGGTTTATTTTTCGCCATTCTCTTACCTGCTTCTCATAGATGCAGAATTCACAAGCAGCAGCGCAATTATTGTTTGCTTCTGCATATTCAACAACTTTAACTTTAAATGCTACATCATAAGCAGACCATTTTCTTTTCATTTCACAGTTCATTTTAAATTCTTGTATGAAAATCCTAAAAAATAATTTATGGATTTTGTAAAACTTTATAGAAGGATGTCACCTGCTTTATCACTGTCAAATTATAATTGTTGATTTATTTCAAAGAAGCCCTGCAGACTGGCATGTCTAGGGTGATAACAGGCTACTTACATTTTATTAAAGATTTCATCAATTTGTGCACATTATATTTTCATATTGTTTAGAAACTTAGGAGGTCCAGTGGTAATCATTCATGATGAGATCAAATTACTCAGAAGCAGACTGATACAAGTGCCATAGTCTTATTATTCATTGTATTTTTTTATTGTCTTGTAAGGGCTAGCACTTTGTGAAGTGAGTCAGATTTCATGTGGATATAATATAAATAAAAATAAAATCTTAACACATTTTATTTAAAGAAGTGAGTCCTGAATTGTGTCTACAACAGGGGTCAGTAAACTTCTGTTCCCAGCCAGATAGGGTAAGCAGCATGGGCTGAGGGATGTGGTAGCTGTAGGCATGGAGCCTCTCAGCTCCCATTGGCTGCTGTTCGCTGTTCCCAGCCAATGGGAGCTGAGAGGCTCCGCGCCTGCAGCCAGCACGTCCCTCAGCCTGTATTGACACTGACAAGCTGGGACTGGAAGTTTGTACACCGTCGATATAGAGTCGACTTATAAACAGGTCATTGCCTTTTTAACATTTTTCTGCTCATGAATGAACAGGCTTATGTTCAAGTATATATGGTAACTGAAAGTATCTCATTGTCTTCCTTCCTCCATCCTATGTTGTATAAGGACAAGACAGTAAATTAAATGTTCAAATTAATTTCCCCTCTCTGTTTTCAGGCTTTGTATACCTGGAGATTTTGTTCTAATTCTTTGTTACTCTTTTTCATACATGTATGCATTTTGTAAAGAAAAGCTACACATTTTTTATAAAATAACTTGGGAAATGCCATAATTAAGGTTTCAGTTTGGCCCCCTTACATGTATGCATTGTAATCAATGTGAGAGAGGGCTGGGGTTGTCCTCTCTTTTCAGGGCAGCCTGCATACTTAACCCCTCAACCATAGCCCCTCTCCAGAATAATGATTTAAATGAAGAAAAACAAAACTTATTTGAGTTATGGACACAAGCAACACTAGCTAAATCTTCTGGTAAGGTGTATTTAAAAAACAAAAACATGATCCGGGTTTCAATGGAGAATGCTGTTGCACTATATCAATTGACAGCAAAATGTGCCAGGAAGCATTGCAGTTCTGGAAGTATTATGGTCTTCATATAGCTTATCTTTGCTAGCTGTCTGTCTTGTTGATTAGCTATTAGTGTCTAACATGAATGTTCCCTGAAGGGTTCTTGCCTTCATAGGATACATCTCAATCTGTGAGCTGTCCAAAAGAAGAAATCAAATTCACTAATTCTGTTCCAGAAAGGGAGCAAAATTATGCCCAAATTATGCCTTTTTAATGGATTTGTGCAAGAAAAGACTCAAGGATTTCTCTCCAGTACAAAATGCACACTGCATTTCGGTTCATTGTTGCCTTTTAGATTGAAATAAGTAGTTATCACATACTGATATGCACTGGTTATTACTAGCCTTATCTAGGTGGATTCCTCAAATTTTCATAAAACTAATTTTTAATATGCTAGTTACTTTTTAGCTCGTCTTGGAACAATATATAAGATCCTTGTATTAATGACTACTTTGTCATACTGTTCAATTTCAGCTTTTGTTGTTGGCATATTTTAAAATCTATTTCCTAGATACTGAATTATAAAACCTTTCTGTACTTAGAAGTAGTACTGGATAGACACATGTCATTTGGAGTGCCTGGCTTGGTGTTGCATATGGTTGCTGTTCATTAAAAATATATTCCTCGGTGCCAAAAAAACAAAACAAAAAAAACTTTTCATTGATCTAAAATTAAGCTTCAATATGTAAGGTTTTTTAAAAAAGAAAAAAGGCCTTGACATACAGATACTGAAAACCTGAAAATTCACAGTTAAATTTACACTTAATCTAAAAGCCAACATAGAAAGTGTGGAAATGCACAGTCCAAGTCTCTCAAAGCACTTTAACATTGCCTTCTATCCTGTACACTTGCTGTACTATGCATGTAAGATGAAAAGACATTTTGACAGAGTTCTTGGGGTGTGGGTTAAGATGACATCTTAAATTTTATTAAATCCTCTTTCTTTTTGTAGTTTGTCTTTGGAATTAAGGAGTATAGTCTAATATCCTATCGCCGTTCCCCCGGGCTCAGACAATCTACTGTTGGCATAGTCCCATTTGTGGTAACAAATTGTTACATTTGAAACTCCATTTGATTTCAAGAATGACACAGGTGACTGAGTTCCGTGTAGAAATAGAAAAGCTTGTTACCTTTTCTTCAGTCTCCAGTACTGCTCCGGATTCTTGAATATAGTTACATGCAATCCTGACCTCTTCTGCCATCAGCTATTCTCCCCAAAATAGCTACAAATATGATCTTTAAAGATCTCTGCCATAGGTGCAACCCAGTGCAAAACGATTTATGGAGTGACTTCATATGGAAGATCTCTAGAACCACCTGAACAGCAGCGTCTCTCTAGTACGAGCTCCCTGTTTGATGTCTCTTACTAGATCATGACACAGTGGTTCCTCAAGCAGTTCCTGCAGAGTTCTGAGGAACCACTGTGGATCATTTGGCCACCACTCCAATCCTGACTTAACCAATTTTCAGTAGCTCCTCTCATCTGCACAGGAGTTCAGGAAGTTAAATGAGACATCACAAAAATGCCCTCAAAGGACAGCACATTGAAATCCTTGCAGAATGCCTTCCCTTCCTCTCTCAAACACTGGCCTCTCAGAAAGAAAAACTCGTGGCTTTATGTTTAAGGCAAAGGAAAGATGGGTCACAGTCATAAGATTATTTGCCTTAGCCAAGATATATCATGATTACAAACAGCTTTAATTTGCTGTTTTTTTTTCTCTTATGAAAGATTTCTTAAAATAAAAATATCTTGATTGGTTGGTTACTTGTTTGTGGGGGCTCATGAAAGAATTTGAACAATAATACAAAATAGTCTGTATAGTAATACATTAAATCAAATTTGGGGAGCGTGTTCTGTTAGTTTGGAGGAAATTGAGACATAGACAAATATACCGATAGGAAATGGATCTGTCACATGACTACCTGATGGAAATTATAACTGTAACAATCAAGAAATTCCATATCTCCTCTCATGGAATCAGATGCAGTGGTTTTAATGGAGATCTTCTGAGTAGATGCTTCCACTTCAGGACTTACCAGGAGAAAAAGCTTTCCTGTTGGAAAAGTTTTAAGTGGGGTAGATAAAAATCACTCTCTTTTTTTTTTTTTTTTTTTTTTTTTTAATCCCCAAAATTAGATTTTTTTTTTTTAATTTGGGTTTTTTATTTAAATGTTTTATTTTTAAGTTCTCAGTATAATATTAAATTTCTCATTTTAAAAAGTTACATTTAAATCGTGCTGCAAATGTGCTCTACTCTGCTCAACCTAACATCTCAACCTTGCTTGTTGAGAGAGCTCTGGTTGCAGGATCTTCACTGATGTGAGCGAGTTAACAGCTCCGTTTTATTTTGGGTCCCAATTGAGTTTTGCTGCCTAACTGTTTAAAAACTTTATTTTTTAAACTTAACTGTTTTCATCTGAATCAGAAATGGCAAACACCGAACTCCATGCATCACTTATTACCGAAACACATTCTGAATAGACCCATACTTTAACTATCTCTCAGCTCCACTTCAGAAGGTACTTTTAATATGAATTTGGCAAACAATTTATGGGAGGAATATGAGAGGCTCTTTTTGGATTGCAATGTTTTGGTGCTCCACAGTAGTTGAAGGTTGGAGAGAGAGGGTGACTTTAGGTAGGTAGAATGACTTCAGGTAAATGGACATTTTGCTGCGTGATAGAGGTGGAGTGAAGTGAGATGTAATGAAGAGATCAGAAAGCTAGTTGCAGGAAAGAACTAGAGTGCTGAAATATCAATTAATATCAAATGGAGGCGAGAAGAAATACTGAAGGAAAGAGGAAATATTCTGAAAAGTCTAAGACACAATAAACCCTTTGACAGAACATGAAAGCAAAAATGCTGTAAAAAGAAAGCAATCCAGTATTTAAAATAGAACTAATTTGAGATCTCTGAAAAGAGAGAATGAAATAGGAGATAAGAAAAAATGTTAATGAAAAGACTGAAAAAGTAAGAGCAAACTATTGTAGCTTTATATGACAATTGGCAAAATGGGCCTCTGGAATTTTTATGTATGTGATGAATATTACTGAGATTCATCTAGCATTTTCTGGTATCTTGTGTTTTTAAGTCTCAGAATGATGAGATAAATTTTCAGGTTTTGGTGTGTGCATTACAATTCATTCTTTTGTTCTTTTTTGCAAAACTGTAAAAACTGTTGCCTTTTGCTAGCATTTTCCTGAACAATGTATTGTGTGTTTCATTAATATAATGGCCCACAAGTCGTGTTCAGCTTGCAAGTTAGTTTTTTGGTAGCAAGTTTGCAAAACTCCCAACACCTTATTCTCTCTCTCACTCGTTCCTTTAGTAGA
Source organism: Pelochelys cantorii (assembly GCA_032595735.1). Lineage (NCBI taxonomy): Eukaryota > Metazoa > Chordata > Testudines > Trionychidae > Pelochelys > Pelochelys cantorii. Next base: position 302,319,655 of record CM064326.1, on the reverse strand, counting down.
TTTGTTAATACATCTCACTTGAGGATGTCAATTTATAGATAAATAACTTAATGAGTATGCACAATTTAGTTATGAACCACATGACATCCAAGATGCACACTTTTACCCTGATACTGTTCATTAGTATCTATCTGAAAAAGGAATAAAATATCAACCAGTTCAAGAGATTTAACATCTAAGTTCTAGAATTTTAAAGTAAACTCCTTGAGATAGAGACCCTCTTTATTCTGTGTTTGTATAGTACCTAAAACACTGGGGTCTTGGTCCGCTACTGTGGTTCTTACTTGCTACTACAGTACAAATAATTATATCAAACTGGAGAAATGAAATTCAATAAGGATAAATGCAAAGTATTCCATTTAGGAAGGAATGATCAGTTGCACACAATATTGGAAATAACATCTTAGGAAGGACTTAGGGACTGCAGAAGGGATCTAGGGACCTCAGTATGAGAGAACAGTGCGACACTTGCAAAAAAAAAAAAAAAAAAGAGCAAGCATCGTTCTGGGAGATGAGAGCAGAAATGTTTTAAGGAATGAGAAATAATTCTTCCACTCTACTTTGCATAGATTAAGCCTCAGCTGGAGTATTGGGTCGAGTTCTGGGCACTGCATTTCAGGAAAGATGTGGACAAATTAGAAACAGTCCAGAGAAGAGCAACAAAAAATGATTTAAAGTCTAGAAAACATGACCTATGAGGGAAGAGTGATAGAACTGGTTTTGAAGCTTAGGAAAGAGGCCCCTTCTCAGTCTTCTAACAGCTTTCACATTTCTAAAAGGTTGTTTGTAAGGAGGAGGGAGAAAATTTGTTCTCCTTAACTTCTGATTGATAGAACAAGAATGGATTTAAATTGCAGTAAGGGACGTTTAATTTAGACATTAGTAAAAACTTCCTAACTGTCAGGGTGGTTAAGCACCGGAATAAGTTACTGAGGGAGATTATGGAATTTTCATCCCTGGAGATATTTAAGAGCAGATTAGACCAGCGGTGGGCAATAAAAATGACAGCCCACAGAATTAGCCCCTGGTGGGCCGCCACTGCTATATTTACTTGTGCCTCCACAGGTATCAGGCAATCGCAGCTCCCGTTGGCTACAAATCGCCATTCACAACCAGTTGGGAGCAGTGGGAAGCAGCACGGACCAGCATCCCACTTCCCTCCACTCCCATTGACTGCAAATGGTGATCTGCCGCCAACGAGACCTGTGAATGGCTGATACCTGTGCAGGCACAGGTAAGTATAGAGGTGGGGGCCCACTAGCAACCAGCCCTGTGGACTGGATCTGACCTGCTGGCCAGAATTTGCCCACTCCTAGTCTAGATCGGGGTGGGCAATCTGCAGCCCTCAGGTTGTATGTGGCCCATCAAGGTTATCTTATTGCAGGCCATGAGATTTTCCTGACATTGACTGTCTGCAGGCACTGCCTCCCACAGGTCCCAGTGGTTGCAGTTCTTTTTCAGGTTAGGGTCCGCTCAAGTATTAGGATCTCCATGTCTGTGCACGTAAATTTAAGTGTACCTATTAGAGATGTCCACTGGATAACCGTTAACTTATAAGCAATTGCTTATCAATTAACATTCTGGTTAACCGCATCACTATCCCCTCCCCTCTCCTGCGTGTTTTGCATTTAAAACTCAGATTGGCAGGCTGGCTCAGTCCCAGCCTGCCAGTCTGAGTTTTAAATGAAGAGCATGCAGGGGAGCCTCCTGCCACCCCTGTCCCCATGAGGCCTGAGTGGCTCCACCTGCTACCCCGCACTGCTGCCTCTCTGGTAGAGAGGCAGCAGTGTGGGGTGGCAGGGGGCTCCCTGGGAGTAGAGGTGGGAGCACACTGGCTGATGGCCTGGTTGGGGGGTGGGAGGCATTTTAAAGTAACTCTGTAACTGCTAAAAATTGTTGTGGCTACACAATTCCTAAAATAAACTATATCTAACACCCCTAGTATTTATATGCATTCATAAATTAGGTGACATCAAACTAGCCCATATGCAGACACAAATATGTGCACATTTAAAACCAATTTTGAGGATGACTAAAAATGTTTGTGTTCCTTAATGTTCTGATTTGAAAGTTTGTTAAATGTGATGTTTCTTGGGGGCAGATGCTTGGCTGATGGTATGGGGAAGCTTTCATTAAGAAATTGCTCAATTCGCTAGGTGTTTTTCCAGGTTGCTTGGTTAATGTGCAAGTTTTAGAAGAAATTGCATAACATTAATTTTAGTAGAAAACATTTATTGCTACTGATAAGATAGCAGCAAGTCCGCACTACCATATAGTAATTTCAGAGGCCTTGACATTATCATTGTATGATTGTTAACTTAGTCAGATGGCAAACAGCGTACATTTCAGTAATGGTAAATAGCCTGGGAAAAGTATTACATTTTTAATCAGATCATAAATTTAACCATAAATAGCACTGTAGCAGAAATGTAGAGCAATTAACATTTAATATTGTATTGCAGTAAAGATCTTTGATCTACTTGAAGTCAGCCAATTTTTACATTATATTTAATTAATGACCCTTTTAGTGTTCCTTATTCTATAGGTATGAACCCAGGACGAAGTGACAAACATTTTATTAATATAATTTCTGAAGCACCTATTGTGGGGCATTTTAAGGCAATACAATGAGGATAAAATACGAAAAATTGGAAGGAAAATGCATCCACTTAAATACCATGTACAACTAGTGTCCCCAACCCCAAAATAAATTTTTTGGGGAAAAAATGTTGAAAATAGGAATGTATGGAAATAGTTGACTACCTGATAAGCATATGCTTACCAGGTAGTCAAGTCAACTACTTGCTCCTCCCTCTTGCTGCCTCTGTGTCAGAGGCAGCAGGGGAGGGGGAGCCAGCTTTAAAAGCTGGTTCCCTCCAGCACCCTCTCTTCAGGGGTGAGTGGGCAGAGCTGGTGCGAGCCGGGACTCTTCAGTCCCGCTCACGCCGCCCCCAGAGCTAATCCCGCTGCTGCTGCTGCTGCTGTGCGCTCAGCTCCTACTACATTTAAACTGCAGAGCTGTGGCAGGGTAGTGAGCACCCCTCTTCCCCCTTCCGAAATTCCATCAACTACTCTATTAGCTTATTAACTGCAATTTAACATTCCTAGTTGAAAATATGTAAAGGGGGAGCCCAAGGAGATTGGGCTAATGAGACTTGGAGAGAATCTTTAAATGTGGGTAGTGAGGTCAGCTTTTCTGGCTTCCTCTGAGAAACCATTTCATGCTTTCAGAATGAATATTCAAGGGACCTGTCTCCTGTTCATATTGACTGAACCATGGGACTAACAGACCCACTCCTCTTTACCATAATTTCTTGGCAGAATGAAAAGGGTAGGTGGCCTGATTTTTTTTTTTTTTCATAGGTGATAGTCATGTGCAACTCACATTGAATTCAAGGAATGGAAATGGTGATATTAGAGGAAGAAAGTCTAAAAAAGATGCAGTTGAACTGTATCTATAATTATAAAAAATAACTTAACTACACCTTCCAGTGAAAAATGAACAATAGAAAGCATGTCAGTGGTTTCTTTCCCTTTTTTCCAGAAAGGCCAAGATTATTGTTTAACATAATATGTGTTGGATGCCTTGGTGTTGAATTCAGTGAGCTGTAGTCAGGGCAGTATGCAAACATAAATTAATAGTTGTACCAAAGCCTATTCAAACATACAATTTAAAAGCATTTTGACACTTAAAAATGTTGCTTGTTTTACTAGGCCAGCAGTTCATGTGTGACTGAAAGAAGCCCTGTTTTCTAGGGATGTAAGCGACTAGTCGACTATCTGATAAGCATAGTTGACTAGTGATGCGGCTAATCACTCTCCCCACCCCACCACCCCCGCGCCTTGCTGCCTCTATCAGAGAGAGGCAGCAAGGGGGAGGAGTAGGAGCTGGTGCTGGGGGGAGCCAGGTTAAAAGCCATTTCCCCCCAGCACTATCTTCGTGGGGGGCAGGGGAGGTAGAGGCACAGCAGAAATGAAGCAAGCGGGGACTGAAGCAGTCTCCACTTTCACTGGTTCTACTGCAATTCTGCTTTTGAAATGTACAAGAGCCCCAGCGAGGATCTTGTACATTTCAAAGGCTCAGGTGCCACAGGGAATGCGGGGCCAGAAAGGGCTCTCTCACTGGTCCCGCGTTTCCTGTGGGGCTTCCTTTTGAAATGGCATACATTTCAAAGGCTTAGGTGCCACAGGGAGTGCTCCTTTTGAAATGTATGAGAGCCCTATTAGGGCTCTTGTACATTTCGACGGCTCAGGCATGGCAGGGAGGGAGCGTGGGGCTCGTCCTCCGCTGGCCCCGTGCTCCCTGCAGGGCTTCCGCTTTTGAACTGTAGCAAGAGCATGGCAGGGCTAGGATGATGTGGATGTCCTGGCCCTGGTCCAATTTTGCAGTTGCTGGGGCCCTCCCCTGGAGCCTCAGACCTCCCCTCCTGCAGGGCATGTGGCCCTGGATCAGTATTCCCTGTAACCTGAGCATTTGGGAAGCCACCCAGGAGAGATTCAGATGCCTCCCATTTGATTAGAGGAGCACCCACAGTCAGCAGCACATCACCTCCATATTGGTGAACATAACAAAATTCATTCTGGTCGGGGTGGGGAAAAATTAGAGGGGACACTGCTGGTGAGGTACAAGTTTAAAAGTTAACCACTTGCTAATCGATAATATGGTGAAAAGTATGTGGTAACATTGTATGTGACATTATTAATTCCTTTATGATAGCACAGGTTCAAACCCTGACTAGGTTAAAAATTGTTAAAGCGGTCTGGTCTGTCCTAAACAAAAAATGTTTACTTTAGTTTGCATATAAGTAGGAAACAGAGTCCTTGAGACACCAAGAGGGGGAAATGGCAGAAAAGAAGGCATGTCTGCATTTCAGTATATACAGGGGAGAAGAAAGAGCATAGAGCCGCCTTCATGATCAGTCTTTTCTGTTTGAATCCATTATGCTTAGAGGAGTAATACCAGAAAAATCCACTTCAAATGGTGACTGGACTATAAAGGTGAGGGGACAAACACCCCCAGCATGCGTATCCCTTTTTTTTAACCTAATGGGACAAAAGAATCAGCCCTTTGACTTTAGGGATAATCCTGACCTGAGTATTTTGTCAGCAATGTTGCTGGGAACCTGTGGCATGAATTTTACCTTGAACCAAGTTTAGGTTAAGTATTAACTACTAGAAGCATTTTCTTTTTCTCATGTAACAATTTTTTACTTTAAGTACAAGTACAAGGTTTTAATTGATTTTTTTGTAGTTAAACTTCCTATTTCTAATCAAAACTAATCCAGTATTGTGTTTAAACTGGATTGTTTGGTAGGTGCAGTTGAAGTACTAAAGTGTTGAGTATTAATCTCTTACATGAGAGAGCTGGACAATACAGAACACAACTTTTGGGGAAAATTCAGGACTTGGAGTTTGTTGGGGCCCCCCTGCAAGTAGTAGCCATGGCTGGTGGAAGCCAGATGGTGACTGCTCAGTGGCTGATACACTTCAGGGTCAGAACTGCTGTGCAAGGGCTGTAGCTATACATAGACCTCAGGGTGTGACCTGCATGCTATTAGGCTATTTGTGAGTGGCCCATGATGGGCATTACAACAGCAAAGTGTTGTGAGGCATTCAGGGTTACAGGGCAGACAGTAACACAACCTTTCACTGGTCTGGATTGTACCCCAAAATGTGACAGCATGCTAGTTTCAGGATTTCTGGGCCATGTCTCATATAGTGCCTTTACAGACATTGTACAGGATCACTGCTTACTCAGTTAAAGTTTGTCTGACAGTGCCTAATACCGGCTGCTTCAACGGGGATGAACAGAATAGAGCAATCAAAGTGATTCATCCCCTCTTGTCCAGTCCCAGCATCTGGCAGAGACCTGACCATCTTAATAGCCATTGAGGGACCTTTCTTCCATGATCTTATCTAATTCTTTTTTAATCCACTTGTATTTTTTACCTTCAGAACATCCCTTGATGATGCAATCCACAGGTTGACTGTGTATTGTCATAATGGGGATGTGAGAAATTTATGTTGAAAAAACAGCGTGAAGTAATGTTTTTGTGGTGAAGACTTTTTCTTTTGTGTCTCACTTCATTGTTGTGTGTACCACCCAGAGCTGTCTCATCCATAGGATGATTTGGGGCTGCTGTCCTAGGACCCGCACTTTGAGGGGGAGGAGAGTCCTGTGGGGCCAGGGCAGCATGGATCATTGCCAGAGGGCCTGGTGTCTGAGAGATTCCCTTTATTTGTTTGTGTCCACCTTTTCCATCCCTCTTCCCTGTCCCTCTTGAGGGACAATTCTCATGAGACAGTTCTTCGGTGGGATGTCCAGTCTCTCATCTTAGTGAGAGCCACAGAGGAAGTTCCTCTGTACTTCAGGAGGTAAGTTTTTTCCCCTACTATTTTCTTATACTCAAAGTAAACGGTGAGGTGTTTGCTTTTTCATCAATTCTGACCATAAAACACAGCATCAAGCTGCCTATGCTGTCCCTTCACTACTTACGAGTCCTGTTTATTAGCTGTGACCTCTTGAGACATGAGGTACCAATGTACATCTGCAGAATCTGAAACTTGTATTCCTTCTGCAAGTTGGAGGCTTAGGTAGCTGTTTCTTCAGCTATCCTAAAATGTGAGATTAGCCGCAGCAGGGGTTCTAGAATCTCCTGGGCATACTGTCATCCTTGTAAGACTCATGATCATTGGTACTCTTCCCAGTAGGCACCACCTTAACTTCTGTACTGGGTTACTAAGACCTTTATTTTAGACCTCCCAGTTGGGATCTGAGCAGGAGTTTAGCAGAGATCACCTCTCAGGGAACCTCAGGAGTTCTGTGAAGAGTAGTAGTAGTTCTAGCAACCAGCTTCATTCAATCAATCCATGGCTTTCTTTTCTTTCTCTCTCAATGAGGCAGTGGCACCAGCCTCACCATCACCATCAGATGACTACTGACAATTTTGGGACCACCTACAGAGCAAAATGGAAGCTATCCAGATTCTCCTAGAGGAAATTCATGACCCTACCCACAAGCTTCTGCATGTACTCCAGACAATAGGATTTAGCAAAGTGGTGCTTCTTCTCAACAAGATTGCACTGATACTGGCCAAGAGAATTTGGCACACTCCAGCAACCTGACTCCAAGAAGGATGGACAAAAGGTACTTTGTTCCAGCTAAGGAAGTAGAATACTTGTTTTCCCAACCTGTTCCAAATTCCTTTGTGATCCATGAAGTCATTGAACACAACAGACTGCACCAGCCCTTGTTCAGTCCTTCTTGCAGTGATTTCAAACCAATGGAACTTCTCTGAAGTGTCTTTTGTGCCAGCATACAGTTTTATATAGTTAATTTTTAGGCACTGATGTGTAAATATGACTTTATTAACGATGTTAAATTGTCTGAATTCATTAACAAGCTTCCAGAGATCTTATTTTCAGGCTCTTCTCAATGAAGGAAAGCTGATAGGTCATCCCTCCAGGCATTGTTAGATGCAGCAGATACTGCATTGTATTCCATGGTGACTTCAATTGTCATGAGGTAGGCTTCATTGTTTCACGCCTCTGGGTTTCCCAATGAAGCTGAAGCTATTGTGGAGGATTTCCCATCAAGGGTAATAGTCTGTACAATGAGAAACCAGTTGCACACTTTCAGAGGTTATCAGAAAGTCTTCCACTGTTTGGGTATGTACCCCTCAGCACCTTGGAGAAAGTACTCTAAGCCACCTTCAGATTGACATGGTCATGCTCATCAAAAGAGACTGAACCTCCTAGAAAACAGAAAGCATACAGTGTAGCAGGCAGAATGCACTCCCATCATTCTCCCCTCAGCCTCCTGCAAAAACATTAATTTGATGTGATTTTTGAGAGCCACCAATCTCCATGCTGCCAGACACACTCATCCCTTTTGGTGGCCTCCAGATGTGGTGGAGATGATCTTCACCAGCTGTGCTTCCTGAATTTCTTTTCATCCCTACATCAGCCGCTCTCCTCACATTTCCCATCCTTCTACAGGGATACTTCTCATAAGAGGACTCTCGGGAGGTAGATTTCCATTGCTGGAAATTTAAAAAAAAAATGATTGGGTGTTTTTTCTCCAAAAGATAAGATCTAAAATGTGTGGTTAGGGATATTCAGTGGCATGTTATACATGAGATCAGACTATATGATCATAGAGGTGCCTCTGACCTTGGAAATTGTGAAGCATTTCTCCATCTGGTGCAGCAGCATTCTGTATCTCCTAAGGACTCTGAGATCCCTGCATCTTGCAGTATCTCCTGTTCCTGAAGACATTGGGTTTATCCATTAGCTCATTGCTTGGTCATCACCCACCCTATGACCAAGATATTTTTGAAGGGATCTCATTAGAACCTTTAGGAGTTTCTGTCAATACTGAAGTAATTGGGATCTTAATCTGGTATTGTCATCACTCCTGAATCCACTGTGATAAATCAGGGTCCAAACACCATCAGGGTCTTGACCCCAAAGAGTGAGCAGTTGACTCAATTATATACAATGTTATGTGCTATAAAATTGTTAATGTCTTTTATGAAAGCGTTAATGTTCTAAACTTAATGGTCCTTGATCTGTGGCTTGTAATTTTCTAAACCAGAAGTTCTTAAAATGTGGTCCACAAGCTCCATTCAGGTGGCCACAGATAGTTCCTTCAGAGGTTCCAACATTGGAAGGCTTTCTATATGAAAGTGAGCTGAGTCTTGTACAAAAAAAAAATATATATTCAAAGAACGTTTTGTTGCTCTTAAGCAGCAGGAGAATTATTTTCCAGTAGATGTGGAAAGTAGTTAGATATATAATCCTTTTGGAATTGAAATCAGTGAGCTGCCCTCTGGCTTGTTGAATAAGGCACAAGAGTGCTTGTTGGAGCTTTCTTGTGACAAAACATTGCAGTTGGAATTTAAGACGTTTACGTAATTGAGTTTTGAATTCAAAGAAGTAGAGAATATCCGGAATTTGCAGTGTGTCTTCTGATACCATTTGCTACTGAGTACCTGCGCGAGACAAGATTTCATCACTTACTGCCTTCAAGTCCAAATACAGAAAGAGGATGAATGCTCAACTTGACCTGCCCAGCTTCCATGAACTTTGCTCACAAAAACAGGCATATCCATCACAGGCACATCCATCATTCAAAGGTATGACTACTGTGATAGGGTCAGGCTAGAGGCCTGCAGGTAAGTAATAGAAAGCAAATATATTAGCCCCAGATTAAATAGGTCTCCTTTCCCTGGGAAAAGTAAAAAGGGATCATTCAGAACAATCAGGTATTTGTCAGAATCAGGTAAGGCAAAAAGACCAATTGAGACACCTGAAGTCAATCAGTAATTTTCTAGAACCAATTAAGACAGACTCATCAGGACACCTTGAGCCAATTAAGAACAGCTAGGATGGTTAAAGAACAACTCTTTTGTTAGCTCACTGTGAGCACAAGAAGCTGGGACTAAGAAGGCACTGTGGAAGGTCTAGAGATACACATGCTATCAGTAACCAGGAGGAAGGGCCTGTGCTGAGGAAGGTGCTGGGTGGGGCTGTGGGGAGTGGCCCAGGGAATCACAGCTATCATGCAGCTACTGGGAACTTTACAGGCAGCTGCTGTCTGAGGAGTCCTATGCTGGAACTCAGAGTAGAGGGCAGACTCAGGTTCCCCAGCTCCCTACTCACCACAGGAGAGTTGACCTGGATAGTGGAATGTACCATAGGAGGGGGACTAATTTGGAAAGGTCTGTCCTGTCCCTGAACCACTTGGAGGGGCAGCAGAGATTATGGGGTTTGGTCTCCCCTCTTTTCCTAGTGCTGGCCAATGATGAAGGTGCCTAAATAAACAGCAAGTTTGTGCCTCAGGAAAAGTGTATAAATCAAGGGATGCTGTGAGCCTCTGAGGCGAGCAGTCCACCTGAAAGTGCAGGACCCACTAAGGCAGAGAAGGAACTTGGTCACATTACTGATATTAAAATATGAGTTGTGTGTGCTTTATTTTCAGAACAAAAGAACATTTATTACTAAGGATTTTTTATATAGTGCTTTTATCCAAAGCACTTTACAGTAGCTAACTATCCATGCTAGCAATACTTGAAAAGATCATTAAATGGTTTGCTGAGACCGTTAGCAATTTTCAAGTGGTCCATGGAAGAAAAAGTTTGAGAATCACTGCTCTAAACTTAATGGTCGTTAAACTCATAAACAGACTATATAGATATTATGTATTTGTGTATATTGAACGCTATATTCCCTATTTGTCATGCAAGTGGGCAAGGAGAAGCTACTTCCTTAGCCAAGTGACACTAACTACAAGGATCTAGTGTGGTTCAGCACAGGAGGAGACAAGTTCATCCCAAAGTTTCTCTCCAATTTTCATCTGTGTCAAACCACTAAATCTACCTGTTTTCAGTCCGAACCCACACATCACAGAGCAGGCAAGAAGCCCCATTTTCTGGACATCCATAGACCACTGGCTTTTTAGCAGCAAAGGACAGAGACTTTTAGGAAGTCTTTGAGATTATTTTTCTACCACTAAGGGTGCATCTACACGGCACCCTAAACTTGAAATAAGATATACAATTTGTACTACACAAATTGCATATCTTATCTCAAATCTATTTCAAAATAACACACTATTTTGAGCCATCTCTTAACTCTCGTGCAATGAGGTTTACTGGGATGACAAGATAGCGCACCTGTTATTTTGAAAAATATTTTGAAATAACGGGTGGCTTGTATAGATGTGGGGGTAGCTATTCCGAAATAGCTGTGCAGTGTAGATGTAGAGTCAGAAAAGGAGAGCATTCTCATCTCAGATTCTTGATGAATTTTGGGTTGCATTCTGCTTTGTTATGAACAAATGGAAACTCTTTCCATTGAGGTGTGAAGGTCCATTTAACCAGAGCACAAGCTATATCCATGGCATCTCTACAGGTTTTACCATTCATAGAAATCTGTAGAGCTGCAACAAGGAGATCAGTATACGTCTTTGCTAGATGTGGCTCTCGGGTGTAGGCTGCTTCTGCAAATTCATCCTTTGGTAAAGTGGTTCTGTGGACTCCTTCTCTATGAATAGTACTTGTGAGTCACCCAAAGTGACTCGCCATAAGTACCATCACTCAAAAGAAAGTTACACTTTGGTAACAAATTATTTGAAGCCATTCCATATGAATAGTCTATTACCTGGCCTCCTTTCTCTCTGCTTCAGATGCTTCTTAGATGAACTGGGAAGAGTAGGAACAAGATGCAATTGGTCCGTCTGCCGCCCCTTTGGTTCAGAACACTAAGGGTGTGTCTAGACTACATGGCTCTGTTGATGGAGCCATGTAGACGAGTTTACTAGACATAGTAAAATGAAGCAGCGATTTAAATAATCGCCGCTTCATTTACATCAAAATGGCCGCCGCGCTGTGCCGATCAGCTGATTGTCGGCACAGCGCAGTAGTCTAAATGGGGCTTAGCCGACCCCAGAACCCTTTGTCGTCAGATCCTTTATGCCTCATGAAACGAGGCTTAGAGGATCTGACGACAAAGGGTTCTGGTGTCGGCTGATCTCCGTCTAGACAACCGCGCTGTGCCGACAATCAGCTGATCGGCACAGCGCGGCAGCCATTTTTATGTAAATGAAGCGGCGATTATTTAAATCGCTGCTTCATTTTGCTATGTCTAGTAAACTCATCTACATGGCTCCATCGAAGGAGCCATGTAGTCTAGCCACACCCTAAAAGGTGCAGGTGTAGACTAACAGACAGTTAGCTTCTGGGGCGTGGAAAATATGTGTTCATCCTACACTGAATACCCATTGAGACCCCACACTTCAAAAAATTCCAGTTACTGTAGGTTGAGTAAACTTTCTTTTCCTCCCACTATTTTCTACAGAAATTTTTTTCTTGAACTAAAAGAGTGGATAGAAATTTTGTGCTAGATGACCATATGAAGCAGAATGTACCAAAAACAAGAATGTCCATTTGCCAAGAATGGCAGATCTCCATAGTGACATGGTGCAGTCACAGAAGACCTCTTGGGATTGTTCCCCAGTGTGCTGATCATGCCACTGACACCCACTCCTTGCTCTTTGGGGTTCTCCACCAACCTGTCCTGCTGGGCCAAATCCTCTTCTCTCCCCTAGAGAAGGCACAGAGGTGGAGTAACTAGCCCCCTGCACAGCAGTGCAGACATTGAACCACTTTAGCTCTGGGAGGATGCAGTTCTAGGGCACAACACCAGAAAAATGAATCAAAGCCCCAAATCCATTTTTCTCTCTGTAAAAGTTTTATACTGTGAAAGCTCATCAGGTAAGCTCCCTTTATCAATGAAAGAGAGAGAGCTACAGTGATTGCTTCCCCCAGTTTCCAATCATTTACACTGGGTCTCATAATAAAACATATTTTATTAAATATGAAAAGTAGGATTAAAGTGGCTGCAAGTAAAAACAGACCAAGTAAGTTTTAGTAACTTAAAATTAATACAAAACATATAGCATATAGTTCTAATTCACTAAAACTTATCACATGCAAATTCTTACCCTAAACAGCTATTCTTAATTCAGGTCTAAGTTTCAAATCAGAGTTAAAATCTCTTATTCTGATTTGAGTCTCCAACACCTCAAAGTTTCCACAGAGTGTGCCAGGCAGTTTCAAAAGCCAGTTGAAGACAGAAGACGTTGCTTAAAAAGACTTTTCCCCAGGGAAGGAATCCTTTGTTTGGTATCACCCCTTCCCATTGAAAAACACCAGGTTCATTGTGAATTCCAGTGCCAAGTGGTATGGTCAGCTATCTTCCTAGAACCAGCCACCACTTGGACTTACAGGACAAAAAAGGATGTTTACAAATCGTTGAATTGATCACCAACTCTCATTAGGCTTCTGGAACACGAGTAATGGCTCTCATTATCATGTTTAAAATTATAAACAGATTCACATTTTGTATTTCTAACTTCACGTAAGGATATTCTGATCCAACAGATTGTAATATTAAAATCAGTAGGTTAGAAGAGGTATTTTGATTAAAACATCTTAGTTATGCATATTCATAAGCCAATTTTCATAAAGCATGGGGTACCATCACATCCATGCCTGAAGAGAAATTTTTGACCCTCTTAGTTGTGTAACTGTTTTAAATATTTAGATAGTTGCTGCTAGTATTTCCTCATTAAACTGGATAATAGTAGTTAAATATGTTAAAGGAGTTTTGTCTTTAAAATAAAGAATTTTAAGTTTAGTATAAAACTTAAGTACAAGTTTTTGTCAAACAGAGATATAGAAATTAAAATTGAAAAGTTTTCTGTAACTCTAGCTTTCAAAACACATACAAGCATTTGTTTCTTCCAGTTCGGATATTGCATAGTAGTTCTGGCATCAGAGTGCTGAAGCTGACTGTCCTGAAGATAGAATGTTCCAAACTGTTGTATCATCAGTGTGATAAAAGTGCTATTTTTATACAAGTTCCAATGTTTTAAATATTTGCGGTAGTTGCATTATGCCCAATGTAGTTTCAGTTAATAATGAAAATTGAGTCCATGATAGATCAGGACTTCTTTTTAAATGTATCTGAAAAACAGGGACACTACTGAGTTAGATTAGGTTATGCCAAATAGTTAATTCTCCTAGTAAAGCAACTATGGGATTCTTCAGGGTAAATCCTGATTTGTAAGTTACTCTGAATAACTGTTGTGTATCATGTCAATTCTAAAAATATAAAAGTAAGAATTTGTAAACTATTAATAGATCATAGTTCAGCCTGAAAGGGAAATTAAGCATTTTGGGATTGGAATCCTATAACTACAGGCTTTTGTTTTCACAATGTTTCATTGAGTTTTCTGCATGAATTCGTGGTAACACAGTAGATTTTCTGTAAACAGGTGCTTTAGTCACCCTCTAGTGGATGTCGATATGAATTAAGCAGACTGCTTTTTAAAAGTTACTTATTAGGGCTCCAGGTCTGTGGTGGAGTTGCAAAAGTCACGGACTTTCTATGGCTTCTGCAGCAGCCCACGTGTGTGACCCCGGGGCCCCACAACTACTACTCTGGTGGCCTCACAACCAGCTACTCTGGCCATTACTGGAGATGCCTCATGGCCAGTTGCACTAGCCACCACTTGGGTGTCCCAAAGTTTTCCTTACAGTGGTATCTGTCTTGTAGGCTCTGGTTCCTGCCCTGAAGTCATGCCCTCATGGCACCATGCATTGGGACTTGCCACCACCTCATTCCTTCTTACTATTTGTGATGGTAGCTGGAACTTTGCTTGTTTCTTGCATTACAAGGATTCCCTTTCAGTGGACTTTTCTGAGAATAAATAGTAAATAGTTTGTGGGAATTGAGTTAGCATGCAGGTAAATAGTTTGCCTCATAACCATCACAGAGGTCCTGGAACAGATTGCCACATCAGCTTTCTTTAAAGCTATCTGGAGGAATTTTTCAGCTACTGCCTTACCTTCCTCCACTAGGGCCAAGAATTCATCCAGGGCCATCCTTAGGCATACGTTGCATCCATAGTTGCCTAGGGTACCAATAAATTTGGGGCACCAGGGGTGCTTGTAGTTTCTGGCAAAAGGGGAAATTGCCACCCAGTTCCAGCCAGCTATGCTGCCTCTCCCACTGCTCCACCTTTGGCCCCCAATTCACACCACATTACCCTTGGCATTTCCCATCTGCTCCACCACCAGCCTCCTTGCCCTGCTCCTTTCCCCTCATCCCCCACAATCCTGGGTCTGCTCCTGCAGCCCTTATCGCAGCCCCTGCCCTGTGGAGTGGCTGCCTTCTCCTACTCAGTGTAGGAAAGTAGGTGCTTGGGCTGCATAGGGCACCAGGAATTATAAGGACAGCCCTGAATTCTGGAGGCAGGAGTTGCTTGAACTTGGTCATGGCTGACCAGGAGTTAGTTATACTAGCTGAGGAAGGTCCAATAATTGGCATTTCTTAGCTGGAGCCACCTGTTGTGTGTACTTTTCTGCCAAATGGATGGAATTTTTTGGCATCTTGGCCATAGGGGATAGCCCTTGTCCCTGTCATTTGCCACCAAAACAACCAGGAAGCCCACTGGGGGTGACCAGACAAAAACTCTCACTATTTAGGAGAACAAAGTATTTCTTCTCCATCCGTTTAGCACTGGACTGGAAGGATGTGTGCTTTTATTGGCTCTAGGATTGACATAGTTCATGGGCAGGGCCACCAATGATGGCCTTGATGAGGCCACTAATATGACTACTAGAACATGTGAAAATTCAGAACTCTCTTCTGCTTGTATGCCCAGGTTTTGGGCTACAATGCACAGAAGTTTTTGAGGTGACTTGGAGGGGTACTATGGCAGTCCCTGTCAAAGCCTTGTTTGGGAGGAAGATAACGAGACTTGTATGGGCACCAGATCCTGTACTTCCTCTGCTGTAGGTGGGTCCCATGAAGGTACATCTTGCCTCTTGGTACCGAGCTCAGCACTGGGGACTGGCCCGTGTTCTGAGGGGGAATAGCAGGGGAGCTCATGCCTCAGATGCTGCCAAAAAAGAGTACCTCAAATGGGAACTCTGAATCAGCTGGAACACCTGTGGGTTCCAAACTGACTACTGCAATGGAATTTGGCACCATGCCTTGTCTCATGTCCAGCACTAGGTATTTCCAGTTAGAGTGATGCTTGCTCCTGTGCAAGTTATAGGATTCTGTCTCCAAACCAGTCAGAAGTCTCATTCCTGGGTGACCACATTTGTGCAATGCTGGCCAGTGCCAAAGAGTGGTGCTACATAAGAGAGTAGTGCCATGCCATCATTGCCAGTTTGCTCTTTGTTGACCCTGCACTGGATCTGAGGAATCCTGTGGTATCGGAACTGCCTCTGACAGTTCACAACCAACAGGGGTTGGTGGCATCGGGAAGGAAAGGAGGTCTGTCACTACCTCAGAAGCCTCTGCAATAGAGAGTAAAGTCAGGACCATCATGCCTTAGTGGCTCTTTCTGGGCAGGGAGTCCACCTCTATTGGACTCAGTGTTTCCAAGGGACAGAGTTGATAGTGCTGTGTGCACTGTTACCTGAGAGTGGCCTGGCATGGGTCATTCTGGCTTTGTGACCAGCTCCCCCGGTCTGTCTTTTCTTTGTTTTTAATTTGGCAGTGGCAGTGGAGAGCAGTGCTGAGATGCAGTGCACCATGGATGTATACTGGTACCATAAGTCCTTTCTCAATATGGGGAGGGTTCCAGCATTGTGCCTTTTTCAGAGGCACGGGTGCTCCTGATCAACACAGAAGTACTCAGTGCCGATTCCACTTGCAGCTCTGGAGGTGGGGGGGAATGAAGCGCCAGAACTTCTATTGCTCCAGTCCCCTTTTTGACCTGGGTTTGAAGTTTCTGCAGAGACATGATCTTTCTTGCACACAGGCCTCTCCCACAGTAGTTCGCTCACCAGATTTGTGGTGTGACGCATATGATCTGAAACATTGTGACTGAGGCATACCCCACTGCCCAGATGGGCTAATCCCACATATCATGGAGCACTACTAACGGCAAACTCATGGCTCCAGTCTTAAGGACTACCCTAGGAGTTCCTACAGACCATCCAGGACCTGCCATTTCAAGGTAAATAGCTCTTCTTTGAAGAAACTGTTTCAGAGATCCACAGATTTGAAAGACTTGGGGACTTTTTTGAAGTTCTTGGGTCTGCATATACCAGCCCCTGTTAGTAAGCATTACAGGACCTCTTCTGTTGCAGCCCCTGCAGAGGCAGAATTATAGCCAGAGGAGGAACAGAGGGCACAAAAGGAAGCCTTTGTCCCACCTCTTCCCTCAAGAGACTTAGAGGGGTCTGAATAGGTATTCGTGAGGATGGAGTACTAGGATAGTGTCCGGATTCTATGGTCTCAGTTTGGGGACTATTTATCCCACTTTCACCAGCCGTGAGCCTGCCCTACCATGGACTCTGGATATTGCACACAGTGGAAGTGGGAAACACCCTACAAGTTAATTTTTCCCTCCTTCCAACCCTTCTTCCCCATTCTTCTTGTGGGACCCTTCTCATGAGAGACTTCTAGACCAGAAGATGCAGTCACTCCTAAAGTTGGGAGCAGTGGAAGAGTTTCTAATGGAGCTAAGGGGCAGGGAGTTCTATTCCTGTTATTTTCCAATCCCAAAGAGCAATGGTAACCTCAGACCTATCTTAGATCTATGAATCCTCAACGGTTTCATGGAAAAGCTGAAGTTGTGTGTGGTCTTTCTGACCTTGCTTATCTTCTCTCTGAATCTAGGGGACTGGTACCCCACCCTCACCTTAAAGGACATGTATTTTCACATAGCTGTCTCGCACTACCACAGAAGATACCTGTGATCTTTTAGTAGAACACAAACATTTATCAGTTCACAGTACTACAGCTCAGTCTGTCAGCAGCCCCACCGGTGTTCACAGTGTGCATGGTAGTAATGGAAGTCTTCCTGAGGAGTAAAGGGGTACAGATATACCCCTACCTGGAGGACTGGCTGATCAAAGGTCGATCCAGAGACTAGGTGGAGAATGAATGTAAAACTAATTCATTCAACTTTCTGGAACCTGGGGTTGATAAATATGCAGCAATTGACTTTTTACCCAGTTCAGAGAATAGAATTCATAGGGGTAGTCCTCAGCTCAAATCTGGCTGGAGTGTTTCATCCAGAAAGATAATTCAGAACTATAGAGGCACTCACAAAAAGCTTGAGGAATCACCCTGGCAAGAAACTGTGGGGAAATTCCTTCCTGACCATAAATATGGCTATCAATAAAACCTGAGTATGTGAACAAGATCCACCAGGCAGACACCTGGGAAAGAATTCTCTGCAGTAATTCAGAGACCTCTCCATGCAGTGTTCCATTTCTAGCCATTGGGAAGCTTTTTGCTACTGACAGTTGCTGATGTGCCGCATGTCATTTGTAGGTAGTCTCGTCATATCATCCCCTCCATAAACTTAACTGCAGTGTATTTTGCTTATAAAAATGGCAGGGGAAGATTAACAATGCCATACTTTGCTGAAACTAGAATATGGTAAAAGAGAGAGAGCTTGGTTTCTTACAGTCCATTCAAACAGAATTATACAGTGTCTTTTCTATATACTTGCTTTTCAGGGTCCCCCTAGTGTTCAGTGCTATGGTTAATACCTGTATACACTATAAGAAAAAGCCCCCTCCCAAGGTCTTATGTTTCTTTCTGAGAAAAGAGTTGAAAGATTTGTGGCCAGCAGATAGTGGGTTTCCTCTCTCAGAACACTGTGATGCAAGCAGTAGTAGATTTTGAAGACAAAATGTTGCCTACATTTTAAATATTTACTTACTTACCTTGGGGGAATGGTGACTCCTCACTCAAAGTTACTCTTTTACTTGCAGCAATCAGAACTTGAAAGCTTTTCCTCTGAGATTTCTTATTATACAATTGTATGATCCCTTACTGTACATCTCGGTGATGATAGTTCTTTTTTATTTATTTCTGAAGTGCTCGGAAGAATAGTAGGCACTTGAGAAGTGATAAGAAATCCCTGCCCTGAAGAGCTTATAGTTATTAGACACACACAGAAGGTGGAAGCAATATTTTAATGCTACGCCCCCTGTTCTTCATAGAAATATTGTGGGGGTGGGGGAGGGATAGCTCAGTGGTTTGAGCATTGGCCTGCTAAACCCAAGGTTGTGAGTTCAATCCTTGAGGGGGCCATTTAGGGATCTGGGGTAAATCTGTCAGGGACAGTACTTGGTCCTTCTGTGAGGGCAGAGGACTGGACTCAATGACCTCTCAAGGTCCCTTCCAGCTCTCAGATAGGTATATCTCCATATCATATGCTTTATGCAGGATTGGCCACATGAGAGACCCTGGGAAATTTGATTTACTGAATGCAATTATCCAGTATGTGTACATGTATCATTTCTGTGTCTGAAGTTAGAGATATTGACTACATAACAATTACCACTGTGGTTACACCTGGGAAAAAATGACCAGACAATATGCAGTCAGCCTGAAAGGGCCACTAGGAAAAGACTGAGTTTGTGAAGATGTTGATCTGCCATCTTCCTGGCATTTCTTCCTGTGGATGTTGCAAATAAACTTGTCTCATGATTGTTTTTCCCCTATGTCAGGTGAGGGTGTCACCTGGTACAGGGTACCATCTTGGACATTGCTGGCATTTTTCCACTGGAAACAAAGGATTCCACCCTTATGTAAATCTTATTTAAGCCTGGTAAATGTCAAACAAGGCTCTTTTCCATTCCTCCCCACCTAAGAACAAAGACTTCTGAAAATACTGAAGAAACAAAGGAACTAAGCAAAGGGCAAGGCAAGATGTGGCAGCCAGGCCCTGTTGGTTGATCTGAGGCACTTCTGTCAGTTGCATGTGTTTGTGACCCACTCCATGACATGGTCATCTGGCATTCTCCTCAAGTGGGTGATTTCTGCCAAGTGTTAGCCAGCCTCCAGGTGAGGTCGCCTAAATGAATAATCCATGGATTCTGAGTGGCAAGATAATCAAATGGTCTGTTGTCTCGCAGCATCAGTCTGCAACCACTGGGCAAAGCAAAATAAGCAATTCATCTACTGTCCCGCAGCCTCCTGGCTGGAGCAACAAAACAGTCCAGCAGTCTGGGGAATTAGCCCCCTGCTGAGGTCAAAGTGATGAACAGGCTGCAGCTCCTGGGTGGGCAAGGCAAGTAAACAATCAAAATTCAGGCCTCAGGTCTCTCTGGGCTGAGGTTTAGGTCAGGCAACTTCCTTGGCACACGGCAGCTCAGCTTCCACGGCTCATGTATGCATTTCTGCTGATCCCAAGTAATCTGCTTCGTTCTCTTTGCTGTCCATTATAATCACTTAAAATTCATCTTTTGTGGTTAACCTTATCCTATTTCATATCAGAGAGGGAGAAAGCTGTGCATTGCTCCCTCCACGTTGGCGGGGGGGGGGGGGGGGATTTTTGAGCTTTCACTATGCAGATCTGTCTCTCTCTCCTTTTTTAATCTTCACCTATTTTTGTCCCTCTTGCCATCTTCAGCACTTTCCATTCCTTTCCTGTTTTGAAAAGGGAAACTCTTGAGAAACACTTTTTTCCTCTGGCCCAGTCTCCAAGCCAATTCAAGAGTGATATTAATACATTTGCAAGATACTTCAGTCTGTCTAGATCAGCAGGTTGTCTATCATAAGTCTTCTGGGGTGTACAAATAAAGGGTAAATTTAGGAGAGAGAAGCATCTCAGAGGACTTCCCCTGCAACATTGCTAAGAAGTGTGTAGAACAGCATACAGTTTTAGAATAGTGAACAGATATAAAGGTAAAAGACTAAAGATGTTCAGATAGTTTACTGTGTATTCAATTTGTTGGATGTTAAAATATATTTGTGAGCATAGTTCCCTCTCAGCTGTGTGCCTGTGGAGCTGCGCACAAAACATTTTAGGCCTGCCCACCTCATTTGCAGAGCCACACACACACAGCACTCGCCATTCACTTTTTCTGCTGGACCTGCTGGAAGGTGTTTGGTGGTGGTGGGGTCTGGCAGGGCCGTGTGATGGGCGGCTGCCCCCATTGTGTTCCAGCTGGAGCTGAGGTGCGGTGAGGTTGGGGCAACCTTACCAAGGCCCTGGTTCCATCTCCGGTGGCAGCCAGATTTGTGTGAGTCCTGGTATACCTTCCGTAAAAGTGCAATGGCCAGATATGAGTCTGCCTGGATTCCCATGTGTTTATAATCTTGGGAAGCAAGCAGAAGGCACCTGAGATGGGTTTCTGGGAATGAAGTTGTAGGGTTTGTCTGAGGACAGATTATATGATATTCTTAAATCTCCGAGAGACTTGTAGAGTAGAATCTTCTTTGTGTTGGGGAGGTGTTGGAGAGTTGTCTTGTTAATGCAGTCATTATGGTTCAGGACTACTCTGGGATGCTAGGACTGAGAGTCAAACCAAAAAGAAATCTGATGATTCTTCTCGTCACATCATCTGGGTTTTGCAAACCCAGTACCATTTTCAAAGTACTGTCAGAGAACATGGCAGAAACATTGCTAAGCATGGTGATTCTGATGCATATTAATATGATCGATATGGACATTAACATGATGTTCCTGTATCAAATTGTGCAAAACTGGAGGGGCAGGCCAGTTCAGGATGAACCTCTCTGGTCCAGGACTCTGGTCTGGCAATATCCATGGTCTGCCAGGACCACAGATGTTGCTGGACCAGAGAGTCCCTATACCTGAGAGCCCCAGGAGTTAGGAGTGGAGGCCAGCTGGGAGCCCAGCTGGAGGGTCGGGAACAGAGCCAGTCCAACAGCTGGGGGGGGCAGCAGACAGCCTGGCTGGAGGGGGAGGCAGGAGCCTAGCCAGGATGGGATCCCAGCTGGGGTGCTGGAGACCCCTGGGTAGAGCTCAAAGGCCAGAATTGACTACCCTGATCCAGCAAATTCCCTTGTTCAGGATCAGCCAGGTCCCAAGGTTACTGGACTAGGGAAGTCCAACCTGCATTGTAGTCTGAGGAGTCTGACACGGATAAAATTGAGCAGATATTTTTGTGTGAGCTTTTCCTAGAGCAGCTTCTGGTGAGCTGATACTTCTGGACTAAGCTAGCTAGTGCTGACTGGTGGTACAGGATAGTGCTGTAGAACTGGGGTGAATAGCAGTGCAGCAGGACTCCAGGATGTCAAATGTCATTTTTCTAGAAATCTGTGTAGGGCTGACCCTGGAGCTGTGGCACCATGACACCTATGTTAGAGCTCTTCTCAACATGAAGAAGCATGTGGTAATTTGGAAGTTTACCACCACTAATTCATATTATTCAGTAGCTAATTGTTTTAGTGTTGGTAGATCAGCTGTCAGAGCTGTTGTCATGGATGTGTGCACTGCTATCTAGAAGTTGCAGTCTTCTGGGTCCTAAGGCTTTGCAATGTAAATTCATCAATCCCTTCTTACACGTTTGATTTCCAGTTTGTACTCCGGCAGTTGGTGGAACCTATATTCTTTGCCCCCCACACCAGACCTCAGAGTTCTTCAACAGAAAGTAGTATTTCTCCATGGTTGTCTAGAGAGTCACCAAAAAGGGGGTCTTTTTAGTATTAAGGTGGGAATGCTACTCATTTTTATTCTGGGCTACTATATTTGTTTCTCAGCCACTGAGTAAGGGGCTGTGCATAGCTGCATTGCCCCCAGAAGAGGTCCAGAGAGAAGAGTTTTTTCAGAGGGATGCCTCACTTTTCTGAACCTTTTGTGGTGGTGCACCTGTGCCCCATCTCTTACTCAAGCCTGAGAGAAAACTCTTAATTGATCCTTCTGAGTCCCAATTCCTCCAGAGCACCTGTTTTGCTCTATAGAAAAGTATGTTGCATCAGTCGACTCACTGCCTCATCCATTACTTATTTACCCATCCATTCCTGTTTCTCCCTTCACCTTTGCTTTCTTACGGAGAGGAGTAGCAGCTGTGCAGAGACTGCATATGGGGAAACAAACCTGATATCGGAGTGAAGTTTGAGTGGCCATATAGACTCTACATCCTTCACACTATTCGAGCAGCACTAAGCGGCAAAGTTGTAATTGCAAATCTGGTCTAGTGTGTTTAGAGGTTAAAATGTGGGATTTGGAAGTTAGCAATCCTAGGATTTATACCATGGATTTATATAGAGACTATAAGCTATTCTTTGTCTTATTCTCAGTACAGCAGTTTCACCTCAGCACAGGGTCCAGGCAGGTTTTAGCATAAGGGACTCCAAGAGATCATCTAGTCCAGTTGGAGGTGGGCCAGGGAGAGGGCTATAAACAGAGGAAGTTGGCTACTGAAAATTTTGTAATATTAATTTTCTTTTTATTTGACTTCATATAAAAAAAATTAAAGTCATGCACCTTATTTATTATCCCTTGTTTTAGTATTCTTTCTTCCATAACATTTTACAAAATATATACAAGATATTTGTTGATGTGTGCCACAGTGGCACACGTCTGAACAAGCGCACGTGACCTCAATATTGGTGCACAAGACACAACTCACTCTGCTCATGGATGTAAAATCTTAGAGGGAAGACTGTGAGCTATTTTTCTTAGAGAACCTTTTGATAAGAGTGATTTATTCTTGGATAGTTGACTTGTATCTCATTTTCACTAGAGGGTGCTATTCAGACATTTGTTGTACAATAGACATATTTGCCAACCCAGCATCTTCTCCAGTGCTCATACATCTGGGCTGTTATTCTTAACAGTGTTGCTCTCAGAGGCATTCCAGAGTTGCAGTGCTGCTTGTGCTAGCCATGTCTTCCTGCTCCTGCTTGCCACTCGGCTCTTTGCCTCCATGGCACAGATCATTTGACATATTTAGCTGTTCCTGCTTTCAATTGTTCCCCTGTTTCTCCTTTTTTCAGGTAGTGGTGAGCAAACGAGCTGGATCTTCTTAACCATTTTTTTTCTCCTCCCTGGATAGAATATCAGCCATTGGGTAGTTAATCCACCTTGAACCTGCCTCTCTAGAGTTTCTCTCCCTTCTTGCCAGATATGATAAAACAAACAAGGAAACATCAGACCAAGTCAGAAAAGTGCTCTGTTTGCAAGGCAGTTTTCCTGGCTCAGCAAATGATGACATGTGCCTTGCTCCATCCAGTGAATTGATGTTAACTCCATTAGGACACAGGTCTCCAAGTTGGATAGGTGTGTGGCGGCCTCAACCTGCTGAGTAGCAACCAGCATAGGACAATCAGAGTAGGGATAGGACCTCGTTCAGCTGGCCTATGAGGAAGGCCCAGGGTATGCCAAAACTGTAAAAGGAGTAAGATTGCAGGGTTACAGGCCCACCAACCATCTTAAATAGCTTCTAAATGTCCTCGGAAATGAAGCAAGGCTCATAGACAGACAGTCTTCCCCCCACATACACACTTTATGCAGGAGAAGTTGGGCAGTGAACCTCTCTCCCCTGTCTTAAGGGATTGGGATCCTGCAGGGAAGGAATCAGAAAGCTCTCTCGAAAGCTTCAAGTACTGTGAAAGGTAAGCTATAAAAAACTCATGACACAGCAGGGTTCCCATGCATATGAGGTGGGCTACAAGGATAAAGATCAAAAAGGGGGGCGGGGGGAAACACAGAAAAACACCCAAAGGCACATGCCCTCTGATTCTTGCTCCTCTTCTCTCTTCCATAAAGATAGAATTATTGTCCCCGAAAGGAGCAGGGAAAAAGACAACATTTCTCTTCTTTCCACCCCTGAACAATTTGAGATACTGTATAGAAAGTTTGTATAGTTCCAGATCCAGCCTGAACAGGCTTATGAGAGCAAGCCTCAAAGCAAATTCATGGCCTTAAAATCCTCCCCTAAAGCTGCAGTTACTCTGTTCTCCTTTTCTGAGGATCTGATTAGAGAAGTTATAGACAAGCCTGACAAAGGCAAACATCAGTAAAATTTACTTCAGGTTCTACAGGCACTGAAGAACTTTATTGGTATGTGTGACACAGAGATCTGTTGGCTAATGGGTACCCTGCTTTCTGCAAACAACTCATGCCAGATCTGAGAAACTTATACCAAACACATCGTCATCTTTGAGTGCCATTCCTGTGAGTGCTACACTTCAGATGACAGTAAGTTCCAGTGCTGTTGATCAGAGATTTTTGGTAGCAGTGCTTGGTCAGGCTATGTGTGCATTGTAGCTGACTCATCCCCCGCCCCCCACTACCACCACCTTTGGAGTGTCATTTAGCATGTGCACGGCCTGTATCTCTCAGTTTCCTCATCAAGAGTCCTCAGCTGAAGATGGGGTTCGGGGCAGCACAACAGCCTCTTCCCCTATAGATTAACGTGATAGAAATTTAGTTAGTTTATTGTCCTACTTGGTTAGAAAAACTATACTTTTTGAACTAATACTTTCTATAATTCTCTGCTCCCTTTAGAACACTTTCCACAAAATTTTTCTCCTTTTCCCCACTCCTTGAGGGCACTACTCTTAGCAAGACAGGTTGTCCTGGCTTTGAGAGAGCTTCTGCCAAGAAGTAATGCAAAAGTCTGATGGGTATTCTGTGTGTTTCTTTCAGGCATCTCACACATACCACAGAAGTTCTTTCATTGTATCAACTTGAAGGCAAGAGGGATCTCTACCTCAAAAGGGTTCTCATGGAGAAATCTCTCCAACCAGGGTCTAATAAGGACCAGCAAAAGCCTCCGCCTAATTGCTCACCGACCTTGTCTGAATCAACCCAGTGCATAGTTCAATCTGCATTAAAAAAAATGGTCTCCTGCAGTGTCCTTAGAATTAGTGCTGACATCACAAGAGTCATACATATGACTCACTGGCATCTCTGTCACCAACAGTGCCATTGAATCCAAATCAAAGGGCAAGGAGTTGAGACATACATACAGGGCATGTCTTTTCAATGGCACTGACCTATGCTGGTACCCACAATGGATACAGCGCTGACCGTGCAGCTACTGCTGGTGCTGACCATGACTTCAGTGATGCTGCCTTGCTCAGCATCACTGCCATGACATGCATCAACTGCAATCAGCTGTCCAGCCCCAACAAAAGTCAGCCGCAATACAACTGTATACTGTCCTGCTGCAACTAAGTACTTGGCACCTCATCAGTTCTTCACTCAGGAAGATATTAATGTGGCATTGATATCCCAGTCACCTCTCCTTGGCACCAAGGGATCACCCATGAGGTGCTTCCTTATGCAGCCTACGTCTCCCTCAGTACCATCAACATCCAGCAGAAGTGACAAGAAGGACTAACTAGTGATCCTGGCTGCCACTATAGTCATGGTGAAGAATGCCAAACTGCACATGCATCATCTCCAAGGCTGGCTGAATTTAGTATATAGATCCAGCAGACACAACAAGATGGTAACACAACCTCCCAATGTCCTAGAATCCCTTCAGTGGTGGCCAAGACTATGGAATTTCTGTGAATTGATCCCCTTTATCAAACACCACCCTCAGTTATGATCACAACAGATGCCTCCTTGCTGGATTAAGGAGCACACTGGGATCATTACCAACGGACACACGTACATACAAACTTACTGGAACTCGGAGTAGTAGGGAGTGCCTGTTTTCCTTTTCTCCCACTTACTAAAAAAAAATAAGAAGGTTATCATTCCCTATACACTGAGGCCATGAAACTATGTAATTGGTGATCCACACAATATATTACCAATTGGTGATCCACACAAACATCTCAACTTCCTACCGTCCTGTATACCTAAATACCACAGTGGATATTCTAAGCAGAAAGTTCTCACAGAACTAACATAGTTAGGTCCAATGACAAACGACAACAAGCAACATACAATCTCAGCCTCGCTGAACACTATGCTATCCAGAGTCTCAAAAACAACCCAGACATTATAATCAAACCAGCTGACAAAGGGGGTGCTGTGGTCATTATGAATAAGTTTAGTTGCCTATGACCAAGAGGCAACTAAACAACTCTCCAGCACCACATTTTACAAACCTCTCTCCTCTGATCCCACTTCAGAATACCAAAAGAAACTACACTGTCTCCTTAAAGAACTCCCTACCTCTACTCAGGACCAAATCCACACAGAAACACCTTCTGAACCCCAACCAGGATTGTTCTATCTGCTTCCCAAAATCCATAAACCTGGACACCCTGGACGTCCCATCATCTCAGGTATCGGCACGCTCGCTACTGGATTATCCAGCTGTGTAGACTCTCTTCTCAAACCCTATGCAACCAACACTCCCAGCTATCTCTGAGATACTACTGACTTCCTGAGAAAACTACAAAACATTGATAACTTCCCTGATAACACCATCCTTGCTACCATGGATGTAGAAGCTCTCTACATCAACATCCCACATGAAGACGTATTACAAGTAATTAGAAACACTATCCCAGAGGATACCACTGCCAGTCTGGTAACAGACCTATGTAACTTTGTTCTGACCCACAATTATTTCCATTTTGAGGACAACTTATACCTCCAGATCAGCGGCACAGCCATGGGTACCCACATGGCCCCATAGTACGCTAACATCTTTATGGCTGACTTAGAACAACGTTTCCTCAGATCCCATCCCCTTTTACTCCTTCTCTACTTACATCGATGACATCTTTATGATCTGGACCCGTGGCCAAGAAATACTGGATGCATTCCACAGAGACTTTAACAACCTAAACCCCACCATCAATCTCAGGCTGGACCATTGTACACGAGAGATCCATTTCCTGGACACCACAGTACAAATCACCAATGGTAAATTAGATACCAGTCTCTACAGAAAACCCACTGACTCATACAGTTACCTTCATGCCTCCAGCTCCCATCCAGAACACACCATACAATCCATCCTCTATAGCCAAGCCCTTCGATAGAACCGCATCTGCTCTAATCCCACTGACAGAGACCAGAAACTTCAGGATCTCTACCAAGCATTTATAATCCTCAATTACCCACCCGGAGAAATAAAAAAACAAATTGAAAGAGCCAGATGAATACCCAGAAACCATCTACTTCAAGACAGACCCAAGAAAACCAACAATAGAACACCACTTGTCATCACCTATAGCCCCCAACTTAAACCCGTCCAACACATTATCAATAAACTACAACCTATACTGGAACAGGATACTACACTCGGAGGGGCTCTGGGAGACAGACCCATAGTCTCCTATAGACAACCACCTAACCTCAGGATGATTCTGACCAACAACCACAGGACATACCACACTAATACCAACCCTGGAACTTTCCCTTGCAACAAACCCTGTTGCCAGCTTTGTCCACATATTTACTCTGCTGACACCATCATTGGACCCAACTATGTTATTTACAGGATCAAGAACACATATTCCTGTTCATCCAGGAATATAATTTATGCCCTCATGTGCCAACAGTGTCCGTCTGCTATGTATATTGGACAAACTTCTCAGACACTTGGCCAAAGAATCAATGCACACAAAACAGACATCAGATAGTTTCACAAAGAAAAAACAGTTTCTTGCCATTTCAACCAGACTGGGCATTGTCTCAGTGACCTGACTACATGCATCCTGCTTCAAAGGGACTTTAACACAAGACTACAAAGGGAAGCCTCAGAACTGTCATTCATGCTTAAATTTGACACTTTACGAATGGGCCTTAACAAAGATGCTAATTCTCTTACCCATTACAAAGAGAGCTTCCTCAATTATCACCCCTAATATCATTCTCCCATAGACACTAACCTCCCCCCCTCCAGACCCGTTCTGTTCTAAAATCTGATTTGTCAATTTTATGTGTGTTCACTTTTTTTTTATTGTATCCCTTTGGTATATATGGTCATGCCAATTTTCTTCCACAATTTGATCTGAGGAAGTGGGTCTGGCCCACGAAAGCTCATCGCCTAATAAACCATCTTATTAGTCTTTAAAGTGCTGCATAGTCCTGTCTTTTGATTCTTAAATCTACTTCTTGTTTCACTGTAAGTGTTCACAAGTTCTGTGTGTTATAGAGGAAAAGTGATTTCAGATGAAACTGAGAGTGGAAGATCTAGAATGCCTCTGAATAGCCAGTGTCAGACTGGATATCACAGGGGAATGCTTAAAAGGGGCTCAGGGACTGCAGTGTGTCTATTATTCATCTGAAAGCTGAAGACAATGCTGACATAGCCCTGAGGACAGTGGTTGAAAGACTGGTGGTGTTAAGGAGCTGACACCTACTCTAGCAAAGGTAATATACTCTCGTGTTGGTGACTCTCAGTTCTTGGTGCCCTGAGAGTCATTGCTTAGATGCTGCTGTTTTTGCATCCCTACCAAAGGGTGTAGTTATTGCCCCAGAAAACTGAATTCTACTCTAAGAACCAGTTGTATTGGAAAATAGGGTCCACCCTTTGAAAAAACTTTGAGTTCTCTTCAACTATCTTAAGCACATCTCTCCCAGTACCATGTTTTCTTAGATCATCTCTCTCTTAGATGGAGGATCTCAAGGTCCTTGGGACAGATCACTCTGATTTCACTTCTACTCATAAAAAAAAAAAAAATCCCTGGCAGCATCATTGTTTGCAGCTAACAGTGAATGTATTGAGGTTTTCAGCCAGACCCAAAGCATCCAGTTCAGTGGGCAGGCACCATGTGATACTTTACAGAGCAGTGGTATGCAATGGACAAATGCATGATACAGCTAATGAGCCTGGGGTTCTCCCTCACACTCAGGGCTCCACCCCTGACCCCCATTTCAAACAACTGCACAAAATGCAAACTGATCAAGAATGACATCTTCAGAAATCTCTTAGGATAGAGATTCTTTGCTCCATCTTTAGTGTAGTCCTCAAGTGCACCAGGGTAGGGGTCAAAGCCATCATGGCCCTCAGGAGGTTCAATAAGTAGATGAGAAAAACTAAGTTCTTGAGGAAGACCTTCTCCTCAATGGTGTTGTGGTCACCTTATTTTCTTCTACATGTTTGCAAATTAATGGTTATTTCTTCCATTATTTTCCTGGATATTGAAGTTAAGATGATTGGTCTCCAATGCCTTCTTAGATTATCCTTATTCTTTTTATAGATAAACACTATATTTACCCTTTTCCATTCCTCTCAGGTATCTCCAGGTCCTTTTTGAGTTCCCAAAGCTAATTGCTAAGGCTCAGACAGTTCCTTAAGTATTCTAGGATGTATTTTATCAAGCCTTGCTGACTTAAAGATATCTAACCTAAGTAATTCTTAACTTGCTCTTTTCCTATCTGTGTTAATCTCTGATTCTACCCCATTACAGTGATGGTTCACTATGAGTTGTCCAATCACTGCTAACTTTTTTTGGTGAAAATTGAAAGAAAAAAATGCATTTTACACTTTGCCACTGCTGTGTTTTCCATTCTTGTTTTTCTCTTCTTGTCCTTGAACTTGCTCATGCTTCTCATGTATTTTCAAAATGATTCCTTTATGTCCCTAGCTAGTTTAATCTTGTTTTTTTCTTTAGGCTTTCTAATGTTTGTCCCTATATCCTTAAGTTGTTTTTCTGTACTGCCTTCATAATTTGACCTAACTTTTATTTTTTTATTTTAATTTTTTTTAAGCTTCAGGTAATTGAAGATCTTGTTGTTAAGCCAGGGTGAACCCTTGTTGTATTTCCTATCTTTCCTACACATAGGGGTAGTGTGCTCTTGGTCCCTTAAAAATGTTTCTTTAAAAAACTGCCAACCCTCGTAATCTTTTCCCTTAGTCTTGCTTCCTATGGTATCTTTCTTACAATCAACTGCCATCAAATTTTCTTCTTGAATGTGTGCAGCACACTCCCGGGATCACATGAAACATCACATGCAGGGGCGGCAGGTTTGTATAATTTTTGGTGGTGCCCAGAATGGGTCTAGTCTCCCCCACCACCCACACCCCCTGACCTCTGTTAACCATGTCCCTGATCCCCATTAGCCACACCCCCGGACTCCCATTAGCCAGGCCTCTGGAGGTAACACGCTCGGGGCAAGATGGACACATGACCAGAAGTAAAAGGTGTCATGTGACCCCTCTCTAAGGACTTTTCCCACCATCCTCCTACCAACAGGGATTAGTTTGACTCCCACCAAACCCCCCTCATGCAACTATCCTACAATTGCATTAACCCAACGTGTGTGACATTTAACTCGGGGGCAGAGAGGCTGGAGAAGTGTTCCCTCTAAGGCTGTGTCTACACTCGCGGCTTCTTGCGCAAGTACAGCTGTTCTTGTGCAAGAACCCGCAGAGCATCCACACTGCCCGCCCGCTCTTGCGCAAGGAAATTTACAGTATGGCGTGGTAAGAGAGGGCGTCTTGCACAAGAGCTATGCTCTTTTCTAACAGGTGTAAGCTCTCTTGTGCAAGAGGGCAGTGTGGATGCTCAGCAGGGATTTCTTGTGCAAGAAACCCCTATGGCTAAAATGGCTGTCAGAGCTTTCTTGCGCAAGAGAGCGTCCACACTGCCATGGATGCTCTTGCACAAAAGCACAGCTCGCACATGACATGTTCTTGCGCAAGACTTCTTGCACAAGAGCCCTTGCGCAAGATGCTGCCTGTGTAAACATAGCCTAAGCATTTCCTCCCATGAGCAGAATGAATTTTGTGTTGTGCACCAGTACTGAGTTCATGTGCCTTGTTTGGATGTGCCACTGTGGCATCCAAGTTATTAATAAATATCTTTTAAACCTTTACCTTTTCTCTGTGCTGCCATGTCTCCTCCCCTTGCTCCATCAGCTCCCCTGGTACCTGCTGCCCCCCAACTCCTCACCCTCCTCAGCTGTCCTGACTCCTGCCCTTCTCACTTCCCTCAGCCCTCCTGCAACCTGCCCCCCTCCACCAGCCTTTCTCTCCCCCCTGTGCCCACTCCTCCAGTAGCCCCACTCTGATCATGTGAGCTACCCCTCCTCATCCCCTCTTCTAACACCTCCCTCTACACACCTGCCCTGCCTTTCTCCTCTGGTGCTGGTCCCTCCCCTGCAAGTGTCTGCCCTTCTGCTTCACCCCCAGAATCCCCTGGCACCTGCACCTTCCCTTATCCCTGCACCCTCCTGGTGCCTCCCCCTTCCCTCACTACCTCTGCCCCCTTTGCCCTCTTTTTCCCTGATGCCTACCCCCTCACCACCCTCATGCCCCTGTGCCCTCACACGACTTGCTCCATTCCCGCCTTCCTCATACCCACCCCTTCTTTCAAGCCTTCTCCCAGCACCTCTCCTCCCCCCTTTAGCTCCTAATGCCCTTACTCTCTCCTCTCCCAGCATCACCCTGTCTCCCTCCCACTGACACCTCCCCTCCTGCCCTTTTCCTCATTGTCTCCACTTGGCCCCCTGGCATTTGTCTCTCCTCCACACTGTCCCTTGGTGCCTTTCCCTTTCTTCTCCTGACCTGCCCCCCTCCCCTCAGCACAAGCCCCTTTCTCTGCCACCCACCTTCTGCCTTCCGGTTTGCAGGGTGGCCCTGGCCCAGGCCTCAGCCTAGACTCCAGACCATGTGCCGGACCGCGCAGTGCAATGCTGGGCCACACGGTTTTAAAGTCCTGGACCGTGACGTCACACCATGCATGGGCATCTCCCCTCCCAGCTGTTGTGCGGCGTGTCAGCACGCCGTGTATGCGCTTTCTCCCACAGAGCCAAGCAGCCCAGCACTCCCCCAACCAAATCTCCCTCCCACAGAGCCAAGCACTGAAGGAAGAGGTCGGGTAAGTTCGTTTTACTTTTAAAAGAGGCTGCTCTTGCCAGCTGCTTCTGCTTTCAGTGTGTTCTGGGTGGCAGCATGTGGCCCAGCTGCTGGCTCACTGATCTAGCGTGAGGTGGGCCTATGCAACGTGCACTCCCCTCCCACCCTGGCACCCCGCTTCCCTACACTTCTGGTGCCAGGGGAGGGGAGGGCTGGCAAGCACATGTATGCCTCCTCCCCCTCCTGAGTGCTCAGGCTTCTCTTGTTGCCATAGGCAACAGCAGCCAGCAGCACGCGCAGGCAAGGGAGAGCCTGCGCAGCTTTCATTCTGGCAGGGACACTCCGGGGCTGGGGAAGGGGACGTTTGGGGGGGGAGGGAGCCTGCTCCAGGCAGGGCTGGGGGAGAGATCCAGCTCCAAATATTGGTGGAGCACCATGAGCCCATATAACTTGCCACCTATGATCACATGTGAATCCCAATACAGGCACTCAGCTTCTTAGAGTGGTGGGGATTGTCCAATGGAATGTCCGCAAAGGCCTGTCAGTATGCATTCCATATCTTCTCCTTCCTACCAGTGCCAGTCTGGAAGGCTGAGGTACTCATCTAGGGTTTCAAATCACACCCTGGAGCCTGGAGGAAAAGACACATGGCATAAACCTTCTAGAACTCGGAGCAATCAAGCTATCTCAGTGAAAGTGTAGATCAGAAAACAATCAGGTCAGAAAACCACAGTCGCCTTGGCAAATAGAAGTCATATTGATAACTCCCCCTATCTGCTCCCTTTTTATTTTCTCAGTCACTTTTCCCAGAAAGGGAAAAAGTGGAGAAAGGGCATCTGTCCCCAAGGATTTGGGATCTGTATCCTTAGTGAAGTATTTTGGCCTCTTCAGATTCTTGCAGCTCACAAACTGGTTGAAAAAAACCAGATTGTCCTGTGAAATCCCACTGAAGACCACGATGTAAATACCATTTTAAAAGTTAACTGTTTAAACGATTAAAAATGTCATCATAATGGGGCGATCATCCTGTTCAGGTGAAATAAAGGTTAAACTCTGCTCTGGGAGAGGGCTTGAACTTTAGGCCAGTCAGTTGAGTGTAGCATTTTGACTCCAGACCCGATGGAGGAGCTGTTATCTGCCCGTTTGTGACACCACAATAGATTTTCATCTGATTTGTCTCAAACACTATAATGCTTTATTCACAAAGTTATTGCATGGTGTTACTAAAGGGAAGAGTTAAAATTATTTGGTTCCTCCAACTGTATTCCATTCTTTTGCATGTTTGTATTTCCTATAAATTTAACCTTAATTCCGAATTTCCATGGTTTATAATGGTTGCTTTTGGATTCATTACAACATCTCTAATATATTATGCTCTATATTGCTGATACACTTAAGATCACTACTATGTATCTTGAGTATCTTTTTTTATCTAGGAATATAATACAGATTTTCTCCTTATTTGATATTTGCTCTTTTGATTGCAGTGCAGTAGCCACTTGACAGGATGCACATTAAAATTGCTCTTTGGGAATATAGGCCCAATTCAGCAAATCTGAAATAATTGAAATATATGTGCTTAAAGTTAAGCACCCATTCACTCTAAACTTAAATGCAGTCTTAAATCCCATTAAGTTCATGCTTCCAGTGTTCTGCTGAATCTTAGCTGAATCAAGGCCATAAAGCTGATATTTTAGCTAACGTTTATTATTTTAACAAATTCCTTTTCTCTCTCTCTCTCCCTCCCCCACCCCAGGAAACAAATGACTCCACTTATGTATGCATCTCGAGAAGGACACCCTCAGGTTGTTGCTATTCTTGTTGCTTATGGATCACAAATAAATGCCCAGGATGAAAATGGTTATACAGTAAGCAAGTTACTTGTATATACTGTATATAACACCTAATTAGGTATTTATTTTCACATTGGTTTGTTTTTATTACTTGTTCCTTAGAAATACCTTTCACTCTAGTGCTCCACCTTGCAGATTTTTCTGGAATTCAGTCTGGCACCACTCACAGCTTTTTCTGAATCAGAAGAGATTATTCCTTAACATTGCACTTGCAATAGCAGCTTTTACTTTTTTTCGCTTTTCTTACCGTATCTCTCATCTGTCTATCATCTATTGTCATCAGGAGCATGCACAAGATAGGGGGGCAAGTAAGGGCATGCCTCCAGTAATCCTCTCTCTCACTGCCCTCAGTTTCTGCCCCCCCCCTTTCACCTGAATCCAGCCTTCTCCCGCCCTCCCCTTTCTGCCACGGGGGGAATCTGGCTGAGGGTGGATGAAAGGATGAGAAGCACTGTAGCTAATGCTCCTACTGAACCCGACTAGATGACATCTAGAGCAGGGAAGCTGAGCTGACAGCCTATCTCTGCCAGAGGGGGATGGGGAAGCTGGCTTCCAGTAGGTGTTTGGAATTGAGGTGCTGTAGAAGGGAGTTCGGGACATAGGGGACTGAAGGCAGTGGAACCAGGGATGCAGTGGGATGGATGGGGGGAAGCAGTGGAGCTGGTTGGAGGGCTGATGTTTAAAGTGCCCCCCTACAAATATTCACATTTCAACACCCCTGGTTGTGATCACATCTGAGTTCCTTTTATGAGGTGTCATGGTAGCCCCAAAGCCTTGAGAATTGCTCAGAATGGGATTTCAGAATTACACAGGCAACTTACCGCTTCCTTGTTTGCCATTATGTTCCTGTATTTAAAACATTCTACAAACTGTAATGCAGGGTGAGAAATTTGCTATTAATGTTTAAATAAAGCAAAATTATAGACTTTAGAAGACGCTAAAACAATCTGTTAAATACATTTGTCATTTACTGTGGTGGCAGGGAAGGGGGACATACCTTTCTATGTGTTAAAGAAGAGTAAGAAAAGTCAGAGTTAGAACTTAATTTTCATGTGTTGAAAACTTTTGTCATTCATATTTAAATCTTCCCTTTAATTTTTGAATTAATGTTTAAAGAATTTGATGTGATATACATGTTAGTCATTTTCAGTGAACTGTGTTCTTTCCGGCCATCTTCCAAACAATAATTAGCTTAGTGTAATAAAATGAAATTGCATGGTATCATCATGATTAGCTGGTGGAGTTACCTTTCCCACAAATGATCTTATTTTGTTTTACTCAAATAAGTAAACTCTGGTTTTTTGTCTTGTTTTTTAAACTTATTCTACCAAGTAAAACAAAATGTTTTAAATATAGGCACTGACATGGGCATCTCGCCAAGGACATAAAAAGGTAGTCTTTAAGTTGCTTGAACTTGGAGCTGATAAAATTCTACAAACCAAAGATGGAAAGACAGCTGGAGAGATTGCAAAAAACAGTAAACATTCAGAGGTATTGTTCTCCACTCATGTCTATTTCTCTTTTTTTCTGAAAGATTCATTCTCATTAGTTGCACAGCTTTCAAGACCAATATTAATGTAGGCACTTAAACATATACTAGATCATATATTCAGTATGTATTAATATTATTCAGTGCTATGCTGCAGGTATACATAATGCTTTAAAAGTTATTACATGTTCCTGGCATGTAATGTTTTGCAATGCATGTATTGCAAATTTAATGTTGCTATGGGAACTTTCTTAGATTTCCAGCATAATTTTAACATAGATCCTTGGTTAGAATTATTTTAGGATGAATTGTATGAAAAATGTATTCATTGACTTTTTCTAATCAACTTTTTGAGAAATGGCTAAATTCAACCCCCCACCAAAGGAATAATAAAAAATATGAAGAGCAGATTACCAGTATGAACTGTTGAAAAAATGTATTGGTCAAGTCAAAGGAGGCAGCCCTTCCTCTGACCATCCCTTAAAAAGTAGTATTCAGTTTGTGTGTGAGGAGCCAGCAAAGAAAAAATACCTTGGATAGGAAATCTCTAAATAGTACCATTTTACAAAGGCCATGCAGGATCTTTGTGCAGCTCACAAAGACTGGCACAATAGTAACATCCCTCACCAAAAATACCTAGGAAGATGCTTACTTCCTGAAGACCAGACACATGTACAGGAAGTTCACTATTAGAATTGTGAAACTTTTCCATTGGCTCTCCAGTCTCTTCCTCATCCTTCATTAGGATAATTAGTAGTCCTGTGGCACCTTAGATACTAACAAAAATATATAGCATCATGAACTTTCATGGGTAAATTTTTTGTTAGTCTCTAAGGTGCCACAGGACCACTCACTGTCTTTAAAAACTAACACAGCTACCCCTCTGAGCCTTCATTAGGATTATAGTCATGCAGGCATATTATATCAGTGAACTTGATAAAGAGCAAAAAGCTACTTTCCTTCTGATGTTACCATAAAAAAGCAGAACTAAATTTCTTTGTCTTGTAGGGGAATCACTTATCAGGATGTCAGGCCTTTTTTGTACCTCATAAAATGAGCACAAACTGAGTATTTTCCCCACACAGCAACTCATCTTTGAAGGAATGCACTAGTAATTATGTGTTTGAAAGCTTTTCCCTGCTAATTTTTGCCAGGTTTTTTTGGTTTAACATTAGCTTTGCCCTTTCTTTCTGAAATCATAGCTTTGTTGGTAGTTCAGGAAGACTACTTGGATCATTGTCGCTGAAGGCAGACTAGAGTGATGTGTTCCCTGACTGTCAATTTTACTACTGCCAATAGGACTAGAAGAATAAACTTGGCTATCTAGTGAAGATTGTTTGGATGTTTTTTTACATGAGAGATTGAATCAACAGGCAAAAAGAAAAGTAGTATTTTTCTTTGATTAATTAGTTATAAAGAACATGCAAGTACAAAATCCATTGTTTTGGTTGGAATGTCTATAGAATCTGTGTCTGTGTCAATATATTCCTACGTGGTCATTCTTATGTCTTTGATACAAAAATAAGTTACAAATGCATACACAGTGTTGTTCTTCAGAGATTTTACTTGGGAGTGAATAACTCTGTGTCTTCAAACCAAAAATAAAAATTTAATTAATTTTAGTTATTGTATGACCTATTTCAGCCTTTAACATTTCACATCAGAATGGTTTTTTTTTAATTTAGCTTCACACTGTACAAGTTGTTGCTTCACTATTGATTATTCTTGTTCAGTATTACATTGGAATGTGGTTAGTTTAGCAACATTCACACTCTTAGGGTATGTCTACACATCAGAGTTATTTCAGGATACCAAAGGTATCCTGAAATAGATCCCGCCTGTCTTCACAAACCACCCATTATTTTGAAATAACATGCGTGCTATTTCAGCATCCCGGTAACTCTCATTCCTTGAGGGTTAAGGGATGTCTGAAAATAGCACTTTATTTTGAAAATCGGTGTGTGTAGACAGCACCAAATTCCAAAATAACCTGTTTCGAAATAAACTCGAAATAAGCTACACAATTTGCTATCGAGTTTAGAGTGCAGTATAGACCTAGCCTAAGAGATTTAAGGTTCTAGACTTATCTTATCACAGATGTTTTCTTTTGGAAGAATCAGATGACTTGTGTGAATTATTCTCACCATGTAGTAGACCATGAAATAATTTCTCCGTCTTTTTACTGTTTAAATTTTCATTGTGCATTTAATTAATCTTGTGCTAATTTAATTCAATAGGACATTACTATACTTGTCTTTTCCTAAACTGAATATTAACTAAAGGGTTTTTATGGGTTTTTTTAAGCTTTTTAGCTTACTTTCTTTGACTGCAAATCCCTTGCATGGGAAGTTCGAGAACCTGCTTAAAGAAGAAGCTATCCACAAACTCTTGAAAGCGGTCCCTGATGCAACTAGAGATCATGGAGTTAGGTAAAAAAGGAAAAAAACATAATACTATTTAATTTTAATATTATTAATACTTTTGGGGTGTAAACATGATTATCATTAAATAGTGCAGCACAATTTACAGTGTCTATTTTGGACCTTTTTACAATTACACATAATGTAATAATTTGTAAAAATGAGAAACTGAAATCTCATTATGAAACACTGAAACCCATGTTAATTTTTGTATTTCCTTATATATAGGTGCCTGACTATAGAAACTCATGTTGCTTTACATAGCTTGCATGCTTCCAAGTCTTCAGCAGAGGTCACTGGAACACCATGTACACAATTAACTCTTTTCCTACCACCTCTGGAGAATGTGACCTGATTGTTGTCTTCTCCATCTGATAGCATTAAGGATTTTTATTGAGACTGGCTAATTCTTTAAAGATTGAGGTTTCTTCTGATCTGTATAAAACAGTTGTTATATTAGGGTAGTAATAGAAATGTAGCCATGTTAGTCTGGTCTAGCTGAAACACAAAACAGGACTCTGTAGCACTTTAAAGACTAACAAGATGGTTTATTAGGTGATGAGTGTTCGTGGGCCAGACCCATTTCCTCAGATCAAATAGTGGAAGAAAATTGGCATGACCATATATACCAAAGGATACAATCAAAAAAATGAACACATTCCTCCTGCAATGAGGTTTAACAGGTAGTTCAAAATAGGGCTTTATTTCGAACGCCTGTTTCACTGCCGCCTGTAGATGCGGGCAGTTATTCCGGGCTTGTAAATTTCAAAAATGGTGCCCTGCTGGGAAGATGCAAATCAAGCGCGGGATATTTAAATCCTGGGCTTGATTTGCAATTCCGAATGCCTACATTTGCAGCCCTATTCCGAAATAGGATGCAAGTGTAGACATACCCTAAGGGGCTACAGGACTACTCATTTTATTCTCAGAGATACAGAGCACAATGGCGTTCCTATTGACTTCGGTTGCAGTTGTGAGTGATCGGCATCTCTTAAAATCAAACCTTTATTATGTCTGCTTTCATTTACTTATTTGGAATAATAAGAGTAACTGCATCATTGAGGTTATGAAGTATAATTAACTGATGTTGGTAAACTAGGTTGATAAAGTGGGATAGAAGGTATAGAAAAACAGGGTGGCATTATATACCTCATGCAGCCATCTGAGACCTGTCTAGCTCCAATCTCAGTTTCTTAATATTTTTCCTTAAACTGGGTGTTGAAAATTTGCAGCCATTTTAAACTTTTACTTTCCACAATCGTCTCCTTGCAGAGATAATACATAGGGATTAAGCTACTTCTCTGCTGCTTAAACCAAGATAGATGTTGTTCAAGATGTTTACTTTGGCGTTTCTATAGTTGTATACAGGATTCCTGATTTGAACCAGCAAGGTACTCAGGATTTATTGTGTCAGAGGACATAATGGAGCTAGAGTCTTCTGGGTATAAGAGTGGGGCTTTTAGATTGGTGTTCTCCAAGAAAGGCTTTCAGATTTTGAATTCACTCCATATTTGGTCTGAAGTAAACTTGAATCCATTTACTTTGAGAGCATGCTGCAAAGTTCCTCTGTTAATATAGGATTTTGGTGAAGGAACAGTGTAGTAATGCTCATCTTTTTTTCAGTTGGATCATGGTGTTTGTTATATGCACTTTTGATAGACTGTTAATTTTCTGGCTTTTAAGGGGTTTTCTCTCTTGTATTATTAAAATTATTTCAAAGATCACAAGAGCCCAAGATAGGTGTGCTTATCTTTCTTCTTATAGATCTAAAATTAAAAAAAATCTGTGATGCTTGTCATGAACATATCTACCTTACATAAACGGTAGCTGGTGACTAGAGGACAGAGTTAAAGTATTCTGATGTACTATAACTGCATTAAAGGGGTATCCGTGTTAGTCTGGATCTGCAAAAATGACAAGGAGTCCTGTGGCACTTTATAGATCTGTTAGTCTATAAGGTGCCACAGGACTCCTTGTCGCTGTAACTCCATTATCGTATTTCCAGTATTATGGGGAGTTTATGAAATAGTAACCTTAACTTTGAATTTCCTACCTGCACCCATTTGATTTTTAAAATTACGATTTAACAGTTTTTTTATTTAAAGTATTTGTACCAATTTACAGCTTTAATTAGTCTAATGAAGCACTTTGCCTAGAAATGTATATCACTTTTTGACACACATGCCTGTGTGTGTTCATGTTTTGCCTATTACAGTTTAGACATATGCTTTATTTATGAAAAATAAATTTGCCACTGTTTTTTTTCTTTTTGTGACTTGTGCATTTATATGTATAGTTCCTATGCAGCGTTTGGTGACCTAGAAGTATTTTTACATGGTCTTGGTCTAGAACACATAACAGAGTTATTAAAGGTAAGATTGATGTAGTAAAACTGCATATTTTAAAAAATAGTTTGTAAATTATTAAATGTGCATCAGACTACTATGACCTTTAGATTTTTTTCAGTGTTTTAT
Source organism: Pelochelys cantorii (assembly GCA_032595735.1). Taxonomy (NCBI): domain Eukaryota; kingdom Metazoa; phylum Chordata; order Testudines; family Trionychidae; genus Pelochelys; species Pelochelys cantorii. The sequence goes on along the minus strand of CM064326.1, from coordinate 302,279,404 downwards.
TGTATACCTTTGTCAGATCACATTTTAATACATTTATTTGAAAGTAGAATAGGAAAACTGTATCTGAAATGCTACATGTAAAATTTGTCTACGTCATAGAAATAGATTTTAAGGCCAAAGGGGACCTCCAGATATTTAGGCTGACCTCCTGTATATCGCAGGTCACCAGCCTCATCCAGCACCGCCACACTTAATAAAATAATCAGAATTAGACAAAAATATTACAGCCCAAAGTATACTAGACTATTATGGGCCACAGACAGAAATCTGGGGAGACCAAGTTGCAGTACCAGAGGGCCTTGCAGTGACAGGGAACTCATTGAAATATACACAGATAATCCTGGTGATTGCCCCACATTTCATGCTGAAGAAGGTGGTAAAAACTTCAAAGCTCACTACCAGTTGAGCATGGGGGAAAATTCCTTCCTAACCTCACATATGGCCATCAGTTAGACTCTAAGCTTATGAGTTAGACTGAACAAGACAGCCAAGCACCTGAGAGAGAGGATTCTCAGTGCCACATCAGAGCCCGGAGCATTCTACTCCAGTGTTCCATCTGCAGCTGTGACCAGCCCTGATACTTAGAGGAAGAAGATTAAATGCACTCATGTGCCTAAGTATCTCTCTCTTTATGTATTGAGGGAGACATCCCTTCCTCTCATATATTGGTGGCTAATTTAAACCCTGAAGCTTGAGCATTAGGACCATAAGACAACTGGGAACTGAAACCTGCTTTTCTACATTACAAGGAACCCCATCGAACAGTCCAACTCATTGTCTAGCGAGCACTTAAATCTAATTGAGTTATTTGCTTCCTACTGCTTCCCTTGGGAGGCTATTCCAGAAACTCACCCCTCTCCGTGGTTAGAAACCTTTTTTCTAAAGTCCAGCTTGAATTTGGTCATGGCTAGTTTACACCCACTTATTCTTGTACCAACACTGTCCTCTAGTTTATATAGCACTTCTCCTTCTCTAGCATTTAGCTTGATGTATTTATAGAGTAACCGTAGTCCTGCATTTGCCTTCCTTTGTGAGACTCGTAAAGTCAAAAGGCTGCTCCCTGGCTATCACAGACACCCCATCCTCTTTTCCAGACCACTCAAACACTAGTTCTGCAAAAGTTTCTCGGGCAGCTCCTCCCCACACATACATACAGCCCCCCACCTTCCGCTGTAGTGGCTTTGGAAAAGCATACCTGGGTCATGGATCCCCCATAGCCACATTGGTAAGTCAGAGCAGGAGTGGGAGGCAGGTCCCCTGTGGTCTCATTGGGTGGTCAGAGCACGGGTGTTCCTCTTACCATTACTATACAGCAATTAAAACTTCTTAAAAATTGAGGCTGTTATATGCATTAGATATCTTTGTATTATAAATACATATGAGAAATTTTACAGTGCTCCTTTAGTAATTGACCTGTATAGCTACATTTCTCACTTTTTTCTTTATAATCTTTCTTCTAAACTTCCATATTTGTTAAGTGAAAACTTTTTGTTTCATGCAGGAAAAAGATATAACTTTAAGACAGCTTTTGACAATGAAAAAAGATGATTTTACCCAGGTTAGTTTACTGCTTTAAAACTGTTTCTAATTTATTTTCACTTCATTTATATTCTTTTGTTTGTTGATATGTCTTTATGCAAATTTTTAGAGGGGAAAAATAAGAGCAATAACTTTTTCTCTCAGAAATCTTGAAGAATTCTAGGGCCCTACCAAATTCATGTCTGTGAAAAATGCATTACAAACAGTGAAATCTGGTTTCCCCTTGTGAAATTGGGTCTTTTATTTGCTTTTATCTTATACTACATGTATTTTAGGATGGAGACCAGCATTTCTCACATTGGGGAGAAATGTGACCCAAAGGGAAATTACAGGAAGGTCACAAGGTTATTTTAGGGAGGTGTGATATTGCCAGCCTCGCTTCTGTGCTGCCTTCAGAGCTGGGAAGCCAGTGAATGGTGGCTGTTGGCCAGGTGCCCAGCGCTGAAGCCAGCACCCCACTAGCAGCAGCACAGAAGTAGGGGTGGCAATACTATACAGTGCCTTCCTTACTTTAGCTCTGCTGGTGATGATGGTGCTGCCTTCAGAGGTGGGCAGCTGGAGAGCGGCAGCTGCTGGCCAAGAGCCTAGCTCTGAAGGCAGAACTGTCACCACCATCAGCAGCTCATAAGTTAGGGTAGCAACTCTCCCTACAATAACCTTGCCACCTTCCTCCCCCCCGCCCCAAGCTCTTTTTTGGGTCAGGACCCATACCATTACAACACCATGAAATTTCAGATTTAACTAGCTGAAATCATGAACTTTACTATTTTTAAAATCCTATGACAGTGAAATTGAGCAAAATTGAATATGAATTAGATAGGGCTCTACTTACTTGCTTTCAGAATCTTGGCATTTCAAAAATTAATCTGTGGGGAGGCTCATCCTAGAGTGAGGCCAATCTAATGCAATTATTGTTACCATTGCTTCATTTTAGGTTATTTGTCCAGTCATAAATCAATCCTGTTTTTAAAAGATAAAAGTAGTGTGTATGTATGCTGTTAATGCTTTATTTTTAAACCATCTAGCTTATTATTAGTCTTTTTAAATTGTGATTGTTAAATGCTTCTCCAGATTTGTAAACTCCACATGGGATCTACATTGGAGTCTAGGTTATTTTCTACTTTTCTGCAATCACTAATTATAAAAACAGTGTGGGCCAAATTATGCCTTCATTTATACTTGTGAGATAGTGCTGTCTTCAGTGGACATACAAGAAATCTAACTTAAAACCCCATTATAAACTAAGGTTTTCAGAAATAATTGACTTGTCCAAGTTAGAGTCAATGGAAAAGCCAAGAGTTGGAACAAACATCTCTTAACTTCCAAGGCTCATCTACTTTTCATTTACAACTCAGTTAAAGCACTCAGTGTCTACATGATTGTTTCCTGATCCAGTTACAACATACAACAGTGTCAATTTGTAATGTAAGTGGTTCTTCAAACAAGCACTTGGGCACATATTCCAATAAATATAATAATGTATGAATGGTTATATTGGGGCAGCCCAAAAATCCATCTAGTCCAATATCCTATCTTTTGACAGTGGCCAATGCCAGGTACTCCAGAGGGAATGAACAGAACAGGTAATCTGTGAGCCATCCCCTATTGCCCGTTCACAGCTTCTAACAAACGTGCGCTAAGGACACCTTTCCTGCCCACCCTCACTAATTGCCATTGATAGACCTATCCTCCATGCATATATCTAACTCTTTTTTGAACCCTGTTAAAAGCCTGTCCTTCACAACATGCTCTGGCAAGGAGTTCCACAGGTTGACTATGTGTTGTGGGAAGAGCAAAGGCAGACAGTGTGAAGTCTATAAAATAGAAGAGCCTTGTAACTAGACCGACATAGGCTAGTACCCTGTCATGGTTCAGCCATCTTAATTGTTAAGTGATTAAACTTTTTGAAATTGATATTTTACAGTAGATATTAGTCTAGTTCAGGGGTCAGCAATCTGTGGCTCATGAGGAAGCCAGATATGGCTGTTCTGGAGCCCCAACTCACTCCCACCCCTTGCTTCCCCCCACAGCAGAGAGCCAGTGCTGGCGATACAGTCTTATGACCCTCCACAAAATTGGAACACCAGCACCAGCTTCCTGCCGGGGGCGAACGGGGGGGAGAAAACCCCAAGCCTCCCCCCATCTGGCTTACAGGGAACAAACAGAGCAAAAATGTTTCGATGCGCTGCTCTTTTCCTTTCCTCGGCATGTGGGAAACAGGTAGCCAAAAATGGCTCTATGCGTATGACCCTTTTTCATCCCCTAGGAAACACTTTTTTCCTGGAGGCTTCCGGGGAATGGAAACAGCAGGAGGCCCGTGTTACATGGTGCCTGCCACATAGCATGAAAACAAGTGCCTTCCCACCCTCTCATGCCCAGATCCCGAAACCCTCATTCACGTTTCCCAGCCAGACTGCCCTCTGGCCAGACTCCCCCATGCCCAAAATCCCCCCTCCCCTCTGGCCAGAATCCCCTCTGCCCCCTTGCCAGGCAACCTGTCCCCAGCCTACTCCTGCCCCTTGGCCAGGCAGCCTACCCCCTTGCCAGTCATCGCACCATCACTCTCTCCTACACCCCACCTTCTCCTGCCCATATCCTGCATTCCCATCCTTATCCCATTTACTGGCAGCCCTGTCCCGCATGCTGTCCTGAGAGCACACAAAATCCACTGATTCTGGAACCTCAAAAGAATAAATCTGGCATTAAACTTCCTGCCCTTCCTCCCACTATGTGTCTGGAGCACCAGCGGTTCCCCACTCCTGCCATAAATCAAGACAGCGTTGAAACCTTTTGTGTTGGGCATAATATTTTACTTTATTTCAAAATGAAGCCTGGCCGACAAGTCCTCATTTGGAGCCCACCCCCCATCGGGCTGCAGCATCATAATATTACTGCACCCCCACACACGCCAACCTTGTGCCCTGAGTCCGTCATACACCCAATCTCCTGCTGTGAGCCCCTCATACTCTCCAACCCAGACTCCTGCACCCTCACATCCCCAGCCCCCTGCCATAAGATTGGCAGAAGACAGCCACAATGCATGCACAAAGTTGGATTTGATTAGTTATTTCAAAGAAATGTACAAAAAGATGCAGCAGCAGCAGAAGTCACATTAAATAAAATCTGTGAGTACAGTGTTTCATTTATGCTATTAATCATTATGTCATTTATCAATAATATTACCTTGTATATCTTCCGTCATGCAAATAGGCATTTTTATACGGCTCTTTATTGACCACTTGTTCTGAATTTTGATTAGTTTGGCGCTTTGGTTTGAAAAGGTTGCCAACTCCTGGTCTAGTTCTTCTAGTTTGTTCATGTGCTTTCCAGTTATGTGTCTGTACATGCACGTTGCTGGAAGATTTTTCCCCAGCAACTAAAAAAAATGATAAAAGTCTGCATAGCTTTAAGGACTCTAGAATGACACTTAGGTCATTGGGACTGCATACACCCTGTCCTCTGAGTAGGCATTTCACTCTGTGTCCCAGTTCCGCCCATACCCATATCACAACAGGAAGTATGGATCTAGGAGGCAAAATAGAAATGGCTTCAGGTGCAGACCTCTAAAGGGCTCTGGCCAATCCAAACCCACTTTCAGCCATAAGCAGCAATTTTGAGGGTACGTTTGAGGACATGGTACCAGTGGCTATATAGGATACAGCCTGTTTTATTTTTTCATCCTGGCTGTCCCATTTTTACTATGCATGGGCCCATCTTACAACAGAGTACTGGATGCTATGCACAGTATAGACAGGATATTCTATTGAATTTTCCTCCCCTCCACCATCCCTTTTCAGGGACCCTTCTCACAAGCAACCCCTGCTTCAGGAGGTGCACAATATCCTGCCTCTGGGAGCAGTGGAGAAGGTTCCTCTGGAATTCAGGGCTGGGGTTTTACTTCAACTCTTTACTAATCCTGAAAACCAAGGGCATCCTGCAGCCCATTCTAGACTTGTGCAATCTCAACAATTTCATAAAGAAGTTCAAGTTCCACATGTTCTTCCTGGCATCTATTATCCCTGCACTGGATCTGAGTAACAGGTACACCACCCTTGACTTGAGGGACACCTAGTTCCACTTTGCAATTTACCATTCCCAGAGGAAGTACATAAGATTTGTGATAAACAATCAGCACTATCAGTTCACAGTTCTCCCATTTGGCCTGTCCTCAGCATCTCACGTTTTCATGAAGCGCATGATGGTGGTAGGAGCCTTCCTCTGCAGACATGACATGCAGGTTTTTCGTACCTGCATGATAGGCTCATCAAGGATTTCTCCAAGAGCCAGGTGTAGACTCAGGTGTTCTGAATCAGCACGTTCACGATCTAGGCCTCCTCCTCAACAACACCACATCAACTCTCTCCGCAGTTCAGAGCATAGGAGCAGTCCTGGATTACACGCAAGCAAGGGTACATCTTCCAGTAGAACGCTTTCAGACCATGTCCACCATAATTCAAAACCTTCCCCCCAGCAATGGCTGAACCTGCCTCAAATTTCTTGGTCATGTGGCCTCATGTAAGTTTCGCGAGTCTCAGACCTCCACTGCTATGATTAGTATCCATCTACTGCCTGTCCTGAGACAGGGTAAAATGACTCATGACCCTACCTCAGATGGTACTAGACTCCCTCCACCTGAAATTACTTTATAAAGTTATTTTCATTATTTTCCAGATATCCAAAAGTATTAGTGGTGCAGTCTATAAAGTAATAGTAGACACACACATTTGGATATGCTTTTGATATCACGTTAATAATTTCTTGGCAAGGAGAGACTATGATAAATATAGAGGTTGCTGGTAGCAATTCTACTCTAAACAGTTTTGTGATTTTTGTCATTTTTAATGTACTTTTAATGAACAAGATAAGATGAGTTAGGTTAGTAGTTGATTAGACCTCTCAGGAACACCTAGGTTCTACAGGAAATGGTACTGATGATTCATTAGGTAGCATTCTTTCTATGGAGTTAATACTGAACCAGTATGATGATATGGAGCATTTTACTGCGGGAGGTGCCTCAGATGGCGCTTAAAACAGAAGCCCTAGTTATTTGTGATATTGAAAATCCTGTGGCAGTTTTTACAAACATCCCATTTTGGCCAAGTGCCAATGCAAGTAATTACATTCTGCCTACCTATGTTTCCTGTGCAGTTTCAATTAGGCATTCTTCACTTCCAGTCTAATTATATAGCAGTGTTGTGCACTATTAAACAGTTGCTGTGTTTTACCTTCAATAGTTTGGCTATACTGTAGAGTTACTGGAAGTGACCCTAAGTTTACTTTTTTCGTAAGGTTTTTTTAAGTCTGTAAAGTGTTTGGAATCCACCATGATGAAAGATTTTGTGCTGCTGTATGTGTAAATAATTATATTCTGTGTAGTTCCAAAATTTAAAAACTAGCTTTTTAGCTTTTTTTTTTAGTTCTGTTGTCTGTTGTAAACATTACATAATTATGTAATTAAAGTAACTTTTTAATTTAGATTGGGATTACAAATACCAGAGACCAACAGAAAATCTTGGATGCTGTTAAAGAGCTGCAGGTGGAAGACGTAAAATTTGAAGAATTACCTGAAGTGATGAACTTAGAATTCAGGTAAAATGTACTTTTCAGTTACATAAATATATATTTTAGACTATGGATGCAGTGTTTACTATAACATTCAGATGTAATTTTTTGAAACAGTGAATCACATTACATGTGCTAATAAAGGTTGAACCGCTCTACTCTGGCACTCTCAGCAACATCCATGGTCTAGCATAATTTGAGCTAGCCAGATGTCCACTTATCATGGGTGTGGCAAAGTTACCCATGGTCCCATAAAGTTTGTTTATACTCACCAGTCCTGGCTCCCTGTGTTCTGTGCTGTTATTTATCTCTGATTTACCCTAAAAGTCTTCTAAAAGCCCAGTAAGCAGTGGAAGTGTTGGTAACGCAGATAGACAATATTGACTTCCCTTGATTCGGCAAATTCTCTGAATCGGCACAGATCAAATCCCAAGGGTCCGGACTAGAGAGGTTCAACCTATAACACAATTGAACCTTAAATTTTGAAGAATATTGGCAAACACCTGAACAAGTAGTCCAAACCAGTGTTAAAGTAATTCAGACCGTGTAGCTGCCTATAGGGATCTGTGTTTTTGAGGGCTAAGTTACTTTTACTTTCTGCCATTATTTTGAATTAAGGATGTTAACAAACTAGTAATTTACTAGTCGAGTAGTCGATAGGCACTTCCACATTCCTCCTTTGAAATGTACAAGAGCCCCCACTAGGGCTCTCGTATAATTCAAAGGAGGAATGCAGAACTCCATGTGTAGCCCGGAGTCAGCGGGAAGTGCAGCTGACTCTGGGCTCCATGAGGGTGCTTACCCTTTGAAATGCACAAGAGTCCCCGAGAGCTCTTGTGCGTTTCAAAGCGGAAGCACCCGCGTGGAGCCCCGAGTCAGCAGGACTTCCCACTGGCCCCAGGCTCCACGCAGCGTGCCAGCTTTGAAATGTACCAGAATCCCCAGCGGGGGCTCTTGTGCATTTCAAAGAAGTGCCCTTATGGAGTCTGGGGTCAACGGGGGACTCAGTCGCCCACTGACCCCGGGCTCCATGCTGCGCTGTCGCTTTGAAATGCCACGTGAAGCCTGGGGTCAGCGGTATTCCCCAGAACCCGGGATCAGCTGGGGACTCCCCAGCTGACCCCGGGCTCTGTGCGCTTTGAAATGCCACACTAGAACCTGGGATTTCAAAACAGCAGTGCCGCACGGAGCCCGGGATCAGCTGGGGACTCCCTGGCTGACTCCGGGTTCCGCAGAAATGCCGCAGGGAGCCCAGGGTCAGCTAAGGAGTCCCCAGCTGACCCTGGGCTCCATGTGGCGCTGCTGCTTTGAAACGCTGCAGCGGTCTTTCAAAGTGGCAGCGCTTCATGGAGCCAGGGTACAGGCTCCGTGCGGTGCTGCCGCTTTGAAGTACCCTCTCTTGCCTCCTCCCCCCCTCCCCCACTTTGGCAGCAAGGGGGGGAATCAACAAGTCAGCTCGACTATCCAATAAGCATTTGCTTATCGGATAGTCGACTAGTCCTTTACATCCTTATTTTGAATGTGTGAGATCCTCCTTACCTATCTGGATGCAGTATTTTTGCTTTTTCTTCCCTTCTATGCACAGGCAGGCTCTCTCAGTTGTTTCCCTGCTTCACTGGAGACAGCTACAGCTGGCATCTCTGTGACTGGTTTCTTCCAGTTTCTATGAGCTTCTGAATAAAGTGGAGCAGGGAAAAACAAAAAAAATTGAAGAATGTTCCCCTTTTTCTATATATATTTTTTTCTAATCTGCACTTATACATAGCTTGAATTAGAGGTGAAAAAAATTTCACTTAAATAGTGTTGTCCTCATTCCACCCCACAGCCTTCATCAGCATAACTACTCTGCACTTCCTGCTTCTCCCTCCCACCTCAGTCCTGTGTAGAACAGTCCAGGTCAGGGGTGAGAGCCAGGTCAGAAACGTGTCTAAATAACCTTGCTCTAATTCAGCAGTCAGTCCCTCAAGCAAAATACAGTGACTACAAAATCTGCTCCCAAAGGTCAAGAACATTTCCACTTCTGGTCCTTCAGGACAGTCACAAAAACAATAGTTGAAACAAAAGACAGGACTATGCAGCACTTTAAAGACTAACAAGATGGTTTGTTAGGTCATGAGCTTTTGTGGGCCAGACCCACTTCCTCAGATCAATTTGTGGAAGAAAATTGGCACGACCATATATACTAAAGTGTTACAATCAAAAAAAGTGAACACATATAAAATTGACAAATCAGATTTTAGAACGGGGGTGGTGAGGGGGGAAGGTTAGTGTCTGTGAGGTAATGATATTAGGGGTAATAATTGGGGAAGCTATCTTGTAATGGGTGAGATGATTAGCATCTTTGTTAAGACCAATACGTAAAGTGTCAAATTGAAGCATGAATGACAGTTCTGAGGCTTCTCTTTGAAGTCTGGAGTTAAAATCTCTTTGAAGCGGTATGCATGTTTTAAGGTCATTGAGAGAATGGTCAGTCTGGTTAAAATGGCAAGCAACAGTTTTCTCTCTGTGAGAGAGCCTGATGTCTGTTTTATGTTTATTGATTCTTTGGCGAAGTGTCTGAGAAGTTTGTCCAATATACATAGCAGACGGACGCTTTAGGCACATGATGGCATCAATTATATTTCTGGATGAACAGGAATACGTGTTCTTGATCTTATAACTGGCATGGTTAGGTCCAATAATGGTGTCAGCAGAGTAAATATGTGGACAAAGCTGGCACCGGGGTTTGTTGCAAGGGAAAGTTCCAGGGTTGGTATTAGTGTAACCTTCCCCCCTCACCCTCCCTCTGTTCTAAAATCTGATTTGTCAATTTTATATGTGTTCACTTTTTTACATTGTATCACTTTGGTATATATGGCCGTGCCAATTTTCTTCCACAAATTGATCTGAGGAAGTGGGTCTGGCCCACGAAGCTCATCACCTAATAAACCATCTTGTTAGTCTTTAAAGTGCTGCATAGTCCTGTCTTTTGTTTCAGCTAGACCAGACTAACACGGCTGCATCTCTATCACTATAAAAACAATAGTTGTAATTTAAGTGGCCTTCAGGGAGGAAAGTAGTCTGCATAATTCCCTACCTTACCTGAATTACAGACCGGTTTGGGAACCAAACTATTCCACAGAGACTTGGGAGACATAGACACTGACAACATACAGTGACCTTGACTGATGTCAAATCAGTAAAACAGCTCTTTATCTCTCAGATGCTATGTCACCTCAGAGCAGTAATAAAACAATAGAAAGAGCAAGTCATCTTTCATGAGGGAGTGCTTAAAATGGAAGCAAGCTGATGCATAAATATACCCTGCTCTAGCCTGTCAAAGACTAAGTCTTTCTTGTGGACTCTGCTGATGCTCATTAACATTCACTGGTATGCTTTGGTCTAGAGACTTCTTTGAAACAGAATTAATCAAAGTGCGTTCTTCTTCTTGTTGGAGGCAGAGCTTACCACACCAGTTTACAGCAACCTCCTCCACTAAGTTTACAGGCCGCAGACCACCATCAAATCTGGTCAGAGAGTAGTCATCAGTGGTGGATGATATTGTCTGTCTTTGGGTACAGCTGCAGGATAATCTCGTTGGCTGCTGGTATGAAGGCTGGTAGCACAATGACTCTGTTGTCTGGCCCATACAAAGTTGGTTCAGAAGGGCCCATGAACGGCATGGCAAATCAAGCCATGTACATGCGTGGTCATATAATTATGAGAGACCTGTTTCTGACAGCAGCTGCAGGCTATTCTTCGTGCTTCATCAACATCATAGGGAAATCTGGGCAGGGCTAATATCTAAATAGCTGTCTTTGGAAGTTGCTTCTTATTTACCACTTGTGTGAAGAACTGCACAGACCATGGATGAGCACAAGTCCCAAGTTGCTTCAAGAACCCTGACAATGTGCTGTCACAGCCAGCAGCAGTTCCACTCCTAATATCACTCAGAATTTTGTCTGGCTTGGTGGCAGGGAATGGCTCTCTATATTGCCAGTTGGCATCTCTCCAGTGGAACCTCTACCATTCATCTTGAATTTGTCTGATAGGTTTCTCATTTGGGCCTTTGACACAGCAGATGGCTGGCAGCTTGGTTTAGCATGATAGATGGATGGCTTTGGGATAGTGATTGCTGAGCTATGCTAAGACAATGAATCAAATTCCAGCATTTCCGGTTTGAGTGAGATATGTGAGACGTGTAGATTCTGAATCATCACTTCCCCTAATGACTGTCCAGTCACCTAATGATTCAATTATGTTGTTAGCAACATATGGCTCATCAGAGGATTCATACTGACTGAGCCATTTAACGCATTCAGCATAAAGGCATGGCATGTAGACTGGTTGGCAGCTGCACACTATGGCTATGTCTACACAACTTCCCTCTTCCGCAAAAGCCACCGCAAATGAAACGTGGATTAGCATACTGCCGCATTTCATTTGCATAAGTAATTAGGAGACATTTTTGCGCAAGAGGCGCCATCTACACAGTGTCTTTTTGCGCAAAAACCCCCTCTTGAGCAAGAGGCATTCTTCATGAAAAAAGGAGGAAGAACAGCTCTTGCGCAAAAATGGCTCCTAATTAATTATGCAAATGAAGTATGGCAATATGCTAATCTGTGCTTCATTTGCATAGGCTTTTGTGGAAGAGAGAAACTGTGTAGACGTAGCCTATCGGTGCACAAGCAGTTTCAAAGATGGCTTCTCAACACTAACTGAAAGCTTCATTGACTAGGAGGATGCATGGTGATATGGAGATTAAGGATGTTAAGAAGCGGGTAATTGACTAATAGTGTAGTTGATACAATTTGTATCGACTACATGATTAATTGATAAGGGGAGGCGTGAACCGGAGCTACACTCGCTGCAGCTCTGCAATTTAAATGTAGTAGGAGCTGAGTACGCAGTCAGCCTGGCTCCTACTACATTTAAACTGCAGAGCCACAGAGGGGGTAGGTCCAGACTTGGCGTGAGCCAGGACTGAGCAGTCCCAGCTCTCACCTAGTCCCGGATGGCTACACCTCTGCATTTCATATGTAGTAAGAGCTGCCAGGCTCTCTCTACATTTAAAATGAAGAGCCACAGCGGGGGTAGGTCCAGGACCACTGCACCTCTGCCTCTCCTGCCCCTTCCCCCTACCCCCACCCTCACCGTGGAGACAGTGCTGGGGGAAGTCGGCTTTTAAGGCAGCAAGGGTTGGAGGGAAGCAAGTGGTCAAGTAGTGTCTCGACTACCCGATAAGCCTAGGCGACTACTCAGCTAGTCATTTACATCCCTAATGGAGGCAATATTTTTTTTTTAGAGCATCTAAAAATGGACCAGTGTTTTCATCATGCATCCTAGATAAACCTGGTTTATATCGGGTAAATTGATGATCCAATCATCAGACTACATTCAAACTCCATTCCAGGGCTGAATCTCATTGTCAGAATACATTCCTGGTGCAGTTCCATCTGCCAGCGTTGGAGCCATCAGGCGAGTCCTTAGAATTGTGCAGCTCAATGTTAAGGGATTCTCGAGAGCCAAATGCAGCATTTTCAGCAATCCAAAGCTCACCACATATATATTTTGTATGAAATGTCATAGAAGATTGACTCTTCTTGAATGGGACAAGCTTTTGAGCATACACAGAAGAGCAGCTCAAAAGCTTGTTTCTCTTACCAACAGAAGTTGGTCTAAAAAAAGATCATCTTTGAGTGATTGCTCATGTCCAGTCAATGTGGGTTGTGTACTTGCCACATGCACTGGTGATGCAAGATTTTCCCTTAGCAGTACCTGTAGGGGAGTTGGCTCAGAAGCCCCCTGCAGTGATAGGCGCATGCTGTGCTGTATAGGGCACCTCCAGCCTCCTCGGAACCTGCTCATTACAGTGTCAGCTGTTGCATATTTCCTTAGTTGAACTTTTGCGTATTTCCTGGTAAATAGTTCTATTATTAGTCAGTTTACTGTCCTAAGTATGTAGTTAGTATAGGACTTAACCTCAGATTGGGGCATGCCTCATTCCCTGGGCTTCAAGTTCTGTTGCAGTTGTAATCTGACTATGCCAGTAAGTGACCCCCATTGCGACTGTTTGTGATGCTTAGGAGAGGCTCATCAAAGTGTTAAGTGCTTCATTTGCAAATCCTTTAAGCCCCCTACCAAGAAGGAGAGGAGAGGGACATTTGTCTCAAGGCTCTCCTTTGGAATCTACCTTAGCTCTGGTGTGTGAGCTCTCAGATTTGGCAACGCGCACCAGTGCTTCAGTGCTCAGCACCCCAGTGCTTCCTGCCTCATGGCACTCTCACTGGCTCCCTTCAACCCTAGGCAAGGCAAGGGCAAATATCCAAGGTCCTTGGGAAGTCAGTGCAGCTGGGGCTGGGGGAGGCAGGCCCCCAGCCCCACCACCTCTGCTGAGAACCCACCCCCACCACAGGGAGGAAAGGAGGAGGAGTAGCGCGTTGAGCGTGCATGCCTTCCCCACCACCACGGGGAGGGGAAGATAACACATGCCCCAGCATCCCTGGAACAGCAGGGAAGGGAGGTGGCAGTGTGGCGTGACCTGCCCTAGAGCATAGGGAGCATGGGCACTCTGGGGAAGCAACATTCTGCCCCCAGTATGCCTAGAGTAGGTGTTCTGGGGGCAGGGCCAGGCTAGCAGTTTGGGAAGGCAGAGCCTTCCCCTGCCTAAGCCACCAGATGCCCATTCCAAGACCTAAGGAGAGGCCCAGAACATTGACGCCGGTGGATTCCCCTGCTGTTGTCCAGCAGAAGCCTCAGCTCCCTTCCATGCATGAATCCCCTTCTCACTCCCTGGCATGGTCTGAGAGCAGTGTCAAACAGCTCTGAATGCTGTCAACGCTGGAAGCCTTACAAGCAGCCCAGGACATCTTGTCCACGCCGGTGCCACCCACCCTGGAAGTCGCAGGACCGCGCCATAAAGGAAAGCAGGCCATGGATAACCTCCTGCATTTGGACATGCTGGCATCTGGCGGGTACTCACACACCCCAGCTCATAGGGCTCACTCAACCCAAGCGCAAGCCTTCTTGGTGGTCTTCCTTGCGTATGTTCCTATCCTGGACATTTGTAAGGCTACAGTGTTGTCTTTGGTGCACATCTTTGCCATGCGCTATGCTCTGCTACAACAAGCCCAAGAGGATACAGCCTTCAGAACAGTAAAGTTGCAGTCAGCATGCCAGTGAACTCCTCCTATCTCTGGACATACTGCTTGCCGTCACTTACATTGAATGGACATGAGCAAAACATCTTGAAGATCACCAACTGTCTTTTACCTCACCCACTTTGTCTCTCTAGTACCTTGGGACCAACTCAGCTGCAACCTCACTTCAGGTATCTAAAAGGGTGTCATAAGGAGGAGGGAGAAAACTTGTTCATCCTGGCCTCTGCGGATAGAACAAGAAGCAATGGGCTTAAACTGCAGCAAGGGAGGTTTAGGTTGGACATTAGGAAAAAATTCCTGTCAGGGTAGTCAAACACTGGAATAAATTGCCCAGGGAGGCTGTGGAATCCCCATCTCTGGAGATATTTAAGAGTAGGTTAGATAAATGTCTGTCAGGGATGGTCTAGACAGTACTTGGTCCTGCCATGAGGGCAGGGGACTGGGCTCGATGACCTCTCGAGGTCCCTTCCAGTCCTAATATTCTATGATTCTTCATGTAATCTTCTTCATAGGTCAATTTAAGTAGCATGAGTTTAAGAGAATTAAGTCCAATTATTCTTCATGCTTTTTATTCTAAAAGCAAGTTGTTCTGCAGAAGAGAGACTGTATTTTTAAAAATAAATGTATTTGCACAGATCATCCTTAAAATATAAATTAGAAATAAATGAATAGAAAATGAAAAAAATGAATAGTCCACTGTCTAAAGGAGTCTAAAATATAGCTAATCTGTCCCCCAGTACAGATTTTTAATTAAATAACATGCTAAATGTGTGACAAGCACAAAGTGTATGTTGTTAGATCAGTAGTTATACTCATAAACTTTATTGTAGTTTTCTGTGTTTTCATGAGTTACAAGAAATAATAAAGCTTAATGTACCTTTTCATGAGTTCATGAATTATAAGAAACAAAGCACTAATTCAGAGTTGTGAGGAATACAAAATATAACATAAATTCAATTATGAGAAGTGTTGCGCTTTTTAAACAAAACTGTTAGACACATGTATTCTAGGAATCTGACCCTGTGGTTAAATCACAGTCTATGTTTATATGCTCTTATATAAAGATTTTGCTTCCCATTTGTTCAAAGTCATTCTAAAAAGAGGAATATTAGTCATTAAGTCATAGAAAAACTAACATAGTAGAAAATGTTGAACTGATTGATTATAAACTCCCACAGGGTCTCTTGCACTGTTTAGCAACTCGTGTTTTAACTTCTTTCTTTTGCATTCTAAAGAAATATGATACTTTTAATTTTCTGAAAATCTGAACTGTTGGAGGTGCAAGGGAAAGTGTCAGTGCAACAACTGTCTCTGCATGCAGCATGACTTATTTAAAATTGTAAGTGTTTTTCTATTAGCTGCTGAAATTTGCTCTGATAATCATTCCCAGTATTTGAATAATTTTAACAGGTACAGTAATGGTAAGTGTTTTACTTGGTTTTCTACCTTTGGCATATTCTAAGCATTATGAAAAAAGTTTCTTAACAAAATAATTTGTATTAATGTGTGGCAAAGCACAAAGATACAGTTACAAAGTTAATTTATATTTATAGGCCCTATATATATGTTTTTGTCCCTTCACATAATTTGTTAGACTAGTAGTTAAATTAGATTTAGTAGATCCTTTAGAGGACAGATTTTGTTTAGGTTCTGAGAGGATCCAGTGATAGAGAAATGGCAGCATTGGATCAGCATATTGTGACAGGTTGGATCACTGAAATCCCCTTGGGGCTGTCACCTGGTGTGCTGATCATGTCACTGACGCGTGCCTTCCTGCTCTCTTGGGCTTCCTATCACCTGTCCTCCTGGGCCAGAAGCGCTGGTCTTCCCCAGTCAAGGCACAGAGTTGGAATAACTGCCCCCCTGCAGAGCAACACAGACACTGATTCAGCTCAGCTCTAGGAGGGCTCAGCTATAAGGCCATTTGCAGCACCGAAGAACCCAATCCCCAAAAGGGACCAAAACCTCAAATAAATCAGTCTTACCCTGTGTAAAACTTTTACACAGAGAACGCTCATAAAATGTCCACCTCCTTTATCGATGAAAGAGAGAGATGCACAGTGGTTGCTTCCCCCCAATAACAGTTATCTACACTGGATTTAATAATAAACAGGTGTGGTTTTTTAGTATAAAAAGTAAGATTTAAATGATTAGAAGTGAAAATACACCATCAAAGTAAGCTACTAAGTTAAAATAAACAAAAGACACCAGTTAATTACAATACACTAAGAAACTTGTTACATGCAGTTCTCACCCTAAACAGTTGTTCTTATCTTAGGCCAGAGTTAATCTTTTTCTGGGTATCTTACTGTGGGGAAACAATTCTAAAAGCCAGCTGAAGACACACCTGATTGGGGGAAATTCTATGTAAGGAACGGAAAGTAGAGTGGGAACCCTTTTGTGAGTCTCCCCATCCACATGGGAAAGTACAAGATGGATTCCAGTACCGGGCAGCATGATCACATGTCTTTCAACGATCAACCACAGTTTGGGCTTATAGGACAGACCACACCATTCACAGGTCATTGGTTTGAGTACTTAGCCAATAAGTACCTAAAGTATCACTAAACACCCTCATTAGCACATTTAGAATTAAAAACTGATTCACACTTCATATTTCTAACTTCACATACAAGAATGATACATGCACAAAAACAGGATATACAGATTCAGCAGACTGTCACTTTATGCGAAACAGGTCACGTAACATTTTTAAAGTGTCTGCAATTTATCCATATTCATATTTATAGGCCAATTCCCATAAAGCATGGGGGCGATCCGTAACACATGTGCCTTCATGTTTGGCCTGTATGACATTTCCCCCCAAGAGGCAGAAGTGAGCAGCTGCTGTTCTGCTGGATGCTGACATTTTGGAGTCTCGGGTTGGAGTGCTTATGGACCATTATTTGAAAACAATTTCGACAAGATCCAAGCTTTCTGATCCACATCTGAGGCAACTTGGTTTTGTTACATGCTGCGAGGGGGAGGAAAAAAAATCAGGAGACACATAAGGGGATGGAGGTTCTAAGAAAAAATGGGATCTGAGCATTCAGATTGGTGCTCTTGGAGACCTTAAGGCAGCCACCCTTCAGTATCATGTTTTCAATTGTATTTTAACAGTAAGTGATTTTTTTTTATTTTCATCAGAGAGCCTCAGATGTTTCCCGAGGTAACTTTAAAAAATCCAGTACATATTGATGTGTCTACCTACCATGCCTCCATCCACCACATGGATACCTCACTTGACCTTTTGTTTAGCTTCTTAACATGGATCAGAATCCTCCTACTCCATGTACAAATCAGAAATCAACTTCTCTCCATCATCCTTTAATGTCCAAGCTGCAAGCTAGGAGTATTTCATACATCAACATAAAATAGACCTGAGACTTTCAGTATTTGTTTTTGTAAAATTACTGATTGCAGGTTTTATCATTGTGCACAAAAGGCCATAATGTTGTAAAGTTATTTGCATTACAGAGAACACTTAATATTTCCTTCGTGTAGCAAATAAGGGGTTTCCCCACAGGTAAGTGTAAGACACAAGGTAAAGAGAGAAAGCAAAGATTAATAGAAGTTAAACTGAGGATTGCTACAGATTTTTGGGGGGTTTGAACTATTTGACTTTCAGACTTGTTTTTAATAGTTACAGTTTTCTAGATAACTCTTTTTATGTGGAAATAGATAAGCTTAATGAACTTAAGGACATGTAGAGAGCTATGGAAAGTTGTACATTTATAATAATAAAATAATATTACTTTGTTTCTTAATTTGCAAATCTAATAATCTTGTTTTTATAGTGGTGATGAGTTCCTCACTTTTCTTCTGAAACTGAATAGACAGTGTGGTCATCTTACAACTGCTGTGCAAAACATAGTTAGCCAGTTACCCACAAACTCTCAGAAGGTATTCGAATGACAAATGAAATCTGACTTGGGACTGGGGGAGGCATATTGTTAATTTAGCTACTAATAAATTAGACTATGAATAGTAATAGATGTCCATATACAACTCTGTGTTATCATACACTCTATGTAAACTGTATAGCATTCTTGTCTCTAGTACTGTACCTTAAAATACTCCTTTACAATGTTTAAAAAAATCTTAAGTCAGTCAAATTTTTAAGAAAAAATTCTGTTGCTTTCTGCTTATGCTGATTTCATTTAAATATTTAAACTATACGTTCCAGAAAGGGCAGACAATGATTGAAACACAGTAATATGTGCCATATTATGCGCAGACCATATCATTGTAAATGTTGGGTGTTTTGTTTAAAAAAAAAAATCCAGATGTGTTTTAATTTCATCACAATGTTTAAAATATAAAAAATGTTTTAAAACAGACTGTTTAGTAAAATTAGATGCTTCATTCTTTTCTTACTTTGTTTATAACTTTGTAGAAGCATAGAAATATATGCTATTTGTCAGAATAGTCTATTTTATTTTATTTATATTTTTTTGTTAGTCTCTGAGGTGCTACAGGACCATTGTTGTTAAGTTTTTTTTAATTACAGACTACAATGGCTACCCCAAGATGATTACTTTGAACTTGCATGATGTTTTCAGGATGTTTAGGGCCCTTCTGGCAACACTGCTTACCAGTTCACCTATATGAGATGAGCTGACATTCTGAGTAACTGGTTTGATCTGTTAAATTGTGTCAGTGATCTAAGTTGAACTATATAATATGCCAGTCTCTCTGTTTATTTCATACTGTACAGAGTATTAGCAATTTACAGAATTGTTTTAATAGCAATTATATAAAGATGAGACTTTTTTCCAGATTTTAAATAACATTGTAAAACTTCTAATAGGTTGTATTGGAGTGGGGTCCTCCCCAGAGCTTCACTAAAGTTTGTGAGGACTTGGTTTGTAATGTTGAAGATTTGAGTGAAGAAGTTAGCAAACTAAAGGATCTCATGCAAAAGGTGAATGCGTGTTTAATGAATGTGCTAAAGAAAATGCCATAGGTTTCTTATAAACAAATTCTGTACTTGCTGCCCCATCAGCTAAGTGGTGCACATCAGACTGTTAAAGAGAGGATCTTTAAAATTGTAATTTGAACACCTACAAAGGGAAAAGAAATTTCAAGAGATATGGAGGCAGCAGGGATTTGGGGTTGAGAGTTGGGATAACTGTTGCTTTACATCACGCAGCATTGAATCATCTGGACAATTCCAAAATAGTGCTGACAGAATCTGTAGGAAGCTATAACCATTCCTTTTGTCCTGAAAGGCAGAGACGAATGAAATCTTGAGGAGAGGAAAATACTCTAAAAATGGGGGCATATCCTTAGTCTTCTTAAAAAATATTGCAGTATAAATGCCATTCTGTGAGCAATATTGCATGGAAATATTGTCTCATGAAGAAGTTATTAAAGATTTATGTGATGGTATAGGAGGCAGTCCACATATGTCTATAGAGGTGTTGAAAGAAAAGGATGGGAGAGGTCAATGCTAGATGTTAGCACTACATCACTCACTCTCAGAGCAACATCATGACATGCTCTTGTCGGACAAGATCTCTTTAAGTAATAAGCTGATAAAAAGAATGAGTGTTGAGATTCAGTAAACAGAGCATCAGTGTCAGAAAGGAATCTGTTGCTGAATGAAGTCATTGGAAGTTAACCCATTAACATAATAGTATTAATTTAATGCTGTGACTCATTATTTCAGTAAATTTAAATGAATTTTAAATTCAGTCTTCACTTTATAAAACATTTAGAACCAAATACATAAGAGTGTGTTTGGGCTGCCACAAATAACTTTTTGGCAGTTGGATGCGTAACATTTGTATATGCAGTAATTGAATGAATGTGCACATAAGATGGCACACCCAACTGACCATTTACAATTGATGACCTAGGATGTCTATACTACAATAAAAACCTGTTGCACCAAGTATTAGAGCCAGGGTCAGCTGACATGGACTCAGGAGGCATGGGCAATAAGCCTATACAATTGCATTATAGAAATTTCAGGTTTGGGTTGAAGCCAAAGCTCTGAGACTCCAAACATCACATTACAATTCTGTAGTCCTGCAGCCCAAGACCTACAAGCCCCAGGCCACCTGTGGCCATGCTTATATAGGTCTTTTATCACAGAATTGACACATACACTAAAGGGCAACTTTTACTTTCAGGTAAAAATAGTATGCCCATGGATCAACCTCAAGCATTTTCTCACTAGAATTTTGGCTGTGTTTTTTAAAGATTTGGCCCTTTTTAATATTTTTAAAACTATTATTGCTATTAAATTACAAATATCATTTCACCATATAATCTGCTTAATTTGTATCATTCTTATTTTAACATTTAAACTTACATTTAAATATTTGTGCTTTGCATTTTTATTGCCCATTTTTGAATATGCATAGGCAGTAGTTCTCAATCTATTTACCATTGTGAGCTGCATCCACACAATATGTGTACTATTTGCGTGGCCCTAAGAATGTCACATGGGCCACAGCTATGTGCTGACTGGACTGAGTTGAGAACCAGTGGCATAGAGAGCTCACATGAAATAACATTTAATATGTAAATCAGTTATTTCTTTAAAAAAAAATTAAAGTTAAAATTTAGGTGTTAAATCTAGTAAATATATTTACTATGTAAAATGTTGATTTGAACTCAAATAGCTTTTGACAGATTTCATTAAATCAACAATTAAGACATACAATATATAATTACTTTGTGAAAGTGTGTTAGTGGCTACTAATCAGGTTTGTAATAATTAAATATTCTGGGGACAAAACTGCCATTGACCTAAATGGAGCCAGAACGTCATCTTCTGCCTTTATGAACATAAAGTTATTATTTGTGGACCCAGCCTTGTAAGGGCATGACATGCGGCAATCATAGGATCCTACCTATATGCTCATTATAACTTTGCTGTTGCAGGGAAATCATAAAACGCCTTTTTGACTAAATATATATTTTACAAGTCACGCTTCTTGTGATTAAAGAGCAAAGGCCCAGATCAAATATTTGACTTTGTTAATGTGTTTATCACAGGGTTGTTTTGCTGTTATAGTGGTTAAAGATGTTTTCTAGCAATTGTTGCTTTTTAATTGCCATTAAGAAATTGTGTTTATTTATAAAAAAGCTGCTGGTATTTTTGCTTTTACTATTTTTATAGTAACTCTCTGTGAAATAGATAAGATAAAGACCCATGCCTACTCATGTTGAAATCAGTATAAGTTTTGCCATTGACTCAACAGAAGCTAGATCATGCCCAGACTTCAAATATAGTAAAATGACATAAATACCTACATTTATGTATAGTCTGAAATTTCTTAATGTACTTTAGAAGTTCTCATGCACTGTTTGAATTATATTTTTACATTAAATCCAGCTTCAAAATGGACAGAAAAATGACCCCACTCGTCTACGACCCCTGGAAAAAACACCTACCTGGAAAAGTAGACTAATAAAAAAGGCAGCAGTAACCCTGTTTGGAGTTGGATTTCTCTTTCTTATTACTAAATTAACTTTAAGAAAAGCCTGATTTTATGCATACATCTAACAAACCTTAGTTCTCAAATATGATTCAGTGTTACGCAGCTACAAAATAATTTGTTGTAAGAAACCATATTTTAAAAAGCACATTAAATTCTTCATAGTCAATTCTGAAGGATTTAAATTTTGTAATGTTATAAATACTTTAATTTAGAAACAAAATAAAGGTTACAGATTTAGACCAGCCAATTACATTTATTTGTATTTAAAAGTTTTCTTTACAAAAAGAGTATGACTTGTAAGTATCCTTTTCAAAGTGTTTTGTTTTTATAT
Source organism: Pelochelys cantorii (assembly GCA_032595735.1). Taxonomy (NCBI): domain Eukaryota; kingdom Metazoa; phylum Chordata; order Testudines; family Trionychidae; genus Pelochelys; species Pelochelys cantorii. Next base: position 302,257,379 of record CM064326.1, on the reverse strand, counting down.
TTTTTGTAAGAAATAAAAACTTAATTCTTATTACTTAGCACTAGTTTCTTTTTCCGTTTAGCTGTCAATTATGGCTCTGGAACATCTTTCAATATACTATATTGTATATTAGTGTATGTATTTGCAACAGTAGCAAAATTTATTTGTCTGAGGGCAATTTTATCAAAATACCTAAGATAACTTAAGTAGACTTCCCTATAGACATTATATACCATAAGACAACTATATACTGTATAGTTTCACATCAAAAAATACTTTCCTATGGTGGTCACTGTGCCTTTATTTCTTCCTTGTTTATCACCAACCACAATATTGTAGGGATCTTGTTAAATATTTAATCATGAAGAATCAATTTGATTTTCCCACCTCAGTGAGTACTTTCATATCCAGTGCTACAAAACAGTAGATTCCATTTAAATATTCAACTCTTGAATGTCTCACTTTAGTTTTAGTAAAGCTTTTTGACATTCCATGTTGTAAAGATTGATTGTCATAAACACATCAATCTGTGATGACTAGAACCAGATCAGGTAGGTTACACAGGGATCAAAACCATGTCTTCTAAAATAGTCTAATATAAATAGGAATGTTGGTTACAAGATTCTAGCTCAGCTATTTAGCAGCATGTTGTACGGATGTGAGACATGGGAGATAACGAAAGATTAGACGAGAAGGATATTGGCATTTGAGAGGAGGAGTTATAGAAAGATCCTGAGAATAGGTTGGATGCAGAAGGTCACCAACAAGGAATTATAATAGGAAGATACAGCTGAAACAGAACCTACTGCAGAAGGTTATACAACGGAAGTTACAGTTATTCGGGCATATCTGCAAAATGAACGAAGAGCAAAAAGTTAAGACCCTGGTATTTGGCATAATGGATGGTCCGAATAGGAGAGGCAGACCCCACAGAGAATGGGTAGATGATATGGTAGATTGGTGCGGAGCTAGTCTACAGAAACTAAGCCACTCTGCACTGGACAGGGAAAGATGGAAGGAAACAGTGAGGGAGGCATCGGACACCAACGGGCATTGAGCCTATGGTTGATGATGATGATGATCAGATTATTGTAGACAAGATTTTTTTCCCCTTGAGCTGTGCTATCTAAACCATGATATAAACTGATCCCATTCCCCAAGTAGACATATCAACGCTAGCATATTCAACACCATTTGTTAACAACAAATGTTGGTGATCTGGTGCTCAAAATGATTTAATTAGTAGTGGCCCATATATATATATATATAGTGGAGAACTCTGTGTAGTATCTTCCTCAATATGTGCATTTTTGTGTCCAGTGGGTGTTTCTACCCATTCACCATCATGGTTACTAAAATCTTTATTTCCTCATAGGTAGTTGTCATAAGTACTTATGAGGAAATAAGTGACTTAACTTACACATTTTATTCTTGTAGTAATTATTTGCAGATTTGTAATTCTTTCCATATCTTCTTATTACAAAAGGGGAGCATTCTCCCCTCAGGGATGGGATAAAGTGGATACAGCATAGAAAACTTCAAAGTCCTAGTTTCCGTGCAAAATTGAACTCCAGCCCTTTGTGTTTCAGGGTTGTAGTGCAGAGACCTGATTTTTTTCCCTGTCGCCCCATCCTCTCCAAGGATAATTCAAGGCAAGTTAAGAAAGTTAATGCCGCTTTGAGCATTAATCTTTATCCTCCGCTCTTCTGCAGATTACTGCTTTGAAACTACAGTAGGTAGTAGGTTTACTTCAGTGTACCTGCTCCTCCTCTTGTCCTATACGCCTCTTCAATTTACAGAACTCCAGCCTTGTGGTTTATCAGGAGTAGGGGGAAAACTACATCACAGCTTTTCCATATGCTCAGCCAATCAGCCACCAAAAATGGACTAGTGCATTCAACTGTAGCCCAGTAGAACCAGCAAGCTTTGTAGAAAAAATGTTGTGGGATCTGTCTGTCACAGTTATCACTTTGATCTTACAAGTAGTTTCTCCTGCATCCATACCGTTTCTCCTAGCAGTCACTAAAGTTTTTTAATAGAAATGTGAAAAAAGTATAGTGCACCATATTTTTTTCTTTGCTACTGCAAACAAGATCATCACTAAAACTGTTCTCCAACTAGCTTGCAGCATCCAAATGCCTAAGTTCTCCACATCTCTGATTTTACCCATTTATAGATTATCATGTTTGACAGATGTTTGAAATTTGCATTAGCTACATCTCTTTGAATTTCTTTTTTCTTGTTGTTTTTAGTGTTTAGAATCTTGTCATAGTTTTTTGCACACACATACTTAAGATGTTAGAATACTTTTCAGACAATAATTAAATCTCATGAATGCTGTCTGAGAAGGGTTGTTTTACTTTACAGGAGGACAACTGAGGTACAGAGAGGTTAAGTGACACAACTCAAACCGTCAGTGGAAGAGCCAGATACAAAGCTCAGAACTCCTGAGTTGTATCCACTATATCATTTGTTCTCATTGTTGCATCCACTATATAATTTCTTCTCACTGATATTTCATCACCATCTGAGACACTAACTAAAGGAAAGCTTTTTTTTAAATTAACTTCTCAATTGAGGCTGTTAATACCTTATATGCTGAACTTCATGACATAATTTGGAAAAGAAAATCCCTCCAGAAAATAGTTTTGTCAATATTCCTGGTATAACTCTTAAAGTATAAAAGCATGAATTACATAAAATGCATATTAAGAAAAGCAATATTAAAGCAAAAAAATCATACTAGCAAGTTTTTTTTATGAAAAGTTACTATAAAATACTTTTCAGAAACCAATTTAGGTTAAGTTCTGCTCAACTGATTTATTATAAAGTCAACAGAAAAGTAATTTTTTTCTGTAAATAAATTCCAGATGTCTTCATTTAACTACTCCACTTTCATGCAAATTAGAAAACCTAATATTGCCCTGGTACTGATACAGATACACCTTAGAAAATTGGGTTGACAACCATAAATACTGGATCTGTACTGGTTGAAACTTTAGGTGCATTTTAATCTGTTGCAGATTTCACAGAAAAAATAATCAATTACAAGATAAATAATTGTACTCTGCAAAAGTTACATTTTATTTTCTTCTGTGTAAATTAGCTTTGATGAGTGCAGTTAGTGAAATTAACCCTACCTTTATCTTTGTGAATTAATAGGAGGTTGTTTTATTACTAGCTACACATTGCTAGTTGTGTTTTAGATGTCTGATTACTACACCTGATCTTGCCTCAGTAAATAATCCAGTAAAATATCAAAAGGGTATGAGCACTTTCCCAAAATGCCTGTCCTTCATAGAAAGCATCTTATTTCTTGCCGTAGATAAGAAATAATAATTACATGAATCGTTTCGTTATTAACCACTCCTGCAAATTATATCAGTGAGCAGTTACTCCATGTAAAACAGACAGGGTTCCCATTTGGTTTTCAAATTATTTCATAAAGCAAAGACTGATGATTGTAATAGAAGTACTACATAGGTACAAGATTTTTTTCTCCCCTCCTGCCATCCAGCTGCTTATACTGCTCAAGATTACTGTGCAGAGCAGCATATAATAGGTAAGGGAAACAGGATTCTTGAAACAACCACAATGAATTGTCTGAAACATCAGTTTTTGGGTCATAAGGGCTGTAGTAAGGGGAAGGACAGTGTGCTTATTTTTGAGGGCAAGACTAAAACTGATTTTTGGTTATTATCTTCCACCTTACCACCATATGAAGTTGCTTTTAATTTCCTCATCTCAAATTACTGTTTCTTAAACTGGGCACTCTTAAGTCCTTTATTCTCTCTTTCTTAAGGGAGAATTTTGCTAATTTGTCTGCTTTAGTATTGTTGTCTCTAAATCATCTTCTCATACATACCTATGAGAGGCCAAAAAATAACTCTGAATGAAGAGGCCACTTAAAAATCTAGGGCCTAAGTCATGCTGTTTTTAAATTCTGGGCCATTTAGTTTCACTGTGGGTGATTTCAGATAGAAACAATCCTGCTGAGAGATCTTATTATTTAAGATATTGAACTAAAGTCACTAACTTGCAACAGAGTCATAATACATTGCTTTGCACTTCTAAAAGAGGTTGCTGGAGATAAAGTGCTAAACAGCTTTGCATACATTAATTAGTTAAGTCACACAATACCCTCTAAAGTGGAGATAATAGAGAAGTTATAAATTGAGGCACAGGGAGACTGAGTGAATGGATCATGGTCAACTGTGGCCAGATTTGTAAGGATATTTAGGTACCTAGTTGATTTTTTTTTTTTCCAAAAATGTTTAGGTGCCTAACTTCTGTTTATTTCTGTACCTAGGTGTTTTTTTAGATCCCATTAATCTATCTGCATTTTTAGGCACCTTACATACCTTTAAAAATCTGTCTCGGAGGCTGTATCACTGTTAGTCTGTATTTGTAAAAACAATGAGGAGTCCTTCTGTGGCATCTTAAAGACTAAGGGTATGTCTACACTGCAGTTATTTTTCAGAAAAACGGCCATTTTTCTGAAAAAACTTCACTTACGTCCACACTGCAATCACATTCTTTTGGAAAAAAAAATTGAAAGAACAGAGGGGTTTTTCCAACATTGGTAAACCTCTTTCTACGAGGAAGAAGCCTTTTTCCAAAAGAGCTCCTTTGGAAAAAGGCATGTGTGGACAAGGAAGAGGGAGCTCTTTTGAAAGAAGAGGAAAGAGGAAAAAACACACGTGTCCTGGTGGCCACTCCATCCATAGTAATCACAGCGTAAATGCAAGATAGTGTCCACACTGAATGGACGCTATATTTCAAAACAGCAGATGGCTTTTTCGATGCACTTTTGCTGTGTACACTTTTTGCTTCTCTTTCTGAAGAAGTTTTTTCAGAAGATCTTTTCCAGAAAAGCTTCTTTCAAAAGAAGCCTGCAGTCTAGACATAGCCTAAGAGTGCGTCTACACTGCACCATTTTTCTGGAATAACAGCACTAGCACACAGCAATTGAGTTATTTCAAAAGAAAATTGAAATAACGGAGGGCTTTTCCCGATGTTGGTAAACCTCATTCCACAAGGAATAACGCCTCTTCCGAAAAAGCTCTTTTGGAAGAGGGTGTGTGTGGACACTCCACTGCTGCAATGTGGAAATAGCTCCTCACCAGCGCTATTCTAAAGTTATTTCTCCCCAGTATCTCCTGAGGCTCTAAATCGATATAGCACATTCACATTAGGGGAGACTGCCTCGGACTAATTTTGAGGCTTCCCTGTAGTGCGGACTCTCTATTTCAAAATAAGCTATTCCAGAAGATATCTTCCAGAATAGCTTTTTCCGAAATAAGTGTGCAATGTAGACGTACCCTAACATTGATTTGGGCATAAGCTTTTGTGGGTAAAAACCACTGTGTCAGATGCATGGAGAATAAAAATCTGGCCTCTGGCAAATCAGCAGGAGTCTGGAAATAGAAGGGAGGATTCCTGACCTCCATTTCTGTCCTAACCTAGAGGATACTGCATTTTCAGAGCTATCTTTATTGTTCAGGGTCTAGGTCTATGCAAAGGAAACACAAAAAGCTATATTTGCACAACAGGGTCATTGAATAGTGTTCTTTCTGAGAACTTTCCCTTAGGGGTATTTTACTGTCCAACAGTGGATCCAAATGTTAACATTTAGAAAAACAAACTTGTTTTGTAGCAAGGTGGGACTTTGTCCCCAGCTTACAGAATAACACTTTGTTCTGATTTACCGTTCTATCTACTAGTAAGGGAGAGGGAAAAGAGCTGTCTATAACCAAGACTACATAAGGAAACACCTAGTGCCTATCCTATCAGTTTCAGTTGCGAGGTGACAAGTATAGAATTTGTTACGTTTTCTGTTTCTGCAGCTATTTTTAAACAATTTAGAAGAAGAATAAGAGGAAAAAACAGGCACAGATCATTGTGCTCTTACACTTGATTCCTCTGTCTTGACCAGATAGAAGATGTAACCTGTTTTGCCTTCCTTTTCCTCTTGCCTTTATAGTTCCCAAACTACACCAGGCCTGACAACTCCTTTTACAGAGCATATATCTGTTCCTGCCTCCTGACTTCTTTCATCTGTGAAGAGGTTCTGAGAGACTATAGGCATCGAGGTTCTTCCCTTCCATCACTGGTAAAGTGCTCCAGACAAGGCCTTGGGTCTTATTTGCATAGCTTTCCAAACAGTGGGAAGCTGTGAAGGCCTTAAATCTCTGGCCTCAGAGTTCTTATTTTGCAAAAGTCATTTTGGATAAAAGCCTTATTAAAGATCTTATGGCCTGGTTTGTATTTGATTCTCCTCCCCCCCCCCCCCCCCCCCCCCAGCCTCCTGCCCTTGCCGTTTAAGAACAGAAGGGAATCTTTTCTAATCAGCACCAACTAGCTCCACCACTTCTGTGAAGAAACATTTGCTTTGGAAGATTTCTTTGTCATCTCTGTTTTGGAGACCTTTGCTAGGCTAGAGGAAGGTATCTTTTGAGCCCAAATATTCTCTGTAGCCCCAGTTATCTGTCAGACAGCATCTCTACAGAGGGTTTGGTTTTGGAGACATTTTAAACCACTGCTTGGGCAGGGGGGAGGAAGTACATCCAGAAAGTGCTAATCTTGCACTCATTAAAATTTTAAAGATCATCTAAATTTGTCTTTTCCTGCTCAGAGAAAATGATGGTTCTTGACCTTGGCCAGTTTGAAATGAGATCACAGGCAGGAGGAAGTATAAAGTGGGCATTGGGATCAAGACAGCAAGTTTGCTTCACCCTCCCCCCACCTTACACCTCCCATATTTTAAGTAAGAGCTATCACAGAGTAGTATATTTCAGGTGCTGGGGGAAGGTTTCCTTGAATTGTTCTTCCATGCATAGGATGTATTTTTAAATTTTGCAAGGGTGCCTAGAGCACACACATTGGCATCTTTTTAGACAATCTTTCTATTAAGCCGTCACCATTCTTGTCTGTCTGTCATGGGATTTTCAACTTGCCCCTCCTGCACATGCACCGTCTGTCCCCACCAGCTCCTGCAGGTGTGTGCCCATGTGCTCTGCTGCCTGGCTCCCCCAACGAGGCAGGCCACCCCCCCCGCTCCCGCAGGCTCTGGCTCCCGGCCCCTCTGGCAGGCCACCGACCAGGCAGGCCACCCTGCCAGCTCTGGCTCACGGCACCCACGGCAGTCCCCACCCCGCACCTGACACCAAAAAGACAAAAAAAAAATTTTAAAATATTTTTAAAAGACAATCTTTCTAAAAGCGCACCAAAAGACTGAAAATAAAATTTTCAGCTACCAATTTAGGAAAAAGATTGGATGGCTAAGTACAATTCAGGGTAGTTGCAAACTGTTAGCCATCCAATCTTTCTCCTAAATTGGTAGCTGAAAACATTTTCAGTCTTTTGGTGCACTTTTACAAAGATTGTCTTTTAAAAATATGTTTTTATTTAGTGATTCTATTCATCTATATTTAAACCAGTGAAATATCTAGAGATAGTAGCCCCTTTTTGGATAAGATGCGGTGTTAAGCATCCTACCCTTGTGACATCTCCTCACAAATGCCTTGTGGATTTTGCCAGGCAATATGCATTGCAAAGACAAGAGGATGCTTTGCCTAGTTCTGTGGCACTCAACATTTCTGAAAAACAAGCCAACTTTAAGTGCTTAAATATATATATTTTAGATGCTTAACTTCTGGTGCTCATATTTCAAAATCTGGCCCTATTGCCCTAGGATTGTGCTTATCAAAGACAAATGATTTGACTCAATAGCCCATCCTTTCTACAAAGGAAATCCTTAAGTGCATAGTGTACAATGTAAGCAGAATAAACCTTTTCAATTGATGTGAAATTTTTGTGTGCACACTATAGTCAGAAAGGGCTATTACAAGTCCAGTATGTCAAAAGTCAAAACAGAGGCAGGGATTGTAATAAAGAAATAATTATATTTACAGTGATATTGTCAACCATGAAGTAAGTTAATGTGCAGAAGAAACATCTCTTTTAACATCCGTTCTTGCGCAAGAATCTGCAGAGCGTCCACACTGCCCACCCTCTCTTGTGCAAGGAAATTTACAGTACAGCGTGGTAAGAGAGGGCTCCTTGGGCAAGAGCTACGTTCTTTTTTATCAGGTGTAAGCCCTCTTGCGCAAGAGGGCAGTGTGGACGCTCAGCAGGGATTTCTTGCACAAGAAAGCCCTATGGCTAAAATGGCCATCGGAGCTTTCTTGCACAAGAGAGCAGCCACACTGCCATGGGAGCTCTTGTGCAAAAGCACAGCTCGCACATGGCAGTGTGGATGTTTTCTTGCACAAGACTTCTTGCACAAGAACCTTGCACAAGACTTCTTGCACAAGAACCCTTGCGCAAGAAGCCGCCAGTGTAAACATAGCCTAAGTGTTTTGTAGACAGCACTAAACTTTGAAATAAGCTACACAATTTGCGTAGCTCAAATTGTATAGCTTATTTTGAGCTACGGATGCTGTGTAGACACACCCCGTCAATGTCCTTAAATCTTCCCTTCTGATCCATTTATTTTTGTCAGTTAAACTCTTAAGTGTCAGAACACTTGTGACATTTTTAAATGGGATTATGGCTGTTTAAAACAGGTTTAGATCCCATAGAGAAGGGGAAAAAAATCTCCACAATCTTCCTTAGCTTTTCACTTGAACTGAAATATAGGCCTTCTGAAGAAGAGGGATTTGAAAGAGGACTGGAATGTCCTACTGGCTGCTGGATTTTCTCCTGCCATGCTTACTATCCCACCTCATTTCTAGTTTGATTAACTTTGCTTCTCTCCAGTCTGTCTGAAATATGGTTAATATTTTCCTCTTGCTCATTAGATCTGACCATCTCACTACTCTCTTTAAATCCCTAAACTGCTACTGCCTGCCCACCAACTATTAGCCTGCTCATCTGCTCTTGCAGGTCCTGCCCAACTTTGCCTTCTCTATCCTGGATGTTGTTTCTTATTGTCATCTTGTCCATTCACTCTGCCAGGGCTTAGCTCACTCACCTTCCTTTTCTCCTTTCCCCCTCTCCCATGGGTGTTTCCTCTATCATTAGTCTCGATGTACTCTCCGGGAATGGAAAGCACAAGGTCCTCTTTATAATTGTCATATGGAAGCCTTCAAATCCCTCCCCAATAACAAATTTCCAGGGAAGCATCTTCACTTCCTGGTCAATGCAAATCCCTGAAGAGCTCTGCTTGGAGGCTCCCCCCACTAGTGCCCCCTTGGTCGAGCTCAGCTTTGCACGTTTCCCGCGCGCTAGAGAGACTGGTCGGGCTAGCTAGGTGCGAGCATTGCTCTCTGCCTGCGCCTTTGGCTGAGCCAAATGACACAAGCCTGCTAGCCGCAGGAAGGCCAGTCGTGCCCTTCCCTAGAGCACGCGTGGCGTGGGCTCCCTCCGCTCTGCAAGCAGGTGGATGTCGAGTGGACTAGTCTTGGCGGGTATAAACCTGTCTTGGGCCGGCAGCGACCAACCCTTCCTTCAGATGCGCGGCATCTAAACTAGCGCGGGGTATTCTCACGCGGGACGGCGCTGTAGCCGCTTCACGCCTCCAGAGCAGCGAGCTGGCTTGATTTTCCATTGTCTCACTCTCTTCTAGATGACAGCCTGCCCCACGCCCGCTGCCTCGGGACCTGGGCCAACGCCCCTTGAAATCAATGGCAAATTTCCCATTGACTCCAACACGAGTCGCCGCAGGTCCCCGACCTGCAATGCAGTCACCCGTCAGAGCATTGAGCGCCTCTCGCGCACCGCTCCCTTAGGGATGTTGAATTGACTCTTCACTGTTTGGGATTTGAACAGCCCCACGCTTGCTCTGCCGCGGTCATTTGGTGAGACGCGATCGGAAGGGGCAGTTGTTCAGGACAGGTGCCCGGTTTCCAGGTGGCACTCCGCAGTGTTGGCGTGGGGAAGCATGCCCGCGGGCGCGTGAGTCTTCCTGACCAGCTGTCCAATCTGCTTCTTGCTGCCGGCTGGTCTCTGCCGCCCGGGTCTGACGAGGGCAGCTTCCCGGGCATTCCTGAAAGGGAACAATTTGGAGTAGACCGTTCGGGTCGCGAGTCAGGTGAAGAGGAAGAGGAATCAGCGTGACATTGTAAATGGCGCGTTAAATACAGTGGAACCCAGTTTCACGCGGCTCATGGCGCTTGCTCGCATTGTGCTCTCGATTGCACCCGGTCCCTGCTCTTTTACAGAATCGCCTTGGTCAAGCAAGTGTCCTCAGATGGGACGGATTTAGAACATCCTCCCTCCGAATTTCCCAGGGCCGGGAAGAGCAAATTAAACAAAACCAGGGCAATATCCCCTGTTTCTTGTGCATGATTTTATAGTCAAGATGCATTCGAGTGGCATGTCTATCTAGAATACCATACACATCTATGAATGAGACAGTGCAACGTTATCTACTGATGCCGAATATTGACACGTGCTAAGTATTTCCCATTGTCTCGCGACTTTATTGCTGGATTCTCACTAGTAACGTATCCCGTGCAGTGTTTGGGGAGGGTTTGAACTAACGCTTTTGGATGTAAGGTTATTGGAAAGCATCGGGATTCCTTCCCTGCTCAGAGGTGTTACCTCCTCCAGTGTGTCCACATCATTTCATCCATCCCCACCCAGTCTGTAAGCAACCCACAGCAGCCCCTCCGCTTTGCTCTGACCGCAGAAGAGCAGCATCGGGGCAAGGGAGAAGGATGAGAGCTGAACTGATCCTGGAAGATGTGAGTCTGGACGGACTGAGCGGACTCCGGAGTTCTGCGCAGACACATTGTCTTCGCCCTGAACCTGAGAGCTCATCAGTAACCCTGGCCGCTGTGCCCTGGGAATGGTGAGACGCTGAAGCCGGTGAGGAGAGACGCTCTCAAGGTACATTTGGCTACATGGCAGGAGGTTTTGTTCCATGGGATTTCCTCCGCCCTTCACATTACTACTGATGCGGAGTGAAGTGTTTCTAATATGAACTTTCGCTTTGGGATCTGGTTTGCGGTTCCACTGATCTTGTGCGGCATAACCCCAGAAGTGCCTGCTTCGTGGTGGTAAGTTCTGCGATTGCAAGGGTTTTATTTGCTCTCGGTGGGATAAAATTAATAGTAAACTAAAAGAAGAATTGACACTTTCCCCTCCCGTTTAGTTGTCACGCAATAAAAGCTTGTCGCCGCCGGTTGTTCAGATACAAAAACTCCAATCCTAAATCAAGCCGAATTGTACTGTGTCTTCTTTCAACTTCTCTTTTCCCTCCCAACTCCCACTCCTCCGTCCCCAGCCTTAACAATTAAAGGTCTGTTTCACTATGTGCCCTAAGGAGGGCTCTTTGATCTGGGACTGATGAGCGCTTTTAGCGTGGACAGTAACAGCAAAGAGTCAGTTGGAGGTTGATTAAAATACGCCCTGCAGAGCTCTTATCACCATGTATAGAATCCATCTAAGAATCGAGCGAAGGAAAATGTATGAAGATAGCATTTCGAGTGCAACAAGTTTTTGCAGCGGTTTAGGTTCAAAGATATAGCTGATTTATTCTCTTTGATTGACTATCCCCGTCCTTTTGTTTATTTATTTTGCATGTAAAATGACAGCTGAAAATGAACTTGTCAGATAACCCTCTCGGGTAACCCACTGGCTAAATGAAAGTAGTAAGAGGCAGGGTGCAGTTTGCACTAGGGCCAAGCTTGTATACACTTGTTTTACGTGCATGTGCGTTTCACTGTTGCTTACTACCTTCCCTCCATGTTCATCACCTTCCATGAATTGTCAGAATAGTCGAGCAGGATTTTGTTCAGACTCTTGACTCCCCTCAGCCCCTCCTCCAGCCAGCCTCTTCCCCAGGAGAAAAAAAAAAGTTTCTCATCACTGAACTAAAAACTCCAAATGAATGGCGAGGTAGCCTGTAGGGAACACAACTTTTCAGCTCCTAGTTCAAAAGATATTTGAGCTGGTTAGGACAGTAATAATCGAGCTGTAAAACACAGGGCTAATTAAGGGGGAGCCTAGAATCAGAGATTTCCTTCAGAGAATAGGGTCTTAAAACAAAACAGACACCTCACTAAGGCAGAGGAGTTAAACTTCCCCTTGTAAACATCGTGTCCAGGTAATGCATTTAGGCTAACACTAGATCAAAGGTTGATTTATCATACTGACGCTTTTTCAATACAATTGCTATTTCTGTGTCCATAAGAGTATACACATTATTTATTGCAAGAGCTTTTTGTCATGCTGTCTTTTATGTTACCCAACAGTATTTTTTGCAAACAACAGCTTTAACGATTTGATGATCACATAAACTAATGAAAATACAGGAAAAAAAAACATTTGCTGCTGTTTGATCCCTTCAAAAGACACCCATGGCAGTTCGGGTTTTATAAAAAGTACCTTTCTAAACATTTCAGGCCTAATAGAGAACATCTGGCTACAGATGGTGATGCAATTTGAGAAACAAAGCTGACAAAAATCAAAGTAAGGCGCTATCAAGGAGTGTTCGATTATTCCAGAGGTTCGGTAGCAAGAGGCAGCAGACATAGGATTTGGAAAAGGTTTCTACCCAAAAAGCAAACGCAGCTGTAAATTAGACTCTAGAGATGAAAGGGAGGCATGAAGAGAGGCTGATCAGGTTGTAGTACAAGCAGGAAAAGACGCTCTGCGGCCTTTGGTCCTGGGAGGAAAACAAAGGGGAAGGTAGAGGGCTCCTTGAATCCGAAAACAGTATTGGCTCCTGGCAAACCGGCAGGCATAAGGGCACCTAGCGTTGTACGAGTCGGACTCTGTGCCGCCCCTAAGAGCCCCTCGCTCCTCAGTCAGTCCCCTCCATAGCAGCTCGCCAGGCCCACTCCGTGCCCTTCCCAATAGCGGCCAGTCAGTGCCCGGCCCTTTCCCACTAGCTCCTCATCTCCAGTGCCCTGCTCATAGCTCCCCCGGCCCGTGTGCCCCCAGCCTGTCCCCACACGCCCTCTCCCCAGCTGCCCGTGCGCCTTTGCTCCCCGCAGGTACATGGGGGCGTTGGGCTCGTCGCGAGTGATGTGTGACAACGTGCCGGGCTTGGTGAGCCGGCAGCGGCAGCTATGCCAGCGGCACCCCGAGGCCATGCGCTCCATCGGGCTGGGCGTGGCGGAGTGGGCGGCGGAGTGCCAGCACCAGTTCCGCCAGCACCGCTGGAACTGCAACACCCTGCACCGCGACCGCAGCCTCTTTGGCAGGGTCCTGCTGCGCAGTGAGTACCCGGCCGCACGGGGCGCTGCGGGGCACCTTGAGGCGCCACTGAGGACAGAGGGTGGGATCCCTGTTCTGGGGGGAAGCTGCGATGAGGGGGGAAGCAGGCGGGCTCTCTGCCCCTGGGACAGGTGGGGGGAAGAGCAGGAAGGATCCCTGTGGGAGAGGTGGGGGGAGAGGATGGAGGCGGGATCCCTGACAGTGGACTGGGCGGTCAGGCGGCATCCTTGTCCCGGGGGGGAAGGGGCGGGGCAGCAGGAGGGATCCCTGCCCCTGGCTGGCGGACAGCGGAATTGCACACCACGAGCTCTGGTCCAGCACGTGCAGGGAGCGGAGAAGCAGTGGCAGCAGCCCAGGTGTCTGAGCTAAGCGGCGCCACCCGGGACGGGAGACGGATCTGCCCGCAGCGCGCTCCGGGTGAGGCGTTACTGCCAAGAGACCCGAGGCAGCGTGACTCACACGTGCCCTTCGGAGGCCTGGCTGCAGCACGTGCTCGCACCCAAAGCGGGGGGGGGGAGCATGAGACATCTGTGCGTGTCTCCTCCAAACAGTTACTCCCCCAACCCAACCCTCAGAGCCAAGAAGCGCGCTCTGCGGTTCCCTGGCTGATGCTTAGCAGAGGGTGTTGCACGCATACCGTTTAATCATCCGGCCCCGGGGACAGGAGGCGGCCAAAAGCGCAGCGCAGCGTTTCCCGGTTTCCCCGCGGGCGCGATCATCTCACCATTACCTTCCCGCGAGTTAATTCACTGCGACTGTAAATCGTCCGTGTCCTGGGAGCACTTCCGAAGGCGCTGAAAGCACTAAGCGCTCCCTTGCTTCACCTAGGGCTCAGCGGGCCACTTAAAAATTGTCACCAGCGACTCAGCCTCACGTGCTTTTTGTCTTCAGGAAAGCTTTCCCGGTAACCTGGGCGACGGCTGCTTGGAATTGCGAGCTACATTTCCCACAGCTCTCAATCCATTGAGTGCATTACAAAGTGTTGTTAAAACTGACCATGTTTGAAACATGAGAATAGTGCCTGTGAAATGGTTCTAGATTTAGTTGTTTAAAACAATAGGATTTTTTTAAAACAACAACCCTCCCCCCCCAACCCTTTGGATAATAAATCAGGGGGAAAATAACTGTCAGCTTACAGATAACCCACCAACAAGGAAATTGACATGGGGACTCATTTATTATGTACTTTGGCACAGCTCTCCAGCTGGTGCAAATTGTCCCAACGCAATTGACTTTAATGCAGCTTTGACAATGTACATCACCTGGGGATCTGCCCTTTTAAGTTAATTCTTAGCACTATTTTAAGTTGTGTCATAGTTATATGATGTCATGGGGGAAATATTCCAGTCTTGTGTGTCAGGTAAAGAATCCAAAAAGCCTCTAGGTAAGAAAACTTGCTTTGTCTGTATATACAGTTGTTGGTTTACAAGTAAGATTAAATGTATGTCACCATATTACTAAAAAATGTTGTTCATCAACAAATACTTCTTCCAAGACAAATATCCCAAAGCATGAAGAATAGTTGGCTTGTAAATCAGTCTTATGTATATACAACTCACTATCCCAGAGCATTACACTTTGGCAAAACAAATGCCTGACATGTACTATATTAAATTTGCATCTTCCCTTTTGTAAATAATTCAAATTTAGTTATATATTTCCCTTGTAAAAATGCTGAACTTCAAAACATATATGAAAGAGAACAACTAGAGCCAAAATCTGCTGTTCTACTGAGTTATGGCTAATATGATTAGGATGCATAGGTGCTGAAACTAGAGGTGTGGGTGTGTGCTGTACCACCCCCTGTCTTGAAGAAGTTTCCATTACATAGAGGATTAACAGTTTGGTTCAATGGCTCCCAGCATCCCCACTATAAAAATTATTCCAACACCCCTATTAAGATGCACAGGAAAGTATGTATACAAGTCCTGAATACCATCTGTTGATGATAGGTGGGAGTAAAAGAAAATTAGAAGTAGTATATTTCCTATTCAGTTAATATTCACCTTAAAATGTTTCCTCACTAATTTGTGTAAACAATTCCTGTGATAAACACAAACACTATAACTTCTTCAGAGCATTTTGAGCAGTAGTTCTTAACACATGCACTGCCTGTGACCCCATCAATGGGAGGAGCCATAGGCAGAAGTTTCTGCTGAGAGGGAACTTTAGCTCTGGGCCATTTGAGAGCTATTGAGATAGAGCAGCTTGAGCCCAGTGAGCAGGATAGGGGTAGCTTAGGGCTGGCAGGACCCAGTCACAACTGTGGAGGCCACTGCTGGGCAGGAGTGAAATGGATATACCTCATGTCATGTCCTATTTGTTCAGGTTGGTGCTTGGGACAGCCCCCTGGAAATCCATAACTTCCTCCGCAGGTGGGTTGAGGAGACAGTTCCCTAGGTGGGGAGGTAGGCAGTACCCTTAATGTATGTCATGTGGTACAGGGGACAGAAGTGGCAACCATAAGTCATGTTTAGTGTCAGTCATGTCACTAACTGGCTACAAAGTGAGTTGAAATTGTGTAGATAGGATCTATATGGCACCCAGGGCCTTTTATTTGTTACAAGAGATGCATGTGTATATTAGACTTGGTCCTGAATTTTTCAACAGAAAATAAAGTTTCTGCAAAATTGAATTTTTCCATGAACACTTTTAATTTTTTTTTTCTACCTGGAAAATAAAAATGAAATATTTTGATCCAAGTTGAAATGTTTCACTCTGTGGAATTGACTTGAAACATTTTTATTTGAATCAGTTCGGCAAAATATTAAAGTGCTACTGGCTCTTGGGAGTTGTAGTTCTGACCCCCCAGTCTTTCCTATAAGCTGGACTCCCTGGAGGAATACATCTCTCAGAGTGCAATGTGGTTTCCCATCTGACCAATCTGCCTGCATAGTGCATCATGGGAGTAAAAAACTTTCTGAGCCTAGCCAGCAAGAAAATAGTAAGCCTTGTGAATAAGGGGGAAACAGGAGACATAGAATACCTAGACTTTAGTAAAGCATTTGATACAGTCTCACGTGACCTTCTTATAGATAAACTAGGGAAACAACCTAGATGGGACTACTATCAGGTAGGTGCATAACTGATTGGATAACTGTTGTCAGAGGGCTCGTCTAGACTGCATTCCTCTCTCGAACGAGGAATGCAAATGAAGTAGATCGAAAATTCAAATGAAGCACAGATTTACAAATCTTGCGCTTCATTTGCATAATCGTGTCTGAGTGCTTTTTCAAAAAAGGGTTTTTTGGGGAAAAAAAACCCTGCAGTCTAGACAGGGTTCTTTCGGGGGAAAAAAAACCCTTTATCAAAAGAACCTATACTCCTCATTTTTTCAGGAGTACGGGTCCTTTCAAAAAAATTTTTTTTTTTAAAGAACTCTGTCTAGACTTCGGGTTTTTTTTTCAAAAAACCCTTTTTCGAAAAAGCAGTTGGACGCAATTATGCAAATGAAGTGTGAGATTTGTAAATCTGCGCTTCATTTGAATTTTTGATCTGCTTCATTTGCATTCCTCTTTCGAGAGAGGAATGCAGTCTAGACGAACCCAGGGAGTAGTTCTCGATTATTCAAAAGTCATGCAGGAAGAGCATAACAAGTGGGGTTCTGTAGGATCAGTCTGGGGATCGGTTCTGTTCAATATCTTCATCAACAATTTAGATCATGGCATAGAGTGCACACTTATAAAATTTGTGGATGATACCAAGCTGTGAGGGGTTGCAAGTGCTTTGAAGGATAAGATTATAATTCAAAATGATCTGGACAAACTGGAGAAATGGTCTGAAGTAAATAGGATGAAATTCAATAAGGACAAATGCAAAGTACTCCACTTAGGGAGGAACCAACAATTTCACAATCCCAGTGACTGTCTAGGAAGGAGTACTGCAGAAAGTAATCTAGGGGTCATAGTGGACCACCAGCTAAATATGAATCAACAATGTGACAGTGTTGCAAAAAGAGCAAACATGATTTTGGGATGCATTAACAGTAGTGTTGTGAGCAAGACAAGAGAAGTGATTCTTCCCTCTGCTCGGCCCTGCTTAGACCTGTATTGGAGTATTGTGTCCAATTCTAGGTACCACATTTCAGGAAAGATGTGGAAGAACTGCAGAAGGTTCAGAAAAGAGCAATAAAAATGATTGAAGGTCTAGACAACATGACCTATGAGGGAAGACTGAAAGAACTGGATTTGTTTAGTTTGGAAAAGAAAAGACTGAAAGGGGATATGACAGCAGTTTTCAAATACCTAAAAGGGTATTACAAGGAGGAGGGGGAAAAAATTCTCCTAAACCTCTCATGATAGGACAAGAAGCAACAGGCTTAAACTGAAGCAAGAGAGGTTCAGACTGGACATTAGGAAAAACCGCCTAACTGTCAGGCGGTGTTTAAGCACTGGAATAAATGGTGAAGGGAGGTTGTGGAATCTCCATTACTGGAGATATTTAAGATCTGATTGTCCTGGAGGTGGGAGAGCATGGGAAGTCTCTTCCCACCACCAAGGGCATGGGTGCTTAGTGGGAAAGGGGGGCAAAGGGGCTCCCCCACTCCCAGACCAATCATGATCTGGGGATGGGGAAGCCTGAAGCATCCTGGCCCCGCCCCTTCCTTTTGAGGCCCCAGCCCTTCTGGTGGGGTCCAGGGCCACTAGATCATCTATCAGGGATGATCTAGCTCAATGGTTCTCAAAGCATGGTCTGTGGACCACTAGTGGTCCGCGGCCACCTCCCAGGTGCAGGAGCTCAGCCCTCCCCCTCCTCTCCCACACAGCAGGGACCCCATGCTGCCACTGGAGCCTTGCAGCTGGCATGCAACCATGAGGCTACAGCATCAGCTCCGGTGGGAAGGCAGGGAGGTGAAGAAAGCAAACTCCCCCCACCCCAGTGTGGGCCACAGAGCTACAGGTGGTGGAGTGCCACCCCTCCCTGCCACCCTCATGGGAAAGTACCTCCTGCCACTGGGCATCTGCCTCGCCTAGGCCCCACCAAGCTCACAGTCGTCATGGTAACAGTGGAGCATCCCTTGTTTGCTCCCATGGGGCAAGCTACATGTTCAGCTACACAGGACCCGACCAGGCAGGGTGGGCTCTCGTAGTGTGTGAGCAGCTGGCACCCTCCCGTTTCCCCAGCAACAGGTTTAGGCTGTGTCATGCCCAGCGGCACTGGAAGGTGGCAGTGCTGAGGCTGAGGATCCTGCACACACAGAATGCAGGTAGGGACTTGGGGCCCTTCAGGTCTTTGCACCCATGGGGACTCAGTCTGGGGGGAGGGACCAAGCCACCTCACCGCCTACCCCCAAGGGCACCATGAACCAGACCCCCACGGGATCCTGCCCCTACCAGGGTTGGACTCCCCAGAGTCACCCACCCGCCCACCTCTCTCTTGCTGGGCTGCATCCAGCCTCCCTGCCCCCCATTTCCCTGAACACTCCCAAACCACCCTGATCCCAGCCATATTCCCAGGGGCATCCTGCCCCCGCATCTCCCTGAACCCCCTCAGACTCCCGGTTTTATTCCCAGGTACTCCCTCCCTCCTAGTCAGATACCCTACCCCCAGTCCACTCCTGCATCCTCCCTCCTGGTCAGACATCATACTCCCAGCCTGCTTCTGCAACCCACCTCCCTCTCAGATCCTGCACTCCATCCCTATCCCACTCACTGGCAGCCCTGTCCTGCACACTGAGCCCCTCATTCTTGTCCCCACCCCAGAGACTAAGAGGGGTCCACAAAATCCACTAACTCTGGAACCCCAGAAAAGTAAATCTGGCCTATGGGAAGGCCTGAACCTTAGTCCTCCCTGTCTCTTCCCCTTGCCCCGTGGGGCTTGAGTGCCAGAGGTGAGAGGTGTCTCAGTTGGGGACCACATCAGTCAGGGTTGGGGGGGGGTTGGAGGAGTTTTTTTGCTTCTCACTTCTGTGGTCCCCAACTGATCTTTCTGTGGGTCAATGGCCCCCAACACAAAACAAGTTTCCCACCCCTGCCATAAATAAAGAAATAATTGAAACCTTTTATGTTGGGACATAAATTAATATTTTACTTCTTTAAAATGAAGTTTGATAAACTAACATGAGAAAGTTAAAATGTCTAATCTGTTTAAATTAAACCAGTCTCCCTAGCAGCAGCACTAACAAAATGGATCAGGCTAATTATGCAATTAATGATGAGTTTCCGTTAGCAATTGGTGTCCGTGGAAAGGTTTACATTGAGCAGTGATCCACAGGCTAAGAAGTTTGAGAACCACTGATATAGATGGCGTGTGATCCTGCTGTGAGCGTAGCGGACTAGACTTGATGACCTCTCGAGGTCCCTTCCAGTTCTAGTATTCTATGATTCTATGAATGGAGATACTGGATTCTTGAACAACTCCTCCTTCCAGGAAGCAATGCACTATTTAATGTTGAAATAACCCAACATTGTCAGTCAGTTCAATAAACCCAAATGAAACATGGCAACAATTGTGAATCAATGTTTTTCAGAAATGCTGTTGTGTTAGAACACAGGTGTGAGAAGCCAAGTTAGTTAATATCTCTATCATTACTTTGTGGTCACAGTAGACAAGACCAGATTGTGTTCAGCATTGCAATACAGTGCAGCACACATCTGGCTGAGGATTCTAGATGGTCCTCAGATATAAATGATAAATACTAATAAGTCAAGTCCATAAATCATGGCTGAACCTTGTTCCCACTAGGGTTTACTCATAAGGGGATGATGCAATGCAGACTTTTTCTTGTCTATGCCTATTACAAAATCATGGTCAGCATTATGATAGCTAATTTGACTCTTGGGGCCAAATTAACATGCTTTTAACATGATCAAAGTTTGTAGGGAAGATAAGCCCTCAAAGGGTAGATTCCTCTTTATTCCTAGGGGCTTAATCAGTACATGAAGGTGCACGTCTCACCTTTCTGTGGTAACTTTAATGTAGTCTTTAAAGACTGCCATTTTCAGCACAAACTTACTTTTCTGAATGTCTCTTTTGCAAATAGTCTCACTTGTTCAACTTATAATCCTTTTTTGTTGATTGGTTGTTTAAGTTACTTTTCAGAACAGTCATTTGGTAATTGTGTGTTCCCTAGGGAACGCAGATTACTTACTTAATGCAAATATGCATATAATATATTTCAAGTGGACTGCATGGTAGTTTTGTTAAGGGCCGAGGGAAGTGAAATTTAATATGATGTAGATATGGTTTCCTGATTTTTAATAGTAAGACCGGCAGAACAAAGACACTAATCATTTTCAGCCCACAGTTATATTTTAACTGTAATTAGCAAACTTTAAATCTTAAATGAGCAAGAACGTCAATGCTATTTTGCTTTTCCAGTTATTATTTACATACAGTTCACCATAAAAAGTCTCATACTTCTTGATATCACCAAACTGTTTTGTGTTTTCTGACTGGAGAGACCAGTTTTTCTTCAGTTGTTAAATACTTATTGTAGCAACCATTAATAAGTACTCAGGCTGCTGTTTAATTGCAGTTAACTGATGCAATTAATTAAAAAAGTAATCATGGTTTAAAAAATTAATCATGATTAATCACATTGTTAAACAATAGAATACCAACTGAAATTTATTAATTATTTCGGATATTTTTCTATATTTTCAAATAATTTTATTACAATTACAACACAGAATAGAAAGTGTACATTGATCACTTTATATATTTTATTACAAATATTTGCACTGTAAAATGATAAACAAAAGAAATAGTATTTCTTCAGTTTGCTTCATGCATGTACTGTAGCACAATTGCTTTTTGATGCAAGTGCAACTTTCAAATGTATATTTTTGTTACATAACTGCACTTAAAAACTAAACAATGTTAAAATTTTGGAGCTTACAAATCTCTTTGGTCCTACTTGTTCAGCCAGTCACTCTCACAAACAAGTATGTACACATTAATGGGAGATAATGCTGCCCACTTCTTATTTACAGTGTCACGTGAAAGTGAGAACAGGATTTGCATGGCACCTTTGTACCTGATGTTGCAAAGTATTTATGTGCCAGGTATGCTAAACATTCATGTGCCCCTTCATACTTTGGCCACCGTTCCAGAGGACATGCTTCCATGCTGATGATGCTTGTTAAAATAATTATAGGTTAATTAAATTTGTGACTGAATTTCTTGGGGAAGAATTGTATGTCTCCTGCTCTATTTTACCTTTATTCTGCCATATATTTTGTGTTATGGCGGTCCCAGCACATGTTGTTCTTCTTAAGAATACTTTCACTACAGATTTGACAAAACACAAAGAAAATAGCAATGTGAGATTTCTAAAAATAGTTACAGCACTTGACCCAAGGTTTAAGAATCTGAAATGGCATCCAAAATCTGAGAGAGACAAAGTGTGAAGCATGTTTTCAGTTGTCTTAAAACAGCAACATTCCAGGGCAGAAACCACAGAACCTGAACCACCAGAAAAGAAAATCAGCCAGTTTGCTGGTGACATTTGATTTAGATGATAAACATGAACATATGGTGATCCACTCTGCTTTGGTCTGTTATGGAGCAGAACCCGTCCTCAGCAGGAACACATGTCCTCTGGAATGGTGGTTGAAGCATGAAAGGACACATGAAGCTTTAGCACATTTTGCACATAAATATCTTGTGATGCTGGCTACAACAATGCCATGTGAATGCCTTTTCTCATTTTCAGGTGACATTGTAAATAAAAAGTAGGCAGCATTATCTCCTGCAAATTGTAGTCAAATCTATTTGTCTGAGCAAGTGGTTGAAGAAGAAGTAAGACTGAGTGGACTTGTTGGCTCTAAAATTTTACTATGTTTTGTTTTTTAATGCAGAGGCGGTGGTTGCACATAATTCTGTATATGTCAGCTCAACTTTCATGATAAAGAGATTGCACTACAGTACTTGTATTAGGTGAATTGAAAAATACTATTTCTTTTGTTTTTAACATTGTAAGTAGTTGTAATAAAAACATAAAGTGAGCACTATATATTTTGTGTTCTGTGTTGTAATTGAAATCAATATATTTGAAAATGTAGAAAACATCCAGAATATTTAAATAGGTGGGATTCTATTTTTAACTACATGATTAATCATGATTGATTTTTTTAAATCACTGAACAGCCTTAATAAGTACAGATACTAATAATGAAAAACAGCACTGTTTTAAAGCCAAAGTTTATTAAGACCCTAAAGAGTTTTATACCTTTCAATATAGCATGGCTGTGTATTATGAGTTAGTACTTGTTATTAAAATAATTTTATGTAGCTATTGCATTGAAATATGTACCTTTCACCTTAAGAGAGGGCATAATTTGTAGTGTAATGAAGTATCTTATCAGAAAATAGAACTGCATGAGAACTCGGCATAGAGAAGTGCAATTGTCGGGCCAAATTCTCCTCACTTTAATCATACAAATAGTCCTGTTGACTTCAGTGGTTCTTATTTGCACAAATAAGTTGAACAGGTTTGTTGTCTAGATAGTAAGCTTGTTTTCTTGCCATACAACAAGATATTTTCTAAATCTACTAAAACAGCTGTCCTAAAAGTGATTGTGGAGATCACAGCTGATCTATGAAAATATATTAATAAAAATAATAACAAACTTGTAATGCATCCCAATTCAAGACTTCTGTTAATGAGCTTTTACTAGAGAGGGGGCCAAATTCAAGCCATCGGTAATTCTCTAATAAAATTACACCAGGTGTGAATTCAACCTAGTTTCTCTTTTGTACACTGTAAATTTCAGTGTAAATGGATCATAACAATTAAAATTATCTGGAACTGACTATATCAATGATTTTAAGGCCAGCCTTCTTGTTTCAGGTAGCCGGGAGTCTGCCTTTGTGTATGCCATCTCTTCTGCTGGAGTTGTATTTGCTATCACAAGGGCATGTAGTCAAGGGGAATTAAAATCATGCTCCTGCGATTCTAAGAAGAAAGGGTCTGCCAAGGACAACAGAGGCCAATTTGAGTGGGGTGGTTGCAGTGACAATGTTGACTATGGTGTCAAATTTGCAAGAGCATTTGTGGATGCCAAAGAAAGGAAGGGAAAAGATGCCAGAGCACTAATGAACATTCACAACAACAGAGCGGGAAGGAAGGTGGGTGATAATTCTTACATATTGCATCTTCTTCTCTGTAAGGGTGTGTCTACACAGCACCCTTACTTCAAACTAATCTATGCAATTTGTGCTATACAAATTGCATAGCTTATTTCAAGGTTATTTCGAAATAGTTTATTTTGAAATTTGGAGCTGTCTATACAGCATCAAATTTCAAAATAAAGTGCTATTCCGACAAGTCCCTGAACCCTCATGGAACGAGGGTTACAGGGACACTAGAATAGCATGCCCATTATTTAAAAATATATTTAAAGATGTGGAATTGCTATTTTGGGATACTTCTGGTATCCCAAAATAGCCCTGCTATGTAGACATAGCCTAAATGACCTAAAATTCCTTGACCTATTTACGAAAAATGGAAACATATTCTGGGGGCATTAACCTTTGGGACTCATCAACATATCTCAACAATGCATTCTGGATAAAATTCACTCTGTGCAAAGAGCCAGTGTGAGATCTATTGCACCACTTACATGCGTAAGGTTTCAGTCCTTAGAAACAAATGAGTATGGTCCATGTGACTGGAGCATATTGCTTAATTATTTAGAGGATATAGGAAAATGCATTATATGCATGAAAAACTGTTGTATAGCCCGATCTGAATCTGTACTACTTTCATTGGGGAAAAGATTTAATTACTAAAAATGAAGAATGTTGTTGACTTAGTTCAAAATATGTGTTATTTTGCATGCACATTAAATAGGAAGTATATTTTTTATATTTTGTGTGGTTGTTTTAAAATTTCATCACCCATGAGAAGAATGTGTTGCCTTTTAATCCATGATTTGGTTAATTCTGATTAATGTAGGCAGTCCTCCATTTTAGATTGTTTTCTCCTAACAAGGCCTCTCCCTCTAGTTTCAAATGGTTGTAGCCAACACATTGGTTAGCCAGATGATGTTATCCAATTCACTGGAGTGTCAGAATGGTCAGTGAAGGCTTTATAGTGTAAGGGATTGACTATAAGGGATTGTTGTATACAGACCTGGCCAAAGAGTTTGCAGGGATCAAGAAGGCATGTTGTGGTTGGCTGCACCACACAGCCAGGCAGCTTCCAACTAGGGCAGCGAGTGAGTGAGTGAACAGCCAGGTGAACGGGCACTGGGCAGTGTGGGGCCCAAGGCCCTTGCTCAGCTTGCCTAAGGCCAGACCTGTTTGTATATGAGACAGCTCATGATTTTATACAGTCAACCTGTGGAATTCCTCACCAGAGGATGTTGTGAAGACCAGGACTTCAACAGGGTTAAAAAAAGAACTAGATACATTCATGGCGGTTAGGTCCATCAATACTTATTAGCCAGAACAGGTAGGAATGGTGTCCCTTGCTCTTTTTGTCAGGACCTGGAAATGGATGACAGGAGAGGGATACTTGGTGATTACCTGTTCTGTTCATTCCCTCTGGGGCATCTGGCATTGACCACTGTCAGAAGACAGGATATTTATGGATCTTTGGTCTGACTCAGTATGGCCGTTCCTTTGTGTAAAACCTCCTTGGCTGGGAGCATCTGCTGTCCATCAAATGTTTCAGGATCTCTGTAACTGCTAAAAATAAACATTTTCACTGATCTGGAAAGTAGTGCCACATCTAATAAGTGAATAGGTTGAGAACAGTGTTCCCTGTAAGCTGTACTGCAGCAGAGCTTCACAGGTAATTAATCAGTCCTGCCCAGTCAGAGTCGTAAGGCTCTGTGCAGGGAGCTCACTGAATGGGTGGGTGGGTGGGTGGGTGGGGAAGCTGTTTAGTCACCTGTGAAGCTGTGCTACTGTACAGCTTAGAGGGAACACCATTGTGTAAGATCAATTAAGAGACTTCTGCAAATGTTTTAACTTTAAATTAGCTAAGGAACCACAAAGTTATAAAGCAAATCCCTTTATACTTTAGAACCTGATTTTTAGAAGGGGGTTCCCATGTTTTACCCATAGTTTAGTGGTTTAAATGTAGTTAGAATTTGGTGTCCTTTAGATGCCTCATTACTTAAGTGTATCAACAAATCTGACAGTTACAGGTCTAGATGGAATACATCGCATCCACACCACAGTTATTTTTCATCTGCAAAATAGGAGGCCAAATTGTGTACCCTTTCAAAACTACATTTTAGTAAATCAAAACATCCCATATGCATCAAATGAAATACAGCCCTGTTTGAAACCCAAAGTTTATTAAGACCCTAAAGAGTTTTATATCTATCAATATAGCATGGTTGTGAATTATGAATTACTACTTATTATTAAAAGAGTTTTACGTAGCTTTTGCACTGAAATATTTTGTGTATCATTAACTGAGCACCACTCAAGAAAACAATTCTTCTGTGTCTTAATGGGCAGCTTGTGATGGCTGAGGCTGTCCCAGATATCAGTAAATCTGGTAAGTAGGGAAATGATTTCTCAGAAGTGCTTCCTGGATCTTCAGGGAAACTGAAAGCAGAGGGAGAGGAAAAGACCAATCCTGAAGGTTGACAAAACTGAGTAAATTAAGCAGACTGGCCTAACCTTGTGAGGAAGACTCACTGCTGCCAGTGGGTGTCACCACAGACCATGATTACAAGAGCCATTACAAAGCTGAAACTACAGATCAATGAAAGAGGAGTGAAAGTCTTACATTCAATTGTAGCCTGTTTTACCTGTTTATGTTTCACTGGCTTTTTTTTTTTTTTTTTTTTGGCAGGCTGTGAAGCGATTTTTGAAACAGGAATGCAAATGCCATGGTGTGAGTGGATCATGTACTCTGAGAACCTGCTGGCTGGCCATGGGAGATTTTAGGAAAACAGGAGATTATCTGTGGAGGAAATACAATGGAGCAATTCAGGTGGTCATGAATCAAGATGGCACTGGCTTCACCGTGGCTAACAAGAGATTTAAGAAGCCCACCAACAATGATCTGGTATACTTTGAGAGCTCACCAGACTACTGTATCAGAGACTGGGATGTAGGTAAGCTTGGATCACCACACAAGCCTGGGTTGATTTCAAAGTTTTATTCTTTGAAGGTAAAAACTGACCAGTATTAGATTGACATATCTTTCCCTCATTATTTCTTTGTTATCTAAAGTTGGAAGGAGAACTCAGTAAAAGAGTGAGAGATAATACAGCTGCTTCACTAACAACATCCTGGCCTTCTCTACATTTAAGAGAGAGTCAGTTGCACCAATATTATGCAAACTTTAATGGAGTTGTGGCAATGAGAACAGTAGAGACAATCACATAGTTATCTAAATTGTATTTAAACTGGGGTTCAGTCAATAAGATGACACTACACGATTCACTAATTTTATTATAGTCCCAAGAATGGAACAGGGTCTACAGTTGCATGTGTTACCTTTTCCCTCCTAAGCACACTCTATATCTGTGGTTCTTAAGCATTTTGGGTGCTGTTTTCATGTACTACACATTTTCTCGCATTCAACTGCATTCTAATCTGCAGGACTGGGCCCCAGAACCCATGGTGACAGTCATCAGGCTTGTGGCTTGGAGCAGTCCCAGTTCCACTATGTGTTAGAGATTGCACAACTAAACAAGAGACAGGCATTGGCTGGGAGCCAGGGCACAATACAGAAGCTCCTCACTGAGGCAGGAAGGGGAAGTACAACATATACCAATGCAAGTCTGAAGTACCAGTGCATTCTACACTGTCCCTCCCTGCCTGAGGAAGTAAAACTATTTTTTCTTTGTAAATGGTTTGGCCTACACTGGAGCATGTACTAGGAATTAGGACTTTAAGGCAGTACAAAGACCAAACAACAGGTTGTACCTCACTGGTCTGGCACCCCTGGGACCTGAGTGGTCCAGGATGAGGAAATTTGCTGAACCAGGGAAGGTCCCCTGCCCCCAGCCCCCTCAGACTGATGCTCCTCCCCACTGCCGGCTCCTTCGGCCCCGCTGCCGGCTGGGCGACACAGCTGCCCTAGCCCTGCTGCCATAGCTGCTGCTCCAGCCCCACTGTTGGCATGGCAGCACACAGCACTGGCCCCGCTGCCGCAGCACCAGCCCCACTGCCAGCCAGCACATGGCCCTGATTGGGCTGCCTACCTGCCACGGCCCCAGCTGGGTTGCCACAGTCCTGGCTCTACTGCTGTGACCACAGACAGGCTTCCCCTGCTGAGCTGCCACGGCCCAACCTCATTGCCCAGCCAGCACACAGTCTCACTCAGGCTACTACGGCACAACCCTGCTGCCGGGCCGGCACACATGGGCTGCCCTGGCCCCAGCTGAGTTACTGGGCTGCCCCTGCCCTGCTACCATGGCACCACTACCGCCGCTGGGTTGCTGAGGCTCTGGCTCTGCTATCACCAGCCTCGCCATGTGCAGAGCTCTCAGCTACTGGTCCTCCTGCCCCAGAGCTCTCTCATTCAGCAACATCCATGGTCCTTCCGGACCATGGATGTTGCCGGACAAGAGAATCCCTGTTTAGGGAGATGCAACCTGTAGAAGAAAAGACCTAGGGAAAATGAACTCAAAACAGTTTATATTACAGTGATGTTTGCAAGTGTTATGAAGCTGAGAGCTCCAGGTGTAATAGACATCACTCTTTCTTCAAGACAAAATTAGTGTTTTCCCATTAAAAATATCTGCTGCATCTTTAACTCTTGTTTGCTCATTTATTTGCTGAGTACCAGCAGCATGCTTGTTGCTATATTGAAATTAGAGGAAGACATAGTCTCTGTCCCATGTGAATGAAACAGCCAACAAGCAGTACCAGAATCAAAGCAATGTGTGTTTTCGTCTGTTATTTGTGCATGTACTTCGGCAAATGTCGCAAGAAACTCATTGAGTTCTGTGGTGTTTTGCCAGAGGCATAATGAATGATTAACTTCTTGTCTTACTATAGCCAACTTTTGAGTATGTTGGGTATTGTAGAGGAACAGTAGCACCATTATGGTTAATGGTGAGGCTAACTTACTGATTAACAGCTAGTTTTTCTAAAGTGCTTTAAAATCTGTAGGCTTACTTGGGTTGTCTCAACATTGAATGCATCATAGGGAGCAGGGGTAGTGTTCCATATCTGAGATCACTTGAGCAAGGCATACCTGATATATAACCCCCGCCCCCCATAAAAATCAGGTGACCCCAAAATTTTACAGGTATTGAAAAGTTTGAGAAGCCCAGAGGCTCAAACTAGAGCTTGTGTCCTTCCAAAATCATCCACACAGAATAGAACTCAACTAATGTCTGGCGCACATTAGGGAGCAACATTTTAAAAGTCATGCAGGGTAAAAGATGACTTTACAACATGGCTCAAGCCAAACTGATGAGCCAGAGAAAGCCAGATTTGAGTGTGCAGCAGGAATGTGGCTTGATGATGGACTATGTGGGTTTTCAAAGTGACATGCAATGGCCAATGAACCTGGGCAGCCCTGAGTGCTGTGAGTTATGAGTTATGAGTCCTGTCCTGGACAGCTTTTTGTACAGGTTGAACCTCTGTAAATCAGGACTCTCTGGTCCAGCATGACTATGGATGTTCCAGGACCAGAGAATGCCGGTGGACCGCTGGTGCCTAGGAGCCCTGTGGACTGATAGGTTTGTGGGCTGCCGGTAGCAAGCTGCCAATGGGGCCAGGAGCCTAGATCCCCACAGCTGAGAAGCTGGGCATGCCCCAGTGGGGCTGTTCAGTAGGGTTGGGAGCCTAGTGCACCGCAACAGGGCTGCTCAGCAGCGTGGGAGCCCGGCACGCTGCGAGCTAGGTTGCCCAGCATAGCAGGCAAAGAGGGGATGGAGACCAGCAGGGCAGTAGGGCCTGTGGCCAGTCTAGTGCTGGAGGGGGGGGCAGTAGCAGGGGGGCCAGATATGACCTCCCCTGGTCTGGCAAAATCCCTCATCCAGGACCAGGTCAGGTCTCAAGGGTGCCGGACCAAGGAGGTCCAACCTGAATTTGTAATGATTAGTGTAGCTAGCACCTCCACCACTAGATGGTGCAATATCTTTATTGTAGTCTTGTATGTTACTATGCTATTGACCTGACCATACGGAAGTTAGTAGGAAGCTTGATGTTACCTGTGTGTGCTGGAGTTGGTACTTGCAGTGGCTCAGTCAATCTCTGTGATTCTATAAGCAAGTATTTCTGTATGTATCTTGTGTCCATTAGCTGCTCTCTGCCTGCATTCTTAAGGGACTCCTTCTGGTTTAAGAGACAATATTTAAAAGTAATTTGAAATGCATATTTCAGACTCAGATTTTAATTTAGAAGTATTGTCAAGGAAAATAGCATTAATGTAATACAGAGAAGGTTAAAGATGCTAGTAAGTAGCAGCATTAGGATGATATAATCACTTGCTTGCTCCTCATCCATTCCTTAAATAGTGGGACCAAGTATGATCAAACAAAAACAAGTAGCTGTGACTCTCACTAAGGCCCATATGTTTAATCAGATTGCTGAGCTTCAGGAATCTAGGATTGCCAGATGGTTTCAACAAAAATACCAGACACACTTGACATTACATCACAATCTACATTACATCTTATTTAGAAAATACTGGACATTTATATTTTCTCATTTATATTTTCTCAATTTGTTTCCCAAACAGAAAGCTCGAATAGTGGACTGTCCGGTTCAAAACTGGACCCTGGCAACCCCACAGGAAACTCATTCACAACAGACAGCCCTGTTCTAGGGACTGGATTAAGATCATCAATGACTAATACAGGGCTACTCAACTTTGGAACCCCGGGGGCCACAATGATACTCACAGCACATGCTGAGGGCTGCAACTTAACTGTGTTTGCATATACATGCAAAAATATATTTGCAAATATATGCAAATAACTTCTATGACGCTGTTGGGATAAATACAAAGATTAAGGCAAGACTACACAACACGCAGGCCCCATTTAAGTCAGTTCTGCTGATATTAATAAAATGCAATATTTACCTGCTTTCTACCCATATGACAGCACTTTTAATGGCAACGACAGTTCAGGAATTTAAGTACTAAAATGCATGTCAACAGAAGACCATTATATTGACTACTTTTTAGTTTTGGCTCCCACCCGCGGGCAGCAAACAAATGGGCCATGGGCCGCATGTGGTCCACGGGCCATGTGTTGAGTAGCCCAGAACTAATGCAATGCCAGAATGCGGTCACTTAAATTTATCATAACAAATAAACACAGAAAATAAATGTCAACTTCCTACAACAAGTCATTCAATCTATATCAACCAAGAGTTTACAAATATCTATTTCAGCTCTCCAAGTGCTGTTGTTCCTTGGAAAAAGAGGTCCAATAGGGTTACCATATTTGAACTTTCAAAAAAAGAGGAGACTCCTGAGAGGAGTATCAGTATCTGTATCAGTATCTACCAACTCAAATTGCATCCCCACATTCCCAGCCATAAGATTGACAGAAGATAGCCTGAATGCATTCATGAAGCTGGATTTGTTTAGTTATGATGTAAATTTCAAAGAAATGTGCAAAAAGATGCAGCAGCAGAAGCCACATTAAATAAAGTCTGTGAGTACATTTAATTTATGCTATTATTAATCATTAAGTCAATTTTCAATAATATTAAGTTGTATATTTTCAGTCATGCAAGTGGACATTCTTATACGACTCTTTGTGAACCACTTGTTCTGAATGTTGATGTAGTTTGGCTCTTTGGTTTGAAAATGTTGCCGACCCCTGGTCTAGAACATCACCTGCTCTTCCCTCTGCTCTATAGTGAATGTGCATATTACCAGACTGCTATAAATCCCCATGGCAAGAATAGACTATTGTGCACCTCTGCTTATACAACCCACAAAACTCAGCTCAGAATCTTTGATCCCTTTAAATACAGATGTACCTCTCCTTGTGTGTATAATGGGAAAATACAGTTCTGTGAGGCACACCACACAACATGAACTAATACAGTTACTTAGTCATTCCTCCTCTCTGCTTCTAATAGGAAAACCCCAGGCAGAAACATACTTACAGTCTCTTACAATACTTACTGGGGTCTTGCCAGTTGCATGGGGCAGAACTAAGATTCTTCTTCGAGTGGCCCCGTGGATGCTCCACTCTAGGTGTTGGGTACGTCCCGGCGCCACTGATCGGGAGATTTCATAGCCATATCGGGCCGGACCGCGCATGCTCCCTGCGCCGCTGGTCATTCGCGCCCTTTCTAACGTGCGCGGTTCGGCCCCCCGCCCTCCCCCCCCCCAGCCAGTTCCTCTCAACCGTCCTCAGTTGCTGACAGGAGCTGGCGATCTCTCTTCGGTCGCTTACCATTTCTCTGAAAAAAAAATCGTGTAAATAGTTAAACTTTAGTGTTAGTTAGTTATTAGCCTTTGTTTAGTTAGTCTTTTAAAAAAAAAGAGAGAAAAAAGAAGATCGTTTTAGTCAGTTATGCGCTGAAGCGCTTTTCTTGTCAGTTTCACCGCCATGTCCGGATCACTCGGCTTTAAGCGGTGTGTTCAATGTAAAGAGGTAATGCCTGCTTCTGACGGGCATGCACTCTGCATTTATTGCTTGGGGAGTCTCATGTCACTAGCAAATGTGCCCACTGCTGTAAATTAACACCGAGGGCACGAAGAGACAGAGACCTATGCCTGAAACTCCTGCTATGTGATAAGGCTCTTCAGCCATCACACGCTCTACAGCAGGAGTCACCTCAACCCCCAAAAAGAAGGGCATTATCCCCTGCGGCAGTGGGAGCAAAGAAGAAAAAAGCCTCCCCCACCCGCTCCCTGCCAGCGGTTCCTCTGCCTCCAATAAATCAGGGAGACCGGGGATTGGAAAATAGCCGGTTGGCGGCTAAGTCAATTTCACGGCCGCGATCTTCTAAGCCTGGCAAGCCCCGCATGGCATCTGCCCCGCCGCCAGCCTCCCTTCTCCACAGGGAGCATAAGCAGGCTTTGATCCCTTTGGGGAGCAAGCGGCCCTGGCTAATGGCACCGATGGGAAGGCACCGTCCCCAGAACAGTGGGACATGCCAGGATCGGCACCAGAGTCGGCAGTCCGAGCGGTCACTGAGACGGTGCAGCTTATGGCTCCGCAAGGCTGGGTGCCGTCTGCACCGGACAGGAGACGGCACTGGGAGAGGCCCGCACCACAAAACGTGGACCCAGCGCCGACACTGCAGCCGGCACCGGCAGCGATCAGCTGTTCCGCAGCACACCTGGTGCCACGAGAATTACCCGGCTCGGCTCCGAGAGCACTCTCACACTCTACGCAGCAGTCTACGTGAAGACTGCAAACAGGCTCTCCTTCCTCCCGTGACTCAGACTCTCCATCAGTGGAAGAGATCTATCGGAGCACAGCAGGGGACTCTTCAGTTGTAAAGGGGCACTTATCATCAGTCCCAACAAAAGCATCTAGGAAGTCGATCCCTAGGGATCATTCATTGTCTCCTTCTCCTGTGCCTTCAACAGACCCTTCCCCACGCCATTATCCTGTATCGGGAAGAGGACCTTACTCTCCGGGCATAGGTCTTCGCATTCCCCGTGACGAAGATCTCGCCATTATTACAGATACACATCTCGCTCTCTGAGTTACTCCCCTCCAAGGTCTCACCATACTAGACATGGGAGTAGATACGCTTCCAGAAGGTCATCTCCTGATTATGACTATCGTTATCACAGGAGTTATTACACGGGGAGGCAGGGCAGATCAAAGTCCCATTCTTATTCGCGTTGCTGCCGCCAGTCATCTTACAGACGCCGCTCGCCACCTGTCTCTGACCACCAACCGCTGTGGTCACCTGGACCTCCTCCTAGTGCCCCTTCAGTTTCGGTCCTGTCGGAACCTGAAGAGGGTCAAATCTCGGACACGGATGAATGGATGCCACAAGCTTCCCCACAGGATGCCCAGTCATCTTCTCCTGATAATGCAGTTTTTGCAATGGACTCCTCACCACCAGATGATACCCGAGAATTTCAAGACCTCTTTAAGAGGGTGGCACAATCACAGGAGGTTCAGTTAGTGGAGGTGCAAGCAAAGCAGTATAAGTTACTAAAGAACTTGCACCCTAGACAGCAATCTAAGGTGGCTCTACCACTGGACGAGGCGATCCTGGAGCCAGCCACAGAAATTTGGAATACGCCAGCTTCCACTACTCCATCATGTAAGCGAGCCGAGAAGAGATACTTTATATCTTCAAAGGGTGCTGAGTTCCTTTTTACTCACCCTCAACCAAACTCGGTGGTGGTGGATGCAGCTCTGCAAAGAGCAAAAAATCCGCAAGTAAGGTATTCAGCAGCAGACAAGGACGCAAAGAGACTGGACATATTCAGAAGAAAAGTGTACTCCTCTTCAACACTTCTCCTCTGTATCGCAAATTACGCAGCATTACTTTCTAATCGTAGTTTTGACAACATCGCGAAATTATCGGAAATTGCTCAGAGAATTTCTGAAACCGACAAAATACTTCTCCGATCTATACTGCAGGAGGGCTATGCATGTGCCAGAGCAGGTTTGCAAATTGCCATGGATGTGGCTGACACAGCAGCTCGAACAATTGCAACAGCAGTTTCCATGAGAAGAGCTTCATGGCTTGCGACCACTGCTGTACCAAAAGAGTTACAATCCAAGGTCAAGGATCTTCCATTTGACAGGATTAAGTTGTTTGCGGAGAAAACGGTCGAGGTGCTTCACATGGGCAAAGATTCCCGAGCCACCTTACGTACGCTCAGGATGTACGTTCCACCTTTCCGCCACAAGTGTTATTTCCCATTCCAAAGACGTTATGAGTACCAATTTCGCAGACAGCAAAACCATCCGTATGTTCAAAACCGGTCACAGCGCAGAGGACACAGCGCAGATGCCCTCAGACATCTAGGGCGAATAACACAATGACACCCAAGCAGCAGGTTTGACTCCCAGGTCGAGGGCACGCTGAACATTCCCGTTCTAGTCAGAGACACCAATCCCATTTTCCAACATCAGCTGCAACCCTACTACCATCAATGGGTTGCGATATCATCGGACAGATGGGGTTTGGAATTGATAAAATCCGGACTCACCATCCCATTCGCATCCCTTCCCCCCACCACCCATCCCACCCTGTCCCTTTTCAGGGACACTTCTCACGAGGCCCTCTTACAACAGGAGGCCTATTGCCTGTTAGAAATCGGAGCGATAGAAAGGGTTCCAGACTGCTTCAGGGGAAAAGGATTCTATTCGAGGTACTTCCTAACTCAAAAGAAAACAGGGGGTTGGAGACCCATACTCGATCTACGAGGGTTAAACCGTTATCTGCAGAAGCAGCAATTCAAAATGGTGACTCTGACTACGATCATTCCTCCTCTGGACACTGACGACTGGTTTGCAGCCCTCGACCTCCAGGATGCCTATTTTCATATAGCCATACACCCTGCGCACAGGCGATTCCTGCGATTTGTTATAAGCAACGAGTGCTTTCAGTATTGCGTCCTTCCGTTTGGGCTGGCTTCGGCTCCAAGAGTTTTTTCAAAGACCCTCGCCGTTGTCGCCTCCCACCTTCGTCGTCTCGGAGTCATCATATTCCCTTATCTGGACGACTGTCTCATAAAGGGAACATCACGACAGAAGACGACGCAGATGCTTTCAATAGTCAGAGAGACTTTCAAGTCACTTGGGCTGATAGTAAACGAACAAAAGTCCGCGTTAATTCCAACACAGAATATAAAGTTCATAGGAGCAGTTCTCAACTCCTGTGCAGCGAGAGCGTATCTGTCCAGGGACAGATTCCAGGCAATAAAAGACCTGGTCAATCTTCTCCACAAAACTGCAACAGTGTCAGCACATACTTGCCTACGCTTGCTCGGTCACATGGCTGCAGCCACCTTCGTCATCCCACACGCACGTCTCCATCTAAGAAATCTACAGCACTGGCTATCAACGGTGTATGTCCCCACAAGACACGACATACACAAGTTAGTTACTCCTCCATCCCACATGCACAGGCCCCTTCGATGGTGGACGAACCCATCAAACATCCTCACGGGAGTACTGTTTTACCAAGCTCAGCCATCAGTTCAGTTAACGTCAGATGCTTCACTCATCGGATGGGGTGCTCACATGGGCGAGAAGCGCATCCAGGGA
The DNA here is from genome assembly GCA_032595735.1 of Pelochelys cantorii. NCBI lineage: Eukaryota > Metazoa > Chordata > Testudines > Trionychidae > Pelochelys > Pelochelys cantorii. Next base: position 302,222,151 of record CM064326.1, on the reverse strand, counting down.
TGATGGTTCACACTGAGAGACGGCTTCACATCAACCAACTAGAGTTGCGAGCGATCTTTCTAGCATGCAAACACTTCCTCCCCAGTCTGAGACACAAAAAAGTCAGGGTGTTGACAGACAACATAGCAGCAATGTATTATGTAAACAGACAGGGAGGAGCAAGATCACGCTCCCTATGCGCCGAAGCGGTACGATACTGGAATTGATGCATACAGAACAACATAATCATAACAGCATTATACTTACCTGGCATAGCCAATGTCATTGCTGATTCCCTCATCAGACGCTTCCCCATGGACCACGAGTGGGAGGTGAGGCAGGATGTACTTCAGAAGATCTTCCGCAGATGGGGAACGCCCCTGGTAGATATCTTTGCAACATCCGTCAACAAAAAGTGTCGCCTTTTTTGCTCCAGAGCAGGGATCGGCAATGGATCTCTCGGCGATGCACTCCTGATCAATTGGAAAAAGTCGCTCCTGTACGCTTTTCCGCCAACAGTCCTCGTTCCCAGAACACTAGAGAAAATCAGGACGGAGAGGGCGACGGTAATTTTAATAGCACCAGCTTGGCCGAGGAAAGCATGGTATCCGTTCTTACACAAAAAGTCACTTCGACCACCATGGCCTCTGCCCTTGTACCGAGATCTCCTCTCTCAAGACCAGGGATCTCTCCTTCACACCAAACTAGAAGCATTGCACTTGACGGCATGGCTCCTGACTGGCTTAGACTAGACGAAAAGCTTTGTTCAGATCAGGTCAGGTCCATATTGATACATAGTAGAAAGACATCTACGCGAAATACTTACCTGGCTAAATGGCGCAGATACTCCTACTAGTGCCTCCAGAATAACGTTCAACCGTTGTCTTCTCCTCTACACCAAATTCTCGAATACATTCTTCACCTGCAAAACTTGAAGCTTTCTCTGGCATCCCTCAGAGTTCAGTTGGCAGCCATCAGTGCCTTCCATTACCCAATACAGGATTCTTCGGTGTTTTCTCATCCGACGACTAGATGATTCCTCAAAGGCCTGATCAATATAAGCCCACCTCGAAGGCCACCTCCGCCGTCGTGGAACCTCGACCTGGTACTTGATACAATTATGTATCCTCCATTCGAGCCTCTAGCATCTGTACCCTTACAGATGTTAACCATGAAGACCATCTTCTTGCTCGCAATTACATCAGCACGTAGGGTTAGCGAGCTAGGGGCGATAATGACAAATCCTCCTTTTACTTCTTTCTCAAAGGAGTCAGTGATGTTTTGATTACACCTAGCGTTCATATCCAAGGTCTCTTTGTCATTTCATATCAATGAACCGATCATCCTTCCTTCCTTTTACCCTAAGCCGCATGCCTCAACGAAGGAGGCCCTGCTGCATACGCTGGACATAAGACGCGCTCTTTCCTTTTACATAGACAGAACCCACCAGTGGAGACAAACAGATAGACTTCTGATATCAATGGCTCACCGATCTAAGGGTGCTGCACTCTCCACTCAGCGCATTGCCAAGCTTATCAGCTTATGCATTACCACATGCCATTCCATTCGGGGTAGACCCTTGTCTTCTCAGCCACGAGCGCACTCGACCAGAGCAGTGGCAACATCTACCGCCTTCGCCAGAGGTGTTCCATTAGCAGATATTTGCAGGGCAGCCACATGGGCTTCCAACTCTACATTTATGAGACATTACGCTATAGTGCAAAAATGGGAGGCGGACCATGCAGTGGCTTCTGCAGTCCTTTCTACAGTAAAACCTAATTAACCCGGAGTGCTCCTTGTTCCAACTACTGCTATACAGTCACCTAGAGTGGAGCACCCATGGGGCACATCTCGAAGAACCATCCTTACTACACAAGGTGAGTAACTTCTTCTTGCAAGATGCTGCTGTGTACTTTAAATCTGTATTTGCTCTGACCCTTATGGAAAAGTAAGGCGGTGCCAATCTATATTAATCATGTTAACTAGGATAGTAGTTACTAATGTGGCAATAAATAAAGAAAAGTCTGGAAAAGGGAGGCAAGTTGAGGCACAAGATTTGCCTTAATATGGCATCCATTCAGTTGAGGTACTTGACAGGTTGTGAGCATCAGGTTGTGACCAATCTATAGGTCTCAGTGATAAGCAGCTATTTTATTTAGTATTTAAGGAAGTGCAGATCATCTCTTCTGGATATCTCTGCATGTTTACTCTGATCCAAGTTTTACTCCGAATACACATGCTAGAGAACAGCTGCATATCGCACGTCAAGTCAATGGAAATTTTGCTATTAACTATAATGAGAATAAATTTCATCCAACATGTGCAAAGTAAGTAGCCTTTCTGATCAAAGGATTGGGTCTGGGCCCTTCAGATATTAGTGGTCTTTGCAGATCCTCTACATGCCCATCATACTCCTTAATAGTGAATAATGGCATCAAGTCTAATATTTTTATCTGGATGCATACATGTTATGGGCATGGTGTAGCACTGTACAGAGATTGACTTCATAGCCTAGAGTTACAGATACAACATTCTCTTTAGAGGCCCTGTCTTTCATTGTAACTTCTGTGACACATTTACCACTAAAAGAAGAGGCTTTTACCTAAGCATCTCTAAGTGAAAATGCTGCTTTAATGTCTCTTTTTAAAAAGTGCAATGCATTATGTCAGGCTTGTTATCTCAGAGGCAATTGGCATTTTTCTCTGCAGTGTATTCTCCAGTGTATTATCTTCACTTGTCTGACTCTGTCAGGTCCGCTCAGAGGGTGTAGAGTCTGACAAGTGATTTTATTCATCTCAAGATAACACTTTAAATGAACAATCCTTGATTTTCTAGGGCTGCATCTAGACTGGCATGATTTTGCGCAAAAGCAGCTGCTTTTGCGCAAAAACTTGCCAGCTGTCTACACTGGCTGCTTGAATTTGCACAAGAGCACTGACGTTCTTATGTAAGAAATCAGTGCTTCTTGTGCAAATACTTTGACGCTCCCGTTCGGGCAAAAGTCCTTTTGCGTAAAAGCTTTTGCGCAAAAGGGCCAGTGTAGAAGAGCTCAGATTTGTTTTGCGCAAAAAAGCCCTGATCGCGAAAATGGCGATCGGGGCTTTCTTGCGCAAAACCGCGTCTAGATTGGCACGGACGCTTTTGCGCAAATACTTTTAACAGAAAAACTTTTCCGTTAAAAGTATTTGCACAAAATCATGCCAGTCTAGACACAGCCTAGGAGTCTGAGAAATTACTTGTAACAAAGGATAATTTTTTTGGCAACCAGTAGTAAAACTTTAACTTAAAAAGGGAATATGTAGTTCAGCTCTGTGGAATTCTGTTTGCTTAGTCTAATGATACAATAAAGTTCAATAAACAAAACAAACATGGATCAGACTTTGACAGAGATGGTAGAAGCAGTTGAGCAGGTTTTTTGCTCATGATTAACTTCACTTCCCTAAGTTGGAACTTCTAAAAGAGCAACTCTGTGAAATTTTGTATGGGAAAGGATTATAGAATTTCTGAGTTAGGAAACATTTGTTATCTAGTGTCTCAGTGCCAACTAAATGTACTGTCAAAAAGCTTCATTATATCCCTGAACATAGCTTGTATGTCATCCCACAGGGAATTCAGATGTTCTGGTGCTTGGAAGAGTACGCCTAAGAATTCTGTCATTTCTCTGTTATTCTCCCTAAATATGGTACAGCTAGAAATTGTAATTGTAGTGATATGTAATGAAGCACCATCTTGACGAGGAGTGGGAAATAATTTTTGAAAGGGGGACACTTTAAAGCTTTTTGAAGTGGTCACAGGCCACCCTGGAAGGGGTAGAGCCTCAGGCAAAAGTGGCAGGGCCTCAGGTAGAAGTGGCAGGCGGGGCCTTTAAATAGCAGGAGTTGAAAGGACTTGTGCCTCCTCTGCGGCTCCCAGGCAATGTATTAGTGGGGAGAGAGAGCTGTGAGCCCTTTCAACTCCTGCTATTTAAAGGGCTTGTGGCTGCTACCGCATTGCCTGGCAGCCACCCAGAAGGCACAAACCCTTTAAATAGAAACAAGTGAAAGGGCTTGTGCCTTCCCTGTGGCTCCCAGGCAACATGGCAAGACCAGGAGCTGTGAGCCCTTTCAGTTGCTTCTATTTAAAGGGCTCGTGCCTTAGCAGCCACCGGGAAAGTGTATGCCCTTTAAATAGAAGCAGTTGAAAAGGCTCGCGCCTCTCTGGCTCCCAGGCAACACATTAGGCAGAGGGGCCAGCAGCTGCCAGGCAAGCCAGATGAAAGAGCTTGGCGGACCAGATCCAGCCCACTGATAGGCTCTTGCCCAGCCCTGATCTTGATTGACACTGAGTACTGAACTAGAGATTTCCCAAGCTAATATTATGAGTTTCTCTAGCTTGAGCTAAACAGTCATTCTCACCAGCTGTGAGCTCTAACAGACCCGTATCTTCAGTGGTTGGGCACACAGGGGAACACATAATACACAACGACCACTGGGTAACAGATGCTCAATTGCTGTATTAACTTTTGGTTAAAGGATTGAACCTAAGAGACCTTCTACATATATTTACCAGCCTCTCCATGTGGCACTGTTGGGAAGAATTTTACTCTCTGCCAGACATTAGAAGGTTCTGCAATAGGGTGTGGTGGTTGAGCTAACATGTGCATTTCTGACAGTCTACCTAGTGGAAGGCTCTAGTGCAGGTGTACACTAACTGGTACATGACAAAACACAATTCACTAATACTGTATCAGCCTTCTTAGAAGGAACACAGGAGGCAGTGTTTTCTGAGGTAGTATTGTCACTGGAAGATTTGGATATTCAGATCGTTGGTTTTTTCCACAATTAAAAAATCCCACCTTTTTATTCCTATTCTGGTATTGAAAGTGATAGCTCACCCTATGAACTTTCCAGAGGTTAGCTAGCTTTTCCCCTGAACAACCAGGATACAGCCCTCTAATCAAGAATAGGCAACAAGCACAAATTATTTAAAAACCGAAATAATATTTATTTAGAAGCAAGGTTACAATGAAAGAGAAGAGATAGAGATGGAAATAATCAAGTAAAATACATATCTATCATAGAGTCTGAAGAGTGTGGTACAGTAAAGGCTCAACACAACAATAATAATTTCAAGTAACTCTATGACATATAACAATTTAACAAAATAAGTAATTTAGTACTAACTGCTTAAAACAAGATACTTAACTCTACGTGTCCAATAAGAGCTAATCAGGCAATTACCAGTTGGGCAGGGGAAGCTCTCATACAAAATTCAAGCACCCAGCTTTCTCAACAGACACAACCCATACACCTTGGGGCTACGTCTAGTCTACATCCCTCTTTCGACAGAGGGATATAAATTAGGCACTTCGAAATTGCAAATGAAGCTGGGATTTAAATATCCCATGCTTCATTTGCATAATTGCGTCATGGCGCTCTTTCGAAAAAGCACTATTTCTAAATTGAAACCACAGTCTAAATGCGGTTCTTTCAAAAATAGAAGCCTTTTTCAAAAGATTCTGTAAACCTCATTTTTTGCTTTATAGATGGGTCTTCCATTCTTATTGCATCACCCTGTAACTGTCCTTACTGAACTTTTCCTAATTTAAATTACTAGGGAGCTTTGCTGAGAGAGCCTGCTGACACTGATGACGTGATGATGTCATTCTGCCACCCAGCAGGAACATTCTGTCATCTAGCAGGAAAAACTTTTTTATATACAGAGAGAGATTATTAATTTTTATTGAACTAAACTTTATTTTCTAAAACTAATCATGGTTCCAAGCATGTCAAAGAGTTCTGATACTAACACTATCCTTCTTATATCAAATTAAGCAATTTTTCCATTTTCGAATTTAAACCCATTCTGCAAATTTTCTGAAGATCTTCAGCTTAGAGCTTAGTAAGGTATTCCAGGTAACTGAGGCAAAATCTTTTTGTCACAATATCAGATATGGCAAGCACTAACAACCAGGTGTTTGCTAACTGGGGAATGCAATAACCTAATATTTCAGCTAATGTTAATGCTTCATGCTGCAATGGAGAAACTTTTTAGAAAGGGTGGGATTTTTAGAAATCATTGGCATTCATTTCACTCTACTCCTATTGAAACCAGAAGAACTTTTTAACATTGACTTCAATGGCAACAGAGAGAGGCCAACACTGAGTGCTTTAGAAATCCCCACCCCTTAATCTCTTAGAAATCCTGGCATATTTCACATACTCTTTCTTCGTCTTCTAATAAATTGTCAGCTGCCAGAATGAGTAAAGGCTCAGCAAGAGCAGCCAGGATGATATGAGACCTCAGGAGCCATTTCAATAAATAAAAAGAAACAGAGGGAGGTTTATATAAATGACACAATTTATTAAAACTGCACACTGCCCTTCCCTAGATATACATCTTTCCCTCCAAAAATGCTCTCAATGAGCCACATCCATTAGCTTCAAATAGGCAGCTGTTAGGCAATTCCATTTTACAGACGTACACTGTTTTGGCATGCGTAATAGGCTCAGTACACTGAAAGCTGTTATAAGAACTATATTTCACACTGTGAGCACACTCGTGGAAAATTGGAGCATGTTTCATGGCTAGCTGTATGAAAGGTAGAATTGTGGAGATCACCAATTTATTGACAGTGTCTTTATTATAAGCTGTTCACCTGCAGTCACTGTCTTATGTAATGGATAGTATTCCTGTACAAAACATTTTTCAGGGCAACGAGATAAATCAGACTGTGTCCAAATGAATGAAACCTGTTCTTACAGGAAACATAACAGAATCATATCCAGTACAAGTTAGGAATGTAAGTGACTAGTCCCTCAACTAGTTGCTTTCCCTCCCCTTGCTGCCTCTATCAGAGGCAGCAAAGGGGGGAGCAGGAGCTGGTGTTGGGGAGAGCCGGATTAAAAGCCTGTTTCCCCAGCACCATCTACGCATGGGGCAGCGGAAGCAGCGGAGTAACGGGACCAGGTGCAAGCCAGGAAACAGCTGATTCCCAGCTCACACCCAGTCCGAGGCACTGTGCCTCTTCTTTTTAAATGTGTCAAGAGCCTACTGGCTCTTGATACATTTAAAAAGCATAAGCACAGTGGGGGGGGGGGGGGGGGGTTGGAATGAAGCATGAGCTGTGACAGCTGATTCCTGGCTTGTGCCAGGTCCTTCCCACTGTGCTCCAGCCTTTTAAATGTATTAAGAGCCGGCGGCTCCCCCAGTGGAAAATCCATCAACTAGTTGATTAGCTGATTATACTAAATTTAAAATCCCTAGTATAAGTTCTAGTGAATTGCCAGTGATGTGACTGACACTTTGAAAAAGGAAGGTGCCTGTTGTTTTCTATGGGATGATGGTGTCGGTGGTGGTGATGGATATTGAGACTGAGAATCCAGTTTACTGGAACAGTAGGACTCCTTTAAGTTGGTCTGGTGGCACAAAACAGTCCTAAACCAGCCACTGGAGGATCCTCCAAATTGAGGAGGATAGTTCAGTGATGCAGAGATGCTGAGGTGAGAGAGTATTGCTGGTGTGTGTGTGTGTGTGTGTGATGCTTGCAGACCAAGTGCCAGTGTAACCCACATACCTAGTGTGGTTACCGTGCAGTGGCACCTAGACCACAGCAACAGTTAAGACCAAGAGACCTCTACAGGATGGGCTAGGAGCCAGCTGGCTTTTAGCTCAGAGGGTAGAGGCTTCTATATTCAGCTCCAGAGGTCCTAGGTTCAAATGTGCCTGGTGGTGGTTACACCAGCTCACACCAAGGCTCCCTTGGCTCAGTGGAATACTGAGAGATAGGTAGCTGGAATCACCAGTGCATTCACACTGTTAAAATAGGTATGGGAGCTCTAAGAGTATGTGTTGTGGTTTTTTAAATCTATTTTATTGAATGCTTGTGAGTTGCTGCATGCATTACTCTCACCTCTAACCTGTGCATCCCACACTGGAAGGTAATATTTTAGCAGTTGTATTATGTATCTCTGTAGCAGTGTAAATCAACTGACAGGAGAGGCATTAATTATTATAAAGTGCTGACCTCCAGCTGAAAGTGTTAAATTCTGACCAAGGACTACTATGGGATGACAAAGAAAGATGACAAAAGACATTTATTGTTTTCTGCCCCATGAAGATGAGTCATGCAAGTGGATTCCTCCCATCAGCTGAGTTTGCAGCTCAGAGCACAAGGGGGAGGAGGATAAAAAATCTAAACAAGAAGAAATCTATGCTGCTTGGATTCAGCATGGAGGTGGAGGTTGGGGCAGAGTTACTAGGTATAAACAAGAAGTGCTTAGCCTTGGTTAGCCTTAAAGGTCATGTAGAGTTTGCTTATTACAGAAGCTTGTTTGTCTTTTGAAACTTAGGGCACGTCTAAACTACATTCCTCTGTTGAAAGAAGAAAGTAAATTAAGCAAATCGAAAGTGCAAATGAAGTGCGGATTTAAATATCCTGCACTTCATTTGCATATTCGTGTCCGAGCGCTTTTTCGAAAAAGAGGTTCTTTTTTCGAAAGAATCCTGTCTAGACTGCGCTTTCACTTTCGAAAAACCTTTTTTCGAAAAAGCGCTTGGTCGCAAATATGCAAATGAAGCACGGGATATTTAAATCCGCGCTTCATTTGCACTTTCGATTTGCTTCATTTACATTCCTCTTTCAAAAGAGGAATGTAGTTTAGACGTGCCCTTACTATTGTAACTCATTTATGCATATATGTTTACCTGTTTTAACCTTGTTAATAACTCATTTCCTTTTCGTATTAATAAACCTGGGTATAGTTTGTTATAGGATTGGCTACATGCATTGTCCAAGGTGCAATTAACTTGATACAAATGATTGGTCTTGTGGGATGAATAACCTGATTATTGTTGTGATTCTTGATGAAAGGAACCATCTGTCACAAAGGTACACTCACCCAGGGTGGCAAGATAGCTCAGCATACCCAAGGGAACTGTCTGTGACTTCATAGTTAGGCTGTTATAGTGCCTGAGGATTTTTGCTTGATAACTTGTTGAAAACAACAAAGCACAGAACTCACAATCAGTTTGGGGTTAGTGCCCTAGTGATTTGTGTAGTTCTAACAGTACTAACAGAGAGGTGAACCAGACTGATTCCAGCTGTGTAGTGTCAGCATTCCACTGAAGCATTGGGGACCTTGGTATGAGCTGGCACCTGATCTGCTAGTGCCATAGCATGGGCAGATTTTTCCGATGCCTGGAGGATCTTGGTCTGTCATATCTGTCCCTAGGGTCATTTGAAGGTCATTGTTAAGGTCATGGTTATCTTTAGTAAAAGTCATAGATGGATAACAGGCCAAACCCAAAAATTCATAGCCTATGATCTCTCCAGGACTTTTACTATAAACACCCTCAAATAAATCTTGGGAGGCGGAAGCTGTTGGGGAAATGATCTGGGGGGACCCTGTTGAAGAGCAGTTGGGGTCAGCAGCGCCAACTGCCAGGGGCCACTGAGCAGCAGCTGCTCTGATCACCCATGGAACGGCTGCTGAAGCAGTCCCTAGCGCTAGTCACACCAGCCATTGCATGGGTGGTCCCTGGGGCCAAGCAGCACTGGTGCAGCTGATTGCAGGGTGACCCAAACAGCTGGCTATAGAGGTGCTCCAGTAGTAACCAGTGTGGCTCTCCCTGGGGCCACCTGAGCATCTGGCCCCAGTGCCAACTGCTATGGCAGCCTTGTGGACAGCCACACTGACTGCAGAAGTCACAGACCCCTTGTCATTGTATATTAGAGTAGTGTTCAGGCTGCCCATGTTTATGGGGGAAGTAACCCAGCATCCAAATGGTTGTAGGTTTGAGTGGTTCAATGGTCCACCATTACCCCACACCTCACTCTTTTTTAATATGTGGTGAGCAAACCTACCTTGCACCAGACATCTGCCCCTTATATATTTTGTGACCAGACTGACAACTTGATGCCCACACCATCTGAAAGAGCTTCACATCTGGTTGATGGCTTTGCGGAGATATTTAATCTGCTAGACTAAGAATAGCAGGTGCTGTTGATCCTCGTTGTTGCGTCACTGCTTCTGTGTTCATCTACCCATATATGATTGCTTTGGTTACATCACAAAATTATTGTGCCAACCCAACTTAGCAATTTACCATATCTCAGAGACTTCTGTGACCATGATTGGATTGAAAGCAGAGTGTGATATTAAAGCTGCTGAGTATAAATTCCTATGGTAGCACTTTAAAGACTAACAAAACATGTAGATGGTATTATGAGCTTTTGTGGGCACAGTTCACTTCTTCAGATGACCGGAGTGTTGGATGTCCAGAACCAAAATAAATAGGGGAGAAGGGGAGGGAAGGAAAAAAATGGGAGGAGGGAACAAAAAAAAGGCAGTGGGTATATAAATATCAAGGGAAAACGGAGCTGGCATGTAACAGGCAAAACTGATAGTTATAAGCACCTAAAAACTGGATAGTTAAAAGAAGCAGATAAGGACCATTAGTTAGCAATTAGAAAGGAAGAATACTAACACCAGAATCTACACAGACAAAGAACCATTGTCACCTTCATTGGTTGGTTGGTTGGTTGATAATGTCCCAGCCATCTGGTATCTCAATTCAAACCATTGGCATGCGAATTACACTTGTGAATGAATTGTAGTTCCACCCTTCCCTGTGTATTTGGCTTGTGGAATTGATCTGTAACAAAACAGCAACTTGAAAATCTCTTAATGAATGACCAGGCAAATTGAAGTGTTCACCAACAGGTTTCTGTATGTTCACTTTATGGATATCTGATTTGTGTCCATTGTGATTTGTTAGTCTTTAAAGTGCTACCATATTATTTGTTATTTTTTAAGTTTATCCTATACAGACTAACTCGGCTACCCCTCTGAAGCTTATAATTACTAGTGTTGGGCTTGATATATTAGTAACCTGTGGTGGGTAGCCAGTTTTGGTGTGTGTCAAAAAGCAAGTAACACTGGTTACCAGCATATTGTCAATCACTGAGTAACTATTTGATGTAGATCTCCCAATTCCTGTATTTAAAATACCTACAGTTAAATCCTAGGCTCACAGTTCCACTGACTTCAGTAGAGCAGTTCACTGATAGGCTATGTCTACACTTGCAGTGGTATGTAATGTACAGAAACTGCATATACAGGTAGCACAGATATCACATGTAGCCAGTGGGGCACTGCTCAGGCAAGTAGAGAGGGCAGAGTGCCCTACACACCTGAACCTAAGGTATATACCGTATAAGGCTTTTTATAGTGCCTCCCATACCTATGCTGCTATTTTTAGCAGTGTAGTGTCCCATTGTTTTCCCACTACTGGAGCCTTTCCTTGCTGCAGTGAGAGACCTCGGCAGTGGGGAAAGTTTCTGGCAGTGGGCGATAACAGGGAAAGGCTTTGGTACTCCCTGCCACTGGAGCGTTTCCCCGGTGCTTTTCCTTTCTCCTGGACCCTTTCACTGCAATATATAGCTACACATACCCTACATGCTGCAAGCACAGACTAGGTTATAGAGAGCTTAGGCCATGTCTTCACTCCACGGAAGATTGATGCTGTTGCAATTGATCTTCCGGAGTTTGATTTAACGGGTCTGGTAGCACTAAAGACATGCTAAATCAAACTCAGAAGCTACCCCCATTGGCAGCTGGTACTCCTCAAGGTGTAAGGGAAAATGATGGAGGCTTTTGATCCCATCGGCCTTCCACTGTGAGAATGGCGGAGAAACTCAAATCAAAGTACATCAACTCCAGCTACTTAATTAACATAACTGGAGTTGTGTATTTTGATTCAATCTTCCCCTTTAATGTAGACCTGGCCTAGTAAAATGGTAGCTATCCTGTTAGTTATCTCACTGGTAATGCTGCACCAGTGTGTCAGCAAATGTTCACCTGCCTAGGCTTGGCAGAACTGTATATACACTGTATATACTTGTTCATAAGATGCATTTTTTTGGTTAAAAAGTGACAACAAGCAGGGTTGGCTTATCAATGAGTCTACATTGTCAATGAAGATCAGGGTTGGCAAATGTCAGATCCTAGCCCATCAGAGGAAGCCACTGGTGCACCAGGACATTTTGTGTACCTGGAGTGTCAACAGGCACGGGACTCCTCAGTACTCAGTGGCTGCAGTTCAATGTTCACAGCCAAAAGGAATGGTGAGAAGTGGTGATCAGCACCTCCCTCAAGCTGCACTGCTTCCCGTAGCTCCCATTGGTCGGGAATGGAAAATCACAGACACTGGGAGCTGAGGGGCTCTGTGTCTCCTGACACTCTAAGTACACAAAATGTCCCCAGCGTGCCAGCGGCTTACCCTGACAAGCCAGGAACCGAAGTTTGCCAACTGCTGAAATATAGGGTTGGCTTATGAAAGGGTCATAGAATTTTGCCATTTTTACCTATTCATCTTGTGGGGGTCAGCTTATAAACGAATGGGCTAATGAATAAGTATATATGGTATATATCATTTTGATGGATAATATTAATATTGATTTGTAAGAATTTTCTTCAGCTTTTATTAACACTTTCGCAACTGCAGGACACTGGGCAATCGGAGAATAGATGTTGATATATAATCATGAAAACACAAATTGTCAGTATCGCATGTCAAAATATACAAAGTAAACATCCTTAAATTAAACTGTAAATAAGTTCTCAAGCAGCACTTTTCTTGTTTTGCTTAACTGTGAGTTTAAATAATTATTAATGGAAATATTTTGTTGTTGGTTTTTTGTGTATGGTTAAATTGACATTTAATGATTAAAAACATAATCCTTCCAAGCCTACCTATTGTATACTGTGAAAAAGAAATTTCCTCATTCGCTTATGAAAATGTAATAGTTTTAATAAGTCTTATAGAGAGATATAGACACACTGTGAACAGATCCGTGTTCTCTGTAGGCTGTGTGCTTTTGTGGCCACTCAGAAGTGATTCAAATGCCACCTAGTTAATTAGCAGAGTGCTGAGAGCTAGGGGTTTTTTTTCTACTGGTGGTGCGCGTTCGCACATGACTCAGTGTACATACATGAATTTATTCTGCAAATGGATGGAAAAAATCCACACATGGATGGAAGAGATTAGTGGGAACATTGGTATAGATACACATTTATTGAAAACAAAAGGTGTAAGTTTCTTCATGCTCACCTCTCTGTTAACACTCCTCATACCTAGACTGAAAAATTCTTGTGATTGCAGTCCTGAGTTTCTTCACCGCATAGACTATATTTTGTGCCATATTGTGTAACACTTATGAGTTATAAACAAACGTCTACCAGGAACTTCTGCTCTACAAGGTGAATGCTTCAATAGTAAGATGATGGGAACATAAGAAATACAAGTATATTAGAATCAAAGACCGACTCAGAGGCTACTTTCAGTGTTGGTGTCATGCTGCATTATATTCCTTGGAAATTGGGATTTTAAAAAAATCAGTGCAAACTAATAAGTCCCATACTAGGGGTAAGTTTTCTAATTAAGAGAAGTTTTAAAAAATCGTGTACTAAAAAATGAGTCTTTAAATTTAATTGATTACCCCAAGGTTTTGGGAATAGGAAAATAATTGTTTTCAGCAACAGAATTCTTCTTTCATTAGTCCCCACAAATAACCTTGGGAAGACAAAGAGAAAGGAGTAAATAGAAGCATGCATGATACAGGTATAGCAGTATTAAAAGGTGTGGCTATTTTGAGCTCAGTCACGTTCCATACATTTAACATGAAATGAGAAGTGGAAAATAGTCTAGTCTAGTCTATGAAGATTCTTATACTGCCCTCATCACTGCAGTATTGCACTTGGGCTAGGTCTAGACTGTGGCGTTTTTGCAGGAAAAGCTACACAAAATGCATCCTGCATTTTGCGTAGCTTTTTCCGCCTTTTTTTCTGGAAGAGGCTTTTCTGCCATTTGGCGCCACCTAGACGGGGGCCAAATAGCAGAAAAGCCTCCTCTTTTGGTGGAGCCCTTATGCCTCATGAAATGAAGTATACAGGTATCCCCGAAAGAGCACGTTTGCTCTTCCGCTAAAAAAAGCAGAATAGCAAACGCGTTCCTTGGATGCAGCGTGCCTCGGACGCAGTATCCCGCAAAAACCCCGTAGTCTAGATGTAGCCAAGGTGACATAACTAACATCTCTCATGTATGGTTCATTCCCTTTCTGATCCTCTCCTGACGAGGAGAATAGTGTATTCATTGTAGTATTTTGTTTTCAGAGGGCTTTGTTTTTGTATTTTGGAAAACAAGCAAGCTGTTTTTATGTCAAGCAACTTCAAGAGACAAATCAATCTGAACAGTTTCTTTTGTTTGTTCCACACTGAAAGAGTAATACCTGGCTGACAGCTGTGTGTGACATGGGGCAAGCTATCAAGTATCTGGCTTGTTTCACACAAATCATGTACAACAACCATCGTATAAAGCATCTGGAAACTTAATCCAAATCACGGTTGTTATGGGTTAGTGCTCTAGACATGCTACAGTCCATGGGAAGACTGGCCTGGCATCAGCAAGTTAAAATAACATACAAAGCAAGGAAGAGGCCAGAGGGGAGGGGCTACAACAAGAATCAGGTGAAGTGTATGTGAGGTGACAAGGAGGAATTCAAAGCAAATTCTTAATCCCAGGCATTAATCATATTTGCCACAGTCTTGTCCATAAAATTCTTTTGCCTGAAAAGAGGTTGCAGGACTTGACACTATATAAGTGGCTGCACATTTGAATGGATTTTGTGTGTTATGAACAGTGAAATATTTGTATGTAGGCTGACACATGCCCCAAGTCCTTTACTTTCCATTGCTGCAGTTATGCACGGTGTAAAGTGTCTTGCACACACGGGAGTGTTGAGAAGCAGGATGGGCTGATGATTAGAATGGGAGCTTGAGACTTGGGTTAATTTCCCTATTCTGCCATAGACTTCCTGTGTGACCTTGATCATATCACTTAGCCTGTCTAAGCCTCGTTTGCTTCTTTGTAAAAATGGGAAGAATAATATTTTCATACCTCTTAGAGGGATTGTGAGATACATACATTAAATATTGTGAGGTGCTCAGAGACTAAGGTGATAGGGACCATGTAAGTACCCTAGATAAATAGAACAGTAAATATTAATGATTGTGAAGCTTACATTCTTGCTCAGTTATGCATTTTATTGGCCAGCCCATACAATGAAAGTCTGAATTAACATCAGCATTCCTGTTATTCTTACTGTTTAAGAAGGAAAGTGTAGTTCATATTTGAAGTGCCACCATCATAATGAAAAAAAAAAACCCCAAACAAACAAACAACCAAACAAACAAAAACCCTCCCACAATGTTAAATTATAATAAACCAATTTATTACAAAGCAGGTATATTTTAAAATGATGCTTTCAGTTAGTTTAATTACAATTAATTTGGGGATTAAAATGAATTCATAACCATATTTTTTACTAAGAAGAACAGGAAAATGCCATCAGAATTTACTCTCTACAATTTTTTCAAAATGGTTTCATAACATAGGTTAAATGGAATAAGTATCCAGGATGTGTGGAGGTACATATTGATCAGCTGTTTGGTGATGAGGACAAAAGTAAATCCTAATATTAATTTAAATTAGGCAGGAATTCCTACATACTGTTTCCATTGTCTGCAGTTTATAGTCATATCTTCCCAGCAAGGAAGTTGCCAGGTTTTCTGATAGTAACCCCCTCAGACAGAGAGTGAGTAAAACACTAGAAATCATTAGTCCAAATAGTAAAGATAGGCCTCAGCTGATGTGTTTGTGTCTGTATACTGTTATACTGTTCTCTTCCATTTTTATTATGGTAACCTATGAAATATTCATGATAGAGCAGTAAAGTAAGAGTCACAAGAAAATGGCACAATCCCTACTAGACAAGAAACAATATTGTGTTTATTCAGCCACTGGGGGAGGGAGCGATCATCACAACCACTGGAATAAGCCCAGAATCCTACACTGGACACAGTAGGTCTGCACATTTTATGGGAGGAGAGACTAACTTAGAGTTTTATTCCATAGACACAAATCATCTTGCTGACAAGTAAGTAAAAATGATGGATCTTGCCTATTCATGGGACACCCAGCATGCACTGTGGAGGCCTCGCCAGAGGGAAGACTGCAGTGTCTCATGGGATATGTAGTTTGGCCAAGGAGCGCAGGCCAGAGGAGAAAATGAGGACGGGGCAGCCCAGCAGCTCAGACACATAGGGTATGTCTAGACTACATGCCTCTGGCAGCAGACGCATGTAAAATAGGCTACCCGACATAGTCAATGAAGCCGGGATTTAAATAGCCCTGGCTTCATTGCGCTGTGCTGGCTCAGCTGATTGTCGGCACAAGGAGGCAGTCAACACGCGGATCGGTCGACAGGGGAAGCCTTTGTCAACCGCTCCTGTAAACCTCGTTTCACGAGGCATAAGGGAGCAGTCAACAAAGGCTTCCCCTGTCGACCAATCCATGTCTTGACTGCCGTGCTGTGCCGACAATCAGCTGAGCCAGCACAGCGTGGCAGCCATTTTTATTTTAATGAAGCTGGGGATATTTAAATCCCGGCTTCATTGACTATGTCGGGTAGCCTATTTTACATGCCTCTGGCGACAGAGGCATGTAGTCTAGACATACCCATACAGTTTAATGCCTAACTGATCCAAAATGAAAGATTTCAATTCAGTTAAATAAATTTTTTTACAGGTTAACCCTGGCATAATGAGAAAGTAGAAGGTATTTCACCATCCAGCTGAAGTGTGGTAACTCTAGCCTGTTGACCAAAGTGCACAGTGGGAAAACTCTAAAAAGGGGAATCCAGTCTGGTCTCCCCATGAGGGAATGGCCGAGGCTTTTTGAGTCTTGCAGGAGGTATTTTAATGTTACATAGAAATAAAATGCCTCCAGTGTCTTCCTGTTCATCTCAAAAAACATGGAAGTGAAAAGAAAAGTTCACCTATGTCAAGGAGGGCTAAGAAGAATTGTTTACATTGAATGTATTCTCAAGAGATTTCAGAGCACTTTACATAGGCCACCATGTATCAGCCTTATTCTACAGGTAAGGAGCTTGAGCTGCACATGGTAGGTATGTCTATACTGCAGTGGAAGCCCAGTTAGTGGAACTCAAGTAGGCTGATTAGAAAACCTGGAGTTTGGTCATACACTGATTGTTAATCCTGTGTATGAATTTTCTATCCTGGGCTTGAATCTGGGGTGCTAGAGTGCACACTGCAACATGTAGACCTGAGTCAAACAAATCATATCTCAGATTCCCTCATGCCCTCCTGAAATGTGGCCACTCTTCCTTTGACCTTGATGAACTGTGGGAAAACTTGACTTCCCCTTCATGTTACAGGAAATTTGAACAGCACACCAATGCATCCTGTCAGGCGACCATTTTGGTCTCTGTGCTCCCAAATATTGGGGTCAGCATTGTGTAGGAGGCACCATTCAAAGAGAGTCTCTTGCTTGCACTTTCACTCCTGTGTCAGGAAACGGGCAGAGCTTCTACTGGATACTGGTAGATATTTGGGTGGCATTGGCTAGATTCACGAGGGCACTCTTGCCAGTCCAGAACTGATTTGCTATAACTGTCTAGAAGCTGGCTACCCTAGACTGCTACAGGTCCGCTGCCTACCAGTGTGATACTGGCAAGTCTATTGTGGGCAGAGCGGTGACTGTTTCTAAGACAATTGGCTGTGTGCTTTGTTCTCTCAAAGCCAGCAACTACTTTTACGCTTACAACCTAGAGGCAGAGTTTCTACACTGCACAGGGCCACTCATGCACATGCCCATAATTTGCTCTCCTCATGGAGCACATGACTATATAACCACAAAGGCCCCCTACTCCATTGCTATGTAGGCATCAGTGGACCACAAAGGCACATTTATGATTGTCATTGTGGCCTGCACAGGAAAAGTTCATGATGCCAATGTTTGTCACTAATTGGGCGTCTACATTCGTGGTCAGGCTGGGGCACTAGTGCCACTAGGTGACATTGTCATGAAGAGAGTTCCCATCCCCACCATTTTTCTGGGGGACGCCTTATGGCTCCTTTTGTCTAGCCTGTTCCCTATACAGTTAATGGACACTATTGTCTGGGGAGGCTTCAGCTCATAGCCAGTCCACAGCTCCTTGTAGGGCTCCTTTTCTCTGCTTTTATCTAGTAGCCACACACACTGATTTCCTTCAGTGCTCCAGGTTCTCACACATTGCGCATAGGTGCCTGGCTGCAGGTGGGTATGTGTGGATATGGCTGTGGTAGAATTAAAAGAGCAGGGGAATAGGGGACAGGTGAAGAAAGACACTGTAACACTAACAGAAATGAGCCAAATGTAGAACTGCTACCTCAATGCCCACCTCCTCTTTCCATCCCCCCCAAAGTGTGACTTTGCAAAGCCAAGCTGCCCTATCTGTAAGTTGAATGAACGTTTCCATAATATTTGCCTTTTCTGATTCTTGACACTGAGTCCCAAATGGTCTGGTGCTGGCAAATCAGTCTGTCCCTGGTCCTCTCCACCAGCAAGCACTAGAATGTGAAATGATCAGCTCTTTTGCCGCTTGCCATTCCGCAAAGGGAGACACATCTTGCTTTAATGGCCTCAAGTGCCTGGCTAATGGTGGTTTATTCTCACACATTTTCTACTGTTCTTGAAAATACCTCACATCTTTTCAATCACGTTTTAATGCATTTTCATTCTAGGCTCCCTTGGGACAGCTGGCCGGATTTGTAACCAAACCTCCCGTGGTATGGACAGCTGTGAGGTGATGTGCTGTGGGAGAGGCTACGACACGTCACGGATCAGCCGGATGACAAAATGTGAATGTAAATTCCACTGGTGCTGTGCTGTGCGCTGTCAAGACTGCCTGGAGGTGGTGGACGTACACACATGCAAAGCACCGAAAAATGCTGCATGGATCACTCAAACATGACCACATGGCGAGGCTGGCACGCACATGCTGAACCTTTCTGTGTCATGTTGGGAGTATGTCTAGGACATTTGCTCCTTTTTTTCCCCAAATTTCATCTCCCTTTCAGCACAGAGAAATTGTTAAATAATTAATATAACTGATGTTTTATAGTAAATTTACATTTTGAGGGGATTTTTTGTGACTTTGCTCTCTGTGTTTGGAAATGATGAAACTTTTAAATCACTGTTTTTAAATGCAAAATGAAATTCACCTGTAGTGATCACTGCTAGAAGATGTTACTAGGGCCAACCCAAGAGCATGGCACGGTTCAGAAAGAGGTGAGACATTCATATGGATAAGAACATCCACAGTTGCACTGAATCTTCAAAGAACATATATTCTGAGCCAGTCAGGCACAGCAGGACAAAGTGTATGGACCATTGCTCTGATCCATTATAGCAATTCCAGTATAGGCAAAGGAACCTCTGAGCCCAGCATGGAGTAAAGGTGTTCCAGAAGTAACTTTCTCAATCTCCTGTCAAATGATAGGGTTGCCCTCTTGTGGATTGCATGGGGCCAGTTCTGACTTTGCCTGCCCTATTTGCTTGTCCCACAGAAAGTCAACATGCCCCATATTTGAACTACTGGCCACGACAGAAAGCCAAAGTAATTGCAATCAATTGCATTCAGCCATGGTATTTCCTCTTGAAGAGTCTTTTCATTACACTTGCACAGAATTCTCAATTAAAAACCTACCTGAGAAGGATTTTAAACAAATTTATTAATATGAACCACTGATACTTTCCCCTTCAAAGTTGCAATGTATTTAAGTAGAAGGAGGATATTTATTTCTCAGACCCTTTGTTAACTAGCTTTATTTGAACAGCTGTATCAAAATCAGAAATTAGTTATTCAGCTTCCTTTGGAAAAGGACGTGAAGTATCTTGGACATATATATATACACACACACACACACACACACACACACACACACACACTAATTGGGTAAAGGTGGAAAACATCTGCAGAAAGCCTCTGTAAAACAGAAGCAGCTTGTCTCTTTAAATAATATTCTCCAGCTTGTCGCATGAGTGGAAATGAACAGTCTTGCCTTGTGGTTGGAGCAGGCATCATGCCCCGTGGTCAAAGCAGGAGTCAAACCCAAAACTGGAGTCAGTAGCTAGAACCTGGGGCTCAGCATTACTTCTGGGCCAAGAGGCCAGGGGGCAGATCTACATTACAAAGAAAAAAACCGCACAGCATCAATTCTCAAAGCCTGGGCCAATTAACTCAGATTCAGGGAGAGTCAGGCTGCAAAGCTAATAATTGCAGTGTAGATGTTGAGGCTCAGGCTGGAATCCATGTTTGGAGACCCCCTGGGGGGGGGCAGATTTCAGAACCCAACCCCTAGTCCAAACCCAAATGTCTATGCTGCAATTATTAGCACTGCACCCTGAGCCAGTTGACTTGGCCCATTCATGGGTCTTTTATGATCATTTAGAGGTACCCTCAGTGGGTAGATGAGTGGGTAGATGCCCTTGAGAGTGAGAGTTAAACCCTAGGCTACGTCTACACTGGCAGCTTCTTGCGCAAGAACTCTTTTACATGTCTACACTGGCATGTGCTTTTGCGCAAAAGATGTGCTTTTGTGCAAGAGTGTCCATGGCAGTGTAGACACTCTCTTCTACAAGAAAGCTCTGATGGCCATTTTAACCATAGGGGCTTCTTACGCAAGAAGTTCATGTTGGCTGTCTACGCTGCCCTCTTCTGGAAGAGGTCTTGTGCAAGAGGGCTTATTCCTGGTGGGGAGAGGAATAACTCTTCCGGAAGAAGCCTTGTTTTACAACGCTATACTGTAAATTCTGGAAGAACGCTCGTGCAGTGTAGACAGCCAGCAAGTTTTTGCGGAAGAACAGCTGTTCTTTCGCAAGAAGCTGCCAGTGTAGACGTAGCCCTCGAGTCAAAACTGGCATCAGAAGTCAGGTTCTCTGGCAGCCAGCAAGGCTGGAACAGGGCTGGAACTATCACAGACAAGGGCAAAGGCTTTCAGCAGCCAGCTGTACTGCTGCTACTGTGCCTAAGAGCTGGTCTGTTGTCGCTTTCAATGAAGCAGGCAGTATGGCCAATCTGTTACAGACCAGTTGTGTTCATTAGATTGCCTGGAGATGGACTCTGCTACAGGCCCTGATTCCTGATGCTGCTTTCGTTCTAGGGGAATCTATTAATGACTTTCATTAAATAGAATTAAAGAATTACTCTTAGATCAGACTTGTGTCTGCCATCCACAGCCTTACTCCCAGAATCAGTTTTTGTGAAAACACGTCCTACACAGTTGACAATAACAAAGTATACATTGCCCCTGCATGGGAGATTTTTAGGTCAAGCATGGCCTGGTCTTCGTTCAGCAAAGAATAATGGCATTCTGGGAGATGTAGTCCCCAGAGGACATCTAGCAATAGTAGATATAATGGGAAGGAGTGCCAGAAAACATAAGGAAGAGCTTTCCCTGAATAAAAGAGAGCTCATAGAATAAGACAAGACCTGAATTAGGAGCTCTCTGCCAGGAGAGATAAGGAAAGACTCTGTAAAGAGCCTGTGAAAAAAGACTATGTAAAGGGCCTTTCAGAAGGCAGAAAACCCAGGGAGGAAAGTCAAATTAAACAAAACTAAGTAAATATATCTAGATATATTGATATATAATAATATACATACAACAAAACATCTGAGCAACAGCAGGAGTGTAGGACCAGGTAACAAAACTGGCTCCCTGTGAAAAAAGACTGAGGCTGGTTTCAGTTCCAAAGGAAAGAAATATAAGTAAGCACATTATAGACCCATGGCATTATACAAAATAACAAGCCGTAAGAAGAAGATAAAATAGGCACGCCTGTGTCTCCTTTCTCACTAGCATGTAGGAAAATAAGAACAATGCAATTGAAAACAATTAATTTCAAATTGCTTAAAGGAAATACTTAACTAAGATGTGGAACTCATTGCCACAATGCATAAGTGAGCTAAAAAGCATAGCAAGATTTAAAACAAGACAGCTTGGATATTTATTTGGCTTATAAGAACTTCATCAGTTACATTAGATAGGATTAACTTAATGATTTAAATTAGAGCTGTATATCCAGATATTTCAGGCCATAAATCTACCACTGACTGACTGAGTTGAGAAGAAACATCACTTGCTGACAGGTTTTGCGACAATTGTCCATTATAGGGGTTTGTGCATCTTCCTCAAACACATTTAGTGCTGGCCACTGTCACAAAAGACAATGGGTTAGATGGACAACCAGACTGCTCTGATTCAATATGGAAAATCCCAACAGAGGGAACTGAAGATTGTGTTGTTACTTTTAATTGGGATGCTAAATTCTTGCTGTTATGTTAACATAGCTATTTTGTTTTTTCCCTGTAGCTTACTCATACTCAGGATTGATTCTGGTGATGGAAATTATTCCAGATCGCAGACCTTTGTTGCACAGTGGTCTTCAGAATTGTTCTTTTTCCTGCAATCATACATTACTTTTTTGTAATGCTTATAAAGCCATTACTTTAAGTTTTAGTGAACAGAAAGTTTTCCTTGGCTTTGCTGTGTAAGTTCTTTTTCTTATTTGACAGTTTTGCATTTGTGTAAATACTGTTTTCTACATTCGCAAATCACTATACACGATAAGCCATTTATTTACTATTACAGACAGTTCATAATACTATATGGCTGCGTCTAGATTGGCATGATTTTGCGCAAATACTTTTAACGGAAAAGTTTTTCCGTTAAAAGTATTTGTGCAAGAGAGCGTCTATACTGGCATGTGCCTTTGCACAAAAGATTTGCTTTTGTGCAAAAGCATCCATGCCCAGTATAGACGCTCTCTTGCGCAAGAAAGCTCCGATGGCCATTTTAGCCATCGGGCTTTCTTGCGCAAGAAATTAACATTCCTGTCTACACTGGCCCTCTTGCGCAAGTGTTCTTGAGCAAGAGGGCTTATGCCTGAGCGGGAGCATCAAAGGATTTGCTCAAGAAGCACTGATTTTGTATATTACAAAGTCAGTGTTCTTGCGCAAATTCTCGCGGCCAGTGTAGACAGGTGGCAAGTTTTTGCGCAAAAGCGGCTGCTTTTGCGCAAAATCTTGCCAGTCTAGACGCACCCTATGTGTGCTGCTGTGTCTAGGTCATGAAACTTTTGTATGAATTAGGTCTGTTACATTAGTGTTACCTACTGAAGAACAGTTCAGTGATACCCACTGTTGCTGTTGTATGCACTGGCTTCATGCTAAAAACTGGCTCTGGTTTGGCTAGACTAAATAGTATGCATAACAGGGAACTGAAATTTAGCAGTTAATTTACAAAGATTCATTATTAACAATTTATGAGCTCACATCTGAGGAAGGGCCTTGTGAAGCGCAAAAGCTTGTCCTTCCATTCATAGTTGGTCCACTAAAAGGTTTTCCCTCATCTACCTTGTCTCAGTGTGGAAAAATGGCATGTTCAACTATATGAAGCTCAATGAAATATTTTGTAGGTTTCTGCTTTTCTGATTTAAGTATGATGACTGACTCAGAGAGCCTTTGTAAATTGAAAACCGGAGTCAGATTTCCCTTGTGTAATCCATGACTTCCCAGTTTAACAACACAACGGCGTCTAGACTGGCATGATTTTCCGCAAATGCTTTTAACGGAAAAGTTTTTCCATTAAAAGCATTTGTGGAAAAGAGCGTCTAGATTGGCACGGATGCTTTTGCACAAAAGCACTTTTTGCGGAAAAGCATCCGTGCCAATCTAGACGCGGTTTTGCGCAAGAAAGCCCCGATCGCCATTTTTGCCATCGGGGCTTTTTTGCGCAAAACAGTTTTTACCTGTCTACACTGGCCCTCTTGCGCAAAAGCATTTGCCAGTGTAGACGCAGCCAACAAATTTTACAAAGTTCTGAAAACAAGGGAAGTATCATTACTGCTAAGGAGCTTATTTGGATAATTAAATGCACATTGATGCCATTATTATCAATCTCTGTTAAAAGGACTAGTCTGATTAACTCTGCAGAAAACAAAACTGTACAATGAATGGGGAGAGATGGGCATCTTGGCTCGATAAAAGCCAGCAAACTAGGTGGGGAGTCATCTAAGAAAGCCAGTGAGAAACGTTGATGATAGAGGTGTGTCCTAAGCCCTGCCCTGCCCCTCATGGAGATCTGTCTGGGCTGCAAGGAGGAGCCTGGCTTTGCTAGAAAGCCACAAACTGGGGAGAAATAGGTTCTTACAAATCACAAGAAGGACCAGAGCTGAAGCTGTCCAACTCCATGTGGCAGAGACAGAGGCGCACCCTCAGAACTTTTAGTCCCATGGGGTATGTCTACACTACAAAGTTAATTCGAACTAACAGCTGTTAGTTCGAATTAACTTTCATAGGTGCTACACATGCAAACCGCTAGTTCGAACTTAATTCGGACTAGCGGAGCACTTAATTCGAACTAGGTAAACCTCATTCTACGAGGACTAACGCCTAGTTCGAATTAAGTAGTTCGAATTAAGGGCTGTGTAGCCACTTAATTCGAACTAATTGGAGGCTAGCTCTTCCCAGCTTGCCCTGGTGGCTACTCTGGGCCAAGCCAGGGAAACTCTTCTGCCCCCCCTCCCGGCCCCGGAGCCCTTAAAGGGCCATGGTCTGGCTACAGTGCCCATGCCAGGTGCAAGCCTGCCAGCACCCAGCCAGCAGACCCTGCACTTGGCACGGCATGAGCCAGCCACCCGCTGCCACCCAGCCCTCCGCCTCTTCCCAGGACCAGGCTGGCAGCTCCCAGGAGCCTGCCCGGGGCCACAAGAGGCGGGCGCCCGCCTGGTCTAGTGTGGAGATCGTGGACCTCATCGAGGTTTGGGGGGAGACCTCCAACGTCCACGACCTCCGCACTCGGCACAGGAATGAGGCCGTCTAGGGCAGGATAGCTGCCAGCCTGGCCACCAAAGGCCACATGCGAACCCATGAGTAGGTTTTCACGAAAATCAAGTTGGTCCAGTGAGATCCCCGACCCTGCGCCCTGAGCTTAGAACATAAGACCATAAGAACGGCCGTACTGGGTCAGACCAAAGGTCCATCTAGCCCAGTAGCCTGTCTGCCGACAGCGGCCAACACCAGCTACCCCGGAGGGGATGGACCGAAGACAATGACCAAGCCGTTTGTCTCGTGCCATCCATCTCCAGCCTTCCACAAACAGAGGCCAGGGACACCATTCCTACCCCCTGGCTAATAGCACTCCATAGACCCAACCTCCATGACTTTATCTAACTTCTCTTTAAACTCTGTTATAGTTCTAGCCTTCACAGCCTCCTGTGGCAAGGAGTTCCACAGGTTGACTATTTGCTTTGTGAAGAAGAACTTTCTTTTATTAGTTTGAAGCCTGCTACCCATTCATTTCATTTGGTGTCCTCTATTCCTTATATTATGGGAACTAATGAAGAACTTTTCTTTATTCACCCTCTCCACACCACTCATGCTTTTATAGACCTCTATCATATCCCCCCTCAGTCTCCTCTTTTCTAAGCTGAAAAGTCCCAGTCTCTTTAGCCTCTCTTCATATGGGACCTGTTCCAAACCCCTAATCATTGTAGTTGCCCTTTTCTGAACCCTTTCCAAGGCCAAAATATCTTTTTTAAGGTGAGGAGACCACATCTCTACACAATAGTGAAGATATGGCGCACTATAGTTTTATACTTCCCCTCCTCCTTCTTCCCCTGGCTTCCCCCTTCCAGCTCCCTCCTCCCAGGTTTCCACCTCCCCTCTCCCACCCTCTCTCTTCCCCTCTCCCACCTCCTTTTCCCAGTCTCCCCAGAGGTTAATCCCCCCCCCCCCAGTTTTGTTAAATAAAGAGAGTTTCTATTTTTGAACACGTGTCCTTTATTTTTTACATTAGGAAGGGGGGCTAGGGAGGGGTAAGTGGAAGGAGGTGAAGGAGGAATGGGGAACGAGCCCCTGATGGGGAGGACTGGGGTGGCTCTGCGGGCTCCTCGGGGTGGAAGCTCTCCTGCAGGGCCTCCTGGATCCTGACAGCCCCCCGAATGTCCCCCCCGGATGGCAGCCTGCGGCAAGTGCAGCTGGGCTGATGGCCGAGTGCTCTGATGTGCTGAGTGTGGGCACTCAGGGCACTCCAAGACAGGACTGCTTTGCTGTCCCTCATCGAGGTAGACAAGCAAGCGAGGAACCCTGAGAACTGTCTGTCCGGGGTGGGGGTCGGGTCCCTTTAAGCATGGAGCTCAGTTATCCTCAGGCAGGAGCTCCACACTCTAAGTCCTAACCTGATGCCCTGCCGGCACTGGTTCCGGCCAGCCTTAACTTCGGTTCAGGGTCCACTCAATGTGGACATGCTAGTTCGAATTAGCAAAACGCTAATTCGAATTAGTTTTTAGGTCTAGATGCACTAGTTCGAATTAGCTTAGTTCAAATTAACTAATTCGAATTAAGTTAGTTCGAATTAGTGGTGTAGTGTAGACATACCCATGGTTAGGGCATTCACATGGACTGTGGGAAATCCTAGTTCAAGTCCCCCTTCTACCTGCTGTGAAGAAGGGATATGAATGAGGATCTGCCACCTCTCAGAGGAGTGCTCCAGCTGCAGAGCTATTGCAATGGTGGGGGAAGGAGATTCCTTAAGCTCATCTATTGAAGTTGTTCCACTTTAATTACATTTTAATTAGGCCAGAAAAAGAGGGCGACACATGCTACAGTCCAGGACCAAGTGTAAGGTGGCAGATTCTCATCTGAGAAGTGGCAGATTCCTCTTCAAATCCCTTCTCCTCAGCAAGTAGAATATGAACTTGAACTGTGGTCTCCTACATCTGGGAAGAACACACTAACTCATGGCTAAGGGAGGGGCTTCTTGCTCCTCAATATTTTGTGGGAAGTCAGGCAGCTTCTGCTCACGCCCACCAGGTCAGGCGCTGCATGTGAGGTAGATGGAGTACATCTCCTCCCCTGATTTGTTCAGGAAGATGTCTGTCTGGCAATGGAGTAGAGGGAGGTAGCAGTGTGCATGCCCAGAGGCAAAAACAAAAGTGCCAGTGGAACATTTACCCTGAAAAGGTAGGTGCTGAGTGAGTTTAGGTACCTGGAAGGTTCAGTAGAAGCCAAGCAGAAATTTTGTGGCTTAAAATGATGTCTGGGAAAAAAAGGCGGGCATTTAAATACTTAAACAGGGGACTAGGTTCCCAAGTATCTTTTGTGGCTGAAGGCCATAATGTTTTAATACATTAATTTAATAAAGATTTACAGCTTTCCTATGAGGCAGATAAGTATTACTGTGTCTTTAATCCCAGCAATGTTAAGTGATCAAGCCAAGGCCAAACTATGAGTCAGTAGCAGAGCTACAAAAGCTCCAAGGAAGCCTAATTTTATGATTCCCTTATGATGTGGCAGCACAAAGGCATCATAAACAACCCAAGTGGAATGTCCTCATTGCAGAAGGGATTCAGCCCCATGACACAGGATGCATATTGGGGGCAGGGATCGAAGTGGCAAAAGAAAAGAATTGTAGCTGGACCGTACTGCATTCCAGCTAATCTGTCCCAGAATAACAGCCATGCAAACTGGCACAATTTGAAGCAGCCTTTGGGATGCTCTAAAGTCTGCAGGGGCCAGAGCCAGAATCAGGGAGCTAGCTTAATACTACCTCTCCCTTTCTCCTGCTCCCTTTTTTATGCATATTCAGGCCAAGAAAGAAGGAATGGAAAGTCTAGCAACCATAATAGACTTTATGGCCACTGTATGATCATATCTGCTAGTATGTTAATATATCTCTGAATGATGAGCAAAGCAAGTGCCCATAAGCCATTTCCCCGGGGGGAAAAAGATTGGATTTTGCGCACAGGGGCTGTGTTGCTGTGGAGTCAGCTGGCTGACTGCATTTTCCAGGGTATGTACATGAAAATCACCTCACACTGGTTTTCCTCTGGCAACAGCATGTTTCTGCATCCTCCTCCAGGAAAGAGTTCTTCGGAGCATTTGCCCTTTTCAGTGGGGGGGGTGGAGGTGGCTTGTGACACAAATGTTGCTGAACGAGGCTTTTCTTTGACAGCTGGTTAATTTAAAAAAGCAGCCGTACAATCAGACTGATGAGAGATTTGGATGACATTGGTTGCCTCCTTTATTCCCTTCAAGAGCAGTCAGCCTCAAGCAATAGCCCAGAAGCGCAAATGCTGCTCAGCAGTGACATTGCACCACAGACATTGCATAGAGTAAAAAGCAGCACGCGTTTCATTGACAGATTTTTGTCTCTTTGGTTAGTTGCATTGACACATAGGGATGAAGCAGAGGACGGGAAGAGCTGGACTGATTCAGTCATTTGAAGCGGGCCATCATGAACAGAATTCAGGCAAGGAAAACGAAATCATCCCTGAGGAGATGGAACAGATTTAGCTTCATGTTTATTCATGAGGAAGAACCAGCTGTCCCAAGACAGACATTTTAATTTCTGAAAAATCTGCTAGAAAATATGTCAGATTGTACAAAAGATTGCGAGGGTTTTATTTATGCAGCCTATGCACTAGGAAAAATACCCTCATCTTCTGAAGTATGGCATCTTAGGCACTGAGAGCCAGAAGCTTCCTGGGACCCTTTTGGAAGTGCAGAAATTTTGGAACTATTTTTTAAAAGGCAAACACACACACAAAAACTCCTATTAGAATAATTAGAGCAAGGCTCTGTTTCATGAGAAGCCACAAGAAAGGGCCTCAGTGTCTCTTAACTTGGTGACAGGCATGGAAAAAGCGTCCTTTAAAAATGACTGAGTTTTTTTCCATGGCAGTAAAAAGGTTGTATGCTGTGCTGCATCCCTGGTATTCTTAACCTTTCCCAGCAGTTGTCAGCAGCCATTTCAACAATTTCAGTCATTCCGCTCTTCTTCACAATGCTTAGCCAATTGGTCAGCCAGCGCGATTGGTCCCCATTTGGTTCGTTCCTGTGCAGCCATAAAGGCTTGACGGACCATGAGTCCAGCATCAGAACACATATGAGGCACCTATGTATTAGGAGTCTGTCTCTGGGCTGCCTCCACCCCTTGCTGGAATTTTATCACCCAGCGAATGGCATTTGCTGGCACATTGTGCGGCCTTCGGGAGACATGTCTGAAAAGTGTAAGATGCCATCTGCAGACAATGGATCCCGGAAGTCTGTAACCTGGAGTGGCCATAAATGTCTCAGCTATGAATGACGTTCCACTTTATGCCCAATATACAATGTTGGCATTTTGTGTGGAAAGCTTCTAGCTTAGCTCTGCCTGAGCGGCATAGTATCCCTGTTTCATAATCATGTGGCAGAAGGGAGAGGCTACAGCTTGAATAGCTCCTGAACTTGATTGTCATGCCAAGATGATGCTGATTCCATATGCATTGCAAACAACCCAGGTCTGATACTGCTAGTCGGCTCATATTTTAGATTGTTTGGCTGGTGTGGACGATTCGGGGTGCCATCACCCCCTCCTGGAAGGGGAGGGGGGCTCAGCGAACCCCTTCGCCCCTTTTTAACAGGGCCCCGCCTGGGGTCCCCGGTTGCAAGCCCCGTCAGTTGGGTGCGATCACCCCCTCCTGGCCAGGCCGGGGCGGGGGGTTCTACGGCCCCTGCGACTGTAGCCCGTCTCTGCGGGGTGGGGCCTGCGCCCCCGGTCCGGTCCTTCCCTGGACCTCTATCTGAGCCGGCCCTACCGTCCGGCCGTCACCCTTCCCTGCTTCTCGCGTGCACTGCTACCGACCGGAATTGACTCCTCCTGGGGAATGGGGAGGGGGACCCGATCCCACCCTCTCCCCGGGTCCCAGCCCGGGGCCCTAAGCGCAAGGGCTCACTCGCGCCCCAGCGTGGTAGACAGGGGTAATTCCCTCCATAACCCGTCTACCCAAGGGCGCCAAAAGGGCCCTGCCCCAGGCTCCTTCCTCCCTTCCTGGGGTCCTTTGAGCAGCCGTCCCACTTCCCGGAGCCTACCCAGGTTCAGGCGTCTGGGTCCGGTGTTGCTCCAGCGATGTCTTGCGGGTCTGCCCCCTCCGGCGGGTCCGACCCCTGCTGGGTCGTTCCTTCCATGGCCGGCAGGGTGGGACCCCATCACCGTCGGAGCTGGGACCGGCCGCCCGCCAGATGCGGCGACCGTCTCGGGAATCCTTGGGTCGAGGCCGGGCCGTCTGCCGGTCTCGATCCTGCCCTGGGTCCGTCTTGGGCTCGGGGTTTCTCCTCCCTCTCTGCAAGGAGGATCCCCCCCGCCTCTCTGGCGGCGGGCCTTTTTAAAACAGCCCGCCGCGCCGGACGCCGCCCGGGGCTCCTCCCCTTCCGGCGGCGTGCCAGCGTTGCCTGCAGTGCCCAGCTGCCTGTCTCTGCCCTGGCCCCGCCCGGTGCTGCCCCCGGGGAGGGGCCAGTGGTTCCCCGCTGGCGCAGGCGCGGACGCTGGGTCTGGCCCCGCCATCCTCCTTCGCCCGCGCCGCGGCCGGAGGGCGGGGTGTGGTCCGCGCCCCCGCTCTCCACTGCCCGGCGGTCCGGGCCATCACAGCTGGCAAATGAAAAAAAAAATCAATGTGATAATAGTATCACCTCTAGTGTTAAATCCCCCTCCCCCTGACACGCACACACCCTTCCACACACCCAAGTTGGTTTTCTGAGACATTTAAAAATAAGGATGATGTCAGACATTTCTGGTCACCCAGGCACTGAGTGCTGCCTCTCTTAGAAAGCCCTTCAGGCTATGCTGCTGTTTAAGGCAGGGAAGTGTTTTGCAAGGCAGATGGGCAGGAGCATGTTCGGTGGAATTTATAGCAAAACAATGGTTCTGGGGTTAGGGTCAGGCAATCAAGCCCCATGCCTGATATAGACTTCCTGGGTCATTTTCTGCAACTCCACTTAACACTTGTGTGCCTTGATTTTATAATCTGTATATGGGTTAACAGTGCTCACCCTAAGTCCTCCTGTAGTGTCAATTGGATACATCCTTTGTTCTGGCTTAAAACGATTCCACTGTGTTACAGAACCATGGAAATGTAGGGCTGGAACAGCTCTCACTGGGCATCCTGTCCAGCCCCCTTGCTGGAGGGGTGCCATTGATGGTGGTTCTCCTGTGGTGAATAAAGCATTTTGGGATCCTACTGGGTGAAAGCTGTTGTAAGGCATTATCATTATTCATAAAAGCCTAGATGGACCAGAGTTATTCTGTAGAATTCACTGCTGTAGAGGGACATCAAGGAATTACTATGCCTGGCTTTCACTGGCTAATTATTTATGGCCATGCAAACAAAGATTTTGCTAAAAAGACTCAAATCACATTGAGGTGAGGCCTATGGATGAATCCTCCTCCCCCCCCCTCCACACACACACAGCAGGCTAAGCTCCTTATCTGGGATATAACCCTCAGGCAGTAGGTGATGGATGGAGACAGCCAAGCTGGCTTCAAGGCTGAGTCTAGTCCTGTATCTGTTCCTGTATTTGTCTGGTTCAAATGCTGCAAAATGACTTGCATTCTGCTATAGTTCAGCTCTGAAAAACAAACCATTGTGTACAGGCAGTGACCATAATAATTTGTTTTACAGGCTGGTTTACCCCAGCAGATTAAATGCCTGTCCCTTAATGCTGGGTTACTATGTGAGAGCTTCCCACCTTTCACTGATGATTTAGTAAAGACATTAATCCAACCCTATTTGAAGCCTTTTCCTCCCCTAGTTTGGTTGTGTCCTTCTGCATTGTGCTTGTTCCCCTTGGCAGGTGGGGAGCTGGAAGGAAACGGAGAGTTAAGTCTGCTACAGCATCAGTTGCAGCACATATGGTCATCCATTGGGAAAACCTCACACAGCTGCATTAAGGGAGCTGCAAGTCTAGCCTCACTGCAAATTTCCTTTCCTTGTCTGTTGCTGTTAAATGTTAGGCCTGGTCTACATTAAAAGGGAACATTGAATCAAGATCCTCAATTCCAGCTAAGT
Source organism: Pelochelys cantorii (assembly GCA_032595735.1). Lineage (NCBI taxonomy): Eukaryota > Metazoa > Chordata > Testudines > Trionychidae > Pelochelys > Pelochelys cantorii. Next base: position 302,190,405 of record CM064326.1, on the reverse strand, counting down.
TAATTATATAGCCGGAATTGACGTAACTCCCCACTTGTCCCCACAGAAGGAGGCTGATGGGAGCAAATGTTCCCATCAGCTTCCCTTACTCCTCACAGAAGCAGGAATTCTGGACACTGATGGGGGTGCCCTCTCAGTTTGATTTAATGAGTCTTAACTAGACTCGCTAAATTGAACTCCAGAAGATCGACTGTGGCAGCATCGATCTTCTGTTTAGCGAAGACATGGTCTTGCACTCTAAACACAGTGGCTGAATTGTGGGCTAACTCCTCCCATTGTCTAAGTAGTCCTCCCCCAGTCTGTTCGTTTTCTTAGGCTTCTGCATTGCTAGCGTAGCATTTACCCACATTGTTCCATTGCAGCATAATGGCACTGCTGGAACTTTGTACTGAAAATCATTTCCCCCTCACAACTCAGTGGACTGGGACAGAAAAAAAATCCCTGGAAATCTTAATTCCACTATGGGCTGGATCCTACTCTCATTGACATTGATGGGATGTGATTAATTTCAATTTGAGCAGAATCAAGCCCCTGTTAAACTAGGAGACAATATGCAAAAAGGAAGGAAATGTGTTGGCAAAGAAATAGTATGTCTGCTTTTTATTTCTGATGTAGCTGTATAAAGGCGGCCTTGGTGCATCCTTGTTTTCGTTTCTACATGGGAAAAATCAAAGGGTCAAAAAAGTTATTCCCTCCCCCCACTTCATAATCAGTTGTACTGAATAACAGACATGCTCAGTGATTTTTATGAAGACTGTTTAAAACACTGGTAGCATGGGTGGTGGTTGTTTTTTTTATCATCACTCAAATGCCCAACACAACATTACAAGAAACAATGTCCTCATTAAAAAGGTATAAACTCTCAACTTTAAGCAGCACTGTCAAAGCTCAAACTGTTCATGTGAACCCCTCAACACATTCTCCAGAACCAGAAATGGCCATATTGGACAATCCTGATGTTGCTAGGAGGTTTCCTGCACTTAGTTATTTCAAAATGATATTACATTTAATTTATGAGTTACAGAAATACAAAGCTGTTTGTCTGAGTATAATCCAATCCTATTAATGTTTTGTCTGAGAAAGAATCCCTAATTATCTTGGAGACAAAAATATTAAGCCATAAGGATCTTAATTCAATAAAAACAATTCAGAGATGTTTAAATCAGAACCCATTCCTTATTTCCAGAATGAACATCTCTGTGGTAAGCCAGGCTGTCCGAAAAACCTTCTGCCATCGTACTCAAAGGACCTGTAGTTCTTTTGATCTAAGTAAGTTTAGCTTCAAAGGAAAAATGTCAGCCACAGAAAAGACTAAATGACAGTCTCAGATCTAGACAAAAGAAACTCCTTTTATCAGATCTAAGTAGCATTAGAGATGTCTAGCAACACAGTCAAAATAAAATATATTTTTAGGATAATGTCCATAACTTATTACTGGTTGCATTGGATGTGAATGCTAAAATACAGTAGGAACAGAACTTTATAAAGTCATTTTTTGGAGGTAGTCTACAATTTCTTAGTTGAAGAGAAGACTAAAATTGTTTTGAAGAATTAAAGCCTAATATTGGTCTTAGCACTGTTAATAATTTATACTATAAATTGCTTTTTTATGATCCATAAAAAATAGGCAATATCTGGCCTATTGCAAACTTTTTGTGTGCATGTGCATACATATATTTATATATACATATATGGTAGTTATAACCTGGTGACCTGAAATATTGCCATAGTAACAGCTTTTCATTTCTTTGACAGTTCAGCTATATTTAAATTTATTCTCAGATGCTATTGAACTGGCTAGGTATAAATAAGGCAATTCCTACCTTGTTCTTCACATTAAAATGGCATTAAGGTTGTGACAGAACTTCTCCTATCCCATGTGAATCTTCCACAACACACACACACACACACACACACACACACACACAAAAGGGTGATGTAAGCATAATAATAAAAGAAAGAAAGAAAGAAAGAAAGAATAAATCTCCAGGGACTATGCAGAGCTCTTGAAAACCAGGACAGGCTCCTGCTCAAGACTGACCCATGATGGTATGAAACCGTCACTGCAAAGATATATTTTCCTTGGACTTGCTCCGGTGTGTAATGAGCAGTAATAGACAAACTATCTCTGGGGTGACTTACTAAAGGGAGAGAGGTCTTCTTAATATTATGCTGCAGTTGGAGCAGCGTTATTAAAAAAAAAAGTAAAACTCTGGAGCTCCAATTAAATAGCTCAAGATAATTGAGAGCATTTAGCATCATACACATAATCTGGAGGGCAAATGGTGTTGGGTCTTGACTTAGTGTGCTGCAGCATGGATGGGGAGTGAATACAAAGAGTCTCTAACCCCTCCAAGCATGCCTATGCAGGGACAATTTACATATGTAGCTAGTACCCCACTGAGCGCTAAGCTGGAGGCTTAGCTAGCACTCCAAGCAATGTGCCATAACTTCAGCCATTTTAAAGAGTATAGCCAGTTCCAGGAGTCCCTGCATACAGGCTGCTTTCTAGATCTGGGGCTGTGGGAGCTGTAGTGTGGCATGCTCTCCAAACAGGATAGTTCAAAGATCTTCTGAGGGCTACCACATCATTCTCCCCTCCCCTGGTCCCACCCCAGTACACATGGCCCAGAGCAGCAAGGACAGGATTTCACCATTACTGAGGAGGCCAAGGAAGGATGGGAACGGTTTTCCTAACATTTTAACTTGAGAGTATCAAATCAGTAAAGCACAGATGCATAGATTCTTTAATAACCCAGTCCTCAGGCCAAATCAGAGTTACCTTTGGTTAACAGCTAACTTGAGCAGTGGGAATTTTGAGGAATCTGAATGGCCTATTAATAGCTGCATTTCACTCTACCGTTGTTACCTTTCAATATCACCCAGACACATAGACAAGAAAAGTTGAGGTGTCAGGATCAAGAAAGATAGTGATTCATTTGTAGGGCTGCATATTTCATTTGTGGTAGTTCATCCCAGCTTCGAGCTCTTGGTGAGGAAACTGGCCAGCGGTATTAGCAAAATGTTCTACTGAAGACAGCCCATTACATTGTTACTAGAGTGAATGGGTTAAAATTTGAATTTGCCTAAATGTGTCAAAGCCCCTAGGGAAGATTTTAAAGATCTAAGCATTCATGTAAACCTCCACCCCTTGACATTGACTATATCAGTACTCATGTTCAAATCCCCCAGCATAAACAAGGAGGTACTTTATGACATTGGTGTTTAACAGTGTGGAGACAAGTCATAGAACTCTCTTTTCACACTTGCACAGTGTTTTCAAGTACCAACAATGCAGTGAAAACTCAGTACAAAATTCCCCAAAAGTATGTTGTTCCACAACAGAATAATGAACCATTACATGTAAGTTTTATATTATCTTCCACCACTAATTGTGGAATGCTGTCCTACAGCCAGTTAATAGAACAAAAAGCTTTGGAAGGTGCTTGACTGTAGGACAGAAAACTAAACCTGGAAAAGCTGGAGTAATTAATGAAAGCAGCAAATTGGCATCCAGTTTACAGAGATGTGGACTATTAGAATATTCTGAACTATCTGCTAAGGATGAAATCCAGACCTGTGCAGGGAACCAGAAGAAATCCAATACACAATTCAAACTTGGTGTTGAGAGCTTAAGTATAAGTGATCCATAAGCATTGTGTGGAGTTTCTGCACCTAGGTGAATTTTGCCCATATTAAACTCTATGGCTGAGTCTAGACTGGCATGATTTTCCGCAAATGCTTTTAACAGAAAAGTTTTTCCGTTAAAAGCATTTGCGGAAAAGAGCGTCTAGATTGGCACGGACGCTTTTGCGCAAAAGCACTTTTTGCGGAAAAGCATCCGTGCCACTCTAGACGCGGTTTTGAGCAAGAAAGCTCCGATCGCCATTTTCGCCATCGGGGCTTTTTTGCGCAAAACTGTTCTCAGCTGTCTACACTGGCCCTCTTGTGCAAAAGCATTTGCGCAAGAGGGCTTCTTCCCGAACGGGAGAGTCATTGTATTTGCGCAAGAACACTGACGATCATACATTAGATCGTCAGTGTTCTTGCGCAAATTCAAGCGGCCAGTCTAGACAGCTGGCAAGTTTTTCCGCAAAAGCGGCCGCTTTTGCAGAAAAACTTGCCAGTCTAGACACAGCCTATGGGTATGTCTACACTACAGTGTTATTTCGAAATAGCTTATTTAGAAATAACACATCTACACATAAAATGCATTTCGAAATAGCACGTCCACATTGAGTGGACGCAGAATCGCATTTAAGGCCGACCGGAACCAGGTCCGGCAGGGCATCAGGTCAGGAGTTACTCTGTGTGGCTGCTGCCTGAGCCTATCTGAGGACTGTGCTTAAAGGGGCCCCCCGCCCCGGACAGCCGGTTCTCAGCTTTCCCTGCTTGCTTGCCTACCTCGATGAGGGACAGCAAAGCATTTTGTCTCTGTGTGCTCTGATTGCCCTCACTTGGGACACCACAGCACTCTGTAACATGGAGCCAGAACCGCCCCTGGGCACTCTGGTGCTTCTCGTGCACGCGTTGCTGCGAGCCTGGCTGCACTTTCTGCAGGCTGCCATCCGGGAGGTCCATCAGGGGGCTGTCAGTATCCAGGAGGCCCTGCAGGAGAGCTTCCACCCTGAGGAGCACTAAGAGCTCCCTGGTCTGCCCCACTGGGGGCTTGGCCTCATTCCTCCCTCACGTCCTTCCACTTACCCCTCCCTAACCTCCCCTCCTGATGTCAAATAAAATACATGTATTTTCATGAACACAAACTCTCTTTATTTAACAAAACTGGTGGGGAGGGAATGAAACTCTGGTGAGACTGGGGAAAGGAGGCGGGAGAGGGGAGAAGAGAGGGTGTAAGAGGGGAGGGGGAAATCTGGGAGCAGGGATCTGGAAGGGGGAAGCCAGGAGAAGAAGGGGGAGGGGAAGCTCAGGCCTCAGGGGTGGGGGTCTCGCCGGACCAACTTGATTTTCATGCAAACCTGCTCCTGGGTTTGCATGTGGCCTTTGATGGCCAGGCTGGCAGCTGGCTGTGGCCTTTGATGGCTGCGTTCCTCCATCTAGTGCGGAGATCATGGACGCTGGGGGCATCCCCCCCAAACCTGAATAAGGTCCATGATCTCCACTCTGGACCAGGAAGACACTTGCCTTCTCTGGGCCGTGGCAGGCTCCTGGGAGCTGGCAGACTGCTCCTGGGGAGCGGTGGAGGGCTGGCTGCCAGTGGCTTGTTTTGGGGCCACTGGGTCAGGGGCAGTGACTACTGGCTCTGGGCTGGCAGGCTTGGAGCTGGCACAGGCACTGTGGCCAGAGTCAACCCCTTTAAGGGCTCCAGGGAGGGAAAGGAGTGTTCTTAGTTGAGGCTGGAGTGGCCACCAGGGCACCCTGGGAAGGCTGGAGGCCCCCTATTTCGATATAAGTGTCTATACAGCACTTATTTCGAAATAGCTATTTTGAATTTGGCATTATTCCTCATGGAATGAGGTTTACCAAATTCGAAATAAGCGCTCCACTATTTTGAATTAATTTCAAAATAGCGGTTTGGCTGTGTAGATGCTAATAAAGTTATTTCGAAAGTAACGGCTGTTATTTTGAAATAACTTTGCTGTGTAGACATACCCTATAGGAGAAGACAGTGATAGCATAGCTTTCAAAAAGTAACTAGTACTGTTTCATTATTTCAACAGAAAGTCAAGCTGCATTGGAGCTGAAATAGGTGCATCATGGATTTTCAGGGACATGAAGTAATAGCAAAAAACAAACAAACAAATCCCCCTTTGCAATACACAAAAGTTTATTTTAAGATCTTTTTCTTTTCTGAAAGCAAAATATGATAAAACCTAACAGCAATGTATTTTGTACAACAAAAACAGTTTTTATATAAGAACAGACAATCCATGAAGAGTTTTAAAGTCTTAGAACTGCTTCCCTTTTTTATCATGCTTTCTTGCGGTCAACAAAAAGTTGTCACAGAAGATGTCATCATGGCAGTCAATCAGTATTGTGTATTCCCTCAGATCCTTGTCAGTTGGTGCCACAGACTGGAGGGCAGGATACTTTCCACTTTTTCCATCACAAAATTTAAAGGGGCGAAGAGAGTGCTGAGAAACTGCAAAGAAATCAGATACACAAGTAGTTCAAGATCATGGGGATAACAGACTGTAACAAAGTTATGCAACTGAGTGTTGTAGACCTTCATCAAGAAAGTCCTCTGGGCTGATACTAACAATCATTTAAAAAAAGTCTTTAAGTCCTATTTTGTCTATTTCTCAGTTTTGTAGTAAATAAAAGCAAGGATTCCATTTTCAGTTATTACTAACGCAAATGCAGAATCAAGGCATTCATCTAGAATCTTAGATCCATGACCAGATACAAACCATTGTAGGCTTGATCCAAAACCCAATGAAGTCAAAAGGTGTTCCTAGCACATGGGCACAACCGGGCACATAAAGCTAATGATGGGAACAAAAAATTTGCCTTCAGAATCAGACTCATAATGGCTAAATGTTATCTAAGCATACCCAGGCTCTTCTAGAATTTATCTTGACTTGCTCTTTTTTTCCAGAAAAAAGAATAATAGTTTGAGAGAAGTGTGACAGACCCCCCTCCCCACTCTTTATGAAATGGACTTACGGACACAAATATACTCCAAGATGCTTGGGACAAATTGCCTCATGTGACCTATCAATCTGAGGCTATGTCTAGACTACAGGTTTTTTTTTAAAAAAAGTGGCCTTTTTTTGAAAAAAAACTTCACCTGCGTCTAGACTGCCATTTTTTTTGACAACAGCAGTAAACCTCATTTTACGAGGAAGAACGTCTTTTTTTGAAAGAGCTCTTTCGAAAAAAGGCATTCTTGACAGCAAACAGGGCTTTTTCGAAAGAGAGCATCCAGATTGCCTGGGTGCTCTCTTTCGAAAAAGTGGATCGCTTTTTCGAAAAAAGTTGTGGCTGTCTAGATGATCTCCTTCGAAAGAAGCTTTTTTGAAAGAGACTTTCAAAAAAGCTTCTTTCAAAAGAAGCATGTAGTCTAGACGTACCCTGAATGTCTTACATTGCTGGGTCTGTATCTCTTATTTTGGGGTATCATTCATCTATGTAAAGTTAGAGATATGAAGTATGGAATGGTTTATGGTTTTAAATATGCAAACAAAAGCCATCAAGGGTGTTACCCTCAATGTCTAGATGACCAACAGCAACACCCTCTTTTGTCCTTTAAGTTTTAGCAGTGGTTGCTCTTAGGAAGTCATATGTCCACCCCAACTGGTAGGGTCGGACCAAGTAATTGTCCATGGAAAGGTGGTATCTATAAAACAGTAAGAAGCTTGGAGTTTCTTTGTCTTTAGCTGGTGTGGCACATTCAGGAGCATAACTAAAGGCCCCAGGGAAAAGGAGACTTCCCTGGTTTTGGAGGCTTAGCTGGAATAAGAACAATTTTAGGATGAGTTTGTAATAAGTTTGTACTGAGGTTTAGTTTTAGAATTAGCTAATCAACCTAACCTCAGGATGATTCTCACCAACAACCACAGGACAGAGCCCAGCGAAAAGGAGACTTCCCTGGTTTTGGAGGCTTAGCTGGAATAAGAACAATTTTAGGATGAGTTTGTAATAAGTTTGTACTGAGGTTTAGTTTTAGAATTAGCTAATCAACCTAACCTCAGGATGATTCTCACCAACAACCACAGGACATACCACACTAATACCAAACCTGGAACTTTCCCTTGCAACAAACCCCGTTCCCAGCTTTGTCCACATATTTACTCTGCTCAGACCATCATTGGACCTAACCACGTCAGTTACAAGATCAAGAACACGTATTCCTGTTCATCCAGAAACATAATTTATGCCATCATGCGCCAACAGTGTCCGTCTGCTATGTATACTGGACAAATTTCTCAGACACTTCGCCAAAGAATCAATGCACACAAATCAGACATCAGACAGTTTCACAAAGAAAAAATAGTTTCTTGTCATTTCAACCAGACTGGGCATTGTCTCAATGACCTAACTACATGTATCCTGCTTCAAAGAGAGTTTAACACCAGACTAGAAAGGGAAACCTCAGAACTGTCATTCATGCTTAAATTTGACACTTTACGAATGGGCCTTAACAGAGATGCTAACTACCTTACCCATTACAAAGACAGCTTTCCCATTTATCACCCCCTAATATCATTATCTCATAGACACTTACCTCTCCCCTTCACCCTCCCTCTGTTCTAAAATCTGATTTGTCAATTGTATATGTGTTCACTTTTTTTGATTGTATCCCTTTGGTATATATGGTCATGCCAATTTTCTTTCACAATTTAATCTGAGGAAGTGGGTCTGGCCCACGAAAGCTCATCACCTAATAAACCATCTTGTTAGTCTTTGAAGTGCTGCATAGTCCTATCTTTTGTTTCAGCAAGACCAGACTAACACAGCTACATCTCTATTACTAATCATTTTCTGTTATTTTACATTTCTAACCTACTTTGCCCTGCCTGTTCTTAATTATAACCACTTAAATCCTACTGCCTGTACTTCATAAAATCATTTTTATTTACTATCAAGCCCAGTGTAAAAATTGTTATCTGGGGGACCAATCAGCAACCACTCCTTCCATTGTTAAAGGGGGCTTACTTAAACAATTCATTTGGGGTTCTGATCCCATTTGGGGAGTGGTATCCCAGAAAGCTGGGCCCAAAACTGCATTTTCCTTGGACCCGAAGAATTTCAGTATCTGTACTTTTCCTCGGTTGGGGAGAGGGGCAGCGATCTCAGCTCTGTGCCTTGGCTGGGGGAGACCAGGGAGCTGGCCCAGCAGGTCAGGGTGTTCAGTGTGTTCAGTGGTTCTGATAGGTTCTTTATTCCATCTTGCGACAGGAACCTATTTCCAGCCACAAACGCTGTAAAACATGCCAGCCCCTTTCACCTTACTGTATTCCATACAAAGCCTGCTGAGAGGGGGGCCAAAAGTGGCAGTTGCCCTGGGGGATGGCAATTCAAAAGGGCCTAGAGCTCCTAGCTGCCACTGCTACCGCAGGAGTGGCAGCAGCAAGAGCCTCAGACTCTTTAAATCATCACCAGAGCACCATGTGGCCTGCTTCAGATAGCTCTCAGGGCTGGGGAGCCAGGGGAGCCAGTGTGGTGCTCTCCAGGTGGCACTGAGGGCTGGCTGCCCACAGCCCTGCTCCTTCCACCCAATGTCCCACTGCTTCTGGGGAGCCTCCTCCTGACCTTGTTCAGTGGCCTGGAAACTCTGTCAGCCCCCCCAGTGCCATACATTTGGTGGATGACTCAGTAACCAATATTTAATCTGTTGAAGAAGAGGACAGTGTGCAGCTTTTGGAAAGCTTTTAGTGCTCATGTTCTCAACCATGACTGGCAGCTGTGCATCCTCTTTTATGCCACACTGAGGTACCCTGGAGGACAGAGTCTGCATCCTTTCAGGTTGTTTATGCTTTTGGCCTTTCCTGTTGACAATGACAGCGTCTCCCATTGAGACAGCAAAAGAAACAGCACCACCAAAGAAAGAGCATAATTACTGATGTGAGATTGGCAGAAGCTGTTTATGTTTTTTGAAAGAAACACTGTCAACCTGAATATCTGAAAGCGACTGACTAAGCAGTATGGTCTGATTAAAAAAAAAAATCCTAGGGAAAATGTTTATAAGGGCATATTGTCTGCCTCCCAGCTGATGTTTACAGGAGCCTTTTCAGCATCGAGAAACTGACTAATGATAACTTTAGTCCTATGATTAGACAGGCATGGACCTACCCCACTATCAATGGAGCTCCAGGTAGAGAAGGGGTCTCCCTGCAAGATGTACCTCACTGATTATGTGGGGAAACAGAGAAACCGACCATGTGCAAAGTGATTTCGAACACACAAAGGAATTGAATTAAGACAAAATATTCCTCCATCTTCCCTCATTTTAATGATCTTTGGGGGTAGCTACTGTAGCCACAATATTTTCAGACAGAGATGGGAGTGTTCAATGGATGGTGCCACTTTAACAAACCTCGATTTCTCCAGTTGAATGTCACTCTCATCTTCCTCTAAGAAACACTCCTATGGCATGGAATCATGCAAGCTTTTAGTGATTGACTTACTAATTCTTTGTACAATATAAAAGAAAGCAAAAGAATAAAAAAGCATCTATATTACATGCTGACAAATTTATCCCAAGTGGTGCAATCAAAAACCGTATACTGCTTGTGTTCATCTCTTGAACGCTCTCCAACATTTTTTCATTAGAAGGGCTAGTAAAAATAATCAGAAAATTACTGCATCGTTTCTTCCATTAGCAAGGCAGCCAATGCTCCTTTCCATGGCATTTTAACTTTACAACCTGGCCCACTACCAGCTCCTTGAGGAAACTTCCTGCCTGTGTCTCATAAGACTGCCAAAAATGCAGGCTAGAAATATGTTCTTCTATAACCAAGAGAAAATGCTAAAGCATGTTGCTATTTGAAAGTTAACTATTCCCAATCTATCACACCCATTATATTTAACAACTGGCTTCTCCCCATTTCCCGGTGAGAAAAAAAGCCTTCCCCGCTCCCCGGCACAGAATGACACAATTGGTTACATGAGAATTTTCACCTTCCTCTGAATCATCAGGCAATATTCACTGCCAAAGGCAGGTTAGTGGATTGGATGGGTCAATGGTCTGAGGCAAATCCTATGGTTGAGATTCTGTGCTGTGCCTCTCAGAGACACAGCTGAGGGGGAGAAGGATACTAGGATGACTTCAAGCCACCTTTGAACCCTGCCACTTCTGGGCAGCTCTACAGCCCCTGCTGGAACAGACAGCGTGTCGGGTGGGGGGCACATTTAACTTATGGAAGCCTGCCCTGGAAGCTCGTAGGCTGCAGCATTGCACAGAATCGTCTCACATTTAAGTGCTGCAGCCTCATCTCCAACACACTCTTTCCTCTGCCCAGACCCACTCTGCTCCATAGGACTCATGAGCGGGTCCTCGGAAGAAAGCTTTATGGCTGGCTTCATGCACTGAGGGAGTCCTGCCGTGGCAGGATCCATGGCTTTTAAGACCCTTTTATGCCACTCCAGCGTGGATCTTTCCCCTTATGTTTTTGTGAGGTCACCTTATATAGCAATTCTAGGAGCACACTGATAGGAGAAGCAGCAATGTAGCCCTTTTATATTTCTAAACAGCTGGGATGGGCGTTCTAATTATTTATGGCTGAGATTTTACAGAGAGTTCTAGTGCCAATTGAAAAATGAAGTTATTGGTGTCTCCCTGAAGGAGGGTGGAGTTAAACGATCTTCGCTTATCAATAGCACACCCTCTTCAACAACAGCTTCTTCCTATTACAAACACCACACATTGTCTCTGCCCTGATCTGGACCCTTGAACTTCTGCTTCCAGAGAGTTCGCGTATGCTGGCTTCCCATTAATCTTAGCACATGCTCCTGGGAGTGACAGCTGGAGGGAGGGGCTACTCTAGCAGAGCTGGCAGATTATTTATTATGTGCATTGTTATTAATAAAAATAATGTAGACGGCACTGTAAATATACATGATGTTTGCAAAGCAAATTAGGACATCAGCCCTGCCCTAAAGAGCTTATATATCACAACCTCATACTGAATCTTAGCACAGACCCCTATAACGATCCATGAGTGAATGCAACACCCCAAAACTCTGTACTAAAGGATCTGGTCACAGGAGAGGGCTTGATATTGAAGACCAAAAGGGAGACAGACAAAAAAATGCAAGACAAACCTATCCAGGAGAGGGCAAGTGAGGGGTGATTCTCAGCAAGAAGGGTGGAAAGATTCCTGGGAAAAGGGGGTGTTTGGGAGGGGATGGAAGGAGGAGAGAGAAGAGGTATTGGCAGTTTGGGAGTGGGAAACTCCCAAACACAGGGGACAGCAGGAGAGAAAGGGTGAACTGAGAAGTGGGAGCTCTGTAGGAGCATATGAAATGAGCAGAAGACTCTGAGATGGGTGATGTAGACTGGTGAGATTGTAAAGGCCTGGATTGTGAAGACAGGGCCACTGTGTGTGATGCAGTAAGTGATGGGAGGACAATTAAGGAGAGGAGGGGGAGGAAAGTGACTTTCATTATAACTAACTTAAATAGGCTGGAAGCGGAGGAGTGAGAAAAGAGAAAGCTTAAAAAGAGATGTTATAGAGTATGCACCTCTGCCTATCATAGCATTATTATTACAAGCATTTATAAGCAGCACTATTAGCACATCTGGATCCAGTGAGTCTATTACAAAGCCTACTTAACCACATATGCTGCATAAAAGCCTTCCTCCAGATGCATAAAGTGGAGGTAGAAATTTCATAGGGAGGTTCATACTAATTTCTTTTTGGTGATTTTCTAAATTTTTTACATTGCCTTGACACCAGGATCAAAGGATCTGAGGGGATCAGCTAAGAAATCAGAAAAGCTGAGAGTCTGATTTGCTTTTAACTTGTATCTTTTGGAATGTCACTGTTTATGGACCACTTAATTTGCACTGAATGGACTGATCAAGGACTCTTCTTGTATAAACTGTGATGTCTCATCTATGAATAGAGAGTTTAGGACCATTTAGATTCGAGATCTGGCTGAAGCCAGCAGTCTACAATAATAAAACATATTGCTTCAGGTAGTATTCTGGTACCACCTCAGTTTCTTCCACTCTTTCCTCCCTCAAGTAACATTTGTTCCTCTTCCCTACCCAGACAAGAGGGGTTTTTTTAATCACCAAGACCTGCTACAATTTCATTCATGAGATGAAGCAGGTGTCTACACATGGGATTGTCTCTCCCAAGCACTGTGAGGACAGACTGAATAGCATTCACAAACATGTATGAACTTCAAAGCATCAGCAGCCTACACCATGGCTGGCGTATGTACTTGCAGATCTACGCTCCTGGGGGAGATCATTCTAAGTTACGCAACATCAGCTAAGTGAAAAATGTAGCTGAAGACAACGTACTTAGATCTGTTTCCATGGTGTCTTCACTGCAATGTGTCAACAAGAGATGCTCTCCTGTCAACTCCACCTGCACTTCTCATTGAGACAGAGTACTAGAGTCAGCACTGGAGCAATCAGTGGTTGATTTATTACATATATAGTAGACTTGATAAATCAACCCCACTGGATCAATTGCTACTTAATGATCTGGCTGTAGACATACCCTCAGATTCATAGACTCTAAGGCCAGAAGTGTTAAATCATTAGGCTAACTTCCTGCATAACACAGACTATGGAACTTCCCTGAATAATTCCTGTTTGACCTACAGCATCTCTTTCAGGAAAAACATCCACTCTTGACTTAAAAACTGCCTGTGAAAGAGAATCCACCACAAACCTTGGTGAGTTGTTGCAATGGTTAATGACTATTATTGTTAAAGAATTGTGCTTCATTCCTAGTGTGAACTTGTCTAACTTCAGCTTCCAGCCATTCATTTTTAGAGCCCATTATTTGTTCCCCATGTAGATGCTTAAAAATAAACACAAATCCACACATGCTGTATTCAGTTTCAATGAAGTACACCGTATCTGATAAATTGCTAAACCTCAGCATGCAGTAATATGAACTTGGATTTAATTTTTAAACTGCTCCATGATGGCTTTCAGTTATACCTGTGCAGTGCTCTGGGGATTGACAGGTGTAAGTGAAAGAATAATTTAATCTTACTAAAATTAGGACTTATTGTTGTAGTTTTGCAGTAGTTACAATACAACCCATGCCGCTGGTTAAATCACAGCATGTCAATCAGAGAAGAGCGTTAATTCCACACACATAACTAAAATGATAATCAGAACATTCTTCCTTTTAGCTATATTAAAAATTAATCCCCTTAAAAGGTGAAAGGACACAGCTGTGGCTTACTGGAGGCCTGTTCCACTAAGACTTGATATCACTGCATATCAAAGTGATTTCTGTCATTATACTACTTAGGTTTCACACAGTTGGACTACCCCACTTAGTAGACAACAAAAAAGAGACGTCTGAGTCTAAGCCCCTTGGTGAGTTGGTGGATGAAGGTCACAGGCTCTCACCAGACTGGCCTGATTTTCACTCTGCCAATTCATAATTAAAAGCCAGCTGTTGCCTGTGTCTGTTTATTAAGATAGCGATATAGCTAAATCCCTATAAATGTTATTCAACATAGCAAAGAAGCCATATATGCTTCAGAAACGTACACAGAGGTGAGGGACACTGCCTAGTTCATGCAGGGTTAGTAGCATGTCATTAATTTAGTTTTGATTATGTTTGTTTATTGTGCTAAGTATTCTCTGATGCAGGATACAGTCACATACTGAGCCCTGATGCTTCTATTCCATTCCCATCAGTGGGAGCTACATGCACATATCAAAGGAATAGATCCTCTGATGTCCAAAGCAAGAGCTATTTGAGGAAACAACTGCCAACTGCTAAATGTAGATGTTGATATCCCCCTTGTTTGATAGCACCATCATAGAGAAAATGCCAAGTGATGCCCACGATAGTTCATAAGAACATAAGAACATAAGAATGGCCGTACTGGGTCAGACCAAAGGTCCATCTAGCCCAGTATCCTGTCTGCCGACAGTGGCCAGCACCAGGTGCCCCAGAGAGGGTGGACCGAAGACAATGATCAAGCGATTTGTCTCCTGCCATCCTTCTCCAGCCTCTGACAAACAGAGGCCAAGGACACCATTTTATCCCCTTGGCTAATAGCCTTTTATGGACCTAACCTCCATGAAATTATCTAGCTTCTCTTTAAACTCTATTATAGTCCTAGCCTTCACAGCCTCCTCTGGCAAGGAGTTCCACAGGCTGACTACATGCTGTGTGAAGAAGAACTTTCTTTTATTAGTTTTAAACCTGCTACCCATTAATTTCATTTGGTGTCCTCTAGTTCTTCTATTTAGGGAACAAATATATAACTTTTCTTTATCGGCCCTCTCCACACCATTCATGATTTTATATACCTCTATCATATCCCCCCTCAGTCTCCTCTTTTCTAAACTGAAAAGTCCCAGTCGCTTTAACCTCTCCTCATATGGGACCCGTTCCAAACCCTAATCATTTTAGTTGCCCTTTTCTGAACCCTTTCCAAGGCCAAAATATCTTTTTTGAGGTGAGGAGACCACATCTGTACACAGTATTCAAGATGTGGGCGTACCATAGTTTTATACAGGGGCAGTAAGATATTCTGGGTCTTATTTTCTATCCCTTTCTTAATAACTCCTAGCATCCTATTTGCCTTTTTGACCGCCGCTGCACACTGTGTGGAAGTTTTCAGAGAACTGTCCACGATAACTCCAAGATCTCTTTCCTGATTTGTCGTAGCCAAATTAGCCCCCATCATACTGTACGTATAGTTGGGGTTATTTTTCCTGATGTGCATTACTTTACACTTATCCACATTAAATTTCATTTGCCATTTTGTTGCCCAGTCACTCAGTTTGGTGAGATCTTCTTGGAGTCCCTCACAGTCTGCTTCTGTCTTGACTATCCTAAACAGTTTGGTATCACCTGCAAACTTTACCACCTCACTGCTTACCCCTTTCTCCAGATCATTTATGAATAAGATGAACTTGTGCTTTTATGAATAAGTTGAATTTGTGCTTCAGAGACATTTTTTTTTTAATTCTATGAAAGAAGTTTCCTGGGAACACATCCCTTACTCATACATCTACCATGTTTAACGTTCCTTTGCTGTGATGCCTACAATCAGGTTTGTCTGATTCTAGTATCTCAATGCCTATAGCAGGCTCATTGCCTGTAGTTCTTGTACCATTTATACTCTTTGCTCTTAAATAAATCCTGAGGCTGACAGCCAATGGGGATGCACAAGATACATAGGAGGGCAGAATTTGTTCACTTACTGCTAATTCCAGCATAGTGCATGTTGAATGAACAAAACTGACTGGAAGCAAAATTTGTGCTTCAGAGACATTTTTTTTTCAATTCTATGAAAGAAGTTTCCTGGGAACACATCCCTTACTCATACATCTACCACGTTTAACGTTCCTTTGCTGTGATGCCTACAAAAATCTGTTTCTAGGCACTTTGGTGATACAAATAATAAATAACAACAATAATAGACCATTGGTGTGTTTATAGTGCAGGCTATCAGGCTGTCCAATTTTGTCTCATTGTTTCCTTGCACTGTCTGTCTTTACCCATCTGTTTTACTCTTGCCTTAGAATACACTCTTCGGGTGAGAGAGACACCATCTTTTTGTTCTGTGTTTGTACAGCACTTATCAGGATGAGGTCCTGTTCCATGTCCATGATAATAAGGACAGTACATGCCATCCACTGTACACCCATAGATAGACTTAAGGCTAAATGCACGAAGGACTATTTCAAGCAAGTTACTGTATTTTTTCTGTTGACAGACATATAAGATTTTACTCTAACTGATCAATTCACCTAGCCTCTTCATCTGCAGACACAGGAATTCTTAATGCAAGAGCCATTGCCATAACACACACAAACTAACTGCTAGTGCTCAAGATGAATGCACTGATATATTTGAGCAGCCTGGCTGATGGAATAGCTGGTCGACTCCAAAAGCAGTCCATGGACAGTCTTTCCTGGTCAGAAGGATATGAGGTCTTGAGAAAGGCACTAAAGAATGAACCTTGGGATACCTTCCGACCATTATCAAAACTTACCCCACCCTCCAGAAAATAACTAAATGAGTGCAGAGGAACTTTAGCATCATTTGGAAATAATAAGAAGGCCAAGAGGGTATTTTGGACCCACCCAGCACTATGTCACACATGAATAAGTACATTACATAATATATTATAGCTCTGGGTTCTCAGATTTCTTGGAGGAGGGAGTAACAATCTTGCTGGAACTTTGCTGGGAAGTGAATTTTCCTCATTCCCTCTGTGGCTTGGAACATCAGAGTAGAGATGCTCTTAGACTTTGCAAGGGAAAAAAAAGCATGCTGGAGTACAACTTGTTTTCCCCATATTAAAAGCTCACTAGCCAGAAGAGCAGACTTAATGGAGCCCTCTCCAGATGCAGAACTGGAATATGAGGTCTGGACACCAACATAGCCTGTATCATTTGTGGCATTTTCAGAAAAGGACACTTTAATTTGATTTGGTTAACAATGAACCACATTTTTTCTGAAACTATTCAGAGTTTGTGCTGTCCCCGTAGGGCACCAGGAAGTACTGTGTAGTTATCGCAACCTTGCACAGTCTGACATTTTATTTTCCTGAGTAGGCTGGGGTTCTGCAATCTGTTATTAGTTTACTTTATTGGATTAGCCATGAAAACACAGATTTCTCCCTCCTTTTTGGCAGAGCCACAAGAAACCAAAACCAAAGTCATATAATCCAAAGAAAGTCTGGAATGTATTTTACTGATTAGCTCCTTAAATGATTCCTAAAAAGTTCTCCTGTTCAGTGATAGATCCCTTGATGCGCCTTTTCTACTAACAAATATTCAGAGACCTCATATTCAGCAATGTCTAGCTGTCATTGTATTTATGACCTTCTCTTTTTGTTTTGTATTTATTCAAAAAGCAAGGAGTGTCAGTGAATACTCACAGCTTTTGCAAAGACCCCCATAAGCTCTGGGAACTGATGTGTCAGGAGGGCTAGCATAGCTGTGAAGGAACATAATCCCGCCGTGAAGAGTATAAAGAAAGGAAGCTCTTTCTTGGGATAAACTGAAACTTCATGAAATGCTGCAGAGGAAATCAGAAAAGAAACACATGGTGTAGGTGAAAGACCTTCTCATGAGGGTTAAGTAGTTACAGAGAAGCCACAAAGGTTCTGAGTTCTGGTTCAACAGAAAGACACATCTAAAGATTCTGAACACCAGAATAATTTGAAATCCTCCCTCACATTCTCCTACCCTGTAACATCCTCTTCCTTCCACTATAGTCTTCTGTGTCCTCGGCTCCTCCCAACAAAGTGTTTCTTTCAGTCCATCCCATCACTAGCTGTTTTCAGACCTTCTTCTTCATCACCATATTAATAATACATTTAATTTTTAGATGTCTCTGTGCATTAACTAAACAATTTATCCAAGGTAGGGAAACTTACTGAAATAAATCAAAGGAAGGGAAAGAAACCACTCTATAAACCACCATATGATGCATATAAGGAATAAGAAATCCAACAACAATCCATACAAACTAAAAGGGAAACAGAAGAGTCTCTGGCTTTGGCCTGAGGAGACCCACAATGTGCTTTTGAGGGAAAAAGTATACCAGAATTGAAGTGGGAACTTGCCTGAATCCAAGTTTTCCTTACTCAAACCTTTTATGATTATTTGTATTTGGGTTAGATGTGATCAGTTTGGCAAATGTTCTGGCCAGTTCTTATTTTGTCCAATTGTATCTCCCATTGCTTGCCTAGTTTCAAGTTTCTAGTCAGGAACAGTGCTTAACTTTGAACTGACAATAGTTTTTCCCTGGAAAGAATATTCTCCTGGCTGGTAGATCTAAAGTTAGGCTTATCATACCAGCTTTTTCTCCCCCTTTTAAATATCATGGCTGTATCCATACATATCACACCATTCTCCCACTCCACTTGCATTCTCCATTTTCATTGGCAGGTATGACTGAAGATACGCAAGAATCCTGCTCAAAACCTACTTATTTTGCACCTGCCAGGTCACAGGAACAGGGTAGCCAAGCAGCATGATAGGATAGCACAACATCCAGTTTGGACTGTTGCAGCTCTCATTTGGTGAGCCCATAAAATATCTTTGAATGGTTAAAAAATAAAAATAGCAATTTCATCTGTGTTAGAATTTGGGTCTGCAAATCTTGTTCTCTTAAAAAAAAATCAGAAAAATGTCTTCAGGAGAAACATGGTTAGATAATTTCATTTAAATCAACTATATATTTTAGAAATGTGCTGCGGTGACAGAGGGCTGGGGCTGTCCTCTCTCCCTAAGGCAGCCTGCATACTGAACCCCTCATCCCCAGCCCCACGCCAGAACAATGATTTAAATGAAGAAACACAAAAGTTATTTGAGTTATGGACCAGAACAATGCCAGGTAAATCTTCTAGTCATGTATATAAGTATCAAATTGCAGATTTGAGTTGGAAAAATACAACTATACAAGCATTCTTATGCAGCCTTTGACTGAAATATCTGATCTGTTGTTGTAGTTCATTAGCCAGTTAAAACTAAAATTAGGTGTGGATGATATTTTTATTTAGCTGAGGTTATTCTTTCCACTCTCCCTTTCTTTTGAAGAAAACTATTCCTCATGCAAACCGTAAAGTTCTGATTTCAGCAGAGACCCTCTCTTCAAATTACCCTCCAAAAGTTATCTTTAAAATATAAGTCTCAGAGGGGTAGCTGTGTTAATCTGTAACTTTAAAAACAATAAGCAGTCCTGTGGCACCTTAGAGACTAACAAATATATTATATCATGAGCTTACGTGGTTAAAATCCACCTCATCAAAAGAGTGCTCATCTGATGAAGTGGTTTTTACCCACGAAAGCTCATGATATAATATTTCTTAGTCTCTAAGGTGCCACTTTATAATATAAGTAATTAAAGGTTCAGAAAGGCATGTGGTGTAAAGGACCTCTACACAACCGGTGCCTCTCACAGTATATTAAAACCCCCTCTTCTCAAACCCAAGAGATTTGACAGCAAAAGGCATTTCTCACAATTATCAGAGCAAAACATTACCATCAATGTACAGTGTTAAAGAGTCCCTTGCGTCTAACATCTGACAACAGCAATTAGTTTTGCACCTAGAAAGGAGAATGTTGACTATTCTGTGTCATTTCTTCATTCCCAAATTTTCCTGACACTCCACCCTCCATTTAATAGTATCCCTTGGAGTAAAGATTTCTGAGAGTCCTGAGAGGTATTGTTATAATTAGGAGGATTATAAAGGGGTGGAGGGAGAAAGCTGGTTGCCAAGGATTACTGTGCAATTTCAGAGCGAATGTGCTGTGAAAGAAGGGCCTGACAACAAGGGGACTCTTGCTATTACTTCTACCTCCAGTTTACCGAGATAGACTAATTAAGAATTTTTAAACATAACTTAGCCTAAACTGGAGTTGTTAGAAATGAAAGACCTATTTCAAGAGAGTCACAAATACAAATGAAAAACAATTTAAATTTGCTCCCTTTTTCAGTCCTCTAGTGCATCTTATGTCTGTCTACCTTTCAGAACCTGAGCCTGTGAACATGAACATCTGTGTGATCCAACCAACTCCCATTTCCTTCAACAGGAAACAGTGTGGGACAGTTCCAGGACAGGTCATTCAGCCTGATACTGCAAAGAGTGATTTGTGTTTAACTTGATTCACGGCCTATTGACTTAGATTGTAAAACTTTCCATGGGCAGGAGTTATCTTTATATTGGTATCTTGCATTTAGAACACTCTTGGATTTTTACAAATTCATAATAATAAATGACTGATGTACTTTCACATTAATATCTTTATAAGAATCAAATCTATCTTCACATGAAGAAAACCCTTTTTGCAGTTCGTGTCTTCCAATAGCTCTTATAACAGCCCTTTTACATGACTTCACAATAACTTGGTACTTGTTTAATGGTCCTCATGCAGACTCAATTCTGTAATTTGGGAAGGCAAAACTGTCTTGAATTTAGAGTGAATTTCCTGCATTAGGACTACAGGGCAGAACAACTGACTATTAGTTTGATGGTATAATATCCTAGATAAAGGATCAGACATACTTTACCTGCCTTGGCAAGAAAGAAATAATAGATTTTTAAAAGAAGTACATTCCCAAAGTAATCAGTTTTTTTTACATCAATAAAGATATCTAAAACTGGATGAGCTGTGTCTATGAATTTCCATTTTAACAAGCAATTGAACTGTCAAGATTCACTGTCAATCAATCATTCTAGTCCAATAAACTCAACAGGCATCAGAGGAGGCCAGTTTTGCAGAACTGTGATCAACGACCCTTTGATGCCAAGAACCAGGGATAAAAAAAGAGAAAGTTCAGACGTACATGGAAGTAGTTCTCTGTCTGCTGTTTCTGTACACATGGGGTATGGGTAAAAAAGGTGCCCTTTTTCCAAAGGATAGGGGATCATTCTGAAAGCTGAAAAGAACAAAAATAACACATTGGAAAGCTTATTGTGAGTGCAGTGTTTATATGACATATTTGGTAGAGCACTTTTATTAACAATGTTGAAAAGCAAAAAAAAAATCCTAGACACTAAATGCAAAATGTTTATACTTGGAGTCTACTATCGGGATACAAAACACTTATTTAAGCATCTAAATATGCATTTAATACTCAATCCGTCAAACAGTATCAACATATTTAATTTTTACTGAATTGATAGTCTCATTGGAGTCAGTGGGACCACTTTACAGGAGTCAAGTCAGCCATCTTTTTTGCAAGAGCAAGGTGTCAGGTAGATATGCAGATAAATGTAGATATCTAAGTTTGAAAACTTTGACATAGTATTGTTAGAGTTTCCAAGACTTCTGAGATTTGGGGATGAAAAAAAGAGTAGACATGGTACAGCAGCTCTACTTAATGTATAGAGAGAACCTCAAACAGTGTTACCAGTCAGAGCCTACTTGAGCATTTTTCTTATCACCCCAAATTTCCACTAACTTTAGTGGGAGTTTTATATGGAGGAAGATAGCAGTATGGTGCCCCAATGAACTACTCCAGGTACACTAGCAAAGAATACATGTAACAAAAACATTCTGCCTGTAAGAAGATAGCTCCATGCTGCCAACACAATAATTTGGGTTGTATTTATTCATTCTGCAATCTCATCTTAATAGCAAATTATTAAAACCAGGTTCCAGTAAGGCATGCTTTTTAAATGTAGCAGATCAAGCAAGGTTTCCAGCACGACTATTCAGGCCAGATTAAATAATACTTTATCTTTTGTATTTTTTTAAAATATATGTAACATTTAAATCTAAAATAATAACAGAGAGGGAGGTAAATGGATTGCTAAATCTGTATTCTGATGATGTCATAGACCACCTGAGTCATACTCTGTGATTTATGGAACCATCACAACCCTGACTGAATTATAGTTTTGCAATCAATCCATCCTTTTCTATTATCCTATATGTTAGTCCCCCTGTTAAGATGTCATCAACATGTTATTCTCACTATTCATATGAACATCACTCACTGAAGCAATTTTTCCTCAACAGATGTCCTATAAGTAATACATGCTGTAGATATACGGTACAGAACACACACACAGAGCGCAGTGCTCCATGCTGTATCTCACACAGGGCAATGAGGTATTGTATTAAGAATGAATGATTGCTCTATACCACAATATACATTTAAAATCATTGTGGTTACATTCTACACTGTATTTTCAATGTATTTGTTTTAAAATATAATAAACAAGAAAGAATGTTCTCAATGAAGAATGACAGTGTTCCACTTAAGCACTTTAGCTAACATATGGTATTTATTCTGGGGTCTGAATATTATTGAAAAATAAAAACATTACGTATGTGATTCCAGCCTTTGGAATGCAGTCAATCTACACCATAGTTATATTGCTCAAAGGTAACAGTGTCTTGCCAAAAAGCATGTAAATCTCTCCAAACTCTAGAAGAGATCCTGTCCACTTGCTGTTTGCTGAGGTAAAAAATGTTAACAATTTTCCAGCAGTAACAGAAATGTCTTAAATAGAAATTAAATTACTATATACTCTCTGGTTCTTAGTTTTTCAGAAATGAAAGATTCATGCTGTTTCAGTCTGTGATTTTAACATGAGGAACGGCTAGCATGGCACTGCTGGAAAATATAAGACAAAGGTCTCCCTGCACAATACTGCAATCCATGTAAGACCTACTCTGAAAGAAACTAGAAACCTGTCTGAGCAGGATGAGGTACTAGGAAAACATTTAATGTGATTTACTTGAATAATGTATATTACAAGATCTCCTTCAGGAAATAATTGAAAATTGAAACTACACTGGCGCTGTTTAAACAAAATGTACTTTGGCTGATGGGTGGTTTGATCTCAAGACCTTTTTGAATATAAGCCCATGTAAATGCTTTAATACATTACAAGATATATACCACTTTTTCATCTTCCAGATGCTTTCAAAATGCTCTACACAGCACTGGTGTAGCCTCACACTTTAGGAAAAATGTGGACAAACTGGAGAGAATAGGTAGAAGAGCAGAAAATGTGATAAAAGTTTTACAAAGCCTGAGCTATGAGGAAAGGTTAAAAATAACTGGGCATATTTCATCATCAGAAAAGAGATTGAAGGGAGACATTATATTAGTCTTCAAATATATTAAGGGCTGTTATGAAAAGGACAGTGATCAATTAGCAAGGTGGGGAAAGACAATTCACCTCATAAGAGATGTGACTAGAGATCAGATCACATGGGCACCAAAGGCAGATCAGAGTAATGGGCTTTATCTGCAGCAGGGGAGATTTAGGTTAGATATAAAGAAAAACTTTGCAGCTATAAGGGTAGTTTAGTTCTGGAATAAGGTTCCAAGGAAGCCTGTGGAATCCCCATCATCTGAAGTTTCTACGGCCAGGTCTACACTAGAGGGCAAAGTCGAACTAAGGCACACAACTCCAGACACATGAACAGCACAGTTGGCGTTGACATACTTTAGTTCAAGCTACTGCAGCATCCCCACTGTGGGCGATCAATGAGAGAAACTCTACTGTTGATTCCTCTCATTCTTCTTGCTCCGATGGAGTGCCGGAGTTGATGGGAGCATGATCAGTGGATGACCCACTAAATTCACCCCCAGCAGATTGATCCCCATAGTAAGTGTAGATAAGTCCTAAGAACGGGTTAGAAAATTCTTGCTGGGGTTGGTATACTCAGTCTTGCCTCAGTGTATGGGGCTAGACAAGAGAACCTCTCAAGGTCCCTTCAAGCTCTACATTTTTGTGATTCTATTAATTAATTAACTATACTTTTTATTTTAAGCCCAGATTCTATGTGGTTTTTTTCTTGGGAGCAAATAAAGACTTGACACCATGGGAGAAGATACATTTTGGAAAAGAAAATACTTTTTTTTTCTTCTTCACAGTTACAGTGAAGAATATGTGGTCAAATTTTAGGGACAGAATTAACAATGGTTCATACATCTTGGAAACCATTGAAACTCGGGCTACATCTAGAATGCACTGTTAAATTGGAAAAAGATACGCAATTTGCGGTACACAAATTGCGTATCTTTTTCCGATTTACTTTCAAAAGAGGCTTTTCGACACATCACTTATTCTCCGTAGAACGAAGTTTACAGGGATGGCGAAAGAGCGCGCCCACTTTTTCAAAAAAAAATTTGAAAAAGCAGACGCGTTCCTGGGATGGCGTCCCAAAAAAGCAATGCAGTCTAGACGTAGCCTCAGACATATTTGCAAATAAAGACTTTTCTGCACAAAGCATCTGCATCAAACCAAACAAATCAACATATTGTATAATTTGGGCTGTACTGCATATGGGAGTGCATTTTGACTGGTGAAAAAAATGGAAACAATGCCAGGAAATGACCAATATTCCAATATGATTATTAAAAAAACCCTAACTCTTTTCTGATCTATTGAGTGTAGTTTTTTGGGGACAAGCCCTACAATGATTTTATGGTTTAAAATACCCCAAATCCTCCTGATTGCTAGCCTGACAAGGTATTCTAGACATGTTTCAGTTAGAGCTTGCCTCAGAGAGAACAATCTGCTTTCCTCTCATAAGCAAATGTGAAAATGTACCACAAAGTAATTTAATTTAAGAATTGATAGTTCTTACTCTTCAAATCCCACCCAGATAAAATGTAATAATATGCATTTTTAGGCCTGAACTTCCTATATGCAAGTTGGCAAAGTGATAGCTGTTGGTAGTTTAAGGAACCGAATGGCATGCTATAATTTTAAGACATTCTTGCTGCATACAGAGAGCATCAGCAAGCGATCAAGTGCAGCACTCAATGTACTGTACTCTGCCAGGAAGAATTAGGACCCAGTTAAGTTTGTATTCTATTTTAAATGATAGTTTAAAATTTGGTAGAACAGAGATGCCAAAAAAGCTGTTTGCATATAGGGGCCATGAAACTGGCAGAATGATATAATACAATATTATCAAATGTTTAATTTACAACATTGATAAATAATATTAATTAGAGAAGAGATATGCAGCTGAAAGATACCAATATAAGGCCAAACACTGAGGTCTTGGCTCAATTTTTACATAAGCAAAATCCTATTAAAAAAAATAGTTGTGTAAGGAAGGAGTTATAATTGAATAAGACTCTCGGGATTTGGCCCATTATTTACTTTTCTCTGAAAAAAGCAAAGCAAAATGAATCACAGCTTTTCTTTTAGAAGTTGGAAATCAGCGGCCATTATTTTTATTGACGCATGTGTAAGATAAAATACATTTTCAAGTAGCTGTGGAGGAAGAAAGAGAGAAAACAGCCCACCTATAGCAAGAGGTCCCACTGTGACAAAGCATAGAATGCGTCAGTAGGAACCTCACCAGGAAATTACTATGAGCAATTACGTGATCTTGCGGTAATGCATTTCTCAGCACAATTCCGATGAAATGGTGAGTAAAGAAGAAGAAATGATACAGAAGAGAAAAGCAAGAGACATCATCAAAGATGCACCATTGGGAAGTAATAAGAGATAATGAAGGAAACAATGGAGGGGACTGAGGTGGGGATAAGTAAGTAAATAGTGAGAGAACAAGCAGAACATAGAAGACTGCAGATATGACATGTGGGACAAACACAATGGAGTAAACTACATACATCAAGGGAGTGTTACAATACATAGACACAGATGTATCCCTTCCTCAAAGAGTTTACAATCTGGATTAGACAAAATTCAGGCCAATGACTGATGAGAGGATGATTCACTTTAATTAAGCTTGAGTAAAATATATCTCTTTGAGGGACTAGCAGTGTAAGAGGCATGGTGTGAAACATGTACTTTAAAGGTGAAGTCTGAATAAAGACATAGTGGAGAGAGAAAAACAGGGCAGAAAGAATGGAACATAGAGAGGCTGAATAGGTGAGAGGAAACAGAAAAGAGCAGAGCAGAAAAGGGGAAGTAAAAAGTGTTAACAAAGAAAGTCACAATAGACAAACTCACCAAAGGCCATTCTAAACATCACTTTTATTTCCTAGAGGTTATTATTCAAGTATACATAGTTATAAAGCTGAAAACACTTTACAAAATTAAAATTCAAGAATTAATTGAAAATACGCAAAATATTCCAAATGTATTATCACCAGGTTGGGGAGAATAAATCTTACTGAAAACAAAACATTATGTTGACTTATTTGGTTTAATCATGATAATACACTTTGCATTTTATGTCTTAAATATCAGGCTCCCATATACTAATGAACTAATCGCCACAAGACCTCCGTGAAGAAAGAAATTATCATCCCCATTTTAGAGGTGCGAAAAATGAGGTACAGATGATAAGTCATTTTCCTCAGTGTCACACAGCAAGTAGAACCCAGATCTCCCAAGGCTATGGTTAGAGCCCTGTGTTGACACAAAATTTGTATTCACATCCGCATTTGTATCCACAAAAAAAGTGTCATAAATATTTGCACTGACATCCACGGAGGTGGACACCTGTGGATACAAAGCAGATATCCACAAAGTTGGAGGTTCTAAATTCAAAATTTGTGTCAGCATCCAAATCAACCAAAATGAGCTGTGAATATGTGCATCCAGATTTGTGGATGCAGATACCCATAGACAGGGCTCGACAAATAATGTAATCTACTCGCCCGTGGCGAGTAGATTACAACCCAGAAGAGCTGGCGCAGAGCGATCTGCGCATGCGCAGAACACAGAACTGCGCGAAATCGCACGGCTGGCGAGTGGGGCTCACTGCCGCTTGGCGAGCCCTGCTCATAGATATAAAGCAGATCTATCTATGATATACTTTAAGCACAGGGCTTTGCTTTTTCCCCTTAGTTAAATAAAGGACATTTGTATTTTCAAACTGACAATGGTAAGGGTAAAACTGAACTTCAGATTAGTCACCCTAATGTAGTCCCTGAGGGAAACACGGCAGTAGCTTACTCCTGGCCCAGAGTTTGGAGATATAGTTCAATGGGGCATGATCCTGCATTCCTTATGCTCCCAAAACTCACCGAATTCAGCAGCTTTCTGGCTTCCTCTGACATTATGCCAGCAGTGGCAATGGCACTGTACCCTACTGCTCCTGGGAACGTGGCCCCTACACCCGTGGGAGAATGGAGAGGAGATGTTATAGGGGGATTCCAGCCATGCCGGGGAACCCTCCACTGTCCAGTAAGGGTAATTTTACAGCCCCTTTACATCTCTGTAGCAACACAAAGGATCTATATGTGGGACTGGGTTCTGTCTCAATAAGAACCCTACGCAGTTCTGTTGAACAACACTATCGTGTTATAGCTTGTACAAACTTACCATAAAAATCTTCTCATTGTTAGCGTTATCTTTCCTAGACAGTATTTGACTTTGAAACTAACCACAGAATTTGAGGGTCCATAATTCACTAAAAACCACTGACAGGGTTTGTTAACATCATTTTTTTAAAGCGGTTTACAGGACTCTGGGAACCAGGACATCTGTGTTCTTTTGCCAACAATTTTCTGCATCACCTGAAGAAAGGCAACTTGACTTATCTACCGAACAAAACAAGAGTACATATCTATCACCAGAGGTACAGTGAAGCTTAATTTGTTAATGATTTGATGTGCTATGAGCTCCTTAGATGGAAGGTGCTGTACCATGTAAGTCATTATTTACTCATAATATTCCATGGAAATATGCAATTCTATCTTTTCAAACCCTGAAAAATGTTTCTAAGAAAGAGAATTACTTACTGCCTTCCCACGTACAATGTAAGAGATTCAGTGCCCCTTCTACCCTTTTCCAGTGCTGAAGATGAAAGAAAGCATATGCTATTGCTTCACTGTCTCCTCTCTTCAGAATATGTTCAGGGGGCAGTATTAAGCTTTTCATCTCTAGTAGATACTGCAATAGAAAGACAGAACACAATTATTTCAGATGTAATAATAAACACAGTAGCTGCTTGCAGTTCCTCAATGCACAGTGAACATTCTATTTATCTAAAGTACTTTCAGTCCCTGGTGTTTCATCAAATATGTAACATCACCAACAGCACTTGAAGATAATTACTGCATTATCCCAAACACTAAAATATGCCACCAGATGGTTAATGCTGTGCTCTTCAGCTGCACAGAGAATTTCAAAATGAGAGGTCTCTCTTATCAAAGGGAAAGTGAAATTTAAAAAAATCCTTGTACCATAGACAGGATGGTTTACTTATAAATAGAAGACTTACTCAGCTTTGCCTGGGTCCTTCAGGGCTGGTGGTTTAGGGAATGCAAGACTGAGGGATGGGGATAAAGGGTAAGGATTTTAAATAACGGTTAATTTACTAGTCGAGTAGTTGATGGAATTTCCATCGACTACTCGACTAGTCAATAGCCCGGCTGGGGCTCTTGTACATTTCAAAGGAGGAATGTGTAACTTCGCGTGCAGCCTAGGGCCAGCGGGAAGTCCCACTGACTCCGGGCTGCACGCGGTATGCCAGCTTTGAAATGTACAGGACTCAGAGTCCCCTGCTGGCCCCGGGCTCCATGCTGCACTGCTGATTTGAAATGCCACACGGAGCCGGGGTCAGCTGGGGACTCCCCAGCTGATTCCTGGCTTTGTGTGGCATTTCAGCGGAACTCGGGATGAGCTGGGGACTCCCCAGCTGACTGTGGGTTCCAGCGGCATTTCCCCAGAACCTGGGGTCAGCTGGGAACTCCCCAGCTGATCCCGGGTTCCACGGAAATGCTGTGCTGGAGCCTAGGATCAGGTGGGGGAGTCCCCTGCTGACCCCAGGCTCCATACACAGCAGCACCGCATAGCTGATCCTGGGCTCAGCTGTGTGGCGCTGCCACTTTGAAGTACCCCTTCCCCCCATCTTTGCTGCCTCTATCTGATAGAGGCAGCAAGGGGTGGGGGAAATCAACTCGTCGACTGACTAGCCGATAAGCATTTGCTGATTGGATAGTCGACTAGTCCTTAACATCCCTAGTATGAAGGGATCAGGGTGGGGGGGAGGTCCCATCCAGCATGGCTTTCTCTCTCCCCAGCCAGTGGGGCCTTTTCCTCCCCTCCCAGCCCCTCCCCCACCTACCAGAGGCCTTCTCTCTGCTTCCAGATCCCCCCCATGCTGTGGCCAAAGATGGGGGGAAGGGTCTGGTGGCAGGCAAGATGCTGGAGCCCTAGCCCTGCTTGCCACTCTCTTGGGAGTGCAGCTGCCCCCAAAGGCCATTCTGCATATAACTCTTCTCTGCACTCACTGTGTCCAGTGGCTACTTTCAGTATCACGTCCCTCCTCTCTGTGTCCTTCCCTCTCATGTCCCTCCTCTTCCTTTCCATGTTATGGAAAACAGTCCCGTTCCTGGGTCTTCCTGTTTCCTTGGTACACCCAAATCCTGACCTTGCTTTAAGTTGGGATAAAAGGAAGCTGCATACCAAATTTGGTATCCCTAGCTCTTACCGTTTCAGAGTTCTGAACAACAAACTCACAGGCAGATGGACAAACAGATAAACATTTCTAAAATATATAGATGGATACAAGAAATGGAGTAAAAAAGTAATAAGGTGCTTAAAGAATCTAGCCTCTCTATAAAGAAATGGGCAATCATTTTAGCTCATACACAAGGTCTTTATAAAACTATTTCCATACAGTCAGTGTATTGTTAAGGATATGAATGTGATAAAGTGTGCACTAATATGAGGATGTATTTACTTCCTCAATGGGATAAAAGAGGATCAGAGATGGACCGTGATTTTGAGTGCTTCAAAAATTTTGGGTGTCCTACAGGAAACACCTGAAAGCAGCCTGATTTCCAGAGGATGGGCGTTCCTCATTCAAGCGGGGCACCCAAAATCACTTCAGAAAATATAGACCAAGTTGTTTACTGCAACATGGGACCCACTTCTGATTTCCCAGTGACTTGTCTGGTCACAATGAAAGCAAAGGAAAAAACATCCCATGTGCTACTGCTAGGATGCTGAGCAGCACATAACATGACCAAAATAGGGTGAATTCATACATTATGGCATGTATGAATATTTCTTCTTCTGGAATTGTCAGCAACGTGCTCAGCCCTGTATGATTCAGCTATCAAGAAAGTGATCGCCACAGAAAGTTTACAGTCTTGAACACAGACAGACAAGATCCACTGGAAGATCTAGGGGAGGGAGTTATCTTAGAGAAAACCCTTAACTCCCTTCCCTCTTAATCTAATATATTCAATTTTTTTCTATTTGTGGGGGTTGTAGAAGAAGAGAATCTTTAGAAATGCTTTTATAAAAATGTGTGTGGGAGAGCTAGCACAGGGATACAGGGAGTGCATTCCAAAAATAAGGAGCAGCATAGAAGAAGGTACAAGGATGGGAGTGGAAGAAGGAAATGAAGGTGTCACGAGGGCCACTGTGATGCAGGTTAGGGGGAACACTGAACACCACTGGGAGACAGGATTCTAGTTCGAGACACACAGGCTCTTGGAAATGGCCAGCACGCTTTAAAGAGTGGGTGACACGGTCAGATCCAAAGGCAGGGATAATGTTGCTGCAGTGTTAGGATGGATTCGAGATGAGTCAATTGGGTATCATGAAGGAAGAGGGAAATAACAATGGCTTCACAAGCACATGAGCCATCAAAATAAAAAAGAAAGGGAGACTTTAGTAAGATTATTTTAAAAGAAGCAACCAGATTTAAGACGAGCTGGATGTGTGAAGAGATGGAAAAGGGAATTAGAGATGACATAGAGATTGCAAGCCTGAGAGACAGAAAGAAAGGAGGAAAAGTGAAGCGTGCAGGAGGGTAAATTATTGAGCTCTGTTTTGGTCATGTCAAATAGGCCCTCCAAGACAGTATGTCGGAGAGGCAGGTGCGTCAGATTGGATGGAATGGGACAGAACAAGCACTGAGATCTGGACTGACCATAGGTGCCAACTTCTCTTCTCCGACACTCCACCCCTTTCCTCACGCCCCTGCACCTCCTATTCTCACCTGTGCTTCACCCCACCCTGCTTCCTGCCCCCCAAGTGCACCTCATCCCCTTCCATGCCTCCTCTCCCTGAGGGCACCTCATCCCAGCTCCTCCACTCCCTTCTGGAGCTTGAATGCCACAAGTCAGCTGTTCACTGTGCTCTGGAAGCGCTGGTGGGAGAAGCCGGTCAGCATGGGGTCATCCCCAGTGTGCGAGAGGCACAGGTGGCAGTGGGGCAGAGGGATGAAGTTGGTACCAGCGGGTGCTCCAGCCCAGAACACCCATGGAGTGTGCGCCTACACTTCGGAATCATTCATATCTTTCTGTTCTTGGTAAAGCAGGCTGGGAAAGGAGAGGAGTCTGAGTCCTTTAAAACACAGCTACTCTGAAAGAGTTGTTAGGCAGCTAGCACAAAGACAGAAAGACTCATGTGTTAGTCTGAGAATCACCTAACAGGTGGAACCCATGGGCAATGCAGATAGAGTCTCAGAGAAGCTCATCCATTTGCACAGTGTTGGGAGCTTTAACTAGTGATGTATAGTCATGTTCATACTAATCATGTATTGCCGTTACAATCAACCAAACCTTGTGGGACTAATCCCCTTGATCTGGAAGCAGAAATACAATGCCTAATGAAAACAGAGGTATAAAGATTAGTTGTGCTAAAAGCACAAAAGGGGGGAGTGCGGAGGCAGGAAAAGGGGATTTGTGTGCAGCCATCTTAGGTTTGTCAGTAGGGGTATGTCTACACTAGCTCGTTAGTTCAAGCTAGGTAGGGTAATGAAGGCAACCGGAGTTGCAAATGAAGCCCGGGATTTAAATATCCCGGGCTTCATTTGCATGTTCCCAGGTGCCGCCATTTTTAAATCCCCCTTAGTCCGAACTCCGTGCCCGCGGCTACATGCAGCATGGACTAGGTAGTTCGAATTAAAGATCCTAATTGGAACTACCGTTACTCCTCATTCCTCGATCAACAGTAATGAAAGCAGTAGAAAGAATGCAGTGAAGGCCCTGAGGCTTGGGGAGGAAGAGAGAAGTGTATTCTCAGTAGAATGGAGAGGGTGGAAGCCATACTGAGAGGATACAGAAGTGAGTTAGAGGAGATGAAATCAATTCAGCAATGGAAAACTGAACGTTTAACCTATTTTTTGTTTCTGTTTGCATAAAACCTCATATGTTATGGGCTTTACCAGAAACAAGGAATAATTAGAATTATTCAGAAAATGGAAGAGAAAAATTGCAAAAATTTCTGCACAATTTTCTACATGTTCATTGACAACAATTTCAAAAAACTTAAATTTTCACACCAGCTATATTACTGCTATTGTTAATATATAGGGACCAACCAAATTTGTGGCCATGAAATGCGCATCATAGACCATGAGAAAATCTGGTCTCCATTATAAAATATGGTCTTTTATGTACTTTTACCCTATAGGCAGTGTTTCTCAAACTGGGGGCATCCAACCCAAAAGAGGGCTGGTAAAGCTACATTTTAGGGGGTTGCAGTATTCATAGAATCCTAGAATCCTAAGGCTGGAAGAGACCTCAGGAGGTCATCGAGTCCAGCCCCCTTCCCAAAGCAGGACCAACCCCAACTAAATCATCCCAGCCTGGGCTTTGTCAAGCTGGGACTTAAAGACTTCTAGGGATGGAGATTCTACCACCTCCCTAGGTAACCCATTCCAGTGCTTCATCATCTTCCCAGTGAAATAGTTTTTCCTAATGTAACCCCTCGCCCCTTTTTCCTCCCTGGGTTACTCGGGAGCAGGTCACACTCACATGTGTGTCTGTGTGCCTGATGTTTTTAACAAAAAAAGAAGATCCTGAGTACCCCAGTGGTGATGTTGTTTAGTTGGGGATTCCTTGTCCACCCCTTGCTGCAGTCCCTTGTTTTTAAAGGAATATACATGGGCAGTGCCTCCACCGGGCTGGCTCTGTACACACTTAATGGTGTGTAGCAGGAGCCTCCAGGAATAAAATTATACCAGTAATAATTTGGATTTAACACCAAAACAACAAATATAAATAATATACATCTAATTGATTACATTAGAATTAACACACCTTTACTTAACTTAAAGAAACAGGGTTTAACAGACTAAAAGTGAATAAAATCAATTAACAAAGTACACAGAAATAAAAGAAACTTATCTAACTGGCATTTATACTACCACCATTTATCCCATCCCAGAGTGTTTACTCCTCTGGATTCACTTGCTTGAGTGGGCATGCTTGAAGGTCTGCAGCTGAAGTAGAGACAGCTCTGTGCAGGTTGTGTGTGTCAGTCCAGGTGGGCAGCCAGTTGCAAAACCCCTCTGCCACTGGAGCAGGCCCCACTAAATGCCAGCAGCTCTGGTTCACTGGGCTGGTCACTCTGCCTCTCTTTGGACCCAGAGTCAGTCTATTTACTATGCTCTGTCCCAGGCAGCACTTTCCCAAAGAGTCCAGTTACTCACAGTTGCCTCCTGTGCAGGTTTATGTAGGCCCTTCCCAGACACGGGCACAGCCAGAGTCTCTCCTCCCTAGGGACAATCAACAGCCCCTAAAGCAGCCTGCTAGATTCAAGCCTGGGCACGCTCTCAGTAAAAGGCTCTAGCTGCAATATAACAGCTCCTGGACTGGAAAAGGCTCCCCACCACCAGGCTCCTCTCTCCAAAAATGGAGCTCACTAATTCTCTGCTTGCATAGTCTGGAAGAGCCACTGTTCCCTCCTTTTCCCCAAGGACTCATGGGAGTTGTAGTCTCTAGGGCTAGATTGCAGCACAAAGGATCCTCCCACTGAAAGTCAGAGGCTCCTATAGTAAGGGGACTACATTAATATCCAACCTAGACCTTTCCCACTGTAACTTGAGACCATTGCTCCTTGTTCTGCCATCCGTTACTACTGAGAACAGCCTCTCTCCTTCAGGAAGTTGAAGGCTGCTATCAAATCCCCCCTCACTCTTCTCTCAGTATTGCAATCCTTACGTCTGTGCTGCTGCTGGTGACAACACTATGTTTAGGGCTGGGTGTCCAGCCAGCAGCCACCGCTCTCGATTCAGCTCTGAAGAAAGCACAGAAATAAGGGTGGCAGTATCATGATGCCCCTACAATAGCTTTCTCACCCCATCTTGTATCAGGACCGCTGGTTTGAGAAATGTAGATGTAGAAGCTTTACATGTTGCCATTTAAAAATACATGTTCTTACTTTGTTACAACCCTGTATAATTTAAGATGTAAATATCTGAAACCAAGATAGTCAAGATTTTTAAAATGCTAAGACTGTGAAATTCACAAAAATAGACTCTGAATTTGGTACGGCTAATATGGGATGGTAAAGAGAAATGGAGAGGTTACTCAGATCACAGATGTTGCTGTTCAAATAGAATATTTTGATCTGCTACCAAAATATGATTTCTATATCCCACACCTGACTATGTATTTTTCCTCAGGGCTGGCTGCACTCTGAGAACACTCTCCCAGACACAGAAAGCATAGGGTTGCCAGGTGTGTGGTATTTTCTGTTTTTTCTCGGACGGAAGGCCACTTGGGACATTCCCCCTGCTATATCTGGCGGAGGGAGTGGGGAGTGTGGGGATTTAAAGGCGCAGTGCCTGTTTCTGTTGTGCCCTTTTTTTTTTCTCAATTACTTTGCTCTCTTCCCCCCGTGGTTCTTCCTGCCATGTTCGGTATTTTTTTTTTAAGTATCTGGCAACCCTAAGAAAGCAATAAAGACTTGGTTTAAGAGCTGTTATAATATATAAAGCTATTTGATGGCCCATGTTGGAACTTGGGAGTGGTGAGCAGACTGGTTTTGATGGGAGCAGGGAAATGCATTCACTAGGGGAATAAGTTGATGAATTTAGACACAAAGTGTAGATAAACATTACAAAGAGATGTATGACAAGGGAACCCAGCATGATCGACTAGAAACATGCTCTCTCTGTGTTAACTTAAGGGGGACAGCCTGACTGTTAAAGATCAGTCCTAAACCAGAGAGATCTGTGGCTCACTTTGTTTGGTCTGAAAATCACCTTTTCACTCTGTGCTTTATCTCTACTATTTTGTTTGTGAAGAAACAGCAGTCATGTGTCACACTGATCATGTGCCTTCAAAAAGAATGTCTGCCTCACACCCAGAAGTGCATGTCAAGTTAAAAGGAATGGAGACACATATCCTCTGGCTTTGGTATGGAAGAAGAACTGTTCTCTTATAATAACTTTACAGCACATTTTCAAAGCAAAGATTCCACCATATAGCAGACAGGAGCATCTCTGCATTAACTACTAATTATTATCTTGATTTTTATGGTTTTAGAACATCTAACTCCTTTTTCAGTATTCTCTTTTGCAACTATTAGAAAAAGTGGCAAGACAGATTCTTAACATATAAATGTTGAATGAAAGAAAAAATTAAAAGCCTTGCAAAGATACTTCATTTACCGGAGAAAAAATAAAAAAACAGTGCCCTTCCCTAAAGAATGCTCGGATTAAATTTTGTTACTGTGATTCCTACCTATAGTTTATTGTCTGCTCATACAATTAAATTAAAAATAACAGATATAAAATGAAAAATCTCCTGACAATGGCTAATAAATATTGGACCCAATAATTAACTGTGCTTCCTATGCAATTATCTTTGCACTACTCCCACACTCCAGGTTATTCCTAGTTGTAAAAATTACAGTATTTCAAAGATATTTCTAAGAGCAGCAGTCAGTACCACACAGGATCAGGGTTGGTGGTAGTTACTTTCCCAAGCGTGGTGTCAGTCTTGCGAGTCATTTGGGTGAAATTCACCCTAGTGCCGCATTTCTCAAACTGTGGGTCCGAGCCCCCTGGGAGGTCGCGAGCAACTTAGAGGGGGGTTGCGGTATCACAAAGTTTGAGAACCCCTGCCCTAGTGCATCAGGTTGGCAGAAGGCCTCTATAGCTATGTCTACACTAAAACTGAAATGCCTACCCTGCATCTTCATAGAAAGCCCGTTATTTCAGAATATAACGGGCTTGCTATTCCTATGTCCCTGCAAACCTCATTCCAAAAGAAGTAAGGGACATTTCGGAAGAGAGGGTTATTTCAAAATTTGGCGCTGTGTAGATAGCGCCAAATTACAAAATAAGCTATTTTGAAATAAGATTGAAATAAGATACGCAATCTGTATTGCTCAAATTGCGTATCTTATTTTGAGCTACAGTGCAGAGTAGACGCACCCTATATGACTGAAGTCCTATTAAGCCCTCAGCACTGGTCTTGTTCCGGTCCTCTACCTGGGGGTCAGTTCCACCTTCTGTGCACAGAACCACCAACACTTCCATGGAAGTTGCCCACATGGAGGTCTTGCAGGAACAGGTCCTGTGTTAATATCAAAATTAGAGCTGGGTGGAGAATGGCAAATCTCTTTTATGAAGCTTCAGGGGGTAGCCGAGTTAGTCTGTACAGGATAAACTTAAAAAACAAATGGTCTCCGGTCATCTGAAGAAGTAGGCTGTGCTCACAAAAGCTCATGATACCATCTACATGTTTTGTTAGTCTAGAAAGTGCTACCAGACCATTTGTTGTTTTTTAAGTTTATCCTGTTTTATGAAGTTTGATCTCATACTAATTCAGAATTTTGAATTGCCCTGCAAAACAGAACTCCTGTTCTCTGTCCAGCATCACTGGGTTCCTGACTCCAGGGATCAACACTAGATCAAAAGTTGGTGAATGAAAAAACAGCCTCCCAGCTTGGAGGGCCCATCAATGGTCTGACACTACACTGGACCTAGAAGCAATTCCAAATGCAGATGAAAATAGCAACATACCAAAGAGGCAGCTGCCACTGGGGGAAAACAGCTATTGCTGAATCTGCATATGAGCACTGATGAGGTCTCCAGCATTATTTGAAGGACAAAGTCATCATCGATACAGTACATCAGCGACGGCTGAGGGAGGATTTAAGATACTTTATTTATTTTAACCAATCACAAGAAATAACTTAAGGCTATTGAGACTTTTCATTCAGCCCAGCACATGGGCTGGCAAGTAGTATGCCACTCCACTGAGGAGCTCTCTAAGGAAACAGCTCTTGCTAGGCACAATGTCTCCGAATCACCTCTTTTCTATGGAACGCAGGAATAAGAAAGATGGGTAGCATAGCATAATAGGCCCATTACACTCCCCTGAACCAGGCAGTGTGTGTGTAGGGGGAAATCATTACTCCTTAACCTATTCTACATCTCTCTATGTTTCACCCTGCACCTCAAACTCACTGAGGCCAGAAGGGACCACTGCAGTCATCTAGCCTGATTTCCTCTAAAACACAGGCCACAGAACTTCCCCAAAATAATTCCTATTTGAACTACAATATATGTTTCCAAAAAAAAAATCCAATTGATTAAAATATTACCAGGGATGGAGAATCCACCACAGCCTTTTGGAAGCTATTCCAATGATTAATTATCCTCACTATTATAAATGTGTACTGTATCTGATTTCCAGTGTGAATTTGTCTAGCTTTGAACTTTGGATCTATCTTGTTACGCCAATGTCTTCAAGGCTGAAGAAACCTTTATCAAAGATTTGTTGCCCATGTAGGCACTTATAGACTGTGCTCAAGTTACCCATTAATCTTCTGTTTGTGAAAATAAATAGATGGAGTTCCTTGTGCCTATTGCTATCATAGGATTTCGGAGTGGGTGGAAGGGAAATTAGGCATGTCGCTCCCACTACCCCCATGCTGGATCCAATATCTGCATAGGTCCTGCAAAGCTGTATCGACTTTACTCCTTTTCACATCCCTGTGTGGCTATACGGAACCATACTCTTCCCTTACAGCCCTAACATAAATCCAGGACTGATGCTGCTATAGCTGGCCACATTTCCTGTCTCGGTCTCTACAACTGATTCCAGTCTCAAAAAGGGTTGCATTTGGTTGTGTCCTATAGGATGCGTGGCAATTTGGCCGAAGATAAATTGATTGCTATTATTACACACATACAAAAACCTAACGTTAAATAAACATTATTAACATAACAAATGCGAGCATTAAAAATTAGGATATGCCAGAATTAAGGTTCTATGTACAACCTTTATTTGGCCTCCCTGTGCATACACAGTATGACAGATTATAATTACATGAGCACACATTAGTTTTTCCACAGGATGCCTGCCTTATTCAGTGCATGGAATGGATAGGCTCAATTAGCAAGCAGGCCTTCGATATTTATTTTAGCCTCCTTGTTTAGTGTGTAGCCCCAAGCCTTAATTAGTTCAGAATATTCAAACCTTGGTCTGAGGAGAGTATTATTCATTTCCTCATGGTCTTCCCACAGCACTCACGACTATAGTATCCAAGTAAAAACAAGGAGAAGTCCTGTGGCACCTTATAGACTAACAGATTTATTGGAGCGTAAGTTTCTGTGGGCAAAGACCCACTTCATCAGATGCAGTGGGTCTTTGTCCATGAAAGTTTATGCTCTAATAAATCTGTTAGTCTATAAGATTCCACAAGACTTTTCGTTGTTTTTGCAGATTCAGACTAACACAGCTACCCCTCTGATAGTATCCAAGTGCTTCACAAACATTAATTTAGTATCACAACATCCCAATAGATGAGTTGAAGGGGTATAATCCCCTTTTACAGCTAGGAGAACTGAAGTACAGAGGCCTAATCTACACTACAGCAGGAGGTCGAATTAACATATGCAGCTCCAGCTACATTAATTATGTAGCTGGAGTTGACATACCTTAAATTGCATTTTCATGCTGTCCACACAGCATGAGGCCAATGGCAGCAAATGATCTGGTCAGCTTCCCTTACTCCTCACAAAAGGAGGCATATCGGACGCTGGCTTGAGCTGCCTTCAGCATTCGATTTACAGGTCTATACTAGACCCACTAAATCGAACACCAGAAGATCAACTTGACAGCCTGCCCATTGTTTTTCTTTCTTTGACCCCCCACTGCACTCTGACCCAGCTGTTAGTGTCGGTCACCTGTTATGTACTGTCTTTTAGTTTGGTGCAGGGGCTGTCGTTTTCTGTATTTCTCTACAGTACCTAGGACAATGGGACCTTGAACTGGTTGGCCTTTAATACTACCACAATATAAATGTACACAATAATACTACTAAAATCAGCAACTGAAAGTGGCAAGCCAGCACTTAAATAGTGTGCCTTTCCCAGTGTGGTTTGGGTTTGCATTGTTATTTAATGAAGCCATATTTTGTCTAGCAATGCATAATCCACCACATATACACATGAAAGTATGCCTCTTAATCAGTGTCTGTGAGATTAAAGTTTTTATTTGTATTGCCTGTAGACCCAATCAGAATCAGGGCCCATTTATGTTAAATGCTGTACAAACACATAGACAGGTACCTTTTCCAAAGAGCTTTCAATTTGTGATTAATTTAATTTCTATGTACACATATAGTGTAATCAAAGTCAAATATAGACTCATTGTTAAAATTAATGAATATATATAATTTATTTGATTGCACCAGTTATACTCTGACCTGTAATCCTACTTCTAACATTTCACAAGTGGAGGTGCTTCAAACAGCTATAAAAAACAACCCCCCCAATAATAAAATCCAAATAAACACCAATGTGAAAAGCGTTTCCTCCTTTTCCCCTAAATGTGCAATCTCCCTTTAAAATTACACCTGAGTCTCAAAACACACAATATTCAGTCCTGCACCAATCACAGTAAACTCTTACAATCAAGTAAGCTATAATATGAAAGCTTTATACCACTGGAATAAGGGAGATGTCAGCTTCCCAGCAAAATGTCTACCACTAGCTTAAGACCAGGTCTATACTAAAAAGGATCAAATCAAAATACGCAATGCCAGCTATGTTAATTACGTAGCTGGAGTTGATGTACCTTGATTTGAGTTTCCCCGCTGTCCCCACAGCAGGAGGCCAATGGGAGCAAACACTCCCATTGGCTTCCCTTAGTCCTCACAGGAGCAGAAGTACTGGTCACTGATTGGGGGGAGGGCACCCTCTAAGTTCGATTTAGCGGGTCTTTACAAGACTGGCTAATCGAACTTGGGAAGACTGATCATGGCAATGTCGATCTTCCCTGGAGTAAAGACATGGTCTAAGTAAGTTCCAAAATACTGGACCTTAAAGTTGTGATACTTACAGCTACAGAAGAGCTATTTTAGGTGATCTTACATGAATCTCTGTGATGCCTCTGCAATTGGACTGATGGCAATTAAGAAGCCCAGCTTTATGGGTGAAGAGATTTTAAAAAGGGGGTATTGTTTAAAATTTCTCTAAAATGTTTCTGGTATAGCTTTTATGTAACATATATCATATACGTAGAATACATTGTGTGATATTTTAATGTATTTGTATTATTTATTTCTACACTGCTCTGAGTGCTGCACAAACAGACCAGGGAGGAACTGTACCTACTCTTAAGACAAATTAAAAAAAATCAGAAAAGAGAAGGGGGAAAGGGTAAAATCTGCTTGCAGCATAACAAGGTGATGGCTGACCATATCATGCTAAGGACTTGTCAACATGCAACCATTGGAAGTAGTCAAAGTAAAATCAGCTTTTAAATTGGTTTACTTATATTGGTGTGGGAATTCTTAAATCAATTTAAACCTGGCTTATAAAAATTGGGGCAACTCTGTGTAGAGCAGATTTCTAATGTGATTTGTTTAATTATATACTATTTTCTATTGGCTCTCTTCCCTGCTGTTGGGATATGTAAAAATTAATAGGGATCTGGGATAGTGGTAAGGGGTCCCCCGCAGTAGGCATTACCCTTGAACATGTTTTTTCCTTTTGTTTATACCAGCCGTGGCCAACCCGAGGCTCGCGAGCCGCGTGCGGCTCTTGCCTCCCAAAAGTGTGGCTCACAAAGCCGCGCCTGCACCCCCCCCCAATCACCCCTCCCCCCCCGCTAGCTTCCCCCGCTAGCCCCTGGCTTCCCTGTGCTTACCGGGTCGGAGCTGTGCAGTTTTAAAAATGGCGCCCAAGATGGCAGCCACCTTAAAGGGGCAGCCTCTTTTAAAAAAATTTAAAAAAAATTTTTTTTTTTTTGCTTGACAATTCTGATGCGGCTCTGAATTTTTTCCACCGCAGTTTTGGCTCTTTTGTTAAATGGGTTGGCCACCCCTGGTTTATACAATCTGGAAAGATAGATTAAGAGTCCAGCCAAAACTGGTATTATCCTTCCTGATGTATAAACATGTTCTTTCCCTTCGTTTCTGTAGCCTAGAAAAATAGATAAGTATGCAGTTGCTCTTCTTTGTTGTGTCTTTTACTTACCCTCCCTGGCACAGTATAAGATATTTTCAGGGTTACATCTCTTGTAATCTCTGTAACCTATTGATTTGGAAAGTTTGTAGTTAGAAAAGTGTTGATTTAATTAGAAATTGTGTAAATAGTAATTAGGGGTGGGTATAATTGTATTCA
Source organism: Pelochelys cantorii (assembly GCA_032595735.1). Taxonomy (NCBI): domain Eukaryota; kingdom Metazoa; phylum Chordata; order Testudines; family Trionychidae; genus Pelochelys; species Pelochelys cantorii. The sequence goes on along the minus strand of CM064326.1, from coordinate 302,149,043 downwards.
TTATCTGCTTATTAATATTAATTGTGTAGGAGTTAACATTACTAATAAGGTTTTAGAGAAAGCAGTGATAGACATGTGAATTAACATACTAAAATAGATAAAAGGGTATAATTGGTGCCAAATTGTTGCCACTTGGACGTTGTTTGAATGTCCGAGGTAAATGTGTGTGGGCAATAAAGCAGTTCCGTTTATCCCATCTGCTCCTGGGTCTCCTGTTTCTTCTCTAACACCTGCCATTATTGGATAGCTAATTTCTTAAAGATGTCATAGGAGAAGAGAGCTCTCCAGCAGAGATTTGAATGCACAGAGGGAAGTGGCTTTGCAGATCAGTTCAGAAATGGTGTCCCATGAGTAAGGAACACCTCAGTGACAGATGTGATATTTTTTCAGCAGGAGTTGGGATGGGTGCCTTAGAGATGAGTGTACTATGAAGCTATAAATGAGTCCAGTAGCAATCCCAGGTGAGCGTTAACAAAATCTTTGTGTGTGTGTGTGTATTTTACACACACACATAAGCTGTTTCCATGCATTCATCCATCCTGCTCTTTATGCACGGAGCACTCACTCAGAGCTAGTCCTTAATGACACCAACTTTTTTCACACAAATCCCTTCTACAGCCTCACTTATTCAATGATGCCCATAAGAAACAGGAAATACGAGTATTTTTTAGAAAAGGAAAAGCTTAATGTTTTATATGTGGTTAGGCAATGCCAAAAGGTCCCATCAGAGACAGCACTGTAGTATGCTAGGTAGCAGAAATAGCCCTTGCAATCTAATTTCAAAGAGAGAGGGTTGAAAAAATGCAAAACAAGCAAGCAAACAAAAAACAACAATTCAATCACTTTACAACTTGGTTGAAAAATAACATTTTTCTATGGAACATTAAAACAATCAGGAATAATTTGTTGAACGTTTAAATTTTTGACCAGGCTCCGATTCAAGATAAGTTACAACAGGTGAGAGATACAAAAAGCAGAGGGGCAGTGGAGCTGGAAGATGAGGATAACAGTGATATGATCCAATAGAATAGATCTGGAGGACAAGATTCCTAGTTCAGGACTTGCCACTTCAGTTTTGATGTCATTAACATCATTTATACAACACATTGCTTTCTTTGTTCCATCCTGACTTCATCTCCTGGTGCTGACACTGCCTCCTCATCTATTCTTCCTCTCTCTCATACTATTAATAGCATTGAAAAGTTTCAGCTTGCCCAGCCTCTTCCTTTTCACAGCCCCTGTATCAGCCCAAGTATAAGGAGACTGTCAAACTTCCCTCACTGTGTAACTCTGAACCAGTTTGACAGACACAGCAAAAACTTTTCATAAGTGCCTGAGGCACCACTGGCCTGGCGGTGGGAGTAAGAGGAAAGTGGAATTGTCACTGAAACACAACAAAAAATGGAGGGGATGCCCAGTGCAAAGAACAACTTTTAACACAGAAAAAGCCTTCCAGCAACGTACATTTTTTGAAGAGAGACATTAAGCCATATAAAGCCTTTGAAAAGGGAACCTCCAGTTATGTTTGCTTTTTACAAAGGGAAAACACGGGGCACTGCGAAGTCACTTAACATCAGTGGAGTTAAGTGCACCTCAGTGACAACAACAGACGTCAAAATCTGTGTGCATTTTTCATCGCTGATGTTTAAAGAATGTACCTCCTTTCTAAATAGAAAGATTCAGATTTTGTCAAGCTGCCAAGAGATACTGGAGATTAGAGAGGTTCATGACTGCTAAGCTGATATGAAACATAAGCCTAAGCTTGCTAGCTATTTCCATTTTCTGTATTCCCAAAGGGCCCAAGAAACATCAGTGACTGTGTTCAAATCCACTTGTAAGGGACAGCAGATGGGTTTACCTAGTGGAAATAATTCTCTGGGAAAGAGTCACTTTTCTCTTATTATTCTCTTTTATATTACAGAAATGCAAACCCCCTCCCCCAACTTTGGAATGGTGCAGCACAAATTGATTTATATATCTAGCATAGGTATTTCTAAGGTGTTTATCATACTGCCACATAAACAGTGGGATCTGGGGCTATTTAAAATGTTCCATTTTAAGGACTCTGCATTTCTAAGATGATCTGTCTTCCTTTTAATAGGGGTATTACAAAGCCAGCCATGAATACAGTTGTTTCCTATGAAAAGAAGAAGACGAGCTTATCTATATCAGGGAAAAAATAAATGGAACGTGGAGGAGAGCATGAGTATTGCAAATAAAGCTGTATCACATTACAGTTTACAGCCGATATCTGCTATTCCTAACCTCAGCAATCCCTTTCACCATGTTCCAACCCCATTCCCATCTCTCTCTGTCTCCTGAAGAGTTCTCTTTTGAATCTTATTTTCCTAGTTCAGACTTTAATTCTAAGATGAAGAAAACATACTGAGGCTGCTGGGATGCAAGTTTCTAAACTGGAAATTGTGAAAACCCTGGAGGAGGAAAAAAGAAATGCAGGGGATCATTTACACCTTTAATCCCCAGCAATGTTATTCCCTACTTATTCTCAATGGTGCAGCTGGGAATTTTCCTAGGTTCATAGACTCCAAGGCCAGAAGGGTCTATTGTGATCATCTAGTCTGACTTGTGTAACACAGAACATAGAACTTTCCCAAAATTATTCCTGTTTGATCTAGAAAATAGCACTCAGAAAAAAAATTCCATCTGGATTTGAAAATCCCCAGTGATGGAGAATTCACCACAACCATTGGTAAATCGTTCCAAAAGTTACTCTCTGTTAAAATATTTTTCACCTTTTTTCCCCAACTGTATTTGCCTAGCTTCAACTTCCAACCACTGGAGCTTCTTAAATCTTTGGTTGCTTAAGGGTCCATTATCAATAATTGTTTCCCATATTGGTACTTAAATGCTGTAATCAAGTTACCCCTAACCCTTCTCTTTGATAAGCTAAGTACATTGAGCGCTTTCAGTAGATCACAATTTTTCCAATACTTTAATCATTCTTGTGGCTCTTCTTGGAAACTTCTCCAATGTATCAACATACTTTGAAATTGTGGACATGAGAGCTAGATGTGATATTCCAACATAGGTTTCACCGGTGCTAAATGCAGGGGTAAAATATCCTCTCTACTCCTACTCGAAATTCCCTTGTTTATGCATCCAAGCATTGCATTAGCTGTTTTCTCCAGAGTACCTCACTGGATGCTCATATTCAGCAGATTATTTCTAAAAAATTCAATTACAAAATAATTACTCAGTACAACTTATTTTTTTCTTATTCTTAACAGGGAAAGACTCATTACTGAAATCCTGCAGAAGCTCCCAGGCCAACTGCAACACATATTAGCTACGTGGCATAATTAGCTTTCCGGTGTTGCAAACTACTAAATTTTGCCATCTAGATTTCATTAAGAGGATATCTGATGCTACTGCAGTCAGAATTAAGGCTGATATGATGGTATATAGTCATATTATTTGCATAACATTATTACTCAATGATTCATGAAATTAGAAACATAGGGCATAAAAGGGAATTTGGAAGGTTATCAAATCCAGCCCCCTGTGCTGTGGCAGAACCAAGTAAACCTACACCTTCTCAGACAGGTGTTTGTACAAAGTGTTCTTAAAAACCTCCAGTGATGGTAGGGGAGCCTTGGAAGTCTATTCCAGAGCTTAATGACCCTTCTAGTTAAAAGATTTCCTCTAATATCAAACTTAAATTTCATAAATGATCTGGAGAAAGGGGTAAGCAGTGAGGTGGTAAAGTTTGCGGATGATACCAAACTGTTTAGGATAGTCAAGACAGAAGTAGACTGTGAGGGACTCCAAAAAGATCTCACCAAACTGAGTGATTGGGCAACAAAATGGCAAATAAAATTTAATGTGGATAAGTGTAAAGTAATGCACATTGGGAAAAATAACCCCAACTATACGTACAGTATGATGGGGGCTAATTTGGCTATGACAAATCAGGAAAGAGAACTTGGAGTTATGGTGGATAGTTCTCTGAAAACTTCCACACAGTGTGCAGCAGCAGTCAAAAAGGCAAATAGGATGCTAGGAATTATTAAGAAAGGGATAGAAAATAAGACACAGAATATCTTATTGCCCCTGTATAAAACTATGGTGCGCCCACATCTTGAATACTGTGTACAGATGTGGTCTCCTCACCTTAAAAAAGATATTTTGGCCTTGGAAAGGGTTCAGAAAAGGGCAACTAAAATGATTAGGGGTTTGGAACGGGTCCCATATGAAGAGAGGTTAAAACGACTGGGACTTTTCAGTTTAGAAAAGAGGAGACTGAGGGGGGATATGATAGAGTTAAATAAAATCATGAGTGGTGTGGAGAGGGTGAATAAAGAAAAGTTATTTATTAGTTCCCATAATAGAAGAACAAGAGGACACCAAATGAAGTTAATGGGTAGCAGATTTAAAACGAATAAAAGAAAGTTCTTCTTCACACAGCGTGTAGTCAACCTGTGGAACTCTTTGCCAGAGGAGGCTGTGAAGGCTAGGACTACAACAGAGTTTAAAGAGAAGCTAGATAATTTCATGGAGGTTAGGTCCATAAAAGGCTATTAGCCAGGGGATAGAAATGGTGTCCCTGGCCTCTGTTTGTCAGAGGCTGGAGAAGGATGGCAGGAGACAAATCGCTTGATCATTGTCTTCGGTCCACCCTCTCTGGGGCACCTGGTGCTGGCCACTGTCGGTAGACAGGCTACTGGGCTAGATGGACCTTTGGTCTGACCCAGTACGGCCATTCTTATGTTCTTAAATTTCCCTTACTTATTCTTTAGCTAATGCAATACAATATGTGTGCAAGAAATTACAGTGATACTGCATATTAAGTCATATTACACATTACACTTTTAATATTATAATGAGTGTTTGATGCACCTGTTACTCCCTTTTATTACTCAAACCTGATCATTGATACATGTATCATTTTCTTTTCCTTTTTTAAAAAGAAGATCACTAAATTAAATTCCTGCTCTTTAAACATGATCATGGAGTATTCAACATAGCTTGAATACTTGTGCGTGCGTATATGTACAACGGTGACTTTAAGCCACCTTACTGCTCTCCTGATTCTAAGTTAGAAAAGCAATATGAATTTGACCAATAGGAGCTGAGAAATTGTGCTGAGGGTGGGGACAGCGCATGAAGCCTCCTCTTCCCCTAGCACCTGGAGCAGAGAGTCACAGGGAGCAACCAGCCATTTCAAGCAGCCTGGGGCTGTGGAAGGCAGGAAGTCTGTCTTGGGGTTCTGTAGGGCTGCTGGCTAGAACCACCTAGGTAAGCACCTCCCGTCCAGAGCCTGCCTCGAGCACTCTAGCCCCTCCTGCAGCCCAACTCCCTGTTACCGGCTACCACCCCCTCCCACCCAGGTCACCACCCAAACACTCTGCATGCCGCCTACCCCAAGTCACATCTCCCTCCCAGACCCTGCAACCCACCCCATATCCCTCCCCCAAGCCAGACTCCTCCTGGACCCTGCACCTCAATCCTCTGCCACAGATTACAATCCTCTCCTTCACCCAAACCTCACACCCCAGTCCCCTACCCCGAGCTCCCTCTGCACCCAACCCCCAGCCTAGATCCCGCACCCCCCCCACACACAGAAAAGTGTGGCCCTTGACCACATACCAAAATCTTGGAGTGTCCCCCCCATCAAAAATTATTGTCCACCCGTGATCTACATGGTTACTTCAAATGTGTTCATCAACATGGCATCAGGTGCTTATTGTCAATGACCAGTATTTTGTTGATACTCAGACTGACAGACTTTTATCAGTTCATACTTAAATTTTCAAGACCCAAGGTAACATATCTTTCCTATAGTATCTAATGAGAAAATTAAAATGCTCCCCACATACATATAACAGGGTTTAAACATTAGCCCCTTCATGTTTCCCTGTCTGTTCCCATTCCCATAACCACCACTTGCAACTCTACCTCCCTAAAACCAACGGATATGTTCCCTGTTTGTTAAAATTTATGACAGTGATTTCTCCATACTCACTTTTGGCACATGTGGATTAAATTCTACTGCTCTGTGAATAGCTTCTACTGCATTCATTTCTGCTGTACTCAGCCCTCGCCTTGAGGCAGCCTCTGGAGAAAATCTACAAAAGCAAAGAAACAAATACATTAGGTCAGAAATGCTAGTACGTAAAAGCCAGAAAGGAATCTAGACCAACGGCCTGCGTAACCAGGCTGAGACAATTTCCTATGATCTCAAAAACTTCCATAGTAAATGGAAACTCTGATTGACCTATTACATTAAGGACAATGAAAATCCCTACAGAAGTGGAAAGCATGTTTGCATCTAATTAAGGCAGGAAGTAAGTTCATATAGTCAATTCTTTCTACACTGCTAAACTAAATTTGCTATTGCACTGTACTGGGGAGGGGGAAGGGCGTTTATCAAGGAAGAAGTTTCAGAAAAATAGAAAATAATATTAAATCATTGTTAGAGTGTTTCTATTAAAACATATTTGGGGATATTTTAAGGAGGTTCCCAACCCAATGCCCCTGGGTCAGGTTGGGATTAAAGCATGGTACAGCAGCAGTAGTAGGGTGGTCTACTTTCAGCTGTACCAGCGATAGTTGGATGCCCAAACTGTGGGCAAATCATCTGCCCCAGTGAATGAAAAACCAGACCATGCAATCTCTTTCTCACCTCACACCCCACGGCTAACTCCAGAGCTGTACTTGGCAGGCAGACACCACAGGGAAAGCTGTGACAACCTTAGCCCTGCCCTCCCAAGCTGGAGTCGCTGTGTAGGGAGGAAAGATGTTGCAGTAGGTACTGGCGATCTACAGGATAAAAAGAATGAAAGAAAATTACTTAGATCTTGAAGTGCACATTCACTTAAAAGCAAACTGTCTGATGTCAGGAAAGAAAGCGGCTTTCCACTCTACTTGCTTTCCAACTTTCGGGCCACATTCCCCCCCAAGATACGTACGCACAACTCCTCCAGTTTGGGATTTGTGTGCATGCATCCAAGAGCAGAATCTGGTTCTTAGGGCTTGATCCTGCAAGGTGCTGAGCATTCTTGTGAAGGGCTGAACATTCTCAACTCCATCTGACTCCAGCAGGATTTGATGACACTCAGCACTACATAGGAGTGCTCAGAACCTTGGAGGGCTGAGTCCTAAGAGAAAACCATATCAGGAATAAGCAAACATTTGTGTCTTTAAAAAACACATATACCATCTATTTCCACTGACCTGTCAGGAACCCTTACATATTAAGTGCTAAATCCACCTGCCTAAAATCAAGTAGATGAACACTGCTATGATAGTACTTGTCAAAGAAAGTTCCTATTAGCACAATCATGTTATTTTACCTTTCTTGATTCTGTTTTATACAAAGTGAAGATGACCAGCCACACAGCACCTCCCAGTTACATTTTCACTATAATACTATCCAGGAAGCCATTGTTCAGCCAGATAGTATACAAATTCATTAAAATAAATTCATTTAATGTAAGCTATTTTTTCTTTTTTTTTACCACTGGTGAGGTACAATATTTGATAATTAGGGCAAATTCCTCTTTATAAAAGCCATATTTATTCTAAATTTGCCGCAGGCCAAAATTTCACCTGCCAGGCCATCAGATTTTCAGGGTGTGGGCTCACCATGTCACTGAAGAAAAATCTACAGTTAAAAATCAGTGAGTATACAGTAAGGAATTTTGCTGGACAGAAGTTCTTCTGGACTTACTTGTCAGAGACAGCTCTGGCTTTGAGCAGTGCAGCTGTGTAGCATATCGTTGCTGATTTTGGTAAGCTTATATCTGTTGAAAGGAAAGTACAAAATAAATATTGGAACCCTGGGAAGTTTGCAGACAGAGAAAATAAATGTTGAAATAATTCTTCATACAGCACATCATCTAAATTAAATGGTTAGTGGAATTGTAAAGGTACCTGAGTAATTTAGGAGCACTAATAAGTTGTGCTCCTAAGTCACTCATGTGCTTTTGAAAATGCCACCCCAAAATAATGATCATACTTTAAACCCCTGAATTAATGATAATCTCATTGTACAATGTAGTCATTAAATTATCTAATTCGCAAATAAATTCAGAATGATCTTTTTCTGATATTACATAGATTGAATTAAGGAATTCATTATTTTCAAACAAAAACACATATGCAAACTAGGAAAGGGAAATTCTTTCAATATAATAGGAAATGTATCTATATCCAAGAACAGCTGGTGGGTGTCTGTCTAACTGTATCTTATTTCCTTTGACTTATAAAAGTCAAGCAAACATTTATCAACTTACTGCATTTAAATATGAACAGCAATAGAATATGTTTTGCTTTTTGTAGAAACATTGGGCCATAATAACTGGTATGCTCTGCTCCGTTGATGTAAGTCATCCATAAACAGGGCTTAAGCAGTTAGTTCAGTCAAGTTTGTGGCTATTTTTCCTCACCAGAGTGGCACAAAGCATCCGAAGCATACAAAAGGAAAAGGCCCAAAAGCTTTCACTGTAGTAAAAGCAGACATTAATTCTATATTATATCACCTAGCTCTCATAGACAGATGTTATAAACTGTCTTTTAAACTGATTAGCATGTAGGCTAAATTTAGCTGAGTGAGAAGGAAATTAAGGCCTGCTCCTGTAAACACTTGTTGTATTACTGAGTATACTGCCTACTAGCATGAACAGAGCTCATTACAGAAATGGGACTATTAATTGTAGGAAACAGTATTCCTGTAATGGCAGTATAATTATAGGGTATTTAAATCTGGAATACTACATATGCACCACTAAAATAAAAATACTTTATATAATTACAGTGGGACTCTGGTTCTAAGCAAGAACTGGGGAAGCTCTGGAGCACAGTTCTAAAAAACTGGTAACTCTTATTCATTCTGTTCTTGGGATACTGAATAATGAAGAACACTAGGAAAAAGAACTAACGGCCCGGTTATATGCTAGTTAGGTGCTGAGAGACACTCGAAGTGTGCTGAATGCCCTCAACTTCCACTGAGGCCAACTGGAGTAAAGGGCACTCAGCGCCTCCCAGGAAATGCTTAGCACTTTGCAAGATAGGGCCCTTAACAAAAGGTGAGTGAGGATCGATAAATCATGTCTCACTGGACTTTAATTATTCATGAGCACTTTGCAACTGAAAGGAACGTTGTTCTGTTGGCACAGGATTTTGTGACTTAGGCACTTTTGAATATCCCAACTGTTAATTCTTTACATTGTCTTTTAAATGTATTAATGCTATAAGTACTACTGTGGTGTTAATGGTGCATGTTTCCATACGTTAGGTCCAACTATAATGTCACTAAACTATATCATTGTAGTGATGATTAATAATTAAAATCAACAATATGCAAGGCAGTATTGGAATAGGAGATATGGACATTACTATGCTAAAACTCGGGGTGGGGAACCTTTTTTGGGTGGGGGGTTGCTGACCCATAGAAAAATCAGTCAGGGGCCACACACAAGTGAGAAGCAAAAAAGAAAAACCGAACCCTCATTGATGTGGCCCCGATTAAGAAGAAAGCCACTCCCCACATTCCCTTAGCACACTACAGCCTAGGAGGGCATAGGCTAGTAGATTTTGTGTGCTCCAGCCCCACAGTGGGACAATAGGGAGGAGGGGGTGCTGGAGTGCCAGTGTGGCATTCCCGATGACGGGGGGAGGGAACTCTGAGCCTCGGGGGCCAGATCCAGGCAAGCCAGCAGCTGCATCTGGCTCCTGGGCCTTAGGTTCCCCACCCCTGCTATAACTGAAGCTAGATTCAGATCCATCTCCAAGGACGCATTCCTTGCAGCAGATGAATACACTTATATGCTGTCCCAATAACCATATTTGTGCCAGGTTGTTCTAGACTTTAAGAGTTAAGAACTCTGCATGCTTTCAAGAAAAACAGACGTGATCTTTTTTGGATCACGCCAGTTTCAGCCTTTTAGCAACATAAAGATAACTCATCAAATCACAAAAAAGGTGAGAAAAAATAGTGTGTCTTTCTGGGAGTAGAGCTGAAAATGAAAAATAATTTTTCCAGAGTTCTGATCTATTTACAGTATTTTTTAAATAGTTTTGAAGTAGCAGATACTATATCATTTCTAGTCTGTGAAAAGGGTTTCTCTGAGCTCTTACAACCATCAATCCAGCATCACAAGAAGAGGAATATCTACCTCTGCTAAACTCAGAAGCATCCATCAGTTAAAGCCCAGTCCTGTACCATGGAAGACAGAGGGAACTTGGCTATTGTCTTCAATGCAGAATCAGGTCCTAAAAGTGTTTGACATCAGTAAATCAGAACATGAGGACTCTCTAGCTTGAAATCCCTAGAAATATGTTTTTTTCAGGCAGCATGCTTCTTCCCATAGAGCAGGAGGGTTAAAATAACGGAGTGAATGACAGAGCTCTTCCACTTCTTCCTGGTTTGCTGAAGCAGCAAACCCCAGAACTCCTTGGATGGTGCAGTAAGATCTCCCATCTTTTTCAATCAAATTTAACCATTTTAATAAGACTGAAAAAAACAGAAGGAAGGGAGAGGCTCTTGAGGGAAGGGGTGAAACTGCATCAAAAACCAATATGAATATATGAAAGTTGCCTTCTCATTTTCATCTACAGAAGAATTAAACTACTTGGATGCGCCAACCAGCAAAAGAGACGAGAACTTAAGTATGCAGAGGGAGATTTTTATAGTATGAGGTCCATAACCTGTTGTGCTAGAATCATTAAATCACACAACACAAAGCCCAAAAAGATAGGGTTCCAACACCATTTTCTCATGTTAGATTGTTCATTACTGTCTATTGTTCAGCAGAAGCCATGGGAGCCAAATCGTGACACCGGAGTTAATGACCAAGAAGCAAATATCAGAATGGCTACTGCATCCTTGCTGGGCGGCCCCTTTTCCTGCTGAAAACCTTCTCAGGAATGGGAAATGAAGAAATATATACAAATGTACATGTGTGTATTGCTCTCCAGATTTCCCTATGTAGGGTAAACCCTTCCCCCCTTTTTTATTTTATTTTGCCTACTCTGAAGCAGATCACATTATATGAGTTTGAATATTGCCCAAAATAGGCGTTAGTTCCTATATGGAATCCTCACATTGCAGATAGAAGCAGAGGAGAATTATAACTGGTTACAAATTTACATTTAGTTAGTACTTTGGGGATTAAGTCTAAACTAGTCCTAAGAGAAAATTCATCTGTTAGGAACCAAGTTAAAGTTCTTCATAAATTAGTGTCTCCAGCTTGAAAAGTCATCTGGAAAACTATCTCGATCTACATTGTTTCCCATCCTCTTGTCACAGCGAATGGTGCTCCCTCGGTGTGCTGAAATATGCAACTTCTATCCAAGTGTCAAAACCTTCAGGATATTTTTTTTCTCTAATAAGCTCTGATGTATGAATTCAAAAAAGGATTCCACTCCTTACTGTTCTTGTCTCTAGAAGGCTCACTTAATTTATGATTATTATGCTTGGACTAATAGTGTGTTACATATATACTACCTCCAGTCAAATAAAGATAGGGCTGAGAAAGTGGATTCTTAATGGTGGCTTGCTTCACAAGATGTTTCTTTTGATATTTAAGTAGTTGTAACAGAGCTGTGAACATAGCACTGTGTCTACAGTATGTGGATGAAGATTATTATTATTAACTGTATTATGGGAGCACACACAATGTGCTAGGTGTTGTCATGTGATGTTGTTCTCACCAAAAAAAGCAATTATAGTTGGATAGAGTAAAAAAAGGAGATGAAAATACAAAATCATCCCTATTCAAGTCATCAAGAGCTCCTCAATGTTGACACTGAGCCGCTGAAAGATGGATGTGTTGCATGAGCAGTCACGGTAGTTCAATTTTCTGTTTACTAATAATTAATAAGACGTTATTCTACGTATGACCAACCCCCTAATACTAGTCTTAGTTCAGTAAAGCTCTGTGATTAACTCATATGAGTACAGGTTGGACCTCGCTGGTCTGGCAGACTCAGGACCTGACTGATTCCAAACAAGGGGATTTGACGGACCAGGGAAGATCCCTCCCATTGTGGCTGTGCTGCCACCAGTCTAGGGCTCCAGCCTGCCCCCCACTGCTGCTCACTCAGCCCCCCCCGGGCTCTCCCCAGCCCTGCTTCCAGGATGAGAGCGCCATGTTCAGCGCTTCACAGCCACTCGGCTGTGCAGCTGGGGCAGAGTTCTGCAGCCACCTAGCTCCGCGGCTCGGGCCAGAGCTCTGTGGCCAGGGCGGAGGAACGGGGCTGGAGCTTCCCGGCTGCCCCTGGGGCTGGGGCTAGAGTTCCCCAGCTGCTGGAGCCAGAACGCAGAGCTACACGGAACCCAGGCTGCCGCTGGGTTTGGAGCTCCCTGGCCGAGGTCAGAGGTCCACAGCCAGGCTAGAGCTCCCCAGCCACTGGGGCCAGGGAGCTCCACAGGGGCCTAGGGTTGCCAGGTGTCTGGTTTTGAACTGGACAGTCCAGTATTTGAGCTTTCTGTTCGGGAAACAAATTGAGAAAATATAAATGAGAAAATATAAATGTCCGGTATTTTCTAAATAAGATGTAATGTCAAGTGGGTCCGGTATTTTTGTTGAAACCATCTGGCAACCCTACTGGGCCCAGAACTCCTCACCGTGCCATCCATCCTCCACCCGCCTCCTACACAGACAGTCTAGGCTCCTGGCTGAGTCACTGGTGCCCCTTACTTCACAAATGATCTGTCTGTCTGTGTCTCTGTGTGTCTCTCGCTCTGTCAATCTAAACAACTCTCAGAGTGGAACCCTATGGTCCTCCTTAATTTTAGATTGAGTCACCAGACTACAGCACCGCTTGTTTACCAAACATATTTAACTTCAGTATGGTCAGCTACCCAATTGATCCCTGCCCCTGAATCCTCTCTGAGAGCTGTGACCCGCTCCTAAAAGCAATGAGAGAAAAGGGCTGGTTTGGAACAGAGTATTATTTAGTTACCCATGGGAAAATCACAAGCAAAGATAAAAGGGTTAAAATGACTAAAGCCTGAATGTATCTTATATAAGTTTAGCTTTCCCTTGCCAATTTATGCACATTCTGCTGCAGCCAGAGCAATAGGGTTAGATAAGTCAGGCTGCTTCTACAACTGCTGTCTCTTGAAGAGCCTGGACACCCAGTCAGTGTTTCTCTCTTAAGGAACAAGATGTCTTTTTCACTTCAAAGGTTCTTTAAAAGTTTCTGCCTGAAGGTCTTCTCAGGGTCTGAGCAGGACTCCTCAACTTGACCAAACTGTTTTTTGCATTTCATCTATATGGGGTTGGAGGTAGTCTCCTTAGAGTATATTTCTGATAATGTCCATGTGAACACCAGTCAACTGAATTCTATTTACAACCACAGTTTTGGATAAGGATTTACTCTTTAGTCACTTTTTAGACATCAATACAATAATCACCAACTCCATAAATTAAATATTAAATTAAATTAAACATTAACAGAAATTAGTGTAAATAACTCCCATGTTCTTCCCAGATGGTAAAAGGGCTATAGGGATTTATTTATGAGGAAAGACTAAATGAGCTGCAATAAATATGTGTAGCTTGACTCAGTGATGACAAAGGGGAGATGCAGTCATCAGGGAGGGAGAAGAATTGTTGACGCAGTTCCAAGGGGTTAAAAGACAGAATAATGGGATGATACTGACCAAAGGGAAATGTAGGTTGAATATCGGGGGAGGGGGGGGAACATCTTGACAGAGAAGCAATTAGACTACATTACAATCCCCCATGAGAAGTGGTGAGTGGTCATCATTTGAGTCATTTTAAGATATACTGGAGAAAATACTAGAAAATCTTCTGCAGGGAACAAGCTGCACTGGCAAGGGGATGAACAAGATGATTTAATATTTTCATTGTACATGCAGCACTCAGTAGTCCTGTTTTTCGGTGAGTCTGTTTAATACTCAGGCAGTGTGGGCTCTCCTGTCACACTTGTGAGAGTAGCCTACAGTTGAACAAAACTCCTAGGGCCAGATTCTGGCCCGACAATAAGGAATAGTATGAATTTCAACACAAAAGGATGTGGGGTTTTTTTTTTTTAGTATAACTATGAGAGAACAAAAACAGAGAACTCTTACAATTGACACTGTTTTGCTGTTCAACTACGAAGCATTTTCATTGTTGAAGTTGTTAAGTTTGAACAAACTTTTCCAAGATCCACTGGTTGGTTATAAACATTTCCCATAAAGGTCATGTTTCACTTTCAGAAACTGATAAATACGTTGATCAAGCAATTCATCTCCTTTAACTTGTAGCATATGATTTACTAATTTGAGGAAATGAACCACTCCTTCCTGGATGAAGATAATGAAGAAGCTCTGAACAATCAGTTAGGTCTTTGTCCATTTCCCTGTGATTTTATCCTGCATTGTCGTTACAGAAAGAGGGCAAACAGAAATAGGCCACAGGAATCAAAGGCAAAACTGGACCAGACAGTATGGACAGGAACAGCTGATACAGATACCTAACTGAGTGCAAAGCAATACTGAAATGTAGGGAGGAAATCAGTCCTTAAATAAGATTGACAGAGTCCAAGAGAGAATTTAACAGAGAAAACATTTTGCTCAGTCTCCTGATGTTGCTGTTCTCCAGTGTGGGGATCTTCTCTGACATGCATCACTGACAGAAGGATTGAGCAGGCTCAGATTTGATCTTGTCAATAAGAATATTAATAAATAAGCACTTTCATTCAAAGGAAACAAAAGGATACAACATTAGAATGCAGTTTCTTTCTCTGTAGTTCATGTTACGTTTTCACCCCAGCAGAGGAATAAGGATAACAATGTTCACATTACATTGGGACAGCCATACTGAGAGAGCAAAGGTACCCCTGTTCTCAAGTTATCTTCTACCAAGCAGAAAACTTGATATGATAATTCCTCTTAATGTTGAGAACTGAGCGGAGCTAAGAAAGTGAAGCTGTGGAAAAGAAATATAGAAGAAGACTGAAATTGTGTCCTTGAGGAGCAGAGCCAGTGTCACTGGGATTTTTGTGCTATGGGCTTTCTGGTAAACTGATGTGAAAAATTCTTACCATTGGAATGCCTTTTCAATGTTAGTGGAATTTACTCAGTTCACAGAGATGCTATGGTGACTGTAAGGATGAAGACATTATATGGGAAAGAGTCCTTGGATTCATTAACATAAAAAGCCAAAACTTGCAGTCCTTGCATTCAATGACTTCAAATGGAGTTTTATTCAAGTAATACAGAGTCATGACTACAGGGCTAGCCCCAAAGGAGAACATGATCAACAATCATGCTCCATGCACATTCTTCTATAAAGAAGATTCAAATTCTATACACAGTTTATTCTAAAGCCTTGATTTTGATTTCACATTAGTGTAAAATTGGAGCATCTCCATTGAATTAACCAGAGTTATGCTTGAGGAAAACTGGCATCAGAACGAGACCATAAAAGTTTAGAAGTATGTTTTCCTATCAGTATGGGCTGAATTCTCCTGTCACTAATTCTGATCTTACACCAATATGTCTCCATCAACTTCAGTGTTACTCTTATTTAACCCTGGTGTAAGTGAAAGGAGAATGAGACAGTATTTATGAAGATGTTCTTCAGGAAACCAGAAGGTTCACGTTTTCAATAAGCCTAAACTGGAGAAAAATGTCCCTTGATCAAAAGAAAAAAAGAAAAGAGAGGGAAAGAGAATGTGTGTGTGTGGAGACTATTTGCATAACCAAGTAAAAGAGAATCCATCCTTTTAAAGTCCAACTTTCAATTGTCTGAAAGATCTCTGTGTTCACACATTGCCCAGGTTACTAGCCAAAAGCAACCTAAAAAGAACTGGCAGTCCACTGAGGTTAATAAATCATTTGCTCTCAGCACCATAAAAACAGGACTGCTCCTTTGGAAAACAACCAGTTTAAAACTAGGATAAAAGAGGCATACGGGGTTTATTTGCTAGGAATCCTAGTTGCTTATTCTTTCAGAAGACTAGTCCCATCAGCAGCCATAACTATTTCTGCTGTAAATAACATAGATGTGTGTCAAGCCAGAGCCAAAAATCCTTTTAGGATTCAATAGTGTTTAGGTCATCTGCACTCTATTGACAGACCCTATACTCTGAAACCATAATGATGTAGCTCAGCAACAGTGCATATCTTGCCACTAATGAGGCACATTTTCCATGAATAATGAGAATGGACATCATCTCTGTTGCCAGGTACATAATATAAACAAAACTCAACACATGGTCATTGGTAAAGTAGTATGTCTGCTCACAAAGAGTGACATTTTAAAGATTGTGAGCCAAGTTTTTAGCCAGGGGTGGAGGAAAATTGCTCTAGGAAATAATTTGTTCATACGTTATCAAAATACAATAAATCAGGTTTGGTCTTAGCTGAATAATGGCAGTGGAATGGGACCAATAGAAACTGCAGATAGGGAAGTATAAATGAGTTCATTGTTTTATATTCCAATAAATCTTACAACACATAAAGCTGATGAGTTCTAAAATGAGCTGAGACTCCTCTAAAAAGGGTCTTTAGAGGCTCATGAATTTTAAGAGTTATGCTGGTTAAACTGTTGTTTGCTGAGTCCTTGTGTGCATTTGTTAAATATACACAGATGACTTTATATGGCAAAATGAATAGTGTGTAGGTCTACATGGACAAGAGAAAGGGTCTGCATCAAATTTCCTTTCAGGCTTTTACCATCAATATCTACTTTTCTTGTAAACTTACAACCTAATTTTGGAATGTGCCAAATGCTTTCTGGGAGATGATGGCATCCTCAAGTCCTACTGGCTTCAGGGAGAGCTGAAGGCACACACTGTCATTCAGGAAGCGCTCAGCACAGTCCAGGATTGGGCCTTTCATATAAAAGAACAGAGAGGAAGGATGGCTCTGTGGTTCGAGTGCTAGCTGGAGATTCTGGTTTAATTCCCTACTCTCTCTACAGGCAGACTGTGTGCCCTGGACTAATATGGCAATGGGAGTAATAGGACTTCCCTACCTGAGAAGGGTGTTGTGGGGATAAATTATAGCAGACTGCCAGATTTGAGCATTTTTCTGTTTCAAGCTAAGTACTTTAAAATCCATAAGGTTACTCAGATACATTAAAGAGTATAAGGTGCTGAGATATCATGGCAATGGGGCACTACGGTATTACAGGTCGAACCTCTAAAATCCGGGACTCTCTGGTCCAGCGACATCCATAGTCTGGCAGGGGACCCAGAGAGCCCCAGGTTCAGAAGTGCAGCACAGGCTGGGCTGATGGTGGGAAGTGTATCCCCAGTGGTGCTGGTGTGGTGGGGAGCACAGTCCTGGCCAGGGCTGACAGTAAGGAGCGCAGTGGGGCCAGCAGCCAGGGACGCAGCTCTGACTCAGGTTGGCGAGGTAAGGAGTGCAGACCTGTCCGGGGCTGGTGCTGTGGGAAACACAGCCTCAGTCAGGGCTGGCACGATGGGAGGTGGGTGTCCGAGACAGAACAAAAACTATGGCTGCCCGTTGCAGGTGAGCTAACACCTATTACACCTGAGTTCTGGTATAGGGGGCTCTGTCCACGAGGCGGAGCGCGTTCCATATAAGGGCATACAAATTAGTCATCTTCCACTGCCAGCTCCACCCATTGCGGCAAGGATCCACCAATGGGTTGACTCGTGGTCAAGCCGGCTTACTCCACCCACTGCGGCAAAAATCCACCAATCAGGTGTCAAATAGTCAGGCAATAAAACAGGCAGCCAAACCCCCTCTCAGGCGGGAATCGCATCGAGTGAACGCCTGGCCTGATCAACCAGACGCCTTGCAATCCCCGCTCTCGAGTCTTATTGAGCGTACTTCGAGTTGGTCGACCCGAGCTGAGACTGTTTATGGGCATGTGGCTGGTACTTGTGTTCCTGTTGTCTCCAGAATTGGTATAACACTCCTCCCCCGCCATTACTACCCTTGTCCTGATTTATCATAGTTACCAGTTACCCTTGTTAATAGTTATTTGAAGGATCATTGCACTCGTTAATAAGTAGTTGTTAAGGGTTTATTGTTATCTTTTACAAAATAGTGTAAATAGTTAACCTTATGAATAACATCAGTGTCAATTCAACTGCCTCTAACCCTTGGGCCATTATTGAAAATTATTGTGATTTGGAAAAGCCTCAGGGGATTGTTTTGTATTGTTTAGTAATTTGTTTATTTTTCATTTTAATGATTATCTGGCGGCGACACATGTAACTGAGTTTTTTATCACCACGTGCCAGAGTCATTCTTAAAATAAAATCTGTTTCTTTTTGCCAACCCCAAGTCGTGGGTCCATTCTTTCCGGCATCCTTTTCGAACCCTGTGTGTTGCGGGGTCCGACAGTGGGGACAAGGGACACGGCCCTGCTGAGGGTTGTCAGCAGTCCTGGCTGGCACTGGTGGCTGAGAATGCAGCCCTGGCCAGGGCTACAGTCAGCGGGGCCAGTAGCTGAGTGCGCAACCTGGACCAGTGCCGTGGGAGGCATATCCCCAACTGGGGCTAGAGGCAGGGGGGACAATTCCTGTGCAGGGCTGGCACAGCGGGGGACATGACCCTAATTAGGGCTGGCACAGTGGGGAACTGAAGGCAGCGGCGGGCGGCAGGAAACACAGCCCTAGCTGGAAGCAGAGCCTACAGCTGGGTAGGGTTCCTTGATCTCCCCTTGTGTGGCAAACTCTGTGGTTTGGGACCACTCAGGTCCTGAGGGTACCGGACAAGGGAAGTTTGACCTGTATGTAGAAAATAGAGTACATGCATGTCTGTGTTTTCCTCTGAACTTATTAAAACAGAGCCCAGGGGGGCCTATGTCTGAGTGATAGGAGTTACTGAAAGAGGGGAAAGCAAAAGAAAGACCTTTGAATAAACAGGCTATCATTTTGGAAAATGTTTCTTTTCTACTGTGTTGCTTCCAATCAAGTTGTACCCCACAAAAACTTCTTCCAGAGTTATTAGTACTACTAGATGTGCAATGGCATGGCATTCAAAGAGCGATGGGACAGTCTGAGCCCTGTATACAGTAATTCTACTGAAAGAAGGTGATTAAGCATTGAAAACGCATATTATACCCACGCCTTGTAGTGCCATCTATTTATTATGGTTGCCAGACACCTCCCATGAAAAGAGCCTATTTTCTCTGGCTTATAACTTTGCCAAAAGTTAAGTGGTTAGGCTAAAATTTTACAAGCTGGGTGTCTGTCTCAGGTGACTGTTTCTTTGAACAGCTTTAGTGCCCCCATGCTATAGAGGGGGGATATTTGGCCTGAGGGGGGCTTGGTGTAGGTTTGGCAGAATTCAATTTTTTTAAATAATATTGACAGAAAAATATCAATATTTATTTTAAAGCATTTTTCCCAATTTGAGTTGATTTAAATTTTCACAGCTGTACACCATTTTGGGCTTTGATAATTTTTTAAATGATTTTTATCAGTTTACATTTCCACAGTTGTGGGACACATTATGGGAGGATGTCAGACAATAGTTATTTACTAACAGCAGACATTGAGATTCAAAGAGTAAAAACTTTATGACCATTAAACTGCAAGTTGTCAACCTCACATATCAAAATATGCAAAGTAAATATCCTTAAATCAAATACTAATAAGTACTCAAGCAGCATTTTTATTACTTTGCCCATCTGCCCATTTGGATTATTATCGATGGAAATACTTATTATTGCTTTGTGGGTGCACTATGAAATTCACATTTACTGATAAAAATTTAACGGCAAGTCTACCTTTGTATTAGGGATGTGACTTTGTAGCCCGTGTTAAAATTTGCCAAAGTTATAAACCTTTGCAAAATCACTGTTCACATATACTCAGTATAATTGCTTCAGTTATAGCAGCTAAATTCTCCCAATGTTCGATTCTCATTGAGCATGTTTGAGCCTCTCACACCTCCTACCACTAACTAGACTGTACCTGCTACATCTCCACTGGGCATGCTCCATCCCGTCATAGCTTCTACATGTGACCAGGCTGCTGAATGCCTGATCATGCTGCATCTCCTCATAGTTGCTACATGAAAACTGGATGAGTCTGGGCATGTGAACTGGGAGCAGGTTCCTCCTATGTTCTCAATAGCCTCTCTCCCCAAGTCACATGGAGTAGAAAGCCATTTCATTTGAATGCAAGGAGGACAAAAACAAGACCAGAGGAGAGGGAAAGAAATAAATTGTGATAAGAAGTCTGGTGAGCCTGAAAACTGTGGAGGAGAGAAAGTGGGATTGGCTGAACAAAGAGACAGCAACTGGGAGACTAGGAAGGCTGGGACTAGAAGCCAGAGAGGGAGGTTTAAATGGGGTCTGGGACAAGTTGGGAAAGATGTATGAGACTAGGAGAGGACTGGGAGCTGGTGGGAGAAATGGTGGGGGGAAAGGGGACTGGGAGCCATCTGGATGGATGGGGAAACATTGAGATTGGACAAGGAAATTGAGGGATTATTCAAATAGGGAGACTAAGACTAAGTAAAAGCATGTGGGGAAGTAGATATGACAATGGGGGGAGGAAGGAGGAGAACTTGGAATGACTGGGCAAACAGATAGGGACAAAGAGTATGGGAGAACAGAGCATAGATAAGGAAGCAAGAAGGGGGTGAGGGGATACTGAGTGCCTGAGCAGACACCACGTGTTAATGGGAACTGGGTAGGAGAGGAACATATCAGATGAGGAGCTGGAAGGAAGGGCTGGAAGAATGGAATGAGAAATCTGAGACGTGAAGACTAAGGCTGTGTGGGCAAGGAGAAGGGGCCTGGGATGCAGAGTCAGGGGTGGGGAAGAACAGTAAAAGGTTCTGCACCTACCAGCACTGCCCTGTAAAGACTGGAATGGAGCCAAGACTCACAAGTCTCATCATTTTTTTGCTGTAAGCAAATACCTGTGAAACCCAGTGACAAAGTGTGTCTGATCATGCTCTGGCATTGGGCCACACAGAAAAAAGTGCAGTGGATCTGTGTGGTAGATTCAAGGTCCCAACCAAGCTGACCCAAGTGAGTGTCAATATGAGGCCACAGAATGGAATTTTTGTTATTTTCAGTTTTCTTTTTAAATAACTTAATAAATCCCACCTAAAAAGCTGCAACGGTTTCAAAGGCAAACACTCAGAAGTTAAGAGCTGCCAGGATTTGGCCACCATGGACACATCCATTATGACACAGTCTTTAATCACATAATCACATACTATATTTTCCATTCAGTGCATAGACTAGACCTGCTCTGGAGAAGATTCAGCTTTGTATAGTAGAGGAGACTGTTGTCCATGGATCCCTGCTTCATTTGTTGCAGATGTTGGAAGGTGTGTAGTTTTATTACGTGGTGGACAAATAGGAAAAAGTCCAGAGAAGAGCAACAAAAATAACTAAAAGTCTAGAAGGCATGACCTATGAGGGAAGACTAAAAGAACTGGGTTTGTTTATTTTGGAAAACAGAAGACTGAGAGGGGACATGATAACAGCTTTCAAATACCTAAAAGGTTGTTACAAGCAGGAAAGGAAAAAATATTCTCCTTAACTTCTGATGACAGGACAAGAAGCAATGGGCTTAAATTGCAGCAAAGGAGGTTTAGGTTGGACATGGAAAATCTTCCTGTCAGGGTAGCTAACCACTTGACTAGGGAGGCTGTGGAATCTCCATCCCTGGAGATTTTTAAGAGCAGATTAGACACACACCTGTCAAGGATGGCCTAAACGGTGCTGGGTGCTGCCATTAGTGCAGGAGACTGGACTTAATGACCTCTTGAGGTTCGTTCCAGTTCTATGATTCTATTATTATATGGTCTGCACCACGATAGTATCTGAGCACCTCAAAAATCTTTAATGTATTTACCCTTACAATGTCCTGATGAGGTAGGGAAGTGCTATTAACTCCATTTTCTAGATGAGAAACTGAGAGAGAGAGAGAGAGAAATGAAGTGACTTCCGAAGGTCACCAAGGAAGCCTGTAGTGGAGCAGGGAATTGAATCAGACTGCCTTTATCCCTAGGCTAATGCCACAACCACTGGACCATCCCTCCTTTAATTGGAAGGCACGTAGTGAATGAGGCAAGAGATTACATGAGGAATACGAACTGTCCCATGGTTAAAGCAGTTGAATGCTGCCCTGTAAAACTGGATTCTATCCCTGCCTCTGTGGTGCTGGGCAAGTCACTTAAACCAAACTTTTCAGAAGTGCTCATTAACTGCGTTCCTCATTTTCTGAGTGCCCGACTTGACATGCTGGGGTCTGATCTGCAGAAGTGCTGAGCTCTCACACCTGCAACTGAAGACAATGGGATCCATGCTTTGGACATAAAAAGTGTTATGTAATATGATTTAATCTGAAAAATCAGGCCCTAGATGTTTCAAATTGAGAATCTCAAAAGGAGTGGAAATTTATTTGCCTTAATCCCCAGCATGCTGTCTGTAAAATGGGGATTTTGCCACTTCCTCACCTCACAGAAGCGAGGAAAAGATAAATTAATTAATGCGTGTGAAGCACTCAGATATTGTAGCAATGAACACCAAAGAACATGGCAAAATATTCAAGAACCAATTATTTATGAGAGCAATGTTCCACGTGTGCACTGAATGAGACAGAGGTCCTCTAGAAAATACAGTATGTGATCATATAATTAAAGACTGAATAATAAAGAGTATATGCAAGGAAGCACAACTGAAGTTGCACAAGCAACCTAAACTCTAGCATTTCCTATCTTTTGCGGCTACATCTACACTACGAGTTTTCTCGGCAAAAAGTATGCTAATGAGGGACTCATTTGCACGAGTCATGATCTCATTTGCATATTTTCTACCAATCTGTTTTTGCGCTGGGGTTTTTGTGCAAAAACAAGCAGTGTGGACGTTTTCTTTTTGTGCAAAAACGCCTTTTTCTGCAAGATCGGTATACCTAAGGATCTTGCGGAAAAAGGGGTTTTTGCACAAAAAGAAAACTTCCACACTGTTTGTTTCTGCGCAAAAACCCAAGTGAAAAAACGGATTGGCAGAAAATATGCAAATGAGATCGCGACTCATGCAAATGGGTCCCTCATTACCACATTTTTTGCTGAGAAATCTCGTAGCGTAGATGTAGCCGGAATGTTTTACTTTGTAAATATAACAGTGTTCTTTTCACATAGGTCTTTTTGTGTACAATATTATACACACATACACACATATATATATTTGGACTTACCATCATATTTTGCTAAAACTGCCTGAACATCTGCATAGGCTTGTAACTCCAACAGAGCTTCTAGCAGGTTTTCATGGATGTTGAACATGCTGAGCAGAGGAAACTCCTTCATTAACTAGAAACAGTAATAAAAGAAAAGGGTTAGACTAGTAACATGGAATGTGGATTTTCATTCAAAATTTACTAAAATAGCTAATTAAAAACATTCAGCCCCACAGCTTACGGAGTGTCCTCCAATGCCATTGGAAAGATTCCCATTTAGATCAAGAACCTGGGAAACAACATGCCTTGCATGTGGTTTAATTAGTCAAAGAAGAGGGTTATTTGAATGGACAACTCCCTTTCAAGTGACTTGTTGCTTTTAAAAATGAGGGAGTATTGCAGAGGAAAATTAAAATTGAACAAGTCCCCTCATAGATTGTAGATTGTAAATTTTAGTATTAGCTCCCTCCAATGGATATGGGGGAAAACAAAGAAAATATGTAGAAAACCCCCGAAGTTTTAAAGGGTACGCCTACATTGCACGGCTATTCCAAAATAAGCTGTTCTAGAATAGTTATTCCGAAATAGCTTATTTTGAAATAGCACGTCTACACTGCAGGGAAGCCTCAGAATTAGTTCAAGGCAGGCTTCCCTAATGTAGATGTGCTATCTAGATTTAGACCTCCAGGAGGCACTAGGGAGTAATTACTTAGAATGGCCCTGGTGAGGGGCCATTTCGAAATAGTAGCAGTGGAGCATCTACACATGCCTTATTCAGAAATAGCTATTTCAGAATAGGTGTTATTCCTCGTAGAATGAGGAATGAATAAAAATGATTAAGACCTACACTTCTACTTAAAAAAGCTTTTAAAAAGAGTGGTCCTGTAGTACCCTAGAGACTAGTAAATATATATTATGAAAGCTCATGATACTATATATATTCTTTTGTTAGTCTCTAAGCCAGGGATGGAGAACCTCAGGTCTGGGGGCTGGATGCAGCCACCAGTTTGCCTGGATCCAGACCCCAAGACTCAGAGCTCCCCCTAGCATTGGGGAACCTACACTGGCGCTCCAGTCCCCCCACTGCCTCTTCGCGAGACTGGATCACACACACAATCTACCAACCTAGGCCCCACTAGGCTCTGGTGTGTGAGGGGAATGTGGGGAGTGTCTTTCTCCTTCTCAGTCAGGGGCCACATCAGTGAGGACTTGTTTTTTGGATTTTTGCTTCTCACTTGTGTATAGCTCCTGAATGATTTTTCTGTGGGTCAGCAGCCCCCAACCCAAAAAAGGTTCCCCACCCCTGTAACCCTGGGTCTACACTAGGGAATTATTTCAAAATAACTCCCCGTATTTCAAAATAACAAGCAGAACGTCCACGCTACCAAGCCAGTTATTTCAAAATAATAACTTCGAACGGGCACTCAGATATTTTAAAATAACTCTTGCTTTCCACGAGGAATAATGCTAATTTTAAAATAGTGGTAGTGTGGATGCTCCACTGCTGCTATTTTGAAATAACTACTCCCCAGAGTAATTCAAAGTAGTTACTTCCCAGTGCTTCCTGGGGCTCTAAGTTGAGGCAGCGTGTCCACATTAACGGAGCCTGCCTTGAACTAATTTTGAGGTTTCCCTGTAGTGTGGACAAGCTATGTGGAAATTATTATTTTGGGAGTTAATACTTTGAAATAAGTAATTTCAAAATTATTTCCTAGTGTAGACATGCCCTAAGGTACTACAGGACCACTCCTTTTTTTAAAAAAAATTTAAGTTACAGACTAAGATGGCTACTCCTTAAAACTTGTCCTATGCTTCATAGTCGTTAATTATTATTTAACATCGGGATCTATCTATCTCCTTCCTTTCCTCCTTCCCTGCTTTCCTCCCTTCTTCCCTCCAGAATTGTGCATAGTAATAACAATGGCAGTTAAACATATTTTCAGCCAATTCAGGTTAAGAAAATGCTTGACCCAAAATGGAAAGGCTGTCATACTAATTTAATACTACCACAGCTAAAGAATCTGTATCTTATAACAAATTGAGAGACACCTTGTAGAGGAGAGAGGCTCAGACATTATTTTAGTGGGTGTTAAAAGTTGTGACTGAAGTAGATCCGTTTGATGGATTGGCTCTTTAGGAAAGCCAGAGATTTGCAGAATGCTGGTTGACATGTATGGCCAAATTCGGCTATGTGTAGCTCCAAATGACTACCAGCCAGTTGAACTTGATAAATAAAAACATCTTTTATTTCACTTGCCATATAATTCCACATCCTTTAGGCACTTTAGTGCAAGTTAATTTCCCTGTTTTATTGCCCACACAGAAAATCAAGTTAAAGAAGTGCCATTTGTAATGTCAAAATGGTACCCTAAAAATTGTAGTATTAAGGGATCTTGGTTCCCACTGTGGTTGTATTTGTGCAAAACATGATAGGTTCTTTAACTGGCCTAAAGCTAGGGTAGCTAAATTACTGCCAGTTCTTCTTTGTCCCATCACTCTCCAAAGTACAGGGTGTGTAATAGGTGCATCCTTGAATTTCATTCATCCCCATCTGCTGAAAGGCTCTCCTGAGGGTGATGGAAGCCAAGGGTAAGCTAGAGAAGCTCTGAAAATGCTCAAATATGTATCAGAACTGAACCAGCCCACTGCCAGCTCCAGGGTTTGGGGATGTAAACATGATATCCACCCACCTTTACATTCTCCCCTCCCCCCCAGTCCTGCACAGAGTGGAACTTATCTGTAGCCAAGGCTCAAATCCCAATTGATGGAGAGGCTCTCAAGAGACCTACAAGAACGTACTATATTTCTGTACTCATCTGAACCGCATATAAAGGTCTAATATTAAATGTATGGTACTAAGACTGCTCACTGACATCCATTATACACTTGAGGCCAAATTAATTTAATGAGAAATAAAATCAGAAATTTGCAGATCAACGTTAACACTTTTCTCTATCGGGTTCCAAGAAGAAAAATAAAATGAGCTGGTGTAAAGTCAAACCACAAATGCAAACTGAAAATGGGGAAAAAACAGTAATAACTATAAATCCCACCTGAAAAATCTGAGGAAATGAATATAATTAAAGAAACTGGAGAAAAACAATGAATTATAATCTCCCAAATGGGCAATATGAGCAAAAATACAGCAGTCTGGAAGCAGAATGGTGGAAGAGTATCACAAAATCTGGAACACGTGGAACATGGAATTAAACTGCATTCAGGAAAGGCTGCTAATAGACAAACAGAAGTGGCAAGCTCACAGGATGTAATACACCTCTATGCAGAGGGCCAAGTATAAATTACCTAAAATGTATTTGAAGATTAAGTGGAACTTGAAGTGGTAAATCAGCACTGATTAACCCTCTGCACTGCACTGTTTCTACTGCACTGTTGTTGCTGTGGTTTGAGAACTAAACAAGCACCAGAAGGTGAAGAGGGTAATATTTTGTTTGTTGATATCTTGTACAATTAAGATCACATGAACTTTTGGTTAGAGAGTCACAATTGCAGATACAGGTATTTAATGAGCTCATTGGATTTATGAGGGGATACATAGAGGGTAATAAACTCTGAGCTATAGTAATAAAACTACAGTTTCAACATTAGGAGTTGATCTTGAGGAAAACAAGAACAAAACTAGACAGACTGCATGATTCTCCTCCTTGTCTGATTACTGACTGCCTTTTCCCAGATTGAGCAAGAGGTCTTTATCTGGATAAGTAGAGGTCTTAATTTACAAAAATGTTCTCAATACAACTGATGCTCAACAGAAAAAAATAATTTCAAGTGCAATTTCAGATAATCAGAGTGTTTCCCATTAAGGATTCGGATTAGATTCTACCGGACTTATTTCTCATCCTTTGTGATTTTTAACTGCTTAGACCATTTACAGACAGTGTAAAATATATATAATGAAATTCTATATTAGGATTTTCCAAAAATAATATTTACAGTAGGTAATCTTACAATCCTTTTTTTTAATTGATGGAAAGGACATGATTTTTCATTATTACAGCTGATATCTGTCTTTCTAATGTGCAGTAGCTATTTCTAAAACTGTATACATTAATATTGTAATAGAATACTATAAAGGGGGTAGAAATTTTAATACAAAAAGGGAGTCCATTTTTCAGTGTTTAAAATATATAATAAAGACTTACACTGCACTCTGATTGTGAGCAAACCCCAGAAGAATGTAGTTGCAGTTGTTAAATTCAGAGTGTATGTTGCTCATTTTGGGTTTTAAAATTTAAAAATTTGAAAAGTGCATAGTATTTGGCAAATATCATTATTTTGGGCAAGACTTTAGTTTTGAAGAATAGGAACTATAACATTATCTAACCGTGTCCTAGCAATAATGGACTTGGATATAGAATGAAGCAGCGCTGTGATGAAAAACGGATCAGTCCTTCCATTATACAAAAGTGGAGAGAGCATTGAGAGTCCAAACCTACAGTCTTTATGCATGTGGTCCTATGGTAGCTTTCTGCAGTACGTAGTCTAGTTGTGTTCATATTCCACATAAAGTTTTTTATTTGTGATTTTCTTGTTATTTTTAATAGAGTTCACTTTACTTAAAACAGCCTGGATTGGTTTAAGCGGCTGTTATTGGAGATTAATAATACTGCACACTCTAGAGATAAGTAAACTGGTAGAGTCAGGCCTGAAGTAATAGCATATAGTCCAGTGTGAAAGGAGTTATAATTCCTGTCCTATAAGGTACTACAAGATGGTGGCTACTGTCACTGCTACAGCCTAAAAATCAGTCTCAATTCTCCTTAGCCACCTGCAACAGAAACCTTTTATGTTTTTCCTGTCTGCCTCAAAGAAAAAATAACCAGTGAGATGTGAGGGCCAGAAGCTGTCTTCCTTATGCTGTGAAACCAAGTCGAGTGTTTCACAGCAGTAGGTACTACTCAGCTGGAGTAAGGATGGCAGAGTCAGGTTTTAAGTAAATAATAACGTCAAGCTCACACATAGCATGCTACAAACATTCCCCTCTGAAGAATTAAGAGTGACCACCTCAATTCCCTGAGAGTGAATAATGGTCATTAGACTAGCTGTCTCTTTGTTAGTGAAGAAAATGGAAGAGGCTGCAGCCAATTCTATATGTACTGTGTCCAGTAAAATTATCCCGGTTTACTTAACTTGTCACTGACATCAATCATTTTTTTTTTTTTTTTTTTTTTACTGTCACAGTGTGAAAACCTTGCATCCTATAGCATTACAGTAAAGAGCACTGTCTGGACTGCTAGATCTGCAAATTGACAGTGTTAACACAGATTCCATCAAGGAAAGGTCCTAAGCTGAGAAGTCCAAACAGCTATCATGAAATCAATTTATGCAGCCCGTACAAAAATAATTGACCACTCAGCTTACTCTAAGATTCACTGCAAACACACCAGAGAATATGCTGTGTTAAATAATGTGTTCACATGTTATGCGAGTCTCACAGTAAGTTGCAAGTTACTGCTTTTTTATTTTAAATTTGTCTCAGTCACAGCATGAATGCCAGAAAGTAAAACCAGCCTGATGGAAACTTTATAAAGATAGGTCAGCTTTTAGACAGAGCAATTAAAGTGTGCCTTTAATCAACAGCATGGAATACAAACCATGCTATAGATGGAAACACAATACTGATAGATGCTCACTAGCAGGTGTTTTGCTAGCCAGAGTGGAAAATATTTTCCACTCTCCACACCCTCTGTGTGGCCTGGCAATACAAAGAAACAAGACAACAATCACCAGAGAGAAGACAGAGGACAAAGTGGCACAGCAGTGGCACCTCCCCGGAAGCTGATATCCAGAATAATCTCCCTGTTCACTAGAGTTACCAACTTTCTTACACAAAACTGAAGGCCCCTGCCCCTTCCCTGAGGCCCCACTCTCTGCTCTCTTCATCTCCTGTTCACTGTCTGGAATAGGGCAGAGGATTAGGGTACGGGGGGTGAGGGCTCTGGCTGGGGGTGCGGGCTCTAAGGTGGGGCAGAGATTGATAGATTTGGAGTGTAGGAAGGGACTCACAGCTGAGGCAGGGGGTTGGAGTGTGTGGAGGGTGAGGGCTCCAGCTGGGGGTGCATGCTTTAGGTTAGGGATGAGGATGAGGGGTTTGGGGTGCAGGAGGGAGCTCAGGGCTAGGGCAGGGAGTTGGAAGGTGGGGAGGGGCAGGCTCTGGGAGGGAGTTTTGGGTGTGGGAGGGGACTTTGGACTGGGGCAGGAGTTGGGGTGCAGGAGGGGATTCAGAGTGCAGGGTCCTGGTGGCACTAACTGTGTGATTCCCAGGAAATAGGCACCAGATCCCTGAGGCAACTAGGTGGCCAGGGAGGCTCCGTGCGCTACTCTCATACCTGCATGCACAACCCCCACAACTCCCATTAGTCGCAGTTCCAGCCTCTCTGCATCTAGGGGCTTCTTGGAGCCAATGCAAGTAGGGAGCCTACCTTAGCCTTGGACCCCCACTGCACTGCCAATCAAACTTTTAATGGTCTGGTTGGCAGTACTGATCAGAGCCCCCAGGGTCTGTTTTCATAGAAGATTATGGGTGGAAGAGACCTCAGGAGGTCATGTCCAACCCGCTCCGCAAAGCAGGACCAATCCCAACTAAATAATTCAGGCCAGGACTTTGTCAAGACTGGCAGTAAAAACTTCTAAGGATGGAGATTCCACCAACTCCTTAAGCAACACATTCCAGTGCTTCAACACCCTCCTAGTGAAATAGTTTTTCCTAATATCCAACCTAGACCTTCCCCACTGCAATTTGAGACCATTGCTCCTTGTTCTGTCATCTGCCACCACTGAGCATAGCCTAGCTCTATTCTCTTTAACCACCCTTTAGGTAGTTGAAGGCTGCTATCAAATCCCCCCTCAATCTCTTCTGCAGACTAAAGAAGCCCAGTTCCTTCAGCCTCTTCTCATAAGTCATGTCTCCCAGTCTCCTAATCATTTTCACTTCCCTCCACTGGACTTTTTCCAGCAGGGCCCCTGGGCAAGGTGGGGGAGGGTCCAGGTCTGTATTCGCAGAAAGGGCAGGGCCTTGGGTTTACTGGCACAGCCAGACTTCAGCACTGCCTGGAGCGTGGCACCTCCCCAGCCCTCAGAATCACCCAGAGCATGTGACACAGTGCTCCAGCAGCAATTTAAAAGACCACAGTAATAGTGGTGGTAGCTGTGAGCCCTGGTCCCCTTTGAATAGCCAGGGCCTTGAGGCAACTGCCTTATTTACACCCCCCTCCCATCATTAGGTCTGCTCTCCCATTTGTCCACATTATGTCTATAGCGAAGAGGCCCAAAAACTGGATGCAATATTCCAGAGGTGGCCTCACCAGTGCCAGATAGAAGGAATAATAATTTCCCTCAATCTGCTGGCAATGCTCCTACTAATGCACCCCAATTGTCGTCAGCCTTCTTGGCAACAAGCACACGCTGTTAACTCATATCCAGCTTCTTGTCCACTATAATCTTCAAGTCCTTTTCTGCAGAACTGACACTTAGCTAGTCAGTCTTCAGCCTGTAACTGTGCATGGGATTCTTACATCCTAAGTGCAGGACTCTGCACTTGTCCTTCTTGAACCTCATAATATTTTTTTGGCCCAATCCTCCAATTTATCTAGATCACTCTGGAACCTATCCCTACCCTCCAGGATATCTACCTTTCCCCCCCAGTTTAGTGTTTCGTACAGGCGTTCCCATCAAAAGCCAGATGCCCAGCAGCCCTACTGTTCACCTACGCCTAAAACCAGCTCTGCTCATGATAGGCCAAACTCTGTATTGCCCTGAGGAGCATAAAGGCAGTCCTTTTCCCTCCTCCCTCATACCAACTAGAGGGTGAGAGCAGCTCCCATGGAGGAATGTAATACTGGCCAGGTTCCCTCTGTACATCATGGTCACAGAGGCAGAAATCCTGGCCAGTGTGGCTCCATGCAGCTAATATGCTTACTCTAAGCTGTGCCCAACAGACACAGGTCTAGCCCTAAATTAATAGACTTATTTTCAGTGAGGTCACAGATCTACATTTCTCAAAACTCTTTTCCCTAATCTCTCTTTTAAAAGATCCATACTATGACAAGACAAATACATCCTCTCTAGTGGCAGCTACTGCAACACCTCACATCAAAAAAGAGAAGTACTGTTACCTCTTGTACCAAGGTACTGACTAGACTCCAGTAAAATATGCATCAAGCTTCAACAAAGAGTCCTCCCCTTAAGTATCTATAGCAACCAAAACACTCTTATTAAAGTAACAGAAGCTTACTAGACAACACTGGTCAGGGCTAGCTAACAATTTCTGTGTAACACCCTCGGTTCCATTGCACAATAGAATCGGTTGGATCCTCAGATGGCATAAATGGGTCCAGTTCCACTGTGCTAGGGCTGTTTATACTAGCAGAGAAACTGGTCCAATGTGTCTATAAAAAAGTATCATTCTGAACTAAAAGTTAACATGGATCATTTTAAGAGATACCCAATGTGTATACACTAATACAATATACAAAATGTATTAGACAGTAGCTAATTTGGGATTTTCTTTGGACTTTAATCTAGTCAAAAACATCTTCCAGTAATGAAATTAGGAATGGTCCATGTTGTATTTGCTTTGGATGTTTGGGGACAAAAATGTACATGTGTAGAAAGTGAAACAGATTTTAATTAGGAAGTTCATTAGCTGTACTGTACATATACATAAATATTAGTGCTACCAGGTAATTAATACTTATTTTAATACTCGTTTTAAAATATCTTCAATATGTGATTAGTACTTTAGGACTGCAACCTGACAGAATAATTCTGGAAACAAATTTTAAATTATTGTATGTCTTCTCAATATTCCTTGGAGTCACATATCCGGACTCACCCCAAGCCATATTGCATGATGTAGGTTCAGTGATTTCTGTGATGAACGTGATAGGGTGTTGATTAATTAAAAATGCTTTTCAGTGCATGGAAATCCCCTCTTGATTTACTGGAGGAAGAACAAGTTTTATCTGTACAAGGGTGGTTTATGGAAGGCAGACATCCTTCCCTCAGAATGTTTCACTCATCAATTTGTCTACATTTAGATATAATTTTTGATTGTTCTTAAGGAATGCAGCCATATATTTTGTGTCCAGTTTTCTCCCTGTGATGATATTATCCCCATACATCAATTAGCAATGATACATTATTCATACAGAAAACAGTTTTAAGTTACAGTATATGCCCTACATATAGTCCTTGGGACTCACGGGAACATAGAAGTGGATAAATGATTTTTTATATAACTTGGCGTTGACACATTTATTCTCATAAGTCTCTACTGCACTGTTGATGTACATGTATATGTATTTTATAATACACTATATGCCCATATTATTTGTCGTTTATATGCTCCCAATAAAACAACAAACCAAAACACATTTAGTGCACTATGTTCAATAGAGCATATTCATGAATACAACAATAATTTTAAGATCTTGGCTTAATCTGAAAAAATTGCACTTAAATACAAAGAAAACTTGAAATCTCATCTGTCCCAGCTCCTAGTAACACTATTCCTAGCAATTGTATCTGAAATGGTAGCATTTTGTCTGTCATCTTTTAAATGTCCTGCCCTATTGGTCCTGAGAATGTCAACCACCACTTTCAAGACCCCAATACTTAGGAGGGAGATTATGGAATGGATTAAATATGAAATTTCAGCTTCATGTCTCTATTTTTGGCTATTGCCAAGTCCAATCATGTAACATTATATTTAAGAATAGGGGTATTGTATTGATTGCATGTGTGGCCTCAAACTGTACAATAGAGGAATAAATGCATTGGATTTGAGACCTCTGTAGAACTATCTTTGAAGTTTCAAGTGTTATCTTGTTTCCCAGCCAACCTGGAGGATTAAAAGGGCCGTTCAAACCTTTCAGAGTTTGAGCTGTGTCCTTTAAAAAATGTAATTATAATAATGACATAGTATAGACACTGTCTTTGTAGTTCAATGCAAAAAAAAAAAAATCACATTTAAAGAATAAAGAGAAGTTTTAAAGGGCTACCTTGTATAAAATCAGTAGAAACCAAATTGTACCAGATGTATGTTTAATATTTTTGTAATCACAGCTTCATGCAAGAGCAATAAACAGAACAACAGAAAATAACTTTTCACCATTCAGTCTTTTTTCCAGCAATGATTGGTAACATTACAAAGTATGAAAGCAGAGTCTTTTATTACTATCCTCAACATCCCTTCCTCACAATTACACTAGACTTTGCTTTATCCACAGCATACCAAATACTTCCTAGAGAAAAAAGAGGAGTCCTGTGGCACCTTAGAGACTAACAGATGTTTTAGGGCATAAGCTTTCCTGATAAATCTGTTAGTCTCTAAAGTGCTACGGGACTTCTTGTTGTTTTTGTAGATTCAGACTAACATGGCTACCTCTCTGAGACTTTCCTAGAGAAACTCAGTCAAATGATTAAGAAGATAGGACAATTTTAAAGTTAAATTTAAAAAGATTAAATAAGCCACTGGTTCACAAAATGCTAGGAAGTTCCAGAGACACAGAACTCCACAAATAAATGACCTTCAGAATCTGCAAGTTTAAGAAAATGGACAGAGAGGAATGTAAGAATGAAAATCCACAAAAGATCTAGGAGACTGGACATCACCTTAACAGATCCACTATGATGGAAGCCATGGGACCTATCCTTTATCTGTGATATAGGATCAGGTACACTTCCTTGTGTTATATAGGTTTTATATGACTCCTTATATGCTCAGCAGGCTTTATCCAACTTCTTAGTAGATACTATCAAGTAAACTTTTTTTTAAGAAATAGCTACAATTTATGCAAATTTTCAACAAGTGCATAAAAACCAGTCTCTTGCTGTACCACCTGGATAAAACAACTTTCAGCATATCTAATATTAAAGACACTAATGGTGGACTTAGATAACATTCAGTGAACTTTTTTACTTTTCTGAGTGTTGCAGAGTAGAATCTGCACTATTATAGGCAGCTTAGGTTAAATGATAAATAGTACAGATTGAACCTCTCTTGTCTGACACCCTGAGCACCTGACTGGTGCTGAACTGGAGAATTTGCAGTCAGTAAATGGGAGGTCAGTATGGTCCAAGAGCATTACCAACACTTCCACTGCTTAGTTGACATTTAGAGGTAAATTAGAGCTAAATAACAGCAAAGAACATTAAGAGCCAAGACTGATGACTGTAAACAAACTTTATGGGACCATGGGAAACCTGTTCACACCGATGATAAGTGGATATCCAGCTAACTAAAATTATGTCAGACCACAAATGTTGCCAGACCAGAGTGTGCTGGACTAGAAAGGTTCAACCTGTATCTTATAATTATATATAATTAGAAATATCTGATCTCAATATTAAAATCAGAATTTACCATCTGCTATACCACAGTATTTCCCTCTACATAGAACAGGAATCACTTTGCAGTAGATGCTGGCAAATGCTGTGGTTTTTACGGCAGCCACTGTACCTGGAGTTCATAAGGTGAAATTCTGACATCAGTGAAATCAATGTTATTTGGCCTACTTATGATAATCTAGATGTGGATATCTAATCTGACATTGTGAATAACATGGACCAAAGAATTTCACTTACAAGTTTCTGTCTCAGCCCATAACTGTATGGGAGAGTCAAGCAATGGATCTACTTGTGAGCAGCAATTAAGATTATATTCTTAAACGGATAGGGATCATACAGCTTTTTTAAGAACTACAACTCTATTTGCTCCCACAAAACTTGAAGCTACAAGACACTGAACACGCCAATGGCAAGTAAGACTAGGTATACTCTATGAAATTTTGTTACCAAAAACTGCCTTTTGGCAATGAAACAGTGAGAGTATACATACTGTAACATAATGTTTGTTAGGAAAAATGCCCACTTTAGGTGACAAAAAACTTTCACCCATATGAGAAACTTTTTTCTTGTCTCCTCCCTTTATTGTCAACAAAGAGCCGATGTAGACTGTGTTTTTGTTTTATCCACAGAGCTGGCTTCTAACAGTATCCCACAAGGTCTGCCATCATGGCCTTGCTCAGCGTTTTGATCTCTGCTAGCCTACAGATACGCATCCCTCCTTTCAAAGCTCCAGGAAATATCTGACAGTTGACTGAGCTGCTTGGTTAGGGAATAAATAAAGAGCAAATCATTAGAGAGCTCCTGTTCTGCCCTGCACTAGGAACACAGTGGTGGGAAGAATGCCGCTGCAGGGGGACTGGGACAGCTGTTGCACAGCTTTGACATTCCTCAGCATGGAGAGCTCACAAAGCTGCTCCCAGCAGCTGAGGAAGCTGTGGGAGAACTCAGAAAGGCATTGCAAGATGTGCAGGGCTCAGCTCTGCCTTCCCACAACATTGCACTGTGGGATACATACCCACAGTGCATTGCTCACACTGTCAATAATGGTTTCCCCAGCATGCACATGATCTGTTGGCTGAGGAAGCAAGTTTGAACACTGTCTGGCGATTTTTGTTTTGTCGACTTTTGGATGTCAACTTAGGTTTTTTTGACAAAACTTGGTAATATAGACTTAGCCTGAGTGTGCTCAGCACTTCACTGTATTGAACCTTTATTTGAAAGAAAAGGGGAATTCAAAGACTTACAAATGCAGCTCTGTTCTACCAGCAAGTGTGTTACAGCAGTGTTGAGGTTAGACCATCAGAAACACTCACACAAACACCTTTAATGTCAGAGATTAAAGGATATTACTACCTCTCCCCTCCTCCACCCCAACTATCCATAGCATTAAATACTGCTGGGTAGGCATGGTGCCACTTCAGAGCCTTCAGATGACATAACTTTTAAAACCACCTTAACTATGTAGGGCAGCCTAAGCATTTAAAACCGCTAATCACATACATAGATGCTTGTCAAAGAACATAAGCCGCTTTAAATCCTTAAGGCTGATCAGTACTACAAATATGCACTGAAAAGGGTATGTGTACTACTATAAGTGGTGCACACTTAGAAACACACACATACATGCTGCATCTTTCCAGAAGTGTGAAAACTCAAATGAAATTACCGTAACCAAGATTTTCAAAACTATGGACCTCATGTTAAGTTCCTGAGACAGTCTCTGGATGCCTTCATAGGGGACTGATTTTCAAAACTGTTGCACTCGTCATTTGTAGGTGTGGTCCCCAATATAAAAAAAAAAAGAATCTTAAAAATAATGTTAGTTTGTGCTCACTTCCCCATTTAGGTGAAAGTTCAGAGACTTTTAACCAACCCTTCCTATTGGTGGCCATTCCACACACTTTCACTTATAAAAATAATCACCTGACCATAGTCATGCTCTTTTGATGCAGCAGGCCAAAGTCAAGATCAGATTAGAAAATATCACTGTAAAATGGGATGTACCAGCCTTCGGGGCCAGCACCCGTCCATTCCAGTGTTTCTGTAAGGAGTAAGCACGCAGAAGCCTGAGAACTCAGCAGTGGCTGAGGTGGCAGAAAAGGTCACCGGAGGCCTTTTGGGATTTGTGAGGAAGTCTCAGATTGCTGACGCCATTCAGGACATGAAAACAGAGCTCCAAAGTGAAGAGGATGCTGGATCTCCTCTCTTCCCACAGCACAGCAGGGTTGTGTTTTCCCATGATGCAGGAAATTCAGAGGTAGGCAAGAGACGCTAAGAAGGGATTTAAGAAGCTCCTTTCCCCCACAAACCTGAGATATTTGCAGGGAGCTAAAAGAGCTGCAAAACCACGACCTTTGTTTCCTTTGACATATGCTTTTAATGGGGGGGGAGGAATTTTGTAGCAGAAATTCTTGTGGGGAGCCATGCTAACTCCAGACCACTGAAACAAGCCAAAACCCATTACAGTACTTACATTAGGGCCATAAAGCACAATGTCTGGGGAGGATCAGTGTTGATACCACAAGGAAAGGTACAGAAATGTCCTGATGAGGATATTTGGTTTGGTTTGATCTCTTGAAGAGGACTCAGTCTCTGGCCCTTGGTTCATTTACGTCTGTAATTTTGTTTGCTTCAGTCTGCCAGTCCCTGGCCTGACTTCTACCCCGCTCCTTAAAGCTATTATGTTACTTTAAATGATCATAAAGCATGCTCCAGAGCAGTGTTTCCCAAATGGTGTTCCGTGGAACCCCGGGGTTCCGCGAAGTGAAAATAAGGGTTCTGTGAGAAAATTCCATTACAATAACATTTTATTATTTAAAAAAAATTAATATTTAAGCATTTATGAATTTTATTGAAAACAATTTTCATTTGTGTTTGCCACGATAAGTGTCTCTGTGTAATGCCAGCTTCACCAGAGAGTGGGGACAATGATGTCACTACTCAGCGCTGCACATGCAGTCAGTCAGTGGTACAATCGCCTTATTTGTGGTCTACTTTTTCAGCTCCATATATAAGACTGTTATTATGGGTTCCACAAAATTCTTTCAAGTTTAAAAGGGTTCCGTGGCCAAATAAAATTGGGAAACACTGCTCCAGAGCAAGCTTTTACCAAGGTCCAAATATTCTCCAGATCAGACCTAGAATGCTTAAATTCATTTAGCAAAAAACACCCATTCACTTTTCTACATGGTTCACCATCCAGTATATAACTATATATAATAACAGTACATACAACAACAATAACAACATAGTATAACTATATTCGACACTGCAAGTGTTCCGATTTCAGACAAGACTGTAGTCTAAAACCAGACTATTCATTTCAGGGTAAGAGACTGAGGAAAAGAAAAAAAGTGTTTCAGTGCAAAATAGATTACATGAAAACACATCCTGAATCATTCGACATATGTGTTTCTGCCTGAGTCTTTCTACGAGATTCTAAAAGTCTTCTTAGGCATGGCCACAGCCTGGGTCAGTGAAGAGGATCAAACATAGTCATCTCTGTGCTTGTTAAACCAAACTCAATCTCTCAGAACACTCATGCGTCAATCTTCATTACTCAAGCAGCACAAGAAATAAAACAACCAACATTTCAAAGCGTGGCTTTCATTATGGATGATAAAATCTCTAATCCACTCTATGCATATTGGGCCATATTCTACACAGATTGGAATCAATTTGGAATAGCTCAATTGACTGCACTGGAGTTATTCCATATGTATACTCTACATCAGATCAGAATTTAGCAGATTGTGTCTAGAAAAATTTCAGGCTTCTGGTTTTTGTATCAGTATCATAATAAACCATTAGTTATTGGCAGATGTATAAATAAAAGTGACACCCTCATATACTTCTTCCATATAAATTATGTGTTACTTGGCAATACTGATAAAGTCAGCTCAGCTACATGTGCCAGATTAAAGCAGTTTATTGTAAAAAAAAAAAAAATAACTCAAGCTTTCCAATTTTAGTCTGTGACAATATTATTGCTAGATTAATCAGAGCATAAATGGATAATGAGATAGACCATAACAATAATAAAAAAACGTCTTCATATGTATAAAACAAAACATGTTTAACGCAGTATTTTGTAATATTTTTCTACTTCCAATGACCAAATACATTACCCCCAAATCCTATTTAAATCAATAATCATTCATTTTCTGGGTGTATTCCAAAAAGGTCTCTGAAACAGAACAACAATCTTCTCTTGTGCAAAGTAACACTGGGTGATAAATCAGTAATATTATCAAGATGGCCCTCATACGTATAAGAAATTTAACAGCCAATAGCCTTTATTTTCCTCAAAATGGCAAAGACTTGCTATGTCTTAGTCATGTTTTCCATATGGCATCATGTACTTCTTAACGCTATCTCTTCCGTGTTCCATGTCTTGAGAAATCTGTTTGCAGTTATTCCAACACAGAGAGAGAGCCTTCAGCCTCCCGTGATTCTCCCATGACAATGACATTCTGCAATCCTCAGCCAACATATTCTTAATATTCCTTTAAGGTGAATAATTCCACCCAACAGCTTCATAAATCACAGATGCACCATCAATAACATATTAAAGTTCTTCAAACTTCTTCATAAAAATTGTATTAATGTCTCCCATAAAAAAATGACAAGGCTTATTCAGTCACTTGAAAAGCAAAGGGCTAGACCCTCTGCTCTGACATAGGTAGAGCAAAGCAGCTAAATGACTGTGTGTAAAGGGGAACCCTCAATAGTACAGAGCCACTCTCATTCTTGACCTCCAAGTATCAGGGTCATAACCAAAGGATAGCTGTTGCTTTAAGCTGTATCTCAGAAGTGGCTCGATGCCCAAAATCCCCACAGGCAGAGAGCTATAAATGTGGCAAAATCTAGGTCTGAGGATCTAACTCATGTCTGTAAGGGGAAAGTGCAATACAAATTGGCCAGATTTGGAATTTAGTTCAATCTCTATCCCTCCTTATTCTTCTACAGGTTGCATGTCTAAAATCCGGGATTTTCTGGTCCAGCAACATCTGTGGTCCGGCATGACCACAGATGTTCTAGGATCAGAGCGCACTGGAGCTGTGGGGCAGTGGGGGCCCAGCCAGTGCGTGGCTCAGCTGGGCTGCGGGAGCAGGCGTGTGGCTCAGCTGTAATGCAGGGAAAGGTGGGGAGGAGGGCCCAGAACCAGTACGCAGTTCAATTGGGCTGTGAGGGAGGCCAGAGTCAGGCAGCTCAGCTGTGCTGTGTGTGGGGGGGGAGGAGGGGCACGAGGAGCCAGCATGTGGCTCAGCTGGGCTGGGGAGGGGCCGTGAGCTAGCGTCTGACTCAACTGGACTGTGGGGGGAGGGGAGTCAGGAAGCCAGCAGGGGAGCTGAATAGACCTCTTTGGTCCGGAAAAATCCCTTATCCGTGACCAGTCAGGTCCCGAGGGTACTAGACCAGGGAGGTCCAACCTTTTGGCATAAAGTTTTTACTGAGGAAAGGGTACTTTCAGTATTTAAAATGTCTAATAGGTAAGAGTTGAAGTCCAAGCCCTCCTGCCTTAGTGGTCTCTTGTGCTCCAGTTTAGATCTTATTTCACCAATATACAGTTTATTCCACAAATATAACATTAGCCAGAAAATTTAATACAAGTTTGTTATATATTGTTCTGTTTCTCATAGCAAATTCTTTCTCATGTAAACAGATGATTAAAGGTAACTTCCTTGATCATGTTGTAGCAACACACACAGTAGGAGCTATCCCAGAATGCGGTGTGATAGAAAAGATTTTGGAACAAACTGAATAATTAAACAGTAATAAGTCAACAGGATCAGATGGTATTTACAGAGTTCTGAAGGAACTCAGATGTGAAACTGCAGAACTATTACCTACTAACCAGTGTTCCCTCTAAGCTGCATGGCAGCACAGCTTCACAGGTGATTAATCAGCCCTGCCCAGTCTGAGGCTCAGGGCTCAATGCACAGAGATCAGTGACTGGCTGGGGCTGATTAATCACCTGTGGAGCTGTGCTGCCACTGCAGCTTAAAGGGAACACTATAACCTATCACTGAAATCTGCTTCTGCACCAGATGAGTGGAGGATAGCTAATGAGATGCCAATTTTTTTTTAAAAGGCTCCATAGACAATTCTGGCAATTATGGCCTGGTAAGTCTAACTTCAGTAACCAGCAAATTAACTGAAACTCTAATAGAGTAGAGAATTATCAGATCCATAGATGGACATGATTTGTTGAAGAAGTGTCAACATTGTTTTGTAAAGGAACTCATGCTTCACCAATCTATTAAAATACTTTGAGGGGGTCAGCAAGCATGCAGACAATGGTGATCCAGTGATATAATGTTTTTAGATTTTCAGAAGCCCTTTGACAATGTCCCTCACCAAAGCAAAATAAGTTGTCATGAGATAAGAAGAAATGTCCTCTAATGGCTCTAAAACAGGTTTAAAGGTAGTAAACAAAGGCTGAGTATAAATAATCAGTTTTCAGAATGGAGAGAGGTAAACAGTGGTGTTTCCCAGGGATCTGCACTGGGACCAGTACTGTGCAACATATTCATAAATGATCTGGAAAAGAGGGTAAAAAATGAGGTGGCAAAATTTGCAAAATGATACAAAACTACTCAGGACAGTTAAGTCGAAAGCAGACTGCAAAGAGTTACAAAGGGATCTCACAAAACTGGCTGACTTGGCAACAAAATGGCAAATGTAGTTCAATGCTGATCAATGCAAAGTAATGCACATTGGAAAACATAATTCCAATTATACAGATCATATGATGGGGCTTAAATTAGCTGTTAACTCCTCTAGAAAGATCCTGGAGTCATTACTGACAGTTCTCTGAAAACATCCACTCAGTGTGCAGCAGAAGTCAAAAAGGCTAACAGATTGTGGAAATCATTAGGAATAGGATAGAATATAAGACATAAAATATTATATTGCTGCTATATAAATCCATGGCATGCCTTTGTCTTGAATAATACATGAAGCTCTTTTCATGCCATCTCAAAAAGGTATATTGGAATTAGAGAAGATAAAGAAAAGAACAACAAAAATGATTAGGGTATGGAACAGCTGCCGTATGATGAGGGATTAATAAGCCTAGGACTTTTCAGCTTGGAAAAGAGACAGCTAAGTCTATACAACCATGACTGGTGTGGAGAAAGTAAATAAGGAAGTATTATTTAGACCTTCTCATATCACAGGAACTAGGGGTCTCCAAATGAAATGAATAGGCAGCAGGTTTAAAATAAGCAAGATAATTTTTTCTTCACACAATGTACAGTCAACCTGTGGAACTCTTTTCTAATGTATAATATGTAGGCCAAGACTAAAACAGGATTAAAAAAAGAACTAGATAAATTCATGGAGGATAGGTCCATCACTAGCTATTAGTCAGGAATGGCAATGATTCAAAACTATGCTCTGAAGTGTCCCTACCCGCTGTTTGCCAGAAGCTGAGAATGACGGACAGGGGATGGATCACTTGATGATTACCTGCTCTATTCATTCCCCCTGAAACACCTGGCATTGGCCACTGTCAGAAGATCGGATACTGGGCTAGACGAACAATTGATCTGACTCAGTATGGCTGTTCTTATGTATGTAAAATACAAAGATTTTTGTCAGTGTATTTTCTATACTTCTTCCTAATCCATATGAGAATAGGGGAAATACTTTGCAAGTCTTATGTATCAAAAAAGGTTTATATACACCTGTGCATATAATACTGTATTCCTGATATGTTCATGAAATAGACAGGAATGGAAGGGGCTAAAAAGTACCTTTGTCTCTATGTTTGTTAGAAACAAGGTATTTTGGCTATATTTTGCATGCTTTATTCAGCTGACAACATTACCTCATATCTCCTCAAATCTGAAAGTAATTTCATTCACTTGAATATCTTCACTATTCTCCTCCTAACTGATTGTATGGAAAATCTTGGAGAATGGGTGTAGCAGGTGTTAATAGTTCTACTGTAAAAATGTTATAAAGCAAGGGGCTGAATGGGTCAGGTAATAAGTGTAAGCTGTCCTGACCATTTCACTGTACCCCAGCTCTCTACGGTTGTATCTAAAAGGTGTCATAGAATACATCACTGGAAAACTAATAAACCGCCGATCAATAATATTCTTGCCTGAAGGATGTATGTGGTGTGTATTAGGAGTTATGCTGCAATGATGACTAAAATGTGTTTGAGTCAGGCATGTTGAGGAGAGTTGGTAACAGTCTTCCCTAGACAAACAAATGTGTATTTGCTTCTCTGACCAGCTTAGTCATCAATCAGAGATAATGACAATCTATTAACATACTAGGTAAACAAAGTTATCAATCTTACAAGTAGGAGGTGTGACAATAACTTTTTTCTTGTTGGGGGCTAGGGGGGAAGGTATCTGGGCTCTAAAGACAAGGGATCTGAACCTCAAGTGATAAGTAACAGAATCAACTGATTTGTCTACAATATTGCTGTACTATAAAAAGTTTATTGTGTGAGGTGTTTTATGAAAGCCCTTGACAAATTGGTAATTGATATGGTCATAACATGTATGCCTTAATATGCAGCCTCTTGTACTTCTGTGCAAGGTCCTGACTGAGGGAAAGTCAGCCTGGCCTAGGAAGAAAGAAGATTGACGAGAAACCACAGTGAACAAAGCCTGTACCTTGCTAAAATAAGTTTTGGACTGTCAGATTTGTATTTTCGCTTCTATTTACTTGTAATCATCTCTACTTTTATTTCTTTTACTTGGCATTTCTTCTCCTATCATCTATTGTTAATAAACTGTTTTTTATTTTTACTATAAACCAACTCGTTGTGTTTGAAGGGAAGGGTGTACCTACCTTCATTAAATTAATAAACTATGATGTGTTTCTGTCTTTTAAAGAAGCAATCATATTTTATTTCTCTGAATGGTTCAGGAGGAGGCTGGTTCAGGGCACATGGTTTTAGGGAAATTTGGGACTGGGAGTGATTTGGCGGTCACCCTGCAAGTAGTAGCCAAGGCTAGTGGAAGCTAGAGGTGGGTGTGAGAGGCTGCAGACAGACTGCAGGGATCAGAATTGCTGGACCAGAGTTATATAGCACACAGAGAGACAATCAGTGTGATTGGCAATTTGGCATACTTGTAGACTGGCTGTGAGTGTCCCAGGCTGGGAGCTACAGCAGCAGCATGTTGTAAGGCATCCCGGATTACAAGCTGAATGACCGGACAGCAAGTGTGAGAAATCAGGACAGGCGGTGGAGGGTAATTGGTGCCTATATAAGACAATCAGGACATCTGGTCACCCTACCTGCAAAACAAACTGCAACATGCATCTTGTACCCTGTGACAGTAGCACAAGTAGTTAACGCTACTCAGTACTTTCTAGTATATTCCATTTTGCAAAACTTTAATGTTTGGGCTGAAATTTTTATGCTGAGTGTCTGTCTCAGGCTGAATTGTTTTGTTTCTTTTGGAAAGTTGCAGCTAAAATAGTTTTAATTTCTGAGAATGATATGAGGGATAAATAAGTTGTTTTGCCCATACAAAAAAT
Organism: Pelochelys cantorii; assembly: GCA_032595735.1. Classification (NCBI taxonomy): domain Eukaryota; kingdom Metazoa; phylum Chordata; order Testudines; family Trionychidae; genus Pelochelys; species Pelochelys cantorii. The sequence goes on along the minus strand of CM064326.1, from coordinate 302,105,066 downwards.
ATTTTTAAAACCATTTCATTGAGAAGCTCTACTACCTCTATGGATTGGAGTACAGACTTAAAAATTTGGCAAGGTTGTTTTGGTAACAGGGACATGCCTCTTGCCATCCCCATGAGAATTTCTCTAAATTCAGCCAACTTACAATCCTCCATAAAAATTGCAGTTTGCACATGCTTAACAGAGACTTGTTAGATATGAGAATCTAAATTGTTCAAAGATTCCATCCTCAAAGAGCAGAGGAGAGGCTGGGGCAGAGAAGGCAGGTGGGAGCACTGATGTAGGGCTGTGGATGGGCAAAACTGATGGGAGTTGACAGCAGAACTGTTGTGGGAGCAAATTTGCTGTGTGGTTTGGGGACAGAAATGATGTGGGGGAAACTGATGTGTGGATTGTAGGGAGAGAACAAATATGGGAGTAGAAGTAATTGGGACTGGTGCAAGTACCTAAAAGGGTGTCACAAGGAGGAGAGAGAGAAATTGTTGTCCTTGGCCTCTGAGGATAGGACAAGAATCAATGGGCTCAAACTGCAGCAAGGGAGGTTTAGGTTGGACATTAGGAAAAACTTCCTAACTGTCAGGTGTTTAAACACTGGAATAAGTTGCCTAGGGAGGCTGTGGAATCTCCAGCTCCGGAGATATTTAAGAGCAGGCTGGATAGACATCTATCAGGGATGATCTAAATGGTGCTTGATCCTATCGGGAGGGCAGGGGCCTGGACTTGATGACCTCTCGAGGTCGTTTCCAGTTCTAGCATTTTATGATTAATATTGACTTTGGGGCTTGAGGGACAGATTAATGGCTGAGCAGGAGGACAGATAATATTAGACCCCCCCCCCACACACACACACACGATTTTCAGGCCAATTAGTTACTATCCCCAACCCTTGCACCTCCCTTTTCTCAGTTCTTCACCCCTCTGCATTCAAATCAGGTGGTTTCCTCCTCCTCCTCCTCCATGCTCCCTGAGTGCCAGCTGGGGGAGCACTGAGAGCAGGAGAGAGACTTTTTCTGTGCTGTTACTTCCTATGCATGATGCCACAGTGGCCTCAGGCCTGCAGGAAGAGCAATAGCAGAGAAATACAACTCAGCCTATCTGCCGATTAAGGCAGTTGAATTCTGTCCTCGAGAACTAGATTCTATCCTTGCCTCTGCCACAGAGTTTCTGTGTGATGCTGGGCAAATCACTTAATTCAAACTTTTCACAGGTTGCCAATAACTGTGTGTTCCTCATTTTCTGGGTGCCTGTCTTGAGATCCTGAGATCTGATTTGAAAAGAGCTGAGCATTCACAGCTTTACATGAAGTCAATGGGAGCTGTGCTTAAGACATATGAAGGCCTATATAACACTAAGTACTCTGGAAAATCAGAAGTCAGGTCGCTCAAATTAGGCATCCAACATTATGGATACTTTTGACCATAATCTCTCTGTGTCTGAGTTCCCCATCTGTAAAATGGTGGTAATAATACCTACTTACTTTACAGAGGTATTGTGAAACTAAATTAACTGTTTTAAGCACTCATATCCTAGAATGATGAATGCCATAGAAAAGACCATGAGGAAATTACAAATTCTGTTTTCAAAGCAGTGTTTGAATGGTGTCCAGTAAATAAAGCACAAGACATGTATTAAACAATAGGGATAAAACTCATTTTTGAATTGCTACTCATTAAATCAACATCATCCATTCTATGGGCTTGTTTTAACCTAGGTTGTGTGTCTAATTTGTATATAAACTATCAGCAACATTCTTATTGTCAACTACAGTAAAACTCCAATAGTCCGGCATCCAGTTGTCCAGCACTCCTGATCATCCGGCATCAACTGGAACCCAGAACTGCTCAGGTCAGCCGCTTTCATGGCCAGGCCACTGTGAGTTGCATGCACGCTCACGGCCCACGCCATTCCGCTCACGGTCCCCAGCAAACACAGCGTCCAGCCTGCACATGCTAGCAGCCGGCCGCTGAGCACAGGCAGCTGCTTCGGGACCCGGACATAAGGTTGGGGAAGAAGGGGGATTGGATGACAGCAGGGAGGGGAGGTGTTTGGCTCTGGGGAAGGAAAGGGGAAGGGAGGGGGACTGGGTTGCGCACGGCGTCCTGGCCAGCTCATTGAAAAGCTGGCCGCTCAGCACACGTGCCCCAGTGCCTGGAGGGACACGCGCAGCTGTACTAACGGCTCCGGGACTCCAGCATAAGGTGGGGAGGAAGCGGGATTGGGTTGGGAGTATGCTCCCATATAGTACCTCCTGGTACTCTGGCATATCCGATAATCCGGCACCACCTAGGTCCCAAAGGTGCCGGATTATCGGAAGTCTACTGTATATATGTAATCTGCCAGTACACTGAACATCATTTCTATGCTTTTGCTTTCAAAGTTCAGAGTTGCATGCAAATATAAAGACAAATTCAGACTCACATCTCTCATCATTTTTACAGCTTCCCTGGTCCTTCCCAGCTTCCTTGCACACATTGCCAGCCTCCGTTTAATGTATACCAACACATTGGTATCCCGTCCTGCAGGAGGGAAAAAAAAACCAAAAGATTAAAAATAACAGATCAAGCAAAGGCCCATTTAACTTTCCCACATAGTATAAACTATAGCTGTCCCACAGCATTCTTATAATTTTTGATCAATAAGGACACTGTAGCGAATTCAGCAAAGAGCCTGGGCCAAATTCTGTTGTTAGTTACACTGGCCTAAGTCTGGTATGACTCCTCTGAAATCAACACAGAGTTACTCCAGATATATATTGGTATTAATAAGAACATCATTTGGTCCCATGTCTATGAAGCACTCAAGATACAGAAGTCTTCTAAACATGAGAACACTACAGCATATAACATAATCAAAGAAGAGGAATTAATACATAAAACAAATGCACAGTGTTATAGTTAACAACAAATTAGTCCACTTGTCTATTTATCAACTAGTGTAGCAATCAAGTGCTACAGGGTGGCTATAAAAGTGAACATCAACTTCTGCCTTAGGTTTTTTATGGGTAAAAAACCAAACTCTTAATAAGGAAAGGCTGTCCATTTTGAACTTCTGTTTTACATTACTGTTGCCCTATTGCTTGTGACATCATAATCATCTTCAGATCCCAAGAGCAGCCAAGTATGGATTGCAAATTAACAGGTTCCAGATATTACAATATTATAGAAGAGAAAATGCCCTGATAACAAAGAAGGCACCAGAAAGTAAATAGCTATAGCTATGGCTCTCATAGAACATAAGCTATTAGATTCTTGTCTCATTCATTCTCTGACTATAATTATAATGTGTCCTTCTAACATGCTTTTGGACCAACAGGAAATGTGCTTATAGTTAATCGTCGATAAAATTACCATATAAAGAAAATATAACACACCTGCTAGAGATTATCTTCATGTAGAATATGCAGCCTTTAAAGATTTTCAGACAATAGTCCTAACATTTTCAAGTTTTTAATAATAAGAACAAGATGTGTGCTGAAAACATTCCAAGTACCTACAAATTATTTTAAAGCTGTGATTATACTTTTCAGATAGATTAAGAAACAGGTTGAAAGGTCTGACTTTAGAAGAGAAAATAAATAATGCAGAAGAAGGAATTTCTTCAGCTGTATTTGATATTATGTCATTCCTTATCTGTGTATTGATTCCTATGTATTTAATAAAAGACTCATTAGTTACATCTGTTTTCAACATGTGTATATATGATGTAACTAACAGGGTAAATATGTCAAACTGGAACGTCTTAAGAGTTATAATGATTGAAGAAATGGCCATGTGTATTTTCTCTTTGTGACATCAAGACAACCTTTGCATCAAGATATTCAAAAGTGGGCAGTGATTTGGGGTTCCTTGCTCAAGACATCTAATAGGCCCCTTAAAGGGAAGGCAGGCAGCACTTTCTTTAATAGTCAGGCCCGTTCAAGGCATCTCAGTTTTCTGGAAAAGCAGCCTGTCCTTGGGGTGTTTGGAACCAGGGTGGGCCATAAGCCCTGAATCAGCTCTCATAAGGTCCCTGTAAGAGAGGAATGGGCAATAATTTTTGCAGGGGGACTACTTCATGAATTTTGGTACGTAGTCACGGGCCATGACTAGCAGTGTCTGACAGTGACACCGCTGGGCAAGTTTCTGAGAGGAGCCATGCTCTGTTTCGTTAAGTCAGGGAAAGCTGTCCTTCTTGTCCCACCCTGTCCCGTCTGCAGAGATGTGTGGGGTGTATGTGTGAGCACTGGAATCTTAGAAACAGTGCACTGCCTCTTAAGACAGGCACTCCTCTGAGTCACTTACCATCCATGCTTCAGACTGGAGCAGCTCCGCTGTGCGTCTCCCTTTCCCCAGCCCCTGCTCTGTAGAGATGGGGTACAGGGGCAGGGAACACACTAACTTTAGCATTCCCCTCTTCCCTTCATCATCCCCCAGCCCCCACTCTGCACAGCTAGCAGGACAATCCCGGGAGCTGCTCAAATGTAAGACAGAGCAATGTGGAGGAGGGACAACTGAACACACACTGCTGGCTGTAAGTATGCACCTCTGCTAATCAGCTGGATGGCCTGGAAAAAAATGTGTGGTGGCCTGGATTCAGCCCCTGGGCCTGATTTTGCACACCCCTGCTGTAAGGTATTTGGCTGGATAGCTGCAGTTCAGGTACTTCACCCTCCACTGCTGTGCTGCTCCTGCCCTCTGCCTTGCCTGTGCTACTGGGAGTCTCCTGTTTGCTGTGAAGGCAGGGGGAGAGGGGAATGCTGTTACCAGGATATCCCTCTCTCTCACCCCATCAGGCCCCCCACTCCATTCCCCATTTCTGCAGGGAAGTGTTTGCAGCCACTGCCATGGGTCTATTGTGTTTCCTCCTTCCTGCCTCAGTCCATGCTACCTCTAGAGTGCAAATCTACATTAACAACATTTTAACCCTTGGAAGGTTCAGCCAAATATTAGTTCATCATTTAATAGCAAGATATTCCTTGGGAAATATTCCACCCTCTGACTCCACCAAGCTTCACAATCATCCTTGCTGTGTACAGTATTAAACTGTCTAAAACTTATGCTGCATAAGAGGGAGTTCTCCAGATAAAGGAGGAAGCTAATACAGGACATTTAAGGGAAGTGGTCTGTCTAGTGTGTCTTTGTGTTTGTGGTTTTCTTGCTGTGTGCTGAGCTTGTGTTTGGCTGTTTTGTTTTGGTTTTTTTCCCCTTCCCTGCCCCTCATGGAGTGTATGCTGTGGCTGGCAGGTGGAAGCTGTGAGCTTCTAATCAGGGTTTGAAATCTAGAAGCTTCTGCTCATTGATTGAGCCTTAATCAGGGGGAGGGGCTATCAGGCAGACCACAGCTTTACAAAGGAGTGAGTCAGCAACCAGGGGCTGTTAACAGGGAGTGTGGAGAGAGAGTTGGGAAGGGGGTGAGATACACTCACCATTCTTTAACATCTTTTCACTATACTCCTTCCTTTCAAGGAGGCATTGAATAACAACTGAGGAATCTCTCAGAAGGAAGGCAGGTATGGATGGTGATAGCTTTGCTGTTGTTACCTGCACAGCATGTGCCATGTTTGTCTGCCTCCCAGAAGAAAGAAGGGATTTCATCTGCACTAAGTACAAGCTGGTCACCATTTTGGAAGAAAAAATTAGAGGACTGGAGGCCCAAGTATCGACCCTACGTTCTATCAGAGAGGATGAAGACTTCCTTGATAGAAGGCAGTGTTTAATCCTGCAGGCACAGCAGGCTGAAGAGCCAGTCAGGGCAGTACAGGACAAGGAAGAAAACTGGCAGCACGTAACCTCTAGAAGGAGAAGAAGGCCAACTCAGGTATCCCCCCCATTCCTGTAGAGGTAAGTAACCATTTTCAGGGTCTCTCCACAGGCACTGCAGTGGAGAATGCATTGGCAGGGATCTCTCAGGAAGAAATTGGAAGGGAACACCATCTACTGGAAGGCATGGGATGCGTAGTCCTAGGGATGGGGGTTCCACGACCACCACCCCCAAAAGAAGACGGGTGGTGGTGGTCGGGGGACCCCTCTTAAGAGGGACTGAGTCATCCATCTGCCGTCCAGACCTGCAATCTCGAGAAGTGTGCTGCTTACCGGGAGCTCGCATTCAGGATGTGACCGAGAGTCTTCTGAAAGTGATTAAACCTTCGGATCGCTACCCCTTCCTGCTTCTCCATGTAGGAACTAACGATATGGCCAAGAATGACCTTGAGCGGGTCACAGCAGATTATGTAGCGCTGGGAAGAAGGATCAAGGAATTTGAAGCGCAAGTGGTGTTCTCGTCCATCCTTCCGGTTGAAGGAAAAGGTCCAGGTAGAGATCGTCAAATTGAGGAAGTAAATGCGTGGTTGCGCAGGTGGTGTTGGAGAGAGGGCTTTGGTTTCTTCGACTATGGGACTCTGTTCCCAGCACAAGGATTGTTAGGAAGAGATGGGATCCATCTAACCAAGAGAGGAAAGAGCATCTTCGCAGGCAGGCTTGCAAACCTAGTGAGGAGGGCTTTAAACTAGGTTCGCTGGGGGATGGTGACCAAAGCCTGAGGTAAGTGAGGAAGTCGGACATCGGGAAGAATCACAAGGAGGAACGAGCAACAAAGGAGGACCCCTGATTCAGATGGAGAAGGCAGGGTGATCAACTGGTTGTCTAAGGTGTTTGTACACCAATGTAAGAAGCCTGGGAAACAAACAGGAAGAATTAGAAGCCCTGGCCCAGTTAAAGAACTATGATTTGATTGGAATAACGGAGACTTGGTGGGATTAATCGCATGACTGGAGCACTGTCATGGAAGGGTATAAACTGTTCAGGAAGAACAGGCAGGGGAGAAAAGGAGGAGCAGTTGCATCGTACGTAAGAGAGCAGTATGATTGCTCGGAGCTTCGGTACTTAGAGGGAGAAAAGACTGTTGAGAGTCTATGGGTTAAATTTAGAGGTGGAAGCAACAAGGGTGATGTTATAGACTGCCGGATCAAGTGGATAAGGTAGACGAAGCTTTCTTTGGACACTGAGAGAAGCTTCCAGATCGCAGGCCCTAGTTTTCATGGGCGACTTTAATCACCCTGACATCCGTTGGGAGACCAATACAGCAGTACACAGACAATCCAGGAAGTTTTTGGAGAACGCTGAAGATAACTTCTTGGTATAAGTGCTGAAGGAACCGACCAGGGGCCATGTGCGGCTTGACCTGCTGGTCACAAACAGGGAGGAACTAGTAGGGGAAGTAGAGGTGGGTGACAACCTGGGAAGCAGTGATCATGAGATGGTAGATTTCAGGATCCTGACCAAAGGAAGAAAGGAGAGTAGCAAAATACATACCCTGGACTTCAGAAGAGCAGACTTTGACTCTCTCAGAGAACTGATGGGCAGGATTCTCTGGGATGCTTACATGAAGGGGAAAGGAGTCCAGGAGAGCTGGCAGTATTTTAAAGAAGACTTATTAAAGGCACAGGAAGAAACCATCCCGAAGCGTAGCAAGAAAAGCAAATATGGTAGGTGACCAGATTAAGCTCACCATGGATGTCCCCGGTAAGCCAAACACAAAAAGGAAGCTTATAAGAAGTGGAAACTTGGACAGATGACTAGGGAGGAGTATAAATATATTGCTCAAGAATGCAGGGGAGTTATCAGGAAGGCGAAAGCGCAATTGGAATTGCAGCTGGCGAGGGATGTGAAGGATAACAAGAAAGGTTTCTACAGGCATATTAGCAATAAGAGGGTGATCAGAGAGGGTGTGGGCCCTTACTGGATGAGGGAGGTAACCTAGTGACAGATGATGTGGGAAAAGCTGAAGTACTCAATGCTTTCTTTGCCTCTGTTTTCGCGGACAAGGTCAGCTCCCAGACAAATGCACTAGGCAATGCAGAATGGGAAGGAGGTGGACAGCCCTTGGTGGGGAAAGAACAAGTTAGGAACTATTTACAAAAGCTGAACATACACAAATTCATTGGTCCGGATTTAAAGCATCCGAGGGTACTGAGGGAGTTGGCAAATGTCATTGAGGAGCCTTTGGCCATTATCTTTGAAAACTTGTGGCGATCGGGAGAGATCCACGACGACTGGAAAAAGGCAAATGTAGTGCCCATCTTTTAAAAAGGGAAGAAGGACAATCCAGGGAACTACAGATCAGTCAGCCTTACCTCAGTCCCTGGAAAAATCATGGAAGGGATCCTCAAGGAATCCATTTTGAAGCACTTGGAAGAGGGGAAAGTGATCAGGAATAGTCAACATGGATTCACGAAGGGCAAGTCGTGCCTGACCAATCTGATTAGCTTCTATGATGAGGTAACTGGCTCTGTAGACATGGGAAAATCAGTGGATGTGATATACCTTGACTTTAGCAAAGCTTTTGATACAGTCTCCCACACTATTCTTGCCAGCAAGTTAAGGGAGTATGGACTGGATAAATGGACTGTAAGATGGATATAAAGCTGGCTAGACAGTCGGGCCCAACGGCTTGATGGCAGCTTGGCAGTCGGTTTCTAGCAGAGTGCCCCAAGGATTGGTTCTTGGACCAGTTTTGTTCAACATCTTTATTAATGACCTGGATGAGGGGAAGGATTGCACCCTCTTGCAGATGACACTAAGCTAGGGGGAGAGGTAGATACGCTGGAGGGCAGGGATAGGGTCCAGAGTGACCTGGACAGATTAGAGGATTGGGCCAAAAGGAATCTGATGAGGTTCAATAAGGACAAGTGCAGAGTCCTGCACTTGGGACGGAAGAATCCCAAGTATTGTTACAGGTTGGGGACCGAATGGCTAAGTAGCAGTTCAGCAGAAAAGGACCTGGGTATTACAGTTGATGAGAAGCTGGATATGAGTCAACAATGTGCCCTTGTAGCCAAGAAGGCTAATGCATATTAGGGTGCATTAGGGGGAGCATTGCCAGCAGATCCAGATAGGTGATTATTCCCCTTTATTCGGCTCTGGTGAGGCCACATCTGGAATACTGTGTCCAGTTCTGGGCCCCCCACTATAGAAAGGATGTGGACACATTGGAGAGGGTCCAGCAGAGGGCGACCAAAATGATTAGGGGGCTGGAGCGCATGACCTATGAGGAGAGACTGACGGATTTGGGTTTGTTTAGTCTGCAGAAGAGAAGAGTGAGGGGGGATTTGATAGCAGCCTTCAACTTTCTGAAGGGAGGTTCCAAAGAGGATGGAGAAAGGCTGTTCACAGTAGTGATGGATAGCAGAACAAGGAGCAATGGTCTCAAGTTACAGTGGGGGAGGTCTAGGTTGGATATTAGGAAAAACTATTTCACTATGAGGGTGGTGAAGCACTGGAATGGGTTACCTAGGGAGGTGGTGGAATCTCCATCCCTAGAGGTGTTTAAGTCTCGGCTTGACAAAGCCTTGGCTGGGTTGATTTAGTTGGGATTGGTCCTGCCTTGGGCAGGGGACTGGATTTGATGACCTCCTAAGGTCTCTTCCAGCTCTATGATTCTATATACTGCCTTTTGTCTGCTGAAACCTAAGCCCCCATATTTACATTAATTCTTATGGGGAAATTGAATTCACTTAACATAGTTTTGCTTAACATAGCATTCTTCAGCAACATAAATAAGCGAGGAATTACTGTATGCTTACTACTTTCTTTAATAAATGGTCTTGTGAACTTTTCTTTGAAAAGTTATTATTTGCAGTAGGCCATGGGGGAAATGCCGTACAGAAGTGTCCTTTTTTTCCCCCATGAAATTCCAGTGAGCTTTTGCTGAGATACAAACTGTTAATAATTACCATATCCTTCCTCTCACTTTTGTTCCTCAGGAAAAGTTACAATTGTACTTAATAAAATGTATTATTTTTCATTTAAAATACCATAGAAAATTGCATACAAACTGCCACCCCATTTTATTTATGTTAAAAGTTACGCACTAGTTAAGTTAGGAAATGCCAGATTTAGAGTGACTTAATTGTGGTACCTTATTTACTTGCATTATGACATAGTCTTTAATTACATGGTCAAATATTATGTCTTCCACATAACTACTGTCTTATTCAGAGCACAGAATAGTTGCATAAAGAAGCAGATCAAAATGCCATGGGCAGCTATAAACCTTCTGGTGTTTGCAAGATGTATGAAGAGGTTAAGTGCTATTAAGTACCTATTTTCTTGAAAAATTAGCAATCATTGTGAAAGTTTAATTCTAAATATTGTTTCATATTAAATACAGATATAAAGTAATATAATAAACTTTACAAAATGTCTTGTTTTTAGGTGTAAGTTTGTTTGTGCTTTTGGGACTAAGGATCATAAGAGTTGTCAAAAATTCTCCTGTAAGTTCAATAGGCAATCTTCCAAATATGTTAAATTGCCTAACACTATAACTTTGGGTTCCTGAAGAAGATGAATATATCCATATACGTCCACATTAATATTTATGCTGTTCACTGGCTTTCTTTTACCTCTATCATAGGACAAGCATAATTTAGACCTGTTAGCTTTACAACATTTTTACATTAGCTAGCAGTGATATTTTACATATACACTTTAGGTATACAAAGCACCTAATAAACACCATGTAACTGCCATATCCACTATATGTGCTATAAATTAAGTCAATATATTAGTGCTGCACTACTCAACATGCGGCCCACAGCCCATTTGTTTGTGGCCCGCGAGTGGGAACCAAAACAAAAAAGTAGTCAATATAATGATCTTCTCTTGATATGTGTTTTAGTAGTTAAATTCCTCTGCTGTCATTGCTCATTAAAAGTGCTGTCATATGGGTGGAAATCAGGTAAATATTGCATTTTATTAATATCAGAAGAACTGACTTAAATGGGGCCTGTGTGTTGTGTAGTCTTGCCTTAATCTTTGTATTCATGCCCGTCAGTGTGAAAGAAGCTATTTGCATATATATTTGCAAGTACAGTAGACTTCCAATAATCCGGCACCTTTGGGACCCAGGGGGTGCCGGATTATCGGATATGCCGGAGTATCAGGAGGTACTGTGGCAGGGGGGCTGTGACGGGTCTGCCGGGACCCGCACTGCGACCGGCATGGGGGGGGGAGGAGGATCGGCGGGGAACAGTGCGGCGAGGGGTGAACCCTCCGCCGTTTTGCAGGGAGGCGGGGGAAGCCCTGCGCAGCTGCCGGTGACAGGCCAGCTGGGGTTGCAAGCGGCAGCAGCGGACTTGGAGAAGCGGCTGAGCAGAGCAGCTGGGGTGCTGCCAGGTTGGTCCCGCAGCGCCGCTCAGGTGAGGGGCGGTGCTGCGGGACCAACCCGACAGCACCCCAGCTGCTCTGCCCCGCCAAGTCTGGCGCTGCTGCTTGCAGCCCCACCTGGCCTGTAGCAGGCGGCTGCACGGGGTTTCCCCCACCTCCCTGCAAAATGGTGGAGGGTTTGCCCCTCGCCGCGCCGTTCCCCGCCCACCCCGCCCCCCGGCCAGACACAGTGCGGTCCAGCAGACCCCGTCACAGGGGTATAATCCCTTTCCCCTCTCCTCCCCTTCCCTTTCCCGGCGCATGAGCACGCATGGGGCTCAGGAGCTCCAATTGTCCAGCTGGCTGGAGCACTTCCAGGTTCCAGTTGGTGCCAGACTATCAGGAGTGCTGGACCACTGGATGCTGGACAATTGGAGTTTTACTGTATATGCAACCACATTTAAGTTGCAGCCCTTGGCATGTGCTGTGAGTATCATTGTGGCCCCTGGGGCTTCCAAAGTTGAGTAGCCCTGTATTAGTTACTACAAAATTAGCTAAAAGGTTTGATAAACCCTAACCCTTACTACAGTATTTGATGTTTTTTTCTGTTTTGTGTTTCTGCACAACTCATAGGGCACGTCTAGACTACATGGCTCCGTCGACGGAGCCATGTAGATTAGGGCTGTAGGCAAAGGGAAATTAAGTGGCAATTTAAATAATCACCACTTCATTGACATTAAAATGGCTGCCGTGCTGTGCCGATCAGCTGTTTGTTGGCACAGCGCTGTAGTCTGGACGCTCTGCGGTCGACATCAAAGGCATTTGTCGACCTCCCCGGTATGCCTCATGGGATGAGGTTTACCGGGGAGGTTGACAATGCCTTTGATGTCAACCGCGGAGCGTCCACACTACAGCGCTGTGCCAACAAACAGCTGATCGGCACAGCGTGGCAGCCATTTTAATGTAAATGAAGCGGCGATTATTTAAATCGCCACTTAATTTCCCTTTGCCTACAACCCTAATCTACATGGCTCCGTCGACGGAGCCATGTAGTCTAGACGTGCCCATATAGGAATCTCTCAATCTATTCAGGAGCTTCAGGGGGTAGCTGAGTTAGTCTGTTACAGAAAAAAAAAAAAAAATAGCAAGCAAATGGTCTGGTAGCACTTTATAGACTAACAAAACATGTAGATGGTATCATGAGTCCTTTTGTGGGCACAGCTCAATCTATTCAGTCTACCTTTGTCAGTATCACTTTCGTGAATGGGTCTCAACAACTTTACCACATAAAGTTAGGTTGTTATGCTCTTACAGCCAGTGAAAGACTGAGGAATGGACCAGCTTGCAAAGCACTTATTTCATCTAGACAAGATCTCTCAGCCCTACCACCAAGTTTATTCATTTGTCCCTTAGCAGCCACCAACAATGTAGCCCTACATTTTCATATAATCATAGAATACTAGAACTGGAAGGGACCTCGAGAGGTTGAGTCCAGTCCCCTGCCCTCATGGCAGGACCTAGTACTGTCTAGGCCATCCCTGATAGACATTTATCTAACCTGCTCTTAAATATCTCCAGAGATGGAGATTCCACAGCCTCCCTAGGCAACTTATTCCAGTGTTTAACCACCCTGATAGTTAGGAAGATTTTCCTAATGTCCAACCTAAACCTCCCTTGCTGCAGTTTGAGCCCATTGCTTCTTGTCCTATCTTCAGAGGCCAAGGAGAACAATTTTTCTCCCTCCCCTTTGTGACACACTTTTAGATACCTGAAAACCACTATAATGTCCCCTCTTAATCTTCTTTTTTCCAAACTAAACAAGCCCAATTCTTTCAGTCTTCCTTCATAGGTCATGTTCTTTAGACCTTTAATCATTCTTGTTGCTCTTCTCTGGACCTTCTCCAATTTCTCCACATCTTTTTTGAAATGTGGTGACCAGAACTGGACACTATACTCCAACTGAGGCCTAAACAGGACAGAGTAGAGCGGAAGAATGACTTCTCGTGTCTTGCTCACAACACACCTGTTAATGTGTTTTCAAAGAGACTAATGATTTTGAGTGCTTTACCTGCTTTTCAAAAGTTGGGTATTCAGCACATACTCGGTATTAGGTCTCTAAGGCACTTTACACCCAAAATCTCTATAATTTTTGAAAATGCAGACCATAGTGACAGTATGATTTTTCTCATATATGCTGCCCATTTCCAGGTGTGACTGAGAAAATGTCAGATCACAAATGATGACTTATATCCTTATTCTGTTGCTGAGATTATGAGAAAATGAGGCAAAAAACAATGAAAGAGTATATAAAGACTCAGATCAAATTCCAACCATTGTTTAAAATGTTCCCTTTTCTTCATTGCCTTGTACCTTGCGTACTCACTTACACCTGTGTGAAGTGCACAATGTCATCCTACTCTCACTTTGCAGAGGTATAAATGGCTACACTAAGTGCAAGGGAAAGGAGAACATCAAGCCTGAATAAAAAGATGCGTAGCACACTGAAGAAATTCTCCTCTTAAGCTTTAGATGTATTAGATCTTTCAAAGAGTCTTACTGTGTTGGGCTTCATACTGAGCCCCATGATGCTGTAACTGCTGGCTGCGCCTGTAACAGCCCTCTCCTGCTTTCAGAGCCTGCTTAAACAGCTTCTCTGCCTCCACAATAGTTGTTGCTTCCTCTTCAGCCAAGAGAATATAAGCAGTGGCACACCTGCCAATGAGATCAATGACAGAAAACAATCATTCATGAGAAGGCACAGTCAGTCCGTAGCTATCAAACAAAGACATGAGGACTGGCAAGGATATACCAAATATATAAGACATTGTGTTTAGTTCAGGTTCCTTTCTGATACATTTTTGTAAAGTAATGACATAAGTGGTCAGATTCTACATTCTTACTTATGCAGAAGAGTATTTTACTACTGGAGTAGTCCCAATGAAACTAATAGAAGCTGTCCGTGAAACAAAAGTAATGCCTTATATAAGTCAGGGTAGCCGGATCAGTTCCTAACATCATTATCATCATCATCATCATCAACTCAAATTAGATCCTTAGTTCTAAGTATTATTATTGTCAGTACATTATATAGGTCATCTTTCATCTGTTTTAAAATAAATATTTTTACTGTGTGAAAGGAAACAAAGAACTCAACCAGTGACAAGAAAGTAAGAAAAAATACAGAGGTAAATATAATATAAATCCAATGTTTACCCAATCATATGACAATGTTTTACATTTGATTTTTTTTTGTTTTGGTTTTTTTTTTTGTTTATGTAGTTAGAAAAATCAGAGAAAAAGAACCAAAGAGAAATACGGGGATCAAATAGGAGTGGAATAAAGATGAACTACAGAGCACAGTGTGTCAGTCACACACAAGACATGCCTCATACAGGCAGAAAAGAGTCACCAATCTTCAGCTCTAGTTCACAAGACCATCATCAGATGGGTGAAAAAAAAACAGATTCTCTTGGACATGAGGTTTCATATACATTTGTATAGATCACATTTAGGCTTATTTTTTACCACTCATGCTCCTGGTGGGCAAGAAAATTCCTGTTCAGGAATTAACTATTCCTTTCCGATAATGAATATTGGGTAGCTATTATTAAGGCAGTAAGTTTACTTTACTTTGGAATGCAAAACTACTTAGGGCAGATACTTGAGTAGCATCATTCTCTTTTCATACACTTGCAGCACTTGTATAGCTTGTCATGCCAAGAAAATCTTACTGAACTGGGCTCCTAGAAATGGGCTCCTAGAAATCTATGATTTTTCACTGAAAATATATATTGAACTTATGGGCAATAAAAATCTCACAGACTTGCATCTGTGCCAAAGGGGACATGCCACACAAAGAGATAAGAAGGAAATGACCAGCTATCAGGAAATCCATTGCGGGCACCTGGCACTTATCCCCTGAAGCTTTTCCCAGCACTGCTACCCTCCCATAAGGTTCACTTTTATAAATGCAGAGCTCTTACAACATACAGCTTTGGCTTTTCTCCCAGTATCCAGGTCTTTTTGCAACAGGTATGTAATTATGAATAAAAATCTTTGTGGCAAAACTCAGTGCCCTAAGCTACTATGCAGTGGATTTTTAAATGACAGGAAATATTTCTAATGTTATTGTCACTTACTCGTTCAACTCCAAGGCTTCGTGTGCTGCAGAAATTCTGGCTTGTGGGTTTCTCTCTCGCCAGGCTTTTTGCATTACTATTCAATAAAATAAAGCAAAACGGTGGCATGTCAGTCACAGCAGCATTAGCAGGGAGAATTGACTGCACAACAACAACTCGATTAATTGCTTTCAGGCTGACTCACTGCTGAGTGTTTCACAAACCAGGAGGTTCAGCCAGTCACTCAAAAGACACATAATCAATTTCAGTTGCTCTCCTCAACCCCTATGGTTAATCTTTCATTTAATTAAACCTATGTTTACAGCTAAATCTGGAATAGGGCATGCTCATGAACAGAGCGGCACTGTTGTACTAATGGGGAAGAAGAAAACATAGGGGACCCTCTTCTTCCCACAGGGGTGCAACAAGGTGAGGTGTCCTGGGAGCTCAGACCCCCGCCCCACCCTTTGTCCTTGACCAGAACTATAAATTAGGCCCATCAACCTTTCCGTCATGATGGAACGGTGGCTGGGTCAAATTAGAATGCGACTCCTTGCACCTCCTAGGCCATTGATCAGTCTTTCTCTCTCTTACACAAACACACCCTTTGCTGTCCTTCCACTGTCCATGGGCACTGGGAACCTCTGATCTACAGGAAGGTGGCCGGATTGAATCTGGGCTTTTGGTGCTTCCTGGGGAAATGAAAATGCAGAAAGAGGATGGATTTTGGGTTCCCAGATCTGCCTGGCCCCTAATAGGGATGGTGCTCTTCAGCCTGACTCCTCTCTGGGTAAGAACTTGGGACTGGGGATAGGGTGGGGAGACAATGGGGGAGGGGCTCAGGATCTGTAGGTCATTGTTTTGCATCACAAAGCACATTATCTAATGCATTCTTCAAGAAATATTTAACACAATTTCAGAATCTCTTGCATCAAAGCAGGTTATCAACAGTTTCCATTGCGCCCTACAGCTTCCAGTTTCAATGGGCCAGTGAAACATAGGGCTGAGTTCTACTTCACTTAGACGGGTGCAGCGTCTGTGTAAATGAGGGCTGTGTTTGACCCAGTGCATAAATTGGCATTGCAGCAGACGGTATAATAATTTTATAATTATGTGTTTAATAATCTGATTCCACAAGTTCCAATATTTTACTCAGGGAAGTATCACTGAAATATAACTAAGGTCTTGCCTTTGCTAATGTATTTGAGGAGAATTGATCCCTGAGACAAATTTCTGCTGACCCCAGTTGAAAACTTTCATTAAACACACAGAAAAAACACATTTTCTTACTGGCATCTGCAGGCCGTAAATGATCTGTGTCACATGTAAAGAACGTTTGATGATCCTGCGCTGAAAGATTCATATCATAGTAGGTCAAAGGTTCTCTTCCTGTCACCCACGTATACCTGCAAAAGTGCCAACAAAGTCAGATGTTGATTGGATAAGAAGACACACATACAACACATCTACACTCAACAGGAATCCTACAAATGAGAGATGGACATGATCTACTGGTTCTTCCAGTTCACCTCCCTACGAATGCATAACTGTTCTCTACAGTGCATTGTTTTATACTTCGAAAGAGCTATCATAGTTATACTTAGGCCAGTGTTTCTCAAAGTGGTCTACAAAACCACTTTGAGAAAGCTGCTAACTGGCACACTGGTGTTTTTATTTACCAGCACCACGGCCACGAAGCCTTGCAGTTCCCATTGACTCCAGTTCATCGTTTGCAGCTAAGGGGAGCCATGGGAAGCGGCAGCCTGGCCCACGATGCTTCCCGTGGCTCCTCTTAGCTGCAAACGCTGAACCGGAGCCAATGGGAGCCATGAGGCTCAATGGCCATGGCACCGGTAAATAAACAAACTGGTGTGGCCAGTTAGCAGTGTTCTCAAAGTGATTTCGTGGACCACATTGAGAAACACTGACTTAGGCTAATCAGCATCTTGAAAAATACACATTGGAAATGAATATAGACCTATTCAAAAGTTAAGACCCATGGAAGCTAGCTACAACCCTCTCGATTACTCTGTTACCATCAATTTGAATAGAACTGCCACCATATTGTTAACGAATACTAGAGACATTTTAAAAATTTAGATTTTGTAGGTGTTCTAACAATATAACAAGCTGCAGAATTACTGGGCTCTTGAAAATGGAGCTAAATCCCTTCCCATTCAAAAACATTTATCATGTAGAAAACACAAGTTGAAAACTTGAGGCATAGCTGAATATTGTCGAAAAGATAATTTGCTTGGTATTTAGACTGTTCTCTATGTGCTTCTCAGGGCTATGCTACTGCACAGCAAACTCCTGTGACACTTACCGGTTATACTCAGCTCCTCTAAATAGGTTTAATGGATTTCGCCACACTTTGCATTCTGTCACAAGGAAAAACAGAAATATACATCAATGAACCTCCCCAAAATTACATATCAATATGGACATTCATCAGAAAGCTATCACGATATCTGCTTTTATTTCCCATGCAACCAAATAGAAAAATAATGCCATGAAGACACAGGTAAATATATCTTTCTTCCCACTCTATCCCTTTCAAACAATCATTTTCTTACAATTTAGGGTTAACAAATTAAAGCATTCGAGAAAACAACCTCTAACTAAGCTCCAAATGGAAGATTAGAACAATTGTTCTGATTACTGCCAGGTTTCACGTTTACCATAATGAGTGAGGGGCAGAGGGGGAGGATCATATCTTGGGTTATTGTGTTGAAAAATCCTGTAATTAACTGTGTCCCCATGGATTTGTTATTTCCAAAGGGAAACTTCATTGTCTAGTCATTGTTGTAAATCACTGAGAATCTCAGCTGCAATTGGCTGCTTTAATTTTCTTCAGCATTTGAAATAACTCCCCTCCCTAGATATCTGTGGCACCAGCTGCTGACCTTGCTTGACTTGTATCCACCCCAGGATTGACAAGGGATGCTAAGATTGATTGGCAGTGGAAAGTTCATGGCTTAGGCTTGGGAACACTAAAAGAGTTTCGTATGTTTTGCTCCTCTTACACAAAAATAAAATAAAATTACAAGTTCCCCAGATTCATATCCAAATCCATCTCACCAGCAGGGACACATAAGAAAATCCCCAACAACAATATAATTTAGAACAGAGTTTACAAGATTAATAGCATTCAGTTCCTAAAGCTTCTCAAACACAAAATCGTCATTCTGGTTTCATTTGCACAAGTTTTACACCAATGGAACTCTGCTGATTTCAACAGAATCACTCCTGATTTACACCAATGAAAGTGAGACCAGAATCAGACCCAATATTCGCAACTAAAGATCCAGAGATGCACTGTTTGTCAGCATATAATTTTGCTGCAGACCATTTATTGTAATACACATCATGCAAGTGACAGCAAAACTTCTACCTTGTTTTGCCAGCATTACTGCATCATGACCTGTTATCAGTCTACTTTTCATCACAATCAAATGTCAACCAGAACATTTTCTGCTATGAAATGTTAATGGCACCATGTCAATTCACCAGGATCTCATTGCAGAAAAAGTATGATGATAAGTTGCCCTGGTATCTAACGGGCACCTCTAGATAGGCCTGATCCAGAGACATAATGAAGAGTCACTTAGTCTGTCACAATGAGAAAAAGAGAGACAAGACGAATGAGGTAATATCTTTTACTGGTCCAACTTCTGTTGGCGAGAAAGACCAGATAAAAGCTGGTCCAGTAAAAGATATTTCCTCATCCAGCTTGTCTCTCTAATATCCTGGGAGTGGCGGGGCTATAACAACATTGCATACACACTATCAGAAATAGATATAGAGCATGAGAGTCAAGCAGGGATTTTTTTCATGTCCTCCATTGCTACGGGCTGAGTGGGAAGAGGCATTGGAATGGCAGGCAAAGAAAACCTCCTGCATACATTTGCAGTGATTCCTTTGGCAGTCTGAGAAATGGAATTGCAGGTGGTCAACAGCTCCCAGGATCAGCTCCTCAATGGCATAACATATGTGTAAGGCTTAGTGATATGGCAAATGGTAGGAGCTTAGAGGAAGCAAAAACAATGGTGGAGAAAAACATAGTTGTAGGAGAGCCCTTTTTACCTTCCTCCTGTTTCATTACTAATGAGTTATTAGCCACAAGTTGTCTTGTTTCAGGCAGGTAGGGCATTTAGGTTCCT
This sequence comes from Pelochelys cantorii, assembly GCA_032595735.1. Classification (NCBI taxonomy): domain Eukaryota; kingdom Metazoa; phylum Chordata; order Testudines; family Trionychidae; genus Pelochelys; species Pelochelys cantorii. The sequence continues at coordinate 302,085,668 of CM064326.1, read as the reverse complement.
AGGTAAATCATTACAATTTCATCATTGCCAGAAGAGGTTATGGAGTGGAGATCAGAGACAGAAAGCTAATCAAGGGGAAGTGAGCTGTTACTTGAGTATGTAAGAGGTGTTGGATATTTCTGGTCCCCTGACCTGGAATTAATGTAATTATTGTTGCTCTGTTTTTGTAACAGGTGTTTTAAAACTCATAAAATATATGTATATTTCATGAAATATTTCTGTTTTAAAACAGAGAGGTGTAACTTAGAGCAGCCTTGAAAATTGCCTTTGTGCCCCCAGATGCTGGCTTGAACTGTACGGCAACTTTGAATGGTCCAGAGGCTGCTTCATACTGGCCTTTTAAGTTGCCTTTCCACCAAGCAATGTCAGGGCACACCAAGGTGTTACATGACTACATTTGCCATTTCCCTTCCATCCCTCTGGTTTCTGTTCTGAGTAGAGCTCAGCCAGACCAGAAGACTGGGCTCACCTAGGCAGCAAAAGGGAAGGGCTGCCATGGAGTCCTTATTTGTTTTTTGTTTTGGATGAAGTCCCTACAAATTTAACCCCTGCTTCCTCAGGAGAGGGGTAGGTCCTCTCCAGCCCAGAGCCCATTATCTCCAACTGTGGTTCTACCTTGCAGAAGCATCTGAGCTTGAATTTGAACTGTGGTGATAGAGTTCTACTGTAGGGAGGAGTTCTACTGTATTTTAGGTCCAAAACAGTCTCTTCTTAGATTACATCACTTGTAAGGAAAGATTTTATTGTAATAAAATTCTCACCTCAATATTACATTCAGTTAGCAAAACACTGTAACTTACTACAATGAAGACAACCCTATAAGAATTCATTATTCATTGTCTAAATCACTACAGCGGCAAGCTAAGGTCAGAAGCCCATATGCCTGCAACAGCAGAGGTGCTTGATCAGATTCCAGACACCTTAAATTATGGCTGGAAAGGGTGACTGTTTGCCATGCTTGTCTCCAGTGATTAATACAAAATATAATTTTTCAAATCATAGTAAGAATTAAGATAAAATCAGGCATCTCAGTCCCTGAAGAATAATTAAATGGTCCTGTTACTCTGATTGCAATAAGGCAGTTAACACTGGCGTGATGACTGTGATGTCATTCTTTTTGCTTGATTGCTTAACTTTAAAGTTATTGGACTAAATCACTGGGTGCATAAGTCAGAACACCTGGTTGGGGTGGTCCAAGAGGGGGAAAAAGGTGTTTTACCTCCTTTCTAATCTGCCCTATCTGGGAGCAGCTGAGCACCAGTTTGGCTGGTTATGTAAGATGTTCCCTTTTGTTTCTATCTTTGCATCACCTCATAACAGAGGCTGAATAGAATTGCCATATTCGTAGTAGTCTGATGACAGGGATATCTGTTACACTCCAATAAACAAATGCCGGCATAAGAAATCAGAGGGGAATCCAACATAAAACAGACATCTTCAGCCATTTAGATTTAAAAATGAGGAATGAATATCTCTATTTTGATTTATAGTAGCCTGGAAAGCACATTGTATAACTGGATATTGATAGATCACAGTATTGTCCCAATTACTAAATAACTAGCGAGGTCTCACGGAAGAGTATTCTGTCTTTTCAGGCTCTCACTCTACAGTGAAGTTCGGAGTACCGATTTCTTTCACAGGGTATCATCGCCATGCAGTGATCCAGAAGGATTATATGATAGCATTATTAAGGAATTCAGGATATAATGCACAGTCACAGAATCATAGAAATATAGAGTAGAAGGGATCTTGAGAGGTCATCAAGTCCACATTCCTAAAATGAGGCAAAACCAAGTAAACTAGACCATCCATGGCAGGTATTTGTCCAGCCTGTTCTTAAAAACTTCCAGTGATATTCACAACATCCCTTAAAAGCCTGTTCTAGAACTTAACTGCCCTTACAACTAGAATATCAGACCAAAATCTCCCTTGCTGCAGATTAAGCTGAATTTTTTCTTGCTGCTGGTTAACCCTACTTTCAGTAGACATGGAGAACAACAGATTACTGTCCATCCAAGCCTTTCCGTGCTACCTCCCCACTGCTAGAGACTTTCACAGACGCACAGCTACAAAGCACAGTGTGGACACAGCCTGCTTGTCATTGTGGCATGTTGCTACACGTGTAGTGCCTGTACCCTACATGACACTGCCAGTGTGGACAAGGCCTAGTGTATATGTGCTGAACAGCAAGATGAGGTCACAACAGTTACATGTGAGTAAAGGGGTCTTCAGTTTTCTTAAAAAGCAGTTACACTTCTTGAAAAGTTGCACGTTATCTAAATGAAAATATAAACTGGGAGACAGAGACATGAATTTTGTTGAACCTACAGAAGCATAGACCACATTCTCATTTCTGTAAGATCTGATTCCTCAACAGTCTCTAAGAAAGAGAATATATTTCCTTCTACCCTCTGGTATTCTAGCTGTATACCTATGTGGCTCCTATCACAGGAGTATCCATGCACGTGGGAAGCAATAAGGCATTAATCCTCAGAACACTCCCACAAAATAGGCAAGTTCTATCATCCCCATTTTACAGATGAGAAAATGAAGAACAGAGAGATCAAGACCCTACAATAGTAGCTGTAGGTGCTGAACACATCTGGAAATCAGCCTTTAGGTGATCTGCACACAACAGAAGTCTGTGATAGAGCCACAAACTGGACCCCAATTCTCTAAATTCAAATCCAGTGCCATCCCCACAACACAACCCTCCTTTTCATCACCACATTTTAGGGCTTATTTCTTCTGTGCTAATACTGTCTTCATATGAACACAGGGCACATAAATACATGTGTGTCCACAATCAAAAAATCAATCAATCAATCAAATCAATTTCATGTCTACACCTTTCATGCAAGCATCTCAAAGTGCATCAGAAATGACCGGGATATAGAGAGATAATACAGCTCTTATTAGAGAGACATAACACAATGAAGGCCAATTGTCGGAAGTAAATACTGAATTTGAGAATCTCAGTTTCTGGATCCTGAGACACCAAGGATTTTATGTGCAACACTCAGAGCTCCCTTTGAAATTAATGGGAGCTGTCATACTGAGCACCTCAAAAAACCAGGCCCGAGGCATCCCACATGAAGTATAAAAAAAACAGAGGCCTCTTTCAAAAATCTAGCTGCATATGACTTGCCTAAAAATCACATAGTAAATCAGTGCCAAAGTGAGGAACAAAACTAGCCTTTAAATTATTGCAAACCACAGTGCGGCTACTTACTAAAATGAAAAACAAATGGTACTTATGAACTGTTCACAATAAGGTAAAAAGAATACACTGCAAAAGCAGATGGATACGCTTGAGATCTTTCTGTGATTTTCCTGATAATGGACTCATTAAACCAAGCATTTCTGAAAAAGAACAAAGAACTGCTTTGCCTTTTGCAACAGTAACAAAAAGAATGGGTGTCACTTCTAAGAAACTTCTGAAGTTCAGGGGAAATGTCTGTCTTTGGTTTATTCTAATACAATCCAAGCAATCAGCCTTTAGAAAGACATAATTACCTCTGAGCAATTAGTCAATTTCTTATTGGAAAACAAGACAATTTTACAGTTAGTCTTATGTGGCCATGATTGAGGGTAAGATTGTGCTTTACAACCTGCCCTATCTAAGGGGGGCACATAGTTTGCACCATTTTTGCAGTACCCTGGGAGGTACAATTTCTTTCCAGTCTGCGGCTGGTCCAAACAAGCAGCAGATTGTTACCCCCATTCCAGTCATATGTTCTCCAGTCATCTTATCCACTGGATTTGAAATCCTGGCTTTATTGATTTCAGTGGGAATATAGACTTCAGTGAGGTCAACATTTCATGCTAGGTATAAAGCTCTGGCTTACACCTCCATATCTATACCTTTAGGGAGATCGAGAGGGAGGGAGAGAGAGAGAGTGTGAATATCTGTAGGAATGTTTTACTTCTCCTAATTTCGCTATGTTGCTAATTAGATGTGGACACAATTTGGCTTTCAGGCATCATCTTCTTAGGCCTTGATCCTGCAAATACTTAAGTACATGTCTGTCTCTATACATGTGAGTAATTCTTTACAGCATCAGGACCTTAATCATTACTAGAAACAGATATTTCATTCTCTCTGGATAAACTCCTTGCTGCTTTTCCTGGGAACAGGCTTACATTAATAAACAGTAAAAGCAACCATATTTACATATGAATGATCTACGATTTAATTTCTGAATACAAAGAGGGCAGACCAATTAAAATGTAAAATGAAGATTTAAAATCAATGTCCAGCAAATACCATGTTGTGTGAGCAAAGGGGATATTTTATCCTCCCTCTGCAGTTGAAACATAGTAAAAAGCCACCAACTGCTTTTAGTTAAAGCGGGGGGGGGGGGGGGGGAGGAGAGGGAGAGAGAAGAGTGATGTTGACAGTTAATTGTTTGCAGCAGACAGGAATACTCTTACCTGAAACACTCTGTCGATTTGAATCAGAGTCCCCATTGCTTGTGTTAGAGTTGTTGGGGGAGTTATTGTCCACCCCACCCAGCAGAGGGCGCAAGTGACTCACGGAGACCTGCTCAATGAATGATGTCCCATACTTGCGAAAATACCACCACTCAAATATCTAGAACAGAAGCAGACAATATCACATTACCAGTGCAAATTTTATGTCTGTTCTCCAAGGAATCTAATGTGTATGATTAATGCCTTTGCGTCTATTTAGATTTTACTTTACATTTATTAGCATTTATTTATCCATTCTTAGCATTTCTTATTTATCACTCAGCATTTCTCGGAAATCATAAAAGGAAAGAGATGAAAATAATGAGACACTGGTTTTTCCACTATCTAATCAATACCTCCCTCCCCTAATATTTACAGAACTAATACATCCCCCGCCTCTGCTGGACTGATCCCTCTATTATAATCTCCAGTAGTTTTTCTTTGGGAGATCAGCCCTCCAACTAATACATTTCATTGTCAGGACAATTATAGGTACACAAACATATATTTCTGATACTTTCATAATGAAAATACAAATTATATTCAGAGGGCAGTGGTGCATGTATTGCAGGAAACATAAAATCAGCTCTGAAAATGAAGATAAATGTAAAAATTCTTTCTGATTGAAAATATGATAAACACACACATTAGATAATGAGATAGTCTCAGAAGGTTTTGAGGCAATATTGGAATAAAAGCAAACTTCAGTACGGTAAAAGGCAGAAGATGACTCAAGTAAAGGATTCTTGAAAAATTTGCAATACTTCCTGATATTGATTAGGTTGGAAACTGTGCATGAATTGCCTTTCTCTCTCTCTCTCTCTTTTTTTGTAGTGTTTCCGTATTTCTGAGTATAGTCCTTTCCAATATCTGAAACTGCTTACATAGCCCTGTACAAAACATCAGCCCATTATTAATCTATATTTTCCTCCAAGGAGTTAGTAAGTGGATTTACTGAAAAACTGCAGGGCTAAGTTCACATGACGTAACAGCCAACCTGCAGGTTCTGTTCACAGAGGCTGGCACTAAATCAGTCTCTGCAGGGAGGGTCAAGTGCTACATGGTAGTTCAGATTAATTTAACACCTTCCCTCCCAAACCACTGTCTACTCCCAAAAGACAGTCCTCTCAACTCAGACCCCACATCATTTCCTGCAACTAACCCTTCAGGTCATTATGGTACTGAGTTGCTCCCTCTTCACCCCAGTAGAGTCCTTCACATGTGTCAGATAAGAAATGCTTCTTCTCCCAATCCTCATGTGTCCTCATGGGGAAATGGAGAGCCACTCTTTCCATGCAGTAAGTGATGTCAGTCTCCTGAACTCTCTCTCCTGCGCACATGCATATGGCATCTGCAGAACAACATTCTTCTACAGATGCAGTTGTAGGTCCCTAAGTCATTTCAAGGCCTGCTCTGTGACACTGTGGATAGAATCCAATTCACCTTTGAATCCATATTTGGGGCACTATGCTTTGACATGTTCGATGGTTTGGAGATTTTCATCGCAGTTGCACAAAGGAGAGTCTGATTTTCCACTTGTGCAACACGTAGAGTCCTGTTCTATGTTATTTTCACATACAGTTCAATGTGGACTGACTTCAAAAAAGGGAGGGTGGTTTGTTGGTTCAGTAATAACATGCTTGTCTAGAATGGTAGATACGGTCCAGACATTTTGCCATTTCCTGGCCAGATCCAGAGACATGAAGTCATCACATGTAGAGCCCTGCACAGATACAACTTTATATTCTCAGAGGCAGATATCTGTGGATATCAAATGGTATACCCAGAACTGCAGTACTCTCTCGGGAACTGCAGCAGAGAAAGGAGCGGAACGCAGAGGTGCTGCTACCAAGGATCTGTGCCATGTGGCGGCAGCTCCTCCAGTGTGGCTGTACTGCCCCCAGCCTCGCCCCTTCCATGCAACTGTCTGCATCTCCTGGCCAGGGCCTGCTGGTGAGCCTGGTGCCCACCCCAGTGGTGGGACTGGAGCCATGCTGGAGGAGCTGCCACCATGGGGCGCTGGCTCCTGGGAGTGGTGGCAGAACAGAAACAGATTGACAGAGCCAAGTGGGTACTCAGAAGTCACCTATTACAGGACAGACCCAACAGAGAAAACAGAAGAATGCCATTGGCCATTTCCTATAGCCCCCAGCTAAAACCTCTCCTACACATCATCAAGCATCTACAACCTGTCCTAGATGACGATCCCTGGCTCTCACAGACCTTGGGATGCAGGCCAGTCCTCGCTTACAGACAGCCTCTTAATCTGAAACACATACTTATCACCAACCATATACCCCACAACAGAAACACTAACCCAGGAAGCCATCCCTGCAACAAATCCCATGCCAGCCATGCCCTTCTGTCTGGTACATTGGACAAACTGGATTGTCTCTATGCAACCAAATAAATGGACATAAATCAGACACCAGGAATGGTAACATTCCTAAACCAGTGGGAGAACACTTTAACCTCCCTGGACACCGTTACAGACTCGAAAGTTGCCATCCATCCTTCAAGTCAAAAATCTGCAAAAATGGGCTGTCATGTGAAACTGCTGAGCTGGATTTAATATGCAAATTTGATACTATCAGAATGGGTCTGAATAAGGACTAAGAACAGCTCTCCCATTACTATAAGCAATTCTCCACTTTGGGTATTCTCACTTTCTTATCCACATCCACCCTGACTGAATTAGCTCCTATGTAACACTCCCACCTTCATATGCCTACTATGTTTCTTTTTCTTTTACTTTATGCATCTGACAAAGTGCAACTCATGAAAGCTTATGCCGTAATAAAGTTGTTAGTTTTTAAGGTACACCATTCAGGTTTTTTTGCTGAAAGAGACTAACATGGCTCCACCTGTCATATTTGTGGAGGCGCTCTTGATTCTCTACACTCCAGCAAGAAGTGTTCGATGACCTGTCCCCCAACGGGACCTTCTTCTTCACATTAGAAATGAGGAGCACAATAAAAGTAAAAAAACTTCAGCAATGGCAGAATGTGGAAGCTTGTGTTGTCCACAGTGGCCCAGTCTGCTTTTATGAGGTATTAACACAGTGACAGTATTGAGCAGAGAACTGGAATTTGGGGTCAGTACTGCTCTGTTCAGGCTGTTCGGGAAGTCACGTGGATGACCCATACTATGTGTATTGATGTGCCTGTATCATATTTAGAGATGACCATCAGGTCAGGGCAGTATCCTCTGCTCTATCTTGCATAGTGGAAAGTGACACATGGTTTTGTATCAAAAGAGGAGCATATCATTTGCCAATATTGTTTGCTGCATAGCCCCATTATATGTGTGGTGACTATTAAAGTTGTTTGCAAATATGGCAGTGCCTTTTGCAGAGCTGGCTGAAGCCACTGTGCACCAGATGGTTTACATATAAAAATTATTAGCTTGCCGAAGTGAAAGGAGATTGCGGTTGTTTCTTTGTGCACTGTGTCAGCCGACGGTCAGGGCAGTGTGTGCATGTGTATGTTACACCCAAGTCTTCAACTGCTAAGGCACAAGGCTCCGTCGCAGTGGGCAGTCTAGGAGAGACTGAAGGGCGCCCCAAACAAAAGTTTAACGTCCGTGTCTTTACTGCTAGGATCGGGATCCCTTCATGGAGGGCAGCCAGCAGGCTGACAGACGCCCCAGAGTTTACAGGGAGAGCTTATTACATCTCAGATTTTAACTGCTAGGATACATGATCCCTTCGCAGTGGGCAGCCAGGGAGGCTGAGAGATGCCCCAACAGATCTGTCCTCTGGGAGGGACATGATCCAACGCTCAAGCTTCCCCTATATCTGTCCCTTATGACCGGCTGAAGTTCTTTTAATTGTGTTTGGTTCTGTTACAGCAACTGGAGGAGTCAGGTTAAAGCTTAAACAGTTACAGGTTTATTAAAGAAGCTTATAAATCATATGGTTACAATGGCTATTGCTCTATTTCTTAACTGCTAGCAAATATATATCTTAAAAATGGTTACAAAGAAAATAAAGATAGAAAATAGAAATAATGGTACCAAGTGACAGCTTAATCTTTAAAGAGCTCTAAGTCTATGTGTACACTTAAGACAAAGGACACATCCAGGTACAATATTTACCCCCTTCTGTGCCTCTCGACTCCAGCGGGTCAAGCCAGGGCCGGTCTCTCAATTCCTAGGAAAGACAAATACGAGGTGGGCGTCCCCATGGAACCTCGGGAGGCAATTACCTAACCCGACCAGCAGGCAGATGGTAGATTGACACTCAGAGTAAGTGTGCTGCTGGACCCATCTTTATACCCATAGGGGCTCGTATCCTCTTTCTTATCTAAGATGCCAAATTGTGTTGGTCTGTCTTTGTGACGCCAGTTCTTACAAGGGAGTTTCAACTTAATTTACACTTGCAAGAGAGATAACTAAATTGTGAGTACTGGACATTCTTTACCGGGCGGGAGATTCCTCCCCCCGCGGACGAGTGTGTGTTCGTATCAATATGGGTTTCAGTCAAGGCGTATCTCTGTTTACAGCCATCCAGGGTCACAGCAGCCAGCATATCCGGACCTCCTGTATATGCTTCAAAGACTATGCTGATTTTACTGCTCTGTGTGCCCTGTGTGCTCCAGGCATCTCAGAGAGGGGCAAGCAAGATGTTACAGGGGGGGGAGGGTTTCCTGTCTGGCTACACACTGTAGGAGGTAGAACCACATCACTGAAGTCCTGATGTATGTAAATTGCTGCCTTATATTTTTCATGGTTGGCTGTCAGTTGATAGCCACTGATTTATAGCAACATGCTTTTTCTTTGTTTGTAACATGGGGAATATGAGGACATTATTGTTGGTTTTCTTCAGCTTTTTCTCCACATAGTCACACTTAGGGTATGTCTACACTACCACCCTAGTTCGAACTAGGGTGGTTAATGTAGGCATTCGAAGTTGCAAATGAAGCCCGGGATTTAAATATCCCGGGCTTCATTTGCATCTTGCCGGGCGGGCGCCATTTTTAAATCCCCTTAGGTCGAACTCCGTGCCCGCGGCTACACGCGGCACGGAGTAGGTAGTTCGAATTAGGATCTCTAATTCGAACTACCATTACTCCTCGTGGAACGAGGTGTACCGGTAGTTCGAATTAGAGATCCTAATTCGAACTACCTACTCCGTGCCGCGTGTAGCCGCGGGCACGGAGTTCGACCTAAGGGGATTTAAAAATGGCGCCCGCCCGGCAAGATGCAAATGAAGCCCGGGATATTTAAATCCCGGGCTTCATTTGCAACTTCGAATGCCTACATTAACCACCCTAGTTCGAACTAGGGTGGTAGTGTAGACATACCCTTAGACAGTGAGAGGCCTTCAGTATACAACTTGCAGATATTTACCCCAGGATTAGTCTCCTTGTACGTTGGCCCTGAAATGGTAGGTTTAGTTGGTTGCTCTTTGGACCAAGAGGTCAACAGTTGACGTCTGGTTGCCAATTTTATGATTTTAGTCATGGTTTTCCACTTAACAGGGTGCACTGTGTTAAAGTCATCACCTTCCACCATCTTCTTCTAAACTGAGCAATAGAGATGTGCCATCATTTCTAGCCTACTAACTAGCTAGAGAACTTTGGGAATCCCACTACAACATGGGAAAGTTGGCACCAGAGTGATGGGAGAAATTTTTCAGACCAATAGTTTATTTCCTGAAAAATGCAGATTTGGATTAACTATTTGGGGATCTGTAGAAAGTACAACATATAGTTTCAACTGAACAAAGCAAAAAACAAAAACAAAAAAACCCCAAAGATTTCAGCATTGTTGAAATGAAACATTTTGTTTTGAAATGCAGAGGAGGGCTACATTCACAAAACGGAGAGAGGAAAAAGAGACAGTGGTGGTACTGCCACTTTACCTATTAGCAGTAGCCCTGTGGGTGGGTCACTCACCTAAGATAAGAGTCGGTTCATCCCTCATCCTTATGTGGAGAAGGAATTTGAACTTGAGTCTCCTATATAGTAAGAGAGTGCCTAAGCAGTGGGCTACAGCATATTCTGGTGCAGGTTTTTCTCAATCTCCCCTTTGGCGCTGTTCCACTTTGTATAAATAATTTAAAAGTCTCTGGAAGAGGGAATTGAACTTGAATGTCCTACATTCTAGGTGAGTGTCCTAACTCACAAAATCAATGGCTATAGACTTACAGATAGCAATTAGCTCCCAAAATACAGGCTGGCAATTCACATAAAATATGAGATCAACGAATATGTGGTTTCACATCCTACAGTGCACAAAGCCAGAGAACTGAAAAATCTGTTATTCAACTACCTCTATGTGGCACTTCCTAGGTGCAGGGAGATTACATGGAGACTGCTGAAAGGAATTACTTCCCAGTGCTTTCCAACAACTCTAAAAATCCCAGAAACTACTCTCCAGGAGCTATCAAAAGGGAAGAATGGGAAAAAAAGGAACCTGTGAAGGAGAGGAGACAAAGCTGTACAAACACATAGAACCACGTTCACAAACCTTTGTTAAGCTGGGCAGATGGTTGCAGACAGTTAAGGACATAAATGAATCTAGATTTTTGTGAATTCTGGATTGTAGGCACACTGTCTGAAAACCTCATTAAATATTAGCATTTATTATTTGTGAAATGTCCATCCTGTGATCGGTGCTGTACAAACACAGAACAAAAAAAGGCGATTCCCTTCCTCAAAACCTAATGGATGGGTTGTAGCAAAAGAAAGGTGATTTAGCAGTTTACCTGGCTAATATGCTAGGCCAGGCAGGTTGACTTAAGGTACGCCATCCAGCTACGCAAAATGTGTAGCTGGATTTGGCTTACCTTGAACCGAGCCACCATGGTGTTCACATAGCAGGAGTCTGAAGGGAGCACACGTTCCTACTGGCTTCCCTTGCTCCTCACAGACTGAGGAGTACCGGATGCCGGCGGGGGCTGCCCTCAGCATTCGATCTAGGGGTCTACACTAGACCACCTAAATTGAACACTAGAAGATCGACCTCCAGCGGGTCAATCTCTGTCGTGTAGACAAGCCCCTAGAGATGCTATAAGCAGCTCCTACACCATCTCATCCCTAACCCCCACTGAAACCAAGGATCAGAGATGAAATGGGAGATACCTTTCCCCCTAATCCTCCTGAGGCTCCGTGGAGGCAGTCTAGGATCAGGCCTATTATTTATAATTCTTCACCCATCTCTTTATTACATTTGTTTATTGTCTCCTTTTCTCGTGTGCCTGTTCTGAAGTTCACGTGTGTTTGTGCCCCTCCACTTGCTAATGAAACACCTAAACCAGAACAGGGAGCTGTTTACCTGGCTTTACATTTAGTAATGCTATTAATCACTGTAGGGAAAACACAGAACCCTGAACTATGATCTTAGCAGGTGAGGCGAGGAGGAATTGATTTTCAAATGGTCTCTTCTAAAAAGACACTTTTTAAAGAAACTCCTAAATAAATCTCTGTTATTATTAGAGATAACTAATTTTTTAAATAATTATCCAGCTTTACAAGTCACTTTTAACCCAACACAAACACTGGATGTATGCACGGCACCAAAAGCAGTGAGTAGTAGGGCTACTTTCAATGCTTAATTTGTAGTGAAAAAAAGTGCTGGGGCTCAAGCAATTACCTGCTAGTGCCCAAACAATTTATTTTTACTTTCAGAATGGGGATGGCAAGCCCAGAGGTACCAAGGCTATGACTTGCCAAGTCTAGGGGTGCAAGCCCTGGCACACATTAAGCACTGTATACATTATAAAAATACCACCTTGGCCTCAATGACCTTCAATAAGACTTAGGGCTTGTCTGTACTGGTATGTTTTGTTGCTAAAACCTGCCTTTTGGCAACAAAAGAGAGAGAACATTTACACTGCAATGTGACTTTTGTTGGGAAAAACACCCAGTTTTGGTGACAAAAAACTTCCAACCGTGTGAGAGACTTTTGTCTTTTCCCCTCCCTTTATTGTTGCCAAATAGCCAATGTTGACACTGCTGTTTGTTTTGTGGAGAGAATTGGCTTCTGCCAGGATCTCACAAAGTCTGCCTTGATGGCTGTGATCAATGATTTGTGATCTCTGCTGCTCTGCAGGCATGCGCCCCTCCCCTTTCAAAGCTTTGGGAAGTATCTGACAGCTGAGTGAGCTGCTCTGGTTGGGGAACAAACACAGAGAAAATCATTGGATTGCTTCTGTTCTGCCCTGCACTAGGAACACAGCAGCAGGCAGAATGCTGCTGCAGGGAGGGAGGTCTGGAGAGACTGCTGTGACATTCCTCAGCACAGACAGCTCACAGAGCTAGGAGGAATTCCCAAGAAGCACAGGGATCAGCTCTCCCTTCTCACAACACTGCACTGTGTGATGCTCACTTACATTGCTTCACTCTATCTGTCAACAGGGTGCTAGCAATGTGACAATGAATGAGCATGGGAGGCAGAAAAACTGGTTGGACTGGCTTTCACTTTTGGTGATTTTTGCATGTCAGCAGCACTTTTGTCATCAAGCCTTCCCAGTGTAGACAATGCCTCAGGATCCTAAATGTCTAAGTCACTTGAAAATAGAGCTAATGTTGCTATGTCATTAGGTGCTTTTGAAAATGTTACTCCCTCATTTGTAGCAGCTAACGGGCTTGCTTTCAAAAGTGCCAAGTAATCCCAGCTCCCACTGAAATCAGTGAGAAGGTTAGGTACACAACACTTTTGAAAATAAAAGTTCTAAGTCTTCTTCATCGAAACTTCAGATCTTGATGTTGCAGTGCTTTGCTCAGGGTGTATGGGACCACAGCCCAACACTGAATCAGAAAAATAAAAAAGTAATGTATCTTTTTGGAAATTTCCTTTCTTAAGGAACTCTGCTGTGATGTCCGCTGCTTGTCAATTCTGTTTTGATTTCCATTCCTATCTGCTAGACTGAATCAATTCAGACAGATGTGTTGGTGACAGTCCAGCAATTGAAATGCCCAATTAAACAAAGTAACTATAAATGGTAGAGACCAGGTACTTGTAGAAATGGCCCTGAACCAGAGGTTAGAGCAAGGAAGATCACAGTACCCCCCATCTCTTCTAAAAGCAGATGGCAACTCCCTTCTCTCCTTGCTGTAGGAGAGCAACACTCCCTCACAGACCTCCCTGGCTGGTGTAGTAAGAATTCTCTCTACTATTTCAGTCTGCTTTAGATTTATGCTTTAGTTCAGGACAGTGGCTGAATACCTCCAAACTTTTTGAAATCCAAAATTGGACTCACATTCATATTTTTCACATGGCCCCTCTCTTTACAATGGGCCAAACCAAAGCCCTGGTTCTGAATATTTACAACTTTCAAATGTTAGATATCAAGATCAGGACTTTTCACTTGTACCTCTATCATGGTTCCAGGGTGATCTGTATCTTTGACCTCTCTCTCAATCCCTCTGAAGACAAGTGCCAGGTGCAGCACCCACTTGTGGAATTCCACTTTTAGACTGGGTCCTGCAGTAACAGCACCTCTCTTTACCACCTGTTTTTTACTCAACAGGTCCAACTAGAGTTGTCCTTTGCTATTGGCTTCCCTTCAGAAGCTGCGAACAGGATGAAAATGCAGCTACACCAGTGGCATAACGAGGGGAGCTCAGGGGGAGCAGCTGTCCCCAGGCGCCATGCTAGAGGGGAGCCAATTTAGTCCCCCCTGGTCCCCCATCATCCCTCAGCCTGCTTGCTCCTCCTCCACCTGCTGCCACTGGCTGGAGCCTCCTCCCCGCCTCTCCACCCTCAGCCCAACCCTCCTCCATATCTGCCAGCGGGTTAGTGAGTGCGGGGGCCCAGCCCCAAACTGGAGAGGGAGGGGGAAGACACAGTACAAGCTCCCCCCCCCCCCCAGTTCGGGTTGAGCTGTGCACTAGGTTCAAGGCCCAGCCACATGGCAGCAGCAGGGGGGAAGGGTGCAAATGTATCCTTTGCCCCCGGGCACATAACACCCTCGCTATGCCACACTGAAGCTTGTTCCAAGCAACCCCATTTATTTGACCATAGGAACATTACTGTCAGAGATAAAAGGGCTAAAATAATAAAAGGACTTTGTTTACAAAATCAGTGGTCCTACTTAATCTTAGGATCTCTCTCAAGACTTAGGCCTAACTTAGCCCTTGCATCCCCACGAGCAGCTACAATTTGCCTCTCTCTCTTCATTTTCAGAACTGGGGATTTTATCAGTTTCCAAGTTCTTTGTTTAAGGATTCACTGCTTAAATTTCCTCCCCTTGCTCTACCCCCATTATCAACCAGCCTGTTGTTCAAAACGAGATGGGGATACAGCTCCAAAAGCAAGAGACATCTGTAGTGTTTAAGGGACAAAGTAGCTTGGAAGTTTGTCTCACCAACAGAAGTTGGTCCAATGAAAAACATTACTACCTCACCCACCTTTCTCGCTAAGGCTATGGTTACGCTACAAAACTTGCAACGGTGCAGCTACATCAGTGCAAATGCTCTAACTGATGGAAGAGAGCGCTTTCATCCATTTAATTACTCCAGCCCCTGTAAATACGGTAGCTATGTTGGCGGGAGATGCTCTCCCACCAACATAGTGCTGTCCACACAGGCGTTTAGTCCAGTGTAACTTACATCACTCAAGGGCATGGCGTATTCATATCTCTGAGCAACAAAACATATACCCACATACACTGGAGTGGATACATAGTCTAATAGCCCAGGATCCATAGAGCTACAACAACACTTCATACAGTCTATATTATTTGTTAAGCATCAGCAACTGGGCTATCAACAACCATTGTCTGTCTTCCCACAAACAACTGTCTAGGAGTGAGTTAACTCTTTGCACCCATGTAGTAGATAGTATGATAGCAGAGTTAAGCATCATATTCATAAACATTCATGAATACCTCCTGCTGGCTTCACAATCTCTTTCTAATGACTTCCTGTACCAGTGTACCCATCTCAAAAGTCTGATCCTCTCCAACACTCTGCTTTAAAGGTTCAGCAAATGCAACTGCACAGATCTCAAGTGAGTCAGGCCAATGTGAACTCAACAGGTATGCGCTGTGCCTTGCACTGATTCCCCATTTATTTTCTAGTGCAATTCCAGGTGTTGATTGCAAGGACATTCAGAATCTAACTCTTGCCTGCAACCATTGCATCAGTTGAATTGTGCCAGAAAGCTCTTACTGTCTGTCCTTGTCACTGAGCTCCAGAGGGAGAGTGACAGAACATTCTTGGTGAAGGGTCTGAGACCCTGGCATTCACTCCCTCCCCTAGTTTACCAGAACTGAAGTTTAAACACTTTTAGGCTGCTGTGCAAGATGCAGTTGTTAACCAAGACTCTCTCTGGGGCCATGGGTACGCTACAAATACAACCATGTCAGAGAACACGGTTGATGGACAACGCTCCCCAGAACGGTTTCAGGTTTGGAGAGTTTACTGGACTCTTTTTCATAAACAGGCACAGCCTCAAGGCACTTTCTCAATGGAAACCCATCTTTGGCCTGGTAACCAAACACAGCTGAGGTCCAGTCCACACTGTGAATTGGAACCAAGCTGGGGGACAACTCGGTTGATCTCAAATTCCCTGACATGCCTGTATTTGTGGTTCAGTTAGGATCTTTATTTAGGCCTTGATTTTATCCCATGAATGGGCTGTAAGTGAAGAGATAGGGATGGTTTTAATTTGTCCCGCTGAATTGTATGTTTTAAATTATGTAACATAGACCACTAACAACAAGGCTGGTTGCAACAGAAATAAAGGAGTCTTCCGCTATGCAGACCAGAAAAAAGTGATGAAATCTTAGCTCTGCTGGAGTCACAGCCAAAGCGCACTTGTACTTCAGGGGAGCCAGAATTTCACCCAAGGAATCAGAGGAAAAAGAGAAGCAAAATGAGAGGGGGAAAAGAACCATGTTATGTGTGAGCAACCTGAGATTAGCATATAGCAAATCTGTAAAGCTCAACACCACCAGAGTCATTGCTGTATATTGGCAATTACACAAACAAGAGTTGAATGAGGTGTCTTCTGTACTATCGACTTGCCCCTCTTATTCTAAAATTCTGCAGTAACTGTGATTTCTTCTTCTGCTTAGTAATTACAGCCAATTCACAGTGGGGAGAAGAAAAGACCATATGGTGGAAAATTCCGAAGGACATTAGCACAATGATCATGACAAATCACAGTAATTTAGATATGATAAGAGAATACTTGTTTTAGAAAAATTTTTATTTTTAATTTTTTTTAATTTTTATTTTATTTAATCGTTAAAACTTCTTTTAAAGATTTTCATTTTTAATGCTAAGAATGGGTGTTCTGAAATTGCACTCACTGTGCAATATTCTATTACGCTTGGTGATAGTTCATCATATTGAAGGGCCTCCTGTTAGAAATGGTATATAAGTTAGAAAAGGTAAAGTTACAGTACCAAGCTAAATGGATCAGTGGTCTCCTAGTACTACCTCTCCACAGCTTCTCACTGCTGTTTTGAGTGATCACAATTCACTTTTACAACAGCTTTCCTCTGCTGAATTTCTACCACCCAGTTCATTAGCCACATGTTCCCCTCATCACAGTCATAGCTTCTCTATAATGTTGGCTCCTTGCTTTCCTCTTGTCTAATCAATTTACCAATCTCAGGTGTTTCTCATGCATGCAGGGCTGTGATAAATCACCAGACAATTAAATAGTAATAGAGAAGTAGCTGTATTAGTCTGATCTTGGTAAAACAAAAGGAAAAAATATGCCAGAGACTCAATTCTGCTGTAACTACAGTGTTTCTTGGTGAGTCATAGATAAACAGACTTCTCACCCACCACCTGTGACCCCTGCCTATGTTCCAGCACTACCGTAGAGACCTGCATATGTCTCTGGTTCTGTTTAATGCTTCTTTTCCTTTTTGCTGCCTCTCATTCATCACTCCCCAACATTTTACATGCCAGACACGTATTCCTCTTTCTACCAAGCACAGATCTCTGCCAGTGAAGCCACTACATTTCTCCCGTCATTCTTGGCCCTGCTAGCTAGTGGCAGTTAATATTTTTATGCTCCAAGTGTATTGACTTTAACATACAGAATCTCCCTTGGAATGTATTCTTCTCAAAGGAGATGCACTAGCTAACACCTGATTTGATCCTCTCCATTCACTTCCTAAGTGATTTCTCTAAACTCTAAAGAGCTGTGCTGTGCTTTGGGGCTTAGCTCAGGCAGTTCTGAAGAATGCCCAAGATGCAGTCATTAACTAATTGTCTTCAGTTCCTTGTAAACACTCAGACAAGGCAGCTCTTTGAACAGCTCTAACGCACCCTGACTGCGTCTAGACTGGCATGAATTTGCGCAAATGCTTTTAACGGAAAAGTTTTCCGTTAAAAGTATTTGCGAAAGAGAGCGTCTAGATTGGCACGGACACTTTTGCGCAAAAGCACTTTTTGCGCAAAAGCGTCTGTGGCCAATCTAGATGCGCTTTTGCGCAAGAAAGCCCCGATCACCATTTTAGCCATTGGGGCTTTTTTGCGCCAAACAAAACTGAGCTGTCTACACTGGCCCTTTTGCGCAAAAGCTTTTGCGCAAAAGGACTTTTGCCCGAACGGGAGCGTCAAAGTATTTGCACAAGAAGCACTGATTTCTTACATTAGAACGTCAGTGCTCTTGCGCAAATTCAAGCGGCCAGTGTAGACAGCTGGCAAGTTTTTGCGCAAAAGCGGCTGCTTTTGCGGAAAAACTGGCCAGTCTAGACACAGCCCCTGTGTTTAACCAGAGCTCTGCTGGTTCACCATGAAACAGGCAGTGACAAGCTGGGGAAGAATGAGGCTGAGATGATGGAAATGCTGTGTAAACATCGAGAATCCCAGTTCTTATACAGAAGGGCTCAAACTATAACATTCACCTCAGAATCCAAACTCTCTTGTGGTTAAAAGACATTATATCAGTTCACATAATAGTATTTTTGCATTGTTATTTTACTGCATTTTATGCCCCTACTGTTGTTGCACAGAGCAATGTGGCATGAGGAGAGGCAAAGAGATCATAATATCTGTTTCACATTATTGCTGTAATGCAGAGCATTCCTGTAAGCACTCTGCATACAGAGAGACTGTAATTGTAGTAATCACAAGCTATAAAGGTGTGAGATTTATTTATATAGAAAGAACTTGACAATGACTACGCAGAAATCAAAATATAAGACAACCCTTGTTTGTTCAAGTAACAAACTAGCTCCCAGCATCAAGGTTGAAAAACAGTGTAATAACAACTATGAGGATTCAACATTTGTCATACTGTTTCTGTGAATGCGGTCAATAAGGTTGAGTTCCTGTGAACAGATGCAGTAGTCTGGAAACTTAGAACTATGCTGGTGTTAAGGTTGAGCCCAGTACATATGCTTGCAGAACCAAGGTCAAAAGTTTTAAAAGAGAATGTATATTTTGAAATATATATAAATGTAATACTTAAATACTAAATACTATAAATTTAATACTTAAATATAATTTTCATATAAATATAAATCTATATAAACTTTAGATATTTTAAAATGTTTCTGTTTTAATAATTGCCACTTGGAAACCAGACAATGAAATTGGGTTCCTTACCACTTTTTAATGAGATACTTCTACCATCGCCATCATCAATCTTAATTGTCTAAAAAGAACAAACCAAAACCCTCTGAATCTCTCTCTCCTTTCTAAGGGAAGCTTTTATTTTTGTAATAGTTGTTTATGGCAACCCTTGACATGAAAACTCTTTTTTGAGATATTAGAGGATTGCTCATATGTGCTAGACTGCTCGCAGTTATTCTTGCCTTAAAAAGAAATGACACAGAAGCCTTTGTTTTAGAAAAAAATACTATGAATTCCATGAACTGCACAAACATAAATAAGGAATGAAAGACAGATCCAAATATTGCCCCTACAAATCATAACACAGTGTCCATCATACTGTGTATAACAAACAATGTGTTAAATGAAAAGAATGTATATAGTACTTACCAAAATAAGACCTGAGATTAATGAAGACGTGCCTGTCAGGGCAACATAGAACTTGGGGGTTAATGTGTTCAAAAACATACTCACTGAAAAAAAAAAAGAAAGGAAATCATGAGTACAACAGCAGAACCAGTTCTCCCTTTTGGCTTTCCAACCACCTCCATCCCCACCCCCACTTTGAATAAATTACTTGCTCAACTTAAAAATAAAATCATATAAAGCATGTCTCTATTTGTGTGCCCATACCTGATGAGGTGCAACCCAATGTTCTACCCACAGGATTTCATTTTCACAACAGAGTCAGTCACAAGGAGTTATAAATCATTCACATAGTCACTTGGCCTTTTCCATTCCCCACTGCACAACCGCATCACTGCATTTTAAAGCTCTTGAAAAGCTATACAGAGTGGTTAAGGTAGACAATATGGTATCTTAGCCCAACGTACCACAAGGAATCAAGAATAAATCTGAACCTGGGTTCAACTCACTGCTCCACTTCAAACTTATGACTGTGGAGAAGCCATCTGTGGACATTTTTTAAAGGTATTTAGGCACAGTTAGGTGCAAAAGCATAAGGGCGGCTAACTCCCATTTTTTTTCCAAATTCCACTAGGCAAGCTATCTGCATGTTTAGGCACCCAAATACCTTTGCAAATCTGTCCCTAGTCTTGCTGTCCCTCAGTACCCCATCAGTAAAATGGAAATGAGACTACTTCCCTCCCTCACAAGGATGCCAGGAGGGGAAAGTATGCTAACAATGGTGAGGTGCTCAAATACTGCAGTGATAGCAGCCAGATTAGTAAAAACTAGTGTTTTCTTTTGCTAATCAGTCTAGTTCGTTCTGCAGTCTCCCCCGGAGCCTGGCAGAGGACTAGTACAACCTCCCAGAACCGACCATATTGGTCAGGAAGGAGGAACACCAAGGCATCCATGGCTGATTGGTCTTCTATGGATCCAAACAACAGCACTGGCTAACAGTAGGATCATCATCAGCTCCCCTCAGTCACTTATGGAGAATTCCTATAGAATTTGAGAGAAAATAATAAGCTTTTTATAGTTCTGGGGCCATTCTACAGAATTATAGCTCTGCTTTAGAATCACTGAGGATGATTCCAATAAACCAACCCACCTCTCCAGTAATGAAATCATTCTCTATACAGGGCTCAATAGTAGTTTATATAGAATCCTGTTGGTTTGAGCCTTATGAATTTCTGCCACTTGGAGAGGCAAATCTCTCCAATCCCGGGGTGTTACAGGGCTCAATAGGGCACTGCTTCTCCCTGCACTATCCCAAGTGATCCAGCCCAGGACCTATACAAGGTCAAACTTGATGGGGGATCAGCTATGCCCTGTACTGTATACTTAGGAACTTTGTTTTCTAAACAGACCTAGCAGACTAACAGTATCTAACTAACTACAAAATAGCCATTTAAAATCCCGACTGAAGGCATGAGAATGCTGCCTACAGCTTCACTCAGTCCTTTTCTGTATCTTTAAGAATGATACTAATTGAATCAAAACAAACAAACTGAAATATGGAGAGGAGATAATGAAGGTCTGATAATAATTCTCAATGGCACAGGGCTAATTTTCAATATTCAGAAAGAAAGAGAACTATCTTTCAGAAAAGAATCACATAGAACTTCAAATTCTGTCTGCCAGGCAGCAGCTTTGTTTTGCTTTTGCATGCATCTTTTCTCATATTGTTCCCAAAGAAACTATAAATTGCTAAAAAGTGTGGATGTGTGATTTTTCATTCCACTGAATTTACATTAGCATCAAACTGGCAGAATGGAGTCAATTAGTTCTATGTTAGTCTTATCCCTCAAATGAACTGGAAGCAATAATGAGTCAAAACTTAGGGTAAATTCACATACTTTCATTGATTTCATTGTCTCAAATTGAGTGATCTTTATTTACACCAACTGAGGAACAGATCCAATGTTCAGAATTTTCCTCATACCTTATTTCTGTTCAAATACAAACCGACTATGAAACATTAATGCCTGCTAAGTCCAGCCCCAAGCTATGCTGAGAAGGAAGAGGAACAGAAAGACTTAATAGCTTTTGCCCTATTCAAACCACCCACACATCTTTTTGAAGAAAATGTTACTTATTCTGGAATGCAAATGTAAGCTTGAAACATAATCAAACTGTAACCCTGATGGTGTCACTGATAAAATTATAGTTTGCCAACTAAATCTCTGTTCCACTTAGGCTAATATATTCATGCACAAAAACATCTTCTGGGATATTGCTGTACTTGTGTCCTGGGCATACGCTTGCTGCAATGCCAATGGTGACTTCAGTGGTTGAGTTGCAACAGACTTTATTGACCTACTACCCCTTCCGCTCCTGTGTGCAGGAGTAATGGCACATGGAATGTTAAAGTTTTTCATATTAAATCACAAACACTGCCCAAGTGAGTTTTGCTTTCCAGTGTTTTAATGACAGACTGAGTGATTGACCAAAATAGTGACGTCACGGTGCCTTTGAGCTTTAGAAATCATGGCATCTGTGTGGAATATTGACACAGTGCATCTCACTTAACGCAGCATTTTGTGTTGCGGTGTGAGAAGGCACAGTTTCAAAATGAGAAATTTCAGGCTTGAAAGCAGTTGAGCACAGTCACTCAGGTCTTATCATTATTGTCCACACTGAATGAAATTTATACAGTATCAGGGAAAATTTGTCCACAAGAAAGAGGACTTGTTCACGTTACTGTCCACTGAACCTTTTGATTGCCTCTCCCTAACTGGGGAATCACCATGCCTGTGATGCTTTGGGAAGTGGGCTCCGTAGAGATATGCTTGCAGAACACTATGATTTAGAGACAATCCCTTATAAGGGACAGTATTATGAACATAGGAACTTGGAGATCAGTCTTGGAGGTGAGGGTTGGGAACACTGCATGACTGTGTGCAGCCTGTCACCAGAGACACTCTCCAATAGTTTTATTGAAGTTTTATTCCTTTCCCATTCTCTGGTGTGCTATCTAATGATCCCCAAGATGGTTACACATACCTTGACAGACTCCCTGTTTCAAGGGAACAGACTATTGTTGATATGGTGCTTGTCAGAGGTTGGGAGAAGCGATATTGGATCCACATACAGAGCAAGCAGCATGGGGTACAGAGGAAGGAGATGCACTTCATCTACTCTAAACCCTGCAAAGTTTGCTCAAACTTTGTGCAGGTGGGGATTGAATTTCACCTTTAAAGAATACTTCCAATTCCTCTAAAGGGCACTTGGAAAATTCATCACTTCTTCATAACCAGTTTATACTGATCCTTATATTTATGCCAGTGCTCCTGGCTTCTCTTCCTTTGCATGTTTTCTCTCTCTCTTTGGGTACGTCTACACAGCAGGGCTAAAATCAGAATAAGCTACACAACTTTAGCTATATCAATTTCGTAGTTTAAGTCAAAATAGCTTATTTCAGCTTTTGGTGCGGACTACACAGCAAGAAGTTGAAGGAAAAACACTCTTCCTTCAACTTCCCTTACTCCTTGTAAAATGAGGGTTACAGGAATTGGAGTAGGAAGTCCTCCAGCTTGGCATTATTTCAACATTACGTCAAAATAACTTCTTGTAGTGTAGATGCAGACGATGTTATTCTGAAATAACGCTGTGTAGACATAGCCTTACTGATGAATGCCACTGTTAACTTTTATTACTTCTTGCCAAAACAGCACCCTTCTTTAAGACCATTATTGTTATAATAATTGCTACAAGACTACAGATGTTCCGAATAGGTGGGCCATATTCTTAGCTGATGCAAACTGGCATAGTGCTGTTGATATATATATATATATATATATATATATATATATATATTTTTTTTTTTGAGCAATGCTCATTTACAGCAGCTGATTATCTGGCCTATGTCTATTGGGTAACTTTGCTTTTTACTTCAATTAAAAGGGCAATATAACTATTAACTCTTGCCGATTATTCTGTCACAAGGTATTAATCACTCCCCCTCTCTTCCCTGAGGCTTCATTATGAAAGTAAGTTGCTTTCCAGTATGGAACCTATATCTCCATATACATCAGACTAACTACAAGGAAAAACGTGGTTAGATTGTGTTCCCCGTCAAGTCAATGAAAGTTTCGCCTGAGCTTTAGTGGAACTTGGATCTAACTTTTCTATATAGGGTTGCCAACTCTCCTAGATTGGATGCCATTGCTGCAAATGGCATCTGGTTAGGAGGTTGGCAGCCCTATAGTCAGTGCCAACTGCCCGATTTTCCAGAAGAATGTGCTTTAATTATTTTGTTAAATCCCAATTGCTTCCAAAAGCTTTTGTAGATGGCTGAAATAGTGTGTTTGTGAAAATAATGGAATATATTTTAGTTATTCTATTATTCAAATCATTTGGGGGGAAAGGATCTAACACAGACTGCTAGATACCTAAATGACCCATTTTAAAATTAATTGCAACTCAGGCTAATTAGCAGCTTTCCTCATAAATTCACTGAAAATTTATTTTGTATTGTTTGTGGAGGACACTTGTATTTTGCACACATATCAAAGAGACGGAATCCCCGTGTTGTGTCAAAAGCTCAACTCAGTCTTAACACAGCTTGTTGGCCCCTCCATAATTACAGACTCAAAATAAGTTATAGCCCTTAGATTTAAAGTTATTACAGAAATGTCACACTCACATACAAGGTGCATGGAACAATGGTCAATGAAGGACTAAGTGAAAGTTCAAACAACCCACTCAGACAAACCACTGTGCAGAATTCCTGCCTCAAAGTGATTAGAACCATAGGTTATTGAATTTTAAACTATTCATTTAGTGTCTACACCTTCAAACTGTACACATCCTAACCATCTTTAAAAGAGCCATAACTCAGTTGGGACAAGTGTGTTCATGTCAGATTGGGCCATCCATGATTGAGTATCATGGTCCTCCCCCTCCCCCCTTCCAATTATAAACGTAGGAGGAAAATTTGAGATCAAACATGTTGGTGTTGCACCAAGAAAAGCCCTAGTCCCATAATAGGAGTTTTTCCTGTGAATCTTTTTTACTTCTGCAAATATTCTAAAGGAATTACCAAAACAACAACCAAAAAACCCCTAAAAGTTGAACAGAACTACTGTATGGGTTTCAAATGTAACCAAGTTCTTGCAAATTCTAAACAGCTTCCTTCTCTAAGGCTTCTTGGTGTAAATTAATGACGAAACCTTTGGAATGGTCGTGTGTGTTCGCTTCCACCAAAACCTATCAGCATCACACTGTGCAGTGCATAGGAAAATCAGGGTGCACACTCACTTTGTTTAACCACCTACCATAATGCTAAAGCAAGAGGCCTGAATCAGAGTCAGATTCAGACATCTGAGGCCTGATCCAATGATCACAGAAATTAACGGAAAAGACTGCTATTGGCCTCACTGGTTGGGGAACAGGCCCCTGGCAAGAAAAATGTGGCATCAAAATTGCCTTTAGCTTCACCTGAACAATAATACCTGGCAACCTGCACAGAGCTTTACATTTCCAAAGCACTGGTCTGTACTAATACTGACTAACTGAATAAGAAAACATCCTGGTTTGAAGCAGACATCTCTTACTGTGCCATTGACATTTTTTTTTCCTTTTCAACTTTTTGGGAGAGATGATGAGGCCAGCAAAGTATCCTCTGGTGTCAAATACACATAAGGCCAACCCAGGATATCAAAACTCAAGTAGAGTATATGGTGTTTGTCAATAAAATTTCTATATTTTCATATTTTTAAACATTTTAAAAATAGTATAATATTTTTCAATACTTTAAGGAGTCTTTATTTACAGAAATGGGTATTCAAAGGAATTGTGAGTTCCATGGTTTATGGATTTTGGAGTATATAGATATGGAGAGAGAGAGATCAGTTTGTGCTGCATGAAAGCTGCTCTTGGGATGCAGATCTGCTGTACCATGGGCACCATGGAGCAAAAAAGCATGGACATTGCCACTGGTCTTCACAATACAGTGGTGACCTGGATTCACTGCCTATTTACTGCTAATTGTGAAGTGAAAGACTGAACTGTCTGAGCATTCAGATTGGCTAAGGTACTGGCATTTCCTACAAACCAATTGAAACTTCGCCCTCCCCTAAAAAGCACACGTGCCTCATGCTTGTGTTTTCTCATCTTCATGTACTTTAGTTCTATGCTGCATGGGGAAGTGCTCCTGTGTGGTTGCTACTGGGGATTTCCTTTCTTCACTACAAGACTCCTCAGGCTGAAACTGTCTGCATGCATGAGCAGAATATGTATTATAGAAGGACATCTTAACTGTTGGGTCAAGTTGTGGTCTCCCCCCCCCCCCCAGCCTTTTCAATAATTATGTCCACATCAGCTAGAGAAAAGTAGGTTAAGTTCTGATATTACACTGTTTTCAGATGAGAAGCCTTGATGCAATGTGCTGATACAGGCAGTGTGGTTTGTGAACATTATCATTTATCCTCATTCTCTGTTTCCCTTTAGATATGCATCGTGCTCCTTCCTCTTGTAAGAGAAAGCACCATAGTATGTACAGCATGAGAAAACCCGACTCTCTGGAGGGAAAGCTACAGCACACAGCACAGCCAGATAAATTTACAGCGGGCTAAACACCCCCTCCCAAAGCAATCCCACTTAAGCTATAGGCTGGAATGCTCGCTCAGTTTATTTCATTGCAAAATGGGCTAATTAGATCAAATGGTACCAAGTACTTCAGCAAGTTTTGGAAAAATGTAGGTAGGCTATGTGGTGGTAGTTAAATTTAATGTGCTTATAACTTTAACTGTACCTTCAACATAGGTTTATGAGATTTAGCCTTCTAAAGCTGTACTAAAATGAAAGCAAATTACAAAAGCTCATTATATGCAGTCACTTAAGACAATTAATGGCTTTTGTTTTAAGTACCTGATCAGCACAATTTAGCCTGCAGATAGGTTTTGTTCTCTTCTAACATGCTAAGCGTGGGAAGCCATAGCTGTATTGATTTCATTTGATTTTTGCATTTGCAGCTGGAAAGATCACTATGTTCATTATTTGTTCAAAAAACTCCCTCCAGTAAAGGTTTGTTACAAGGATTAGCTTCAGTCCCTGAAATAATTAGGGTTAGGTAAGTAGGTGAGCCTCACTGCTGGAGGATAACTCAGACATTGAGCAACTGCATTTGTGAAACATCAGCATCAAAAGTCTCATATACTCCTGCGTTATAGAAAGACCTGTGAACATTAGGGTCCAGTGGTGCCCTCCTTCTATAATCATGTACATATGCCTTGTCCCTTCCCTTCCCATTAGAGAGATTAAAAAGACACAGGACCTCTCTCCTACCTCAGTTGCTTGTTGGCCTTTTATCCAAGGACCAGGTGACCAAGAAGCAAACACATGATCCCTGACCTCAAGCCAATCACCTGGGAAGCAACTAATTAATCACTGCTGGGGTAAATTTAACTCCCAAAAAAGACAATCCCACCCCTGTGACAGGTAGGATGGCAGGCAAATTGAAGGGTACTCATGTCGCAAAATCTTAGTGAAATGGAAGAGAGGCCTGAGATTTCTCCTGTCCTGTATTCCTCCCACCCCAAGCCTACCATCTGGCTGAGAACTAGAGCTGATATCTGCCAAGCTACCATAGAAACCTCCCAATCATCAAAAGCTTGTCATACACTCTGAAACCTCCCACTAACTTAAGTTGTACTATGAAGGTCAAACTTAGTGCTAAATCTTTCCAGGATATTCCCAGTAATGTCAGAAATACAGTAATAGATTTCAACATACTGTAGCAACCTTTCCATTTGGTACAAATTACTACTGTATATGAGTGTTTCAATAAATTATCTTATAATTATCCGGATGTTAATTTTAGGAATAATGAATCATTATGGCAAGAAAATAATTTTCCTACTTTCAATGCAGGAACAACAACTACTGAAATTATTGAAAAAATATGACAGTACTTACCTGTACCTAGTGAACCTTATTAGTAACTTAACACAGAACAGTGATGTGATTATTTCTCTTAATTTCCTTCACGAAGCTCATTACATTGGAATTCAATGTTCTTTCTCTGTCCAATGCAGTGCCATTGCACCTCTAGAATGGCATCAAGAAATGTCTAGCATGTCAGTGATAGGAACATTGCTCTTCCATAATCTTACTATAAAAATAAACTTAAACACTTCCCACCCCTGAAACCCATTTTCTTTCACTCATCTTTCCCATAAAAAACATGTTATGTACGCAGGAAGCAGAGATATATTTTCGGTAACAGGATGACATTAGCTACTATGGATCTTGGGTGAGTCTCCATGAACTCTATCCTTCTCATGTTCACTAGCATCTCCCAGCTGCTTAGATACTGAGGGGGATAGTGTCTTAGAAATCCCTAAAACAGAGAGGTTAGACACAGGAAGAGTCTTGAGATCAGAATATAGATTCCAGCTGGGGATGCTGCAAACACGCTGTTCTCAGCCAGTGCAAGGGGGCACCTAATGGAGCCAGGAGCAGATCATCATCTGAATGTTAGCTCCCAGCATAACACTGAGGCCAACAAATCCTAATGTGTGCCTAAATGAGATCAGTAGTCCCTCATTAAGGGGACAGGCAGCCCTGACTGGACTGCAGGTTGGACCTCTCTGGTCTGGTGCCCGCGGGACCTGACCAGTCCCAGATGAGGGAATTTGCGGATCAGAGGAGGTCCCTTGCTTCCAGCTCCCCATACCATGTTTCCTTCCAGCTGCCAACTCCAGACACAACTCCTGCTGGGCTGCCATGGTGCTGTAGCCCCGGCAGCCCAGACTGATCTGGCCCCAGCCCTGCTACTGGGACTGATGCAGCTGCTGTGTCTCCAGCCCAGGCCCCACCATCGCAGCTGTTGCAGCTGACGCATCTCTGGCCCCGGCCCTGCTAATGGGGCTGCTGCAGCAGCTGTTGTGCTACCGGGGCTCCATCGCCAGTCCCAGCCTCAGCCCCACTGGACTCCAAGATGCCAATCCTCTTGCCACTGAGGCTCCCAGTCAGGACTTGCTGGTCCAGGAACACCTGTGGTCCTGCCGGACCATGGATGTTGCTGGATGAGGGGGTCCCGGTTTTGGGAGGTCCAGCCTGTAGTAACTGACAGGATGTTGAACAGCTTGCGAGACTGCTTCGAGATGACTAAAATCTCAATGTATGCCCTAGTGATATGCTGAACAAGGAGTTCCTGGAATGCTTTAAAGTCAGCCAGTGCACTGGATACTGCTTCATATAGTGATGAAGAAACAGCCACTAGTGCGAGATGAGGTGCTGGTGCTGTTCAATCCCTGGATCCAAATTCTCTTAATGTTCCAATATCAGAGGCCTGGCCACAAAGTGGAGCCCTATTTCTCTTTCTCTTCTTCAGTAGCGCAGACCGGCACCTCCGTACTTGTGAGGGTGGACCCAGCACTCCTAAGAAAGTCCTGGTGGTATCCTACATGCCTTGTTCACTAAACAAGGGGCTAGCGATGGCTGAGCCCTACAGTAGAAGCCCCTAGGTTTCTCAGCAATCACTGATCTCAAAATGGGACAGATTCTCTGCTCAGTGATGAACAGAGCATATGTCCTGGTGATGGGGAGGTGAAGGAGGAGCGGAACTCCTCTAGCTGTGATGGGTATGGCATTTTCAGTACCAGAGTCTGTCCCAGTGCCAATGCATGTCTTGCCACCACAATGTACTTTATTATGCCTATGTCTCATCCCCTATCACCGGGGTCAGTGCCAAGGGGAGCATCTTTGGAGTCAGTGGTATCTGCTGCATTGCAATCTGCTCCATCTCTCCCTCTTCTGACACCACATGCGGTTGGAGTTCCTCTTTCCACTGGCTTTGCTGTGCCTGTCTCTGTGGAAGGAAACAGATCTCCCTCTTTAGCTCTTTTTATATGGGTTCTTGGAGTTGCCCCTTTCAGTGTTAAACTTTAACACCTGAAGTATTATTTTCAGCTTAGACATTAAAGCAGAGGTTGGCACAAATGCCAGCAGTGATGCCTGCGTTAATGTTGGTTGCCAGATCTTTCCTCAGCGCTGTCTTCTTCATGGGTATGTATACACAGCAGGGCTAAACTCGAAATAAGCTATGCAACTTGAGCTACGCTAATTGCATAGCTTAAGTCAAAATAACTTATTTCAAATTTGGGCATGTCTACACAACACCTATTTCAAGATAGAGTACTCTTCCTCCAACTTTCCTTACTTCTCATAAAATGAGGGCTACAGGAGTCGGAGTAAGAAGTCCTCCGGCTGGACATTATTTCAACATTATATCAAAATATCTGCTTGTGTGTAGACGCTCACTTCGTTATTTCGAAATAATGTCAGTTATTCTGAAATAACGCTGCTGTGTAGACGTATCCCATGATTGTCTGAGGCACTGTTTGATCAGTGGGACACTAGAGAATGCTGGCTTGTCCATTAGTAGATTTTTGAAAGCTGGTTTCCTCTGGGTCTAATGAGACCTTACTGGACTATTCCAAAAGGAGACATTTCAGCCTTGCATCTCAAGATCGGTAAGTCCTTGTGGAGAAAGATAAGCAGACCAAGTGTCTGCTTGGAATGTGTGATTTCCTCAGAAAGAAGAGACATTTACTGTGCCCTCCTTCAGAGGGCTTAGTCCATCACAGGATAGAAAGGGCATGAAGCCTGCAGGTTTTGATCCCTCCATTAGAGAAGCTCTGTATAGAGAGTTTGGCCAGTAAAGTTTGGTCCAGTGGGAGATCAGTTTCTGGCAGTTGAAGCAAGAGACCAGAAGTGGTTTGGATGACATGCAGATTTTGAAGAAGATACACTTAAGAAGTAGTGGCTAGGGATTCCCCAGGTTCTGTCTTAACGCTATGGGCAATAACGGGTAACCGATGGAGGTTTACAGCTGCCATGCCCTTTTTGCCTTCATGTCAGAGGCTTTTTTCTGCAGTAAAAACAGCAGCTATAAGCTAAGGTGCAGAGAGTCACAGCCTCACATCCCATTTAAATTTCACCAAAGTAATGTCAACTTGGACTGTTAAAAAGGCACTCCTGTCCTAATAGTACCCATCATCACCAGATAAAGAAATGGATAATAAGATGTTTTAAAGAAAACGTTGTTTGCTAGCATTCTCTTTGGCAAGAAACACTTAACAGCTGTGACTGGGAAATCTACACTTCTCTTAAGTTTTGCCTTTGTTGTCCCCACTTCTCCATTGTTTAATGTCTGTCTGATTCTTTAAATGTTTCGGTTAGTTGCATAACTACTTTGCAAGATTTGAATCAGCCAAGGTGGTGGGGGTCTGACTGTTTTGCAATGATAAAGAACAAGAATTTTGGTTAAATAATTATTTCGTAATATTGTTGTAAAAATAACTGGTTAACATGGCCTAAGTTTTACTAAAAAAACATGGGCATGGCCTGAGTTTCACTACAAAAACTGGGGTCCAAGAAAAAATGAGAGGGAACTCACCTCCAGGACACAGCACAGCTCCATCAAGATCAAAGCTGCCAGAACACTCTTCACCATTGTGCTGTGCCACAACCAGAGATCCAGATGACCTGGACCTTGCCTGGCCTGTAGGGGGAAGCTCACCTGCGTACTTGGGAGTGGGGAGCATTGTGTGCTTCGTGTGCATATTCTGCTTTGGTAATGCTTAATAAACAGAGATTAAGGCTATGACTGTGTCAATCTCTTTCACCGGGAAATGGTCTCACCTATTCCTGAGTCCACTGGGAAGGGGTCTTAGCTGTCACTCCATAAAAGGGGTTAAGTTGCTTTTCTTATTTCCTGACTACTGAAAAGTGAGGGTAGTGGGTGAGAGTCCTACATTGTGTGGGTAACAGAAAAGGCTCAGGACACATATGTTGCCCTGCTAGGTATTGCTAGTCAAAAAACTTGGCCTTCTACTCGAGGCATATATGCATCGACAGTGGGATCCATACTGACAACACTCAAAGAACCTGCATTTCCCACTGCAAAAAATGTATTAACCAGAGTCCCCACCCGGGGAAGTGCCAACTGGAACAATCACATTCTGCCTGCCTACTTTCCTCCAGCAAGCTCAACTCAAGAAGGCATATTTCACGTTAAAAACTGTAACATGATTGCATTGCACCCCAGAGATGGCTGCATTTTGGTGATGGGTGAAGTGATCTTTATATGTAGGCCCTAATCCTGCAATGAGCTCTATGTGAGTGGATTCCTGTACCTACATTGGAGCTCATTACAGGACCAGGGCCATCATCCTTAAAGTGCACTGGGATAAAAAAAGCCCACCTAAATATTGGAACAATATTATCACAGGAGGGAGGGGGAAATATATAAAGTGCCCTTCCTCACTACCTTATTTAAATTATAAGGGGGTGTTTATAAATACTAACAATAAAGATTTTGAGGTAGCCTTCAAATTTATACTTTAAGTAAACTTCCAGAGGAAAAGGCAGCTGAATACGTACAGTGTTTTGTTTACTGAATATTTGATGCTTTGTTCTAAAAATGAATCTTGAGGAGTGGGTTGAATGCAATTCAGGAGTGGGTTGAGTGCAATACTCACTGTCCTGTTCAAATTTCCTTTTAAAAAATAGTGACATTTGGAAAGCAAGAAGTCACAGAAAGCAGCCACAGAATAAGAGGACACCTAGATTGAGCTGTTTCAGCACCAATGCAGAATTCTGACTCTGCCTACGTCAAATGTCAGTGTTCTCAGAAATGCAGCACAAATGTGCTAATCCAACCCTTTAATATTATCCAACAGTTCTCCAACTGAATAGCTGGGCTACAGAAATAAAACATGCAAAGCCATATTAGATAAGCAAACAGGTCACTGGCAGTAGGTAAGGTGAGAGTCATGTGCTATGACTCTAAATGTTACAGGACTAATTATAGCCAAAATTTCTGTACATACCACCTGTTGCAAATCAAGCAGTGGGGAAACTGTTCCACATGGCATTCCATACCAGGCTGCAGATAACTGATTAGGTCTTGCAGTGTGAATAACTGATTTTTTGTAGAATGTTTCTGTGAGATTTACAACTTGATGCTTGTCATTCTTGCACTAGTTGCTGGAAATATTCAGTAAGGCCTTGCCTACACTACACAGCTGCGATCAATCTTCTGGAGTTTGATTTAGTGAGTCCAGTTAAGACACACTAAATTGAACTTAGAGGGTGCCCTCACTGACATCTGATACTCCAGCTTTTGTGAGGAGTGTTTGCTCCCTCGGCCTCCTGCTGTGTGGATATTACCAAGCTCAGCTTAAGGTAAGCCGACTCTAGCTACGTATTCTTCATAGCTGGAGTTGTATACCTTAAGCCAAGCTGCCAGGTCGAGTGTAGATCTGGCCTAAATACGATATGGCACAAAGAGGAAAGCATCCCACTTTAAAGTTTGATTAGTAATAACCATTTGCACTTCTACAGTATCTTCCATTTAGGTTTGCAAAGAGCTTACCAACACTAAGGGCTGCATGGGTGCACAGGGGACATAAATGGGAATAAAACTTGCTCACATGCTCCTGTGCAGCCCTCCCTGGACCCTGACTGGAACTGTAAATCAGGCCCAACATGCCTAAAATGAGGTGCCCAAAATCAGTGCACACATTTGAAAATTTGCACATACACTGAGTCAGTGGAATAAAACCCAGGAGAACTGACTTCCAGTCCCTAATGGCCTGATTTTCTTAAGTATTGAGCATTCACAATGCCGAATGAAATTGACAGGAGCGGCTGGTGCCCATCAGTTCTGAAAATGGGCGATCAGAGTAGTAGTGGTGGTATCACAAAAAACAGCAGATCAGATAACTTCTTTGGTTACACTGCAGTCAGCCTCCCTCAGCCTGTTTGAGTCTGCCCCTCCTGGTGACCACTAGTAACAACTGTCCTAGGATTTCCACAGTATTCCCCCTTTTTCTCCTGCACCTCCATGTTTACATATGCAGAACATCCTGAAAAATTCTCTTCGCAGCTAAAATGTCCCACATTTGGGCTCAGTGCACAGGTGAATGTTTCTGGGAAGTCCAAGAGAAAAACCCTCCAACCATTCTTAAAAGCAGAGATCCCCTACTTTTCTTCACATGCACAATTTTCCCTACATAACTGTTTTGAGGTTCTTGTCCTAATGAGCCCTTAAGAAAAGCAAACTCTAAGGGTATGTCTACACTACAGAGTTTTTTCAGAAAAAGGTGTGTGTGGATGGGAAAGAGGGAGTTCTTTCGGAAGAAGAGGAAAGAGGAAAAACCACAGGTGCCCTGGTGGCCACTCCATCCATAGTAGTCACAGTTTAAATTTGAGATAGGTCCACACTGAATGGATGCTATCTTTCGAAAAAGCAGATTGCTTTTTTGATGCACTTTGGCAGTGTGGATGGAAGAAGTTTTTTTGGAAGTTCACTTCTGGAAAAGCTTGTTCTGAAAGAAGCCTGCAGTCTAGATGTAGCCTAAGAGTATGGCTGAATGCTTTTCAGACTGCCAGTATGCTCAGAAATACAGGGACTTTTAAACCTACTAAGTGTGTTTACAAGTACTCTGCATTCTGGCATTTAAATGACCTACAAAGCCATTATTCCTCATTATTCAAAGCACAGAAACAGCACCAAAAGGAGAGTTTATTTTCCAGCTAGGAGTTGCTTTGATGTGTTCTCAATCGGATACCATGGCTTCTGGAAGGGGAGGTGGGAGTCCTCCGTGCTATTCCCAGCTTCAGAATTGACCTGCTGTGTGATCTCAGGCAAGTCTTTTTGACAATTTGTGACTCAGTTTCCCTGTCTACAAAGTGAGAATGACAATTTCCTTCCTTGTGAAGGGCTTGGAGAAAAGAAATGACTATCATCATATAAGCAGACTATATATAAAGATAGAGAGAAAGAGAAAGGGAGAGAGAAAAGCAGCTTTGGGCTTGTTTGTACAACCTTGATTGCATTTTCATTAAAAAAAAAACAACCCTCATAAAACATGGGTGGAATGAACTCTGCTTTGACCTTTCCTGGAGAGGGAAAATCTTCCAGGTACTACCTCCTCCAGATCCAAGAATATGAATCTCTCACCATGTAAAACAGAAAACAGCTGATTATATTCAGACTGATATTTCAATCAGCATTTCTAAATGCTACAGACAACTCCTATCAATGTGCTCCGGGGGCAGGATAGCCTATCCTATGGTGCTCTATGCCGAAACCATGCTGGTCTAGGAAAGAAAGAGGAATTAGAGGAGATGTGAAGGTGACTGGGGTGGAAGCCTGCTTTCACAGAGTCACTGAATACTAGAACTGGAAGAGACCTGAAGAGGTCATCAAGTCCAGACCCCCTGCCCTCATGGCAGGACCAAGAGCTGCTAACATCATTTTTCAGACCTAAATATCCCAGAAGAGAAAGAACAGTAAAATCTACCCGTAACAAACTATCCAGGGTCTTGGACTCATTTCAAGTGGCCATTACACCCTATTACACTGTCTTAATACTTACTGAATAGTAATAGAGAGGTAGCCGTGTTAGTCTGATCTTGGTAAAACAAAAGGAAAAAATATGTAGCACTTTAAAGACTAACAAGATAGTTTATTAGGTGATGAGCTTTTGTGGGCCAGACCCTAATAAACTATCTTGTTAGTCTTTAAAGTGCTACATATTTTTTCCTTTTGTTAATACTCATTGTAGGAGTAAAATCTGAAACAAGACTTGGGAAGGGGGCATTCATTAGTCAGAGCTGCAAAAGGGAGATGCCCTTTCAGCAAGAAATGGAGACAGTTAAAGAGCTACTTGTGACTTATTTTTTTTCACCTGACAGACCTGCAACTGAGCACTATGATCCCAGTTTGAACAGTGAACATGAAAAGTGTCATCGGCAGGGAGAAGATACTGCTCAAGACCTTCTCAACTTGCTAAAGTCATACTGCTTGGAAGGAATTTAGCCTGAAATCCCAAGGAAAGAATGTGAGTTCTGTATGGGCTAAGACTAAGGGCACGTCTACACAGCAGGGCTAATGGAGAAATAAGATATGCAACTTCAGCTACGTCAATTGCGTAGCTTAAGTCAAAATAGCTTATTTTGGCTTTTGGCGCTGTCTACACAGCAGGAAGTCCGAGAAAGAGCACTCTTCCCCCAACTTCCCTTACTCATAAAATGAGGGTTACAGCAGTCGGAGTAAGAAGTCCTCCAACTCGACATTATGTCAAAATAACTGCTTGCTGTGTAGATGAGGACTACACAATTATTCCAAAATAACACTGCTGTGTAGATGTACCCTCAGGCTATGTCTAGACAGCACTGCTTTTCCAGGATGCTACGTCCAAGGAACGCGTCCATTTTTTTGGAAAACTTTTCAAAAAAGTGGACGCGCTCTTTCGCTATCCCTGTAAACCTCATTTTACAAGGAATAAGGGATGTGTCGAAAGAGCACTTTTTATCTGAAATTTGGCACCGCGTAGACACGCCAAATTTTGGAAAATCCTCTTTCGACAGTAAAGCGGAAAAAGATACGCAATTTTCACACTGCAAATTGCATTTCTTTTTCCGACTTACCCTTGCAGTGTAGACTTAGCCTTAGAGAGCTAAAGCAGGGAGAATGCCAGCACTGACAGCAGGAGCCAAAGGCAGTGAGACAAGATGCTTTGCAGGCTTGAAACAGAATCAAGAGATGATGATTGTTTTATAGCTGTATTCAAAATATATTTAGCTGACATGTAATGGGGGAAATTGTTGTTTGCTCTTAGAAACACACACTGATAAGAAAAAAAATATTGCATTAATTCCTTCCAAATATTACCCATGATTCCCTTTTCTCCCCAGTAATGTTTCCTTGCATAAATCTTTGCTCAATCAGACCTTACTTTCTAAACTAATTAAATACATTCTTCCCTTTTCTACTTTGACAGCTTTAGCAAAGTGCCTATACCAGGAAAATGAATCTCTTCAATCAGAGTCTCCTGCAAGGTCTTTGTAAAATTCCTACTCCAAAATATTGTTTTGAATCTGCTGAGAAATCATTCTCTGTACAAACTATTTCACTCATGTTGCTACTGGAAGTGCACTAAGGATTATTATCTAAATAACAGGGAGTCATTAGCTCTTCCCTCAAGCAATTTTTTTTCACCTGGGACTTTTCTCAGGTTAATTTAATAGTCTTGAATAGGCAAATCCCTCAGAGATTGCTCTGCAAACCCCATCCATAAGTCTATCAGGAAGCAGTTTTGCAATTATCTTGTGTGCCAAGATTTTAAATTATTTATTGATTATAAAAATTATATACTTTCTATTTTTATGTTTTACAGAGAGGAAATGATGCTACAGAGGAAAAACAAACAAACAAAATCACGTCTTCTAGAAAACTTATTCCAACTTATGAAAATAGAATATGATTAGGAAAGAAAAATCGTCTACATACTATAGTCTCTGCTAATGCCACCAAGGCTGAATGTCTGATACCACTGAGCAGAGAGGTAAAGCCAAACACAACTGTACACGATGGGGGTGCCACAGTCTCACACAATGAAATGTAACAATGTTTTTTTCTGGCACGCAAATGTATCTGAGCAGTGTCCCCTCAAGGTGCACTGTAGGGAAAGGTAGAAAGTAAATGAATAACCCTCACGCTAAACTGCAGACAAACATATAGCACAGAAATGCTGAGAATAATTCAAACACATCTTTCCCAGTTACAGCAGTCTAACTATATGGATGGGGGGCGGGGAGGGGAGGGCATGATTCCTTCAAAGAAACCTAATCAAGTTTGTAGTGCAGTGAGTACCAGCAGCAGAGATGGTAAGGAGATACCTCCTCACTAAAGTAGCCAGAGAAGTCTTCAATGTTATATAGATCTGTGACTCAACAGACAGACAATTGCATAGGTTCACAACAGCGTATCTTTCATTTGGTTGGAAATTAAAAGTGACAACTTGATACTTTTATAGTACAATTTTCTTTTTAAGGTATCAAGTGATTTCCTCCAGATTAAGGATGTTAAAGAGTGGGCATTTGGCTAGTCATGTAGTTGATACAATTTGAACTGACTACATTATTCGTCGATAAGGGGGCCAGGCCACTCTGCAGAGCCGCAGCGTGGGTGGCTCCCAGAGATGGCGTGAGCCCGGCTCTTACTATGTTTAAAATGCAGAGGTGCAGCAGTCCTGGATCAGGACAAGCCAGGACTGCTTGGTTCCAGCTTGTGCCAGGTCCAGCAGCCCGTTCATGGTGGCCTGAGCTGGCCACAGACATGGGCTGCTTGGCAGCAAGCAGCCTCTGTCCGTGGAGGAGGGAGGGGGGGACAGTTCCCTGCTAGGATAGATAGAGGTGGGGGGAGGAGGTGGCACCATGGAGACTGTGCTGGGGGCAACTGGCTTTTAAGCCAGCTTCCCCCAGCACCAGCTCCTGTTTTCCCCCCCTTTGCTGCCTCTGATACAGTGGCAGAGGTGGGTGGGAGGAGTGTGTAGTCCAGTATTCCACTCGACTACCTGATAAGTTTATGTTTATCAGGTAGTTGAGTAGTTAACTACTCGCTTACATCCCTACTTGTTTTTCTCTGATATTTTCATACCCTCTGCTCCTTGTTTCCTGACCCCTTCCTTTTTTTTCCTTCTCCCCCTCTCCCTTCTTCCCTGTTTATTTTGGGTCTGTAAATCCTAAGCTCAAAACTCCAGCCATCTGAAGAAGTGGGCTGTGCCCACGAAAGTTCATGATACCATCTACATGTTTTGTTGGTCTATGAAGTGCTACCAGACCATTTGTTGTTTAAGTTTATCCTGTACAGACTAACTTGGCTACTCCCTGAAGATCCCTACTCCCGATACCTATGGAGGTGACTGAATCAATAAAACCAGGACATCCCCTTGGGACTCTTGTCGAATAGTCATTACTTTCTAGGCATGCATCACTCCTGACTCTTTTCCTTTTGCTCTCTGAATAAATAAAGCTATTTTCCGACTAATGTATCCAATTCTTAATACCGTGTTTAGCACCATACTGCTGAGCGAGCATTGCTAAGAAGGTACTCCAAGCTTTACCCCCAAATGGACTGATTTAGATGTTCTGCCAGTTTTTTGAAAACTGTATCAGCCTGAACACACTAGGGCTACGTCTACATTGGCAAGATTTTGCACAAATACTCTTTAACGCAAGAGTTTTTGCGTTAGAGTATTTGCGCAAGAGAGCGTCTATATTGGCCGGGACTCATCGTAAGAACGATGCGCTTTTGCGCAAGAGAGCGTCTACATTGGCGGGATGCTCTTGCGCAAAAGCAGGAGCCCGGAACCATTCTGAAGAGGGCAAAAGGGCACCAGCCCTTTCTGGGGGTGGGAGCTGGAGTTCCTTTGACACACGTGCTTAAAGGGATCTCCCCGGACAGCCGTTTCTCTCCTGCTGCGTGCTTTAGGACCTCTTGCAGGGACTGACAGCTGTAGCAGTTCTATTTGTGGTTGCCCTCTGCCTTATTGGACACCACAGCTTGTGCCTTACTGCCTTTTGCTGATTTTTTGACCTCAGCTCATTTGTTGTGCCATGGAGCCAGGGGTGGCCTTGCGCCTGCTCTGGCCCCTTCCGGCCATTTTGGAGTGTCTGCACCTGCTGCTCCATGCTGCTGCACTCGTCGTCCAGGACCTCGAGGCGCAGGTCGCTCTAGACTCCCTCACCAGGGAGACCATGGCGTCCCTGTGGCATCCCCACCCCACTGTGGAGAGGCCCTTGTGGAGACTGGACACCAGTACCGAGTGGTGGGACAGGGCAATGGGACGACCAGCAATGGCTCCGGAACTTTCGGATACGAAAGCAGACGTTCCTGGAGCTATGTGCCTGGCTCACCCCTGAGCTCCAGAGAAACACCACCCAGCTGCGGGCACCCATCCCCGTGGACAAGAGGGTCGCCATCGCACTCTGGAAGCTAGCCAACCCGGACAGCGACCGATCGGTGGCACAGCAGTTCGGGGTGGGCAGATCGACCATGAGTGCCGTCGTCATGAGGTAAGTCTCAGGGGGAGTGGGGGGCGGGGGAGAAGGGTGCTGCACTCCATGCCCAGGTGCAGGCAAGGCTCCAGGCTGGGGCGATGGGGAATGCCCCGTCACCCAGGGGTTTGGGCCATCCCTCCCTTGCACAGGCCTGCTGGTGGGGGGGGGGGTGCGGTCCATGGGGGAAGGGGGTCCTGGTGTGTGTGTGTGGACAGAGGGCATCACGGGGGGGGCACCCCCAAGGGAGCACGCACTCACCCTGCCTTATGTGATGTGTTCCCCTGTGTTTCTCTGCACCCTTCTGCAGGTCGTCCGTGCCATCAATGACATCCTGCTCCAGAGAGTCATCCGCCTGCGCAATGTGGAGGCTACGGTGGCCGGCTTCGCTGCCCTGGGGTTCCCCAACTCTGGGAGAGCCCTGGATGCAACCCACATCCCCGTCCGTGCCCCGGAGCATCGAGCGGCCCATTTCATAAACCGAAAGGGGTACTTCTCCATTGTACTCCAGGCCCTCGTAGATCACCGTGGCTGCTTCCTGGACATTTATGCGGGCTGGTCTGGCAGGGCACACGACGCCCGCATTCTACGAAACTCCGGCCTGTTTGACAGGCTGGAGGCGGGCACTTTCTTCCCCCAGCGGGAATTTACTGTTGGGGACGTGCCCATGCCCACGTGTGTTGTGGGGGACGCGGCCTACCCCCTGCTGCCCTGGCTAATGCAGCCCTACACGGGGCGGATGGACCACAACCGGGCACGGTTCAACGACCGCCTCAACCGGGCCCACAACCAAGTTGAGTGTGCCTTCGGGTGGCTGAAAGCCCAGTTCCGCTGTTTACTCACCCGTCTGGAGATGGGCGAGTGGAATGTCCCCGAGATAGTGGCCGCGTGCTGCGTGCTCCACAATCTCGTGGAGCGGAAGGGGGAGGCCTTCCTCCCTGCATGGATGGCAGGCGAGGGCCAGGCCTTCGAACAGCCCCGCACAGCTGCCATC
Organism: Pelochelys cantorii; assembly: GCA_032595735.1. Lineage (NCBI taxonomy): Eukaryota > Metazoa > Chordata > Testudines > Trionychidae > Pelochelys > Pelochelys cantorii. Next base: position 302,045,411 of record CM064326.1, on the reverse strand, counting down.
CGCCAGGCGCACCACGATGGGGTGTGCATCCGGGAGGCCCTGACGGAGCTGTTCTCCCAGGCCCCATAGTAGGGTCACCTCTGTCTCCCTTGACATCTCCCTCCCATCCCCAACCCTTCCCTCCTCCCCTCCCCATACCTCCCAATAAACAACCAACACAGGTTTTTTTGGAAAACAAAGTTTGAACTGTTTATTTACAATGGGGAGGGGGCTCTGAACTGGAAGAGGGGAGGGGGCTGTGAACTGGGAGGGGGGGAGGGGAGCTAGTGCTGGGAGGGGTGGCCCCTGCGACCTCCTCTGTGGGGCCGGACCATCATGTGTGGGTCCGGCCGTATTAGGGCAGGCACCACAGGGAGGTGGGCAGGATGGGCAGCAGGGGGGGGGGCATGGCGGGAGCAGGAGGGGCAGCAGGTGCAGGGGGCACGGGCATTTGGAAGGGAGGGATGCCAGGTGCATGGGGCACTGCCATGCCGTAGTGGACAGCATGGCCAATGTGAGCAGTGAGGGCAGTGATGGCATCTGCCACTCGCTCACACTGGGCCTGGAAGTGGCCCCAGGTCTGCTGGTGCCACTCCAGGTCCGCCTCCACCCGGCGCGATAGCCACCTTGATGCCTTCGACGGCCTGGACGTGCCGCCGAAGCAGTTGGTCCCGCTGCCGGACCCGCCGGCTTGGGGCTTGGGTGGTTCGGGGTGCTATCACTGCCACAGGACTGGAGGGTCTCCTGCTCCTGCTTGGTCCCACTGCAAGGAACAGAGGAAAGGATGGGTCAGTCAGGCAGCCCGGCCACCGTACCCACACCCCATGCCCTCCGCCCCTGAGGCCAGGTGACACCACGGTACTGTGGCTTGGGCCCACTCGTTCCCCCCGTGTTGTATGTTTGCATACAGGACTGCCCCCCGAGAAGGGTGCTCCTCCATGTATTGAGGCTTTGGGCTAATTGATGGTGTTTGACAGGGAGCAAGATGAATCCCCACACAGTGCCTGGGAGCACATATGGCAGATGTGGTCTGGGCTCTCAGATCCCCATCACGTGGATGTCTCCTGGACGGAACCAGGGGTGACTGGGGAGTGTACCATCCTTGCAGCGAAACTCAGGTGGCCCTAGGGCCGGCCCGAGTGCTTCCCCACTCCCCCTCCTGCTAGCCCTCACAGACGGTAGCCCAGGGACGTGTGTGGCCGCTGTGGGGACTTCTCTCGGGGGGCCAGCCAAGGCACCGGGAGCAGGTGAGGGGCTCAGTGGGGGCCACACTCACAGGGCTGTGTTGCTGCGGTTTTCCCAGCAGCAGCTGGCTGTGCCTCACAGCCAGGCATGGGACAGTGTGCTGTTCTGTGTGCTGCACCCTTGCGGAGCTGTGGGCTCTGGCCTGAGCCCCTGGGGCCCTGGCTGGTTCCAGCCAGCATCCACCCTTCCCCCCTTGTCCGGACATGAGTGAGCAGCACGGTCCCAGGAGTCCCTGGAGCTGCCTGCCGTGGCCACGTGCCACTTGGTCACCAGGCTGCACGTGGCTGCACGTGCTGCATACTGCTAATGCTACACAGCGTGCAGCTCATGCTGCCTAAGTGACGCTCCCTCCCCCTCCTCCCCCCCCAGGCGCCTGGCTCCCCCCCGCCCTTGTGAGTGCAAAGTGCAACACTCACCAGTGGATCCTGCCCCGGCCTCCGAGGACGCACGGGAGACGTCGGGGCTGCCGGAGAGGACCTCCAGCTGGAGGGTCCCGCTGCTGCCCTTGCCCTCGTCCGACCCGCTGGCTGGCTGGCCTTCCTCCCCTGCCTTGCCGGGCCTGGTGACAGGGGGCGCCTGCTTGTGTCCACGGGCATGGAGGGTCTTTGCGGTGCTGCCTGGCCCAGGATGCGGTGGAGCCACTGGTAGTGGGGGCAGGTGTCGCCTCCTGCCCCCTGGCCCTCGCTGACCTTTGCCCGGACCTGCTCGAGGGTCCGGGCTGGATGGCCCTGGTCCAAGAGCACCTGGGCCATGCGGCGGAAGATGTCCGCATTGCGGCGACGGGAGCCCCAGGTGTCGTGCAGGGCCTCCTCATCAGCCCACAGGTCCAGGAGGGCCTCAAGCTCCCCTGGGGACCAAGATGGGGCTCGCTGCTTCGTGCCCCTTGGGGCCTCTTGCGCTGGGGGTGCGGGTTGTTCCCCCCCCCGGAGCGGCCATCCTGGTGGTCTGGTGGTTGTTCGGGGAGGGAGGAGAGCCTCGCGGCAGAGCTGGGTGGCAGAAGGGCTTCTGCCTCGTGGCCTCTGCAGGCTGCGTCTGCCTTTAAGGGGGCTCAGGTTACCAGAAAGTCCGGAGCTGCCTGCACATACGGAGCGTCCAAGCGGCCACTAGGGCTTTTTTCTGTTTGGACGGCTCTTGCGCAAAATCTCTTGGCTGCCTGTCAACACTGGCCTCTTGCACAAGAACAGTTGCGCAAGAGTGGCTCCTTCCTGAGCAGGAGCGTCAGAGTTCTTGCACAAGAAACACTGATTTCATACATTAGAACGTCAGTGTTCTTGTGCAAGAACTCGCGGCCAATGTAGACAGGCAGCAAGTTTTTGCGCAAAAGCAGATGCTTTTGCGCAAAATCATACCAATGTAAACACAGCCTAGGCCATTTGCTACTGACACTCACAATTTTGTACCTACACATTACAGAATTACCATAAGGAGATGTTAGCTTTATGTGAACACATTTTATTTTCCAAACACAAAATTCTCATCCACACCATCACTACATAACTATTTTCTCTTTCTCCAACACTTCATGATTTTTATGGCTCTTCTTGCCTCAGTCTCTGTGATGTACACCCATTTGCTTTCCTCCATTAAAGTGCCTTTTGCAGAGTCTGCCCTGCATTCTGAATTATTCATTCTGGCTATCATCTGCTTCGATTTAGATTCACTTCTTAATGTAAATTGAAAAACAGAACAGAGTGAAGATATTCTCCTGTTCTACCTGAATGCCACATACATTGTCATAGAGAAAAACAGAGAACTATATGGCAAACTTTCGGTATGTTTTTTAGAACCCAAAACAGAAGAAATTAGCCTCTGTTTCATAACAATTCATTATCATCTTTCTGACACTTTGCATGGTATAACAGTCCTTTCTCTGTGTGTGACATGATCATATAGAAAACTATGGATTAAATGTACAACTTGTACAGATAGAGACAACTCCATGTACTTGTCTGTGCTAGATATCATGACTTCAAATGGAGGAGCTGCAAAAGTAGGTGAACTCCTAAGAAACACAGATCTTGAGTTCATGTAAATATCTTTGTAATCTACAAAGAAAAGAGACAAGCCATGATAAAGATGCAGAATAATTCACTGTCTCTCAGTGGAATATTTTTCAAAGATACTCCTAACATGAAGTTTCCTTTGATTCCTCACAAAAGGCAAGAAATGAACTAGAAAAAAACCAGCGAGATGAACAGTTAGATTTTATTTTGGGGGCAGGGACAAGCTGCGTTCTTTGTTTTAAGGAGAAAGAAAAACTGCCACCATTTAAGCATGCAAGGAAATAATTGCCCAAGTGTAAAAGAAAAATATGTAATTGATTTCTGAAGGACTTGGTTGGCTTCACACTCAGAGCTGCTTAACTGGTTACTGAACAGCAACAGTAACAGGAAAGGCAAGAGCAGCTGTTCCAACCAATCACTCAGAGGTGTCACAACACATTGCAACCCCTGTCTTTAAAAATAACTAATAGAGATCACTGAGAAAAATAATTAAAAATGACATGGCTGGCATTGACTTCCTAGTCCTGGATGCTAGAAAGCATAGTCACTCCCTGCAGCAGTTACCAGGATCAGACAATTAACCTAAGAATGAAATGGTCTAGGCAGTGCTGCAAGCAAGCTGGTATTTTTTTAAAATGGCAGTATTTTGTGGTATCCTGTCAACAAGTTCTGGAGACATGTTAAAGGTTAATAGGAACTGAAAAGTCATGTAATCGAAAAATCTTTAATAGCACTGAAGACCAGCTTTTTATTTGTCTTCTCTTAGTTCCCAGATACATTGTATATGGGGTTGTATTCCTTCTTTGTTTAGTCCTGTCCTAGAGTTTTCAAAAGTGCATTAACCTTTGAGGGTAACCATTTCCATCTAATTGTAACAATTATATTTCTACAGCCCAGCTTCTCAGCTGCACTACAGAGAATCTGGGAGTAACCGGAACCTGTTTTACTCATTAGAAAGCAGAACTGAGAGGCAGGAGGGGGGAAAAAGGGAGTGGAGGTTCAATTCTGCCACCCTGATGCATGCTGTATAAAACCTTCATCCCTGTGTGGTCTTGCTCACTTCAGAGATTATTTGTGGAGTTAGGTAGCGGACTCCAGAAATCAGAATCCAGCCCTCAGAACATACAACTGCACTGAAACAGTTCATTTTGGGCGTGTCTAGACGACAGGGTTTTTTCGAAAAAACTTCCTCTGCATCTAGACTGCTGCCGCGTTCTTTCTAAAGTAAATTGAAAGAACGCGGCAGTTTTTTCGACCATGGAAAACCTTGTTTTACGAGGAAGAACGCCTTTTTTTGAAATGCTCTTTTGAAAAAAGGCACTATGTAATGCAAACTGCTTTTTCGAAAGAGAGCATCCAGACTGCCTGGGTGCTCTCTTTCGAAAAAGTGGCTTGCTTTTTCGAAAATACTGGTTGTAGTCTAGATACTTTTTTTTGAAAGAAACTTTTTCGAAAGTATCTTTTCAAAAAGCCTCTTTCAAAAGAGGCTTATAGTCTAGACGTAGCCTTTGTAAACAACATGGTTTAGAGAGACTGTCTACATGTTATGTAACTTTATTTCTGTTGCATATAATTTAATAAAACACAGCAGGGTTTATGCTAACCCATTTTCTATCCCCCCAAAATTGATTTTTTTTAAAGTGACATTCATCCCTTATCATTGTCAGTCCATCCCATTCCCCTGCCTTCTTTAACACAATACTCTTGGTGATGCAATCTGATGCATGTTAAAGGCAGACCCTGGGAGGCAGATTTTCAGTACAGGGATTTAGTGATACAATTCCAATTAATGGTAACGACAGCTGAGCAGCTAAATCCTTGTGCACAGCACAGCACTGAACGTTTACTCCACAATGTAAGTTTAAGCTCTGGGTGCCCATTCGATATTGTTTGCTTGTTTTAATTCAAACCAATAACAATTTTCAGAGCTGCTACATGGTAAAACTATGGGCCCATCTTACAAGCATTTTTAAATATTAATTACTTTATAAATGTGTTTTCAGGATAAAGGCCTTTTATTTGTTTCAATAAGTTATTTTTTTATTTTATTTTTTGTGTGTGAAGAGCTGCATCAGAGCTATATAAGCCTGTGACTCAGCGACCAGGGAGCTTGCGAACAGGAGCAGCTAACAGGGAGTTTGGAGAGGGAGTTCTCCAGGTAAAAGAGGAGTAAAAACGGGACCCTTGTGGTAAGTGGCTGTCTGGAGTGTGTGTTTGTGTGTGGGGGAGTTATTTGCTCTGTGCTGAGCTTGTGTTTGTGTGTTTGGTTGGTTGGTTGGTTTGTTTGAAGAAGCTTCTAAAAGGTTTGAAATCTAGAAGCCTCTGTTAATTGGCTGAGCCTCAGTCAGGGGGAGGGGCTACCAGAGCTATATAAGCCTGTGACTCAGCGACCAGGGAGCTTGTGAACAGGAGCAGCTAACAGGGAGTTTGGCGAGGGAGTTTAGAGGGGGAGGTTAGAGGGCACGAGGGACTTCTGACCTTCTTTAAAACATAACTCTTGTAATAATCTATATTCCAGAGGTTTAAAAAGAATCCCAGTTTCTGCTTAAACTTATTCATTAGAAAAATGGAGACAGAAGCCCAGCAGCAGAGTGGGGGCTATCCTGTTTATTGCGTCGAGTGTAACATGTATGATTACCTGCCCTGTGGGCGGGTGGCATATGTGTGCACCCGTTGCAAGGAGCTCCTGACCCTCGGAGACCGGGTTCGGGCTTTGGAGGCCAGGGTGGCTGAACTGGAGGAGCTAAGGGAGGTAGAGAGATATGTTGTTGAGACTTTCTGGGACATTGTAGTACTGTCCCACCTCCAGTCTGAGAGCCCCAGTGCTCTTAAGGAGGATGAAAGTCTCAAGCGAACAGAGCATTCAATGGGAGCAGAGGGAAACCATCCTGTAGTTGGAACCCTCCTCCCAGAGGAAGTTGCGGTATCCTCTCGCACTGAGGATACCTCTGAGGGGGAGGGAATGCCAGTTAGGAAGAGGCAGGTGTTAGTAGTGGGTGATTCGATTGTTAGAAACATAGATAGTTGGGTTTGTGATGACCGGGAGAACCGTATGGTCACATGCCTGCCTGGTGCAAAGGTTGCGGATCTCTCGAGGCATCTAGATAGACTTATGTGTAGTGCTGGGGAGGAGCCGGTGGTCGTGGTACATGTAGGTACCAATGATGTAGGGAAGGGTAGGAGAGATGTCCTGGAGGCCAAATTTAGGCTGCTAGGAAAGAGACTGAAATCCAGAACCTCTATGGTGGCATTCTCGGAAATGCTTCCAGTTCCACGCGCAGGGCCAGGTAGGCAGGCAGAGCTTCAGAGTCTCAATGCGTGGATGAGACGATGGTGCAGGGAAGAGGGGTTTGGATTTATTAGGAACTGGGGACACTTTTGGGAGAGGGGGAGCCTATACAGGAAGGATGGGCTCCACCTAAACCAGGGTGGAACCAGACTGCTGGCACTAAACATTAGAAAGGCTGTAGAGCAGTTTTTAAACTAAGAGATGGGGGAAAGCCGATTGGTGCGGAGATGCACGTCAATCGGAGGGAGACTTCTCTTAGAGGAGAATCCATTGATAGAGATTCTCTAAGCTGTAGTCAGAAAGAGAGGAGGGGAGAGGGCAAACCATGGGCCAGAGCAGACAAACAACCGCATACAAAGGAATCCAATGCACCAGGAAAGGGCAGACAAATAAGCAGTGGCAAATTTTTAAAGTGCTTCTACACAAATGCTAGGAGTCTGACTAATAAGATGGGTGAACTAGAGTACCTAGTATTAAATGAGACGATTGACATAATAGGCATCACTGAAACCTGGTGGAATGAGGAAAATCTGTGGGACACAATCATACCGGGATATAAAATATATCGAAAGGATAGAGCAGGCCGGGTGGGTGGCGGAGTGGCACTGTATGTGAAAGATAATGTAGAATCAAATGAAATAAAAATATTAAGTGAAGCAACATGTTCAATAGAATTGCTATGGATAGTAATTCCATGTTCCAATAATAAGAAATTAGCAGTAGGGATATATTACCGACCACCTGACCAGGACAGCGATACTGACATTGAAATGCTGAGGGAGATTAGAGAGGCTACCAGAATAAAGAACTCTATAATAATGGGGGATTTTAATTATCCCCATATTGACTGGGTACATGTCACCTCAGGAAGAGAAGCAGAGATAAAATTTCTCAATGGCCTAAATGACTGCTTCTTGGAGCAGCTGATGCAGGAACCCACAAGGGGAGAGGCAATTCTCGATTTAGTCCTGAGTGGAGTGCAGGATCAGGTCCAGGAAATAACTGTTACAGGACCGCTTGGGAATAGTGACCATAATATAATAACATTCAACATTCCTGTGGTGGGTAGAACACCTCAGCAGTCCAGCACCCTTGCATTTAATTTCAAAAAGGGGAATTACACAAAAATGAGGAGACTAGTTAAACAGAAATTAAAAGGCACGGTGACTAGAGGCAAATCCCTGCAAGCTGCATGGAAACTTTTTAAAGACACCATAATAGAGGCCCAACTTAAATGTATACCCCAAATTAAAAAACATAGCAAGAGACCTAAAAAAGTGTCACCGTGGCTTAACCACCATGTAAAAGAAGCAGTGAGGGACAAAAAGGCATCTTTTAAGAAGTGGAAGTCCAATCCTAGTGAGATAAATAGAAAGGAACATAAACACTGTCAAATCAAGTGTAAAAATGTAATAAGAAAAGCAAAAAAAGATTTTGAGGAACAGCTAGCCAAAAACTCAAAAAGAAATAACAAAATGTTTTTTAAGTACATTAGAAGCAGGAAGCCTGCTAAAAAACCTGTGGGTCCCCTAGACGATCGAACTATAAAAGGCGCAATCAAGGACGATAAAGCCATTGAGGAGAAACTAAATGATTTCTTTGCTTCAGTCTTCACGGCTGAGGACGTTGGGGAGATTCCCAAATCTGCACCGTCCTTTGTGGGTGATGAATCTGAGGAACTGTCCCGGATTGAAATGTCATTAGAGGAGGTTTAGGAACAAATAGAAAAACTTAATGTTAACAAATCTCCGGGACCGGATGGCATTCATCCAAGGGTTCTAAAAGAACTCAAATGGGAAACTGCTGAACTATTATCTGTGGTTTGTAACCTATCCCTTAAATCGGCTTCCGTACCTAATGACTGGAAGGTAGCCAACGTGACACCCATATTTAAAAAGGGCTCTAGAGGTGATCCGGGCAATTACAGACCGGTAAGTCTAACTTCAGTACCAGGCAAATTAGTCGAAACAATAGTAAAGAATAAAATTGTGAAGCATGTAGAAGAACATAATTTGTTGGACAAAAGTCAACATGGTTTCTGTAAAGGAAAATCCTGTCTTACTAATCTGTTAGAGTTCTTTCAAGGGGTTAACAAACATGCGGACAAGGGGGATCCAGTAGATAGGGAGGAGAGTGTGGTAGGGCTCTAGAGGTGATCCGGGCAATTACAGACCGGTAAGTCTAACTTCAGTACCAGGCAAATTAGTCGAAACAATAGTAAAGAATAAAATTGTGAAGCATGTAGAAGAACATAATTTGTTGGACAAAAGTCAACATGGTTTCTGTAAAGGAAAATCCTGTCTTACTAATCTGTTAGAGTTCTTTCAAGGGGTTAACAAACATGCGGACAAGGGGGATCCAGTAGATATAGTATACTTAGATTTTCAGAAAGCCTTTGACAAGGTCCCTCACCAAAGGCTCTTGTGTAAATTACATGGCCATGGGATAAGAGGGAAGGTCCTTTCTTGGATTGAGAACTGGTTAAAAGACAGGAAACAAAGGGTAGGAATAAATGGTAAATTTTCAGAATGGAGAGGGGTAACTAGTGGTGTCCCCCAAGGGTCAGTCCTAGGACCAATCCTGTTCAATTTATTCATAAATGATCTGGAGAAAGGGGTAAGCAGTGAGGTGGTAACGTTTGCAGATGATACCAAACTGTTTAGGATAGTCAAGACAGAAGCAGACTGTGAGGGACTCCAAGAAGATCTCACCAAACTGAGTGACTGGGCAACAAAATGGCAAATGAAATTTTATGTGGATAAGTGTAAAGTAATGCACATCGGGAAAAATAACCCCAACTATACGTACAGTATGATGGGGGCTAATTTGGCTACGACAAATCAGGAAAGAGATCTTGGAGTTATCGTGGACAGTTCTCTGAAAACTTCCACACAGTGTGCAGCAGCAGTCAAAAAGGCAAATAGGATGCTAGGAATTATTAAGAAAGGGATAGAAAATAAGACCCAGAATATCTTACTGCCCCTGTATAAAACTATGGTACGCCCACATCTTGAATACTGTGTACAGATGTGGTCTCCTCACCTCAAAAAAGATATTTTGGCCTTGGAAAGGGTTCAGAAAAGGGCAACTAAAATGATTAGGGGTTTGGAACGGGTCCCATATGAGGAGAGGTTAAAGCGACTGGGACTTTTCAGTTTAGAAAAGAGGAGACTGAGGGGGGATATGATAGAGGTATATAAAATCATGAGTGGTGTGGAGAGGGCTGATAAAGAAAAGTTATTTATTAGTTCCCTAAATAGAAGAACTAGAGGACACCAAATGAAATTAATGGGTAGCAGGTTTAAAACTAATAAAAGAAAGTTCTTCTTCACACAGCGTGTAGTCAGCCTGTGGAACTCCTTGCCAGAGGAGGCTGTGAAGGCTAGGACTATAATAGAGTTTAAAGAGAAGCTAGATAATTTCATGGAGGTTAGGTCCATAAAAGGCTATTAGCCAGGGGATAAAATGGTGTCCTTGGCCTCTGTTTGTCAGAGGCTGGAGAGGGATGGCAGGAGACAAATCGCTTGATCATTGTCTTCGGTCCACCTTCTCTGGGGCACCTGGTGCTGGCCACTGTCGGCAGACAGGATACTGGGCTAGATGGACCTTTGGTCTGACCCAGTACGGCCATTCTTATGTTCTTATGTAAGTTATTTTTGTGTGTGTGTGTGTGTGTGTGTGTGTGTGTGTGTGTGTGTGTGTGTGTGTGTGTGTGTGTGTGTGTGTGTGTGTGTGTGTGTGAAGAGCTGCATCAGTGAATGCACAATGACTGTCTGTGCTTTTCCCATTGTCATCTTAAAATTACACCTCTGAATGAAGAGTTTTTTTACTGGCTCTTTTAATTTTGCAAGTAACCCCTATGATAAATGAAGAAGAATGATTTTATTTTCCATTAGCTTTTTTTCAGTCTGTTTACTTTAGGCATCTACAGTTTACTGTGTAGAGCCAATTTCACTGTTTACTCCTGTATAGTCAGCAGATCAATTTCCCCAGTTTGTTTGGGTCTTTCATACAGCAACAGTGGAGATAAAGCCTTATTGTAAGGCATCAAAAGCTAGCAGGGGCACTCATGCTGCTACTGCTTTTAACTATTTTCTAAGTTAACTAGATTTCAAATGAACAGTATCCTGTAAGTATCCAAATTTGTTCCCTTTGAAATCCGTGTAAAGCAGCAGGGTCAGAACTGGACTCTCATGAACTTCTGAGATGCTGAATACCCTCAACTCACTTTACCATCAGTAGCAGAAGGCATTCAGTGCCTTGCAGGATCAGACCTTAGATCAGTGGTCCCCAACCTTTTGGGGCTGCTGGGCACCCGGGGGTGGGGCTGCTCACGCACTGCGCATCCGGGGGCGGAGCCATGCATGCGCCGCGCGTGCAGGGCCACACATGCGCCGCGCATCCGGGGCGGGGCTGTGCATGCGCTGCACCGCGCGCTCGGGGCGCAAGAATGGCTTGGGCCAGCCCTGGTCACTTGGCGGGTGCACATAAATGCCCCGGCAGGTGCCATGGTGCCCGCGGGCACCGTGTTGGGGACCACTGCCTTAGATGGCTAAAAAAAATGATAGCCTGTAGTTCTCCAAAGTTTCCATTCTCCAGGCCTTTTCTAGAAGATGATTTTTCAAGCATCTCACTTCTTACCTAACCTCTATTAATTCATCTTTGCTTGAGACTCACAGGATTTAATTTTGTGGACAATACAAACAAGGAAGACTTTGCAGCTATCTGTGATTACAGGGGCCACACTGTAAGAATCACTACTACATAGCTAGTCATTTAGCAGAATCCATTTGTATATTGAAACTGAGTTACAGGGAGGGTACAAAGTTGTAAAGTATGTATCAAAAGAGCACAATGTGTCTAATGTTATTAATACTATGCCATACTTGAAGTTGACAGAATTACATGAAGTGAAGGGGAGTGGGAACATACACATCTACCTTGTGAGTCTGGCAAACTTTTGGGAATCACCAGATACACCTGATGTGTATTGCTTCCCCCCCCCCCCCGCTTTCATTTTATCATATTGCATGAAATATTGATGCAAAACAGAATGCACTGTTTGTTCACTGGGACTGAAGCACATGGATAGCTGGTATATTTATCATAAGACAGGAATAGAAACAACACATGGGAATGAATGCTCACTAATGCTCGCCAACCAAAACCTCATTGCTTGTTTGATTACTGTCTTCTTCTTTCATTTGAAGTCCATTTAAAATCTGTTTTTAACTCTGACCTCTCCACCCTCAGTACTTCTGCTGGTTCATGTGATTGGTGGCACCTTACCTAATATAGAGAAACGAGCTACAAAAAGATCAAAACAGATGTCAGAGCCTGCATGGACTGGGCATGCGTCTGGGTAATATGAATAGGTCTGATTACAGTTTCTCCCAGCGGCATTTTTTCCAATTAAAACCTTGTTCTCTCACTGTACTGCTGACTTTCCAACATTAACAATACTTAACACTTAGAGTGCTTCTCATAGCACTTTACAAAGGTGTGAGTGTGCACCAACACCCTAAGTTTAGAGAAGAAACGAAGGCACAGAAAAGGATTTGCAAACACTGAATCTGGCTGATTCAGGAATAGAAATATAAATAGAATAGGGGTGAAATCCAAGACCCGCTGAAGTCAAGCGGAGTTTTGCCATTGATTTCAACAGGACCAGGATTTCACACCATGTCTGATGATTCCAATTTCACTGACTATGAATGCACAGTATTTACAAGACAATCCTCATATCAGGAGGTAAAAGCCATTTTACCAATCTCATTTCTGGTAGTTTCTTATCATTGAATAGTAAGCTATGCATCAGGGTATAAGACTCTTTGTCCCATATGGAGTTCACAAATAGTATCTGCGAAGACGAAACTGTGAATCTTCAACACAAATGTAAAGAGTGTGCTCTTGTATGGGTGTGAGACCTGGCACACTAAAACGTCTTCAAATCACAAGCTATGGACATTCATAACGTCGGAGGTACATCCGTCACATCAAATGGCAAGACTTTGTCACAAATGAGGAGCTTTGGAACAGAGCAGGACAAGAACCACTTGATGTTCAAATCAAGAGAAGAAAGTGGGGATGGCGAGGCCACACTTTCCGAAAACCATCATCTAGCATAGTCTGTCAAGCTCACACATGGAACCCGCAAGGAAAATGCAAAAGAGGAAGACCTTGGACAACATGGAGAAGATCTACTGAGATTGAAGGACAACAACTGGGGTACTCCTGGAGTCAGCTAGAAGTTTTGACTCAAGAGAGAGTGAAGTGGAGGAGACCTATGCTTCACTTGGAGTACAAGGTTTAAGAAGAAGTATGCATCAGGGTAATTAAACTGTTCTAGCTGAATACATAGACATTGGATTCTCTTTTTCTCCTACACAGCCAATTATGATTAGTGGTTTTGTATACACATCAACACAAAAGAGACCATCATCTGAGAAATGCTGCATGATAATAATCTGTGGTATCCGAAGACTGAGAAATGACAGTCAACCCTGTTTCCGAACAGATTCCATTATTTGCATCACATTCTTGTTTAATTCTGTTTGGTTTTAATGCACTGCTCCAGCACTGTATTTTACTGATTAAATTGTCATCTTAAAAAAATCATTTGCTGAATTAATTATCTTTGTATTTTGCTGACTTTTCCAAATAATTATTTTTCTATGGTTGTTTCCAAGGCACCTTATTAAAAGTGAGAGCTCCATGCTTAGAGAAAGTCCTTTAGTGTCACATTATGAGAAATATCCTTCCATTGTTTACTCTTCTGACATTCACTTTCTTATTATTTGAACTGATTTGAGAATGACACTAAGTTGGAAGATACTGCCAATAGGGATGAATTGGCAGTCAGCAATACAATCAGCCCTGTAAAAGGTTAATGCAATCTTGGAATACATTGGGTGAGGTAGTCCCAGGAAAAAAAGGCACTGGTGAAACCTCATTTGTAATATGGTGTGAAGTTCTTGTCTCCCATGTTTAAGAAACACGAGTTCAAATTGGAACAGGTGAGTTTATAATGTTGCTGCAATGTAAAACTATATAAACTGGATTTAAAACATATAGTTCACTAAATAAATTATTAATAGGGCAAATTCAACAGCAAGTTTTGATGAGAAAACATTTCTTCTAGTGAAACCATAAGGCCAAGGTTTTCAAAAGTGACATGATTTTGGGAGCTCAAACTATGATGCCTTCAAAGGGCCTAATTTTCAAAACGTGATGAGAAGCAGACATACCACCTGAATATCCAGCCTTAAGGTTTCTGGTTGAGCACTCAACAACTGAAGAACCCCAAATCAAAATTCAATTGTATATTGCATCAAGCAAAAAGAGCAACTAAATCATTACACAGCCATCATCTCATAAAATGCCCTTAAGAGAAAAGTAAGTTTAGCTATCTTAACAAATGTAACATGGTCAGAGATTGAGGGCACGTCTACACAGCAGGGCTAAAGCCAAAATAAGTTATGCAATTTGAGCTACGTCAATTGCGTAGCTTAAATCAAAATAGCTTATTTTGGCTTTTGGTGCTGTCTACACAGTAGAAAGTTGAAGGAAGAACACTCTTCCTTCAACTTCCCTTACTTCTCATAAAATGAGGGTTACAGGAGTCAGAGTAAGAAGTCCTCCAGCTTGACATTATGTCAAAATAACTGCTTGTAGTGTAGACACGGACTATGTTATTCTGGAATAATGTTAGTTATTCCGAAATAACGCTGCTGTGCAGACATAACCTTAGAGTGAAATCTTTCTTCTAAAAGAACAGATAGTCTGGTAGCACTTTAAAGACTAACAAAACATGTAGATAGTATCATGAGCTTTCATGGGCACAGCCCACTTCTTCAGATGACCAGAGTGTTGGATGTCCAGATTGGCCAACCTCTCATTGACTTCAATGGAATAAGGATTTCACCCTTAGCCTTTTTATTAAATCTTACATTTTATCCTAAACTATCTAGAATTAAATGGCTTTTTGATGACGATTAGAAATAGCAACTGAATGTTAAATCTATTAAGGCCTACATCTAAATCATATCAGGCTTGGTATGTATACTCTAATCCAAATTTATTTCCAAGTTGGAAACTGCATTCACCAAAGTGATTAGGAAGTTCCCTTGGGTGAATATCTTCAAGGTCTACTATCATTAAAAAGACACATTAAAATTTCTATTTGTGAATATTCATAAAGCTGACTTTCCAACTAATTGTAAAAAACCATATCCATCTGTAGCCAAAGTCATGATTTTTAGTAATAATGCTAACATTCTTTAGTTTTTTTATCTCCAGGCTGCAAAAATTAAACAATGCATAGCTCAGAAGTGCATTTAAAAAAGGTGATCATAAGAGGTAGTTTAAGTAACAATGGAGAAACAGTTTGGTAACTCTTTTGCAGCATAAAATATACTCAAAGTCTCAGGTACTTGACTAACTATTGGATTTTTGTTCTATGGAACTGTAAAAACATGTGTGTCACAGAGATGACAACTTTGAACTCTGATAAGAAGCGTGTGTCAACAGTTCCACTCATTAACTCCCTTGCTAATCAGCTCAGACTCTGTGCTTGTAGGACACAATGTACGCTAGCAAGGTGACTTAGAGACATTGCCACGATTGCTGTATATATTTGGGAATAGGGAAAAGGTAAATACTTCTGCCTCCCACAGAAAAGACTTAATTAAAGTATTAGCTGCTTGGTAGTCTGCTTATCAGTAAAACAAAGGAGTATGAAACAATTGTATTGATTTCTTTCCTCTATAGTTGGTTTTCTTTTGTTAGGTTACTATTTTCTGTGATTTTCATGATGCTATAACATAGGATTTAACTATAAATTTTGAATTGGTTGCTATCTATAATCACACTGGAAGATCGGCAAAGCCACTAAAGTGTTTGTCTTTTGTGAGAGAAAAGAGGCTGCATATGTGTTCTTCATATGACCTTTACTATATGACGCTGTTTTTCCAAGCTCATTCCCATCTCTTTCTCCTTTTAAGCTTCTTGGCTACTTCTGTTGCTGCTATATCCATGGCAACCTTCAGACACCCTGTTCCTGGTGACCACTCAGCACTGAAAGCCTTCTACTCCGATAGAAGTATTCAAAATCTCCAACTAGCAGTAACACATTCAGATTCCTTTGCTATATAATTTTCTTGATCCAGGAGAAATTCTGCTCTCCCATTCCTACAATGCACTGCACAGGGCCCAAAAACCTACAGGAGTACCTTTGGACCCAGGCTGGAAAAAGAATGGTTTTATTTTAAAGACATTAGATTACATGACTAGAGACCATCTGGTGGTGCAAGTGGTCTCAAAAATATGCTCATCCTGCACCTTTCAGTGAGTTTGTGTATGATTTATTAATAGATCGTTTTAATCCCATAATATCTGTAATAAGGATAAAAACAAAGACAAGAAGCCAGATTCTGTTCTTGGTTACGTTAGAAATAAAGCACATATTTTTTAACAATGAGGATAAATTAAGCTTTGTAACACCTTCCCAAAGGTGATGGTGGAGTCTCCATAAATGGCATTTGTTAAACCCAGATTGGATGCTTTTGTTAAAGAGATGCTTTAGTTCAAGCAAAAATTAATTTAGGAACGTCTTCTGGTCTTTGCTACAGAGGAGGTCAGGCTAGGTGATCACAGTGCCCCTTTCTAATTCTGTAATCTATTAATCTAAACCAGTGGTCACCAACCAGTAGATCAGGATCTACCAGGAGATCTTGGAGCCTCTGACAGTTGATCCTGACTGGTCTGGCCAGGAATTTATCAAGTGCTGGCACTTCAGTGGCCCCTCCACCCACTGTCATGCTGCTCCTTTCCTCTGCCTTGGAGCTGCCCCCCTGAGAGCCTCCTGCTTGCTGTGCAGCGTGTGGGAGGGAGAAAGGGGGGACAATGAAGTCAGGGTGTCCCTCTTCCCCCCACTTCTGTACCCTATCTCCACACAGAGAGAAGGGGATGGCGGGAGCTAGGCAATGCAAATCTCTGTCACTCTCATACAATGTGTGTGTCTCTGTCATTCTCACAAACACACAAACTGTCCTTCACTTTCATCTCCCGACCCAACACGTATGTGGGGGGTTGTTGTTATTACATTTACTGCTTACAAAGTGGGTTAGTTCTGGTCTTTTGACTGGTCTGTGCATTTCAGCATTTTCATTTCTCTCTTATGCTTAAATGTATTTCTTTGAGCAGTGAGTTCTAAAATACCGAACCTGTCATGGCTGGAGTCATTATCCCAATGGTGACTGCTGCTCCTGGAAGTGGCTGGAATGTCCCTGAGAAAGGCAGAGCAAGGGGTCTCCACACAGTGTTCTTGCCTGCAGACGCCAGTCCTGCAGCTCCCATTGATTAGTAATGGGGAACTGTGGCCAGTAGAAGCTGTGGGCTCAGTGCCTCTAGATGAGGGGCAGTATGTAGCACCATGGAGCCATTGCTGTACATGCCAGCTGCTTTCAGGAGTGGTGCAGGGCCAGGGCAGGAGTAAGCCTGCTTTAACCCCACTGCTCCACCCCCCAGAAGCATCTCAATTAAATGGTACCCAGCCAAAGCCTGCTTCCTGAACCCCATCCCAGTCCTGAACCTCCTCCTACCCCCAACCTCCTGCCCCAGACGTGGGTCCCCCTGCACCCAAACTCCTTCCCACAGCTTGCACCCTGAACCCGCTCCTGGACTCCAATCCTCCACCCTAGGCTAAGCCTGGAGCCCCTCCCACACTCCAAACCCCTTGGCCCAAGACCAGAGCCTGCACCCCAACTACCTACCCCAGCCTGGTGCAAGTGAGTGAGGATGGGGGAGGAAGGGGGATGGAGTGAGAAGGGTGAGGTCTCGGAGAAGGGTTGGAGCAGGGGCAGGGCCTCAAAGAAGGGGCGGGCAGCAAGTAGGGCAAGGGAATTTGGGTTTGAGGTAGATCTTACCTTGCACTTAAATTGAACAAGTGATCTTGTGGTTAAAAAGGTTGGAGACCACTGATCTAAACCACTGTCTATCTAGGCTAGCTCCTCTGAAGTTTTGGAATCACATCTGAGGAGCTGAGCTCAAAATTTGGCCCACTTCATTCCAATATGCCTTACTCTTATGGTTCAATATATTAATCATATTCTGCAAATCTGTACAAGACAGTCATACAGTGAAAAGGATGGTTATGTTCGCTCATTATAGTCTAAGTAGTAAAAGTACAATCTAATACTCATTCATAGAAAATCTTTTCTTCTTTTTGGTAACATTTAGAAATGAAACTCTTGCTGCCATATTATTCTTTTCATTCAATAAAATATGCCCTTCTCATCCTCTAAGCATGGATACATGATTATTATAACCTCATGCATTAGTAAAGAGAAGAGAACTCTCATAATCAGCAGAATTGTGAATTGTTTATAGAAGTGTAGTATAGTTCAGAAGCAAACATTTATATGTGCATACTCTATCAGCATTTATAGGGGCTACCAACATAAATCTTCAGCTCTTCAGTGCAAGAACAGATTTTAATTTTGCCTTATGATACTCAGCACATTCCTGTGTATACAGGAGAAGCCAGGCAGTAGACACATGTGGGCAATGACCTGAGAAAGAAAGTGTCCGAAGGGTGTTGCAAATGTAGCAACACCTTACTCTTATGCAGAAAAGTGAAGAACTTTGAGTGGGTGGGATTTGACCTATTATCTTCCTCTTTATAGTGAAGTGCTAATTCTAATATTGTAAAAAGTTCTGCAGTGAAACTAGCAGAAATTACAATGAACAACTCCAATCCATATACAATATACAGAAGATCCTACACATACAGAATTATAGGCACCCGCCTTCAAAGGAACTTGACTGGAATAGCAACTGCACCAATGTATTTTGATTCCTATGGACATAAAAGTATTGTTCTTTTGTCAAGGGGAGAAACACACAGAGAAGACAAATTTAAATTGTGCCTAGGAGAAATTTTCGTTGCCTGAACAGAGAGGTAGGTGAGGCAAGGCTATATATATGACCTTGAAGACTAAAGCTTCATTACCTCAGACTGTCAGGGCCATACTGCAAGTATAGATCCCAACAGAAATTCAGCTTAATGGAGTATGGCAACACAACAAAGTGGACTTGAGGAAAAACACAAATGGGGACAAATTCATCCCTGAAATAACTCCACTGAAATCAGTGAAATTATGCCAGGGATAAACCTGGCCCATTAGTTTCAGCATTAATAATCCAAAGGAAAATGAATAATTATCAGACAGCATGACAGGCATTTTTTGCCTCATTAACAGCTTTCCAGGAAGTAACTCTGACTAATTTCATTCAGGAGATATTTATTTTTCTTAGCTCAAGTGTCTGACAAGGAAGAGGTGACTTACAATATATTATATTTCAGTCCCATGCCTAATGCTAATATATAAAATTTATTATGTCATTTAGAACTATAATTTGAACCGAGACATTGCACACAGGCAGTTTAATGAGTTAGATTGTTTTCAAATCATTTAATGCCCAGGAAGAATGTCGTCAAAGAATGTAAAATATATGTTTGTTAAATTTAGGCTCAATAAATTTAAAAAATGAAAAGCATAAATTTTAGACTGAAATTCATGCAATTAAAAACAAACCAAAAACACTTATTCACTCTTTTCTCTTGAAATAATAGAACCAAATCAATGACAAAGAAAAGGCTTTGTCCTTGAGTATGAATGGTATGGTACCCAAATAAAAATGTGTACTGATTGCTCAGCTACCTAATTTTGGTGGCTTTAAATCTAACCCTGTTTTCATTTAAATTTACCCAACTCTGTACAGCTGACTCAGTTGTTTTCTTTATATCACACCACAAAATCTTTCTTTTCCTATTAGTTTACAGTTGACCCTCTCTGAAATGTTTTGTAATAGGATAACATTTTAGAGAGATCAGATAAAAGACATTTTATATTTTAAAATCAAAATGTGCACAGGATCTTATTCCTGAGTGACACCGTCACTATGAGCACAAAAATCTGATACAAATAGTTATATAAATAACTGCAGCATAAAATCATATTGTCACTTTAGCTCCCCATGGCAACTGCAGGCAGAGTAGCTATATTCTGCAAATGCTGCTATAGCTCAATATAGGTAGTTGCTCCGAAACAGCTTTTACATCTTGTTCTAAGCAGAAGGAGCTTGTTATAGGAACTGGATTGCATTGTACAGAAATATATTTAGGCTAAAGAGCCACTAGTAATGAAATGGTAATAAAGATGGCAATTCTATTCCTTACCTATTAAAGTGATCTTCTGTTAGTGCACACACCACTCATCTGGAAGCCCTACTGAGAAGTCCTAACCACCTACTGAAAAAAGGCAAGCCTTGGTGAAAACTTTGAATGGAGCCAAAAACTCCTATGGCAGATGCTTGGCAAAATAATTAAAAAAATGATTTCAAAGCAAATGTACTCACAAACTTACCTGTAACTATCAAAACCAGAGATCTATGTTAACAAAGGATGGATCCTCCAAACTGGGGAGAATAGTGTGCCATAATACGTCAAATTTTCAAGAAAGAAACAATCATGTCCAATATATGAAGCCTTACTACTAGGAATCAGATTAGAAATGAGCTGGATAACAATATAATATGAGTGATCAATGGAGCCTGCAAGACCAGATTACCAAAGACTTCATCAGTTGGCAAGTACAGCTTTATCTGATCTTTTACAGAAGACAGCACTAACAAAATCATTGCTCTGCAGATTGCATCATAAGATGGAAGTTCTTTCTGCCCAGAATACTGTCATGCAACCCATACAGTGGGCCTGGATCATAGTGAAAGGAGTTTTATTGACTTTTCTCTACATTCTGAAATAGTCACCATCTACAATGAGATATACTTCTTTTCATGGCTCTAGTTCCTTGCCAGTGGCTCTAGACAAGAACAAATAAGGCATCTAATTTCTGAATGGGTTCATTTTGACTAAGGAAATACTTGAAAGCCCACCTGCTACCATGGTGCATCTATACTCCAATCACAAATATAAAGATGATTTTCAAGTTAAATACATAAACCAAATTAGGCTTCGCCATAGGGTTGGCTGTTTACCCTAAAACTATTTTGTCCACCATAAGTTAAAAAATAGGTTCCTTCATATTTATTTCACTTGATTGGCCTCACTCTTTATTTGTCAAGCAACCTTGGTTGTAACAGAAAATAAACCAAGATTCTTACAGATGGAAAGGCATGTTGCAAAAAGTCCAGAATAGAAATATAATGTTACAACTAGAATTTGGAATGCAGTCTGAGCCTGGAAATTGATCTTAAAAATCTGGAAATAATGAGATGCTTGGTGACCTTTTTTTGAGGAGTAACATTAGTTCGAACCAAGGGGTTTGATTCGAACTAACGCATCCTGGAATGCACTTCCTGGTTCAAATCAGCTGTTGAGTGGAATAAACGCGCGGGCAAGATTATGCTAATGAAGTGCGGGATATTTAAATCCCCGCTTCATTAGCAATTTCGGTCGGCTACATTTGCATCGCTAGCTTGAACTAGGGAGCAAGTGTAGATGTACCCCTAGTGAGCAGGACAGTCTAGGTAATTCATAACTGAAAGTTTCTTCAAGCCTGTATCTGGTTATGTTGTCTGGTTATGTATCAAGTTATGTTGCTGGACGAAAGTTCTTCAGACTCTCTTTGTAGAACCTCTTCCAGTGTGAAGTATGTGAAAGTGTCCCAGTTTCTGCAAGCAGCTAGTTATGTTTTATAGTATGTTCTTTTGTGGTCTCCTGGATGCTAGTGTTGATTTATTGTCTTTGGTCTCTAATCAGCTACTGAGTGAGGAGATCCTCCAGACACAGTGCGTCCATGGTGTACAAGTTGAAATCTCTCAATGATGAGGAAACCAAACTGCTGTGGTGCTTGCAAGATCACTAGACTGATCTGTCTTGATTTTCCTTGCAGAATTGGCTAGAAGAAGATGACAAAGGAAGGTATATATAAGGGTATGAGACCACTCAGAGCAGGGGAAGTGTCTCTTCTATGCCAGCCTCTCTCAATAGGGTAGAGCAATATTTTGGGAGTTCTCTTTTCTCCTGAGGTGAAGCAATCAAGCTCAGCAGGAAGTTCCGAGGGCAGGAGTGAAACTAATAGGAACTGCTGCAGAAGGTACATGAGATGGAAGGATGACTCCATCAGGTTCAACTGTGAGGTGAGTTGCAGTCACAGAAGGGCTGATTCTCCTTCTGTTTATCTAAGCCCTTTTGGCATTTATCTGATGTTTTGCAAGACTGATCTCACACCACAAACTGCTGTTTTGTTTCACTCTGAGGCTATGTCTAGACCTGTAAAACTCCGCTGCATCCAGGGAACACATCTGCTCTTCCGCTTTTTTTTTTTTTTGCGGAAGAGCAGACACACTCTTTCGGAAGCCCTGTCTTCCTTCTCCCACGAGGAAGAAGGGCTCTTCCGAAAGAGGGGGTTTTTCTGAAATTTGGCCCAGTGTAGACAGGCCAAATTTCAGAAAAGCCTCTTCTGAAAAAACTATTGGAAAAAGGTACGCAAATTGCGGAGTGCAATTTGCATACCTTTTTCCAATAAAGCCCTGTAGTGTAGACATAGCCTGAGTGCTTCACATGGGACGAGCCAGCTACTGGCTTGCTGGATGCATTCCCTGCGGAAGGCTGTGAAGATGGGTAGAGGGAGGCCACATGTATTGATATTCTCAAGGAAGGCAGCAATGCCACCAATCTTTGGTGGCACCAAAGGAAGAATAGGAGAGAGAAAAAAAGATTAGGCAGGAAACTGCCAATAGTTAACCTTATCATAGTAAGGAATGGGAAACAAATGTTTCAGAAGGCAAAGTCCCTTTAGTGTAAAGTGTTGGGCAAAACCAAAGGCAAACTAAAATACTGGTATATTTTGGCAAACACCTAATGTGTATTTAAATATACAAGAATGTGTTGTGCCCAGGACATTTTCCAGCAGAACTGTCTTAGTGTTCAATAGAGCCACTTCCCAATAGCGCCTCTGGATTGGGAAAAGAGGTTGTGCCTGAGAATCTGCATTCAGAGCACATATGCCAAAAGCACAGCTGAAAACTGCAGGAGATCTAATCAATAACCAGGGATATTCCATTGACTACGGGATGTCTAGGTCATTTTCTTTTAACAACATGATGTTAGAAAATGTAAAGAAAGCAATGGACTGAAAGGGGTCATACAGTATACGTAGCTGAATGGAGGGGAGGCATCACTAATGGGGACATAAATGCATTTGCTATGCTCATTTGTTTGTTCGATAAAGAGAGAAAAATGCAAATTAAATGGAAATGCCTCATTTTCACAGGGGCTGGAAATAACACAGCAGCACATGGCAAGGCACAGCTGGTACACAGGCTTACTGCAACCATCCATGCTGAATGGCTACCAGGATTAAGAGGAAGCCAGGCTAAAACAAAACATCACCAAGCAGTTTCTTTTTTTTTTCTTCTTCTTCCCCGAATCTGCAATTCCATTCGGGCATGCTCATTCTAATGCAAACATATGTCCCAATATGAATTCAGTTTAAAGTAACACAGAAGGAGGATCATCTTGCGAGAGAGTCTACAGTCTTGGGCTTGTGCCCATTCATTTTTAGCATGTATTGTTCCCACTTGCAAAGAGCATGCCATCTGGGTGAAAAAGAAAATGTGAGGCTAATACATTGGTGCTTTTAATTGAATAAAGAGGGCAGTCAGGATAGGGAGAGATGTGTAACACAGGGAAATCAGTTAGCATGAAATGAGGGAGCAGCCCCACCAAAACCACGAGAAGATAACATGTTGGTGCCATGCTTACAACACCCACACACATGCATCTTTGGCTATGTGGGTACATAACACTTTTGTCTCTGATACTCCACCCTACTAGTAACCCATGTTCTGACTCAAAAGTGCAGAGAAGAGAATCCCTGCCTGCTTTGCAGACAATCAAGCCTACTCTCAAGACACTGTGCTTGGGAACACAGTGAGGCGGATTGCCAGACAGCTTTACAGAGCCACTGGCTTCAAGGGACTTGCCCACCTTGTTCATGCAAATGGCTATCTGACAACATTTCCTGGGGCAAATACTCCCCCCGCATAGATCTAAACATTTGCTAAAGGGGCAATGCCAATCTGAATGTTCTTTCAAAAACTGACTAACGTTAGCCCTCTTGCAGTCGTATCTCTGGCACTGTGTTGTCTTTAACATTCTGAGTATTTAAAATGTTTATAGAGGTCTTTTCACCAAGAGATGGCCAAGGGAGAGCAGGGCCAAAACAACCATGCTTGTGCCTGCCTCTCTGACCACTCCTCCTCTCAGCCCCTCTGGCATATATCTGCAGCTTTACAACCTATTCAGCACCATTGAGGCCAGGACTTCCAAATTCTAAATGCTCCTGTGGAGGCCTGTAGAGGAGTCTCCAGAAATGAAGCTCCCTCGTTTGGCTGCTGCTTCTCTCACCCAAGCTTGCACTGCTCCCACGTCTTCTACCAGAGAACTGAGGAAGGAAGAAGGGAACACCCCAATACTTTTCAGGCACCTTTGGGTCCTCAGCCACATGCTGATGACTGGGGAAGAAAAAGAAGGGTTCTTTGGTTCCACCCCTGCATTCCATTGCTCTCCTAAAGGCCTGTTTAAGTCTCCACAGCTCAGATGTCTGCCTGTCACTGGTATTAAAGACAGGACTATGCAGCACTTTAAAGACTAACAAGATGGTTTATTAGGTGATGAGCTTTCGTGGGCCAGACCCACTTCCTTCTTGTTAGTCTTTAAAGTGCTGCATAGTCCTGTTTTTTGTTTCAGCTAGACCAAACTAACACGGCTGCATCTCTATCACTGTCATTGGTATTGTTTGGCCTGGTTTGAATTTAGAGCTTGTCGAACCATTTTTTCTGTGATTTTTTTCACCATTTTCCTCAAAACTGTAGAAGTTTCCAAACCAGCTCTAGTTTGATAATTATTCACAACATAGTCTATAGATTGCAAGCTCTTCGGGGACAGGGACCATCTGTTTGTTTTGTGTTTACACAGCACCTAGTACAATGGGGTCTTGGTCTAGGACTGAAGATCCTAGGTACCAGCTCAGTACAAAGAAGCAATAAAATATCTGTTATTATGGACCGATAGAAATGGAACTGGCATCATTCCATGAGTTAGCTCCTGAGAGAAGAAAGCCCACATTCATTGCTGGGGCCATTCAAATTAACCAGCATCAATCTTGGAAAACTTTCCCATCCTGTGCTCTAAAAATAAGCTTAACTCTGCGCAAGTAACATTAAAGGCCTGACAAAGCCACAAAACCAGAGAAATCAAAATTATTGACTTAAATTACTTTGTTTTGCTTAGAAAACACAGCTCATCTTTGGTAGATATGCGCTTCAAACCATGTGTTTCTATCAAAGGCCACAGACAGATATAAAATGGCTTTGCATGTGAGGAATACAAACACAAACTGTAGTTTTGTTTTGAACGTAAGATGCAACAGCAGGAGTTAGGAAACTGGTGTTTCATCAGTGAAAGATGCACTCACATCCCATAAAGATTTTTCAGAAATAAACAAATAGTAAATTTGTGCTTTTATTTTTAGGTGGACCATAAAATAAAAAAATCAACATGAAGCTTCACCTCCCAGACTCTTCCAATACTTGTGCAATAGACACTGAAGATATGCACAAGCGATTTACAAAAAACATCTGTAATGCATGTTATCTCACTCTCAATGTTTTTTGTACATGTTCCTATTTGCTCCAAGAAACAATAAGGCAATCTCTATTTTCTTTGTAAGGAATCTGGGTGCTGGAAGGTATTCTTCCTTTAATCAGTTACTCTTTGCTCCGGTCTATGCTACAGCGTTATTTCAAAATAACCCCCCTTAGGTCCAATTTACAAGTGGTCCACACTACCAAGCCCATTATTTCAAAATCTGTACTCCTACTTTTCTAGGGGAATAACCTTAATTTTGAAATAATTATTTAGAAATAGCGGTAGTATGGACATTCTGGAGCCTCTATTTCAATAACTACGGCCCAGAGTAATTGGAACTAATTACTACCCAGTGCTTTGAGGTAGCACATCCACATTCATAGAGCCTGCCTATGACTAATTTCCCCGTCGTGGGGACACGATATTTGGATTTTGTAAAATCGGGAGTTAACTCGAATTTGGTTATTTCAAAATAATTTCCTAGTGTAAACTAGGTATGTTAGCGAGTAGTTGACTGGAGTATCAACTACTCACTCCCTCTTCCCCCGTCTGCTGCCTCTATAAGATTAATAGACTATATGAGCATAATTGGAGAAATGCAGGCATGTTCTTATAGTGCTCATGGAGGAAGGGAAAGAAAGAGAAACTCAAGGCTATGCTCATTGTAATGATGGAAAACAACCATGGATTAATAATTATTATGAAAGTAAAAATTAGATGATGGTCCCCTGCAAACAGTTAAAAACGTTTTTAACATGAGCACTCTATTCTCCTTACAGTTGCTCTCACTCTTTCACATTAGTTGCCTTGAATGCTCGTGTTTATCTTTCCTCAGCCATATGGCACCGTGTTATTATATGCAGCAGGGGTCCAAACTCCCATCCTGTGACCCTATCCAGCCCACTGGGTGGACTTATCGCGTGGTGGTTGTTTGTTTCTATCTCCACGACTCCTTCAGATTCTGCAGAAGGCAAAATGTTCTTTGATAAAAAGTTGATGTTAGTCCTAAGGATGTGAAAGCCTGGGTTCATCGGTTAACCTTCACAGTTACATGAAGGCTCACAGTACATGCGGGAAGCTGGTTTTTTCCCCTGTACGCACCGGTTCTTCACCAGCTGGCTGCTGCAAATGGGCTGCTGGACTCAGTGCGAGCTGGGACTGAGCCACTCCCTCACTTGCGCTGGTCTGAGAGGTTGCGCCTCTGCATTTTAAATTTTAAATTTAAAATGCAGAACCACAGCATAGGTGGCTCCCAGAGCTGGCAGGAATTGCTCAGTCCCAGCTCCAGCCGGCTCCTGGAGCTACCCCTGCTGCGGCTCTGCAGAGCGGTCCTTATCGACTAATCATGTTGTCAATACAAATTGTATCAACTACACGATTAGCCAGATAATCACAATTTAACATCCTTAGTGTAAACATGCACTTTGTGTAAAACAGCTGAACAATGACAACAAAAAAGCAGTTCCTGTATTTTCCTCCACGCTTTCCAGGCTTGCACAGAGGCTTCTGCTTGCTGCTCTCACTGGAAAACAGCTGTTTGGAATTCACTGAGTGGAATGTAGGGGCTGGAGAATGAGGATTGCCCTGTTCAGCTGATGAAAAGAGAGAGTTTCTACAAGAACTCTTTAGTTAGGGTTTGGTCTTGCCCAAGGTGGAATTGCTTAACGCAGGCCAAATTCATTTCCAGACCCACTGTCAGTGCAAGTGAATCAGGGCCTGATCCAAAGCCCGTTGAAGTCCATTTGAGTGTTTATTTCAATTGGCTGTGGAACATGACCCTAGTTAAATCAGAGCAACCCCCTCTGTGACCATTCTTATTTCAGGGTGAATGGCTTATTTGGGTTTAGTTTAAACTTTTTCGGATTCAATGTAAGCTAAACCTGGTTTAAAGTGTCCATGCAGTTTTTTGGGCAGGTTTAACTATACTGTTTAGAGTCACATCTTCTGGTAACCAATAGGGTTGCCAGATGGTTTAACCAAAAATACCGAACACCCTCCCCCCCCCCCCAAAAAAAAAACACCGGGAAAAAAATTCTGTTGAGAAAATAAAGGGGGGAGACCAAAGTTGTTGAGAAAAAAAAAAAAGGACCCTGATAGCAGTTATTAAGCAAAAAAATTAAAAATCAGCATGGCCCCTTTAAGAAGAGGCTTGTTTGCCAGCGGCCATTTTGTTTTTGTGTTCCAGCCATAAGGCAAGCCCCTGTGGAACCAGGTAAGCGGGGAGGAGGGGAATATCCAGGGGGCCTGGCGGGGAACCCGGGGGGCCCGGCAGAGGGTCAGGGGAGGGGGCCAGGCCTGGTTGCTGAGTGTGTGTAGGGTTGCCAGATGTCTGGTATTTTCTGAATTTTTTTACCGGACAGGAGGTGAAAATACCGGACTGTCCGGGTCAATACTGGACACCTGGCAACCCGAGTAACCAGTGCAGCGCTGCATGCAGACAAGTCCATAATGAACTCAGATATTGTTTAAGACAAAGGGTATAACAGTGAAATTTGTAGAAGAGACCAATTTCTTTAGTCAACCTCCTGTCTTAGGAAACCAGCCCAAAGAATCATCACGTGCTCTGAGTACAATTCTATTCCACTGTTACGAGAAGATTCTCTGTTAACTAATTTTTATTGAATCTTTTTGTGCTCTTAGGACAGTTTTCTTTGAATCACATCAGACACACCTAAACTGGCCTGCACTGATCTGTGCCGCAGGTACAGCATTTTGCAGTGGTTTGTGCAAAATAATTTACAAGGAAGTTGAAAATATTTCCAGGTTTCAGCCTAAATCATTTAACTTAGCAAAGGCTTAGAAAAAAACCAGGGTTTTAAAGAAAAGAGACAGTCAAATCTACTTGTTCTAGTGGCTGGTGCTCCGCTTCCTTTTTTTTTTAATTGCTTTATACAAAAGAATTAAACAAGTTGGGATATTTAGATCCCAAACAGTTATCCCAACGTCCCATATAAGTGACCTAACATATTTTTGGCCTACCACAGCTTTCTCCATAGCTAACCATTATTCATTTATTGTCTGAACTGATATTAAGTGTTGAGGGTGATTGCCAATCAAAATTCAGTGTAAAAACTGAGATTTGAAAGTTAAGTTCCAGCTTACGAAAGAGAGCTTGGCAGCAAAGTGTACTGAGCTTTAACTACAGAACAGTTACTGCACGAGCAGCAGCAATATCTACCTCCTCATGTTGCTGACACGCCTCAACCTTGTTGTGGACAGACCACTCCTACAGTGAGAGGGTGGTTCATTCTCACTGGCATTCAAATCCTTGGCCTCACTACATCGGCGGATAACAAGGATTGCCAGAGATAATGATTTTGTCAGGTGGATATTTTTAGGAAAGCTGCTAAGATCAGAATTTCCCATCAGTCCCACAACAGCATGCCACAAGGCAGTGATTTTCAGGCTTTGCCTTTACTTGGGAAAATGCTGTATTTTTAGCCCATGTTAACTAAGCTAGGGATGTAAAATCCCGTTCAATCAGTTAACCGGTTAAACATTAAGTTAACTGATTAAATGGGGGCTGGTGGGAAGGGGTGCTCCAGTTTGGCTGGAGCAGTCCCCCAGCCTGCTGTGGCCAGGCTGGAGTGGCCACCCCACCATGGCAGGGGCTGCTCCAGCCCAGCTGCTTCTGGCCCTACACAGAGCCGTTGATCCATGCGGGGCTGGAAGCGGCAGCCCCATGCATGGCCAGAAGCAGCAGCCCTTTGCACGGCTGCTGGCTCTCGGCCCCATGTGGGACTGCAGCAGCCCTCTAAGCTTAATCAATTAACTAATCGTGTAGTTGATATAATTTGTCGACTACTTGATAAGCCTAGGCTATCATTAAAACGGGATGTTTTAATGATGTTTACATTTGCAGTAGTCGTAACATAATATTGGTTATTATAATTGCATGCTGTCCATACTTGGACATCTACAGGTAGTCCTTAAATTGGCCAGTGACAACCTATTTCAAAGCCAAGAAGACTTACTTCCATGGAAGTGGCCGTTCTTTTCCGCCTGGATTCATGATCCAGAGGCACTATGGTCCTGACACTTGGGTCAAAGCTTCCATGTGAAAAATGAATTGCTGTTTGAACGTGGGATAAGTCAGCATCAGGGAATAGAAAACTTGTCCAATAACTTCTTCAAAACCTTCTGGAAAGCTTCCCGATCTTTCTGGGCAGAAGGCAAGGGACAAAAATCCATTTTTTCTCTCTTCTGGCTCCTTCCCTATTCATTATATCCTTTGGAAAGGCGATATAAGGCTTGCACAATATGAAAAGAGTCCTCAATGAACCCACAAAGTTATCTCAGGAGGAAATTTGCAGGCTTCTGTATCTCTTGCATTGCTTCTGTTTCTTTCGCTTCAAATGGTACTGCAGCTTTGCCATACCCTTCATGTGGTAGTAATATTCCCAACTGCTAGACTTCCCTCTCAAACAAATCATACTGAACTAAGTTTTAATTTTATTCCACAGTCTTGCAATGTGAGAAACACTTTCCTTTCATTTCTTGTTTATTGCTGAATACCCTTGCTATATACCAAAATGTCCCCTAAAAATGGGATCCATAGATCATCTTGGAAACAACAAAATACTTGCCCATGCAATGTTGGAAAGCAGATAGAGCATTCATCAACTCAAAGGAAATGCAAAAGTTTGCTCATTTTTCCAGTGTGGTTACAAATGCAGTTAGCCTATGAGCATCTTCACTCAAACGCCTAAGAATAAACTTTACTTTGATCAAGTATAATAAAGACATTCGCTATCCACTGAACTGATCTAAACTGGATTCTGGGTAGAAAACATCTCTCAGTATAGTTTTATAGCTTCAGTGTCTATAATCTATATGGAGTCTCAATGTTCTAAGCTTTTGATATTTACAAATCACTGGGAGCACAATGGCTTTATCCTTTCTATCAAGAAAGGATTTCTATTATAGCTTTTGACCATCGCATAGTGGGATTTAGAAAATGATGTTATAATAACAGTTCCAGTAAACTGGGTGGATAGCTACACATTTTATGTTTATCCTCAAACATGGAACATTCCCTTTATTTGAGACACAAGTGCCATATGCTCTTCTCTCAACATTTTGTGAAACAGTGCCTGCTGCTCCAGGGTCAAGTGAGAAAGGTCAAGCAGGGCATCCCAGCTCAGAGAAAATAGGAGGTTCGTCATGTATTATTAGCTGGGTACAGAGCTACTCTTAATTGTTCCGAATCCCCTTTGCTTCCACTTGTGGCTCAGACAGGGTGATGTAGGCCTTGTATGTACTACACATTGTATCTGGGGTCATGCAGCTCAAAGGGACTATAATATCCACTTGTCTCTTCTCAGACTAAATGACCTATCCCCCTTTTACAGTTCTGAAGATAAAACAGATCAGAATTTAGGACTGTTTGATTCTGCACCGAAGTATTACTCCTATACTTCAAATAGGTGAAGATGGACTGGCAATGGTCCTCTTTCATTCTTTAAGTTCAAACTTCCTTTTATTACATTTAAATGAATTACAGACCTCTCCAATATCTATTTCCTTACAAGGAATGCTATCTGCTGTCACCAGTGGCGGCCTGTCAATACAGGCGAACTAGGAGGTCGCCTAGGGCGCCAAGATAAACGGCCGTTGAGGGCTTTGGAGGCGGGAGTGCCAATCGCGCATTTCGCCTCGGGCGCCAGTTGCCGGCAGCTCATCTAGGGCCACTCCTGGCTGTCACCAATCATGTACTACAATTGGGCAAACTGAGTGCCACTTCAGACCCTCCCTTTAAAAGAAAGAAAAAGAAGTCTTGATCCCATTCATTATAGGAAAGTCAAGATTTTTCTCCTTTCCCAGAAGTTCAACAAGTGGTCAAAATTGATAGAGAGGTTGCTTTGCTGCCACTTAGCAACCCCTGCAATTGGCCTATCTTTACCAATGAGACATGAAGGATGGCCTAGTTTGTGGACAGGGTACTACTACCCTGCTGGAGAGGAGGGCTGGATTCAGGTCCCAGTTTCAGCCACAGACTCCTTTGTGACCTGGGACAAGGTCAGCTTGTGCCTCAGCTCCCTGCCCATAAAACAACGCCAGTACTCACTGCCTCACAGGGGTGCTGCAAGAATTAATATTCATTAACCTGAGTCACTCAGATGTCATTGTGAAGTGGGCTAGATAGATCTGAGGCCACTGAAGTGGCACTTTTCCTGTCTTCTGGCTTCCAAAACAGTGTTTTTCCTTTCTTGTCTGCTTCCCCTTTCTGTGGTGTGGCTGGCTCAGGATTGCTCGGGATTCTTGCCTCACACCATTCATTTATTCTACCTGAGCCTTCCATCCTTTGCTATACACCACCTAATTCAGTTCTTATTTTGATACCATCACCCTAGCATCTGAACACTTCAACTTCCAATTATTGCCTTTTTTCAGCCCCATACTCCTGTTATTGCCTATAAAAATTAACAGTGGATGATATGTTACAGCTGACTTGTCTCGGTCAGATGAATTAATGATACTTTACTACAGATCCATCAGGTGCAGTAATACATCCAAAGAGGTTTCTTTGAGATGCTAAGCCACTCTGCTCAAACGCAGATATAAACAAAAATCAGGGATATGCTTTTTCTACTTAATGGGTCCTCAACAGCTACTGCTGGGGAATAAAGCTAAGAATATGTTTTCCTGCTAAATAACTATGCAATTTTAGTGCTGGGTTTACAAATTTTACTACAGTTTCCACAATCTCAGTCTCCACACAGTATATACTTGATGAGTAATCTCTTTGTAATATTCTGTAGTGCACTTTAATGCAGTACCGTTTCAAACGGAACTATGTTAAAGTGCACGAGGGAACCTTTAGTGCACACCAGCAGGGTCTACATGGATCAATAAACGCACAACATGTTAACAGGTTTTAGAAATCACACCCCAGTAGTCCACATTACTGCTCCATGTAGACAAGCCCTTTCATAAACCATTCTTAATTATGTCTGAAACTGCTGTAGTTCACACAGTCCCTTTAACCTGATACTCCAATTTGTCTAACAATTCAGAACTCTAGAGGTACTTTAAGAGCTGAATTTGTGGTTTTAAGATTACAGCTGCCACATCATTTTCATTTACAGTTGTCTCAGACACTGTTAATATAGCTCTGAATTTGATACCACCCTGAAATTGTGGCTTTGTTTCTCTGATGTAAGGGACAAATACTGGCAACTGTTACTGGTGCTGGCCTGCTGGGGTTGCAGCTGATAATTTAAGTTCAGAAACAGATATTCCTTCATCTTCCAGCTAGGGTTGCCAGGTGTCCGGTAATGACCCAGACAGCCCAGTATTTTCACCTCCTGTCTGGTAAAAAAATTCAGAAAATACTGAACACCTAAAATGTCCGGTATTTTCTGATTTTTTTTCCCTGCCAGGAGGTGAAAATACCGGACACCTGGCAACCCTACATACACTCAGCAACCAGGCCCAGCTCCCCTCCCCCCCCCCCATCCCAGGCCCCCGGGTCCCCTGCCCCCACTTACCTGGTTCCACAGGGAAGCTGCCTTCTGGCTCTGATCAAGAAAACAAGATGGCCACCGGCAAAAAGCTTAAAGACTTTTCTTAAAGGGGCCATGCTGTTTTAATGATGTTTTTTAATTTTTTTTGCTTAATAACTCTCAGGGTCCTTTTTTTTTCCCCCTCAACAGAATTTTTTCCCTGGTGTTTTTTTTGGGGGGAGAGGGGTGTTCAGTATTTTTGGTTAAACCATCTGGCAACACTACTTCCAGCTGAGTAGTGCCTCCAGGGCCAGCCCACAATATTATGGCACCTGAGGCGGGGAGCTCAAACAATGGCCCCATGCCTCCTCGCTTGGGCCAAAACTTTGAAAGGTCTCAATTCTCTGGGTCCTAGTAGCGCCCCCCCAAACTCTGGCACCTGAGGCGGCCACCTCAGTTTGCCTCATGGTAAGGCCAGCCCAATGATCAACTGTTCTTCTAATTAGAATACAATGTCTTGGTTTTCCTCCTCCCAGTTATTTGACAACTTCATTTATGAATGTTCATTTTAAGGTGATAACAGCGTCTCTTGATTCTAACAGTAAGGTCTCCTGGCCCTCCATCATTGATTCTTTTGTAATAAGACTACCTGTGAAATCAATGGTCTCAGTAGAAGTTCTACACTTATTGCACTCTGATGGGAAGAGATATGAGATGGGCACAGAAACACTGACTAGGGAACTTAATTAAATAAAATTCAGAGTCACAGTAACTTCTTCTCATGCTCTTTAACTTCCCAGGACAAAACTTCACAGATCTTTTTCCAGGTTTGATCTGTCCACAGACCCCTTGTAGTTAGCTTCTCCATTTGTCACCGAGCAACAACACAGGTGAGTAGCTGCGCAGAATGGTGGGAGCTGGGAGGTCAGGAGGGCTGAAACACCCCGGCCAGCTGGCTGTGGCTTTCAGCTGAAAGAGGCTGCCCCGCGCTCCAGCTGATCCGCGGCTTCTCCTTTGCGCCTGCCCAAGTGGAGCGTGGGGCATCCTGGCTGAGCGCCATGGCCAGCTGACCGGGTAGCCGCTTCTCTTTGCTCCAGCCCTGCTGCCCTGCGCTCAGCCCAGGAAGGCTGCGCCTAGCTCCAGCTGTGCTGGAGCAAGCTTCCCAGGCTGAGAGCAGGGCAGCCGGGCTGGAGCGAAGAGCGGCTTCTCTTCGCTCCCGCCTGGCTGTCCTGCGCTCAGCCCAGGGAAGCTGCGCCTAGCTCCAGCTGTGCTGGAGCAAGCTTCCCAGGCTGAGCGCAGGGCAGCCGGGCTGGAGCGAAGAGAAGTGGCTTCTCTTCGCTTCCGCCTGGCTGCCCTGCGGTCAGCCCGGAGGGAGCGCAGGACGGAGGCTTCCCTCCGTGGCTGGTGTAGGGGACTCCTTGCCCCGAACCTTGTTCCCTCTCCCCCGCCCCAAACCTGTCCCCCGCCCTCCTGCCCCCCTGTTCCCTCTCCCTTGCCCCCCCACCCCTCTGCAGAAACCTGTCCCCCTGCCTTCCCCACTACAGAAACCTGTCCCCCTGCTCCCCTGTGCAGAAACCTGTCCCCCTCAGCACCCTGTCCCCTGCTGCAGAAACCTGTCCTTCTGGCACCCTGCCCCCTCTCCCCTGCACCCACTGGCACCCTGTTCCCTGCCCCAGAGCCCACTAGCACCCCTCCCCAGTACTGCATCCCCTGCTCCCAAATGACTTTTCTATGGGTCAGTGACCCCTGACTCAAGGCAGGTTCCCTGCCATTCTCATAAATAAAGACAATGCAGAAACTTTTTGTGTTTAACATAGTATTTTATTTAAAAATGAAGCCTGGCCAACAAACCCCCAATTGGGGCCAAGCTCCCATCTGGCCACAACCACTCCTGCATTCCCTCTTACCCAGACCCTAGATCTGAGCCTATCATACACTGGACCCCCCTGCCCTGAGCCCCTCACATACCCCAACCCAAATTCCTGAACCCTCACATCCACAAGCCTGTGGCTTGCTTAGTACCCCAACACTGCCCGGCCTGGAGCCCCCTCCCCGAGCCAGTGTCCTCTTCTCCACCTCCTCCTGCATCCAGATTTCCTCCCAGAGCTTGCACCTCTCACCCCTTCCCACACCCAAATCCCTCATTCCCACCCCAGAGACTACACATCCTGTCTCAACCCAGCGAGGGTCTGGCTAGACTGCAGGAGTTTTTCAGGATTCTGGAGATATCCCAGAAAAACTCTTCTGCATCCACGGTTGCATTTGTTCTTCCGCTTTTTTTAGTAGAAGAGCAAACATGCTCTTTCGGTCACCCCTATATTTCTCTTTCCACAAGGAATAAGGGGGCTTCCAAAAGAAGGGGTTTTTTTCTGACATTTGGTCCAGTCTAGACAGGCCAAATGTTGGAAAAACCTCTTCATACTGAAGAATTTTTTTTTAAAAAAGCAGCAGTATAAGGATTGGGGATAGCAAGTGATGGAGAGAAGGAGAATAGAGAGGGCGGGGCTTCAAGGAAGGGGCGGGGCAGTAGATCTTGGCTTGGTTTGTCATTTAAAAAGTGATCTTGGGTGTAAAAAGGTTGGAGACCACTGTTCTAGGTCATCACCACAAACATGCCATTTCTATAAGCAGCTGCATGGGATTCTGAGGTGGGGGGACCCAACCAGTATCCCAAAGCTTGATCCCTCCAAGAGACTCTTCAGGCAACCTCGGGCAACAGCAGCGAGTACATTGTGGATGAGGAACAGGAGGAGAATGGTCATCAGGCAAATGTAGCATCTGATCTCACTGACAGCCAGGACCTTTTTTTAACGATGGAGCCAGTTCCCTCCTCCCAGGATGTCTTGCTGCTGGACCCTGATGGTGGGAAGGGTACTTCTGGGGAGTTCACATTTTTAATCAAGCTACAAATGGGTTAAGGTGACTGACTGAGCTCTCTGGTGGCCACTCTGGCTACACAGCGGGGGTTTCCTGAAACAGTTTGTTAACATGTCTAGAGACTGAGCAGGAATCCTCCCTGCACATCTCCATGAAGCTCTCCTAGAGGTACTAGTTCATCCTTCTCACAGGGTTTCTGAGCAGGCCTGCCTTATTCCATCCTCCATATTAGGACACCTTTCCATGCTAAGCCAGCAGTAACTCAATTGGCATCATTGCAGCACAGAGCACTGCAGCATAAAGTCCAGGTTTCTGGACACATTCAGTCAGCATCTGTTCCTTATCACTATGTGTGATTCGGAGAAGATTAGTATCGCACATGGTAACCTGGATGCTGTATCTGCAGCCTAATGGGTTCTTAAAAGCATAACTTTGGCCTTGTACATAATACATGCCTATTGTCTTGCGCAGACATTGTTTTATGCTAAGAGATTAAGTTCTGTATTCTACACTAGGCTGCCCACCCTGGCATAAAATCCCCCTCTTACCTTCACAGATATTATGAAGCACACAGAAGCTGCCACAGCAATAGGAATGTTGCTTTCTCTGAGGTCTAACCTAGTCAATAAACTACAAAACCTTCCCTTTTAACATCCAAATGCACATTCTATACCATTCTGCACCTGCTCAGTCTCTAGCTGAGCTGCTCCATACTGCAGTCCAGGTTGCCTATGTACAACTTCATGACCCATGGGAGTAAGGGGTAGGCTCGGTCTCCAAGGATCATTATTGGCATTTCAACACTTTTTATGGTAATTTTCTGGTCTGGGAAGAAAGTTCCATCTTGCAGCTTTCTGAAGAGACCCAGAGTTCTTAAAGATGCAAGCATCGTGCACCTTTCCCAACCATCCCCTGTTGATCTTGGTGAAATGGCCCTTGTGATCCACCAGTGCCTGCAACACCATTAAGAACCACCCCTTGTGGGTTATGTACTCTTTCAAAGGTGGTCAGGTGCCAAGATAGGGGTGGTATTCCATCTATTGCCCAACGACAGTTACAGAACCACATTGCGGCAAAGCCATCCACTATGTCCTGCACATTTCCCAGAGTCACTGCCCTCCATAGCAGAAGGGTACTGATTGCCATGGCTACTTAGATCACAGCAGCCCCTACTGTAGATTTCCCGATTCCAAATTGATTCCCAATTGACCAGTAGCTGTCTGGCATTGCTATCTTCCACAGGGCTATAGCCATTCACTTTTCAACTGTCAGAGTGAGAGACTTTTTCTGGTATTGCTGCACTTCAGGGTGGGGGCTAGCAATTCGCAAACTTCCATGGAAGTGGCTTTACGCATGCAAAAGTTTTGCACCGGAACCAGTGTTCCGTTGTGTCAACAG
The DNA here is from genome assembly GCA_032595735.1 of Pelochelys cantorii. Lineage (NCBI taxonomy): Eukaryota > Metazoa > Chordata > Testudines > Trionychidae > Pelochelys > Pelochelys cantorii. The sequence goes on along the minus strand of CM064326.1, from coordinate 302,008,499 downwards.
GACTGACTGCCGCCCGCATCTGCCAGTTGCTCCACTCAGGTGATTTATACATGTCTGTGTTCCTGGCTTCCTCACATTCTTCTTCAGTCTGGTGGCTCCTGACGAGGTCCTCGCCACAGCAGATGGCGAGAGATGTTTGCTATGGTTGTCACAGCATTTTGCTTCTGAACGGGGTCCATGCTTACTCTCCTAAGGCATCAGCACGGAAAGCCAGGGGAAAAAAGGGTGTGACAAGATTGTTTCCCATTGTTTTAAAATGGGGAGGAAAGGAGGAGGAGGAGAGGAGTGCATTATGGAACACTGATGACATGTACCCAGAATGCAAAGGGGCAGCAAAACTGTGCAACACCTACCCACAGTGCATCCCTGTCATAGTCAACAGTAGTCACCCTCCTGGGGATCCACTATATCAAAGTCTTGCACACACTGGTGACATGCACCTTCAACTTTATAAAATCTGGTGCAAAAAAAAAAAAAATCAACCTTACTAAATTCGACCGTATCTCATAGAGTATGTCTAGATTACATGCCTCTGCCAACAGAGGCATGTAAAATAGGCTACCCGACACAGTCAATGAAGCAGGGATTTAAATATCCCCGGCTTCATTAAAATGAAAATGGCCACCGCGCTGTGCCGGCTCAGCTGATCATCGGCACAGCGTGCGATCAAGACGTGGATCGGTCGACAAGGGAAGCCTTTGTTGATTGCTCCCTTATGCCTCGTGAAACGAGGTTTACAGGAGCGGTCGACAAAGGCTTCCCTTGTCGACCGATCCGCATCTTGACTCGTGTGCTGTGCCGATGATCAGCTGAGCCGGCACAGCGCGGAAGCCATTTTTATTTGAATGAAGCCGGGGATATTTAAATCCCCGCTTCATTGACTGTGTTGGGTAGCCTATTTTACATGCCTCTGTCGGCAGAGGCATGTAATCTAGACGTACCCCTGATGTAGACAAAGCCTGAATGTCAGTTTACCCAATAAAGGGAGAAATGCTCCAGGCAGGCTGGAAGCACCAGTCATCTAGAGAGGGAGAGCCATGAAGAACTTTTCCCTAAATTGTTCAATTTGGAATGATAACAATAACCTTCAATTACAACTTTCTCTTTTTACAAAACTTTGAGTGGGGCATGACTAACAGGTTATAACAACACTACCACCATAAAGCAACACCTATACAGGTTGAACCTCTGTAAACCGGTACTCTCCTGTCCAGCAACATCCATGGTCCAGGAGGGCCACAGATGTTCCAGCATCAGAGAGTCCGGGTGGAGCGCTGGTGCCTCAGAGCCTGGCTCTCGACAGCTGGGCTGCCAGATGCACCCCAGTGCTGCAGCGGGGCTGCTTAGCAGGGCATCCCGGTGGGGCCCAGAGTGCCCAGCAAGACTGCTCAGTACACTGCAGCAGGGCTGGATGGCGCACCCCAGCTGGGCTGTTTGGTGTGACAGGCAAGTAGGGATGGGGCCCAGCAAGGCAGCGGGGCTTGCACCAGGTCCAGGGGTGGACGGCTGGTAGCAGGGAGATATGACCTCCCCTGATCCAGCTAAATCTCGCATCCAGGACAAGTTAGATCCCAAGGGGGCTGGACCAGGGAGGTCCAACCTGAGCTGAAAATATGTTCTTGTTCTTCCAAAGGAAGATGTGCAGTTTTTTGATGGTGGTTATTATAAATCTTATAGAATGAAACCCTGTATGAGTGAATAAAATTCCTCAGTGAAGAATATTGAAACTGCTCAGTTGAAAGAAACCTGTTACCTATGTTTTCATGACCACAGACACGTTTCTTAGATTTATGTACACTCTGGAAGACTCAGAATTTAAAGCAAGACATTAGTTTAGCCACTTGTATGGCAAATTTAACAGATGGAATTTAATTGTATGTGAAAGGAAAGTTTGACTCATTTGTCTCCATTTCCCTTCCATAGCACAATACAGCTTGTTTTATTGCACAGAAAACTTGATTTCCAAATATTGTCTTCGTAAATTTGAATGAGCCCCCTTGCATTACATCTCTAGATAGCCCTTGCTGCCTCCCTTCTTGTGTGTGGGAGGGGAGCAGGCGGTTCCACTGGTGCTCAGGGGGAAACTGCCTTTTAAACTGGCTCCCCTCGAAGACCGGCTCCCGCCAGCAACTCCAGACAGTTGCCCATACCTGCTCCCTGGGAGTGGGGCTGAGAATGCACTGGCTGCCGGCCCTGCCCCCAGGGACTACTAAATAATTGTACAACCACCAATATTTAATGCAGTTACACAATTATTCAATTCCTCGATATCTAACACCCCTAGTTTTACCTAGAGTTATCTGGCTCATACATAGTGTGGATCCCTGGCATCCCAGTGCCTGTCTGATAGTGCTAGGGCCTCATCACTCTATATTCTGTCTCTTTTCTCTCACAGCACAGATTCAACAGGGTCAGGTTGTCAGGGCCTCCCCTAGCTGTAGCTGCAGTCAATTTGAACTTGTCCCACCCCAGAAGAGGATGAGGGGGAGGTATTACACTGCAAGCTGTGAGGGCTGCCTGCTCCCTCTCACCAAACAAACAGCTCTTCTCATGGGAAACGTGGGAACTGCTGCTGCAAAGCCAGCTGGCCCCACTTCTTCACATGCACGTGCAGAGGGACCAGCCATGTGCAGGTCACAAGGGTAAGAGTGGGATCTAATGTTTTACTTAATAAAGTCACTGTTATATGCCTTATCCTGCACTGGGAAAAAAATGACATAGAGCAAGTTAGTGCCAATTCTATTTCTGTGCTTATTTGTTTATTTTCAGCTGTGTAATTACTTTATTTGCATGCACAAGTGTAACTTCTGCATCTGCAAATCAGACAAACTATTGCACAGCTATGTTATTGGAAAAGCTGTCTCTTAATAGGTCGCTATTAGGTTTCGTGGTTGATTGATGTGCATGCGGGTTCTTCACAAATTTTAGAGGTGGTTGTGTTTATAACAACAGTATTTCATGTTTAGAAAGATTCTGTTTATAGCAGTAGGACTAACGAGGGATGTTAAAATGTGTTTAATTAACCATGTAACTGCTGAAAATTTCAGCGGTTACATGGTTACACGTGCCGGGGGGGAGGGGGGAGAAGAGATGGCTCCCCAGAAGCTGGTATGTGCAGGGAGCTGGTTTAAAAGCCAGCTCCCCACGCTTACCAGCTCCCACTTGCCCTCCTCCCCTGTGCTGCTGCCTCTAATAGGCTGCAGCATGGAGTGGCAGATGGCTCCCCAGGAAGAAACCAGGTCCCCACATGTACTGTGAGCCTGTATGTAACTGTGAAAGTTAATCGATGAGCCCAGGCTCATTAGTCAACCATGTACACAGTTGCACTTTCACATCCTTAGGACTAACATCAACTTTTTATCAAAGAACATTTTGCCTTCTGCAGAATCTGAAAGAGTCGTGGAGATAGAAACAAACAACCACCACGCGATAAGTCCACCCAGTGGGCTGGATAGGGTCACAGGATGGGAGTTTGGACCCCTGCTGCATATAACAACACGGTGCCATATGGCTGAGAAAAGATAAACATGAGCATTCAAGGCAACTAATGTGAAAGAGTGAGAGCAACTGTAAAGAGAACTTTTTTTTTAACTGTTTGCAGGGGACCATCATGTAATTTTTACTTAGCTTGGTACTCTTACAATAATTGCTATTACATGGTTGTTTTCCATCATTACAAGTAACAAAATGATCATAGCCTTGAGTTTCTCGTTCTTTCCCTTCCTCCATGAGCACTATAAGAACATGCCTGCATTTCTCCAATTATGCTCTATAGTCTTTTATTGAGCTGCTGACTGCTGTCAGAAATCGCTGAATGGGTCACTAGATTTGGCTGTTAAAGGCACAGTGCAATCATATTGAATGTGGGCAGAATATAGGTTTTAAAGCACTGAGTTTGCTTCTTATGTGCATTTTTGTTAAAATAAAATACTCAATATTTTAAATAAAGAGAGAATCATGTTTTCAAGATGCAATGCAAAAGCTTCACTTCCTACGTCTATTACCATATATACAGCTGCGATAAAAATCTTACTATCAATTTCATGCTTTTTGGACAGCTGGCAGGGCTTGTTTCTGTATTGTTCTCCAGGTTGGGGCAGTGCTGGGTTTTTTTTTTAAACATGATGCAAGTATAATGAGCCAAACCATATTGTTCTATCCAGACAGAAAATTCTATAGTCTGATAGCTAGACAGCTGTCACTCACAGACTTTAGGACTCCGGAAGAAAAATGAAAATGAAAAGCAAAAGAGGTCTAATCTGATATTTGGTTAAATTAGGCTTTTAAAATTTGGTCTGCTCAGTGCTTAAAAAAAAAAGTTGTTCTATGATTACTGATATTCTGTGTGACAAACATGGCCAAGTCTACACTGCAGAATCAACCACTGGGGATGCTTTAGGAATAAAGCAACTATCCTGCCATGATTCAGGAGCTCAGACTAGATGACATTAGGTTCTTTCCACTTTCAACCATAACACTGATGTCTCAGACAACCCCCTTCATTAAAGATCCCTGTGTCCTGAGGTAGAAAAGGCCAAAGAGAGAAACACAATAGACAAGGAAGAGATTTATACAAAAGGAAGATGAAGGCTCAGAAAGATGGATGAAAGACCCTGCAATGCCTGACTTGACTGGCTTTCATTCTGTAAGTCGCTAGCTGGGGAGTGCGCTTGGTGGCACCTATGGTAGCAGGGGTGGGGCAATGCACAACCCATGTGTGGCTCTGCAGTCTCCACAGCAACAGCCAATTTTTGTGATTTTTTGTTGGTTTGTTTGTTTGTTTGACTTTAGGCACGCAATAGGCTTCAGATCATTCTGTGAAACAAGCAGTGATGGTTATACTAGCTCAAATCTCCCTTTTTTAAATTCAATAATCTGGGCACCATGGAAACAAAAGCAGACACAGCTGTTGTCAGAGCAAACCAGATAGCACATGGATGACTTTATCAAAAAGTCCTGTTGAACAGATAATAAGCTAGTCGTTTATTATATACTTTATAAAACAAGAGGGGTCCATCAACATGAATAATAGGATTTACTATTGAATTTCTAACTACGTGGCACACGTTCTCTGAAAGAAAACACCAAAACACATGTGATTTTTGTAATGTATGTTAATATATAGATTGCATACACACAAGTTGTGCCTTAGAATTCCTGATGTGTTGTGATTATACTCAAGTAAAATATTAGGCATTTCATTTTCTACACCTATTACTGGAGTCTCCACAAAGGCATACATCCTAGATAGCAAGTGTGAAAAATTGGGATGGAGAGTAACAGGCACCTACACAAGGCAAAGTGCCAAATATCTGGACTGTTTCTATAGAATGGGGACATCTGGTCATCCTAACAGGAAAAGAAATTAAAGTCAATAATACAGAAAAAAACGACCAGAAAAACATAAGAAATCAAAGAGCAAATTTTGTTGTTGTTTTTTTCTTTCCTGACCTTGAACAGGGCTTGTGCAAGAGAAATAGGAAGCTGCCACAGTGTATCAACAGGACCATTTAACCCTTGGAAAGACTGAAGTTCTTTAGGGTTAAGACTGCATGATCACCAGATAGCCCAGAATGTATGCTTCCTAGTTAATGGCCAGCTGTAAACAGGGTTCTATGCAAACTACTGTGGAAATGCACTGCACTATATATAAAGAATAAATTAAACTCAAAATAAACTAGGGTTAACATCTGCTAAATTAGATATGCTTTTGGTAATCAGTGTGTAGATGAATATTAAATATGTAGTATACCATGAAGCATTTTTTTATTAGCTATAGAAAATCACTGGATACCCACAGGTCTTTATGTAAGTGCACTGTCTGCTACCAACAATATTATTATAAAACAGGTCCTAGAAGCAATCTTCCATTCGTTTTGCTAGGTTACTGATTGTTCTTTAAACTGAAACACATTTCACTTGTTTTCAGTGACATGTGTCTCCATTGCTTTTACCCACGAGACGCAGTTCCAAGTTTTCAGCACAGAGATAACAAACAAACAAACAAACAAACAAACAAACAAACAAACAAACAAACAAACAAACAAGACCCCATTATTTTGAACTGTTAAACCCCATATTCAGAATTCTTGCCCTCCTCCCAAACTGCTCATTCAGTTTGGCTTCTCATATTTCAAAAGAATTTAAGAAAGCCTCCTCTTTTACCAAACCAAACAAAAAAAATACTGAGAACAATTTCATCACCAGCTTTTCCCCCCATGTTAAAATAATTATTTGCAGCCTTTTCTGATCTAATCCTGTAGCATCCTTTCCTTCAGACATGCACATTATCATCTGAGTACCACATTCATTTCTGGCTTTGACACAATAGATCATTGATGGATAGGATCTTATCAATTAACACATTCAAGTGAAACTGCATTTTTCTCTGCATGTTCCAGGGGCCTGGATTCAGCAATGCTGACAGCTCTAAGCTGAGTAGGTGCTGGCCTCAAGGATGCATACACAGATAGAAGGTAGATGCTTTCCCCCAGCATCTTTAACCCCTTTGCAAATAGGCTAGAACAGCAGGTTTTTGCTAAAACCTACAGCAAAAGGGATGCAACTACTGTGGATTCAATGTTGATACAACAAGCCCTGTTACAAACAGAAAAGAGTGTAAGTGGGAAGCATTTACTTACATGAAGATTCAGTGCCAAACATGGCTGGCCCCAGATGCTGCTATTTAAAGAAGGAAAAAGGGAAAATGAGTGAGAGATAGAGGGAATGTGTGAGAGAAGGATGAGACTGCTACACAGCAGGGGTCATGAAGCTAGACAATGCAGTCCAAGCTATCCAATCTGCCAGATTCTCTTCTTAAGCTTCACACTGCAGACAGCTTTTCCTTGCAACCAAAGCAAAGGTCTTTTTCAGGAAGCAAAAGTCAGGAGCTGCTGTTTTAAATCCAAGAGGTAAGGGAAGGTCAGTGTCCCTTCCGTGATGCAGTGAGGCAGAAATAGGTAGCAGACACCAGATACTGCAATCCACAGCCCCTGCTCTCAGTAAGACAATAGCATAGCTTATGCATACACTGGATGACGTCAGGACACTGCAAAGACTGACTGCTGTTAACCAGAGGCTCAGAGGGGGCTTGAATAGAGCAGAGCAATTCAAATGGGAATGTCTTTGTCACAAAATACAGAAGACAAAGAACCAGACATATATTTCCCTCCCTGATAAGTTAAAAAAAACAAAACCCAAAAAACAAAAAAACCCCACAACACTCCATGATTTAACATGAGCATTAAAATATCTCTGTGCTGAATTTACAGTGATTGCCTTAACTTCGCAAATCCAAAGTGTTTTCTTGCAAGCAAGCCATAAAGAACAAAGATCCCTGGGACATCTACTAGATGTACTGCATGGTACTTAAGAAAGAATGAAAAAATATATTTCTATCAGAAATGAACTCACAAAATTGCCTTTTCCATAGCAGAAGTTATTAAACGTGGGAATTAACCTAAACTTCATGTATCTTTTTGATTTAAGATGGATAATCAAGTGTTCACTGATTTTATTAAATGCTACTGTCCTGGTATGCTGCAGCAATGACCTATCCACAACAAAGAGGTCACATATATAAACATAAAAACCAAAAATGACACTGTTCTTTTGCTGCAAAACCATGATAGCAACAACAGGAGCATTTTTCCCCCCTCTTCAACTTTATTTAAAAGTGTCTAGATTTAGTACTTCAAAACCTTCACAATATTTAGAATTACTCCTTTCTGGAACAACTCAGGAATTTAGAAAAAATGATAGTGTAAAAATAAATGTAAACAATGTCCTAAAGTGACTGTTAATAATCTCACGGCAGACAAAAGACTTGCTATAGAAATCTCTGAAGCCAAGATAAAGTCCCTGCGTTAGGGAGAGCAGTGAAGCAGTAAGTTGATGGGTTTGAGGCTAGTAGGCAAGAGGGTTCATCGAGAAGAATGGCTATCCAGAGGGGGCAAACAGGAGTACATTTTTAATGGCTCTCATTGAGAAAGCACATGCAGCTGCAAACCCAGCAAAGACTGAAAATGTTGCCAGTGATGAAGAAGAAAGGAAATACAAATGCACCCATTACATAAAGCACTTTAAAAAGATGGGGCGGGGAGGGGAGGAAATCATTTCTGGGCTTCTGCAAATTAAATATCACTAACCACTGCCAGAGCCTTGTTTACAAAGTATTCTATTTGTAAAATATAAAATGTCACCGTGAACAGCAGGGTTTATACAGTGGGAAACAGAGCAACAGTAATAATATTTTGCACATACAAAGTCTTCCAACAGAGGAACTCAACATGCTTAAACATATTATGGTGCTAATTTTTGTGTTGCCACAAGCCATGTGCCTCAGGAACAGATAGTGTTGCCAGGTGTCCGGTTTTGAACCGGACAGTCCAATATTTGAGCTTTCTGTTTGGGAAACAAATTGAGAAAATATAAATGAGAAAATACAAATGTCCAGTATTTTCTAAATAAGATGTAATGTAGATTGTGATGTAATGTCAAGTGTGTCCGGTATTTTTGTTGAAACTATCTGGCAACCCTAGGAACAGATTGGGAAGCAATTTATAATTCAGAGAGTCACAAGCTGCCTCCCAGTTTTCCCCTGCTGTAGGGGGAAAACAGACCCTTCTTTGATCCAGCATCTCACACAGCAAATGATCCCAGCCAGTCCAGAGCAGCTGCACTGAGGGGTCAAGACTCCATCCGTTCCTGGCCCACTTGCACAGTGGCACCATTTTAACTAAACCAGTATAATTAAAGTAGCACAAGACCCCTTGTGTGGATGCAGTCAGATCTAGTGTAAAGAGCTTATCTGTCTATATATTTTAGAAATGTGACTCTGTCCATGAGTCTGTTTGTTCAAGAACTCCTCCTAAATGGTAAGAGCTAGGACCACCAAATTTGATATGCAACTTCCTCCTATCCTAATTTAAAGCAAGGTCAGGGCTTGATTGTGCTAAAAAAATGGACTGTTGGTCTGGGAATTGGACTGTTTTCCAAAACATAGAAAGGGAGAGGGTACAGTGAGGAGGGATGCGATATGAGAGTGGCCACTAGGGGGAGCAAGGGCAGGGGAGATCTATATTGCAGATTGGCGAGGGGGTGGGGGAGGCACTGGCACCACCCAAGAGAGTGGTCAGCAGGCCTGAGGCTCACCATTTTGCCTGCCATCAGATCAGGTAAGTAGCCCACCACGCCAAAACCTCCCCCCCCCCCCAGTGCTGGGGCCAAGGGCTGGGGGAAAGAAAAGGCCCCTGCCAACCAGGGAATCTGGAGGGAGTGATAAGGCCCTTGCGGCTGGGAGGATGGATGAAGGAAAGAAAGCCCCAGCCAGCAGGAGCATGGCGGGGGGGGGGGGGGGGGAAGGGGGGAAGAGGGGAAGAAGGCCCCTGTTGGCTAAGGAACAGTGGAAGAGGAGAAAAGGCCCCGCCAAATGGAACCCCCCGCCCTGAGCCCTTCCTCATTCCCCCAACTCTCACACCCCCCATACATCCCCAGCCCCTGCCCTGAACCCTTCAACCTCCCACCTGACTCCTGTACCCCCCCACTCTCCCAGCCCTCTGCCCTGCCCTGCTCCCCGCCCTGCCCTGACTCTTGCACTCCCCACACCGTCAACTCCTTGCTCTGAAGGACCTGGGCAATGCCAGGTAAGTCTTCCAGCATGAGGATAATTCCCATGTGGGAAGAGAATAATAAGTTAAGTGGCATAAGACACTTCTATCTAGGGGTGCTAGAACAATTTTTGTAGTGGGGGTCCTGAGAGCTGTTGAACCAAACTGGAAACCCTGTATATAATGGAAACCACTTCAAACGTGGGGGTGCTGCAACCAACAGTGACTGGTGACAGGGGAAAGTGGGGGATCCTTGCTCCACCCCTCTCACCTCTTCCCAGCATCCCCTACAGTGGCCCAGCTGGGGAATGGCGCTGCGCGGGCTGGAGCCATCCAGTCTGTTCCTTCCCCACCACAAGTGGGTGGAGAGGGGGGCACACCACCTGCTGCTGGCACCCACATGTACCCTTCCACACACACATCACCAATAGCTGAAGCACCCCCCGCACCTCTCATTCCAGCACCTATGCTTTTATGGCATATAAATTACATTCACACAAGGGCAGAGTCCTGCCAGCACAGCTGGTTTAATAAAATAATCACAGAACTAACCAGTACGTAGGACTGGAAAGGATCTCCTAAATCCAGTCTTCTGCTGTTGCAGACAACCAGTGGGAGTTGTGGGGGTGAACAATTTGACTGACTTTAAGATGGAGTTTGGTCAATTTATGAATGGTCCATTCATAAGTTGACCAAATTCCATCTTATAATCAGTCAAGTTGTTCACCCCCCCAACTCCCACTGAAAGGATGCTTCAGAACCTCACTCCTGTGGTTGTTAGAAGACTGATCAGAATTTTCAGCCTAAATTAATTCACAGCTGGCTTATACCAGTTCAAAATCTGGGGGTAGATCAGGCCTGAATATGGATTTATGCACCTCACTTTAAGCATCGAAGCGTGAAAATTTTGGCTAAGTGACTGGGCCAACTTCACAGAAGTCATAGGTGTCAGGCCAGAATAAGGCACAGAATTCAGAACTCTTGACTCCTTTAAATTTGGATCAATTCTTTCTTTTAATATAAGCAAAATATTTTTGAACTTTCACACCAATGACTAAGGTTGATTGTTCCACAATATTATAGCGGAGGAAGATGCAAAACCTTAATAATGTAACAGACCCTTCCAGTTACATCCTTTGAGCACTTGCAACACACCTTTGCACACAGGTGACTTTCCAATATGTGTGGGGTATGGGGGTTCAACCCCTGACTCTTCCTCGGGCCCTGCCCCTAACTCCACCCCTTTCCCCCAAGTCCCACCCCACTCCACCTCTTCTCCCCCTCCATTCCACATCCTCCCACAAGCACACCAGATCTCTGCTCTTCTGCCCTCTCCCTAAAGCAGAGGTGGGTAATAATTTTCACAGGGGGGACACAATGAATTTTGGGATACGGTCATGGGCTGGCTCCACCCAAGAAGGGTCAGGGCCTGGGATGGAAGGAGCTGGGGACTAGCCTTCCCCCAGAGTTGTCTGGAGCTGGATGCTTTGAATTAAAAACACAGCAAAAGGTTTGTAGCTCTCAGCCCCACTGCTACCATGTTGCCTGGCAGCTGCCTGCGGATGCTATCACTATTTAAAGGGCCCACGGTTCCGACCCTTTCCTGAGCCATTTAAATAGGATCCTGCTGCCTGAACCACCACCTGGAAATTCGGTGGCACAAGCAACAGGATATAAAGAAGAGGCCAGATGTAGTCCGTGGGCTGGATCAAAGTGTTAGGTGGGCCACATCTTACCCAGCCCTGCTCTACAGCCTCCTGCATACTGCTAAACAGCTGATCGTGGTGGGCAGGAGACATTGTGGGGGGTGGAACTAATAGAGCAGCTACCTTTTCCTCATAGATACTCCAACTGTGGAGCACCCACAGCATCAGCAGCTATTCCTTTGAGGCCTCATTCCACTGATGAATATATTATGGCTGAACACCAACAGACCCATATGATATCAATGGTAGTATCTTATACAATATTATGAGGTCAGAGACAGGCTGAGATGGTAGCGACTAGTAACTCTGAGTAATAACTATGTGATAGACGGCTAAAAAGACCACCGCTGAAACCCTTTAACAGGTACTTATCTATAAAACACTTAATGGGTTGACTCGTTTGGAAAACATTGAGTTACGTTCACTGTTCATCACTTTTATAGGGAGTATAAGATAGCAGTTAGATTTAGCAGGTAACTGGGATTAAGTACTCCTGGTTTCTATTTCTAATTTTGCCATTTACTCATTCTAGGTAAGCTATTTAAAGTCCCTGTATGATACTTACCTGCCTTACAAAGGTATAAAGCTAAATTAATATTTGGCTAAATTAATAAGGTCTTGGAGCCTCAAATTAAAGCTTTTGCAATACTTAGCATGATCATTTTTTTCCTGGTAGTACCTACAAAGTGCTAGGAGCTGTTCAAACATTTGGTTTATTACAATATTCATTGTTTTAAATAAATTTTTCCTATGCTAAATACAGAAGGGGATACAAATATTTAGGGTATTAAGAGCCCTTTGTCACACACATACATTATTTAGACAAAGGGAAATGTTCCACTTTCATAGCCCATCCTTAAAGAAGAATCAGCAGATATTATCTGTTTCTCTAATTAACACCACAGAATATAACACAGCTTTCCCACCCATGCTTTTAATAAACCAGTAGCATGGCAAAATACTAGCGTTTTGCAAAGATTTTCCTTTAATTATTTTTCTCTCAAAATGATGCAAGCAGGAAATTCTGATCTCACTCTTTTCACCAGGGAATCATTTCCTTTTGAGCCTAATGCTTCTTTTCCAAAGAAGAAACTGTGGGAAAGGAAAACTATTCTGCGAGATTCCCCTGACATACTCATCTCAAAAGCTTTCTAGAGTGATTCAGAAACTGATCCCATAGATTTAAGGATTCAGAGGGAAAGAAGAGAACAGCCCTTGGGATAACCCTTCACACTGCCTTGCTCTTATTAATTATTACTATTATTTCTGCTATTGTAGTACCAAAAAGCCTCAGTCATGGCCAGGATCCCCAGGTGCTAGGTGCTGTACAAACACAGAACAAGCAGGGATTAGAAGGAGGCTAGAGAGGTGGCTTTGTGGATGTTTACAGAGAACTCCTTCCAAGCATGAGGTGCAGTATGGGAAAAAGCCTGAAGGTACTTGGTTAAAAATTTAATAAGAGGACAGTCGAAGCTAGCAGCATGGGCCAATTGGAGGCTATATGTGATGGTATGATCACAAATGAGGTAGGATGGTGTAACTGGCCATGAAAGATCATTAAAGTGAATTCAAGGAGCTCATGGTTAATACAGCAGAGAAGGGGGAGCCAATGGACAATTAAAGAAAGAGAGGGGTGAAATGATCAAAGCCACAGGCCAGGAAACCGAAGTTTACAACAGAATTCTGAATGGAAATGGAGACACCATTTTGTTCCAGACAATGGAAAAAGTAACTCGGGGGTCAGCCATTTTTAGATGCAATTCTAAATAAAAAAAGGAACGGGTTGTCTATCTGAAGGTGAAAGGCAATTTGGGTGAAAGTGATCATGAAATGACCAATTTGATGATCCTAAGGAAAGGAACCAGTGACAGCAGCACAAGAAACACCATGGACTTCAAAAAAGTAGACTTTACAAAACTCAGAGTACTGGTAGGTTAGGTCCCTTTAGAAGCAAATCAAAGGGATAATGGAGTTAAGCAGAGCCGGCTGTTCTCAAGGATACAATATTAAAATGCTCAACTACAAACCATCCCATTGAAAAGGAAAGACGGGAAGATTAGTTCGAGGTAAATATGGCTCCATCAAGAGCTCTTTCATGACCTGAAAACTAAAAAAGAAATCCTTTAAGAATTGGACATGTGGCCAAAACTAGCACAAGCATGCAAGGACAAAAATCAGAAAGGCTAAGGCAGGAAGTGAATTACACCTATCAAGGTATAGAGAGGTTAAAAAGTTTTTAATTTGGTAACCGCGTAGCTGCTAAAAATCTTAGTGGTTACACACGCTGCGGGCTCTGCAGTACAAAGCTTAGCTTCGCTTACTGCAGAATCTGGAGTGAAGCCTTCCCAGGTGCAGGCCCACCAGCCCCTGCTGGCCTGGGTCAAAGGGAGGAGGCTTTGCTGTCCAGCCGTAGGCTGTAGCAAAGCTGCTTCCCTGGGAGTTGGCTGAGTTTGAGTTTAACTGATACCATTAACTGATAAGCTTATTGGTTAGATGGTTAAACTCTAACATCCCTAGCAAGGAACACAAAAAGGCAAGAAGATGTTCTTTAAACACATTAGGAGCAAGACAATGCTGAAGAAAAGTGTAAGTTCTCTACTTAGTAGGAAAGAAGAGGTACTAACTGATGACATCAAGAAGGCTGAGGTACTGAATACCTATTTTACTTCTTTCTTCACTGAAAAGGTTAATGGGAGCCAGATACTCAGTACAATTAATCTTAACAACATGGGGGAAGGAACACAAGCCACAATAGGAAAGAATTGGTTAAATATATTTAGATAAGTTAGATATATTCAAGTCAACTGACACCAGTGATATTCATCTATGGTATTTAAAGGAACTAGCCAAAGCAATCTTGGAGCCATTTGTAATTATTTTTGAGAATTCATGAAAGGCTGGGAAGGTCCCAGAGTACTGGAGAAGGGTAAACATTATATAATTGTAAAGGTGAGCAAGAGGCTCAGGAGAATTATAGACCAGTCAACCTAATTTTGAAGCCTGGAAAGATATTGGAACAAATTATTAAAAAATTAGTAACCACCTACTGGAAAACAGAGTTATAAAGAATAGCCAGCATAGATTTGGCAAGAACAAATCATGCCAAACCAACCTAATTTCCTTCTTTGACAGGGTTACTGGCTTAGTGGCTGGGGCAAAGCAGTATACGTAATATATCTTTACTATTGTAAGGCTTGTGACACAATCCTACATCACATTCTTGTAAGAACACTAAGGAAATATGGTCTAGAGGAAATTACTATAAGGTGAATGCACAAGTGGTTGAAAGACTATACTCAACAAGAAGTTATCCATGGTTTGCTGTCAAACTGGGAAGGTGTATCTAGTAGGATCTGCAGAGTTCTACACCGGTTCTAATACAAGTCAATACATTCATTAAATATTTGGATAATAGAGAAGAGAATAGGTTTAGGACATCAAACTAAGAGGGGGTGCTAGTACTTTGGAGGACGGGATTAGAATTCAAAACATCCTTGACAAACTGAAGAACTGATCTGAAATAAAAACGATGACATTTCTTAAAGACAAGTGTAAAGTACTACACTTAGAAAGGAAGAGTCAAATATACAACTACAAACTGCAGAATAACTTTCTAGGAGGCAGTATTGCTGAAAAGTTCTAGGCATTAGAATGAATCACACTTGAATATAAATCAACAACATGATGCAAATGTGAAAATGGCTAATGTTTTCGGATGTATTAACAGGAGTATCACATATAAGACAACGGAGGTAGTTGTCCCACTCCACTTGGCATGGTAAGACCTCAGCTTGGGTACTTGTGTCCAATTCTGGATGACATATTTTAGGAAAGATGGATAAATTGGAGAAAGTCCAGAGAAGAGCAACTAAAAATTAGGCATGTTTAAAAAAAGAAGACTAAGAGGGGACCTGATAACAGTCCTCAAATATTTCACTGTGATCAACTATCCTCATGTCCCCTGGATGTAGGACAAGAAGTAATGAGCTTAAGCTGCAGCAAGGGCAGTTAAGGTTAGATATTCAGAAGAACTAACTGAGGACTTGTCTACACTGGCAAGTTACTGCACTGAAATTTTCTCATTCAAGTGTCAAGAATCACTTGCCAGTGTAGACAGGCTCCAAGCACTGGAAAGTGCTTGGAAGAGGTTTTCCTAAAACACTGGGAGAGCTCCCTCCCAGCACTGGTGCCATGACCATGCTGATGCACTGAAGTGCTACTGCTGCAGCACTATAATGCTGCAAGTGTAGACAAAGCCCAAAAGTGTAGTTAAGTTCCAGTGGAGGCTGTGGAATCCCTTTCTGTTTCAGTTCAGAGCAATTGAACCTTACTTCCCCTCTGGGCTTTCACATCCCCAGCTGCTGCCTACATTCCCTTCTGACCAGAGCATTCCCAGGCTGGACAATTCCTTGCCTCCACTGTGTAACTTCCAACACAGACAGGTTGCCCTAGGACACCTGCTTGATTTCTCTTCAGAGACTGATAACAATATAATGCTACAGATACACATTACCACAGAATTCTTCCTAAGCAAGTCTACTTTATCCTAAAGGTAGAAAGCATTAAAAACAATAAAATAACCTACAGGAATGCTCACACAGAATCAAGCTCAACTCACATATGCTCTGGCTAGCTCTGTTTTTAAAAAACTCTTGCATAAGGGAATCCCTGTGGTTACTAGTTTATCAACTGAGAACAAGAAAACTCCTAACATGTTCAGTTCCCTATTTATATAGTTCAGGGGTGTTTGAACTGTAGTTACCAGGATCAGATAGTTGAATACTAAGTGTCTCTCTCCTCAGCATGTATCTTCAAACTTTGGACGGGGAGAGTTTGCATTCCCCTCACCCAGAGGTCTTTTCTAAGGAAATCCACTTCATACATATTGCTCCAAAAAAGACCTTTGAACTTCCTTACATTTGTATGACTATCATATGAGGAGGGCAATACTGCATTTGTCTAGGCCAGAGAAAAGTTTTATGCAGGAACCAAAATGCAAGAGTGGATATGAGTTTTAGCTATATGGATGAATTTAAAAGGCCATATCTTAGAGATTTATGCAGAAAAAAAATCTGCAAGATTTCAATCTTACCTGGATTTGAGGCCTTAGATAGGGATTTGAGTGGAAGATGATGTCTGGGTCACAGGCCTGAATGACAAACATCATAGTGGTGGGTTGTCCAGAGTAATCAATCAGGGGAGGGCTTTGGGCATGAGAAGAGATTAGGAACTCTGTTTTAACCATGTTGAGCTTGAGCCTACAGCTTGATATCCACAAGGAGAGGTGAGAAAGGCAAGCTGATTTTAGTTTGGACACAAAGAAACAGGTCTGGAGTAGAGAATAGGGATGTGAACGACTAGTTGACTATCCAATAAGCAAATGCTTATCAGAAAGAGGCAGCAAAGGGGGGGAGGGGGGAGGAAGAGGAGGGAGTACTTCAAAGTGGCAGCACTGCGTGGAGCCTGGGGCCAGACCCTGGGCTCCACAAAACACTGCCGCTTTGAAATGCCACGTGCAGCCCAGGGCCAGCAGGGGTGTCCCCAGGCTGCACATGGCATTTCAAAGCAGCAGCATCACATGGAGCCCGGGGTCAGTGGGGGAGTCCCCAGCTGACCCTGTGCTCTGCGCAGCGCTTTCACCTTTTACACTTCAAAGGCGGAGGTGCCCTATTGACTAATCGAATAGTCGATACAAAATGCATCAACTCGAATCAGTTACTCAAAATTTAACATCCCTAGTAGAGAAGTGGAAGGAGACTAACAGAATAAGATAGTGGTGTGTTGTTACTATTATTATCTGCGTTATTGTATTCTGAATGGGACGAGACCATCAACAAAAACTTCCTATTATGAGAAGCTGTCATTAACTGATCTTATCTGGGTGTCAGAGGAATTTTTCCACAGCAAGGAATATTGTTGCATTGTAATTTCAAAAATAGGGATGTAAGGGAGTAGTCGACTAGTCAACTACCACATAAGGCTATGCTTATCAGGTAGTTGAGTTGACTACTCACATTCCCCCCAGCACCATCTCCATGGTGTTCCCCATCCCCCACCTTCACTGCTGCCTCTATCAGAGGCAGCAGGGGTAGGGTGGAGTTGCTCCCACGAAGCATCCCCTGTCTGCGGGGGGTGGTGGTGGTGTCCCCCAGTGAGGACTTGGGACCTCCTATGCACAGGGTCTGCTGCTATGAAGCAGCCCCTGTCCACAGCAGCCAGGCTGCAGACAGGGGCTGCTTCACGGCAGCAGCCCCTGTCCGTGAGGGGGTCCCAACTCCCTGCTGGGACCCCCCCGCGGAGAGGGGCTGCTGCTGGCTAGGCAGGCAGCCCAGCTCAGTTTTGGCTTGTGCTGGTCTGGGACCAAACCCCGCTGTGGCTTTGCAATTTAAAATGCAGTAGCAGCCGGGAGGCAGCTCATTCATGCTCATGCTTAGTACCAAGTGAACCGGGTAGTTTAGTGAAGCAACACACTAGTGCAATATCTCTGAAGAGCTGGTGGGATCTAACCCTCTAAGCTAAGGTCATCTAACAAGTAAAAGTGAGTTTAACAGTTTCACCTGTTTGTCCATATCATCTGAATGTAATGCAGCGGCACTGGTATTCAGAGTGCTTCCAACACAGACAGCTGCATTGCATGCACATCAGGACCGAGGTAGCTGTTTCTTGCTAACCCTAGCACATGTGTCTCTTTCATGAGTTAACTTGCAAATATTAAACAAGAATAAATGTTTATATCTCAACAATATATTTGACCAAATAAAAGAACATCACATACATTACTTAGTGATTGTGACAAGAAGGAAATGCAGTGATGTTTGTTCAGAGTCCTGCCAGCCTCACCAAGATTTAAATGAGCAGTGCCACACAATCTGTGTGTATTTTAGAGCAAGTTTCTCATCGGGTGACAAAAACACATGCCATAATATTGCTTATCTCTGAGCTCAGCTGGCATAGTTATTTTTTCTCTGCACATTTTTGAAGTGAATATTTGTCTCTTAGCACAACCCTTATGAAAATACTGATTCTTTTTCTTGCAATAAACTGAGTGAAAATTTTGTCATAGCCATTACAGCAGCAAACCAGTAATCTGCGCAATACAGACAGCAGGTAACTATTCCTCCAGTCTGCTGTATCAAGATTTTAAATAATAATTTCAGTAGCTATATCCCATCATATCTCCTGAGCTGGTAAAAATTTAACAATGAACATTTTTCCATTAAAAAAATGCCATTTCATAAAAATCAAAACATTTCACGGAAACACACAGATTTTTTTGACACTTGATTGGGAAGATTTCTAAGGTCCAGGGTGAAGATTATATTCAAAACAGGAGAAAGAGAGAGAGAGACTGACTATAATAAGGTGGATAGGGCACTTGTCTAAGAGATCCAACCTTAAATCCCTGCTCTGCCTGATTTAGAGTGATCTAGGATGAAAATAACTTCTTTGAAGCCAACAAAGTAATGATGTGAACCTGGGCCTCCTACACCAACACAACAGACTTGTGTTATGTACAAGGCCAAAGTTATGCTTTTAAGTGCTCTCTATGCAGTGGATACACCACAGAAATCTTCAGGGAGCAGCTCAACTTGGGTTTGGTGGCAGGCATGGTAAGGAACAGGGTGGAGCTCGTTCTTTTGCTTCTGCTTTGAAGCATGTGTGACACAGTGGCTGCAAATAGCAGCTCCTGCAGCTAGGCAAGCATTTGCAAAGGGGGACCTGTGGCAACAGAGCAGACCATGCTTTGTTGGGGATAAACAAATGGAGGTGTATTGCCTCAGTGGTATCAATTACATAGATAGGTTGCCATGTGCAATATCAGTCTTATCCAGATCATACAGAATGATAAGGAGTGGATGCTGACTGAATGTGGCCAGAAACCTAGACCTTATGAATCAATGCTTTGTGCTGCAATGATGCCAGATGCTGCTGGCTTGGTGTGGAAAGGTGTCTTACTCTGGGGGGCAGAAAAAGTCAGGCCTCTCCAGAAACCTGTGAGAAGGATCAAAGAGTTCCTATCTGAGAGCTTATGGAGATGTGCAGGAAGGATTCCCACTCCATCTCCAGACATTTTAAACAAACTGTCCCGGGGAGCCTCTACTATGTAGGCACAGTGTCACCACAGATCACACCCAATCGCCTTAACCCACTTGTAGCATGATTAAAAATGTGAACTCACCAGAAGTGCCCTCCCCGCCATCAGGGTCTGGCAGCGATACGTCCTGGCAGGAGGTGATTGGGTTCATAGTTAAAAAAAGGTCCTTTCTGTTGATGACACTGGATGCTCCACTTGCTTGTTGACCATTCTCCTCCTCTTCCATAATGTCCTCCCTGCTGTTGCCCAAGGCTGCCTGAAGAGTCTCTTGGGAGGTATCCATGGACTGGGTTGAGATACTGGTCAGGTCCCCCCCTAGAATCCCATGGAGATGTTCATAGAAGCGGCATGTTTGTGGTGATGACAAACATGTAGCAAAACCACAAAATAACTATGTTAATGCCACATTCATTGAGTCTTCCCTGGTGAAATAAACACACACACCGTCAGGAAACGAAAAGTTCCTGAAATGTTAATTCAGCCATACTGTTCATACACAGCATCCTAACCCTCCTTTTTCTTATAATAAATGTAATTACATAGACTTCAAAAATATACACTTTGGGGAGAGTTCAGAATAACGAAAGTAGGTCAAATGGTATCCCTGCAGCAAGGACTGTAGCCTTTTAGTTTTCTGTGTACAACCCTCTTCTATCATCCCTCTCTGTTATTCCTTTTCAGTTCAAGCACAGTATTCCCTTGTCTGCCCTTCCACCCCCGTTTGTTTTGAAATTGAAACATACCCTATATTTTTCTCAGTGCAGATTTATATTTGAACTATGCCTAGGAATGGAGTATGATAGATCTTAAAATCTTATTAGTCATTTCCATCATTTATCAAGCCTTCTGCAGGAAATGTGATAGAGAAGAGAATAGGAATTGAATTCAATGGGCTGCTTTTCAATCAGCAAATGTCCTTTACTTTTGACTTAGAACTTTACTATTCATAAGTTTTCAATTAATCTATTTATACTGTTATAGTTTCTGGTAGTTGCAAGTAGCACTATAGCAAAGTGTAGTGACCCTTTAAGACTGGGTGGGGGGCTGAGGACCCTATTCCAGGGGCTATGAGCACAGGCTAGAGAGGAGGCGGCCCCACATGCTGAGAGATTGGAAGATACCCACACACACTTCCACTTTAAGGGCCCAGGGCTGGTGTAAAGCATGGCTGTCAGGGGAGTCCAGCCCATCAGAAGGCACTCTCAGAAGGAGAGTAGCATTTATGCCACCTTCCCTCTCAGAATCGGGGAAGAAAGCCAGAGCTAGAATGCTAGGCTTCAGCTGGGCGGAATAAAGGCTCCGTGGAGAGCAGGAACGTGAGAGATGGATTTGAACTCTGGTGTTGCTATGACAGACCTTGTGTTTGGGGCACTGGGGACTATTTTGAATTACTTTGAGCTACTGATCCAATTTCAGATAATAACGCTGAAAAAGGCTATACAGCAATTCCAAGGGGTCTTGAAGAGATGGCATAGAGAGAGCTGGTGCTATACAAAAATGGGTTGGCACCTCACAAAAAGGCAACCCTGTTACAATCTTCAATAGAAAATAGTGCGTCTTTCTAAAAGATATGCTGTACTTCAGTCATGAGTTGTTGACTAGACACAGAATCACCGGGTTAAATATTGTGACCTGTGTTATGATTATAACTGTCCTTTCATATCTTAAAACCTATAACACCTAAAAGGAGAGGGTCAGGGCCTGAAATCTTCTCACCTTACTCTCTCAAGTGTATTCTCATGGGCTCCAATGGGCCTATTCACACAAGTAAGGATTACTTACTCAGTTGTTCCAAATGAGGATTAGTCTCAGAAGAGTCTGACTAGAGGGAGAGGAGACTGAAAAAATGCCAATGACTTTATAAGTGCCTCAATCCATATTTGATTCCTAAATGCCCTTCACATTTTGTTATTAAAATTCTTAACAACACAGCAAATGTGATAATGTACGTGGCCTTGCTCATATTTGTTTTCATAGAGTTATTAATATAGGTAGGAGGTGTCCTGTTCTATGTTGGGGAAGGAGACAAGTAACTGCCTATTCTTGAAGTGTCAGCAAAACTTTGTTTGCAGTATTGGGAATTCTGCCATTTATTACAATGGGAGCAGGGTAGATTCCTTTGGGAACCTTTAAACAGAATCTCCAAATGATGTTAAGATATAGTTCCAGCCGTACCAGTTTTTAAAACCAGCTTGTCAAGGTAGAATGGACAGGGTCAGACCATGTCCGATAGGTTTAAAAGTGATGAGAGTGGTCCTGCAAACACTTGCCACCCAGCCTAGTGCTTCCCATTGTAAGCTGTCCCTTTGAGGGGAATGAATGGGATTACTCACAGAGTGAACACTAGGTCTGGAATGTGCCCCCTGTTCTAGCCTAGATTAGAGCCTATGTTTTCAACAACAGCACCCTGCTTAAAATAATTACTGTTCCACCCGGGCCAAAACACATTCATACTGTATTTGCTGAAGCTGCAGAGGTTATCTGATTGTCTGGTCTTGGATGTTTGATCAATTCAATGAAAGAGACCAAATCTGATAATTCTTAGACACTTGTGAGATGATAGGATATTAATTAATAATATAAAATTGTATGGGGATACCTCTGTAGCTAAGATTGCAAAGAGATTCCCTTATAAATCCTATTTTAACTCCTAATAATTAAGCTCTTCTATAACTACAAAATACAGAAGATCCCTCAGTTGCTTTGATACAACTCCCAGAGACCACCTGGTTGTGGGAGCTCTGATTTCCTGGTTACTTCTTTCAGAAACATCATGGACGTGGAATTATGAAGACTGACTGAGCAAAAGAATTTCTTAACCACAAATACCTTTTCTCTTTAACAGCACTGGAGTTACAGATCCACAGAAAACAACAAATAGTTATGAACTCTATCCCTGCTCTAACCTTGTGCAAGTTTAGTCACAATCCTTTGGACTGGCATTCCTTCCTGCTTTTTGGCCTGACTTCTTGCTTCTGACAGTGAAATGGTCTCCTTTCCCTGGAGAAGAACCTCTTTTTAAAATACTTTCTGTTCATCTTGCTCATGAGCTTTTGCTGGGGAAATTCCAGACTTCAGCCTGGCTTTTGCATAGATAAATACTCAAAGTCAATGATGCTGCTGATAGAAATCGTATTATTCTAATAAAGGTTTATGACTCTGAATCATCTGTCATAGCTTCTCAGAAATTGTCTCTTATGTACCAATCCGTTAAGTCTTTGGCCAGGTCTACACTACACAAGAAAAATCGCCCTAAGATACACAACTACAGATATGAGAATTGCATATGTAAGGGGACTGTTAGCCCCTTACTAAAACTCAGTAGGAGTTTTTGGTTGGCCAGCTCCCAGTACCAAAAGAGGAAGGGTCCATGAGAAATCAGGACCCTGAGACTGACAGACCCCAGGGACAATGGGGAGAGGCCAACACTCCAGCTCAGCCTGATTGACAGGTTAGACAGATCAATGAGGGTATGTCTAGACTGCATTCCTCTGTCGGCAGAGGGATGCAGATTAGGCAGGTCGACATTGCAAATGAGGCAAGGATTTAAATATCCTGTGCCTAATTTGCATAAAAATGGCCACCGCGTTTTGCTGACTCAGCACTTTGTCGGCAAAAAGTGGCAGTCTAGAGGGGGATCTGTCGAGAAAGAAAGCTTTTTTCAACAGATCCTGTAAACCTCCTTGCAGGAGGCATAAGGGATCTGTTGAAAAAGGCTTTCTTTCTCAACAGATCCCCCTCTAGACTGCCGCTTTTTGCCGACAAAGTGCTGAGTCGGCAAAACGCGGCGGCCATTTTTATGCAAATTAGGCACAGGATATTTAAATCCCTGCCTCATTTGCAATGTCGACCTGCCTAATCTGCATCCCTCTGCCGACAGAGGGATGCAGTCTAGACATACCCTCAGGTCCCGTCCTCCGTGTGAGCTGGGATTTTCTGGGTCTCTGTGAGAAAAGGAGATAGAGCTGAGAAGAGCAGCAGAAAAAGCAAGCTATGTGGAGAGACAGACCTGCAGTGTCAGAGCCAGGCACACACAGTCCAAGGAGTGTAAGCTGCGCTGAGGGGCAGACCTGCAGTGACAGAGCTACACACGCAGCCCAAGGAGCGCAGACCCTATGCTGAGCAGCAGACCTGCAGTGACCAGAGAGCCTAAGGGGTCAGAGAAGCAACACAAGGAGCTGGAGTCTGGCAAAGCAGCACAGTCTGCAGCTGGGTGTGATGAGCAGCTGGGACCAGCAAAGGGGGGGAAAGAGGCTCTGGGCAGGGACACGTCACCAGCCAAGAGGCCCTGCAGGACAGACTTGGAGAGGGATTGTAACTCCAACTGGGAGAGGGGTCCTGCCACCTAGAGCCTGAGGCTATATGGTCACTGCCAGAGCAAGCATGTCCAACCTGCAGCCCCCCTGCAGCACAGCCAGGGCCTGAGAAAGAGCCCTGGGACCTATAAGGAACAGACTGTGAACTGTCCTTACACTCTGCAGACTGCTGATTGTGATGTCCCCATGCTATAGAGCAGGACTGTGTGTTCTCATTTAAGCTTTCTCGTTTCTCCTTATTCTTTTCTTTTTAATCAGTTGTTGTTTAATAAATTGTATCTGCTTTGAACTGTATGAAATGATCACTGGGTCAAGAAAGCATGCAGAGAGCACCCCGGAGTGGGAACACCCTAGCCCCTACCCCAAGTGACTACAAAGTTGGGGATTAAGCCCCAGAAAACCTGGGCCCAGCCTTGTTGGGATTTCGAGGACTCTACTATTCAGAGAGTGGAAGGGGAGCCCTCAGGGTCAGGGAGGCCTTTGGGTAAAAGAAGTGGAAGCGGGGACTCAGATCCTTTCGCTGGTCCATTGCACCGGGGTTCTATAGAAACCAGGAAAGTTCCCCACAATAGCAGGACCATTCCCCCGCTTACACATAGCTGGAGTCAAATGTACCTTAAGTTGAATTTCTGCAGTCCCCTCAACTCTCCCATTGACTTCCTTCACTCCTCGTGACCCCCTGGAGTACTGTGGTTGACAAAGGTACTATCAACAGTAGATATAGTGGGTCGTTACTATACTCACTAAATCAGACCCCGGAAGATCGATCTTTGGAGTGTTGATCTTGGGGTAGGTGTAGACCTGGCCTTTCCTTCAAAATAGATGCTCTAATCCACATGAAAGTTTCAATCGTAAATAGGGTTCACAAAACAAACTGGAATTCATAATTTGACAAGCATTATCAATTTGTATTCTGTTTCCATAACGCCCCCAGAAATATGTCATACATGAGCTGGAAGATTCCAAATAAAATAGCATCCAATATGCACATTCAAATTGAACAAATTATTGCAAAGTTTTGTCAGCTAAGATCTTTGCAGTGCTTATTGATGAATCAACTGCCATATCCCAAAAGGAACAGCTGAGTATCTTTGTATGCTGTGTTTGCTATGACACCCTCGTTCTGGATTTTCGAGATAGAAACCAGCTGTGGCTTGGCTTTTGTAATTCTTCAGGAGCTGGAAAAACCTGGTCTTAGCTTGGAATTTCTCATGTGGACATGAGAGAACTGGATTTGACATAATCCACTGTGCATTTAGCCACCATAGGCTAGAAGCAAAGACACCACTTAGTGAGAAAGAATTTGGCCTTGCTTACGCAGACAAAAACAACTGCACAATTGTAGTATTACATACAGATTCTTAAGAATTAAAAGAAAGGTGGGTAGCTGACCTTGTATCTGTAAGTTTCTTGCTAGAGTTGCTTCACTGATAAGTAGAAATTATGCAGTCTTTGCTATTGCTAGGGAAATGGTCAGCCTGTCAGAAGTTACTTGGAGTTATACTTTGTTTTGAGTTACTTATAAAAAAGATGAGTTAGAGAGTGTACTTTGGAAAAAACACAGAGAAGTTCTTTTGAGAGCATTTCTGTGAGCTTCGAGTCTGACAGCTACCTCCCCCCATGGGTAGGAGGAAGGCTGGCCATTGGAACCTTGCTGTCATCACTCGACTTTGGGTAACTGTTTTTGGGGAGTTCTAGACTATTGCTGTATTTTGAAGTGTGCTTTGTACTCAATAAAAAAAAAAGGATTTTTGAGTATGTACCAATCGTTTATCAGACTGAGATACCTTGTCCCCCGCACTGATTTATTTCCTGACACTGCTGGGTAATCAGAGATTAGTTACCACGGCTTTAAGTTCAGATAAACCTGGGTAACAGACAAGGCTGGTATGGAGCAAGTATGATGAGTGACATTTACTGTGGTGTTCAACCAAAAGTTAGAGAAATACCTACTCGCTACATACACACATTGCTATGATCATCTCTTAAATTTGGTTCTCAAATCGCCGCAAAACTTCCAGTTATCTGCAATGCTATTGGCACAATGCTGGAAACTTGCTCTCCACACCTTCCAATCTGCTCAGTGATAGATATTTACCCAAGACAACAAAAAAGGTAATTCCAGGTGTGGTCCACTTGAGACTCAAGGTCATGGTGAAACCCAGGGGGTTTCATGTCTCTTTACTGTGTGATTGTATGTGTAGAACTACTACCTGGTGTTACTGATGCCAAACAGGAAATACAAAACATGCCTTATAAGGAGACTGCACTCAAAGTGCAAACATTGTTCTTAGGGTTGCCAGGTGTCCAGTATTGAACTGGACAGTTCGGTATTTTCACCTCCTGTCCGGTAAAAAAATTCAGAAAATACTGGACACCTAAAATGTCCGGTACTTTCTGATTTTTTCCCTGCCAGGAGGCGAAAATCCTGGACTGTCCGGCTCAATACAGAGGCAGCCTGGCAACCCTAGTGCTTACCGGGTTCCACAGGGGAGCTGTCTGGCCCGTCGCAGGGAGGCAAGATGGCGGGCGGCCGCCAGCAGCCTGTTAGGACCAAAAAGCCTCACATGCGGTTTTTAAAGTGACCACGGTGGTTTGGGTTTTTTTTGCTCAACAAACTTTTTCCTGGCGTGGTTTTGTTCGGTATTTTTTCTGAAACCATCTGGCAACCCTAATTGGTCTATGCCATGAATAGCATGCAATTTCAGTGTAGTCCTGTCCATGCCCAAAGCACTGTACTATAGAAGACAATTCTGGACACTTTTGCTGCTAATCGGTAAAATAGTGAACGAATTCTCTATGTGCTAAAAAACCCAACAAGGCTACCATGAAACCAAGTTTATATCCATTTTTAGCAAAGCAGTTAATGTACATGAACAGCTAAACATTCCTATAACAATTCAACGATGAGCAGGCAGGCAGAGACACTGCAGCAACTACTCTACAGAAGACTTCTACTCACAATCTGTCTTTCTGCTGTATCTCAACTTTGTGATAGCTGAAAAAAAAATGTGATCACTGAATTGACCAACTGTTTTGCAGATTTGTTGGATGCAGAGAGTTTGGTGTTTATTCCCTAAAAGCTGGATGATTTCTGCCAAAATAATAAAAATGAAAAAAAAACAATAAATGGTCTGGTAGCACTTTATAGACTAACAAAACATGTAGATGGTATCATGAGCTTTTGTGGGCACAGCCCACTTCTTCAGAGCTCATGACACCATCTACCTGTTTTGTTAGTCTATAAAGTGCTACCAGACCATTTGTTGTTTTTTTTCCTATAACAGACTAACTTGGCTACCCCCTGAAGCAATAAAAATGGAGTTAGCGATGTGATGTTAGTGATGTTAGTATGTGATGACATACTGTATTTTATAGGGTATCGTTCTTAACTTGAAGATGGCCTTTGTTAAAAAATATATTCATAGGGATTAATACTACAAAGTAGTGCTTAATTTTACAAAAGCAATGAAGATTCTGACAAATCATTTTGCCTCGCTTTTGGGGTATCACTCAGATGTGGCATAGCCTTCTGAGGCTACTGCTAAGGTAGACAAGATGACGCCTGCAAAGGGCAAACATTCCGGGAGAAGTAATGTCACCAACTGCGATCAAAACACTGGGGCACTGCAATGCCACAATTTATCCTATTAGCTCCTATCTACTGTGAACTGTGGCTATGCTGCCTGTATCAACTACTACACCAGACAAATCGTTCAGCACTCTCTGGAGAGTGAAGAGCTACCTATGCTCAACGACCAGAGAAAATGAGCTCACCTGGTAATTCATCGCGTTAGGTCCACCTTGGCACAACATGTGAGTGACACCCCAACACCTTGATTTTGTACTTTAATATTCTATGTAACACACATCCAAAGAGACATTTAGCCCCCTTTGCCTTTTGTAGTGACCTGTGTGACTGGGCAGGTAAACTGGACCCCTGGCTTAAGAAAATTCAGGTTGTGCCTTTATACCCACAGTTCATGCTATCACTAATAAACGTACATGGCTTTGGTATGATTTTCTCATAAGAAATAAAAAAGGACTTTTCAAAAACATTTAGATTGTCAGTGGTTCATACTTTATCATGCAACTAACAAACAAATCAAGAAAAAAATAACAGGTCTCATAGCAAGCCATATATTCTGAGTTTCACACTAAATCTACACATCAGACCTATTAATTACATGGTCAAAACTGTAAAGCCTAGTCAAGATCTGATGGGTGGAACACTTCCAGCATTAGTGCAAACAGTCTAGGATAGCCCCCAGACCGACAAGATTTTGAAATCTAGAAGCCCCTCAAATTTCATGCACTATCAAAATACAGTGCAGAATCCTATTGAGACCATCTGGAAGAGATTAGTTTCAGAATGAGGTCACAGAATTCAAAGCCCTACATACTTTATATGCCTGTTAAAGCTGAAAGTTAAGGAGACCCTTTTCCATTTCCCAAGAGATGTCTAATACATATACTTCAATTTGCCACATTGTACATTAAGAAACGACATGGAGTGAGACAAATTCCCAATTCCTATCAGAATGAGGGATCCAAATCTAGGAGTAGTGCATAGAACAGAACGTTTACTAATGTTGTTATATCAATCTTCACTTTACAATAATTCTAAATCAAATAAAGTCACTCATTCCTCCTTTCTTCCCCGATATATCACTTGCTAACGTGAGCAAATTATAAAATTAGCCAAGTAGCAATGGGTCAGATTGTCAGCTGGTGCAAACTGATGCAGCTCCAGTTAAGTCAATAAAGTTGATGATGATTTATGCCAGGGGTTAGCAACATACGACATGCGTATGAAAAATGATTTTCAGAGGCACATGCAATAAACGGGCTCCCCCTCACTCCCATCCCACCCACAATGGGGAGCCTGTGCTGATGGTCCAGCAACACGCAAGACTGGAGCCAGTGCTGGCTTCCTACGGCGGATGGGGGGGAAGGAGGGAGGAGGAAGGGGAAGCCCCAAGGCTCCGCACTGGATCTGGCTTGCAAGGAAGCACACACATGTTGCTCCTCCTCTCCCCACAGCAATGCATGTGATGCCTTATCCACCCTACCTTCCCCTGTGCTCCTAGGAGATGGGACACTGGAGCTGTGAGGACTCCCACTGCCTGGGAGCACAGGACAGGAGACCAAGCAGGGCGCACAGTGAAGCGGTGTGGCCCAGAGCAGGAGGGTATGCTGGTGCCACTTTTGAAAGGTTGCTGACCCCTGATTTACACTAACTGAGGATCTACCCTACAGAAATTGTCTGTACATTCCCCACCCACCCAGAGGCGGCCCATAACATTTTAGCACCTGAGGCGGGGAGCTCAAATGATGCCCCATGCCCCCTTGCTTGGGCCAAAACTTTGAAAGGTCTCAATTCTCTGGGTCCTAGTGGCGCCCCCCCCCCCCAACCCCCCCCAGTCTGGCACCTGAGGCAGCCGCCTCAGTTCACCTCATGGTAAGGCCAGCCCTGCACCCACCCTCCTAAAAAGTAGGAGAAAGTTCTAATGCAGTTAAAGTAACTAATTATCCGCCATATCATATTTTGCTGCCCTCTCACAGCCTAGCTGCTGAAGAAACATGTGAGGACCTATAATTTATCAGACTTTGCTTTAAATATCCTGCAGCTGGCTTCAAAACAAACAACAATTTGAGTATACAGATTTCTGCCAAGTGGAAAAGATTCTCAATTTGCTGTCAACAAAAACAACAGGACAGTCTTACTTTCTTACTACTAGTAATATTGGATTATCTCATTCTTTCATGCCAGAATACAAGTAGCAACTATTCATATTAATCTTTCTGCAATCTCAACTTTCCAAAGCAACATCAGATACCCAGGACTGTCTGGGATTTCAGATACCTATGGAACGCTAAAAGACTTGCCACTTTAATGTAAAGAAAATAACTAAATTAGACACAATTTTTAGGATTTTTTTTTATCTTGGCTAGAAGAGTTGTAGAATTAAAATCTCTGGAGTCTGCTTTTCCTTTTATGGTTAAGAATGCAAAAGCCTGACCCTATTTTCTTTCCCAAAGGCTCTTCATCCTGTTCTAATTTTGGAAGAGAATTAGACTCTCTAGACAAACATTTCTAAACCATGTGATTTCTTTGTGATCTGAATATTGTCATAGTAAGCACGTGAAATGATTATGCCTTAAATTTTAAAATGACATCAAAATTTTCATCTTGTGCTCACATATATAACAAAGGATCAGGCATTTCAACACAGGTTTTCAAGGCATCAGCTATTCATACATCTAAGTTGCAGTGTTCTAAATAAACCATGTCAATTCAAGAAAGGGACCTGTGCATCACTATACACAGCTTAACAAAGAACCCTAGATATTAGGATGCAAAAGAAAAGAGATGGAAAATATTCTGATGCCATTATAAGTCTATGATGTGGCCTCACCAAGTATGGGTGTGTTATACAGGTCACCCTATCTTAAAAACAATATAACAGAATGAAAGGGGGCAATGTGAATGATTATGGGCCTGGAAAAAAGCTCTCATAGGAGGAGCTATTGAAAAGATCGAGTCTGTTCACCTTACCAAGTTAACTAATCAAGAAAGGACATGATAAAAAAGTGACATTCAAAACTGACCAAAGAAAATACGTTTTCACTCAACATATGATTAATTTGTAAAATTCATCACTACAGATATCACTGAGGATAAAGAGGGATTGGATGATTTGATGAATAATAAGAACATACAAAGTATAACAGTCAATGCTAAAGAAGACTTATGGAAGGAATTAAAAGCTCAGACTTTAGGGCTTAGAGCAACTGTTAAGTATCAGGATGAGACCTTTGGGGTGAGGAGTATGTTACCTCACATGTGCCTATTGCAGACTTCATCTAAAGCAGCGATGGGCAACCTACGCTGGTAAGTAAGCTACATGAGCAGCCTCCTTCATGTCCTTAATTTCAGTAAGCCACAGGATTGTTGTAACCAAGATGGTCTTGCAAGATAGGGTAGTTTTGCTAACTATGCTTGAGTACCTAGAATTTGTAGTGTCGACCGACTGAACTACAGCAGCACTTTGGATGCAGAGGGAGCACACGCTTCTCACAGTTAATGCTGCATGTAATCAGCACACACCTCACTTCAAGTGCCTTTGCTTTACATGTGTGTCACTTTAGTGATACTGGTAGAAAAAAATGCGACCTGGACAGAAACCGGCAACCCTGCACATGGGCAATGGTTAACAAAACATCTCGTGGGCCACTCATAGAACCCTGTTAGGGCACATGTTGCCCACCACTGCTCTGAAGCATTTAGTGCTGGTCACTGTCGGAGACAGGATACTGGACCAGACGGGCTTGGGTCCACTTCAGCGTGGCAGTTCCTGTGGTTAGTTTCCTAATATGTACAAAAATGTCCACTAGCCAAAAATACCAGGCCTGGGTCAAAGCACTGCAGCTATGCTCAGATACAGACAAGGGCTCAAACAGCTTCCAGATTACTCCCACAGGATTTAAAGATACAGGAGATAGCTTCTTCGTCCAATATCGAACTTGTTCTAAAATCAGAAAAAGAATTCATTTTTATCATTCCAGCTATGCAGCCCTAACATACAGTTCTTTGCAAGGATGAGAGGCTAATAAAGGGGAATTATTGACTCAAGTAGCAGTATCTCCGTTCCAGTTGAGATGTTCACTGATGTTTTCTTCCTTGATATAAACATATAAAGATTGAACTATGCCAAGAATATTGGAATGTACAGAAAAAGCCAAAAGCGGTAGAGGTAGGACCATATTCAAATCACATTTTTAAGATTCTTCTATTCTTAGATGTCTACCATCTGTTCAGAGAAAACATTCTAAACAGGGAATGAAGGCTTCAAGTATGGTAATTCAATCTTTTTGTAGTTGCAGGCTGTGACAGTATCAGGAAAATCATTCCAACCAAGAAATATTAGTGCTTTAGTTTGAAATGTGGGTCAGAAAAGTAAATACATTTTAACACAGATAATTTATCTTTTTCGTTGTGGTCCATGTAGAAAACGTGGTTCTTGTGGTCAAAAAGTAAACAATATCTAAACAATTCTCCACTTTCCTTAAAGACGAGGGCGATTCTCAGCTGATGTAGACTGCCATAGCACTATCTACTGCAATGAAGCTACAGCAATTAACACCATCAGACGATTTACCCCATGAAGTTTAATTCTCAGGTTCAATCACTCAATAGCCGAAGTCACTGATGTGATGGCGATTTATACCAGCTCAGGATCTGGGTCAGATTTCTTTGGATTAAGATTTTTCCAAGAAACTCAGAGTCTAAATTGTTGAAAATAGGCCAATTTGGTGCCCCCCAATTTTCAAGACATTTCACCAATAATTCCACTGAGAGTAACTGAATAAATATAGAACGTGCTGTGCAAAAGATCAAAAATAAAACTCCATCCAGGATACTACACAGAGTAAAAGTAATAATAATAGTGCACATCCACCAGGATGGCAAGGCAGCAAAGGCTGGTGAAAGAAACATTCTGACTTATTTTAAAATGTTCTACTTGACTTTTGATTGAACACTACAATGTCCTTTTGGCCTCCCACTTCTCTTCCTGTTCTACTGTGAGTAACTGCAAGAGACATAAGTGACTGGAGATGGTCTTCGAGATAACAATAGTGTCAATTATTACACTGAAAGAAAGATTCTGCATTTTCCTCCTTATTGAATCTGAAGTAATTGAGCTATATCTAGATAAGCCACTGTATTCTCAGAGCTGGAAAAAAGGCCAGTTTTGTCCCAGGTTTTAAAATAAAAACAAACAAGAAATACATGTGGTGGAGTTAAGACCTATTTCCATTTATCACAGCAGCAGGTCAACCACCTCACCTTCAAATCTTGTCCTCTCCAGCATTCTATGCAATTACTTGTAGCACACTGGGGAGATACAGACATGTTAGCCTGGCCCCCCATTTCAGTCATGAAAATGCATCATAGTTTGGAGTCCACTGTAACTACAAAATGGGACAGTAAAATAGCAGTGGGATACTGATTCAATGATGTGCATGAGTTTGATTTAAAAAAATAACAGTGCTGTAGATACATACTTTGCCTAAGCTTAAATATCCCCAGGTGAATACTTCTCAGTGGTGCTTCTCTTACAAGTAGTAAAATACCTCCAACCTCACCACCACACACAAGGTATGTGTGTGTTATCCATGTTCTAACAGCCAGGCTAGTGGTTTGTGATTATTGATAGATTAATTAGTCTGTGTTAAAACTTTCTCTTACTACAATTACTTCAACTATTTTCCCCTCCCACCAACTGATCAATTTCATCCACCTGCTGCTTCTTGTCTACTTAGACAAAAAGTTGTTTGGGGCAAGAACTATTATTTATTACACATTTGTACAGTGCTTATCCATAGCAGCTGTGCCTACCTCAGCTTCTCTCCTTCAGAATCCTCAGTAAATTTTAGCAAGATATGCATCGATAGTTGCTCTGCCATGACATTGATACTATTTTCTCTCTCAGCCCAGGACAAAAGTGCTATCACTACTAAGTAGTTAATGGCTACTCCACTCATTCTCTGACCTAGCAGATTCTCTTTGTTGGCTGTGCTTATTGCGGAGATGCTCCATTAGTTTAGAAAACAAACCCCGGGCCTGCCTTTTATGGGGCACACCCTAAGCTAATGTAAACCAGTGTAACTACTTTGGAGTCAATGGAGCAACACAAATTTACAGCAACTGGGGATTGGGCCCAATGGATTTTATCTCTGAGAACACACACAATGTATACTGCTAGCTGATCATCACCATATTTGTAAATGTTCTGTTGTGAAGCATTAAAAATGCTCTACTCACAGAAGCTCTTACAGTTTCTCCAGGTCTTTTCTGATTTTTCCTTCTTCTTCCAAGGTCAGACTTACAACACTAATAGATTCTGGTCGCTGTTTAATTAGATGCCCCACTCCTGCATGTTCAGTTTGTTGAGGATACTCAACATGAAAATCAATAATGTCTTTCCTTTTAGGTATTAAAGGAAAAGCCCACCATCTTCATAAATGTATTGTTTAATATACTCTTCGCAAAAATCAGCACATTCACCATTGTCTGCTCACCAATATTCTGACTCACGAGGAAATGACAGCTGAAGGTGCAGTAGCAAATCCTGACTACTCTCATTGCTTGTTTTTATTATTGGTTTTTCCTAATTTATGTCAGAACACAATCCTGTTTTTTAAACTACACCTCTCACAATCTTTCCTTAGTTATCTATTAAAGACTTCAGGAGTCAATGTTGTTGAATACTATATAGCAATCTTTTAAAGGCTGCCCTCTAGTGGTCACAACGTATATAAACATTTTTGTTCACACAACGGTACGCTTAACTGCAAAGTCTCTCATTAAGATGACATAAAACAAAATTTGCATGTCATCTGCAGTGTAAGTCAAAGATATTTAAAGGAATTGGGAAAAGATAAGAAAGCCCCATAAAAATCACCAAAGGTTTATCTTAAGGTTCATGTCTGTACAACAATCATTTGGCACGGAAACTATCTATAAGTTATTATAAATGGTCAAGACATCTGTATAACTATAACTCTAATTTTATCTGGTTCATGTTCATAAAAGGATGAATCATTTGTAAAGAATAAATTATTTGAACAATTTCACGTTATCAACAATTTTCTGTGAATAAACTTTGGCTTATAGCTTCTCCACAAGCATTCTGTAGTAAGTATAAAAAAAATCAAGCTGCTTTGATTTCAAAGAGGTCACATATTGTTGCAGTTCCTTAACTGATTACTGTAACTTTTAAAAGTCAAGCTTCAGATGTGAATAGTCTTAATAATTCTTAATTCATTTACACATACAATATAATTGACATTGATTTATTACATAAACCTCTCTCACACACATAGGACTTATGAACAAAATCTGCAAGTGACAGTCAAAGGTGACTAAATCAGTTATGCACTTTCGAAAATGTTGTTATCCTTAAAGTTTACTCTTGTGTATATATTAGTCTATACATAAAGTAAACAAATTAGCATGCCAAAAAATAAAGTCTACAGAAGTATCATGAATCCGACTTAAATTAGTACCTAAAAAAGACATAAAAGTCTAAATAAATAAATTAGGGCTGTCAAGCGATTAAAAAATTTAATTGTGATTAATTGCGCGATTAATCTTGTGTGCCTCTTCTTTGAGACGCCGCCATGGCGTTTCAGCGGGGCAGTGCTGCATGGAGTCTAGGATCAGCTGGAGTTCCCAGCTGACCCCGGGCTCCATGCAGCACTGCCCCTTTGAAGCGCCGGGGCAGGTTTCCAAAGGGCAGCGCAAGGCATTCCTCACGGCATTTCAGCTGGGGGTCAGCTGGGGACTCACAGTGCGGAACCCGGGGTCAGCTGGGGAGTCCGCAGCTAATCCCGGGTTCTGGAGAAATGCTTTGGGGAGCCTGGGATCAGCTGGGCTGTCTCCAGCTGACCCTGGGCTCCATGGCAGCTGCCCCTTTAAAACACTGCCTCCGCGCATTTCAAAGCGGCAGTGGAGCCCGGGGTCAGCGGAGCGCAAGGTCAGCTGGGGGCTCCACGTTGAGCTTCCCCTTTGAAGCACGGGAGTGACACTTCAAAGGGGCAGTGTAGCATTAGTGCCTGTGATTAACATGTTAAAAAAATTAACACATTACTCCCGCCCTGCGTTAATCGCAGGCATTAATGCACGTGAATTTACAGCCCTAAAATAAATACATTTTTAGTATTTCTAAGGGTAAAATGCAGGTTTAAAAACATCCCAAAGCAACCAGACAGAAACAGAGCCGTAATCTTACTGTGTCTGTGTTCCAGACCAAAATACATTTCATAGAAAAGCAGAACAAATTTAGCAAACGACTTGTTAAAGAAATACTTTATTGCTACCAAGTTTCTACTTCATTACATAAAGTACAGAGCGCATAAAATGTTATGAAGGATTTTCAACAGATAAGCCAACATTTTCAGTTGCTGCATTGTGAAATTTCTCTCTGGGGAAGCCTCTGAGCAGGCGTCACAGTTTCCTACCACCAACAGAATTTGCTGTGGTATTAATCCAAAGATGTTTGTGAGAAAAGCTTCATAAAAATTTCATTGCTCCTGGCAACTTTTTCCTAAATGCTGCTCTATCACAATGGAAAAAAATACAGCAAAAACGAAACCAGGTATATTTTGGGTTGACATTTTAGGTCATTTCTGCCTGTTTCAGTGTTATTGACTCCAATGCCTATATATAAGATCACAGAGTTAACTGTTTTAATCTAATTTCCTGAGCTTAGCATTGTGTATTCAAGTGAAAAACCCCAGCTACTTCAGTTCTTCATGAACTGTTATAAAGTCTTCTGTCGCACACAGTGGGAAAACTTAAGATCCCATTATGACTATAATGCAGGGCTGGGCAAAATACAGCCTGGGGGCCAGATCTGACCTGCGAAGCCACCGGATCCGGCCTGCGGACCACCCGGCCAGGACCCTTAGGCACAGAGCTGCCACATGTTTAAAGTGCAGTCTGGTGATCCTCTGCTCTGGAAGAAGGGAGAGGCTTCCTGCGATCTCCCTGCCCCCAGCCCAATCCTCAGCTCCTATTGGCTGGAAACAACCACTTGGGTATTGTGTGAAAAATGATAATCCTGTCTCACAGGGATACTGGGAGAATATATTAAAGATTATGAGGCACTTAGATACTATGGTAGGGACCATGCAGGGATAGTCAACTATTTTTTGTCAAGGTCCAAATTTCTTGGTTAAGGTATCGTGAAAGTCCAAATTCTAGAGAAACCTTTTACACTGCAACAACAATAATGATTAAAAAAAAAGTAAATGGACTTTTCACAGTCTATTCAAAAGCTTCTGGCAGTTCAAACTGGGCCACAGTCTGCCTATTGACTACCCCTGCCACACCAGTACTTAAGATGGGCATTGTATAAGAATCTAGAAGTGTGAATAAAACTAATTTTCTAATGAATGAGTTATTCCATTCAGAATCAACCAGTGCCAACTTGACTTAGGCTTTCAATGTACAGGTTGTACCTCCAAAAAACCGTCACTGTCTGTGGTCCAGCAACATCTGTCATCCGGCAGGACCACAGATGTTCCTGGACCAGAAAGCCCAGAGCTTAAGAGCAGGAGGGCCAGCCGGGCCAGAGCAAAAAGGGTCAGCAGCACAGCTGGGGGCAGTGTGAAACCGGATCTGGAGCCCTGCAGCAGCCTTCAGCAGCCCGCGGCAGCATGGGGCTGGGCCAGAGTCCCCCAATAGTGCAGGACCAGAGCCCCCAGCAGCTTCCTGGAGAGCAGGGCTGGGGCACTGAGGTAGCCCCCAGAGGCATGGGGCTGCAGTTGAACCCTGCAGAAACTGTGGGGCCAGAGCCACTCAGCAGCCCTCCGGAGTGCAGGGCC
The DNA here is from genome assembly GCA_032595735.1 of Pelochelys cantorii. NCBI lineage: Eukaryota > Metazoa > Chordata > Testudines > Trionychidae > Pelochelys > Pelochelys cantorii. Next base: position 301,971,379 of record CM064326.1, on the reverse strand, counting down.
AGGACTGGAGTCCCCAGGCTGCTCCTGGATGCGCAGGGCTGGAGCCCTGTGGCAGAAACCAGAGCCCCTGCTACCCAGGAAGCCGGCAGCAGCTGGGCAAGCAGCTCAGCCAGGTTGGGGGTGGGACAGGGCAAGGCAGAATGCCTGCTGGGGAAGACAGGCAATGGGCTTGGAAGCCGGTGGCAGGAGACCTCCCCGGTCCAGCAAATTCTCTAATTTGGAACCAGTCAGGTCCTAACAGTGCCAGACCAAGGCAGTCCAACCTGTAGCTGGAAATCACAGATTTGTGAGTTAGCAGATAACTCAAGAGCAGACACTAGAGCATTTGTAGCACTTACAAAAAATGTTTTTTAGCTAAGAGTGTGTTGCTTTTTAACAATATTTGAAACTTTACACAATATACACCAACACCAATAACTCATATTCTCAACAAGAAGCTTGCTATATTTGCTCGACATGATATGATAATTTATCTTAAAACTGCGAGAATTTCAAGGGCCATGTGGGAGCTCACTGATTATGAAAATCTTTAGAAAGGAAAAGAAACAGACGGTTTAGATGTCGATGAGTCAGCTCTTTCAGCATACAGTCCTTAAGAAATGGAGACCACATATTCATCATTGCCACCAGTTTCTCCACAATTTTATGCTCCAAATATGTTCAGAAAGATTAGACACTGAATAAATAGGCATATACTTAAACTGTTGGGATTTCAGCTAAATATCCTACAGTACTATTGTGCCCTACTGAAACAAGATGGGTTCTCTTTATTTAAATGAGCAGTTTTGGAGCTCAATTTTTAACACCAAGTTCAGCCACCTGGTCATTTTCTAGTAGTGTATTTTTAAAGTCACAGATCAAAATGAAGTTGCACTGTTATTCTATCTCTGCACACGTTGGGTTCTCCGATACTGAAAGCTGCTAAGGATGAAATCCTAACATTACTGTAGTCAATAGGAGTTCTGCCATTGCCTTCAATGGGGCCAGGATTTCACCCTGAAATGTTCTAGAACAGGTAGAAGATGACCATATGTATGTACCATACATGGCAATCTGTCATATTAGACTTTTCAATAATTAGGGACATATTAGTTGTGTGCTAGTAAAACCCCTCAGGGCACTGGCCACTTAATGAAAACTCAGAGGGAAATCACTGTGGGTATGTCTACATTTGCTCCCTATCTTGAGATAGGATGCAAATGTAGTGTACCGAAATTGCTAATGAAGTGTGGGATTTAAATATCCCACACTTAATTAGCATAATTGCGTCCGTCTGCCATTTTGAAATCACATTATTGCGAAATAAAACGCCCCAGGTAGCGGCATTATTTTGAGAGAAAACCCTTCTCTTGAAATAACTGTTATTCTTCATACAATGAGGTTTAACAGTTATTTCGAGAGAAGGGTTTTCTCTTGAAATAACACTGCTACCCGGGGCATTTTATTTCGGAATAATGCAATTTCAAAATGGCGGCTGGACGCGATTATGCTAATTAAGCACGAGATATTTAAATCCTACGCTTCATTAGCAATTTCGGTACACTACATTTGCATCCCTATCTCGAGATAGGGAGCAAGTGTAGACATACCCTGTGTCATTACCTTGGGGAAGGAAGGTTAATCCATGGACATCAGGGATGAAATCCTGGCTCCACTGAAATCAAAAGCAAAGTTTCAGGGGGGCCAGGATTTTACACCCTGGTTCCCATGCATCCCTTATTGTTTCCTGCCCTCTAGGAGTTTCACTTCTTCAAAAGCCCTGTTACCATTGATGCCTCTCTTGCACACACATGCTCCAAGGATGTAGGGCTGTCATCACTGTTTACTTGATGTCATCCACACTGCAACTACAGGATCATTTACAGGGCTTTCTGGACAGTGGAGTCTGGGGAAGATAATGCTTACCTCTTAAGGAGAACAGATTCTCCCTGTACCCAATCTGTGCCCTATCCTAATGCACAGAACACTCATATACAGGTTTTCATGTCTAGAGGAAGAGAAACTAGTATACTGAAATCCTGGTACTCTTCCCCTTTTATGCTACTCAATCAAGATCTGCTTTACCCTGAATATGTGGATGGGGCTGTCACGTTGTTGGATTTTAAAGTGAGCAGACAGATCACGGGTGCACCAACAGGGGGTTATTCTATCTACTACCCAAGATCTACAAACCTGGAAATCCTGGATGCCCCATCATCTCGGGCATTGGCACTGTCACTGAAGGACTGTCTGGATTTGTGGACTGTCTACTCAGACCCTACGCCACCAACACTCCCAGCTATCTCCGTGACACCACTGATTTCCTGAGAAAACTACAATGCATTGGTGATCTGCCAGAAAACACCATCCTAGCTACCATGGATGTAGAGGCTCACTATACAAACATCCCACACACAGATGGAATACAAGCTATCAGGAACAGTATCCCTGATGATGCCACAGCACAACTGGTGGCTGAGCTCTGTGACTTTATCCTCACACACAATTATTTCAAATTTGGTGACAATATATACCTCCAGACCAGTGGCACCGCTATGGGCACCCTCATGGCCCCACAATATGCCAACATTTTTATGGCTGACCTGGAACAACGCTTCCTCAGCTCTCGTCCATTCTTGTCCCTTCTCTACCTACGCTACATTGATGACATCTTCATCATCTAGACCCATTGGAAGGAAACTCTGGAAGAATTCCACCACGATTTCAACAGCTTCCACCCCACCATCAACCTCAGCCTGGACCAGTCTACATGGGATGTCCACTTCCTGGACACCACAGTGCAAATAAGTGACGGTCACATAAACACCACCTTATACCGAAAACCTACTGACCACTATGCCTACCTTCATGCCTCCAGCTTCCATCCCGGACACACCATACGATCCATTGTCTATAGCCAAGCACGGAGGTACAACCGCATTTGCTCCAACCCCTCAGGCAGAGATCAACACCTACAAGATCTTCAACAAGCATTCTTGAAACTACGATACCCACACGAGGAAGTAAGGAAACAGATCAACAGAGCCAGACGTGTACCCAGAAGTCTCCTGCTGCGGGACAAGCCCAAAAAAGAAACCAACAGACCACCACTGGCCATCACCTAAAACCTCAGCTAAAACCTCTCCAATGCATCATCAGTGATCTACAACCCATCCTGGACAACAATCCCTCACTTTCACAGGCCTTGGGAGGCAGGCCAGTCCTCGCCCACAGACAAACAGCCAACCTGAAGCATATTCTCACCAGCAACTATACACCGCACCACAGTAACTCTAATTCAGGAACCAATCCCTGCAACAAACCTCGGTGCCAACTCTGCCCACGTACCTACACCAGCGACACCATCACAGGACCTAACCAGATCAGCCGCACCATCACTGGCTCATTCATTTGCACATCTACCAATGTAATATCCGCCATCATGTGCCAGCAATGCCCCTCTGCTATATACATTGGCCAAACTGGACAGTTCCTACACAAAAGAATAAATGGACACAAATCAGATATTAGGAATGGCAATATACAAAAACCTGTAGGAGAACACTTCAATCTCCTTGGACACACAATAGCAGATTTAAAGGTAGCCATCCTGCAGCAAAAAAACTTCAGGACCAGACTTCAGAGAGAAACTGCAAATTTGATATCATCTGCAAATTTGATACCATCAGCTCAGAATTAAACAAAGACTGTGAATGGCTAGCCAATTACAAAAGCAGTTTCTCCTCTCTTGGTGTTCACACGTCTAGATCAGCTACTAGAAGTGGGCTTCATCCTCCCTGATTGAATTTACCTCATTATCTCTAGCCTGATTCTTGCCTGCATATTTACACCTGCCTCTGGAAATTTCTACAACCTCTCCCCAAGTTACAAACGAGTTACGGACCAAACACTTGGCCGTAACTCAATCCGTTCGTAACTCAGACCCCACTGAGTTACACACGACCGTGCTGTTCATAAGCACGGGTGGCATTTGTAACTCGGGGACCGCCTTTACGTCCGCTCCATGGGAGCTTTGGTCGTAAGTGCGAACGGTCGTAACTCAACCGTTCGCAACTCGGAGAGCGGTTGTACATGCATCTGACGAAGCTTATGCTCCAATACATCTGTTCGTCTATAAGGTGCTACAGGAAAGCTTATGCTCCAATACATCTGTTAGTCTATAAGGTGCTACAGGACTCCTTGTCGCTTTTGCAGATCCAGACTAACATGGCTACCCCTCTGATAAGAGATAGGTCACTTGATCATGTGACCAGCTCCAGTTTGAGAGACACCAGGGATATAAAAGTGCCATGAGGCTGTCTCCATTTTGTCTTCAATCTTGCTACTCATTCCAGATGCAGCCTTGTTAGGGACAGAGAGCCAGGAAGAACTGCTGACCCATCCTGACATAGGATGTACACCAGAGACTTTTAAGCTAGAAGTTGGAAACATCTGTGCTAAAAGCCTGCATCAAGAACTTGGTAACTGATGTATGTAATGTATTCTCCTTAATCTTACTCTCAACCTTTTCTTTCTTTTATTAATAAACCTTTAGATTTCAGATTCTAAAGGATTGGCTCAACGTGCTCTTGTGGGTAAGATCTAAAGTGTAAATTGATCAGGGACTGTGGCTGGTTCTTTAGGATGGGGAACACCTGTTTGGGGTTGGTAAGATTTGGGTTCTATAACCCCTCACCTGTGTGTAGGGCCCGGGGAGAGCTGGAGTGTCTGAGGGGTTTTGTTCGTGAGGCTTCCTGCTGGCCAGCTTGGCAGCTGAAGCACTCGGTGTGACTGGTTTGTGACCTATTTTGGGAAAGGTCTCCAGTCGAGGGCTGTAAGTAGCCCCGGTTTTGAGCAATTCGCCCTGAGCCAATGCCCTCAGCGGTGCCCAGACCTGGCCTGGTCCATCACAGGGGCTGATCAGGCTTTATATATTAATTTGCCATTTGTTTTGGAGCTCTGTGATTAAAATCAACATCATTGTGTTAAAATTTATTATTCAAATACAGGAGTAGGTGATATCACATGAAAGATCACGTGTCAATAGATCAAATAACCATGTGCCAGGCCAGCCTGCAGTATAAAAAAATGTTCAGTCCTTAGCATGAAATGTATCTACACCACCACCAAATCATTTGTTTATTCTCATGGTACCAGCACATTTTTAAGTGAAACAGACAACTTACAAGATTTTTTAAAAATTTAGAAAATAAAATACATATAATTTCAAGTGCCATTCTGCATTTTAATTTGCTTCTTTAGCATCTTGATGCTGAAAATACAAAATAATCGACCGATCCAACAGGCTTTACATTTCACTCCAAGTGAACTGGGAAGTGAGCTAGAAATTACAACATTGCACAGTAGCGGTTAGCAGAGTTTGCAGAAAAGGAATTTTCTTTATGATAACTATAAACAATTTCATTTTCCCCATTATTCAATCCTTCTAATTGCTATATTTAAATGCACTTAACCACTTAAGCACTGAATTGATCACAATGATAAATCTTCACTGCAGACGAAGCCATAATAAATCTTTTTCTTCTCTTAGCAGCGGGCCAACTTTGCTTCGAACTTTGAATTTACATTCTTTCCTCAGGCTTAACAGTAACAACTTGTTAGTTCTGTCTTTTGGAAGTGAGATACTGTTCCCATTAAATGTTTAAGCTTAATTTTCTCAATATTAAAAATGGATGTCCTTCTACAATACTACACCAAGAGAAAAACAAACACACCAAAAATCCAATAAAGCAATGTTAGTAATTTACCATAAAACAGTAGCTCATTAGTATTTATTCTGCACCATTGGTGCACATGGTAGTGTCCAGACCTGAGAAGACAAGCTAGAATTTATAAAACAGTCTTTCAAATAGAGGCCTCCAATGCCAGAGCGCTAATTTAAAAACAGATAAAAGAGGGCTTCAAAAATATTCCTTAAAGCAACAGATGTAATAATATATAGCGTGGCTACAGAAATCAAGCTACATTTTTATTAAAATTCTTTGTCAAATACACAAAATACATTATTAAAGTAGCCCCTTTGAGAAGACCACAGACGCGGAGATGACACGCAGAAAAATGTAGGAAAAGATGGTCCTGGTGTAACGGATTTGAACCTAGGACCTCTGAAGCTGAGTATAGGAGCCTCTAACCTTTGAGCTAAATGCCAGCTCATTCTCAGACCATGCTCTAGAGGTCTCTTATTCTTATCTGTTGCTGTGGTCTAGGTGCCACTGCATGGTACAGCGAACCACACATTGGTGTATGGGTTACATAGGGACTCAGGAAATCTGGGTTCCCTGCCACAAGTTTCCCTATTCCTGTAAATTACTTAGGTCTCATTGCAGGAAATACTTGTGCACACATTAATTTTAGCTTAGTCCCATTGACTCATGTACATAAAGTCAGGCAGATGTATAAATATTTGCAGGACCACACCCTTCATTTCTCTATGCCTCAGTTAATTCAATAAGTTCCAAATGGGTATTAGCCAACTGATATTTTTGACCATTATCTTCAGCATTCTGGCTTGGCTAGAAATCTACTGCACATAAATACCTTCCAAACAGCTCTCAGTTGCAGGAAAGATAATTAGCAGATGCTTGGAGCTGGGATTGAAGTAGTTAAATTTGAAAATCGCTTTCAAAGTAAATTTGATTCTTTTATGATATGATCAACTTTTTTCTTGTCATCCACAGTAGCAACCTTACAATTGTGATTAACACACAGGCTACTATCACTTTGTTGCAGTTTGACTTTGAATTGCTTCATGCTCATATAGTTTAAGGTTAGAAGGAATCATTAGCTCATCTAGTCTAGGGATGTTACATTTCGATTGACTAATCGAATAGTCGATGCAATTTGCATCAACTATTCAACTAGTCAATAAGGGCACCCTCACCTTCAAAGGCGAAAGTGCTGTGGGCATGGGGCCAGCGAGGGACTCAAGCAGTCCTCTGCTGGCCCCATGCTCCCTGCGGCATTTCAAAGCAGCAGTGACACACGGAGACTGAGGTCAGCTGGGAACTCTGAGCCGCCAGTTGAATCTGGGCTCCATGCGGCACTGCCACTTTGAAATGCTGCGGGAAGCCAGGGGCCAGGCTCCCCGCGGCCTTTCAAAGCAGCAGTGCCACGTGGAGTCCAGAGTCTGGCCCTGGGCTCCATGCAGCACTACCGCTTTGAAGTCCTTCTCTCCTTCCCCCCTTGCTGCCTGTTTCTGATAGAGGCAGCAAGCGTGGGGGGGGGGGAAGAGTGACTTCTTGACTAGTGTGTTGACTATCTGATAAGCATTTCCTTATTAGATAGTCGACTAGTCGTTCACATCCCTAATCTAGTCTGAAATCTTGCATGTCACAGGTCATTAAATTTCCCTCAGTCACCCTGTACTGAGTCCAGTAAGTTGTGTTTCACTGAAGCATGACTTGGTGTTTGACTAATGCATATCTTTCAGAAAAGACTTTAGGAGAAGGCAAATCTAGCATTTCCTTTGTGGTGTGTTCCAATGGTGAATCACTCATCTTTCAAAATATGTGCCTCGTTTCTTATTTGAATTCTTCTGCCTTCAGCTTCCAACCATTCGTCCTTGTTATACCTTTCTCTGCTAGATTAAAGAGCTCTCTAGTACCCAGTATTGTCTCCATTTTAAAGTATTTTTACACTGAAATTAAGTCACCTCTCAATCCTCTGTTTGATAATTGAAACAGATTGAGTTCATTATGTATGGCATTTTCTTTAGCCCTCAAATCATTTTGTAGTCCTGCAAACTCATGGAAATTATCAGTTTTAAGCACTTAGTACTAGAGTAAGTGGCATAATGTGTGCTCAAAATTAAGCATGGTCATAAGTGCCTACAAGTTCATAGCCTTAATATTGCATTAACTCAGAAATATTAAGGCCCCAAAAACAACAACGATAGTCTAGTCTCACTATTTGCATAACACAGGCCATATTCTTTCACTCAGCCACTCCTAACTCCAGCCCAACAACTTGAAGTTGAACTACATCGTGTGTTCCAATCAGGACTTAAAGGCTCCAAAGCCTGGAGAGTTTAACACATCCTTTGGTGATCTGTTCTAACATTTGATTACGCTCACTGTTAACAAGTGTGAACCTTGTTTTCAGTCTGAACTTTGCTGTCTTTAATTTCCAGCTATTGGTTCTTGTTATGCTTTTGTCTGCCACAATTCCTGGACCAATGGGAGCTGCAGAGATGTTGCTGGGGTCAGTGCCTGCACCAAGGGCAGGGGTGTTGTATGGAACCCCTTTGGCTGCCTCTGGGAGCCACAGAGAGTCAGCAGCCTTGTGGTCAACTGGACTTTTAGTGACCCAGTCAGCTGTCCCTTTTCGATAGGGGTGTTCAAATAAAAAATTGGACACCTGGCAATCCTAGTGGGTACATCAGTCAAGATCAGTCCAAGTTACCATGCAGTGCTTCACAGAGCCTAATTTGCATGTTTTTTTTTAATATTAGCAGTTCATCATATTACAAAAATTACTGAAAGCCAGTTTTTTAAACACCTGTAAATATTTTTACTATCTCTATTAGATTTGAGCTTCATTAACAGCTGTTTTCTTTTGAGAATTTAAGACAATTGACTTAAAACCATATCCCTAAATTAAAAACCAAGCAAACAAACAAAATCTGAAAGGAAATACTTAAATTTCTAGGCCAGAAGTTTTCTACCTTATCTCTTCACATTCAGACATTATGACAACAAATTTTAATTCTTTCATTTTCCCCCTTTAAAGTAGACCAAACCTGAAGTCTTTGAAACAATTCTATGTTGCAAACAGTTTGCTACATAGCTCGAATCAATAATGCCTCCTTTAAAAATTAAAAAATATATCCAAACACATCATGTCCAAAATTTTACATACCTTAAAATTCTTAAAATGTGATGTGCAGTATCCACTTGAACCATAATCTATATTTAATATTAACAAACCAAATAGTCACCATTTTGGCAGGACAAAGACAAGCAAACAAAAACACCTAATATGCAAACACTGCTTAATCTGTAGCACAGCTAATGGCTTCTGAGAGCTGTAACTGACAATCAAAGATGGCAGTGAACAATAAACAAAAAGAAGTTTGTTTCAGATTCATTAGAAATGCAGAAACATAAAAAGAGTGTTTATTTTAAAAGAATTTTCTATGTATAATATAAAGAAAAGTGATTAATAGCATTGTTCAGCTAGCTGCATGTACCATCAGATATAGGCAGTGTGCAAAAATACTGAGCCCAGATCACAAATACCATCTAGATAAAAACTGATTAGATTTCTTGTTTTAAAAAACTCTTTGTGCAGGATTAACATTGATAGAGTCAAATCAGAGCTATCTTTACCTCCTGATATTAAGTGATTAAATTTAAAACAGGAAAACCACCTTTGCATGGTTGGGATGAAATCCTGGTCCCACTGAAATCAATGGGAGTTTTGTCATTGACTTTAATGGTATTGGGATGTCAACCGAGATTTGTTGTTGCTGCAATAATATGCACATTTCCATAAGTCACACAACAAACAATATTGTGAAAACAAGAACATAAAAAAGTAGGCTTTGAAATAGAGCTAAGTTACTAGTGACCATCAGGGAAGTGTAGAAACAACCCTCCTCCCTTTCCCACAGGTGGCTCACAATCATTTTTTTTTCAATTGTACAAATTGGACTAATGTCTGTTAATGCAAAAGACAAGTTTTTGAGCCACACACAGTTCTTCACATCAACCCATTTGTGTACCTACTATGTGTTGTGCTAACCCTTCCCTTGTTGTCTATAAATGTGGGAGACCGATTAGAAACTGTTATTTTTCATTCACAAACAGCTCCCCCAAATCACTATACTCTTGCTTTTCAGAAACTGTGAGAAGTGGCTCCATTTTGCCCGCAGGCATCTCCCACGTCATCACTGCTTATAGAATTGGACACAATGTGTTTTCATGTTTAAAAAAAATTGATTTATTACTGAACATGAAGATTTAAACGGCTAGATTAACTGCCATGCTCCAGCTGCTTTTTGTCTCCAAAGCCATGCAAAGCAGCTGAACATGGGTGGACACCATCACTGTTCTGTGGTGTCTGACTGCTTCACTAGCTGTAATGCATTTATCCCTACAACACCCCTGTGATATAGGGAAGTATCCTTATCCACATTTTGCAGAAGGGTAACTGAGGCACATTAGGGGGTTTGTGTTCATAGTGTTTATAATGTTCATATCGTTTACATAATCTATGTGTAAGGTGCTTATGTGTTCAAAATGGCGGTTCAGGGATTGTCATCAGAACACTGTGGAAAGATCTGGACCTTGTTTCCCGCCTAAAACTACTCTGCACTCATCCCTAAGTTGTGCACACGATACGCTAAAAGCGGTGCACATGGCATGAAGAAGCTTGCACAAGGCACACAAATCATCTGCACCCGGCATGAAGTTATGCACACCACCTTACGCAGGTTTTCCGGCCAAGGATTCCCTAAAATACTGCACCCTAAGGGAGGGCATGGTCAGTGGTCATTAGCAGCGTCAGCGTTTCAGAAGCCAGCGTGTACCAGAGATGGAGCGTCTGCGTCATTGAGGGCCCACTTCCCTGTATCGAAGGATCAGGAGCTGGTGTTGGTTACCCATCAATAGCAGTGTTCCAGCCTGCCAGCGCTGAAGAGGGAAAAAGCATAGGGATCCCTCAGAACTGCGGTGGGTTCCCACACCACACTGTGGCAAAGGCTCAGCACTGGTGGCCTGGGATACACCAAGCAGGGGTGTTTGATCTCTGTTCGCTTCGGACAACAACATCGTCATCGTCCCTAAATCAATCCGTTGTGGTGAAGGCCCAACGAGAACTGTACCACCATTCAACATCAGGCTTGGTTCCTGTGGTGAACGCGTGGGATTCCACCAAGATCAATCATTCCACCATCAAGGGATCTCTTGCCGTTCCTCCCTAAGGGCTATTCTGAGCCCAAAGGTAGAAGGTCGCAAGCAACATTACCACCATCACTTTGTAACGTATAACTACCTTACCTGTATTGGGGATCTTTCTGTCTATCTTTTCTTCTGTTTTGGGGTGGGGGTCGGATTTATTGGTTATTGTTCTTGTCTTTGTTATATGCACTTGTCAATTTAAAATCTCTTACAATATACTAGTGAACTTTAATCTGGACTCCAAGTGTATTTCTTTGGGAAAATCCACCGGTGATCAGATACGGTGTCAGGGGCCTCCCTTCTGACTACCAGATTGCACAACATCACGGATCAGATCCCTTATTCTAAATTCCAAATTATTCCTAAATTTACTTGTTACTGAGACTCTGGGGTAACAGGCACGAAGAGCCTTACAGTATATGTTCACTGCAAACAGAGCCTGTGTGATTGATACTTGGCTCTGAACACCCAGTTTAACCTAGCCCAGGGGTGAGGAGCCACTCTGCAAAGCACTCTCCAAATGACTGTCCTCACAGGTGTTGCGTGTGTGTGCATTACTAGCACTACTTGGGGCATGTCCCATGGTTCTCTGAACTGCTGTGAGATGAGTCATTCTGATTCTTCCCCAGTGAGTTGTGGAAAAACCTGCCTATTCTTCTGGGCAGGGATTGGAAGACTGTCATTGCTCTAGTGATAGTTAATATCCTCACTGCAAAGGGGTGGGTTACCAGCCTGACTTAGCAGAACCCACACTCAAGCCAACACCCTAGCTGGGGCAGATAGCCCAGACTGAAAGCATCACCAAACTCAGGTGAGTGGGTTGTATGTGCAGATGGGAGGGAGATTAAGGAAAACATCTGAATAAGAGCCTGAGTTTAGTCTGCAGTGAAGATGTATCTATAAGCTGAAATCCTGCTCCACATTGAAGTCAGTGGGAATACTCCTATTAACTTCAACAGGGCAGAACTTCACCCTAAGTGATCTTCCCAATGTCACATAGGAAGTCTGTATTAAAGCTGGGGTTTCCAAGTCCCAGGCTAGTGCTCTGATGGCTGAATCTGGCCCAAACATGGGATAATGCTCATTTCAGGGTTTCTATTGTTGGGTTTTTTTAACCCTACTGTAAGCAACCCAGCTACTGCAGAGTGTTGCTCTAAGTGTTGAGGCACACCTGTTCCCTCAAGATGTCTGATGCACTAAGAATTACACTATTGCCTTTCGTGGACTCCTATGAATATTCAGATTTTGTGTATGCTGCCAGAATCAAAAGTATACAAAACCTCAATGTAAATTAATCAGCAGTTCCTAACCCAGTTGCCTAGGCAGCCTGACCTTTCCTCCCAGGCTGCAGCCTCTGGCCTGCTGCACACAGGCATCTTCTGTCTCCCTCCCATGAGCCTGGTTCCCTCTAACCTCACAAGGATACAATTTCCTTTTGCTGATAGAATTTCTCCCTTCAGCTCAGATGGGATGGAGAAAGGTAGCCAGTAATAAGATGCAGAAAAAAAATTAGATTAATGAGGAGGTGCAACTAATGATACTGAAAAATCTCTATAGTGATGTCCATTTTTTAGGAAGTCAAATATTTACACTTCTGTACTTTCAGTGATTCACAAAAGCCTCTGAAGGCTCTGCTTATCAGTCCTCTCACAAGCCAATTACAGCAAATGACATTTAATGCCCTAGTACTTAAATCTGTCTTCTTTTACCCTCAAAAGGAAAAAATATACTGTAATCAGTGAGTCTCAAAAGTTAAATGCTATTTATTTCAGAAGAGGGATAAAGGGCTGAATTGTTACAGCAGGAAAAAAAAAGTTTCACCTTTTTATAAAAAGTGTGTCCCAATCCAGTTCCCATTGATTGTGGAGGTATTCAGAAACACTGTAGCTGTTGAATCGAAGGGAAACTATAAAAATAATCAAGTGTATTCTATTTATATTGGACTAAGGCAACATCACATTCTTTTTTAAGAGCTTGTTTTATTTTTAGTATTCTAGCCTGAATATCCTATGGTTAAAAGGATGCCATAGTTTTAGTATTTCAAAAATAATTGTTAATTAAAAACCAAAATGCCAAAGTTAGACTTTTAAATTCAATTTTACTAAGATCAAATGAAATAGGTGTATTTTTATACCCTAGGCCTGACTCCCACTGTATGAAGTAACTCCACTGAAGATACCGGAGTTGCACTGATGTAAAAATGGTGTAACTGAGAGGACTATCTGGCCTTACATGGATTCATTTACTGCACTTTTGACTACACTAACCAGCATTACCAACCACAACAGAGGCACAGAATGGCAGGAATATACACACAACAAAAGGAAAATACTCCAGAGTGGGCACTGGTTAACCAGTTACCCCAGTAAGCATGCCAGTAAAGCAATGCTTGCTGGGCAACCGGTTACCTCTATATGTCCCTACATTCAATTTTTCAGAGATTCATAAAGTTTAAGGTCAGAAGGGACCGTAAGACTTTTGCTGAGTAGTGGGCAAAAATCAGGCCTGTGGGCCAATTCTGGCCCACCAAGCTGATTAGCAGAGCATGCATACGTACAGCCGGCAGCAGAATGCGTTCAGCTGCCTGCTTCCCCCACCTTTTTCCATCCTATTGCTAAACTGCTCCCAGGAGTCTCCTGCTAGCTGTGCAGAGGGGATGGGAGTGCTTAAGTCAGGCCATCCCCTACCCTTGCAACTCTGCTCTGCAGGGCAGGAGTTGGGGAGAGGGAGACACACAGCGGAGCTGGTCCAATCTGAAGCATGGATGGTAAGTGACTCAGAGGAGTACCTGTCTTAAGAGGTAGTGCAGTTTCTAAGATTCCAGTGCTCGTGCTCTCTCTCTCTGACACACACATATACCCTCCCTCCCCCCATGCCCCATCTCTACTGAGCAGGGGGAAGAGGGAGACCACAGAGCAGGACAGCACATGGCTTCTCTGAGAAGCTTACCCACCAGCAACCAACACACACACTCTCTGTGTCACTGTCACACACACCCTGCCACATACATTCTCCCAGTCTGCGCCACATACCATCTATCTGTGTCACAAAGTCTGTCTCTCACACAATGTCTCTCTTTTACACACACATACTCTCACTCTCTCTGTGTGTAGCCCCTAGCCCAGTGTTTCTTAAACTGTGTTTCGCGGCACACAGCAGTCAGAGGTGTGCCACGGAGAACAACAGAATTCAAAATGGCTGCCCTTTTTTCTTCCCTCTCAATAACTTTCCCCCCAATCCCTTCCACCTGAGACCCCACTCCTTCCAGGGGAGCCTGGAGCTGGCCCATGACCATATACCAAAATTTCATGCCAGGACTTTGCTCCCCACCCTGGCCCCAGTCTCTGCTCCAGCTGTGGCCCCAGTTTCTGTCCCTTTATCCCTGCCTGCATCCTGGGTGAGGGGTGGACAAGAATAAGGGAGATGTGACTCCAAAAAGTTTGAGGAACAATGGCTTAATCACCTTCACTCAAACACATACTACTTATTTCCAGTTTGAATGTGTCTGACTTCAGGTTTCTGCCATGAGTTCTTATGACTTTCTCCTGTAAATTAAAGAGCTTTAGAATTCAGTATTTTCTCTACTTCGAAGAATTTATACACTGTAATCAAGTCACTTCTCAATCTTCTGTTTGATCAACTCAACAGATCTCTCCGTCTCTCACTCGCAGATATAGTCTCCAGCTCTTACATTGTTTTATGGCTCTTTTCTGCACACTCTCCAATTTTTCAACATTCTCTTAAAACTGTGGACAATGGAACAGCAGAAAGAGTAATCTACTATCGAATTCACTAATGCTGTATACAAGGAAAAAATAATAAAATCCCTTTGCTGCTCCCATTTATCCATCCAGATACCTCATTAGTCCATGTTAGAGATGTTAGATATTGTGTATTTTAGTAACTGTGTCGCCGCAACCTTTTGTGGAGGTTACACAATTACTAAAATACTCCCTGGGGGTGGGGCCAGCAGCCAACGTGTTCCCAGGTCCAGGCCTCACTCTCCGAGAGCCCCCAGCCACCCTGTGCTGCTGCCTCTGCATTAGGCAGGTGTAGCCAGTCTGTGAAGGGAATGGATTTAAAAATTGGCTCCCCAGGCAGACAAGTTCCCACCTGCCGCCCTACACAGACTGCCACCTGTATCCGAGGCAGCAGCATGGGGAAGTGCGGGCGGCAGCTCCATGGGATCCGGTGCTTGGGGGGAGACAGTTTTTAAGCTGCCTCCCCCGTCCAGCACCGGCTCCCACCTGCTCCCCGGCCATATTGCCTCTGTGGGACGCAGCAGGGGGAGCAGGCAGCTTTGTGGGAACCAGCATGCAGGGAGCCAGCTTAAAAGTCATCTCACCATGGACACTGGCTCCCACCTCCCCACCCCCTTGCTGCCTCTGCATTTGAAACTCCACCTCCACATATTTCAAAGGTAGGGTTACCAGGTAGGTTTAGAAAAAATACCGAACACACTTGATCGGGGGGGGGGGAAGGGGCTGGCGGGCGAGGGGTCGGGAGTAGTGCGGCTGGCCGGGGGAGATGGGGGAGGCCGGGGGGTGGGGCTGGCAGATGGGGGGGTCGGGGGTAGCGCGGCTGGCCCGAAGAGACGGGGGGGTTGGGGGCAGTGTGGCTGGCCGAGAGAGATGGGGGGGCCAGGGCAGCACAGCTGGCCTGGGGAGATGGGGGAGGCCGGGGGACGGGGCTGGCAGGCGAGGGGTCGGGGGCAGCGCAGATGGCCAGGGGAGACCGAGAGGAGGAAAACCAGCCGGCAGGAAGCAGGGGTGGCTGGGAGGGGATCGGGGGCAGCGGAGCTGATCGGGAAGGGTCAGGAGGAGGGGGGAACTGACCCGGGCACATGTAGATCCTGGGGAGCTGTCAGTCCCGTGCACGGTCCGGAGAAGCGCAAGTGAGTCCAGCTGCGGCTCCACCATGCACCCAGGAGCAGGGACAGGGTTTCTCCTCCTCCCCAAGGCGTCAGACGCAGCCAGAGCTCCCAGCGCCGATTGCGCCCTGCCTCCAGCCCCTGCCAGGCTTCTGTCTGGCACCCAGCCAGAAATCCAGGAAATACCAGACATTGCACATGTCTGGTATTTTCTGGATTTTTTTTTTTAACCAGACAGAGGACCCAAGAACCAGACTGTCCAGTAGAATACCAGACACCTGGCAACCCTATATCAAAGCGTCAGCTGAGGAGCCCGGGACCCTGGGCTCCATGCAGCATGCAGCACAGCTTGGAGCCTTGGGGTTTCAAAGCAGCAAGGCTGCACAGCTGATCCCTGGCTCAGCTATGCGGTGCTGCCACTTTGAAGTACCCCTTTCCTTCCCCCCTTTGCTGCCTCTACCTCACAGAGGCAGCAAGGGGGAGGGGAAATCGACTAGTCGAAACTATCCAATAAGCAAATGCTTATCGGATAGTTGACTAGTCTTTAACATCCATACTATTCCTTTTTAGAATCACCACTTTCCTGAGTAGAGTCCTCCATTTTGGAAGTATGTCCTGAATTTTTTGTTTGTTTGTTTGCCAAGTGTTTTCATATTTACTTCCAGAGCACTTCTGAAAATGACATACAGTAATAATAAAGGCTAGTACCAACCCCTCCGGAACCCTACTAGAAACACTTCCATTTGATAATGGTTCCATGCTGACAAGTGACTAATTTTTTAGATTTGCAAGTCAGGTAGTTCTTAACTTACTTAACATGCACTTTACTGAGACTAGTGCTAATATTCTAATCAGAATGCTGTGTGGTATTATATGGGGGAAAATAAAATATAAATGCCACATTTTGCATACTTTCCTCCCACTGTAACTAATTTTCATTGCAAATTTAGAAGCTTCTTGTGGTTGCAGAGGATTCTTTACAGTATGCCTAAAAACCACATCTGTGGAAGGTTCTTCCCATTTTAGCCTTTATACATTATACAACAGCAGTTGTGTTTGGGTCATTTCAGGGAAAAACACGATGACTCATCTGAAGGCTGCTATAATAATGTATTTCAACTGAAACAACAAAACAGTGAATGAGATATTGCAATCCCGGAAAGAAGTGGTAGCAAGCAACACACATTTGACTAGTTTTCATGTAGATTCCACAGTTTGTCCAAAAAGGAGAAGATACTATAAAAAATGTTTATACTATCCAGAAGTATCCCACAGATATGTCTGGTCAATCTTATACATGTTATCATTGTAGGTTTGGAAGGATTTAGAGTTTTATCAGTATATAACAGTAAATGTTGATTTCACCTTACACCTACAAACTGATAAAAATATTTCAAATAGGCTGTAGAGGGGCAGCAGCTGGACTCTGGCCAAAAGGGATTAAAGCAAGATGGAGTGAGCCTGCACAGAGCCCTGGCCAATCACGAAAGGTCTTAGAAGCTGCCAATGAGAAGGCAGCTTGCTGGGGCCGTCCTGGCTATAAGAAGCTGCTCTGCAGAAGAGTGGGCAGTTGGGGCCTGTCCTGACCAGGAAGGGTGCAAGATTAGGTCCCAAGTGGAAGCAACTTAGAGCGAGCAATGCTGGGCAGACTCAAGGGAGCTAGAGAGGGAGACTCCAGTCTGATACCTGCCAGGCTGTAGCCTTGATACAAGGACTAGGGAGGTGCAAAGGTCAAGGGAAGTGGCCCAGGGAACAGGAGGCAGGACAAGGCTGCTGCAAAAGGGTCCCTGGGCCAGGGCCCAGAGTAATGGGTGGGTCTAGGTCTCCCCTGCCCTCTTGCACCACACCTCAGCCACACTAAGGACTGTGGCTAAGAGGGCTTGCTCCTGAGGTGAGGGTCTAGCCTGAGGCTGCAGTTGCCCTTTGTGGCAGGTGCAAGACTGAGGACTGCAGATAACCTCTGGGTGGGGATAGGAGACTGAATGATGTGGGCCCAGACCAGAGGGTGGAAAGAGTGTGAGGAGAATGATGATGGGCAAGGCACAAGCCAGAAGGGGGCAACCAGCTGAGGCTAGAGCTAATTGCCCAGTGACCAGCAGGGTGTGATGCATGAAGTGAATCACGACAACTTTACATAGGCAAAGAAGAAAATGCTGTTTGAAAGCATAATAGAATTTGATTTCAGGATATTTACGTTGTATATTTAGACATGTGATATTAAAATTTTAATTTTCATGGTTATAAATCTTGAAGCTTTTTAATTTTAACTTTACTCTCATTAAACAATATTATCTGATCCACTGTTGCCAGATCCCCATAACTTCCCACAATTGTCAAAACTTACCAAAAATAAATGCTTAAAACCCATAATTGTGCGCAATGTTTAAATAAACATCGATATTATTAGCTGAAATTATAAATAAAAATCAAAGTCTGACAACACTATAAATATGTGAAGAAGAGTAAAAGAATGAAATATTCAGAATACACTGCAAGTGTCCGACAAACATGCAGTTTGCTTTTTGAAGTGGCACATCTGCCTGAGGTCTTAATTTTTTTTTTTTTAAATCTTGTTTACTATCCACCATGATGTAAAGACTGTAGCACTTTAAATCTACTGTGTGCATGTAGGAGTCCTTGGATCAAGGATCTTGGTGTATTTGCTTCTCAAATAAAATGGGGCTGGAAAACATTGTGGAGATAATATTCTCAGCTTCCCAGAGGGAAGGTTTTGCTTATCTCACACTTTATACCCCCAAAAAGCTGTTGAGATAATTACCTTCCTCAATGCAGAAAAAATGCATGAGTCACAGCTGACAGTGAAATGGATACCCATAGTAAAGATAAAGCTGTAAGACTGCCAAGTTCAGACTGGCTAACACTATGTAAATTACTTCTGGTTCAGTAAACTAATGGGATTTTTGGCATGTACCAGGCTTATGGGAAGGGAGCCTTTGGCTACAATGGTCATCTTCTAAACTTTTCTGCTATCTTATGCTTCTCATTTTCATTCAAAAGAATGAATCCTTGCCTAAGGCCTGCTGAAAAATGTGAATAGCATAAGAGGCCTTATATGCACTCATTATTTCTATTTTTACAATTTACATCAAGCCAAGGATTTCACTCTGGCCCCAGTGCCCAGTCGGCTTCTCTCAAAGAAACTAAGAATTTTTCATAAATATATTTTTCTTTGGACCCCCTCAATGATTCATATGATCCAAGGATAAAGGATCAGCAGCCTGGGAAGTGAAGTTGCCTATTTATCCACAGAACATGTACAGCCTGGGCAGTGGAGGCAAGTTTCCCAATGCTGCCCAGCCATTGGGACTCAATTCCAAACAGGAGCAGTCTCTCACAAACAGAGGATTGGTCAGTTTCTAGAACCATTCAATTCTAGACAATACCAGCAGCAGAGAGGTCAGCAAGGGTCCCTGAGACCAGCCATCCATCAGGAGTTAATGGCTTTTGGCCACTATTGATTTAGGGCAGTGAATTAGAAAGAGGAGCAAAGCTCTGTATCTATGCCTAGGTACCCAATATCTCAGGTTCTTTTAAATAGTACAGAAAAAAAAAATGCCTTTTTACACCAAATTTATATGTTGTTTTTTGAACAGCTATGTGCCTACATATAACCAAAAGACAGTCCCGTCCCAAAGAGCTTCAAATCTAATTAAATGCCTTCGCTTTAAAAATACTTTAAGAGGGTCTTGCTGTTTTATAAAAATCGATATTTTTCACTTAGAACAAGATCATAAAGCACCAGAAGGCATCCCCCATAGTCCCCTGAATAGGCTGCAGATCAGTATGGGGGGGGGGGGGTAGAGTGGCCTTCATGGGCCACTAGAGAGGTAGGTAGGTAGGAAGTGCATTTATAGGTGCAAGGAACGAGCAGAGCCTCTCCAATGTGCTATTGGCCAGCGTACGTTAGGCAGAGAAGGGAAGTAAATTGGTATAGGACAGTGGCAGACTTCTTGGGTGGAAGTTAAGAAGGAAGCATGCGTAGAAGTCAGTCTACTCTTTGAGCAGCATTGATACTCTATGCTCCTTGCCTATGAACTGAGGGTAAACTCTCAATGTAGCCCTTAAAAGATTTTCTCTGGTTTATACCAAGTCCATCCTAGAGAGGAGGTGGAAAGTTAGAAATATCTCTTGTATGTCGACATCAAAGCATGATGGCCAGGTTCCATAACCAGAGGATGTGCTCTTCACCAAAGGCTAGACATTGTGGACAGGCCTCCAGATGTCCGACTGGGCATTCTTCCACCTTGTCTGTGACCCTCCCCCGCAGAGGAGAGAGAAAAGTTAGATAATAAAAGGTTAGATCCTTCCTATCACACATCCCCCCAAAACAAGTCCACTCAAAAGGATAAAAGTAACTTGCTGTATGTAAAATATCATCATTCAGTCACACTGCTCATTACATCTTAGACCTGATTCTTCAAGGAGACCAAAAGCAGAAACATTTTTCCACACAAATCTATAAGTGCCTAGCATATGACACATTTTAAATGTATTTTGATTTGTAACAAATGTATACCAAAAGAGCGCATCCAGGAACACCTTTGCCTAAAATTAAAAATAAAATCAAAAGTTCTTCACTTTAAAGCCAAAATAAAATAACCAATGACAGCAAAACAAGCTCACCCAATAAGCTTCTCATTCCAACATTTCAGCCATCAATAATCCCTCCTCAACAACCTGGGTAAATAGGTCTTGCAGCATGCCCAGTTCAACTAATTCAGGCTACTGCAGACAACAAATTTGAGGAGAAACAGGAAAGACAGTAGGCTGCAAAGTGGAGGCCTCTGATGCTGAATGCTCTGCCAGAGCCTCCACTCTAAAATTTATGGTTTTCAAATCAAATAGGCCACGTCTACACTACATGCTTCTTGCGCAAGAGCATGTTCACACCGCAAAGCACATTGCAAAAGGAATGTGCTTTTGTGCAAGAGAGCATTCACGCTGCATGGACGCTCTTGTGCAAGAAAGTTCTGATGGCCATTCATAGAGCAGCCATCACAGCACCTGTGCTTTTTCCTATAGGGGTTTCTTGTGCAAGAAACCCCTCTGGAGCATCCACACTTGCCTTTTTGCACAAGAACTCTTGCACAAAAGGGAGTTATGCCTCATAAAAAGAGGTTTACCTACGGTGGAAAAAGCCCTCTGTTCTGCCGTTTTACTCATGATTTTCTTGAGCAAAAGCACATTTGAGGTGTGGATGCTCCACCGGGTTTTGCGCAAAAACCTTGTAGTATAGACGTAGCCATAGATTCATTAATAGGATTGTAGCACTATGGCATGGGGAGAACAGTCTCTCAAGCAGGTAAAGTCCCAACCATTTAGCTTTTATAAACCAGAACTATAAATTCTACCAGGGCAGTCTTTGCTGATCGTAGATCGCTGGTGGTGTGTTTGCAGCATGCATGACCTAATAAATTAACTACTGTATTCTGCACCAGCTTTATTTTCTAGAGTGACTTAAAATGTAGTTTTACAATAATTTAATCTTGAAGTGAGAAAGGAACGTTTCACTGTAACCACGGTTCATGTGTGAAAGAAATGGACTCAATCTCCTAGCCAGACAAAGAAAAAAAGCTGTCCATAAAATTATTAGATGATGATTTAACAGCAGTTGAAGATCCAACATCCAAGACCCCAGATTATGAAAAGTGGAATCACACACCATGAAGACAAAGGGTGGATCAAATCCTCAACACAGATTCTATTTGCTTCCCTCAAGCTACCAGCAGTGCTAAACTGAGTTTCAGCCAGTTATTTCTCATCCATGCAGTAATGCCTAGGTGAGAGTCTATAACGCAGATGTATACTTACTTATATAAATATTTTATCAGGTCAGTTTTTCCAGTATTTATACTATTATGTGCCATGGAGGTGTGCCATGTCTGCAATACTGTTCAACATTGCCACTGACTGGATAATGCAGTGTACACCAGAATACTTTCCAAGAAGCATTAAAAAGACACCCTTCTCATCCTCTGAAGACCAGGAGTTGCAGATGACCTTGCTCTCTTATAACCATACATCCAGCACCATACACAAGAAAAATCAACTCAACATGTTAGCCAGCACACTGGACTGAAAATCAACCGCAGTTAAGACAGATATCATGACCTTTAATATTGCGTCACCAGTACAGATATTCTCACCAATATAGAAACATTCACAGACTTGAGCAGCAACATCACATCCTTAGGCAGCAAGGAAGCTGGACCAAGCCAAGATATCCAGAACAAAATCAAGAAAGTCAGAAATGCCATCAAGAGCTTAAATACTGTCTGGAAATTGTAAAAATACAATACCAAAACCAAACTGAGGATTTATCAGAACTGTGAATTTTCAGCATTACTTTATAATGCATACTCCCTGCCTTCAGAAAAATCCTTCATGTCTTTTGGCCCAGAACAATCTCAAACCAAGATCTATTGACACAGTGCAGCCAAGAGAATCTGAGCGCTATCATTGCCAGAAGGCACTGGAGAGGGAAACAATTTCCATCTGAAGCACATGGTCGATCCATCACTAGATGGGCACGTGAAGACAAGTGAAAATTAGGCCACCCAGAAACATGGCAAAGAGCAGTGGAAGCCAGTCTGAAAAACGTGGGCCACAACTGGGGAACCACTGAAGGACTTGCCAGAAACAGACAGGAGTGGAGGAGCTTTGTCACTGCCCTAAACACCAGGACTGTGTCTAGACTGGCGCGATCTTGCGCCAGAGCTTTGCAAATGCGGCTCAGCGTGGAATATCGCCGAGCCTCATTTGCATAACTAATGAGCCGCCATTTTTGCGGAAGAGGCTCTTGCGCAAGATGGAGCTGTCTACACTGCCCCATCTTGCGCAAGAAAAACCCTCTTGCGCAAAGCCGTTATGCTGATTATTTTCAGGCATAACGGCTTTGTGCAAGAGGGTTTTTCTTGCGCAAGATGGGGCAGTGTAGACAGCTCCGTCTTGCGCAAGAGCCTCTTCCGCAAGAGCCTCTTCCGCAAAAATGGCGGCTCATTAGTTATGCAAATGAGGCTCGGCGATATTCCATGCTGAGCCGCATTTGCACAGCTCTGGCGCAAGATCGCGCCAGTCTAGACGCAGCCCAGAGGCGTAATGGGAACATGATGAAGATGCCATGGAAGTTACCATTTTAACACATTTAAGACAGCCTTATTGATACACAGGTTTGGACTTCCCTAGTAATTAAAGCAATATATAATGCTTTACAAGAGTCTCTAAAATTATGACCAAATTACAATAGCTCCCTTTTATTTCTCCTCATAAACCACAATGCCCCATATTCTAGGAGCAGTCTCCCAATTCACAGAGGATTTGGGGGATGAACTCCTGATTGGCAGGCAGGAAAGCAGTTGCCTCTAAAAAAACATACATACCTCCCCACATATGCAAACTATGATGAACCTTGTGCTGTATCAGTCACCAGGCCAAACTCTCTCCTCTGCTAAACCAAACTGCCTCACCACAGACATGAATTTCTTTAACAAAATATTAGGAAAACCACCATGATTAGAACTATGTTCTGATTTATCCTAACATTTGACTTCTGTCAGGGGCTCTTTTACAACAGGATTTTAACTAACTGCAGGGGTCAGCAGTTTGAGCACCTGATTTCATTTTTTAAACGTGTCTTGAGGCTGGCATCAGACCCGAGCTGTATTGTGCGGCTTGCAAGTGCCCTGCACTACACGGCTTGGGGAGGCGGACTCCCACAGATCCTCACTTAGGAATCATTGCAGCCAGTTGCTAAAAGCAGCAAAAAGGATCCAGGCCGTGGCACTTCTCCAAGGCAGAATCTCAGATCTGAATAAATACCGCCTCACGGGAACGCTTGCCTGGCTGTAGAGGCAGCCCCGGCTGTCCCAGATTAGGGAAGACAGGACAGAGTCATCAGGAGGGCAAGCTCGGCTCTGTCCTCAGGCCCGAGCACTCACACGCCCCCGCGAGCAGCCCCGCATTGCCCCACGCCGCACACCCCCACCCGCTGCGGGCAGCGAGCGCTTGCCCGGCCCTGGCGGGGAAAAGTGGCCGCGGCGACTGGAGAAGCGGGCTGCAGCTGCGGGCAGAGGCGGGGGAGGGCGGCGTGGGGGGGCCTGCCCGTCAGCCCCGTGGCTCCCGCGGGTGGGGGGAGACTGTTCTGAACCCCAGCGTCCCCGGGGCAGAGGGGAGGGGGGCGGTCTCCTCTTCCTCGGTTCTCGGCAACCCGGGCGGAGCGGAGCGGAGCAGGCAATAAACTGTCCCTGCTCCGTGCACAGCCGCAGAGCGAGGCTGCCCCGCGGCTCTCGCGCCCGGCCTAGGCGGGAGAGCAGCCAGCAGCAGAGCGGGTTTAGCCTAGCAGCGGGCAGCTCTTGCGCGCCCTCCCCCCTCACGGCTCCGGCAGCGAAAGGACACCTGAGCCTGCAAAGGCGACGGACGGGGAATGCGGGGCTCGTGTGCCAGGCTGCAAAGGGAGAGCAGGAGTCTGAGCTGGAGAGCGAGGGGAGGGGGGAAATTGAACTTTCCAGTATAACCCACCTCCCCAGCCTGGCAGCGCCGCGGAGAGAGCCCCCTGGCCGGCTCCGCCTGCAGACGTGTCCCTCTCTCCCGCACAAGTTCCACTAACTTTGGGAGGCAGGCAGGGCTGCGGGAGAGCGCCCGCGAGGTTTCCGTGGAGAATGTGGTTTACCTGTGGTTAGATTGTCATTGATCTTCAAAGGCACCCTTAGGATGTAGACCAAGAAAAGCATGATGAAGACCCACAGGGTCCAGAGGTAAGTCCATGACCAGACGATGCAGGACTTGAGCTGTTCCAGAAAGCCTGTCCCAGCTTCAGCCATGTTTTTGAGAGCGAAAAAAAGCCAACCCTGCTCTCTGCTGCCACAACCTCTCAGTGTGTATTTATGGGATGATTCATGCCTCCCAAAGCAGGCTCCCCCAGCCGCCCCCTCTCAGGGTTTCCATGCAGGCATCTCTTCTAGCTGCCACATAAAGAACATTTGTTTTTAAAACCCTATATAAACACAATAGCCTCACCCCAAATCTCTGTCTGCTTCTTTCCATTTGTGCCTACCAAGCTCCATTTTACAGCTGCAGCTGAGTGACCCCAATTAAACTGATTTCACAAAAACGCACTTGAAACGAACAGCTGTGGGTGTCTGCTTGCAGGTGTTGGATTCTGACCAAAGCTCAACCTCTAAAAAAGAATGAATCTTTTTTACATAAAGGCTATGTCTAGACTGGCATGATTTTCTGCAAATGCTTTTAACGGAAAAGTTTTTCCGTTAGAAGCTCTTTTCTGCAAATGCATCTAGATTGGCACAGATGCGTTTGCGCAAAAGCACTTTTTGCGGAAAAGCGTCTGTGCCAATCTAGACGCGGTTATGTGCAAGAAAGCCCCGATCGCCGTTTTAGCCATCGGAGCTTTTTTGCGCAAAACACTTTTTAGCTGTCTACACTGGCCCTCTTGCTCAAATACATTTGCGCAAGAGGGCTTTTGCCCGAACAGGAGCGTCAAAGTATTTGCGCAAGAACACTGACGATCATACATTAGATCGTCAGTGTTCTTGCGCAAATTCAAGCGGCCAGTGTAGACAGCTGGCAAGTTTTTCCGCAAAAGCAGCTGCTTTTGCGGAAAAACTTGCCAGTCTAGATGCAGCCATACTGTTCAACCCTGTCCAAAGGGGAAGATAATTTTGATGGCTTCTCTCAGAGCCTAATCTCTAGCCCAGTTATAGTGGAATCCCATTGGTTCTAAGTCTACCTGCTAAGGTTGATAGCTTGTTTGTAAATCCTTAGCCCAGGCCCTGAGGCATGGGGCAGAGAGAGCTGGCTTTTTGCTACCTTATGAAGGTGGAACAGAGGTGCCTACAAGAGAATGGGGTTACAAAACACAGCTGCATCGCAGGTTTGCACATTGTTCCAGAGCTTGGGATGATGTTCTCAAATCCAGCTGAGCTCCAGACTCACTGTGATTTCACATGAATTCAGGTTTTTTTGCAAACTATTTGCACTACTCTAATGGTTGGTTGTAAGCCCCTTTAATAATTTCAAAATAAAAATGCATTGTTGTTTGTTTCATATATACTTATTTGGATAGGGCCCAATAGGTCTTGAACCATCTAGTCTTTGGGCACTTCTACACTTTTATAAAGCTCATTTATTTTTACTGTGGAATAGATCAAGCAAAACCCCTACAGTAATAATAAAAAGATATACAAATGGATAAGAAATCCACTTAGTGTAAAATGTTTTGTTTTTTTGTAATTGGTTCCAAGGATAGTCCCTTCCCTTATCTAAACGAGTTAAGATATTCTATCTTTTAGCATCTGGATCCATTTACCCATCTTAAATACAAATATTCTATTTTTAACCTGCTTATCGATGCACCTGAGGCTTCCTGTATGTTTAATTACGTTCTCAGACCTACACTTCGTTAAAACAGGATATCAAGATTAACAGCGCTATGGGATTTTAAATCAATGACAAGAATTTAGGATGTCGTCTTTGTTTCATCCAAAAATGGCTCCTCCAATGTCATGTGATGACCAAAACTAACCTAGTGGAACATTGGTGTGATGGTGGTTCAGAAGAAAAGATGTCACTAAATGAATCACCAAAGCCATTAATCAGAAAATACCAATTTGGAAAGGTCTGTTATAACACCCATGTTTAGAGTTCAGTAAATGAAAAGCAGGAGTCTAGGTGCAAAACAGCACTGCATTTTAAATGTTTGAGCTTCTCTTTCCTGGTTTTAAAAAAGAAAAGGAAGATTAAGGCATCACAAACTTCCCTGCAAACTAATATCAGTGTTATTTCAATAGAGCAGTTATTTATTTTGTGGCAATAAACCCAAGTCTTCTCTAATCATAAGAGAGTGTATTCTTAGTCTAAAACAAATTTTCTCTACATAGTTTACTCTTAAAACTATTGTTCTTGTATTATGCAATTAAATATAGGATCACTGAAATGTAGAGATGAAAGGATCTCACTACTTCACCTACCTTCAGTGAAAATGAAGATTATCAGCATCTCTTTATATCAGCCTTAACATATTTGAAGATTATCAGTCTTTTCTCAAGACAAAGTTTGCTCACAGTTGTTGCTTTTTAACATTTTCTCATTAGATCAGGTTTTCTAAACCTTTTATCATTCTGATTACTGTTCTCTGCACTCTTCAGTTCAGTTTCCTAAAGTGTGGCACCCAAAATTGGACCAGTGGAGGCCTCACTAGTATTTTTGTCAAGTGGGACAATTGCCTCCTTTGTCTTATATATATATGACAATCTTTTAATGCACCCCAGAATGTTAAGCAGGATTTTTTTTTGCCACTGTATCAGTGTTGACTCGTGTTCAATTTGTGCCCACTATAAACCCCCATTTTGTAGTTGTATTTTCTCCTTTCCTTTATGAAATACTTTGCACTTTTCTTTATTAAATTTAATCTTTTTGATTTCAGATCAATTCTTTAATTTTTCATGGTGGTTTTAAATTCTAATCCTGTCCCCGAAAGCACTTGCAGTCCCTCCCAGTTTGGTGTCATCAGGAGATTTTATAAGTTTGCTCGCCCTTCTGTTATCAGTCAATGAAAAAAATGAATAGAAAGGACCCTGGATAGACCCCCCCCCCACTAGATATGCCTTAACATCTATGATTGCTTTCTACTGTATGATGTATAGCTCTGTTATCTGATATTACTTTCAAGATTTTGGTCAAGATTGCAAAGAATTTTAAAATGTTTATACATTAACATCTGATATTTCTAATTCTTTTAGTTGAAAACTAGAGTGAATTGTTTTGGCCTTTTTAGGTCACTCAGTTCTATTTTCTCCGCAGTCTGAAAAAGGCCAGAATAACAAAGCATTTTAAGACTTGTCCATTTAAAGCATATATTTTAATCAGTCTTTTACCTTGCTTTCTACTTAATTACGTATTACCATTTCTATTTCCACAATAATTAATACTTTGCAGTCATGTCATGCTATTATTCCAAGAATCTCAAATATCTTTACAATGAGAAGTATAACTGTTATAAAGAGGGGGAAAATGAATCAGATTGGCTAAGTGGCTAGCTCAAGGTTACATGGTGGGTAAGAGAACTAGCAACAACCCAATGTTTCAGACCCATGGTAGCATGCTCTTTCACTATTCCTATACATATATTATTCATTAGAAAGGTAAACAAGGAAAAAAAGGCGGATGCTACATCTACCCACATGTATGAAATAGCTTAACTTTTTACATTAAGTACACATTATGTACCGATACGATATCCTTGATTATGACTCACTGAAAACAATCATGAACAAATCAATACCTTACAATTGCCAATAACACTGAGGCTTAGAGAGAGAACTCGTTAGATAATCATGTTTGCAAATGATTATACACCATGATCCTGAGCATTTTTGCACTATAGGTGAACTAAAATGTTCTTTAAAGACATGTTGAATCTTCATATTCTTTCCTTACATGCACAATTTCCCCATTTTATATTCCATTGAAGAGGGATCCTAAGAATTAAGACATTTTAAAAAGCAAAAACAAGTTCAGAAGTTTATTGATTGAGGCACCCAGGCCATAACAGAATATACTTGTAGACTTCATTGAAAAAAATACATTTAAAAATAAACAAAAAAGACTTTAAACTTACCTGCTATAGGGATGTGAACGACTAGTGGAGCCTGATGTCGGGCTCCCCACAGCATTTCAAAGTGGCAGCGCCACATGGAGCCCGGGGCTAGGGGGGCCGGGCTCCCCGCAGCACTTTCACCTTTGAACTGTAGCAACAGCCCTCTTGAATGATAGACTACTTGTCCCTTTTTACATAAATGATATTTAAATTATGCATATTCACATTCAAAACACATTTCCATAAAAATAGAGGGATGCAGTATCACAGTGAACAGCCAACCAATGTCCTGCAAAGCACCTTCTGAAGGCTTCCCAGGTCACTAAAGATATTGCCAAAGGAGGTGAGCAAGAACACATTTTAAAAGTTAGCCAAGATGCAGCAGAGAGAAAGCCTTGTTTTAAATCTTTATTGAAAAGTAGTGCCATGAAATAGGCAGGAAATGCAATTTGGGCCAGCTCCTGTATTAGTAAAATAATCAATACAAAACAACTTAAATGGGCTATTGGAATGAGCAATTAAAGTTCAAAATGAAGTAAAATTTCAGGTTGTGTATGTTATTCTTAAATGAGAACGGAGCATTACACTTGTTTTGCTTTTTTCTTTACTTTTCAGGTTAAAAAAAAATATTTTCATCTTTTTTTTTTGTTTGTTTAGAATGAAGTGGGAATTTTACCTGGGTGCACACATTTCTCATGTCAAGTGTAGGTGGTCTGCCAAACAGTGAACCCCACAATATTACTTACTAAAGCACACTGACATTTTCTTGAAAGCCTCCCATCAAAATAATAGCTAGCAGCATTTAAGTATTTTCTGTCAATCACTTTGAGCCATGTATTCTGTGAAATATTTTATGAAGAAACCTTGCTCCCTCCAGAAGACCCAGAAGCTATTTGGGGCCAGTGAGGATGTGAGCACTTAGGATTGATAAAGAAATAATGAAAGCAAGATTGGACTTTGGTCAAAGAGTTCTTGGCAAGTCAGAATTTGGCATCTCTACACGTTCTGTGTATTCCCAAAGGCAAATGGGGCTGTGGGAGAAAGACAGCAGCAAAGACAGATGGCTGACAGAGTGGAGAGGGACACAGAAGCATTTCTCCCTCCCCATTTTAAGTTGGAGGACAGCAAATCAGTCTCTCAATTCTCCCAAAGGCAAGGAAGTCAAAGTTTACTTTCTTGAAAGAAATTTGGGGGATGGGAAAGGTAGAAGAGACACTGACCTTTCCAGGGATTAAATATTTAATCTTTTTATGAGAAATATTTTCAGTGTGGTTATTCAGTTAGTGAAGCCTTGCTAGTTTCTTTAGTACACCAGAGTGAAGCCTCTCTCCCACTTTGACATTTCTTTCCAAAATTCCTGCAATTAACATACAGCACTTTACCGTGTTTGTGTTGATAGGACAGATCTAAAACTAATGTCAACAAAATGTCCTAAAGCACTCCCTCCTCTCCTCCACCTCCCACACACATGAGAGTTAGGTGCCTAATTCCAGAATGCAAGGAAGCACTTACGACTGTCAGGAATGAGCAAACAGGAACTCAAGATTAGGCAGCTTAGATATTTCTTGAGGGAATGAATTGGGCACTTGCTTCACTGCACACAAAATGGCCAGAGGTGGTGGGACCCTTCTCATAACTTTCAGCAAACTTGTCTGAGATGTAGAATATCCAGCTCCAATTCTCCCCTCTATTAGGAGAGGGGCAAGGGGGAGGGGTTGCCTCTCAGGCAGGTGTTATAACCACTAAGCTATGGACTACTCTGATGTAGGGGCATGACTACACTACAAAATTGTGTCAACGTAACTTAAAATTGGCATATATCTGCTGCAGTAATTAAAATCTCTTTTGGGTGTTCACACTGCTCCCTGTGGTGGTGGTAGTGTTTATCCTCACCAGGAGCTCTTGAACTGACTGTACTGTTAGTGTGAAGCATTATTGGATGGCGTCTGAAAGTCAGTAACACTCAATGTAAGTCTGTACTGACACTGCACTGGCCTAACTACTTCTGACTCTACACTTCTCACGGAGATGGAATTGGTGTAATGTAGCAGTTACATCAGCAGGATGTAAATTTTTAGTGTAAACACCTAAGCTGCCTTGAGTGGACCTAGCTCTATAGTGCAGACCAAGCCATAGCCTCTCCTGCTGAAGCTGTTCCACTAAGTATAGGTCTGCAGTCATTGACCAGAGAGCTGATTCCCATAAGAGGAGAAAATGATGATGACAGAATCAGGTATTTCTTTCATGCAATCCTGTTTATTTACAAATATACACAGACCTGTTTCCCTGAACACAGTAGGAATCAAACAGCAGTTTCTGTGTTTAATATTCCATACTTCTTTTCCAGCCAGGATTCAATCCAAAAAGCTGTTTTTCAGCTCTCTCAAGGTCACACTACAAGGGTATGTCTACACTACAGGGTTATTTCAAAATATCTTATTTCAAAATAGTTATTTCAAAATAGCACATCCACACTGAGTGGACTCTGAATCGCATTTAAGGCTGGCCAGAACCAGTTCCAGCAAGGCACCAGGTCAGGACTTACTGTGTGGGGCTCCTGCCTGAGGTCTGTGCTTAGAAGGACCCCCCGGACAGCCAGTTCTCAGGTTTCCCTGCTTGCTTGTCTACCTCAATGAGGGACAGCAAAGCATTTTGTCTCTGCGTGCTCTGGTTGCCCTCACTCGGGACACCACAGCACTCTGCAACATGGAGCCAGAGCTGCCCCTGGGCACTCTGGTGCTTCTCTTGGATGCATTGCTGCGAGCCTGGCTGCACTTTCTGTAGGCTGCCATCCGGGAGGTCCATCGGGGGGCTGTCAGTATCCAGGAGGCCCTGCGGGAGAGCTTCCACCCTGAGGAGCACTCAGAGCCTCCCTGGTCTGCCCCACTGGGGGCTTGTGCCTCATTCCTCCCTCACGTCCTTCCACTTACCCTTCCCTAACCTCCCTTCCTGATGTCAAATAAAATACACGTATTTTCATTAACACAAACTCTTTATTTAACAAAACTGGGTAGGGGGAAATGAAACTCTGGTGAGACTGGGGAAAAGAGGCAGGAGGGGAAGAGAGAGAGGGTGGGAGAGGGGAGGGGGAAACCTGGGAGGAGGGAGCTGGAAGGGTGAAGCAAGGGGAAGAAGGGGGAGGGGAAGCTTAGGGCTCAGGGTTGGGGGGTCTCAGTGGACCAACTTGATTTTCATGCAAACCTGCTCCTGGATTTGCATGTGGCCTTTGGTGGCCAGGCTGGCAGTTATCCTGCCATAGATGGCCGCGTTCCTCCATCTAGTGTGGAGATCATGGATGTTGGGGGCATCCCCCCCAAACCTGAATAAGGTCCATGATCTCCACCCTGGACCAGGAAGGCACCCGCCTTCTCTGGGCCCTAGCAGGCTCCTGGGAGCTGGCAGACTGCTCCTGGGGAGCGGTGGAGGGCTGGCGGCCAGTGGCTTGCTGGCTCATGTTTTGGGGCCACTGGGTCAGGGGCAGTGACTGCTGGCTCTGAGCTGGCAGGCTTGGAGCTGGCACAGGCACTGTGGCCAGAGTCTGCCCCTTTAAGGGCTCCAGGCAGGGTGGGAGGGAGAGAAGTGTTCTTGGTTGAGGCTGGAGTGGCCACCAGGGCACCCTGGGTAGTCTGGAGGCCCCCTATTTTGAAATAAGTGTCTACACAGCACTTATTTTGAAATAGCTATTTAGAATTTGGCGTTATTCCTCGTAGAATGAGGTTTACCAAATTCAAAATAAGCGCTCCGCTATTTCGATTTAATTTCGAAATAGCAGTTGGCTTGTGTAGATGCTAGGAAAGTTATTTCGAAATAACAGCTGTTATTTCAAAATAACTTTGCTGTGTAGATATACCCCAAGTGTTTCTCTGGTTGCCTTTGGCTTCCTATTGCCATCGCATTACTTCTACAGTGTTTCTGACTGGGTCACAGCCATACAGATGCAACAAAACTAAATACCCAGCTCTCAGAAAAACTCCACTCACACACTGAGCTTAGCTCCTGGCTGACCTTGCATGGTTCAGTTTTGAGTAGTGCCCCCCATCTTTAATGATGTGTAATACAAGCCCTGTCATGAGATTATGGAGCTTTTGGCAGGAGCAATTATCTACTATTGCAGAGAACCTACCTTGCCTTTGTGCCATGTAATTTGGTGCAGGATAACTGAGCTGCTCAGCAAGTATTTGTCTAGGAGACGGACAGCAAATACCACCTTTATACTTCTAAGTAGAAAGTTTGTCATCTTTCACCTGCCTCCTCTTCAGCCCTCTCAACCACAACAGAAAAGACACTAACAACCAAGTTCTTTTGCTGTTCATTTGTTCTTCTCACACCAAGCCTCAAATATGACAAGTTAATCTTGAACATCTTCCTAATCTGCATTTCTTCACTTCAATTATTTTCTTTAGAGATAATTTGACATTTTCTTGTGGCATGGCATGGGAGTATAGAGTGATGGAGATAATCCAGTCCAAGACATACAGTCCACCTCCATACTCCTGCTTCCCAGCCCCTTCCCCTCTCTCCCCATCTCTTCCAGAGGTAGCTCTATTGCATTACTACCCAGAATAGAAATGAAAGTTACTCACCTTGTGCAGTTATGGTGGTTCTTCGAGATGTGTCCCCCTGTGGGTGCTGGCAACCGTAGATTTTTCTAGCAGTGTCCACTGTGTCGCGCACGCGCCGTGGTGCCCCCTTGTGCCGTTGGGTGTCTGTTAGGTGCACCCACGGCGCAGCTCCCTCCATTCCTTCTCTACCCATGGTAGTAGAGCATGGGGCTCTAAAGCAGGGGAATGAGGAAGGGTAGTGGAGCACCAACGGGGACACTCATCTCAAAGAACGACCGTTACTGCACAAGGTGAGTAACTCCTTCAAATAGTATCCCTGTGAGTGCTCCAGTCTGGGTGACTATAAAACAGTAGTCTAACCGTGGAGGCGGGTTTGGAGCTCTGTCACTGTCATGGAAGAGAGTATCGCCTGTCTGACAGCCATAGATGATGCGATGGAGGATGCGAGAGCATAATGTTGTGCAAATGTGTGGTCTGATGTCCAAGTGGCTGCTTTGCAAGTGTCCGGGAGAGGTACATTTTTTAGGAAGGCGGTTGTAGAAGACATGGCCCTGGTAGAATGGGCAGTGATGGTGCCTGGTGGTTTTTTGTTATGGATGGTGAAGCATGTTATGGATGGTGTAGCATGGGGGTCCACTATTAGTGCAACAAGCTCTTCTACTCTCCTGCTGTAGGTTATTGCAACCAGAAAGGAGACCTTCATAGATAGGAATGACCAAGGGCAAGTTGCCAAAGGCTTGAAAGGTGGCTTCGTCAGGCTCTTAAGTACGTGGTTTAGATCCCAGATAGGAACTGGTGGGTAAACGGACAGAAAAGTGTTTTGTAGACCAGTGAGGAATCTCTTGGGGTATGTCTACACTACAACATTAATTCAAATTAACTTAATTCGAATTAGTTAATTCAAATTAAGCAAATTCGAATTAACGCATCCATACACAAAAACTAAATCGGATTAGCCTTTTGCTAATTCGAAATAGCATGTCCACACTGAGTGGACCCTGAACCGAAGTTAAGGCTGGCCGGAACCAGTGCCGGCAGGGCATCAGGTTAGGACTTAGAGTGTGGAGCTCCTGCCTGAGGATAACTGAGCTCCATGCTTAAAGGGACCCTGCCCCCACCCCGGACAGACAGTTCTCAGGGCTCCCCGCTTGCTTGTCTACCTCGATGAGGGACAGCAAAGCAGTCCTGTCTTGGAGGGCCCTGAGTGCCCACACTCAGCACATCACAGCACTTGGCCATCAGCCTGGCTGCACTTGCCGCAGGCTACCATCTGGTGGGCCAATCGGGGGGCTGTCAGGATCCAGGAGGCCCTGCAGGAGAGCTTCCACCCCGAGGAGCCTGCAGAACCACCCTAGTCCTCCCCATCAGGGGCTCGTGCCCCATTCCTCCCTCACGTCCTTCCACTTACCCCTCCCTAGCCCCCCTTCCTGATGTAAAAAATAAAGGGCATGTGTGTTCAAAAATAGAAACTCTTTATTTAACAAAACTGGGGGGGGGGGATTAAACTCTGGGGAGACTGGGAAAAGGAGGTGGGAGAGGGGAAGAGAGAGGGTGGAAGAGGGGAGGGGGAAACCTGGGAGGAGGGAGCTGGAAGGGGGAACCCAGGGAAAGAAGGAGGAGGGGAAATATAAAACTATGGTACACCCACATCTTGAGTACTTTGTACAGATGTGGTCTCCTCACCTCAAAAAAGATATTTTGGCCTTGGAAAGGGTTCAGAAAAGGGCAACTAAAATGATTAGGGGTTTGGAACAGGTCCCATATGAAGAGAGGCTATAGCGACTGGGACTTTTCAGTTTGGAAAAGAGGAGACTGAGGGGGGATATGATAGAGGTATATAAAATCATGCGTGGTGTGGAGAGGGTGAATAAAGAAAAGTTCTTCATCGAGTAGTCCCCGAGGGTGCTCCACTCGAGGTGCTGGGCTCGTCCCGGCGCCGAGCATTTTCAGTAGTAGTAGCTCCCTCCCCCCCCACCCCCACCGGACTGCGCATGCGCGACTGCTGCTTCGCGCCTCTCAGCTGAGCGCGGTCCGGTTAATCAGTTTCTTTCCAACCGTCCGCGGCCACAGACGGAGTTAGCTTATGCTCCCCCTCCTGTCTGAGGAGTGAGGGAGATTAGTTAGTTTAGCTTGTTCTTCTGTTTTTTGTCAAAAGTTGTTAGTGTAGTTGTTAGTGTAGTAGTAGTTCCCGGTCAGTTTAAAAAAAAATAAATGTTTTTTCCTGTGCTTTTCTGTCAAGCCTCAGGTTGCATTAACATGCCAGGATCACCTGGTTTTAAAAAGTGCACCGAGTGCCAAGATGCCATGCCAGCATCAGATGGACACTCTTGCTGCATAAAATGTCTCGGAGACGGACATGTCCGCTGAAATGCAGCCACTGCGCTAAATTAACGGCACGCGCCAGGAGGGATCAAGAACTCAGACACAGAGTTCTCCTCTTCAATAAAGCCCTCCAGGCTCCGGAGATGTCAGACTCGCTCCCCACTGGGGAGCTTAAGGATCGGACGGCTCAGGAGAGCCCCCGCGGCATGGCGGGCAGAGTGAGCAGCAGGGACAGACCAGGGCCCTCTGGCTGTTCACCGAGATATCCTGCTGACAAGACGGGCAAGGGCCGAAGTTCCTTGGTCCCTACCCGAGTCCATCGCAAGGACCCTATCCCGGCACCGGCTGAAGGACTCACGAGCAGAGTCGGTGCCGGCAATGGCTCAAACGGCCGCTCTGAGGCCGGCAACGGACACCCCGGCACCGGCTTTTCCCGCGCATGCGCGGATGACCGCAGCCACAGCAGCAGCGGTGCCGGGGTCTTCCCCAGCTGTTGCTGCTGCATCCTCCCGGGTGCCGGAGTCAGTGGCACCAGAATCGGCGCCGCAGGAGGGAGCTTTTGGTACAGAGCCCTCGGCACTGGCGTTACCAACACTTGTCCTGCAGCCAGCGGCACCGGGCTGGCCAATAAGCAGCCAGGCTGTGGAAGTTGCTTCTTCGTCCCTCAGTCCCCTATGCTCCGCACCGTTGCCTTCTCTCAACTCCTCGGTGCCGACAAAAGCACAACACAACTCTGCACGAGTCCGGACACCTTCTTTGACACCGGACCGAGTCACATTTTCACCGAAACCGATGTCACCTGCCTCATCTTATGCTGGACGTCATCACCACGCTCATCACCACCATTATCATTATGCATCGGCCGGAGACCATTACTACCGATCATCCCGCCAATCACCGCCGAGACGGTATTACCGAGACCACTACTCTCGATCTCCCTCTCACTATTCCAGGAGATCCTTTTCACCAGGGTCCCCAAGACCCCTGGAATGTCCTCGCCGGTATGACACGCTCAGAAGGTACTCTTCCAGACGTTCCCCGAGTCCATACCACAGGCATCATTATGAGCAATGTTATTATGACCGCCCTTCGCCTCTCGATAGATGACGTCCGCACTCGCGTTCACTGCGATCCAGCCGGACCCTATCTCCGCATGTACCACTGCAATCTTCACCTTCTGCTGCTCCACCGGCTCCTGCAGAGGACGCAGCATCCATCTATCAGCAGGATGACCGCATTCCTCACCAGGAGCATCAGAGCCCAGATTCACCGGCTCATCAGTCTTCTTCATCACCAGATGACGCGGTGGTTCCTGGGGACTTTTCTCCCACGGAAGACCACAAACAGTTCCAGGAGCTTTTCAAGAGAGTTGCCCAACCCCAAGAGATCCAGACAACAGACATGCAACAAAAGCAGCATCGGTTGTTGAAGAACCTGCAACCGTCCCAGAAATCGAAACTGGCATTCCCCTTTGATGAAGCCATTTTAGAGATTGCCGATGACATCTGGCAGACCCCAGCTACATCGTTGCCAACCAATAAGAGGTTGGACAAAAAGTACTTCATAAGCCAGAAGGGTACGGACTTTTTATTTACACACCCTCAGCCCAACTCCCTTGTGATAGACGCCGCACAGCAGAGAGCGAAGACGGCTCAGGCCAAAAATGCTGCGAGTGACAAAGAAGCTAAGTGCCTCGATCTCCTAGGCAGGAAGGTATACTCTTCTGCCACTTCGATTCTAAGGATGTGCAATTATGCGGCGCAATTAGCAAATCACGATTTCGATAATTATTCAAAACTGGTCCCTCTATTCGAGCATTTGCCAGACTCTAAACGTCAAATTTTGAAGGCAGTTATACAAGAGGGCTACACGATTGCCAGGACGACGTTGCAGATAGCGCTTGATACAGCTGATGCAGCTTCTCGAACTACAGCTACAGCCATAGTCATGCGCCGGGTGTCATGGTTGCACCAAGCTACGTCCCGAAAGAGCTGCAATCCAAGGTGGAGGACTTACCG
Organism: Pelochelys cantorii; assembly: GCA_032595735.1. Taxonomy (NCBI): domain Eukaryota; kingdom Metazoa; phylum Chordata; order Testudines; family Trionychidae; genus Pelochelys; species Pelochelys cantorii. The sequence goes on along the minus strand of CM064326.1, from coordinate 301,934,078 downwards.
TTCAATCGACAGTCACTTTTTGCTCAATCCACCGATCAGGTCTTCCATTCAGGCAAGGATACGTGCACGACCTTGAGAACGCTGGGGATGTACACGCCTCCTTACAGACGTAAGAGATATATGCCCTATATCAAACAAAGGCCGTTCTCTTACGCTACACCTCGGTCCAGACCATTTGAACAACAGAGATCAAGACAGCATACACAAAAGCGTCGACAACAGTCTAACAAGGCGCCAGTCCAACAACAAGGTCGGCAGCAGGTTTGATGTGTTGGTCGAGGGACTGTGTGCCATCCCCTTGACGGAGACTCCAAACAACATGCAAGGCTTGTTCCATCATCGCCTGAGACCTTATCAACATCGCTGGTCTCGTATATCCACCGACCACTGGGTCCTCGACATAGTCACCTCAGGATACGCCATCCCCTTCAACTCTCTTCCTCCCCTCCAACCACTACCAATACCGAGTACTACCTCTCGGCCTTTCGGTAGCTCCACAAGTTTTTTCCAAGACCCTTTCAGTGGTGGCAGCCTACCTTCGGCGTCTTGGCATTACCATCTTCCCGTAGCTGGACAATTGTCTGTTAAAGGCCCCAACCTTCGACGAAGCTATGTGGGCAGTTACCGCTACTACTGTGATATTCAACGCTCTTGGTCTCCTAATCAATTTTGAGAAAAGTCTTCTCTCACACCGAATCATGACCTAGAGTTCATCGGGGCGAGGCTCGATTCTTCAACCGCACGAGCGTACTTACCCATGAAAAGGTTCCATCTGATTCGGGATTTGGTACAGACTGTATCAATTTCCCCCAAATCACGCATACTTACCTGTCTGCAGCTCCTGGGACATATGGTGGCTACCACATATGTAGTTCCGCATGAGAGGCTTCATCTCTGCAGTCTCCAGCATTGGCTATTCACTGTGTACACGCCCGGGGTACACAGCACAAACAGGACAGTTTCTATTCCGAAGCATATCCGGGCCTCACTGACATGGTGGGGCAACCCCAGAAATATGTTAGTAGGAGTCCCCTTCCATGCCCAGAGGCCACCATTGCAGATCACGACAGACACCTCTCTGCTCGGCTGGGGCGCTCATTTACAGGACAGCCAAGCTCAGGGTCTCTGGACGCCCCAAGAATCGCTACAACACAAACTTTCTCAAGCTTCGAGCAGTTTTCAATGCTTGCAGGAATTTCGTCCATATCATTCGAGGTCAATCAGTACAGATCCTCACCGACAACATCTGCACGGTGTATTATGTCAACCGGCAAGGGGGTGCGCATTCCTGCTCCCTTTGCGCAGAGGCAGTGAGCCTCTGGAATTGGGCGATCCGGCATAGTATCACCCTGACTGCAGCTTATCTTCCTGGCAAGGACAACGAGATTGCCGACGCTCTCAGCAGGCACTTTTTCTCCCAGCACGAATGGGAGCTGCACACAGAAGTCACCCGCAACTTCTTCCAATGCTGGGGCTTCCCAAAGGTAGATCTCTTCGCCAATCGCCACAACAGGAAGTGCCATCAGTACTGTCTGCGAGCGAGCATCGGCGCAGGCTCCTTGGGGGATGCCTTCCTGCTGGAGTGGAGTCATCACCAGTTGCTGTATGCATTTCCCCCTCTCCCGCTCATCCCAAGGGTGTTGGAGAAGGTAGCGTCAGAGCGTGCGACAATAATTTTGATATCACCCTTTTGGCCCCAGCAGATGTGGCTAACACAGTTGTCGAGGATGTCGGTCACCAAACGACGACGGCTACCGGTACTATTCAATTTACTCTCTCAGCAGCACGGCACACTGATCCATCCGTGCATCGAGCGCGTGCACCTGACGGCGTGGCTCCTAGCTGGCTCCAAGCGTCAGAGTTGATTTGTTCTCAGGAGGTGAGACACGTACTAATTAACAGCAGGCGCCATACCACACGCAACACTTACCTGCAAAAGTGGCGTTGCTTTCAGGCATGGTGTGCGGCAAGAGATCTCGACCCTCTGTTGGTGCCTATCCAGCAGGTGTTGGAATATATTATGCATCTAAAGACGGCGGGGTTGGCATGTTCTTCCCTCAGAGTACATTTAGCGGCAATTTCCGCTTTCCGTCTACCTATCAGCGGTCATTTAGTATGTGCTCACCCCCTCACCAACAGGTTTCTGAAGGGGCTCGACAACCTATATCCAGCTCACAGGATTCCACCGGAGCTGTGGGACTTGGTTTTAGTATTGGACACTATCACTCGCCCTCCCTTCGAACCGCTAGCAACGTGTGATTTACGGATGCTGACGATGAAGGTGGTGTTCCTGCTTGCCATTACGTCTGTGCATCGAGTGAGTGAATTAGCGGCTCTGTCAGCAGACCCGCCATAACACAATTTTCTAACGATGCCGTGGTACTTCATGTACACCCGGCCTTTCTGCCAAAGGTTAACTCTGCTTTTCATGTAAACGAACCCTTTGTTTGACGACGTTCTACGCAAAGCCTCATTCCTCGCCGGAGGAGTCCCGTTTGCACACCTTGGATGTTAGACGAGCGCTGGCTTTTTATCTCGAAAGGACATGTGGCTTTCGAAAGTCTCAACGACTGTTCCTGTCTACAGCCGAACGCTCCAGGGGCAAACAGCTCTCTGCACAGCGCATATCCAGCTTGATCATCGCTTGCATCAGACGCTGTTACACTCTATGCAACAAACCCCTTCCGGGCCAAACTCAGGCCCACTCTACCAGGGGCATGGCGGCGTCCACTGCCTATCTTTGCGTGGTACCATTGCAGGACATGTGTTGAGCAGCGACCTGGTCCTCTAATCTTACTTTTGCTAGACATTACGCTCTTGCGAATTTACTAAAGACCGACTCAGCGGTAGCCCAGGCGGTCTTGTCTGCAGCGCAGAAACGATGAGTCCGAAGCACACGTCTATCACTGGACCACTGCTGTGGACTCACCTCAAGTGGAGCACCCTCGGGGACACTACTCAATGAAAGAGAGAGAGTTACTCACCTTGTGCAGTAACGTCTGTTCTTCAAGATGTGTGTCCCCGTGGGTGCTCCACGTCCCACCCTCCTCCCTGCTTCGGAGTTTTCTGTCTTTCTATCTTTCAGATGCTTCTGGTTGGGAGGAAACTGACTAACTGGACTGCGCTCAGCTGAGAGGTGAGAAGCAGCAGTCGCGCATGCGCGGTCCGGTGGGGGGGGCGGGCTACTGCTACTGAAAATCCTCCGGTTTGCGGCGCCGGGACAAGCCCAGCACCTCGAGTGGAGCACCCATGGGGGGACACATCTCGAAGAACAGACGTTACTGCACAAGGTGAGTAACTCTCTCATTCATTAGTTCTCATATTATAAGGACTAGAGGACACCAAATGAAAGTAATGGGTAGCAGGTTTAAAACTAATAAAAGAAAGTTCTTCTTCACACAGCACATAGTCAACCTGTGGAACTCCTTGCCACAGGAGGCTGTGAAGGCTAGAACTATAAAGAGAAGTTAGATAAAGTCATGGAGGTTGGGTCCATGGGGTGCTGTTAGCCAGGAGGTAGGAATGGTGTCCCTGGCTTTTGTTTGTGGAAGGCTGGAGATGGATGGCACGAGACAAATCGCTTGGTCATTGAGTTCGGTCCACCCCCTCTAGGGTACCTGGTGCTGGCCGCTGTCGGCAGACAGGCTACTGGGCTAGATGGACCTTTGGTCTGACCCAGTACGGCCGTTCTTATGTTCTAAGCTCAGAGCTCAGGATCGGGGGTCTCACTGGACCAACTTGATTTTCATGCAGATCTGCTCCTGGGTCCGCATGTGGCCTCTGGTGGCCAGGCTGGCAGCCATGCGGCTGTAGACGGCCGCGTTCCTGTGCCTAGTGCGGAGATCGTGGACATTGGAGGCCTCCCCCCAAACCTCGATGAGGTCCACGATCTCCGCACTAGACCAGGCAGGCGCCCGCCTCTTGCAGCCCCAGGCAGGCTCCTGTGAGCCATCAGCCTGGTCCTAGGAAGAGGTGGAGGGCTGGGTGGCAGCGGGTGGCTGGCTCATGGCATGCCAGGTGCAGGGTCTGCTGGCTGGGTGCTGGCAGGCTTGCAACTGGCACGGACACCGTAGCCAGACCGTGGCCCTTTAAGGGCTCCGGGGCCAGGAGGGGGGCAGAAGAGTTTCCCTGGTTTGGCCCAGAGTGGCCACCAGGGCAACCTGGGAAGGGCTAGCCTCCAACTAGTTCGAATTAAGTGGCTACACAGCCCTTAGTTCGAATTAAGCAGTCCGCTATTTCAAATTAAATTCGAAATAGCCGTTTGCATGTGTAGCCCCTATTAAAGTTAATTTGAACTAATGGCTGTTAATTCGAATTAACTTTGTAGTGTAGACATACCCTTGGTGATTTGGTTAGAGGGGAAAGAGTTGTTGTCCGTGGTGCGATGAAAGGCTGCTATAGCTGCTGCATGTACCTTGATAGTATTTAAAGCCAGGCCAGACTCCTTTAGGTGCAACAGGTAGTCCAATAGGAAGGGGAGGGGACGATTTCAGGGGGTATGGGTTGATTATGTTTGAGCCACTCGGAGAATCTAGTCCAGTGGTCCCCAACGCGGTGCCCGCGGGCGCCATGGCACCCACCGGGGCATTTATGTGCACCCACCGAAACATCTGAGCCAGTGCCGGCCCTGGGCGCGTGGCGCATGGGCGAGCTCCTACCCCAGGTGCGCAGCACATGCACGGTGCCGGCCCCGGGCGCCCGGCAGCCATGAAAGGTTGGGGACCACTGATCTAGTCCATTTGTAAAGGTAAGTTTTTCTAGTGGACTCTTTCCTGCTGTTGATTAATACCTGTTTTATTCTTTCTGAGCAGGGATTTTTGGAATCTTGGAGCCATGAAGGAACCACGTGTGGAGGTGGAGTTTGTGTGGTTCGGGATGGAGAATTCTGTCGTGACTCTAGGAGAGAAGATTGCATTGAAACGGAAAGGCATATGGATCCAGCACCGTCATTCTGTGGAGGTAAGGATACCATGTTTGTCTCGACCACGCAGGTACGATGAGAATCATGCAGGCTCGTTCTGTTCTGATTTCGATGATGACCTTGTGGAGCATGGGAAGGGGTGGGAACACCTAGAGTAACGGTGCATCCCATTTGATGGAAAAAACATTCCCAAGGGCATGCTTCCTTAAGACTGTTCTGGAGCAGTAAAAGTGGCATTTGCAATTGGCCCTGGTCGCAAAAAAGTTCTGTTTGGTTGCCCCCATTGGTGGAACACATAACTGAAGGCTTGTCTGTGTGTCTCTCATTCGTGGTGGTCGTAGAACTTGCGACTGAGGGCGTCTGCTGTGACGTTTAAAACTCCTGGAAGGTAAGTGGCAACACGGATAATATTGTGCACCAGGCACCAATTCCATAGTTTGAGAGCTTTCATGCATAGGGACGGAGATTGTGCACCACCTTGCCAATTGATGTAATACATGCAAGTCTTGTCTGTCATAATGCTGATCGTCTTGTGAGCTACGTGGTGCAGGAAATGCTGGCATGTGTACCACACCGCTTTCAGTTCTAAAAGGTTAATATGGAGCATTTGCTCGGTGAAAGACCATTTGCCTTGGCCTGTGAGGGCTCCTAGATGGGCTCCCCATCCAATGAGTGATGCATCTGTCGTAATAGTGACTGTCAGAGCTGGCTGATGGAATCGGACGCCAGTTAGAATGTCGTGTGGATCCGTCCACCATTCTATAAGGAGCTGAGGACCCGTGGCGGAATGGTAACTGACTTGGAGAACAGGTCTCTGGATGGAGTGTAAAGTGTGGCGAGCCAAGACTGAAGGTATTTCATATGGAGCCTCACCAGCCTGACAACATAGGTTGTGGCAGCCATGTGGCCTAAGTTTTTTAGGCATTTGCGAACTATTGTGGTAGAGGTCGTCTGTGCTACTGCTATGAGGTTGCACAAGGTCTCGAATCTGTGCGTGGGCAGAGTTGCTCTGGCTGTGCAGGAATCAATGTGTGCTCCTATAAATTCTAGGGCTTGGGTGGGATGGAGTATGGATTTCTCATAGTTTATACGGAACCCAAGCCACAGCAGGAGGTCTGTGGTGGTCTTGACCATGTCTTGTGTCTCTCGAAAAGACATGCCTTTTATGAGACAGTCATCTAAGTATGGAAATATTATGACTCCCTGACGACATAGGTATGCCGCCACAATGGCTAGAGTTTTGGAAAGGCCAAAAGGGAGCACTTGGTAATGGTGACGACCAACTGTGAATTGTAGAAAGCGCCTGTGCCTAGCTCTCTTGAAGGGGAGTGGGAGGATGTTTGCATGCCCAGAGTCCGGAGGGTCATACAGGAGTCCTTCATCGAATGAAGTACCTCATCGTTTTTTGCCACAAAGAGGTTGGCCTTGTCAAAGGGCAGATCCTCAACCTTTTGCTGCATGTCCCTTGGTATCCCTGATGCTTGGAGCCAAAATATTCCACGCATCACAATAGCCAAGGCCGTGACACAGGCAGCCATGTCGGCTACATCAATTGAGGACTGTAGTGCCATGCGAGAGATTGCGTGGCCCTCCTGCATGCTGTTGAGGAAGATAGGCCTTGTGTTCAGGCAGGCATTGTACGAGCTCTTGCAGCTTTGAGTAATTGGAATAATCATCATCTGCTAGCATGGCGGTATAGTTTGCTGCTCTAAAGAGCAAAGTCGCTGAGGAGCATACTTTGCGTCTCAATGTTCATTCTTTTGTGATCCTTGTCACGTGGTGCAGATCTGATATTGAGTTATCTGGATCTGTGTCTAACGGAATTGACTACTAGAGAATTTGGTGAAGGGTGAGTGAAAAGGAAGTACATTCCCTTTGGTATGATGAAGTACTTTCGATCCGCTCTCTTACTGGTAGGAGTGATGGACGCTGGGGTTTGCCAGATGTCGGCCAGGTTCATAATGGCCTCATCAATGGGGAGGGCAATCCTGGAACACATGGGAGGTTGCAAGGTTCACAAGAGGCGGTATTGCTTTTCTTGGAAATCCCACTCTTGCGCTAATGCCACCCTTATAAAAAGTTCCAAAAACTTTTTGGAGACATCCATTGGGGGTGGGGTGGTGATGACGACCGCCTCGTCTGGTGAGGAAGAAGAATTATGCACAGGGGACCAGTCTTCACCTTCGGATAAAGAGTCTTCCATCTCAGTTTGGATAGGGGAGTTCAGTGACATCGCGGATGTTGTAAGCTGGGGAGAGTGGGGTGGTTCTCTGGATGTTGTTGAAGGCGCAACATAGGAAGACTCTTCCTATGAGAACATGAATCCCATGGTTGCCATTGCTCGGGGCAAGGGGGCGGCAGGTATGCATAGTGATGTGTGTACCATGGTGGTGGCAGTGGTGGATATGTGTACGTAATAGGAGCAGTATCGCAAAATGGAGCTCTCTGTGCTGGGCTAGAATGTTTGGAGGAGAAGCGGCTGCATGGCTCAGTGCTGGCTTTGCTTGGGGAGTTTGGCAGAATCAATTATCTGTGTGAATGCTCTGATTGTGTAGAGGAGCATGGAGACAATGGTGCCGATGAAAGATGGCTCATCAGAGGAGACCTGCATCATATATGCTCCTGTCTCAGTGCCACGGGTGTAGGCAGCAACGAATACTTGGGAGGCAGCATGTCGGCACGGGGTCTCTTAGGTGCCATGACCAGTGCTGGCTTCAGTACCGACCGATGCTTGTGAAGGCTACATGGTGCGGCTGGTACAGTGGGTGACAGTTGTTTTTATTTGGGCTCCGAGTGCACCCTCTTATGCGGTGCTGGCCTCTTGGACAGTGCTATGCCAGAGGTGCTGACCCTTGTGGAAGTCGGTGCTGAGAGTAGGGATCTGGTCACGGACAGCCTGGTTTTGGACATAGATTTGCCAGAAGAGATAGAGGGATGCATTTTGTCCATACCTTTCTGCTTGGATGTTGATTTTAAGATAAGATGATGCATCCTCAGAAGCCGGCTGGAGTGAATTTTCATATAGAAAGATTTTAACCTGTTGGCATGGTCGCAGTGTGCTCTGGCTGTCAAGTTAGAGCAGTGAGGATACTTGTCTGATGGGCTTCTCTGAGGCATTTCATGCACGAGGAATGACTGTCTGAGACGGGCATAGCATCTTGGTAATATTCACATCTCTTGAAGCTGGGAGATACCAGCATTAGGCCTGGCAAGATGCGGCAGGCTGATGACAACAGAAGACTTTTTTTGGGGGGGCCTGTCTTAAAACTTAAAAGTATGAGGAAAGCAAGGGGAATTAACAGGGGTTTTTTTTAATCTTTTTTGTTGAAACTGGCGAGAAAAGAAGCTGGCTGCTGCCGAGGACAGTAGAGAAAGAACTGAGGGAGCCGTGCCACTCACGCACCTAACGGACACAATCAGCATGAGGGGCGCCTTGGCACGTGCGTGGCGCAGTGGACACTGCTAGAAAAATCTCCAGTCGCCGGTGCAAAGACACACCAGCACCCCAAAGTAGAGCACCCACAAGGACACTACTCGAAGAATTGTTTATGAATAATTGGAGTCACTGAAGTACCAAACCAGTACAGAGGGAGATGCTTCCAAATATTTCTTTCCTCTCACAGTAGTAAAGTATTTTCATCTTATTTTAGTTGAAGTTTAGCTTTTCTTGCTTCTGAAAATCTGAAAGCAAATTTAAGAGCTTAGGAGCTGTGGAGGAAGGAAAGTTTTAATGACCAACCTGATTCTTGAAATTTTCAAGAACCTATATAAAAGTATGGTAGCTATGTTAGATGTCTGTTTGTCTCTAAAAGCTGTAGATTGGAGGCCTGATTATGCTCTCACTAATTTAGGGTATGGCTACATACAGCTTAGGTAGATATTGTATACTATTGGGGGTATGACTAAGCCAGCTCATGAGCAACAGAAGGTATATCGACCTAACTGTTGATATGGATGCACTGTGTCACCCGGGGGAGCTTCTCCCATCGAAATAGCTACTGCCACTCATTGGAGTAGATTAAGTCAATGGGAGAGCTCCCTCCAGTCATCTTAGAGCATGTGTACTAGCAGCACTACAGCAGCACAGCTATAAGTTCTTTAGTATGCTGTTGATTTAGGCTATGGCTATACTTGTTGGACTGGAATGGTTGCATTTTACCAGTTACCATACAAAAATGCTAGTTATGTCATAATTTTTCATTTAGGCTGGATTAAGAGTTTGCCCTATTCTTTAAAATTTCATACACCAAATTACTACTTTAAGAGTACTAAGTTCTTTATTTTAGACTATTAGTTTCATTACGGTACTAAATAGGTAGGTTAGATTGCTGGTTCAGCAAAACATCCCTCCCTTTATTACACTATAGTTTCTACCCCCTAATGATCAGGTAACAAATTTGCTAGCTGGATTATCCCACACCGATGATTTACTTGACTTGAAGCAAAATGAAAATTAAGTCCTACACTCACTTTATTCTCCGTCTCAAAATAATCTTCAAGATATGATAACATTACTGAAGTTAAAAAGTAATGTTTATATGTTTCAGAATTGGAAACTACATCTTTCAAACCAAAAGAGACGTTCTTCACAATGCTCTGAGCAGAAACCTATTAGAGCTTACTGTTTTTGCAATTCTTTAACAGCAGTCCATGTACAGAAATGCTCATTTCATTTAGTAGTAAAGTAATACAAATCCACACTATGATTTTAAGTGAAACTTTGCATTCACTTTTTTTTTTTTTAGCATGAATGTAGCTTCTGTCAACAGATTTAAAAGCTACAGGTTAGCTTAGAATTATCTGGTTTCTTTTCACTGAGTTATTTCAAACTAGCAATCTTCAGATTTTAAATCCTGCATGAAATACAAGAACAGACTTGTAGCTGTCAGTTTCATCTTAGCAAGGAAAGATAAGTGAGAGAAAAAGCTATTAATATATTTCAAATTTTGTTGCTTTATCTGACTAAACTAAGTTATAGATACAAATTCAGAGCCAAGAATGGAATTAGCACTAAGTTTTCTCAGCCTTGCTCAAGGCTTGTTTGAAGTGCAAATTCTCCTTTGTCCCTTAATATTTAGATTAGATCTTACTATTTGCCATTCCACTAATCACCTGATGCATAGGGACCCGTGTGACACTGTTCCTCTCTACCTAAACCCAGAAGCATCTGCACAATGGGGGTCTCCACATTGGTGGGGATAGCAATGATCGAGAGCCAGCACACTGCTAAGGAATTAGAGCACGTCCATGGTTTCATTTTGGGTTCTTTTCTGAGATGGGAGAAGCAAGCTTCTTTTCACTGCACCCTGTACAGAACAATGAGGGGAAATATGAGGGTGGAAACAAACAGGTAGTCTCTATTTAACTCCTGCACCTAATTAATATCCATTTTAAGTGAGGTTAGGGTTTTCTATTGTATAGCTTGACACTTGTATTCCAAGGAAAATTGCAAGCTTTGAGTAATCAAAATCTAGACTACAATAGGGATGTTAAATTGCAGTTAATTGACTAGTAGATGGAAATTCCATCAACTACTCGACTAGACTAGTTGATAGGCACTTCCAGATTCCTCCTTTGAAATGTACAAGAGCCCCCGGTGGGAGAGCTGGGGAACAGTGAGCACCCTCCAACCCAGTGGAATATTGGCACCTGTAGCTCCAGCCCTGGATTTGGTACCTATGTAAGGAGCTGCATATTAACTTCTGAAGCCATAGGTAGGCCACCCCGGGATAGTCTGTCGACTAGACAGCGCGGCAGCAAAGTGGGGGGGGGGGCGGCAGGGGAATACTTCAGAGTGGCAGCGCCACACAGCTGAGCCAGGGATCAGCTGTGCGGCACTGCTGCTTTGAAACCCTAAGGCAGAATTTCAAAGGGGCAGCCATCGCATAGCTGATCCATGGATCAGCTGTGCAGCAATACCCCTTTAAAATGCCAAAGTGCTGTGGAGCCCGGGGTCAGCTGGGGACTGCCCAGCTAACCCTGGGTTCCGTTGAAATGCCGTGTGGAACCCAGGGTCAGCTGGGGAGTCCCCTGCTGATTCCGGACTCCATAGCTTTGAAATGCACAAGAGCCCCCACTGGGGACTCTTATACATTTCAAAGCAGGCACCCACGTGCAGCCCAGAGTCAGCGGGACTCCGCGTACAGCTCAGGGCCAGCACGGAGTTCCGCATTTCTCCTTTGAAATGTACAAGAGCCCTCCTGGGGCTCTAAATCAAGATACATTTGGGAAGTTTGCCTCAAACTAATTTTGAGGCTTCCCTGCAACATAGCTTATTTCAAAATAGCAAGTCTATTTCGGAATAACGATTTCAAAATAGCTTACTCCAAAGTAACTGTGCAGTGTAGACGTAGCCTTACTGTTAAAGTGCAGCTCCCCCATGCTACCTACCGGATTGGGAGGAGGGAACTCAGACTTCTGCCTTGCAGTGGGGTAGTGGGTTAGGAACTTCAGGCCCACATGGTGCACCCTGAGCCACAGCAGGTGTGTCCAAACTCTCAAACTTCTGAATATTGATGCCCGGGGCGGAGGGGGGCAGGAAATTTGGCTACCCCTGACATAAGATAAGAACTTCAAGCAGTCCTTAGTAGAGAAATATTATGAGCTTGCATCTTACAAATGGGTGGGGGTGGGGGGGTGGAGAAATGTGCTATGACAGCATACCATATATGTACCCAGCATTTCTAATACAACCTTTAAGCAGCCACACATTTCAAAGTGAGAATATCAATTTTAAGTAGTGTCCATCTTTTTTAAACACCACACAACAAAATTAATCAGCAATTGATTTGCTACTCAAATAAATAGAAAATCTGCATTTTAATGTCACATTGAATTTTAGTACATTTCAATCCAAGAAAAAAAATAAACAGACATGGTAATGAGTACAGGATTATATATTACAATATGCCTTGTTATATTACATTTGTGGTTGTATGATAAAAAATAACTCCAGGGCAGATGGAATCTGAACTCATTTAAGTAATTGTCAGGAATAAAGCATTAAATGAAATAAGTATTTTTAATTTCAAAATCTTAAAACAGCATAAGACCCTGGGCCTGTTTAAACATATTAACACTGAGCCAGCTAAATAAGTATTTTGAAAGGTTTTAACATACTATAGAAAATGCTTTCCCCAATCTTATATCCAATGGAGGGATTGGAGGGATGGATGATTTCTACAGCAGCACATATGGCTAAATCCATCATGAGCCTATGAACTAGAAATGTGCACACTGAACTCCTCAGGGAATCCAGCAAGTTTCAGAAATTGCTCATGTCATATGAAAGCAAGACAATTACTGTATGCAAAAATATTTTTCAAAACGTTCTTATTTTCATATTGAAATCTAAAGGCATGGTCTTTTCATTATTAAAAAAAGGTATAACAGAAACTCAAGAAGAAAGTTTTCAGCTATATTGATTTTGCGATCCTCTGAGAAAAAGGAAACAAGCAAACTGGGGGAAAAAATGTTGATTAGTTAAGCTTTGTGCTCTAACCAAACTACTTACAGTGATTTTTCAATGGCAAAAGCCCATGCTGACTGGGTGACAACAGTTCCAAATACTTTTGTAATAATTTTTATTTGTATACAAGAACACTAAAATTATCCAGTCATGCAATCTTCGTCTTAAGCATTCTGCATCTCTTTTCCAATCTTATAGCTAAGGATCTTGTTCCAGTCAATCTTAGTGCGGGTAACTGGCAATTGTCGACGTAAGGCCTTGAAAGTAGTGTCTGACATAGTTTGATAATTCTCACTGATAGCCGTCTGTTAAAGCAAAGAATTAGAATTATTCAAAACAAACAACACTGTCAATAACTAAAAGAAATGAAAAAGTGGCACACATACAGACATAATTCAAATAATCACAGGATAATATGTAACCTATTGATTCCTATTTTTAAACCTTACTAAAATTACGCAATCTAAAAAAATTTTAAGATCTTGCTTACTTATAATAAGCTGTCAAATGGGAACCCAAACTGTTTTGGTTTATGAAGTTAAATATAGGTTTTGAGAGCTAGCAGTATTACCCATGACCATAACATTTCACAATTTTTCCTATGGAGATGGTCAATTTGTACATGCAGTATAATTAGGGCTGGCAGAATTTAAAAAATGCAAACATATCACTGTTAATTTTTAAGCATATTTTAAAAGTTGATTTAAATTTTCAGTTGCAGGCTATTACAAGGGTGTCCAACAATTAATGACAGCAATGTTGAGATTCAAAAAATTAAAGCTTTATAACAGTTAAAAACAAATTCCTTACATCACATAAAAAATATACACAAAGTAATATCTTTAAAATCAAACTCAGATCCTCAAGCAGCATTATTCTTTCTTTGCCTAAATATAAATTTCAATTATGGATGGAATTGTGTCAGTTTGTGATATCAACGCTTACTAATAAAAATCCAGTCCTTCCAAGCCTAAATATGAATAAGCTCTACAACAGGGGTGGCCAACCCATTTAAAAAAGAGAGCCAAAACAGTGGCCGAAAAAAATGCCAAGAGCCGCACCAGAATTGTCAAGCGCACACAAACACACACACACAAAAAGCCGCCCTGCCCCCCCCCGAACAAAATTGTCGAGCAAAACAAAAAAAAAAATAAAAAAGGAGGCTGCCCCTTTAAGATGGCCACCAGCTTGGATGCCATTTTTAAAACCCCGCAGCTCCAACCCAGTAAGCACAGGGAAGCCAGGGGCCAGGAAGGGGTGAGCCGGTGGGGGTCAGGGGCCGTTGGAGGGGTGCGCAAGAGCGGCTTCGCAAGCCACACTTTTGGGGGGCAAGAGCCACATGCGGCTCATGAGCCACGGGTTGGCCACGGCTGCTCTACAACCACCACTGTTAATGATATGAATTTAAAGTATTCAGTGCTTTAATAAATTAACCTAAGTGGGATATAATTTCATGCCTGAAAGTTATCCCTTATGTCAAAAGTTTAATGAACATGAAACTCAAATTTCCATAGAAGACTCCTAAAAAGTTGTAATTTTGCAAATCCTATAAATTTGAAATATTGGTCTTATTCTTACATCTACCAAAGCTGCTAGAAAAAAACCAAAGTGATTCACTTGGATGGAAATTTCCACAAAAATGCGAACTTATTTATGTAGATAATATTAATTTTACCCATCTGGTTGTGTTCACCTAGCCAGAGTATTTAACTGTGGACTGGTCTTTCACAAGAGCTTGTGTACTCCTAAAATGAAATTATGTGCATTATACTTGTACCTAGAAACCTTACTGAGAACCATGCAAGGCACTGCACTGACAAAAACAAGTCTGCCCTCAAAAGCTCACAGTCTAATTTAAAACAAGACACAAGTGGATGAAACAATCAGAAGGGCTGAGGGTGGTAAATAAGGTTAACAGTAATAGCTACAGCGTAGAACTAAAAGTTACCGGAACAGTTAAATTGGCTCAACTCAGTTTCTTAAAAAGTGATAAAATTAATAATATAGCAATGATCCTTATAATTGAAATGAAATACCAAAACTGCATTCACTCACAGTAGCCAGTTTTCCTAATTAAATAATAGACTAAGCCCCCAAACTCATGTAATAAGTGTATATAATACTAGCCAAAATTAAGCATTGTTTTACACAAATATTTTGTACGTTTCAGAAGTCATACCTGATACTCATTTTCTGCAGCCTCTACAATTTTTATGAATTCCTTTGCTGTTTGGGCTTCATTCTAAGAAAGAAAGTAATTTGTTTTCAAATTAAGTAACTAAAATGTTATAGCCCTAAAAAGGCTGTCAATGAATTATACTTTTCCTGCAATTATGAGATGTTTAAAGTAGCCTCCATCTGCCAGAAAGAATAGATTAATTGGGACTCTCAGAGTTGTTCAGTTCAGAATTCAAGCTGAAAAACCTTATGTTTTCTAAACCTGAGTAGCTACACTTTTTTGGTACTATATTTTGGATGCCTGAATTATGCTTTCATGCTACATTTTTCTAAATATAGTCCTTAAGTACAAATTAAGCACTTTGGTGGAAAAAGGAAAACTAGTGAAGCTTAAGAACATTTGCAGCAGTACCCACTGTCCAGTTACTTTTTGAGCAAGTTGCTATTGAAGCTTTTAAGCATCTGCTTATCAGTTTCCATTACGGTTACACACCACATCCCTGGGAGCAGGGCTGACAAGCAATACTGTGAGCTCTGCAGTATAACAATATACTGCAGAGCCTGCTGTGTGTGTAATAGCTGGGATTTTTAGCAGTTACAAGGTTACATTTTTACACAATTTTTTACATCCCTAGTACAGTCAAGGAACCTTTCCTCCTCACTGCAAGAGGACAGCGGGCTTTGCCTGTGATGCCTTGTGTGCCTGAAGTCTAAATATGACAACGTGTCTCCTCTCCTTGCTTAGAGGAGAAGGCTGTATGAGGAGATGCTTAGCATCAAATCAGTCCTGATTGGTCATTCAGTACCTAACGAATATGGAACTCCATATCACATGGGCACAGGAATGTTTGGTCCCTTCACTTATGATGCAGGAGTAATTTCCATGCCTACAACTTCTGGAAAAATGTTTTAATTATTTATCACCCCCTATTCCCACTCTGTATGTTGTTATTGTGATAAGAAAGCCAGTGAGCCTTGCTTTATTTTAATTCACAGTTCTATATTAAATCCAGTTTGGCACTCAGTTCTCAGTTATTCATTAGCATATCATGACCATCTGAGATGCTTTCAAATTGTACTTTCTCCATTCCCTCTGCTAATTTAATTTCATTGATTCAAGTTTATTAAAGGACACTCCCAAGCAGAAAATATAAATGTTTATTCACTTCCTCATGTATTATACAAGTCATGGCATTTTATTATTAACAGCAATTATTAATTCATGCTGTGCTCAGCACCATTTCCTAGAATGAACAAGCCTTAGGATGCACCTGTTATTGTTTTCACACAAAGGGTTATTTTTACACATCTCCTCCCTAATCCAGCATAACCACCTCCATTGAAGGGGAGGAACTAATGGGGCCTGTATCTAGCAGGCCTCTCAACTGCAGCATATCCTAAGTTTTGTCTATCCCAGAAATAGATTTAATGTCCATGAAAGCAATGGTGACATCTTTGGTTACAGATAGGTTGTACCAGTTCAACCTAGTACTAGTTAGAGTTCTCCCCTTACATATTGCTATTTTTAGAGCCCTGATCTTTCTTCTCCTAAGCAAACACTGCCAATTGTGTGGCAATAACTGGGAGGGGAGGGAGACAATGTTTAACATACAATACTTCAAACCAAACTCCTTGAACATTCATCCAGCTACCTACAATTAACAGTTTAAGAAGAATTAGAATAAGTGCAGATAAATAAGTGCAGATGGTTCTAGCTATACTCTCAACCAAAATTAGTGTGCTTTGTTTCTTTAAAAAAGTCACAAGCAATAACAAGTCTTGCAGCAAATTCAAATTACAGTATTCTGGAAGACTTCACAGAAGACAGCATTTATTACTAAACTAGCCAATTAGCCCGTCATAAGATGGGATTTTCAGGTCTCTCCTCCACGTCGGTCTTCTCTCCTGAGCCTCCGGTCTCTCGCTCCGCGTCTCTCTCCTCCTCCTACTACTGCCTCCCCCCCCCCCCCCCCCAGCTCTCCTCTGCCTCTCTCTCTCTTCTCCTGCCTCTCAATCGGGGGACTGTGGAGCCCAAACGGCCGTTTGGGCTCCGCGCTCCCCGTGCTGCTTGGTGAGTGCAGAGCCCAAACAGTCACTTGCGCCACTTGCTCCCACGCGGCAGCCCGGCTGGGTGGCCCGGCTGAGCGGCACAGAAGTCAGCTGAGCGCCACAGCAGGAGGTGAAGGGGGGCAGGGCGGTGACGTTCATGGCCAGGGGGCGGGGCCTGGAGCCGCTGGCACACCGCACATCACTGCCCCGCCCCCCTTCGCCTCCCGCCGTGGTGCTCGGTTGACTTCTGCGCTGCTCAGCCGGGCCGCCGCGGGGGAGCAAGCGGCTGTTTGGGCCCCGCACTCCCCATGCAGCACGGGCCGCCCAGAGGGAACAGCCAGCATTTCAGTGTTACAGAGTCACAGACATTGGGCTACTATATATATATATATATATATATATATATATGATGTACATGTAATGTAAAAGTACTAGCTATCTACTTGCATGTACAATTGTATTCACCTACTTCTAAATGATGAAAGGATTGTGTGTCAGAATGTCTAACCAGCTTTGTGCAGAATAAAAGAACACACATTTGCAGTGTAGAATACAGAGATCAGAACTCATGCGGAGCACCAAAAGCATTAAACAGTGTCGTATTAAATAATACATCCAAAACCTACATAAAAATGTGTCACTTCAACATATGAGACCATGTAAAAAGATAACTTACAGATACCGTTAATGAATCTTGTATGTCTTTATGGCTCACTAGCTGAACATTACCATCTTCATAATAGTGAACCTATGCAAAAGTGAAAACACACACCATAATAAATGTTATTACTTTAAATACAAAATCAGCATGCTAATAAAATGCCAACATTAGTCAATATGTAAACATACTTTTCTGGAGGAAGGTAGGAGCACCTGTGGGTGGTGCATTCCAACTGAAATGCAGAGTTACACTTGTATGTGCTCAGAGTAGCACTTTTCATTTCCAGGAATTTCTTTTGCAATTAAGAGTTCATTTTATCTGAGTTACTTGCAGTAGCAGAAAAGTGTTCTTTAGGACGCTTTTGGAAGCTGCTCAAGTAATGAGGATTGATTTTGTTCAAGGAGAGTTTTGGCAAAGCTTCAAGCTACAATGTGTTCTCTTTACTTACCCAGACTGTTTGCTGGAAGCAGCATGACATTATTATGTACTATGTTGGTCTGTGTTTTGAAATCCCTTTTCTTTATATATAACTCCCAAATGTCAAAATGTTTACCCAGAGAAGGGACAGAAGAATTCCATCCTGCACAATAATGCTAGTAATCTGAAGTAGTAGAAAGAATAGAAACTCTTGTTCTCTCCCCGTGACGGTTTACTGTACTCCCTCTCTGCCCTTAATTTACAGTCCTACCAGTTGTCAATTATCTAAAGATATTAAAACTAATTTTGATGAAGTCAGTGAGTTAAAAATCAGAGGGATTTGAAGATATTTAAAATGTAGGATTTCTGTGAGGGAGGGGATTTAAACATCAATGGGAAATTAAGAAGTTATTCTCAATAAATGGCACGGTATTTAAGAGTAATGGATACCTTTATAATTTAAACTGGAAAATGCTAAAGATAAGAGGGTTTTGGCCTTACCTGCTTGAATCAAAAAGGAAAGTTACAATGTACATGCACTTGCAAACAAAACTGAGAGAAAGGTCTTGGAATTGAGTCTTGAGACAGAAAATCAGTTTGTTTTACTTCTGGCCCTAGAGATCACTGATAAAAAAAGGTGGCAACTGAACTGTAAATTATGCATAGTAACTTGTAGGATATGCCCATCCATGATTACCTTTTTAGCAACTTTCACAGAGGTGCATCGATAGCATTACATAAATATACATGCTAGCTTAGAAAACTATCCTTATCAGTTTCATTTTAAGAAGGATAAGATGACATCTGTTTACCAGCTGTGGCAAAAATAACTAAATACCATTCATTCACAGTTGAATTTTCAGAGAACAAAATCATTTCTATTTTTTTGCCTCTCTAAACTGATGAAAAAAGCATCATCAGAAACTGAGAATTTGATAGTTAAAAAATGTTTCTGAAAAGACAGACAGACTGGCTATGATGCACAGAAAATCATAAAACATAGGCAGCTATATTAGTGCCTGAGGGATTCTTAAAGTAGAGGTTCCAACAATCACACTTTTGGAAAAAGCTCAATTTCTGCCTTCCCAAAAGGGACGGAAGTAGAGGTACATTAGTGGTTTCTAATGTATACATGTATGCATTAATTGGGCTGCTCTTGTAATGATTCTGGTAGTGTATCCAAAGAAATGTTTGACTTTTTTAACGAATGTAAAACCGGATTCTTTATCCGTTTAAAAAAATGTTTCCATTTGCAATGTAGCAGCAGCAACAGAACTTCTGGAACAAGGAGCATATTTCTCTTATACTATACCCTTAAGAGGAAATAGCCTGAACAAGCTACAACTAGCCTTCTTTGACCAGACACAAAGCCTTTGGATACAGGAGGTAGGAGAGCAACATATACCCCTTCCCCCACCCAAAAAGAACATTCTGCTCCACATCACACAAACTAGGATGAGTCTCCACAACCATCCGTCATCTACTTTTAAAAGTGTGTAAACACACACAAATGTATAAATGAATATTTAGAGACAGAAATATGCCAATTTGTTTTAAAATACTGCAGAATGACTAATGACATGTGTATGTTCCATTTTTTCTTGCACCACTATTATAAAAGGTTGCTATATTGCCATGAGATTCCCCTAATTAAAAAAGAAAACTAGACATCTACTAAATACCAAAGTATCTAATTTATGGTAAGCCTACCTGAATTTTCAAGATGCCAGACACCTGAGTAGTTGAAGGGGTGATTGTAAACTTCCATTCTGACCTCCAACGGCCATTCCTTAATAAATAATAATAATAATTATAATACAGCTATAAAAGGAGGCAGGGAAAATAATTTGAATAAAATGTTAAAATTCAAAAATTTGTGCATCATTGTCAAACTTAGTATTTAATTTCAGAGAGTTAAGAGCAGTAGCATGGGAAGAACAATATTTTTACAGAAGAAAATCACTCATGATTTTAAAGCACTAAAACAGTTAAGAAAAACTGGGACTCCGTGGGAACACTTATGTTTGCTTTTGGATATGAAGCAAGATGATATATTCATAACAGATGTTCTAACTGGAACTTTCTCTCTAAAAATATGTAGCTGAGTACTGTTTTAGAGGAAAAAGGATGATTTCCTGCAACAGAGTGACCTTTTGCAGCCCACTAGCTTTACAATCTTTGCATTTTTATTAAAAAAACAAAACCACACATTAATTAATATATTATTAACTATAGCTAAGGTTTTGGACATCTCTTAACAAATATAAAGCTCCAGAACTATAGACATTCCTTCCATTAGAAACAAATGTAATAGTTTTCTCAAACCACTCAAGGGGAGATTGCATCTTTCCAGATGTCTGAAATACAGGTAGGCTACACTTCACACTGTTTGCATCCCTGCAAGGCAGACACTTATGAAAAGCGTTAGTGGATCATTCCGTCAGAAAAAGGCTATATTAGAAAAGTTCCTGGGCTCTCTCAATTTCCACTCTGTGTATGTATTCAGGAAGAACAGTTTGGGTACACCATAAACTCACTTTCCACAAGATTAGCTACACATTTTATTCCCTTTCAGAAGATAACAATACTGAAAAAAGTTAAGATTACCAAGTAATAATTAATCCATGCAAATTGATGAAGAAATGCTCCATTAAATATAGTTCAGACAAGTTAATGCCCAAATCCATAATACCTTGGGCTGTAATTTCAGAACTCAAAGACCAAGCAAGGTAGGATTTGATAACTATTTAAGCTCACTGAGTGAGATGGATAGAGAGGTTCTGTGTCCCTTGAGTCACTAGTTTCTCAACTAGACTGCTAGATGGCACTATAGTGCTACAAGTACCATAACAATAATGTTCTGACAACTTGCAGCAAGAAGTGCCATGTGTGTTTAAACTAACTTGTGTTGCTACACTTCACATACTTAAGATTTCTGTGAATAACTGGTACTCTGCAGGTTGTTTGATTACTGCAACGTGTCACTAACAGACCCTACATTTTAGTAAAAAATTAAGTCATTTCAATGGTTTGTAAAGTCCTTTGTCACCCTTAAATTATGATAATGCCTTTCACATTGAAGTCCTAATCATAACTCTGTACTCATTGCTGAACCTAAGACTTCTAGAAGCTTGTTGCACGTATTTCAAAGGTTTTCAACTATTTCAAATGATTGCATAAAATAAAAACAGTGTTTCTTTACTAATTTATCTATTTTATTTACTAGTGCTGATAAACTGCTTTCTGACAATTTTCTAATCAAAGATGCACTGCCTGGATTATAAATCTGTATTTTGATCTTAATGGAACACAGAACATCAAAAACAGTGGCATTTCAAATTTTATCAGCTCTTTTGTTAAGTGAGCAGATGGCAAGGCATTATATTGGATAATATGAAATCACCTCACTGGCCGATGCAGCATACAGAAATAATTATGATTAACTAATATTGGCTTCCTGAACTAGTGACATAAGACCTCTCTTTGCATTTGGGAATGGAAACATGTGCATGGCTATCATGTTACTAAAGCGGGCAGTGCACAAAAGATAGATAAAGTTTTCTCTAACAGTTACATTCACTAGCTATTAGGGATGTTAAAATGCATGTAATTAATAGGGCTGTCAAATGATTAAAAAATTTAATCACGATTAATTGTGCGTGCTGCCCCTTTGAAATGTTGTGGCAGCATTTCAAAGGGGCAGCGCTGCAGAAGCCCGGGATCAGCTGTAGTCCTCAGCTGACCCCAGACTCAGTGCAGCAGCCTCTTTGAAATGCAGCAGCTGAATTTCAAAGGGGCAGCACTGCAGGAGCCTGGGATCAGCTGGAGTCCCCAGCTGACCCTGGCTCTCTGCAACACTGCCCCTTGGAAAGGCCACCCCAGCATTTCCAAAGGGCAGCACCACGGGACCCTGGGGTCAGCTGGAGTCCCCAGCTGACCCCGGCTCCGTACAGCGCTGCCCCTTTGAAGCGCTGGAGTGGCACTTCAAAGGGACAGCACAACGCAGAGCCAGGGATCAGCTTGGGCACTCCAGCTGATCCCCGGTTCCACATTGTGCTGCCCCTTTGAAGTGCCACTCCAGCACTTCAAAGGGGCAGCACTGCACAGAGCCCGGGGTCAGCTGGGGACTCCAGCTGATCCCAGGCTCCTGATAAGCTGTCCCTTTGACGCGCCAGAGCGGCACTTCAAAGGGGCAGCACAGCATTAACGCCTGCGATTAACGCGTTAATTTTTTTAACACATTCATCCTGCCCACATTAACTGCAGGCGTTAAGGCAGATAAATTGACAGCCCGAATAGTTAAGTAACTGTGTAACTGCTGAAAATTTCAGTGTTTACATGAAGGGCAGCAGTTGGCTCCCCAGGAGCTGGTGCATGCTGAGAGCCAACTTTTAAGCTGGCTCCCTGTGCATACCTGGAGACTGTGTCTAACTCATGAACATTAACCAATGAGCCCAAGCTCAGTGATCTAGAAGTTCACTTCCAATGTTGCAAAAAGCCTTCACACAATTGCAAGTGATTTAATTTTAGTTATTAGGCAGATAAACTTTTACAGAGCAAAAAGGAGAAATAGTTCATCTAGTCAAAATATTTCAGTTTACAGAAAAGTTTACTATTTGCCAAAATCTGGTAGATAAAGGCTTAGTGCACTGACTATTCAGAGAAAATGAGTTGAAATGCTAGCATTTTCCATCCTTTGCCAGTTACATCCTCAAATCCTGACCATGGAACTTTATCCTGAAATGTAACAGGAGAGAAAACCTTGGACATTATTCAAGATTCCACTTTCAAGTCTCATCTTCATAGCATGACAGAGGTTGGAAATTCCCTGGCTTTCAGATGTTAGGCCCTCTAAGGTTTAGTCATTCGTCTTGAGAACCTATATTTAAGGCAACAATATACTGCTCTGACAGGAAAATTTCCAGAGAGTTATGCATAAGAATTAAACTATCACTAATGGGAAAATATCTGCTCAGAATTTCTCTTAAATCTTTCCTGCTGTGAAAATTAATAGTAAATGATGGCATTTTGCATCACCACAAGCATTTTGCTTGAGTTTCTGAAACATACTCTTTTCGTTGTGCTCTTTTGGAAAAGCTAATAGATTTCTCACTTTTTGCATACCTCCTATGATTTTTTGGGAGTGGGAAGGAAGCTGGTTTTCCTTTTACCTGGAGTAACAATTCCCTGAAAGTATTAAGAACTGGAGAATTTGCAAGATTGGTGAAGTTTCTTAGCAAGATTGGTGATGAGTCCTTTTGACACATGTTGCTCTAGTACAGCCAGTCTAAGAGGACTCATGAAGAAAAAGCACTAACACAGTATTTCTTATTTCTGAAAAAAGCTGTGTTTCTGCTAGCAAAAAGTCTCAGGCATATTTGATACAAATTTCCAGAAGTCCTGTTTTGTCTTGCTCCCTTCCCATTTTCCCACTTTTTTCTGAACCAAAATCTGATGGTGGGATCAGAGAACTCTTTTGCCTGGCAGCATAAGGCTGGATTATAGGAGGGTATTTTGACCACTAATCAGGTTTACTGATTATTCTGCCCTGTGTCTTACGAGGAAATGTGGGGAATGACTAATGACAAAGAGCTGTAAGGTGAAGCTAAATATTTCTACTGAAAGTATCCTGCTCATCTCACTTCAGACAAAAAGGAACCATTGGTATCTCTGGGGTAACTGAGGCCTTAGGTATTGATAGTTTAAAAGAAAGACTGTCAAGTATATATTAATATATAGAGATACTGTATACCTATCTTGTAGAACTGAAAGGGACCTTTGAGAGGTCACTGAGTCCAGTCCCCTGCCCTCACAGAAGGACCAAGTAGCATCCCTGGCAGATTTGCCCCAGATCCCTAAATGGCATCAAGGATTGAACTCACAACCCTGGGTTTAGCAGGCCAATGCTCAAACCACTGAGCTATCCCTCCCCCCTTGATGGATACTTCAAGCTCACATCCTATTGTAGGCTTCCCATCCCCACTGGCTACCTGAACAAACTTAGGCAACTCATACAGCTGTGAAAGGACTGCTTCTGGGCCTGGCTAGGAGAAATAAAGTGAAACTGAATAATGTGTCATTTCTTCCTCTGCCAATGGAAAATAGCGGTACATTTCCTAGTCCTCAATTTGCTTTTCTTTGTGGACATCCTACAACTTAAAAGGATGACATTTTAAAGCTAAAAATAACTGTCTGAAACAATAGTCAAGGAAGGAAAACTGCAAGAAAGAAAATCACTGGAAAGTCAAGGCAAACACATGGATAGGAAATTCCCAAATAGTCTGCAACATAACAGATCTGTAACCTGCCATTTTGCATCTTTTAGAAGCAAAGCTACTTTTTTTTTTTAATAGTTCTTTAAAGAAGCTTCAAAGTCACCCACAGCTTCTTCCCACCAAAAAGCGAGCATTCGCTCATACTGAGGATGAGTAGAGGTGATTATTATATTTCATTGTATTTAAGTAACTCAGTCTATCACAAATACAAGATCAGTTAAGAACTTACCAAAAATTTTTTGCTTGGAACTGATGGCTTTCTATACATGCAATAATGGTTTGCTGTCCATCAATTGTTTTACCATACACCTTAAATGCAAATGAAAGAATAAAGTCATGCCAAGTTTTGAGTAGTTAAATTATAAGTAACTTGAACAAGACAGATTTTGAGAGATACTTAGCTCTTCTATTGTATTATAATTCAGTGATATTACACTACAGACTTTTTAAAACTAATTTTCATTATTTCTATGCATAAACAAATGCAGGCGATAAATGAGCTTTAAACTATGCCTTGAATGCTTGTATGACTCACAAAGGAGGAAAAAGTCCAAATACTGTGCTCTTACAATCACATTGGATGTGGCCAACCTAAATTTAAATGCTGCAAGTACATAAACCTTCCAGATTAGCAACGAAGACATTAGATATGTCTCAGCACTGAGGGATTTTAACCATATAAAACTAATCGGTCATATGGAAATCTTCAGGAATAGTGAAACAATGACTGGATTTCAGACTATTCTCTGTCTAACGGGATATTTTCAACTTTTTACTAGGTAAGGGGAAAACGGAGCAATTAGACACCAAATATACAACAGCAAGGCATGTATTTGTTTCAGTATATCAATATCTCAGTATTTTGTCCTCTACAAATGTGGTATAGGTTGAACCTCTCTAGTCTGGCAATCTCTGATTTGGCAACATCCGTGGTCTGCCATGATTTTAGTTATCCGGATGTCCACCGTTTCCTGCAGTCTTATAAAGTTGGTTTATAGCCACCAGTCCTGGTTATGTTCTGTGCTGTTGTTTAGCTCTAGTATCTTCTAAGAGGCCAACAAACAGTGGAAGTATTGGTAACGGTGCTCGACAATATTGACCTCCTATGGTCTGGCAAATCCTCTGGTTCGGCACCAGTCAGGTCCTGAGAGTTCCCGACTAGAGAGGTTCAACCAAAAAACCCTAAGTGGAATTTTAAAGCATCAAGCATGACTGATATTAGCATCAAGTGATAGTCTGATCCAGAAGAAGAAAGGTTTTATTTTTATGAAACCCCCAGTTCCTATTTTTGCTTAAGTACGGAGGATAGGATGAAGTGCTTTCTCTCCCTTTATCTTGCCATGCTATACCCAAGACTTTGTATTTTGTCTCTCCAAAACAGCCCTCAAAAAGGCCATGCGTACACGTCATTTTTTTTAAAGGAACGCACCAAAGACAAGTTTAAAGCTTACAATAAAGAGTTAACACCTCTTCACTTTGCTTACACATGGATAACTATAGACATCATCCCTTTTTTGTCTACCCCCCAGGTTTATAGCAAATGTACCTCCAAGCTGAGTCTTTTCCTTATTTATGTACAGTGGTGTTGCAGCCGTGTTGATCCCAGTATGAGACAAAAGATCAGTGAGTTTGAGAGCTTGTCTCTCACTAACAGAAATTGATCCAATAAAAGATTTTTCACCCACCTTGTGTTTCTAAAATTTCTGGACCAATTTCTGTTGGAGAGACAGACAAGCTTTTGAGCTTACAAACCTTGTCTCTTTACCCACTCAGAGTTCACTTAGTCATAGTGAAGCTTCTAACCTTATTTACTCATCCCCATTATCTGTTCCAACTATTTTTACCAATATGCATTCTCTTGAAAAGATATAGCAAATCAATGCTAGCTAAAATTTATGGTACTTCAGAGTCTAGTTCCTTCATGTTTGGAATCTTACATATGTAGAACTAGCACATTTACCAGGAATTGGTCAGGTGCTTTTTGGAGGGGCTCAGGCCAGGAGGCTGGAGGTGAGGGGGCAGGGATGCAGCAGTCAGGGGTGAGGGCTGAGGTGGGGCTCTGGACGGGAAACTACAGTATGTGTGTGGGAGGGCAGGTGGGCAAAAGTCTCTCCCTACCTCCTGAGATTCATACCAGAATTGCTTGCTCTTTCCCTTTCTGTCCCTGTTAGGGAGTAAGAACAAACTGCACCCTGCACTCCTCAGCCTGAGTGAGGAATGCAACAAACTGTGTACTTCCCCTTCATCAGAGAGTGAGGGAAAACAGCCAGCAATGTTCCTGTATGACTAGAACATGAACAACATTATCAAACATTAGCCAGTCAAGTATCTCTTGTCACACCTAGAACAGAATTTGGGACTACTCCAGGGTATATGGCTACACTTGCAAATAGCTTGGCACTGCTGCAATCAATGAGACAAAATGTCAGTTTAGCAGGTCTGATGAAGACACACTAAAATTAATCTGTGTACTCCACCTCCCCAAGAAGGGTAAAGAAATGTGAAGAGGAGATACTCTCCTGTCGACACAACACAGTGTAACCACCATGGTAAGTGGATCTAACATCATCTGCTTCAGTTGTTTTATTCATGTTAATCAAGTTGCACAAGTTAGATCCACGTACCATGATAGGGGAGCCCAGCCTCTAGTTTTCAAACTTTGAGTAATACAAGAAATACCACTGTGTCCCAGGAGGCTAGTGAGGAACTGATGGTGCACAATCAATACCCAACAGAAGTTCAGGAGCATGTTTCTGGGGGCAAGGAAGAAAAGAAAATAAGTGCTTGTAGGTGATACAGAGTGGTGGGTAACGAGAACTTTAAAACCTAATATGCTCCCACCTATGACTTTAAAGGAATGTCTTCACTAGGCGCTCTCTCTCATAAGGTAATGGCACTCAATATATTTCAGGAACTGATCGTCTCCTACCAACAACAATATAAACAAACAAGGAGGTTTCGATCCCCCATTATTTCATATATCCAGTACTTACTGTGCAAACACCATTTGGATAGTGTTCTTTCACATAGGCTCTCATTGCAGTCTCTACTGAATTTCTCCAGGACTCAACTGCATTTTCAGCTTCATAAGGCCTAGGATCAGTAGCCTCCTTTCTTAAGTGATCAAATTTAAAAGCTATCTTGTTTTTTGGATCCAAAAATTTTCCATTGCCTAAATCTCCATGTTCTGTTATCAATACCTGCAGTACAAAGTTATAGTTTTAACATACTTAATTTAACTCTTTTTTTAAACACACATTTTGGTTTTGACATTACATAATTCAGTATAAAAGAGAAAGACTAAACCATACCAAAGCCAGGCTTATCTAAATCCTATACTTTAAAACTTAAGATGTTAACTGAGTTCAGAAGGGAGGGGTGAATATGACAGAAAGTAAGCAGAAGCAAACCTTGAGTTTGCATCTAGTTCACCCTTCATTGTAGCAAATGCAGAATTCATATTAAGGATGTTAAATTGCGGTTAATTTACTAGTCAAGTAGTCGATGGAATTTCCATCAACTACTTGATTAGTCATTAGGCACCTCCGCCTTCCTCCTTTGAAATGTACAAGAGCCCTAAAAGGGGCTCTTGCACATTTCAAAGGAGGAATGCGGAACTCCACGTGCAGCCCAGGGCCAGTGAGAAGTCCCACCGACCCCGGGCTCCGTGAGGGCGCTCCGCTTTGAAATGCACAAAGGACTTCCCGCTGGCCCCAGGCTGCACGGGGCAAGCCAGCTTTGAAATGTACAAAAGCGCCCTGTTGACCCTGGGCTCCATGCAGCACTGCCGCTTTGAAATGCTGCACAGAGCCTGGCATCAGTCCGGGACTCTCCAGCTGACCCTAGGCTCTATGTGGCACTGCCCCCTTTGAAATGCCATCGCGGCATTTCAAAGCAGCAGCGCCACACTGAGCCTGGGGTCAGCTGTGCGACACTGCCCCTTTGAAACACCGCCACAGCATTTCAAAGCGGTAGCACCCCACGGAGCCCTTACTGGGCTCCGCGCAGCGCTGCAGCTTTGAAGTACTCCCTCTTTTCCCCTTCCCCCCGCCTTTGCTGCCTCTGATAGAGGCAGCAAGGGGGGAGGGAGAAGGGACTAGTCCTTAACGTCCTTAATTCATATATTAAATGGAGGTCTTCCAGGGTCATTGGAACTAATGCATAACATTTGAAATTGCATATTAGATTAATCTGATTTTTAAAAAAGACAGGGATCTTAGTTCACAGTATCACTATAGGGCAGAGTTGACACTGTTTACGTTGGGATGGAGAAGCTTTGAGTCACATGCTGGCCAAAGACCCACAGAAAAAATAATCAGTTGGGCGTCACACACACCCTCACTGATCTGCCCCACAAGTGAGGAGAAAAAAAATCCCTCATGGACATGGTCCTGAATTGACAACAAAAAGCTATTCACCTCACCACCCTCAAGCTCCACCTCAGAGCAATGGGGAACTTGGGCTCGTGGATTTTGTGGCCCTCCCTAGCTTTTGTGGTGGGGCCAAAATGAGGGCATCAGTGTATGGGAAAGGGCTGCCGGGGAGCAGCCTTGGATGGATATGTGAGGTCTGGGTAGGAGGTAGGGTGCAGGAGTGGGGTGGGAGTCTGGAAGGGAGCGAAGCAGAACTCATTGGTTGATGTTCACAGTTACACAGAGGCTCCCAGTAGGCATGGAGAGCCATCATAAAAGCCCTCCCTGCACGCACCGGCTCCCAGGGAGCAGACCCCCACCCCGCATATAACCACTGAAGTTCTCAGTGGTTACATGGTTGCTTAATTACACACATTTTAACATCCCTAGAGGACAGTGCAGCTGAGGAGAGGGGATGGGGCACCTAACTGGCCCAGCTCCCTGATTTGGCCAACAGGAGCATGGGGGGGGGGGGGAGGAGGGGGCGGCGCACACAGTGTCTGCAGGGAGTACTTCCCTGCAGCATGCACAGCCACTTCCTCTTCCCTGACAGGCAGAGCCTTCGGGCTGAATATGGCTGGTGGCTTGCCTGGATCAGGCCTGTGAGGTTTCTCCTCCTCTCCTGCAGTGGGGAGCACCAGTGCTTGCTTGTCCTACTGGGAGGAGAGAAGGCCTCGTGGGCCAATTCAAGGCAAGCCACAGGATGGATTTGACCCACAGGCTGTAAATTCCCCATCCCTGGTTTAAGTATCTTTATGCTGCCCACACAGCTTATATAATAGCTCTTTATGATTTACATGATAAACAGGTTAACAACTTAGAATACTAGCCAATGCATATTTTTGCAAGAAAATAAAGGCAGGAAGCTCTATCATAGCATGCTCCTTAATTTTTCTCTAAAGTTTTATGAGTGAATAGCCATACCTGTTCATCATAACCCTCGATTTTTACTGGAGTAAACTGATCCAGATTGTACTGTGCAAATGCACTAAAAAAAAAAAAAAAAACCATCAGATTCTACATAACAGTTAAAAAGAATCTCCAACAATTACAAAAGCATTAAAATTAACTATTTACAAATATCAAAAGAAAGAGTTAGACAACGAGTTACCCATTTCTCTTACCCCAACACTAATCATCCATGAGGCAACATACAGCATGTAGAAATGAAGACATCTTTAATTCACACTATAAGGATGCACTTGTACACGCATTTTTCTTTTTTTTAAAAAGACCGAGACCAAAGATATGCAATCAATGTAACAGCATTTTATTTGCAAGCATACACTTTTTCAACTGATAGCAAGAAACTTCCTATTTGTTCACTATAAAGACTTGGATTTTTGTTTGTTATTTTTTAATTCAGTATCACCATGACCACCACTTTTTTGTTCCTACTCCTTTGTCTAATTCAATGGAAACATGCTCCGTGGTAATCACCATATTGAAGTTAAACATGTTTTTTCCAAATCTGTTTCTAGAGTCAAACTTCTGTTTCTCCTCTTCGTTCTTTACTTAAAGGCATTTTACAAAACATGGAAACTACACACTTTATACCGGGGTGGGGAACCTTTTTTGGGTCGAGACCATTGGCCCACAGAAAAAAAATCAGTTAGGGGCCACACAGAAGTGAGAAGCACCCCTGCTTTATACATTAATACTTTTAAAAATACCATCCCGAAGTACAGCTAGGCAGCAACTTTTAATATATTCACAGATATTTTTAGCTTTTTTAATAGAAAGGTGTGACAAGTTTACAAGGCCACCTGTTTTGCAGTCAATGTCTAGACCATAGCACAGTAAATACATTTTACAGAAAGTGTTTTAGTGTAATCTCTGAAATGCCCACAATATATACACTGACACAAAGAAGTGTGTGCAGACTCCTAGAAGTCTATTTATTCCAAATGAGAAAGAAAACATCTGTCCAGGAACATAGAATCTTGAAGTAGTTTTTACTATATAGCATTGCTAGACAAACAGAAAGCTTTTAGCATAGAGGATGTGGGTATTAACCATTCAGAAATCTAGACACAATTAACTACAGTTTAGAGATGTGGTCTAATAGAAGGAGCACTGGAACTCAGGAAAACTGGATTCTACCCAGCCACTTCCCTGCTGGGTGACTTTGGGCAAGTCACTTTGCTACTATGTACCTCAGTTTCCCCATCTGTAAAATAAGGATGGGACACTTATCTTTCTAAAGAGCTTTGAGAGCTATAGATGAAAAGTGTTATTTTTATAGATAGAGGTATAACTGGAGTGCAAGAGCTGAAACCTTTTGAGTAAACAACTTCAAATTATGGGGATAAATATAAGTTAACTAGATGTGGGTCACAGCACAGAAAAATTAAGTAAGGGTCCACTTATTTTTTTGGCCCCATTCCACCATCTTTGTGGGATCCCTTTATGCTGAACCTTTAATCAGACTCCCAAAAAGGCTCAAACTTACCTAACAATTTACTTTGTAGTGCTAACATTGCCAACTACTACATCTGTTTATGAAAACTGCCACATTTATAATTGAAACTGGAGGGGATATGTAGATAGGTTAAGTTACATCATGCCTATGTATGTTTATTTGGGTAACACCTCTGCAAAAAAGCGCCCTAGAATTTTTTGTGAACACAAGACACAAGACTGTTTGTGCTTTATCCAAGAGAGACAAAACTTGGAGCTCTGTGCTCTTTAGAACACTGCTCCAACATGGTTTCTAAATTCAAAAGGGATGACTCAGTACTGCAGAGCACCACTCAGTCATCTATAGTTCTTCTGTAATTCCTGAGTTCTACTTGGACCTCTTCAATCCAACTCTTGACTCAGGCTAACTTTATCTAGCTTATTTAGGTCTGATGAATGCATAGCTAAAATTACAGGTGCAGAATTAGTAAGTCAGATCATTGCAATGACTTGTTGATAACAAAACCTTAATAGAACGTGAAACCTGGAAGTCTTTAAATGCTAAATGTAGTACATGATACTTACTGGGCTGCTCCTTCCCTGAGAAGATTATCGTTATTAAGCAGCAACCGAACATCTGAAAGAAAATATTTAAGTCTTAACACTATTTTCAAGAAGTTAGAAGAATATTTATATTAGCCATAAAGTAACTTTCGCATCAAATGTCAAATCAAGATTTGCTTCAAGAAAATGAGGGGAAAACAACAGACAGCAAGCTTTTCACATTAGGGATGTTAAATAGCAGTTAGGAAACTAAATCGAGTAGTTGATGGAATTTCCATTGACTACTCAATCAGTTGATAAGGAGGTACGCTGCAGCTCTGCTTTTTAAATGCTCTTACTATATATTAAATGCTCTTACTACATGTAAAAAGCAGAGCCACAGCAGTCTCAGATAACTGAGTCCTGGCTCCCACCCGGTCCCAGACGCTGCACCTCTGGAGGCTCTTACTACATTTAAAAAGCAGAGGTGTAACATCTGGGACTGAGTGGGGGTGCGACCGCTCAGTCCCAGCTCACACCATTTCCACCGTTGCGCCTCTGTCTCCATTGTCCCCCATGGAGACGGTGCTGGGGGAAAACCAGCTTATAGAAGTAGCAAGGGCTGGGAAGTGACTAGTCAACTAGTCACTTACACCCCTATGTCACATAACACGTATTTGACCAGCTTGACTTCACAGCACAGTAACTGGACTCAAAATATGATTGAAATGGTTCTCTAGTAGGGATGTGACTAGTTAACCCGTCACCTGAATGGGTGATGCGTACCAGTTCCGGCTAACTCTGGCCCTTTTGCCCACCACGGTTCGGCCCACCAAGTGAGTGGATCCGGCCCACAGAGGCCCTGCCACTCTCCCACCCCCCAGGCCAATTACGACCTGGGGGTGGGAGGGAGCATACAAAGTTTCCTCTGCCCTGCCAGGAGCATGCAGTGCTTGGAAATGCCAGGCGCTCCTGACAGAGCTGGGGGAGGCTTCGCGCACTCCCCTGCCCCCAGACCAATCATGGTCTGGGGGTGGGGAACACAGAAGTATCCCGGCCCCACCCTTTTCACTCAAGGTCCTACCCCTTCCGGTGCGGCCCAGGGCCACTTCAGAAATTTTTAAGTTACTGCCCACTCCAGGCTAACTTGTGGGGGTTGGAGCAGCTACCCGCCTGCCTCGGGCAAAGGACTGCTCCAGCCCTGCAGGGCCCACCTCATGCAGAAGACTGCTCCGGCTGGGCTGGAGCAGCCCCTGCCTATGGCGGGGGTGCTCCAGCCCAGCTGCAGGCTCCCTACTTGCCCCCCTTTTAATCTGTTAACTGGTTAGACAATACAAGATCTTAAACCCTTCCCCACATACCTCCAACCAACCACACCCTAATTTTATTTATTTTTTTAAAAAGCATTTTTCAGCAAGGTCAAAAAAAACCTGGAGTGTAGTTGAGCTATATATCAAAGCATTAGCAATTAACTCAAATCTCCTTTCTTTCAACATATCAAACAATATTAGCAGGGATCAGTGTTGCAGAAATGGCAAGTTCTCATCCACACACACAAAAAAAGGTTTTCCCCTTTGCAGTTAGAGGGCACCACAATGTCTGGGAATTTAAGATTAGTTTGAAACTTACCACGCCAAGTTATAAAATAATTTCACAGCACTTCAGTAAAAGTAGTGACTAGAGATAAACAGCATGAAATTGCAAGGAAGGGTGACAAAAAAGCAAAACAATGAACACTTAATGTTCAATAGCTTCTTTAAACTTATGAAATATATACACAAGATATCAGAAATGCATTTAATAGATCCAGAGAAGAGAAACACAAAGACACTCACCATTGAACACCTCGTTAAATTCCCCAGGGGGAGCATGAATGATGAACTTTGCTGCAATGCGCACCTTAAAGAAAAAAAAGTATATTCATGTGTAACTAGATATTTTATTCCATTTTATGTAAATACCAAGTCTTCCAAAACTCAGTGTCCATCCATGCAAAAGAAATCAGTTCTATTTTGTATGGCTTTAAGGTCCAAAATATGGACTTCTCCAAAGCTCACTATTCAATAAAATCCACATTCACAAAGTTATTTCACCTTTATACATACCAGGAACAGGGACTAGCAGTTTCTAATATAGCTATGTGTAACACTGGGAAGGTTTGGTGACAAAAGTACTGTTCACACGCAAAAGGTACCAAAAGTAAAAACCGGTCAAACAGTTTTTTCTGCCTCCCATTGCTAACTTTTCATTGCACATTGCTAGCATCCTGTCGACAGGCAGAGCAAAGAAACATGGGTAAGCATCCCCCAGTGCAGTGTTACAGAAAGGTAGAGCTGATCTCTCCACTTCTTGGAGTTCCTCAGTATCCCTGAGCTCTCCCTGCTGAGGAATGTCAAAGCAGCACAACAGTCACTCCCTAGCCCTCTCCCTGCAGCAGCCTGCCTGCTGCTATGTTCTAGGGATGCTAGACTATGCGCATTTCTCCCACCCCACTGCCAATAAGTTTTTTAGTAGGCTGGTCAGCAGCCTTTGGTCCTGGGTTGATATGGCTCCAGGACCTACCACTGCTGCAGCTCTCCATTTAAAGCATATTAGGATCTGGCTGGGCAAGCAGCCCAGCTCAGTTCTGGCTCATGCAGGGTCCAGGATCTAAGAAACACCTTTCTTCCCTCCCCACCCCACCCCCAATGCAGGGTCTGGGATCTAAGAACCCCACACCCACCCCCTGACAGGGGCTGCTGCCACCTTGCGCTGCTGCCTCTGTATCAGCGGCAGCAGCAGAGGGCAACAGGCAGTCAGTCCACAAGGGGAGCTGGTTTTTAAACTGGCTCCCCATCAGAGACCAGTTTCTGCCTGGCACCCTGCACTGCTGCCTCTGATACTTCTTTAATTACCAGAATTTCAGATTTTTTCTCTGAAGAAATTTCACACTTAAAGCTATTTATTTCAAAACATAAAAAAGCAGGACCTCACTATCTTTATTGTGACAACCACAAGCTTAAACAGAAAATTGTGCCTGTGCTATATGCACTATGGAACACTGCCTTCCAAAATACTGAAACTCCACAAATCAAGATATCTGAAATGCTTCAGACTGTATTCTGGGTTTGCAGTTTCAAGTTACTAAGCCTGGTGATTGCAGGACACTTAAGTGTGTTTTGAAGAGCCAACCTCAACACAAGCTTAGGAGACAAAGGCTGTGTCTACACTTTTGACTTCTACCAGTTATGACAGTATGCAGAGGTATAACCTAGAGCCCTGCAGTGGAACTGGGATCCTGCAGAACTCACTTCCATAAAAGCAGAAAAATGTACTTGGTTGTAGAACAAATTGGGCGGGGGGGGAAAAAATCCAGACTATGGTAATTTGTGGGAAACCACTAAATCTTTCTATTTATGACAAATTGATGTATTTCAGCAATGTAAAGCAAGTTTTCCTTTGTTTTTTTTAAATGATTCCAATGCTTAAATTGAAAAAGGTTAAAAGAAATGTCTTTAACAGGAGTTTAATAATTTTTTTCATTGTTTAGACAATATTTGTTTTCTTTTAGTGGTAAAAATTGTGCCTGAATTGTGTTTATACATTTTATATATAAAATACTAGCAGATTTACTCAGCATTGCTCAGGTCCATAACTCCCTTTTTTTTAAAATGAAAATGTACATGCTTTATTTAAATGACTGTATTTTTCAAAAACTTTTTTAATGAAGTTAATTTTTTTTCTTAAAAAAAGGGATTGTTAAAATTTTCTTCTTAATTACTTCAATTTTTTTTAAATTGGAATTCCATCAAGTATATTTTTTCCTACATATTTTTTAGCAAAGAAGGGCTATAGTCAATTTGGTTTCCAACAGCATTTTCTTCTAGTTTTCAAACATTAAACACTGATTTAGTTGTGCCAAAACAGATCACTACTCCTTTTTTTAATCTTTTCTGTAAGGTTCATTAAGAAGCAATCATACTCCAGGTTCATCCTACTTTTCTGGCTCATCTTGGCTCAGTCTCATTTAACATTCAA
The DNA here is from genome assembly GCA_032595735.1 of Pelochelys cantorii. Taxonomy (NCBI): domain Eukaryota; kingdom Metazoa; phylum Chordata; order Testudines; family Trionychidae; genus Pelochelys; species Pelochelys cantorii. Next base: position 301,898,737 of record CM064326.1, on the reverse strand, counting down.
CATTCCCTCAGTCAATTCTGAGGACTATATTTGCTTTGATGAGTCTGTCTCTTCTCTATTTGGTTTTATGAGAAGCAATCCTATTCCAAGCACATCCCACTTTCCTGGCACAATCAAGCTCTTATAAGAGAAAGCTGTATATTGAATTTGGTGGTCCTAGCTCTTACCATTTAGGAGGAATTCAACAAATAGACAAACTCTCTAAAATATATAGTAGATTAGTCAAACAATTCTGTAAAGGATAAACTTAAAACACAACAAATGGCCTGGTAGCACTTTATAGACTAACAAAATCTGTGTTTTTAGTTTATCCTGTACAGACTAACCTGGCTACCCCCTGAAAATTCTGTAAAGGCTGGTAAGCTCTCTGCTTAAAAATCTGTAAAAATCACACTCATAATATGTATATTGGGGTGAAAACAGGATTAGGGATGTAAAATCCCATGTAATTGATTAACTGGTTAAATGTGAAGTAAAACTTTAACCAGTTAATTAAGGGGAGGGGAAGCATCAGTGCACACAGGCTAAAACGCCTCCTGTTCCCCCCAGGTTGGAGAGGACCACAGCCTGAGGTGGGCCCTGCAGAGCTTGAGCAATCCCCTGCCCATGATAAGGTAGGTGAGGAGTTGCTCCAGCCCTCACCAGTTAAGCAGAACTGGTAATAAAGGGCAACACTTACCCAGTTAACCTTTCACATCTCTAGTAGTACAGTAATTCCTCATTTAACACGTGCCCGCTTAACACGTTTTTGTGATAGCACAATTTTTTTTTTTTTTTTAGGGAATGTTTTTTGAATTACATGACTGTCCCCGGAATAACATGATTTCCCCAGCCGGCCCATTGCCGGCGGCTGCGCAGGGCTTCCCACTCCTCCCCGCAAAGCGGCGGAGGGTTCACCGCTCGCCGCGCCGTTCCCCACTGACTCCCCCTCACCAGACGCCTTGCCCCCTCTCCTCTGCCCCCGCTTGCAGGCTGGCGGCTGGGTTTCCCCAGCCGGCCCGTTGCCGGCGGCTGCGCGGGCTTCCCCTGCCTCCCTGCAAAGCGGCAGAGGGTTCGCCGCTCGCCGCGCCGTTCCCCAGCAACCCCTCCTCGCCGGACACAGTGCGGGTCCTGGCAGACCTGTCACAGGGGCATACTCCTAACCCAATCCCCCTCCCCTCTCTTCCCCTCCCCTTCCCCAGAGCCAAACACCTCCCCTTCCTGCTGTAACCCAGTCTCCTTTCTCCCCCAGCCTTATGTCCCGGTCCCAACAGACACCACCACTTGAAACGCAACCACCACCTTTTCCATTATTTTCAATGGGAAAACTGACCGCGCATAACACGTTTTCACTTAACACTATCATTTTCTGAAACATATGTAGTGTTAAATGAGGAATTACTGTAGTTTAACTAGTAGAACCAGTTTTTGTGCACAGTTATGCAGGCTATATTATAGCTGATTGCAATTATATAATGCTGATTTTAAGTATTACAGGTTGAGTGTGCCCAAGTTTCTCATGGTCCCATAAAGTTTGTTTGCAACCACAAGTTCTGTCTCTCAGAGTTTTTTGTGCTATTATTTAGCTCTAATTTACCACAAAATGGATTATCGAGCCCAGTAAGCAGTGGAAATGTTGGTGATGCTGCTAGACAATACTGACCTCCTATGGTTCGGCAAATTCTCTGGTTCAGGACTAAGGATGTTAAAGACTAGTCGACAGGCAATTCTGCATTCCTCCTTTGAAATGTACAAGAATCCCCAGCTGATCCCCCAGCAGGGGCTCTTGTACATTTCAAAGGAGGAATGCGGAAGTGCCTATTGACTAGTCCAGGGAAATTCCACTGAGTAGTCGACTAGTCAATTAATAGCATTAACATCCTTATTCAGGACCAGTTAGGTCCCTATGTATCAGACAGCGTTCCCTAAGATTTTCCATCCCTGAGCAGAATGAGCTGTGTCTTGTGCACCAATATTGATGTCAAATGTGCTTGTTTGGATGTGTGCATCTGTGGCACTCACCAGTTACTAACAACATTATATATAATTAAAATTGTGTAAGAAAAAATACTAAAACAAGGCATAATTAATAAGGTGCATGACCCTGCACCCATCCTCCCTGAAAACCCAGCCAGCTTAGCACCCAGTATCACTCCCACCGTTCCTGCATCCATGAGCTCCCCAACCAAGGTTCCCTGTAAGCTATATACCCACGTGGGCACATGGCCCCTTTTTGAGCCCTGCACAGAAGTTCAGCGCTGCTGCACAGGCAGGGAGCTCAGCTGATCAGCTGGAGAAGGGGGAGCAGAGCAGGGCATTTGCTTTCTGGCTGTGGAGGAGCAGAAGCAGCAGCCTGTTATACTGACTCCAGCCTCTACTCTAGTCCTCCTCCCACTCTTCCCCAACCCCCTGGAGGGTAAATACTTGCTGGGGGTGAGTTCTCCAATCAGGGAGATAGGAAGTATTTGGGGGATCATGTGATCCAGATAGCGCTGGAGCTGGAGGAACTGCCAGCTGAAGGGGAGGAGGGATACCTGCTTCATTGCCTGCCACCAGCCATGTGGGAAAAGCTGGGTAATTTACATGCACTGCCAGATCAGATCAACTTCTCTGCTTCGCTCCCAAATCCTTCCCTGCCCTGTGAACTGCCAACAGGGCAGCAGCCTCCCCTGTTTCCTGCTTCTCCCCTAGCCCTCCTGTTGGGGAATTGGCTGGGCAGGGATCCTGTTTTCCCCATGCCCACTCCCCTGCTGCACATTCAGAGCAGAACAGTTGCCTTTTTACTTCTCTGCCTCCTATTCCCACCCCCCCCAACCGCTTGATCATAACAAGACAGCGCCTCTCTTCCCCCTCCCCTGTGCTTTCATACTTTCACCCCATTAAGAATCAGGTCAGTATCTTCTCTAGTGAGATCAAGACCAAACTTCTCCCTGCCCTGTCATTGAAAATGAGGGAACACCCCCACAGTTTCAGCCATCTCTCTGAACACTTAGCCCCCCCTTTTTAACTGTCTGAGTTCCTGGCTTGGAAAGCTTCCCTCCGTGACTGCACGAAACAGGACAGCCACAGTCTACATGTACACAGGCTGCAAATGGTTTTGGGGAAGGGGGTTCTAGCTGATCAAGACATTTGGTAAAGATTTTGGAGGGAAGAAAGAGAACCCCATGTTGTGAGGAAACATTGTGAAAGGTGAAATGCAAGACTTTGGATAAAAGAGAAAGATGATTGTGAAGCTATGTGTTTCCTTGGGAACAGTGCAAGCTGGAGCCTCTAGTAAATTTGTTCTGTAGGTGTTAACTGAGGCAGTTAAGGGGGAGGCGGGGGGGACTTATTTTAGTACCATAAGAGTTCCCTTGGAAAGGACCTAAGGGGAAGCAGGATGTGCCAGGGTTGAGCTGCCACCACCCACCATACCGGGAAACACCCTAAATTGTGGATAACAGATCTAAATCCAGCATAAAGATTAGACAGCATCAACTCTTTGGGGGTGGGGGTCTTTCTTTTGTATGACTATACAGTAGCTCTAGCAAGTACACTGTACAGTGAGTGCGGCTCTAATTCTAATGTATGACCAAGTTAAAACAAGCCATCCTACTTAGCATATTCAACAGACCCTACCTATTTCACTTGGGCACCCCCTGCATTGCTTCCCTTGACTCATGATTAGTGAGGCATTAGGCTTCTTCAGAAATGGTGAAAGGAAAAAGCAAAGAAATTACAAAACTGTCAAAAGTGTGTATTTATTGGACACCGCAGGAAGTTAGAAAAATCCCTCTCTCCCCTGCGTGCCAATATGCAAAGCCAGAACACCACCAAGCCATCTTAAAGCCTGTGAAAGCAACGGCTGAAGTGTGAGGGGCTCGAATGGCAAAGGTGCTTTACACGAATGAGGTGCCCATGCTGCAGCAAGGAGGCTGGGAACCTTCATCTTCAATAAACGAATTAATTGAGGATAAGTGGGCAACTGCACAGAGTGGGAGTCCTGTAGCTGCTGGAACCTGAATTTTTCACTGCCAACCCAAGCCTCCAGGTTAAAGAGCAAGCTATGATTTTCCCCACCCTAGCACGGGAGATTTACCTTCTCAGAGCTGCCCACTCCTAAGGGACCAGCTCCTCTTGTGACTCGCCACTTGCTGCCAGGCAGCATGGGAACAAGAGAGGTAAGAACTACCTCTACAATCCCATTGATTAATGCACTCAAGAGAAGCGCTTATACATGTACCCAGCAGAGCAGCATTTGAACCCCATGCCAGAGGAACCAGGGAGAGTTGAGAAGTGCTGGGCAAGCTGGTAGCTTGAAGGTGAAATACGTTGCTCCTGACAGGTGAGTTTCTGACTTACTTCAAGAACTAGTTACATAAAAAGGGCTTGAAGGCGGCAAGCTGGAAGATCTGGCTCCAGTTTTGATATACTCCCGTTGAATAACAATTTTTTCCCCTTGCCAACTCAGTAAACACCAGTTGGGGGCTGAAAGCCAAGTTACTCTCTAGTTATGCGTCATCACAAGCAGGACAGATTGCACTGGCCACGTGGCTATTGCCCTGAATAGGTTTGACAGCAACAGGCCCTCCTCAGGACTGGCCACTTGGCAAAGTTTTCAAGGTGCCGCAGGAGTGTCCCAATTTTCAGCGGCTCCTGACTGGGAATGATGGCTGGCCCATGGCGGACGGGGGAGGTTGCCGGCTTGTCTTTGGTGTGCTCCCTCTGCCTTCCCTCCTCTACAGAAACTTCCCAGGATCATCCCCCTGCCTCAAGGCTGGCCATTGGGGTCAGCCATTGCTTCACTCCCCACTGTGGCTTTTTTGCACTTTACTCTGAGCAGCCACTCCCACACAGTGTCCTCTTGCTGCTCCATGCTGCAGCTACAGTGGGCAGGGAGGCTGCTCTTGTTGCGGGGCCAGTGCCGGGCGCTTCTGGGGGGCTGGAGACCCCAGGTGAGCTCCTTGGGTGCTGCACTGCAGAGTGGTGTAGCCGAGACCTGTGGAAGCTCAGCCCATCCTGTGTGCAGAGCAGAGCTCAGTATTTCCCTAGAGGGGGCAGTGCACTAACAACTAGGACTTCCCCCAGCTGCTGGTCTGGTCACATCTCTCATGGCATTCTCTAAGCACGCATCTGACCAGCATGGTAGGAGCTGCCCAGGCCCCAGTTGGCTCCGCAGGAGACTGGTTCAAGCCCCGGCTGCCCCCACCTGGCTCAGGTCAAGCCCAGCGCTGCGAGCCACTAACACAGCCTGGGCAGGGCCCCCACTCTGGCCCAACAGTTCCAGCTCAGCCCCGGCACAAGGACTCAAACTGCACCATGCAGAATTGAGCCCCGCCACACAGCCTGCCCTAGCTGCAGCTCCAGCCTTAGGGAAGGGCTGAAGCTAAAGCCAGGGCCACATGGCAGCTGTCCAGCTGTTCCTGGGGTAGGGCAACCTCCCCCACACAGCCCTGCTCTGGAGCAGCAACTGTACAGGCCCTGCTGAGAAGGTGGGCAGGCCTCAAATTTTTGGTGCGTGCCCGTGCAGGAGCACACCTTAGGGGGAAACCATGGTGCCAGATTAGAGCGGTTCAACCTGTATTGTATATCTTGTGCTTGAGAGATGGACATTTGCACTCTTACTGCCATCATCATAAGAACGTAAGAATGGCCGTACTGGGTCAGACCAAAGGTCCATCTAGCCCAGTATCCTGTCTGCCGACAGTGGCCAGCACCAGGTGCCCCAGAGAGGGTGGACCGAAGACAATGATCAAGCGATTTGTCTCCTGCCATCCCTCTCCAGCCTCTGACAAACAGAGGCCAAGGACACCATTTTATCCCCTGGCTAATAGCCTTTTATGGACCTAACCTCCATGAAATTATCTAGCTTCTCTTTAAACTCTATTATAGTCCTAGCCTTCACAGCCTCCTCTGGCAAGGAGTTCCACAGGCTGACTACACGCTGTGTGAAGAAGAACTTTCTTTTATTAGTTTTAAACCTGCTACCCATTAATTTCATTTGGTGTCCTCTAGTTCTTCTATTTAGGGAACTAATAAATAACTTCTTTATCGGCCCTCTCCACACCACTCATGATTTTATACACCTCTATCATATCCCCCCTCAGTCTCCTCTTTTCTAAACTGAAAAGTCCCAGTCGCTTTAACCTCTCCTCATATGGGACCCGTTCCAAACCCCTAATCATTTTAGTTGCCCTTTTCTGAACCCTTTCCAAGGCCAAAATATCTTTTTTGAGGTGAGGAGACCACATCTGTACACAGTATTCGAGACGTGGGCGTACCATAGTTTTATACAGGGGCAATAAGATATTCTGGGTCTTATTTTCTATCCCTTTCTTAATAATTCCTAGCATCCTATTTGCCTTTTTGACCGCCGCTGCACACTGTGTGGAAGTTTTCAGAGAACTGTCCACGATAACTCCAAGATCTCTTTCCTGATTTGTCGTAGCCAAATTAGCCCCCATCATACTGTACGTATAGTTGGGGTTATTTTTCCCCGATGTGCATTACTTTACACTTATCCACATAAAATTTCATTTGCCATTTTGTTGCCCAATCACTCAGTTTGGCGAGATCTTCTTGGAGTCCCTCACAGTCTGCTTCTGTCTTGACTATCCTAAACAGTTTGGTATCACCTGCAAACTTTACCACCTCACTGCTTACCCCTTTCTCCAGATCATTTATGAATAAGTTGAACAGGATTGGTCCTACGACCAACCCTTGGGGGACACCACTAGTTACCCCTCTCCATTCTGAAAATTTACCATTTATTCCTACCCTTTGTTTCCTGTCTTTTAACCAGTTCTCAATCCAAGAAAGGACCTTCCCTCTTATCCCATGGCCATGTAATTTACACAAGAGCCTTTGGTGAGGGACCTTGTCAAAGGCTTTCTGAAAATCTAAGTATACTATATCTACTGGATCCCCCTTGTCCGCATGTTTGTTAACCCCTTCAAAGAACTCTAATAGATTAGGTAAGCCAGGATTTCCCTTTACAGAAACCATGTTGACTTTTGTCCAACAAATTATGTTCTTCTACATGCTTCACAATTTTATTCTTTACTATTGTTTCGACTAATTTGCCCGGTACTGAAGTTAGACTTACTGGTCTGTAATTGCCCGGATCGCCTCTGGAGCCCTTTTTAAATATTGGTGTCACGTTAGCTACCTTCCAGTCATTAGGTACAGAAGCCGATTTAAGGGATAGGTTACAAACCACAGATAATAGTTCAGCAATTTCCCATTTGAGTTCTTTTAGAACCCTTGGATGAATGCCATCCGGTCCCGGAGATTTGTTAACATTAAGTTTTTCTATTTGTTCCAAAACCTCCTCTAATGACACTTCAATCCGGGACAGTTCCTCAGATTCATCACCCACAAAGGACGGTGCAGATTTGGGAATCTCCCCAACGTCCTCAGCCATGAAGACTGAAGCAAAGAAATCATTTAGTTTCTCCGCAATGGCTTTATCGTCCTTGATTGCGCCTTTTATAGTTCGATCGTCTAGGGGACCCACAGGTTTTTTAGCAGGCTTCCTGCTTCTAATCTACTTAAAAAACATTTTGTTATTTCTTTTTGAGTTTTTGGCTAGCTGTTCCTCAAAATCTTTTTTTGCTTTTCTTATTACATTTTTACACTTGATTTGACAGTGTTTATGTTCCTTTCTATTTATCTCACTAGGATTGGACTTCCACTTCTTAAAAGATGCCTTTTTGTCCCTCACTGCTTCTTTTACATGGTGGTTAAGCCACGGTGACACTTTTTTAGGTCTCTTGCTATGTTTTTTAATTTGGGGCATACATTTAAGTTGGGCCTCTATTATGGTGTCTTTAAAAAGTTTCCATGCAGCTTGCAGGGATTTGCCTCTAGTCACCGTGCCTTTTAATTTCTGTTTCACTAGCCTCCTCATTTTTGTGTAATTCCCCTTTTTGAAATTAAATGCCAGGGTGCTGGACTGCTGAGGTGTTCCACCCACCACAGGAATGTTGAATGTTATTATATTATGGTCACTATTCCCAAGCGGTCCTGTAACGGTTATTTCCTGGACCTGATCCTGCACTCCACTCAGGACTAAATCGAGAATTGCCTCTCCCCTTGTGGATTCCTGCACCAGCTGCTCCAAGAAGCAGTCATTTAGGCCATTGAGAAATTTTATCTCTGCTTCTCTTCCTGAGGTGACACGTACCCAGTCAATATGGGGATAATTAAAATCCCCCATTATTATAGAGTTCTTTATTTTGGTAGCCTCTCTAATCTCCCTCAGCATTTCAATGTCAGTATCACTGTCCTGGTCAGGTGGTCGGTAATATATCCCTACTGCTAATTTCTTATTATTGGAGCATGTAATTACATCATATATATAATAGCCCAATGTCTGAGAGTCTGTAATGCTGAAATGCTGGCTGTTCCCTCTGGGTGGCCCGTGCTGCATGGGGAGTGCGGGGCCCAAATGGACGCTTGCGCCGCTTGCTCCCCTGCGGTGGCCCGGCTGAGCGGCGCAGAAGTCAACCGAGCACCACGGCGGGAGCAGAAGGGGGGGTGGGGCGGTGACGTACATGGCCAGGGTGCGGGGCCTGGCTGTGTACATCACCGCCCCACCGCGCCTTTGCCTCCCACCATGGCGCTCGGCTGACTTCCTCGCCACCCAGCCGGGCTGCCACGGGGGAGCCCAAACGGCCGCTTGCTCCCTCGCAGCGGCCTGGCTGAGCGGCGCAGAAGTCAGCCGAACACCACGGCAGGAGGCGAAGGGGGGTGGGGCGGTGACGTGCGGTGTGACAGCGGCTCCAGGCCCCATCCCTTGGCCGTGAACGTCACCTCCCCACCCCGCCCCCCCTTTGCCTCCCGCCGTGGCGCTCGGCTGACTTCTGCGCCACTCAGCCGGGCCGCCGCAGGGGAGCAAGCGGCGCAAGCGGCCATTTGGGCCCCACACTCCCCATGCAGCACAGGCCGCCCAGAGGGAACAGCCAGCATTTCAGGCAACAGCGCCGCCCAGAGGGAACAGCCAGCATTTCAGCGTTACAGACTCTCAGACACTGGGCTACTATATATATGATGGGTAGCCTACTTTTTGCAGGAGCACTCTGCCTTTTTTGGTCTGCATGTGAATGGTAGTTGTCAAGTACCATTTTGCAAATTAATTTAGCAATTGGTGCTTCTATTCAGATATTCCCCCTCACTGATTGTGTAGATTGGGGTAGTCTATCTTCTCAAAGTCCAAATTTCCTGGTGAAGGTATAGTGAAAAATCCAAGCCCATACCTAGCTTCCCTCCCGTAACTAGGGTTATCAATTTTGTAATCAGTGAAAATGGAACACCCTTGCCGCTTCCTCCAAAGCCCTGCCTTGCCTGTTCCAACCCTCCCTCCCCCAGCCCCTTACAAAAAAACCCTCTTGCCCATTGCTCACTTCACCATCCCCCGTTATTGGATTCACCTGCTGCCTACAGAGTCAGGCTGGAAGGAGCTGACATGAAGCCTGTCCCAATGCCCAAGCAAGGCACAGCAGGGGTCAGTTCCCACAGTGAGGTGCTGGGGTAGAGAAATCTGGGCACAATGGGGCAGAGGAGAGGTCCATTCCTGGAGTAAGAGGCCAGGGATATTGTGAAATAGTGGGGTTTGGGGAGGGGAGGTTACACACACCCCATGGAGGGCACCAGCAACTATTTTGGAGCCAGCCAGTTCTCTCCAGTAGACATGGGATGAGAAGAGCAGCCGCTTAGTGGAGCTGCTCCTCCAAGCATCAGCTGGGGCTCTTCCTGCTCTCAGTGGCAGAAGCAGGCTACTGCAGGTAACTAGTCTTTCAGCCAGTTTCCCTGTTCAACCAGACATTCCAGTCAAAAACCAGAAACCTGGCAACCTTCACCCTTAGTGCCCATTGCTCCCTCCTTCCCAAGCTTCCTACCTGCCCACTCCAGAGACTAAGATGGCTATTTCCCAAAGCTGAAAATGTGATGCATGGGTCTGGCCTGAGCTACTTAGCATTGCCACCCACTTTCCCCACCCCACCAATTTTCCTTTGTGCCCGCAAATGAGACAAAAACTAGCTGGGGGCAGAGGAGGAGAAGAATGAGTATGAGCTTGGATTTGGGTAGCAAAACAGTGTCTGAATGCAAGTACTTTTGAGCTCAGAGTCAGGAGGTGAAGTTGTTGGACTATGATCCAGCTGATGCAATGCCCTTTTGTGGCCTGAGATAGCCTAGAGTGGTTTCCTGGGGATCGCTCAGAAACAGGGAGCTCCAGGGACTAATTGAAGCATAAGCACACCTTTGTAAGGCTCCAGCTCAGCAATGACACATAGCTGTGACGAGTGGGGGGGGGCACTGAAAAAAAAATGAAATTTTCCAGGAGTCAGATGCCTCCAATTCTAAGAAAGCACAGAAACAAGACAGCAGTACTTCCAGGGCACCCTTGCAGGATGGGGTGGGGAAAAAAGCAGCAGGACAGCTTGCTGAGTTCTTCTAGCCCCACCCAGGGAAGGTTGCTTTACCTTCCCTGCTGCTGTCCCACACACAGCCTCTCATCTGTAGATGGTCTGCAAAGCAGACCGCAGCACTGGGATTCCAGAAGGGAAGGGAAAACAGTGGGGGCGGGGGGAGGAGGGGGCAGGAAGCTGCCCTGCTCCTCTCCCCCATCCAGCTGCACAGAGAATGCTATCTCCTTGTTTCTGGCATACTGTCAGAAGCATCACGTGCGAGTGGTGGGAAGGGAGGAGAAGAGTGGGGGAAGACCCATGACCCTGCATGCTCCACCCATGTGTCATCGCTGCCCCATGTTCCACTGAAAAGCATCTGATTAGGGATGTAAAAGTTTGATTAATTAGCTAATCAAATAGTTGATGCAATTTGCATCGACTATTCAATTAAACAATAAGGGTGCCTCCACCTTTGAAGTGTAGCAATAGCCCCAAGGCTGTTGCTACACTTCAAAGGCCAAAGTGCTGCGGGGAGCACAGAGCCAGTGGAGGACTCAAGCAGTCCCCCCCACTGGCCCTGTGCTCCCCACAGCATTTCAAAGCAGCAGTGCCGCATGGAGCCTGAGGTCAGCAGGGGTGCTCCCAGATGACCCTAGGCTGCATGTGGCATTTCCAAGTGGCAGCGCCACGTGGAGTCCGGAGACTGACCCTGGGCTCCATGCAGCGCTGCCACTTTGAAGCACCCCTCCTCTTGCTGCCTCTTTCTGATAGAGGCAGCAAGGTGGGGGGTGGGGGGGGGGGGGAAGAGAAGCATCCCTACTTCTGACTGTCCAGATTTGAACTGAAGACAGAGGCTATACCTCAGCCTAACTTCAAATGCTTGCAATAATCTCAAACTTTTGTGATTTTAGAACTGAAATATATACACAGCATTCAAACTGAAACTTAAGAGGGAGAAAGGGGAGTACATATATTAAATGTCAAGAATTTCAATGAGGTTAGATTTTTGTATACTTGAGATGGTCTGTTTATTACAAAGTAGCTGAAGATTCTTCACCCAGAGTTAACTGACATAAAAATAAAGTTTTAAGCTAGCAATGTAGGAGAAAGATTGGATGGCTAAGTATGATTCAAGGTAGTTGCTATCTTTTAGCCATCCAATCTCTCTCCTACATTGCTAGCATAAAACTTTATTTTTGACTTTTTGGCACACTTTGTTCTTATTTTTAGTTTTTTGGTGCACTTTTAGAAAGACTGTCTTTTTAAAAAGTTTTTTTTATAATTTTTTTAATTTGTGTCTTTTTGGTCGTAAATCTAGTGTGTTTCAACTAATAAAAAGTCCAAGGTTCGTTTTGATACGCTTACATATTTTGAGCTAGACTTCGTTTCCAAAATTTTTTTGGAAGGGCTTCTGGAAAGTTCGATGTGACTGGAATTTGTGTAAGAGTGTTCAAGGTTCTAGGTGTTGTAGAAACACAGAACAAACCTACCATTCCAAATATAAGTAAAACAACAGATGAACACAATTGAGAAAAAGGGTGGGGAGAGAAGGCAACACACACAAACAGCTGTCACGGAACACCAACTGGCCAGCTATGGGTGCTGTGCACATAATAGCGCAAGAAGGCTTTCAGTACGGAGTTAAAGGAGCTGTGGATGTCAATGGGGAGTGCACTGCACAGATTAGGGTAGTGGGGAGCTGTTTGTTGGAATGCTTCTTCGTTACGTGTTCGTAACCTTAAAATAGTATTTTTAAATGTACGTGCAAATATGGGGTGGGGAGCTAAGCATGGGCTGTGCCCGGGTGAGGAGGCTTTTATAAATTGGGGAGTGCAGGCTGTGCCCGGAGGTTACACATGGGGGGTGGCTAATGGGGAGGGGACAGTGGGGGGTTACACATGGAGGGGAGGCAAGCAGGGTTGGCAGGGGATGCTCGGGACAGGCCTGGGAGAATCACCGGCAGGGGGAGAGCACTGGGTTGACGGGGCAGCCAGCAGCGGCCATGCGGGTCTCCCTTGGGGAAAGGGAGTATTATGGGCTGGAGCACGCCTATGGCAGGACGGAAGTCTGCTTGCGGCATGCTCTTACCTGCAGCACCGTGGAGGAGGGGAGCTGGCTGCACAAGCCAAGGCTCAACCACGACAGCTCCCGCGGTCAGGCTGGCAGGAGGGAGTGGGGAAGCGGCGGCAAGAGGCCTGCGACTGCTTCCACAGTCAGGCCAGGGGGAGGAGGGGCGCAGCAGCAAGAGGCCAGTGACAGCTCCCACCATCAGGCTGGCAGAGGAGCGGCAACGGCTTCCACTGTCAGGCTACCATGAGGGGGAGGGGGAGGGGAAGGGCAGCAGCAGTGCAGCGGCGCAGCACTGAGCCAGCAGGCAAAGCACACCAGCAGGAGCTGGCGGGGGTGGTCATGTTAGTGCGTGCACAGGAACGGCAAGTTGAAAATCCCATGACAGACAGACAACAATGGCGGCTGCTTAATAGAAAGATTGTCTAAAAACCCCACTAAGTTTCACTTTTGGCAGATTCAATTCCATACCAGCAATAAGTCAACAGTTCAGACTGCGATATGTATCATCTTAGACCTTGTCTACACTACAGAGTTAGATTAACACAAGGCAGCTTATGGAAATGTCTACACAAATTTTGCTCCCAATGACATTACTTGGAATAGTGGATAAGTTAACTTCACCACCACAAATAGCATAGAGCCAAGGTAGTTAGGGCTACGTAGTGTCAATGTAGATACTGCATGTACTATAGATATACCCCTACTGCCCCACACTGACAGTACAATCAATACAACACTCCTGGCAATGATGCGCACCGCTCACACAAGGAGCAAAGTGTAGACCTGCACAAGTGATGAAATTACTGTGGTGGTTATATGCCAATGTAAGTCAGGTCAACTAATACTGTAATATAGACATGGCCTTAGAAATGCTTTGTTTTCAGACTTATATATGCCCTCTACCCACCAACTCTTCTCTCAAGGCATGTTATTAATCAACCAGAAATGCACTGGCTGAGTCCATTGCTCTATTTCCTCTTCAACTACTGTAGCCAGACATGAACCCCATCTTGTTTCCCCCCCCCCCCAGAGAGCAAGAGAAAGGCAGTCAGCCTTTGATGCCCTGGGAACGCAGGGGTGCTGCTTGTCCCTGACTCTAATAAACAGAAACCAGACAGTAAATGGGCTAGCTGACGACCCAGGGCCCCCTGCTGCCCTGATGGCTAGCACCAGTAATTGACACGCCTACACTGTCCCAGGAGAGGAATCTTCGCCCATCACATACTAGAGTGCCCATTGTCTGCAGTTTCCCAGGTGTGAATTATGCTTTGCACCCTTCCGTGGGAAACTTGGCATTCAAAGCCATTTTTCCTAATTGGCCACTTGAGACCAGGAAGAAGCCTACGTGACCCAAGGGGTATAAAGAGGGGTTTAGTAGCCCACCCCATTTGAGCTCCAATCTATACCTGCTGGCAGGTATATGTTGTCTCCCGAGGTCTGTGGGACGCCCAGCCTCGCCCTACTTCTTCCCGAGGGATTGAGAGAAAGACGCTGGCCACGCCAAGTCTGGAACGCAGGGGTGAGAATTATACCTGCAATGTGTTTCTTATGTGTACACTTTAATTTAGTTACTCTATTATAAGTTTCTCTAATCAACCTGTTTCACTTCTATTGTAAACAAGAAAAATAAGATTGTGCCCTCATTCACTTTATAAGTTTAAATATATATATTGAACCAAGTTTTCTTTCTTTTCTTTCTCCTACAAATAAGCAAGTGTGGTTTGAGTTTCTGACTTGAACCCGTGCTGCTGTACCCGAACCGAACACAAACAAAAGAACTCCAGCTGGTCATAAGGGACAGATATAGGGAGAGCTTGAGCGTTGGATCGTGTCGCTTCCAGGGGACAGATCCGTTGGGGCACCTCTAAGCCTCCCCAGGCTGCCCACTGCGACGGGACTTTGTGTCCTAGCAGTCAAAGTCTGAGGTGTAAAGCTCTCCCTGTTAAACTCTGGGGCGTCTGTCAGCCTGTTGGCTGCCCACTGCAAAGGATCCCGATCCTAGCAGTAAAGACACGGACGTTAAACTCTTTGGGGCACCCGTCAACCTCCTCCAGGTTGCCCACTGCTAAGGGACCCCACTCCTAGCAGTTAAAGTCTCGGGTGTATAGCTCACACACACTACTCACTGCCCTGACCACCGGCTGACAACTACGTATACAGAATTTGGACTTAAAAACACACAACACAGATGAGATGCTCCAAACCACTACTCTTCCTGTTTCTGGCCACATCAGAAAGTGACATTGGTTGAAAGGCCAGACCTTCTGCAATTTACATGGCCATATATGGTAGTGAGTATGTGCAAGCAAAAATGCTATGACAGCAACTTTGAGGAAGTCAAACTACAGTACCAAATATAAAATACAACTAAATGTTGATTAACAGGAGTAACGTAAGAAAGACAAAACTTTAACACCTGTTTATAAAAAAAAATGTAAAATACTTCAGAAAAACATACTTAAGTCTCCACATCATCTAGTATACTGACAGTGCTTTCCATAAATGTTACAAACAACAGAATAGTTCAGATGATACTCTGAAGTCAAAAGCAAGTATTTTTTTAATATAGTCCCACATGCTGTTACCCTCTACCCTGATGCCTGGATTAGTTCATCACTCACATATTTCCAGTTACATTGTGAGCTCTTCGGGGCACGAAACCATTCCTTCTGCTCTGCGTGTGCAGCAGAACTCCAACCCCAAGTGAGGCTTGGGCACTACCATAATACAAATCAATAAGCTATATGTTATGTATAAAATATAGCTTACATTTCAAGCAATCTTCTTTCTTCTAAAATTAGAAATAGGTCTGAAGCTTTGTGATTAAAAAGACTACTCAAGTTTGCTTCACAGAACTATGACGACAGTAGGAAAAAGCTTCAAGCAGTATGAACCTTGAAAAAAACTTAACACACAACAAATAGTCTTGCAGCATCTTAAAGACTAACAAAATATGTAGATGGTATCATGAGCTTTCATGGGCACAACCCCTGTCTTTTTATGGATTTTTTTTCTAAGGCTTTACTTACTTAAAAGCTGTAGCTTTTGGTTTCTAAAGAAGCCCAAATTTGTTCAAACATTGCCAGTGTCATATCCTAAAGGTCACACAAGGTCTAGAAAACTAGAAAGCAGTAATTGCCAGAAGAGCAATATTTTGTGTCCACTTCTATCTCAACTTTCACTGAAGGATTTCAAAAAGATTTTTATCAAGTTTTAACTTTCAACCGTAAATACTAGCCACATATCAGTGTCCTTCCTACCATTTAGCCATATAGGAAGGCAGAACGGGCATGATCCCCAGTGGGGGTAGGAGGAAAGGCATATAAACTTGACAGACTAAGTTTGGAAGAGAAGATAGACAGACCATACTCAAAGGACAATCTTTCATTGAAGTAGCAAAAATTAAAATTGCCCCCCACGGGAGAGTAGGATGCCTGTGATTCAATAGCGATTTCAGGAAAAAATTAAGATTACAAAAATACCTGAATGTTCCTGTCAGCACCAGGAGTAAATTTAGTTCTAAAAACAGATCTTAGTGGCTAGTGCCAAAAGTTAAAACCACAAGAGGTTATGAAAATACCCTATATTCCAACAGGTACTTTTAGTCAATGCTAATGTCCTAACTGTGTGTCTCATGATCACACACATTTTAAAAGGAATTTCTCTTTCACAAAAATTATGCATTTCCTCTAAGGATAGAAATTCTAATTACTCAGGCTAAATGAAAGCTTACCTAACTGATGACTTCTGCCTGAAGTCAGTATTCCCTCATCAGCAAGTGAAGCTTCTAAGAGGTGGCTCTTCCATAAAACATAGGGCTATTTTCTGATTGATGTTTTATCACTCAGAAATAAGTGTTAAACAAAGTATATAGATTATCCTTCTGATGGTAGGCTTTCAATACATGTCACCCTTGCCTATAGACTGCAGTTGAATTATTTAATACAATGTTCCCCAAATAGACTTGGGGGAAAGATCTCAGTGGATCATGCTAGAAATGTTAGCTATTGGTTAAACAAACAGTCAACTAACGGTATGAATTATTAGCTTCAAGACAGTCTCCCCTCCCCCCCACACTGCTGCCTCTGATAGAGGCAGCAGCATGGGGGGGGGGGGGCAGGCAACACCACAAAGCTGGCACTAACCAGCTTTTAAGCCAGCTCCCCCAGCACCAGCTCCTGCTTCCGCCCCACCCTGCCTCTCATACAGAGGGAGCAAGGAGGAGGGGTATGAGAGTAGTTGACTATATTAACCGATAAGCCTATGCTTATTGATTAATTGACTAGTCGACTACTCATTCACATCCCTAGATCATGTACGTCTCAGAGGCACTTCCCCCCTTCCATGCTTTCACTTCCTCTGGGCAGCAGACTGTATAGTGGACAGAAGGATTTGGGCATGAGTTGCAGTGCAGATGAAATGGCTTCCAGGGGACATGCAAGGCAGTGAAAGGCTGCTTCCCCTGCCCCCCTCTCACTCTTAATTCCTCTGGGCAGCAGACAATAGCATGAGAAGCAGGGTATGGATGCTAATAGCACAGAGGAAACCGAAAGTCCCATCTGTCTGCCTGCTTCTAGTCCTACACATCGTGTTAATCACCTGAAGTCTCAGTTGGAATTCTTCCTGACCTTACTGGTACTTGTGAAGGCTGACACTAGGCTTCTCCTGGCCAGGCTCTACAATGATGGGGGGAGGGGAGGTGACCTGAAGTGGCTATTGGGAGAGGAATAGGAAGGATATCCTTCACTTATGAGCTCAGTTTTGCCTTGGAAGCACTTCCATCCACTACTACAGGTTGAACCTCTCTAATTCAGCACGCTCTGGTCTGACGGTTTTAGTTAGCCAGATGTCTACTTATCATGGGTGTGGCCAAGTTTCCCACGGTCCCATAAAGTTTTACAGCCAGCAGTCCTGGATCTCAGTGTTCTGTGATGTTATTTAGCTCTAATTTACCCTTAAATGTTTTATCAGAGCCCAATAAGCAGTGGAAATGTTGGTAATGCTGCTAGACAATATTGACATCCCATGGTCTGGCAAATTCTCTGGTTCAGCACTGGTCAGGTCCTGAAGATGCCAGATTAGAGAAGTTCAACCTATAGTACACAACATGAAATCAAGCAGGATTCTATCACTAGACCACTCACATTTATGTGCCAGGCAGAAAACATTCAGTACCATAAAATCCAGCACAGATCTTTGTATTACTCCTTTCTTACTTCTCTGCATTTCTACCCTCTTTGTCAGGATTATGCCTATACTTCAGCAAACGCTACTTGTCTTACACTAGGAAGAACACCAGCAGCATGACTATTACATGACAACTAATACCATGAGGAAAGCAAAATGTGCACAAATGTGACTTACTCCTGGCGAAGGGCAAGATTAACACGTTTTCCTCCACCACTCCAGAAGCACTCCTATACTCCAGTATTAACATTGCAGCCCTTTCTTGACAGACAAAGGGGTGTGTATTTTCATGTGTCTTAACTCAAATGATTTATCTTAAGGACTATTGAAAGGATCCCTCAAAATGCAGCCTAACAAGTCTAAAGCTGGCTAGCTGACCACATTTTAGCTTAGGAAAAGAAAACTTGTTCTGACATGCACAGCAAGTGCCAATGAGACACAAAATTTGACAATTAGACTAAACATCTCCACATCCATTTAGAAAACGCTCCTCTAAGTCTCATCTACAGCATGAGGAGTAAAAGTTCTACTTGAATAAATTGCTGTCTTAAATATGTTCTTTGTTTAAATCAGGAAATATCATCAGGTATGTGTCTGCTGTAAAATTTCAATATCTGTCTTGAATACGTTCAATATATTCATAAATTATTTGGGAAAAGGAATAAACAACAAGATGGCAAAATTTGCAGATAAAAAAAATACTCAAAATAGTTAAGGCCATAGCACCTTCAAAGAGTTACAAAGGAATCTCAAAAATTGGGTGCCTAGGCAACAAAATAGCAGATGAAATTCAAAGTAATGAATATTAGGAAAGAATGCCACTTACACATACAAAAGGATGGTGTATAAGTTAGCTGTTATCACCCAAAGAAGATCTTGGAGTCATTATGGATAGTTCTCTGAAAACACCCACTCAGCTCGCAGTAGTCAAAAAAGCTAACAATATTAGGAACCATTAGGAAAGAGATAACTAACGGGATAGAAAGTATCATAATGCTTTTATATAAATCCATGCTATGTCCACATCTTGAATATGGACTGTAGATACAGTCACCCCATCTCAAGAGATATACACTGGAATTGGAGAAGATACTGAAAAGGGAAACAAAAATGATTAGGGGTATGGAACAGTTTCATTATGAGAGAATGAAGAGACTAGGACTCTTCAACTTAAAAAAAGAGATGACTATGAGGTTCAGGGCTCGACAAATGCACTCGCCCGCTCGCCTGTGGTGAGTAGATTTTATCAGCTGGCGAGTGCAGGGGTGGACTGGCCCGGTGGGCGGTTGTGACGGGCTGGCCAAAGCCCGCACTACAGGTGGCGTGGCCCCATCCGATCCGCCGGCCAGGCAGAGGAGCGGAGCGCCGCCGGGAAAGGGGAAGCGCAGTGATTCTCAGTGCCGGGCTGCCTGTGCGCAGCTCCGGCGCAAGGAGGTGGGGCACGAGCCAGAGGGCAGGACGCCAGCAGACACCAGGACGCTGGCATGACATGGCCCTGCTGATTTTAAAGGGCCGTGGCAGCTCGGCTCTGGCTGCGTGGCCCCAGGAGCTGGCTGTGGCGCAGCCAGGCCCCAACCCCCTCGCTGGTGAGAGACCGCTCCCGGCCGACCACTCGGCTCGCTGCACCCGCCCCGCGCCCCTTTGTCTCCGCGCCGCCCATTCCCCGCGCCGCCCCTGCTCCCCGGATCCCCTGCTCTCTCTCTCTTCCCTGCGACTCTCTGGCTCTAAACCGCCCTTGCACCCTGTTCCCCTCCAATCCCTGCCCCCCCAGCTCTGTGCTGCCCATTCCCTGCACTGCCCCTAGACCCTGATCCCTCTGCCCCTCCCATTCCCCGCGCCTCCACCGCACCCCGCGTCCCTCTGGCTCTGTGCCTCCCGTTCCCTGCACCAACCCTGTACCCGCCCCCCCCACTGTTCCCTGCACCCCTCTGGCTCTGTGCTGTCCCTGCACCCTGTTTCCCCTGTGGGTCGGGAGTGACGGGGTGCTTGTCCATAGGGAGGGGCTGGACAGGGCAGGGAAAAGGCTGCTGTGATCCAGCAGCGAGTGAAAGGGGGAGTTCACTTGAAGCACCTTTGCCTTTATGGAAAAAAACAAATGAAAACGCTATTTGCTAATTATAGGGCTAAAATGCCGGGACAAAAATGAAAACAAACAAAAAAAAAAAACCCACTGCAAAATGCAAATGTGTAGAAGACAACAAAAAGGGGGGGGGGCAAAAATGTTTTGCTTGGGGCAGCAAAAAACCTAGAGCTGGCCCCGGGGGAGGGGGAAGGGGCTGGGCT
Source organism: Pelochelys cantorii (assembly GCA_032595735.1). Classification (NCBI taxonomy): domain Eukaryota; kingdom Metazoa; phylum Chordata; order Testudines; family Trionychidae; genus Pelochelys; species Pelochelys cantorii. Next base: position 301,878,830 of record CM064326.1, on the reverse strand, counting down.
GGACTAGACTGTGGGGAGGGGAAGGGAAAAATATGGGGAAGGGGCTTGTGCTGAGGGGAGGGAAGGAGGTCAGGAGAAGAAGAAGAAGAAAGGGGAAGGCACCAAGGGACAGGGGTGCAGGAGAGACAAATGCCAGGGGGCCAAGTACAGACAATGAGGTTGAGGGCAGGAGGGGAGGTGTCAGTGGGAGGGGAGACAGGGTGATGCTGGGAGAGGAGAGAGTAAGGGCACTGGGGGCTAGAGGGGGGAGGGAGAGGTGCTGGGAGAAGGCTAGAAAGAAGGGGTGGGCATGAGGAAGGCGGGGATGGAGCAAGTGATGTGTGAGGGCACAGAGGCATGAGGGGAACAGGGGCAGAGGGTGGTGAGGGGGTGGGCATCAGGGAAAAAGAGAACAAAGGGGACAGGGGCAGTGAGGGAAGGGGGAGACATCAGGAGGGTGCAGGTGCCAGGGGATTCTGAGGGTGAAGCAGAAGGGCAGACACCTGCAGGGGAGGGACCAGCACCAGAGGAGAGAGGCAGGGCAGGTGTATAGAGGGAGGTGTTAGGAGAGGGGATGAGGAGGGGTAGCTCACATCATCAGAGTGGGGCTACTGGAGGAGTGGGCACAGGGGGGAGAGAAGGGCTGGTGGAGGGGGCCAGGTCTCAGGAAGGCTGAGGGCAGTGAGAAGGGCAGGAGTCAGGACAGCAGGGGAGGATGAGGGGTTGGGGGGCAGCAGGCACCAGGGGAGCTGATGGAGCAAGGGGAGGAGACATGGCAGCAGAGGGAAAAGGTAGAGGTTTATAAGATATTTATTAATAATCTATTAGTAATTACTGTTCTTATTCTTATTAGGAATTTATGCTATTAAAAAAAAAGCACTTTTTGGGGGGAGGGTGGCGAGTCCCTTTTTTGTCTGGCGAGTAGGGTTTTCCAGAATTTGTCGAGCCCTAATGAGGTCTATAAGGAAATGTTATTTTTGCCTTCTCTTAACATGAGAAATAGGGGGTCATCCAATGAAATTTTAACATTAACATAATGGAAACACTTCTTCTCATAATACACAGTCAACCTGTGGAACTCTTTGCCAGGGGTGTTATGAATATCAGACTATAACAGGGTTCAAAAAAGGACTAGCTAAGTTCATGGAGGACAAATCCATCAATAGATGCACAGGGCAACACTATGCTGTGAGCATCTCTAGCCTGTTTGCCAGAAACTAGTAATTGATGATAGGAGATGGATCACTTGATGACTGCCTCTATTCATTCATCCCCTCTGAAGCATTTGGCCTTGGAAGACAAGGTAGTCGGCTAGACAAGGTATCCAGGGGAAGATTAGAAAAACAAAGGCACAAAATGAGTTCAATCTAGCTAGAGAAATAAGGGGTAACAAGACGACATTCTACAAATATATTAGAAGAGGAAGACCAAGGATAGGGTAGGCCCATTGCTCAGTGCAGAGGGAGAAACAACAGGAAATGTTGAAATGGCAGAGGCGCTTAATGACTTCGTTTCAGTTTTTGGCAAGAAAATTGATGGCGATGGGATGCCTAACATAGTGAATGCTAATGGAAATGGGGTAGGTTTAGAAGTTAAAAATAACTAAGAAAAGTTAGATGTCTGCAAGTCACTAGGACCTGATGAAATACATCTTAGAATACTCAGGGAGCTGATAGAGAAGGTATCTGAGCCTTTAGCTATCATCTTTGAAAAGTCATGGAAGATATGGACAAACTATAGAAGTGGTCTAACACAGAGGTTCCCAACCTTTTCCAGATGGGGACCCATTTTGACAATTCAGAAGACTTGGTGACCCAGAGCAATTAAAAAAAAAATATGTGAATGGCTCCTTAGGAGCCACCTGGGGAGACACCTGGTGACCCTTTTGAAATGTAATGGCGACCCATATTTGGGTCCCGACCAATAGGTTGGGAAACCCTGGTCTCAGGTAAATAGGATGAAGCTGAATAGGACAAATGCCGAGTACTCCACTTAGGAAGGAACAATCAGTTTCACATACAGAATGGGAAGTGATTGTCTAGGAAGGAGCACTGCAGAAAGGGATCTAGGGATCATAGTGGACCACAAGCTAAATATAAGTCAACAGTGTGACACTGTTGCAAAAAAAAGCAAACATGATTCTGGGACACATTAACAGGAGTGTTGTAAGCAAGACACGACAAGTCATTCTTCTACTCTAGGCTGATTAGGCCTCAGTTGGAGTACTGTGTCCAGTTCTGGGCACCACATTTCAAGAAAGACGTGGGGAAATAGGAGCAGGTCCAGAGAAGAACAACAAAAATTATTAAAGGTCTAAAAACATAAGTTATGAGGGAAGACAAAGAATTGGGCTTGTTTAGTTTAGATGGGAGAAGACTGAGAGGGGACATGATAGTAGCTTTCAAGTATCTAAAAGGGTAATACAAGGGGGATGGAGAAAAATTGTTTTCCCTGGCCTCTGAGGATATGACAAGAAGCCATGGACTTAAATTGCAGCAAGGGAGGTTTAGGTTGGACATTAGGAAAAACTTACTGTCAGGGTGGTTAAACAATGGAATAAATTGCCTAGGGATGTTGTGGAATCTCCATCTCTGGAGATACATAAGAGCAGTTTGGATAGACATTTATGAGGGATGATCTAAACAGTGCTTGGCCCTGCCACGAAGGCTGGGAACTGGACCTGATCTCTCGAGGTCCCTTCCAGTTCTAGTATTCTATGATTCTATGAACCCAGTATGGCTGTTTTTACATTCTTAATAAGGTGTGTAAATAAGTGCTAGAAACAGATGCTCTATAAGTTTAAAGAAGTATAATCTGGGAACCTAATATTTCAAAAGAATACTCCTGGAAACTATAGTAGGTTATAATGTGTACGGACCCTGCTGCTTTGAAAGGCAGGACAAAAGCAGGTCAGATAGAATATGTGATTATACCCGAGGAACCTTATCAAATAGTTTGTTGTGCCCTAACTGGTCAATCTGCCTGCTTTACAGAAATTGAAAACTTTCAATTCTCTCAGCACTTTGTACTCAGAGCACCTCTAAGATGGTAGCATGTTTTAAAAGGACATGGAAATCAATGAAGGAATAAAATGACAAAATGACTCAAGCCAAAGAAAAGGGTTAACCCATCTGAAGAAGTGTTAGTGGGAAGCACAGGACTTCTTTGGGGTCCTGAAACCCAGATTAGCCCTATCCCAAAGCCCACTATTATCAATAGTGACAGAGCCAGACAAGTACCCAGAAGTCACCTACTTCAAGACAAGAAAAACAGAACACTAGTCATTACATACAGCTCCCATCTAAAATCCCTCCAAAGCGAGCACATCATTGCCAATCTACAACTTATCCTAGAAAATGATCCCTCACTCTTGTCGACCTTGGAGACAGGCCAATCCTTGCCTAAAGACACCTCCTCCTTCCCCCCCCCCAACCTGAAACAAACACTTTCCAGCAGCCACACACCACACTTCAGATACACTCTCCCAGGAAACTACCTCTGCAATAAACCCCATTGGTAACTCTGTCTACATATCTATACAAGCGACACCATCACAGGACCTAACAACATAAGCCACAACATCAGGGGCTCATACAACTGCACATCCTCTAATGTGATATATGCCATCAAGTGACAGCAATGCCCCTCTCCCATGTATATTGAGCAAACTGGACAGTCTCTGAGACAGAGGATAAATGGACACAATTCAGACATCAGAAGTGATAACACACACAAACCTGTCAAGGAACATTTTAACCCAGGGGTCGGCAACCTTTTCAAACCACAGAGCCAAACCACATCAAAATTCAGAACAAGTGGTCAACAAAGAGCCATATAAGAATGCCCATTTGCATGACTGAAAATATACAACTTAATATTATTGATAATTGACATGATTAATAGCATAAATGAAACACTGTACTCACAGACATCATTTAATGGGACTGCTCCTGGGGTATGTTGATGTGGGGGTGCAGGAGTCAGAGTTGGGATGCATGAGGGGCTCAGGGCAGGGGCCTGAGGCGTGTGGGAGGTGCAGGAGACAGGACCAGGGCACTGGGGAAGGGAAATAGAGTATGTGGGGCCCCCCACAGAGGCTGCTTCGTGGCACCCACCCTATCCCCCCCCTCCGCACTGCTGCCTCTAATAGAGGCGGTGGTGCCATAGAGACAATGTTGGGGGGAAATGGCTTTTAATTTGGCTCTCCCCAGCACTGGCTCCTGCTTTTTCCCTCTTGATGCCTCTGATACAGAGGCAGCAAGGGGGAGACAAATGAGAGTAGTTGACTCAATTACATCCCTAGGTAGGTGTCTGGCCAGGGGAGAGGGGGCAGGAGCAGACTGGGGATAGGGTGTGTGGCCAGAGGGGAGGGAGCAGGAACGGGCTTGGGGTGGGGTTGCGGCCAGATAGGAAGGGGCATGAGCAGGCTGGAGGTTCAGGGTCTCGGCAGGGGTGGATGGGTGAGGGGCTGGGGGTGCACAGGTCTGGGCATGAGGGGGTGGGGGGCACTTACTTGCTTCTGCACCGCATGCTCCCAGGCACCATCTCCCACTGCTCTCATTGGCCAGAATCCAGCCAGTGGGAGCAGTGGGGAAAGCCTCAAGGAAGCGTGTCCCTGAACTGCTGAAGGGAAGTGGCAACGCACGGAGCTGTTTCTGGCTCCACTTCTTCCCCCAAGCTGGATCCAGCGGGGAGGCTTGGGGCTCCTCCCCCCGCAAGAAGCTGGTGCTCCAATATTGCAGGGGACCACGAGGCTGGAGTACCAACATGGGCTCCCTACTGCAGGGGAAGTTAAGGGGGGCTAAGCTCGAGCTGCAAAAGAGCTATATTTGGCTTCGTAATGAGCCATAAGTTGCCAATCCATTTTAAACCTCTCTGGCCATTCTATAATGGATTTAAAAGTAGCCATTTTTCCACAAAGACATTTCACCACTCAGTTACAGAGAGAGAGTGCTGAACTGAAGTTCATTTGCATGTTGGACACTGTCTCCCTGGTCTTGAACAAAGATATTAACTGGTTAATGCACCACAAAGCCAATTTCCCATGCCTTTGACATTTGCATTTCACATCAATATCTATGAATGGGACACATACAGCCTACTTAATTAGCTTCAATAACAAGGGTGCTATAATTGACAGGTAACGGACAATTGTTTTTGATGATATATATATTTTGGATTCTGTATTTTCACTCCAACTCATCTGATGAAGTGAGTTTTACCCACAAAAGGTCATGGTCTTATACCTTTGTTAGCCTTTAAGGTGCCACAGGACTACTCATTTTTCAAACAGACTAACACAGCTACCCCTTCGACTTCTTACAGCACTGAGGTGCACGTGTTATTTATTTCACAAGCCCAGAATTTATTACTGGGCAAGGAGGAGAGAGTCAAGGATTTGTACATTTTGGGTGGAGAAATAGAATTGCAAGAAGAGACCTCAGAACTTCATTAGATTGGTGATAGAAGGGAAAGAACCTAGACTCAATTAGCTGGAGGGAGAGTCAATTGATTGGGGGGGGGGCAGAAACTTATTTACTGTAGCACAGTGAAGATATGGCAAAGTACTTCTCAGCCAGATAAGTAAATGTTGTTTCCAAGTTTATCCTATCCAATTTATTTCCCTATTTTTAAAGCAACTTTTCCATACAAGGCTTGGATGGGACTATCCAACTACAAATTTGTATCTTTTAGCCTTTACAGTAGTTAATTTTACTATTTCTGCTGCTTTTAACATCACAAACACAATATACTCAATGAATTAAAGGGAAAAACTACAGCCTTAAATGTCTCTGCCCTTAGGAGCTATGAACCACTCTATGCTCTGGTGCTAAACTACTATATGAGGAATGTAATAGCATAGTCTATTAACTGATAAGCAAAAACTTATAGGTTAATGTTATAGACTACACACATTTCCCTCACCACCCCACCCCCTCCCCAGCCGGTAAATTTTTTAGTAGTCTGGCCAGCAGCCTGGCTCACTGCAGGCTTGCAGTGGGTCTGGGACTTATTCTGCTGCAGCTCTGCATTTAAAGTGTATTAGGAGCCGGGCAGGCAGGCAGCCTGTCTCAGTCCTGGCTCCCACTGGGTCCTGGACCTACGCCCACTATGGCTCTACATTTGAAGTGTACTAGGAGCCACATTGGGCAGGCAGTCAAGCTCAGTTTCGCCTCGTTGCCCAGTGCTGCTGACTGGTAAAAAGCAGCCAGTCCACAAGGGGAGCTTGGGTGCTCAGGAGTGAGGCCAGAGTGCACTGGCTACCAGCCCCACCCCAGGCACTATAGAATAGTCAACTAACCGATAAGAATTCATGAGGTTACTGACTATTCAATTCACCAATATTTAACATCCCTATACTATACCTTTCACTACTCTCAGTGACTTTTCATTTACTCATCTGCTTCTAAAATCCAGTGCTAGCAGGCCTGATATGTAGGAAGGCTTCCACATTACAATTAACCTGAAGGCATTTTCTATCTTTCCTTTAATTTCAAGGAAATGTAAGATCTCTTTCAATTCCTTAAAATCGCCCACACTTTTGAGTTGCCTCTACAGCTTCATCAGCCTTAAAGCTGTGTTTATTAGAGATGTGCAGTAGGAGTTACATAAGGACATGAGAGCTATACACCACCAAGTCCACACCTTGACTCTGAAGCCTCCTTTTCCATCTGCAACTGCAATAAGCCTTGGTCCAAGAGAAAGAGGACAGACCGAAAAGAGTAGCTTTAACACTTGGGTTTTATAAGATGCTCTTCCCTTATGCATCATCATTTTAGGAAGCTATTTTCAAGCCACAGAGGCCAAGTGAGCAAAGAAAGATTTCACATAGCCAAGGGAAAAATTATAAACATCTCGCTGATCCAAAACACTGAGTCTCCTGGAAAGGTATTTGCTCCGTCCTTACAATTCACCTCTAAGGATGGGATCTGAATTCCTCTCCCACGCTCGCCTATCAATGGGGCGGGGGGAGGTGATATACACAAAGAGGCTCGCTCCTCCAACCTGCAAGAAATCTCCCTTCACTGTATCCCCGGAAGTAAGAGGAGCTCCTACAGACGCCGCCCCAAGGCTCTTTGCAATGGGGGAAGGGAGGAAGACATTGAACCCGGCCCTTACGAGCAATGCCTGCGAGGAGGTCTGGAGACGAGGGAGCGGCCGGAGCTGGCGAGGGGAAGGGCCCGTCTCCGAGACGCCACCCGGCTCACTCTCTCCACACCCCCGATCAATAGGCAGCAGCCGCCCCAGGGCGAGGACCGGGCGAGCCCCGGAAAAGGCTGGGGGGGCGGGGGGAGGAAGAAGGAAAGTGGCAGCGCCTGAGGCCGAGCTCTTTGGGCCGGGCGGCCTCCCTCACGTATCGGACACCGGATCCTGCCCCCAGCCCGGCGCCTGGGGCCTATTTTCAGCCCTCGGACCGTACAAGGCGCGTCGGGAGCTGCCCCGCTGCCCGGCAGGCTCTGACTGACAGCGCCAGGAAAGGAAGAAGCTAAAAATACAAACGCCGCCGCCTAAGGCAGCGAGGCCCCATCCCGGTCCCCAAACCCGCCGGGGGCTCCGGCTGCCCCGGCCCGCGGTACCTTCTCCTCATCCGAAAGCTGCTCTTCCAGGTCCGCCATCTTCCGTCCGGCCACGAACAGCAGCCGACCAGGCTCCTCCCTCCGGCAGGAAAGGTAGGGCCCTCTCGCGTGTCTCCGGGCGCCTTCCCCGCGCGGCTCGAGGGGGCGGGGCCGCGGCTTGGCCAACGGCCATTGCACGTACGCGCGTGCGCGCAGCGAGGGGCAGGCGGCGCTAAGTGGGGCTCGCGTTCGCCGGGGCTCGCGCAACGCCCGCAGATTAAGGCGAGCTGGGTCCCCGGGGGAGGGTTAGAAACCAGCCGGGTAGATTTCGCGCGTGGGGGGGGGGGGTGGTCAATGTGTTTCGCCTCAGCTCCCTTGTGCGTGAGCGGGGTCAGTGGTGGTGACCCGGATAGAGCCGATTTCCGGCCTCTCACCATTGAGCATCCTCCCAGCAGCTATCCCTGTTAGTCTGTAATTGAAAAAAACAAGGAATAGTCCTGCAGCACCTCAGAGACTAACAAAAATGTAGGATGGTGTCATGAGTTTTCAAGGGCACAACCCACTTCTGTAGCTGACTGTGACACATAAGAAGGGAATGGCCACACTGGGTTGGATATAAGGGCCATCTAGCCAGTACACTGCCCATAGCAGCGGCAGTTAGATGCCTAAATTAGAGGGAATGGACAGAGCTGGGCATTTTGCAAACGATCCATTCCCTAGTGTGTTGTCCCAGCACCTGATGTCTGAGATCAGCTTGGTAAATAACTTCCATGAATGTAGCCAATTGTATTTTTTTTTTTTTTTAGCCCAGTTATCCTTTTGGCTATATCAATATCCACACCAGGGAGTTCTACAGATTGACTGGTGCATGAAGTACTTCCTTATGTTTGTTTAAACCTTTAATTTCAGTGACCCCTAGTTCCCATGTTATGTGAATGGGGTAAATACTTCCTTATTCACTTTCTCCATCCCATACATGATTTGATAGACTGATATCCTCTCTGACCCACTTCATCTTATTTCCAAGATGAACAGGCCAAGTCTTTTTATTCTCTTTTCATATGGAAGCTGTTCCATAATTCTCATCTATTTCACTGTACCTTTTCTGTACTTTTTTTCTTCACTCAGCACACAATCAACCTGTGGAACTCCTTGCAAGAGGATATTGTGAAGACTAGGACTTTAACAGGGTTAAAAAAAGAGCTACATAAATTCATGGAGGTTAGGTCCATCAATGGCTATTAGCCAGGATGGGTAGGAATGGTGTCCGTAGACTTTGTCTGGAAATGGATGACAGGAGAGGAATCATGTGATGATTACCTGTTCTGTTCACTCTCTCTGAGGCATCTGGCATTGGCCACTGTTGGCAGACAGCATACTGGCTATATGGACCTTTGGTCAGACCCATTATGGCCGTTCTTATGTTCCAGGTGTCATAAATCCTTTTCTGAGATGGGGCAAGCAGAACTGCAGTGTATTAAAGGTATAAGGATGCAATTGGTTTGAATGGTGGCATTATTATATTTTCTGCTTTATTTTCTATTCCTCTCTCAATGGTTCCTATAGCTGTTAACTTTTTTGTCTGACATGTACTGAGCTGAGATTTTTAGAGAACTGTCCAAAATGAATCCAAGAGTCTTTTTTGAGTGGTAACAGCTAATTTGGGCCCTATCATTTTGTATTTATAGGGAAGATACCATTTTTCAGGACAAGGAAGGGGTTACGATAACTCACTCTTCTGTCAGGTTGTACCTCTCTCCAGCAGAGTGCACAAGCACTAGGCTTTCCTTGAAAGGGAAACTGTTTGGAATGTGGTACAGAGGGGTGATTGTGAAAATAGATACTCTATAGAACAGAGACAATATGCAGAGAGTTGACTGCTCCTGCTTCTAAACCTATTGGCCAGATAGGTCCCGTGCAAGGAAGGAGCCCGGGTTCTTGTCAGTCCAGGCTGATGCTCCACAGCCTTAGCAGGATAGAACCCAAAGAACCATACAAGAAACCCCATCCTTTATAGGATTTTCCTTCCATGCGAGTCTGTGCATTTTGCCTTTTCAGGCCCTAATCAGTCATTCAGCATCACAATCAGTCTTTCTGTGACATATGTTAATCTGGAAGTTGTTCTTTCAGTCATCTAATATCAGTGTGTTAACAACCCCTCAGGGGTGTTGTCTTCCCACGAAAGTTCCCTATCAAGTGGTGCTTACCACTAACTTCAGGGTTTGTCAATCTGCCTCAGTCCAGTTTGTGTCTTCAGTGTGCTTTAGCTTAGTTGATAATTATTTGGTGCTTCTCAATCTCCAGCACCTCCTGTGACCATTTGGGCATGCAGTGATCTTCACACTTAACTCTCCTAAAACATTCTCTCTCTCATTCACACAATACATTTACACAATTGCAGCACAGAACAAAGGGTACTTCTAGTCACTTTAACAAAGTTACAAAGTCTTTCAACGTTAAACTAATTTCTATTTATTACAAGGCCTTACCTAATATTAACAGCACTATGTATTACAATATTCCATTCCTTCATTTAACATCAGAACATGCTAACATCAAACAGAGCTGGAGCTAAGTTAACAAACCTGCCTGGCCTGTCTGAGACCTACATCTTGGCTTAGTCTACACTGTAGGGTTTTTGCGGAAGAATTCTTGCGCAAAAGCCCATCCAGACCTCAAAGCGCATTGCAAAAGCGATGTGCTTTTGTGCAAGAGAGCGCCGACACTGCATGGAAACTCTTGTGCAAGAATGCTCTGATGGCCAGCAGAGCACCTATGCTCTTTCCGATAGGGGTTTCTTGCACAAAAACCCCTCTGGAGCGTCCACATCTACCTTTTTATGAAAGAGCTGTAGCGCAAAAAGGAGTTATGCCTTGTGGGGAGAGGAATAACTCTACCGGCAAAAGCCCTCTGTTCTGTCAATTTTCTTGCGCAAAAATGCGCTTGAGGTGTGGACGTGTTTTTGAGCAAAAACCTTGTTTTAGTCAATTTGCTGATCTGCTGATTTTTATAGACCCATCCATATAATTCGGGCCAATTTGTTCCCGATTAGTAGATGGTTGATAATAGAGGACAGTGGTTCTTGCCCCATACTGTATTTGAGCCGTGGGAGAACAGGTCAAATTGACAGATATCCGATATGGAGTAGCAATTGTTTTTACATTTATTCTTGTTTAAATAACATGTTGACCGTCACACGCTTCCACCATCCATAGGCATAGGATTAACAGCATCTGCAGAGAAAATACAAAACTGTGCTCGAGGTTTCAAGTATACCCAGGTACATAACCTGTTTATCAGCCCATCCTGGGGTTACAGCAGAGAGGGCATGCGTTTTCTCCCATTATTGCCTCTGTGTGTGCTTTAGGAACAACGACCCCCGCCCCCCCCCTCCACACACACACCCCCCCCCTATGGTTTATCTGTTATTTATGTTTCATACCACTTTGGGTAACTGCCTATTCTTTAAAAATGTTACTTACTAGCTGAAACCATTACCATACTAGGCTGTTACCATTTACAGGAATTTAAATTTCCTGTGCCTGCACCCTTTTTACTTACTACACAGTTTCTTTTTGTATCTACCCATTCCAACTTCTGCTTTACTTACATAGCTTCAGAATCAACTTTAGCAGCTTGCCAAGCCAAGCAAGTTTGCGACAACAACCATGCCACCGCCTGATCCTTGCCCTTTTGGTAGACCACCATGGAGATGGGCATTTAATTAATAATTTGGCAGGAGGTGGGTAGGGAAAGGAAGAGGTCTGATTAGAGAGTCATTGATTTTTCCTGCTTACTATAGTATCCCCTCTTTTCCCAAAACAATACACAATAATGCTAGTATTGAGACAAATGCTACAGAATAACAAACATACAACACAACACATAAAACAATTTTTGTTGCAACAATAAATCCATTTTATCCTTGATTGCTCTTCAGCTGGTATCAGCTCTTTCTGATGTTCTGAAAGAAAAGAAAACATTTTTCTACCCTTGTGGGGGTGGCACATTATGTCTTAACATACTTCTTCCTTTTACAGATATTCTTGCTGATGTCTTTATTTGCCTGCAGTTACCCCAATATTTCCCTGTAATTTTGTTTTATAAGCAGACCAAGTTTTAATAACTTTTCCCTTTATGGTTTGAGGGTAAATTATCCCACAGTTTAATCATTAAATTAATAAGGTGCTATATCTCAGTTTCCTTATTATACTGCAGAAAAGATTTGTTTCCAAATACCACTTCATCATACTTAAAGGGTGTTCCTTTTCCAAAACAAAATAAAATGCATTATACATTGTTACAGGGTTATTTTATAAACATTAAATTTATTCCAGGACTAAACAATAGCATTAGTATAAATTTTCTTATAACACTTTTCCTTCTAGCATATTGCAACAATTGCACAAGTCCTTCCAGACTCCTCAGAGTTAACTTCTCACTCTTTTTCCCTTAATCATTTACTTTGTCCTTCAAATGAAAACTTAATTAGTTTAGATATCACCATTCCAAGTAATTTTCCAAGAATTAAAATCTCCAGTGCCTGTACTTACTGCTTTCCCTTATTCCTGCTACTGTGCCCTCAGGGTTCTGATCCTTTTTCCCACTCTGACTTGCTTGTTTGCTTTCTTATCTGTCTGGGCCTGATTCTGCTTTCTCTGCTGAATGGCCCCTTTCCACGGACACGGGTTTTGTTCCTTACTAATTTACTCCTTAACTAGCTCGCTCGCACACCTTCTGGTTCCTTTTCTTGGGTAAATCCAAATTTTCATTTCTGCAGTCAGCTATTTTTTTTTAATTCCTCATTACAGGCTTTTCATAACAGCCAGACTGCAGCAGTATCTCTTTTGATTGAGATTAAGGGTTTGTAAACCAGTAAATGTTTCGCCAATTTGTTTTTAAGATCTTCATGATGTGACATAAGCTAAGGCATTGTCAGACCATGGGCTATGACTAAACTTTTGCAATATTTGTTTCAAAGATATACTTTACCTCTTCTCCTCTTCATGAGGGGTTTCTTTCTGAATTTTTGCTCCAATGTGCTCAGTTTGTTTTTACTAGCAATTTTTAGTCTGATTTGTCACGCACCCTTAAGACCCTATACAAGGGAAGAACAGAGACACTAACCTTCGTTCTTTTGGGTTTGATCCTTATATAATTGTGGTTGCAATGCAGCGGACCCCATCTCATCTTTTAAATTTGCCAGGGCCACCTTTTTTTATTTCTGTCCCCACTCTTCAGGCACTGCGAAAGTGCTTGCAGTCTGTTGTTTAACGACAGAGGATAGTGTTTCATTCTTTTCTAGGTTTTCAACAACTTTTTCCATTTTCTTATTTTCCTGTTTTATTTTTTCGAGCAAATTATATGGCTGGACAGCCTGTTGCCCTGCCAGCAGAGCAGCTTTCCAATGCTCGACAGCCAGTGTTGCTTCCTCTGTTTTTTTTCATTTATTTGGGAAGCTAGTATAGTGGAATGCTGTTTAAGCCATCTTATATTAATTGCAAAATTCTAGCTCTTTTACTTTTGTTCCTATTCTTTCCCAGATCTCCTCTGAATCTCCTTCCCATTCGGGGATATCATCAGTGAAAGAAATTAGATTAGTTTTTCATGATTTGTTCTTGACAGATCCATACTGACTATAATTATAACCTTATTATCTTCTGAGTGCTTCCAAATCTATTGTTTAATCATTTGTTCTGGTATGTTTCCAGGTATCAGTGTTAGGCTGACTTGTTTATAATTTCATGGAATCTCTTTGTTCCCCTTTTTAAAGATAGATAGTATGTTTTCCCTTCTCCTTTTTTCATGAGCTCTCAAAGATAATTTCTGATAGTTTTGAGATTCCTTCAATTAGTTTCTTAAATATTACAAGATGAATTTCATTAGATTCCAGTAATTTGACCACACCTAACTTATCTAAATATTCTTTAATGCATTTCCATGTTTTGGAGTGCATTCCTTTCCCCTTATTCTTAATCGTGTTGAATATCTGTTCAACATTCATTCTTTTAAATGACAACTGAAGCAGAACAAGCATCGAACAGCTTAATTTTCTTGATGTCATTAGTTATTAGCTCTCCTGCCCCACTAATCGGAGGGCCTACACCTTCCTTCATCTTTCTCTTGTTCCTAATGTATTGAAAGAACCTCTTCTTACTGCCTTTTATGTCACTTGCTAGATGTAACTCGTGATTTTGTCCCTACAGGCTGGTGCTATTTTTGTACTCCTCAACAGTTTGTTGATAGTGGCGTTATTATATTTTCTGCTTTATTATCCATCCCGCTCTTGTTTTTGTTGGATTTCTTTTTAGCTTTCAAGTCATTAAAGAGCTCTTGATGGAGCCATATTTGGCTTTTTACAATTTTTCCTGTCTTTCCTCTACATCAGGCTATTTTGGTGTTGTGCCATTAATATTGCCTCCTTGGGAGACTGCCAGCTCTCCTGAATTCCTCCTATCTCTTAGATTTCCTTCCCATGAGATGTTAGCTTGATAAAAATCTGCTCTTTTAAAGTCCACTGTCGTTATTCTACTGTTCTCACCCCCTTCTTTTCCTTAGAATCATGAAATCTAGCATTTCATGATCACTTTCACCCAACTTGCCTTCCTCCTTGAGATTCACTACCAATTTCTCCCTATTGCTTAGAATTAGAATAAGATTCTAGAATAAGATGGATGTCCCTCTGGCTACTTCCTCCATTTTCAAAAACTCGTCCCCAATACATTCCACAAACTTACTGGAAAATTTATTTTGCCATATTACTTTTCCAACACATAGCTGGCTAGTTAAAGTCCCCAAGGACTACCAGGTTTTGTGTTTTGGAAATTTGTTATTTATTCTAGACATGTCTCATCCACCTCCTCTCCCTGATTTGATGGTCTGTACTAAATCTGTACCATGACATTACTTGAGCCATATCCACATCTTCATCCATATCATTTTCTCCCAATAAGCAGTTTACTGAGAAAAAGGCTGTTCTCAGTAGTGACAGATGGCAGAACAAGGAGCAATGGTCTTAAGTTGTGGTGGGAAAGGTCCAGGTTGGATATTAGGAAAATCTATTTCACTAGGAGAGTGGTGAAACACTGGAATGGGTTACCTAGGGAAGTAGTGGAGTCTCCATCCCTAGAGGTGTTTAAGTCTCGGCTTGACAAAGCTCTGACTGGGTTGATCTAGTTGGGATTGGTCCTGCCTAAAGCAGGGGGCTGGACTTGATGACCTCCTGAGGTCTCTTTCAGCTCTATGGTTTTATGATTCTATGATTCCTTTTTCTTCACTGCTTACACTTGAAAAAATTTCTTTTTTTACCCAGGGAATGAATTTCTTCAAAATATTCCCAGATAGGATCTCTCTTATGCTTAGAAGCCATGTTAATTTTTCTGTGGCAAAAGCATGGGGGAATATAGAAAGCTGTGAGTGTGCTGAATAACGTCTTCCCTTTTTTTTTTCCAGTCCACTCCACTTTCCTATTTATGCTGCCTCCATCCTTACCTATATATTGCCTCTATCTTTAAGGCAGTGTCTTAACTATGTCCTTTGCCTGGGTTGACCAAGGTCCACCACCACATAAGCACAGAACAAAAACAGTCCTATCCATCTTCTTTCTTTCTTTGCACATGTCACTTTGGTCTGCCGTGAAACAGAAAATGAAAGCCCAAAACTTTCAAGAAGCAAGAGCTAGTAGTTAGGCTAGACAAACTAGAGCCATTAATTCATTTTATGAGACTGTTAGTGTATGTGTAACATGTTTGTGATGAGATGTAATTATAACTTATTTTTAAATGAGAAATTTAGTAATTGATTTTTTAAAAACGAAAATCAGATTTTTTTAAATTATTGATTTTTATCCACCTTGCTTTGAACTGGTATTTCCTCTCACCCATTTCTGGAACTCAGAACAAGTGTATATATATTTGTGATATACTGTCCCTTTTACTCTGCCTGTCCTTCCTGAAAAACCTGTACATCTCTATATGAATATTGCAATCATGAGACTTTTCTCACCAGGTTTCTATGATGCCAAATGGCATAATTTGGACTGCATACTAAGATTTTTGATTCTTCCTATTTATTCTCCAAACTTCTTGTATTTGTGTATAGACCCCTAGGATGTTGAGCAGATTTCCCTCTTGTTGTATCTATGACCTTACTGTAATTTTCCAGTTCCCCCAAACATTTAGACCTCTACTAAGGTCACTTTTTTATGCTCAACTGCTGGCTAATTTAAATCTCTTCTCATTTGGTTGGTGAGTCAGTGCGTGAAGATGGCCTTCCCCTTCTTGGTCAAGTTGATCTCAACTCTTCCCAGCAGACTACCTTCCTGGAACAGCTCCATGATCAAGGAATCTGAAGCCTTCCATTGGCACCATCTGTGCAGATATGCATTCATCTCCAGGTTATCTGGCTCCCTGCCTGGGCCCTTAAAGTCAACTGGAAATATGGATAAGAACATGATCTTCATTCCTGATTCTTTCACCCTTGCTCCCAGAGCCCTGTTTTCACAGTTGATCTGCTCAGAAGCAGACCTGGCAGTGTCATTAGTACCCTATCTATGAGCAATATGGAGTGGTCAGAGGGACAGATGAGCCTCAGCAATCTTTCCAGAACATCTCAGATATGGACTCAAGGCAGGCAGCACATAATGTCAGTTCAGCAGATGGACTTCAAGCACCATATACTACCTTTTCTTGGACTGGCTGACCATCAGCCTATCAGCTTTTGAGATAAGTGGCTCCTCCTTCTTTGCCATGGAGTTGCTCCTCATCTCCAGTTTTCAACTCAATGGATATGGGGCATGGGTGGGGATAGGAGCATTGTTTAATGCTAAAGAGGGCGAACAGCTACTCTCCTCCCCATAGAGCAGTCCATCTCTCCTTCCTCCTCTAGTGCTGCTGTAGTCATCTGTACTTGGTTAGCATCCTCATCTCAGATGTTTCCACATGTACACTGTTGATGAAGTCCTCATTCTCCCAGATACTATGCAGACAAACCACCTTATCCAGAAGCTGTGTTGTTACCAGATTTGCCCAATACTCTGGGGTATGCTCATTTATTAGAGTTACTCTTATGGGACTGGAGGGAGGTTAACAATTCTATCAATGTGCTGCTTGTGCTTTCATATGGAGCTGAAGTCTCCCTGCTGCCAATTCCCCCTCCCACTGGAGCTCTCCTGCAGGAACTAGGTTCCTCAGGATGGGGTTCTTTCCACCTTAGCAACACACACAGACATTCACACCCACTAACAGAACATGCCTGAGAAGACTGGGTAATCAGCACTCACAATCTGACCCCTCATATGTCCCTGGAATCAGCAGGCTGGGTTTAACAGCAATGCCACCCTGCACCCTCATGAGCCTTTGGACTCAGTGGGCTAGATTAAACAGCACTTTAAGATGCCATCCTCATATGCCCCCAGGTTCAGCACTTTCCTATCCCCACTTTCACACCACAATCATTCGCAGGTAAACCACACGATGAGCAAACCCCACAGGATTTTGGGCACTACAGGGATCTTTAGCTTGGGTACAAGAAGCGTCATTGCAGAGCAAATGGAGAAGCCAAAACAACACTTCTTGAAGAAGAGTGAGCGAAAGAGAAAGAGAGAGAAGCAATCAGCTTAACAATGAAAGTTATTTATTATATATAGAGAGAGCAAACACACAAAACAGTTACAATATTAAATCTTAACATTTACAATATTAAATCTAAATTGAAACTGATTACAAATGTTAGGGCTAGCTAACCATATAACAGTTTACATAGGTCAAGTCAGGAGGCTAGGCTTAGAGAGAGGTAGTTGGGGGGGGCGAGGGAAGAGAGAGAGACTTACCACTCCGTGGAACTTGCACTGATCGGGGTTCCCAGATGGTGATGGGAGCTGGGGGTCCAGAGGGCAGGAGACAAGCAGAGCAGAGTCTCCAGCACGATCAGACAGGAGATGAAGAAGTCTCAATGGAACTGAACAGTTTTTCTTGGGCAAGGGTAGGAGGTTTTATAGGGATAGGACAATAGTTTGAAGAGAACACTGGATTGTTTATGGGTTAACAGAGGCCAGACAATAGAGACTGATCACACCTGGTTATGGGTGATGTTCCTTGAAGGAGCTCACAAAGCAATTAGGAAGTTTCAGTATTTTGGATGTCAATAGGATCCATTACTAGAATTGGTCTGATAATGACTAATTTGGGTGTGAGCAGGCCTGGGTTCATTAGCATCTGGAGCAGAGATTTCCCATCAGTCAGTGCTTCTCTGCTTTCGGTATCCCATAGTTCCGTGCAGTTCCTGCTTTGGAAGAGCTGGTCTCTATTCTGTATGCTAATGGAGATGACTCTCTGTTTTATCTTCCATACAGATGAGGCTGGGGTGTTTCCTTAATTGTATCACCTTTGTCTGAAGCAGTTTACGTGTGTCTCCCCCGGCCTTTTCATTGCTTTGTCTTTGATTCTAGAAGAGGCCTGAGAGAGGGGGATGGTTTTCCATGACTGTCATGCCCTGGCTCCCCAAGAGCACAGGGCTGGTAGGTAACAGTGTTACCTGCTTCCTAAAGGAGCTCACCAACAAACACCCTCCTTACCAGGTGGCTCCCCCACCTGTCTTTTGTCAGTGGGGACACACTGGCCACATACTCAGCAAAGTCTGGACCAGGACCGGGGTGGATGTCTTTAGAGTCAGGATGCCGGTAACATTGAGGGCCCCACAGATGCAAATACAATAAAAGCTAGCAATGGTGTTGGTGTTTTTCTCCCATTGTGATTCTTTCTTGTAGAAGACCAACAAGGTATTAAAGTAAGGAAAAGAAACATCATATAACCAAACCTCCCTGCCTTCCTCTGTGGCAAACTTCCTTATTCTCCCAAAATGCCTGTGTGCCATCAATCACATGTCTTAACTACCACTGGGAGCCTGTTTGCTTTTTAAAGACTGAGCCCCCACCATACAGCTGGAATGGGTAACTCAACCCCTGTCATTCAGCTACCTCTAATCACTGGCTTATCCAATCTGTATGCTGCCTACTTCAAAGAGCCCTGCTCAAGTCCTTCAAAAGAGTCTTGCTAGGAAAGCAGGTGCTTACTCCCTCACTGAAGGTCAAATTAGTCCAGACAGCCAGCAACCAAGCCCAGATTTCAAAATACAGCAATCACACCAACCAGCCTACAGTCCGACCAAACTCAATGGCAAGTTCCCAATACAGAAAGGCTGCGTCTAGACTGTCATGATTTTGCGCAAAAGTGGCCGCCTGTCTACACTGGCCGCAAGTATTTGCGCAAGAACACTGACGTTCTAATGTATGAAATCAGTGCTTCTTGCGCAAATACTCTGATGCTCCCGCTCAGGGATAAGTATTCTTGTGCAAGAGGGCCAGTGTAGACAGCAACGTTAATTTCTTGCGCAAGAAAGCCCGATGGCTAAAATGGCCATCGGAGCTTTCTTGCGCAAGACAGCGTCTACACTGGCACGGATGCTTTTGCGCAAAAGCACATCTTTTGTGCAAAAGCACATGCCAGTTTAGACGCTTTCTTGCGCAAATACTTTTAACGGAAAAACTTTTCCGTTAAAAGTATTTGCGCAAATCATGCCAGTCTAGACGCAGCCAAAGTGTTCTTTTTGCTGTTCTTAAAATTAATAATTAGCGTTAAAGCAGTAATGCACCAGAGATACTCACCTATTGGCTAACTCTCTTAGTCTCCCAGCTGCATTTGTCTCACCAGCCACATGTCTTGAATATGGAGTTTAATAGTTGATAACATGTCAGATGTGCAAAATCATCTCAGTCTAAACCTCTTTGATTAAACATGCTGTTTTCTTTTGGGAAGAAACCCAATGCTCTCATATCTCATTTACCAGGCAATGAGAGATTACCAGCGATTTACAGTGTATTTTGTTTCAAAGCTAATCCATTTATTTAAATTGCAGTTGCACCAGTTGTCTTTTCTTTTTGATGCTTGGGGAACAGCAGTGTAATAAAAATGAGTTCTGAGATCATTACAATGTAGTCTGATTAAGATATGCTTGCTTGTATTGAGAAATGATAAAGCTTGAAATTATAGCACCAGTGTTATCCAGTCCAAGGGCAAGACCATTGGAAACTTTCCCAGTAGTATGAGGAATGCTCACTGTGCCTTACTGGAAAATTGCCAGTATAGGTTTTGGCCTTTCCTACAATGACATATTTTAGAAGTGAATTCAGTGATAGCATTGTGCCCTAACTGTACAGTACAAACCAGAACACCTATTAAAGTTCCCATTATATACCCTCTTATTCAGAGGTATGTAATGTGGCCGTACAGAGTGGTAGTGTGAGACTTTTGGGGGTTCTTCTTTTCCCTGGTAAAGCTACCAATGGAAAGAAGCTCAGGTGGGAATGGAACAGGGTATGGGAAGGATCCAGTGGAAAGAAGCTGGAGAAGAATCCGAGGTTTGTGTGTGTATGAAACAGAGCATTCAGTGACAAGAAAAATGTTTCAAGAAGAAATCAGGAAGAGAAGGGATTAAAGGGTAGGGGGAAAGGATCAAGGAGAAAAGGGAAAATAGACCAAGGCTGTGTCTAGACTGCAGGGTTTTTTCGAAAAAAGTAGCCTTTTTTCGAAAAAACTTCACCTGCGTCTAGACTACAGCCGCGTTCTTTCGAAATTAAATTGAAAGAACCCGGCTTGTCTTTCGACGGCGGTACTCCTCATTTCACGAGGAAGAACACCTTTTTTGACGGAGATCCGTCGAAAAAAAGTGTGTGTGGACACAGGGAGCCAGTTTAAAAAAAAAAAAAAAAAAGCCTCCAGGAAGAAGCCCTGGTGGACAGTCCAGGGCATGCCTTGCATCTCTCTGGTTCCTGTCTGCAGCTATCTTTTAAAGGGACAGTCACCCTCATAGCCAGTTGTAACAGCAAAGCAGCCAGAGCACGCGGCTCTTCCAGTGCAGCCATGTCCCAGCCCCAAGACCCTCCTGGCCCTTCCAGACAGCCTTCTGGGGACCCAACCAGGGGCTCCAAACGCCGGGCACCAGCATGGTCTGGGCCAGAGCTCAAGACCCTTGTTGAGCTCTGGTCAGAGAAGGAGGCCTTACAAGCCCCGAACACCAGGTGGTGAAATGCGGACATTTTTGGCCACATGGCAGAGGCCCTGGCCAAGAGAGGGCACTACCCCCACACCCAGGACCAGGTGCACTCTAAAGTGAAAGAGCTGCACCAGGGCTATGTAAAGGCCAGGGAGGAGAGCTCCCGTTCTGGGGCAGCCCCCCACTACTACCCTTATTATTCAGAGCTGGCCCAGATCCTTGGTGGTGGGGAAGCACGCACACCACTGTGTCTCGTCTAGTCTGGCTTGGGGGACCCTGTGGTGGACGCGCCAGAGCAGGACCTAGAGCAGTCCAGGGAGTCTGGAGATGGGGAGATGGTGCTGGAGGAGGAGGACAGCAAGGAGACCGTGACCCTCACTCTGGAGCCAGTCACCCAGACCCCAGAGGCCTCCCAGGTGTCATCTGATGCCGGAGACGAAGCAGCAGGTGAGTGCAGTGAGGTCGCGTAACACACAGGATGGGGGTGGTGGGTGCACAGTGGGTGACGCACAAGGGAAACCTGTAATGCTCACCGTGGACATCATGCAGCTGGCTGTGCATGTGCCAACGTGTTCAGTGGTAAAGTGTGACACATGGGGGTGCGCCACGTGGTGGCATAAACCATGCCCAGAACACACCCAGGTGGGTTGTCAGTGCAAGGTCCCATTGGCACTTCGGGATCCCTGTGATGCTCAGGCTGATGCCCAGGTCACACATGGTGTTACCTTCAGAACGTCTGAGTCCCCTGTCTGAAGGAGAGGGCATGCCTTTTTGGACAGCTGTTGCACACATGACTGATTGTGTCTTCCTCTTTTCCTCCACAGCCGGACCAGCCGTGCAAGAGGGCCGCAGCACCCCAGCCCCACCTCCATCCCAGGGACATGGGAGCCGCAGACACAGGCGTGTCTATGCAGACATCCTGAGGCAGCATGTGGCGGCCCTGCAGGAGCTCAACACCATCCTGCGAGAGAGGACGGAGGCAGAGGCTCGGTGGCATGATTGGCTGATAGAGGAGCTTGTCCAGCAGCGCACGTCCCTGTATGCCACTCTCAGGGAGGTCTGTGGCTTGCCTGCTCCTGTGCCTGGTCCTGCTCCTCCAGCACAACATGACCCTGCCCCACCAAATCCCCCTTCCACAGCACCATCCCCTTCCCCCCTTGTACCTCCCTCTCCCCCAGCCCCCCCAGCCCTCTCTCCCCCGGCCCTCCTCTCCCCCAGGCATCCCAGACCCAAGTGCACCTACCCTTTCTTGTCCAGCCAACAGTCAATCGCCCCACCCGATCCCGAGGCCATGGTGGACCCCGAATGCGAGGCACCAGGAGCCTGCAAGCAGGCAAGCACTGTCCAACCTGATCCCCTTTCCTGCTCCAGGTTTCAAGTCCCCTTCTCCCCTCCAGGTTTCAAGCACCCTCACCACCCCAGTTAAACACAATGTTGGGTATTTAAGAAAATCTTTATTTTTGATGCAGAAAGTATACTTTGAGAAAAAAACTATGTACAATAAACAAAAGATTTTATATGTTTGCAACATTTCTACATTCTTTCAGTTATTGATATTTAGAACAATAAAACAGAAGTTATTCTTTTCAGACAAAACCTGGTGTTTATTATTTCTACAAACAGGGTCAGGGTGAGGGTTGAGGAGGGAAACTTGTATTGGGCCAGGGCCAAGCCCCCAGACAGGAGGCCCTCAGGAGAGTCAGTGGCCTCCATTAGAGAATTGCTCCCGTAGGGCCTCCCGGATGCGAACACCAGACCAGTGAGCCTGGTGGATGACAGCTGTCCGGGGCTGGTGAAAGTGCCTCTCCTGACCATCAGCACCTGTGCCCCACCCTGGTAGGAAGGCCTCCCCTTTCCTCTCCACCAGGTTATGGAGAACGCAACACGTGGCCACCACCTCAGGGATGTTGCGTTCCCCCATTTCTAGCCATGTGAGCGAGCACCGGAATCTCTCTTTTAAACGTCCGAACACACATTCCACCTCGTTGCGAGCCTGGTTAAGATGAGCATTAAACTGCTCCTTGCTCACATCCAGGTGGCCAGCATCAGGGGTAGGCTTCATCAGCCACTATGCACACCGGCATGTGCACTTCCCCAACCGCAAAGTCACGATGCAGGAAAAATGTTCCTGCCTGCAGCCTCCGGTAGAGGTGCGAGTTCCGAAAGGTGCAGGCATCATGTGCCTGCCCCGACCACCCAACACAGATGTCAGTAAACTGACCATGAAGGTCAACCAGGGTCTGGAGGACCATTGAAAAGTAGCCCTTCCTGTTAATGAATTGGGCTGCTCGATGGGGCGGTGCACAGATTGGAATGTGTGTCCCATCGAGCGCTCCTCCGTAGTTCGGGAAGCCAAGGGCAGCAAAGCCGGCCACAAATGCTAGACGAACAAGCCTGTTCAGCAGCTCAGAATTGATAGCCCTCACCACTTGCAGAAAGAGACAAATAGACAACAAAATTTTAGAAGGGGTGCCTGATCTCTTGGGAGGAGAACCCACCACCCACCTTCCCCCTCAAACACTCCGGGAATCCTCTCCTCAGAACTCCTCCCCTTCCCCCCGACAGCTCAGGGTGAGTGGAGGAGCTCCCTCCCACTCCCACTCCCACTCCAGCCCATCCCCCACTCCGCCTTGCCCTTTCCTGACAGTCTCCCTTTTTTACCCCCCCCACCCCAACTGTGACTGTCCTCCTACAATGACTTACCTCCATCAGGATGGACCCAACAGTAGACCTGCCCACTCCAAAATGGTGTCCCACGGAGCGGTAGCTGTCAGGGGTGGCCAGCTTCCAGAGGGCAATAGCGACCCTCTTTTCCAGGGGGATGGCGGGCCGCAGGTGGGTATCCTGCCATTGCAGAGAGGGGGCGAGCCAGGTACACAGCTCCTGGAAAGTGGCCTTCCGCATCCGGAAGTTGCAGCGCAACTGCTGGTCGTCCCACAGCTCCATAACAAGCTGGTCCCACCAGTTGGAGCTGGTGTCAAGCCTCCAAAAATGCCTCTCCATGAAAAAGTTTGGAGGCAAGGGCAGTGGGGCTGCATGACGGGTGAACCTTTCGTACCTCTGGTCTGGGTCCAGATGGGGAAATAGCCTTATGATTGTGTCATGCAGATGCAGCAAAACTTGCAGTATGATGGCATGGGGCCATCGCCTGCCCAGGGGCAGCTCTGGCTCCATGGCAAAAAAAGGGATCCAAATCAGGCAAACCTCCAAACAAAAGAACCTGCTGTGCTGTCCCAGGAAGTTGGGCACTCCAAACAAGCACTGGAATACCTTGCGTACCTCCTAGAGGGACAGCAAAGGCAGCTGCAGGAGCAGAGCAACGAGTGTTCAGGGGGGGTCCCTTTAACCACGCATCTCTGCAAAGGGCAGGCAGCAGCACCCGGAAGGAAATGCTGCCCCCATACCCTGGCAGAAGTGGTTCCGGGTGGCTTTTTCTTTTGAAAGAGCATCCAGCAGTCAGGATGCTCTTTTTCGAAAAAGCGGATCGATTTTTCGATCCGCATAATGTAGCCTAGATGCTCTTTTTGGAAAGATGCTTTTTCGAAAGTTTCTTTCGAAAAAGAGTCTTTTGAAAGAGGCACGCAGTCTAGACGTACCCCAGGAGAGGAAGAAGGACCAGTGGAACAGAGAAAGAAAACTGCTGAACTGGGCCTTTAGTCTGATGTCCTCTAGAGAGACTTATTCTAGAGGTATTCTAAGTTAGAAAATCTTGGCTTTTGTGTTCTTTGATTTCTTGTAATTATGGTACACAAGAGTCTTTAAGAACATAAGACTGGCCGTACTGGGTCAGACCAAAGGTCCATCTAGCCCAGTATCCTGTCTGCCGACAGTGGCCAGCACCAGGTGCCCCAGAGAGGGTGGACCGAAGACAATGATCAAGCGATTTGTCTCCTGCCATCCCTCTCCAGCCTCTGACAAACAGAGGCCAAGGACACCATTTTATCCCCTGGCTAATAGCCTTTTATGGACCTAACCTCCATGAAATTATCTAGCTTCTCTTTAAACTCTATTATAGTCCTAGCCTTCACAGCCTCCTCTGGCAAGGAGTTCCACAGGCTGACTACACGCTGTGTGAAGAAGAACTTTCTTTTATTAGTTTTAAACCTGCTACCCATTAATTTCATTTGGTGTCCTCTAGTTCTTCTATTTAGGGAACTAATAAATAACTTCTCTTTATCGGCCCTCTCCACACCACTCATGATTTTATATACCTCTATCATATCCCCCCTCAGTCTCCTCTTTTCTAAACTGAAAAGTCCCAGTCGCTTTAACCTCTCCTCATATGGGACCCGTTCCAAACCCCTAATCATTTTAGTTGCCCTTCTCTGAACCCTTTCCAAGGCCAAAATATCTTTTTTGAGGTGAGGAGACCACATCTGTACACAGTATTCAAGATGTGGGCGTACCATAGTTTTATACAGGGGCAGTAAGATATTCTGGGTCTTATTTTCTATCCCTTTCTTAATAATTCCTAGCATCCTATTTGCCTTTTTGACTGCCGCTGCACACTGTGTGGAAGTTTTCAGAGAACTGTCCACGATAACTCCAAGATCTCTTTCCTGATTTGTCGTAGCCAAATTAGCCCCCATCATACTGTACGTATAGTTGGGGTTATTTTTCCCGATGTGCATTATTTTACACTTATCCACATTAAACTTCATTTGCCATTTTGTTGCCCAATCACTCAGTTTGGTGAGATCTTCTTGGAGTCCCTCACAGTCTGCTTCTATCTTGACTATCCTAAACAGTTTGGTATCATCTGCAAATTTTACCACCTCACTGCTTACCCCTTTCTCCAGATCATTTATGAATAAATTGAACAGGATTGGTCCTAGGACTGACCCTTGGGGGACACCACTAGTTACCCCTCTCCATTCTGAAAATTTACCATTTATTCCTACCCTTTGTTTCCTGTCTTTTAACCAGTTCTCAATCCAAGAAAGGACCTTCCCTCTTAACCCATGGCCATGTAATTTACACAAGAGCCTTTGGTGAGGGACCTTGTCAAAGGCTTTCTGAAAATCTAAGTATACTATATCTACTGGATCCCCCTTGTCCGCATGTTTGTTAACCCCTTCAAAGAACTCTAATAGATTAGTAAGCCAGGATTTCCCTTTACAGAAACCATGTTGACTTTTGTCCAACAAATTATGTTCTTCTACATGCTTCACAATTTTATTCTTTACTATTGTTTCGACTAATTTGCCCGGTACTGAAGTTAGACTTACCGGTCTGTAATTGCCCGGATCACCTCTAGAGCCCTTTTTAAATATTGGTGTCACGTTGGCTACCTTCCAGTCATTAGGTACGGAAGCCTTTCAGTGAGGACCAAGACCCATGTTCCATGAGGTCTACTAAAGCTGAATTATGCAGCAGGGAACTATGAATTATGTCCTCTCCTTCTAAATGGAGGATCTCCATAGAGAATGAAAGTCCTTTTTCTTCATAGACATTTAGGCTGCTGCTTGATTTGCAGGAGTGCTGAGCACCCAAAATTTCCTCAGTGAGAGGAGCTAGGGCTAAGCATTACTGAAAATCAAGCCCACATATGGCTGCATAAGACTAACTTCAGGCATCTATTTTTGAAACTGCCTATTTCAACAATGATTAGAGATTTTGAGTGCCTCAGTTTCAAGGTACCCCATCTGAGGCAATTTACAGCCATAGAGTTAAGGCCAAAGGAATCACTATGAAACCATCTAGTTGGAGTTCCTGTACATCACAAGCCACCAAAGCCACCTAGCACCCTCATATTAAACCCAGTCACTAAAATGAGACCAAAGTATTACAGCCCATTGGAGAGTTCAAAAGATTTAGTGCTGCAATGCCTAAGGCCCCTACAATGGCAGAGAAATGATTAAGTGAGATATAACCAGATAATCATGGCAAATGACCAACTATGCAAGTGCTGCAGAGAAAGGCAACACCACCCTTCCAGGTCACTGTCAATCTGATCAGGGAATTTCCTTCCTGAAAAGGCAATCACTTAGATCCTTAAAGGCAAGGGTGGAATTTCAGGAGGGGGGGGAGGACAGCAGCTGTATACTCTGGGACGTGGCTTGCTTTTCCTCCCGTTCCCCGGATGCTAAGGCAGTGAGCGGGATAGTACTTGCATTCCATGTATGCCTCTCACACCTGAAGGGAACTCACCAGCTAGGTGTGAGAGGCATGCACAGAATGCAAGTAGTTTCCACTCACTCCTTTAGCGTCTGGGGAGTGGGATGAAAAGCAAGCCGCATCCCGGAGTGCACAGCTGCTGACCCTCCCTTCCCGAAATTCCACACTTGCTTAAAGGGGCCTGATTTAGAAAGGGCAAGAGCTCAGCAATGACAATCAGATCCCTTTCAGGTGTCTCAGGCTGGGCATCCTGCAATTGCGGCATCCAAAAGCACTAGACGTTTGAAAATGAGGCCTTTTGCCATAGGTGTTAGTGAATTCTCTTTGGTGGACAAGGACATGAATGAGCAAAGTAATGATGTATCTTTGGTGACTGTGCAAATAGGAGGAGACTCCCATTCACAATGGGAAAAGAATAAAGTGACATTCTCAGTTCAGCTGATCAATGGCTTGTGAATCAATACCAGAAAACACAGGAACTGTACAGTGAGACTTAGGTAATGCTAAGAAATACAGATTGGGAGTGTCTGTGGTCTGAATAGCTTTGGTGTAAGAGTATAACTACTGGTGAGCGCTATTGATTACCTGGCTTTCTATTGAGAGTGAGATGCAAGGGGAAGTTCTTGAAGCTGTTGGAGATTTCTGATATCACTACTCAGTTTTCACATAGTAGCACAAAAGGTGTTTTAGTCTGTATGCCAGCATGAGACTCTGTTCAGCTCTTTATAACAGTAATTTGTTTTCATGGGATAATCCTGATCTTTGCATCAAAGGAAGGAAAAAAATCAAGCATATTTTATTTTAAAATGAGTTAACTATGGTGACAATAGATATGGGCCAGATTCAAAGCAGTTACACGTTTCCACTGGCTAAATTCAAGCACAGGGTTTCCAAGACAAAAAATCTGCCAGAGAAGGAATTAGGGCAGTTCATATCAGCTACAACTTCAATTTCCTGTGCTTGAGCCCAAATATTCAAGTAAATGGGATTTGCAAAGACCGTAGGATTTGATCTCTTATTTTTATTTTTAAGCCAATCTAGCCTCTATTTCTAATATAGTAGTTACCCAGCATGGTATCAAAGCACTTCCTCTCCATACGACACATATTATGAGAAGACATATTATAGAACTAAGCTATGAGGATCTAGTCACCAGATAACCTTTAAAGTGCAGTTAATTGGACATAAAGAACTTTTCATCACTGAGGCTCAGAGCAGCATGTGAATTAATTCCCCTTTGATGCAATTGCAGTAGAACCAGTCCTCGTTCACAAACAGACCTCTGGGCATGATGGGAAGGTGGTTCCAAAGCATAAAGAAGTTTTAAAGCCTAGCCATCTTTGTTTAGGAGCAACTTCTTGTGATTAATCTAGTCAATTTTCAAAAACAGGTTGGTAGTTCAAAGTACTATAGCAGTCTACGATTCCCTCTCCCCCCTCCCAGTTTTTATGTCTTTACAATCATTTTGCTGTTTTTGAAAAAATGTTTTCCTTTCCCCGGATGTATGAAGCTTCCACACAGACAACAGGGAAATTGCCTAAGGTCCTGGATCCTGCAGCTGCTTCTGTGCAAGTAAAGCACAGTGTGAAGTTTTCCTGAGCCAGTGTGAAGTTTTCAGGTGCAGAGACTGACCCCATGACTCCTTAAGGTATAAGGATCTGCCCACTAGATGCAGTTGTAGGTCCTAATTTCCATACAGGGGAAGTAGTGAAATTGATTAGTGCATCAAATCCCTAGAATAAGAAAACCAGATACCTGGCAACCCTATACCAAGAGGAAGCTGGAAGAGGGACTTCTCTGTGACTGGGGTCTATTTCCATAATGTGACCACATCTCTCTTGGGCCACGCCCACTGACACTCTTAAGGAGTGGTAGGTACTGTCTGGATTTTTCTGCCTGTTATCCTCTGATGGTTCCCTGATTTTTAGTTTTGATCTTGCTCCAATTTCTGTTTTTTCATTTGTTTGCTCACATATTCACTTGTGGCTTAGGCTTTCTCTCCATAAGCTACCTGGGCAGGCCTTTAGTTTTGTGCAGGCCTAGACCTGACTCAGCTCCACAAATAAAAAAAGACAAGGCCAGCCGCAAGAATTTTCCATTAAACGGCTGTACCTCAATGATGCTTCACTCTGATTTGTTTTGTAGATTTCATATTGACAGCTCTTTTATTGTTTTTCTTTAGTAGCTCTGAAGGCACTTCCAGTGATGATTATCTGTATTGGAACAGAGTTTTCATTAAGGTATAATTCATCCTATTGCCAATAGAGCAATAAAAGAAAAGAAAAATTATGGGTTTTTTTGTCCTGGTAAACTGTTGTGTTGGGATTGTAGTCTAAGTTTATCCTTACCCTGCATTCCTTTTAGACGCTAACAGATAAAGGTCTCATGCAAACTAAGGGAAAATAAATCTCTTGACAGTTCTGCCAAGAACACAGACTTTTGTTAAGGAGGACAGCTGAGAGCAAAAGCAACACTAGATTAAAGGTCAAATTGCATTGGTTTACCTCTTTCTCCCTGCTATAAAAACACAGAAAGGAACAAGCCTTAAAGCTAGCTGTAGCAGGAATCATTGCAATTTTCCCTCTTTGTAACCATATAGTAGCATCTTGTGCGATTTGGATTCTTATCTCAGCCCAGATGCCAAGATTTTCTGTTTTTGGTAGCACTAGTAGTTTCACCAGAGACTTTCAACAACTCACTGGACTATTAGCCAATATGTCTTTAAGTTACCAAATGTTTTATACATCTTAAAAAGGAATGATGTTGCAATCCACAATTACTGTAAATTAGCTTCTTAATTCATTATCACCTTTTGATGACTTTTTTCCTCCCTCGTTACTTAGAGTCCATATGGAGTCTCTCAGAAGCTAACAGATATCCAGTGCAGGGGACCTCAGTTCTCCTCGACTTCAGCTTGTCTGCATTCAACCTAATATTTGGCTCCTGGTACCTGCTTAGGAATTGTCAGAGCTTGGTGTCATGTTCCTGGATTGTCTCTCCTTTATTGTCTCCTCCTACAATAAGAATGGCATCAGCTACAATTGTACAATTTTACAGTTTTGATCTTGAGAGTCTCTCATTTCCTGTGATAATTATCTGTATTGGAACCGAGTTTTCATTAAGATTGTTGCCTTCTCCTATAATAAGAATGTCATCAGCTACAATTTTGATGCCTGAGAGTCCCTCTAATGCCTGGTTCAGTTTATACTGGAGCAACTCTCCAGCCATCCTGGTGCTGATAGGTACCTTTAGTTCAATATGCCAGCTCCCATTTTTGATATCACAAACCATGAGCACTTTTGCCCTGGTTAGGTCAGGCAGTATGTCCTCAGACTTTGGGATCAGGTAGTGACTTTGTTCAGTGAAGTGTAAAAAGAGCAGTATAGATGAGCGAAGTACTGCTTTGGGCATGTAGAGAGGCATGTAGGATATATACCAAGCATGGTCAAATCATTGCTTACAAGCCACATGCGGCTCTTTTATAGTTAAACTGTGGCCCATGGACCACCCTCATGTTACCCCCCTCCTCATTCTTCACTTACCAGACCGGGGGGGGAGGGGCATGCGCTGGAAGCTTCTGCACTGCGGCAGGGAAGTGAGGGCTAGATGCTTCTGCCAGATATAATTGGTGCCTGCTCAGTGTGAGGGGAACACAATTTAAAGGTTTGGACCCCTCCAAAAGCTTCACAATCCCCAGGCGTGACTGCCTTTTACACTCAGTGGACACTTCCCACAGCTTCCAGGTGCTAGCTCTAGGGGGACAAGCAGCAGCAAAAGCAGTGGCTCTCTCTACAGCTCTCAGCTTTTTGCTGCTGTGTCTCCCCATGGCTGCAGCTCCCAGCTTGCTGGCTCCAACAGCTGCTGTGCAGGTGTGGGGGGAAGCAGCAGCATTTAACAGAGTGAAGTCAGCAAACCCAAGCTGGGAAGGGGGGGGTCTCAGCTATGTGGGAAGCACCTGCTGTGGCTCAGGGCATTAGCCCCACTTTTACTGAAGTTCTGAGCCTTGGCAGGTGCACTCAATCCTAGAATTTTCACTGTCTACACTGCTGGGTGGGTGTGGAGCATCTTGTATTCTATATGCTACCATAAGTGTAGACATAGCCTAAGAGACATAAGGATTGAGAAATCTAAATTGCAATCTTGTCTGAAGAATAAAATATGAAACCTAAATAATGCATAATTTTGTCGTTTGCAACATACCGTAATGTTTGATGTAATTTGAACTTTATTCTATACCATTGCCTATGGGCATAAAATTGGTAAAGTCAAGATAAATTATAAAAGACACTGTGAAATATGAATCCTCTCAGTACAAAGGAATCTGAGGCAATTGGCATCTAGATTATAATCATTCTCTTCCTGTTACAGGATTTACAACCTTTACCTTGGGCTACTTTTTATGGTACAGTCACTCTAAATTAACAACAGACAACAAATATATATCTTAGGCTAGTGTGAGGTGCCAAATATAATCTCCATGTTGACTGATATCACGCATGGCAACCTGGATGAAACAGGGAGCTCTATAACTGATACCACAGCAATGTGCCTCTGTTTACTCATTCCTGACATAGAACAGTTTGAGTCCCTGCCCTGCCATCATGCCTGGGACCCCTCTTCCCACAGGCTCTTCAGTGCCCACATGGGCCCTTGCCCTTCCGCCACACCTGGAATCTCTTCCCCCTTCTGCCTTTCTGCCTGTGGAAAGGGAAAGTTACAGTCTCCTGGCAAATGAAGGATGTCAGAAACATGGTCATGTATTGCCCTGATATCTGGCTGCTCATAATTGGCTGCTCATAATTAGCTGCTAGGTGCTGTGCCTCGGCCACCCACCCTGGCATACAAATTTCCCCCTTACTTTCACAGATATTATGGAGCATGACACAACAATGGGAATGTTGCTTTTGCTGATGGTCTAACTTAGTCAATAAACTGTGAATCCTTCCCTTTAAACAGCCAAAAGGACATTCTACCACGTTCTTCACTTGCTCAGCCTGTAGTTGAACTGCTCCTTACTGCAGTCCAGGCTGCCTGTGTATGGCTTCATGAGTCATGGGCATAAGGGGTAGGCTGGGTTGCTAGAAATTATTATTGGCATTCCAATGCCTCCAATGTTAATTTTCTAGTCTGGGAAGAAATGTTCAGCTTGCACCTTTCTGAAGAGACTGAATTTCCTAAAGATGCGTGCATTATATACCTTTTCTGATCATCCCACATTGATGGTCAGATACTAAGATAGGGATGCGTGTTTCATCTATCACCCCACCACAGTTGGGGAAAGCCATTCACTATGTCCTGCATGTTTTCCACAGTCACAACCCTTCATAGAAATGTACTGATTACCTTGACTACGTGAATCACACCAGCCCCCACAGGAGATTTCCTTCCTCCAAATTGACTGGTAGCTGTCTCACATTGCAAGCTTCCACAGAGCTATTGCCACAATCTTCTTAACAGTCAGTGCAGGTCTCATGCTGATATTGCTGCGCTTCAGAGCAGGGGGGGAAAGCAATTCACAAACGTCCATGAAAGTGGCCTTACGCATGCAAAAGTTTTGCAGCCCCTGCTGATTGTCCCATAGCTGCATCGTTATACGGTCCTACCAGTCTGTGCTTGTCTCCTGGTACCAGAACTGGTGTTCCACTGTGTCAGGAAGAGTGAATGCCACCAGCATCTGCCAATTGCTCATCCTAAGTGCTTCTCACGAGTGTCTGTTCATGGCCTCCTCAGATTCTTCCTTGTTCCAGCAGGCTTGGATAGGCTCTGGACAGACTGCAGCATAAGGCACAAGATGTTTGCTATGATTGCCATAGTACTTTGCTGCTGTACGGGTTCCATGCTTGCCCTGCTATGGCATCTGCACAGATAACCAGTGGAAAAAGAGCACAAAAAGATTGTTTGCCATTGCTTTCAAGCAGGCAGGAAAGGAGGAGATGAGTGCATTATGAGATGTACCTAGGGATGTTAAAATGCATTTAATTAAGTAACCATGTGATCTGGTGCGGGCAGGGAGCTGGCTTTTAATCATCTCTACTGTACCCAGAACCCCCCAATCGCCCCGCCCCCACTATTTTGGTCCCATCAAGTACTAGAAGAATGTCCCAGAATGCAAAGGGGAGGCAGGAACTGTAGGATAGCTATCTAGAGTACATCGCTGTCAAAGTCTACAGTGGCCACCCTACTGGGGATGCACTACATTTGAACTCTTGTGCACAGTGGGGACACACGGGTATTAAATATTGACATTAATAAATTTGACCTCATCTCATAGTGTAGACAGGGCTGAATTGGGCTCAATTTAGGAGTATCTGAGTGAAATGTAATGGCCCGTTATATGCAGGAGTTCAGATTAGGTGATCTAATGGTCCCTTCTGGCCTTGCACTCTATGAAATCTATAACATTTACTTTATATGAAATAACATGATTTTATTTAATTACTTAATTTTATCTGATACAAAATTAGTTCATAAAACCCCCATGATAACAGCTAGAGGACAGGGTCAAAAGGCAAATCTACTTAACAGATCCCATTATCCACTGAACTAATGATTAGGAAATGTTTCCTTCCTTTTTTTCTTCCTATTTTTATTTCCTGGGATAGCCTCTCACGACACACATCTCCATATCTTAAGAATCACAGTGGGACCTCTGTCATAAAATTCCAGCTAATAGTACTGCAGTGCAGTACAATCCGTTCAATGTAATATAATTATATCATCCACAACAGACAATAAGGGGTTTTTCAATTTCTGTTTTATGTAAAGATGTAATCCACTTGGCTGAAAAATTATTGTTAATGTAGAGTTGTTAACGATAGCCATTAATTCACAGCTGCAGCAATAATCAAACAGAACAGTCCCTTATAGCCTTATAAAAACTATCAGTAATAATACAAAAACAAAAATGTTGTTAGTCTAGAAGCCATTTATACTAAAAAAGGACTTGGGGAGACTTTAAGGCCACCAAATCTTTTTCATTTATCAGTCGTTAGCCATTTCTGTTTAGTATTAAGAACACCATCTGAAATGTAGACTACTACATAGAGGTTTGTATTATTTAAGAGAACATGGTGATGCGCTAGATGGCACTGTTGGTTTTAGTTTGATACTTTTTCCTCTACTAGAAACAACTAGTCTTTGAAACCTTAATTTGCTTCCTTTCGAAAATAAACATGGTGTTTCAACAGAAGGTCAGTGTACATTGTTCTGGGCTGCTGCTTTTATGTTTATAGTCATGTAATCAATATGTTGGAAGAATAATTAATTTTTAACTTCAGTCCAATTGTAGATCAAATGCCAGTGGAGTCACTGGGTGGAGACAGTTTAATTTCTTTTGAAGCAAAGATGCTGATTAGCTGAAAAAGGAGTTTGCAGTTAGTTTTTAGAATTAGATGAGACCTTGTGCTTTGAAATAGTGGAGCTAACCTTTAACATTATTAGAATAGATTCAGATTAATGATTGGGTGCTGCAATAACTGATAAAGTTATTGGACTACATCTGCTATAAGTCTCTTTCTCTGATCATATTTACTGAATTTTTTAAACAGCTTCAATTCCTTTGACTGGCATAATCAGGTGTAGTCATAGGTGCAGAATTCATGGGTGCCCTGGGACTGAAGCTCCCACAGGGAAAAAAAAACCAGTGAGTACTCAGCACATACCAGCCACCTATTGATCAGTTGTTTGGTAGGCCCAGCTCTTCAGCAGTTCAGAGAGCCCTACCAATCAACTGCTTGGTGGGCCCCACCCAAAGCTGTTTGGCAGTGGGTGCAAGGTGCTGATGGGGAGAGGGAAACAGGGGCAGAGAGAGGTAGAGTGAGGGCAGAGCAGATATAATGGGGACAGGAAGGAGGCAGGGCCTCTGGTCAGGGATGTGGGGCAGGAAGAGGTGGAGCAAGGTGGAGCCTTGGGAGAAGTAGAGGAATGGGGATGGGGAGAGCAGTGATGGAGCACCAGCCATAAATAAGAAAGTTGGCACCTGTGACTATAGTGATGGAATACCACTGAGATACTATGTCACCCTAAATTAAGACTATGTTATCAAGGGAGGTAAGGGAGACAGATGTGCAAAGACACCTCTGGATTTTTAAGTACTAGGGAGAAGAGGTGCCAAAAACACCCCAGCAGTTCCCATGGACCTGCAAAGGACAATCAGAGGGCAATCAGGAACACTAGGTGGTCTGTGTCTGCTGTAGCCAGCCTGGTCATATAAAAAGAGACTGTTGCCTTATGAAATACAGCTCTCTGGGGTGCTATTATAGCCAAGTTTGTGGATGGAGAGGCTCCTGTAATAGGGGTGAAACCCCACCATATGTAGTATCTTTAGATTAAGGGACTGGTTACCAAAGGGCTTGGTGTGACCTAGGAACCTATCTGTGCCAAAGGGGACATATAGTCTTACAAATATCCCCTGGGCTAAGTATATGCACAACAATTCATCAACGGGTGGCACGTAAGGTCTCTGCTAAGTCATCATAATTATTACCAAATGTACGTACAGATACAATTTAAGAAATTAAATTTGTGTCCATATTGAAAGCTATGTTATTAGCACCTTGAAGTTAAAAGGCAGGTCACAGAAAGGTGTCCTGCCTTGTTGAGCCTTGTCTACACTTGCATATTTTGTCACCAAAAACTGCCTTTTTGTGACAAAAGAATGAGAACGTACAATGCAACTTTTGTCAGGAAAAACATCCAGTTTTGGTGACAAAAAACTTCCACCTCTGTGAGAGACTTCTGTCTTTTCCCCTCCCTTTGCGAAACAAAGAGCAAATCATTGGATTGCTTCTGTCCTTCCCTCCACTAGAAAAAAAACAGTAGGCAGACTGCTGCTGCAAGGAGAAGGCTGGAGGGACTACTGTGCTGCTTTGACATTCCTTAGCAGGGAGAGCTGTAAGAGTCCAATGGAACAGGGGCCAAACTCTCCAGTGAGGACACAGGGAGAAGCCACAGAAAGTAGAAAGGCTGGCTTGCTTGCTTGCTTCTGGGAAAGGCTGAAGTGTCAGAAATGTCAGAAATTGCTGGAGGCAGTAGACTGAAGGCTTGGGTTGGGCATGATATTTCTTGATAGCTGAGCTAGGGAAAGGCAATGAAAGCCCAGAAAAGTTGAGCACAGGGCTCAAAGGAGAGGATGAATCCTTGGGAATTTGGACTACCCATGGATATTTGTTAGCCCTCAAGGGGTGTCAACTAGTTACATCTCAGCTAAAGAGCTGCACGGTGCACAAAGACAGATGCCCTGCACTACAGATGAAAACCCCTGCAACATCACACCCAGACACCGATGGTGAGTTAACTGTGTAATAATGAATGAGTGTTGCCCACCAGGGCTCTAGGAGGAGCTCCTCCCCCTCTGGGCAGCCACTCCGCCTCATTACACCCGCTCACTCTCTCCTGGGGAATGGGTTGTGCCAGCAGTCCAGAGCCCAAGTCTATGATCAGGCCATGACAACAGTAAACACACCAACCCCTCACACCAGGCCAGTGACAGTAGCCCAGAGGCTCAAGCCTATGATCGGGCCAAACTAACAGTCACTAGGCCCAGGCCCTGCTTCAGGGTGGGGCAGCAAACAAACAGATGGTCCCCTAGCTCTGATGGGGGGCCCATAAACAATCTATAATATTCTAACTATCCCCTCAGATGCTCCCCCCCTTCCTTCCTCCCAAGGACTGGAGGGGTGCTGATCATCCACTTCACCTTCAATGGTTCCCTGAAACATCTGTTAACTACTCAGAACAGATTGTTTAGCATATCTTATCTTAAGTGGTCACTCTGAGTAAGTTTCCCAGACCTGAAAAAGAGCTCTATGTAAGCTCAGAAGCTTATCTCTCTCACCCACAGAAATTAGTCCAGTAAAAGGCATTACCTTACCCATCTTGTCTCTTTTATATCCTGGGACTGACACAACTCCAACACCACTGCATAACTCCCTAGCAAGCCAGACTGCCCAAACAGTCCTGCTTTGTCTTCTCCTTAGACACTTAGGCTACATCTACAGTGCAACTCTATTTAGGGATACTGGAGTATCCTGAAACAGCTATCCCACGTCTTCACAGCAAGTCTGTTATTTCGAAATATAACAGGCTCACTATTCCAACGTCCCTGTAAACCTCATTCCACGAGGAGTAAGGGACGTTATGGAATAGCGGGTTATTTAAAAATTTGGCACTGTGTAGACAGTGCCAAAGTACAAAATAAGCTATCTTATTTTGAGCTACGGTGCAGTGTAGACGCACCCATAGAGGATATAAAGAGCAAAATTGCTCATGGTTTTAAATTACCACGCAACTCATTCTAAAACAGCACATTTATTCTCAAAGTAAAAGCATTGCAGGAAAAAAAAATAAGACCATGAATGCATGCTAAGATGCTGATAAGCAGTCACTGCAACAAACACTCTTAGGATTGAATTCTTTCAATCTTTCCATAAGGATTGAGGCCCTCCTTTTGGAGTGAAGATCTGTCCATTTTCTGAATGAGGAAGAAGGCCCAAGTCCATTTAAACTCAAGTTATTTATCTAAAAGTCCTTTCTGTGCTTCTTGGCTTCTGGAGAATCCAGTCTGTACCAGTATAGGAGAGCATCCCCAGGAGGTAACATCTCTCTGCTAGGGTTGCCAGATGGTTTCAAGAAAAATACCGGACACACTTGACATTACATCACAACCTACATTACATTTTATTTAGAAAATACTGGACATTTATATTTTCTCAATTTGTTTCCTGAACAGAAAGCTCAAATACTGGATGACTGTCCGGTTCAAAACTGGACACCTACAGTCTGCAGCTGTTACAATCTAGTTGAATTTTCCCAATCTCTCCTCCACGCCCCCTCTCAGTTTCTGAAGGTGCTGCGGGTACCCTCACCAATGAAATTACATATAACCCTGACCCACAATGGTACATTAATTTAATTCAGTACACTTTGTCCAGGATATTACGGAGACTTGTCACACCTGCCACAGTTGCATCAATATTTACACAAAAGTGAGATTGGTCAGAAATATTAATTGGAGTATTACTTGTTCATCATATTACCCTGATGTCTTCTAATCATCTTGGAACATACTTCTGCCTTTCCTTCTCCAAGCCCAGCATTTCACAGACACTTTTGATCTCCACTTTCTTAGACATTGTTTTTGGAGCATGCCTTCTTGCTGTATTGTTCATGTGATCTTAGCTGACCTCAGATGTAGCATTGATTTTCCTATTTCAAAATATTCTAATCTATTTCCCCGTGACAGTAAATGAACATTGTTATCTCTTTGGGCCCAAGCAGCTAACCAATATTTAAGACACTGTGGGTGGTTTCTGTTAGGAGTAGAAACTGATGATGGAGTCAGATTATTTCCTGGGAGCTTCTTTACCAAGAATGTATACAAAGACCTGTTTCATTGACACCTTAGGAACAATATGATGCAGTTTCCTTGCTCAGTAATCTAAATCTCTATCTTAAAGAATCTTACCCCCCAACCTGTTGTCAGGGCCCAATTACCCATGTTTCTCTCACTGTCTCCTGGTGTTCTCTAGTTGTTTTTCTGCTGGCATTCTGCTTCTTTCACACACGGGCATGCACAGCTGCCCTGCTTGCAATCAGTTCCCAGGGAAACCCCTCTGGTCACAGAGCTCAGCTTCTGATCAGCCTTGCATGCAGCCTAGTTTCTTGGCCAGTGATGGCTATTGTTTCTGTTATCTTATTCCATAAAGGAGTTTAATTACTTCATAGAGTTTAAGGCCAGCAGAACCACTAGATCATGTAGTTCGACATTTTATATGTCAGAGGCCATCAACAACACCCAGCACTCATACACCAAACACACCCACCATAACTGCACCAAAGTATTCAGCCCAGAGGATACTAGAATATTATATGCCAGAGGAAGAAAACAGAAAGGACTGAAGTGCACTTGTGCCCAGGCACTGGGAGCATTAGCCACTGAACCAATAGGGCCTGTGTTCAGGGGCCCTGGACAGTTGGGCTACGTCTAGACTACATGCCTTTTTCATTTACTTCCTGGTGCCGCTGCATGCCCTTTGCAGAGACACATACTTAAAGGGATTCCCCTGGACGGCCATTGTTCTGCTCCTGCTTCTGGCTTGCCTACCTCCTAGAGGGACAGCAAAGCTGCTGAAGTGCTTGCTCTGGTTGCTCTGCTTTCCTGGACACCACAGCAGTTTCTTTTCTTGTTGGTTTTCCTGTTTTTCATTGTTTTTTTTTGGCCATGGAACCAAAGCTGCCCCTGGGCAGGTGATGGCCCCACGCTGCCATGTTGCATCTTCATGACTCCGTCATGAAGCTCTTGCCCCACATGGACCCGGACCAGAGCTACGAAACTTTTGTGTGGGATACAGGAGCAATGCCCTTGCCTCCAAACTTTTTTGGGGACAGACGGATTTGGAGGCATGAGACGAGTTCGGTCTGGTGGGACAGGTTCGTTATGGAGCGCTGGGACGACGACCAGTGGCTCTGCAACTTCCGGATGCAGAAGGCCACATTCCAGGAGCTGTGTGCCTGGCTCGCCCCTGCTCTGCAACACCAGGACACCCACCTGCAGCCCACCATCCCCCTGCAGAAGCGGGTTGCTATTGCCCTTTGGAAGCTGGCCACCCCCGACAGCTACTGCTTAGTGGGACACCAGTTTGGCGTGGGGATGTCTACCGTCGGGGCTGTTTTGATGGAGGTAAGTCACTTTCGGGGGACAGGCCCTGCTGAGTGGAGGGGCTGAAAAAGTGGGACTGCCAAGCAAGGACAAGGAGGAGTGGGGGATGGAGTGGCAGTGGCAGGCGGCTCCTCGGCCAATCCTGCACTGATGCGAGGGGGGGGAAGATGATTCTGACAAGAGGAGGGGTGGGGGGGGAGGGTGGGTTCTCCTCCTAAGGTCTTAGGTACCCTGTCTAACTCCCTGGTTTCTGTCTGTCCACTTGTCTCTTTCTGCAGGTGGTGAGGACCATCAATGTGGAGGTGCTGAAGAGGCTCATCTGTCTGGACACCTTTGTTGCTGGCTTTGCTGGGCTTGGCTTCCCGAACTGTGGAGGAGCCCTCGGTGGGACACACATCCCAATCCGCGCACCACCCCATTGAGCAGCCCAATTTATTAATCTCAAGGGCTACTTTTCTATGGTGCTGCAGGCCCTGGTTGATCACTGGGGACAGTTTATGGACATTTGTGTTGGGTGGTCAGGGTGGGCACGATGCCCTCATCTTCCACAACTCGTACCGCAGGCAGGAACATTTTTCCCCCAGCAGGACCTCACTCTTGGGGACATGCATCATGGCCGACGCGGCCTATCCCCTGATGCCGTGGCTCATGCAGCCTTACACCGGCCATCTGGATGTGAGCAAGGAGCTATTTAACATGTATCTTAGCCAGGCTCGCATGCAGGTGGAATGCACGTTACAATGTATCCAGAAAGAAAAAAAACTGTGCTGGACGGGAGGAAGATTGGGAGGGAGGAGAGCCTTATTCAGATCTTAGGGAAGCAAAGCATTTCAAAGAAAAGGATCCTTCCAGAGAATGTTCCTCCAGTAGCTTTTATAACTGCTGCCATTTTACCATGTTAGTACGGTACCACTGAGACCTAAATATTAGTGATGGTAAATAAATACATAATAGAGAAAAGCAATGATATTAAGCAACAAAAGATGGTATCAGGTATCTCAAGCAATGAAAACTTCTGATCTCATCACTTTCTGTAATTTCCTGATTGTGGCTGAATGTCTGAACAATGAACAAAAAAAAATGAATAAAAAAAACAATGAATAAAAAAAAAGTGGAGGGGGACTATTTTCCACACAAATGAAACAATGCTACAAACTGAAATCATGCTGAAAAATATCACTGTGATCACATTGCCAGCATGTGACACATTTTATGAATGAGTCTATTTTATAATATTGGCACTATCTATAATATCAGCAGAACAAGCACATAAATATTACTGATATTATCTAAACTGAGCATTGCATAAAGTGTAGGCATTTCCTAGTGTTTTTTTTATCATGGGCCATTAACTCCTAATGGACAATCATTTTTCCATGGCATGGATAGATTATTAATTTAAGCTCCTTAGGGTTTTATTCTACAAAATATGGGACCAAAGAATCCTCTACAGATAGGGTTAAAATCCTATAGATTCCAGCAAATGAGCCAGGGATGAGGAGAGAGAAGCTTTGGCACAATTAATCCTATGAAAGGCTGGGGATTTGAGCATACAGAGTGGCAGACCAGAATTAATAATTCTGATCCAGGAACCTCTTGGTGCCAACTGGCAGAGGGCACAGGGGTACAAGGATCCCCTACATGCACCAAAGGAGATCATGTAAGATCTCTAAAGTATGTGTCACACCAATCATCATGATCATTGTGAAGTGGATGTGTAGATAATGTGTAAAGCGTTATGCATGTCTACTAAAAATTATGTTCTTAAAGTAGGTAAATTAAGACAGAACACCAGAATGTGAGAAACAGATTCTTGGCAAGAAAGGGTTAGTAAACACTTCTGTCTGGCGGAGCTTTGTGTATTGGATACATCCAGGCCAACTCAATCATGCCAAAGAACCCTAAGATGAATCTCTGAAGTGGGGAACTCCTGGGGATAAGGAACCATGTTCTGTGACTGCAAAAGAGAAGTGGAGATGGGACAAGATTTTGTCCTTCAGTCTGGGAAGAGAAACTGTCTGCAGGCTTGATCTTGTGAAAGGAGTGTCTAGACACCCTTGTTGAGAACGCTAAGAAAAAGACTTGAGATAAGCTAGTGTGTAGGAGACAGAGAAATGTCTTGTGTGTTATATTTAAACTCTAAAATGAATGTCATGTGTTTGTTAGATTTTTATATATATATATATATATATATATATATATATAAAACTCCTTGTTTTCAGTAATCTTAGTTACTATCATTTGAATCTCAACTTTCATAAACATCACTCTTGTTTTCACTATATCTAAGTGTGGTGCGTGAAGTCCAGTGGTGAGTTTGAGGTGTAGCTAGTAAACTGGGGAGTGTAATTCCTTTGGGAGTAAAGAAACTGAGAGATCTGGGAGCAAGGAGTGCAGAAGGGACACTTAAGAGGACTTGATGTGTGCCTATTGCCATCACATACAGAGAGAGGGAGGCCTGTGGAGGCCTAGAAGGTAGGGTTTGTTGCCACTTGCCATAGAGTAGAGTCCAGGAGCTGATTCTCCAAGACTTCCTCACAGTAAGGGCAAATGGTAAGGAGGTGCCTCATAATCCTAGGTACCCTGAGAAGCATCATAACAACGTCCCACACTTTGGAAAACCATCTACTAGTTTGCTGGAACTTGGTGTGACTTCTGTCACCACCCCCCATGCTTTATGAAAATCAGTTTATGAATATGCATATCTCACAAATGCTTTATGCAAAACCATTCATGTAACTTATAGATTTTTAAGTTACAATCTCATTAATCTGTATATCCTATTTTTGTGCATGTATCTTTCTTATATGTGAAGTTAGAAATACGAAGTATGGATCTATTTGTAGTTCTAAGTGTGCTGATGAGAGCCATTAATTATACTACAAGTACTTAATGACTCAGTACTCACATAAACATCTTGTGTATGGTCATTTTGTCCTATAAACCTAAACTGTGACTGGTTCTAAAACGACATGTGATCATGCTACCTGGTACTGGAATCCATCTTTAATCTGGTATTTTTCCATAGGGATGGAGGGTGCCAAACACAGGGTTCCCATCCTGGGGGAAAGTCTATTTAAGCAATGGGAAATAATCAGTCCTTTATCTTCAGATGGCCTTTGAAACTGCCTGGCCCATCCTAAGAGGATACAAAACTTTTGAAGAAACTGTAAACCGAGGCCAGAGTAAGGATCAATTCTGACTCAAAGTCTGTTACCTGATAAGAACAGTTGTTTAGTGTAAGAATTTGCATGTAAGAAGTTTCTAGTGGATTAGAACTAGCTAAATGGATTTTGTTGATTTTAATATAGCAATTTACTTTGATTTGACTGTTTTCACTTGCAACCACTTAAATACTACTTTTATACTTAATAAAACACTTTTTATTATCAAGTCCAGTGTAAATAATTGTTATCTGAGAGGGAGGGGAACAACCATATCTCTTTCGTTGATAGATTGTGCATATCTCTTTCACTGATAAAGAGGGCAAACTTAGGAGTTTTCACTGTGTAAAACTTTTACACAGAGTAAGATGAATTTGTCTGGGGTTTTGGTCCCTTTAGGGGTTGGCTTCCTAGGTGCTAAGTCATTAGAGCTGAGCTCTCCTGGAGCTGAATGGGTTCAGTTTCTGTCTTGCCCTGCAGGGAGGCAGTACACCCCAGTTCTGTTCTTTGACTGGGGGAAACCAGAGGACCTGACCCAGCAGCACAGAATGGTGGGGAGCCCCAGAGAGCAGGAAGGCAGGCACAAGGAATCTGACAGCCTTCGCAGGCCCCTGGGCAAGGTGAGGGAGGTCCAGCTTCCCATTCCTGGAAGGGGTAGGGCCTCAGGCAGAGGGGACAGGGCTGGGGGCAGCCAGTTCTCAGTGCCACCTGGACTGTGGTGAACTCCCTCACCCCCCAGCTCTCAGTGCTGCCTAGAGCGTGCAGCATGGCATTCCACTCTGACAATTACTTTAAAGGGCTGGGGCTCTGGCCACCGCTGCTGCTGCAGTGCAGCACCCAGTGGCCCTGGGCCCCTTTGAATTGCGTGGTCCCAGAGCAGATGCCTCCTATGCTCCCATCTGTCACCAGGCCTGGGCGTGGGCATCAGTAGCATGATCAGCACAGCAGAGGGTAACCCCAAGGGGACTTCTGTGATTCAGCTCATCACAACTTCCATTATGATCAATTTTGCTGTCAGTGGCTATATGTTTATAACATATATGACTATTTACCATTATGTTCATACCGTCTCCATACTAATATTACAAACTTCCACTCAGCTTTCTTATTTCAGCCATGCCTCAGTTTTAGAGCTGTACGTGTGATGAACAAGTAGAGCCCTCAGTCATCTGAAGTACTTTTTAGTAGAGGCGGTCGTTGAACCGTGCCCGGTTGTGGTCTGTCCGCCCCATGTAGGGCCGCATTAACCAGGGCAGCAGGGGGTAGGCCACATCCCCCACAACACACGTGGGCATGGGCATGTCCCCAACAGTAAATTCCCGCTGGGGGAAGAAAGTGCCTGCCTCCAGCCTGACAAACAGGCTGGAGTTTCGTAGAATGTGGGCGTTGTGTGCCCTGCCGGACCAGCCTGCATAAATGTCCAGGAAGCATCCACGGTGGTCCATGAGGGCCTGGAGTACCATGGAGAAGTACCCCTTGCGGTTTATGAAATGGGCCGTTCGATGCTCCAGGGCATGGATGGGGATGTGGGTTGCATCCAGGGCTCTCCCAGAGTTGGGGAACCCCAGGG
This sequence comes from Pelochelys cantorii, assembly GCA_032595735.1. NCBI lineage: Eukaryota > Metazoa > Chordata > Testudines > Trionychidae > Pelochelys > Pelochelys cantorii. The sequence goes on along the minus strand of CM064326.1, from coordinate 301,834,736 downwards.
CAGCGAAGCCGGCCACCGTAGCCTCCACGTCCTGCAGGAGGATGACTCGCTGGAGCAGGACGTCATTGATGGCATGGACGACCTGCAGAAGGGTGCACAGAAACATAGGGGAACGCATCACATAAGGCAGGGTGAGTGCGTGCTCCCTTGGGGGGTTCCCCCCCCCCCCCGTAATGCCCTCTGTCCTCACACTCACACACACCAGGGCCCCTTCGCCCCACGGGCCACCCCCCCCCCCAACCAGCAGGCCTGTGCAAGGGAAGGATGGCCCAAACCCCTGGGTGACAGGGCATTCCCCATCGCCCCAGCCTGGAGTCTTGCCTGCCCCTGGACATGGAGTGCAGCTCCCTCCCCTCCCCCCCACCAGGACTTACCTGCATGACGACGGCACCAACGGTCGATCTGCCCACCCCAAACTGGTGTGCCACCAATCGGTAGCTGTCCGAGATGGCCAGCTTCCAGATGGCAATGGCGACCCTCTTGTCCACGGGGATGGGTGCCTGCAGCCGGGTGATGCTTCTCTGGAGCGCAGGAGCGAGCCAGGCACATAGCTCCAGGAACGTCTGCTTTCGCATCCAAAAGTTCCGGAGCCATTGCTGGTTGTCCCATTGCCCCAGGACCAGCCAGTTCCACCACTCGGTACTGGTGTCCAGTCTCCACAAGGGCCTCTCCACGGTGGGGTGGGGATGCCACAGGGACGCCACTGCCTCCATGGTGAGGGAGTCCAGAGCAACCTGCGCCTCAAGGTCCTGGACGAGGAGCACAGCAGCATGGAGCAGCAGCTGCAGGCACTCCAAAATGGCCGGAAGGGGCCAGAGCAGGCACAAGGCCACCCCTGGCTCCATGGCACAAGAAGAGAGCTGAGGTCCAAAAATCAGCTAATGGCATTAAGGCACAAGGTTGTGGTGTCCAATAAGGCAGAAGGCAACCACAAGTATAACTGCTACGGCTGTCAGTCCCTGCAAGAGGTCCTAAAGCACGTAGCAGGAGAGAAACGGCTGTCCGGGGAGATCCCTTTAAGCACGTGTCTCAAAGGATCTCCAGCCCCCACTCCCGGAAAGGCCTGGTGCCCTTTTGCCCTCTCCAAAATGGTTCTGGGCTCCTGCTTTTGTGCAAGAGTGTCCCACCAATGTAGACGCTCTCTTGCGCAAAAGTGCATCGTTCTTATGATGAGTCCCGGCCAATATAGACGCTCTCTTGCGCAACTACTTTAATGCAAGAACTCTTGCGTTAAAGAGCATTTGCGCAAGATCATGCCAATGTAGATGTAGCCTTATTGTTACATTCAAGAGCACCCAAATCCAAACTCTATCTCAGTCTCTGGCCACATTCTCCTCATATAGCTTAAATTCTTGAATTCAACTACCCCTTCCCCACTACCTCAGAACAACCTATAATAGGGTGTGGTGGGGTGTACCACCCCACCACTGGAGAAGGTAAGCCTAACCAGGCTCACTTGGTTTAAGTGTGACCCTAATGGGCATGCTCAGACTGCAGCCCAGGTATAAAGGCCTGGAGAGAGGCTCAATCTGGGCTGGCTGAGGAGGCACAGCCAGAGCTCCCACAGGCAAACTACCAGAGGGACCAGATCTGGAGACCAGCAAGTGAGACACCAGTGCTGTGGCTGAGAAGCTGGAGGAATGACTCTGGAAGGGTCAGTGGAGAATAGTGGGAAGTAGCCCAGGGTGGGAGATTGCTGAGCTCCACAGGAAACATATTGCAGTTGGGTTCCCCACTGAGCAAGCAGTGGACCACATCACTGCTAATAGGGCTCTGAGCTGGAACCTGGTGGAGCAGGGAGGACCTGGGTCCCCCACCACCTCTTCAATCCCCTGTGGGATTGGCACCTGTTTATTAATTACTCCAGCTACTAGGCTGCACTGCCCCAGCAAAAGGATGGGTTGATTATTGACTTTGACTGCTAGGCTGCATGGCACTAGTGAGGGGTGTGTGTGAATAGTGGACTTCTGCAGTTAGGCCATATGGCCCCAATGAGAGGGCCAAGTGTCTAGGACAGGAGAGGAATTGCTGAACTTTTGTGGTTGAGGTGTGATTTCAAGAGCCCTAGGGACTTGACTACTATCCCTGGAGGGAGGGCAATGTACCACCCCACAACACAGGGGTTGGCAACCTTTCCAAAGTGGTGTGCCAAGATTTAGCGCTCCTGCCCTGGGCTGTACTGCCCTGCTGGGGGGAGGGGAGGAGTGGGGCTCTCTGCTTAGTCTCCTGCCCTGGGCTTTGCTCTGGCTTTTCCTGTAGGGAGGGGAGGAGCAGCATGCACGAGCTTCCCTGTAAGTTGTATCCAGCACAAGGGGCAGCTCTGCTGGCTCCAATATTGCAGGGAGGGAATGCTGGATCACCAGCATGGGCTCCCCGTTGTGGGTGGGGGAGTGAGAGAGCCAGTATATTGTGTGCACCACTGAAAATCATCTTGCATGCTACTTCTGGCATGTGTGCCATACATTGCTGACCCCTGACCTATAAGGTCAAAATGATATACAAACAGCTGCCCTGCTACTGCTGAAGCTCCCTGTCCTGATTTGTAGTCAGCAAAACCCTTTTCCCTTACTCAAAAAGCAGCCCAATCTCTTTTTAACATTCTAACTCTTAAGCTGGCTAGGTTCAGCTGCATCTGATCACTTCTCAACTGAGTGGCTCCTGGGGAGACTTTGAATTGTTGGCTGGGATTTAATTCAAAACCAAACCCCTTTACTGCTGAACTGAGGGTTTCCCCAGGTTTCAAACTATGGGGGGGAGGGGACAAACCCCATATATAATGCTGACACACAGTGCAAGAAAATATAACTATTAATGCTTTAAAATTTGAATAGAATTTTTCTGTCTTCCTCCAGGTGTCTCAGGCTGAGCCACTCTAATTGGAAAACAGCCTTTCAACATTCTCATAAGTGATTACACTTTTAACATCAGCAGGTGCACCAGAATTACAAAAGGCAAATTCTCTTTTCACACAGGACATGTATTTACACTGGTGACACTGAAGTCAATGGGGGTCACTCCAAACTTGCACTGCTATATGTGAGATCAGAATGGTCAGCAAACATGTTTACTGACACAACAGGCAGAACTGTCAGATTTGTCAAATCTGGATTCTTCACTAATGCTCCAGAATAAACTACATTTGTAATTTACTTCCAATATCTGGCCTTAAGAAATCATGAAAATTAGAATTTCTCAGACTAGGTCCTTTTACTTAATGAACTAGAAAGAGCACTAGGAATTCTTAGCTTCTGACTTAATCTTTTCCTGATGTTCAGAGAGGGTGAAATTTGGCCCAAATTATTCATAATATTTCTGAGGACAGACTTTGTCAGAATTTGTCATAAAGTTTAAATAGTTTTGATGCGATTACAAGATTCTTCAGCCTTACTAATCTAGGAAACTAATAATTTATATGACAATGTATGCCAAAATTTCTAAGTAGTATGTGGCAATTGATATTATCAGATTAATATTTCCTCAATAACTAATCTACAAGAATGCCATAGGAGGGAAAGAAATACCACTGCTCAATACCTACCCAGCTTCAGTGTGGAGGCAGAATAACCTTAGTTCCCTTATGTAAATAGAAAATTCATTGTATTTTTATTTTGTCTGTGTCTACGGTAAAATATAAACTGTATTAAAATAGCTGAGTTAACATTATATGAAGAACATGGGTGAAATCCTGGCACTGGTTAAGATGATAACTTCAATGTGGTCAGGATTTCACTCCTTGATTTCTAACCTCTTGGTTTTTGTGGGCTCAATTTCTCAAACTTTAGCATTGCTTTTATGTTGGCTTTTGCACTAATGTGCTAGAACTTTGTAATGCACATAATACAGCAGAGTAGATCTTCAGCTGGCATAACGCCATTAAAGTTTAAGATCTGCTCCACTGTGACTATGTGCATTAATAAAGTTGCTAGAGCACAACCAAGGGCACTTCTACCTTAAAACTATTTCACAATAACTAAATTTGACTTAAATTGGGAGTTATTAACAATCAAAATAGCATGTCCCCACTACAGAGAAGCCTTGTCCGAGGCAGGCTCCATTCATGTGGATGCACTACTTCAACTTAGAGCCCCAGGAAACTATTTCCCAGAGTAATTTGAACTAATTATTCCCTAAGGTTACTTCAAAATAGTTGCACTGGAGTGTCCCCACTAATCCTATTTTGAAGTAACACTTATTTCAAAATAGTTATTTCCCGTTGAAAGCAGCAGTACAGATTTCATAATAAGAGGCCCATTTTGAAATAAGGGGTCTGGTAGTGTGATTGCTCCACTTATAAATTTGACCGAAGGGGGGGTTGTTTCAAAATAATGTCCTAGTGTAGACCAGGGCCAAGTGTGCTACTTCGTGCATCTGACAAAGTGGGATTTTGCCCATGGAAGCTTATGCCCAAATAAACCAGTGTCTTTAAGGTACCAGGCCTCCTTGTGTTAGTCTTGTGACTCTGGTGTCCTTTTAGTAGCCCAGCAAACTGCAAATCTTAAATCATGGGAAGGAAGCAGAGGAATGCATTACAAATCTGGTATTTCAGCTGAGTACTTAATTCTGCTAGTCACTGTCATGCAACAGACTGACACTGCTACTGAATTTTGACTGCAGCAAAACCTCCAGGTTCATTGAAGTTTTGGATGACTCTTCCAGTGCAGTCCTCAGTCCCAACATGTAAGATGTACGAATGGGGCATAATTCACTGGTATAAAAAATGGCAGCACTGTTAGCTGTATTGGGTTTGACACAATAAAAGTGCACTTTCAAAAACAAGCTCTTAGAATGATAATTTTAGGAAAAGGCTATCTTGTGGGATACCATGTACATTAGCCAAACCAGACTGTCTCTGCACCAAAGGATAAATGGACACAAATCCTTCTACAAAAACCTTCAAAACAGGGCCATCTCCTCGTACACCCATGGTGTCAGCAGTTATTTGATGTCCTGATCTAGCCTTAGATGTCTCCACATGAATACTCTTAGGCTATGTCTACACTGGAACTCTTTTGCGGAAGAGTTCTTCTTCAAAAAAATCTTCCAGAAGAGAGCGTCTACACTGGCATGTGCTTTTGCACAAGAGCATCCATGCCAGTGTAGACACTTTCTTGTGCAAGAAAGCTCTGATGGCCATTTTAACCATAGGGCTTTCTTGTGCAAGAAATTCATGTTGCCTGTCTACACTGGTCTCTTCTGGAAGAGCTCTTGCACAAGAAGGCTTATTCCTGAGCGGGTGCATCAGAGTTCTCGTGCAAGAAGCCCTGATTTCATACAGTAGAATGTCAGTTTACTTGTGCAAGAACACCTGGCCAGTGTAAACAGGCAGCAAGTTTTTGTGCAAGTGTGGCTGCTTTTGCGTGAGATCATGCCAGAGTAGACCTCAAGGAATGGTCATGGATGATCCTCAGTCTAGCCAGGTCCTCCTATACCTCTCCCACCTGCTCTCAGAGATTCCACGAGCAGGTACCTTTCACACTGGGGGATCGCCCCAGCCTGGATTTCTGTAAGTGGGAAACACAGGCCACAGTCTCTGTAGAAGGAGCTGGGTAGAGGCATCCATGGCCAAATGGTCTGTTTGGCTACAGGTGCTGGTGGAGGAAATAGGTAGGGTGGCACAGTGATGTAGCCCTTCCTAACCATATGGCTTGTACTGGAACTTTCTCAAGCTCTCCTGGTGGCTTAGTCCCTGGTTTTTAAGGCTGCCTCTCCTAGCTCAGCCCTACCCCCTCATTAAGCACAAAGGGGGAGGGTGATCACCAGGCTGATCAAGGGAACAAAGACTCAAACACTCCCAGGCACACAATCCCAACTGATACAGTAACTGACATCACCCAAAACAGGAAAAAAAATGCAAATAAACAGTCAAGCGAGCTCATGCACCCCAAAGTGAGTACTCACACCTTCTTTGTTCAGCAAGGGATCTCCTTCTCCCCCTCGAGGGTGCTGAGCCTCTGCCTGGGAGAGCTGCAGAGCCTGCAGGTTCAGGGCACAAACAGGCTGGAAACTGGCCTCCTGCCTGCCACTCCAGAGCCACAGTCTCAGTGCTGTGCAGGGATTTGGTACATGGACGGTTTGACTCCTCCTAGCCAGTGCCCCATGCTGGAGCTCTTGGGCTTTCCCAGAAGCAATGGGAAAAGGAAGCAGGGCACTTTGAACAGGGGCTTGTTCTCTGGACAGTGATAGCAGGATGCACCCTGGCAGATGGGATATGGAGGAGCCGCAGGAGTAGGGGGGACAAAAGACACAGTAGGAGAGGAAAGCAAAAGGGGGAGCAAGTAATGGGCTGATGGGTGGGCAGCAGAGGCAACATGTAACCAGCCACTGTCTACCCACACACACTGGACTCCCTAGCTCACAGCCCTCAGCCAGGTCAGATGGAAATGGGAGGGAGGGCCAGGGCTCTTTTGACCAAGAGCTGGCATAAAGGAAGGGCTGCACTGATAGACAGCCATGTGTGCTGCAAATGGGTGCTCAGTGCAGCTTGGGCTGGAGGAGGCAGATCCCCAGCCCTACCTATAGCCCTGCACCTCCATAACAGGAAGAGGAGGGGGCAAGCACGCACACACCCCAGCCTCCTTGGCCCGGAGCATGGGGGAGGGAGGAGGGTGTGTGGCCCCAGCCTCCCCAGCACCAAGGAGGGAAGAGGGCATACGGCCCAAGTGTCCTCAGCCCAGGAGCATCAGGGATGGAGGGCACACAGCTCCAGTCTCCCTGGCTCTGGAGCACCAGGAGAGCAGCTGTTGGGGGCAGCAACACTCCACCCCCACAACAGGCTACCAGACACACATGGTGCTGCATCTTCACACCTCCAGCCTCAGCCACTGGACGCCCACTCATTGCTGGTGGCAGGCAGCTGGTGAGCAGGGATCCAGCTAGCAACAGGACCTGCCAGTACTGATGGAAGGGAGAAGAACATATGAGACAATCTGCTCATTTAAAGAAAAAGTTGGCAAACTGGCTGGTAGGCTTGAATACAGCACCATCCCTTTAAAAACAGGACCTCTGGTCACCCAGTTTTCAGAGAACTATCCTCAATGATTCCAAGATCTTTCTTGAGTGGTTACAGCTAATTCAGACAATCATTTTATATGTGTCCTTGAGATTGTTTTCACATAGCTATGTGAAAACAAACCCTTATATGGATGTAGCTTATGTAGGCAAAAGAGCCCAGTATTGCTTATGTTGTTTGGAAATGTGGTTGATGGTTTAACTATACAGGCCAAAGTGCTCCTTTGGACAATATACACTGCATCTCCACTAGGGGGCTTTGCTATTATAGACATTACATACAGCATAGCTGTACCAGCAAAACCTTTGCAGCTGTGAGTCTCAGACCTCAGTAGCTCAAGAGCCAAATTAGCAATCAAATTATCCAAAAGAGCCACAGTAGTGTGAATTAATTGTTTTCTTTGCACTATATTTTCACTGCCAATTGATTGACCACACATTGTACAATTGCTTAATAACACAGTAAGAGGATCCTGATTGGTGAGTAACTTAGATCAGTTAATTAACTGAGATTTAATATTGTGTACTGCACAGAGCCACATTAAAGAGCCACTTGTGGCTCCTGAGCCTCAGTCTGAGTATCACTGATTTGCAGTGTAGATTAGCCCTCAGTGTCCCTGTGCCTCACTTTCCCACTTGTACAATGGTATCTTGTATTGTAATAGTAATTCCTTACCTCACGAGGGTATTGAAAGGAAAAACTCACTAAAGATAAGGTGCTCAGATCCTATCGTAGCGGGGGCATTTAAATAATTAAGACAAAGTTACATAGTAGGAATGCCTTAGAAATAGTGTATTAAGAAATGAAAACAATGCACAGGGCCATACACTGTAAGTGCTTTTCCTTGATGTCTTATTCAATATTTATCAGATTCAGATTAGCCATCCAGTTTTAGAGGTGATGGGGATAAATCCTGGCTTGGATTCCATCTACGACCAGCACTCTGCAGAATTCCTAGTTGCCTCCACAATCTCAAGCTCTGCCCCATTAGAGCTAGCCACACAGCACTTAACTAACAGCTGCCTAACTTCTCTGTGAATGTCTCAACCCCCGCCTTCATTTTTTCTTGCCAAACATTTCCCACAACGCTATCACCAGCTCAGCTCCAGCATTGGTAGAGACAGTATAGAATAGACAGGTCCAGGAACCATTGGCATCTTATGCACTGTTGCTTCAGGGCTACACAACATAGTGGTTAGATCGCTGGCAGCCACTGGTACCTATCTGTACTAGCACTTTCTCACTTATTCAGTGATGAGCAGACCCAGAATTAATGACTCCACATCAGAGACTAAGGCACATCCCTCTCTCTGAATAATGCATTCTTGCCCATGCTGCCTGTCACCCTGGAGATTGCTTGTAACTGGGACAAATGTAAGGAAAAAACACTTTGTGCCTTTGACAGTGCTTTAGCACTGTCCATCTTAGAGAAGAATTAACTCCCACTCAAGTAGCCTTCTGGCTTGGAGAAGAGCACACTAGAAAGTATATTGCTAGTTTGGCCCTCCCTCCTCCCACCTAATAGAGCTCGTACTGAGCTGGGATGGAGAGTTTCTGTTGAGAGGAAAATGCAGCAGGAGAAATCCTTCCCCCCGACCAATGTTCTAATTTTTTCTATCCATGTGTGGAATAAATGTTATGTGCCCCAAGGTATGTGTAGATGTGTACCACTAGTAGAAACACATGCTGCTGGTTTTGGGCACTTTGCGAATCAGCTGGGCAGCATTTAAATCTCTCCTGATGGCAACCCAAGCACTTAGCCTCCAGGGAACACTGCCCTGCTTTACAATCATGCCTAATTAACCTATGGTGGTCCCTGACACCATTGAGACTTGGGGCTTAGGAGGAATTCAGGACTAAAGAAATATAGTTACATTAAAGGGGATGGAAATGTAAAAGGATACAAACTCTTGCCCAGCCAAATGCCTGCTGTATGGAAGAGACTTGCTAAGGGGCAGGATATGTCATAACTATCCATTATAGGGAATCTTGCACCTTACTTTGAGGCATTTAGCACTGGTCATTTCCAGGGACTGGATACTGGACTAGAGGGACCATTTGTCTGATCCACTACAGCAATATGTGCATTTTTATGTGTCTAAACTATTCCCTCCCTTCTGTTCCCTCAATCCTGTTCCACAGGTTTCTGACCCCGCTCATGTTAGTGGTATGGAACATAAAGGCCTGTGTCATTTTAACAAATACAAATAATAGCAACATGAATTAATTATTAGCATACACAATGTTACAACATTTCATTCTAATAACTTTTATTAGGTCATTCCAACAACTATTACCAGAAGTACCATTCAGCTCATTTGCAAATGCATGAATTGACAAATATCAAATCCTTACCAGAATCACATATTCTTACAGGTGTCCCAGACACAACATTAACGATATTAAGCAAAATTCATAAATAGTAAAAGTTCTCTTTTTTCACATTGCAGCCTTCCTCAAGAATGTATGTACGGCTTTGGAGTATTCTCCCCCATAAACTTTCTTAGTCATTTTAACAACCATAGAGATGATGGGTTTTTTCTGCAGAACCTTTTGCCCTTTAGCAACTGACAGTTAGTTTTGCTCTCAGCACACATGACATGTTTGCATCTGAAATGAAGGTGGTGGTGTAACACAATCTAGTATTATCAGCTTGTAGTTTGCCCCCATACTCTACCCTCATTAGAAACCTTTCAATGGTACAGGCTGAATCTCTCTAAACCAGGACTTTGGTCCAGCAACATCTGTGGTCCAGCAGGACCACGGATGCTCCAGGATCAGAGAGTCCTGGTGGAGGGCTAGCGGCTGGGAGCCCTGAAGGCTGGCAGGGCAGTGGGCTGCTGGTAGCCTGGTGCATGGCAGCAGGGCTGCCCAGCGCAGGGAGGTCAGGGAGGCAGCAGGGCAGCAGGGCTGGGGAGCCTGGCATGTGGCAGGGCAGTGTGGCTGGTAAGCCCGGGGGCGCAGCAGGTCCAGGGAGCTCAGGTGTGCAGCAGCAGGGCAATAGGGCTGCCTGGCAGGGCAGGGAGGCCGGCATGTGGCAGGGTAGTGGTGCCAGTAGCAATGGGGGAGCCAGCCAGGATGCCGGTAGCCAGACCAGGGCTAAGTGGGTCGGTGTCAAAGGGGCCAGAAATGACCTCCCCTGGTCCAGCAAAATCCCTCATCTGGACCGGTCAGATGAGGTCCAACCTGTAACGCTTCCCCAAGAACAATACATTTTCCACATAGGCAGCTCCATTCTAATCACTCCCTCTCCTTGAACACATTAAAGTCTGTGACTTCCAGCAACGGTGATGGTATAGTTAGGGTGGACTATCAAGCAGTTTTTTCCCTTGATATTTACACAGTCACTTTTAATCACGCTACAATATATGACTCAAAAATGGACATACATTTTCTGAAATGTTCACAGTGCAGTGTTGTGGCCTACCAAACCTGGTATGTCATTAAAAATAAACATTTTTTATAAAAATAGAATACTTTAAGTGTTTACACTAACAGCCGGTTACATCCTACACCAAACAAGCAATACAGTAACACGCACAGAATTCCACAGGAACAGAAATAACACATGATGCTTGCCCTAAAGCTATATTATTCTTCCCTACATAACAAAATCTTTAATTAGTGTCTCTCTTGAAAATCATTTCTGGTCATGATTTGGGAATATACTATGTATCATCATTTGCTGGACTGGATTAACTCAAGAAACAACTATGAGCACTAAAAACAGGTTTCTTTTGTTCAATGTTCTTAATCCTTCAGTAATGGCTTGCAAAGGTTAGCAGCAATCTCACCATGTGGCAGCCTTTTTGGTTCAGAGTTGGCTTTCCTTAGTTGGCTCAGCATCTCCTCTTCTCAACCCCTCACACACATTATGCTGAAGTGCTTTTGCATGGTTTACTAGTGTAGCTGCAGCTACTAAACATGTGGTCACCCCAGCCAGAAACTCCTTGCTCTGTTACTGCTCTCCCATCTACTTGGCTACTTCTCCAAATGATGCTCCAAAAACTGCTGCATCCTAAGCTTTAGCCTTCTGTAATGGTCTCCAACCATTTTAAGTATAAGATCACTTTTTTAATTTAAGTCAGTCCAGGATCTACCTCAAACCCAAATATACCTGCCCCACCCCTTCGCCAAGGCCCCATCCTCCTCACTCTTGAAGATAGGGTACTGGGGGGGGGGGAGGTGGCAGAGTGACATCAATGCCCCCCTGCCTCCCCCCACTCTTCACAACAAGCAGGAGGCTCCCAGGGGACAGCTCTGAGGCTCTTGGCAGGAGCAGCGGGATGGTGGGGGTAGGGGTAGCTGAAGTGCAGGCACTTGATAGCTTCTTGGCCAAACCAGTCAGGATCACCTGTCAAAGGCTCTAAGATCTACTGGTAAATCCCGATCTACTGGTTGGGGACCACTGGCCTAGCGGTTAATATGGACTCCTTAAGTTTTCACTCTCATGGAGCAGCTAATATGTGACTGACAGAAGAGAATCCTCACAATTTTCAATAAGAAATCTGTACATACAAATTATTTCTCAAAGAAGTGACTGAATTTTGGAATGACAGTGACATTAACATTGATACAGCTTTTCTCTGGGTGTGTTCCCTTACATTTTATGTACAGCATAAATATACTTCTCCTCAAAAGTTGACACACTCATTTATTTCATGGCATTTTGGAATGTTATCATTTTAGAAACTTGTCATGAGGCAAGGAACTTTGTTGATATAACGGGCAAATGAAGAACAAAGGTAGAGTCTAAATACAACAGGAAACATTTTACAGTCTTGGGATTCTTCTTATTTGGCCTGGTTTTAGTGTGAAAAACATTACTGCATGGCCCATTGACCAACAGTATATGTAACAGGAATGGTACATCAAGCTCGAGTGATTGGTACTCTAGCCTTTCCCCTTCTTGCATTAATGACGAGTCTCTGTACATCTCTGTTGCTCATCACTTATTCTGCTGTACATGCTCTAAACTACAATAGAACCCAGGCTGCAAATGGTGAGCAAATTCATTTCACAAATGAATGAGAGCTGGTGGGTTCTAGCACTAGATGGTAAGAGTCTGGAAAATTGAAACAGCTGCCCCAGATATTTGGGATTTACCACTGTAGTGCATAGAATCCCACAACTATAAACAGCATACCCTCTCATCAACAGTATAGTTCGGACAACATCAAACATGTGCAACAGTATTTTCACAAAAACTGGGCAGTGAAAAAGTAGTGGACAAAACATTTACTTTTGTTCAGACTACTACTAATGGATTTCTCTCTGGCATTGTATTGTAAACAAACCTGGTCATGTATCCACATCCCTATCTATGTTATCTTGTGATGACAAAAGAGAAGGATAGGGAGCAACACATTTCACATTGACATACATGGCATTGACATGAACATAATGCTCTCCAATAAAAGTGGAGAAGATTGTTGATATTTTTGACACCAGTTCAGAAAATGCTGGGCGCATTTCAGGTTTTGGATGCCAACACTTTAGCATGACTTCAAACCTGCCATTGAAATAAAAAAAAACCCCAGTAAGTGCTCATCTATGAAATATGCAAAATCAACCGAACAACCCAGAATCAATAACATTCAAAGGGTGCGTTGCAAACTATTTACTTACAGTGGGTCAGGGCAGTATTCCGGCTGCAATAACCTTCTTCCTTGTAATAAGTAAACAGTTATATCAAAAGAATTCACATCAGGGTAAGGCGGTGCTCCTCTCGTCATAAGTTCCCACAGCAACACACCAAAGGACCACTGATAAAACAAACCAATAGTAAAACACAGGTGAGAGAGAGTTTTGAATTCCACTTGTCTGGAATATGGTCTGACAGATTTGATTAGATCTAGTTTCCCTGTGAAACAAGCTATTTTACTGCATTCAGCATATAAATGCTGCACAAACTTGAGGAACCACTTAAACTAGAACCAGGGAAACTGAACTGAATAAGTTAAAAATAAAAGCCTGTCGATCAACTACTTAGCTAGTGAAATTAGCACTGCTTCTCTGATACCAATGGAACTCCGCCAATTTATGGCAGCTGAAAAGTAGGCTAATGCTAAATATATAAATATTGGAGAATACAAATGGCTGAAATTCTATACACCAGACTAATCTGAATGTGAATTAAGTTTAGGGATAAATACAAAGTGATGCAGCCAACTAGTGACTTCAACTAGTAACTTTTTTCTGCACAGAAAGCCAGGTAACATTTGATTGCAATGGTCAAAGAATTATAAAGTAAATAAAGCCTCTTCAAGAGCAGTTAGCTTTTAAGAATGTGAAAGCTAACTTTGTGTCTTCTTCATCTGCAAATCTAACATCCAATCCTGCTCTCAGTAAACTCAGTGGCTACGTCTAGACTGGCATGATTTTGCGCAAATACTTTTAACGGAAAAGTTTTTCCGTTAAAAGTGTTTGCGCAAAAGCGCATCTAGATTGGCACGGACGCTTTTGTGCAAAAGCACTTTTTGCGCAAAAGCGCATCTAGATTGGCACGGACGCTTTTGTGCAAAAGCACTTTTTGCGCAAAAGCGTCTGTGCCAATCTAGACGTGGTTTTGTGCAAGAAAGCCCCGATTGCCATTTTCGCGATCGGGGTTTTTTTGCGCAAAACAAATCTGAGCTGTCTACACTGGCCCTTTTGTGCAAAAGCTTTTGCGCAAAAGGACTTTTGCCCGAATGGGAGCGTCAAAGTATTTGCGCAAGAAGCACTGATTTCTTACATTAGAACGTCAGTGCTCTTGTGCAAATTCAAGCAGCCAGTGTAGACAGCTGGCAAGTTTTTGCGCAAAAGCGGCCACTTTTGCACAAAATCTTGCCAGTCTAGACGCAGCCAGTGAGAGATTTATCTTCCGTTTCCCTAACAGTGAGATTAGACCTCCCTTTATTTCCTGAGCAGCAACTGACAAACATATCAAACTGTTGTCACTTTGTAACAAGCACAGATGTACTCTCTGCAATTGGATAATTCCAATTTCATATTCTTTTGTGAACTGGAGTAGGTTTCTACCCTATTTTTGGCTTGGACATATATTCTTAGTGCATTAATCAAATGTCATAAAGATGCCTTTGACATTTCTAGGGAGGTTTTTAAATGAGGAACTTTAGAAAATACACATAAATAGTCTGTACTTTACCACGTCTGATTTTGTAGTGAACTTCTGAGTTTGCAAACTTTCTAAAGCCATCCATTTCACTGGCAGTTTAGCTCCTGTTTTATTGTGCACACTGTAGTATTCTTTATCATAGACATCTCTAGCAAGACCAAAATCAGCAACCTTGACAGTGAATTTTTCATCCAGCCTATGAAAATGACAAAAATTATTATCTGTAGCTGAGCAGACAGGATTTACAATGGCTGTGATTATTCTCTAGATTATAATAAGTGACTTGGTGTTTGTGACCATAACTTTTGAAGCTAGCACTCTATCTTGCATCTATTATCTCATGCTAAATTGAAACAAAAGACCTTGATATCCATTTAACAAATTGAATGAACTCAAGAAAATTATTGCTATTGCTCTGATCATTCAAATTACAATTTTTTAAAAAACTGGCATAATAAAAAAGGTCTTTAATACAGCCCTGTTCACCCAGACAGTGAATGCTACACAATTTCTGATATATTTGCTTCTTTTTCCACATACCTAGAAAACCAGTAATTTCCATATTGAGATACCACCTCTCCCATTTCTTGATAGTTTAAACAAGACAACTCCTCTTTATCACACTAATTGTTCAGAATGGATGATATAGTTCATTGCAAAGGAGGCAGTAGGTGTACACATTGCAATAAACAGAGCAGATCCTTTGGTTGGTGTAGTTTTGTTTTTAAATAGATAAATAAGATGGAAAATGCCTATAGGGCAAATCCTGCCTCCTCCCCTCTGGCTGTACAGGATGCCAGACACAGTATCAGTGATGTGGTTTTATTGCCATGGGAAGGCAGCATCTGGGGAGCCCACATAGGTGGTTCATGTCTCCTGCATGTGGTGAAGTCCAGTTCTATGTGGTGTCCCAGGTTATCCATACAGCATGCTTAGGCTAGGGATGAATTTGGGGTGAAGGTGGACCCACCAGCTTCTCAGAAGGGTCATTGGACATGACCCTGTATATAATGGAGATGGATGAATAGCCGTAACTAGTGCAACTTGCAGGCTACAGTAACAGCCACATTGCATCCTAGGAGAAGGATGTTTCCACCAAAGCCCCAGTAGGACAATCCAATACCACACCTGGCCGCCTAAATGAGGGGGACACATTTTAGCCCTTACACTGTAAACTCAAATCAATTTTTGTTGTAAATTTGACATTGTTTGCCTAACAAAGAGTCCTATAAGATGGAACAAAATAGAAGTATATAAACTAATGCTTGTAATAGAGGAAGTGGTCTTCTTCCTTCCTCATAAAGAACAAGGGAACATTCAATAAAACTGAACCATGGCAAAATAAAAACTGATCAAAAGAAATTATTTTCCATACAACACATGATTATTCAGACAGTGGAACTCATTGCTACATGAGATCATTCAAGGATCTTACTTGTTTATAGGAATAACAAAACCATCCAGAATTCTAATAGATCATACTAAAAAGGAGTATTGGAAGGGACATTAAACCTCATTCTCAGTGCTTGAACCAATTTCTAATTACTAGCAATTGAGAAGAGACATTCATGGGGCAGATTATCCCATATCTATCTAAAGTGGGGTTCCTTGTACATTTCTCTGAAGCATCCAATGCCAGAGACAGAACATTGCACTAGATGGATGATGGGTCTGGTTCAGTCTGGCAATTTCCAAGTTAATAAAAAACTGAAAGATACATAACCTGTCACTCTTCATTATAGATCCCTGGATCTGCAGGGTACCTGATTTAGGCAATGCTTTCTATAGCAGGCACACTTAAAAATATTATATAACAAGGGTGAATAGCTTTTTTGCTACCAGGGCTTCAAGCCCTTACATAATATTAATCATTAGAATTTACTTTCTGTGTATATATAACACATTAGTTTCTGCTGTAGGTGTGAATCAGCATAATATGGGCAAGTACTATGTCAATCACTCATTGTGTGAACTAAGCCAGTGGTTCCCAACCTGTGGTCTGTAGACCACGGTACGGAAGTGTAGGGTGTCGGCAGAAAGTTTAAAATAGACATTAAAATAAATTTACAGAGCCTCTTGCAACCAGCTCGTTCTTCAATCCGCATTGCTTCCCACAGCTCAGGAAGCAGTGCGAGCTGAAGTACATGCTGGCTGCGTGAGGCTCCGTGCCAGCAGCCAGCAAGTCCCTCAGCCTGTGCTGCTTCCCGAGCAGGCTGAGGAATGCAGCTTGGGAAGCAGCATGGGCTGAGGGACGTGCAGGCTGCAGGCACAATTATATTGTATGGAGGGGTCTGTAAAATTTTAATAGATTCAAAAGTATGCTGGAAAAGGTTACTAAGCTGTCTGGTCACCCAGACACTATGCATACTTTGGTTTCATGCATTTTTGTGCAGAGTCAAGCCAAAATAATATCAAGTCCATGCAACGAAAGACCCTCTGTCAAGTAGCCTCACTGTTACTGGTTTTTTTGTTCTCCCCATTTTGTTTTCCATAAATTTGCACCACATTTACCCCCTTTCTGACAGGTGAGACAGCACAGAAAGGCAGTTTATAGGTAGCCTGGGTGAATACACAGTATTAAAAAAAAAAAAGGCAAACCGAGACAGCAGCTTAAATTCCCTCAGAAGATTCCTTTTTAATTTTCTGACAGCCCAACCTTGAGAGTTGCCATGTCCCTTTTTCTTTTCCTTCTGCCTGCATTCAACATGCTTATGTGTAACCATAACTCTAGCAGGCTAAAGCAGCTCATTTGCATGTGAGATGAACAGTATGGCTGCGTCTAGACTGGCATGATTTTGTGGAAATACTTTTAACAGAAAAGTTCTTCTGTTAAAAGTATTTCCGCAAAAGAGCGTCTAGATTGGCACGGATGCTTTTGTGCAAAAAGTGCTTTTGCGCAAAAGCATCTGTGCCCAGTATAGACGCGCTTTTGCGCAAGAAAGCTCCGATGGCCATTTTAGCCATCGGGCTTTCTTGCGCAAAAAATGAAGGTGCCTGTCTACACTGGCCCTCTTGCGCAAGTATTCTTGCGAAAGAGGGCTTATCCCTGAGCGGGAGCGTCAAAGTATTTGCGCAAGAAGCACTGAATTCGTACATTAGAACGTCAGTGCTCTTGTGCAAATTCTCGCGGCCAGTGTAGACAGGTGGCAAGTTTTTGCGCAAAAGGAGCTGCTTTTGCGCAAAATCTTGCCAGTCTAGACGCACCCTATCAATATAACATGAAAACATATTTCTATTGCAATATACAGCCCAGGAAGCTTTACATTTACCACAAGGTTACTTTTCTCCTATAATAGTGTGATAATGTGGCATGGAATTAGATGATTGTACTTACATACAATTTCTTGCGGCCAAATCTCTATGGACAAACTTTTTGCTTGCAAGGTATTTCATACCTTTTGCTACTTGAAGGCCAAATCCAATTAAATCTTTAACTGTTGGATTCTGTAAAACACAAACATTTACAATCATTAAAAGGACATACAATGAGGAGTCCTGTGACTAACAGATTTATCAGGGCACAAGTTTTTGTGGGTAAAACCCACTTAATCAGATGAATTGAAATGGAAATTATAGAAGCAGGAGTATATATAAAGGATATAGTAAATTATGGCAGTATTGATTGGGAATGAATTGGTCATCTAGGCTGTCACTTTTTTGTCGTGACCTTAACATATTGGGGCTCAGTATCCTGCTTTCAATTTGTATTGAAGAAGGCCTAGTGAAAGGCAAAAGTTGGCAGTGAAAGCAGGCACAAGTTTAGATCAGGCTCCAGATAACAGTAACTAAACAACTTTTATCTTGATAGAAAGACAGTGTAAAAGGAAACAAGTGAAACCAGCACAACTTCTGGTCATGAAATATATAATATAATGGACCATAAACCCTGATCTAGTCAAGGTATTTTCACTACAGTATCAAGGGATGGGTTAGGCAAAGGTTGGCAGGGGGCTAGTTTGACTCCTAATATAATTTCAAGTAGCCTTTGGGCTGCACTAAGTTACACCTGGCTGCCATGGTGCCAAAGGATCACCCCAGCAACCAAGGGTCATCAGAGTATAGGGGATTCACCCGGGGCCTTGTCAACTCAGTGATGGACTCACATGGAGTTACTACACCAGCTATACAACCTCCACGTAGCAGATTAAATTTAAAGGGCACATCAGTAAGGGAACAGCATTTGGCCGATTCACTTTAAATATTCACTTCCAATGTTGCCTGCACAGTTGTTAAAATCTTTTGTTCTCTGTCACAGTGACCACATCCATTTATGAATTCTTTACTGTCTTATGAACAACATGATCAATCAAAATTATGATCGCAACCTTCACTATAAGTTAGTACCTCCAATTTGGGGACAGAAAGGGACTATGGCTCGGAGACTGGAACAGGCCCATCAACAACTGAATAGGTCAATCCTGCTCTGACACAGTCACTGACTTTTAATGACTCTCTGCCTCAGTATTTACAGTGGGGGTTGGTGCATAGGTGCTGACTTTTATTTCCCTACGGGGGTATTTTGCCCCAAAGGGCCCACCCCTGGTTCCACCCCTCTTCTTGATTCCCTGTCCTTGTTCTCCTCTCCCCACCTCAGCTTCAACCCCTCCCTTCAGGCCCCTGCCCATCTGTTGTTCACTGCTCTCTGCCCTCCCTCAAGTGCCTCCCCCAGTTGCTGAACAGCTGGGAGCAGTGCTGCAGAACAACTGATGGATGGAGTGTGGAACAGCTGTGGCTGGGGGGTGCTGAGCACCCAGTATTTTTTCCCCATGGATGCTTGAGCTCTGGAGCACCCACAGAGTCAGCATCTATGGGTTACAGCATGGAAAATCTTCACTGGAAGGGCAGAAAGAGAAAAGGCTTCACACACAGTTTTTAAGTGACACGGTTTCCAAGCATGGAGAGCCATTCCAACCTGAGAAACGTGACATAGCTGGAGGAGTGGGGGCAGTCATTTCCCCAAGAACATCGACCAAATCCCAAAGACACTCAGGAATGATAAGGACTCTGGGAAGGGGGAACTGCACTCAAGACATTGTTGTTTTGCCTGGCTCTGTACTGCTCCTGTGCTAAGAGTAAAGTGTGCGTGTTAAAGAAGTTCCTGTACAAAGCCTGTGTCTCTTACTTTACCTGTCATGTGTCCACAAAGAGTTAAACTATACACCAGGCTGCCCAAGGGGTGGAAGCTTTGGAGAGAATGTGCACAAATGACTGGGATGGCCTGGGGGGTTCAGCACTAGTTTCAGAACCTAGGGCAGTTAGACTTTTGCATCAGATGGAGTCAGCTCTGTGGTGGGTATAAATTAGACCTGCTCCCGTGTAGTTAATGGAACTGTGCAAATTTAAACCACCAGATGTTCTCACCCACCAACTTTAATCTAAGAAACAAAATTTCTTAACAAAGAGCTTACAGATGGAAATGGGAAATCTTTATTGACAGTGAGTTCTGTGGATATCTTCTGGAAGTGTATGTAGGACTCTCAGAACTAGGGATGTGAATATTTAATCAGTTAACCAGTAAGCCTCACCCTTAATGGGTGACGCATACTGGTTAAGGTTAACTAGTGGAAGCTAGAGCAGCTTCCCTCCTGCCTTGATGGCAAGGGCCTGCCAAGGACAGGGGCTCCTGCAGGCCAAATGGGGGCCCCTGCTCTCCTCTTCCTTTAATCAATTAACTGGTTAAACAATATGTTAAACAGGATTTTACATCCTTAATCAGAACAGTGGTTAATGGACAGAAATTACACCATTTTATAAACAGAATGGTTAGAACTTGTAATCTATAATACTGTTATAGAGAATAGAGAATGCCTAAACTGGTTGCACCATTTAACAGATCTGATACCATACTTACGTGAGCCTCATTCCTAATGAAGTTTCGAAGGTCTCCATGTTTCATATACGGGAGCACCACCAAAGGAGACCCCTCAGTGGGCAAGCAAATTCCCAGCAGCGACAGGACATTGGGGTGAGTGAAATCTTTCATGATGATTCCTTCTTTGAGAAACTGAGCTACTTCTTCCAGGTCTGTAATTCCTGAGAGATCCAACATCAAGGGGATGGAGAAGGAAAGGACGAGAGAGAGAGAGAGAAATCAAACTACAATACATCTCAGGTTCAGTAAATTCTAACTCATCAGAAACTACAGGGGATAGATATAATCTTGAAAACTGGTCATTTTCTCACCATCACCAATGAGAGAGGCAGTGCTTTTTTTGTAAGAAAAAAGGTGCCGGTACTCCGGGGCAAAGTTGTTAAGCAAAAAATAACACGCCGTGCTGGGAGCCGAAATGTGGTCGCAGCCCCTTTCAGAGCCAAAACACTGAGCTGAGAGCCGAAACCTCTCTTCCCCCCGTGCTGGGGGCCGAAATGCGGCTGTGGCCCCTTTAAGGGCCACATGTCCCAAGCAGGCTTCAATCAGGAGTTGTGCTGCCCCAGGAAAACAGGTGCCGGTACACATGGGGGAAATGCCGTTCCTTTTCTGTGTGCCGGGAAAATAGGTGACAGTATGCCGTTCCAGGCCGTACCATCACAAAAAAACCACGGAGAGAGGTATAACTGAAACACTGATCCAAATATGGTTGTGGTGTTCTGTATGTGATTCATACAGAAGTCAGTGGGCATGATCCCATAAAGCATGATTTTATTCATGTGAACAGCCACAGTGACCTCAATGATGCTATTCACATTAATAAAGTTATTCACATGTATGATAGGGATGTTAAAATTAGATTAATCAACTGACTGAATAGTTGCTGGGATTTCCATCGACTATTTGATTAGTTGATAAGGGCGCTTCCGCTTTGAAATGTAACAAGAACCGCCAGACTGTTGCTACATTTCAAAGGCTGAAGTACCGCGTGGTGTTCTGCCTTTGAAATGCTGCATGGAACTTGGGGCCAGCAGGGAGTCTTCGGGTGGCTCTTGTACATTTCAAAGTGGAAGCGCCACATGGAGCCTGGGGCCAGCGGGATACTCAGAGTTACTATAAAAAGGGGTAAGAATTAAAAATATAATAAAGTACTTGAGAGAGACAGATATACCTACATGATGGGTTATTGAATATGTTTGATCACACGGCTTGCTGTGAACCTGAAAGTGTTGAAAATTTACTGGACTATAGTCTAAATATAAATATGCAGTTATTAATTAATTAAATTAATTTTTATAGTAACTCAGAGTCCCCCGCTGGCCCCAGACTCCATGCGGTGCTTCCGCTTTGAAATGTACAATAGCCCCAGCAGGGACTCTTGTACATTTCAAAAGTAGAACGCCACCACTGAGCTCCTTCCCTCTCCCACAGAGCTGGAGCAGAGGGGAACCAGCTTTTAAGCCGTCTCCTCCCCCCAGTACTCCTACTTCTTCCTCCCCTTGCTGCCTTTTTCTGATAGATGCAGCAAGGGATGGGGAAGCGACTAGTCGATTAGTCGCTTACATTCCTAATGTACGAGTCTTTTCAGTTTGAACTGAATATTAATATTTATATTTAGAGTATAGTATATTTTCAACACTTTCAGGTTCACAGCAAGCCATCTGATAGAACATATTCAATAACCGATCACATGGGTATATTGGTCTCTCTCAAGTACTTTATTATTTTTTAAATTCTCACCTCTTTTTATAGTAATTTTTTTAAAAAAGTAATGCCTGAAGATAAAGCCAGGAATGAATCATTATTGCAATATGCATCAACTTCCTTCTGATGGTTTTCAACAATTTCATTTATAAAAATCAAAGCTAAGCCAAGTTAATGGTGTGCAAAATGCTATTTCCCCTTTCCTCCCTCTCCTCATACACCCATATTTGCATTTGGGGAAGGTGTGAACATTCTCTTTGACAAACATATTTACAGAGTCCCATTTATCCATTCTGTAGCTGAACTGAAAGCAATGTAATTAGCCCAGGGATGAATCTGACTCATAGTAGTTGCAGCTGAAGTCCATCTTTTATAGGTGAAAGTGGAACTCTGCAGTTCAATTTGCTATTACAGTTACTCAGGCTGCCTTAGGAGCTATGATGATGCCTCACTATTAAAGAATGTAACTCACTGTTCAAGGACTTTACAGCACAATGAATTTTCCTTCCATCACTGTCCAACAATGTCCCATGGTACACACACCCAAAATGCCCTGTGTGAAGAATGAGTAAGGTTAGCCTCAATTTCAGTAAGATTAGCTTTATATTACTTTTTACTTTACTAACTAGCAATTATGCTATAATATAGTCATTATAGACTCTAATTGCAGACATTTGCAATGTATGCTTTATGACACATTAAGCTGCAAATATATAAAGCTAAAACTCTATTTCCAGCATAATGGATATTCGTTTAATCTAAATCAAGAAATAAGTAAATGACAGAAGGCTAGCACCACAATGCCTAATATTCTTGCTATTTAAAAAACTCAACATTACATCTCCCCCCTCCTCTGCTACAACTCTGCTATTTAATGTATTCTGGAGGAGGGGACTGAATGATTCAAGGGAGTGAGAAGGGTTTCATCTGCCGTTCACAAGTTAAAAATCCAGTCAGATGTTTCTGTTTAATAAGTTGGGTATCTTGCATAGGGCCAGGTTCAAAGCTGTCTGAAGTCAATTGGAGTCTTCCGATTGACTTCAACGGACTTTGGAACATGGCCCTAATGTTTAGAGAATGTGTCACCAAACAATGATAACAACAATTTGCCTTCTTACTGGCAGTCTCAGCAGAGAATTGAATAGGAATGTAGACTGATATCCTCTTTCATCTCTACAGAGGGGCTTTTGGGTTAAGGAAGGGGCAGCATGGAGAAAGCACACCCGGTCACAGACCACAGTAACTTGCTCTGTGGCTCAACACAGCACGTAGAGCATCAGGGCTGTGCATATTCAGAGAACACTTACTTATCACAATTAATAAAAATAGATACCCTGGAGAATCCCAATCAATGAGGTTGCCTGTTCTTAAATAGGTCTAATGAAAGGTTTGCCTGCCAATATCATTAATGCATATTCATTGGGCACAAGGGGTAAAGGATCATTTTAAATTAATATTAATGCTGGCAGCCATAAAGCTAAAGCAGTTTTATAAGCATTAGCACTGCAGAAAATAAGGCTAAGGAATTAATATCCAGAGTCAAAAGTTCTGAGCAAAACCAAAGGTTTGGTTCTCAAAACTGGAGTTGGCTAGCAGTCTGTTTTCTAAAAGTAACTAAAATTTCCCAAGCTTGGAACCTGGGCACATCTTATGCAAATACTCAAGTATGAGTCATTTAAAATTTTCTGTTTTTGTCCCTTTCTGCCTACAAAAGGGGCAATTTAAAATAAGGGGATGAGGAGCCTAGCAAATGATATTGGTGAGATTTCTTGGCAGTTTGATAATATTGAAACAATATATGGGAATTTTGTTTGGGGAAGAAATAAAGCCATGCTCTTGCTATGGGAAACAATCTATAATTAGGGTTGGCAAAATTCAAATTTTAGTCTTTTAATAATTGCAACAAATATAATTTTTTAAGCTTTTTGATGTTTATAAATTTAAATTTTCACAGTTGTGGGAAATCATGGGGGAATCAGGAAAATTATTTAATGACAGATATTGAGATTCAGAAAGTTAAAGCTATACAACAGTTAAATCACAAATTGTCAACATCCCATGTCAAAATATACAAAGAAAACATGCTGAAACCAAACTCTATTAAATTCTCAAGCAGCATTTTTCTTACTTTGCCCATTTATAAATATTGATTATTATCAATAGAAATATTGTGAGGTACAGTAAAATCAACATTTATGAATTTAAAATGCAACCCTTCCCAGTGTAACTATAATGCACTGAGGGGGAATACAGTGCATGTTTATTTAATTTTGACTATTTTCCTGCACCAGAGAAATTGGACAAATGGTTTACAGAGAAGTTTCCATCACTGTTCACTGGTTTTCTAACCCCCAGTTTTTGGGTGCTCAGTTGGAGATATTTTATGCCTGATGTTGAGGTGCTGAAACCCAAAACTTTCACTTAGGTCACCCGTGCATGATGAAGTGTCCAAAATTGACAATGGCATGGGGGTCAGGAAGAGTGGGGAACCATGGAACAAGTCAGGCACACAGAGCCTGTGGACTTGGGAGGGAGAATGGGGGCACATAATACCCATAGACATGGAGGGACATAAAATCTCTGGCACTGAGGGGGAGAACACGGGCATTGCGATAAGGGGAAGGGAGAATCAGGGGCATCCAGAGCCCCTAGCATGGGGGAGAAGGGTGCAATGAAGGGAGAGGTGCATGGTGAACACAGAGTCCATGTCATGTGGCAGAACAGCGTATCAGGGAGCATGACACAGAACCCCTGGCATGGGGGATAATACAAGGAGTCCCTGAAATACAGGGGGGGAGTGGATGGCACACAGGAAGGTTTGGGGGTGGGGTGCATATGGAGGGATGTTAGCTGTCCCTAGTACAAGCCATGTGTTCAATCTATAAAAGCACACAATGTGCACAAGGCTCTAATTAAAATAATAATTGCAATACATTTCAATGATATATAAGATGCTGCCTTCAGAAAGGAATATAATGAATGGTTGTGCAAAAATGCTGTTAGCAAGATAAGAGTTGAAATACCTACCTCTTCCTATTATCTCACTAAAATGCACAATCAGGCTGTCAGCTCCAATGACCACATGCTGAACTTCTTTCACCAGGTCTGGGTTTAAGGTGCTGATGTCAATGTGGACGTTAGTTTGCAGCAGTGGACTAGCTAAATCTGAGTCCCCGCTAGACAGAATGGGGGATAGGTCTGTGTGAGAATACTGTGCTGGTCTGCATGAGCCATTCTGAGAAAAATTTGGAAACTGATCTGCAAAATGAACAGAAATTAGTTTAATTCTTTTAAGATTTCTTCTCTGCTCACTGGAAGCTCAAGAGTTGTATTTAACCGGTACTTGCACAAAGTCAGTTATACTCAATCAGTTTGGAAGTTAGCCAACACTCTCAATCACAAAAGGGAAGAGGAAAGTACATGTTGCTGCCTTGTCAAAGCTCATGTATCCTATGTCACCAAAGACAGAAATTTATTTAGGGCCCAACCTAATTTCTTTTGAAGTAAAAGGCAAAAATGCCACTTACGTCAGAGGAAACAGGCCCTTCCTCATCTAGCCAATCCCCATAGTATAGCTAGAATATTTAGCCATTGACAGGAGTAAAACTGGAGAAGAACACAGATAAAGTAGGAAATAGTAAAGTATTCAGAATACACAGTTTTGGATTACTGCCTGATTATAATATCATGAGCAATCAAAAACAGCCTGTGACAAGCTAATAGTCAATATTCAACCAGGGAAATGCCTAAGAGGGATTCATATCCTGTAGCTTCCAAAGATAATATAGTTGGTGTAACATAAAAAAACCCAAAACCCAACAAAAAACCAGGTGCTGTAATTTGAAAAAAAAAATCTGCCAACAGATTTTAAATTACAGCAATTGCAATGTTTCAGTTAAGCATAACAAATGATTTGGGAATAGCAGTGGGTGGGTGAGATTCTGTGGCCTGCGTTGTGCAGGGGGTCAGACTAGATGACCAAAATGGTCCCTTCTGACCTTAAAGTCTATGAGTTTAAATCAATATACCATTCACATTTTACTACCATTTTGCACAACAGAATCAAAGAAGGGATGTAAAAGAGTAGTTGATTAGTTGACTACTCGCTCCCCCTCCTTTGCTGCCTCTGTATCAGAGGCAGAAAGGAGTGGGGAAGCAGGAGCTGGTGCTGGAGGGAGCTGGCTTAAAAGCCGGTCCCCCCCAGCACTGTCTCTGTGCTGGGGGGGAGGGCGCAGGGGAGGCAGACATGCAGTGGTCAGGGACCCAGCAGGACTGCTGAGTCCTGGCTTGCGCAGGGTCCTGGATGTGCCCCCACTGTACTCTGCCTTTTAAATGAAATAAGAGCCAGGTGAGGTAGGTCCAGGACCTGGCGTGAGCCAGGGCTCTGCAGTCCCAGCTCCCGCCGGGTCCCTGACTGCTGTTCCTCTGCCATTTAAAAGGCAGAGGCACAGTGGGGTAGGTCTGGGACCAAACCCCCACTGTGGCTCTGAAATTTAAATGTAGTAGGCGTACATGACTGTACTGAGTGCATGATTACTTAATTACCCACTTCTTAACAGCCTTAAATCAAGGAGCCTAATTTTGTTTTTAGTTACATGTGGAATGACTTCAGCAGACGCAGTGAGCAGAATTTAGTCCATAGTCAAAAAAGAAACTCTAACGGATCAGGCTATTTTAGAAAGAAAAAAGAAATTGGACATAAATATGTTACATGAAATTATAAGATGCAGATAGTATTAAAATTATTAATTGGATTCCAGATTTTGACTCCATGCTGTTCTGTTTAGAAACAGAAATCCCTCTCACATTTATGCAGTTCCAGGAATGTATCTATTTATCACTGTCTAACTGACAAGAGTCTTTCCAGTTTTGTAAAATAACGTTAAAAGCTGTTATCAATATGCCTTCTAAGCTTTCCAATGCTCTTTTCATTTTATTCCTTACAGTAACTAATATGCACATCAAACACATACTCAGTATTAATTAAGTTTTTGTGATTTTCTAGGTAAAAAATGTAGTTTTCTTTTGTATCAAGAAGATAAAGGAGCGATGCAGGAGAGTATGGCTAACATGTCCTACACACAGCGAGGGGAATAACTGTTTTTTGGTTTGTCGCCAGTTCCAAAAAAAATGGAGGTAGAGGAAAAAATCAGTTTGACCCAAATCAAATTAAAAAATTCTAAAAAATTTCAGCAATCAAAAAAAAGTCCATACAATTATTGAACAAAGTGTTTACTTTGACTTTACTGTTTGCTGTGGTTTCTGGATATATTATTAACATAAAAACAAAAGAAATTAAGAGTTAGCTTCTCCAAACAAATGGAGAAGGAGGAATTAGTGGTATCTTTAGCTCAGTGGTTAGGACACTCGCCAAGGATGTGGAAGATTCACATTCAATTCTCCCCTTGGCCTGATGTAGACCAGCCGTCTGAATGTAGGTCTCCCACATTGCAGGAGAGTGCCCTATTCAGTGCTGTCTGGCTTTCTCAATTTTTCCCATTCAAGCTATTCCACTCTCTAAGTAACTGACTACTTCTTGGCACAAGGATGTGAACTTGGTCTCCTTCTCCCCTGAATGAATGCCCTGGCCACCAGGCGAATCTCAAGCTCAGTGACTCTTCAAACATTTTGTAAAAGGAAGACAAGTTTGAGAAGAGAGACTGAGGGTACATCTAAACTACATCTCTTTTTCGGTAAAGGGATGTAAATTAGATGCATCGAAATTGTAAATGAAGCCGGGATTTGAATTTCTCGCGCTTCATTTACATAATGGCGGCTGCGGCTTTTTTTCAAAAAGCCGCTTTTCGAAAAAAAAAACAAAAAACCCACACACCATCACGGCAAAGAGAGGGATTTTTTGATAGAAAAGCCCCGTTTTGAAAAATCCTGTAACCTACAGGATCGAACCTGTAACCTACAGGATCTTTCGAAATGGGGCATTTCTGTCGAAAAATCTCCGTCTTCACAGCGGTTTTTTTTTTTTTTGAAAAGTGGCTTTTTGAAAAAAAAAAGCTGTGGCCGCCATTATGTAAATGAAGCACGAGAAATTCAAATCCTGGCTTCATTTACAATTTCAATACATCTAATTTGCATCCCTTTATTGAAAAAGGGATGTAGTTTAGATGTACCCTGAGAAAGACCCAACATAAGCAGAACTAATAACACAGCTTGATTTTTGAATCCTCAGCTGAATTGTCGTGTTGGACACTTAGAATATATGGCATTTCATTTTTAAGTGAGCATAGCTGATGTAGGAGTCATTGAAACACTGTTATCCTTAGAACTCCACCTTTTACCTGGTAGGCCTACATAAACATAGAGTAAAAAATTAATAAATCCACAGTTCCTCATTAAGGTTTGGAATATGGTATTTTTTTACACTGATTTTACAATGTGTTCTCTAGTCTCATCTCATTTTACCACTTAGACTATAGTGAAAATTATAATAATAAAAAATCCTTCAATTTAACATGGTGAAATATCCCTGAAGTCTACTTTCTATTAAAAAAAGCAGGTAAAGGTCTCTAACAAAAGACAGACAGGTCTTATGAAAAATTGAGCTATAAGATATAGTTCAAAACAGGTGTTTCTATGAAGATAGCTGAGACATGAGAAAGTTAAAAATTTGCATCTCCTGCTCAGATTAACAACAGACACGCACCTTCTAGAAATGTTGATCTGTAGTCTACTGAGTCACTAGAAACCATTTCTGTAGTTGGACTTACACTCCTTGCGCTCACAAGCCTATCCAAATGAGGAGTGTGCACTCTTCCATCATAACGAACTAAATCACTACCCAGATCTGAAAAGCGGTATGAAAGAAACACTGTCAAACAGTCATGTACAATGTGTGTCAGTTCTAATTCAGAACATACACAGAGGCTAGATTTTTGGCTCTGATGAGAAGAGAGGCCACCAGGGAAATTTGCAAGAGGGATAGGTGTTGTTCTGAGACTCAGCAAAAAAGCTAGAGCAGATTGGGTGTTGTTCTAATTTATACCAGCTGGTTATAGTCTGTAAGGGACTCTACAATGGCTGAGTATAGATCAGTGTTTCTTAAACTTTTTAAGATCAAGGAACACCAAACAATAATTTTTTTTTTTATGAGAAACACCAAGGATTTTCTGTTGAGAGAGAGGAAAAAAAAAAAAAAAAGGTCGTGTGTGTGTGTGGGGGGGAGGGGGGTGTTATTGAGGAAAAAAAGGTCACCTGTCCCTTTAAGGGAGGCCAGTTTGAACTCTGTTGTTCTCCACGGCACATTTGTGTGCCATGGAACACAGTTTAAGAAACACTGGTATAGATGAAGTACAGTTCACTCCAGCCAGGCCCTCTTCCTATCCCTTTTGCCAAGACTGAGTAGAGAAGAGGCATGGCTAGGGTTATCCTGCCTCACCTAAAATCTTCCTGTTCTCAGCAGGCCAGATCTGTTTTTTGGCCTTTCATACAGCCCTGGCACCAAAAAGGAGCTGAAATACAGCTGAAGATTGGACCTATATTAGGCAATTTCTACAGGCAGGGTATATGAAAAGGCTATTGCATTACATGTAAGCAGTGCATACAATAGTTGAAGCTTTACAAAACTCCCCCACATATTTTTAAATTATTTCATAAAATTAGCAATAATTCACCTTTAATTTGTTTTTTCCTTTTCATCCATAGAAAAAAGCCCAACAACAATAAAAATAACACTGATATTGAGACAACTCCAGCAATCAGTCCTGTGAAATTCTGATCTTGCAGAATCATCACTTTTCCAATAACTATTGAGAAAACTTCTTGCTTCCACTAACAAACAAAGAAAAAGACATTGTAATAGCTGAAGATTTTTAAAATAAAAAAATCCTCCAATATATGTAATACTCATTAGCAATGAAACAGTGTGTCTGAAATACCCTTTTTGGGCTAAATCCTGGCCTGAAAGGCTCCACCAAGGAGAGAAGTTTGGCATGATGAAGTGGATTTAAACTGGTGGAAATGAACTTTAATCTGGTCCTCTAAAGTTTATCACTTCTTTTCAAGAATCCAAGTAGCAATCACACCCACAAAATGATATTGCCTACGTGAAACCCAGCATTTGCACATACAGACAATTACTTCTTTTTTTGCATTACTATAACACAAAGGAGCTACAGACCTGGACCAGAACCCTACTGTAACAGGCATGGGCAGCAGGTGAACCCCTTCTTCAGGGGAGGTTAGGCTCCAGATACGCTCCCCCACCGCCCCGCTTGGTGAGCCCTGAGCTTCCCCTTGAAGCCAGAGGAGCTCTTGCTCGCCTCTCTCCGCCATGCTGGTGGGTCCAAGCACTAGGCAACTGGCAGCCCTGAGCTGCCCCCGGCCACTGGCTAGAGCAGAGCCCCTCCCAGCTTCAGGGGAGAGGCAGAATAGGGGCTGGACCTCAGGGTAGAGCACAGACAGGGCACAGGCCTGGGTTGACTTTGCTTCCCCTGGCCTACGATACCTGCCACCCATGGTGATAGGTGTTGCACAGGCACAGAACAAGGGCGGCAATCCCAACTCTGAAGTGCTTACAATCTAAACTGCCACTTTGTGTTAATCAAACTGCACTGATAAAAGTGGGGGGTTATAGTAAAAACACTACCTAATTTTAAAACAGCCCTAGTACATGTCCTTTAGGCTGAAATATGCTGCAGGCCCTGTAGTATAGTTCACAAGGTCATGTGATTCTATCCTTGCCAATTTTAAGCTAGTCAACAAGTTTTAAAAAAAACCCAGCAAACAAATAATGACCAGGCAAAAATATTTTAGGTCCAGGGCACTATCCCAGTCAACTGGAGTGAATTTGGCAAGCCTTTTCTTTCCTTGTCTGGAAGTCAGTCCTTCGGGTACTAGAATGAAGGATTTGTCAATCAAGAGTGCAAATTTTTTTCTTTGCTGAGCAGAGAGCAATTTCCAAGGCTTTTTGCCAGTAAACAAGTAGAAAGCTCGATTAACCCCTTCAGTACTGAACACTTTGCTACCACATGCAGAACATGCCACATATATGGATGGGTTCTTAGGTATCAAAAGGACTAAGGAAATAAGACACACTAGGTCTGTTTAAATAAGTTACATAATCAATGACAAAAACAAAAATTGGCTGGAAATAGTTAACTGTAACAATGGGAGCCATGAGCCAGGGGTGGGGAACCTTTTTTGGGTCCGGGGTCGCTGACCCACAGAAAAGTCAGTTGGGGGCTGCACACGAGTGAGAAGCAAAAAAGAAAAACCAAACCCTCACTGATGTGACCCCCGACTAACAGGGCTGGTCTTACCATGAGGCGAACTGATGCGGCCACCTCAGGTACCAGATTGTGGGGGGGCACCACTAGGACCCAGAGTGTAGAAAATTGTGTCTGCTGCTGGTGCATACTCTGCTCTAGAGTAGAACAGGAAGAAGGCAGAATTGAGACCTTTCAAAGTTTTGGCCCAAGCGAGGGGGCATCGGGGCGTCATTTGAGCTCCCTGCCTCAGGTGCCAAAATGTTGTGGGCTGGCCCTGCCGACTGAGGAGGAGAAAGACACTCCCCACATTCCCCTTGCACCCCAGAGCCTTGGGGAGCCCAGGCTAGTAGATTCTGTGTGCTCCAGCCCCACAGTGGGGGGGCTGTAGTGCCAGTGTGGGCTCCCCAATGTGGAGGGGGAGCCCCAAGCCTCAGCGGCTGGATCCAGGCAAGCCGGGGGCCATGTCCGGCCCCCGAGCCTTAGGTTCCCCACCCCTGCTTTAGGTAAACAAAGTGGCATGGTCCCGCTCATGGCTTTCCTAAAGTGGGTCCATGGTCCACATTGAGAAGCGCTATTTAAATGAAGAAAAACAAAATTAATTGAGTTAAGGACTCAAGCAATGCTGGATAAATCTTCTAGTATCATATATACATAATATATGAGAGACATGGCATTTTCAGTCTTCTATGAAAATGTATTTGCCAAAGGGAAGGCATAAGGAGAACATTTGGTTTCATAGTTTATCAGCTCTATAGCCAAGAATTAGTACTTGTACTTTTAACAGAAATTAGTTGCTATTGTATTTGTACCGAGGTAGACCCTAAGAGATGCAGTCATGGACCAGGACCACATTGTGCTAGATGCTGTACACAAGACAAACAAACATTCCTTAGCCCAAGGACCTTGCCACCAAAATCAGTGGTCCCCAAACTGCAGGGTGTACCCCACTAGGGGGCACTGAGAAAATTGAGGGGGGCATGACAGGGTCTAGACCAGGCCTGGGCAAAATATGGCCCACAGGACAGATCTGGCCTGCCAAACCACCGGATCCGGCCTGCAGCTGCTGCGGGGAGCCCCAGGCAGGCTCCCCGCTTACCTCGCCCCAGCCGCATGCTGCAGCTTTAAAAACTGTGAGTCCGGAGGAGAGGGGGAAAGGGTTAGGAGGGGAAAGCTTTAGGCCAGAAACTGGCCAATGGGAGCTGCCTGTTTCAATGACAGGCAGCCACCAGAGCGCATTGCTGTAGCCTGGGGCGGGGGTAGGGGCTGATTCAGAAATGGCACTGGCTGGTAAGTCTCCTGGCAGATCCTACCTCTGGCACCCCAGTCTTTCCCTTCCCCAACCCTCTGCCCCCCCCAATCCACATACTCAAATCCTCCTCTCCTGTACCCATGTCTCCTCCCAGATCTGGCATCCCAATCTCCTACCCCAGATCATAGTCCCCTCCTGACCTAGCGCTCACAAGCCAAATCCCTGCACCCCCTGCTGTATCCCAATTCCCAGCCCTAGGTCACAATCCAACCCCCTAAACCCCAGTCCAGTGCCCCAGGTCACAAACGCCTCCTTACCCCAAACTCCCTTCTTCACCCAACCTCCATCTCAAACCCTGCACCTTATCCATTAAGATCCTGGAAGAATGCAGCCCTCGACCACTTTCCAAATTCTTGGAGTGGCCCCCCATCAAAAATTATTGCCCCTGCTGGTCTAGACTGCTCCCACAGGAGGCAGAGGAGTGCCATGCAGACCCACTCCACTCCAGCCCCACCCAAGCCCCCAGCTGAGGACCTGGCCTCAGCTGGAGCCTTGCCCTGGTCTTAGCCCCCGACTATAGCCCAGCTGCCAGCCCTGGCCCCACCCCCATCCCTGGTGCTCACTCTTGGTCGTGGCTCCTGCCTGCAGGACCAGTCCTGCTCCTGGCAGGGAGCAGATAAATTACATTATGGGTAAGGGGGGCTGAAAGAACATAAGAACGGCCACACTGGGTCAGACAAAAGGTTCATTTAGCCCAGTATCCTGTCTTCTGACAGGGGCCAATGCCACGTGCCTGGATCAAGTGATCCATCCCTGTTACCCATTCCCAGCCCTGACAAACAGAGGCTAGAGACACCGTCCTTACCTATCCTGACTAACAGTCACTGATGGACCTATCCTCCATGACTACTTAGTTCTTTTTGGAACCCTGTTGAAGTCCTGCCTTCACAACATCCTCTGGCAAGGAGTTCCACAGATTGACTGTATGTTGTGTGAAGAAATACCTCCTTTTGTTTTAAAACTGCTGCTTATTAATTTCATTTGGTCAACCCTAGTTCTTGGGTTGTGGGAAGGAGTAAATAGCTTTTCCTTATTTATTTTCTACACACCAGTCATGATTTTACAGACCTCCATCATATCCCCCATTAGCCATCTCTTTTCCAAGCAGAAAAGTCCCAGTCTGATTAATATTACGTTCTCATATGGCAGCTGTTCCACACCCCTAATAATTTTTGTTGCCCTTTTCAGAATCTTTTCCAATTCCAATATATATGTTTTGAGATGAAGTGACCACATCTGCATGCAGTATTCAAGATGTGGGCATACCACGGATTTATATAGAGGCAATGATATTTTCTGTCTTATTATGTATCCCTTTCTTAATGATTCTCAACATTTTTTTTGCTTTTTTGACTGTTGCTGCTCGTTGAGTTGAACTATTCACAATGACTCCAAAATCTCTCTTGAGTAATAATAGCTAAATTAGATCCCATCATTTATATGTATAGCTGGGATTATATTTTCCAATATGCATTACTTTGCATTTATCAACATTGAATTTTACCTGCCATTTTGTTGTCCAGTGTCCCACTTTACCTTTGAAGCTCTTTGGCATCTGCTTTGGACTTAATTATCTTAAGCACTTTTGTATCATCTACAAGTTTTGCCACTTCACTGACTACCCTTTTCTCCAGGTCATTTCTGAATATGTTGAATAGGATTGGTCCCAGTACAGAACCATGGGGGGCACCACTAGTTACCCCTCTCCATTCTGAAAACTAGTGACACAAAATTTTGGAGATCACTATCTAAATGAAAGTCATACTGTAAGTTTTGAGCCTATTCTCTCTGAAGTCACTGGCAAGATTCCTGTTGATTTCAGTGGACCAGGATAGGGCATACAAGATACACAGTAAGGGGTGGGGAGCCCTTTTCAGGTTGGAGGCTGCTGACCCTCAGGAAAATGATTCGAGGGCCTCACACAAGTGAGAAGCGAAAAAAAAACCCAAAACCAAAAGCAAACCCTCACTGACATGGCCCCCTGGTCATGAGAAGGAGAAAAACATTCCCCACATTTCCCTCACACATCAGAGCATTGGGAGGCCCAGGCTAGTACATTATGTGTGCACCAACCCCACGAAGGCATGGCAGGCACCTGGAGCAGTGTGTGTCTGTCTGCCTGTCTGTGTGTGTGTGTGTGTGAGAGAGAGCGAGCGAGAAGCCTGGAGCACCAGCGCGGGCTCCCCAATGCTGGGGGAGAAGCCAGAGTCTTGGGGGCCAGATCCAGGTAAGCCAAGGGTTGCATCCAGCTCCCAGACCTTAGATTCCCCACCCCTGGTTTAAAGGAACATCATTTGTGATTTTTTTTTCTGTTCTCAACAATGTGAAAGATGCTTGTAATGTAATATGAATCAACATAGGGTGAAATCCTATTTAAATCAATGGCAACACCCTCACTAACTCACGTGGGCCCAGGTTTTGGTTCACAGAAGGTGAATGACTTTGGTTCAAGAACTTGTCCTAAATATCTGTATTTTAACAAATTAACAAACTGAATTTTTGTAAGAGGAGAACAGATTATTTCATGTATCTGAGGGGTAGCCGTGTTAGTCTGAATCTGTATAAACAACGAGAAGTCCTGTGGCACTTTATAGACTAACGGATTTATTGGAGCATAAGCTTTCATGGGCAAAGATGCATCTGACGAAGTGGATCTTTGCCCATGAAAGCTTATGCTCCAATAAATCTGTTAGTCTATAAGGTGCCTCAGGACTTCTTGTTGTTTATACAGATTATCTCATCTTTTTTCTACGTCCCATTGATTCCAAGGAAGGCCTGAAGGATCAGAACCAAAACTATCACCTCATGATTTCCGTGTGGTTCCCTGTCTATCTGTCCATATCCACCTGTGGTATCTTGTCTTACAATCTTATCTCAAAGATGGGGTAGGGATCATCTTTCGCTGTGCATCTGTATAGCATCTAATACAATGGAGTCCTCATCCATGACTAGGGTTCCTAAGTGATCCCTCAATACAAGTAGTACTAATGTTTCACATAAAATAATTCACATTTTTCTGAAGTAAGTTTGAACTTAGAAAAGTTAATACACACACACAAAAGGGAAAGTCAATGAACTGAAACCACTACCAACATCAGGATTAGAGATGCATTTTAAGTTTGCAGGTACCATTATTCCAGTGGCATCATTATTAACTATGTCATATATGGAGTAAGGATATCTTACCTCTATATTTAGCTCACTGTGGGATTTTAGCAGATCTCTGGGAACCATACAGAAAATTGATTCAGACTGAAAGATGATGTTCTCACAACTTTTATTTCCAACTTTTAGTACCTCACCTTTAATAGCTTCGGAGTCAATGTTATTTCCCTGGAAATGTTTTTTAAAAATTAGTATTTAAAAATCATTTAATATAACTCTTAAGAAGATGCTCTATTATTGACTCAGAAAATATTATTTCAAGATAGCAAAAGCAAACATGAAATCAAACAAAATAATACACAATTAGCCTTCTCTTGCCCAGCCAATGCACATGTTTAATTTTTGTTAATGTTAATTGCATTTTTGCAGAAAAACAAAAAGGGAAAGAAAATGTGTCAGGACAAACTCTGCTCTTAGTTACACTCATGCAACCCACGCGGATTTCTAAAAATGTAAACATCCAAGGAACATATTCTGCTGTTTTTTTTTTACTCTCGCACATTTTTGCATAATTCACATGAGAAAGGAAGCATTATATAGCTCTGTTTATACAAAACTGGCATTCTGTTATCTACCACATTGTAGGCATCTCAAACATTTTGTTTTGTAAATGGCAAGGGGAGATATATTATATTTATAAAGTGAGTGAAACTTGACAGCAAATTGCTAGCATATAACAGGGCAAATTGTAAGGTAACCATACATCCTATTTTGGGCTTGGACAGATCCTCTATCCCAGATGTCCAACTAGACATTTGTTGATGGTCAGTTGACAAGAGCAAACAGGAAAAATGCCTGGTTTTGCCTCCCAAAATAGGGTGCATTCCCTGGGGAGAGTGCAGAGGAACATTTTGTGGGGAGGGGGGCAAGGACGGGGAAGTGGCTCCAGACAGCAGGGCTTGGGCAAACAGTGGTGCCAAGAAGCTTAGGCCAGCCCTGGGTTGGGGATGAGAGGTTTGCTTCAGTTCTATGTAGGGTAGGAGGGGGCTCAGGCCAGTCCAGTTTTGGGAAATATGGTCACTCTAGCAAACTGAATACAAAGAAACATGTTCTACAAGCCAGAGATGAGCATTCACTAGAAAAAATTGGTGGCATTAAAAGGACCCCATTCTGCACTCCTTACTCAGGAAAACTGCCCTTCACTACATACAAGACTAAGATTAATCAATATTATTATTGCTACTTGTATCATGTTAGAATCCAAAGACCCTGTTCAGAATTAATAAGGGTGGCCATTCATGCATTCCCAGAATACAGGATATTCTGGTGATTCCAGGAGTAGTGTGGACCTGCCCTTGCTTGTGAGATTCCACCCTGCCCATGTGACCGTGCATGCTCAGTGTATACAAGGTCACGATAGTGGGGGAAGATGGAAGATACCCCTCTTTCTCCATCCCCTACTTTGCTGCTTGAGCTAAGGAGTGTATGTTATCATAAATGTAGAGCTGTGCAGGTTTGTAAGAATGGGAGAGAGAAGACTATAAAAACTGCAAAAGTGTTTGACCAGAAAAAAGTGTCTGAGTGGTTTGTAGCTAGGAAAGACACAGGATCGGGGCCAATCCTGTCATAGTCCCCCTTTCATGATAGCAGATAAAACCATGATCAGTTCTGTTCCCATATCAGAAGGGATAGACAGTTAAAAACAGATGTCCAGCTTAAAACCAGGCAAATAGCCTGCCTAGGAGAAGCATTCTCTTGGTGCTGGGCAGCACACAAATATTTAAGAAAATATAGCTCCAGACAGCATAGTGCACTTGTGCTCAATCTTGTAGGGGCTCAGAGCAGCAGCACTTAATTAAATAGCCTGCCTCTGACTCGGAATAGAACTGATGGACATTTTCAAGAGAATCTTAAGTAATGACCATATGCACAGCTAAGACAAACTGAAGTGTCTCTCTGACAATTCTGACCTAGAGCTGCTATAGAGTTGGTTGCAGATGTTTCTTCTACTTCTATGTATTTGCCTATCACTTCCTACATGCTACGACAAGCTGCTGACCTGATCTGATCGGCTGTTAAAATTCCTGCTTGTCTGGCATGTCCAGCCAGAGGCTTAAAACAAACATTGCTCTGCACCTATGGCTTCCTTGTGAACGTCATTGGACTGCAATTACATACTATGATAATGGATGACAGAATACCCAAGGATAGACAGACTGATATTATATTTGGGAGGCTGGAAGAAGAAAACTTGAATAATTAGTCTGTGAGTATGGTACAACACAACTGGTTGAACAGTGGCATAAGAGGAATTCAGAAAAAGAGCAGGCCATATAGGCAAATCATCCATTCCTTCTGCAGTTTGATGGTGCTCACATGCAAACTGAGACAGGAGATCATTTTTCATTTACAGATAGGATGCACTGGGCAGTTAGCAGGCCCAAAGTTCATAAGAACAGGTCACTGATTTCTTTTGTCAGGAAATAAGTAATTACATTTTCTTGTTCAGACAGAGTTTTTGTCTGTCCCAGATTGACAGACAATAAGATTTGTTCTAAATTGTATGCTTTGCAAGTTGGCAGGAGATGGGAGCATTTCAGACGCAGTCTGCTCAGCTCAGTGGGTGGGAACTGAGCAGTAGAATGCTTAGTATCACTTTTGCCATGACCCCTCTGATCAGCCCAGGACTGGCACTGATCAACTTCAGAGTGTGTCACATATTTGGCAAAGGTTGTGATGAGGAACCTTGAGAAAGAGTGTAATATGGAATTTTGGAAGCCTTCTACTGAAGACAAAAAATGTCTGTCACTCTAGGAACACAATGCCCAGATGCACAAAGTCCTAGATAAAGCAGCTGAATAAATACAAGTTTTTCTGAGCAAATTTTCTTATATAACTTCTTGTGCTCATCAAGGGAAACCAAAAAAACCCCTTCAGTTAGTATCCAGAGATTTGTTGAAAGCCAAATGTGTCACACTAGATTAGTCCAATTGAAAAACTTGTGATAAAAGCTCCCTCTCCCTTCTAAAAGTAATTAAGAAAAAGATAAAAGAACTTCGGTTTGTTAGAACAGTTTGTTCACTGAAGCAAGTTTCCATTTAATTTCATGCTGTGCTTGCTTAATTATTGCTCAAAATAAGATCATGAGGCATGTAAACTTACGTGTGTATGGTTTTGTATGTGTCTATGGGTGAAGGGAAAATGTTGCCAGTATAGTGTGTAATGATCTTTTCGCTCCTGAATATACATTCCAAAAGTCACTTCAGTGTTTAGATGGAAGCATCCCACTATAACTAATTTTATTTGGAGGAAGATGTTAAATTGCTGCCTGTTCAAGCTTTACTCTAGGAGACAAGTTTCGACTAATATCATTCTCTAGTTGGTTGCCAGGAAATCATTTGGGCATTAGGCTTCAGAAGACAGCCGCCTAGGACACCACAACTACAAGGTAAACTAACATAGCTGAAGTGTCACTGTGGTCACTCTCCAGTAAACCAGTTCTTAACCAATCTCCACCATCATTGCTGCTTCCAACTAAGCAGAAACAGGAGAACCTCTTGGAGGAAGAAATGGTAAATACAGGGCCCTTTTGGGGACTAAGCTAGGTGGGCAAAAGAAAGCAAGGAGTGAATGGGGAAGCATCAAATCCAAAATCTACATGTACAATAGCAGCCTGTCCGCACACAAAGAATGTGCAAGACCTAGAGCGTAATGGCAAGGCTACGGTACCACTGCATGAAAAAGCTGTTTAGAGACAGAGATTCCACGCTCTCTCTGGATGCTGCATAGCTGAACTCTGTAGAGGGTCTCTACATAATATCTGTTTGTGGGCCAACTGAAGGAGAGAGGATTGTGTGGACAGAGGTTCCGTGTGCAGCTGGTTGGGAAAATGCCAATGAAATGCTCTTTTGTAAGAATTTGCTGGTGTGTCAAAATCGAAATGTTTTGTGGAGATGGTTCAATTTTGAAGAAGTTCCACTGAAACCCAGGTATGGGTCTGATGGAATTCCTGGAAGCCTGCTCACCTAGCTCCTTGACAGCCTACTTGCTGAACTGTTGCAGAGTCAGGGACCCCAGGTTTCTCAGGGTTCATAGTATCAGGACAGTCTGGCAGGTAGGCTGCCTCATAGCTCAGGCTCCCTTCCCTTTTGATTTTCATTCTGAATCAAAATGAAACCAGACTTCTCTCTATCAAAACCCTCCACACAGTGGAATTACTTTTCTTAGCCCACCTCTAGTTCCAACCATGCAAGCTGGACACAGTGGGCTGTGTGTGCTAGTACTCCCACACCCTTCATTAAGAGTATATGCTGGGATGAGAGGGAGAACTCCATTCCTCAGTGCACACAGCCTCATTACTCAGAACATGCACTCATTCTCAAATTTGCACTCTTCATAAATGTGTAAATTTTAAGGCCAGAGGGACCATTAAGATAATATTTTTTGACCTCCTGCATCACACAGGCCACAGAATTTCACCCAGAAATTCCTGCATCCAAGCTCTAGAATGTCATTGCCAATAAGGCAGTTCTATTTTCCTCCACTGGAAAGGGCACAAAATTATAAAGGAGTAATAGATGAGACTACAGACCAACAATTTCAAATACTGAGCTAGATCTTTACTCCTACTAATTCTTAAGTTTGCATCTGAAGATTCCTCAAGTGTTTTGGGGTTCATGGTGAGAAGGAGATATTGCTGGAGCTAAGTATTCTCCAAGTAGTATATCTCTAGTATCAGCTCTTTATCTATAGTTCATGACAACTGGGACTTCAGAAGAAAGCGATAGAAGCAGAGAAGAATGCTCTAAAGAAATTCAGTGCTGCATATTTTTCTTCAGAGGTCAGCGGGGCTGACAGCCATCACAGCCTTGGGCAAGACGGGGGGAGGGGAGGGGAGCTCTGCACCCCAGAAGGGGTGGGGCCTCGGTTAGAAGGGCCAGGGCCAGGGCCAGGGCCAGGGGCAGTCAGCCTTCTGTGCTGCCGTGAGTGTGGCGCTACCCCCATCCTTCAGACACACACGAAGCATGCGGCATTGTTCTCTGGTAGCAATTTAAAGGGCTCAAGGCCCCAGCTGCTGTTGCTGCCACAGTGGCAATTGCCTTCTTTGTCTTCCACCTCCATCAGTAGGCCTGGCGAGGTCCTTTAGAACTTTTCTCCAAACCTTCACTAAACACCAGCCTCTATTGCACACAAGTGTTCGTGGTTTAGTACCTATTTGTTGGTGTAAGCTTCAATATTATTATTGAATATTGTTTACTGAATATTGTTTTCAATTTAACTGCTGTAAAGTATAGTAGATCAAAGCAATATAAAAGACTATCTAAATATTTCTTACCTTAATTTCCAGTATATTTTGATTGCCCCTTGAGATCACCATGGGCTTTTCAAAAGGTTTAAAAACAGGATTATTCACATAAACAAAATCAAAATATGGGGAGATGACTCCATCAAAAATGAAAAACACTTTTGTTACAAAGGGTAGTTGCAAACTGAAGGATTTCAGTGAAGGAGTTGCACAACAGATTATCTCTGTGTTAGAACGATGGTTACATGTCTGTAATAAGATAGGGATACAGAATATGCATTTAATATACAAAAGGCACAAACATTTTCAAAGACCATATCAATACTTAAAATATATACTTCAATTGTCACACTTTTAAAATAAAATGTATAAAAGCTGCAGAGCAGTAGGAATCTTGCTATAAAAAAATCAAAGTAAAATTCTCATGCATCTTATGCCGCATTTTTGTAAGATCTGAGTGATCAGTGCAAAAGCTTCACTTTGATGGCTTTTACACACTTTTGAGGAAGTGTATGAGCAAACATATTTCCTGGCAAGTGTTTTGCAGATAATTAATGGAAAGAAAATTTCAAAGCCAAGGATCATCAGTATACTATGTTCTGGTTGCTTTGTCACTCTCCAGTGACACAACACAGCCAAAATCCTGCCTCTGTCAGAGGGACTCCCATGTGGAGATCTGCTGGAGTTTGGCACTTTATACTGCCAAAGTGACCAGAACATGGCTGCCAAAAATGCTATGAGAACCTGGGCCACACACTCACAAATTTTCTTTTAAAATTATGTAATTAAGGCTTTAATCCTGCATCATACAACCTGTGCCACAAAATCATGAATTTACTTTTAATATAATATAATTAAGCCTCTAGTCCTGCTCAGGTAGACTAATGTGCCCAAACAGAGCACCACTACATTCTGCCCACACACTGCATGCTACAGGATCCATTTCAACCTGTATTTCCTGACAGCAACTGAGATGAAATGATCCCACAATGAGCTTTTGAAGGGTTATGTTTTTGGTTATACCTTTTCTTTTTAAAAAAAATGATAAGAGAAGATGATAGAGCTGACACTGGAGATGGTCAGGACAATTTTGACAAAATCTTTTTTCATCGGATCATGCTGATTGGTTGGGAAGCTCTCTCAGGTCCAGGATGGACTTTTCCTGGTCAGAAAGACAGATACCTGCCACCTCAAGATAGCCCATAGGTTCAGAGAGGACTTGAACTTTGGTCTGGGTGACTGCCCTAGTCACTGAGTTCTGGCTATTCTGGGGTGGGTCCTTCTCTTAAATATTTTTTGAAATCTCACAGTTTCTTTCCAATGAGGGATGAAAACAAAATTCTGAAATCTCAGGTTCTCCCCCCCCAACAATACCTCTTTTATTCCTACTTCTTCATCTCCATTCCTCCACTATGCACCTCAATAAGTGTAAAAATGAGTCAGCTAAGCTAAGGGTATTTATGTAGGAAATACATAAATACCAAAGCAACAGCACTTCCTATGTATTTTAATATTCACCTTCACATAATACTTTGCAGCATCAGTTGCTGCCCAGTATAGGTAGGTGGCCCCTCCTCTGATATGTTGACCAGATTTTCAAATGAGGACACTCCTGATGGATGCCACAAGCAGGGGTTTGGTGAAGGATGAGGTTGATTGCAAAATAGTGAGTAAGAAGCCCTCTTCCCACCCTTTGCACCCTCAATTCCAATAGTAAACATAGGGCCTATAGTAAAT
This sequence comes from Pelochelys cantorii, assembly GCA_032595735.1. Taxonomy (NCBI): domain Eukaryota; kingdom Metazoa; phylum Chordata; order Testudines; family Trionychidae; genus Pelochelys; species Pelochelys cantorii. The sequence goes on along the minus strand of CM064326.1, from coordinate 301,792,357 downwards.
ATAGGGCAATTCCAATAGTAAACATAGGGCGCTGGGTACAGAGAAAGGAGCATTCATCTCCACAGAACTTCTTGCATTCTTGTCTTCTTGCCCCTTACCACTGGTTTATCCACACTCACCATCATTCAACAGTTCCCTCACTCTCACCCATATTCCTTCCATTCTCCTACCCCATCTTGCCAAACCTTCCCCTCAACTTCCTCTCAGCATCCATATTTCTTAGAAATCTTCTCTTTCCTCTAAACCCTCATCTTGGATAATGTCCCACCATGCATGCAAAATTTCTCCCATCTGGTGCTAACTCAAAACAACCCTCCCCATCAGAAAATCCCCTCCATAGAGTTACCAACGTTCTAATCCCTGAAAAATGAGCAACCGTGCTCCGTTGCTTCCCTAAAGCCCCAATCCTGCCCCTCCTTTTCCTCTGTGGCTCTGCCCACGTGACTTTCCCCTCCCTGTCACTTGTTCTCCCATCCTCAGGGAATCACCTGCTGCTTGCAGAGCCGGGCTGGAAAGAGCTGGTGTGGAGCCTGCCCACCAGCCTAATCAGGGCATAGCAGATCAGTTTCCAGAGCAAGGCACTGCGCTGGGGAAATCATGGCACAGCAGAACATAACATAAGAATGGCCGTACTGGGTCAGACCAAAGGTCCATCTAGCCCAGTAGCCTGTCTGCTGACAGTGGCCAGCGCCAGATGCCCCGCAGGGGGTGGACCAAAGACAATGATCAAGTGATTTGTCTCGTGCTATCCTTCTCCAGCCTCTGACAAACAGAGGCTAGGGACACCATTTCTATCCCCTGGCTAATAGCCTTTTATGGACCTAACCTCCATGAAATTATCTTACTTCTCTTTAAACTCTGTTATAGTCCTAGCCTTCACAGCCTCCTCTGGCAAGGAGTTCCACAGGTTGACTATGCGCTGTGTGAAGAAGAACTTTCTTTTATTAGTTTTAAACCTGCTACCCATTAATTTCATTTGGTGTCCTCTAGTTCTTCTATTTAGGGAACTAATATATAATTTTTCTTTATTCACCCTCTCCACACCACTCATGATTTTATATACCTCTATCATATCCCCCCTCAGTCTCCTCTTTTCTAAATTGAAAAGTCCCAGTCGCTTTAGTCTCTCTTCATATGGGACCCATTCCAAACCCCTAATCATTTTAGTTGCCCTTTTCTGAACCCTTTCCAAGGCCAAAATATCTTTTTTGAGGTGAGGACACCACATCTGTACACAGTATTCAAGATGTGGGCGTACCATAGTTTTATACAGGGGCAGTAAGATATTCTGGGTCTTATTTTCTATCCCTTTCTTAATAATTCCTAGCATCCTATTTGCCTTTTTGACCGCCGCTGCACACTGCGTGGAAGTTTTCAGAGAACTATCCACGATAACGCCAAGATCTCTTTCCTGATTTGTCGTAGCCAAATTAGCCCCCATCATACTGTATGTATAGTTGGGGTTATTTTTTCAAATGTGCATTACTTTACACTTATCCACATTAAATTTAATTTGCCCTTTTGTTGCCCAATCACTCAGTTTCGTGAGATCTTTTTGAAGTTCTTCACAGTCTGCTTCTGTCTTGACTATCTTAAACAGTTTAGTATCATCCACAAACTTTACCACCTCACTGCTTACCCCTTTCTCCAGATCATTTATGAATAAATTGAACAGGATTGGTCCCATGACTGACCCTTGGGGGACACCACTAGTTACCCCTCTCCATTCTGAAAATTTACCATTTATTCCTACCCTTTGTTTCCTGTCTTTTAACCAGTTCTCAATCCAAGAAAGGACCTTCCCTTTTATCCCATGTCAATGTAATTTACACAAGAGCCTTTGGTGAGGGACCTTGTCAAAGGCTTTCTGAAAATCTAAGTCTACTATATCTACTGGATCCCCCTTGTCTGCATGTTTGTTAACCCCTTCAAAGAACTCTAATAGATTAGTAAGACATGATTTCCCTTTACAGAAACCATGTTGACTTTTGCCCAACAAATTATGTTCTTCTACATGCCTGACAATTTTATTCTTTACTATTGTTTCGACTTCCGGTACTGAAGTTAGACTTACCGGTCTGTAATTGCCAGGGTCACCTCTAGAGCCCTTTTAAAATATTGGTTTCATGTTAGCTATCTTCCAGTCATTAGGTACGGAAGCTGATTTAAAGGATAGGTTACAACCACAGATAATAGTTCTGCAATTTCCCATTTGAGTTCTTTTAGAACCCCTGGATGAATGCCATCCGGTCCCAGTGATTTGTTAACGTTAAGTTTTTCTATTTGTTCCAAAACCTCCTCTAATGACACTTCAGTCCAGGACAGTTCCTCAGATTCATCACCTACAAAGGACGGTGCAGATTTGGGAATCTCCCTAATTCCCAAAGAGCAGAAGGGGATGTTAGTCCCTGGACAAGGAGCTGAGGAGAAGAAATCGGGACACAGCAAGGTGTTAGGCAGACAGGTTACTCTCCCTCTGTCCTTCTGGGTGGCACCAGTGTCTTCTTTAGAGTACAACAGTCTGGGAGTCAAACAGTTCTCCCCATCAGGGGAGGGGGGAAAGTGGGAGGAACAGCACCTGCTAAACAGAGCTGCTTCTCCAGACTCAAGCAGCAGCTGCTGTGTTGCATGTTCCCTTGTGGCAGAAGCCGATTCCTGAAGGTTGCCAGACTTTCCAGTTTCCCTACTCGATTGAAGATGCTGGTAGAAAATTGGATACCTGGCAACCCTACCATCTCGCATAACAGGTTTGACTTGACCTAGTCAAGGGGCAGAGGATGCAAGGGGGGCCTATATCTACAGGACACATATCTAGAGGGCCACAGTGGCTGTCTTTGAGGCTATAATATGAGTCAGTCCCAAAGAGGCCTGTATTCTGTACTCTGAGGCTAGGTCTACATTATAGGGGTTTTTTCGGAAAAAGCTACGCAAATTGTGCTTGGCAATTTGCGTAGCTTTTTCCGATTGCTTTTCCAGAAGAGGTTTTTCCACAATTTGGCCCTGTCTAGATGGGGCCAAATGGTAGAAAAGCCTCCTCTTTTGGCGGAGCCTTTATTCCTCATAGAACTAGGTATACAGGGTTCCCAGAAAGAGCGCGTTTGCTCTTCCACAAAGAGTGGAAGAGCAAACGCATTCCCTGCATGCGGCAGAGTTTTTCCGGGATACTACTGGTATCCCGGAAACCTCCCCGCCACAGGGTAGACAGGGTAGACGTACCCTGAGTCTGCTCCCTTTCCTACCTGCAGCTCATATGCAGATGGCAGTACTTCAGTTCCACAAGAAGTCCCCCAAAGATAAGCACTGCACCCTCCAGCTCAGCAGCCACTTCACAGAGACTATACTTGTCTGTTGCATGGCTGACAGTTGGGGCATTAATCGTGGTTCTTAGTAGGGATGTCAACGTGTAGTCAACTAAACAATTAACCAACAAGCCTGGGCTTATTAGTTAATCCTATATACTACTCATATACTACACTATATTGCCTGTATCAGAGGCAGCAAGCAGGGGGAGGTGGGAGCCAGTACCCGTGGGGAGCCAGCTTCTAAACTGGCTCCCCACGAGCACTGGATCCTGCAAATCTGCCTGCCCTTCCCCCACGCTGCTGCCTCTGATAGAGAGGCAGCTATGCAGAGGATTAAGGGGTAGGGGAAGATGATACACGCAGGAAGCTGGCTTTCAAGCTGGCTAACTGTACATATCAGCTCCCACGGAGCCTCTTGTCCCCTGAGCTGCCACCTCTGATCAGATGCACCAGCATGGGAGGCAGGGGGAAGGGGCTGCTGCTGTGGGATGCCCAGGCTCGCCGCAGATAGAGGCTGGCTCCCCATGCCTGCCCCCCACATTGCTGCCTCTGATACAGTGTAGGGTGGCAAAGGGCTACCTGGGAGTGAGGCCGGGAGTGCAATGGCTGCTGACCCCGCCTCTTGGGGCTACCGAATAATAGTGTAACTGCTAAAATTTTATGCAATCACACAATTATTCAATTAATCAACATCTAACATCCCTAGTTCTTAGCACTTTCAGCTAGGGTGACCAGATGTCCTGATTTTATAGGGACAGCATTGATATTCAGGGCTTTGTCTTTTGTAATTGCCTATTACCTCTTACCCCACCCCAATTTTTCATACTTGCTATCTGGTCATTCTACAGCCACCCTTACTGTTCTGTACTCTTCCCCACCTTTCAAATCCCAAGAAAACTAATATTACTGTAGAATAACTCTGTATATATAAATAGAGCCAAATACTCCTTTTTAGTTATATTGATTCTCATTATAAAAACCAACCTGAATGTTGTCTTGAAATTATTTTCCAATTGTTTCTTTTATATCAAATTAATGCAGTACAATTTAGCTCTATATCAAATTAGCATAATAATGTTTAAAGCTATTTATTCACATTAGCTTGAAAAGTGGGATTAAATTATCAGTCCATAGATCAGCATTTTTTCTTATCACCACAATAATTCATGTTTTCATATATAAGAGTGTGAAATCTTAGCTCTGCCAAAAAATCCACCTTTTTAAGAATCTGGAAAGGCATGCTGGAGTTTTAAATTTATACTACAAGGTTTACTTAGCTATGGACAGTGGGCCCAATTCTGCTCTCAGTTAAATGGTTGCAACTCTCACTGAAGATAATGGGAATTGAACCCATGTGGTATTTGGTTTTATGGATCATACTCTGCCTTCAGATATACCTATGTACTCCTATTGACACCAGTGTGATCTCTCAGGTGCAAGAGAAGGTAGAATCAGGCACCATAATTTTATAGTACAACTAAATTATGTCCTTTTCTATATTTCAATTGCATTTGTTACCGGGCTCCCTAGCACAAGGACCTACTACTGCTGGCATGAAACTTTATTTTAACCAAAAATATAATACTTCGTTGAACTTCAGTTCTGCAGTGAAATGCCCCCAGTTTCTCTAGCAGTTACAGGTTTCTTTTAATTTATAAAGAACTATCCTGGTGTCCTACTGAAAAATCAACAGCTGGCAGAAGTGTCCCAAGATCAGGTCAGAATTTAATAGGATACATTTTAAATTCCTCTTATTTTTTGACCAGAGTTTGTTGCAGTGTTGCTATATCGTCCTTTTTCCTGTTCACAAAGACCAGAGTTTTAAATTCTGCTCAGACCCCTTTCTTTCTGATACATGAATCAGTATGAGGCAGAGCAGAATTAGCAGAATTTCAAAACTAAATTTGTTTGCATGCTATAGGAAGAAAGCAGCAAGAAAATCTAAAATGCTGAAGACTAATGCAAATACAGATAATAGGAACACATCCTAAGTGGGTGTGTGTGTCTCTCTCATTGCTGTTGTGGGCCTTCCTTCAGCTATTCAGATGTGAACTTTTCCTTTTGTCATGTGTCAAGCTCTATTGAAGGACCTGCAAAACTCTCCTTGACTTCAATGGGAGCAGGAGCAGGCTCAAAAGTCAATACTGATAACACCCTGAACATGTAGCTTTGCTCACCGTAATGTCTCTTCAAATTCAGCTGTCTAGGAGCATTCAGAAAGTTAATAACACATAGATTCCAAAGCCAGAAGGGATCACTGTAATCATCTAGTCCGATCTCCTGTGTTAACACAGGTTGTAGAAGAATTCACAGAGCCGATCTTTTAGAAAAAACTTCCAATATTTATTTTAAAATTGTCTGTGGTGAAGAATTCACCATGACCCTTGATAAATTATTCTAATGTTTATCATCTCTGTCTAGTCTCCAGCAAATCCACCTCATTTGTCTCCTGGAATATAACCAAGCTTTATTGGCCCATTGGAACATTATTGTAATATTCTTTTTTGACTCAGGTCTATGAACTCAGGTCTAATACACACTAATATATTCAACTGATTAGCCTAGAGTAAATGAATTGTTAAAATTAACTATTAAACAAGGTGGGGTCAAATCCTGAGCTGGTGCAAATCATAAAAACAATTAACTCCAGCTGAGAATGTACTCTGATATGTTTACTTCTGAATGCTCAGTGATGGACCATATACTGGAGTTCAAATTGTATTGAACTTTGAAGATAATTTAAGTCAGTGTGTTAACAAGAAATGTCTGACGGAAAATATAGAATCTAGGTATTTTTTCTTATTTTTTGACTATCCTTTTTAAAGATTTCTATAGTATTGCACTGGTCAGCAAGTCATCACTAAGGGTATGTCTACACTGCATGGTGATTTTGGGATATACTGTAGGTATCCCGAAATAACTACCCTGCATCTACACAAGCTGCCCATTATTTTGAAATATTTTTCGAAATAGCGGGCGCACTATTTCACCATCCCGGTAAACCTTGTTGCACGAGGGATAAGGGATGGCTCGAGATAATGCCTTATTTTGAAATTTGGTGCTGTGTAGCTGAGCCAAATTTCAAAATAAGTTATTTCAAAACAGTTTTGAAATGAGATATGCAATTTGCATAGTGCAAATTGTGTATCTTATTTCGAGTTTAGGGTGCTGTGTAGATATACCCTCAAATACATATGTTTACACAACCAAACACATTGTAGATAATCATTATACTTATTTGATTAATGTAAATTCATTACACATCTTATCTACTGTACAACAGTGATGTCTTTTAAATCAATAACAGTGGTATTCATAACTTTGTTTGTGGGTATCTGTTGGAATTGGTTCTGAACCCATCTACTTTATCAGGACAGTCTCTGAAGGGGATGCTCTCAGAGGATGATAAAAATCTAATAATACTCTTTAGAGGTGATGCAATGTGACTGATTGGTAAGGTCAAAATAAATCTTATTTGCAATGCCCTTTTTGATACATGATATGACATGACATTTTTACCTTGGAATTGGTTTTAGCAATTGAAGAATATGATTGCTTAGTTTTCAAGAAATATTGGATTGAGAATCTATAAGGAAAGAATTATAATTCAATCAATTGCCTAGTCAATTAAGATACTGCCTATCAGGCAGCACCTTTAACTTTTATTTAATTAGGTTTTATAATACATTTACTTTAAAAGCTGAACCTGTGTTCTGCTTATGACTAATCTGCGTCAGAAGAAAATGAGGAAGAAAAGATGCTGAATATGTGGAGTGTTTCACAAGCACATAGCAAATAAATTTACTGAGCAGAGAATAATGACCCTTCACATAACTCATTTGACTCACCACAAAGGTATGGTATTTTTGCCTCATTCATAAAATGTGACTCTTGAGGCAATTAGTGAAAGCTTCATTTATAGAACCTGAACTTCAAGCCAGTTTGATTTTTTTTCAATAACAGGATAAAGAGCAGAAATCGTTCTCCATAATTAAGGGGTCACCTGAAGGTTGACCCAGATAACACAGGGCAAATATGATGCATGTTACAGGATTTGAAACAGTCAGAAGCGGCTGAGAGGAGGTCTTCACCTTTGAATCTAAAATTTGGGGTTTTCCAATGATGAATAAAGGAATGAAAGATGGATGAGATCTACAGCAATTTGAGAGACTTTTATATTGTCTCTGTTCCTCTAGCTATCTCTATCTCAAAGCCCAAAGGATGATTTTTCAGTAATCTGATGGATGGCAAAATGAGAACTACGGATAGAAATTCAGTAGCTGGCTTGGGGAGTGCAGTCTCCCATCTCAAAATGATTTTCTCTCTTGGTGAGACCATCAGAGATAACCTTACTTGGTCTGTTGATAATGAAGATCTGCCACAGAATGCACCAGCCTTTGGAAGCACAGATGCTGCTTTTTAGGCTGGTGCACAAGTGAGTATTAATGATTCAGTGGCATCTCCTCTGTTTCTCTTCTAGTCACCTTACTGGATGAAAACAGAGAAAAAGAATTGAGATAGTGTATATTCTAAGTGGTCAGATCTCTATGTCAGGGAATAGATAGAACTAGATCCTCACCTGATTATGGCTTCCTGATTCTGAAGGCCAGACTTAGCCTCAATATAAATTTTAGCTGCTATTAATTCCACCACTGGCTTAGAATCTTTAATGGCCACTATGTCACTGTATCTTTGCACTCCCCCTTTTTACCTCTCTGCAGTCCATATCACAGGAGCAGCTGCAGGGAGTTCCCCTCCAACAAAGGAATTCTCTGCTGGGTATTTGTGGCAGGCTTAAGGTTGAGGTATTTGACTGAAGGGCAGGCTGGGGGAGGCTAGCTCCCAGCCCCACCTTTTCTATCTGAGCCCCACCTTTTCTCCTTTTGGGAGGGCCTGGAGACAGACAGACTGACAGACACACAGGCTATGTCTAAACTACATCCCTCTGTCGAAAGAGGGATGTAAATTAAGTAGATTGAAAGTACAAATGAAGCGGGGATTTAAATATCCCATGCTTCATTTGCATAATCATGTCTCAGCAGTCTTTCGAAAAAGGGTATTTCAAAAGTGAAACCGCGGTCTCGACGAGGTTCTTTCAGAAAAGAAAACCCTTTCGAAAGATCCTCAGGAGTACAGGATCTTTCAAAAAAGGTTTTTTTTCCGACAATTCTGTTCTGGGTTTTTTTTTTTCCTCGACAATTCTGGTGCGACTCTTCGCATTTTTCCGCCGCTGTTTTGGCTCTCTTTGTCAAATGGGTTGGCCACCCCTGGTTTAGGGTCAAAGTTCACAGTGGGGCACAGGGTAGGCAGCAGCGAAGCCCACTCTGTACCACCAACCCCTGCAGGATCTGACTCTGTCTATATTAACCTCTCCCCACCCACCCCTTTTCAATGTGGAACCTGCCTTGAGGAATAAATCTGGGGGCAGAGACTGGTGGTGGAATACCTGGCAGTGAAACTCAAAAGGAGGTTGACTGGCACAGAAGTACAAAAACTCAGAGGCAATAGGCTCCAATGTTTTTTTCTTCAATGATTTAATTTAAAATGTAAAAAAAAAAAAAAAGTGTGATGTGATTTCTTATCTGTGCTTATCTTGAAGTTTGCTTTTTTGAACTGTACTATTTAACTTGAGTTAAATCATCACTCACGTCTCAAGTAGAGGTCCATTCCTACACTGTTAAAGCGAAAAGCAGTTTGGCAGTTGGCTTCAATAGAGCATAAACTGTCCTTATAATTTCTTTAATCCTTTACTTTGCACTGCTTTCAAATTACAAAACTTACCTATAGAATCTTTTATAGATATTATTAGTGTTATGCCCGGTCTCCTTTAGGAAGGTTAATTTTCTGACCCCAACCACGTACCATAATAGAAAACAGTCTTAATTCACTCCCCTTCCCTCAGCTTCAGGTTCCTCAGGTGTCTGACCCTCCTTCTCCTGGCAGCTTCCCAATTTGAGCCCCCTCTACTCCCTTCCTGAAAGAGTAGCCCCAGGACTGCTTCCCATTGTGACAAGGATTCTGATACACCCATTCTTTTCCACCTCTCATTTACTGCCTGCTGGTAGCCCTTTATAGTGCCACTTGTAGCCTAGCCCCCTTGCATTGGCTGTATTGGGATACCGACTCTGACACACAGGCACTGGGCCTGGTTCTACTCACAAGGGCCAATTCCCCTGTGACACTCCCATCGACTCCAGTGGGAGGCAGGATCAAGCTTCCTCGGCACAAGGTACAAGCAAGACCAAAGGGACCAGGAGCCATTCAGGTTATGAAAATGAGATGATATTTTATCATCCAGGAGACAGACTCACCACAGTGAAGTTCCTTCCTAGCTTAGGTACAGTGATCACCATCTGAGGAAGAGATACTGAATTCAAGTTGATTCCATCAGTAGTGATTGTGCTCCCACCACTGGTAAAAATTAAAGATTAATCATTACTGTTGTATTTTCTAGAAAAAATCCATATAACCACATATATTTTAAATCAAATTACATCATGGAAACAAAATTAAAGACATACAATCTGAATAGGGAATACAAGCTCAAATATAGCTTAGAATAGTCAGATTTAATTCTTGTAATTAAGTTTCTTTCACAACACAAAATTGTATTATCATGACTATAGATATGACACATGTATGTATGTTTTGCCTTAGAACTCCCTGTGACATTATTGGATTAAAATATGACCACATAGATCATTGTTACAACTAGGGATGTTAAATTTCATTTAATCAACTAATTGACTAGTCAAAGGATTTTCCATTGACTAGCTGATTAGTTGATAAGTGGTGGAGGTACAGCGGGGTTAGCTCTGGCTAAAGGCTAGAAAAAGGCTGTGCTTCATTTAAGGCTGGTACACAGCAGGAGGACCCGGTGTGAGCCGGGAATCAGCTACCCTGGCTCACACCAAGTCCCCCTCCGCTCCCCCGCTGTACTTCTGATTTTTAAATGTATTAAAAGCTGGCAGGCTCCTGCACTGGCTCTATCAGAGGCAGCAAGGGGGGAAGCAACTAGTTGACTAGTTGCTTATATCCCTAGTTACAACCACTGTTATGTTTTTGCAACAAATCTTATACAAAGGTTGTCAAATAAGGTGTCTATGGAAAGGTTACGATCTGCTGAATATGACTGTGCTATTTGTATGAATGTATCATGCATGTTTGTATTGAAGGTTATGAGTATTGGCTCTATACCTGTATTTTGAATGTTTGCTCCTGAGATAACACCCACAAGGTAGTTAGCCAGCACATCTTGAAAGGACTAGTCAAATTAAGTGGCTTATTAAAGGATACTTACTTCACAACGGACCATGGAAGATGCCCATCAACACTGAATGGACTTTCCTGTGCTCGTTTCATCTGATGTACAGGTAATGGCCACTAATGTGCCTAAGCAAAATTACGCTTGGCCATGTGACTTATATTATAGGACAGGGGTGGGCAATAATTTTTTACCAGAAATTTAGTGGCCCGGGGTTGCCCCAGCAGGGGTAGGGCCTCAGGCAGAAAGGGGCCGGGGCCAGGATACTTCCACGCTTCCCCTCCCACAGACCCTGGTCTGTGGGAGGGGAAGCGTGGATTGGTCTATGAGTGGGGGAGCACGTGAAGTCTTTACCCCCGCCCCACAGAGAACTGCCAGCTGTTCTGAACAGCCGGTGGTTTCCTCTAGGTACCCATGCCCCTGGTGATGGGAAGAGACTTCACACCCTCCCCCCCACGCCCAGGTCACTCAGGCCCTGGGGGCAGGGGTACATGTGGAGTGCCGCACTTACAGTCAACTGCCAGCTGAGCCTCTTGCAGGGCAGGAGGAGACTTCATGCTCTCCCTCTGCTCCCAGGCCAATCAGGCTTTGGGGGGCGAGGGGAGCATGTGAAGTTTCCTCCCACCCTGCCCCAGTCCTACAAGCAGCGTGCGGTGCTTCTAAGCACCACACACTCTTTGCAGGGCAGGGGCAGAGCGGGAGGAGATTTTGTGAACATCCCCCTGCCCCCAGGCGTTGATTGGCCTGGGGGCAGGGTAGTGGCAGGATCACCGTGGGCTGGATCAACTCACTTGGCAGGCCGGATACAGCCCTTGGGAGACCTTTTTTATCTACCCCTGCTATAGGAGCATCGTAACCAAGGAATCAAGGACCTTCCAATGATTTGGAACAATCAAAGAGTTGACTTAAGCCAGCAGTTTACTACATCACTGCTACAAGCCTAAAACAAGAACTTTGCAGTTACTGTATATACTTGACTCCTTTAACCTATTTTAACGCTCACCTTTGTTTCTTTCTTGTTATGAACAAACTTTTAGATTCTAGATACTAAAGGATTGGCAACAGAGTGATTTTTGGGTAAGAGTTGAGTTACCGTAAATTAGCATATATAACCCACATCCATGTACAACCCGCACCCTTGTATTACCCACAGTTTTTCTATCCTGTGTAAAAAAAAAAATAGATTACCCGTGGATGTGTATAACCCGCAGAGACTTCCGCAGCAGCCCCAGGTACTTGAGGGCTGTGTCTATACTGGCGCAATCTTGCGCCAGAGCTATGCAAATGAGGCTCAGCGTGGAATATCGCCGAGCCTCATTTGCATAACTAATGAGCCGCCATTTTTGTGGAAGAGGCTCTTGTGCAAGACGGAGCTGTCTACACTGCCCCTTCTTGCGCAAAGCCGTTATGCCTGAAAATAATCAGCATAATGGCTCTGCGCAAGAGGGTTTTTCTTGCGCAAGAAGGGGCAGTGTAGACAGCTCCGTCTTACGCAAGAGCCTCTTCCACAAAAATGGCGGCTCATTAGTTATGCAAATGAGGCTCGGCGATATTCCACGCTGAGCCTCATTTGCATAGCTCTGGCGCAAGATCGCGCCAGTATAGACACAGCCGAGCAGCAGCACGTAGAGAGCAAACACAAGGCGACGGCCATCCTGCTGTCAGCGAGCCCAGCCAGCCTGCGGGAGGGGAGCCACCCTCGTGCCCAGGTCCGCCCCACGCAGCTGCAGCCAGGCGCCACCCACCCTCCTCCAGGTGGGGGGGAACAAAGAGCGCAGTGCAGACGCTCCCTGCAGCGGAGCTAACCCAGTTCTAATGGGGGGCGGGCAGAGCCGCTTAGGGGAACTGATGCTCCTGGAGTAAAAATCAATTTATATAAGATGCGGACATGTATACCCCGCGGGGAGGGGGGGCGGGGTTTGTAAAAACATGTATAACCCGCAGGTTATATTCGCTAATTCACGGTATGTATTGACCTGGGAGTGTGGATGGTCTTTTGGGATCAGAAAAGTTCCTTTATTTGATGGCATTGGTTTTTAAATAACCACTCATCATTAAATTCAGTGTTTTTGATGGTGATACCAGGATTGGAATGCCTTAGAAAATTGCTTTTCTAATTCCTTGTTAGCCAGAGTGGTGAAACACAAGTTTACTTTTGTTGCTGGTTTGGTTTATCTTATGGGAGAATAACCACCAGCTTCGGGAATTGTTTGTCCTATTTCTCAGTTTGTCTTGAATTTGGTATTCTCAGTTGTGACCCACAAAAGCATAGTTACACCCCTTTACTTCTCTGTATCCTACTGAATTATCATGTTAAAACTATTGATCATTGTAATCAATGGAATGTCTGAACATAGTAACTAGTTGCATGTAGTTCAGCTTGACATTAATGGTACACTCAGCAGCACTCAAGTTAAATCATATTCAAAAACTAAAAGAAAAATCTTCCCTTTAAAATTTGTAAGGAAATGATCTGTCCTCTGCAACCAGACCATAATAAGAAAAATTGTCTTGGCATCTAGAGATAAAACGTCCAATTTCTCTTGATAGATTTTTGCCCAATGGTGTCATTCTCTCATTCATTACTGTACTGTAGCTACTAGACACTTTTACTCACCTAAGAAAAGATTTAGCTGGATGTATTTTTAAAACAATAGGGTCTTCCTTATACATAAAATGAGCCGTAGCTTCTCGAATAGCTAAATCAATCTTCATTTTAACAGGATATTCTGACGGAATTCTTTGTGGGGGTGTGTAGCACTCTACGGTGCTGTCAGATTCACTGGAAGGAAAGTTCAGAAGAAGAGAACTTGTAATAATCACAAAAAATCTGTTTAAATTACACTCCTCAATTAGGCCCTGATCTTGCAGGAGGATCCAGTAGCACAAATTGCCATCAGGGTACAAACAAGCAGTTCACATTGCAGGATCAGGGCCTCAAAAGTAAACATGAGATAAGGATGGGACAATAATGTTATTAATGCTAAACAGTCTTTGAAATGTGGTTTCCTTATCATCCTAGTCCTGCTCTGATGAGAAAAGAGCGACATTGTACAATCTCGGTGAAGACCCTGACCCTCTAAAAACTGGCTATGTGAAGTTAAACTGGGATTTTGGTCTTGGAGAAAGTTAGCATTTTAAGCCTATTCCAAATACCGTAGCAAATTGCCAAAGCGCCATTGAAGATAATGGATCTATCTTGATATACATGAGTTGAGGATCTGGGTTATGGCCTTTAATAATGAGTCAAAGGGCTTCCACTGAGTAGGCTTTAAAAATCACCTAACATTGTACATGTGAAAGTAGCCTAAGATGATTGTCACCCAGCACAGGTCACAGGAAAGGTGAAGGAAGAAAGAACAAAGGTCAGTACTAAAGGGAATAAGGACAAAAGACCATATTGTAACATGGTGGAAATTTGGCTGCAGTGGAGCTTGTCCACTGTCATTTACACCAATAACAAGGAGTCCAGTGGCACTTTAAAGACTGTTAACAAAGGCTCATTCACGTGCACATCTACTAATATAATATATGCCATCATGTGCCAACAATGCCCCTCCACCATGTACATTATAACAAACCAGACTGTCTATGCAAAAGAATAAATGGACACAAATCAGACATTAAGAACAGCAACATCCAAAAGCCAGTGGGGGAGTATTTTAACCTCTCTGGGCTTACAGTTTCAATTGCAAATTGCCATTCTCAGACCGAAAAACTTCAAAAAACAGACTGCAGAGAGAAACTACTGAGCTACAATTCCTTTGCAAATTTGACACCCTGAATCAAGGTCTAAACAAATACCTTGTTTGTGGTGCTCACATTACAACAGGTAATTTCCCATTCAGGTACTCTCACTTTCTCACCACTGTTGGACATTAGGCACATCCGTTCTGATTTAATTAGCACTGATGTCACTGTCCCCTCTCTGTATTATTAGCACTGATGTCACTGTCCCCCCCATCTTTCTTTTTCACTTTAGCATCTGAGGAAGTGAGTTGTAGCTCACGAAACTTATGCTCTAATATCCCAATAAAATGTGTTAGTCGTTAAAGTGACACCGGACTCCTTGTTGTTTTTGCTGAAACAGATTAATACAGCTACCCCTCTGAAATTTACACCAATGAAATTCAGGAGTAACTCAACCAAAATCAATTGAGTTACATTGGTGTAAAACAAGTATGAGTGCACAGAGAATCAAACTCATTATTTTAAACTGAAACACGTTCTCAATAGGCAACAATATTTTCATTATTTTGAAGCATTTTTAATATTTCCTGCAAGGAAAGTGCCTCCATTTTACAGACTGGGAAATGGAGTTTCAAAAAGCTCAAATGACTTGGTCAAGAATCTACATTAAATCAACGTCAGAGTTGAGAATGAAACACATCCCTCCTAACTCTGGGTCTTGTACATCAACTTATAGATCACTGCTCTCTCATGTGCCCCACAAATGAAAGTTTTTGCTAGTAGGTTCTTCCATTACCATGTGGAAAACTCAAATTTTAGATCAATTCTGCACAAATTAAATGGGTGCAACTTCCATTATCATAAGTATGCATCACATCTATTTAACCAAGTACAGGATTGGGCACAATGTATGTAACAATAAATGCAACATCTGTGTTTGTACCATGGTTAGCTCAACAGGGACCTGGTCCATGACCAGTGCTAAGCTCTATAATAATATAAATATTATAATATTATTATTGTTGATTAGTAAAACAGCCAGCAACTTCACAACATTTCTTAGCCTCAAACCTATAGCTTTTGTTATTTAATGATTATATGGAAGCAGCGTTTAGGATTTGTCTGTACAGCAAAACAAAACCTGCGGCAGCCAATCTTAGAGACTAGGTCAACTGAGACCTGGTGTGTGGGGGAAGGAAGGCCTCAGAGGCCTTGAGCATGTCAGGGCTCCCCTGTGCTAGATGCTATGCAAATATACAGAAAATACCTCAGTGGCTTTACAATCTTAAAGACAAGATATAAAAGATGGACCTGAGGAACGAATCAGGATGGAGCAGACTAAAACAATAGTAATAGTATGTGTGAAATTCTTAGCCAGTCAGGAGTAGTCATCAACTTTTTACCTCCTCTTGTATTGTAGAGAAATTCATGCATTACAAGAGCTGAGTCTTTTCCTGGCCTCGTGGGGCACAGGTATTACACCAGTACACCAGAACTGAAAACTAGCACAATCAAATACTCTGAACACATACTATAGTGCCACTTCTACATAGGATTAGGGGATGGGTTTATTTACTCTGTTATGTCCAAGACATTTAATCAACCCCAATTCATAATACAAAGCAAACACACTCTTGTGAGTATAATACCTTTTTAAGGGACATGGCTTCCCACCAACATAAATCTCTCTGGATTTCCCACTCTTTAAGTATTTCCCTGTTAATGTTAATAATGTTCCACCAGACTTGGGACCATAGGTGGGAGAGATACTTGTTATTATAGGATTCTGTAGGGATAAAAACAATAATTTGCCTTGTTAAATTGTGCTTCAATACCTTTAAAAAGCCTATTAGAATATACAATCATAATATTCTTAACACTTCAATGAGGCAAAAACGACACCAACAGGAACATAGGACTTGCTATACTGGGTCAGATCCATGATGCATCTAGTTTAGCAGCCTGTCTCCTGTTTTAATATTTAAATTAATTTTGGCACTACAATTTTAATTATAGTGCTTACCACATAGGAAAATGTGTTGAAGGAAGATGTGCTTCGCCCACTTGAAACACTGCTGGTTATATTAAAACTGGGATTCTCTGCAGCAGCAACAGTGCATTCCAGCCTTGGAAAAATAAAGACACATATGGTTTTTATTTGGTTTACTGGACTATTTCATATTAAAATGAAGTCACATCAATTCATGATAATACAACATCCACACTAAACAAAAATTATAAGTCCATCGAAGTGATGGATACTTTAGAACTAAACACTCTAATGAACTGTAGTTCTTTAGTATCATACTAAACTCCACATCACTACTGTGTTTGTATTTAGACAGGGAGAATTATGTTGGAATATCAAATATTATATTTGTGAAAACATGGCACATGTGAGAGAAAACCAATGTCTTTTAAATATGTAATGGCTACTTTATTTTAAAAATTTCCCTTTTCATCTGAAATTTTTCAAGCAGCAAAAATATACAACTATTGACTTCTTATTTTAATGTAAACCTTCCTGAAAAAATACACTAGAATATGATGGCAGTATGTATCAATACATTTATTTCTTTATAAATATTTTAAGGAAAAGAAAATGAATATATATATTCACTTTCTTTTCCTTAAATCATTTTATTTGTTACAATAAACTATTCAGAAAAGTTATCATGGCATAGCAGTTACATATATATTAGAAAGGACAGAGCTCAGTATTTTGTGTAGCTTAAGACAGAAAGTGCTACATATAGCCACTGTTGCAATCTGGGACTAGATGAGTAATGATATATAATCAGCAAGACTCTGAAGATCGCTTTATCAATATATGATAGATGCCATCAACTGAAAAAGAATATTCACAAAATTTGCCAATTCCTTAAGATGCCAACCAATGTCTCTGTCTTGGCCATAGTGACCTTAAGCTTTTCATCCTGGTCTATCTTCCAGACATCAGGAAAATACAGAAACAGTTTTGTTAGTGCCTGAGGCAAAGGAGATGTACAGGTAAGAGTCATCAGGATATTGATGACAATAATGCATGTATCCCCTCATCATCTCCCCAGCAACTTCACAAACCAGAAAGGAAGAAATGGCAAAACTGAGCTGAATAGTACCTTAAATAAGACATCTTAGGAATGAAGAGTAGTTATCCATTACTACTTCCTTGGCTCTCACTAGCAACAACAAGCAGAACTTTCCTAAAACCCTTTCAGCTTGGCCAGGTGTCACGTTATTGGATTTTAAAGTGAGCAGACAGATCACTGTTTGCCCCAAAGTCTGTACAAAGTGGGCCATGTGAGGTGCCAAACAAAAGGTTATGTCCTACTGATTCAATGTATGCTACTAATGTACTTGCATGATTTCTAAATGTGAAGTTATGAATATGGGCTCTGTTCTTGTATTGTAAATATTCTCTGTATGGGAGCAAGCAATGGGCCAGGACTGCCTATTGTGAGGAAGGATCGTTCAGTCAATGACTATGCTAATTAGCACTGCTGCATGGACAATGGCTCTCAGAGTGGTCAATACATATCTGAGGGATGCGTCTGGAAACCTGAAAACCAGCCAGGGCATAATGGCTGCCGGCATGTGAACACACAGACAGATCACTTGACCATGTGACCCACTCCAGCTTGGGAGACACCAGGAATGAATATAAAATGCCATGAAGTGGTCTCCATCTTGTCTTCAATCTTGCTACTGATCCCAGATGCAGCCTTGCTAGGGACAGAGAGCTGGGAAGGATTGCTGACCCATCCTGACATAGGATGTACATCAAAGACTTCTAAGCTAGCAGTTGTAACATCTCTGCTAAGAGCATGCATCAGGAACTTGGTGATTGGTGTATGTAATGTATTCTCCTTAACAAATTTACTCCCAACCTTTTCTTTCTTTTATTAATAAACCTTTAGATTTTACATTCTAAAGGACTGGCCCAGCATGATCTTGTGGGTAAGATCTAAAGTATAAATTGACCAGGGATCTGTGGCTGGTTCTTTGGGACTGGGAGGATCTGTTCGGGGTAGGTGAGATTGGGTTCTATAACGCCTCACCTGTGTGTAGGCCTGGGGCTGATTGTGGCACATGAAGAGCTGGGGTGCCTGAGGGGTTTTGCTCATGAGGCTTCCTGCTGGCTGGGTTGGCAACTGAAGTGCTCGATGTGACTGGTTTGTGGCCTATTTAAGAAAGGTCTCCAGTTGAGGGCTGTAAGCAGCCCTGTTTTTGAGTAATTCACCCAGAGAGGACACCCTCAGCGGTGCCTACACCCAGACTGGTCTGTCACACCAGGTCCAACAGATGTGGCAAAGCACCTCATGGTTAACTGTAGTGAAGACTACTGAAAGAACTATCAGTCTTAGCTAGGATATCAGACTTCCAACATGGAGGTTCTCAATGGATTCCCCTTTTGGGAGGAGGTTGTTGCCTAAGATTAATGCCATTTCTGTACTACTGCATGGGTCTGAAACTTGAGAAGTGGAAGAAGCCAGATGCCACTGGAGGACTACAATCCAACACGTGAAGACTTTAAGGGATTTACTGTGCAGAGCATTTTAGATATCTTACTTGTTTTTGTTGCTAGCTTTTACTTCGAGGATACAAGGTTTTCCTCCTATATGAACTGCTGTATTTTTTAAGTCGAATCTATTATTTTTGCTGAATCCAAAGTCCCAGCCACATACTGTTAGTCTTGTTCCACCTTCTAACGGAGCAGTCCTTGGGAGAATCTATAGGAAAAAAAATACTATTGTACCAATTTTGCTAGAACTTCAGATGAATTTTACAGAATGTGTAAAGGAGAAGAATAATTTTATAGAAGCATTTTTTCTGGTAGACCGTATCCTACCATTTATCTTAATTGTTCTTCAACTTTCATTCATCACATTATGAGCTTCCTCAGACAGTAGCAATAAATAATGAAACTGTTGCTAGAAAGCTTTGAAGGATAGTGTGTAGGGGCATTAAACAAGGTATGCATTGTAATAGTCTTTTTAATCCTTCTGATTTTGTCTTTTACACTCCATTTCTAGTATGTTAAACATACAATGCATGTATTTTATTACAAGCTGAATGCTGAACAAAAAAAAAGAGTCCAAAAATGACCATATAACTTTTTGTTAGCTTGATGAAAAGGCAGGTATGTACAATGGTGCAGCTTCAACCTCTTAATTAGATATTGCATTGGCAGTTACAATATTAATAAGACTTCTACTATTCTTTGACTAAAATCTGTTACATTTGGTTACTTCTAATTTTGAGTTAAAAATAAACCACCTCTCAGCAACATACTGACGATCTAGAAAGGAAATGCTTTTTTTCTGTATATTGTAAATTGTGTTGTAAAATAGAACAATGGTGGGAAAAATGTACAAACACTATAGAAGTCATACAAACCTCAGTTAAGGTATTCAACAAAGCACTGCCAATAAAAGTCTAAAAGACACCCGGTTTAGGGTTGATGTGGGCTTTTAACAATACTGCCTAAGTCTGCAAACATTCCAGTCACTACCAGATAATCAAAACGGAACAAAAGACTTAACTTGCACTGTGATCATAGAACTTAAATATCTGTGGCTTAATGCTCCTAGTGATAGCACATTTGCCCTTAAAATCCTATACAACTGTGCCTTTCATAAACTCTACTTCTGCACGCTTACGCTGAAAGAAAACTACTTAAGAACTATGGGGCTATTATTTTTCTAAAATCCAGTAAGACAGGCAATTTCCTTTCAGCTCTCCTTGTGGCTATACATGAAGAATCTCACAAATGAAATTTGAGGTAAAAAGCTGTTGAGAAATACTTCACGGGAATTATATCATATTATTCTATATGGTGTGAAATTTACCACTATCACTGAAAGCCAAAAGAACCTCATTGAAAGCAGTGAGTCTTTCCATTGATTTCAACAGGCTTTGGATCAGGCTATGAATGAGCAAAGTACAGGGGACCCATCCAAGGGCTGGGGAATTGAGCTAAACAGAAATGCTCACATAGCCATTCAGGACATTATACTACATTAAGTTACACCTTCTATATTAGGGACACTATCTCATAAGGGGTTTGTGTTAAGTGGTTCTCAGATTTATATTTTCCTTATTTGTTTTCTGTTTCTAGGTCCTCAAAGTTAAGAAGGACTTTGGATCACTGTCCGTGCTCCATATAACTCGGTATGCACTCTGCCTGGGGTAACACTCACTGTGGAGCCTCACCAGAGAATAAAATTGTTATGTGGGGGACAGGTAAATTCCATTATCTGAACAATAATGCACAGGTCCATAGCATTTGAATATTCCCATTTGTAGCCAATTGGCTATCAAATAAGGACATTAAAAGCAAACTTTACAACACTATGCAATATTGTAAGCGAAGGGACTTACTTGACCCCTCTCAACTGGCATTAATCCTCAAATGTAAGGTGTGACTTCAGCCATATAGTAGTGTATGCTGGGGATGACATGAATCAAGGGATAACAAATCTAGCCATTACATTCTGTAAAACAAGTTTAAAAGATAAGTTCTAGAAGTAGTTTGTAAAGGATAAGAAAAAGTTTCTTTCTGATCTTTTATGTTTCTTTATTTTGAATAAAAAGGCCTGAACAGAGTTTTAATTAATTTTTAGTCTATTTTGTACCTTAAAAATACCAAAAAGGTCCAGCCTGTTTTTCCAGATTTTTTCTTAGAGGACTCACTGAAACTGAATTATATGCCTTCTGAATGGTGTTTAACAAACAAGTCCTTTCTACAAACATAGAATTTGCCTTAAAAAGGTGTTAACAAAAATAAGTAAAAACCAAACAGTTCTAAACAGTCAGGACTTGATTACCTATTTTAATTAGAAGAGTTTATGGAATGATTGGAGAACTAGTAGGAGTAAGATGACATCACAGACAGCAGCAATGAAACCTGATTCAGGGCTTGATCCAAAGCCCTTTGAAGTCAGAGAGTTTTTCCATCATCTTTCCTGGATTCTGGATCATTCCTTAAATAAGACCAGATGTGGTTTGCACTCAGAAAATTTAAAACTCAGGTTTTTTTCACTAGGTTTTGTTAACAGCCACCATATTTAACTCAAATGTCCAATAAACTACTGAAAGAAAAGATTTTAAAGATTAAACAGCTCCATTCCTTCAATTAAGATCCAAGAAAGCCCACAATGCACATCTGAAACCTTGATTGAGTCTTCCTATTAAACAGGGAGCAAAAGGCCTGACATTCTTGATAGTTCTAACATAAAAAGCAATCTCCTTTAAAAATAACAGCAAAACCTTCTAGGTCTTCCTTATACACAATAAGCAAGCAAGAATGGACACAACTCTGTTTTTATTCCTGTGCAGTTCATCTGCCACAATAACCTGAATTCCACAAATAGAGCACTGCAGTATGTTCCATTACCAAGTTATCTATGCAGATACCCATCCAAGACTCCCGGTTTGATTTAGTACTGTCTGTCCAGTCTGAGAAAATACACTTCTTATAAGCAATAATTGCAAAGCATTTCAATAGGTATATTGCGCCAAACAGGCCCTGCTGAGTATTCAGAGAAACCATGTCTATGAGAATTGGGGTGGCTTGACTCACCTACACCTAACTATACCTTTCTATATGGCACAATGTTCTGTCTGTTTTTACCAGTTACAGATGGTTTAGAAAGAAGCCGTTTGGAGTGAAAGAATCCTGCTGAGACTTCTGTGACCCAAAGCTTCAAGTAAAGATTGGGGATATTTAAAGCAAAGACAACAACTGGGAGATCTACTAGGCTTCAGTGGAAAAAAGCCAGACTCCTTTCCTTTTATCTACAGGGAGAAAATCCTCTAGTAGATTTTTGACTAAATAAAACCTTATGGAAAACACTGTTTCAGAGCCTTAATATCAAGCAAAACAGGTTTCCTCCACAAGTTAGGAGCAAATCACGCAAATCTCTTATATTTTATGTATAGAAGTCTAAAGATAGAACAGAAAAAGATTAACAATCTGTTTAAATATTTTTTCAATAATAATGTTAAATGTCATGGTGAAGCAGAGCAAGAAATGTGCCTTAACAGCTAGCAATCCAAAGGAAAGTACTTAGCTGCATTATTTTCCTTCCAAGCCTTACAGAAATAAGTTTCACAATTTTTTTCATGGTGTAATTCAAACCTTTAGGAGAGTTACTTTAAAGATCAATCTCTGCCACATATTTATTGTAATTTGAAATTTATACACAAAACACACATCTGAACACAGGGGACTAAATTATAAATAAGTATGAAAAATGTATGAGAGCTTGCTCTCTCTAAATTTCTAGGGATCCAATTGTGTAATCCCCACTCATACTGAGGAATACTTATTAAGAGGAGTCATTCTACTGAATTTAAGGGAATTACCCTCATGAATCAGCACTACTCATTATAAGGATTATAGAACTGGGCTTTAGAGGACAGATTTTAAGAATAGCTCTACTCTGATTGAAGTCAAGGTACATGGCTCAGCATATCTGAAAATCAGAACCTATGCAGCCTACAGCTTTTAAAAACTTTTAGAATATATGAAAATATAAGTATAGCTATAAAAATATACCTCCTATTAAAATTTCTTGGGAAGAACAAAAACAAGATATGTTACATAGCTTTGAACAGTTTAGGTCTTGTAGAAACATCATATGTGTGTGTGTGTATATATATATATATATATATATATATATATATATATATATATGTATATTTCTCTGTTCTGTGTTGTACCCAGTGTTCCATACCCATAGACATGTGTGATTTATAAATGCATAGATTTTAAGGTCAGAAGTTCTATAGTCTAATCTGTATAAAACAGGCTGTAGAATTTTGAACACTTGTAAAAAGTGAAATTAAAAAACATTCCCATTCTCTTTTTATAGTCCTTAGCACAAGTCTAAAGGATAGCACAAGATGATGGAGAAGCAATGCCCTGATGGTTTTGGTATTTACAATGCTAATAAAAACATAAACAAGACTTTTGTGGGTTGGTTCCAGTTAAAATTTCATTGTCTGTTGACTGAGTTTTGCCTACTTTATCCCCAGAGTTATTTTGTATTTGAAACATGAATATAGAAAAAAACCAACTATTTAAATATTTTATGGGTTATGAATATAACTCAAATTTCTTTCAGCAGCTTTGCTTGGATATTATGTTGATGCAGTTGCAGCATGTGAAATCATCCATCTCTGGTTTATTAAATTATTATTTTTTTAAATGCTTCTCTCTCTTTGACCTTGGTCTTTCAAGTTTCAAAGTTTCATCCCTATTTATAAGTTCAGATGTGGAATAAGAACTTAACACTGTAAAAATGTACATCAGTAAAAAATGGTCATCATGCTATAAATGGCTATAATATGCTATAATAGTTCTCCACTCCATTTACTCACACATTAACTGCTCCATAAAACAACACCTTCATAATTGTGTCTCGCTTAACACAAAATGATTTGGTCAGTCAACCAATACAAATCTTGCATTAACCATAGCTAAATGAAAACAGCAACAAGCTAGTGGGCTCTTTGATTATCTGTGTAATTTTGCTCTTGTGCAGTTTTTAACATTTATGGGTCTTCCCCACCTGAAAACAGCTTTCCACTCTCCGCTTTTCCGGGGACAGAGTCACTGATTCTGCCCTGTCCCAGGCCATTCACATGGCAATCATGCTTATGGGGATGACACTCAAGAAACTGTCAAGCCTGGGGAGACGTTTGAAAAGGTACATGATCTAAAGATGTGTCCTTGGTTGGCAGCTCTGTACAGTTTAGGTAAGGGAGAGAGAGCAAATCATCAGGCCAAAGATGTTCCCTTTGTCTCACATCAGTGCCACAAACCAAAACATGGCAGAGGTGTTCGGAGAGAAAAAGAGACAGAGACATCCATCAAATCGTGATATAGGATGGGGACTCTTCCACATCATTTCCAGCAACTGTCAGCAGGAAGCTTCTTCCTGCTCACTTTCCCTGTGAGGAAAGCTCGGAGAGGTGACTTGCCCACCTTCACCCCACCAGCGAGGGAATTTCCTTTTTTTAAAATCACAAACAGATCAGCTGAAACCCTGTCCTGGTTTCACATTCAAGACATTAAATCAGGGCAACTCAACTTTGAAAGCTCCGGGGGCCACAAAGATACTCACAGCACATGCCGAAGGCCGCAACTTAAGCGTGGTTGCATATACATGCAAATATATATGCAAATATACGTAAATAGATTCTTTCACACTGATGGGCATGAATACAAAGGTTAAGGCAAGACTACACAACATGCAGGCCCCATTTACGTCAGTTCTGCTGATACTAATAGAATGCAATATTTACCCAATTTCTACCCATTGACAGCACTTTTAATGTCCAGGAATTTAACTACTAAAACGCATATCAACAGAATACCATTATATTGACTCTTTTTTTGTTTTGGCTTCCACCTGCGGGCCATGTGTTGAGCCCCGTGCAAACTCAAACTGCACTACGGGCTGCGGGCCGCATGTGGCCCGCAGGCCACATGTTGAGTAGCCCTGCATTAAATGGTAGTTATTGAAGACCAAGATTTCTTCCACAGATCCCCAGCAAGGGGCAGAGGGACAAATCCATAATGGGAAAGATGTGGAGCACAGAATGCAGGGATTTTATTTACATGAGGCCAGCAGCTAGTTAAAGGTAATTAGGCTGAGGGGAAGGTCAAGACAGTGGAAATGTTATTTAGCATAATTATATACAAATGAAAAAAGTATATTAAAATTGTATCTACTTGATTGTAGTCATCTCCCCTCCCCATCCACGTGTAAATTGTGTTCATACACTGTAAGCTCTTTGGGATATGCCGTCCTATCTGTTTATCCAGCTCTTAACATGAGGATGTCACCAATCCCAATACCATTGGAATGCAGCATAAGCAGGAATAAACAATTACATTAACACACTCTTCATCAAACACTGCTCTGTGACTCTAGGGCTTGAAAAGCTGGGAGATTTTGTAAAGGGAAAAGGTAGATTGCCCTTTTACTGCATAGACCTGCTGCAAAACTAGCATCTGCAGAATTCCAAGGCTCAGAAGGCAGAAGAGGCCCGAAGTACATTCTATTGGAATGTATATTTGAAAGAGTATGTGCAGTTCTACCTCTGAGATAAATTCTGGGGAAAAAATTACCTCATAAAGTCTGGGCAAACATGTCTCCTGGGTCCACATCCTTTCGATACACTCCCATGACCTCACACACCGGTCACTACACCAGCCACACTGCATGAAAGAAGGTGCTGAAAGACACTGGGTGCAGGACTTAAAGTGATCACAGCCTGGTCCATTCAAGGGAATCTTGGTTATCTATTGATAAAAGAATTATACACAGATCTTTTCAAAAATATTTTAACTAGCAAGGAGAAACTCCTTATTTATGCAAAGTATGATTATGTTATTATGGTTTCAGAAAATTACGGAAATTATGAAAATTACTCCCCTTCTGTAGTTTATTTCAGTAATTAGAAGATCTGAAAAGTAATTTAACTGGCACATTCATAAACTCACTCTGAAGCCGAAAAGCCATGCTGATAACATGTATAGTCACAACAAACGGATGTTGCTTACGTAAAGGGAGTACCATCTTGTCTTTAGAACATGGATAGAGCATCAGAAGAATGCCTGGTTTCTTCTCCCAGCTCTGCATTAATTCACTTAAAAATCAGTGAGTGTAAATGCATTTGCTCATTTATAAAGTGGACATAGTATCTATTTCACAGGTACGATGTGAAACTCAATTATTATCTGTTACCTATGTTAAGAGCTTTAGAGCAAAGATGCTCTGCAAGTGGTTGTCATTTTATTACTTTAATTAATATACCGTTACTTCACCCTGTCTCCATGTCACATTTACGCCTATTTTGGTTACATAAATGTTATTTTAAAATAAAGTAACTAATTCTTTAAGGACTAGTAAATGATTAATACATATTTCAATAAATGCTTAATCAATTTTTACAGATTGTTAGAGAATTCAACAGGTCACAAGGTTACTTATATTCAGGGCTTATAATGATCTAGAACATCTTCTACTGATGTGCTTGCAACCATTTATAACACACAGTACTTATGCCTGTAGCATACTTATATCATTTCTTAATCAATCAATCATTCATTAACCTTTGATATGCTATTGATAAATGTAATCTTAATATGAACAACGATCCCTGCTTTAAACACCTACAGACCTCTTTCCCCATTTTAATAGTGTCATAATGTTACAATACCAATCTACAAAGACCAGGACATTCTAAACACCATTCTTTACTCAAGCCATTGTGTAGTTTTCTTTAGAAGAGTTTGAATTAAGGACAGGCTGTCAGCCTTAAATTTGCATTTCCTGGCTTTCTGTTGGTTTCTATCAAAATTCTCACATTATTTATACATTTCTCAATGTTAATCTACTTGTTGGCTTAATAGGAAAAAAGCTTTTGAGAAAACAAACAATATACCCAAGACACTGGAAAGGATGCAAAGGTTGCATGCTATGAGAACTTGAAATACTGTGCTGACTAACCACTCTAATGTAAAGCTGATACTATGAATGTAGGTTTACATAATACAAAACATGATTAGATTATGAACTACTCACCTTCGTTCCAGTGGCAACCACAGTATAGCCATCTGCTAATGAATGGTCAACAATAACTTGTGGGGAGACTGGATGGGAGTCCAGGGGAAAATTTACATGTGGTGGAGTAGGTTCTGAACGGGAAATCACTATCTGAAAAAGAAAAAAAAAACTCTCAAAATCATGTCTGCATGTTACTTGTGTGCATACTGAGCAGTGATCCCACAATTTCCCACTATTTTCTGTTTGATAATTAGTACCAAACAGTGCTGTCGCACTAACCCATTTGAAACACATTACAGATTGGACCTCCCTGGTCCGGCACACTTGGGACCTGACTGGTCCCAGATGAGGGATTTTTCTGGGCCTGGGGAGGTCAAATAAGGCCCAGCTGAGCCACACCAGCTCCCTGCCCTGCCTCACAGGCCAACTGACCTGCGTGCCAGCTCATGTGCTCTCACTTTCCCTGAAACATGCTGGAACTCTGATCCTGGAACATCCATGGTCATGAAGGACTACGGATGTTGCTGGACCAGAGAATCCCAGATTTTAGAGGTGCAACCTGTATGAAGCAATAAAGTCACTCTTTGTAACACATGCTTTCCTTAAGCAAAGCAACAGCAGGACTGCCTGAAAGACTTTTATAATATATCACATTTGTAATACTAAGAAGGAATCATCCCTTGTTTTGTAATAGCTAAATTTCAAGATGTTTATAAATCAACTGTAAAAAATTCAGTGTCTACTTAATCAGCCTCCCTGAATTTAAGAGAAATGTAAAAGAATTTTGCCAACAAGGTCTATTTAAAAGAAAATTAAATCAGTAAATTTCTCCCCTCTCTGTTTTAAAAGGATAAAGATATTTTAATTTGTTTTCCTTTTAATTCTTTGGTTTGAAAATTAATACTTTTAATCTCTATATTATATATTTAATTTTAAAAAAATCTGTATTGAATATACAATATTGAGTGCCCTGTGAACTTCTACCCTGGGATTTAGACTGATATGTATTTTACTACATAAACATATTTCACGTAAAAACAACATTAAAGAAAGCAAAGAAAAGGAAAAGAGCAAGAATTGCATTATCCTCATTTAACATTTCTTTATAGTGTCAGAGTTGTGCATAGCACCATAGAGAGAGACTAAGAAGATCAATGATCTGAGCATTTTATAGGATCATTTAGTTCATTGAGACCTTGTGGGCATGGCGAGTTATAAAAGAATTGCCGAAGCATAAACAAGAGACATCCGTTCCTGAGTATCTGTCAGAGGGAGGTAAGATCCTCCCATGATAGTGCTACAAGTGTGTTTAAGGTATAAAACTCATTTTCATGTCACTGCTATCAATTCCTGACAGGCTGCTACAGTGCAATGTTACCTACGCTGTGTGGGGTGCCTGCTGGTTACTCTGAGCAGACTTACAGGGGATTTCAACAGGCGTTAGATACCATATGCTTTTGAAAATCCCACTAGGTGTCTAGCTCCATATTTAGGTGCCTAAATACTAGGTCTGTGGTTTGGATCCTGTGAAAATATAGGCACATGCTTAACTTACTACTTCGAGTAGTCCCACTGATTTCAGTCACTATGACTGAGAGCAAGAATATGCACGATTAGGCCCATAATTATGCACGGCATGAGCTGGACGGTGATAACATCATGCAACAAGGGTAAAGGATCATTTAAGCAAAGATTATAAGGATACTTGTTTCCAAAAGTTACACCTGCAGTTGTTTACTTAATTACTTATTTGAAGAATTTAGAATATCAGTGTTTGATAAGAAAGTGAGTCTCACTGGATTTCATTCTTTAGAGCAGTTTAACAATCTTTAACACACCTAATACACAAAATATTTATTCTGTGACTATCATCAATTTTTTCACCTGACTGCTAAGGCAGTACTAAAATAGCTAGTACAAGGGTTTTGAGGATTTCAATGATGGCTGACTCCAGAAGTAGGCTTAGAAATGACCATTTTGCTGTAATTCAAAACTTCAGCAAAATCTGTTCCCAGGTAATTCACGGTGATAAGTGTTTAGCACTCTGTGGCTGTTTAGACTCTTGGGTGGAAACAAATAATAGGGGAAGTTTTTCTTTAAGGTAGAGCTATTTTTGATAACGAATTGCCATTCAGACTTCATTCACAGAACAGAAAAGCACAGGTTTTAGAAATCAATAAGGTTTGATGGTTTTCTGCGACAAAGACCTATGAGTTTTGGCACAATGTATTAGGGGATGAGCTCTATTTTTATATTCAGGACAGAGTGAAAAATGGAATGAACTGCAAAGCTGCATGGAAAAGCTTGATTAATGTTAGTATTATATGAGCAGAGGTAACACCACAGCTGCAAATACCTTTTTAGTTGATCATTAGCCATGTCTCCTCTCGAATACCCACTGCTATAAAATGTTAAGAATTCTTTTCAATCATTAATCCAGGCTGCTTCTTATTGCCAAACATTCTTTCTGATTGAGTAACAATGTTAACCCTTAAATACTTCTGAGTTACAGCAAAAACAACAATATGAGAAATGGTAGTATTATTACTGTAATTAAATATCTGTATTGTGATAGCCATGAAGCAAGAACTGTTTGTGCTAGTTACGGACCATACAAACACAGAAGAAAAAAGCTTCAGGGGGTAGCCGAGTTAGTCTGTACAGAAAAAAAAACAACAAATGGTCTGGTAGCACTTTATAGATTAACAAAACATGTAGATGGTATCATGAGCTTTCGTGGGCACAGCCCACTTCTTCAGATGACCGGAGTTTTGAGTTTAGGATGTGCAGACCCTGCCTCAAGGACTTAAACAATCCATGAGTATGTCTACATTTCAAGTTGCGGGTGTAACTTCCAGTTTGAGGAGACATACCCACGATAGTTCTCACTGAGCTAGCATGTTAAAATTAGAGTGTATCCACAGCAGTGTGAGTGGCAGAAGGGGCTAGTTGCTTCCGGTATGATCTTATCTAGGACATTAACTATGTACTTGGATGGCCAATCCTCCCACCATTTGCACTACCATGAATGCACTTTTATTTTTGATGTGCTGTCACAGCTAGTGCAGGAATATTTCCTTGAGCTGGATATTACACCCCAGCTCAAAATGTAGGCATATCCCAAGTAAATTTAATATCCTATTATTATGGTTCTAGAGAATGTCTGGTACTTAAAAGACTGAATGGTATCTTATTCACCACCAATAAAATTCACATCAGCTGCTCAAAGCTTGAGTAAAATGGTTTTCAACCTGATGATGTGATGTGAGGTTGGAAGAATATAATTACTCCACCCCCGTTTTGGGACTATGGTGCGAAATACTCATGCAACTGATCCACAGCCAGCACTATGACTATATTTCTGTACTACAAAGCATATTCCACTGTCCCTAGTATAAACACAGTTTTCTGCTAGTGCAGGAATGTCACTTACTGAATGACATTAGCTATATCAATAGAAGCACTTTTCCACTAGCATAGCTTCATCTTCAAGAGCATTTTATTGGCACAGCTATGTCTGTCAGGGATGTGGGTTTTTTCCCCACACTCCTCACCAACGTAGCTATGCTGATGCAATTTTTAAGTGTAGACCAGACTTATAACTAAAGAACCACAAAGGTAGCTGAGACATGTGACATTAATTACTTAATTAGAGGCCAACATATCTATGTAATTTGTGAATTCACTGGCCTTAGAATCACAGAAATGTAGGTTTAAAAGGGTCCTCTCAAAAGATGATCTAGTCGAGCAACCTGTGGCTAACGCAGGACCTAGAAAACTTTGACCATCCAGGACAAGCATTTATGCAACCTGTTCTTAAAAGCCTCCAGTGATAGGGATTCCACAACTTCTTTTGGAAGTTTATTTCACTGCTTAAAAATCTCTATAGTTAGAAGTATTTCCTAATATCTAACCAAAATCTTTGTTGCTGCAGTTTAAGCCCATTACTCCTTGGCCTACCATCAGTGGACATAGAGAACAGATCATTTTCCTCTTTATAGCACCGCCTGACATATCTGAAGATTGTAATCGGCCCTCCCCCACACTCTTGTTTTCTCAAAACAAAATACGTCCAGGGTTTTTTCTTAAACCCTCCCTCAAAGGTCAGGATTTCTAACCCTTTCATAATTTATGCTGGTCTCCTTTGAACCCTCTCTCCAATCTGTGCACATCTTTGCTATTAGCCTTTTTCGTAACAGCATCACATTGTTGACTCATATTCAGTTGTGATCCACTTTAATTCCCAGATCCTTTTCAGCAGTACTACTGCCTAGCCAGTTATGCCCAATTTTGTCGTTGGGAATTTGATTTTTTCTTCCTAAGTGAAGTACTTTGCACGTTACTGAATTTCATCTTGTTGAGTTCAAACCAATTCTTTAATTTGTCAATGTGGTTCTGAATTCCAATCCTGTCCTCCAAAGTTCTTGAAATCCCTCCCAGCTTGGAGTTATCCATAATTTTATAAGCATATTATCCACTCCATGATTCAAGTCATTAATGAAAATGTTTAATAGTACTGGACTGAGAACTGACCCTGGGAGACAGCAATAGATACATCTTCCCAGTTTGACAGTAAATCATTGATAACTACTCTTTCAGTACTTTATCTGATATAGGTGTGCACCCATCTAAGAGCAACTCTTGGCCTGCCTAAGCCTTGTCTTACATGACCCTACAGAGAGGGAAAAAGGGAGACATAAGCTCTTAAAGCATTCTCTGCAGCATGCAGCTGGGTTGCGTGGCATTCCTGTGCAGCTACTCAGCACCTATCTGCCCTATCCGGTGGGACAGGAGTGGTGTGGCTCTGGTATGACCCTTGGAAGCAGGGTAGTAGAATACTAGGATTACTCCCTAAGAATAACAAATTTGATTGTCTATCTCCTGGGGCACATATAATATTTTCATAAGAGATCAAGCATCTCCCCAGAGCACGAAGAGCAGGAGAACACGTGGCCAGCAGTCTTCCAGAAAAGCATGTTCATAAACCATAAGCAGTGCAATTCTAGGCATTCCTCTCAAGACAAATACAACAAATATAAAATTTTATCCCCTCCATCCTTGAAAGATATGATAATTCACCAGTACACTGACTGAACTATAGACTAGAATTTATGCTGCTAGCTTTGAAGCAGACATATGTTGTACTTCCAACATTCAAAAAGTCACACACAAAAGGCACAGAAAAATATATGTAGTAGCCTTCCAGTACAGTTCAGAGTACTTCAGTGATGTGGCTTTAGAGAGGACAGGTTCTGAAGAGAAGAGGTCAATAGATTAATATCTCCTTTATACTGGAAAAGAATCATCATTATTATATCCAGGGATATCAGATGCATTTTTGAACTCTATTTCATTATTACAAACCAATCAATGTTCAGTCAGAAGCCTGGACTTTTGGTTAATAGAGATATACACAGCTTTTCATATTAAGACCATAATAACAACTTCAGCACAAAAGCATGCATGTAATATATATGTTACTCATACTGATAATCAGTTCTGTTAGTCAGCAGGGTTGAGTTACAAATGGTACTGTATGCATGTCAGAATATCTTCTGCAAAAATCAGAGGTCTACATAAAACAAGCCAGTCTCAGTATCATATTGTTAGTTTTCCCTAGATGTCTGGCAGGTGTAAGCCATTATCCAGCAGAGATAGGTTCAGGGTTAATGTTATTATGTAAC
The DNA here is from genome assembly GCA_032595735.1 of Pelochelys cantorii. Lineage (NCBI taxonomy): Eukaryota > Metazoa > Chordata > Testudines > Trionychidae > Pelochelys > Pelochelys cantorii. Next base: position 301,759,836 of record CM064326.1, on the reverse strand, counting down.
CCCCAAGCGCCCCAGGATATGCAGCATAGCCTTGTAAAGGACACATATGTAACTCTCAGGATGCTGTATATATATCACTGTAATCCATTGAGTATAATGGATCCACTTTGAAGGGCGTAAGTTTTTCTACTGGAACTGAACATTAAAATATGTGCTCTCTCAAAACAATAATTTGGTTCCAGGTGATAGTTTAAAACTTCAGTATGAAGATTTACTCTTCTTTCCCTTACTATTTGAATTTACTTTGTGATCAGCTAGGCACATTCCCTACCACAGAAACAAAAACTATTATTCAAAAACCTGTTAGATATTAATATTTAAACTTATCTTTTAGTAACTAATATAGATCATAACATTAATTTCATTGGTTTAAAAACAGAGAAAGAAAAGAAGCACTGTGATTGATCATAGATTCACATAAATGCATTATCTATATCTATATATTCAGGGTAGGGATCTTGGGGTGGGTTTGCAGGACTCAGGGTTGGGGGGGTGAGGAGGGGCACAGGAGAGAAGCTGGGGGTGTGTAGGAGTCAGGGTTGGGAGCGAGGAGAGGCTCAGGGCAGAGGGTTGGGAGGTGTGTGGGGACTCAAGGCAGGGAGTGGGGGGTGCAGGAGGTTGGCCGATCCCTGGGGCTGGCTGTTCTGGCTGGGCCATGCTGCCTAGCCAATGGCTCCCCAGGGCTGGCTGGGTCAGCAGGGGCCATGCTGCCCAGGCGGCAGATCCCCAGGGCTGGCTGGCGGCTGCATAGGGTGGCAGGCAGCTGTCCTGTCCAGGCTCCAGATCTCTGGGGCTGGCTAGAGCAAGGGAGGCCACGCTGCCCGATCAGTGGCTCGCCGGCATGGGACTCTTACCCATGTACAGTGTCCGGCAACATCCAGAGCCCCCAGCCAGCCACTCTCTTACCGGAGCGCTCACCTCCCTGTGGTCATTCTGCAGTGTAAGTGTGCTTGCCAGAAGACCCCTTCCTCTGCATTTTATGGTAAATAATTGTATTTCAGGAAAATCCCATTGTCCTGGCACAACCAAACCCTGACCTTGCTTTAAGTTATGACAAGAGGAAGCTTCCTACCAAATTTGGTGGGCCTAGCTCTTATCATTTTGGAGGAGTTTTTGAACAAACAGATTCACAGATGGATGGACAGACACACAGACTCTCTCATTATAGATTTCTTTAATGTGCCATAGTGTCAACTCCGGGGAGTGAAGTCCTCCACTACAAAACAAGGTACAAACAAACAGATATAACACAGGAAGCAGATTTTGAGTAGGGGGAGATTGTTCCATGGCTGTAGCAATCTGCTTTAAGCAATTTCTGCAGGGATTAAAGGGATCACCTCTGGGGAGGCTAGTACTGTTAGAGTCTATGTTCATTCACTCTTTGGCCTCTTTGCCAATATGTCCAACAAGGGCTACCATTCATACTAGCAGATTTCAGTATGTGTATATCTGACCAGTAGAAAATGAATGGAGACTAACAACCAAAGTCCACTGATCAGCCAAAAGATGGTAATGATGTCTAGTGACTTTAGGTATGCATTGGATTTGAACTGACCTAAAGATTAAAGGATATCATTACTATGAGCCATTGCCTTTTATGAATATACACCAGGGCCTGATCCTGCACTACTGAAGTAATGGCAGTTCTGCCACTGATTTCAATGTAAGCAGATCACTGGGGAATTCTAAATATTGAAGGCCCAATTCTGCTCTCATTGAATTCTGTGGCAATTCTTGGCTTCAGTGGATACATGGCCAGGTCCCAAGTGTAATCAATTAATTAAACACAGCTGCGATTATTTCTAGCTAGCTTTCTTGCAGCAGAAGCTATCAGGCATTTAGCTATCTGAGCACTGAAAATAAGCATATAGTGACAATCCTCTGTTCCTCAAATACGGGGAGCAAGACCTGCATGTGCTAAGGGGTTTTGTTTGTTAGTTTTTAACCTGGGCTGTTGTCTTGCAAAAAGCCTTTGTGGAACATGAGTGCCATACACTTTGAACTGAAAACCAACAGGTTTGGGATCAGCATGTAGAAACTCCACCTCTTGCTTAGCTATCGAAAATATCGTTCACCCTTGTCCAGGGCCTGTTATTATTACCTATAGTTATTAAAGTAGTGCAGAGAAGTCCTAGTGAGGATCAAGGCACCAGTGTGTGGCATAAACCTGTAAGAAAATAGGCAGGAGCAGGCAGGCTGCAGACAGGCTGCATAGGGTAGCTCCACGTTCCACAGAAGAACACGGCCCTCTGGTACTTACAGTTCTCTCCACAATGCTATGAAGTGGGGTATGTCAGCAGGCCAAGGGTCAGTAGATGCATGAATGATACGGCTGTCCTGCCAAAGCTAATAGAGAGAGGATAGGGAACTGCAGCTCTCTTACTGCCCGAGAGATTGTATGCATTGTAAGGAGAGATTTCCTATCCTGCATTCCATGTGTAGAGCACCTCTGCAAAGCTAATTTTCCTGAGCTAAACACTAGTGAGGTCATAGTAAGCATCATCCATGTGCAGTTTCCAAATAATGGGAACTTACAGTTCCCCAAAACAAATTTCATCAGGCATATCAAAGACATTTCCCTCTCACTGACAATTAGTCAGATTTGCAATGGACATATCAGAGGGTAGCTGGTCTTTTCCATGAAGATAGGTCCCTCACCTGTGATGAATGAGCTACCTCCCAGCTGAGCCTGTTCACCTAGGAATTAGGTGGTTTAAAAGACAGCAAGAGAGACAGTTGTAGTAGAGAGCTGCAAGGACCAGGAAAGCTCCTTCAGGAAACCCTGGGGGACATGTGGGATGGAATGAGATTGGGTGGTAAATGGAAGGGAAAGCACTTCAGGAAGCAAAGTGGCTCTGTGACAAGATGACCTCAGGCAAATGGCTGGTAGAGAGAAAAATCTGTGGGGAACAGACTAAGCCCTGCAGGAGATCCTGAGTTCTAAGGGAAGAGATTATTGATGGCCTGAATTTGTCTTATTTGGAGGGAATAAAGCTTAAGAGTCTGAACTAGACTGGGACAGGGTGACACTCATTCCTGAGCTGGGGAATCAGGCCAGCAGCCTATGCTGAGCATTTAAAAAAATAATTTTTACACACTTCCCTCCCCCCCCAAAAAAATTTAGCAAAATCCCAGTCAGTGAAATGGACTGTTCACATTGAGAACTCAAAAAAATTGCCAAGCAGAACATTATTGGACTCAAGTGATGAAAAGTTTCACTTTGGGCTGAGAACAAGCTCCAGAAATTTCAGCCTGATTTATAATGTTAACTCTAGTGACAAGCTCTAACTGCCTGAAAATAGAGGCTTATTATTAGGGTTGGGAGGATTAAATGTTTATTGGTAAGTGTAAGTAAACATCACTGTACCAGCACAAACCGACAAACAAGTATTTCCATCAATGCTAATCAGGATTTACCAACAGGCGATGAAAGAAAGCTGCGGTTTGAGAACTTATTAAAGTTTGACTTAAGGATTTGGATGTGTGATGTTGACATGTTTTAATGGGTATAAAGCTTTAACTTTTTGAATCTCAACAGCTAAGGACAGTAAGGGTACATCTACTCAGCACCCTTACCTCGAAATAAGCTATGCAAATTGCATAGCTTATTTCAATCTTATTTTGAAATAGCTTATTTTGAAATTTGGCACTGTCTACACAGTGCCAAATTTCAAAATAAGGCGCTATTCTGAAACGTCCCTTATCCCTTGTGCAGTGAGGTTTACAGGGACGTCACAATAGCAAGACTGTTATATTTTGATGTAATGGGCTTGCTCTTAAGATGTGGAATACAGGAGGTATCCCAAAATAGCTCCACTATGTAGACGTAGCCTAAATTATTGTCTGAACCCTCCCCTCATAATTTTGCACAACTGAAAATTTCAATAGATAAAAATAGGGGGAAAAGCCTAAAAATAAACATTGATATAGGCCATAGAAATTATACAAAAATACAAATCAAATGCTGCCAAGCTTATTTGAAATGTAAGAGTCTTTTCACTCATGAGCCAGAACTATAAGTGGTGAAAGATGGTGTAACTCCTGTCTTCAGTGGAGCTATGCCAATTTACACCAGCTAAGAATCTGGCTGCATAACAATAGCATCTCCAGTGTGACAGTACACTACTTTCTAATCAAATAACCACTGTGAAATACCTGATTCACTTTGCACCCAACAGCTGTACTTATGGCCTCTGTTCCCAGCCACACACTCAAAACAAGCACAATAGGAAAGGCAGAAACAGCTGCAAGCTCTCAGAAGGAAAAAAAAAAAACGGTTAAAAAAAGGTTGTTGTCAGACTCCAGCTTAGGAAGGAAGTCAAACCATTTTTCTTTTCCTTCTCATGCGTGGCAGCTGTCTTAGTAAATTTATTAGTTTTCTGTTTTGTTACAGAAACTCCGTCATATTTAGTAAACGATGAACTCCAAACATTCATGCCCCAATACAGGTTTCACACTTTTGATGAAATCAAAATATTATCAGTGCACCAATAAATGGGTTGCAACTTCTCTGTTGGAGAACATAGAATTCCCACTCTCCTCAATTACCTGTTTTAAAAGAACTTGTAAATTTTGTGTATTTAGACCATAGAGATCAATTTAATGAATCTTAGCCTGGCTGAGTAAAAATACACAACTTTTATACATTTAATGCAGGAGACTGTATCTCCATTTCAACCAGTTAATCCTCTAATAAAATCACAGAAGGTAAGGAATGGATATCTTTTATTCCCTCAATAAAATATACAAGCTTTTGGGCCACAAAGGTTCTTTCATCAGGTGCATTTTTTAAACAAAATATAGGCTACATTCTGATACCCTTTCTCTGGTTTAGTAGCAGTTAACTCTATGAGTAATCCCACTGACTTCAATGAACCACTCACAAAGTAAGGTACTGTACATTGTGAGTAGGGTGTCAGATTCTGACCCTAAACAACCACTACCATTACTATATAGTTATTCTGGCCACAAAGTCGGTGTGTTAGCAATTACATTTGTATTGTAGTAGTGCTCTACAACTGTCTGAAGAGCAGGAGGAAGGCAGATGGAGACAGAAAAGGAGAACCAGAGAGGAAAGGTGGAGAGAAAGGACACATATGAATGTGAACTACAGAGTCATTCTTACTTTCTCTCTTCCCCCCAGCCCAATTACTCTAATATTTGTCCAAAACAGATCAGTTGCCATAGGAAGACCACTTCCCTTACCCATCAGTAAACTAGGGACAGGGCACTCACCAGAGACAAAGGCAATCCCTAGTCAGAGAGTTTGACCCCATCAAAGAGAAGAGGGAACTGAACCTGGGATCTCTGACATCCCACATGAGTGCTTTAACCACTGGGCTAAAAGTTATAAGGCAGGCACTACCTCTTCCTTGATTTTTGAGTGAGGCTCTGAGCGAGCATACTAGATAGAGCCCTGCAGGTAAGACAGGCAGGTGAATACCTATCTCCAGGTGATTTGTGGATTGCTGGGATACCTACTGTGAGACACCAGTGCACATATCCAGAGGAAGAAACACAGGCATCTAGGAAACTGAACAGTAAAACATTTTAGCAAGTTTAAGCACCTCTAAGAATAGGCAGCAGCCTACTAGGCTGATGTGACCTAAGTCCCTTTGTGGCTTGGGGCCTAACTTTAGGAATCTACATTTAATTTAATTTATTTATTTTTGCTTTATGCCTTTAATAATTGTTTTGAAAATTTATTTTGGATGAAATATTATATAGGGACACTGTGATGGCCCCCATGCTTTATGAAACTTGGCTTATGAATATAAATATGTGTAACACAAAGGTGCTTTAGACAAAATACCTCATGTATCCTATCAATTTTAATGTGGTAATCAGCTGGGTCTGTATATTTTATTTTGGTGCACAATTCATTCTTTTAGGTGAAGTCAGAAATACGAAGTGAGAGTCTGTTTATAGTTTTAAATGTGCTAAAGGGGTCTTCTGTGACCACGCCCCGTCACAAACATTTTAAATGCATGACCTGTGTTTGTGCGCTCCCAAAGGGTAGACTTTTTAACACCCTAGTCCTGCAGCAGACTGCTCACTGAAGTTAAAGTGGCTCTATTGGATCATATCAATTTCAGAGATATAATATGCAAAACCCTTTTGCTTGACCACAGATTTTGTGCATATAAATTCAATCATTTACACACTAAATGACTGCACATTACTTGTGAGTGCAAATATGGATAGGCACAAAGATAGAACAAGTTAAGGCCATTTTCAAATTTGTCCTGGAAAATAAAATCTCTATTATGAAATGTGGTTTTTGCTATAAAATTTGGATTCAATATTTGGGAGGTTGAGTGGTACACTGCATTATTTCATTGTGAGATTATCCTGATTTTCTGCAATTACATCCCAACAACACTAAAGAGGCTCTTCTCTATGGATTTATTTCTATCCATTGCAGATACCAGACAGAATACCATAGAAACTCCATTGCAATTCTGCATTAGTTGTAAATTTGTTATTGAACACATTTAGAAGTATTACCCAGACAACTATTAGAGGGGTAAAAAAGAGGTAATGTGTGTGTGTTTATTGCATTCTGGAAAATGCTGTGATTCCTGTATCCTGGAGACATGGTACCCTTTTCCAAGGCAAGAAATATTAAGTTTGGTTACGCAGATGTGCTGTTACCAGTCATTAAAGGCTATCTGAGTGTTCATTCTGCTGTTGGATACACTAGAGCCTAAGGCGGTTCAGGATAAAGAAAGGCTTAGAGTGTTATTATAGTACGATATTCATGATAACTTCCCTCTGTAATTCAAGCCAATCTAATTCAATGATGTGAATGTTTCTGTTAATGGCAATATGCAGCTCACACAATAGCCCTTCTTTTCATTTCTGGCTGGCCCTAGAATGAGAAATGTCTACTGGAAGTATTTTAATTGTTATAATTTATTGTTCTGTGAGATGGACAAAATCTTGAATATAAAGTCTGGCTCAAGATATGAATGCACAATAAAAATATAGTTTATAAAAATACCGCTTTGTACTTTCCTCCAGAGATTTCCAAGGGCTTTACCCAAAGCCTACTGGAGTCCCACAGTGAACCTTACAAAGAGGGCAGAAAGCATTATAATGCATGCATTCAGGTGGGAAAGTGAGGCAGACAGGGTAAGTTGTTAGCTCAGGATTATACAGTGAATCAGTGGTTACATTCAGGGCTAAAATGTGGGTCCCAAGGCTTGCAGGACATGGCTTGAACCACTCGGCATCCCTGTATGAAAGCAACCTCCATCCTTAAGGCAGTGCATTCATCCTGGGAACTTCATATTTGAGATTCACACTGAATTTTTCTAAAACGTTCCATGTGTCCTTTTGGGTAGATCATTTCCTAGACTTCCTTTCACACCCTGTCTTTAAAGGATGACCAGCAAGAGCAACTTCACCTCTCTGCAAGGGCATCACAGTGTACCAGTTATTCATTCATTCCCCCATAGGATCAAGAGGGATAAGCAGCAGCAGCATTTACCTCTGCAGGAGACTGTTAGGGTATGTCTACACTACCACCCTAGTTCGAACTAGGGTGGCTAATTTAGGCATTCGAAGTTGCAAATGAAGCCCGGGATTTAAATATCCCGGGCTTCATTTGCATCTTGCCAGGCGGGCGCCATTTTTAAATCCCCTTAGGTCGAACTCCGTGCCCGCGGCACGGAGTAGGTAGTTCGAATTAGGATCTCTAATTCGAACTACCGGTACACCTCGTGGAACACCTCCTACACGCGGCACGGAGTAGGTAGTTCGAATTAGGATCTCTAATTCGAACTACCAGTACACCTCGTGGAACGGAAGTATTTTAATTGTACTACCGAGGTGTACCGGTAGTTCGAATTAGAGATCCTAATTCGAACTACCTACTCCGTGCCACGGGCACGGAGTTCGACCTAAGGGGATTTAAAAATGGCGCCCGCCCGGCAAGATGCAAATGAAGCCTGGGATATTTAAATCCCGGGCTTCATTTGCAACTTCGAATGCCTACATTAGCCACCCTAGTTCGAACTAGGGTCATAGTGTAGACATACCCGTAGGGTGGTGGGATTCCTTCAGCGTGGGAGGAGGGAGCCAGGACAGCAAGTATGACATCTACATGGATGCCCTGAAACAATCAGTTCATAATGTATGTGGCCTGGATCTGACATGGTTTTTTTTTTCTGAAAAAATATCATTGATTAAATGCTTCCCAATAGGGAGACCATCTGGGATGGATTAGACAGAAGGAGAAAATAGCTTAAGACCAGCTTCCACTTCCTCTGATCAGCTTCCACATAAGGACGATAAAGTGACGATGCTGGCAGAACTATTAGCTCTGGTGACTCAGTTGAATCTCTAGACAGCCTATGGAACTAATTTGACTCATGGGGTCAAAGTCCACTAATAACTAAAGAACAGTCCTGGAGGACTAAGAACACTGGCAGGGTTTAAAAGGACATTTTCTCTGGCAGGGGCGGATGAGAGTTTTGCAGGGCCCAGGGCAGCTCAATTTCATGGGGTCCCCCTTTGGAGAAAAAATAGAAAAAAGGCATCAAATGCGCAAATTGAAGGCTATTTTCATATTAAATGTGAATTGGGTAAATTTGATAGAAACTTAATTTAGTTGGATAATTTTTATTTTAATTATATTGTAAGTCATTCTTAAACAAAATTCTGCATTAATATTTAAAAATTTTCATTTGTATTTAAGTCTCCTCCCCCTCCTGCCTCACTCTCTCTTTCTCTCCTCCTCCTGCCTCACTCTCTTTTTCTCTTCTCTTCCCCCTCCTGCCTCACTCACTCTCTTTCTCTTCTCCTCCCCCTCCTGCCTCACTCACTCTCTTTCTCTTCTCCTCCTCCTCCTGCCTCACTCTCTCCTTCTCTTCTCCTTAGTCCTCCCCCTCCTGCCTCTCACTCGCGGAGCCAAACGGCTGTTTGGGCCCCGCGCAGCGTCCCGGCTGAGTGGCACAGAACACAGCAGAGCGCCGTGGTGGGAGGCGAAGGGGGCGGTGCGGTGAGGTACACGGCCAGGGGGCGGGACCTGGAGCCTCTGTCACGCCCTTTGCCTCCCGCCCCCTGGCCATGTACATCACCGCCCCACCCCCTTCAACTCCTGCTGTGGCGCTCGGCTGAGTTCTGCGCCACTCACCCAGGACACTGCGCGAGAGCAAGCGGCTCAAGCGGCCATTTGGGCCCCGCGTGGCGGCTTGGCGCAGGGCCTATTGCAGCATGGGGCCCTGGGCAGCCGCCCCACTCACCCTGCCCTATATCCGCCGCTGTTCTCTGGGTTGGGGAGGGGGAGGGGGAGAAGAGAACCTGACTGACACATAGGCAGACACCAGTAAAGGGTGTCTGAAGTTGCTAAGCCTGCTAGATTGCTATTATTAGTAGTATTTCAGGTAAGAGAGATATGTGTATTGGCTTTCTCCTGCTTCAACCTTCTTTTTTTTCCATCTATTGATTTGTTCCGACTGCTAAATAAGAACATTTTTTTTTAAGGAAAGCTATCAGCACTATAATACTGACCACAAGTCCCAGAAGGAAGGAAACTCATGTACCCCAAATTCAGTCAGTCCTGCAAAATGTTAAGGGATTAGAATAGGTGAAGCAGCTGGCCACTGGTCTCTGTGTACAAGAGTGGGAGAACTGTGATATTCCACATAGAAATAGGTAAGAGCTAGGGATGTTAAATATCAGTTAATTGAATAGTCAATTAACTTCATGAATTCTTATTAGTTACTCAACTACTCTATAGTCCCCGGGGGTGAGGCCAGCAGCCAGTGCGCTCCAGCCCCACTCCCAAGGAGCCCTCTGCTACTCCGCACTGCTGCTTCTGTATCAGAAGCAGCAGCGTGGGGTGCCACGCAGAAGCCGGTCCGCAAGGAGAGCCAGTTTAAAAACCAGCTCCTCTTGTGGACTAGCTGCCTGTCTCCCCACGCTGTTGCCGCCAATACAGAGGCAGCAGCGCAGGGTGGCAGCAGCCTGTCTGGGCAGGAGTCTGAGTTTCCAGACCCGACACAAGTCGGAACTGAGCCGCGCTGCCTGCCTGCCTCCTAATATACTTTAAATGCAGAGCTGCAGCAGGGGTAGGTCTGGGACTGAGCCAGGCTGCTGGCCAGCCTGCTAAGAATTTTCCTGTCGGGGGGGAGGAAGGGGGAAATGAGTGCAGTCTATAATATTAACCTATAAGCTTTTTCTTATCGGTTAATCAACTGCACTATTACATCCCTAGTAAGAGTTGGAGGCCTTACATCTGAAAGGGTGCTCTCCGTGAGACCAGAAAAGGGACAGACTAACCTTATTACTATGATCAGAGAACTAACAATAAGAGAGTCATAGAACCCTTAAGTCTTGTGATGAACTTAAAGTCAATCTTCTTCAGAGATGCTGTATTGAGTATTCTGTTGTATGTTTCCTTACAGATGCTCCAATTTATTCAGCTCTTGTGATCTTCCATTCATTATTCCATTAATCTGTGGCTATATCTTCCGCACTCTTTCTGCAACCCCATTTATCTATAGTCAGCTTCTTATGGTTCTAATTTATCTTGCTGACTCTGTAAACTCATTAAAATATGCTAACATCACAGTTACATTTACCTGCATGAAGCGGCCCTCAGATGTTCCTAGGTTAGCAACAGTGAGATTCCCTTTGGTGAAGACAGATATTGAAGTTAGCAGGACACTGTTGAATTGCCCCATAAACAAATCAATCCGTTGCAAAGGAGTCGTAACCTCTAGACGATATTCATCATCTTGTGCTTCACAGTACGAGGCATTTCTTGAAAACATCTGTCAGAAAATAAAATAGGCATGAATAGTGTCTCTTCAGCAAGGCACAGGCAGGAAAAGCACTTCACCAGAAAAAAGTCATTTGGCAAGTGGACACAAATGCATTTGATCAGAAATACTTAGAGGTTTCAAACTGTAATTGTTTCACCAGTTATCATGTTCCACTAGGAAGATAATGATTTCTTAACATGATGAGAATATTTCCAATTTGTTTTAATATCTTTTGTCTGGGCAGTTGCCCAGAAGATAATGATGATTTTTTCTACTGAATAAGTAGATATATGTAAGCATTTACATTAAGATATAGTATAGAATACATCATACATTTTACAGTGCATTTCATCTGGAGGTCTCAAAAATATACAGCAAAAAAGGAGTGAGGAAATGTTCACAACATTTTTAAATTTTCAATACCCCATCCTGATTTTTCCTTCCCTCTCTTCCTTTTTTTATCTCCCCCCCCCCCCTTTTTCAGTGACAATAAATACATAAAAAGAGGTGGGGGGCAAGGACAAGAGAAGTGAGGGAGATAAAATGGAAAAAAAACTGTGTCCTGATTCTGATTAAAAGTAAAACCAGATCAATATATTTACTCAGGCTGAGATTATTTTGATAATCTACTGCTTGTACATTATTCTTTTCAATGTCTTTTTATATTTTATCATCAAGATTATTATAAAAGATGTCAAATTTGTAGACTTTAAAAAAATTCTCTTATTATTAATGGAGAATACATGGATTTTTCTTTTCATTGGAAAAATATCTTGAACAATATACTTTAGGTTAATCTTTAGAAAAGAAGATAACTATGCTGTAGTCACAATTCAATAGTAATCTATTAACTGATAATTCCATTACTATTGATGCTTCATCTTCCATTTTGGTGAAATAATACAGATAATAAACAGGGATCCCTTAAAAGATCTATAACCACTTTAAAATTGGAAACAGTCTAGCTACCTTTCTTCTGGAACATGCTCTATGAATATAAATATCATGGTTCTCTCGTTTGAAACCAATATTGAGCTCGTATTTTCTTTCCATTTTTGTTTGATTCTTTAAGAAGCAATTTTGTGTGGGGGATATTTAAGTTTGACTCATAACCCTCTGACTTCAATGGGGATATTTCCGTTCACTTCAGTGAAGTCTGGATCAGTAGGGCCCTGTGCAAATATAAAATTGGTATCTGCATCTGTAAAAATGATCTGTGAATATCCACATCCGTATCTGCACATGCGGATACCTACAGATATAAAATGCATATTGTGGATTTGCAGGGCTCTATGGATCAGGCCCTTAAAGAGGAAACCAGAATAAGCTTTTACGAAAACATAATTACTCTAATTCTCCTGGTGTAGATGATTTACCTTATGATCATAGAGAAGGTGATCAAACACATAATAAGGTCATTCCTTGAAAACTTGTCAGTCAGACAGGGCTGGATAAATGGTAAAAGGCATTGAAAGCCCTTTTCCAATCTACCCAATATTTTATTAATTGTAGTATTTATGAAGAGATCCCCACTGGCAGCACTAGAAAGTTAAGACTCTCTTGATCATCAAAAGTCAACAATTCTAGCACAGGCTGTAACAGTTTCAGCTTCCTTCTTCTTTCCAAAGTGTTTTAACTGTGACCTGAAGAAACAACCACATGTTTAGGGAATGGAAGGCACTTTAGCCTGTATGAGTCTCTACAGCAATACTGCCAAGAAGAGGTTCCAAATTAGGCCTAGTGTAGGGAATGGAACATGAGCAGTCATGCCTAATGGTTAGCACCAGGGGCATGGAACCAGACGGCCAGAGTCAGGCAAAAAATTAAAGGTCAGGGCCAGAGTCAAAGCCAAGCGCCAGGGTATAGGAGCAAGGATCTGGTGTGACACAGGAAAGCATGAACTGGGAACCAATGGGGATTTGGAAAAAGGAAGAACCAGGAACAGCCTGGAAGGCAGGGCTCAGGAGTCAGGGTAGGGCTCAGGAGTCAAGTAGGCAGGGTGTATAGCAGTCACTAGCCAAGGACTCCTCCAGCTACTCAGGCTACTTCATATGCCTCTTTCTGATGTAAGCAGAGCTTCCCAGGCAATCAATGGGGCTGAACATCTTCCCCAGTCAGGAGCTTTGTAGGCTGGGCCCTTTTCACGCTAAAGCTTCACTGGCTCCTTTCTCTAGTCATTCAGGTGTCCAGGATCTGAGCATTGTCTGGGGATATGTGGGCTCAGATTCAAGACCACTGATTACTCTTACCTGGTCCAGCCATGATTTCAGTAGGACTGTTTATGTTTGAAATGCTTTGTTGGATTGGTTTTGGGGCTGATTCTTATTGTGGTGTGCACACTTGCCCACTGAGAACTGATTTAGTACAATGAGCTCATTCCATATAGGCCACCAAATAATCATCAGAGGGTAAAGACTTTAGGTAACTACTGCCTCTAAAACTTGTGTTTGATTAATACATAACACATTTAGGCCCTCTTCTCTTCTGCCCTCAAAAGCAGGTTTATTCTGCAGTTCTAGTCTGGCCAGTCTAGATGCATCTGCAAAACATTTGCACAGAGAAGAGCACAAATAGTTCCGGCAAAGGAGGATACACAACCATGGGATTCTCAGCTATACCCCCTCTGAACATGTATCCATCTCAGCCTTAGTTTCCTTGCTATAATCCCCTCTGCATATTGAGAGAGAAACTTCCTCTGCATCTGTGCAGCTGACCTCCTTTAAAGATTTCCCTTCTGGGGCACAAAATGTACATCAAAACCTCCTCTTCTGCAATTTGAACACTCTGCCAATCCTCATTAAACATTTCCCAATCTGTTATAAATAGCAAGTGGCCTATATTTTCCCTCCTGCTCCTAACAGATTACACCTTCCTGTATCCTCCTACAGACAGACATGACCAGATTGACCCTACTCACAGGTGACATGGTTTTGGACATCTCCTCCAGTACATGCTGAACACAAGGCCTTTCCACAAATCCTAGCTCAAAATGGGATAAACACAAAGCTACTCTTTGAAAGGAGCAGAGAGGCAAAAAGGCTAGCCCAAAAATTATAGCAAGGACAGGAAGTTTTAAGGGGTTTCACCCATATCTCTTAGTTCTTGCTAGGCAAGCAAGGGGAAAGTAATCAGGAATAGTCAACATGGATTCACCAAGGGCAAGTCATGCCTGACCAATCGGATTAGCTTCTATGATGAGGTAACTGGCTCTGTGGACATGGGGACGTTAGTAGATGTGACATATCTTGACTTTAGCAAAGCTTTTGATATGATCTCCCACAATATTCTTGCCGGCAAGATAAGGCAATATGGATTGGCTAAATGGACTATAAGGTGGCTGGAAAGCTGGTTAGATTATCAGGCTCAATGGGTACTGATCAACAGCTCGATGTCTGGCTGGCGGTTGGTTTCAAGTAGAGTGCCCCAAGGATCGGTTCTAGGGCTGGTTTTGTTCAACATCTTTATGTTGAACAAAGTGCTAATGGTGCTAATGGTTCTTGATGTCTGTGTAGAATCTGGTGTTGGTCATCTTCCTTTCCAAGTGCAAACTAATGGTTTTTCTCAGCTTCTTGTAACTAGTCTTTAAGGTGCTACTAGACTATTTATTGTTTTTTAAGTCTTTCCTGTTACAGACTAACTTGGCTATCCCTCTGAAGCTTATCTACTCATGGTCTCTTTTTTCTTCCTCCCCTCCATTTTTTTTCCTTCTCCTCCTCTCCTTCCTTCACTTATTTATTCTTGGATCTGGACTTCCTACATTCCGGTCTTCTGAAGAAGTGGATTGTGCCCACGAAAGCTCATGATACCATCCACATGTTTTGTTAGTCTTTAAGGTGCTACTAGACTATTGGTTGTTTTTTAAGTTTTTCCTGTTACAGACTAACTTGGCTACCCCTCTGAATCTTTATTAATGACCTGGATGAGGGGATGGATTGCATCCTCAGCAAGTTTACAGATGACACTAAGCTAGGGGAGAGGTAGATACATTGGAGGGTAGGGATAGGGTGTAGAGTGACCTAGACAAATTGGAGGACTGGGCCAAAAGAAATCTGATTAGGTTCAATAAGGACAAGTGCAGAGTCCTGCACTTGGGACAGAAGAATCCCAAGCACTGTTACAGGCTGGGGACTGCCTGGCTAAGGAGCAGTTCAGCAGAAAAGGACCTGGGGATTACAGTGGATGAAAAGCTGGATATGAGTCAACAGTGTGCCCTTGTAGCCAAGAAGGCTAATGGCATATTAGGGTGCATTAGGAAGAACATTTCCAGCAGATCTAGAAAAGTTATTATTCCCCTTTATTCGGCTCTGGTGAGGCCACATCTGCAGTACTGCGTCCAGTTCTGGGCCTCCCTCTATAGAAAGGATGTGGACACACTGGAGAGGATCCAATGGAGGGGCAACCAAAATGACTGGGAGGTTGGAGCACATGACTTACGAGGGAAGGCTGAGGGATCTGGGCTTATTTAGTCTGCAGAAGAGAAGAATGAGGGGGGATCTGATAGCAGCCTTCAACTTCCTGAAGGGAGGTTCCTGAGAGGATGGAGAGAGGCTGTTCTCAGTGGTGACAGATGGCAGAACAAGGAACAATGGTCTCAAGTTACAGTGGGGGAGGTCTAAGTTGGATATTAGGAAAAACTATTTCACTAGGAGGGTGGTAAAGCACTGGAATGGGTTACCTAGGGAGGTGGTGGAATCTCCATCCCTGGGTGTTTTTAAGTCCCAGATTAACAAAGTCCTGGCTGGGATGATTTAGGTAGGCAGGGGGCTGGACTCGATGACCTATTGAGGTCTCTTCCAGCCCTATGATTCTATGATTCTAAGCTGAAGTAAATCACTGTTTGAGCTAACACAAAATACTACTGGGAAAAGGAGGTACTGTTGGTTTAACCTTTTAACCCTGTGAAGACTGAATCCCTTCCTGACACAAATACTCTGCCAAGTATTCTGTGATAAAATGGAAAATAATTAATCTCTGGGTTACACATTTACATTATGATGCCAAATCCTAGTGACAAATCACACAAATACTGAAATAACCAGGGATCCTGCTGATATAAGTTTGACTTTAGTTACATTGTTTCTTATGCATGACTAGGAGTGCAGGTGGTGTATCTGACTCAGAAAGAGAAATGTTAATATGATGAAGGTGTATCATTGGAATGTGATGAAGTGTAGTAGGCAAGTGTTTAATTCTGCCCATATCCAGTATGGACATGAGGTAATAATCCTATTTGTTCAAAGGGGAAATTGTAACTATTTGGAATTTGCTCTGGATCCAGCCTCCAAAGTACATGTTGCCAATTGGCCAAAAAAGTGTCTGAGCTAGGCTAGCAAGAACTGTCACTTCCTGAAAATTAAATGATGCTTGCACATTCAATTCAGCTGACATAAAAATAAAATTTCTTGACATAAAGTTGCATATTTGAAACCAAATGTCCAAAATGTGGCTTTAGCTAAGGATTTCTACTAAGTCTCTCCGATAACTGCAAATCTGCAATCATTAATGATCCCTCTGCAGGCCAAAATCCTGCTCCCAAGATAAGTGAGTTTCTTAAACAGAAAAAGACATACCATTTAATGTCTGGCATGAATTAGAAATGAATGATTTAATTATGGCAGTACGTCTCATGATTCAAGTGAATGGTGAACATGTAAAAAAGCATATTTATTTTTCAATACAAAAGTAAAATTCATACATTTGCAGGTAGCAGTATTAAGAGGTTTGGGGAATCTGAAACTGAAGTGCAGGATTAGCATAAGAAGGAAGGGCAGGGAAGGATGACCTTTATCACCAAGAAAATCGAGGGGGGATGAGGGGAGGAGAAGAAACTTAGGCATCTCCACAGAGTAAAACTTGAATCAGAGAAATATGGAGCTTTCTCAGAAGTAAAGAGGAATTTTAGGTACCAGTGTGCGGCTCTCCAAGCTTTTACACTGACAGAGAGAAATCAATTTAACATTTTTGAAAAGGGACAAAAACTATAATTACGTAAGGCAGACACAAAGGCACTATATTTTTATGTATTTATCTTAAATTAGTTATGTGGCATATTTGTGCAGTAAAAGTATGCAGCCTGAGTTCAGCTTCACCAACACAAACAGTAGTTTAGTCTTTGAAGATCTAAACAATTAAACATCTGGCTAATTCTTTTTAAGGCCCCAGTGCAGGAAAACAGATTCTTTATGTTCCATTGAATTACGTTCCATTCAGTGTTCCAATTAAGCATGGGCTCAAATGCTTTCTTGACTAAGGATGGACTTAAACATGGTTTTCAGGTAGGGACTGCATTTTTGTTCTCCTTGTACAACTCCTAGCACAATGGGCTACTGGTCCATGACTGAGCCTCCCAAACATTACAGAGGTGGCTCTTAATATATTTACAACTGTGGGACCCATATATAGTTCCATATGTATAATGTAGGCCACATCCACACAATTTATACTACCTGTATGGCACTGAGGATGTTACATGGATTGTAACTGTATGCTGATTGGGCCACTAGCAGACTGTGGGCTTCAGGCTGAGAACCTGTGCACTACAGTCAGTCGATAGAGATGATTAAGCACTTTGCTGTATAGAAGCCTACATTTTAAACGAAAAAAGGGCAAGGAAACATTTGCAATATACATCAACACAAATACTGTCCTACAGTGACATCTCCATGATCAGACATTCCCATCCAGCACTTAGTAGGTCTGGAAATTGATCAAAGATGGGATAAATATTCAAAACATACATTTGGTGTAATGAGCACAGAATAGATAATTTTAGATATTAGACTGATTTCCTAGCCTATTTGGAAGAGAGAAGGCCATGGTCTCTATAAATAAACTCTTCAAAGTAATGTTTTGGCTGTATGGTTGCAAGGGTCAAGGGATTAGGATTAGGGATAAACGAATAGTATTGTCAGCTCACTGCAGAACACAATTTTCAAGAGAGTCTGCTCTCATGGAATGCAATTAAGAAAAAATAGCAATCTTAGCTGTATCAGCATAGTCTCATGAGCATGTAATGGGAAAATGGAGCAACCCTGGCGATTCCCCCTCTAAACCATTTTGCATATTTTTAATAAAATACAAATACTTTGCTCCCCTGTAGTGCCTTCCCTCTGAGATTTCAAGACAGTTTACAAACATTTAATTAGTTTAATTTCACAACACTCTAGTAAGGTAAATGAATGTGATTATCCCCATGTTTTATGATGAAAACAAAGCACAGAGGATGAAAACTTGATTCTGTGGACTTCAGAGAGTCTAGGATTTCAGTGCTTACATCATTTGCCCAATGTAACACTGGAAGTCTCTCAGAAGGCTGGAAACAGAGCCCGTACATTCAGTTTACCAGTCTTATGCAAAACCCCAAACCTATAAAGTGCCAAAAAGAACTGGACTTTCCATCATTGCTACCTTTGGAAGGAATTTTTCTTGAGGTTTCACATATCCCATAACTCTCTGCTTCTGTCACCAACCAATCTGTTTAATTCTGGGCACTGCTAGAGACAACTAATTAATTCTTGTAATTATAACTTTCCAACCAAATAAGAAGAGAGAGAAAAACAACATGCTAAACTTTCCGTTTTCTGGCACAATTACAAACCCTATTTGCTTCATCCTTCTTTGGCCTATTTCCTTAAAGGACAACATGGACAATCTCCTTTTTCACTTCTCAAATGGTTTCATGGCATTGCTGGACCAAACAAATAAAATAAAAGGAAAGCAGACCTGTAAATGGATTTCCCCTTTCATCTCTCAAAGGCAGAAGGGTGGATTTTTTTTCTGCATGATTAAATAGTAGAGTAAGTTTGTGAAACTGGACAAAATGTTATTTAAAATCTTGAAGATTTCCTACCTCTGAGGGTATATAAACTGGCAATCACAGTCTGAATGCCTTTCAAGTTACTCACAAGACTAATTCACATGATTTGTTTTGGAAGAAAGCAGATCAGAAGAAATCTCTATAGAACAAACATCTACAGTACCAGAGGCCAAACCTCAAGAGATAAGTACTGTAAATAAACGAGAAATGCAAATTCTGTAACAAAAGAGGCAATTGCAAGATCCTCTTCTAGAATGTATGCAAATCCTCATCCAAGACCACATCCAGATCCAGCACCCAGTCCAAGGAGTTGGGTAAAACACTTGCAAAATGCACTGGGGAAT
Organism: Pelochelys cantorii; assembly: GCA_032595735.1. Lineage (NCBI taxonomy): Eukaryota > Metazoa > Chordata > Testudines > Trionychidae > Pelochelys > Pelochelys cantorii. The sequence goes on along the minus strand of CM064326.1, from coordinate 301,740,904 downwards.
GAGAAGAAAATCTGCCATGTAAGAGCTGAAAAACCCAATTGCTGGTGCAACCGCTGCGGGAAATCTATGCAATATTGGTCTCTCTGATCCCACTCCTAAGCTATCCCCCTCCATATTAGCCATGGAAAGGACTCATGCTGACCCATTATCTGTATCGTGCCAGCGGCGCATGCTCTGTGGAGATGTCTGCCCCATCCCCATCCAATAGTGTAACGAGTCTGATGCTACTATAAAAAAGCTTTATGTCTGGATCTGTCCTTTAGTAAAACATTGCACAACTTATACATGTTCCGAAAACAGGCTGGTGTGTTTCCAAAAGCAGCTGCTGTGTGTAAATACACAGGAAATGCTAAACAAACAATACTGATTTTGCTTGTTTTTCACTGATTGACAGCATAACCACTTATGAAAAGAAAAGTGTAACTTGCTGCGACCTAAATTGTTGCTGGTGCTAACTTCATGTCCACAGCCTCTCACCTTGCTTTCTGACAAAACAGTCTGAATAAAAGCACTGCTTTATCCTCCCTGCACTGTTGAGCTATTGGAGGATTAAACAACAAGGAGGGCAGGCATTACCTTCCCTGGGTATCCCAGCTAGACAGGGCAGGTTTCATTTGCAGCAGACTCCCTAGAAGTCTATCCAGTGCTGCCTGGTGACACAGTGAATTAATACATCAGCTAATAGTGCTGCCTGACTTGGGAGAAGCACTGGATGATTGCTCATTCCCATGGTTAAGTGGGAGTTGTGGTATCTTGTGCCATGTACTGTCAGCCAGGCAGGGTTTTTGCCACTAGACACTTACAGCAAGTGTTATTGGAACAATCTGCACAATGTGGTTGCTGAAAGCCATAGAACAAAATGGCAAACTCTGTATATGATGAAAACCACTCCAAGCCAGGGGGTGCTGCTGCACCTCAAGTTCCTCTGGATCTAGCACCTGGGTTTACAGCTCTATTTAAAAGCCTGATAGTTCTGCAGAGCATTGCATGTGTCCCTGTCATAGGTGAATTCCACCCAGGAATAATTTATTTGCTGTCTGTTAGGATCAGAGCACTGCCAATATTCAAAACGGGGATCAAACCTCATAGACTATTTTCCTTTGGCTTCAACAAAGCATCATCAGGTCCCATGCCTCTTTGTTAGGGCTGTCCAGAGTGTTTTGGAGACCCAGATCAAAATCTGAAATTGGGGACCCCCCCGCAATCCAGAAAATTACCATGGAGGCAAAAGCGTTTAAGAAGAGGGGAAGGAGCAAGGGAAGGGGAGTCAGAGAGGGCCCAGGACTGTGCAGTTGCTGCTGTCCTTATGGTGATGGGTGGGGTCCACTGCTGGTGGGACCAGTATTCCACAACCCTGCTCCTGCTCTGGGCTCCTGGTGTGGCCTGCTGATGCCAGCAGTGGCTATGGTAGGATCTGGGCTCCTCAAGCACACAAATCACTCCAAGCAATATCTATGGCAGGCACCAAACCTGAGTGGCACTGTGGCCCAGAGTGCCAGACAGAAATCCCACTCAATCAAATTTGCTTCCTCTGTAATTTTGGGGACTCTCTGAAATGCGGGGCCTGGGCAAACTGCCCCTTTTCCCTCTTACCCCCAGTCCTGTTCCTTGTGATAAATGACATGATGAAACAGAAATATATGCAGAATGGGACAGATTTTGTTCTCATATACCTGGGCAAGTCCACTGGGATAAATTCATCCCTGGTAGAAGGAGACTCATTTTCCACTATCTTTCAACAACTGGAATCTGAGTTTCTAAAAACCAATGAAAGGCACATTTATGACTCTGGAACTATGGGGTTGATCCAACATTCATATAAGTCAATAGAAAGAATCCTACAGATTTCAATGTATTAGATTAGATCCTCTGGCCTTTTCAAATATCACATTTTTAACAAACTTCAACAAAAGCACTAGAGCTTTTCTTTAAAATGTAAAAAGTTGCAATTTTTAGAAAGCAGAATATTGTGCTCCCCCCTTCTCATTTTGTGCTTGAAAATGACTCAAATGTTTTGATGAACCTTTCAGGGAAAAATACATCCCCTTTCTCAAAGCAAGCATCTCATATTTTGGCTGCAAAGGTAAATCTCTGACAAAGCTATAAACAACTGAAAACAATCCTTTAGAATGGAAATGTTCCATATGTGATGCTACATGTATTACCAATAATTACAATTACACATGCAAAAAGTCACATGAAAATAGCATCTTGTAGCAAAACAAACAATGTTGGAAGGTAATACTACATTTAAATACACACACTTTATGCTTTAATAAAGAGCTAATCCCAAACCCACACAAGTCAACAGAGATATTATTTAAATTAATCAGACCCCAAGTAACTGATAAGTCTGTGAAAAAAGTCATTGGTGTACATTTCATACAGTATCATGTTAATCAACTCTTTTAATACTTGCTGCTTTGGTGTATTTCACTGCTGAATAACAGAAAAAAATTGGTGAGACTGGTTACATTACTTAAGGTAAAAAAGGTAGAAAAAAGGCATGCATATTAATATAATTAGTTAATACAAATTAAAAACATTGCATATTCTATTGTCAAGATCATTCAAAAAGTTTTTTTTGTCACTGACTACTGTTGCAAGAGTTCTTGTAATCTAGTTAGTACATTAGCACTAGTTGATTCAGTCAGATATAATGGACCTATGTAATCTCTGAATTTTGTCCATTTCCTTTATGCTAATTTTATGACATTTCACTCAGTACACAAATTATCATTGTGGATGTGTTGGTTCATTATTCAGTTTAAAGAATTAAAAATAAGACATAGAGGATGTTGGTAAAATATTCACTGAGCCACGTACAGACTTGGTGTCAGCAAGTGTATCTCCCATGGAAATCCCTAGGCACATTCATTTGTGATTTAGGACTTATCTGTTAAAATTATTCCAGAAAAAAGTAGGGTGTGAATTTACAATGGAATAGCTATTGTGGAATAACTCCAAGTGTAGAGAATATTTTAACAGTAGTGTAAGAGAGACTTGTAGGTCAGAAAATGGGTATGAGTGTAAAGATACAGTACAGTAGTATAATTTTTACCTATTTCCACTCAGTGCATGGGCAAAACAGAGTAATATACGTTCAAAGGAGGTAGAGCATACCTTATATTACATCCTCTTGTAGGATCTTTTTTTTTGGCTACAATCTCTTCTTCTGCTCCCTCAGTACTTATTTTGCTCTAACCACTTAAACTGTTCATCTGCTGCAAGAAAACTGCATTGCTTTGCCACCTGTATTTGTCTTCTAACCCATTTGTCACTAGTTAAATCACTAATAAATGTAGCCCAGTGTTTACTGTAATGGTATTTTTTATAAAATACAGAATCTGATCCTGGTTTCTCTGAATCAGGTATATTATCAGGAGTCACAATGATATCAAGCCTGCATGAGAGCAAAATCTGTTGCAAAGTGTACATTACACAATTGCCTACTTCTGTGGCTGGCCAATGCCTTTACTGCAAAGGTGCTGAAGGCAGAACTGGACTAAGGAACTGAGGCTCATTCAAAGTCTCCTGTTGCTGGAGCTCAGTTTCCTATTGCTGTTCTGGGGCTGGCAATTGTGAAAGTGCCATGGGGTCACCAACTCAGTTAAAATTACAAATCCAATTGGACTGGATGTGACCAGAAGCCATACAGCAATGCTGAGCATAGCTGAAGCAGGATAAGTACTGAATGAGCTGAGTGCCATACATACATCTTCCCAGGGTTATAAAATCAACCATCCGAAGGGTGAGATTCTAAAATAGCCTCCCTTGGGAAACTGTAGGGGCAAACCCCAGAAAGTTTTAAGAGAGAGTTTTACAATAATGAATGCAATTGCATGATGGGGTTGTTTGCAATGGGAAGGGACTGGGCTCACTTCCATAAATTATGTTTCTAAAAGCTCATGCTTGAGGATTATTGCTGGCCACTTGGGATCAGGAAGGGATTTCCTAGTCACCCAGTGTATTCTAGGTGTGGTTTTAAAATCTTCTTCCTCTAGTATCAGAAGAGATGGTGTCTGTGGATGGGGAAAGCCAGGGCTCTAAGCTGAGAGTGTGCTTTCTCTCTCTCTGAGGTGGCTGGGTCTTACTCACATGTTCAGGGTCTAAATGATCACCATATGTGAGGCTGGGATTGATTTTCCCTTGTGTCCAATTGGCAGTGACTTGGGGGTGGGGGGGAAGAGGCGGAATCCTCTTCCTTTGCAGTGCATAGGGCTTTCATCTTCCTTTGCAGTGTGCCAGGATTATATATGTATATTTCACTTAATCATTTTCCTGCCAGTGCAGGGTCCTTGGTACACCTTGATCCCTCCAATTCTCTTCCTGGCACATGTAATAGTCAAGTCTCCCAGGGGTTATGCAGAAGGGTGGGCAGAAAGCTGCTCTAGCCCTGCTGTGCTGCTGGTGGTGATGATGAGGGTCCCTAGGATTCTTTAAATCACTCGCAGGCAACAGGTGTGCTGGGTGGGGCATGCACTGAGGAGACGTGCAGGGTGCATCAGGTGGGGCCAAGGCAGAGATCCGGCTTCAAACTTTGCTGGAGCAGGGGCAGGAATATTCTTGGAGCCCAAGCACCATGTGCCCATAAAACTCACCACCCTGGGAGGAGATGGGGAGGAACTTTGAGACAAGGTTGGATACTAGCTGGCGCTTCAGTCAGATATAAAAAAGCCTCTTATTTTGTTCATGCAATTAGAGACATTTAATGACATTTTACAATATGATTTTTCAACCCACTGGTCAACATCTAAAAACTATTCATTGAGCTAACTGAAATTTGAGCTGTGCATTCAGAGTATGCAGTGTGCTTTCTTGCCACACTAGTGACCAATGGGCAAAGATTTGGAAATGAACGTTACTAGTGGCTTTCCTTTGCCAGTAGGTGACAGGAGAACAAATGTCAATGTCCAAGAATAACCTGACTTTCAGAAAGAAAATTATATAGAAAAAAAAAAACCTCATCATGACGAACAACAGGATAGGAGATAAACAGAAACCAGCCCTTCCTCAGCAGGGAGCTCAGGAGGAGGAAAATCAAGCAAGATATTCTTTGCAGAGCTTTCTCCCTATCAAGGGAGCAAGGGGCAGCCTCAAATTCCATGGATCCCAGGCATCAGCAGGAAGGCATTTCTGCCCCACATCTGGGTCTCCAAAAGTCACCTCTTGCTCCCTGGCAGTGTGATTCCAAAGGAATGATAGTGCTTCTCTATGCTTCCTTCCTTCTCTGGATCTCTCTTTTGAAGGGATTCATGGAGAATGATCACACAGAGACACCTGCTTAGATTGAATTATCTTTCTCCTGAGAGCCAAGCATGTTTTTCCAGAGGACAACGTACACTTCCCACTGCCTTGTCACAGCCTGTTTACACATCCAACAGAAGACCTATCTAGAACCCTCTACACATGTGGTAAGGGCGGGAAGGGATGCTGCAGCATGTGTCAGTACCCTTAATGCATAGACTTAGTGGGTACAACCAGGTCCTGAACTTTTACATCTTTTTAATTTGGATTATTATGGCATAGCAACTATAAGGAAGGTTGCGTGCCCAAAGTTCTTTCTAATATCACGAGCGAGGCCCTCAGAAAACATTTTTGTTTTTTAATACATAGCATTTCCAAAAGCATCAACTATTGAAAAAAATCAGGATTCTAATGCCTGACTCTTAGGGGAAATATTTCAAACCATACTGTATTCTATTGTACAAGAAAATCCATTTCCTGTATTGTGAGAGATTGTTTAAATGAGTGTCTCCAACCTTTATAATCTCAGAGATGTGGGGATATTTTTAATTCTGCAAAAAAACTGTAATCCAAATGGTGTGGGAGATTACAGGGCCTCAAAAGAGTTATTTGTCTCTGTTCATTTTATTAAATATTACCAGACATACCCTGAGGATGACAGATCAATAAGGGTCTTTGTGGTTTCCTGATGGAAGGTTGCAATTATTTTCTTCCATTATAATATAAGCAAAACCTAATTTTAACTCATCTATCATCTTTGTAACAGTAATAAAGAAACATCACTGCATGTTTATTTTACTGCCTTTTTCACTTTGTTTTCATTTCACCGACCTTCAAATTTTTTTTTATCTGTTTGTGTTCTTCCTTTGATAGAAGTGATGACCAGTTTTCCTAGCCAGATGTGACAAAGAACAACCTATGTTTGGTTGCAAAATACTTTGCCATACTTTGGATGAAAGTCACTTTATGGAGTAACTTTGGACATGAAAACTCACAGGAAAATCAGAACAAATAGAATCTCTGTGCCACAGGAAATCTAGAGCTGAATTCTGCTCTCAATTCCACAGGCATGCCTTCCACTGAAATCCCTGGGAATGGGATCCCCGTAACTGAGAGCCAAAATTGGCTCACAATTGTTTAGTATGTAAAAAGAGAACAACATAAAAAAAACTCTAAAAATATTCTAAGCTTATTACTCAGTAAAATATTAAAATGTATAATACTTCTGTAATTGTTGAGCTCAAAACCTACTCCTCTCACCCATGGAAGGAGTCCCACTGAAGTCAGAATTTAGATAGGCACCTAAGGACTATGTGTACAAGTGAGGAATGGCAAGCAGGATTTGGCTCTTGATCCAAAACTTCATCTATTTTAGGCGCTGAACATGACTAATTTTGAACTAGTGAGTAAGGCTCAAACTATTAAAACTGATACTCAATTTCAATAGTGGGTGTGGGTGAGGAGATGCCAGAGCAATGATTTGAAAATCTCTAGAAGATATTTGCAACCACTTCAGATTAATCTTTTTGTCCTGGCATAGGCACTAGAAAACCCTTAGTTTTAGCTTCACTTTTTTATGTCTGATCGAAAGCTGCTCTCCTGTTCCCACTGAAGTCAATGTCAAAACTGGAGCAGATCCTCAGGTAGTGTACACTGTCATAACTCCATTGACTTAAATCGGTCCATGACAATTTATAACATCTATAATTTATGCATCTATGGATCTGTTCTTCCAACTTTAATGGGCTGGGTCTTGTACGAGCTTCCCTTAAAATCAGGGAAAACTGGAGTCAGTTTCAATTCTGATTTTGTAAAAACAAATTTTGTTGATCAAACCAAGATGAGTTGAAGCAGTGTCATTCAAATACCCAAATTGGGGAAGGAAGGATCACAGGACTGTGGTTTGCATCTCTCATAACATTAAAGAGAGACACATTATCTTGGCTAAATTACATAAAATAACACTCTGATTCTGCCAAAATAAACTATGACAAATTGCCACGGTTTATAGAAAATTTTGTATCAAGTTAAAGATGACTACAAAGGGAAACAAGTTGGGATGTGGTTTTTTTAAATGTCTCTCTGATGCATAAAGAACACCGGAAAAGTGCTTTTGTTTGATCAATTTTTAAAGGAATTTTTTCCCTGATTTTTTTTTTTTTACATTAGAAACTTACATCATTCTAGGCTGAAAAACTATGTGAAATGGTAACATTACATAAGTCAAGCAAATGAAAGTAATTGACAGGAGGAAAGGTTTTCAGTCAGACTGTTTAAAACTCCGTGATTAAAGTTCACACCAGATAAAGGAAATTGTGAGATAAATATTCAGACTCCTAATATCTTCAATTAAGGTGTTGAAATTCACAGTGAAAATGCCCTTTAAAACAACGAGACATTCTCGAAAACATGAGATTTGATATTCTCTATATTTCTAAGATTAAGAACATGAGAACATAAGAACGGCCATACTGGATCAGACCAAAGGTCCATCTAGCCCAGCGTCCTCTCTTTCAACACTGGCCAATGCCAGATGCCCCAGAGGGAGGGAACAGAAACATAGAATCATCAAGTGATCCCTCTCCTGTCACCTACTCTGAGCCTCTGGCAAATAGAGGTTAGGGACACCATTCCTACCCATCCTGGATAATAGCCATTGATGGACTGAACTTATCTAGTTCTTTTTTGAAACCTGTTTAAGACCTGGTCTTCACAACATCCTCTGGCACAGAGTTCCACAGGTTAACTGTGCACTGTGTGAAGAAAAACTTTCTTTTGTTAGTTTTAAATCTGCTATCAGTTAATTTAATTTGGTGACCCCTAGTTCTTATGTTATGGGGACAAGTAAATAACTTTTCCTTATTCACTTTTTCCACACAGGTTATGATTTTATAGACCTCTATCATATCCCCCCCTTAGTCTCCTCTTTTCTAAGCTGAAAAGTCCCAGTCTTTTTAATCTCTCTTCATATGGGACCCATTACAAACCCTGACTAAAAGAAAAGGGCGAATGGGAAGACATTTACTTCCTCCCTAAAACCAAACCAAAACCTTTTCTGTCTTCTTTATACATCATAATTAAGCAATGAAAGGACACACACAGAGTTTTTAAAAATCCTTTGCCAATCACCTACTCTTCAGTCAAGGGTTAGGAAAGCTCACAATAGATATTTAAGTCTTCCAATGAGTTCTCCATCAAAAAAATAAAGTTAATCTTGACAGTCTTGATATTTCCATGGTAAAAAAAAAAGTATCAGGACACGTATATTCAAGCCTCCTTTATTCAAAATAAAAGGTGCACAAAAGGCACAGACCCATTTTTCTTCCTTTAAAGAAATTCTTTGTCAATGTTATATAGCTAAAGTAAGAGCAGAAATCTGCAATTCTGATGACATTTCTTAGAAACTTGCAACTGTAATAAAACCTGCGTAGCCATAATACATTCAGCTCTCATATTCAAAACAGTGGCAAAGCCTGGAAAACATTTTGAAACAAGAAAGAATTTCTTAACATGTAAATATTCACAGATTATTCCATCCATATATTAAAAGAAACACTTTGCTGTGAAAAAACCATCTTAATAAAGAGGTTTGGCTAGGTAACACAAGAATGAGATCAGTTTAGTGATACATTTCCCGCCCTCACATACACACAAATAAATAATCTGAGAATAAGGAAGAAAACTATTTTCAGAGAATAAAAATGGATACTCAGAGTGAAACACAAAGTGAAACACAAAGAAGGAATATTAAGGTCTGAGAAAAATGGTTAAGATGAAGATAAAGTGTAACCGCTGGCAGGCAGATTTAAACCTGGGACCACACACCCATATAGGTGTGTAACCCACACACCCATATAAGTGTGTGGGTTACAAAAGCACTAGAGAAAGATAACAGAAGCTACTATGTGAAGAATTTTCAAAACTGCATATACTTTCCTGAAAATCAGGACAAAAGAGAGAAAAATATAGAGTGTAATATGTTCATAGTCCCAAAACTAAATGGCAACTCCAGTATCTCATCTGAACCCTGGGAATCTCCACAGAAGGCCTCAGAAACATAATGGAACCAGTGTAAGGACTATTCGAGCCTACTGGCTAGGCCACTCTCCAGAGTGGAGTATGCATCTGACATAAAGGAGATGCCAGAGGATCTGTGCAGTGGGAAATCCCACAGTGTGACCTTCACCCATCCTGGTACTGACCACCTAACATCTGTGGTCATCCAGGAGGGACTCTGAGAAACCTGTATGGCCTCTGATCATTATTAGAATATGTTACAGACAAATAGGTTTGTGTGTCATATATTTTTGTTTAGAAAATCTTTCTTTCTTGTCCAATCCTGAATACAGGATTCCATATTTCCGCTGACATCACCACAAACCACTTAGAGGAGGAGGAAGATTTTTCTTTTAGGTTTCCTCTTTATTGTTCTAATTGTTTGGGATGTCACCAGCACCACTAGGGAAACCCTCCAAATGTAGCAGATTTATGAAAGCAGAAACATAATAAAGATATGGAACCCTTCATTATCTGAATTCCGGCTGCATCTCTTGGTAAGCAATATTTAATCACAAAAAAATCCTCTTTCCCAGATTCTCATTTATCTAATAAACTCTATATTGAATTTAGAAACAGTGAGCTTGTAGGTTACTTCTTTAGGACACCATCCTTCACAGAGAAATTTGCAGAGCCAAGGGTACATTTGCTTCGTTCTCACTGCAGGACTGGGGATGTATTTGGGTAGGGTGAGAATCAGATCATTTTTTTTTTCCACAGTACATAGCACCTTATTCCACAAGAAATCCCACTGATTGAATTAACTAACCTAACTTCAGTGGAACTGCTTGTGTTTAAAACACAAGTAAGGGTACTACAATCTGGCTCTTAATGATTTATATTATGGAACAGATTTTTAAATAGCTTGTAATTCACCTTTAATATACTCTGTGAGTTTTAGTTTTAGGTGACTCCTCAATGTACAGACTGATACTAGTGAACCCTTTTTAATGATGGCAGGAGATACAATTCCCTCATTGTCCCACTGGGGCCTAATAGAGCCTTAGAAACAGAAGAAAATAAAAACAGAAAACAAATTAGCTGTTTTTTAAAAGAGATTTTTTCAATCCCTTTAATATTTTATTTTATCTTCTTGAGTCCCTCATTGACTCCCGCAGTTGATTTACAGCAGTGGTCTCCAACCTTTTTACACCAAAGATCACTTTTTAAATGACAGAACAAGCCAAGATCTACCACTCCGTCCCTTCCTTGAAGCCCTGTCCCTTCCTTGAAGCCCCACCCTCTCTATTCTCCTCCTCTCCATCACTTGCTATCCCCAACCCTTATACTGCTGCTTTTTTTCCCCCAATTCTTCTGTAGGAAGAAGTTTTTCCAAATTTGGCCTGTCTAGACTGGACCAAATGTCAGAAAAACCCCTTCTTTTGGAAGCCCCCTTATTCCTCGTGGAAAGAGGAATATAGGGTTGACCGAAAGATCATGTTTGCTCTTCCACTAAAAGAAGTGGAAGGACAAACGCATCCCCGGATGCAGAAGAGTTTTTCTGGGATATCTCCAGAATCCTGAAAAACTCCTGCAGTCTAGCCGTACCCTCACTGAGCCAAACCCCCACGCGCGCCTGCCCCGGGCCAAACCCCCCTCCTGCGGAGCAGCCAAACCCCCACGTGTGCCTGCCCCAGGGCCAAACCCCCGCATGCACCTGACCTGGGGCCAAACCCCACTCCCGCGGTGCAGCCAAATCCCCGCACACGCCTGCCCTGGGGCCAACCCCTCCCTCCCGTGGCGCAGCCAAACCCCCGTGCGTGCCTGCCCCCCGCAGCACAGGGAAACCCCTGTGCTCGACTCACCCCTCCTGCGGCACAGGGAAGATGCCGAGCTCCTCCTCCCAGGCCAACGCCCCGTCCCACAGTGCGCCTGGCATGCCACAGAGCTGTGGGAGGGGAGCAGCCAACGCACTTCCGGAACCCCCGGAAGTGGCGCGAAGCTGCAGGCAGGACTTCCGTCCACCCCGCGGGAAGCCGGCACTACGCTGGAGGTAGGTAGTGGGGTTTCTCGGGAGTGGGGGGAAAATGGGGGGTTGGGGGGCCCGAACGTCTCGTGATCGACTGGTTGAGGCCTCGCGATCGACCAGTCTATCGCGATCGACTGGTTGGTGACCATGGATTTACAGTAACTGCTTCTTGCAAAGATGAGTCATTGGCAAAGCTGACCGGAACTAGTGCTAATTGTTGCTTATTTAAATGGACACCACAAACAGCCTGCAAATGATTAGGGGCCTTACCCAGCGAAGACTCGCATCTCACTACTGCAATCAATGGGGCAATCACACAGTAATGGAGTAGTTAATGTGAACTACAGATGGCAGAATCCAATACCAAATTTGTATGTAACAAAATAATTTTCACTTACCCTTTTCACACAGTATTTGCTATCTTTCCCATAAAAGTGCTGAAGACATTTCATGTTTTGCTTGTCTACAATCTTGTTGAAAAATTCATTGATTGTTCGGACAGAGACTGCACAGACAGCAGACCTGTTTGTTGGTTCTGAAGAGTCTGGCTTGCTTTGTGCAAAGACACCATACAGAATGTCATCATTCATGCTAAGACCCATTTCATGGGCCAGAACTGCACCTGGCTTACTGACATACGCAGCCTGCAGAACATTAAATATCTCATCTCGAATTGACCTCTTCTTCCGCTTTTCAGTGAAAATGCACTCAAGCGGCATCTCCATGTAAGAGCGCAATTCAGAATCCAAAGAGCAGAAACGGATGATTCTTGTGTGAAAAGCCTGGGAATCAAGAGATTCACGCTGGACTGTTAGGAAGTAGACAAAATGGTCATTTTCAAAAGCATGGATGTACTTGATGGGATAAGAGTCCCTAAACTGTGGGAGAATGTCTATGTAAGAGTGATCTGTGAGAAACTCAAAGCCATCCTGGGTCTCTTTTAACCTTCTAACTGACACTGAATGAAGTGCATGCTGTGGGTCAAATGAAGACTTTACAGTATTCCCAACAAAGAAGTTTACAAATCTGTCCTTTTCAGTCACCAAAACTTTCGTTCCTAAAGTGCTTACAACACAGTCAGGACAGCTGTCTGACTCTCCATCCATCTGCTTTGAGTACATGCAGTGCACTTTACTTTCTATGTCTACAGGATTCTCGGGGTGAATGATGTGACGTTGACATACACCTCGAGTTACACTACCACAGCTGATGAGCTGATCATCATAGTATGTTTCTAGGAGAAGAGCCATGTTGACATTATCCTTCCAAACACTGGTGGATAAGTTGGCTCTCTCTTTGCAATCTTCACATGGTGCACAATCAGGATTCTCCAGCACGGGTCCAGTCTTATATACAGAAACGTTCTGAAGGTTTTCATTTAAGACATAAATCTTGTTGACTGCTCCAATATAGATATGATGCTTGTATAAAACTATATTCTGTATTGGTGTTTCTGTGATGAAATGAGGGAGCTGATACTTTATGCTCACATTCATCTCTGACTTTACAGCTGCTTCTTTACATTGTCCACTGGCCCTTTGCACCAAAGAAAACAGGAGTACAATAATCCCAGAAGTAAATGCAGCAACAGTCTTCATTGCTGTAGATTTAACCTGTCAAAATATATTTAAATAGTGTTTATATTTCATGTAGTTAAGCTTCAGTTTATCAGTTAGCAGAGATTTGCTTCTATATGTTATTAGCCTTACTAATTCCACTGGAGATCTAGAAGCAGTTTTGCCTTATCTCCACAGTATGGCTGTTCTAAACTATTGCCATTATAATGTCTAACAGGTACCTACTTCCCAGCAGCAATGGATTATGATGAATTTTGAAAGACCACTGGTGCTTTTGGGGTAGTGGTGGAGAGTTGATAGTATTGGCTATTTTATTTCCACCTTGATGTTAAAACAATTTAGACTGAAATGGCTTAGATCAACTTGTTCTTAAATATTCTGAAAACAAGTCTCAGCAGAGCAATTCTTGAAATACATATAAAGTGACTGGAGCACTTTGTGTGGAAGAGCGATGTTCTACAACATCTAGGGCAGAGGCAGTCAACTATATTTTGACCTGATCCAAATTTTTTAGTCAAGATATAGTCAAAGTCAGGACTCCAGATAAAATAATAAAAAATTAACAAATGATAAGTAAATTAAAAGATTTTGAGTCCATTCAAAAGCGTCCAACACTCCTGATTTTGCCTGTGATCTGCCTATTGACTATATAGATCTACAGAATGGAGTGCGTCTTAGTAGTGGGAAAAAAAAAAACCACCCCACACAAAAAATGTTGTTTATATTTAAGTGGACTCATTTTGTTCTTTGTCAAATGTTTCACAACATTTTATAAAAACCATTACTGAAATGCTTAAATTTTTCACTACCAGAAAACCATTTTGGTTTCCCCTGCTAATATTTCGTCTTCCACAAGAGGTAAAAAATGTTTTATCTGAAAAGAATACAATCAGTTCTAGTTCTTGCATAGGTCATTTTCCTTTATGTAGACAAGGTGTTCTAATATATACTCAAAACATTTTAAGTATTTTGTGGTTCTTGACATGTGCAAGTTTAATTTTAGGCACTGTACCACAGAAATAAGTCACTTGAGAGAACCTTTAGATGATACAGGCAAAGCACTGTATTGTAAACAAAGAGATATCAAATGAATTAGAACCACAAAATGACGAAATAACAAACCTAACACATTTCTTTCTTACTTATTTTCCCCATTTATTTGATTTCACTTAAAAAAAATCAAAAGCCCATGACTCTAGTGGGATATTTAAAATCCTGTCATTTGACCAAGTACATGAATTGTGGTTGGAGTGTATTTTGGTCAAGTGTCTATATTATACCCTAAATCACACCAGCCATTGTTCTCTTAATATTTTGCCACAATTGCTAAGCTATATTTGGCTTTTTTATGGGGAAAACAATTATACTTTCTAAAAGAAATATGATTACGTGCTGTTTAGAGGATTTTATGGAAAACTGCATATAGTTTGGCTATAGATAAGCAATTGTTTCTGATAGACAAATACTCACAAGGACTCTATACACCTAAATACATACTTGAAAATACAAAATATGGTAACTGGGAATTCTGTAATGACTTTTAAAATGAATGACTTTTAAAATTTTGGCTAAAATGATAGAATCTTACAAGTCAGAATTGTTTATGTGCAAATATGTAACTTTTATATTTTCATTACACTGGTTTAAACACCACAAATAATTCCACTGTATTCTTTTGGATGCTTTATTTCAATGTATATTGAATTCTCTTTGTCACTTACATCATTAGTCTATACACATAGTGAGCTTTGCAAACTAGAGAATTGTCCTCTGTCCAAAAACCTCTCAAAGGTCTGTCAAAAATCATGATCAAGAATGAAAAAAAAAATCAAAGACTAACAACAAAAGTCTCTGAAAAAGTGCTAGGAAAGTCAATCCACTCATGTGGCACTGTGTAATGAGAATATTTTTTAAGCAACTGGTATTTTCTGTTATTAATTAGCAATAGCAGAATACCAAGAAGAAAAAAAATTGATTTTCAGAAAAAACAGCAGGCATATTATAATTACAAAATAATGATATTTGACTTCATATTTAGCCACAGTATCTACAGAGTGTTGACTCGTGGCAGAACATATAGACAGACACTTTCCTTGCCCTAACAAGCTGAAGTTCTAATATTGAACTTGACACAAGAATTGAGAGCTGCAAACAATAGGTTGAGAAATTAAAAAGTGGAGAGATGAAAGTTACAAAAATAACTTGTTATACACTCGTCTTGTTCCTATGTATTAGACAGTACATGCAACACTTTCTCACTCTGCCCCAAATTCCCCCTAGAGAACACAGTTCCCTCCCCCAAACCAACCTTTTTGATCCCTCAGATATCTGAGAAGTACAGGGAACCATTACAGAGGTTGTTGTGGGTGTTCAAGACCAAAATACTACCTTTTAATGATAAACACTGGGACCCAGAAGCTGTAAAGACTGGGTGGGCTATTGTTTTACCACTGCACATTGGTCTCCAGGTCCCAGTGATAAAGGCACTGACTCCACTGTCCCATTGGTGTGGCAGAACTCGCTGCTACTAGCAGTTATGTTACTCTTGGCAAGGAACTGGTCCTACCATGGAAGAAGTTTTGCTCTGCTCTGAAGTTGCCTCGTGCTCTTGGAGAGCTGCTTATCAGAAGCCATAACTAATTTCCTTGCTGGAATGAAGTCAAGTCTAGGTCCAAGTTCAACCCTGCAGTCTAGAGCAAACTCCTGCTGAAGTTAATGTACAGAATCAGCCCCAAGATACAGCACTAAATAGCTCCCTTAATTAAATAGAGTTTAGGAGGGGGCACTAATAATATGTATTCCACACTCAGCTAGGTGAGAAAGGAAGGAAAATATGAACATTGTATAAGAACCAAACTTCACCCAGGCCTTGCAGTCTGAGTCCTCCCATCATGTTAACATATTGTTTTCCTTTGTGTTTGTGACATGTGCCAAGAAGTCTCAGATGCAGACTCCTGTAGAATTCCATCTACAGTATATAACGCACAAGGTTAGTACATGCATACAGCTGCTAAAAGAGATGCTCCCCCTACAATACACACCTGCTTTTTGACAAATCTATATGCTACCGATTCCCTGTCTATGAGTGGGAGATAGAAGTGAACCTTAGTAAGACAAGAGTGATGCTGATAGGCTGACACACACACCCACAGGAAAGGATGCAGGGTTCAGAATGCACCAGCTCTTAGAGATGTATATCTGGCATTTCAGCCTTAGGTTTCTTTAATCTCCATTGCCATTTTTTGACTTCCAGGAGACAGTGATGGCACACAATGCCTCTTTTCATCTAATGTTTTACCAGAGATTGTCACTATTCCTCTTTTGCAGGAGTCAGCACAATGAGCCATCTTGTACTAACCCCATCTCTTGAGAGATGTGAGCTGTATGGTTATATGCACCCCTGTTCAACAAAGCACTTAAACACGTGCTTAATTTCAGTTTGATTTCAAAGGGACTTCAGCACATGCTTATGTGCTTTGCTGAATCAGTGCCATAATACCCAAGTTATGGACTGGTTGCAGGTCAGGGCATTAGTTAACACCTTTGTGTTGCTAAGGGAAAACTACTAATCTGTTCGTTTTTATGTCATATTTTTGTGATCTTTATTTGATCAGTTTATCCCAATCCGTGTCATCTAGATGAGTCTTGTAACTTATTTTGATGTGTGCTGCTTCCTATTAAGCTAATTCTGTGGATGGATTCTGTCTTTTGTGAGTAGATGTTTTCAAAGCTTGTGTTACAATGCCCCCATTTTTCTATTCCTCAGCAGACACTAGCTCATATAAACCATAAGACATTGCATTTTGGTCAGCCAGTGGTGCTGGCAACGTGCTGTGGTTGACACTTCCCATACATATTTGGTATTGGGAGTTTGTGTGCTAGTGACTAACATCCATCACTGGGATCTTGATAGCTTTTTTCCCCATTGACAAGCCTCATTCACACTGTGTCATCATTTGTAATAATACAAGTGCAATACTTTATCTTGATAGTCATGTGGACGTTGCTTTTATTGAAGTGATATTCCAGACCAGTTTCTAGGTAATGTAAAATTTGCAACATATGAGGAAGCTAAATGCTATAGCTTTGCTTTGCCTTATAGCATTATTGTTAACAATTTATTTTCCTGTTTGGTTTGGTCATAGTATACTTCATGAAACCTTGGAGAGAATGTTTAACTTACAAATCTGGGATTTTGTATATCATTTGGCACATCTCTCCATTTCCCTGCTTTATTACCTGACAAGAAATGATAGGACCTTGTGTATGTCATACACATAGTAGTGCACAGAAGTTGGAAACAGACAAGGGATGGATCACTGAAAAACCAACCTTTGTGTTCATTCCCTCTGAAGTAACTGGTACTGGCCACTGTCAGTATACCAGGCTACATGGACCAGTGGTCTGATCCACTACGACCATTCTTATGTTGTTTATGGCATGTTTATGCCACATACCACATTATTAAAAGAGGTCCTTTCAGGCTGGATATAGCAGAGCTGTGGCAATCGCACTTCACTAATCTGCAAACCCTATGACTAGGGCACAAAAATGATTGTTTCTTCCCATTTTTAACTCAGATTTAATAGCAGAGCTTTACATTTATTATGAGAGTGTAAGTCCCAGAGATCTGTGTCCAACCCTGCACCTCTGCCCCCCCAAATTTACCTGCATCTGGTACCTCTCACCATCACATATGGCTAGTGCCCAGCCCCCATTGTCATTGACCCCGCTGCCTCCCCTGCTGGTACAGACTCCGGTACCTGCCCTGCCGCTCTCCTGCCCGGGCTCCCACGTGGTGGCTGTGGCTCTGGCCCCGGCCCCAGCCCCAGCCACCGGACCAGCCTCTTGGAACCCACCACGCAGCTCCTTCAGCCCTGGCCACCAGACCAGCTGCCTGCCACCCACCATGCAGCTCCTCTGGCCCCTGGCCGCCAGACCAACCACCTGCTTGCTGCCTACCATGTAGCTCTTCTGGCCCCAGCTGCCACCTGCCACATGCTCTGCGTAGGAGATGGAAAGGACAGACATTTTTTCTGCATGCCCACACAAGCGTGCAGCTTAGAGGAAACCTTACCCTGCAGCATGGTCTCCTCAAGTACCACCTCCCCCTTCCCACTGCCTCTATCAGAGGCAGCGGGGGGGGGGGGGGGGAGGGATAAAGGAGGCTGCAGAGCTGGCCGCAGACAGGGGCTGCTGCCACCAAGCAGCCCCTGTTCACGGCAGCCTTAGCTCTGGCAGTAGCTCCTGTCCACAGCCAGCCCTGCCTGCCACAAGCAGAGGCTGTGCTGGCAGCAAACCACAGCAGCCATTGTTTGCAGCAGACAGGGCTGGTCACAGAGGGTACGTCTACACTTGCTCCCTAATTCGAGCTAGGGACGCAAATGTAGGTGACCGAAATTGCTAATGAAGCAGGGATTTAAATATCCCGCGCTTCATTAGCATGATCTTGCCGGCACATTACTCCTCTCAACAGCTGATTCGAACCAGGAAGCATGTGCTGGGACATGTTAGTTTGAACCAAACCCCTTGGTTCAGAGTAACATTACTCCTCAAAAAAAATCCCTGCTTCATTAGCAATTTCGGTAGCCTACATTTGCATCCCTAGCTCGAACTAGTACCCAGAAAGGGGCTGCTCCAGCAGCAGTCCCCTGGCTGCCACAAACAGGGACTGCTGGATTCAGCGCGAATCAGGACCGAGCAGTCCTGCTCGTGGTCCTGGATGGTGCACTGTTAGGCTCTTACTACATTTAAAAGGAAGAACCGCAGCACGGGTGGCTCCCAGAGCCAGCACGAGGCAGGACTGTTCAGTCCTGGCTTAAGCCGGCTCCTGGAACTACACCCCCCCCCCCGCTGGGGCTCTGCAGAGTGGTCCTTATTGACTAATTGTGTAGTGGATACAATATGTATCCACTACATGATTAGCTAGATAACCACAATTTAACACATCCTTATTTAAATTCTTTGCACATCAAAGGCCTCCAACAACACCCAGCACCTGTAGGCCAACCTGAACAACCAAAATTAGACCAAAGCACTACAACCCACAAGAGATTAGAAGATAACTTAACGAAGGTAACGCAGAGAATAGGAGGGACTCAAGTACACCAGGGATCAAGGCCTCTGCAATGGCAGAGAAATGATTAAGTGGGATATACCTTGGCAAGTGACAAAATGTTTTGGGCTGCAGTGTGTATGTTTTTTACAGTTTATTCAGTTGGGGAACATCCACTGTGCTAGTACATGTTAGCTATTGGAATGTAAAACATGACTTAGCTCTTAATGAGCTCGTCTTCACTAACTTACATACCTTGAGTTAACTGATTGTCAATTAAATTGAGATACCAAAAGTACTGTGAGGTCTTGCTCAGTGTGTATAATCACATTCACACTAAGAAATGTGTTAGAAAGCAGCTTACCACAACCCCCTAACATGACGCATTTTACCACCGTAGACCGATTATGGGGGCAAGCACAGCTGTTCGACCAGAACTGTGGGGCATCAGTTAGTAATGGAATTGATTCTTCAATAAGGTGGGAACTGGGTAGGGCAAGTTTGTGAAGGCGCAAGTTCCCTTCATGGCAGAATAAATGGGGTGATGAAGCAAAGGTGTGCTGGGTGGAGGCAAAGCCAAGGTTGAGGATGGGCAGGCTAAATGAATCATCCAGTGCTCTGTGTGATGCATGTGTCTGTTTGAGGGGGAGTATATTAAAGATGTGCAGATTTACATCAGTCATTAAGCTAAAGCAATTGCCCTGGAATGGCTGTGGAACTTCTCTATGACTTTGGGGAAAGGGGAGGGTGCTTCCCTTTTCCCCTACTACATATTTATGCAGCACCCAGTTCAAATTGCTCGAATAAAACATTATGGTTTTATCCAACTCTTTGCTGACTTTAATGGGACATGGGTTTGGACTTCACACCCTACTTGCCAATTTTCCAAATGAATCAGTATTTGGTGTGTCTGAACAATTATGCAAATTAGTGAAAGCCAGCTCTTATCTAATAAATCTTTCTTCATTTATGAAGCAAGGTGAGACACAAGTAAAGGCAATATCATTAAGCTATATTGTGGCACTACTGCCTATAGTGAGACTGGCATGGCCTTTGCTTCATTTTCGGACTTCAGGAACTATTTTCTTGTTATTTTTTTCATAAATAATTAGTCAGAAGCAATAAAAACTAGGGCCAAGGTATCTGTAAATATGCCTGCTTTTGAGCCAGTAGAAACTCATTAGCTAATTTCTCCCTGCTTGTAGGCAGATTTTCATTTCAAAGATTTGGGGAGGTTTCATTTGCTGAATCTTGGCACAAGTATTGCTTATTAGGGATGTTAGATATAGTGTAATTGAACAGTCATGTAACTGCATGAAAAGTTAGCAGTTATACAACTATTCAATAGTCCCTGGGGGGCGGGGCTGGCAGCCAATGCGTATCAGAGGCAGCAGCACGGGGCAGCAGGCGGAAGCCAGTTTAAAAACCAGATACAGAGGCAGCAGCATGGGGTAACAGCAGCCCCTGTCAATGGGGGGGGCGGGGGGTCCGAGCTCCCCACAGACAGAGACTGCTCTGTGGGGAGCTAGGGACCACCGTGGACTGAGTCTGTTTTGCAGCAGCCTCCCCTGCCCTTGTAATAAAGACAGCGGGGGGGCAGCACCACAGGGCAGGTGCTGGGGGGGAACTGGCTTGTAAACTGGCTCCCCGCAGCAACAGCTCCTGCTTGCCACTCCCCCTCCCCCTGCCTCCACAGGAGGCAGCAAAGGGGCATGGGGCAGGCAGGTCCACAGAGTAGGGATGTAATAGTGTAGTTGATTAACCGATAAGCAAAAGTTTATCGGTAAATGCTATAGCTTACATGCATTCTCCCTCCTCTCCCAATAAATTTTTTAGCCTGGCTCAGTTCTGGCTTGCACTGGGTCCGGGACCTACCCCCACTGTAGCTCTGCATTTAAAGTGTATTAGGAGCTGCCTCGTTTCTGGCTCATGCCAGGTGCAGGAGCTCAGCCCCCCCCCCCCAACTCCCTGGATAGGGGTTGCTGCTACCCTACGCTACTGCCTCTGTATCAGAGGCAGCTGTGCGGGATAACAGGCAGCTGGTCCGTAAGGGGAGCTGGTTTTTAAACCGTTACAGAGACAACAGCGCAGGGTGGCAGGGGGCTCCTTGGGAGTGGGGCCAGAGCGCACTGGCTGCCAGCCCTACCCCCGGGGATTACAGAATAGTCAACTAACCGATAAGAATTCATGAGGTTAATCGACTATTCAGTTAACTGACATTTAACATCCCTACCGCAGAGCTGGCATGTGTGAGGAGCTGGCTTGAAAGCTGGCTCCCCACACATTTTGGCTCCAGCCTACCCCCCTCAACCTCTGTGCTGTTGCCTCTCTATCAGAGGCAGCAGCACGGGCATGGAGGGGGAACAGGCAGATCTGGTGCTTGTGGGGAGTTGGCTTTTAAGCCAGTTCCTCAAAGGTACCAGCTCTCACTCTCCCTCAACCTCCTTGCTGCCTCTGCTACAGAGGCAGTAAGGAGCGGGGAGGAAATGCGTGTGGATGACAGGATTAACTGATAACCCCAGCCTTATTGGTTAATCATGTAGTCATCTGCACACTGACATACCTCTTGCTTGTATAATTGATGTGCAAGTGTCCAGAAGATTTGATAAAACACATTTATTGTGTGGACTGAAAGAAACGTATAGGGAATTAGCATCCTGCTTTGTGTTAAAAATGAAACGCTAATTTGGACAGTACTGACAATATGTACAATGACTTTCTAAAAGATGAATCCATTAGCCTTTGAACTGATCAGAAAGTTTTTTACAGTAGTCATTCTAGCATGAAAATCTAGTACAGTAGAAATCGGATAAATGCATAATATATTCATTAATATGCACAATCCATTAACAGGTCCACTATATTATTGTAATTTACAATTGTTTACAATAAAAAGCATGTTCATTGTTTTGCCAGGTTTATTTTTAACATGCATTAGAACATAAGACAATCAATTTAATCCTTTTCTAGGAAGAAAAATAGATTCTTTTACTTGTTTAACATTAATTTACTGTAAGTCTGTTGCAGTGCAATACAAATTGCAGCTTTTCTTTTGAAATCTCCCGTAGTCCATAACATCCTAAGGACAAGGCAGGTCTCAAGTCTGTAGCACATTTTTTTAATTGCTTCTGCTACTGAGTACAATGGCAGTACAGGTGCTGTCATAATGTCAGAGCTGACTGGTATATTCCAAATGAATGAAGAAGACTGACAGTGTTAGTTTGTTCAAAAAGGGCTAATTTGGAATTCAGTTCTTTTGTTGAGGTTCAGTGGGACTACTCACATAAGGAAGTGCCACTCAGTGTAAGGGTTGCAGTGCCAAACACATAATGAGATAAGACCAGAAAAACATTGAAAGACTGAAAAACAAGATAAGCCACACACAAATGGATAGCCCAGACTGTTAGTCTGTGACACTGCTAAAATTTTCAGATGGATTGGGACTTGTCAATACAATAGTGTTTTCTACAACAGATGTACAAGGGCATGGCTTTTCTTTAAAAAGGTGTTATTAATTGACAACAGGAGAAAATAGAAAGTAGACTCTGAACAACATTCATTTGGAATATACTACTGTAGTTAGTGTTTGCTGAGATTCTTTACAAGAGAAGCTGTGGTGCACTTGTAGCTCCTCACCACCAGAAGCACTGAAATTAATGCAGTTCTACCGTAAACTCAAGACCTGCCTCTGTAGCAAATTATTCAGTGAGATGACACCACACATCATGAGTGTTATTCAATTGAAGGGTTGCACAATGGACCCTACATCCTGAAAAATGCAATAACAGCTCTGTGTGCAGGTGAAGTCATGCTTAGTATTGTATCTGGTATTGTTTAGAATACAGAGCAAGAAAGGTCTTGTGGTTAAGGACCAGGAGGAGATGTCAAGAGATCTGGGTTCCAAATGCTTCCACAGACTTACTGCATGAACCTCTCTTCATTTCTTTTTTCCTGTGTCTATAAAATAAAGATAGTACGTCTTTACTTCCTCACAAGTGTGTTACACCACACTTGATGAAAGATGTGAACAAACTGAGAGAGTCCAGAGGAGAGCAACAAGAATGTGATAACAGTTTTAGAAAACGTGATCTATGAGGCTAGGTTGAAAGAACTGGGCATGTTTAGTCTAGAGAAGAGGTTTCTGGCTTGCTGTGGCTCTAGGTACTGCCCCTCCTGATCTCTCTCGTCTACTGACTTTAGTCTGGTAACTACTCCTCATATCACTTGATTCTGACCCTGACTCTTGTCTCCTGATCCAAGCTCTAGCAATTTTTTGGTCCTTGCTTTCTGACTAAAACTATATGGCGATGCTTGACTCTGTTACACTAGCCCAATAGGTTGCAGAACCTCCATCACTGGAAGTTTTTTAAGAATAGGTTAGACAAACACCTGCCAGAGATGGTCTATGTATACTTAATCCTTCCTCTGTATAGAGGGTGAATGGACTAGATGACCTCTTAAAATTAATTTATTTAAAAAAAAAATTTCTAGTGAAGGTGCAGGCTTATTTCATAAAAGCTTAGATTGTGGAGCGTTTTTCTATATCTGATCCAGGTACACAATCTCATGTAAAAATATGGGTCTTTCAACAGCATTTTTGGTAAAACAATCATCCTGGTGGGTACATACAGTTTTCTGATAGTTCACTCTTCCTGACAAATTCTGCCCTTTGGGAGATCTACTTGCCTGTGTTGTGCAAACACGGTGTGGCTGTCAGCACAGAACTGGGGCAGCTTATTTTGTTTGGTATGAAATCCTTGCTTTCATGAAGATCCAAGTAGGCAAACCTGGCTGTTAGCAGATTTTTATTTCCACCCCTTTGACTATCCCAATGTATTGCTTCTTCATTTGTGTTCTTTCCACATGCCTGGTTCTTGCATTGAAATAGAAAGCAGTTTTTGTACACTTTTCCACTCTTATAGTAAAGTTAACCATTTTACATACTGGGATAATAAAGTGAATGACATGGGTCATAAAATGAAAGGGGGGAAACAAATCACAATAAGCAACCAAGGGAAAATACAGAGATGATCAAAATGTTATAATAGTAATTATAAATTATCCTGGTGAAGGGAATTTCCTGGGACTGAGTCATTGGTTACTGGTTTTAACCGTACCAGAGCCAGTAACTCTTCCTAGCCAGTTATTAATTCCTTAAAAATGTCCTGCACATAGACGGTTATTGCTCACACAATATTATTGGAACATGAATACAATATAAAGGATACAATCTATGTACATAGCAACATATTAAGGTGAGATTTATTTACATGCCTGTATGGTGCCATCTACTTATATCACAATCCTAAAGTCATCCAAGGTTCAGGGCAAATGCGCAGAATAGCCAAGTGATTTCATTCTTTTCCCCTGAGAGTTCACAATTGTTTTTTCTGTCCCAAGACTGCCTAAGGTCTGTGTCCTCACCCATCTGAGGAGAGTTAGGCTATGTCTACACTAAGAAGGTTTGTCTGTTAACACATGCAAAAGCATGTGAAACCGGTCAAACCAGTTTTTCTGCCTTCCATTGTCAACATTTTGGGTACATCTAGACTGCGGGGTTTCCAGGGAACGCGTCTGCTCTTCCACTTTTTTTTGTGGAAGAACAAACATGCTCTTTTGGGGAGCCCTGTATACCTCATTCTATGAGGAATAAGGGCTCCTCCGAAAGAGGAGACTTTTCCGACATTTGGCCCCGTCTAGACGGGGCCAAATGGCAGAAAAGCCTCTTCTGGAAAAGCAATCAGAAAAAGCTACGCAAATTGCGGAGTGCAATTTGAGTAGCTTTTTCCAAAAACAGGCTATAGTGTAGACCTAGTCTTCATGGCCACATTGCTACCACCAGTTGACAAACAGAGCAAAGCAATGTGGATAAGCATACCACAGTGCAGTGTTGTGGGAAGGCACAGCTGATACCTGAGCTTGTTGGGATTCCCTTTGTGAGCGCTCCATGCTAAGGAATGTCAAAGCAGCACAGTAGTCTCTCCAGTCCTCCCCTTGCAGCATCAGTCTGCCTGCTGCTGTGTTCCTAGCAGGGCAGAACAGGAGCATTCCAATGATTTGCTCTTTGTTTGTTTCCCAAACGGAGCAGCTCACTCAGCTGTCAGATATTTCCCAGAGCTTTGAAAGGGAAGGAGCGCATGCCGGTGGGGCAGCTGAAATCACAAAACACTGAGTATAGCCATCAGGGCAAGCACTGTGGGACACTGGCAGAAGCTAGTTTTCTCGACAAAACAAACAGCAGAGTCCACACTGTCTCTGTTGACAATAATGGGAGGGGAAAAGACAAAAGTGACTCATGAGGCTGGAAGCTTTACACCACCAAAACTGGGTGTTTTCCCGACAAAAATCACATTGCATTGTAAACGCTGTCACTGTTTTGTCACCAAAAGGCAGAGTATGAAGACACAAAGTCAGATATTTTCATTAGGCTGCTACCACCCTCCTTTATAGAACATCTCATCTAGACCAGACACTATGATCGAGTGCCTTCACGGTATAGGTGAAACTGGTGTATAGATAAGATGAAGTTGATTAACCATGTTGAGCTTTAAAGACTAAGGTGATAACGGTAGACTGGGAGAAGCAGTCAGAGGAAATAGAGAAGCACTCTTTCTGCTTATCTCACAAACTCTAGGAATCCTGCTCTCCAGCTCCAAAAAGGTCTCCAAACCCAGGCATATTTAGGCTGTGGCCTAAAGAACAAGTCTGAATAAATCTAAAATTAAGTGAAAATCATTTTACTAATGACCTTAGAACTGATCGTACATTTTAGCCTTTTCAGATATCTATAGCTGACTGGAAAAATGCTGACGATTATATTGTGTCAGAGTATGTGGTTTTATGGATATAAAAAAGATTTGTGAAATTGGGTAGGTTTTTGCCAATTTTTGGTGAGGGGAGAAAGAAAACCAGGAAAAAGAGTTCTGGCCATGGTGAAGCATCCCATTTTGACATTTAAAAAAAAAATATTTCAATTTTTCATTTGGAAATATTCTGTTTTTAATATTTTAAAATTCTACATAATACAAAATAAAGTTGAAATTAAAAAAACATTTTGTTGAAACAAAACATTTTGATTGCTTCAACATAATTCTCTGCTCCCAGAATTTCCCTTCAGAAAACTAATTTTTCACTTTTTTTTATTCAAAACAAAGTGAAATGCTGAAATTGATAAATCCTTCACAAAAACAAAATTACCATCTTCTGTGCAACGCTGATTGGTAGTATACATCCATCATATATTACCAAAATTAATAATTTGAAGTCCGGATTATGGATGTCAGAGTGTAGCAACTTAAATCGGTAACCGATAAACTCATGCTTATGGATCACCCAAATGGCACACCCAGCTCCTGATCTGGCTCCAAGGCAGTTGTCCACTGCTCCATGTAGGGCAGCAGTTGGCTCCCCAGAAGCCAGGTGGCAGGCGATGCTCATCAGAAGCCAACTTAAAAGCCGAATCCCAGTGTGCACCGGCTCTGAGAGAGCTGACTCCCAACCCATGTATAAGCAGGTTACTGCTGAAATTTTCATGGTTAATCAATTATAGGCATTTTAAAATTACTGGTCTGGATAGATTCCCAGTGGCTTTTGGATGATCAAGTAGGTACATTTTCTCCACATCTGTGTTTAGGTTAAAAGTTTATGATCTTTTCTTTTGAATGCTACCTTCCCTTTCTCACAAGGAGATTAGATTATTACAATGTACTCTAGACAGAGCCGCACACCTTACTCAGTTTAGCAATTGAACTACTGCTGGTCCATTTGTTAAGTGAAGTAATTCACTGTGAGCATAGCCTATGTGCTTACTAATCTATTTTGTGGGAATTTACAGTATTGGTAATAACTTATAAATCACTAAATTGCCTGGGACCAGCCTATCTGATGGGCAAGCCCTCTCCTGTGTAACACTGCTACTTCAGTGGAGATGAATTATCTGGAGCTAACTTAGTTCTTGTTGGAAGAATTTTCTGGAGGGGTCAACAACTACAGAATTCTTTCCCACTTTTATTCTGAAAGTCCCCCAAACTGCTGATTTCAGGCCCTAATTAAAACCGCATTTGTTTGCTGCAGTGTTTTGGAATGCTGAGTCAGAGTGCGGGGTGGATTTATTTTCATGCTAACTGGATGGGTTTTTGGTGGATAGGAGCTACTATCATTTTGCTTATGCTTCTCCCTCCTCCCTTTTGGATCAGTTTAAAGTTCCTGAGTGCCAGCACTTGGCATAGGTGTCTGTTAAATAGTAAAATTTAAATAATCAAAATATTTGCTCCTGATACTGCTTGAGCTGTGAAGAAACACTTGAAGCCAGACAGTTCAATTGAATAGATATCTGAGAAGGCTAAAATGCACAACCTATAGTCCTTTAAAAAAAAAAAAAAGGTGTAGTCCTCTAGCACCCCAGAGATTAACAAAAATATATATTAAGTATCATGAGCTTTCATAGGCAAAACCAAAAAATATTTGTTAGTCTCTAGTTGCTACAGGACTACTTGCTTTTTTACAGTTACAGACTAATACAGCTACCACTCTGAGACTATAGTCTTAAGATAAGGCTCCGTTGTAAAATGATTTTCACTTCATTTCACACTTGCTCAGGCTTACTTTTCAGGTCAAAACATGTCAGGTTTTGGAGACCTTTATGTAAGATAAGCAAAAATGCTGCTTCCAGACTTCAGATCATGCCTTTTTCTAACAAGGATGACATAAAGATAAGTTAGGTCATACTAGCACAGTGCTATGAAAATATAACTAAGTATTACTACTTACAAATAAAAACTAAAGAGTACCGTTGGATCTTATGGCAGAGATTTCTATACAAAAGCATAATTTCTATACAAAAATATTGCATGTACAATCAATTAAAAATCTTCAACATCAAGGTCTTGATTTTACCCAGCCCCACAATGAACAGGCAGGCCTTGCAGTATTAGTGAAGGTCTAATAAACTCTCTCCCTGCTGAACTAAACATTCCAGAGTTGAGACTTTTTTGTTCTTGGTGGAAAACTAAGGGTGAGTCTCAAATAAATAAAATAAGCATGCTAGCACAGATTGCTAGCTTGTATTCCACAAGCTAAGCTTTCATAAAATAAGCCTGCACTTCCACTAAAAAAATAATAAAAAGGTTTTAATTAACTTGAAAGCAAAATCCTAATGAAGTCACGGTTAGAGAAAAAAGCTCCCCTTAAGTTATGTCTTCTCTTAAAATGCTACAGCAGCGTAGCTTCATTGTTGCAGCTGCACTGTCATACTGCTTCAGTGTAGACCATTGATGGGCAACCTACAACCTGTGGACCCTCTGTGTGCCCCTTTGCTCCATGTGCCTCTTGCACACTGGGGCCCCACACTTCCTACTCCTCCCCCTTCCTCCCAGCACTTTTGTAGTGCCATGAATGGCTGATTCATGCTCTGTCCCCCGCATCTCCTCCTCCCTCCCAAAACTTGAATGCCGCGAATTGGTTTTTCATGCTCTGAGAGGTATGTGGGGGAGGGAGGCAGACAAGGAGTCTGGAGGCTGCAGGCAGAACCTCAGTGGACCACAGGCCTCAGGTTGTCTACCTGTGGCCCACTGAGATGAAGGAGGGCCACTCATGCAGCCCACTCACCAGTGCTGGTTGTCCATTGCTCACTACAGTGATGAGATGGGTTTGCCCATCTATGTAGTTAATCCACCTTCCTGAGGATCTGTATTTAGGTTGATGGAAGAATTCTAGCACTGTCTGCACCAGAGGTTAGTTCGGCACAACTACTACTTTCAGGGGGTGTGGATTTTCACACTCATGAGTGATGTAGCTATGCGGATTTAAGTTTTCAAAATAGACCACCCCTGAGTCTTCAACTTGACCTGCTAACTTGAAAGCAAAATAAAGTGACAGGGTAAAATTATCAGAGGCTTATTTGGTATGTGTGTGTCACTTAGAACTTGATCCTGCAATATTTACTCCTGTTAGTAATGCTTACTCAAATAATTAACACCACTGAATTCAATGCTTTAATTGCAGCCCCTGTCAACAGTGATTATTGAACTCTGTCATGTAACAAGAGTTTTGAATTTTGAATCCCTGACCCAGATAACATAACTGAGGTCAGGAAGTCAAGCTGAAGTTTCTTGCCTGCACTCCTGTGTATCAGACCTTTATCCCAAGTTGGACTGCTTGTGTGACTAAGAATTACTCAATAGGATAAGGGGTCACAATTTTAACTTGCACAGGATACAGCTGCCGGGAGCAGGGCAGGTCCAAGTTTAGCAGTGTTAGGACTTCAGAACTGGGCCCTTAAACATCCTAACAGGCAGAAGAACTTTTAAGATAACATCTCAATAGCTTCAGAGGGGTAGCCGAGTTAGTCTAAAACAAATACTCTGGTAGCACTTTAAAGACTAACAAAACATGTAGATGGTATCATGAGCTTTCGTGGGCACAGCCCACTTCTTCACATAGAACTTCTGAAGAAGTGGGTTGTGCCCATGAAAGCTCATACCACCATCTACATGGTTTGTTAGTCTTTAAAGTGCTACCAAAATCTCAATATTTCATCATTTAAAATGGGCAAGACTTAATATATGACAAACAATGAGAAGTGCAGGGTATAAGTCAAAAGGATGACAGGCCATAGAAGAATAAATCTTTAAAAATCTTACATATTGTTTAATGAAAAAAGTAATTATTCTCTAAAGAATGGGGGTGAAAGGCTACATTTCCTAGTAACATTAATTAATGACATGGGGATCATCTTTTCAAATATCTTTGAATTCCCTATAAATACATTGGTCAGAATTTGACTGATTGGTTTTTAGCTCCATTAATAATATGCATGTATTTCTTAGTCAATAACTTATATTCAGAATTGAATTTGAAAAATGCTGAAGGTACCAATAATCTAGTAGAGAAACAGATCTCTTATTTTTCAGCTATCTTACTGTTCAGTCTTACTTCCTGAAAGAGGTTTTGTACTGTAAAAACAACTCACTTGTTGTATAGGTTGGACCTTCCTTGTCCGGCACCCTCAGGACCTTACCTGTCTTGAAGGAGGGAATTTGCGGGATATGGGGAGGCCCCCTGCCACTGGCCTCCCAGGATGCTCCCCGTCCCTGTAGCTGGCTTTTCTCTGGCCCCAGTGTCACTGAGGTCCAGCCTGCAGGGCTTGGACTTGGGCTCCGATATGCTGGGGCTCCCCAGGACGGAGCTCCCCAGCTGCTGCTGCCCCACCCAACCAGGGATCCCCAGAGAGACGGGGGAAAGGTGGCACACAGTTCAGCTGGGCTCCGTGGAGAGCTGGCAGCTCAGATGGGCTGCAGGGGTGGGGGAAGCCAGGAAGCCCACTGGGGGGCAGGGCAGGGGATGGGGGCCAGCAGCGGGGCGGGAGGGTAAGGGGAGGTCATAAATGATCTCCCTTGGCTTGGCAAAATCCCTCATCCAGGACTAGTCAGGTCCCTAGGATGCTAGACCAGGGAGGTCCAACCTGTATGGTTTCCAGGAAGAAAAATGCTAAGAACCTAAAGATTTTAAACAAAAGATTTACAGGATAGTATATGTAGTATTTAAAATTAAAATCAATTAAGAAGTTGCCAGGAAACCTGAATGCTAGTCCAGTAATTCATTTATCATTTTCAATAACATTCAACAGAGGTAATTAATCACCTTATGACATATATTCAAGTACTGTTACCTTTCATTGTCTTTAATTAAATGCTACTTCTAGTTTTTAATCATACTTTCTCTACACTGATTCATAAAAACAGATTTTTGGGAGGTGGGGGATACAAGTAATCTATAAATATATATGGTGTGTTTTTCAAAACAGAGATTCTAGTTCTACTTTATATAATTATCAAGTCTTAAAGTGATAGGAGGAAATTCTGCTCTCGTCTACACCAACATGTATCTGGAATAAACTGAGGTCTCTGGAGTTTCTCCAAACTTACACCAATTTGAGTGCAAAAATGTATTCCACTACAAATACAGAATTTTAGTACTCTTATGGAAAAATCTACAAATAGAACAAGCTACACACTTCACATTCAGAAGGGCACTTTAGACTTAGACTTTTCCATGGTTTCACCTTAAAAATAAGAGCTAGTATCCACTGTAAAAATAAGAGTCAGTATCAAAGTTTTGATCCTGATTAATCGGCAAGTATTCCAGCAATTAGGGCTTGTCCTGTACAATTCAGGAGACATGGTCATCCTAACTAACACGTTGTTGTTATTACTGACCATTTATTAGATCTACAAAGAAAATTTTTGGTTCTATAAACTTTTCTTTGAGAAAACCATCATTTCCCATGGCACCTTCCATTTTGACAACAACAAAAAGAATAACTTTTTTTTATTATCAGAGAAATATTTCAAATGAAACAATTCACCCAGCTCTGCTACTTCTAATGCAGGGTTTCAGCCCCGTTGTCCTAGATACTGTACAAACACATACTGAGCATTGGGGTGAAATCTAGAGTACATTAAAGTCAATGGCAAAACTCACATTTACTTCAACAAAACCAGATTCCACCCATGATTCCTATGCCACAAGTTACAATTTTAGGGTCAGATTGTGCCTGGCTCCTAGCATAGCCATCATAGGGCAGTAAGCAGAAGTAAGTCAGCATGGCCATATTTCAGATCCCTGCACCGTGAATTTGGGCATTAAAGGGGAAAAGAGCAGGGACTATTCCTTTTCTACTTTCCACTCTAATAGGCCACTCTTCCTCAAAGCCAGCAGAACTGAGGAGAGAAGGCACATACAGCTGGTAAAAGACTACAGTACATAAGAACATAAGAATGGCCGTACTGGGTCAGACCAAAGGTCCATCTAGCCCAGTATCCTGTCTGCCGACAGTGGCCAGCACCAGGTGCCCCAGAGAGGGTGGACCGAAGACAATGATCAAGCGATTTGTCTCCTGCCATCCCTCTCCAGCCTCTGACAAACAGAGGCCAAGGACACCATTTTATCCCCTGGCTAATAGCCTTTTATGGACCTAACCTCCATGAAATTATCTAGCTTCTCTTTAAACTCTATTATAGTCCTAGCCTTCACAGCCTCCTCTGGCAAGGAGTTCCACAGGCTGACTACACGCTGTGTGAAGAACTTTCTTTTATTAGTTTTAAACCTGCTACCCATTAATTTCATTTGGTGTCCTCTAGTTCTTCTATTTAGGGAACTAATAAATAACTTCTCTTTATCGGCCCTCTCCACACCACTCATGATTTTATATACCTCTATCATATCCCCCCTCAGTCTCCTCTTTTCTAAACTGAAAAGTCCCAGTCGCTTTAACCTCTCCTCATATGGGACCCGTTCCAAACCCCTAATCATTTTAGTTGCCCTTTTCTGAACCCTTTCCAAGGCCAAAATATCTTTTTTGAGGTGAGGAGACCACATCTGTACACAGTATTCAAGATGTGGGCGTACCATAGTTTTATACAGGGGCAGTAAGATATTCTGGGTCTTATTTTCTATCCCTTTCTTAATAATTCCTAGCATCCTATTTGCCTTTTTGACTGCCGCTGCACACTGCGTGGAAGTTTTCAGAGAACTGTCCACGATAACTCCAAGATCTCTTTCCTGATTTGTCATAGCCAAATTAGCCCCCATCATACTGTACGTATAGTTGGGGTTATTTTTCCAATGTGCATTACTTTACACTTATCCACATTAAATTTCATTTGCCATTTTGTTGCCCAATCACTCAGTTTGGTGAGATCTTCTTGGAGTCCCTCACAGTCTGCTTCTGTCTTGACTGTCCTAAACAGTTTGGTATCATCTGCAAACTTTACCACCTCACTGCTTACCCCTTTCTCCAGATCATTTATGAATAAGTTGAACAGGATTGGTCCTAGGACTGACCCTTGGGGGACACCACTAGTTACCCCTCTCCATTCTGAAAATTTACCATTTATTCCTACCCTTTGTTTTCTGTCTTTTAACCAGTTCTCAATCCAAGAAAGGACCTTCCCTCTTATCCCATGGCCATGTAATTTACACAAGAGCCTTTGGTGAGGGACCTTGTCAAAGGCTTTCTGAAAATCTAAGTATACTATATCTACTGGATCCCCCTTGTCCGCATGTTTGTTAACCCCTTCAAAGAACTCTAATAGATTAGAAAAACAGGATTTCCCTTTACAGAAACCATGCTGACTTTTGTCCAACAAATTATGTTCTTCTACATGCTTCACAATTTTATTCTTTACTATTGTTTCGACTAATTTGCCCGGTACTGAAGTTAGACTTACCGGTCTGTAATTGCCCGGATCGCCTCTAGAGCCCTTTTTAAATATTGGTGTCACGTTGGCTACCTTCCAGTCATTAGGTACGGAAGCCGATTTAAGAGATAGGTTACAAACCACAGATAATAGTTCAGCAGTTTCCCATTTGAGTTCTTTTAGAACCCTTGGATGAATGCCATCCGGTCCCGGAGATTTGTTAACATTAAGTTTTTCTATTTGTTCCAAAACCTCCTCTAATGACACTTCAATCCGGGACAGTTCCTCAGATTCATTACCCACAAAGGACGGTGCAGATTTGGGAATCTCCCCAACGTCCTCAGCCGTGAAGACTGAAGCAAAGAAATCATTTAGTTTCTCCGCAATGGCTTTATCGTCCTTGATTGCGCCTTTTATAGTTCGATCGTCTAGGGGACCCACAGGTTTTTTAGCAGGCTTCCTGCTTCTAATCTACTTAAAAAACATTTTGTTATTTCTTTTTGAGTTTTTGGCTAGCTGTTCCTCAAAATCTTTTTTTGCTTTTCTTATTACATTTTTACACTTGATTTGACAGTGTTTATGTTCCTTTCTATTTATCTCACTAGGATTGGACTTCCACTTCTTAAAAGATGCCTTTTTGTCCCTCACTGCTTCTTTTACATGGTGGTTAAGCCACGGTGACACTTTTTTAGGTCTCTTGCTATGTTTTTTAATTTGGGGCATACATTTAAGTTGGGCCTCTATTATGGTGTCTTTAAAAAGTTTCCATGCAGCTTGCAGGGATTTGGCTCTCATGCCTTTTAATTTCTGTTTAACTAGCCTCCTCATTTTTGTGTAATTCTGCTTTTTGAAATTAAATGCAAGGGTGCTGGACTGCTGAGGTGTTCTACCCACCACAGGAATGTTGAATGTTATTATATTATGGTCACTATTCTCAAGCGGTCCTGTAACGGTTATTTCCTGGACCTGATCCTGCGCTCCACTCAGGACTAAATCGAGAATTGCCTCTCCCCTTGTGGGTTCCTGCACCAGCTGCTCCAAGAAGCAGTCATTTAGGCCATTGAGAAATTTTATCTCTGCTTCTCTTCATGAGGTGACATGTACCCAGTCAATATGGGGATAATTAAAATCCCCCATTATTATAGAGTTCTTTATTTTGGTAGCCTCTCTAATCTCCCTCAGCATTTCAATGTCAGTATCACTGTCCTGGTCAGGTGGTCGGTAATATATCCCTACTGCTAATTTCTTATTATTGGAGCATGTAATTACTATCCATAGCGATTCTATTGAGCATGTTGATTCACTTAATATTTTTATTTCATTTGATTCTACATTATCTTTCACATACAGTGCCACTCCACCACCCACCCGGCCTGCTCTATCCTTTCGATATATTTTATATCCCGGTATGATTGTGTCCCACAGATTTTCCTCATTCCACCAGGTTTCAGTGATGCCTATTATGTCAATCTCCTCATTTAACACTAGGTACTCTAGTTCACCCATCTTATTAGTCCGACTCCTAGCATTTGTGTAGAAGCACTTTAAAAATTTGCCACTGCTTATTTGTCTGCCCTTCCCTGGTGCACTGGATTCCTTTGTATGCGGTTGTTTGTCTGCTCTGGCCCATGGTTTGCCCTCTCCCCTCCTCTCTTTCTGACTACAGCTTAGAGAATCTCTATCAATGGATTCTCCTCTAAGTGAAGTCTCCCTCCGATTGACGTGCATCTCCGCACCAATCAGCTTTCCCCCATCTCTTAGTTTAAAAACTGCTCTACAGCCTTTTTAATGTTTAGTGCCAGCAGTCTGGTTCCACCCTGGTTTAGGTGGAGCCCATCCTTCTTGTATAGGCTCCCCCTCTCCCAAAAGTGTCCCCAGTTCCTAATAAATCCAAACCCCTCTTCCCTGCACCATCGTCTCATCCACGCATTGAGACTCTGAAGCTCTGCCTGCCTACCTGGCCCTGCGCGTGGAACTGGAAGCATTTCCGAGAATGCCACCATAGAGGTCCTGGATTTCAGTCTCTTTCCTAGCAGCCTAAATTTGGCCTCCAGGACATCTTTCCTACCCTTCCCTACGTCATTGGTACCTACATGTACCACGACCACCGGCTCCTCCCCAGCACTACGCATAAGTCTATCCAGATGCCTCGAGAGATCCGCAACCTTCGCACCAGGCAGGCAAGTGACCATACGGTTCTCCCGGTCATCACAAACCCAACTATCTATGTTTCTAACAATCGAATCACCCACTACTAACACCTGCCTCTTCCTAACTGGCATTCCCTCCCCCTCAGAGGTATCCTCAGTGCGAGAGGATACCGCAACACCCTCTGGGAGGAGGGTCCCAACTACGGGATGGTTTCCCTCTGCTCCCATTGAATGCTCTGTTCCCTCACTTTCTTTCCTCCTCATTAAGAGCACTGAGGCTCTCAGACTGGAGGTGGGACAGTACTACAGTGTCCCGGAAAGTCTCATCAAGATATCTCTCTACCTCCCTTAGCTCCTCCAGTTCAGCCACCCTGGCCTCCAAAGCCCGAACCGGGTCTCTGAGGGTCAGGAGCTCCTTGCAACGGGTGCACACATATGCCAACTGCCCACAGGGCAGGTAATCATACATGTTACACTCGACGCAATAAACAGGATAGCCCCCACTCTGCTTCTGGGCTTCTGTCTCCATTTTCCTAATGAATAAGTTTAAGCAGAAACTGGGATTCTTTTTAAACCTCTGGAATATAGATTATTCCAAGAGTTATGTTTTAAAGAAGAAGGTCAGAAGTCCCTAGTGCCCTCTAACCTCCCTCTCCAAACTCCCTGTTAGCTGTTCCTGGTCACAAGCTCCCTGGTCGCTGAGTCACAGGCTTATATAGCTCTGGTAGCCCCTCCCCGTGACTGAGACTCAGCCAATTAACAGAGGCTTCTAGATTTCAAACCTTTTAGAAGCTCCTGCAAACAAACAAACCAACCAACCAAACACACAAACACAAGCTCAGCACACATCAAATAACTCCCCCACACACAAACACACACTCCAGACAGCCACTTACCACAAGGGTCCCGTTTTTACTCCTCTTTTACCTGGAGAACTCCCTCTCCAAACTCCCTGTTAGCTGTTCCTGGTCGCAAGCCACAGTAAATGACTTCTCTATAGGAGCAAAGTGGTGGGAGTCAAGGACAAATTGTGACTTCTTCCTGGGGGCTCCTCTTAAAGCAGCATAGCTTTGTTCTGCTACCTACACTGTGCAAAGTTTCAGTCTCGCCTAAAACAATTGATATATGGGGGGAAGTGGAGGAAGAGGGATGCATTCAAATATTATTATCATAGATATCATAGAATCACGAAGGTGGAAGAGACCTCAGGAGGTCATCAAGTCCAGCCCCCTGCCCAAGGCAGGACCAATCCCAACTAAATCCCAACCCAGCCAGGGCTTTGTCAAGCCGAGACTTAAAAACCTCTAGGAATGGAGATTCTACCACCTCCCTAGGTAATCCATTCCAGTACTTCACCACCCTCCTAGTGAAATATTTTTTCCTAATATCCAGCCTAGACCTCTCCCACTGTAACTAGAGACCATTGCTCCTTGTTCTGCCATCCATCACTACTGTGAACAGCCTCCTACCATCCTCTTTGGAACCTCCCTTCAGGAAGTTGAAGGCTGCTATCAAATCCCCCCTCACTCTTCTCTTCTGCAGACTAAACAGACCCAAATCCCTCAGTCTCTCCTCATAGGTCATGTGCTCCAGCTCCCTAATCCTTTTGGTTGCCTTCCGCTGGACCCTTTCCAATGCGTCTACATCCTTTCTATAGTGGGGGGGGCCCAGAACTGGACACAATATTCCAGATGTGGCCTCACCAGAGCCAAATAAGGGGGAATAATCACTTCTCTAGATCTGCTGACAGTGCTCCTCCTAATGCAACCCAATCTGCCATTAGCCTTCTTGGCTACAAGGGCACACTGTTGACTCATATCCAGTTTCTCATCCACTGTAATCCCAAGGTCCTTTTCTGCAGAACTGCTACTTAGCCAGTCGATCCTCAGCCTGTAACAATGCTTGAGATTCTTCCGTCCCAAGTGCAGGACTCTACACTTGTCCTTTTTGAACCTCATCAGATTTCTTTTTGACCGAATCCTCTGTTCTGTCTAGGTCACTCTGGACCCTATCCCTGCCCTCCAGCATATCTACCTCTCCCCCAGCTTAGTGTTATCCGCAAACTTGCTGAGGGTGCAATCCATCCCCTTGTTCAGGTCATTAATAAAGATATTGAACAAAACCGGCCCTAGAACTGACCCTTGGGGCACTCTGCTAGAAACCGACCGCCAACCTGACATCAAGCCATTAATCACTACCCATTGGGCCTGACAGTCTAGCCAGCTTTCTATCTATCTTACAGTCCATTTATCCAATCCATACTTCCTTAACTTGCTGGCAAGAATATTGCCCAGGACTATTTTTTAATTTTGGTCCTATCCTGCCCAGCAATACCCACTCTTGCATTGTTGTCCCATTCCCATCTGCAAAAACATTAGCTCCTGCAAAAGAAACAAATTCCCCATACATGGAATTCAGACACAATTTTTACCTCTAAAAAGTATCAAACAAATCTTCCTTAAACCATACTGAGTATCTTAAACCCTGTTACAATAAATATCAAATCTCCTTCTATCCCTTGTTTAAATTTAAGTATTAAAATCTCTATTCTTTAAAAAAAAATCCTGTTTTCTCTTTATGATAAACTGACAATAGATTTAATGTTTTCCCAGAAATTACCTCAATCTGGGAAGTTTTTTGCCCACACAGTTCCCTCACAATATTCACAATGAAATGCATTTTACCTGCTCCTGCTATTAGGGCAGTAGGAGAAGGGAGGCATATCCTAGCCCTGCTGCTGGCCTCTACTACAGTCCCAGCTATGCACAGTATGGGTATGTCTACACTGCTTTCCTCTTTCGAGAGAGGAATTCAAATGCAGACAAACGAAATTGCAAATGATGCGTGGATTTGAATTTCCCACGCTTCAGTTGCATAATCGTGTCCGAACGCTATTTCGAAATACCCTAGAAGGGGTTTCTTTCAAAATAGTCGTGTCTACATGGCGTTTTTTTCCTCTCAAAATACGGTATTTCAAAATAACGGCCAGACGCGATTATTCAAATGAAGCGCGGGAAATTCAAATCCGCGCTTCATTTGCAATTTCATTTGTCTGCATTTGCATTCCTCTCTCGAAAGAGGAATACAGTGTACACATACCCTGTGGTTTATGAACCACTTTGGACAACACAACCATTAATTTTTATAAACCGTCATGGTCCACAATGAGCACAGAACTCATCAGGCTTGGTCCTCTCACTGCCAGATAGTTGTTTCAAATGAACATTGTTTGAAGGAAAACAAATGCCCATAAAATGTATTTATTAATAAAAATAATTATAATATATCTACAAGAAGTGAAAAGTTTCAAGTGACTTTCTAGTCACAGGCAAATTTATGGTTACAATTTTTTTCTTAACAATTGCAAATTTGGCAACCATAGCTCCAATGAAACATTGGGAGGAACACACTATGGATCATTAGTATCACCTAAACCTGTATAGATTTACACCTGTGCAACTTCTATGAGCTCATTCAGGTTGCTGGAGTGTAATCAAGGGCAAAATTTGGCTTCTATGCTTTGTCATCAGCTCCAAATGCAAATTACAGATATAGGTTGAACCTCTCTCACCCAGCACTCAATGGTCCAGCAACATCTGCGGTCTGGCATGATTTTGGTTAGCCAGATATGCACTTGTGTGTGTAGTCAAGTTTCCAGCAGTCCCATAAAATTTGTTTATAGCCAGCAGTCCTGGCTGTCAGTCTCCTGTAATGTTATTTAGCTCTAATTTACCCTAAATGTCTTCTCAGAGCCCAGTAAGCAGTGGGAGTGTTGGTAATGCTGCTAGACAATATTGACCTCCCATGGTTTGGCAAATTTTCTGGTTCAGCACCAGTCAAGTCCCCAGGGTGCTGGACTAGAAAGATTAAATTTGTAATTTGCAAAAATAAGTACTATATCCTGTCCAAAAAGTAAGCTCATGGGATAGCTTGCAATAACCATTTTGGATTATGAAGAAAAGTTTGGTTAACACAAAAGGAAAGGTTTTGTTCCAGCAAACACACACAAACAGGAAACCTCTCCACAATAAGGTGTTTTTTTTCCACACAATAGAATTTAAAGATGTATCATCAAAGTTTAAAATAAAAATGGCTATTGCTAAGCAAGTTCATCCTTTCCAGTAGGTTATGAGTGTAGAAGAATTACAGTACATTTCAAAATCTGTTAGAATTTGCATGGATGGCACACAAATACAAACAAATGTAACCTGTCTTAGTCTATGCATGATTTTTAATCAGTAAGCATGTCAAGCTTGGGGGAGGAGGAAAAATCAATTTTCAGAAGGCAAATGGTAACAACTGCAGATTTAATCAAATTGCATCTGCAATCCTTTACTATTCTTGATATTTCTGAAATGAAGTAGCTTTGTGGTAAAAATGAATTTCAATAAATGTCATTTATTTAGCTGTATGCCTTTTTTAAATTTATCAAGCTAGATCACAGATCCTTAGCAGAAATTATGCCGGGACATATCAAAAGGAGTTGGATGCTGTTTAGTAGGATAGGCATAAATATGGAAGAGCTATTGTAGAGATGAGTGACTAAGATATGAATCCCTATTTGTACTTTACCATATAGGAAGAAAAATTATACAGAAATAGTTCATAAGACAAGAATTGCAGCTGTGGCACACACAACAAAGCACTGCTGGGAATCAAATACCACAGTGAAAGGCACGGTATAAGAACCTAAAATACCAGTAATTCTTTGAAGGTACAGCATTTACGTATTTTTCATTTTACAAGAGGTTTCATCTGAATTTGATGAATTCCAGGATTGCCTCCTCTAAAAAAAAAAATCTATTTAATGTTGACTTCCCTAGGAGTAGTAGAAGCTGTATCATACAGCTGTAAAACACAAGCTTCAAACGTTTTCTCTAGAAAATTTTCTGCAAATATTATGTATCAGTATGTTATGAAAACCATTGTTTGTGAAATCTTGCAAAATTCTACACTGAGTGCCCCAAATTCTCTTGTCTCAGTTCCATATCTCAACTCAAATATTGGTACAAATAGTACCCAGTTAATTCAAAGACCACTGGAGTCACCAGGACATACTATAATGATTTATATCAGGCTCTATTTCAGGGGTGGGCAATAATTTTAGAAGGGGGGCCACTTCACAAATTTTTGAAGTGGCCCTGAGCCACCCCAGAACTTGGTGGAAGGCATGGGGACAGAAGACTTCCCATGCTCCCCTGCCTACAGAGCCTGATTAGCCTGGGGATGTGGGGGGGGCATGAAGTTTTAAACCTCCCCCTCACCCCGCATGTGCATGGAGAGAACCACCAGCTGTTCTGAACAGCTGACAGTTCCCTTCTAGGTGCAACCCACCCCTGGCAGCGGGAGGAGACTTTGCACACTCCTCCCCTCCCACTGCCTCAGGGCCAGTCAGGGCCTGGGGGTAGAGGAGTGGCAGGGCAGCCATGGGCCGGATCAACCAGGTTGGCAGGCCAGATCCAGCCCGCACAGGCTCTCTTGCCCACCCCTGCTCTATTTGATCACATCAGGTGGCATAACAATAGCACAGTATAGTTTAAAAACAAAACAAAGCAAGAAATAGCCCTGGAGTCCTTGGGCAATATTTATTCTTAAATCAATACCTTTTCCGTCATAGGCATTACACCCTAGATGAATCTGGCCTAATAATTTTATCTTTTTTAATTTAAAAAAAATTAAATTACATGAAAAACGCTCTACCTTCCTGTACAACATAACAGTATTCCTGAAGGCAAATAGCTTGGCAATTTGGGAGATTTGTTAATGTGCTAAAGGAAACAAGCTAGCACACATACCATGTGTATGAATGCCTTTAGAAATTAGATTGCAACACTGATTTGATTTTCTAAAAGGTATTTGAAACAAAGAAAGCAACACAAGGTTAGTGATTCTAAGAGTAATGAGAATATGTGGGATTTCGAACAATTTTACATAAAACAGGCCCCATGTTCTGAGGAAAAGAGGTCACCTAATTATTCCTTTCTTTAAGGCCTTGTCTACACTGCATTTCCCTGGGCGACAAAAATGATTTAAAAATGGTTTATGTTAACATGCTTGTGTCAGCTCCTGTAGAGGAGGTATAGATTTGTTTAAAGCCATTGCTAAAAAAATACAATCTTTAAAAGGAAAGCCCAACAAAACAAAACCCTGATGGTTTGGCTGCACAGTGGGGGATGGGCAGGCAAGGCAGATCAACACTATACATTGTGGCCAACTCATTTCCACAGTAGTGCACTGCACAGGAGTCCCTGGGAGTGGAGAGGTTTGGAGGAAACTGGCTAGAGCCTGGCTAGTCTGCAAACTGGATTCAATGGCTGGATTTAAAGTCCATGAAGGGGATAATCATAGACTATGGCAATAAGAGAGAAGATACACAAGACGGCAGCTCAAGTGACTGGTAATGGACTATTAAACATTCCGTCTCTGCTTCAATGACAGCTGAAGTGGGAGAAACCTAGTCACGTGGGTTTCATGAACTAAAGCTAGGGGAGCTGGTTTGCAGACAGAAAACCCATATGTATTTGTTCAAATATCCCTGAGAATTCCAGGCTCTCTCCCCTCCCTGCCAACAGATCTTGAAACTGGAATCCTTAAGGCTCCTTGGAACCAGTGTTTTATGTCCTGGTCTTGGGCTCTTCTGAGGATACAAAGTGACTGCTCTTTTATGTCCCCATTTTATCAATGGTATTATGAATATTATGTGCAGTACCATCGCGCCCAGATCTCCCTGGCAGGATCCCGCTGTGGTAGGCCAATACAAACATTTGAAGACCCTGCTTCTGTCCTAACATGCTACCTTGCGTGAGTAGAATTAAAATAGGTGCCTAGTACAAAGGGGTCCTTAGAGAGACCTCACAATTCTTTGTGTGAGCACTGCCCTGGGGCCTGGGTTGTAGCCCCAATTTTTGAGGTTCCTTCTACTGCTGTGGATTACAGCTGTCCTGCTGCCAGGTGCGTGGCATCATCTCCAGAATGTTTTTACCCTGATTTGGGGTCCAGCAGGCTGAAGAGACCATCCTTTTCCCTTCTGAGACAAGGAATGGGGAGCACCTGCCTGCAAATCACAGAAGGATGGAGATAAACTATTCGACACCCCAATAGTACTGGACACAGCAAAAGTAGGTCATAATTTTCAGAGGACTTGCCTGGTGACGTGCAAAGGAGGAAGGTGTCTTAGAGCCAGTAGGGAGGCAGATGATAGGTACTTGTAGACTCGATGAGGGGAGGGGCCAAAATTTGCTAACAATTCTTTGTTTAAGAACCTCTCAATGAATTTGTGCTAAGTTTGGGTTTCTAACTTAATCCCCATTATTCTATTCCCATTGCACTATTGTAATCTGTAAGGCATAGTCTGGATCCAGAACACTTTTGTAAAGAAAGCAACCCTCTAACAAGTGGGTAAAGAGTGTTATGGAATGATAATAAGTTCTGAAAAACATTAAGACAAAGACGCCAAACAAGACAAAACTTGCAACCCTCTGAAAATAGATTTTGACGTGAATTGTAAAGGGATTGTTTTAAACAATTAATTTGGTGTAATACCTTTCTTCAAATTATCAGTTGTGTATTAAAATACCT
Source organism: Pelochelys cantorii (assembly GCA_032595735.1). Taxonomy (NCBI): domain Eukaryota; kingdom Metazoa; phylum Chordata; order Testudines; family Trionychidae; genus Pelochelys; species Pelochelys cantorii. The sequence continues at coordinate 301,698,074 of CM064326.1, read as the reverse complement.
GTATTACAAATTATCTATGGCTACAGATTTAAAGAGGTAACGGGTGCAAAGGACACTGCACTAGTAGTTATTTTCTCTGGTTATTTTGTTTTTAATGTCTGACTCTTGCAAAAGAGAAGCCCTGTGGTCTTTACTGGATAACAAGTGTAAATATTAGCTGCAAATATTTATGCAGCTTGTATAGAGAAGTGGGACATTTTGTACCTGGCCTAGGTATGGCTTTGTACCTCTGAATTTGAAAAGTGATTCCCACCTATTTTCTGCTTGACAGCAATGCAAAAGGATACTTTGGATGAGATACATCAAAAGCAAATGAATTACCACAATATACAAAAGTTTCTTAGGAAAACTGAAAAAACGTCCATACATTGTAGCTTCTCAAAATAAATCCTCTAGATTAGAAAGGCAACAAATCCCAAAGAAATGTACAGTTATATTAAAGTGTTTGTAGTCTTTAAATATTACTCAACATTTTAGAGGGTGAGGATTAACCTTAGTACTTACACTTTTCTGGAACATACATAAATATTTATAAAGAGACCATTTAATGTAATATTTACATGGGCACACTACTAAAGTTTCCTTACAGAGTGTAAATTATTCCTAATTTTGGACAAATTTCATCTTTAAAATAAAATAAATTACAATAAATCAGCAAGGAATATTTTAAGTACTCCAGATCTGTAAAGTATGTGATCTGCTGATTTGGAACACTGTAATTTTTTGTTTAAAAAAGCATTTAACTTAATGTAAGCTCAATTAACTACACAAGACTGTATCAATAGAAAAATATTTAAAAAAATTTTTGAAGTTGAACGTTTAAATTAAATTTTACAAAGCTTTCTGAATAATCTGAAATCTTTGATTTGCATTTCTGAACCTCTTATGCCCCAAAGGCACAGCTAATGGTCATTTTGCTTATATCAAATAGACAGACAATCACAAAGAGAAAGTATAATAGTTGACAAAAATAGTATACAAGTTGCATTTTAATAACAACATATGTACAGTAGGTGGCTTCTAGAGACCGAAACACAAGTCTAATATTGTGTTATATACAATGTGATGAGTCTTACAACATATCTAGAGAGAATGTTTTGTAAGTGTGGCGTTTTCTTTCTAATGCCATTTGGAACAATTAGCCTAATCAGTTTCTTCTAGAGTATGAAAAAAATGAAAAAATACAGATAATCATCTGATGAAAATTTAGAAGAACTTATATGATTCTGTCAAAATTAGACTCTGTGGCACTCCTCATTCACAGCAGAGGGATAAAGGACATCTCACACCCAGGACGTTTCCAGCTATTAAAGCAGGTATTGCTGTAAAGCACGAACGCAGAAAACACTTTCGAGCGGAGTTGATGTTTTCCTTCGTCGGAATTCCCCGGAACCCCTTAAGGGACTCCCAAGCCCTGGCAGCGTACATGCATACAGTACCTGTCTTGCCTGCTAAAGCCAACGCCGCGCTTTTCCAGCCGGGGTCTGCGTGGGGGTCCCAAGCTGGACGCCAGCCCCTCCCGCTACATTCCCGAGCAGCGGGGTCATGGAGCGAGCAAGGACAGAAGCCGCCCAGGACGCGCGGCGCTCAGGACACCCGCGGAGACGCGCGAGCACCTGCGGGCAGGCCGAGGCGATCCGCTGCCAGCGCAGAAGGGCGACGGGGCACTTCGCGGCGTCAGGCTGAGTCAGAGCGGGCTTGTTCCAGAGCGGATTGTCAGCGCCGCCCGCGCGCACACACGCGCCCTTCGTTCACCTCCCCACCCCCGCGGCGGAGCCACTGGCTCCTGAAGGAGGCAGGCTCCCGCCCGCCCGGCGAGCGCCCTCTGCCCGGGGGCGTGGTGGTGCCTGTGCGCCGCCGGCTCGCTGACAGCTACAAGTGCACAACCCCCGCGCCGCGCCGCGCCGCGCCGCGCCAGCCGCACGGGTTGGGGGCAGCGCCCCGCTGGCTGAGAACTGCCCCCGGCAGAGCGGGGCGCGGGGCCCGGTCCCCCTTCCCCTTCCCCTCCCGGTCCCGGCGCTAGGCGCGCTCCGTTTGTACCTTGGGCTGGCGGGAAGCTGAGGCAGCCGCCCAGCACCTGGGGCCCCGCGACCAGTTCCCGCCACCTGGAGGCGACGCCGGTGCGGCGGGAGGGCGCAGCCCTGCGCTCAAGGCACCTGGAGGCGGCGGCGCTGCGAGCTTCCCGCGGCGCCTCTCCGGCTCCTGTGGCCTCAGCTCCCCCTGCCCCGCCTGCGCGGCCCTGACCTGCCCGTGACTCACCGCCTCGCGGGGCCCGGCAGCGCGGAGCGGGCGGCCCCTCCCGTCTGCCCGGGGTCCCTCAGCTCCGCTCCCCCAGCCCCCGCCCCGCAAGTTGCCGGGTGAGAATCGGGGGTTCCTGGAGCCCGGCCCGCCACCTGGGGACTGAGCCCCGGCAGGGCTCGGAGCTGCGGCGGGGACAGGCCGCAGCATTTCCCGTTGGCCGCTGGCTGCAGAGCCGAGCCGGGCGGGGACTGGTTCAGCGGGGCACCGGCTCGGGGCGCGGCCAGGGGGGGATCCAGGCTGACCAGTCCCGCGGGGCTTTGGGGGCTGAGCCGGTGAGGTAAAAGGGACACGGCCACGCTGAAAGGCTGAAATAATTGAGGGGGGACGACGCGGGGTTAAAAGTAGTTTCACCTGTTCCCCTCCCCCAACCCATCCCTGGGGCCTGACACCCATCGCGGTTTCCCAGCCATCCTTTGCTTGCCTCTGGAACTGCCCCAAGCAAACCCCAGGGACCGCACAGACCTAAACTGAGCGCCCTCTTTCACCCTGAGCGCCCCAGCCTCTGAGCCCGCCCCAGCTCCCAGCGGGTGAAGGAGCCTTGCAATCGCAGGTCCTCATTGAACTGATTGACCTGCCGGAGAGACTTGCAGGATCCAGCCCTTAGGTGGTCCCTCTAAGGCCAGGTGGTAAAACCTGTTCAGACACTGCTGTGCTATTTATGCTGCCTTAACAATAAAAGGGGTTGAAAGCAGATCCCTTCCCTTCTGTTGCTACTTGAGAGCATTGGTATCTGAAGAAATGTTAACATCTGGTCGAGCAACTGGTGCCAGTGCCTCTGGCATGCTGCCCCAGCTATAACATAAACGAGACAGTCATGAGACCAGAATCAGTTCATAATCTCTTCACTGAGTGTGGCAGAAGTGGGAATTGTAGGAAATAGATTTAAAGCATCCCATGTAGATAATCAAATAGCCATCAATAAAGGTGCCTGTGTAGTCACTAGGGATGCTAAGTGTTGGGGATTTATCTTCACAACATAATCTGTAGGGTAGGTATCCTTTCTATTCTTACAGATGAAAAACTGAAGCACTGAGGGTCTGGCTACATGCAGCAATACAAGTTCATGATTCAAACTCAGCCCCAAGCCTGACTCCCCTTTTCATCAAATTATGCTCACCTAGGCTCCATCCCAGGACCCAACAAAAGTGGAGGTTGTGACCCTGAGTCACGCCAGGAGCCTTATTGCTGTGCAGTGTAGACATAGCCCTGCTGGATTTGTGCCAAAAGTATTCCCTACAACCCTGGGCTGACTTTCTGTGTCTCTTGACAATCAAATTTGGTGGTGTCATGTTTTCCCATACTTCACCATGAATAAAGAACTAGAGTGGCTATAGTCTGGGAGGGTGCTGGAAAGTCTGAAATATGCAGGGCTTAAATTACTATAGAGCTGTCTAGAACAGAACTCTGGTAAATATTTTCCCTTGTCTCCAGCCTGATGCTGTTGATTTTCACCTGGGGGTCCATGGCCCTCTGGGAGCCTGGGATCTGACTTCTGGGTCTGTGGGGTTCCATGGCTGAATCTTGGAACCCAGAGCCAGAGGGCCTCTTCTGTGGAACTGAAGTCCCAAGCCCCAAATAGGAGATCTGGGAAACATGGGTGTTTGTGCTGGGGCCTGCATAATGGTGGAGTCCTAGTTTGGGACCCAGAGCTCAACAATTCCAAACATGGGGTTACAAATTGTTGTAGATGCTCAAGCCTTGTGTTAATGAACCTAGGATCTGCTAACTTGTGTGTACTAGTCTGGGATTTACATTGTAATGGACACACACTGAGGCTACATCTACATTGGCATTCTTGCGCAAGAAGATATGCAAATGAGGCATGGTGATGAATATTGCTGTGCCTCATTTGCATAGCTAATGAGCTGTCATTTTGCACAAAAAAACCCTCTTACGCAAGAGCCGTTCTGCCGCTTATTTTCAGGCAAGAGAGAGTTTTTGCACAAGAAGGAGCACTGTAGACTGCTCTTCCTTGCACAAAAGCCCCTTGTGCAAAAATGGTAGCTTATGGCTGTGCCTCATTTGCATATCTTCTTGCACAAGAATACGCAATGTAGACGTAGCCTGAGAGATTAAGGTCTGGATTTACAAAGGCACTTTAGCTTTGCAATACTTAACTTCTAGGTGCCTGCAGAAATAACTGGAATAACAGTTTGATCCACAACGTTTAGAGGCACTCCTTCATAATCTTTAGCCCCGTGGTTAAAAAGCAGTCAGCCAACCTACTACTAATATGCATTAACAGCACTTCCACAATTTGCTTGTGTGTCCCTGTTTCATGCTAACTTGTTGGCTTTAGAGATAGAGACCTTTAACCTACGTCGGAAATGATTCATTGCCCAAAACAACCATGTCATCCAACCAGAATGTTACCCTTTTTATTTTATCTGCATAATTTCTGGAATCTTATACTATAATCTTTTGCACTTCCAGAATTACATGAAGGAGTTCATATTAGTTTAATAAGAATACCTTACAGTCCTATGGCTACAGGACTATTAAAGGATTATTTTATTTGTTGTCTTCTTATTTGATAAGTGCTGAAAAAGTGTGTGGTGCTGTGCAAAACAAAAATAAAAACAGCCTCTGCCATGTAAAAAAAACATCGACACTAAAAATATTGTTTTGATTAATTCAGGGCCTGATATTTGTTTTACAGTCAATAACAATCTTTCCAATGATTTCAGAGGGCTTTGGATCAGGCTCTTATATTGTATCAAAATGTGATGAGGCCCTTCATTAGTGATCAAAATCCTAATACAAATTAAAGGCACTAGCCTATTGCCTCTGAACAGGGAAGAAACTTCCGAGGAGGCTGGGGAGGTAGAACACACAGGTGCATTCTGTAGTGCACCCAGGCAGATAATGCTTCCAGGGATAGTGAAGAATACTATCAGAGATACCTTCTACTCCTTTGTGGAGGTACAGTTTGTGCACCCCTCTACCAATCAATGTGAAAGGCTCTCCCCACCCCACATACGGTTTCCTTTATGCTCTCCTGCAGGGCCAGTCATCATCCAGCATAGTAGGGCAGAAGTATAAACATCTACATCAGATGTGGATAGAGCCTTATTATTTTAAAAGGAAAGGGTAGAGAAAAAGGGTTCAATCTAATGATCACCTATGTGTAAGGATAGCCCTGGTCAAGAAAACAAGTCATATGCTTTTTGTTTGCTCACTAGTTCCTGATGCACCTGCTTTGGCTGACTAATAGCCAGCACCAAATCGGTTAGTGTTATAGTCCAAAAAAAATTAACAGATGGATTGTCACCCGGCATAAAAAGGAGAAACAGATGTTTCCTTTCCATTTTTTTAACATGCTGATGCCATGTTGTTTTAAGTGAGCAGTATGAGACACAGGTTGTAAAACAATAGGATATCAACAGTTACATATTGATACATATTGATCCTAAAATCAGAGAGTTGATTTATAAACACCTTAACTGGAGAGTGAAACCTCTTGTAAAAGCCATGTGAAAACTAACTAAACAGGACCTCAGCTTGATTTCCATTTGTTTCAAGTTCTTTTCATGACTTCACTTTTGCCATCTGTCCACAGCTGCATTTTGTAAAGAGGCTGGTGTAGATATGATAGTGTGAAGCATTTTGGAAGCTGGTCCCAGCTGAAGAACAGTTCAGTAGTGATCTGATGCAATCTATTCAAATAATTGGAAAGTACAAATTCTACTGTCACAGAGTCCTGGCTATATATGCTTTCCACCCTTACTTGATTTAAAATAGAAGGAGGATGAATAAGAATAAGCAATGACCAAAGGATGTGATTTTATGATCAGACAAATGACTCAAAAGATACTCTCCAGGTCAAACTTGGAGGATGAATGAACATGCAAAAATATGTATGTTTATGAGTTATTACAGCTGTATCTGTAATACATGAGGGCCCAATTCAGCCACCTTTATTTATTCTGAGTAGTACTCAGAACATGGAGCTATTTAACGTAAGCACAGCTGGCAGAATTGTACCCTAAGTACTTTTCTTGCCTACCTTTGCATTCTTACATTCAATATTAGAAAATGACTATGAACGTTTGTTAAAAAATATATCATACTATATCTCCTGTTTACAGAGGGCCTGATCCTCTGTACCTTCATGTAGTCAGGAGTAGAAATCATGAGTCATGGTTGCAAGTTTCCAGCTTTAGCCCCTAAATCACACTAAGCAATTCAGCTCCAGCCAGATGGGCAGGGCCATCTACTGCAGGGGACGGAAGGAAGAGGGCCAAACCAAATGGGGTTGGGATCTGGTTTATAGAGGTCATAGTGCCCCCTGGTTTGGCCCAGCCACCCCTCCAGGTAGCCAGGCCAAAGCTGAATGGAGCTGTGCAGAGATCTGAATCCAGTCCTATGGGACAGGAACCACTTCTGTGGGGTTCGTGCAGTCTGGGTTTACGCTCTCCCACAGGGCTCCCCTTGGTGTTTTTTTCACTCTGGGTATCATTATTTCTGTCATTTGATCACTCATCCCCATGGTCTCTTTTTTGGACATGTGGGAGCCTCAGTTTCAGATATTGCCCCTGAACCCAAAAACATTTATATGGACCTGCAGATGGGATCACTAGATCAAAGCAAATGACATAATTAACACACATGGCCAGTGAACGAAAGTTACCATTATGTATTGCAAGTATTATCTCTGTTTTCATTGGCTAAGCAAAGTGAGACGTTACACTCAACTTGATGGTGTTCCTCTGCCTCTTTGTCTATATGGATATAACATAGTATCTTTTAAACACTGTATACAATCAATTCCAAAATTTCAGGGAAAGTTTTAGGACTCAGTGGATTTTGGTGAAAACTGGTAAACCTGAAGGGAGAAATTAGGGACACAGTGTATGCCAGGCATCTGGTTAGCAACCCAGCAACTTTAAATAGGTCTGTTAGGGTATGTCTAGACTACATGGTTCCGTCGACGGAGCCATGTAAACTAGTTTACCCGACATAGTCAATGAAGCGGGGATTTAAATAATCCCCGCTTCATTAAAATTAAAATGGCCGCCGTGCTGTGCCGACAATCAGCTGATCTGGCACAGCGCAGCAGTCTAGACACGGATCGGTCGACAAGGGAAGCCCTTGTCGACTGCTCCTGTAAACCTCGTTTCACGACAGAGCCATGTAGTCTAGACATACCCTTACTGTCTATCAAGCAAAGAACTGATTGATACAGCCATTACCATTTTCTAGCATACCCCTCTGCCCATCGTGCCAATCAAATGTAAAATGTTGACACCCTTAATGACTTATCTGCCAGATACAAAGAAAAGAAATAATTTCACAAATTAAAAATTATATGAGTTTAAATATTATATATGTCCCTGAACTAGAGCGGTGTGAGGGTGGCATTTGGAGAACTTGTGGAAGGAAATGGAAGACTGTAAGGGAATCGTTGAGCATGCAAACAGTTTGGCCTTCAGAAGCAATGGTACGTCCTCTAGTGCTTTTCAAAAGTATACACTACTACGCTAATTGAGAAGAGTGTTTGTCAATAACCAAAATAATATCAAGTATGTATCTACTTGGAGTGGTAAATTCAAGCATAGATACATAGCTTAAAATTAGGGTGGTATAAAATACAGTGAAAAAGTTTTGACATGTTGGATTTTCAAATGCATTATTGTCATACTGCAATTCATATTATATCTTCACTGGATTTGATTTGTCTTAAAAAAGACTAGAGAGTGGGCCCCGGGGTGAGCTGAGGATGAGCGCTTTGGGAGTAGGAGGGGGCTCTGGCTTTGGGGGGTCAGGGTTGGGGCAGGAAGGGCTTGCCTTGAGGGGTGCTAAGGCAAGCTTCCGGCTTCTCCGGGCACCGCAGACCATGCTGCACCCCAGAAGCAGACAGTAGCAGTTTCCTAGCCAATGGGAGTGTGGAGTTAGTGCTCAGGGCAGGGGTAGTGCATGGATCACTGGGCACTCTTTCTCCACCACTACCTGGGAGCTGGGCCTGCCACCAGCTGCTTCTGGGGCCCAGTGCAGTCTGCAGTGCCAAGACAGGAAGGTAGCCTGCTTCAGCACCCCCACTGGTCACCTACAGCAATGAGACCCAGTGCCTGACATTCCATGACCCAGTACTGGGTTAAATCCTGTGCTTCCCTCACTCTCTCTTATGAAGTAGTCTCATTTTAATTGAATAATTAAATATTAATTGGGAGGCTGCAAGAGATAGAATGACTCTGTAGCTTAGTGGTTAGGGCATTTACCTAAGAGGGTAGGGAATAGGATTTGAATCATTGGTCTCCCACAGCTTTTGTGAGTCCCGTCCCCAGTAGACTAGATCAATGTTTCTCAAACTGGAGTTCAGGTCTGCAAGAGAACTCCAGGGGGTCTGCAAGCCTGGGGCAAAGGCAGGCTCTTTACATGCCCTGGCTCTGCACGGCTTATGGTAGCAGCCATCAAGTCCCTGTGGCCCCTAGATGCTAGAGGCTTTGACACTGCTCCCTCCTGAGTGCCAGCTCCATAGCTCTCATTGGCTGGTAACTGTGACCAGGGAGCTGCAGATGGGGGGGCGGGCAGAGCTTGCAGGTGTGAGAGCTGTGTGAAGCCTCCCTGGCTGCCCATGGACCGAGGGCAAGGGTGGGCAAATACTGGCTCACGGGCCAGATCCAAACCACTAGGTTAGTCTCTGGCGGGCCCCCACACCTCAAGTACAGGGGATCTGTTCCCGTTGGCTGTGGATTGCCATTCCCAGCTAATGGGAGCTGTAATCACCTGTACCTGTGGAGGTGCAGATAAATATAGTGGCAGTGGCCTGGTGAACTGCCATCTTTTTATTACCCAACCCTGACCTAGGGGCCTCAGGAACCTGACAGGTGCTTCCAGAACCCATGGTAAGTACCCCCGGGACCCTACACCCCAAATGTCTTTCTGCATCCTAACCCCTTGCCCAAGCCTGTAGCCCCCTCCTGCACCCAAACCACTCATATCCCCCCATACCCTAATTCCCCTGCACCAACCCATTCTATCTCTTGCGGGAGAGCAAGTGCTAAAAGAAGGGGAGGTGAAGTGAGTGGGAGGGGCTGGTTCAGAGAAGGGACAGAGGAGGAATGGGGTCTTGGTGAAGGGACAGGGCAAGAGGTCCCCAAAAAAGTTTAAATCAAAATGGGGGCCTTGTATCCAAGCAATCCTTAGCTGTCATTGTGACCCCTGAAGGCTAGTGGCAACCAGTGTAGATTGAATCAGTTTTTGGGCTGCTCAAATTTATGCTGAGAACTTTTCTTGCATCTCCAGTTTTGGGACCTGTAAACAAATTCATGGACTTTTTCACCTTTATGGTCTTGTGCCAAAAAGTTTTCTTACTGTGCTGGAAAATTTGACCCTTGAGATACTAATCTGTATATAAAATATATTTCAGCACACGTGTGTATGTCAGAAGAACACAACTCTGGCTTACTAGCATCATAAATATTACGTATTTCTCAAATGTAATTCATAGTGTGTTCTCTGCATTATATTTTGATTTAGTGTACAGGATAATGGGATATATTCAGCAATTAAGCCAGTGAAGTGCAAGGCTGGATTTGGCTCATTATCTTTCAAGTATCCACCCTGTTTGGGTTAACTTTTAAAACCTGTTACTGATTCTGCAAAGATTTAACTATAAAATATTTGTTGCCAAAAGCTTTCCTTCATAAGACACATTTAGGATGTAAATTAGTCATAAGAATCTTTGTATGAAACGCTTCTTCTTAATAACTTGCATACTTTAATTAGACACACACTGATAATGGGTCTAATTCTACTGTGAGTGAAGTCAATATTAAACTCCAATTGATTTCAAGGAGGCAAGATTACATATTACATAGCTTGCATTCAGGAAGCATTTGTGCCCCTAACATAATAATGGCAACATAATTTTTTCACATTAAAATAGTTTCCAATTTCCCTAGTTTTGTTTGTTAACACTGCCATGCAGTCAAGAACATTGAAGCATGATATCCATTAAAGAGGTAGGCTTAACAAACCAGCTGGGACTCAGAAAAGTTTGTTGTTTATATGTTTGAGAATTTGTTCAAGTCAAACAGTATTATGGAAAATATTTACACTTTCTAAATAATATTCAAGACAGATCATTGGTTACTAATCTGGAAATCTAATTTTATGTTTTCACTTTTTTATGTCTATCATGCTAAGGTATTTGCAGTTTGTACTAACATGCCAGTAGCCCTGAAGCAAAATTCCATGTTAAAATTTATGTTTTTGTAACAGTCAGCTTTTTTACCAATACCATCAATTTAATTGTCTAGATAAAAAAATTAAATAATAAATAAGTCAGAATTGGGGGAATTAGAACTACACAGCACAGATGATATAAATTCTCCAGTTAAAAGTTAGCAAGATGGCAAGTGACTTTTGATTATTAATTGCATGTTTACACAGATGCTGACTTCCTCCTTTCCCAGAGGGGTTACTCAACCCCTGCTCAGCCCCAAGACCAGTCCCACTCCATCCCTTTCCCACCACCACCCTGCCTCATCTCCACCTCTGTCCTGTATCTTCCCACTCCTGCTCCTCCCCTGCCAACCTCTGCCTGCCTATTTCCTCCCCTTCCCCCAGTATCTCCTACATGCTCCAGAATGAATGATCACAGGCGGGAGGCACTGGGAGGGAAGGAGAGGAGTTGATTGGTGGGGCTACTGGTGGATGGGAAGTGCTGGGGCGGCAGGGGGAGAACTGGCTGTTGGTGGGTGCTAAACACCCACTAATTTTTTTCTGTGGGCATTCCAGTCCTGGAGCACCCAGAGTCAGGGTACATCTACACTGCACACTTATTTCAAAATAAGCTATTCCAGAATAGTTATTCCGAAATAACTTATTTCAAAAAGCACATCTACACTACACTCAAAATTAGTCCGAGGCAGGCTTCCCTAATGTAGATGTGCTATCGATTTAGAGCCCCAGGAGGTACTGGGGAGGAAAAACTTAGAATGGCCTTGGTGAGGGGCTATTTTGAAATAGCTGCAGTGGAGCATCTACATGCGTCTTATTTCAAAATAGCTATTTTGGAAGAGGCATTATTCCTTGTAGAATGAGGTTTACAGATTTTGGAATAAGCCGTCCGTTATTTTGAAAGTATTTCGAAATAACGGAATGGCCGTGTAGATGCTCGCATTGTTATTTCGAAATAACACTAGTTATCTCGAAATAATGGTGCAGTGTAGATGTACCCTCAGTGCCTGTGTATGCTTCTAATGCAGAAATATTTGTTTAAAAACAACTTTTTGGAAAAATAACTTCTTCAGATGAGATGATCTGATACTGTATATATATGCTGTTAGTCTTTAAGGTGCCACAAAGTTGGTCATTTTTTTAAAAGTTGTTTTTAAAGTTACACACTAACATAGCTACCCCTCTGAGAAATGTTTTTGTTTATTAGACAGAAGATTTCAATGATGATGGCTAGAACTGCCCTCTTGGACCAACTCTACCACTGACTTCTTCCCAAGTGTTGACTCCATATCAAAGTTTTATCATTTCTTTCTTTTGTATTCATCTAGGCCCATTACCTAGTATCAAGCACCTCAAAATGTGTAATGTATTTATTCTCACACCACCTGTGTTAGGTAGGGGAGTGCTCTTCTTCCCATTTTACAGACTGTAGCCTAGATCCATAAAGTTATTTATGCTCCTATCTTCCATTCATTTGAATTCAATAGACATTAGGTGCCTAAATACCTTTGTGGGTCTGGGCCCCAGAGTCTGTCACAATACAGCATAGGGGTGCCAAGCACTTTGCATTGCCAAGATTTAGGTGCTTTGCAAGTGCCACTGACAGAAACTGAGGTGACAGCTGGCAGGACTAAGTATTATTTAGACCTTCCCTGACACATGTTTGTCTAACCTGCTCTTACAAATTGCCAATGATGGAGATTCTACAGCCTTCCTAGGCAATTTATTCCAGTGCTTAACCATCCTGATTGTTAGGAAATGTTTACTAATGTCCAACCTAAACCTCCCTTGCTGCAATTTAGCCTATTGGTTCTTGTCCTGTCCTCAGAAATTAAGGAGAACATTTTTTCTCCCTTCTCCCGGTAACAATTTTTAATGTACTTGAAAATTATGTCGCCTCTCAGGCTTCTCTTCTCCAGATTAAACAAACCCAATTTTTCAAATCTTTCCTCATATGGAGGTTCTTGCATGGCTTTTCAGCGCCAGAGGGCATGTACCAGGACTGCTGCTTCCATTCCTCAGGCAGTTCAATTTGCTAACCCCTTTATCCACCTAATAAGGGGAAAACAGTGGGCCATAAATCAGCAGGTCCCCCCTGAATCAGAGTCAGTCTGAAGGGGAATATTCTTAATAACCTTTGTTAGCTCCAGTGTTCAAGACTAGATTTGAGTGTTGTGACAACTTGTTCTACCCCAAAACAAACAAACAAACAAACAAACCTCAACACAGTTCCTGGATTTATCCAGCTTGACTGAAGATGCAAGATATTGGACTTTACTATGAAACAAAAACATTTTAAGATCACAGTGCAGAGTTTTTTCTTGTATTTATTAGTAAATGCGGGGAAATGTAGATGGGGACATTTGCATTGTCTATGATATGGATCAGTGAGCAAGTTTTATTAAAGGCATGGCTAATCAGATGCAGTTGGAATCCTAATCTGTTTCTGCTAGAGTGGATTTGCAGATAGTTCCTAAATGAGCTCTAGAAGATAACATGGCTGGTTTATGGGTTATATTATTTTCCTTTTGATAGTTGTAAGGAAAAAATAATGTGCCTCTTCTGGTGAGGATATGGACCCGTGCTTAGTTTTATATTGAACCTATTACAGTTTTTTAAATAAGAAATTGCTCTTTCAACTATCATTAATTGTTCACAAATTTAAGCCGAAACTGTGGTATCTTGGGGGAGGGGGTGCAGGTTGCATTCCCCTGGCCTGGGTTCAGTAATCACTTGGCCGTGCCTGTCCTATTGGAAAGGCTAGTAGCACAGAGGCAACAAGCCTCTTAGGGTACATCTACACAGCAGGGATAAAGTCAAATTAAGCTACACAACTTCAGCTATGTCAAAATAGCTTAATTTGGCTTCTGCCACTGTTTACGCAGCAGGAAGGTGAAGGAGGAACACTCTTCCTTCAACTTCCCTAACTCCTCATGAAATGAGGGTTACCATGAGTCTGAGTAAGAAGTCCTCCAGCTCAACATTATTTTGAAATAAAGGCTTGTACTGTAAATGCACACTGTGTTATATCTGACTAATGTCAGTTATTCCAAAATAACGCTGCTGTGTAGACATACCCTTATAGACCTTGGGCAAAGAACGCTGAAGTCAGTGAGAATCTTTCCAGGCCCTGAGATTCCTCGTGGCCTCTTTCTGTGACGTGTCTTCTTTTATACCCATTGTACATTAGGTTTTTATTTTTCACAGGGCTTATCCTGGGGAAGCATGTTTTACTTTTGAGGGCATGTGTGAGATGAGGCTATCTTTTCCTTCAGAAGTTGTTAGTTGTTTTGCATTGAAAGCATTGTGCAAGAAAGCATTGCACAAATGTTTTTATAAAGTATATCAATAGTCAGATCCTGTATCCCAATTGTTAGTACCTAGAATATTTTTATTGAAGGGATATGGACAAACAGATTAGCCTAAATTCAGGGTTTTTTGTTGTGGACTGGCTAGTTGTAGGGTCTGCTCCTGTGAGGTGCTGAACACCTCCCGCGATGCTCTGTGCACCCTTAACTACTATTCAGTGACAGTTGAGGGCTCTCAGCCCCTTACAGAATTGGACATTTGCACATCGGAGAGACACTGGACATGTCGCGTAACTGGGCACAAAGTGGAGTTCTGAACGATTATGTTTTTGTTTGACATAGTTGTGGTTGGATCTTGCTGTGGTGCTGAAGGCCATTGAAGTCAGTGGGAATTGCAAGGATCCAACACTCTTCACACTGCTCTTAAAACTCATGAATAGAGCCCATGATAATTAGGGACGTGAAAGGTATCTTATGGAAGGCATAGTTATACGACTAGTTTCAATGAAACTTACTGTTATAATCTATCTTTAAATAGCTTTGCATAACTGGCAGGCTATAAAAAGAACACAGGTGCCTGGAAATACTTCCTGAATGTTCTTAAAACTAATTTTTCAAGGTAATGATAATGATATGAATGTATCATTTAAATATGTTTTCTTAGCAAGAAAATAAATTAACTATGATAACAAAACAAGATAACTATGATACTGCCATCTGGTGGTTTTTGTTATAATACTGAAATAGTATTTTGCAGTTATTGATTATTATTCCCATAGCGATACAAGTGTCCATGGCACTTTACACATAAATAAAAAGTATAATTTCTACCCTGAAAAGTTTACTCTCTAAGGCAGAGGTTGGCAGACTTTTGAGCCTAAGGACCACATCAGGGTTCTGAAATTGATTGGAGTGCCAGGTAGAGAAGGCTAGTGGAGGCTGTGCCTCCCCAGACAGTCAGGCATGGCTTGGCTCCCACCCCCTACATGATCCCCAGGTCTGTGTCCCTGACCCCATCCAACCCCCCCCCCCACTCTTTGTGCCCTGATTATCCCCCAGGACCCTCACCTCCATCCAACCTCCTCCTATTTCCCATCTCCTTATTGGCCCCCGGAACCCATCACTCTTATCCAACCTGCCCTGCTCCCCACCCCAACTGCCCCTCATCCCCTATCCAAGTTTTCCTGCCTCCTGTCCTGATCACGTTGCCCAGAGCACCAGAGATGGCTGTGCTGCAGCTGTGCTGGCCAGCTGACAGCTTGCATCTGTGCCACCCAGAGCACTGGGTCTAGCAGCACTACAGCCATGCTGCCTGGCCGGAGTTGCAGCTGCACCATCTGGAGCACCGGAGCAGGAGGCACTGCAGCTGCACTGCCTAGAGCATCAGCACGTCAGCACAGCAAACTGAGGCTAAGTATGAGGGAGACCAGAAGGGAGGGTGTCAGGGGCTAGTCTCCCCGGGCAGCAGCTGGGGGATCAGGCAGAAGGGTGCCATGGGCCTGATGTGGCCCATGGGCTGAAGTTTGCCCCCCTGTGCTCTAAAAGCTAGGTTTTCAGAGATATTTTAGATGCAGGGCATCCCAGCTACACGTTGCCCTGGCATACGTTGGTTCCGCACTGACATCGTTGACGCTTGTAGGAACTGTTGCATTATAAGTCCTCCCATTCCCCGCTCTTACATCGCGAAAAAAAAAGACCAATTTGCACAAACAGAAGTCAGCTGTGGGAAAAAAATTCCCTGCTTTGCGTCGTGTTGCTATATGTCCATGTTTTTTGGAACGTATCTTGCAGTGACTCCTGCAGATTGTGTCTAGGATAAGTTATAATCATGAGAGCAAGGAGTTGTAGAACATAAGAAGCAAAGATCTTATCCTCATGGAGATCTTTGGTTCTATGGTGTAACCAGTGTCAAGCTGTCTGGAGTAGCCCAGGAGAATAAGTACCAACCTCAGGGTAGGACTGTTAAAAGAGCAGGGCACAGACTCCAAACTGGTAGTGAGTTCTGTCTTAGATTTCATCAAACAAGTATCAAATGTAAACTCTTCAGACGCTATAATAGGGGATCCCAGACCACCCCTTGGATGGTCAGGTCTAACTTGCACCTAAACAAATTTGCTTTTGTGATGGTCCTTTATACCAAAAATCACAATACTCTGGTTAATCTCAGTCCCAAAGGATCAGTCACTTACTCCAGGTCAATTGCACTGGAGATCTTACACCAAAGACAGTGCTTGTAGCCAGTCTCATAATAATGACCTAAAGAGTTAGCTATGAAAAGGAAATAATGGTTATTTACACAGTAAATTAGGTAAACATACACACAAATGAGTTAGTGTCTTGAGTTCCAAATATGATATAAAGCTTGCATGTTACATTAGCTTCTATGTCCTTTAGGGCTAACCTGAGCTAAGCAGCTGGGGATCTCTTGCTTATGCTTAGAAATTTTGCTCTCCCAAAAGTCCAAGCAGCACAGAGTTATAGTTTCTTCTAGTTAGGGATTTTTATTCCCTTTCCCATCGAGTTCAAGGTGATGGGATGTGTTTACAAGCATGTTTCCTCTTTATGGTGCCTGTGTTTGTGAGGAATGCAATTAACAAAGTTTTTGTTTTTTAATATTTCAGACTGGCTTATTTGGTTTTTAATGGTCCCCTTGGTACTCTAGCCCTAACACCTTCTATAAGAAGGCAGCTTTTAAATTCATTAATGTTTCTTTCATCACATAATTACAAAGGATTATAATGCAAACAATATCACTTTATAACATAGGATACAGGTGTTTAAAGTGAGATTACTACATGCAGTATCTATCCTACAAATCCTTTATAAAGTCTAACTGCTACACACATACTTATAAATGTAACATCTATTTTAACAGTACTAACACATATGAGACAGACTAATTCCCGCTATATATTTGCCAGTGTTCACTTGAGACATAGGGTCCTTAGCAAGAGCAAGATTTTCCAGTGCCAAAACCAGAATTCTATTAAGTAGTTTGTAAGATTTTCCAGGGCTTGCACAGCTCAAGCTTCATTTAGTGTAGTTATAAACATAACTACACTGATTTAGTGTAGTTATGTACATAAACTTGGGAACCATGATGTGGTCAATAGTATTTGAGCAATTGTATCAAGAAAATCAAATAAAATCAAAGGAACTAGGGAGAAATGTCTGACCCATTCCCTCAGCACATCTTCAGTAATTGCCCAGTGAATCATGGTATTAAAAAAAAAGACTCTGACCTCCTAAATGCTGAATTGTTATTGCTTGTATTTACTAAGATTCATACCAGAGTGGCAAATTCCCATAATTGTGAGAGCTAATATTTGAAGCAAAGCTGCTCATAAAACATTGCTACAGCATGATGCACAGCAAAAGCTGTTTTAAGATCTTATTAAAATTATCATGCTCAAGCTAGCAGAATTATTATTTATGGCAAGACAACTCATCCTTTTAGGGAAATGAGTAATAACCAACTCCTTTGAAAATCACATTTAAAGACACTTATGGAAGGAGTTTAGTTTGTGCTATACAAAGAAGGAATCAGATCTAAGACATGGTTGATTAAAACCTTCCAAATAAATAATGTTAGAAGGCTATATCAGTATAAAAAAATTATATGGTATAATAGACCATGGTCACCAACTGTTGTCATAATGCTCCTTTATAGTTGATGCTAAAACCAGACAATGATTCATACTTTTTCGCTAGACTCAGCATGCTGCAAAAGGCACTTGAAATAATTAACAACTGGAATTAAACTACCTAGATTTCACATCAAACATTTAACTTTCTGTAATCCCCACTTCAGCTGATTTATATTTATTATTCGCTCCACTTATCCATTACAATTACAAGGAATATTTGTCTTGTAGTTATTTTTAAACTGATCATAATTTGTTCTTCTGTAAGTCTAAACAATGACTCAAAGCATTTGTTTATTCCTTTCTCGCAAGAGAAGTTTTGGGACTACTTTTCCATTAACAAATTGTAACATATAGTTCATCCATTTGATTTATTATCAGTTATCCACAAGTTCATAAGCTCATAAATGTCATTCTCAAGTGAATCTTTCTGTGCTCTGTCACAAGTTCTGGTACTGGTAGTGGAGGCTTCTGTATCTCTGAATAGTCAGTTCTGAACACCTTTAATCCTCAACTTTGTTAATATCTTATTAAATAAAAATTTGTATATAATCAGTAGTTGACTCTTTAACTTCCAGTTACTGATCACATGGCAAACTGTTCAGAAGGTGTACTAATTTAACAATTACAAACTATCCAGAATTATAAAACTGTATCAGGCAGATCAGGGTGGGGATGGGACTCCCCATTTGCTCTGGCCATGGGCCCCACAAATCCTTTATCCACCTCTGTGCCTAGTAGAAGTAATCACAGAATTTGTCAGTTACAGCCCATTTCAAAGGCAGAAACTCCAGCTTTCCTGAATGAAGGTGATAATTTTTCTCTGCTGCTATTAGAGTTCTTGCCCCATAGTCAATGACTCAGTCCCCTTCCTGATGTTGGTATAAGACTGCACATGCTGCCTTATTGGAAGCATTTATATGAAGGATAAAAGGTAAGACAAAACTAGGATGGAGTATTTTTGGTGGCTGTATTAGGCGCTCAATCAGGATATATTTAAAACTTGTTGACATTGCTCAGTTCATGTAACGGCCATTTGGAGAGTATCCCATCCAGATCATTTTTCTTGCCCTTTGGCTTTCTTCCTGTTCTGAGTTCACTTTTGGTGATCATGTTTGTCATGGCATGGTGGACAAGTTACGCAATGATTTCACTATTGAAAAAAGTCTTAAATGTAGATTTGATAGTAGGTGAAACTGAGCATCTTGTGAAGTCCTTCTGTGGTGGTCAGTCGTTTCTCTACAAAAGCCTGAACAGCCAATGTGTCAGCTGAATCCAGCTTAGAAGATTCCATCATTCACAAGAAATATACCTCTCTCAAAGAGCTCACACTTGGAAGCTTTCATCTTAATTCCATGCTTCTGTAATAGTTTGAACACTCTCCTTATATCTTCTACACGTTCTTCAAAAGTGCCACTGTACACAAGGACATCATCCAGGAAGGGAATACACACCTTGTCCCTAAGTTCTGCGGGGCACTCTTCCAAACACAGCTAGAAGGCAGCAGGTGCATTTGTTAAACTGAATGGGATTCTAATCTATTCTGGGTATGTCTACACAGCAAAGTTATTTCGAAATAACTTTACCAGCGTCTACACAGCCAAACCGCTATTTCGAAATTAAATCGAAATGGAGGGCTTATTTTGAATTTGGTAAACCTCATTCCATGAGGAATAGCACCAATTTCGAAAGTGCTATTTCGAAATAAGTGCTGTGTAGATGCTTATTTCGAAATATGGGGCCTCCAGCCCTTTCCAGGGTGCCCTGGTGGCCACTCTGGATACAACCAAGAAAACTCCTCTTCCTCCCCCTCTCCCCAGAGCCCTTAAAGGGGTAGACTCTGGCCACAGTGCCTGTCCGGGTCCAAGCCTGCCAGCCCAGAGCCAGCAGTCACTGCACCTGTCCCAGTGGCCCCAGCATGAGCCCAGGCAGCCAGTGCCAGCCAGCCCTCCACCACTCCCCAGGACCAGTCTGCCAGCTCCCAGGAGCCTGCCAGGGGCCGGAAAAGGTGGGCGCCTGCCTGGTCCCCTGCGGAGATCAGGGATCTAATTCAGGTTTGGGGAGATGCCTTCAATGTCCATGATCTCCACATTAAATGGAAGAACGCAACCATCTACAGGTGGATGGCTGCCAGCCTGGCCACCAAAGACCACATACGAACCTAGGAGCAGGTTCGCATGAAAATAAAGGAGCTGCGGCAGGTGTATGCCAGGGCCACAGGGGGCAGCTCCCAACCAGGGGCAGACCCAGACCCCTGCCCCATTTTGATGCCATGGACTGCATCCTGGGGGGCAGGACAGTCTGTGCCCCCCAGGTGGTCATCAACCCTGGAGCAAAGCTTGCTGCTTCCTGCTGCCTCCCCAGCTACCGCTCCTCCTCCCACTCCTTCTCCCCCTCCTGCTTCTTCCTCCCCACCCTCCCCACACCCCCAGGGATGCTGAGGCCCCCGCACCCACGGTGCTGGGAGACAGTTGGGCCAGCGGGACCCCCAACCCTGAGCTTCTCCTCCCCTTGCCTCCCCCTGCTAGCTCCCTCCTCCCAAGTTTCCCCCTCCCCTCTCCCACCCTCCTTTCTCCCCTCTCCCACCTTCTTTCCCAGTCTCACCTCAGTTTCATTCTCCCCCCACCCAGTTTTGTTCAATAAAGAGGCTTTGTTATAATGAACACAGGTGTCTTTTATTGTACAGCAGGAAGGGGGGTTAGGGAGGGGTAAGTGGAAGGACGTGAGGGAGGAATGAGGCACAAGCCCCCAGTGGGGCACACCAGGGACACTGTTACTGCCTGCAGAACGTGCTGCCAGGCTCGCAGCAACACGTCCAGGGGAAGCACCAGAGTGCCCAGGGGTGGCTCCAGCTCCATGCTGCAGAGTGCTGTGGTGTCCTGAGTGAGGGCAACCAGAACACGCAGAGAAAAAAATGCTTTGCGTCCCTCAGTGAGGTAGGCAAGCAGCAGAGAAACCTTATAATCGGCTGTCCAGGAGGAGTCCCTTTAAGCACAGGTCTCAGATAGCCTCAGGCAGCAGCCACACAAGGTAACTCCTGACCTGATGCCCTGCCAGAACTGGTTCCGGCCGGCCTTAAATGCGATTCAGCATCCTATCAGTGTGGACACACTATTTCAAAATAGCAAAACACTATTTCGAAATGCATTTTGTGTCAAGACGCGTTATTTCAAAATAAGCTATTTCGAAATAAGCTAATTTGAAATAACGCTGTAGTGTAGACGTACCCTTCCAGAAAACACATAGAGTAATGAAAGTTGTGATGTGACAGCTTTCTGCACACATGCAATCTTCATGGTAGGCCTTCTCTTGATGTAAGATGGAGAAACCAGAGTTACTTCCAAATTCATTCAGAATGTCTTGGATTCAAGGGGAGGGGATATCTGTCTGGTATTCTTCAGCCCCAGCTCCGCTATTGGGGCTGCCGTGGCTGCTGCGTCTCCAGCCCCGGCTCCACTATTGGGGCTGCTGCGGCTGCCATATCTCTGGCCCTGGCCCCGCTACCAGCTTCCCCGGCCCAGCTACTGGGGCTCCCATGGCCCCTGCTGCGCTACCAGGCTCCGGTGCTGGTCCCAGTCCCAGCCCTGCTGGCCTCCAAGCCGCCAGCCCTCTTGCCACTGGGGCTCCCAGCCAGGAGTCCCGGTTTTGGGAGGTCCGACTTGTACTCTGATTTGTATGGACTGACAAGTAAAAGGTCAAGATGTTATTATCTTTGTTTAATTGCAAAGGGGCTCCATCCTTGGCAGGGGATTGAGTCCGCTATTTCCAATAGCTCATCAAGCTTGCTAAGGCATGTTCCTGGAAGATTGTCTTCCACTCAGTGATTTGAGATTGTACACACTTGTGCCCCATGTCCTTATTGTGGAAACACTACATTGTATCTCTTTCCAGCTAAAGTAGCTATTTTAGATTGCAGTTTTGGTGTCAGATGGCAAATGTAGGAGACTCCTGGTAAATCAGATGAAAGAGACGAACTGACTTTGTTTCTCCTTTCTTGTGATTTTCCTGCCCAACATCCTGATTGGTAGTGTTCTTTATTGCCACATCTGAAACAGTGGGCACAAGTACTGCCTCTGCCAGTTTGCCTGCAGCTAGTACATCCTCTTCTCTGGGGTTGGCTGTCTGCTCATGCTATTATAAATTATTTTGTCTTACTCCTGGACAACTTGCTTTAATTTCACCTCTCACAGGCCTTTAATTCCTTTGTATCATTCATCAGTGAGTCATCTTTGGAGAGCTGTTGTAGCCCTGTCGGTCCCAGAATATCAGAGACGCCGTGGATGAGGTAATATATTTTATTGTACCAACTTCTGTTCGTGAGTGAGAGAAGGTTTGCAAGCTTGTAGCTGGGTTGACCTAACATTTTGTGTAAACTAGGCCTAACTCTTTCTGAGTCATAATGCTTGCAAATGCATTTCCCTATATCTTTTCCTAGAACAGTCTACAGCAGTGTGAGGTAGGTTACTCACTGATTGCAATCCAGCCTTTTTTGGCTGGTGCCCAAAAGTTTATACACTCAGACCAGGGGCACTTTTCAAACTGGAGTTTTATTAAACTTAATATTAAACAAAAATAACCCAAAACAAATACAGCTTGCCCATCCCCCACTGCTACCCAGTCTTTAGAGCACATACCACTCTGCAGCTGGAGTTAGTGCTGTCCCCTTTGACCTCTTCAGCCAACCTTCAGGTTTTAAAGAGACAGAGCACAAGTAAATTTCACCCTACCATTCCCTTATGAAAGTTATATTTGCACCTGTCATACTAAATCACTGTAAGTACACCAGTGCAATAACGCTATCTATCTATCTATCTATCTATCTTAGAGGTATCAGTCTATCTGCAACTCTATTTTTTCAAGAACTCCTCCTAAACAGTAACAGCTAGGCCAACAAATTTGGTATGCAGTTTTTTCTTATCCTAATTCAAAGCAAGGTCAGGGTTTGGTAGTGGCAGGAAAACAGGAAGTGCCTGGAATTTGATTATTTTCCATAACATGGAAAGGGAGGGGGTTGATCGAAGGGACGTAGCACTGCACAGTCACCACAGGGGGCAGTGAGCACAGAGGTCAGCTATACTGAAAAGTGACCACTGGGGCAGTTGTACCAGGAAGGGAGTGGCCAGCTGGGGCTGGGGCTTGCCACCTTACAGGCTACCACCCCAGGTAAATGGTTCCACTACCCCAAACCCTTCCCCCACAGTCCGAGCCCCCAGTGCCAGACCGGGGGGAGAAGCCCCACTGACCCCATCACTGCAGCCTCTCCCCTGGAGCACCGCTCCCCACCAGGACCCACAGGTGGCTCCCCCCAGCACTGCCAGGCCACCCAACGTGGCTGCACTGACAGGCCTGTGCAGTTTCTTTCCCTCCCCTTCCCAGTCCGATCCGGAGAGTACTATTGGGGCAGGCCTGCACATCCCTCTGACTTCCCTGGGGCAGCCTGGGGAATGCCACCAGGGCTGGCCTGTGCTACCCCTTTTTCCCTGTTGGGCCTGGGGAACATCATTGGGGATGGCCTGCACGGCCTCCCGTCTGCCCCTGGGCCTGGGCCCAGGAAGGTCTCCTCAGCCCCCCTCTTGCCCCTGGGCTGGGCCCAGGAAGCTCCAGTGAGAGGCCTGTGCTGCCCTCCGTCCCCGCCCCGGTCTATACCCAGGTAAGTCTTTTTAATCTAAGCAAAAATCTGATAGGTATGTTACCTGACTAATCACATTATTCTTTTCAATCTATGTGAGTTAAATCTTAGCCCGACCAATCCATTTCTGCACAAAGCCTGGAAACAAAATGGTGCCATTGTGAAACCTTTTAAAGGACAGCAAGACCCAGAAAAAAAGTAAACGGAAAGAATATATCAGCAATATTTTTCAGCTTACAGGTAAAATAATCATCATGTCTACAATTGCATTGTGTGTGTGTGTGTGTGTGTGTGTGTGTGGTTGTTTATTCTAGGAGCCTCAGATTCACTTTGGCATTTATATGCTCTGGAGGCTATTTATCTCCTTGTAGGCCTCACAGGAAGTAATTACACATATACTACCTGGGTTTGGATGAGCTCAGGGGAAATATGGGCTGACATCCAAGGGTGTCATTTCAGATTTTTGTGGAAAGGATGACCTGTGTATGCCATGATGGAAGGGGAGGAGAGAGTGAAAGCATGGGGGCACAGACTGAGGACAGAGGCTTCAACAGTGTTATTGAGCATGCTTAGTACAAGCCAAATGGGAAGAGGCAAACCAACCCAATCTGCTCTTCCCTCTACACACACCATCTCTACTTAGGGGCTACCAAGGTACTGGAAAACGCACTTTTTTTTTGGCAGACAACTTATTAGTTAGCTGACAGGAGCACTATATCTACTTCCTATATAAAAGAGAGAAAATTAAATAAATACTAGACCCACTCAAGTCTAACACGAACATATTCTGACATCTTGTGGCAAGTCACCTGAGGGACACTGGTTAGCCAATTAATGTATATTCTTACTTTGTTACTAAATCTGCAGAGAGAGAGAGAGATATCTCATCAGGACTCCTGGGCTCTATCTCAGCTCTGGAAGGGGAGTGGAGTCTTGTCGGTTACAGCAAGGGGGCAGATACATTTCAGCTTTATATAAGAATATCAGAATGGCTGTATTGTGTCAGACCAAAGATCCTTCTAGCCCAGTATCCTGTCTTCCAACAGTGGCCAATGTCAGGTGCTTCAGAAGGAATAAACGGAAGAGGCAGTCATCATGATCTATCCCCTGTCCTCCATTTCCCATTCCTAACTTCTCGCATACAGAAACTAGGGAAACCATCCCTGCCCATTTTGGCTAGTAGCCATTGATGGACCTATCCTCCTTGATCTTATTTTGTTCTGATTGGAACTCTATTATAGTTTGGGCTTTTCCACCGTCTCCTGGCAAAGAGTTCCACAAGTTGATTGTGAAAAATAATTTATTTTGTTTGTTTTTAATCTGCAGCCTATGAATTTAATTGGGTCAGCTTTTCGTGTTATGTTAGTGAAGGAATAAATAACATTTCCTTACTCTGTTTTTCCATACCATTCATGATTTTCTAGACATCTAACATATCCTCCTCCCCCTACAGTCATTTATTTTCCAAGATGAAAAGTCCCAGTCTTGTTAATCTCTCCTCATATGGAAGTTATTCCTTATCCTTGGGGGGAGGGATAGCTCAGTGGTTTGAACATTGTCCTGCTTAAACCCACAGTCATGAGTTTAATTCTTGAGGGGGCCATTTAGGGATCTGGGGCAAATCTGTCAGGGATGGTACTTAGTCCTGCTGTGAGGGCAAGGGACTGGACTTGATGACCTCTCAAGGTCCCTTCCAGTTCTATGAGATGGTATGCCTCCATATATTATATTATTATCCCTAATCATTTCTGTTGCCCTTTCTGTACCTTTTCCTAAGATAATATCTAATTTTTAGATGGGTTGACCCGATCTGCATACAGTATTCAAGATGTGGGCATACAATGACTTTATGTAGAGGCAACATGGTATTTTATCTTATTATCTATTCCTTTCCTAATGATTCCCAATATTCTGTATCTATAGTTAGGATTATATTTTTCCATGTGCATTACTTTGCATTTATCAACATTGAATTCCGCCTGCCTTTGTGTCACCCAATCACACAATTTTGTTAAACCCCCTTTGTAACTCTTTTCAGTAAGCTTTGAATTAGTTCTTGTTCACCCCTTTTTCAAGAACATTTGTAGATATAACACAGTAATTCAAATGCAAATCCCAGCAGCACAACACCCATTCCTACTCTCTTTTCCCCTATCTTTTAAGTGGAGTACCCGGCAATGTTTTCATGATGATCTAATGATCCTTCAATTAGTGGAATGCCCAGCATTTTGTTATTCTTAATTAACCTGCCTTTCTCTTTGTATAACAAGCTCCCTGCCCCAATGGCAAAGCTGCAAGCAGCTCAAACTCTGTTGCATTTAAGAACTGCTTCTGGAGTCAGGGGATGCAGCTTTAAGCAGACCTCAAGTATGAAATCCAGGGGGTTCAAATTCAAGAGCGGGGGCTACTGCCCTCCTAGCCCCACATAAACGGTGCCCTTCCTGACATCTCATAATTATACAAAGCACCTCTAATTACTAGGGGCTTAGTATACTGGGCCAAGACACAGAAAGCTTGAACTTTGCACTCTGACCCCCTCCCTGCTGGAGTATACCTCACATTCCAAATATTACTGGTCTGCACTCCTGATTTCAGAGGTTGTGTAGCTGTGCTGAAGGTGCTCTGAACCTAGCACACAGATAAAAGGATCTACCACTGTCCATCTGCTACAAGGGCTGTAGGCTGTCAAAAGGACATTGAATCCCAGAATTGGAAGATATAAACTAAGTTATGGTTGATCTGGCATTTCTGATCATCCAAATCCATTTAACCTGAATTAGATACAACAAAAATTTCAGAGAATGGAAAGCTATTTATCTAGTGAGGAAGCCTCCATGAAGTTCAGAGAACTAATTTAAATTAGGATTCTAGGGGAAAATGCCATTTCAATAAAATACAGGCAAAAGCAAAAAAAAAAAAAATCAATTTAAAAATATTTAAATGATCACAATTAGCCAAAATGAGAGAACTTTTTCTTACACACGAAATAGTTCAATCAGTAAGCTTTTGCACTGCCAGACTCAGTAAAAACAGTTTGATACGAACCATGTTTTAGACATAAGTTGGAAGAATTTGAAAGGCTTTGGAAGTCATATTGGAACTAGACTGGAAAGGGATCTCATAATTCTGGATGATGGAAGTTGGCTAGACAACTTTTGTGGTACTTGGAGATCTATTTTTCTAGGAAGAGATCTTTGTTCATTAGGGCAAGTACCAAGTCCAGCCAGGATTAGGGGTTCACTTTAGGAGAACCTATGAACTGACCTATCAGGCAGCAGGGACTTTTTTTAGTCCATTGGTGATTGAAAACCAGAGCAAACTGCAAAGCTTGTGTATTTCCAGCAGCCTGACTAAAGAATCACTCTTATATTCATTTAGACTGAGTACTGTCTCTTCCCTATCATGAAAAACATTACAGTCTGTCCCTTTTCTGATGCCTCAGACACCACAGAGAGGCCACGTCACACCTCTTCCATGTCAGGAACCACAAAGGAATGGCATGGACAAAGCCTAGGGCCAAAAGGGAGTGTTGTCTGTGTGATGAATAGGAGGAGGGCTGGCCAGCACCCGGTGACTAAGGGGTTAAATTCAGGTAGCTAGCAAGGGTGGTGGCAGGGGACCAGAAGAACCAATGGGGATACGGTGCTGAAATTTGAATTGTATAAGATACCTTGCCTGCTTTCTTTGTGCGGGGAATGTAATCCAGGAGTTGAGAGACACAGAATGATTTAAACCCAGGCAGGGTTACCATGCCTCCAAGGAATTTGGGGCATGGAAATGTACTGAGCCAGGAAGGGTTCATGAGCAAATAAAGGGAAACATGTATTTAGTCACAGTTAGGATTTTTTCCTTATTTTTGTGGTTTAGTTTGAACTGCTCTTTGTGAATCTATGCCTTCCCTCCCCTATTCACTATCTAAGAGTTGTTCCCAGAGATTTTCTGTGTTTTAATTTGTTTTACTCTGTTGCTCTGTAACACCTAGTAATCAAGTATGCTTTATCAAATATATCTTTTGTTTTGTTAATAAAAAATCACTTTTTAAGGTGATGATTTGATTCTTGTGTCCTGGAAAGTAACAGGGGTCTGTGTGTGTATTTGCCTCCATGAGACTGGGTGGTTAGCTACCAGTGGCGAAGTACTGGAATGGGTTATCTAGGGAGGTGGTGGAATCTCCATCCCTAGAGGTTTTTAAATCCTGGCTTAACAAAGCGCTGGCTGGGATGATTTAGTTGGGGTTGGTCCTGCTTTGGGCAAGGGACTGGACTTGATGATGTCCTGAGGTCTCTTCCAGTCCTAGGATTCTATGAGTCTATGAAATGGCAGCTTGTTTCTCTCTTTTCTTTTTTTCAAGCTCTTTGGGGCAAAAGAGCTTGGGGTATGCCTGGGGGAGGAATTCATAGAATCATAGAATACTAGAACTGGAAGGGATCTCAAGAGGTCATCGAATCCAGTCCCCTGCCCTCACAGCAGGACCAAGCACCATCTAGACCATCCCTGATAGATGTCTATCTAACCTGCTCTTAAATATCTCCAGAGATGGAGATTCCACAACCTACTTAGGCAATGTATTCCAGTGTTTAACCACCCTGACAGTTAGGAAGTTTTTCCTAATATCCAATCTAAATCTCCCTTGCTGCAGTTTAAGCCCATTGCTCCTTGTCCTATCCTCAGAGTCCAAGGAGAACAATTTTTCTCCCTCCTCCTTCTAACACTCTTTTAGGTACTTGAAAACTGCTATCATGTCCCTTCGCAGTCTTCTCTTTTCTAAATTAAACAAGCCCAATTCTTTCAGTCTTCCTTCATAGGTCATATTCTCTAGATCTTTAATCATTCTTGTTGCTCTTCTCTGGATCTTCTCCAATTTCCCCACATCTTTCTTGAAATGTGGTGCCCAAAACTGGATGCAATACTCAGAATGAGGCCTCACCAGTGCAGAGTAAAGCAGAAGAATTCAAGTGTGTCCCCCCCCCATCCTGTTTTTTTCGGGTAAATCACTTCATGGTGGCAGCTTTTGTTTTTTCTCAGAGCCAGGGCATCTGTGACTCTGGGAGTTTTTAGAAGCAGAGCCTAGAGGCAAAGGTATTTATGGTCTTTGCAGGCCCCCCCCTTCTGCACTCGGAGTGCCAGAGTGGGGATTAGCTCTGACAATCTGCATATCTAGTGCGTATGCTTTTTGATTTGGGGTTATCTTTATGTTTAGTCTTCAAGTAAATCTTTCCTACTTTTCAAGAGAATAGATTCACAAAGGAGCTAGGTGTCTGGCTGGTATCGGATAGATTACAAAGACATTTGTGTATGGCTTCCCTAATGAATCTTCCTGATACTGGTCAAAATTTGACCTGACCAATATATTCTGGAGGTCTCTTTATGTAGCCCAAGTTCTATGTGTGTTTCAACAATAACCACAGTCAATTTTATGGGGAAAAAACCAGGGTCTCTTTGGCTGTTCTTCAAAGCAGTAAGGCTGATCTTGTTACTAGGGATGTAAGTGACTAATTGACTAGTCAACTATGCGATAAGCAAAAGCTTATCGGATGGTTGACACACTAGTCAACTAGTCACTTCCCTCCTACTTGCTGTCTCTATCAGAAAGAGGTAGCAAGGGGAGGGGGGAAGAGGAAGGATGCTGGGGGGAACCAGCTTAAAAGCTGGTTCCCCCCAGCTCCAGCTCCAGTTCCATGGGAGGGGGCAGGGGCACAGTGGTGGCATTCCACCTTTGAAATGTACAAGAGTCCCCATTGGGGCTCTTGTACATTTCAAAGCAAAAGCACTGCATGGAGCCTGGAGCCAGCGGGGGACTCAGAGTCCCCTGCTGATTCCAGGCTCCATTCGGCATTTCAATCTTTGAATGAAAGCAGAATGCTGTCTGGCACTTCTTTCTTTGAAATTTAGCAACAGCCAGGCAGGCTCTTGCTACATTTCAAAGTGGAAGTGCCCTTATCGACTAATTGAATAGTCAATGGAAAATCCATTAACTATTTGATTAGTTGATTAATCTAATTTTAACATCCCTACTTGTTACTACTGAATAGGAGAGATGAGCCAGGCATCCATGCAATAAAATGTAACATGAACTATGTATGGCCCTGAAATATTGGGGTCTGTGTTCCAACAAGGTCTTTGGTGGTTATGGTAGGTGTGAATTTAGTGTGTACTGAAACAACGTCCTTGGAGACTGACATCCTCTATTGATCCACCACAGGGATGAAAGTAACTTCAGTTTCTTACAGGTACTATCATGTCACTGTAGACAACAGAGTTTTACAATGTTTCATAAAATATATCTTAATTGTAGTGTGAGACTAAATGTTAAACAGCTATAACTCTGCCGGCCACCTTTCTTTGGTTAGCGACGAAGAACAGTCTTCTAGGCCCTTAATAAAGATACATTGGGCAAACTGCTTGTGTCTGTATCTGATGTCAAGACAGAAAAAGATCAGAAGGATACTTGTGATTCAGCGTGATCACACTGTTGCTGTTAGAAGTAGTTAGAATATAGATAGTGTTATAAAGAAAATATAATGAATGATTAAAAGTTTGTACTAATCTAAGTTTTGTATTGAGATAGTTGATACCTTTTGTATGGACAATAGTATCCCTTTTCCCATGTGTGAAATGATTGTGTAGTTCCTGGGGAGGGGGAGTGAATGAGTTTGAAATGTGTTTGGAGAAGAGGCGTCAAGGCACCATAAATTGAGGGCCAATACAAAGTAGACTGATAGAGGACATTATAGACAGCTTTGGAAAGTTAAGAACAAGAACCCTTTTACAAACAAGATAGCCTTGAAATGAATGCTGGGAAGGAGTCACCAACATACTAATGTCAGCTGGCAAAGAAGAATTACTTCCAGATAAACAGATGTTAAAATGGTGATTGATTAAAAACTGACACAGCAAAATGTATAGACTTGAATGGGAGCAAAGTCCTATAAAAGATAGGGTGTCTTGCATGAATCTCTAGATCTCGTCTTGTCAAGATCGGAGCATTGGTCCACACCAAGAGAATCCCCTGCTCCTCCCCCTTGCATTTAACTTGCCTGGCCAGTGAGTTAATGTGAGCAGCAGACTGGTAACTTTAAGCAATGACAAGACTATGTTTGTGTGTCTTTGTGTCTTTGTGTGTGTATGTGGATATGTGTGAATATGCATATAACAGAGTAATGTTACATTGTCAATAAATGTGGTATTTTGCCTTATCCCCCTAAAAAGATCTTGTGAGATTCTTTCAAGTATAACACTCCCACTCAAAGCAGGAGGTTGGGGGTTTGTGATATGACAGTACCTGGTAAGAAATTTAAGTATGAGGAGGCGGGCAGGGGTCTCAAGGCAGTAGGTTGGGGAGTGTTGAGGTGTGGGCAGGGCTCAGGGCAGGAGATGGGTATGTGGGGAGGTGCAGGAGTCAGGGCAGGAGTTTGGGGTGTGTGGGGGACTCAGGTCAGGGAGTTGGGATGTGTGAGGGGGTGCTGAAGTCCAAGTTGAGGGATGAGGAGGGGCTTAGGACAGGGGGTTGGGTGGTGTGGGGGGCTGCAGGAGTTGGAGTTGGGGAGTGTGAGGAGGGATGCAGGAGTCAGTGCCCCAACCATTGTGAAAGGCTTGGTCTTACTAAGCTCTATAAGACTGATGGGTGAGAATTAAAGTAAGCATAGAGGAACTTTTATTGCTATGTTTTCTCTGTCTCAGAGAGGTAGTTGTGTTAGTCTGTATCTTAAAAAAAAAAGAGTAGTCCTGTAGCACTACTCATTTGTAGTAGTCAAACGAGGTGTAACAGTTAAGTCGAACTAAGGACTTAGTTCGAGTTAACGTTTGACTGCCGCGTGTAGCTGCAGGCAGTTAGTTCGGAATAGGGGGATTGAAAAATGGCGCCCAGACGGGAAGATGCAAATAAAGCCCAGGATATTTAAATCCCGGGCTTCATTTGCAACTTCGAATGCCTACATTAGCCTCCCTAGTTTGAACTAGGGGGCTAGTGTAAACATATCTAAGGTGTATAGGACTATTCGTTGTTACGTTTTCTCTGTGATGCTTTTACCTTAAGAATAAGGTCATAAATCTGCTGAGATGAATGTGGCCTACTGTAACTGCTTTCAACACACTGCTGATACCCTTCCAAGAGAAACCAAGGCACAGGCACTGACTGTTTGAAGCCACAGACACAAGCAACACGATGGGGCCAGACCCTTCACTATATCAAAGGGAGCACAGTAGAAGTCAATATAAAAGAGTGCAAAGGAGGCCTGTTGATCACATTTGCACTCACCTGATCCTGGACTGCTTGTATGCTGCGCTACCATAAAGCAGTGTGAAAGCCACGGTATGTGACACCAGTTAGCAATAGCTAGATAGGGCCAGTAACAGCAGCTGTTGATTGGCCAGGTATAAGGAAGCCTGAGTCATATCCCTTTTGCTCCAGTTATGCCTTCTATGCCTGCAGGAGAGAATTTGAATGCTATAAAACCTCCTCACCATTGGACCCCCTTGCATTGGAGTGATCCTTCTAGGGCTGGTTATGCTAACTCTTCAGACAGATTTTGCCAGCATTATAGTGACCCAGCCACACTATGCTACAGAATCTGACTCAGTCTTTTGTCTAGTCTAAGTTAAATGTGCACAAGAGACTCAATAACACACATATTAGGGAGTACAGGATTCAGGATCAGGGGTCTACTATAGAGATGTTCAGTACCTAAGGAGATGCTATTTTTTCCCCTCAAAGCTATAATTTCTCCTCCAAAACATGCACCTATGTATGGAACAAAGCAGGATAATTGCTAGGCTTATAATTGTGGATCATCTGTCTTTTACAATGTGTTTTAAATTAGAGCAGTTTTTTAAATCTCGTATCAAATTTTGTACATTATTCACAGTACATATCACAGCGGGCAATCCCAGGAAATAAGTTCTTAGGGAAAGTGTCATGATAAATAGAGTATGACATTACCATGTTCTGCTCTTTTGCAGAACAAAAGAATGAGGCATATTTCAATATCAGGATGGTGACAGATTTAGGCTTTCCAAGACTGAAACCTATGTAAACTTGGCTGATAATAAGTAGCAAACTTTGTGTGTTGCAGCTGATTAGACTCTAGGGTTTGACTTTCAACACAAATAAATAATAAAAAGCTTCAAGTCTACAGTTAGATGCTATTCTTTAGATTTAGGAAATATGCTACCTTTGAAATTATGTGAATAATTAGATAAAGTTGTGGTAGTATAAACCTCAGTGTTTGGATGATGTTTTTCTGAATTAACATCAGAAGTCCTTATAATTACCTCTATTCTCTTCCCTTCCCCTCCCCATACATACTGGAAGTGAATTTAGAGCTCCTGAAAGATGCTAGGTCAATAACTCTGGAGAATGAAACTAACTACATAACAGTCTCAGAGGGGTAGACGTGTTAGTCTGTACTTTAAAAATGAGTAGTCCTGTGGCACCTTAGAGACTAACAAAATATATATGTCGTATCATGAGTTTTCCTGGGCAAAACCCACTTCCTCAGATGATTATCCCTTAAGCCAACTTCTGCTCTCCTCAGGGTTGGCTGTTCATGCCTCTTAATTTCCTTTTGCTCTTCTCCATTGAACACCTGATCATAGCTTTCTCCCTAAAAGTCTAAGTTATGTTGTTTTACTGAAGCATAACATTGGAGCCTCCTCTGTTCCCAGTGGCTGCTGCATCTCATTGTTGGCCTCCTGCCAGACCTCTGTGTTCAGGAGAAGACACTTCCAGGCTTCCTCCTTGACCCTTCCTGGTGTGTGTAAGTGTGAGTATTTGTCTATCTGTAATCCCAGAGAGTGACTGCGGACTCTCCTACAGCTCCTTCTGCTCTCAACTTCCTGTATGTATGGTCCTCTCCCAGCTTGCTGGGCTGCTGGGTTTTACCCTCAGTTAAGATTGGACTGGAGGAGAGGGAGAAGGTGTGAGGAGCATTTCCCCATTCTCCAACCTGTAAACCTCATATATGGTTCTAATGCTGGGGTGGGGGGTAAATGGAAACATCAGTCCCACTATGGCATTCCAAACATCTGCTATATATCTACTAATGAGATACTACATAGTGGTAGCCTCCACATCCAAAGAACAAATACTTTTTAAATTGTTCTCCCCACACTCTTGGACTGAAGATATGCATGTGGATTCATCTCATCAGTCTGAACATTGGGGAGAGGGAATAATAATCCCTGACAAGAAGAAACTGGATCTATTTATACTGCTTGGACTCTGAGGAGCAAAGATTTCTGAGCATAAACAAGAGATCCCCTTAACATTCAGCAAAGGTTAGTCCTAAAGGACACCAAGCTTTCATGCCACAGCAGCATCTATAACCTTTTGAAATCTAAGATTATAAATCTTTAACCTTGTAAATAACTGTCTTTGTTAATATATCTTTAGGTAGGTTAGCATAGAATTGGTTACAAGCATTGTCTTTGGTGTAGGATCTAAAGAGCAATTATCTTCGTCCCTTGGAAGGGGGAGTATCCTGAATGTTGTGATTTTTGGTGCAAAGGACTTAAAAAATGGAAGTTTGGGAGGCAAAACAGACCAGAGTACCCAACAGGGTTGCCTGTGGTTCCATGTTAAGGCTGTGAGTGCTTGAGTAGTTCATACCTGGTACTTAAATGGTGAATTTTAAGCAGAACTTGCAACCAGTTTGGGGTTTGTCTGCCCCTCAGTTGGAATTCAGACAGTTTCCAGGATGCAGAGCCCCTTGTGTGATCTCTTGGCAGCTTATTCCTCATACAATAGGCCAAACTTTCCACTGCCTTGTGGGCTCTACAGATATGCTGATAGAGACTGAACTTGGGACTTAGAATGTGGCAATTTTATATATCAACCACACTGTCCCAAACACCAGTAACTTACATAGTTATAAAATGTCAGTGAACTAGCATTCATTAAAATCAGTGCTTCTCCACACAGCTCTGCCATTTCAACTCTTTGCTATTCCAGTGCTTGGTTCATGGCACTTGCTCAGCCGAGAATGTCAGCTGTACTAATGGTAACTTTGTGATGTGGGGATTGAAAGAGACCAGCTCACTCTTTTCAGTTATGAGCTAAGACTTAGATATAGGTTTCCAAAGGGAATGTACTCACCCAAATTCTCTTCCCTTATTTGATTTTCCAGTGCAATTATTGCTAAACAAATATAAAAGCTTTTGCTATCACATTGCTATGTATTCCTTGCCTTCTTTCAAGCTCATACTTGTCTGCAAATCATTGAAGTAATACATGGAAAGCCATATATGCTGAAGAGATTCCATCTCTGATAAACATGGATTGGTATGTAAGGTCCCTTGTCTGGACAAGACTGTACGTTTCATGGAAAAGAGAGAGAGAAATCTAGGGTAAGTCAAGTATGAATGTATTTGTATTTAAAGATGTTTTTCTGTGATCAGTTCTCTTAAGTGAAATTAAACAGGAATAATTTCAACACCTGCTCCTTCCCACTGTCTGTTTTATGGGTTGTAGTGATGCACCTTTGAGAAAATAAATATTGTTTTAAAAATGTCTATTTTATACAACTAGAGCTGCTATCGCAGGGCAGAAGGAGGAAGCAAAGGGAAATAAGTTTTCCCCTCTCCCAACTTCCATGGAGTGAACAAAGCTTGCATTTAGAATCTTATCTGGAGATGGTTTAAAATGAAGGGAAAGATAATACTTCTAAAGCCAGAGCTGTAATTACTATTTATTTCAATAGCAATTTGCCTTATTAT
The DNA here is from genome assembly GCA_032595735.1 of Pelochelys cantorii. Classification (NCBI taxonomy): domain Eukaryota; kingdom Metazoa; phylum Chordata; order Testudines; family Trionychidae; genus Pelochelys; species Pelochelys cantorii. The sequence continues at coordinate 301,663,296 of CM064326.1, read as the reverse complement.
GGTGTATAGCATTTGTTACCTAGGCAACAGGTTTCTGTACAGGTCTTGCTCAAATTAAAGTAAATCGGGCAAGATCTAAAGTCAATATCAATAAAATATTTCAAAACCAAAAAGCTGGATAGCCAGCAATTCGGCCTAAGTGTCTTGCTCTTTCTAGTGGCCCAACAACAAAGGGTTATGTGCATATATGTGTTATATTTAGATATGTCCCTGAAGCTATGGGGAAACAGACACAAAACACAGATACTCCCCCACTTCCCTATCTCCAAGTTCTGCAGCTTGTTATTGTAGGGTCAAACACAAGCACAGCTTGGTTTTTATGTTACTCATAAAAAGAGAATTCCACTAGAGGACTGAACACTGTGGTTTAGGAGAGTTAATATTCAAAGGGTTTCATCCTGCTTCCATTGTCGTCAATTGCAAATATCCCATTCCTTTCAAGGGGGTAAGGTCAAGCAGCACCCGGGACCAGTATTTTCTTTATAGAAATTCTATACATTTAACCCCTCGCCCCCTCAAAGGATCAGGATTATTACCACTCCCAAGAGGAAGAGATGCGTGGTTGTGGTCAGAGACTCCCTCCTAATGGGTGTGGAATCATCTATCTGCCGTCTGTACCAGGAAACTCAAGAAGTCTGCTGTTTGCCTGGAGCTAGGATTCAGGATATGATGGAGTATCTGCTGAGACTGATCAAGCCCTTGGACTGCTACTCTTTCCTACTTCTCCATGTGGGTACCAGTTATACTGCTAAGAAAGACCTTGAGTGGGTCACTGCAGACTATGTGGCTCTAGAAAGAAGGATAAAGGAGTTTGAGACACAAGTTGTGTTCTCATCCATCCTCCCTGTTGAAGGAAAAGGTCTGCAGAGGACTGTCAAATTAATGGAGGTAAATGTGTTTTTGTGGAGATGTATCAGAGAGAGGGCTTCAGATTCTTTGACCATGGGATGCTGTTCTGTGAAGAAGGATTGTTAGGAAAGAGATGGGATCCACATAAAAAAGAGAAGGAAGAGCATCTTCACAGGCAGGCTTGCTAACCTAGGGTATGTCTACACTACCACCCTAGTTCGAACTAGGGTGGTTAATGTAGGCATTCGAAGTTGCAAATGAAGCCCGGGATTTAAATATCCCGGGCTTCATTTGCATCTTGCTGGGCGGGCGCCATTTTTAAATCCCCTTAGGTCGAACTCTGTGCCCGCGGCTACACGCGGCACGGAGTAGGTAGTTCGAATTAGGATCTCTAATTCAAACTCCCGGTACACCTCATTCCACGAGGAGTAACAGTAGTTCGAATTAGAGATCCTAATTCGAACTATCTACTCCATGCCGCGTGTAGCCGCAGGCACGGAGTTCGACCTAAGGGGATTTAAAAATGGCGCCCGCCCGGCAAGATGCAAATGAAGCCCGGGATATTTAAATCCCGGGCTTCATTTGCAACTTCGAATGCCTACATTAACCACCCTAGTTCGAACTAGGGTGGTAGTGTAGACATACCCCTAGTGAGGAGAGCTTTACACTAAGTTCACTGGGCGCTGTGACCTAACCTCTGAGATAAGTGGAGATATGGGATAGTGGAAGGAAATACAAGGAAGAGGGTTTAGCAGAGAAGGCCTCCTGATTCATACTGAGAAAATAAGGCAATCAGCTACTTATCGTAGGTGCCTGTACACGAATGTCAGAAGCCTGGGAAACAAACAGAAAGAAATGGAAGTCCTGGCACAATCAAGGAATTATAATGTCATTAGAATAACAGAGACTTGGTGGGATAACGCACATGACTAGAGCACTGTCATAGATGGACATAAACTATTCAGGAAGGACAGATGGGGGAGAAAAGATGGAGGAATTACGGTGTATGTATGAGAGCAGTATAATTGCTCAGAGCTCCAGTATGAAACTAAGCAAAAGCCTGTTGAGAGTTTTTGGGTTAAGTTTATAGGCGGGAGCAACAAGGGTGATGTCATGGTGGGTGTCAGCTATACACCACCAGATGAGGAAGTTGAGGTAGACAAGGCTTTCTTCAGACAACTAAAAGAAGTTTCCAGATCACAGGCCCTGGTCCTCATGGGGGGTGGGGAGGATGACTTTGATCACCCTAACACCCATTGAGAGAGCAATGTAACAATGCACAGCAAATGCAGGAAGCTTTTGCAGAGTGTTGGGGACAACTTCCTGGTGCAAATGTTGGAGGAACCAACCAGGAGCCATGCTCCTCTTGACCTGCTGCTCACAAAGGGTACATCTAGACTACAGGCTTTTGTCAACAGAAGTTTTGTCGACAGATACTGTCGACAAAGCTTCTGTTGACAAAGAGCATCTAGACTACATCCAGTTCTGTCGACAAAGCAAGCCGCTTTGTCGACATGACAGTGTAGACGCAAAGGACAGTGTAGATGCAATAACGCCTTCTGTAGACAGAACTCTGTCAACAAAAGGCGTTATTCCTCGTAGAATGAGGTTTACAGCCGTCAACAAAACTGCTGAGTTCTGTCGACGTTATGTCAACAGAACTCAGCGGCAGTGTAGATGCAGGTATAGTTTTGTCGACGAAAGTCCACTTTTGTCAACAAAACCCTGTAGTCTAGACACACCCAAACGGAAGAATTCATGGGGAAAGTAGAAGTGGGTAGCAACCTGGGCAGCAGTGACCATGAGATGGTTGAGTTCAGGATCCTGACAAAAGGAGGAAAGGAGAGCAGCAGAATGTGGACCTTGGACATCAGAAAAGCAGACTTTGATTCCTTCAGGGAAATGAAGGGCAGAATCTCCTGGGATGTTAATATGAGGGCAAAAGGGTCCAGGACAGCAGTTTATATTTTAAAGAAACCTTATAGAGGACCCAGGAACGTACTACCCTGATGTACAGAAACAATAATAAATATGGAAGGTCAACAACTTGGCTTAACAGATACATCTTCAGTGAGCTTAAACACAAAAAAGAAGCTTACAAAAAATAGGAACTTGGACAGATGAGTAGGGAGAAGTATAAAAACATTGCTCGACCATGGAAGATGTTATCAGGAAGGCCAAAATGCACCTGGAGTTGCAGCTAGAAAGCGATATGAAGAATGGTTTCTGCAGGTATGTTAGCAATAAGAAGAAGATAAAGTGTAGGACTCTTACTGAATGGGGGGAGGCAACCTAATAACAGATGGTGTGGAAAAAGCTGAAGTAGTCAATGCTTTTTTTTTTCTATCAGCCTTCACAGACAAAGTCAGTTCTCAGACTACTGCACAGGGCACACAGTATGGGAAGGAAGTGAGCAGCCCTCGGTGGTGAAAGAACAGGTTAAGAAAAGCAGGATATGCTCAGGTCCATGGGGCCAGATGCAATGCATTTGAGAGTGCTGGGTCAGTTTGCTGGTGTGACTGCAGAGCCGTTGGCCGTTATCTTTGAAAACTTATGGTGATCAGCGGAGGACCCTGATGATTGGAAAAAAGCAAATATAGTACCCATTTTTTAAAAGGGGAAGAAGGAGGATCTGGGGAACTACAGACCAGACAGCCCCACCTCAGTCAGTGGAAAAAACATAGAGCAGATCCTCAAGGAATCCCATTTTGAAACACTTGGAGGAGAGGAAGGTGATCATGAATAGCCAACATGGCTTCACCAAGGGTAAGTCATGCTTGACCAACCCGATTTCCTGCTATGATGAGATAAATGACTCTAGGGATATGAGAAAAGTTGTGGAAATTATCTACCTTGACTTTAGCAAAGCTTTTGATACAGTGTCCCACAGTAGTCTTTGCCAGCAAAGTTAAAGAAGTATGGCTGGATAAATGGACTATAAGGCGGATAGAAATCTGGCAAGATCTTTGGGCACAAGAGTCAATGTTTTGATATTTAGTTGGCACTGAGTATCAACTGGAGTGCTCCAGGGGTCGGTCCAGGGGTTGGTTTGTTCAACATCTTCATTAATGTTCTGGATTATGGGATGAATTGCACCTTCAGCAAGTTCCCAGATGACACTAAGCTGGGGAGATGCAGGAGGGTAGATACAGAGTCCAGAGTGACGTAGAAAAATTGGAGGTTTGGGCCAAAAGAAATCCGATGAGGTTCAACAGGGACAAGTGCTGAGTCCTTCAGTTAGGATGGAAGAATCCCAATCACCGCTACAGGCTGGGGATCTATTGGTCTACAGTAAAGGATCTGGGGATCACAGTGGATGAGTGTAGCCAGACATGACCCCCATCTTGTTTCCCCCCCCCCCCCAGAGAGCAAGAGAAAGGCAGTCAGCCTTTGATGCCCTGGGAATGCAGGGGTGCTGCTTGTCCCTGACTCTAATAAACAGAAACCATACAGTAAATGGGCTAGCTGACAACCAGGGGACCTCCCGCCGCCCTGATGGCTAGCACCAGTAATTGACACGTCTACACTGTCCCAGGAGAGGAATCTTCGCCCATCACATACTAGAAGTGCCCATTGTCTGCATTTTCCCAGGTGTGAATTATGCTTTGCACCCTTCGAGGGAAACTTGGCATTCAAAGCCATTTTCCCTAATTGGCCACTTGAGACCAGGAAGAAGCCTACGTGACCCAAGGGGTATAAAGAGGGGCTTAGTAGCTCACCCCATTTGAGCTCCAATCATCTACACCTGCTGGCAGGTATTGGTTGTCTCCCGAGGTCTGTGGGACGCCCAACCTCGCCCTACTTCTTCCCGAGGGATTGAGAGAAAGACGCTGGCCACGCCAAGTCTGGAACGCAGGGGTGAGAATATATACCTGCTAGGTGTCTATTTTGCATGCATTTAATAAGAGCTCAGAGAACCAAAAGGGTTTCATGGTACCTGTAAGTGACTTATTAGTGTAATTTCTGTCCTGTCCTTTGTAGTGGCTGTGTTATCTGTGATACAGTAGTAGCATTTAACAGCTAAGTTTACCCTGTAACAATAAAATAGTAACTGTTTAAGCTGTGACCTGATTCCTTCAGTTGCTGTAACAGAACCAAGCACAATTTTAAAAAGAACTCTAGCCGGTCATAAGGGACAGATATAGGGAGAGCTTGAGCGTTGGATCGTGTCGCTTCCAGGGGACAGATCCGTTGGGGCATCTCTCAGCCTCCCCAGGCTGCCCGCTGCGAAGGGATCGTGTATCCTAGCAGTCAAAATCTGAGGTGTAATAAGCTCTCCCTGTAAACTCTGGGGCATCTGTCAGCCTGTTGGCTGCCCGCCGCGAAAGGATCCCAATCCTAGTGGTAAAGACACGGACGTTAAACTCCTCAGGGCACCCGTCAGTCTCACCTAGACTGCCCACTGCGACGGGGCCTTGTGTCTCAGCAGTTGAAGACTCGGGTGTAACATACACACATGCACTGCCCTGACCACCGGCTGACAATGAGTTACTGGATATGAGATCACAGTGTGCCCTTGTTATCAAGAAGGCATTAGTAATAGCACTGCTAGCAGATCTAAGGAAGTGATTATTCACCTCTATTTGGCACTCGTGAGATTAAATCTGGAGTATTGCATCCAGTTTTGGGCTTCCCACTATAGAGAGAATATGGAAAAATTGGAGATAGTCCAGTGGAGGGCAACAAAAATGTTTTGGGGGTTGGGGCATATGACTTATGAACAGAGGTGAGGGAACTGGGCTTTTTTATTCTACAGAAGAGAAGAGTGAGGGGGGATTAGATAGCAGCCTTCAACTATTGAAAGGGGGTTCCAAAAAGGATGGAGCTAGGCCAGGGGTTGGCAAACTTTATGGCCTGAGGGCCACATCAGGTATAGAAATTATATGGAGGGCCAGGTAGGAAAGTCTGTGCCTTCCCAAACAGCCAGGTATGGCCCAGCGCCTGTCCCCCATTTTACCTCCCTTCTTCCTGAGCCCCTGGTATTCCTGCCCCCTGGCCAACCCTGGAACCCCTACCCCTATCTGCCCCCCTAGTCCCTGACCACCCTCCAAGACTCCCACCCCTTATCCAATCACCCCACAGAGGGTTGGACTAGATGACCTCCCGAGGTCTCTGTTCCAACCCTAATCTTCTAAGATTCTATTATTCTATTATCTGCACGTTTTCAGAGCATCCAATATTTGGGCTTTTTTTTTTTTTAAAAAAGAATGTAGAATGTAATACTGTTTGTAAGGAAAGCTGTGCAGTTGTTAGTGTGTAATAAGGACACATTTTCAACTTTAAGTCCATTAGAATGAAAGTTTTTTTCTAATCTATTTTCCTTTTTTTGGAGGGGAGGATTTAGTGAACACTAAATGTGCAAATCAGGTTGGTGTATTAAGTTAGTAGGAGATGAGACCCACTCTAGCCAATCTTATGAGGCTCATGAAAATAGGGTTCTTTTCTGCAACTGTTACACTAAACATTGCGATGCTTGACAAAGATGCAGAGTTCCATGCCACTTGTTCCTTTAACTGAGTCCATGTCCCTTCCAGACAAGTCCACTTCATGCTACACCAGCCATGTTCCCTCTAATTTTCCCCTCCCTTGAGTGGAATGAATTTTGTTTTGTGCATCAATATGGAGGTGATGTGTGATACATCACCTTCATTTTGGTGCACAAAATAAAATTAATGTGGCAGGTGGGTCTGAGGGATATGAAATGTGGGAGGGGGGTCAGGCCTGAGCCAGAGGGTTGGGACACAAGGGTGTGAGGGCTCTAGCTGAGAGTGCGGGCTCTGGGGAGGGGCTGGCGATGAGGGGCTTAGGGCAGGGACAGAGGACTAGAGTGCAAGATACTCTGGCTGGGTTTGAGGCTCTGAGGTGAGATACAGGAGTGTGATGGTTCCAGCTGGAGGTGCAGGCTAACAGGTGAAGCTGGCTTGAGGGGGCTACTGCAAGGAGAGAGGACCCCCGCCCCAACAGCACTTGGGCTGGGGAGAAGGGCAATTCTCCATGCCATGGCAGCTCTAGGACTGGGGAGGCAGGATAGGTGCCCCTGTCTTGCCCGGCAGGTTTGAGTCAGGGCTGGGTTGGAGCTGTGGGAGGGTCAGCCCAGCTACAGTTGGGTTCAGGGCTGGGGTGGCAGGTCTCAGTTCAGTCTGCTCTGGCTGGGTTCAGGCTGCCCCAGAAGGTTGGATGCCAGCCTAGGTTGCGACTGGGGGCAGGGCAGCTCTCTTCTTGCTATAGGTCCCCTGGCAGGTTCCTTGAGCACCTCCGTGGCACTAAATAGGCAGCTATGTGGCCACCCAGCTTGCAGGGAACTTAGCTCACCATGTCTCCTTCACATTTCCCACCTGCATCCTTCCTACCTCTGTCCATGCCTGAAGCCAGGTCAATTTATATTTACAAATGTTTAAAAAGATGTAAACCTTGTTCTATGTCCACGTGTTAATGGCTCTGTAAAAAGCCCAGCCTGGGCTATAGTGATTTCTACCCAGTATAGGAGGGTTTGTGTCATAGTTGGAGATAAAATAAAGCTAAAAGAGTCAGAGCATTGCAGCCTGCCATTTTAAGACACATCTCTGCAGAACATGTCACACCTTTGCCTCATACAGGTGATACCATTTTGCCAGGGGGTGCTAGGAGCAACAAGGGCCAGGTTCAGTATCTAGGGGTGCCTCTTAACAGTACAAAACAGAACTGGCTCAAGCCCTCACCCAGTAACTTGGCAAAACGAAACACCATCCTGGGTGGTTCTAAGAGGCGACATTTCCCTAATTGCAAGCACTGAGTCCGTGTATAACAAAAGAGAAGGGAAAGGGTTTGTGAAAACACAACTGTGATTCAAAATCACATAATCATAAGCAAACATCCATCTCACAGTATGCTGGGCAGTATGCTTTGGCTCAATTTCCTACCTTGCAGTGTACAAGTCTGATAAATGAATGCCCTTTTAACATGCCCCTCCCTTTTCTTTCCACTGCAGCCTGCTCAAAGTTGTCCTTGGTCAATAAACACTCAGGGTTCAGACGTGCATCCACATGGGTTCACTTTCCATCTCTGAAGGCAGAAGGGGTGTTGAGCTGCTGCCGCCGCCATCCACTTTTGCAACTGGCTGCTTGCTGCTGCTATTACCTCTGCTCCTGTTTTCTCTGCTGTGTCTTGATTTTCACTTCCCCCGTCTAAGTTCTGAGATTCTGCCACTTAGCCCAGCTGTTAGTGATTTCACTGGGTAGCAGGAAACCTCACTTCTAGTTCAGCCTTAGTCTTGCCTTTCACTGTAACCCTATCCCTATTCCAGTTCCAAGACTAAGTCTTAGCCCTGCTTATAAACCCCAATATTGGTCTGACTGGAGATGGGATTCCTCTTTCCCTCATGTATTCCCCAGTATGAAGCACCCAGGCTAGGTTATTGAACAGTGTACTGATGAGTGGGTCTGAGCCTAATTGAATAGTTTTCCTTTATTTTCACTACTTTTAGACATCTCCTAGTCAAAGCCGTGCCTTCCTTTTGATTAGTCTCCTCACGTACTGTCTGATCATGTCAAAACATCATTTAGAAAAATGTAGTGTCCTTAATGCTGAAGCTGTTGTGCAGCAACAATTCTGAGGCTGAGAGATTCATTAGAATGCTGCAATCTAACCCTTAGGTAATGTCCACCCTCTTGGGTCTTTGCTTTAAAAGTTCACAACTGCCAATAAATCTAACAATAAACAATTACATTTCCCGATGTTTGTGGAATGCAACTCGTTTAGAGGTCTCTCTAAAGTCCTTTGATTTTTGGTGCTCCACTCATTTCTGGGCATCAGGATGTCACTTCAGTTTGCTCTCGTATAAATTTCTGGCCATGCTGTCACAAATATTCATTCTATCTATTGATTCAGAACTCACAGGTAGTGCTACCAGTCAGACACTGAAGTTCTTTGTCTATCATCAGAGTTGTCCCATCTATAAGATGGTTCAAGGTGGCCATCCCAAGCCCTGCACTTTGTGGGGTTCCACGGTGGCCACCTCAACCATCCAGGGGATTACCTGAGAGGTCTGGTGTGGAGCGGTAGCAGGGGTCCCCCCTCACTGCTCCCATTCCAGGCCCCCAGATAATTCTCCAATTCATGTTTCTTGGAGGAAGGGGTTTTGGGCAAGAGGTTGGAGCAGGTGTGGGAATGGGCAGGGTGGGGATAAAGCAGGGGCAGGACTTGGGTGAAAGGACAGAATGCAGAGGTGGGATGGGGAGGGGTGGGCCCTGTGATGTGGACAGGAGGTTGTCCTGGGCCCTGGGCCCCCTTAGGGATGGCCCTGTCTATCATGATACTCATTTATCTTAATATGGACAGAGAACAAGCTATTTCAATGAATCCCCCCTTACTTGAGAAATAAATCAAAGGTTTTCATACCTTTCATTAATTTATATGTTTTCTCAGAGTTTCCTCAGAGTCATTTCTGAATTAACTCCTCTGGAGTTTGTACTGAAGGTGCCATGTTTTGGATGAGGTGAATTCTTGGGATCCTGGCCTCTTATGGACACTGTACTTCTCCTCCAATATGTGAGATATTAAATCTTACTGAATTGTGTACTTATATTCTTGCGCTGTTGGTTTAAAGCTTGTTTTTCCCTTGGATCATTTCAGCATTTTGGAAAAAAAAATCCTGGTTGAAAACAGAAACATTTTGATTGAAAATGCCACCCTAGTGCCTCTGGAGATTGTAACTTGGGAGCTGCATGTCCCCATTTTCCTCTATGGAATAGGCTGGCTAGCAAGACTATATCTCCCATAGGCTGTGTCTAGACTGGCATGATTTTGCGGAAATACTTTTAACGGAAAAGTTTTTCCATTAAAAGTATTTCCACAAAAGAGCATCTAGATTGGCACGGATGTTTTTGCGCAAAAGCAACCATGCCAATCTAGACACTCTTTTGCAGAAATACTTTTAACGGAAAAACTTTTCCGTTAAAAGTATTTCCGCAAAATCATGCCAGTCTCGACGCAGCCTCCCTGTCTACACTGGCCCTCTTGCGCAAGAGGGCTTTTTCCCGAGCGGGAGCGTCAAAGTATTTGTGCAAGAACACTGACAATCTTACATTAGATCGTCAGTGTTCTTGTGCAAATTCAAGCGGCCAGTGTAGACAGCTGGCAAGTTTTTGCGCAAAAGCGGCCGCTTTTGCGCAAAATCTTGCCAGTCTAGACGCAGCCATAATGTATTATAAGATCCCCTTTTGCATGATGGTGCATCATGGGAGATGTAGCTCTACCAAGGAACTTGATCTGTAGAGGAGAATGGGGACACAAACCAGCTGAACTATAACTTAGATGGAGCTCTGCAGTGCCATTTCCAAATTGAAATATTTTAGTTTTTAGGAATTCATTTTTTTGAGAAAAAGACATTTTCTGCAAAAATCACTTTTTTGTGATAAAATTATTGAACCAAAATTATTGAACCAAAAATTTTGTGATAAAATTATTGAACCCAAAAACAATTCTGATGAAAAATTTCAATTAGCTCTAGTTGGCATATGTTTTTGCATAATTTTGTTGTGCCCTATTAGAGAACTGCTGTATTTTTCATCAGAGACATGTCAATTAAATCAGTGGTTTGTGAAATGATATCTTTGTGATCATGCATAAGGCATAGTCAATCTTTCAGGAGAAAAGGCACTATGTAAATGGCTGGAGTTGTTGTGACATAAAGTTGTCCACCTATAAATGTGTGGCCAGAGTGTTTGTTAGGTAACTAGTCTGATAACAGAACACCTTAACTGTATGGAAATGAGAAGCATTTACCCACGTCAAAACATGAAATACAAAAAATTCAAAACATATTCCAGAGGAAGTTCAAGGACATGGACAAGAAGATCTTGAGTGGAATGAATGTTTATTGATTTACTTAGTATTCCTGACAGGATTTAGCAGGGCTCCACCCGGGCTTTCAGTAGTCTTCATCTCTCCTCATCTCTGCTTCTTTTTCTTTATGTTCTTTCCCAATCCTTCTCTTAAGTCCTCTCTTTAATTCTTCTCTCCGTTTGTGTGTGTCTATTGGGTGCCCTATGATAAGAACAGCCTTGCCTTCTATGTATTCACGTGCTATCCCTTACTGTCTTCAAATTTCTTTTCAAAACTTGCTTCTTCTGTGAAACCTTCATATTGTTGTCCACACTAACATGACCTTGTCTCATTCCTTCATGTTTTGCCATGTATTTGCCATCTAAGTAAGACTGCAAGCTCTCTAGGACAAGGACCTACGGAAGTCCTTCCTTATGTTTGCAAAGCACCCAGCACCCTTATACCATTCTATAAATATTAATAAAAATGGGGCAAATTAGCACCATCCCTTTAAGAAACTTAGGTGGGTTATGCTATGCAGAGCTCTGGCTTGCATGTACTATGAGAGTCAGAAAAAGATTTTTAACATCAGAATGATTTGCTTAGGTTTGTAGCTGTTATAAATGTTTAATTACTGGAAAAAGTCAGGGCTTGGTTTTTCAGTTGCAGTGCATTTTTATGTAATATAATTCTCACGTGTCCTCATATTCACTTACTCCTAACTGTAACTCTTATTTATCAAAGAAATAAAAGGAAAAACTTTGAGGTTGTCAATAGGAGACTAGGGGTAACATTAGGATAAGATGAGTGTTTTAGAAGGTTTAAGTCCTATTTTCAAGCCTGACAAGCCTGCTTAGGAACCTAAAATGCATGAAAACAAATGGGATTTAGGCTCCTCAGTGTCAAACTTGTAAAGTTATTTGAGCATCTAATTCCCATGTATATAAATCAGAATTAGATGGCTATATTCCTTTAAAAGTTAACCTAGAAACAAGTTAATATAACCGATAAGGGTATTAGATGTCATTTCCCTCCCCAGCCAGCTTTGACAGTATGGGCCACATTCATCCTTGGCACTGACTCCTTTGACGTTAAAGTCAGGGCAGTAAGTTTTTCAAGATGACTTGAAATATAATTTCACAATTCCCTGGATGAGAACACTAGTGAATCCCTGCTTTTCTGTACCCTTTCTATGTATTGTGCCCTTTCAACAGCTGTCTTTCTGATAATGCTACAATGCACTTACATCATGCCCACTGCAACAATCTTTCTTTGCCAGAAAAAGACCTCTTTGGTCTTCTGTCTCTCCAAATTCATTTTGCTGTCAGTTTTGCTTTCTGTGTGGATTTCATAGACAAGTTCACTTTGATTTAAAAAAACCCAGGATTAGTTAACTGAATACAACACCAAGGGAAGCTCTACTCTGAAATGTGACTGCAAAACGTCAGATCCTGGTTCAGTGTTTATTGTCCCTTCGTGGCTTGATCACATTGGATCAAGTTACAAGTACAAAGATGTTATCTTCATAACAGACAGCCCTGCAATGTCACCTTGGAATCTGAAAGTCAAGCTGGGTTTCTTCTGACTAATCAGACTCTGCATTCCAAATTTGTTTAATAGTTTTGCTGATTTTATGTGAACATGAATAGACCAGTTTACTGCCTCCACACCTAGGCCTGTGGGTTCTTGTTCCAAGGCTTCTTAAGGCCCAATCCTCTGAGAAAGCAATGGGAGCTTATTACAACTTGTATGCTCCCCAAAGGTCTTCCATTGTGTGTAACAGAATTCTGATGAATCATTCCTCCCTGAGTATGTTTTCCAGTTAAATAACTATGTAGCCATAGACACAGGCTACCACTTCCTATTTAGTAATCAAACTTTCTGAAAAGACTTTTTATCCATATTGTTGTACAAGCAAGAGTAAAATGGATAAATGCCAATGATGCTGTCTCTGGCCCCAACCTTCAGATTGGCACTTGATGCTCACTCTGACGTTTGGCTTGGCACCTAACTATCAATCAGGTGACTGCCTATGCCCTTCCTGCCTATGCTCTAGGCATCTTAAAAGAAATATGCAGCATACATCTTGTATACAACCAAGGAGGTAATTTTTAAAGGGATACAAACATTTTTAAATGCTTTGAGCCTGCTTCTCATTTAGGCTAATGCCAGCCGACACTGCTTCTCTTTTCATCCCCTCTGCAGTGCCAGAGTGGTGTAAACTGGCCTCTGCACAAATGAGAATCAGGACTTTAATTTTTGAAGTAGAGTGAGCACTCTATTACAGTAACTAGCAGCTCCCTCCATTCCATTGGATTAATTAGCAGATTCAAAATCCAGTAACTGAACTTACTTAAAGTATTAAATAGCGGTGGTAACAATCGCACAATGGATTTACAAGCTGTAAATTACAATGAGAGCCAAGCTGTCTCCCTCTTCCCTTAGTTTTTACCTTAATTGTCTCATTACTTTTTGTAGTTGAGCACAGCAGTTAACAACCTCAGCTATAAATCCAGCAAAAGGAGGTTTTAAATCAATGAGGCAGATCTACGCTACTGGTTTGTCTTGTTTTTTCCATGTTAGTCTCTGGTACCATTATTTAAATGATTCCCCTGCAATGTTCCCACTGTCATCCTAGGATTTACCAGGCTACAGGTAATAGTAAAATTACATTAACTCTTTCACTATATATGCAGTGAAAAGTGTGAACTGTTTGGTTCTGAGACTGTCTCTATGCTAGGTGTATATGCAGTGTCTATGGTATTGCCAACATATTCAAAAATCATGCCACTGCTCCCAATCATGAGATGTGGTTTAAAAAAACATGAGGCAATTTTGAAAAAAAATGTGGGTTATTTTTATTGGCCAACTTTGGTTTGAGCTGTAATTATTCAAGTTTTCAAGCTTTTCTTACCAACAGCAAGGGGTAGAGATCAACTGTGTTTTTAAATGAATGCTGAGATTCTCAAGTAATCATCTGACTGCATGAGTTGGGGGCTTAAAAAAAATAACAAATATCACAGGACTCATGATAAAATTGCAAGTGCTCTCAACAATGTGCCTAGCACAATGAGGCCCTGATCCATGAGAGCACCTAGGCATAATAAATAATAATAATAATAATAATAAATATAATTAATAAAAAGATTGGTGTTAAAGACCACTACACTTAATATTCCCTTTTTCCTCACTTTACAGGTCTTGAGTCTGATAGTCTATTTTACCTATAGATTGCACTGGTGGTAAAACTGAAATAACACAGTGCTGCATCAAGCCCTGAATATGCTACTTATAATAATGCCTAAAGTCTTATAATTCTGGCCAAAAAAAAAAAAAAAAAAAAAAAAAATCCCCAAGAATGATTTACCCACAGTGTAAATACTTCATTTAATTTTTATTAAATCCTGGCTGTATGCCCAAACTGTTAGCCTTTTAAACAGTGAATTTCAGGTGCTATTTATTCCCTTATTCTGAACATTTGTAACCTCTATTGATCTGCTCAGGCAGAAGCACAGAATAAAAGGTCTTCATGATTGATTTGGAAAAGACTACTTCCCCATTGGTTTCAGTCCTCAAATGTCCCTCTCTTTTTCTGATGGCTTGCTGCAAGTCTGCCCTTTTTTATGCTAGGAAACCCATTCATACACATTAAGTACAATACTGGGGTTTTCCATACAGTTTAATTACAGCTGACACTAGTTTCCATTTCTGTCACCTCTCCAAGAGTGGGGCATACGTGCAGTGCTGCATCTGAGCTTTTACAGGACATAAAGAGTTAGCCATGTTGCCCGGGGTTAGGAACTCAGGAGACCAGCAGGGAAGAGTTGGATCTCTGCACACATGGCCCAAGATCTGTGTGTTTAACAGTACTGTTAACAATTTTTCCATTTTATCTTTCACTTGATACTTGAACCCTTTGCTCTTTGTGTCTGAGGTTCCAGCGTAGTAACGAACAGTTTTCAAACCCAGCACAAACACTGTGACCGAGCAATGGCCCGGTAAAGTTTACACATTGCCTTCGCTTTCCAAAAGCTTCAATCTGAGTGGCCTTTGTACTCTTAGGATTTATGAGGCAGAAAAAGCTCTCCAAGTTTTTCGGTCAGTGCATGGCTGTCATGTTTCATTTCAGCTGATATACATCAAGGTGACATCTGCTGCAATTGCACTTCACTATGCCATTTGTTTACTTCTGCTTTCTAACTCCACCTGCTGGGTCCCAGGCAGTCGCTGCATTGTTCAGAGAATTTAACTGGGTGTTCTCTAGGCCCTAGTTAGTACAACTGTTTTGTTTTTTGAAAGTCATCATTTACTATCTTACTAGATGTCCTTGTGTTTTCTGGGTCTGTGTGAGAGTGTGAATGCAGGTTAATACTATCATTTCTTTTTCTATGTACAATGTGTATGAATATTAATATTTGTGATCAGCCTGCCATTTGAATCACACACAAATGAAGGGCAGGAAAGTTTCCCAGTAGAAGATAAATATTGTAGATGTCCATTATTTGAAATTGGTTGAAGACAATATCTCAGCAATCCAAAAGAGACAATTGTTTTGTCCATGTTTAGTCCAATTTAGAATAATGTCATGTTTAGCAGTCTAGAGTCTTCAGCCAGTTTCTGGGCACTGTGTGTATAGGAACCATACAGAATAACAGTTCTGGAGTCACAGATGTTTGTACCACAGATTGAAACTGGGGTTGCTGCAGGTCACTTCCCCTGATCTACTATATAACTAAGCAAGCTCACCCTCCTCTTCCTCAGCCAATGAAGTGAGGCCTCCGAAGGCAAGGAAATGCGAAGTCAGAAAAGCAAGAGGTGCTGACCTGCTCCCACCACCCTGCTCCAAGCCAGGCTGCCTTGCCACACAATTTCTCCTGCAGTCAGGGTTCTCCAAGACAGAGTTTGACCTCCCTCTCCAGTGTTTTTCTTCAAGATTTTCCATCCATGAGTAGAGTGAATTTTGTATTGTGCACCAGCAATGAGGTCATGTGCACTTGTCCGGATGTGTGCCACTGTGGCACCCGCCAGTGGCACTGCTCCCTGAGAGGCTCTCCCAGTGCAGAGATCCCGAGCCCTGCTCCCAGATAGTGCCCCCGCACATTGTGGGAAGAAGGTGAGACGTGCCCCCTCAGAGAGTGCTACTCCAGGGCAGCCTGTGTGCAGGGCAGAGGCTGCCCCGGGCTTCTCCTCACAGGGCTGGCTGTGAATCCCTGCCAGGAGCAGAGAGAAGCTGCTGCCAGTGGCCAGGTTTTGGAGGAAGTGAGGTGCTGAGGGTGAGGCAGTGATATGTGGGGAGTAGAGAGGGGAAGCCAGCAGAGGGTTGGGGGTGGAGGGTGGGACAGAGAGCTTTGAGACGAGAAAAGAGGTACTAGAGGGGGAAAGAGGGATGCAGAGGGCCCCAGGTCCAGGAGCAGCTGCACCACAGCCCGTCTCCAGCTTCAGCAGCCTCCCATCATGCAGCCAGCACAGGGAGCAGCTGGGCAGCCACTATGCGGCCCTGGCCGTAGCTCTA
The DNA here is from genome assembly GCA_032595735.1 of Pelochelys cantorii. NCBI lineage: Eukaryota > Metazoa > Chordata > Testudines > Trionychidae > Pelochelys > Pelochelys cantorii. The sequence goes on along the minus strand of CM064326.1, from coordinate 301,647,134 downwards.
ACCCTAAGGGAGTGGTTAGTTCATGGGGCAGCTGCCTACCACGTGGCCTGCCCAGGGAGCAGTGGGGCAGCCAGCATGTGCAAAAACATTTGCAGGGATGGGTACGAAACCTCTCTGTTCCAAATGAATTCTTTATAGAATCAATGGTGTGTCATGCCACTTACATCATTACTACTGTTCAGGGTGCCTAAAATGACCCCATTCTCTGGGAAGAACTGGAATTCAGAAGTGCTGGAACAATTTTGATAGTGGGGGTGCTGAAAGCCATTGAACCAAACTGGAGACCCTGAATACAATGGAAACCATTTGAAGCCAAGAGGCACTGCAGCACCCCTCCCCCCCCCACCCTCCCTTTAGTTCCAGAATCTGTACTGGAAATATTATGTTATGGGGGGGGGCGGGCAGGCGGGAGTTAGCTAGACTTTGGTTGAAGCTGAGTCCAATTCTAGGCTTTAATAAGAATGTAGTTTGGATTTGGCTGATTTTACGATTCTAAATATGAAGATACATTGGATCATTAAAGTCCTAATGGGGAGACTAACTGTGTTTCTTTAATGTATTACTTTAAAATGAACTTTAGTGCTTGTAAAAGTTGTCAGATTACCAGCACTGGAGAATGAAATTCTCTATGTAGAAAACAAGTACAGTAGTGGCACAAGGCTCTCCCTCTGACAGAATACACATCAGTCCATGCTGTTTCATTAGTAAAGAAATAAGCTGAATACAGGTCAACTGAACAACTGGAACTTTATTAAATCTGTGTACTGCTCTGTCCATATAAATTGCTTCTTGCCCAACTTCCTGTGTTCCCTATTGTTCAATCAATAACTGCCCCATCAAGGAACATAGGCTGTGATTCCAGTTCCATGGATTATGTTACACTTTCCTATATCAAAGTGTGGAAAGGAAATTGAGAGTCCTTGCCCACTCAGTTCTCTGTCTGTTGAAACTGCCAGTCTGGGTTCTAATTGTACAGATGGTGTTATATGGTTTAGAAACGGGACAGAATCCATTATTTTCCATATGCCTCTGAAAAGCTGACAAATAGGAAGGAATGCCAATATTGAATAATAAAATATCTATTCTTTCTACATGCATGTGTGTGTGTGTAACTTTCTATAATATGAATGGAAGATACATACACACACACATTGAAAATGTGTTCCTCTCCTTGAGGAAAAAACATACTAATTCTAACTTAAATGTGCATAACTGGCATTTACAAAACACATCTGATACAATGCAAGCATGCCAAAGGGACATGCTATTGTAAGTATTAAAGAATTTCAGTGAACTAAATAATCATAGAATCATAGAACCATAGAGCTGGAAGAGACCTCAGAAGGTCATCAAGTCCAGCCCCCTGCCCTAGGCAGGACCAATCCCAGCTAAATCAACCCAGCCAGGACTTTGTCAAGCCAAGACTTAAACACCTCTAGGGATGGAGACACCACTACTTCCCTAGGTAACCCATTCCAGTGTTTCACTACTCTCCTAGTGAAATAGTTTTTCCTAATATCCAACCTGGACCTCTCCCACTGCAACTTGAGACCATTGTTCCTTGTTCTGCCATCCGTCACTACTGAGAACAGCCTTTCTCTGGCCTCTTTGGAACCTCCCTTCAGGAAGTTGAAGGCTGCTATCAAATCCCAGCTCACTCTTCACTTCTGCAGACTAAACAGACCCAACTCCCTCAGCCTCTCTTCATAGGTCATATGCTCCAGCCCCCTAATGATTTTTGTTGCCCTCTGCTGGACCCTCTCCAATGCGTCCACATCCTTTTTGTAGTGGGGGGCCCAGAACTGGACACAATACTCCAGATGTGGTCTCACCAGAGCTGAATAAAGGGGAATAATGACATCTCTGGATCTGCTGGCAGTGCTCCTCCTAATGCAACCTAATATGCCATTAGCCTTCTTGGCTACAAGCAGAGGCGGATATAGGGCAGGGCGAGCGGGGCGGCCACTCCGGGCCCCGCGCTTCAAAAAGCCCCGCGCATGCGCCATGGCAAAGGGGGCCCTGCAAAATTGTGCTGCCCTGGGCCCCACAAAATGGTCATCTGCCCCTGGCTACAAGGGCACATTGTTGACTCATATCCAACTTCTCATCCACGGTAATCCCCAGGTCCTTTTCTGCAGAACTACTACGTAGCTGGTTGGTCCCCAGCCTGTAACAATGCTTGGGATTCTTCCGTCCCAAGTGCAGGACTCTGCACTTGTCTTTGTTGAACCTCATCAGATTTCTTGTGGCCCAATCCTCCAATTTGTCTAAGTTACTCTGGACCCTATCCCTGCCCTCGAGTGTATCTACCTCTTCCCCCTAGCTCAGTGTCATCTGCAAACTTGCAGAGGGTGCAATCTATCCCCTCATCCAGGTCATTAATAGAGATATTGAACAAAACCAGTCCTAGAACCGAACCTTGGGGCACTCCGCTAGAAACCGACCGCCATCCTGACATCGAGCCGTTGATCACTACCCACTGGGCCTGACCTTCTAGCCAGCTTTCTATCCATCTTACCGTCCATTTATGTAATCCACATTCCCTTAACTTGCTGGCAAGAATATTGTGGGAAACCGTGTCAAAAGCCTTGCTAAAGTCAAGGTATATCACATTTACTGACTTTCCCATGGCTACAGAGCCAGTTACCTCATCATAGAAGCTAATCAGAATGGTCAGGCATGACTTGCCCTTTGTGAATCCATGCTGACTATTCTTGATCATTTTCCCCTCTTCCAAGTGCCCTTTTTTGAAGATGGGCACTACATTTGCCTTTTTCCAATCATCTGGGATCTCTCCTGATCTCCATGACTTTTCAAAGATAATGGCCAAAGGCTCCTCAGTGACATTTGCCAACTCCCTCAGTACCCTCAGATGCATTAAGTCCGGACCCAGGGATTTGTATATGTTTAGCTTTTCTAAATAGTTCCTAACCTGTTCTTTACCCACCAAGGGCTGTCCATCTTCATCCCATCTTGCGTCACTTAGCGCATTAGTCTGGGAGCTGACCTTGTCTGTGAAGACAGAAGCAAAGAAAGCATTGAGTACTTCAGCTTTCCCCACATCATCTGTCACTAGGTTACCTCCTTCATCCAGTAATGTAACTAAGATTCACTTTTTGTATATTTTGCAGGGGGGTTCTAGCAAGATACAAGCTTCATGTACAGGTACAACCGCTCTGGTCCTGGACTCTTTGATTAAGCAACATCTGTGGTCCTGCTGGACCATGGATGCTGCTGGACCAGAAGAGCCCCAGCAGCTGGGACCGGGGGCCGGCCAGGCATCTGGTAGCAGAGTGGCTGGCAACTGGGAGTGGAGCCAGGGCTGTGGCCAGGGCCGAGAGTACATTCAGGGCCAGTGGCCAGGGCTGAGAGCTGGGCTGGGAGCATGGCTGGGGCTGGAAGCACAGTCAAGAGCGTGGCTGGGGCCAGGGGCATTGCTGGGGCCAGTGGTTGAGAGTGCAGCCAGGGCTGGGGCCAGGACTGGGAGCATGGCTGGGGTTGGCAGCTGGGAGGGGAGTCTGGTGGCTGGGAGGCTAGCAGCCTCCTGGGAAAGCATGGAGACTGGCAGCAGGGGGCCAGAATTGACTTCCCCTGGACCGTCAAACTCCCTGATTCAGGACCACTCAGGTCTCGAGTGTGCCAGATCAGGGAGGTCCAACCTGCATTAGATTGAGAAGCAGAAAAATTGTTGGCTACCACTGACAGAGACCAGAAACTTCAGGATCTCTACCAAGCATTTATAAACCTCAATTACCCACCCGCAGAAATAAAAAAACAAATTGAAAGAGCCAGACGAATACCCAGAAACCGTCTACTTCAAGACAGACCCAAGAAAACCAACAATAGAACATCACTTGTCATCACTTATAGCCCCCAGCTTAAACCCGTCCAACGCATTATCAATGAACTACAACCTATACTGGAACAGGATACTACATTCTGAGAGGCTCTGGGAGACAGACCCATAGTCTCCTATAGACAACCACCTAACCTCAGGATGATTCTTACCAACAACCACAGGACATACCACACTAATACCAACCCTGGAACTTTCCCTTGCAACAAACCCCATTCCCAGCTTTGTCCACATATTTACTCTGCTGACACCATCATTGGGCCGAACCATGTCAGTTACAAGATCAAGAACACATATTCCTATTCATCCAGAAATATAATTTATGCCATCATGTGCCAACAGTGTCCGTCTGCTATGTATATTGGACAAACCTCTCAGACACTTCGCCAAAGAATCAATGCACACAAAACAGACATCAGATACTTTCACAAAGAAAAAAGTTTCTTGCCATTTCAACCAGACTTGGCATTGTCTCAATGATCTTATTACATGCATCCTGCTTCAAAGAGACTTTAACACCAGACTACAAAGGGAAGCCTCAGAACTGTCATTCATGCTTAAATTTGACACTTTACGAATGGGCCTTAACAAAGGGTACATCTAGACTACATGCCTCTAGCGACAGAGGCATGTAGATTAGGCTACCCAGCATAGGAAAATGAAGCGGTGATTTAAATAATCGCCGCTTCATTTAAATTTAAATGGCTGCCGCTCTGAGCCGATCAGCTGTTTGTCGGCTCTGCACAGTAGTCTGGAAGCTCCGCGGTCAACATCAAAGGCATTTGTTGACCTCCCAGGTAAACCTCATCCCAGGAGGCATATCTGGGAGATCGACAAATGCCTTTGATGTTGACCACGGAGCGTCCAGACTACTACGCTGAGCCAACAAACAGCTGATCGGCTCAGCGCGGCAGCCATTTAAATTTAAATGAAGCAGCGATTATTTAAATCGCCACTTCATTTTCCTATGCCGGGTAGCCTAATCTATATGCCTCTGTAACCAGAGGCATGTAGTCTAGATATTCCCAAAGATGCTAATTATCTTACCCATTACAAAGATAGCTTCCCCAATTATCACCCCAATATCATTATCTCATAGACACTAACCTCCCCCCCTCATCCCACCTCTGTTCTAAAATCTGATTTGTCAATCTTATGTGTTCACTTTTTTTGACTGCATCCCTTTGGTATATATGGTCATGCCAATTTTCTTCCACATATTGATCTGAGGAAGTGGGTCTGGCCCACAAAAGCTCATCACCTAATAAACCATCCTGTTAGTCTTTAAAGTGCTGCATAGTCCTAATTTTTGTTACTTCAAATCTTGAATGTGAACCATATTATACATGCAGTTCGTCTCTTCCTTGTTATCATTTAGGCTGTGCTTTTGGTAATTAAATGCCTCTAGTTAAATGTAGGGGCCTTTCTAAATGAAACTTCATACTCCATATCTCAGATTAGCAAATTAGAACACATGATGAACAAAGATAAGGACTATTTTGGAAATTAAATGGAAAGTGGGAAACCACAAATGCTTTGACCTCAAATATCAATGGTGGTTTTGATTCTAGAAAAAAAAATGCTGAAATCACATATTTTATTTATATCTACTATAAACAATAGGGCTATGTCTAGACTGCAAGCCTCTATTGAAAGAGGCTTTTTAGAAAGATACTTTCGAAAAAGCCTCTTTCGAAAAAGAGCGTCTAGACTACAGCCAGTACTTTCAAAAAAATGAGCCGCTTTTTTAAAAGAGAGCACCCAGGCAGTCTGGATGCTCTCTTTCGAAAAAGCACAGTTTGCATTACATGGCGCCTTTTTTCGAAAGAGCACTTTTGAAAAAAGGCGTTATTCCTTGTAAAATGAGGTTTTCCATGGTCAAAAAAAGTGCCGCGTTCTTTCGATTTACTTTCGAAAGAACGTGGCAGCAGTCTAGACGCAGGGGAAGTTTTTTCAAAAAAAGGCCACTTTTTTTCGAAAAAACCCTGTAGTCTAGACACACCCTAAGATAACAAGACTGGGTCTTGAGCATTACTCTTGGTCATCAGGCTGAAGAGCTTTGTGTTTTTGTCAAGAAACATCGCCTACCAAGAATAACATTGCCTTGCTTGGATTCTCTGCCCAATCAACAATTGTGCAGATAGGAGTGTATTTCATGCTTTACTTTCTTGCTGGGTGCTTTTTCCTAGTGTGCAAGCTCTGTGTAGGGAGGCATTCCTCTCAAGGCAGAATGCCAGTATATCCATTTTCCTTGAACTGTGGAGAGAGATTAGATTTGACTCCTCTTCACTCTCACAGTAAAAGGACTTTCTAAAAAACCTTTTACTAGGATGAAAGCAGAGGCACGCTTCCATTGTTCCAGTGGCTCACAACTCTTTGTTTCACTAAATGAAATGCAAATGCTCTTGTGAAGCTGGCTGTTTTCCTGACAGTCAATATGTCACTGTCTGTTCTTTACTATCCTTAATTCAGGAAATCGGTCAAGCACGTGCATATCTTCAAGTGCCTGCTGAAGTCCCACTGAAATCAAGGGGAGTTACCATACAAGCAGTTTCATGGATTGTTATCTATATATAGCATCTAATGTTGTAATTACTTCTATTATCTGTACTATAAAGCAGTTGTTCTCAGCCAGGGGTATGTATTAGGGATATGCATGGTTAATCAGTTAACCTTAATGGTTGAGGCTTACCGGTTCTGGTTAAACAGTAGGGGCTGGAGCAGACTCTTATCCATGGCAGGGAGAGCATCTGCCCCCTCTTTAATCAGGTAACCAGAGAAGCATAATGTTAACCAATTAAACGGGATTTTACATCCCCAGTATGTATATCCCTGGGGGTACTCAGAGCTCTTCCAGGGGTACATCAACTCACCTAGACATTTGCCTAGGTTTACAACAGGCTGCATAAAAAGCACTAGCAAAGTCAGTACAAACTAAAATGTCATAGACAATGATTTGTTTATATTGCACGATGCATTATACTCTGAAATGCAAGGACAATATTTATATAATGTAAGCGCAATTATAATTATATCATAAAATTGCAAAAGTATGACATTTTCAGCAAAATGTCTCTTGGCCCACCAGCAAATTACCTTGATAGGCTGTGTGGTGAAGGTTGCCAAGCCCTGGTTTAGACTTTAGTTGCTCTCTATGTGTAACCAGTTGATGTGAAAGGCTGTTATTGTTATTTGGTTTCTAAGCAGCCAGTAGATGGCAGTCTGAGCATTATAATTATAATTCAATAGGAGCTTTAAAAAAATACTACCAAAAAACTGCTTTAGAATTTTGTTTTGTCAGCTCCAGGACTATTACAGCTACGGTTCATTTAACAGCATCCTGGATGCACTGGAAGCTCACTTTCAATTGCAATTTTGTTTTTAGATCTTTATTTTTACACTATAGATCATTAAAATCAAATCTACTATTATTATTTTTCCATTGTAGAACATTTACTATAATGAATTTCAGGAAAAAATAATAATTGAAAGCTCTCTATTATATAAGGTGATCTATCACGCTGTCTCCACTCTGTTTCATTTGTGTTCTCATTTTAGACCCTAGTAAGGACCATGTCTTCAGCTGGTGTATCTCTTACATCTCAGAAGAACTGGGCCAATGGTGTAAATTGCTGGAGAAATGGCATAGTAAATCCTGCTTGCCTTACACCAGTAACACCTTTCAATGATTTAACTGATGTGAGCAAAATTTGGCTCAGTTACTACTTTTGGGGTTGATTTCCTATGTTCAACAGTAAAACTCTTTTGACATCAATGGGAGAAATAGTAGTAACAGGCCAACCTTGGTACTTTTGAAATACCCACCATAGATGCACAAGATACAAATTCCTCTGAAATGTTTCTCACTTTGAGGACCATCACTCATTTGAGTCCCAAAGTTCTTTATGTTGTTCCATTATTTTTGATACTGATAACAATTTACATCAGAAATAAAGAATCATGGAACAGGAGTTATAGACAGAGCTGTTTAAACCCACATCATGGTTACTCTTTGTGTCCCTTATTTTGTGACTCTCTGAGACATTCGTGCTTTGGCAGGGTGGAAAATACAGGCATAATCATGTTTATAAGGGTCAAATGTGCCCCTAGTGTAGCTCCATTGTTTTCAAGCATCTGACACCACAGATCAGTTAGGCTCATTGCCTTAAAAATAGAAGAGATTTTGATTTTTTACATTTGATCTCCAGAAATTATAATGGTTATTTCAGCTCTTGTATTTTTGTCATTGTTGTTATGAATTAACAAAAATCACACATAAAGGTGACTTGTGACTGGAAATGTCTCTATTTGATAAAGAAAAGTGTTTCCGTCAAGAAAGAAAACCTTGTACTCTTTGGTCTTAGTCATCCTATAGTTTTGTCTGTGAGACTCAGGGCTCTGATTGTATGCATTTGAAAAATGGCCATGTTCATAGGCTCCAGTTGTCATGTGAGATAGGTTTAGGCCTGCAAAGATTTAGATATTTAAACTAAATATGGTCATAGAGTTACACTAAAATTTTTTGTCCACTACACATGATACGTATCATCTACCTCCTCCCTTTCTACTGTTGTACGTCTCTTTCCAGACAGAATTTACTCCATGTTTAAGGATAAAGCAGTTTTAATTAAATCTCAGAAAGCATCACTGGTAGAAAGAGTATATTTCAGTATCTACAGATTGAACCTCTGTGATCTGGAACTTTCTGGTCTGGCAATATGTATGTTGCTGGACTAAAGAGCCCCAGCAGCAGAGGTTGCCGGAGGCTGGGAGCGGAGCCAGCTGGCAGGGGCAGCAGGGCAGTGGCGCCCATGAGGACCAGAGCCCACAGTGGTGGAACACAAAAGCCAGTGGTCCTGGGAGTTCTGGCAACAGTGCCAGAGCTCGTGATCCCACCGACTTCCCTGCTCCCTCAGGCTGCCAGAGCTCTTGGGGTGTTAGTGCTGGCAGGGCTGTTGGAGCTGCCGGAGCTCATGGAGCCCACATGCAGGGCTGGATTAAGGGGGGGGGGCAGCTGGGCAGCTGCCCGGGGCACCAACTTATGGGGGGCACCTGATGGCAGCTGTAAGGGGCACCGCACGCCTGGCTGTGCAGAGCCCCTTACAGCTGCCATCAGGCGCCGCGCGCCTGGGGCCGGGAGCCGCGCAGCGCCCCTTAGAGCTGCCATCAGGCGCCACATGCCTGATTGCAGCTGTAAGGTACGTAGCATGCCGGGGGGGTGGGGCCGCGCATGCACCGTGCGCCCAGGGGTGGAGCCGTACATGTGTCGTGCGCTCGCTGCCCGGGGCGCAGGAATGGCTCAAACTGGCCCTGCCACAGGGCTGCCACAGCCAGAGGCCAGGGGCACCAGTGCCAGGTGGCTGGGGAGAGGAGCCCATGGTGCGGGAGGTGCATCCTGTACCTTCTTTCCTGTGAGTAGAGTTGAAAAAAGAATACTAAAGAACCAGTAATTAGAATGAGAGGGACATTACATGCTAGGATAAACTTAAAAATCAACAAATGGTCTGGTAGCACCGTAAAGACTAACAAAACATGTGGATGGTATCATGAGCTTTCGTGGGCACAGCCCACTTCTTCAGATGACCGTCTAGGTTCACTTTTAAGGCTCCATATTAGAGCATATGATTTTGCCATAACATTGACGTCCAGTTCTCTGGATCTCCACTGTTTTCATATAATAATCTGCCAAATATAGGATAACAACATGAATGGAATGTGTCCTTGTTATCTCAGGATGCATATTTTCATCAAAAAGAAACTTCAGAAGGAAAACAAATTATAATTATATACAAGTGCAGCATGTACACATTCTCATGGGAACAAGAAACCTACACCATACCAATTTTACAAAGGGTCTTGTTCAGATGACTAAATGGACCATTGGATGCAAGAGGAGTCTGATTCAATATTTGGATTAGCCCCATAAGTCTTAATAACACTGTGTTCAGTCTGTGTTTCAAATTTATTAAACACGTGCTGTAATAGCACTGCTCAGAAGACATTCATCTGTGTAGATGCAACATTTATTTTAATGAGAATTCCACTTTCAGCTCTCATTCAGCATTGACTATGATACTATTAAAATACAGAAACCAATGATTGATTGGACTTGATCCTACATGTGTGACATCCTAGTGAAATCAATGAGACTTCTCATGGACTTGAAGTAAGGCATGTTCTTAAGTATCTTTCTGAATCAGCATATTGGTGGTTAGATAGCTAATAGTTATCTCTTTGCACTTTAGAATTGCTGAGTGAATTTGTGGCAACAAAGGATTTCTATAAGATACCAAGAACAGGAGTTATTCTTATAAAAAAGTGTATATATGTTGACTTAGTCTATGTCTACACTACACGCTGCCGTGTCTAGGGAACGCGTCCGCTTTTTTGGATCAGTTTCCAAAAAAGTGGGTATGTTCTTTTGGAAGCCCTGTATTCCTGCATTTTATGAGGAATAAGGGCTCTTCTGAAAGAGGAGGCTTTTTCCCACATTTGGCCCCATGTAGATGGGCTACATGTCAGAAAAGCTTCTTCCGAAAAAAGAATCAGAAAAAGGTACGCAAATTGCGGTTCACAATTTGTGTACCTTTTTCCGAAAAATAACTGCAGTGTAGACGTAGCCTTATATGGGTTAGTACATTGGTTTTTAGATGCAGCTGGTCCGAATTTTTTAGTTGAACACTTTTTTCAATGAAAAATAGAATGCCTCTTTTGGAAAAATAGGGTTTCCTCCCCCCCCCATTGTTTTTAATAATCAAAACTATTTCCATTTTCAAAAAACCCAAAATTGACATTTTTTTCATTAAAAAAAGTCCTTGTCAACAACGGGAGCATTTCTATGCAAAATTTCAGTTTTAAGTGCCCCATTTAAATCTCTGCCAGATGCATGAGGAGCAAAAGACAGTACTGTCTAATAGCTGTTTAATGATCTGTGTGAAGTGGATTGTGGTCTCAGTCTAGTAGTTCTTAGTGACCAGACATCACAGAACCCACCAGCACAGAGAAGTTTCATTAGCTTGCGGCCTGTTAGTTTCAGCAGAGCCAAAAACTGAATGTCCATGGAATTATCCTCTTGCCCTTATGGCTGCTTTTTCCAGGACAGAAATTAGATATTTTTGCACAGCAAGATGGGGGAAATTGCATCTCTGCTGCAGGGTCACCAACAGGGATTGCCACAGCCCTGAGTCCTCCCACCCCCACTCCATCCTCCATACACCCACCTCAACCCCTTTTCCTGACTCCTATACCCCCCTCACTACAGCCCCTTTCCCTGAGCCTCTTTACAACCTTCCACACCCCAAGGTCCCCCCGTACTGTAGCCCACACTTTGGATAATACCTGTAAGATATTTATCATAACCCCCCACCAGCTCCCTGCATTGACCCCCTTTGGGGAGAGGGGTTGCGATACCACAGTACCTGTAAAAAAATTAAGTTACTTTCACCCCTGATCCTGCCTCACTTTTATCGTATTTGATCTGGAAACAAAGATTTATTCTTAAAGAGCTCTCCATCTGCCATCTTTCAAGAATATCCAATCCACTTTAAAATATATTAAAAACAAGATGTGGACTAGTTCCTTGCAACTGTCATGTCCTGTAGATTTCAGTATGGAAAGAACACTTTTTACCACTCTTGGTTATTCAACTACCTCCTATGCACAGCTCCCCATGGGCAGAGATTCTACCTCAGACAATATTGTATTTACACATGTTCAAAACAGATTTATGTGACTCTGCATCTGCTCCTATTGTAAGCCAATACAATGGTCTCTCTAATTGACTCCACTGGTGCTAAGTCAGACCTTCTGAGGCTGCTCCTGCAAAGGTAGTACAGTGTCACTTTGCCAGCTAAATTACATCTCTCCAGATCCGTAACCAACAGCAATGTTCAGTAAACCAGGAGGTGCAAATACATTTTGGGATCAGTTCAGAAGGATATGTCTTTGAGTCCATTGTCATGAATGGAGCCACAAGTAATCTTCAAGGCGGAAAGAACATCTAATACCGTGCAGTGGGGCCGACAACCTTGCTGGACAAGGTGTGTGTGTGTGTGTGTGTGTGTGTGTATGTGTGTGTATTGTGTGTGTGTACCCCCCTAAAGGGCAGGGCTGTGGCTAGTTTCTCCCAGGCAGTCTCAGTCTGCCCAGAGCACACCATACCTATCCCAGGCAACCCTCAGTGCTGCCTGGAGCGCACCACATGGGGCTCCGGCAGCAATTTAAGGGGCACTGGGCTCTGGCTGCTGCTGCCGCTGCAGCAACAACTGGGAGCCCCGGGCCCTTTTGAATCACTGGGCTCTGGGGCAGTATCCCCCTTTGCCTGCCCTCACTTGGTGGGTCTGATATCATGGGACTGTTTCAAAGGCTTTTGGAAAACTCACCACTAGACCTGCATACACATGCTGTCCCAGTCTGATAGCCATTGACCATTTTCATTAGGTAAGCCATATGACCTTAAGCTAGAAAGGGAAGGAACTTGCTTCTGCCATACCTGTTGATGAACCAGAGAAAGAGCTGTCAGATGGTCCACAGGAGAAGGGATCTCTGTCACTCTCTATTGATGAACAGGGGCAGAGTGGCTAAAGAGAGAGATCATTTATATACACTTCCTATCAATATAGTCAATGTGACAATTGCGGCCTCATTAGCACTGTACACATAAGAACATAAGAACAACCATATTGGGTCAGACCAAAGGTCCATCTAGCCCAGTATCCTGTCTTCCGACAGAGGCCAATGCCAGGTCCCTGGAATGAATGAACAAAACAAGTAATCATCAAGTGATCCACCCCTGTTACCCATTCCCAGCCCTGACAAACAGAGGCTAGAGACACCATCTCTGCCCATCTTTGTTCATAACCATTGGTGGGCCTACCCTTCATGAATTTATCTAGTTCTTTTTTCAACACTGTTGAAGTCCTGGCCTTTACAACATCCTCTGGCAGGGAATTCCACAGGTTGACTGAGTGTTGTATGAAGAAGTACTTTCCTTTTTCTACCCAAACCAGAGCCAGCCCAAGCTACGGGCTGACAGGGCGGGGGTGGGGCCGCACATGCGCCGGGCACACGAATGGCTCGGGCCGGCCCTGACCCAAACTCTGAACAAGTGGGGTAATAGGAAGTAACTGAGCAGAAAGGGAGGGAAAATGGGGTCTAATCTTGTGGCAAAGATTCTGCTCAAGGGCCCCACATGCACTGATGCCCTTCCACTGTAAACTTCAGAAGGGGTAGTCCAAGTGGCTTTGCAGCAAGAGGCAACACTGAGGTGGCTGAAGCTACAGAGAATAACAGTGGAGGAGCTGAGTGAAGTCTAGTGAGAACCCTTCTACCCAGCATCTATAAAACTGAAATAACAATGGCAGGGTTAGGTAACAGAACCTTAGGGCAGGACTAGGCACCACATCCTCTAGGGCTGGAGACATTTCCAGTTTCTGGGTCTATGCTAACCACTGATACCAAAGAGTATGTGGGGATGTAGCAGAAGGAAGTGACATATCAAAGTGATATTTGTGTGTTGGACATTTACAATGATGGGTGAGGAGCTGAGTTAAAGGACAACTGCAAAAGATACAATGAGTATGCGTATTTTTATTATTCATATATCTGTATATGATATAGCTCAATAGCTGATTTATTGTTGCTGTGTTTTCCTAAACTGATTTTATGTTCACTTGCTATTATATATATCCTTGATTCTGTAATTTCCATTCCAACTCATCTGATGAAGTGGGTTTTACCCACGAAAGCTCATAATATAATATATTTGTTAGTTTCTAAGGTGCCACAGGATCGCTCATTGTTTTATATGCCAACTCATGGCTTGCAAGTGGGGGAACGTTGCCTGGTAAGGTGCCCAGGGCGGGTTTTTAGTTTTTACCAGATTTCTGGGGGCTCAAGTGGGTTGTGTTTGTTAGTTTTTGAACCCAGCCCTTGCTACTGCTCACTATCCCTGGCAACAGGATTACAACTGATATGGAGGAATATCTACTGACTTGGCCAGCTTCCTAGCTCTGAATTCAAGATTTGGGGGGTACAGTATAATTTCAGATATAATAGTTCCAACCCCCACAATCCCCAAATCAATTAATTAGTGCAGAGAGAAGTTTAGATGGTGAGAATTCTACAGAAAGCCCCATAATAGTTATCCTGACATATAGAAAAATGCCCAGCTCAGCTAATTATGGGTCAGAAATCAGAATGACCAGCCATAACGGTAATTTCATGTCTTTAATGGCACTGCTTACAGGTTGGGAGACAGAGATATGCCAAGCCAAAGAGGTCTCAGGCTCTTTTCCTTAGCCATTGGAATGAGGGTCCAAATTTACCCAACTTTAAACCAAGAGACCCAGTCTTGCTAAAACTCAACGCAGACAAATATGACAAAACTGCTTTTATTGCTAATCATAGCTGTTATTTGTGTTTCCTTATGGTCACACTTACCAAGTTACTTAGCACAGAAGAAATAGGTGGCATCTTCAGCTGGTTTCAGCCCCAGTTTAATTATTAACTCTTGTTGTAAGAATATTCACCACACAATCTTAGTGAAAGAGGATAATTCTGCTGAAAAGAATCCTAAAGATATTAAACTGGAATCTATATCTGGGATGTAATATCCAATAGAACTGAACAGAGAAAATGCTTCTGTAGGCCAGTAACTCACCTGAATCTATAATAATTTGTTCCTTGTACTACAACCAGTCTCTATTCCTGTCTTAGTTCCTGTTACGAGAATTTTTGTCATATGCTGAAGCAAGGGAACAGTGGAGGATTTTTGCAGGCTGGTCAAGATCTTGGATGCAATCATGCTGCTAGGCTCACAGGTCCACTTGTGCTGCTCCGGGTCTAACCAAAAGACTGGCTTTAGAGTAAGCATGGATAGCATGCATGTATATAGATCACACCTTGGAAAGTACATAGAATCATAGAATACTAGAACTGGAAGGGACCTCGAGAGGTCATCAAGTCCACTCCAAGATTTTGGAAAGTGGTCAAGGGCTGCACTTTTCTGTAGAAGAGATGCAGGGTTTAGGATGGTGAAGAAGGGCTCATGGGGTAAGGGACTGTGGTGTAGGAGATGGTGTGAGGGCTGAGAGGGAGTTTGGGTGATTGAGGGGGTTGTGACCTGGAGCAGGGGATTTGGGTGCAGAGTCCAGGAGGGGGTCCTGGTGCAGGAAAGTATTCTGGCCTTGGGGTAGGGTGTAGGAGGGGGTACAAGGTCTGGGAGGGAGTTGTGACCTGGGGCAGGGGGATGCAGAGAGTTTGGATGGTGACCTGGGGGATGGAATTGGGGTGCAGGAGGGAAAGGGGTGCCAGAGGCAGGCTCTGAGTGGGAGGCACTTACCTAAGCATCTTCTGGCCAGCAGTCCTGCAGCACCCCCAAGGCAGGCTGGGCTCCCTGCCTGCTGCAGTCCCAGATCACTTAAAACTGCAGGCTGATCCCTCCATGTGGCTTTCAGCTCTGGGAAAGAGGAGAGGCTTGTGCTGCCCCGGTGCCCTGAGTCAATCTCTGATCTCCTATTGGCTGGTTGTTTCCAGCCAATAGGAGCTGAGAGATTAGCTGGGGTCAGTTTCTATTGGCTGGTTGTTTCCAACCAATAGGAGCTGAGGATTAGGCTGAAGGTGGGGAGAACACACAAAGTCTCCCTCTCCCTCCAGAGCAGTGCTTCTATATCCTGGGAAATTTCCCGAATTCTGGGAATTTTTGAGTAAAATGTGTCAAAATGGGAAATTGGGACTTTCCTTGAAAGTCTGTTAAATCCTGGGAAATTTTTAATGAAATTAAAATTTCTGTTCATTTTGTTGTTCCTTTGGAATAAAAATTTGTGGACAATTCAAATTTATCAAAAACTGCTCTTAATTGGTCAACATTGTCACGTGACTTTTACCCTCCATCATGTGTGGTGCAGCTCTACTATACATGGCGGCAGGGCTGAATGCAGTTGCCCTGAAGCTGGAGGTGGTGTTAGATTTTCCAGATTATTTATGTTTTCAAATATTTGTAAATTAGCTCAAAAGGTTTTAGCATTGCCACATTCAAATGCAGAATGTGAGAGAATTTTTTCAATGGTTACAGACATTAAAACTAAGAAAAGGAATAGTATGAAATCTAAAACACTTAATTCTAGCGTAATTGTCAGATCAGCTTTTAAAGCAAAAAAAAAAAAAAAAGAAATGTTCTAGTTTTGTAATTACAAAGAAGCATTTAAGTTTACATAATAAAAATATGTATGAATATGCCAGAAAAACTGGCGGTCAGACTGATAAAAATATTAATGATGGTGATGACATTTCTAGTGAGGAGTCAAGTCATGACTTATCTGATGAGTAAAACTCATTGTGATAGTTCAGTATTATGTATTAAATATTCTATTCATTTTATATGAAACGAAAATGTTTTATATATGACGAGTTCCTTCATTTATCATATATAACTGAAATGTATACTGAAGTGTATACTGTACTAATTTTATCTTGCAGGAGTAAAATAATTAACATGTTTTATTATTCTTTCATTTTATGAAATACCATCCATGAAGTAATTAAGGATATTTGGATATATAAAAAATAATTATTTTTGGCTGAAAAGTTCAGCTTTAATAAAATTATATTTTTAATTATAGGGAGCATCATGTAATCATCAAAATTATTGTCATATGTTTCGAGTTAATAATTATATATATATCCATCAAAATAAAAATAATAAAACCAATGAATTAACTATACATAAAATAGCCTTTATAACATATAAAAAATAATCTGGGAATTTTTCATCAGATTTGGGAAATTTTTAGCGCTGGCCTGGGAAAAGTTGACAACATTATATAGAAGCACTGCTCCAGAGCAGAAAGGCACACAGAGCAGCCCTGAGCTTAGATCAGGGGCTGCTGAGTGCCTGAACATCCTGGCAGGGGTGGTGTCTGTGGGCTGGATCCGGTGGCTTGGCAGGCTGGATCTGGCCCGCTAAAGTTATCTTGCCCATCCCTGATCTAAGCTCAGGGCTGACAGATGTCTATCCAGCCTGCTCTTAAATATCTCCAGTGATGGAGAGTCTACAACCTCCGTAGGCAATTTATTCCAGTGTTTAACCACTCTGACAGTTAAGAAGTTTTTCCTAATGTCCAACCTAAACATTAGGAAAACATCCCTGCTTGTCCCTTGGATCAAGCAGCAGCCTGTGCATGTGGAAGCATGAGTTGTGCTGCTCCTGGCCACACAGCCACAGGAGGCTGCCACAGAGGACCCTTGCGCTATTAGCCACAGGGTGTCTGGAGAGGCATGCTGTGCTCCTGACCCCAGGGTGGGACACCCTCCCTCCACAAGGCACTTCTAGAAGGAGCCTGGGGACACACACACACACACACACACACACACACACACACTCAGCAGTACCATACATGGCACATGGGCATGCCCACAGTCTCGGGGCAGCATCCACTCCTGGGGACATCTGGGCCCACTGGCCAGAGCGCACATGGCCTTGCTCCAAGCACGTCACCTGCGACAGAGCCAAGAACTGTTGCTCTCTGCTCACAGAGGGGGCTAGGCTTCAGGCACAGTGTCCCTCGGGATGACTGACCATCTCTCTTTATTCTCCACAGCTGGAACAGCTGTGAGAGGGGGGAGGTCAACACCACCCAGGACAGCCTCCCGGTCCCGAGGCATCTGCAGATACCACCCACCCATGGACGAGTTCCAGAGGCAGCACCTGGCACCACTCGGATCCCTGGAGCAGACCATTGACCACGGGTTGCAGGAGGACATCCAGCTGTGTTGTGAGACCTGGCAGACGCCATTCCCAGCCCGAGCCCTGAGCCTCTCCTCACCCCTCCTCCACCTTCCAACTCCCTCCTCTCTCCTCCAAGGTTCTCACCCCCCCTTTCACCCGCTTTCCTCCCCTCTCCCAGGTTCTTTCCCCAGTCTCTCCCCAGTTTCTTTGACCCCCAAATAAAAAATACAGAGGTTTTAGTTTTTTAAAAACAAATGTGTTTTCATCAGGAAAGGGAGGAAGGGAGAAAGGAAGAGATTAATGGAGGGAAGGCAGTGAGGGGTGAAACAGAAGCCCCCAGTGGGGTGGTCCAGGGGAGAAGATCTCCCTCAGGGCCTCCTGGATGCACATGGCCCCCTGATGGGCCTGCCGGATGGCAGCTGTGTGCAGCTGTTTGTAGGCCCTACCTTTCCAGTCAGACTCCCCCCCACCCCCGGCAGGAAGGCCTCCCCCTTCCTCTCACACACGTTGTACAGGACACAACATGCAGCCACCGCATGTAGAATGTTGTGCTCCCTGAGGTCCAGGTGGGTGAGGAGGCATCTGAAGTGCACCTTCAAATGCCTGAAGGTGCCCTCTACCACTATGTGGGCCCTGCTGAGCCTGGCATTGTACTGTTTTCTGAAGGGATTGAGGTGGCCAGTGTATGGATTCATGAGCCAAGGCTAGAGGGGATAGGCCTCATCCCCCACCAGGCAGACGGGCATGCCCCCATCCCCAACTCTGATGGTGCGGTCAGGGAAGAAAGTTCCAGTGTGCAGCTTCTGGAACACACTAGAATTCCTAAACACATGTGTGTTGTGCGCCTTCCCTGACCACCTGACATATATGTCGATAAACTATCCCTGGTGGTCTGTCATAGCCTGCAGCACCACTAAAAAGTATCCCTTGCAGTGATAAAAAGTGATGCCTAGTGGTTGGGGGCACAGATGGGGATGTGGGTCCCGTCGATAGCCCCACCGCAGTTGGGGAAGCATGAGCCTCAAGCAGCAACCACATGAAGTAACTACTGATCTGATGCCCTGCCCGAAGTGGTTCTGGGTAGTCTTAAATGCGATTCAGCACCTAATCAGTGTGGATGCACTATTTCAAAATAGCTAAGCACTATTTCAATATGCATTTTGTGTGTAGATGCGCTATTTCGAAATAAACTATTCTGGATTATCTCTTCCAGAATACCGTATTCCAAAATAAATATGCAGTGTAGACGTAGTTTAGGTGAGCATTCAGGCATACACTCTATTGACAGTTCAATGACCTACAAAGTCCAGTTCAGAAATGGCCAGTGGTCTGTAAGTGAGAGGGAAGAGAGAACTTCATATGTCTGCTCCACAGCTTCATTGTTACAAAACAATAACACTAGCCCCTGACATTATCAAAATGCAATATAAACACAAGAGCTCACCGAATTTTTGTTCCACATAGAAATTTGTGTGTGATTTTTAAGAGCATCTGTAACCATGGATATTTTTGCCCGTGGTTACTTTGCTAATTTTTGACAGGCTTTCAGATATTGTGATGATAAATTCCTTGGTAGATTAGATATAATAGAACCAGGCTATTTTATTGACACATATTAGTGTTACTCAGATGTTGCTCATGATGACTTTTCAACCTGTCATCACCAGCAGGAAAGATGGAGCAGCTCCAGTATCAGCAAAAGAGGAAAAGACTGAAGAAGCGAAGTTGAATTTTTCAGTGGTTACTAAGGGAAATGGAAAAATTGCACAATGTGTGCGATACACTTACTGGATTTGGTCTCGTAGACTGGCAAACACAGTATGGTTTCTGCAAAAAGTGGGGAAGAACTACAAAATTATGCCCAATATTCTTTGTTACTTGCTAACTGACCCAGATTTTCCCTGGCCTCTGCATGGCAAGGATAGAGAAAAGGTACTAACAACCTTCCCTCACATTGCATATCCTTTGCAAGGGCCAAGGACAATTACAATCCCTGAGCTCAGCCCCCAGGTTTTCTCTGTACTGGTCTGTGGGACTCAGCTCCTAGAGGGAAGCAGAATACAACAGTTCCAGGGCTAGTACAGTGTGTAGGCGCCTACCGTGAGCCAGGGTCTTCACCCAAAGTCTAAATAGGGTACTCCATATAATTTGTGCCTATTGTTTGTAATTATCATGCAAAGAGAGATTGAGAAAGGTAGCATGAGAGAGATCAAAGTTGCCTGACTACCTGGGAGTTAAGTAGGCAGGCCCTGGGCTATTTGTGGATTTGGGAGGAGCTCAGATGCTAAGATCTTGTGAAGAACTACAAAAAGATCTCAGCAAACTGAGTGATTGGGCAGCAAAATGGCAAATGAAATTTAATGTGGGTAAGTGTAAGGTAATGCATGTTGGAAAAAATAACCCAAATTACACGTACTACATGATGGGGTCAAATTTAGCTACGACAGATCAGGAAAGGGATCTTGGAGTTATAGTGGATAGTTCTATGAAGACATCCACGCAGTGTGCAGCGGCAGTTAGTAAGGCAAATAGGATGTTAGGAATTATTAAAAAAGGGATAGATAATAAGACAAAAGATATCATACTTCCCCTATATAAAACTATGGTACGCCCACATCTCGAGTACTGCGTGCAGATGTGGTCTCCTCACCTCAAAAAAGATATATTGGCATTAGAAAAGGTTCAGAAAAGGGCGACTAAGATGATTAGGGGCTTGGAAAGGGTCCCATATGAGGAGAGGCTAGAGAGACTGGGACTTTTCAGTTTGGAAAAAAGGCGATTGAGGGGCGATATGATAGAGGTATATAAAATCATGAATGGTGTGGAGAAAGTGATTATAGAAAAATTATTTACCTTTTCCCATAATACAAGAACTAGGGGACACCAAATGAAATTGATGGGTAGTAGGTTCAAAACTAATAAAAGGAAATTTTTCTTCACACAGCGCACAGTCAACCTGTGGAACTCCTTGCCCGAGGAGGCTGTGAAGGGCAGGACTCTATTAGGGTTTAAAAAAGAGCTTGATAAATTTTTGCAGGTTAGGTCCATAAATGGCTATTAGCCAGGGATAAAGTATGGTGCCCTAGCCTTCATAACAAGGGCAGGAGATGGATGGCAGGAGATAAATCACTTGATCATTGTCTTCTGTTCTCCTTCTCTGGGGCACCTGGCATTGGCCACCGTCGGCAGATGGGATGCTGGGCTCGATGGACCTTTGGTCTGACCCAGTATGGCCATTCTTATGTTCTTATGTTCTTATGTTCTAAGATGAGACAAGCTAAATGGAAACTTGTTTTGATTGATAATCTGCAATTTAAAAAAAAATGTTCTGTTGTGAAATGGATTGAAAATTTTAAAAAATATTCAGAATTTCCCATGGACTAAAATTAAAAAAAATCTGCCAGTTGAAATATTTTGTTTGGATAAAATCAAAACATTTCATTCTGACGTTGACCGTTTAAAAGTTTTACTGCACATAACATTAAAAATGGAAACATCATTTCAAAATGGAGAATTAAAACATTCCACGCAGAAAAGGAGTGTTTCAACCTTACTGAAAGGCTTTAAAACTTTCTATAATTTTTTTTATATCAACACATTTTCATGAACTGTTTTGGTTTTGGGGAAAAATTGGCATTTTCTTAAGGAAAACATTTAAGGCAGCTCTAATGATGAGTGTCACATAATTATAGATTTGATCTTATTGGATACATGGCGTGGCCTGTGAGGTGAACCCTGTCCTTCAACGTCAGTCCTCCGTGCTCTTAAATACAAAGAACAAGACACTAATTTTAGCTTTAGTGATGACATCTCTAGGGTACAACCTGGAACTGTGGGACAACTTGCCTCCTTAACTCTCCAGCCTGCACTGTCTTCATATAGTCCCCTATGGAGGTGGCTGGAAGAGCTACAAAGACCTCCTCCAATAGCTCCTATAATCAATAGCTCTGTCACAAGGAAGGGGCCCAAGGGAGGTGACGAAGGAACAGAGGAATGGGTAGAAACTAGACCCTTCAGCCATGACCAGATTAGGGCAGTAGAGAAATCAGTTGGCCTGCTGAATAGAAATACAGCTCTGCGGTGGTTGGTGTGAGTATCTGACAGAGCTGGATTCACTCAGACTGATGTGGCCACTATGTGCAGAGTGTATGACCCCTGGCGATTTTGCATAGCTCCCTTATGATATCCAAATGGGACCTCTCTGGAGCAGATGATATGGAGAAGCACACAAATGTGCAGAGGAAAGTAATACATGCCCTCTTCCTGGGAGAGACCCCCACAGTTATATTTCATCAGGAGAAACAACAAGCCAGGGAGAGAGCAGAAAGTTATATAGCCAGAAAGAAAATAGTGTGGAGACATTCTGAGATGACAGATGCTGTTAATCCAGATTTTTCAACCCTCCCTTTCAAACAAACTTTAACCCAAGGATTTCTCCCTTTGATTCATATGGCCTTTGTGGGTACGAATCTGGGAGCCATTTGAATAAAAGACATTGCAGATGTAGCAAAGCAGGCCTGTGAAGTCCAAAAAGATATCCACTATCCTAAAAAGAAACCCGATAAGGTGGCTGCCCAGCCTAATAAACAGAGGGCTGAGCTGATCCTTACACTCCCAGACCCCACAGATGTAACTTCTCTTAGATCCTTCCTGGATATAGTTAACTTTGCCTGAGATTTTACTGAAGGGTTTTCAGAAAAGGCAGCTCCAGTACATGAACTGTTAAAGAAAGGAGCAGAGTGGAATTGGGTCCAACAGCAGCAGCAGGCCATGGTCCAGCTAAAACAAGCTTTGGCCTAAGCCCCAGCCCATTCCTATCCTGGGGTGGGAGAACGATTTGTATTACAGCTGGCAACTACAGACAAAGGGATGGGAGCTGTGCTAAGCCAGAATTATGGGACAGGTCTCCAACCTGTGGCTTATGCCTCCAAGACCCTAAATGAGATAGAGAAGGGATTCACTCCATGTGAAAAAGAGATTTTGGCACTTGTTTGGGCATTACAGCATTGGGAATATATGAATATTACTCAAGACAACCCACTCCCCACTGAAGTATGTACTCCCTGGTAAAATCAGCAATGGCCATGTCTCCAGCCCCCAACTGGTAAAAATGGACCTTTGCTTTGTTAAACAAAAATGTGGATATGGAAAATGCCCCCGTGTTATCCCTAGTTCCTGACAGTCTCCGGATAGAGGGAGAAGAGCATAAATCCCCTCAGGAGTCACTGCTCAAAGGAGGGGCTGTGCTAAGTGAAATGCAGGAATTAGCAGATTATGGTGTGGTTTGTGGGTGGTTCCTGCTTTTATGAGAATGGCCATCCGCTGCTGTTAAAGTGCCTACAGGTGAGGTACTGAGTGGCCTGATACTGGGCTCCCTGCAGCATTCAAAGCATCAGTGCCACACGGAGCAGCTGATCCTGGGCTCCGTGTGGTGCTGTTGCTTTGAAGTACCCCTACTTCCCCCCCACCCTTGCTGTCTCTAAGGGGAAGCGACTACTTGACTGTCCTGTTGACTATCCGATAAGCAATGCTTATCAGACAGTTGACTAGTCCTTCACATCCCTACTTGCCATCTGATTTAACTGGTTAGAGAAAGCTTCTTTTTGCACAGGGCTGGTGAAGGGCTGCCCCCACTCCTGGTTTAGGGATATGAATAAGGAAAAAAGTTACTGGCTGTGGCAGTCCTGTACCTCACTGGTCCCTGGCTTCCAAAATGGGGCTTGAAGGCAGTTGGCTGCTTGTATTAAATAGAGCAGTTTTAGTCTACTTTGCTGGGGTCTGAGCCTGCATCTAGAAGCTCTGAGATCAGGGAATATAAAAGTGACCTAAAGCCACCTTTATCCTCATCCCCACAGGTCACAGCTTTTTGGACCAGAGACTCTGGAATCTGAGTTTATAGGGCAGTTTGATCCTTTAGTAATGTAGCAATCTAGCAATTTAAGGCACGCTTCGAAGATAGCTGTGGCAGGCAATCTTCTGACACCATGGCTCCAATTTGTAGTTTAGAGTAGACTTTAACCAGGCTAAATCATTATCATGACTCTTCCCTGTCATTATTCAACAGCATGGCTCGCACCCCTGTTCTGCAGCAAGAGCCTTATGTGGCATGGCAGCCTAATGGTCCTCTAGTGCTCCCCGCTTACCCTTTACACTTTAACTAACACATTGCTAGGTAGGATGGAAAAATAAGTCAGATCCCAGGGTTCCCTGAAGCCTCTTGGTGATGTGCCATTGTCAGATGGACAATCTGGACAGATGTTTTTGTCCCAAGTATATCAAGTCCCTTTCAAAAAAAGAATAACAGCATTTAAGGCATTATAAATAGTCCTATCATGTTTTCTCCACAGTTTCACATTTCATTCTTTATTTAACAATCCACTCTTTTTACAAATCTCTGTTCATTCACAATGAAGGGAAATTAAGTGCAATGCTTATTATACTATCATTGAATACACAGTCCTGTGAGTGCAGAATGCAGGAGAACCTTGTGCAAATGTTTGTGCTTTAAAACATAGCTATCACATAGGCTGTGTCTAGACTACCTCTCTGTCGACAGAGAGATATAGATTAGGCACATCGAAATTGCTAATGAAGCAGGGATTTAAATATCCCGTGCTTCATTAGCATAAACATGGCCACTGCTTTTTTCGAAACGGAGCTTTTTCGGAAAGAAAACGGCAGTCTAGACGCGGATCTGTTGAAAATAAACTCTTTTTCGACAGATCTTGTAAACCTCATTTTTTGAAGAATACAGGATCTGTCAAAAAAGCTCCGTTTCGAAAAAAAAGCGGTGGCCATGTTTATGCTAATGAAGTGCGAGATATTTAAATCCCTGCTTCATTAGCAATTTTGATGTGCCTAATCTACATCTCTCTGTCAACAGAGAGGTGTAGTCTAGACGCACCCATAGAGGCAGCAAGGGGGAAGAGCAGGGCACTTCAAAGGGGCAGTGCTGCACAGAGCCCGGGGACACCCCAGCTGATCCCAGGCTTCAATGCTTTCTTGGGGCTGTTGCTACACTTCAAAGGCGGAGGCACCCTATCGACTAATTGAATAGTCAATGCAAAACTATTTGATTAATCAGTTACCTGATACTTATCATCTTTAAGCCTAATTTGTAACACGTGTTTGTAGTATGGTAAGAAGATGGCAGATGTCATGTAATAAAACCGAAGGAAAGAATTTGCCTGTCATATGTTATGCCAGCTCAGGAATGGACAAGAGATGCAATACATAGCACAGTGCCAACCATACAAAATATAGTTAGGATAAACGGTGGTATTGGTAGGACCAATCTTGTTCCCATTGAAGTCAAAGGTTGAAGTTCCAGATTCAAGTGTGGGAGGATCAGGCATTTAGCTCTGATATTGGGTTTTTCTTCTGTATGGCTCCAAAGCACTTTACAGGCATCATTATTCCAATGCCTCAGGAGCAGGAAGGTGAATTAATAAGCTCACCCAGTAGCAGAGCTGGCGCTAGAAGTCACATCTCCCAAATCCCAGTGCACAATGCTATCTACTAGCTGCATAATGTCAATGTATAACAGTGTGGGAAACATCATTCATTGTTGTGAAAACCTACGCAGGACAAACACGGATTCACCACCTAAGGTTTATTTACAGAATCTATCTGAAGAATCATTACATGATTTATTTGACTTTTACTCTGGAAATGTTTGGTCTTAAAAGATGTGAGATTTGTGAAAATGGATTTTTAGGTAAAGAATAATTCAGACTGGAACTACCCTTAAACATTTTTATTGTGCAGATTGTAGCCTTTGCAGTACATGCAAAATAAAAAAGTGTCAGTTAAATCTGTAAGCATATAATATCAATGTAAATGTCTTGGAACAGCAATGTATTTAGTTTAGGGACTAATAAATCTAAGTGAACAGACATCTTTCAGGATATACAGTTTACATGATAAACCAAGAAGGTCTTTTCAAAGTGATTTTCCTCATATAAAGATAAAATAATTCTTGTTTACAATCTTGATTGTTTTTAATACTGCAAAATCTCTATAATAGTACACTCTTAGTTATGTACATAGTAAAAACATAAAACTATACCCATCCCAGTGTCTGTTTTAAATGCAAAACAAAAGTAGTTAATAGGTTCATAAGGTATGTGCCTATAAAAAGAGAAAAATGAAGAAGAAGCAGCAGCAGCTGTATCCTCCAAACAGATTTTAAATTCATTTATGGCAGAAATAGAATGGAAGGCACCTCTGACTCATATAAAGTAATATGCAGAATCTTAGCACTAAGCATAAAGCTTTGACTATACCAGGCAGCTTTATGTACATTTTGGGTTTATGGGTTTCATGCAAACCTTATGAGGATATCCCCTGAACTCGGTAACATCATTGTGAGGTCAAAGGCTCCCATGGGTCACAGCATAATATGTTGCAAATGCTTTATTTTCAAGGGCTCATGCTTTGCAACATTTGACAGTTTCACACAATACCCTCCATTAAGACATCCTGATGGCTGCAGCTCAGCTAAAAAAGTGGAACACAATGTGGAGTTTCTAAAGCATCTCTTGTGATGGATTAGTTTGGACTCAGCAAAGCGTGAATTCTCCTGAAAATAATCTGTGAGCTAACAGCCTGCTGACCTCAGCTGACAGGAAGGTTTTTTAAAGCTGACTTCTTTCAGAAATAGCTCATAGTTAGCATGACATGGCATGAGTGTGGTGTACCTGGACTATTCATTTTTTAACCCGGTATCACCTCAGACACATTTGTGGTATTTACTAGTGTGATAAACACCCACATATCAGCTAAGAGACAGATAAGTAACTGCCAGAAAAACGTTTTAATAACAATAATTTTTAGCTTTGATCTTCAGTTTGCTTCTGTAATTATAGTGAAGGGTTGACAAAGAGTTGGCAGCAAAGTTTCAGGATAGATACTATGACACAAGAAGGCACTATTTGTAGCTTTTTATGGACATTCAGCATTTAGACATGGAAAGTTTTATGTGTCAAAGTCTCTGGCCTGATAAGGCATTAGATTTTCAAAACATATATTAGTTAAGTAATTTGTTTAATTCTGTCTTTTCATAGTAGACTCTATCTGACCATTACGGTAAATGGCTGTAATCAACGGACAATACAATTGAAAAAAGAACATTCTTTTAAAACCTGCCAACTTATCAGGTTCATTCTGCTGCAATAGCTTTATACTGTTTGCTCACAATAAAATGAATGGCATGACAGTGTTGAAAGGCATTTTTGCAGTTCTTTATTATATCATTGTTAATGTATCTTGCAAGAAGTGAATGGAAGGCTAAAAAAACCCCAACAAAAGCACATCAATCTGTTTATGAAATGGTCAGCAAAATGATATGCGGTTGGAATGGGGAAGTAGCAATTCAAGATCAGTTTGAAAAATGCAGAGTGAAAAAAAAATCCAGTAGGGATAAATATCAGTAATGAAAACTGAACAAATGATTCTTTGTTTTGGGCCAGTATATTCACCAGAGGTTACTGCAGATTGATTTAGGAGCCTTGAAATTGGCACATCAAAAGACTCTCCAGACAGAGAGCTGTCCGTGAACCATCACTTATATTTCTTTTCGTACTGTTGCCTGGATAGTGCTGAACATTTTGCCGATGGCCTCGAATAATGGGTCGCAGAATGTGTGGATGCAGATAGAATAGACCCGGCTGATGCACTGGATCTCAATCAGGTAGCTCCTTATGCATGGCACCACTGCCCAGATGTGCAAGAAAGACAAAATGGCAAAGTAAATGCCCCAGATGAGAGCCATAGGAATGCCAAAGATTGCCGAGAGTAAACGATAAAACCAGTATTTGGTCACAGTGAAAGTGGTGAAGCTGGCCTTCCAAATCCCATCAAAACTGTGTGTTCCATCAGGTTCAGCAATGACATCTTCAAAATCAATCTGCAGGCAAAGACAACACAAAAGCAAGTTAGACAGATATTCACAAATGAGACAGATATGCAGATTCAAAAAACCCTCTGTCTTAACAGTGACCTACTCCCTATTGCCTCGATTCAACAAAACAATTAGGCACGTGCTTAACTTCAAGCATGCAAGTCCCATCGACTTAGACACATAAGTACATGTGTACATTCAGCATGTACTTAAGTAATTTGCTGAATCAGGATTTAATCTCTGAATTGCACAGAACAGTCTTGTGGGCTGTGTGAAGTACTGCCATGGAAGTATGACTAAAATCTGAAAAGGGCCCCCCCGCTAGCTGTGGGTAGAGGATCTGTTCATGTAACTGGAATGGAAGCTCAGATTCCTGGCCTGGAGTTCTCTCCTCTGCTGGATACAAGTTAGCTGGGTTATGGATCCTGAAGGAAGGATCAAAAAGAATAAATGAGGACACCATTCTCAGGCCTCGGATGGATAAAAGGAGAATTCCATTGTAGAGAAAGGCAAGTGCTGTCTGACTGGGGACCACTCTTTGAAGGACACAAGAAGATAAAGCAGACAAAAATCTGTTTTCCACTTACAACAGTGAAATTTCAGAGACTTAACTGGGGTTATTCCTAATTAACATGATCAGGGAAATGAGATCAAGATTAGGCGCCATATATTCTAATGCTCTGGAAGGGAAAACTAGTATTAAAAAGAAGAGCTGCAGTTCTGCATTGCAAATCACAGTATGCAATACTGCAGAACAAATGGTTTATAAACAGCACAGGTTGGATTTCCCTGGTCTGACACCCTTGGAACCTGACTGGTCACAGATGAGGGATTTTTCCAGACCAGGGGAGGTCATTTCTGACCCCCTGCTGCTATCCCTCCTTTCTCTGCCCCCTGCCCCCAGGCTTCCCATGCAGCCCAGCTGAGCTGTGTGCCGACTCTCATCCCTGTTTCTCTCTTCCCTGGCCCCCCCACCTCCCACAGCATGCTGGATGTTGCCTGACCAGAGAGTCCCAATTTACAGAGGTGCAATTTGTAGTAAAGATTTCATGAAAAGCCTTCCATTTTGCAAAAGCATTTAGAATATTTAAATAATTTTAGACAATCACACTATACAGTGAATTACTGTCTTATCTCTTAAGGCCCCTCTAAATAGTGAAACAAAATCCCTTGAATTCTAACGAAAAACAGCATTTTTGACAATGGGTTCATTTGGTTGTTAAAAACAAAAATAATTTTATTAGAATTAGAGATTGAATACTATGCATTTAAAAGTCTAAATTTTTGGAACAAAATAGTTTGCTTTCCTAAAGAACTGTAAATGGAGTATTATGAGGCTATGTGAAATTATTATAAGTCGTTTATTTAGACAATTTTACTGCATTTGGAAAATCTTTAATTTAATAGAATGAGGTTAAAAAAATCCAGTAAAATTGTAAAAAGTATAGTGTGTCTTTCCCTCATTCATTTCCTACAAACTATATTATAGAGGAGTGTGACGGGGCGAGGCAGCCCCGCACTGAGCCTGCAGAGCCCAGCCAGGGTTACCTGGCTGCAGAGGCTCTTCCCCCGCCGCTCTACCAAGCATGCCCGGGCTGTAGCTCCACTATAAAAGCCTGGGGAAGGACTCAGTCAGGGGTGGCAGCTGGAGGAGAAGGACCTGTGAAGGGAGCTCCCGCACAGCGGTCCCCAGAGACTCCAGAAGAGGCCAGCGGGGACACGGAGGCGAGCTGGTGCATCTCAGAGGCTGCCTGCGGAGGAGACGCTGGCCCAGAGGGCGCAGCAAGCTGGACGAGTACATGGGAAGGAACCCCAGTGAACCAGGTAGGAAGTGGCCCAGGGCAGGAGTGGGAACCGCCTCTCCCGCCCCGAGAACCTTGGTGCGTTTCGGCTGGATTGCCCCGCCGAGGGAGTGACTCGCTATCCGGTCACTCACAGGGCCCTGGGCCGGGGCCCGGTGGAGTAGGGTGGGCCTGGGTCCCCTACCTGGGGTGCGTCCCCACTGCAACCTTAAACTGTGTTTCGGATTCAGGCCGGAGGGCCTTGGACTTAAGAGGTCCTGTGGGAGGGCCAGGCGGGAGTGGCCCGCCACACGGAGCAACTAATGTCAGCCATTAAATATCAACCCAAAATTTTCATACCTCCTGATCATGTAAGCGCTTATCCTTCAAGGTGCTGATTGCCCTTAATTCCTACTGTAATCAACAGAATCATGACACATGTTCTGCCTCTTGAATGACTGGACCCTTAATTCCAGCCACTTCACATTGTCACATAGGGTATGTCTACACTACCACCCTAGTTCGAACTAGGGTGGTTAATGTAGGCATTCGAAGTTGCAAATGAAGCCCGGGATTCCGTTCCACGAAGAGTAACGGTAGTTCGAATTAGAGATCCTAATTCGAACTACCTACTCCGTGCCGCGTGTAGCCGCGGGCACGGAGTTCGACCTAAGGGGATTTAAAAATGGTGCCCGCCCGGCAAGATGCAAATGAAGCCCGGGATATTTAAATCCCGGGCTTCGTTTGCAACTTCGAATGCCTACATTAACCACCCTAGTTCAAACTAGGGTGGTAGTGTAGACATACCCATATATATTAACATGAAACCAAGCTCGAGACTTCTCCTAGTTCATTTGAATTAGGCAGTCATTTTCACATACCAAAGTGATAGCAATTTAACAGTTTGTAAAATGTTGCCAGCTCAATGTAAAATGAAAACCAGAAACCCTAGATGTAAAATATTTTAGATGTATTTAAGGTGTTGTGAATCTAGACATGTTTTATGTAGCTTAAATCAAGAGCAAACATTTCCCCAATCATGTGAAACACATACAGCATCACCCCCATGGTAACTACACACACACTTGATCTTAGCATGGTAACTACCAACTTCCTGAAAGGTAGAGAATACCAACTGGTAAACTACATATCAGGGGATTCCAGAACCTGCAGTTTGTGGAGTATGTGACTAATCAGATTAATCTTACATCATGTTCTAAAAGTGGCCAGCCTCCAGCTCACTTCTGGCAGGATTCTAGAAACAGGAACATCTGCTGGGAACATTCAGCTCCAGGGCTTATTTGTCCTTGATAGGTAGGCATAGCATTTTTGTGAAATGTTGGCATTGTGATGGGGCAGAGAGGGATAGCTGGCCTTTGTGGTAACAGAATTCTAGAACTTTTAGGACTTTATAGATAGTAACCAGCACCTTACATTTCACCCAAGCAGAGAACTGGCAGTGCATATGTGGCCCATCATATCCAATATACTCACACTAGTCTGTTCTTCTCAGAAGATGGGAGACCACATTCAAAGGAGTAGAAGCTTTTAATAGGCCTCTGACTGTCCCTTGATTAAAGTGTAATACAATAGTGCAACCTTAAAATGATAAAGGTGTGGACGATTATAGTGAATTTGGATCTCAAGGGAAAGGATGAAGGGTCTCAGTGAGCTGAGGAAAACAATGATTCTTCCAGGAGCAGAGGAATCTACTCAAAGCCCTGAGATGGCAAAAGCGTTGTGAGAATAGGTGAACAGATTCCTTCAATAGAGATAGAAGCCACAGTCTTCAAATTCTACTAAGTGTTTCTTGCTCCAACATGCATCACATTTAGCCTATCCAAACTGAGCTAAGAGATTTATCTAACTTTCATTCAGCTCTTGCTATCTCTCTAAGGACTCCAAGGGTACGTCTACACTGTAATGCGATTTCAGGATACCAGAGGTATCTCTACCCTGCGTCTTTTGAACGTGCCCGCTATTGCAAAATATAGCAGACGTGCTACTTTGGCATTACTGTAAACCTCATTGCACAAGGGATGTCTCGAAATAGTGTTTTATTTCGAAATTCGGCACTGTGTAGATGCACCAAATTTCGAAATAGCTGATTTAAAAAAAGAATCGAAATACAATACGCCATTTGTATAATGCAAATTGCGTATCTTATTTCGAGCTAAGGGTGCAGTGTAGACGCACTCTAAGGGTACGTCTACACAGCAACATTATTTCAAAATAACTAGTGTTATTTCAAAATATAACTTAGTCTGCGTCTACACAGCAGGCAGTTATTTTGAAATAATGTCAAGCTGGAGAACTTCTTACTCTGACTCCTGTAACCCTGATTGTATGAGGAGTAAGGGAAGTTGGAGGAAGTGTGCTCCATTTCGAAATAAGTGCTGTGTAGATGCTTCCAATTTTGAAATAAGCTATTTCAAAATAAGCTACGCAATTGACATAACTCGAAATAAGCTACGCAAATTGAGCTAAGCCCTGCTGTGTAGATGCACCCTAAGGAACTGATTGAGCTCCTACTGAGGTCAATGGGAGCTGGACTGGAATCTAGGATAGAAGGAAAATGATTCTGTCTGGGCATGATGAGAAGGAGACATAGGTCTTTGGGAGAAAGGAGCAGCTCTAAGGGTGTGGAGTGCTCCCGGTTTCAATCTTAGCCCTTCATATTCAAAATATCTGAGAGGGGAAAACTGTGAGAAGTGGTATGGCATTTTCAGTGTCCAACACCGTCTTCTGGTAGCTCTCGTAAAGACATAAATATGTAGCCATTTATAGTGATTACATCCATTTGTGCCACATCATGCAGTCCTCTAATTGAGAGACATGAATTCTTGGTTGAATTTTCTAATGCTGCCCTTAAATACTGAACTTTCTAATGCTGCCCTTATTGAATTTTCACAGTCAGCGTGTGGGGAAGGCAGTTCTTCAAACCTATGCTTTAAAGCCAAACATAAATAGTTGTTAATGTGCCATATTTATATCAGTGCCTGATGATGCATCTCTTTCATTCTGGAAGTGCTAGGGGGTTCTCAATCTGAGTTAATCAATAGGGACATCTTTTTAATTTAGTCCAGTTCTTGCCCATGTAGATAATGGATTGATACTCTGCTGGTAAGATATCTGGCTAGGCTAATAGATTAATATTTGGAAGAAATATCCTTTAGTACATATTTCATAGTTTTGACTCTTATGGTTAACCTGTGCAAAAACACACCTGAAGGACTGCTAAAAGAGAAGATGCATATTTTACAGGTCTCTGATGAAATGCCAAAATATCCAGGAAGCTTAATTATCATAACATTTCCATTAGAATATTAACAGAAACCTGTGGAGACATAATACTTCAGCCCCATGTCACACAAGCTAAACATGTGTTTGATATAACCCACAGCACAGGATATTTAGTGTGGCCAACATAACCAAACAGAGTAAGTCAACAGGAAGAACGAACATTACAACAGTATTCCACTGCAAGAAATTAAAACAACAATTATTTAAATTGGTGCAAAGAACAATGCACTCATAGGAGCTGATCCAAATGAGACTGCTGCCAAAAGTAAGGATTTGCTGGATCAAGCTCCATATGCTGAACAACAATACTTTAATATGCTTTTCTAAGGCACAGCATATTTATTAATTACACTATTCTCAGCAGCATCCTAGTCTAGCCAATGATTATGGATTCTGATATTTTAACACCTTATAGGATAGGAACTGTATTCATTTTTTCCACTTCTTTTGTGATACTTGTAAAGATGACAAATCATGTGCATATGCCTAGTGGATAAACAACTAAAACTGTGTTTCTGTGGAGACCCCCCTTATTGGAATATTGGGAATGTGTTTGGCTAGAAAGTGTGTAGCTGTGATTTCTGCTCATTGATAGTGTTGAACTTGGATGACTTTACAAGAAAAAAAGCCCCAAGTTTTCTATACTGATTTCACAGGGAATTTGCATTGAAGCCCATTAGCCCTTCTGTGGCTATATCTTTAACTTACCCAAGCATAACCCAGAAAAGAAACTCAATGTTTATATGGAACTTATGGAGTAGTTAAAGTAAAAATTATTAGACTTGTTCATGTGCTCAGATTTATTTATATATAATTCCTTACAATGATGAAATAAATATTTCAAAAATATGACTCAAAAGCAACTTTATTACTTTTTCAGTCTGAAAAGGCAAAAATGAATGCTCTCTCTAGGCTGAGACTCAATAGCTTAAGGTCTTGCCTTTACTACTGTGGCCATCGACCTAAGCTACGCAGCTTCAGCTACCTGAATAACATAGCTGAAGTCAATATACTCAGGTCTGCTTACTGCAGTATCTTCACAGTGGTAAGTTGACAGCTAATGCTCTCCTGTCCACTCGGCTTATTCTTCTTGTTTTGGTGGAGTATTGGAGTCAGTGGGAAGAGTGCTCGGAGGTTGATTTATTGTGTCTATACCAGACATAAGTGAACCCCCTGCCCATAGTAAAGATATGTCCTAAAAAGAGTGGTTCCTAAGAAAAGGAGAATCAGGCATATTTCTTTTCTTGGCAAACATGCTTGTTCTAAGTGTAAGAGACAAAGATGACATCATGGAGTCATGGCACTTTCTATGCCAGTGGTCACCAAACAGTAGATCGGGATCTACTGGTAGATCTTGGAGTCTCTGACAGGTGATCCTGACTGGTTTGGCCAAAAGGCTATCAAGCACAGCACTTCAGCTGCCCCTCCCCCCACTGGTGCACATCTCCTGCCCTTTGCCTTGGAGCTGCCTCCTTCAGGAGCCTCCTGCTTGCTGTGCAGAGCAGGGAAGAGAGAGGAGGGGGCACTTATGTCAGGGTGCCCCCTCTTCCACCCTGCATTCTATCTCCACAGAATGGAAGGAGGGCACAACAGGGTTTGGGAGGGAGTTTGCTGCCTGCTTTTGAGAGTGGTGCAGCGCCAGGGCAGGGGTGAGCTTGCCTTAGCCCCAATGTACCACCACTCCTGAGCCACCTGAGATAAGCAGTGTCCAGCTGAAGCCAGCACCAAATCTCTGCCCCAGTTATATAACCCCTCCTATACCTCAAGCCTCTGCCTTTGCCCTGAGCCCCATGGACCCAAACTCCCTTACAGAGCCTGTACCCTGAACCCCCTCCTTCAACCCAATTCCCTACTTAGCTCAGAGCCCTTCTCACACTCCAAACCCCTCAGCCCAAGACCAGAGCCTGTGCCCCAACCCTCTTGCCCTTGCCTGGTGGAAGGGAGGGAGGATGGAGTGAACAGAGGCAGGGCCTTGGAGAAGAGGCACGAAGAAGGTGGGGCAGGGTATTTGGGTTTGAGGTAGATCCTGGATTGCACTTACATTCAAAAAGTTATCTTGTGCTTAAAAAGGTTGGAGACCACTGTTCTATGCCATGATGGCATGGCTCAAGTCACACACAAATGTTCTAAAAGTACACAGGAACTGTTATGTTTTTGAGAAACTAATTAGTGATTAGTTCATGCCACAAACAGTCAGGGAGGGATTACTGTTCTAATTTCAACAATCATGGGAATTTTAGATTATACTGCACAGTATTGAATACCCCAGCTCATCTGACTTGCAGTGAATGTTCCTTTGTCACAGCTTTCCATTTCACTCTTCCACTGGCCAAGCTGCTCCACAATGATTAAGTAATAAGGTTAGCCTGACTCTTGAAAGTGAACAGACCAACAAGCAGCATGGCAAATTAGGAGATTTAAAGTCATGAATGGTATTAATAAATGCATCCATCAGTCTGCCCATGGTGCCAAACAGCATTATTACTGAAATCATATAAGTGATTAGCGGCCTTAGCGAAGACTGGAGCATCAGTCTATTAAGTGCTGTACAAACACATAGCATGAGACAGCTCTTTATAGGTTATGGTCTAAAAGAAAAGATAAGTCTGGCAAAGTGTGGGAGAAAGGAAGTACAACCGGTCCCCGAGTTATGAACGCATCGACTTACGACCATTTGTACATACGACCAACCTCCCATTAAGCCCATTACAGATGGTCCCCAAGTTACAAACATGCGATCTGCGCTTACGAACAGCGCGGCCGCATTTAAAAGCATGTATTCCGACTTATGAACAAATCGAGTTAAGACCAGGTGTTTGGAACGTAACCCGTTCATAAGTCTGGGACTACCTGTATTATTATTATTAAGGGAGCACAGCTGTGGGTCTACCGATTCTCAGCTGCTATACGTTCACTTAGGCATTATGCCTGCTGGCATAAGATAGAAAACCCTTGGGGTTGCTCTAACTCACACAGTGCAGTCAGCACAGATCAGCCCATAGAATCAGGGAGTGAGTCAGAACTATTATCCTGAGCCCTCCTGTAAGGAATAGATTCTGCCTATAACATAGGGATTAACCTTGTATAATAAGCATATGCACTAGGCAATCTATGCACTTAATTATCATAATTTCTATGTTCTCTTGTCATTTCCATTGTTCTGACTACATCTTTCTTCCTATCTCTCTCACGCCCAGTTCATTTCTCTTAGCTTTCCCCTCTGGTTATCAGTCCAGTAACACTCAGCAATAGTGAGTGTCACGACTGATAACAAAAGCCAAAGTGAAACAAGCCATGTAAAATGGGAGTGAAGTGGCCAGAAATATAGACATTAGGACAGGAGATACTGCAAAGCTTCCCATTAGCTTTTAGTAGAGAAACACACTGGCTCATGAAGATAAGATAAACTTTACTGGGTTGTTCTCTTGGATTCCTCTTTTGTCAAATATGCCAAGCACAGGTTAGCTTGTAAAGAACTTGCTGCAAATCCATGCAGTAAGGCACAGATTTAGGCAGAGTCCTCACTCCCTGCATTGCATGTATACCAGAAACTTATTATTGTACAGACTCCAGGGTGTATTGTGACATGGCCATGACTTGTCTGCAATGCTATTGAAAACAGAGGTATATTAAATTATGACAAGGACACAAGGTGAGGAAATGGGCTTTGACCAATTAAAGGATGCTAATAACTCAATATAACCTTCTGTTTAGGCCAAAGATTATTAATCATTACCAACTTCTGTTCTATGTCTACAATAAATTTCTTGACCTCAGTGGTTCTTTGTTTCCTACAATTCAGTTTGGCTAAGCTGGCTGTTGCATTGCGTGTAGCTTTTGTTAAGTTTTGCTATGAGAAATACTGTAGCTTCATTTGCCTGGGATGTGTTTATTAAACTAGTTTATCAGTAAGTTAAAAATGTTTGAACAGAGGTTTATTTGTAAGGCGGCAAATAATATGAAGAACTTGTCTACTCTTTCAAGGTGTGTTTAAAGAGAACCTATTAATTACAGCATCTGAGATAAGAGTTATTATTCAGAAAGAGCAGCCTTCTCAGTGAAGAAATGTGCATTCGTTACATGTGAAAATAGAGATGGGTACAAGAGTGTGCTATATATCAAAACCTAGGGGATGTTTCCAATAATTACAATCCCAAACTGCCCCCTAAGATTGCTGTCCCCTTTAAACATTTGTTTTTTGAGACATTACCCACTGCAAAGATTTTGGAGCACTACTGCTTGTGCCTACAAAAGATCCAGTGTGCATATGCCACTGATGCTCAGTTTGGGTGTGAACAAGCTAGGTGCTGAGAACCATGGTGAAGGGCTAAAAGCCCTCAATTTCCACTGAAGTCACTAGTTCAGCTACCTAGGGAAGCTCTCAGCCCCTTTAACGATTGGAATTTTAAGCCCCCAGTCTAGCAAAGCCCTTAAGTATGTACTTAACTTCAAGCACATGCATGGTCGCACTGAAATCATGTGCTTAAGTGCTCCACTGGCTGAAGGGCCTGATCCAAAACAAGATGCTTAATGAGTAATTTACATGCATGAATATATTTCTATGTAAACTATAAAAGGGGTTATTAATGCTTTTAAAGCATGTATAATGTGAAATGTTGAGGCTCGCTTTAATGCTAGCACTGTGTTGTTTATGGGCATTTTTTTGCATATTAAATAAAACTCAATATGTTTTGCGAGGTTATATTATGTCCTTACAAGACTAGTAACAAGCATATAGCAGGAAGCAGATAAGATCTTTCCCTACTGTGATCAGTTTATCATTTAAATTTTTCCATTGTATTCAACTTCCTTTAAAAACAATTCAGTTGAAGCAAAGATGCAGATAGTCATAAAATGACCAAAGCCACATAGCATTATGAACCACCCTTAGGAAGGGAGAGAAGCACCATGTCAATTGCAATTCTACTAGAGGTAATTAACACTAGTGAGTATGTTATTTAAAAATAGGAGGCCAGATGATTTGTTTCTTAACTATTGTACTTCTACTTACTTTTTGGATATTGAAAATACATAGTCACAAAATCTGGAAAACTTTGTTAGATGGTCTGAGCTAGGTAACAGTTATGCAAGAAGTTCCCAAGAGTCGCAGAGACAATGCAAATAAGCATACGAACTTTTACATGCTTCTCTGACTTAAACATTCCCACTTCCTTTTCAAAATGCATGCTTCTATCCACAGAACCAACTGCCTTCCTGATCATCACTCCCATTTATCATAGGAACAGAGAAGTTGGAAAAGCATATTTGGTCATCCCTGAAGAATGTGAGGAGGGAAGAAGAGTAAAAGAGGGGTATTGGGTTGGTTTGGGATTGAAGCAAAGGGGGTAGGTTTGTGTGTCATTGAACTAGTCTTTCCTTCTTTTGCCTGGGCTACTAGCAACAATGTGACTTTACTGATTTTGATTTTGTAATAAACTGGAGCACTGACATCACATAACAGTTCAGAGACTCAAAGACTTTATGAAAAGGAAAAAGGCATGGTTAGCTGCTGTCCAAATTATAAGAGAATCCAACAAATATTTTGCTCCATGTTGTATGATACATCTCTCTGCCCTGGGTTGCACATGGCTGGGGTCGAGGAGGTGAGGAGCTGAGGATTTTCTTTACTTGTGTTCCATTTTGAACAAAACCTCGCTCTCATACCAGAACAAAGGACGGAGGCAGCACCATTTGGCAAACAAACATATTCACTTGCATTTCTGGTGACATGTTTACATTTTGTCCCTGAATGCACACAGCATGCTGATGTTCAGGAGTCCCACTTCCCACTAATAACCTTTTTAAATACCTGGCAAAGGCAAAAAATCTTACTATTCAAAAATACAGATCCTCATGGCCTGACAATGACATTTAGGCTATATTGACACAGCAACATTATTTCGGAATAACTCATGTTATTCCGAAATAACCACATCTACACAGCAAGCCAATATTTCAAAATAATGGCGAGCTGGAGGACTTCTTACTCTTACTCCAGTAACCCTCATTTTACAGGGAGTAAGGGAAATTGAAGGAAGAGTGTTTTTCCTTTGACTTCCTGCTTTTAGATAGTGCCAAAAGCTGAATTAAGCTATTTCAACTTCAGCTACACAATTGACATAGCTGAAGTTGCGTAGCTTAATTCGACTCTTACCCTGCTGTGTAGATGTGCCCTTGGGGTACATCTACTCTAGCCCCTAGTTCGAACTAGGGAGGCTAATGAGGGCGACCGAAATTGCTAAAGAAGCGCGGGATTTAAATATCCCGCGCTTGACGAGCATATTCCCGGCCGGTCGCCATTTTGGAAACTGACTAGCCTGAAGTAACTGCCCGCGTCTACACGCGGCAGAGAAGTGCAATTCTGAGATAAACCCCTTAGTTGGAATTAACAGTTAAACCTCATGGAATGAGGTTTAATTCAAACTGAGGTTTAACTGTTAATTTGAACTAAGGGGTTTATCTTGGAATTGCGCTTCTCTGCCGTGTGTAGACGCGGCCAGTTACTTTGGGCTAGTCAGCTTCCAAAATGGCAACCGGCCAGGAATATGCTAATCAAGCGTGGGATATTTAAATCCTGTGCTTCATTAGCAATCTCGGTCGCCCTCATTAGCCTCCCTAGTTCGAACTAGGGGGCTAGTGTAGACGTACCCTTAGAGATTAGCAATCTCTAGTAGTATCCAAAGCCAATTCTATAAGAAAATTACATTGATGTTGCCAGGGTAAATTTATCACAGAGGAAACAAAGCTCCTGTTTCCCTCCTTGGAAACTGGTGTTCTGAAAGCTAGGTTAAGTCCCTAAATTTCCCCATACTGAAACTTTTCTCAACTATCTTTAACTTTGTGTTACTTTGTTTCACACACTACAATTTGATACATCTGATTCAACCACCTATGCCAAGAATATCTGAAAATGTTTCTTCCTCGGGAAAAATATAGTAATGAGGAAAAAAATCAGGCAACATTGAAGTCAATGAGAAATCTATCAATGATTTCAGGATTTTACCCTACGGTTTCTTAATAAGTAACACAGATTTTGGTAAAAGATTTTTAAAAGACACCACTACTCATTAAAACAATGTAAATGTCTTGTTTTTAGAGCACTGATGCTGTTTCCATTAGCTACAATGACCTTTGGATCAGGTTTTATCTGAAATGCTTTGTGCTCCAGTACCACTTTATCTCCAGCCTTTTTTTCATTCACTTAAATCTCCCCACTTACAAACACAATCTCCTTAATAACAAAGTAGTCAAAGATTTCATTAAACAAATGTTAATGACAATTTGTGTAAAGGCACTAATACATCATTGGAATGAGAATAAGTATAATTTCCCAACACTCAGTTTCCATTAGATAGCCACGCTACATCAACTGAAAGAAACACTTTCCCTTTGATTGCCATAATTAGATGCAACAATTTTCTCTCTTCTTTCTCTCATGTTACTCTGCACTTCTGTTTTTATCTGACCATGCCTAGAACTGAAGGTAGCATTGATACAAGGTGGATAAAGTTGTATAAAATCTAATTAACTTTTCCAATCCTTTTAAAAATATTTGTCTCTGCATTTCTTCTGTTAAAATTTCTATAGAAATTCTTAAATTATGGATCCTTAAAGAACAGTGTTAAAATAATTTAATTTTAAGTACTGCTGTAATTCCTATAGATGACATTTGAAGGAGCCTAATGAAAGTAGGTGCCCAAATCCGACTGATGCTTCCTTGGGCTTTTTTGAACATCCCAGTTTAAATTCAGCTCAGCAGCAGTCTGAATAGGGAATGTGATGCTTTCACCTTAAGCTGGGATGGTATCTTTTCACTTCCTATTTGAGAAGCTGAATTTATCAGTTCCCACTTGTCTGAAAACATAGCATGTGTGCCAGATAAGCATAAGGCTACAGACCAATCTCATCCTGTGTACAACTCCCCTGAAGCTAGAGAGTTACACCATGGATGAAACTGCCCCTTCTGCCTATAATAAGGGCTACCATTTAAAGTTATTAAGAGGCTGGCCATTGGAGGGTTCAGAGAAATACTGGGATTAACTTAATTGACATGGATTTTCTCTTCAGTTAGCAGGCACCCCTAATTCTATAGCTTTATCCAAGACATTTTAGTATGGTTCTTAGTGCTTGAAAAGCATCAAAGTGCAAAATTCTCTTTTTGGACTTGATGTGCAGATTTCTCTATTGCCTTGTACTTACATGATCTCTATTGTGTATTTCTTATATGTTCACAGAACTCCCAGTTTTGTTAATGAAGATTTGTGAGCTAAAGAGTTCAATGCTATGCATCACAGAGAAAATTCTTTTCCAGAATAGTACATTTACCCACTGAAAACTCAAACTTGGGGTTGTCAAAGTGTTTTTAAAGTTCATGTGTTCTGCAAGCTGTCAAAACATATTGACTATGACATTTGCCTTCTGTGAAGCACCTGGTATACTTTGGGCCAGTGTAAAAATACTAATGCAATAAGCATCAGTACTGAACAGTTACTTCCATCACCACAGCAAACAAATAATGTTTTCTACTGAGTTATGAATCATATTCAATGGTGCTGAACAGGAAGCCAGTGCATAAGGGTTTAATTATGATGAGAGCCTAAATATAAACAAAATATTTTCAAAAGAGAATAAATACAGATCAGAATAAATACAATTACTAATTACTCACTGAAATCCTTGGGAGTGATTGAACTTCCAAGTCCTGCAAAAGCATACCCAGTATCTTCTTGCCTTTTATATCATGGGAGATTGATGCGTTGAAAGATTTGTGCTCTGCCTCAATTCCCTATCTACATTAGTCCAGTTCCAAACCAGGGTACACTCCTATAACACTGGAGTATTGCAATGGTGAATCAGCCCTAACCTCTGAATCCAGAACTAGTTACAGAAAAGTCATTTGAACAAGGCCACCAGAGCGTATGGGTAGGCAAAGTTTGTCCAAAGTTCTGGGTCTACGTACAATTAAGGAGCCAAATAAACACTAGCATGTTAATATTTGGCATTAAGGAACTACCAGCACTGTGGAGAAAGAAAGGAAAAAGAGTGTATAATATATCTCACTCATTCCTGATGAAAGAAATGTCCTGGTGAGCTTTGGATTTTCACTTATTTAATCTATTTCAACCCCTGGATTCAATTATTGGCTCTACCACTGACTTGGGAGAAGCCATAATCTTTCTGTGCCTTACCATTCCCATCTGTACTACATGGATGACAAATGACTTTCATCACAGAAGGTTTGTGAACTCAGATATTCATTAGATGGAAGATGCTCTGTCTGTCTAGACATCTACCTCTGTTTATGCTACACTCAACACAAAGGTATCTAACTGCCTAGGAGCAAAGTATTACATAAGGTGATTAATTTTGACTTAATATTGCCTTCAGCACTGACTTTCTCTTTTTGGCCATTGATGGGAGTCATAAATATTTTTAAATAGGCTTGGAAGGATTAGATTTTTATTGGTAAGTGTCAGAAAACATCAATTTCATCATATGCACACAAAGTGATGAAAACTATTTTCATTGATAATAACAAAAATGTACAGATAGTCAAAGTAAAGAAAATGCTGAGTAAGAACTTGGTAGAAATTGATTTAATATTTACTTTGTATATTTTGATGTGATGCTGACAATTTCTATTTTAATAGATATAAAGCTTTAACTTTTTAAAAATTAACATTTACTATCATTAAATGACTGTTGTCTGACCTGTCCTGTAGTCCCCATCATTTCTTACAAATGTGAAAATTTAAATAAATGAAAATAGGAAAAAAATGCTTACAAATGTACACTGATATTACCTGTCAAAATTATAGAAAACAAAACAAAAAATCCAATTCTTCCAAGCCTAGTTTTAAGATACATAAAAGGGGAATGCCAGGCCAGAGTGGCTCAGTGGACACACTGAATAGGAGAATGCCCTCCCGTATACCAATGTAAATGGTGTATGTGATGTTTGTTCACATCTGATCAAAGTTTCTGGAATATGTTCAATCCTGTAGTGAGCTAACAGAATCCAGCTGAATAAGCTATTGAAGTGGAGGGACTGAATACTTAATTGTATTTGAGCAACAATGACAAAAGCTTTTGCAAATTAAACTAGGTGCAAAAACTCCTTGTCTGTATCTGTGGTAAAGCCAGAAGAGTTTCCCAGAAAGAAGTATCTCTCAAGCAGAGCAGCTTGTGTTCATCAAAATAAGACAGGACTATGCAGCACTTTAAAGACTAACAAGATGGTTTATTAGGTGATGAGCTTTTGTGGGTCACCTAATAAACCATCTTGTTAGTCTTTAAAGTGCTGCATAGTCCTGTCTTTTGTTTCAGCTAGACCCGACTAACACGGCTGCATCTCTATCACCATCAAAATAAGAACCAAGTTGTAGATGGCCTTGCTGGGTTTTCCAGAGGGTACAATACACATTTCCTATATAACACACCCTAGAGGAGACAGTCATAATCTGGTTGGCTGTCCTTATGACTGCAAGAGAATCAAATAGCTTTTTCATCACTGGGAGTACTTATTGGTGTGCCAAGGGGTCGCAGTTGAGTGTGCTGGGTGGCTGGACATAGCACACCTTGCTTGTGCAAGAACAAGGAATAAATTGGAGTAGGATAGGCTACATATTTTTAAAGGTGCAGCACAATCTGCTCCTCTCCGTGCTTTTCCCAGCACCAGTGAAGATGTTATGCCTTATGCAGACAGAATGTCTCCCTCCACTATTGCTGGAGCCCTAAAAGTGTTCCTCAGGCCACAGCCCTCTAGAGGGTTTCAAGATCATAAACTGGCTGTAATATGGAAAAAAATCAAAGTGTGTTGTATGGGACACAATTTTAGGAAGTCCAAAGGGTGAGAAATTCCTCACAGATAATGTATACCCCCCCCTCCCCCAGCCACAGGTAAATACGGATACCTTGGGGAATGATCAAAGGCAGATGAGAACAATTAAGGGTTTGTGATAAAGGTAATTGTTGTGCTAAAGACACTAATAGTTGTTTTTCTTCTCACAGAGGTGAAAAAGTAGTACAGAAAGGACAGAGTAAAGGTCAGCAGTTAATTGTGATATATGAGCTATATAACTGTACAGCTGTTCTACAAAATGTCCCCAGGATTTCCTAGGTGCAGAGACTTGGCACTATGCTTTCCATTAGACCAGGTCTGGGTAAAATACAGCCCACTGGCAAGATGTGGCCCACCAAGTGTGGTGTTTTAGATGCTGCTTGTAATTATCAGAACTGGGAGCATTGGCTGTTGGGAGCCTGGAAGCACAGGAAACAGGAAGGAGTGGGGAGAAGATTGGCAGGGGCTGAGTGAGA
Source organism: Pelochelys cantorii (assembly GCA_032595735.1). NCBI lineage: Eukaryota > Metazoa > Chordata > Testudines > Trionychidae > Pelochelys > Pelochelys cantorii. The sequence goes on along the minus strand of CM064326.1, from coordinate 301,603,251 downwards.
GCTACAGAGAGGTGCAGCAGCTTTGTAAAAAGGTTTCACTTTTGGTAAATAAAGTCCTGTTGAAGTCTGTTAGTACCTTGCTTTCATGATACAACACCAAGCCACTGGATCTGTCCTGCTGACACTGCGGAGAGCCCCAGGCAGGCTCCCTGCTTACCCTTGCTCCACCCGCATGCCGCTCAGAAACACAGTTGTGGGATGGTTTTACTTTAAAAACTGAGAGTCCAGAGGGGAGGGGGGAAGCTTTAGGAGCAGCACCCGCCCTCAGCACAATCCCACTGGCCAGTTTCTGGCCAGAAACTGGCCAATGGGAGCTTCCTGTTTCAGTAACAGGCAGCCATGAAGCAAGGGGCTCCAGAGCACATGGCTGCAGCCAGTGCAGGGTGAGGCAGGCAGGGAGGCTGATTCAGGAACTGCTGCTGGCTGGTAAGTTTCCTAGCAGCGCCTACCTCTGGCACCCCAGTCCCTCTGTCCCCTACTCCACCTACCCAAATCATCTGCCCCCATCCTGTACCCACATCCCCTCCCACAGCCAGCACTCCAATCCCCTGCCCTAGATCACAGTACCCTTCTGCCCTAGCTCACAAACCAGATCCCCACACCCCCTCTTATGCCCCAATTTCCTGCCCTAGGTCACAATCCAACCCCTTCCACTCCAATCCAGTGCCCCAGGTCACAATTGCTTCCTTCACTCAAACCCCCTCCCTTACCCTAAGCTCCCTTCTGCACCCAACCTCCATCCCAGACCCCACACCTCCTCCATTAATAACCTGGAAGAGTGTGGCCTTTGACCACTTTCCAAATTCTTGGAGTGGCCTCCCATCAAAAATTATTGCCCACCCCTGCACTAGACCCAATTACTACCTTCCAGTTGGCTGGCCAGCTCCACTGACAGGTAGCTGAATCCATTACCTCATCTTCCAGCCCCCTTCCCTTAATTCTAGGGGAAACAGAAGGTAGCATTCTATTCTCCTGCTGAGTAATAGGACTACAATTTTACCTCTATGTATGCTGGTCTCACAAGGGGGTTGAGGTTACATTTTACTTCTCCTTCCCATGTCTCTATCCCAAATGATTTCTGACTGAAGAAATAACTATAAAACTAAACCCCCAGAAAATGTCTTGTAAATGTGAAATTTGTGAAGTCAAAGCATGTTCTTCTGAGACATTGAGAACCAACAACGGCAAATAAGAGGTGCTGGTTTTCAGCACTCAAAGTAGACCCTGCAGCTTTCAAGTTGGGTACCCCATTGCTAGACACAAAATTAGTGGTCATTTTTGAAAATGTAGACCATACAACAAATAAACCAGGAAATACTGGCACTCAGTGACAAGCAAATTGCTTTTATTTTTTCCCTCTTTATAAACTTATATGGTCTCTGACACCAGAGTATATGAGAGCATAAGAAAAATAAAATTGCAAAGGTGCTGACTGTTTTATTTGTAAAGGACTGTTACTTCAAAGGAGAAGATGAAACAACAGTGTTCAAGCTGGATCTGAGTAAAAAGTTTGGAACAAAAATATATTTGATAAATGTAGCTGATATTCTTCTGCCCATGGAATATCCACAAATATTGCAGTTTTCTTAGATGTATTTGTTGTTTGAAAATGTTATTAACTTTATGGCAATTTTTTAACTCCATGAACATCAAACATATCTGTGAGTATACACTAGCTAAGCTGTATTGGTTAGTGGAGATTAGACAGGCCTTAAAGACCCTTCTGGTCTTAAACTCTATGAATCTATAAGTCATAAGTCATAGAATAAGTCATGTGCCATTGTTTCCTTTCCCTAACTGGACAAATGTGGAAGCACACCAGAACTGCATATCAGTTTTCAAGTTATTTTTCTCTCACACAGCCTCATAAATATACAGTGTTGTACTGATGAAGAGATTTGAGCACATCTGTTAATTTAGAACCTCATCCTGCACCATGTTGCCTACTCAGGAGTAGGGGAGTGAAGGTTTAACCAGTTAACTAGTAAGCCTCACCCTTAGCAGGTGAGGCTTACCGGTTAAGGTTAACTGGTAGGACTGGAGCAGTTCCCCTCCTGCCGCAGACAGGGGCTGCTCCAGTGTCCCAGCTGGTGCAGCACCTGCCTGTGGCAAGGGGGAAAGGGGATATTCCAGCCCAGCAGCAGCCAGATGAGGCTGGAGCAGCTTCCCTGCTCACCCCCTTTAATTAGTTAACCAATTAAACAATATGCTTAACCAGTCAACCAATTAAATGGGATTTTGGTGAAAATGTTGGTGCTGAGAGATTTTAGGAATCTTCAGGGTTAGGTGGCAGCTCAGTGAATGGTGAGAATCTCATTGGGGCCTAAATTTTGGACTTGGTGCCTATCTCTTGTAGCTCTGGGCCTGAGTGCCTCACAAGTTTTAAAGTATTTATCTTTGGAACACACCTGTGAGATAAGGAAGCCCTAACTAGTATCTATTAGTAGGGAAACTGAGGCTCAGAAACACTAAGGAACTTGCCAAAGAGCAAGCATAGTGGCAGGACAGGGAATTGACCCTATAGTTTCTAAGGCTTGGCCTGGCTGTCCCACCCTTGTCCCCAACCACCTTAGAATCAAGCTATAGTACAGATCAGGAGCAGGTGTGTGCCCTTTTCTTGATTCCTACCCAATTGACATCGCCTTACTTTACTGCTGTGCTCCATACAGCTTATTTATCTGGCACAGAGGACACTGTGCAGATACAGTGAACTGTGTGGCTCAGCGTGATTTACATCAGGGTAACACGTCCCTGCTTCTCACAAACTAGGGCTATTTTTAAAACTTGTTATGAGATTTTTTTTTGAGTGCAGGCAACACTGAGGCCTTCTAAAGAGCTGCTTACAGAGCAGATTCCTTATTCCCTGTCTAATCATTTACTGTTCATGGTTGATTTACTTGCCCCTATATTACTGTCTGACTCTCATAGCACAGTGGTAAGAAATGCATGGATGCCAAATAAAGGCTGAAAGTTCTGAATCGGGTAAAACACAAATACTTTGAACAAAGTAGAGATAGGCAACTCAGCTGAATCACAACTCTTGACTCCATACAGCCCTGAGTTACTGTATTTTAATATTACTTTTATGGTTTATTACTTGGATGGTAGCAACTAGAGGCCACCACTGAGACTGGGGCCCTATTGTGCTGGTTACTGCACAAACACATCCCTGAGCAACTCTCTGCCCTGAACAGCTTATTGATTAAGTGGATGAGATAGGCAAATGATAGGAGGGAATAGAAGCAAAATTACTTAAGATGACACAGCCAGATAGTGGTTGAGAAAGGTACAGAACCCAGATCACCTGAAACCCAGTCAAGTCCTGTCCACTAGACAACGGTGCAGAAGCTTTCGGAACAGATTTGGATCAGAAACTGGATATGAACTTCATGATTGCCCTCATGAGCTGAATTTAAAAGCAGTAGTCAAAGAACCCCAAAATTTTGATCCAATGTTTGCAAATTGGCCCTATCAGTGAAATAAAATATAACTAGCAAAATAAATTGTTGCTCAACTTGTAACTAGATGGGAAAATGTTGCTTTTCCAATTGCACTATGAATTTTGCAAATATTTCTGTTACTAAAAAAACCCAAAGTTGGATATCCTGTGTAGCTTAGAAGCTTGTCTCTCTCGCCAACCGAAGTTGGCCCAATAAAAGGTATTACCTCACCCATCTTATCTCTCTAAAAATTGGATACATTACTGAAGGTGGGGGGAAGGATCTGTGCATTGTCTTGATAAACTTACATTCCTTGTCACTACCTCACTGTGATGGGCATTCTTTGGAAGCAATATCAGTTTTATGGTTGTTTGCTTGGTGGGTTTTTTAGGGTGTCTGCAGGTAGCACATTTGTGAATAAGAGGGATCCATGATTGTTTCAGAGAAAGGCCAAATTTGTTCTTTTCAATTCCTATAACTCTTACTTTCTAACCTTCTTTGGAGTCCCTGGGAGTAACAAATAACCCTCCTTAGATCTTGTCCCTGTGGCAGGATGGAAAGGACTTGATTTGTAAATTCCAGTTTCATTTAAGATGGGGTGGGGAACCTTTTTTGGTTTGGGGCCACTGACCCATTGAAAAATCAGTCAGGGGGACGCACACAAGTCAGATGCAGGAACAAAAAATCGTCACTGATGTGGCTCCTGACGGAGAAGGAGAGAGACCCTCCCCACATTCCCCTTACATACCAGAGGCTGGGGGGGGGGGCAGTCTAGTAGATTTTGTGTTCTCCAGCCCTGCGGGGAGGCAGTGGGGAGCTGGAGTGTCATTGTGGGCTCCTTAATGAAGGGGGCGGGGGGGCTGGGCCTCAGGGGTCAGATCCAGGCAAGCTGGGTGCCGCATCTGGTCCCTGAGCCCCAGGTTCCCCAACCCTTCCCTGTGTTTCTTTTCCTAATGGGATCTTTCTTTTTCTGTTCAGTGGATTCCCAGATGCCAGCCTGCCTGGGGGCTATGACTCATACTCAGAAGGTTCAGTTGCATTGGGGACTTTTAACTACTACTGCTGCAGCACACAGTGAGAACTAGCATGCTCCTCTCTGAACACTTGTATAGCTCTCCTCCTACATCTTTTCTTTCACAGCCAAAGGGAAAACCAAAAAATCAGTTTATAAAAAACAAGTTGTTGGTTTGTAAATTTAGATTTGCCCTATTCTGTATTTTTGTCAACCATTTTTCCATATGTACAGAATTTAACTTCTTTTGTTTCTAGATTGTAAAGCCAACATAGTGAAAATAGTACCATAAGCATACTGTCTGCCTGCAAAAACTTTTAGGACTTGATCCAACCAGGTGGGCAGCCCCTACTTGAAACCTTATTGCAGCCAATGAGATTTAAGAATGCTCCGTACCTTTCAGGATTAGGCTCTAGAGATCTAAATCATTTCACCAACTCGCCTTGAAAATTAACAAAAGTGAAATTGTTCTGATACAGAAAGAATGAAATGTTTTCTTGAGAGTATCTAAAAAGACAGGCTTTACCTCCCAACCTAGTGGCAGGATGGATTAAAATTGCACTATTCTACTGCTGGATTTGAAATAGGTGAGTTTTTTCCCCCCATATTCTAACAAACTTGAACAACACTGTCCTTGGCCTTCACATGTGCAGTATAAAACCCTCTGCTAAAGAAGGATCTAGGGTTTCTCTGACTCTTGGCCCTAGCGACATTGACAGCTAACCCAGATTTGCTGAAATGATCACAACTGGAATTAAAAATCCAGCCACAGTTATGTTGATTTTTTTTATACTTTTTTATTGCCTGTTTTCATTATTTCAGTACAGGAGAAAAAATAACCAGGCCCTATGGTTTTGCATGCAATTGGCTTAAGAAAAGTGAGCTGTGTGCATCTGGAGCACGCAAAAGCTGTTCCACAGGAAAATCACTTTGCGAAATCCTGGTCAACATTCTTAACAATGCAATTTTGTTTTACTTTTTTTTTTCTATTCCTTAATAGGGTACTTACAGGAATAATTGCTAGCCAGTAAAGTCTCCCTTCCTGTGTTAAATATGGTAATATTCATTCAGTGTCTCACCCCACCCCACTATGAACCACCATTTGCAGCCAGCTTGACTCCAACACAAGGACACGTTGGGTACATCTGTCAGTGCACACACAGCCCGAGGGTTCCCTACTGGGGCATCCCCTTCCCTCGGAGTAGCTGCCCTGTGTGGTATTGGCTTGGAAAGTGCAATCGCTCCAGCAGCTACCTGGTTCCTGTGTAGACTCGATAGAGCGCTGGCAGCGGCTCCGAGAAGGGTGCGGAATAAATACCCCCGCGGCAGGTTCCCGCCGTATGGCGCGCGCAGAGCCGGGGGTCAGGTCCCCTCGATGGTGTTGCGCTCCCGCGACTCGCAAGCCGCCTAAGAGGCCCAGACCACAGACTGCAGAACTGGCTAGAAGAGCGTGACCCACCCCCCCTGGTTACGAAGTTTGCCCGGACAGCGCGGGAGGGAAGCAATGAGCTGCCGCCAATGCGCTCCACGCCCTCCGTGGCTTCTCTGCAAACTCCGCGCCCCTGGGAGCGGCTGTTGCAAAACAGTCCCCCCCCCCCCCCGCCGCCATAGCTCCAGCCCCCTGCTCCCCGCATTTCCTGGCGCTTAGTCCCTTACCTTGACCACGTCGTCGTTGAGGCGCTTGGGGTCCCGGTTGACCAGGTCGATCTCCTTGGTGTGCACGTCGTGCATCGTCTTCTCGTTCAGCTCCTCGGCCATGCTCTTGTTGTGAGGCTTGTAGATGTTGCCTTGCTCCCGGGCGGGCGCGCTGTACAGCAGCCCCTGGGGACGGAGCGGGGCAGAGGTGAGGCTCCCCGGGGCTGGGCGCTGGCGGGTCAGGGGCAGGGGCTACTAGCTCATCCAGCGGCGTGCGCGGAGCCCGGGACCCGTCAGCGCCGAGCCTGCCCCGCGGCTGGCTTTTTAACGGGATAAAAGCAGCAGCCCTCGCCACACCCGCCCCTCCCTCCGTCCCTCCCGCGCGCGGTCCCCGGGAGAGCAGCGACTCCCGCTCCCGCCGCCAGGGGTCCCCGGCCGGGCAGTGCGGCCGACAGCCGCCGCCCCGCCGCGCCCCTCGGGCATGTGCCCGGCCCCGGCCCCTCTCCAGCGCCCCCGGCCCATCCCCGCGCCAGGTCTCAGCCCGCGGGGCTTGTCTCAGGCCCTGCCCCCGGGGTGTCGGCTCTGCCCCCTGCTCCCCCCCCCGACCCAGCCCCCCCATCTCCTCGCAGGGTCCCTCACGCGGCTCCCGTCTGCAGCTCTGATCTCAGCTCAGCTCCCGGGGCGAGCCCCGCCGCCGTCCCTCACAGCACACCCGGCACTGGCCACCCGAGGCCTGGCGGGGGGCGGGAGAGAGGCTGTTGCCTTGCCAAGGGGACTCGCTGCCGGGGGCAGAGCGGGCCCCCTGCCCCGGAGGCTGCCGAGGGCCGAATAGCCCCCTCGCGGGGGGAGGGGGGGCGCGGCTGGGGGACTTTTGCTCTTCGTGCAACAGGGCACTCGGGCTGGCCGGAAAACAACCCGCAGCCTCAATCACAACCCGCGCAATGAGCTGTCAGCGCTTCACCTGCCCCTTTCGCCCTGCCGCGGGTCCCTACAGAGCGAAAGAGCCGGACTCCGGGAAGGCGATCGGCTCTGGATGGGGAGAGGTGCCGACAGATCGGGTTTCCCTGGAGAGTCAGCAACATGGACCAAAAAAGAAAAAAAAAAAACAAAAACAAACCCCAAACAAACCAACCCTCCCCCCCCAGCCCCGATTGCCCTGCTTATCTCTTAGCTCGCTTCCCCAGCACCGCCTCGCTCCTCTGCGGGAAGGGGTCACGGTCAAGAGCAAAATCAGTGCAGAAAAGCGCCAAGAATGCCCGGAGAAGCCAGCGCTAGCTTGAAGCAGGTACTCGTAGCCAGGAAGAAGCAGGAACAAGAAGTATCTGAACTGAAACTGACTTTTAAAAGGAACCCCGGGCAAAGCCTACCTCTGGGTCTACGTATTGGCTACCAGACATGCTGTCTTGGACGTGGCGGAGAGTCGGACTGAGGTTTCCCTGCGATTTAATTTAGGCGAGCCGAGAAAGGAAGATCCTGTATTGTAGAAAGCAAGCGAGGGGTGGTAGCTATAAGTGAGACAGCTGGCCGCCGGCCAGAGTTTGTTCTGTTTGCTTTTGGCTGCGATGACAGCAATGGTGGGTCTAGGCACATCCCCAAAGCCCTCCGAGCAGCAGGCGGTATTGGGGGGGGGGGGAATCCTGAAACTGGACTTTCCCGACCTTATTCTGCATGTGCAGATTTTGAAACATGGGGCGAGGTTGCTTTGCCAACCATTCACACAGCGATCCAAGCGAGGCTGCTGCTTGTTTCGGAAAGGAAAATCACTTTGCAGCACGTCGGCATGTTGCGAGGGCGTTGGAGGAGAAGCACCACATTTTAGCCCTAAGATTACAAGCTCTTCGGAGCTGTCTCTGGTCTAAGTCAGAAACCTCCAATTTCCTTCATAAATCTTATTTCAGATCATCCCATCGCGTATGTTAAACCGGTTGCATTGATGTGTTAGAGCGGAAAGTAATGAGAGTATCTGTTTTTCACATCTAAACCAAAGCAAGGCGTTTGTATTTTTCTTTGACAATAGTTTACATATAAGAACAATTGTGGAAAATTGAGCTCTTTTTGGATTGCAAGAGAGAGACTGTCCCGAGTGATTCATTTCACAGCTATGCAAATATTTAACAGTTCCCACTAGCATTTACTGTATTTTTTTCTGGGTGGAAAATGAATAATGCCAGCATATTGTAGCATGTTTGTCATACATATTATCTACCAGGATTTTAAAATAAGAGGCTTTGAAGTAAACGCAGCATTGTTTTCACTATGGGGGTTCTTCATAATCTCTAAATTCTATGATAACTCAAGGATTCAGGTTTATTGTTAATAGATAACAGTGTTTTGCACTCTGTGTCTTAAGTGATTTCGATTAGGGTTACAAAGGTACTGCACTAGTGATAGGAATTAATTCATTGTTTTACTATACAAGATTTCACCGTGTTGGAACATTCAGTTGTTTCCTTTTAGAATTGTACCTTTTCAGAGGTATTCTGACATTACCTTTAGCAGGGTATTGCACCAGGAGAACTAGCTGTAAACTTTGAACCTGGAAACTTTGGTTTCATGCTGTAAAATAGCCCCTTAAATTCATCACCTACAAATATGAAAAGAGGATTCAGACAGTGATGTTCCTAAATGACATCATCCATTAAGGATGAATTATCCCTCCTTTCACCTCCTCTTTTTTTCATGTATTCTTAACTTTATCAAGCAAATCCTTTAAGGACTGATATTTGCTATGTTTCATCTTGATTCTCATTTCAAATATAAACTTTTTTTTAAAAATAGCAAAACTGATTCTGCCAGTGACTTAAATTAGCATACAAAACCTCACTTTACAAGTGTTTCAATGAGACAGATTGAGCTTGCATAAATTAAAAATGGCTGAAGCTAGAAACTTGGCCTAAGTTTTTAAAAATCTGAGTTTGAAGAAAAACATGATATTGTTTTACAAGTTAGGGATATTTAAATTTGTCAGTTTCACACATGTGCATGAGAAGAACTAGACTCATTATTCAGCATTGTTGCTGCCTTAAAGATGACAAAATTAGAGATATATTTAACTCCAAAATCTATGTGGATTCAAAATTTTTAAATTCTGCAGAACAAACCTGTTTCTAAGAAGCTTCAAGGTCATTTGGGACAGCAGCACCACTGCAGTTCAAAGAATTTTCAAAGTTGGCAGGGTTAATACACATTGTAAGATGAATTCCAGATCAAGGAATTTGGGGGTTGAAAAGAACTATGGGATCTGGTAAGAATACAAGTTACTGCTTAAAGTAAAATGTCAAAAGAGAATAAATCATAAAGAGAAAATTACACTGATACTAACAACTTCTGAGTGTGAGGCAGATCTGTAGGGTCATAGGAATGTGTCCATCTCCCATGACACCATTACCTTCATAAGAATCAAACAAACAAATGAGCCAACACAAATGAAGACCGAAATGCAACATGACTTAGCCCAGGAATAGCAACCAGGGGTTATACTGTTCATCAGCTGTGATAGTTTTTCAACAAAGTTCTATCTGAAGATATGAAAACATTATTGAAACCTTCCTAAAGTTTGAAAGTTACATGTCGTATTCAACAAAATATTCTGGCAATAATTCTCATTTTTTGAAGTGGAAGGTTTTTCTGAACTTGTGTTATACGCTTCTAGAGTAACACACAACATGATTTCCTAGTACACCAAATAGGTATCAGAGCTGTAAAATAGTCTCCAAGCAGCAATACCTGACACTGAGAGGTAACAGTATATAACTGTCCATGGGGAGTCTGACTGTGATTTCATTCTACACCTATTTTACACCTGTGTATTTCCAATGACATCATCTGCACTATTCCTAATATATTCTGGTGTGATTGAGATCAGAATCAGCCCTGGTAATGTATTTCTTTTAAATGTATTTTCCACAGGAGCCAGCCAGTTTCTTTTTCATTTCAAAAACAGTGTCTGTCAGTAAGCAACCCTCAGTATGTGCAGTACTAAAAACAACACACTGAAAAGATTCATGAGCAGTTCACTTAAGTAATTTAGGTTGGATTCACAAAGGTATCTAGGTGCCTAACTCCCCTCTGGCTTAAATACCTTTGTGAATCCCATCTTCTAATATCTTCAGTGAGACTCTTCATGTGCTTAAACTTATGCACATGCGTAAGTGTATTGTTGGATCAGAGCCTTGGCCACTGATATGCTCCCTATGTGATTTGTCTTTCTGATACTGGGCCCCAACAGTTATGTGGCATGAAACATGGGAACTTGTTTAAAATATAGTCTCATTCCTTGATGCACAGATGTTAAGGCTTGAAGGAGTCGTGATTGTCTAAGACAGTGGTCTCCAACATTTTTAAGCATGAGATCACTTTTTGAATTTAATTGCAATCCAGGATCTACCTCAAACCCAAATACCCTTGCCCCTCCTCCTTCCCGCTCCTCTTCCGAGGCCCTGCCCCAGCTCACTCCATCCTCCCTCCCCTATCCTCACTCACATAGCTGAAGGCAGGAGGCAGGAATTTGGGGTGCAGGAGGGGTTCAGGACTGGGGCTGGGGTTCAGAGTGCAGGCTCTAGCTGGGCGCTGCTTACCACAGGTGGCTTCTGCGTGGTGGTGCAGGGGGCTAAGGCAGACTCACCTCTGTCCTAGCCCTGCACCACTCCCAAAAGCAGCCAGCAAACTTTCTCCATCCCGTCCCCCCTCTGGTCTGTGGAGGTGCGGTACAGGGTGGAGGGAGGGGCACCCTGAGTACCCTCCCTTCCTCTTCTTCCCATGCCCTGCACAGCAAGCAGGAGGCTCCCACGGGGGAGTATGGGGAGCAGCTCCAAGGCAGAGGGCAGGAGCAGCACGGCAGTGCTGAGAGGGGCAGCCGAAGTGCCAGCGCTTGATAGTCTCCTGGCCAGACCTCTCAGGATCACTGTCAAAGGCTCTAAGATCTACCAGTAGATCCTGATCTACTGGTTGGTGACCACTGGTCTAAGAGGTCATAGAATTTCACCCAGTAATTCTTGCATCAAGGCCACAACTTTTGGTTGAGCAAGAGCTTATGGTGACTCTGTGCCCCCTTATTTTTATGGAAATGTGCTTTTGAATATGAATATGCACAACTCAGATATGCTTTATGCAAGATGCAACATGTAAACTCTAATTGAAAAGCTTGTAAACAATCATGGAGAGTAGGTCAGCATTTATAAGAACATAAGAATGGCCATAGTGGGTCAGACCAAAGGTCCATCCAGCTCAGTACCCTGTCTGCTGACAGTGGCCAATGCCAGGTGTCCCAGAGGGAGTGAATTGAACAGGTAATGATAAAGCAGTCTCTCTCCTGCCATCCATCTCCACCCTCTGACAAACAGAGGCTAGGGACACCATTCCTTACCCATACTGGCTAATAGCCATTAATGGACTTAACCTCCATGAATTTATCTAGTTTTCTTTTAAACCCTATTATAGTCCTAGCCTTCACAACCTCCTCAGGCAAGGAGTTCCACAGATTGACTATGCGCTGTGTAGAAGAACTTCCTTTTATTTGTTTTAAACCTGCTGCCCGTTAGTTTCACTTGGTGGCCCTTAGTTCTTATATTATGGGAACAAGTAAATAACTTTTCCTTATTCACTTTCTCCACACCACTCACGATTTTATATACCTCTATCATATCCGCCCTTATTCTCCTCTTTTCTGAGCTGAAAAGTCACAGTCTCTTTAATCTCTCCTCATATGGGACCCATTCCAAACCCCTAATCATTTTTGTTGCCCTTCTCTGAACCTTTTCTAATGCCAGTATATCTTTTTTGAGATGAGGAGACCACATCTGTACGTAGTATTCAAGATGTGGGCGTACCATGGATTTATATAAGGGCAATAAGATATTCTCCGTCTTATTCTCTATCCCTTTTTTAATGATTCCTAACATCCTGTTTGCTTTTTTGACTGCTGCTGCGCACTGCATGGACGTCTTCAGAAAACTATCCATGATGACACCAAGATCTCCTTCCTGATTAGTTGTAGCTAAATTAGCCCCCATCATATTATATGTATAGTTGGGGTTATTTTTTCCAATGTGCATTACTTTACATTTATCCACATTAAATTTCATTTGCCCTTTTGTTGCCCAGTCACTTAGTTTGGTGAGATCTTTTTGAAGTTCTTCACAGTCTGCTTTGATCTTAACTACCTTGAGCAGTTTAGTATCGTCTGCAAACTTTGCCACTTCACTGTTTACCCATTTCTCCAGATCATTTATGAATAAATTGAATAGGATTGATCCTAGGACTGACCCTTGGGGAACATCACTAGTTACCCCTCTCCATTCTGAAAATTTACCATTTATTCCTACCCTTTGTTTCCTGTCTTTTAACCAGTTCTCAGTCCATGAAAGGTTCTTCCCTCTTATCCCATGACAACTTAATTTACATAAGAGCCTTTGGTGAGGGACCTTGTCAAAAGCTTTCTGGAAATCTAAGTACACTATATCTACTGGATCCCCCTTGTCCATATGTTTGTTGACTCCTTCAAAGAACTCTAATAGATTAATTAGTAAAACATGATTTCCCTTTACAGAAACCATGTTGACTTTTGCCCAACAAATTATGTTCTTCTACGTGTCTGACAATTTTATTCTTTACTATTGTTTCAACTAATTTGCTCGGTACTGACATTAGACTTACTGGTCTGTAATTGCCGGGATCGCCTCTAGAACCCTTTTTAAATATTGGCATTACATTAGCTATCTTCCAGTCATTGGGTACAGAAGCTGATTTAATGGATAGGTTACAAACCATAGTTAATAGTTCCGCAATTTCACATTGAGTTCTTTCAGAACTCAGGTGAATGCCATCTGGTCCCTGTGACTTGTTACTGTTAAGTTCATCAATTAATTCCAAAACCTCCTCTATGACACTTCAGTCTGTGACAGGTCCTCAGATTTGTCACCTACAAAGGACGGGTCAGGTTTGGGAATCTCCTTAACATCCTCAGCTGTGAAGATTGAAACAAAGAATTCATTTAGTTTCTCCGCAATGACTTTATCATCTTTAAGTGCTCCTTTTGTATCTCGATCGTCCAGAGGACCCACTGGTTGTTTAGCAGGCTTCCTGCTTCTGATGTACTTAACATTTTGTTACTACCTTTTGAGTTTCAGACAGAATCGATGCACCCCATCTTGTCCTGACACTTTCCAGTTTTTCATTCCTCTTAATAGCGCCTCTTTTTCATTCCTTTATATTCCTGTGTATTCCTTTATTGTGTGTTTTCTAAATTTTGGGATTATGTTGCACATCTTTAGACCAGAATTTGTTCCAGTAGTGCTTAAACTCTTCCACATTATTTATTGTCTCTCCATATTTTCCTATTCTGCTTTTAATATTAGTCTGATCAAAGACTCTCTTGTGGTTTTTTGTGGAGTTACTGTTATCTTGATATTGACAGCGTCATGCTGAATATTTTTCAAATCTATGACTCAGTGCAGTCAAGTTTATTGACATTGATCCTTCACGGCTTTATATCCTATTCATTTACCTGATATTTCATCTCCAGGGTTGTTTGCTTCTGTTTTATTTTATTCTCAAATTCATCCAATAGGCTGATAATCTTTACATAACAGCTTAATCTTCTGGTTTCACTTTCGTTTCCATGATGGTTTTTGAATATAGCGAGTTTTCTGTTGGTTCACATCCTCTGCAGCTTGGTGTTAAACTGATGAGCTGCTAGAGTTGCTGTAACTTGTATAATGAAACTGGCTAATCCAGTTGGCATTACAACTTCTTTCAAAACTTCATTCAATGCTTGCACTGTATCAAGTCTTTGCTGGTGTACCAAGTGCATACTTGATATTGATAATATTCAGATTAAGGTCAAACTGATAAAATAAGCTGTATTTCACTGATAACTTTAGGTTTCACCTTGACCCAAAATTATTCTGGGAAGCAGAAAGGTTTTGGTTTTTGGTTTTAGTGGAAAAGTTTCTTCAAGGGAAAAATGCATTTTCTAAATGCTCTCACAGGCGAGCCAAAAAATAGACATTTTTGTTCGGGTTCTTTCTCTCTCTCTTAATAGCTGGAAATACTAGGGTTTCTTGCATCAGATACAAAATAATGAATGAAGCCAGGGAAATTCCTATTTCTCCTGAAGAAAATGGCAAAAGTCCCATTAACTTCAATGGGAGAAGGCTATATTGCATAACAGGAATCTGTATTTTATACCTAACTCTGGTCCAGTAATTCTTAAATGTTTTGAAGCCACGGCCCACCCTGCTCAATGCAGACCTTTCTGCAGACCACCAGATAACCACCCGTGATGATAAAATGGGTGGTGGAGGGGGTAGGAATGGGAATCTGTCTGGGAGGTTGGGTACAGGGTGGAGGTCAGGGAGGGACGGAGAGAGGAAAAAAGGATGCAGGAGTGGGCTGAAGGTGGGCATCTGGGAGGGTGCTAGGGTGCAAGAGTGGACTGTGGGGGGGGGGGTCTGGCCAGCAGGTTGTGTGCAGGCTGAGGATGCAGGGGTCTGGGTGGGAGATAGAGTTTCAGAGTAGGATAGGGCTATAGGGGGGTGTTTACCTGGCTCCATGCAGCATGTAGCTGCCAGGCACTGCCTCCCACTGCTCCCATTGGCCATAATGAGCAATGGGAGCAGCGAGGAAAAGCCTCCAGCAAGGAATGCCTCCAGGCAAGTAATTTCCTGTGCTGCCATTTCCCCAGCTAGGGCAGGGAGAGTGGCAGCGCATGGAGCTGCTTCCTTCCCCCGCAAGCCAGATCTGGCCCATGAGGCTCAGGTCCCACTCCACAGTGAGAAGCCAGTGCTGGCACTCCAACCACTACAGGGTGGGAGTGAGTCCTGAGTCTGTGGACCATCTGCAAAATGGTTGGGGACCACTAGTGGTTTACGGACCACACTTTGAGAACCACTGCTCTAGTCAAGTGATTACTCTGTATTGTTTAAGATCATAGTAATAAATTAAATCCTTGCAGTAATTATTTAAGATTTATTTAGGTAGAAGAGTCTCCAAGGGGAAGCTGTTCTTGTCTTGAAACATTTATGGCAAAACCATGTTCATTTTATTCAGCTGAAGAAGAGGTGGCCTGCCAATTGCTGTGTTTGAAAACAATAAATAGGCACTTACTGCAGCGATTTAGCTCAAACATAATAAACATCTATAGCACCTCATTTGCCATCTCTTGTATAATTGCAGGTTGAGTGCACTTCTTGCAGGAAGTGCTGATTTTCCTATGCTCAATCTACTAGCGTACAGAAAGTGTCCAGTATTTGACCTTGTTCTGTTTGTATTTCTCAAAGACTGTTTTCCAACATGTATTTTTTAAAAAGAAAGTTGATATGACTTTACAGCAAAAGTTTGTCCCAGCAGGTGGGAGAAGATCACACCCAGTACAAATAATGGAGTTATAATTTTTTGGCTTCTACCAGAATATAAGTGTGTGGTCCAATGTGTCAGAATTGCAAGAGTATCCTGAACTTTTCAGCGGTCTCCGAAAAAGCCGATGTGTGCCTAAGTGTACTTGTTAGGTGGGTGGAAAGAGATTTTCATTTCTTTCAAACTCGGTTTTATTAAAGAACATGTTGGTGCACGGTAGATAGAAGTGTAACACTGCTTTCTATAGGGAACAGTAAAATATTGGTTTTACAATGAATCGTATGCAAAAAGACTGTGTTAAGCAACTTGCAAGGGGGTAGGTTAAAGCCTTCTATATACTAAAGGACACATATGAAATAAGACAAACCTATAGTTAAGGTTTTTATATAAGAATAACCTCCACATAGAAGATATGGTTCTGAAAATTCTTTCCACAGCAGAGCTAAGCTGACAGTTCATAAATATAAATCTAAGGTACTTATTTGTATGCATTACAATAATTGTTAATGTCTTTATCTTCTTGGCTCACCTCTAAGCAAGGGAAGTACTATTATCTTCATTCAAGTACAGTTGGGAATTGATGCACATAAAACCTAAGTGGAAGACCATCAGCTGGTATAAATGCCATAGTTCAGTTGAAGTCAATGGGGCAGAGGATCCGTCTCTTTAAGCTGCATCTATACCAGCAGTGGTCAATAACTGGTCCACGGGCCAGATGCAGTTTGCCATGGTTAGCCCTGTCGGGCCACCCTCACTGTTATTTACCTGCACCTCTGCAGGTATGTGTGCTTGCAGTTCCTGTTTGCCGGGGAACAGCAGTCCACAGCAATGGGAACTGCGGGAAGCCGTTACCCGGTCCACGTTGCTTCCCACAGTTCCCATTGCTGCGAATGGTGAGCTGTGGCCAATGGGAGCTGCAAGCACCCATACCTGCAGAAGTCCAGGTAAATAGAGTGATGGCAGCCTGCTAGGGGCTAACCCTGGTGAACCACCTCCATCTTTTTGCTCACTGATGGTCTATACTATGAGCTGGGGAAACAACACCCCTGCTCATGTGCACATGATAATGTCAGCTTTCAATGAGATAGACAAATATAAATAGTAGTGTAGCCCCAGTAGCACTGGCATGGCAGAGGCGTGTGAGCACAAACTCACCTGAACCCCATGGACATTGTTAAGGTACCTTGCTCTTTATACCCGTGCTAGCTCAATGAAACCAGCCTTGCATGCAGGGGCTAGACTAGATGCCCTCTTGAGATCCTTTCCAGATCTATACTTCCATGATTCTATGGGATGCATAGACTTTTACTTTCTGTGCATTACTTCCCATCTATCAAATAGAGCAATAACAATTTACAGCAGAGGATCTAGTGCAGGGGGGCAATAATTTTTGACCGGGGACCACTTCAGAAATTTTTGAAGTAGTCCCGGGCTGCCCGAGAAGGGGTGGGGCCTCAGGCAAAAGGGGTGGGGCCAGGACACTTCCTGCTTCCCTGCCCACAGACCCTGATTGGTCTGGGGATGGATGAGCATGTGAAGTCTTTGCCCCTGCCACTCCCCCCCACAGAGAACCACCAGCTGTTCTGAACAGCTGGAGGTTCCCTCTAGGTGCCCCTGCCCGACAATGGGAGGAGACTTTGCATGCTCATGTCTGCCCCCAGCCAATCAGGTTTGGGGGTGGGGAAGAGCATGTGAAGTCTCCTCCCAGGGCAGGCTGGGAGGAGACTTTACATGCTCTTCCCCACCCCCAAAGCCTGATTGGCTGGGGGGCAGACGTGGTGCTTAGAAGCACTGTGCCCCTTGCAGGGTGGGAGGAGACTTTGCACACTCCTCCACCCCAGGCTCTGATTGGCCTTGGGGGCAGGGGAGAGCATGAAGACTCTCGCTCCCTACTCTTGGGCGCGCTAGGCTTCGACTCAACTACCAGGGTTGACTAAGTGCTGCACGCTCCCCACTCCCTGATTGGCCAGGGGATGGGGGGAGCGGAAACCTGTGAAGGCTTGAATCCAGCTCTAGTTCTCTAGCCACAGGATCACCTTTCCTCTTAGGTGTATTGCATTTGCTGAAGTCAATTTATATTTGTGTATCTGAGAGCAGATTTTGGCCTAATATGTGCAAGGCATAATAGAAGACTAACAAGTAGTAGAGATTACTAATAAGTTGGATAAAAAAGGTAAATGTGTATTGGGATTGGTTGGGATACATTATTCTGTCTTGCACAGTAGGACACCTTTCCACACCAAGCCAGCAGTAAGTGATCTGACCTCACTGCAGCACAAAGCATCACAGTGTAAGGTCCAGGCTTCTGGCAACATTCAGTGAGCATCTATTCCTTATCACTTTGTGTGATTCAGAGAAGAATGGTATTGCACATGGCAACCTGGATGAAGCAAGGGAAGCTATTGTAACTGGTACCACAGTGGTACACCTCTGTTTACTCACCCCCAACAAAGCATGGTTTGAGTCCCTGCCCTGCAGCCATGCCAGCACCCCCTCTCCCCCCTGTGCAGACTCTTGGGATAAGGGAAAGTTGCACTAACCCAGATAATGGAGCAAATAAACATATTTATAAGCACCTAGAAGAAAATAAGGTGATAACTTGCAGTCAACATGGATTTATCAAGAACAATCATGCCAAACCAACTTGAAATCCTTATTTGACAAGATCACAAGCCAACTAAATGGGGAAAAGAAGTAGATGAGATATATTTCAACTTTAGTAAAACTTTTTATACTGTCTCATATGACCTTGTCATAAACAAACGAGAGAGATATAGCCTGGATGGAGCTACTATAAGGTAGATGAGCTATTAGCTGGAAAAGCTACTCAGTAGTTCACAATTAAGTTGGAAGGGCATATTGCATGAGGTTCCACAAGGGCCAGTCCTGGGTCCGGTTCTATTCTATATCTTAATAAATGAATTGGATAATGGCACAGAGGATACACTAATAAAGTTTGCAAATGACACCAAGCCGGGAGGGGATGCACACATTTTGAAGGACAGGATGAGAATTCAAAATGATCTTGACAAACTCGAAAAAGGAATGAAATTAGAAGGGTGAAATTCAATACTGATGACTGCAAAACACTAAGCTTCTGAAGAATACTCAGTTACACAAATACAAAATGAGAAGTGACTTCCTCTAAGAGGAGGATTGCAGAAAAGAGTTTGGTGGTTATAAGTGATTACAAACTAAATATGAGTCAACAGTATAAAATTATTAGGAAAAAAGCAAGGGTCATTTTGGGATATAAAAAAATCTCAGAGGAGTAGATATGTTAGTCTGTATGTTTGAAAACAATGAGCAATCCTGTAGCATCTTAGGCTTAGTCTACATTGCAGGGTTTTTGCGCAAGAAGCCTTTTGCAGAAGAGTCCTTGCGCAAAAACTTATTGTGCAATAAGTGCATCCAGACCTCAAAGTGCATCGCAAAAGTGATATGCTTTTGCGCAAGACCGTCCACACTGCATGGAAACTCATGCGCAAGAAAGCTCTGATGGCCATTCACAGAATGGCTGTCAGAGCACCTGTGCTTTTTCTGCTAGGGGCTTCTTGTGCAAAAACCCCTCCGGAGCGTCCACACCTGCCTTTTTGCACAAGAGCTGTAGCACAAAAAGGAGTTATTCCTTGTGGGGAGAGGAATAACTCCACTGGCAAAAGCCGTCTGTTCCGTTGATTTTCTTGCACAAAAATGTGCTTGAGGTGTGGATGCTCTGCTGGTTTTTGCACAAAAACCTTGCAGTGTAGACATAGTCTTGGAGACTAACAAATTTTATATATATATATATATATATATATATATATATATTATATAATCATGAGCTTTCATTGACAAAACCCACTTCATCATATGAGCTGGAGAGGAATAACAGGAACCCAGAAATTTATAACTGAAAAAGAAGGGAGAGAAGAAAAAAAAAAAAAAGATACCTGTCTGTTGTAGGCCTGGTGCTAATGAGGCTAATTAACTGGGCTGGAAGTGTCCCAAACTTAGCTTTTTATGAAAAAATGAGGCATTAAATGCAGGGAAAGCTGGCTTTATTTTGGGATGTAGTAAACAAGACAGGAGAAATTCTTCAATTCTACTCACCATCAATAAGGCTTCAGTTGAAGTTGAATACTTAGACCTGCCTTGCTGTCAAGGCCTGAACTAGATGATCTATTGAAGTCCCTTCCATTCATACACTTTTACGATAATATTTACCTTTCAAAATTTAGAAAGTATAAATATTTTACATGACAAAAACTAACAGTTTTCTTAAGGATGGAAAGAAAATTTTATATGCATAAGTCTACTTGTTCCTGAGAAAGCTATTTGTCATAAAATATAAAGGAAACATGAAAGTTTGTAGCTATATATACTTTCCTTAAGGAGATGTTCTTCATAACAAGTGTGCTTTTGTCTTGTGATGTAGTTACAGTAATAGTGAAAAAAAATCAGTAATAAATTATGTATAGACTGGCCAAAATCTAAGAACACCCCAAATCAGTCTTCTCACTTCTCTTTGGTAGTTTAGATCCCTACTGACTGCAGCAAGCTATTTTTAAGAATGCAAATATCCATTAGCATGTGATCAAGAGCAAATCAGTTGTCATTGACATATCCAAATCATAAAGTTTGGATTCAGAGCTGCATTTCCTTAAAGCTTGGTGACATTTATTGATAGGGTATTGGTTTAGCACATTTTAAAAGGATTACAGTTGGCAAAATCTGAAAATTTTTGAAGGTCATTTTTTCACTGAAATTTTTCCTGGGGGAGGGTAAGTTTCTTACCAGCACCAGTTATGTATTTTAAGATCCAGACTTGAATGTGAAAGGGGGCAGTTCTAGAGCTTTGCCTTGAGCCTGTCTCCAATTGCTACCTATATAAAAAAGTGTGTTTTGAAGTACAGAGACTACATAATGTGTACTAGTTCATTTATTACTGTGTAGTGAATGAGACTGTTTTATGCTCATTAGTAAATGCAGCTTTGTTTTATATGCAATGAAATTTGTGTCCCAATTTTTTCCCCTATCATTTGCATGTAAGGAAAGGGCCTCCATGGGAAGTCTACTTCAGAGAATATTAACATGATTTTAGAAGAAAGTGTTCTATCTTACCTGTGAATTTGTTTGAGCTTATGGGTATGTCTACACTAGCCACCCTAGGTCGAACTAGGGTCGCTAACGTAGTCATTCAAACTTGCAAATGAAGCCCGGGATTAAAATATCCCGGGTTCTATCTGCATGTTCCCGGGCGCCGCCATTTTTAAATGCCCAGTAGTTCGAACTCCGTGCCCGTGGCACGGGCTAGGTAGTTCGAACTAAAGCCCCTAATTCGGACTACCGTTACTCCTCCTGCAATGAGGAGTAACGGTAGTCCGAATTAGGGGCTTTAGTTCGAACTACCTAGCCCGTGCCGCGTGTACGGAGTTCGAACTACCGGGCATTTAAAAATGGCGGCGCCTGGGAACATGCAGATAGAACCCGGGATATTTTAATCCCGGGCTTCATTTGCAAGTTTGAATGACTACGTTAGCGACCCTAGTTCGACCTAGGGTGGCTAGTGTAGACATACCCTATGAGTGGTTCTAAAGCTAACACAGGGAGACAAACTCTCTGCCATTGTAAATGGGTGAACCACCACCAAGTTCAATACAGTGGTGTCCATTTACATCATAGTTTCCCTACCATATGTTAGTGTAAAATTGCATAAGTATCTTACATTTATTTTTTAGAATTATTTGCATATTTGTCATCTGACCGAGACAAGAAAAAGGACTGATAAATTGGGCCACCAAAAATTGAAAAAGCTAATTGTTTTATTACATACCTCATATATGATAAGGAATGCATGACATTGCTTCAGAGGAGAACATATTGCACCATACTATAAACATTTTACAGTTGTAACCTGTTCATCTGCATTTATATAAATCAGTAGCATGTACCCCATCACAACATCAATATAGTTTTCATGTACCTTTGTATATATGCCACTCATTTAAAAAGTTGTGTTAAGTTCAGAGGGAAAACTATCCTTTATACTTAGACCTTAAAAGTAGTAAATAAGCATTTACCAGACTCAATTAAATGTACAGAGATAACTGGACAAGCATACTAAATATGTCCACTTGCTTGATACAAGACAGAATGCTTTTCACTTAATCAAAGTGCCAGAATAGTGTATATTATTTTAAATATCACAGTATTATACACAGAAATAGGCAAGGTTGCATTTGATACAGCCTGTTATTAATAAAAAATGAACAATTCTCTTAAACATGCAATTTCAAACTCTTTTGCATAATCTTGTATGAAAAAAATTGTGTGCACTGCTTTTATACTCATGTATGAAAATATATTTATTTGATATACTTGAATTGCACAGCAGCATTTCCCAAAAGCTGCATAATCTATTCGATCTCATTTCATTCCCTGCAGTGTCAAACTTCTTCAGTATAATAATTCTGCAAGTATACAAATGCTGTAGAAACAATGCTTCAAGGAAAACTGATAAAGTAACATTTACATAAGTACAAAATATACAGCAAAGTTAAAATTTCATTAAATAAGATACATAGATTAGATGATTGTCTCAAACCATAAGATAACACCTCATTTTAATAGGTAACCTTTGGGGAACTTTTCTCCATCGATACGTGGGAGATTTACAAAGCAGTAAAGGGAGTTAATATTTCCCATGTACATCAGTAAAAAAGAATTCCCTCCCCATACTTTTGCACACAGGGCATTGCAGGCACAACTCCTGATAACAATGATAACTGAGCATATAACCTTCCATGTATTATGCTGAATAGTGGGCCAGACCCATCCTGACCCCTAGAAGCAAGTTTGGACCAGTGTATGACATCACTACTAATTTCACTAGTATTCAGAGTAACACCACCAGCAACAATTTTATGACATTACTGTGATGGTCACATATGCCTCCACATGAATTTTACTGCAATCTGGCAACCAATGCACCATTAAAATAAAGTACTGCCAAAATACCTCACTTTTTTCTGTTTAAAACAGGTAGATATGAAATTAGTCTAGTTTATCTTAAATTGATCCCCTGAAAGTGTGTGTTTTTTTTTTTAAATAATGTGTCCCTACTAAAAATCAGCTATTTTAATCCTAACATGTTTTGGAATGGAAGTTAAGTGCATCAACATTATTTTAGCAAAGAGGCATACCACCATCTAAGACTACAGCAGAATTGTATCCCCGATGTTTACTCTTGGTCCAGACGTATATTGACTGTAGCGAAGCATCGGCCTAGACTCTGAAATACTGGTGCAATAAGAACATCTGTCACACTCTTCCATACAGTCTGCACAGAAGGCAAGACCATGAGGCAGGTCTTTACAAAAGGCATCACAATCCTAAAAAGAAGAAAGTGGAAGATTTGAGGATTACCACTACTATAAAATAATGGAACTGCCAGTCAATCCTTGGTTACATTTATTCATGGCAGAGAATCTTTTTTTTTTTTTTTAGGGGGGTTAAATAAAAGTCTCAGAGACATTTAAAATCTTCAGAAAAATAGGAAAAGTGACAAGGAGTCCTGTGGCACCTTACAGACTAACAGTTTTATTGGAGCATAGGCTTTCATGGGCAAAGACCCACTTCGTCACATGCATCTGACGAGGTGGGTCTTTGCCCACGAAAGCTTATGCTCCAATACATCTGTTAGTCTATAAGGTGCCACAGGACTCCTCGTCGCTTTTGCAGATTCAGACTAACACGGCTACCCCGATACTTGACACCAGAAAAACAGGAGTTCATCTATGCCGAGAAGCAACATATGGTGTAATTTATGCTAAAGGGATGTGACGTATCTTCATTTATTTGGAAATTTCATCAAGCTAGAAGTTGTTTAAAGGTTATTCAGCGCAGATAAAAAACAAACATAGAAATGATTTGTGTTATGTTGAACTGTGATTGTAAAGTAGTTTTCTAAAAGGCTGCAGCACAGAGCAATACTAAATGTTTGTTTGCTTGGGTTCTCAGCCATTATCAAATCAAGTCCAACAATGCAAACAGTATGCTAATATGTCTATGTCTCTCAGCTAACCCAGATGGATTTAAAGAAGAATTGCTCTTCTAAAGCCTTCTATTTCTTTGTCTCTGCTGAAACAGCAAGTAATGTACATACTATATAGAACTTTGAATGCTGCTGGAATAATATGCATGCAGCATAAGAGGGGACACTATACTCAGATGTGTGGCTACAGCTACCTTCAGTTCAGCTGTATATACCAGGGGTGGGAACTTCAGGGCTGGGGGATGGATGCGGCCCCTAGTTTGCCTGGATCCGGCCCTAGAGGCTCAGCATTGGGAGCCTGTGCTGGTGCTCCAGCTCCCCCAGCCTCGCAGCTGCAGGGCTGGAGCACACAAAACCTACTTGGTTGGGCCCACCCTAGGCTCTGGTGTGCAAGGAGAATGTGGAGAGTGTCCTCCTTCTTCTCAGTCAGGGGCTTCTCACAATGCTTCTCACTTCTGTTCAGCCCCCGACTGATTTTTTTTGGGGGGTCAGCAGCCCCCGACTGAAAAAAGGTTCTCTACCTCTGGTATATATGATATAGTATAGAGTGTGCTGCGAGATAAATTGTACCTTCTCTTCTGATGTCCATGAGTAGCTTATGATTTTCTCTACATTATTATCTGATCAAATTATTTGCTGAATAACTTGGTGCAATTTAAACCTCCACCCCAAATCCTATGTGAGAAGCTGCATCAGGAGTGTGGGAGGCAGTCAGAAATCAGCCTTAATAGAGAGGTAGTGGTAAAGCCAAAATCCTTGGGCAGAACCTCTGGCAAGGATGGCAGTAACAACAGAATGTTTATTTCAGGGGAGATTTCCTACTACTGCTCCCCACAGGTATTCTGGAACAATCCTCTCCTTGATTAGCCTCTCCTACTTTCTGGGGTGCACAAGACCAGTGTTTCTCAACCTTTCTTTATAAAGTACCCCTTTTTCAAAAAAAAGTATAAGTACCCCCAGTACCTACAGCTTTTAGACATACAACATTTTTTTCTTCCATTGCAACACATTTGTTTAAACAACTTAATTGTAGCCGGGCAGGCGATGAAATTTGTGTGAGTAAAAAGTATAAAAATAATAAAGCGCTGTAAAACTTAACACAAAAATTCAGTTTTCTCCAAATTTCAGTTGTGTTGATGCACCCTCCCAGACTTCTCTTGAGTACCTCTTAGGGTACTCGTACCACTGGTTGAGAAACACTGCACAAGACTGATCTAGGCTCTACAGTGGAGCAGGCTGCAGGCAGTCAGAGCACCTCAAGCTCCGCTCAGAGCAGAAGGTACATCTACATTGCATCTGAGAGCAAATCTCCCAGCCTGGGTGCACAGACTTGCTCTAGTGCTCTAAAAACAGCTGAATAGACAGCGTGTGTGGCTGGGGGACGAGATCATGCTCTCAAGCCCCCTCCAGCATCTATCCAGCTATTTTTATAGTGCTGGCATGAACCCTGCAAGTGCAATTCGGTGGGCATGGGCTGGGAAGTTTGCTGTGGGATACAGTACAGATGTGCCTAATGGGAAGACACAGCCAAAAGTGAATTAAATCCAGTGGCTTAGAATATAATCAAAGTGATAGTTAAGACTTATAACAGAAATACTGTTAACACTTAATAGGCAGTCACAAGAATAGTCCCCGCTGCCCAAGATGGAATACAGTATGAGGTTCTAGTTTATTGGTTCACAAAGATCCACCCCCTATGAACAGGCAGGTGGGGTGAAGAAGGCAGAGAGAGAAACATCTTTTCCTTTTCATTCCCTGCAGTCAAGAAGTGGGTAGAGGGGATGAGGGAGGACAGACTCCTCTCACACTGAGGCCACACGATGTCAGGACAGTTATTGGGTGGCTCTTTGATTCCATTCATTTGGGGAGGATGAGGCTTTCTAGCTCTCATTATTCTGTGGTCATCAAGGCCGAGTACCACAGAATGGAGGGCTAGAGAAAAACGTGAAAGGTGATAGACATTCACTTCTCTGCATCTTGGTCATTGACTGTGCATGTAGCAAGTGGTGGATGGAAATTCAGGCACTGAAGCCCCAATACAGATTAATGCCAAGTACTTGCAGCTCCAAATGCAGTCAAGGCACGAAGTTGGTTGGCTTTTGGGACTCTCTACATGGGCAGAGGAGAACTTTGCTTTCCAATGTTGGAGAGGAGATCTGTGCATGCTACACTAGCTTAATGGAAGGTTCCCCAAAAGAAAACTGCAAGTCCTCAACTTTTTCTCAGGGGTAGGACTTTGATGAACAAACACTAGGACATTTTTTAGGGAAAAAAAAGAGTAGAGTCAAATTCTGCCATGAGTTGTACACGACAAACAAGTTATGCTTCAAAATGGTTGCATACATGTAACTCAGAGCAATATTTAGTCTCTGATCTATGGTATGGCTCAGAATTTTGAGTGCATCATCTGGAATGCTGGTATTGAAGCAGCACAACCTAGCCATAAAACAAATCACTTCAACAGAAAATTCCAGCTCCAGTTTAAGGATATTTCTTGAAGTTTACTCAAGATATTCACATGGAGCCTCTAACAGTTGGTGTGACAATTTTTCAACAACTTACAGTCTGTAGCATTAGAGAAAAATCACTACAGGCAAAGGAATGCAGAAAAGTAACTTTGCTGCAATGAGCTCATACACAGATCGCTAAACTGTTAGCTGGCACTGGCAGAGTTTCAGACTCTCTCATTCTTACCAGATAGTGCAACCATAGAGACCGGCTTAATGCCAGTCTGAGGGAGGGTCCAGGGCATGTTACTCTTTAATAGGAAAATAAAAATGAAAATGTAAATCAAATCCCACTGTTGGTATTTTTCTCATTTAATTTTCTTTTTCTCCTTACCTGCTCCCATTCCATGTTGTGCAATATACTGCATTTCTTTAAAGTTAATCAAGCTACCAAGAGCTAGAGTCTGCTCTCAGATATGGGATGCACAACCACTGCTGAAATCCTGGGGAGTTCTAGGTGAGTGAGGAATGCCAGGTCAAGCCAGGCTTATGTGGATTTTTAGTGTGGCTTTATAGTTACAACAACATTACTTTGCATATCTATAGCACTTTCCATCTGAGGACCTCAAAGTGTTTTACAAACAGCATGGAATTTAGCCTCCTAAAAGACCCCATAATATAACTGGCTCAGTTTCATTGATGAAGAAACTGAGGCACAGAGGCTCTGCAGGCCCCTTCTGCAGCCAGTTACATGGGAGTGCAAACTCACAATCTGCTAGTTGAGTTTTCCTGGAATTGTTCCAAAAAAAGGAGGGTTTGAATGGAATTCCTATCCTCTCACCCACAAAACAAGCAACATGTATGTTCCTAAGCCCAATAGGATTCCAAAGGAAGCCACAGTACTAGCTATTCAGAAACCCTATGCCACCACTCCATGAGGTCTCCTGCCCCAGCACCAGATCCTGAAAACACAGCTCCATTCAAATCCATACTCCCAAGGAACCTGGAGAGGGCAGATAATGCTGCACAGAAATTAAGACTCAAGCTTTATTAATTTTGGGTTGGAGTTTGTGGGGAAAACTAGATTTAGCTGATCATCATCATCATCATCTACTAGAAACAGATCCTGGTTTGGGTAGGGATGGAGCCAGAGGTAGCTAACTAGAGCAAACTAGATTCTAGAGCTACACCTCTTCCGGGGCATAACAGGTGATCAGAATGAAAGCTTTCTGTATTGGGAAAGGGTGTGGAGTGTGGGTGTTGTGTGTAATAATTAGGCCCAGAGAGAGACTAAAGCCATCATTTTCATAAGTGGATGCTTATGATTAGACACCTCTATCACTTAAGTGCTGAGCATCTCCTGTTAAAGTCAGTGGGGATTATTCATAGTATCAACTTTCAAAGACTTAATACAGTAAAATTCATGTCTGCATTCAGTTGCATTGAAGCTCATACAAGAGGTGTTTCTTGGGCACAAAAACCTACAACATATTAATGAACTGGGGCTTATTAAGTCAGACTACAACATCTTTAGATGTTTAAAGAGCTGCTAACTCTAGCTATCCATGCCTGAAAATAAGTTCTGACAATGAAAATCTTATCTAAAACTAGCATGCAAAGAAAATCTTGGTTGGTGGGCATGCTACTGGGCCTTGGTGGGCATGCTACTGGGCCTACTCTTTTCACCTGCTGTGCAGCCAGGTGGATTCCCAACTTTCTCTTATATAGCCCTTTCATATCCCTCCCCTGGTTCTTTTTTTCCTTCCATCCATCTCCACATAGCTGACTTTCTGTTTTGAGATTTTCCAAACCACTGCCAAAAATATAGCAAAGCACATCAACTTCCTTGTGAGATTCTAGAGCTACTGCCTCTTGCCTGTGGGACGGGCTATGTGGCCAGGGTCAGACTGCCTGAGCTTAGCAGGGGAACCCTTTCCTGAAGGCGGCTAGGGTGCACAACATTGCACGAAGCACTAACCAAGCCTCACACTAAAAGGCAGAGGCAGCAGCTTTGATGGTAATAGCAAAGCTAAGGTTATTTTTTTCAGCAAAGCAGCATGGGAAAGGAGAAGTAGCTGGCTCAACTGAGTAAGACTGACTGGGTGTCAGACCAATGAGAAAAAGTTGTAATGGAGAAAAAAAGTTGCAATGGGAGGAAGCAAAACATGGCCCTCCAACTCAGCTGGCATAATACCTCTACCAAGCCCTTACATTAAATACACATGAAATTAAAAAAACCATGAATGGCTCTGCAGCACCTTAGAGACTAACAAAAATTTAGACGGTATCATGAGCTTTCAGGGGCACAAGCCATTAAATACATATATGATTAAGCAATCTGCATAGTCCAAGAAACTAAACCATCACCATTATTACTATTTATATCCTAAGTACAGGGCTGGCTTTACCATGAGGCGAACTGAGGCAGCCGCTTCAGATGCCAGACTGTGTGTGTGGGGGGGGGGGGGGCGCCACTAGGACCCAGAGAATTGAGACTTTTCAAAGTTTTGGCCCAAGCAAGGGGGCATCATTTGAGTGCCCCGCCACAGGTGCCAAAATGCTGTAGGCCGACCCTGCCTAAGTAGCATGTAGCAGCCCAAGCCAAGATCAAGGCTCCACTGTGCTAAGCACAGCACAAATTCAAAGAAAGAAACAGTACCTGTCCTAAGGAATTTGCAAGTTACATAAACAAGACAGGCCCCTGGTAGAAATTATACAGATGAAGAACTGAGCACAAAAAGTTTATTGTTGTCCCTTTAAAAACACAATAAATACTCAAATTGGCCTGATTAGACTAGATGTAGAGGTGACTATCACTTGCTGGATCTATGGCAATAACACAAGAATGGTTCACTCTCCCTTGTGAAACTGAATTCATAAGAAGCACTTCTTTACTGTATATGGAGATTAATGTTTCAGTAAGAAGACAACTGAGGTGGAACGCAATACATTTACTCACCAAATATGCAGGCAGCTGAGTACTGCAAAGACAATTCCTGCAACCAGAGCCAGTGGAATAGCAAGGAACAGAGTCAGGAGCTTGTACAGCACGTATCTGCTGAGCTCAAAAAGAGCGTGGCTGCAGATCCAAACTTTGTCAAAGGAGTGAGATGACGCAGGCTCTGCTATGACATCCTCAAACCCCAGCTAGAAGGACAGAGAAAACACCCCCCATGTAAAGGCAATAGCAGGCGCTGGGGATGAAGAAGGAACTATACTGGAGCCTCTGCGACGGATGCTGGGAAAGAAGCAGAGCAGGTTGCACTGGGCTATGTTTAATTTCCCTGCCGCGGCTTTATAGTGCAGCAGATGGATTTTGGCTAGAGACCCCTGCAAAGCAGGAAACTCGCTGGGCGCGACCTGCACAGGTGCTGGGGCAGGTCGGGCTCAGGCGGGATCACACAGAGAGACCCCGCGATTGTGGTACTGCCCCGTTTAAAACAGCAGCCCCTTATGGGAAAACAACCGCCCCGGCTCCTGGGGAAGAAAGGGAGGTGCCCAAGCCGGTCACGGTGGCTGCAGCGCGGCGGCTAAGGGGAGTCGCAGCCGCCTGCTTCGCAGGGACCCAGGGGCCGGGGCGGCGAGCAGAGACCAGCGCGCGGAGGCAGCGGGGCGCTCAGGTGGCCGCCGAGAGACACCCCCTCCCTCACCTTCAGGTGGGTGTTCAGCCCCCGCGGGTCTCTGCCCTGGCCGCTCTCTGCCCGCTTCTCCGGGCCGGCCAGCGCGGGGCCGCCGGGGCGCCCCAAGCTGTCCTCGGCCATGAAGATTTTGGTGTCTCCGGTCTCCTTCTCCAGCCCCATGGCGGCTCCGCTAGTGCGCTCCCTCCGGGGCGTCCCCTCAGCCTCTGGCGCGGCTCCGCGCAGCCCGGGCTTGGGTGGAGCCCCGCCCCGGCGAGTGGCGCGCCCGCCAGGGGCTGCCTTCTGGCTGCCGCACAGGCTCCGCCCTGCACCGTTCCCGCGCCGGGGCTGGTGCGTCCCCCCCTGCCCTGCTGGTTGCCAAATGGGGTGACGCTACAGCCCTCCGCTGTAACGCCAGAAACACTAACTTCTCCCCACTTGCGACTTTGGGTGCACTGAGCACGCGCACCCGAAGTGAGCCAGCTCATCACTTTCCGTCGTCGCAGCGGCCCCTGGGTGGCCCTCCTGGCACCCCCTCACCGCAGGCACCAGTCGCCCCTGGCTGGGCTGCAGCGGGCGGGGTGACTCGCTGGCCCCGCTCGCGAGTGGGGGGAGGCGGGGATGGGTCCCCGCAGAACAGGGCCCGTTACATGCCCTGACAGTTCTGGGGCGGGACCATAGCTGTGGGTGGGCCTGAGTGGGCGGCGGCTCACCTACTAAGCATCCAGGGCCGGAGCCTCCCAAATCCCTAGGCTGGGTCTCCTGATCCCAGGTGGATGTCCCTGGCCACATTGCTCTCCTGCCAGTGCTGTGTGCTGCTGCCCAGTCTCTTATCTCCAGCACTAGCCCCACGGAGGGGTGGGCCGTGTACCTCATGGGGCAGGTCTGGGTGGGACTAGCACTGGGGCAAGAAACTGGGGCACAGCAGGAGAGTGATGGGGGAGGGCTGGCGGACACCGAACTGTGGTTGGGAGAGGTGGGCTAAACTCCAAGCCCAGTGGGGCCCTTCTCTGCCTCATGTGTGTGGCCTGAGCCTGTATGCTTTGAGTGCCTGTTGAGCAGTAAAGGAGGTTGGAAGAGGCAGGTTCCCCATCTCTCTTGCCCCTCTTGACAAAACAATGGATCCCTCCTGCACCCTTTCCTTTTTCTGTCCATCTTCCAAGGGCACTGGATCCCTCCTGCTCCCGTCCCCTTCCTGCCACACCCCACACTCCCAATACTGGATCCCTTCTGCTCCCTCTGCTCCCCAGAGCATCAAATCCCTCCTATTCATATGATCCTTCCTGTCCACGCTCATTCCTGCCCTCCCAGTGGTCTCCATCACTTTCCCTCTGCCCCCCCCCATCATTGCTGGCCCACCCCATTTTCCTATCTTAGCTACACCACTGGGCTAGTATGACCATCTCTCCCTGTGGTGAATACAGGACACCTGGTGAATTTACTCAATTAAATGAGTTCAACAGCAATCAGTCAGAGCCATGCAGTACATGCAGGGGTGAAAATAGACTGCACTGGCTTTATGGCCTTAGCAAGGAGGGGAAAACTCTGGGTCCCCAGAAGGGGCAGGGCTTTGGGTGGAAGGGTTAGGTTTGGGGCCAGACAACCCCCCCCCCCACCAGTACTTCATGGTTGACAGCTAGGAGCCATGGGACTGAAGTGGTGGAGACCAGGGGCTCTGGCAGTGATTTGAAGGGCCTGGGACTCCTGGCCACTGCTGTGTTGGCTGGGAGCCCCGGGCCCTTTTAATTTCCAGGCCATGGGGCACCTGCCCTTTTTTCTTCCCCAGTTTTGGGTGTCCTGCTGGTAGGGTGTGGCAATGACATTAAAGAGCTGCTGCGCCCTACCAGCAAGGCTGCCAATGGCATGTTAAAAAGAAATAATGTGCAGCTGGGTTCTTTCTATTAACCTTGGTTGGCTTTCGGGTTCCAATGGCGAAAGGAGACATGGAGAGAGATGACACCCCTTCCCCCCAGCTTCTCAAACACAGGGAGAAGTGACACTCTCTAACATGGGGGGGAATGACTGACCAACCTGACTGTCCATGCCCAGCACACTCCACTCACCATGTCTAGTTGGGTTCCTGGGCCAGACCTGCTTCTCCTGATACCTAGCTCCAAGTTTTCCTGAGGCAGTGTGTGTGTGTGTGTGTGTGTGTGTGTGTGTGTGTGTGTGTGTGTGTGTGTGTGTGTGTGTGTGTGTGTGTGTGTGTGTGTGTGTGTGTGTGTGTGTGTGAGGGAGCATGCAGGGCCACATGCCCCCACCCCAGATTTCTGCCACAGTGCACACTAGCATGGGCAGCAGCAGTCTTGTGGCTCTATGTGGGAGGAAATGGACGGGAGCTGCTTCTAGCCACAGGGAAGGAGGATGGAGGGAAGGGACAACTTGGCCTGTGTCTTTGAAGAGCACCTTTTCTTCCCCATCATCCCTCCCCCCCCCCCATGGCTGAAAGCAGCTTATCCCTTCCTGCCCCAAAGGCTACGTCTATACTGCACCTCTCTTGTGCAAAAGCCTATGCAAACGAAGCACAGATTAGCATATTGCCATGCTTCATTTGCATAATTAATTAGGGGCTGTTTTTGCGCAAGAGGCTTTTGTGCAAAAAGGAGTTGTGTAGACAGCTCCTTTTTTGCGTGAAACCCCACTCTTGCACAATAGCTGTTCTTTTTGAAAAAATGAGGAAGAACGGCTCTTGTGCAAGAGGGGGTTTTTGCGCAAAAAGAAGCTGTCTACACAGCTCCTTTTTGCACAAAAGCCTCTTGCACAACAATGCCCCCTGATTAATTATGCAAATGAAGTGCAGCAATATGCTAATTTATGCTTCATTTGCATAGGCTTTTGCACAAGAGAGGTGCAGTATAGACGTAGCCACAGTGTTGAAAGGCAGCTAACATCTCTGGACTGCTGCTGGCCACCAACATAACCCAGCTACCTCCTTTCCCCTGGCTACCACATGAACAGGAAGAGGTTAAGCCCAAAGGGTGCATTGTGAACCAGCGCCCCAGGAACTTGACTGCAGAGGCTACCGCAAACCTGGCAGGGGCGATGTCTCAGCAAGGAAGGGTGCCTAGGTGATATAGCAGTCCGACTTTCCTTAGAGTCAGGACCAAACACAGTTGGGGGAGCCAAGGGGTAAAGAGAGTACTCAGCCCCTGCAGGTTTGTGGTGTGACTTGCCTGGAAATCACTTCTCACAGAGCTTAGCTGAGGAGTGGAGAGGAGTCCCTGTGCCAGTGTTCTGCATGGCTTTGGCACATGTAGGGCTTGGCTTCTCACCAGCACCCAGGTCTTGGGCTTTCCTGGGATGCCAGCCCAGCCAGAGGCAGTGGGACAAGCTAGGCTGTTGGTGAGCTGGTTCTTTGCACAACCCTGGGAGTGGGATGTGTCCCATGGGGGGAGGAGGGAGGGTATGGAGAAGCAGCAGGGCTGATGGGAGGTGGGGCAAAGAGGCACAGCAGGGAGAGGACAGTGAAAGGGGGAGCACATAAAGGGCCAATGGGTGGGCAGCAGAGGTGACATATAACAGGCTGATACCTGGCACCTGTCTGTACTTGCGAACCACTGCAGCTCACAGCACTCAGCCAGTGCCAGCTGGAAATGGGATGGGGAAGAAGGATGGAGCCACCATTCAGAGGGGGCTGTGCTGATGGATCAGCAGGGAAGTGACTGGCCCCGCATGCTGTATCTTCGCTCCACTACTAGTGTTGTACCCCCACACCCATTGTCAGCCATAGAACCCCTTTCCCACTCACCACTGATTGGTAGCGGGCTGTCAAGCAGGGGTCTGTCCAGCTGCTTGACCCACCAGTACTAATGGAGGGGAGGGGGAGAGAAAATTTGTCCATTTTTAAGAAGTTGAGGCACCTGAAGGAGGGCTTAAATATGGGACAGTCCCTTTAAAAATGGAACATCTGGTCTCCCTACTACAGGGCAGATGTGGCCTGTCACTATGTGCCCCATGTTTGCGTTTGCCACATAAAAAGGCAGAGCTGATCATGCCGCCTATACAATGTACAACCCCATGATCAGTCATTTTAGTGTGTCAGTATTTAAAAACATAAGAATGGCCATGTGGGGTCAGATCAATGGTTCAGCTAGCCAGCGCCAGATGCTTCAGAGGGCATGAACAGAGCAGGGCAATTATTGAGTGATCTAGCCCCTGCCTTCCAGTCCTAGCATCTGGCAATCAGTGACTTAGGGACCCCCAGAGCACGGGCTTGGATCTGTCTTCACTAATCACTATTAGTGAACCTGTCTTCCATTAACTTACCTAATACTTTTTTGAACCTATTTATAGACTTGGCCTTCACAACAGCCTCCACCAAGGAGTCCCACAGATTGCCTGTGTGTTCCTAGATCTTGAAACGAGTGCTGCTGCACTCCTGGTGTGAAGCAGTTTCCATTAGATACAGGGTACACAGTTTGAGTCAATGGCTCTCGGCACCCCTACTATAAACACTATTCCAGTACCCCTATGTGTGTTGTGTGAAGTACTTCCTTTTAAACTTGTTGTCTATTAATTTCATCAGATGACCACCTGCTTATTTGTCTTGACCCCATTCATGATTTTATAGTCATACTAGAAGATTTACCTGGCATTGTTCGTGTCCTTCACTCAAATAAGTTTTGTTTTTCTTCATTTAAATCATTTTTCTGGGGTAGGGCTGAGGATGAGGATTTCGGTATGCAGACTGCCCTGGGGAGAGAGGACAACCCCTGGCCTCTTTCATCACAATAGTTTGGGGTCAGGTGAGAAGCTCCTCTCCATGACCACTGCAGCAGGCACAGCTGGGGGAGGGATCCATGTCCCCTGGCTGGGGGACAGACAGACAAACAGACAAACTCTCTGAAATATATAGTACATGGCTGTCTGTCCCTTTCTCCACCCCTGCTCCCTGCTGGCCCAATGGGGTTTTAACTGTCCTGGTCCCCATCTCTGGCCCCTGGCTACCCCCTGTGGACATTCTCCAGTATAACTGTCCCTCCTGCCAGACCTTTTCCTTTCCGTTTTATGAGAAACAATCAAATTCCAGACACATCCCATTCTCCTGGCACAACCAAACCCTGACTTTGTTTTAAGTTATGAGAAGAGGAAGCTGCATACCAAATTTGGTGGTCCTTGCTCTTACCTTTAGGAGGAGTTACTGAACAAATGGACTCACAGATCGATGTACAGACAGACAGGGCATTTCCTGTGCTACATCTAGAAATGCCGTGAAAATGAAGGTATTTAGCTACCTCATTTGTCTTAAGAACAATAATATTTAGGGCCTGGTTCTGCAAACCTTTAATTGCTAGGATTGGTTTGACTTCACCGGGACTACATTTCACTTGAAGAGTACTGTTACCAGCAAGTGCTTTCAAGAACCTTCATTCTTATTATTAATAATATGCCAAGAAATAAGGTTTAATAAATATAGATTCCAGCAGTGGAAGGTAAACAGAAATTAAAAATCCCGGCCCAGGGATTAAGAAACAAAGCACTGACACTATCCATTCAAACTGTGTCCAGTCTCATGGGTCTTTTATGGAACATCTTATTTTCTTTCCTCTTATGCCCTGCCTAAGCCTACCCATAGCCTATACCAAGTAAATGAGAAGTGGCCCAGTTATCCTTCACTGAAAATCCTCAGCATCTCATTCTCAGGCTTTATTTCTCCATTTTATATAACTCATTCCTACTACCGTATTATTTTATACAATGGTGTGACTATAGCAAAGTAAAGGGATAATTTCTGAAAGGCTTTGGTAGCTGTTTTGAAAGCACTAATGTATGAACACCCATATTGACACTCGCTGATTTCTGCTACAATACAATATCCATTATCACATCTCACTCTCCAAAAAGAGACTTTGAGGTTTATAATCCAGCTACTATTCATGTCTGTTACAATGAACCTGGAAACTCTCAGTCATTGTTTTCTTGCATTCATACTGCTGCATCAAATTAGTATTAGCTTCAAGCCTTGAACAGTTCTGCCATTCATAGCAATATCAGATTTGGATAAGATGTCACCTAAAACAATGATAATGATGTTGTATCGTTAGGTGGGCAATTACTGCAGAGAAGCTCCATGTTATTCCCTTATTTTAATCTATGTATGGAGCTTTTTGTTTTTGATTTCTGTGCTGCAGCCAAATATTGCCTTGTGTACATGTCTAGTCTTATAGGAAATAATGAATGGAACATAATAATGGAGGAGTATGACATTAATTATGTTATTTATTGGAGAATCTGCAGGTAAAGTCAATCCTGATTCCTGTTCATCAGCCTTGCTCACAAATACAAATTTACAGTGTGCTAGTATGAGTTTGGAGAAAATATTGTGACTTAAGGCTCTCTTTTGAGCCTCAGTTCTTCTTGGTGTCTGCTGGAAGGTTTAAATAATCTATAATAATAACAATATTTCCATTGTGCTTAGCGGTCCCCCATCAATAGACTAGGGCACAAGCCAAAACAACAGCCCTTTATGCCACCAAACAGTTTGCAGTTTAAATAGAAGCTAAGAGACAACAGTTGGAGATAGATAGATGGATGAGGAAGTATAAGGAAGGAATGAGGCAATATTGGGCAGTATTAAAGTCAGTGGTCTCAGCATACTAGCAGCCTACCCCTTATTAAGTTATTTGTAGGAACTGTAGCAAAGGAGTTTGAAGGAGGGATTGTCAGAAGGATAAGGAGGAGGCACCTTTATTTATGTTCATGTGGCTGTCCCCCTCAACTTGAGAGGAAGCGTGGGAGAAGGCATCTATCAAATCCAGTAAACAGACTTTTGGAGGGGGCAGGTCTCTGAATTCAGAAGTGGGGAAAACGACCTTGGCATATATTGCTACAATAATTTTGTCATTTGAATAAAAAGAATGATGTGGCTCAGATTAGCTGCTGAGTAGCATCTCCAATGTGTACTATCATTCACTAAACTTGCTTTATGTAGATACTCTGATGATGAATAATATCCATTGGAGATGTTGTCCTGTAAAAATATTAAAAAAATCAGAGATTTGTTTGCTGATGTTCTACTAATATATTTCTAATGTATTTCTAATGTAATATATTTCCCACTCCTAGCTTAGCTTACCCCTTCTCTTGTATTGCCAGTGAGAATAGGTATAACAAAAAACAAAGTAAATCAAGTGAAGAACAGAATTTGCAAAGAGCATCCTTTTCCCCTAAGTTTCTTAATAAAATCCTTAAAAAATATAATTGGGTATAATGCAGACTCTGTCCAAGACTCTGGTCCTCACCCCTCAAACAAACTGCTGGAGGCTCTTCTGCTTAAACAAAAGAAAACTCCATTCTCAGATTAGCCTACAAACAAACAAAAGGGCAATAAGACTCAAAAGTCCTGTACAGTGCTTCTTGGCTGGCTGCTTAAACAAACCAAAGCATAGACAACAGATAAACAAACCACAGGTTAATTCTCAGCTCTTACACAACTAGAATTCCTATGCTTCCTGAGCGAAATGGAGATAGGTTCTTTTAGTTTACCCTCCCTGGAGAATTTCCTCTCTTTATAAGTTCCTCTCTTAGGAATGCAGCACACTTGCCTTTATTTAATCAAGCGCATTAAGGATGAGGTGTTCTTTTCTCAATACTCCAGAGCTATATGAAGAACTTTCCTGGTGTCTAGATGTCCCTGGAATCTTAATTACCTAATGTCTATAGGTGGATGTTGTTTCCCTTTTATTAGAGAAACTGGGCAAGGGGTGTATCAAGAAATTCATGACTGCAAAGGCTTACTGTGTTGCTGGGCACAGAGACTTTTTTTAATGTGTAGCCTAGTTTACGTACAATAGATAGATAAATTTTGTGATCTCTGCAACATGTTATACTGACTAGGTGTATGTCATTTACCAATATTTCTACTCTTGACAGATACATTAACCAAAAATATTTTCCATTTAACAGTATCCTTTAAAAGAAAAAATTTAGATACTGAGATCGAGGGAACAAAAATATTCCATTTAAATAGATGAGAGCTAAGGTACTGTGATGAAAACCTGAATTTATTTGTATTTGTTAAGAGTGATGGGACTAATTCCTATTTGCTGTGCTGTGGCTTCATGCCACTCTAGCGCTGTAGAGAGAGCGTGCTTGTCCAGATGTGTAAGATTTACAATGTTCTTAATTAATCTTTTCCTTCCTTTTAAATTCTTATGTTTGTGAATGATGTAATAGATCAATGTACTGTTAGTTTCTGTACCTTTTAAAATTAAGGTAATTGTAGATTACATTTTGGAATTCATTTAGAGCCAAAGAATGGGCAGGTCTGTTCCACTCTAACTTTAAACAACATAAGTCAGTTTGTCCTTTGTTCTATAAGTAAAGGATGTTCCTGTTTAAGCTTTGAGCATCACTGCTTTTTGTAATACTTTATATACAAATAGAAGCTATCTTTCCTGAACATAAAAAGGATGCCAATTTAATCTCTGTTAGCACAATTTTTTAAAATTAAACTTTGCTTTGAAAAGAAAGACCTCTCCAATCTCTGCATCAGGACCGCGGTTACTGTCCACCTAAATATCTGTCCGTTTCAGTAAAGTTTTCAGTGTTTTCCTTTTATTATTTAAAATCAAAACCAAACAAAAAACTTCCCCTGGTATCATACATCTTAAAAAATAACACTGCAGCTTGAATAACACTATATATTTTCAAATACCTTAATAAACAATGGGCCATATTAATTATATGTGTAACTCTACTCCCTTCACTTGAGGGGTGAAATCCTGGATTCCTGGAAGTTAAGGGTAAAATCTCCCATTGATTTCACAGGGGACAGTTTTCACCGTTGGTTACTGAATGAAATAATCCTCCTACTCCCACTTTGTGTAGCTGAGTAAATTTAATCACCCCCTTTTTACAGCTGGAATATTGAGTCACAAAATCCTAGAGTTGATGTGATTAATGGTGTAATTATGAATTTGGCGTAAGGTGAAGTAAAAGGAAAAAATATAATTGGGTGTAAAATAGTGCTTTCATACACATGGCATTCAATGGCTATACAAGACACGGTAAGAGAAAAAAAGAAATCACTCCAGAATTGAGCACCCCTGAATTTGAAGATTCAAGTTCCAGATCTGAATCTAATCTTTCCTAGTGTTCACGGTGGTTAGATTTGCTGTTCAGATTTGGCAAATTACATATGTAGATAGGTTTGAGTTGCAAACCTAGATCTGTTGTTTTGGTTGAACTACATACATAAGCAAATGTGACTTACTTGCTGCAGCAGTAGCCAAAAAAGCTGCTCATGGAAGGATGTAGGGAAAAATAATTTTCACCTAGTCCACACCAATTCAACTCTGCTGATTCAATGATTCCTGACTGTTTTGATGTAAGAGAAGAGCTGAATCAGACTTTATTTCTGTGTGTGAATCTGTTGGGTTTTTCTTTTATCCAACTCTTGTCCTGTCAGCTGATTTTCTTGCTACATTAACTTCCCTTCTGCATTCTGAATGTAAGGCCATGTCTACATTATGGGCTGTACAGTGGCACAGCTCTAACGTTGTTATGCTGGTGTATCAGCGTGGTGCAGACACTTCCTACAACAAGGGGAAGGGATTTTCCATTGCTGTAGAAATACTACCTCTCCAAGCAGCAGTAGCTGGGCTGGTGGAAGCATTCTTCACCAATCTAGTGTGTCTATATTCAGAGTTAAGTCAACATAGCTACAAGACTCAAGAGCAGGGGTACTGAAACAAATTTGTATAGTGGGGGTGCTGAGAGCCATTGAACTAAACTGTAAACCCTTTATATGATGGAAACCACTTCAAACCAGAGGTACTGCAGCACGCTGGGACCCTTAGTTCCAGCACCTATGCTCAGAGGTGTGAATATTTCACACTTATGAACAACATAATTATATCTATCTAATTTTTAAGTGTAGACCAGGGGTGGGCAATAATTTTTTGCTGGGGGCCACTTCAAAAATCTTTGAAGTGGCTCCCGGCCACATCGGAAGGGGCGGGGCCTCAAAAGGAAGGGGAAGGGTGCTTCGGGTTTCCCCACCCACAGACCATGATTAGTCTGGGAGTGGGGGAGCCCCTTTTCCCCCCTTCCCACTAAGCACCCCACTCCCAGGCGAATCAGAAGTGCCGTGCGCTCCTCGCAGAGCGGGGGTAGGGTGGAGGAAACTTCACGCACTCCTCCTGCCCACAGGCCAATCAGGGTTTGGGGGTGGGGGAGCACATGAAGCCTCCTCCCACCCTGCCAGGTGCGTGCAGCACTTCTAAGTGCTGAGTGCTCCTTGCAGAGTGGGGATAGGGCAGAGGAAACTTTGTGTGCTCCCTCTGCCCCCAGGGCCTAACTGGCCTGGGGGCGGGGGAGCGGCAGGGCCTCTATGGGCCGAATCAACCCGCTTGGTGAAGACCATGGCTGGTGTAGACCTCTGGTGTAGATCATGCCTAAGTTAAACTAATTGTTCCTGATCTTTGAATGAAAAGGCAGGTGATTCCATTTTACCGTTTTCACCCAATGTGTAATTAATTTATATAATTATTTGTGGCATTATTGGATTTGAACTAGAGACTTCTATAAAAACTTCATTTATGTAGAGAGGCTGAATTTGGCCCAGAGAAGTTAAATACCTGCCTAAGGCCAGGATTCAAAACCATTTCGGAGATGGCATTAAAATTAAGGAATGTCTGGTTCCTTTTCCTCTAAGCCATGGCAGTGCTATTCAGTTTAGTCTCTAAATTCAGAGATGAGAAAGGGAGAAAGAACAAATCTTCTGAGGGCCTCCTAAATTGCTATTTTGGTGGTCCACCAGTTCAGCACGCAAGTCATCTACTGTGTGTGGGGGTGGGATTGTTTACTGTTAAATACCAGCAATGGGAATCCAGTTCCCACTGAGCATACAGAGAGGTTGGGTAGTTGCCAAGGGTTGGGGTGAGGTATTTTTAGGTTGTTATTTTTTTTTCTTTCAGTAAAAAAATTTGGAAGAGTTTCCAACATGTTTCCATAATCTCCATTTATCTATTTGTGTTCTTTTACTGTGTATGATGAACAATATATTCTTTACTGTAGCACATAGGCAGTATCAGCATAGTTAACATCAACCTAGCAAGAGAGCTCAATGGTGTAAAACTCCCTGTAGCTTCATTGGGACTTGGATAAGAAGAAGGATGATCCCATGGCTAGAATGATAGCCTCAGATTTAGGAGGGGGGTACAATTCTCTGTTCCACCACAGCTTCATGTGTGATCTGTGCTTCAGTTCCACATCTGTAAAATGGGGATATTCCTTCTTCTCTGTGATGGTAAATACTTTAAATATTGCAGGGTGCTCAGACACTGTAGTAATGTAAGCTGGATAACTAGGTGTGGTAGACAACTGCTGGGTGAGTGGGATGGCTGGGATGAATAGATACTGGCCAGGTTAGCTGGTTGCAGATTATAAAGTATAAGAAAAGAAACTAAGGGCTGGTGTACACTACAGGAAGGAGATCAATCTAAGTTATGCAACTTCAGCTACATGAATAACATAACTGAAGATTAGTAACAGAGAGGTAGCCGTGTTAGTCTGATCTTGGTAAGACCAAAAA
The DNA here is from genome assembly GCA_032595735.1 of Pelochelys cantorii. Lineage (NCBI taxonomy): Eukaryota > Metazoa > Chordata > Testudines > Trionychidae > Pelochelys > Pelochelys cantorii. The sequence goes on along the minus strand of CM064326.1, from coordinate 301,562,175 downwards.
AAAAAAAAAGAAGTCAAGTAGCACTTTAAAGACTAACAAGATGGTTTATTAGGTGATGAGCTTTCGTGGGACAGACCCACTTCTTCAGATCAGATTCGGAAAGTGAATTGGCATGACCATTATATAACAGAGGGATACAATGAAGAAGTAAACAAATTACACAGTAACAAATAAATTACATAGAACAGAAGGTGGGGGTGAGGGGACAAGGAACAGACAAGGAAGGAGGAAATTGCTTATTGTAAGAGTCAATTAAGTAACTAATCTGGAATTACTATGAATATCAAAAGGTGGGGAGGCTGTCTTCGTAATGTGTAAGGTAATTATCATTTAAATTAAGGCCCATTTGTAACGTGTCGAATTTTAGCATAAATAAAAGTTCTGAAGTCTCCCTCTGTAATCTGGTGTTAAAGTTGAAGTAAGACACGTGTTGTCAGGTCTTTAAGGGAGTGGCCAGTTTGATTAAAATGTTGGCTGACATGTTTCTCTGTGTGGAGATGTCTGATGTCTGACTTGTGAGCATTGATTCTCTGGTGAAGTGACTGACCACTTTGTCCAGTATACATCACAGAGGGACATTGCTGGCACATAATGGCATATATCACATTGCTGGACGTACAGGAATATGAGCCCTTGATCGTATAACTGACATGGTTAGGTCCAGTGATGGTGTCTCCAGAGTAAATATGTGGACAAAGCTGGCAACGAGGTTTGTTGCAAGGGAAAGTTTCTGGGTTAGTTTTAATGTGGTATGCCCTGAGGTTATTAGTAAGAATCTTCCTGAGGTTAGGTGGTTGTCTATAGGAGAGTATAGGTGAGAGACCACCATAACCATAACCACAGGCACTATGTAAAGTAAATAAACATGGATGCTCTGGCTCCTGTCTCATGTTGAAAGCACATTTTTGACTCACTAGCTGTGTTTTTTACTCTGTTCAACTAGTGGGTCAAATCCTGGTCTGCTTTACTTGTTCAAGTTGTCTCACTGAAATTGGATTTTAATGGGACTTATCACATGATTTGGGTGAAAAGGGATTTAGCCCATATTTTGGAACCACACTTCTGTGGTTTATTACCACAAAGGTTTTCCAAGGATCCTTGCAATTTACTATTTAACAACTTCCTGTGTTTGCTTCTCTGATCTTTCCACACATTGCTGCTCCTTCTGCACGATGGATATAAAAAGAAAATGGAGAGTATGCTCTGCCTGAAGGAGGCCACTTGCTTGTACACATCTGTTACCTCACCAAAAACACTGCATGATCTGGTAAACTACTTATCTGAAGAACAAATCTGTAGCATGTTTGCAGTGTGTTAATGAGTCAGAAAACCTCCAGAGAATTGAGACAGTCTCAACTCAGTAACCCCAACCCAGGAGAAACAACAAAATGTTTCACTGAAATATCCAAACATTTCTCTAACATGCACATTTGTATTTCAGGATTCTAGTTTTATATTTTCTCAGGTAGAAAACGAAAAATAATTATTGGGCATCAATATATAGTTTTTCTTTTTCATAACACTGGATAGCCCATATATTCAGGGTTTATAACAGTGTTAGTTGTTACTGACTTATTTGCATAGCTTTGTCTTCTCAAAACAATCACTTCATAACACATTTCTGATTTATGTTTTTTGAGTGGAAGATGTGGAAAACTGGTGTCTTTGGTTGATTGTGTTATTGGGATAAACAAAACATGCAAGAAAAACAGTCGTGGTGTTAAAATGGGATGCTAATTATTTGGAAATAGTAGAATTGCAGAATGCAAATGGTCTAAAGGGCATATAATTCAAATTGATTGTTTGAAAATTCCTGCAAGATTATGAAGGAGCATCATACAAATAGCGAATTGCTATGGTCAAAAGAAAATGATTTATTTGGTACTCAACAATGAAAAATCCAGTCAAAACTGTGTTGTATATGAATAGTATGTACTGTATATTAGAATTCAGCTATTGTTGGTGTTCTGAATTGATTGGAGATCTCTTGAATGTTCCCTCCATTCTGAAATATATGTATTAAACTAAATTAGAGAAGGAAAAGACCAGTTAGATCATTGAGTCCCACTCTGGATATTCTTCAGGCAGGTGAGATTTTGTGTACTCTGTTTTGATTCATATATTGCTTAATTTCTACTCACTCTAGTAGATTGGCTTGGATCTTGTGTGTTTGTTTTGCTTACTCATTATGAGATGTCACCATTCTCCACTGTTACCTGCTCGTGCAGGATTATTCAGTGCATTGCAATCTGCATTTGTGTATGTTTTTGTTCAGTCTGTTTAAAAGTTCCAAGCAATGGGGTGTGCACAGCCTTCTTTTCAATCTCCCCTCAGACACAGGGCACACCTAAGGTAGAGTCCAAATTCACCCCTTCAACAGGGTTTGGTTTTATTAGCACAGAAATAAACACAACAACATAAAATTCAGTTGACCTATGTGTGGCGGCTCCTGAGATTAGCTCCTCCTAACTGCTCAAACCACAGATCCTTTCTCACTACAAAGTCATTTCTACTTTCCTTGTAGCTAAGAGGGGTAATGCGAACCCCTGCCTTTTTGAGTCCACACAACCCAGTTAAGACTTTCCCAGTCTGCTCAGAGGAGCTGTGTCCACACTATCCTTTCCCCCTAAGATTTGCTACTGTATGGTAGCGCTGTCAGTGGTAGCAATAGTGAAAATGCTCATGGAAACAAGTCAAAAGTCCCCTCATTGTCCAGTACTGTTCCAAGCAAATTTAAAAGATCCAAAGGCTAAAGTGCCAGCAGCCATCTGAGTACTGTCTGTACTAGTGCTCTCACTTTGTTACCAATGGACACGGAACTGTGGTAGCAATTGTGGGAAATGTTAAGGAAAAGTGTAGTGTGACAAGACCTCAGAGGGTTATTTCAGGCAAACAAGGTTACAAGGGCCTTCCACCACTGTCCTGAGAAGACTATCCATTGACTAATAGATCTCACTTTTAGGAAGATTTTCCTGATTTTTTTAGATGAAATTTTCCTTTTAATTTCATGGCATTGCCCTTTGTGCTATGCATAAAAATTCTTCTCCAGCTTCTGTGTTCCTACTCTTCAATATTAGATGACCATTATATCCCTTGTAATTGTTAGGTAGCCAAACTGTTTAAAAATCTATTTATCTCTTTTAACCTCTCCTCATAAATCAGTCTCTACTGCCTGCTGACCATTTCTGTTGCATTCCTTTGGACTCCCTCCAATGTACCAGTTGTATATTTAGCTGACCACAAATGCTCATAAGGCCTGATAAAGAAGGGCTTTCCCTTCCTTACTCTGATATGATGTCTGTGTATGCAGCCCCAGATTACACTAGTGTCTTTTATGTGCATAGCACATTGCAAACAAACTACTGATTTTCCTGACCATTATTACCCTTGTCTCTTGTTGGCATTCCTGCTTTCCAGTATGCTCCCTGTTATTGAGAAAGCAATTAAAACAGTAACAAACTCTCACCATGCCTCAATAACAGTTTTAGGCCAGATACTTAGCTTCAGTGGAGCCCATTTGTGTATGCCCAGTGTGCCAATTTACACCAGCTGAAAATCTGATCCATTTTGTTCTCTGTAGCTGTCTTTGATCTCTTTGGTTCCTTGTCTGCTTCCTTTTCTCTTCATTATCCTGCATCTGTGCTCATTGGTATTGTTTTACTGCTCAGATTAACACCTGCTGCTGCTCATCTTTCCACCTTTTTTAGGCTCCTTCTTTATGGTGATACACTCTCTGGCATACAACAGCATTTTGGTTCAGCTTTTAGCTCCTCAAAGAGAAAGACATGAGGCATACCTGTTCCCTTCGTTTGCAAGCTGCAGATAAAATGTAAGTCCAGATTTAAGCTTTTTCTCCATCACCCCTTTGCCCTTTTTCTAACTGAACTCTTGAGAGTAAAGGAGTGTCTACAGAGACTAATCGTTACAGATAGCTAACCTTTGTTTGTGCCCACGTGTACCTCCTCCCACCTTTGCGCTGGGGTGCTGCACAGTGCATCCAAGTTGAAAGATCAAGGTTGGAGGGCTGTTTAGTACTCAGTATCACCTGTCTGTATCAGTGATGCTGTGACGGGGTGAGGCAACCCCGTCACTGCACCTGGAAGGGGGAGAGCCGCGGTGCCGAGGATGCCAATGCACACGCTGCTAGAGAAGCGGCGGAGCTAGTGCCGGCAATGCCAGACGTGGGGAAGGACGCGCGAGGAGCGTGAGCCCGGCGGGAAGCGGCGGGCATAATGCCGGGACAGGGTACCCCACCCCGCGCGGCGCATGACGTCACCCATGCGGTGGGAGTATCCGAGAGGGAGGAAGGCGAGTTGGCAAGGGGGGATGACGTCACCCGCCAAGCACAAGAGTGGGCGGGGGATAAAAACCCGGAGGAAGGGGTACGGAGGGGAGAGAGATCAGGAGAGACAGGTACAGGGGAATGGGGACATAAGGGCCACGCATGACTGGCCATCGCGAGGAGACCCTGGACAGTGGAGTTGAACGTTGGCCCAGGGCGGGGTCGCAAAGCCCGTGAGCAGGCGCGTTAAGGGGTAAACCCCCATCTGCAACCGTAGGGAACACGGTTCCCTGCGTTAGGGCCCTGGGCCGGAGCCCAGGAGATTGGGTGGGCCCGGGCTCCCCTCTCCGCTGCTGGCAGGCGACCTAGAGACTTGAAGTGGAGTGGCTGGATTCCTTCTTTCCTTTTTTCCCTTTCCTTGTCTTTGTTCCCCCCCGCCTTTATGAGAGTTCTGCAGCAAAGGCCCAAGGGGCTGAGCGGGGTTCTGGGAACTTCCACGGGTGTCGCATGTGAATAAAGTGGCGAGTTGATCCAGACCAGGTGTGCGGACAAGGTCCCTCACCAAAGGCTCTTCTGTAAATTACATGGCCATGGGATAAGAGGGAAGGTCCTTTCTTGGATTGAGAACTGGTTAAAAGACAGGAAACAAAGGGTAGGAATAAATGGTAAATTTTCAGAATGGAGAGGGGTAACTAGCGGTGTCCCCCAAGGGTCAGTCCTAGGACCAATCCTGTTCAACTTATTCATAAATGATCTGGAGAAAGGGGTAAGCAGTGAGGTGGTAAAGTTTGCGGATGATACCAAACTGTTTAGGATAGTCAAGACAGAAGCAGACTGTGAGGGACTCCAAGAAGATCTCACCAAACTGAGTGATTGGGCAACAAAATGGCAAATGAAATTTAATGTGGATAAGTGTAAAGTAATGCACATCGGGAAAAATAACCCCAACTATACGTACAGTATGATGGGGGCTAATTTGGCTACGACAAATCAGGAAAGAGATCTTGGAGTTATCGTGGACAGTTCTCTGAAAACTTCCACACAGTGTGCAGTGGCGGTCAAAAAGGCAAATAGGATGCTAGGAATTATTAAGAAAGGGATAGAAAATAAGACCCAGAATATCTTACTGCCCCTGTATAAAACTATGGTACGCCCACATCTTGAATACGGTACAGATGTGGTCTCCTCACCTCAAAAAAGATATTTTGGCCTTGGAAAGGGTTCAGAAAAGGGCAACTAAAATGATTAGGGGTTTGGAACGGGTCCCATATGAGGAGAGGTTAAAGCAACTGGGACTTTTCAGTTTAGAAAAGAGGAGACTGAGGGGGATATGATAGAGGTATATAAAATCATGAGTGGTGTGGAGAGGGCCGATAAAGAGAAGTTATTTATTAGTTCCCTAAATAGAAGAACTAGAGGACACCAAATGAAATTAATGGGTAGCAGGTTTAAAACTAATAAAAGAAAGTTCTTCTTCACACAGCGTGTAGTCAGCCTGTGGAACTCCTTGCCAGAGGAGGCTGTGAAGGCTAGGACTATAATAGAGTTTAAAGAGAAGCTAGATAATTTCATGGAGGTTAGGTCCATAAAAGGCTATTAGCCAGGGGATAAAATGGTGTCCTTGGCCTCTGTTTGTCAGAGGCTGGAGAGGGATGGCAGGAGACAAATCGCTTGATCATTGTCTTCGGTCCATCCTCTCTGGGGCACCTGGTGCTGGCCACTGTCGGCAGACAGGATACTGGGCTAGATGGACCTTTGGTCTGACCCAGTACGGCCGTTCTTATGTTCTTATGTACTTGTAAGAGATGCATACACTAAACCCATACACACTACGTGCAAAAGATGATGAACCACTAGTGTTCTCATTCCACATTGCTTTCTGGGGTAGATGATTTGTTTAAAAAATACATTGGCAACAATGAGCTTTTTGAAACAGGAGAATTAGCTAATAATACAATCTAATACCAAAAGGCAGTAGAATCCTGAGGTGTGTCTTTAGTTCTTACTAAGGTTCTTTCCATTTCAGCTGCAGTTCTGGCTAGATAATGCAGTTTTAGTTTTGTTGGGGCACCATAACCCCGTTTATGGAGATTATTTTCAGATTCATTTCTTTGTGAACTTTCTGTCATGCTTTAGATTTGCTAGTAAAAGTGAGGCAAAAGGCAGCAGTCATGCAAGCTTTAAAGGGTCCATCACATGAATGTGAGTAATGCACAAATAGGCCACTGTGCAGGGCACTAGACTAGAGACTCATGACATTAATTTTATTCCTGCCTCTGCCCTACACTGGGCAAGTCACCAGAGCTGTGCTTCAGCTTCCCCATTTGTTAAATTAAAAACAAAACATGGTATTTTATCAAATGTTCTTTACTATAAAGTATATAATTAGGATTTTTTGGGCAATTTGCATCTGCTTCTGTGTGATGCATGTTTAATGGCTCTTGCATAACCTAGCCTGTATTTAATACATCTTGGTTTGTAGTTACTGTAATCAACAGGCTGTGTCATGAAAATGAAAATACTCTGGCAATCCACTTTTATCTTATGGCTAAGTCTTCCAGTACACTCCCTGATGCCATTGTGTAGATACCTTGGTCTGCAGCAGCCGCACATTAAATCCCTGTATAGTCACTGCACGCTGTTACCAGTGTTATGATTCTTTAAATATGTTGTAATGAAGGTAATTTACTGTTCAGAGAGTTTGAAATGGTCACATCAGGGATGCGAAAACTGTTTCAAATAGAGTAAAATGCATATTATATGTGGGAAAACGAATGGGGACTGCATCTTAATGTATGCAGCACTAACTTTGAAGGTACATAAAGGGCTCCATTGTGGAGTTACCGTTAACCCTGATAAAGGGCAACATCACAATCTTGTCTCTGATTTCCCCCTTGCTCCAGAACTGTGCTAGTCCTTTCCCTGGTGCACATCACTTCTCCCTCTACATTTACTCAGTTGTGCTGGCCAGAATGTAGGTGAGGGTTGAGTCAAGATTCCACTCTTTTGCCTGCCTACGCCCAGCCTGTCTTCATGGAAGGAAGAGCAGTAGTATTCTTCCTACACTGCTGTACCCTCTGATGAACACTGCCAATGCAGGGAAGCAAGCAGGGAAGAAAAGGGGCATCTCATGCTTCCATAATCCCATGTGTGAGTGCATAGGGAAAATCAGTCTCATCCTGTATTTGTGCCCACTGAAATGCATAGAACCAATGTATATATAGGGAGATTGTTGGCCCTTTACTAAAACTTAGTAGGGTTTTGCTGGCTAGTTTCCAGTACCAAAATAAAGTGGGAGGATTGATGGGAGATCAGGACTCTGAGACTGACAGTCCCCAGAGGCAATAGGGAGAGGCTAACACTCCAGGCCAGCTTGTTTGACAGTGTGGGCAGGCTAATGAGAGAATCAAGAGGCCAGGTGTCCCTGTGTGACCTGGGACTGCCTGAGCCAGAGTGCTGCTAAGCTACAGAGAGAGCAATAGCAGGTAGTAGGGCCAAAGAAGCAGCCCAGAGAGCTGTGCTGGACACAAAGCAACAGCAGGGCTGAGACAGAGTGGGGCTGGGGCTGGGGCTGGGGCTGGAGCAATCTGGAGCCAGGTGTGATGAGCAGTTGAGGAGTGTGTGTGTGTGGGGGGGGGGGAGACCCCAGGCAAAGGGCTCAGCATAGGGGTATCCCATCAGCCATGATGTCTTGTAGATCAGACTTGGAGGGGAATCGTAACCCTGGCAGGGTCCGTGATGGTAAGAAAGGTCCTGTCACCTTGAGGCTGACAGCATGTGGCTACTGCCAGAGCAAAAGTCTGACCCAAAGCATCGCTGCCAGGGCCTGAGAAATAGACTTTCCTTGTGATGTCCCCATGCCCAGAGTGAGGTGACATATTTTCCTCTAACCTTTCTCATTTTTCCTTTTTAAAAAATTGATTGCTATTTAATACATTGTATTTGCTTGAACAATGATCAGTGGGTCAGGAAGTGGAGAGAGCACCCTGGAGTGGGGACACTCTGACCCCTGTCCTAAGTGATCACAACAAGATTGGGGGTGGAGCTCCCAAGGAATCCTGGGTACAGCCTTTTTGGAGTTGTCAAGGTTCTGTCATACAGGAGCATGGTAAGGGAGCCCTCCAGGTCAGGGAGGCCTATGGGTAAAGGAAGTGGGAGTGAGGATTCAGATCCTTTTGTTAGCCTAGTTCACCAGGATAGCGTATAAGCCAGGAAAGTTCCCCACAATAGTGGGACCATTCCCTCACTTACATGTATAAATATGCAGCTTAGTGAAATGAATTATGCAAAAAAAAAAAAAAAATTCAGAGCATGCAGCTTTGATCTGTACAATTGGGGCACTCCTACTGCCAACAGCTCTGCTAAGAATGTTCTTCTAAATAAAGATTGATATCTATGTAATCAAGAAACAAATCTGTGATTGCAACAGAAAACATGAGCTAAGCATTCTGACCTTCCGTATAATAGCTGCCAAAGGATTGGGAGGTAGAATGCAGATATCAGGCTCACCTTGGAACGAAAAGTCAGTCACACATAGGACATTCTAAAATCTGTCTTTTTTTTTTTTTTTTTTTTTGGTTTGGAAACCTGTGAGTGAACACCAGCTGTTGGTTTTTTTGTTTTGTTTTGGCTAGGAAACATTCTCCACAGGCAGCTGTGACATGACACAACTTGTCTTTATAGAAATATTAAACTAAGTGTTTCTGACAAATCATTGCTTGAGGCAACCATTTCTGAAGGAAGGTACCATATGAACTTGCTCCATCATGGTGTCACTGTTCCCAACCAGTAAAGGCATATTTTTCCAGCCAATTGTTCAAAAATCATCCAGCACTGAGGAAAAACTCAAGGCCAGCAATGTGAACATTGTGCTCAGAATTCACATGGAGTAAAGATTGATGCTTTCAGGATTAGAAAAGCAGGCCCAGAGCTTTTGTTTGTATGTTTAACAGAAAACACATTTTCTATTTACCAAGTGATGGCCTATGTCCTTTGGCACTCACAAAATTCACAGAAGGGAAGTCTATTGGGTAATAAGCAAAGCTGGCATAGAGCTTCCACATATCTTGCCTAGTCCTGATAATTCTCTTCGTGTTTCCAATCGTGTGCTATGTGGTGTGCTCTGACATCTCCCTGCAACATCAACAAAGCGTAACACAGTGCTGTCTAAGCCACGTGTCCTTTTGGTAGTGACTCCACCTCTTCACTCTTACACTGACAGCAATGAGAATGGATAGCTTGTGTCCTTATGTCTGTTAGGGTACGTCTACACTAGCTCGTTAGTTCGAGCTAGGTAGGGTAATGAGGGCAACCAGAGTTGCAAATGAAGCCCGGGATTTAAATATCCCGGGCTTCATTTGCATGTTCCTGGGCGCCGCCATTTTTAAATCCCCTTTAGTCTGAACTCCGTGCCCGCGGCTACACGCGGCACGGACTAGGTAGTTCGAATTAAAGGGGGATTTAAAAATGGCAGCGCCCGGGAACATGCAAATGAAGCCCGGGATATTTAAATCCCGGGCTTCATTTGCAGCTCCGGTTGCCCTCATTATCCTACCTAGCTCGAACTAACGAGCTAGTGTAGACGTACCCTTATATACTACTTCAGGATCACACTTGGGTAGGGTTGATCCTTCCTGAGATACTTAGCAAGATTCTACTGCTAAAATACATCAGCAGTGTAAAAAAATGAAGGGCCTGTGTACAAAGACCGCCTTGCAGTCGTGGGAGGTGGCCGGTTTTATGTTACACCCGTTCTACTGTACAGTGCACGAGCCCCGCTGTACAGCAGTGGGGTAGGGGAGCTCGGACCCACCCACTCTCCCGAGCCCCAGCCCAGGGCCCTAAGGCGGGGGAAAGGACCTCCCACCTGCCTGCGGATGGGGTAAAAACCCCTAAACTCACCCACACTCGGGGTCCTCAGCCCAGCCCTGGGCCACTTCCTACCCTGCCTGTGGTTCCCCCTCCGGGGCTGGCACGGGGTTGTTGCTCACCCCAGTCGGTTCCCGGATCCTTCCGTGCTCCCCCTCCTCTCTGGCCTCCCCTGCCTTCCCTCTGGCTGGCCCGGGGCTCACCCCCTTGCCAGCGGCCTCCTGGCCACTTTTGAATGCCCTGCCGGCACGGCAGGTGACGTCATCAGCTGGCACCAGCATCGCCATGCCGGCCGACGACGCGGTGATGTCATCAGCTAGAGCCAGCCCTCCAGCGCTTTGTGCGCCTGGGGTGTTGTGACCAGCTGCGTCTGCCGGGCCACCGCTACCTTGGCCCAGCGGCGTGTGGGGCCACTCTGCCCCATCATACCTCTCTCCCCTTAGAGCCCCCCTTCCACTCTCTTCCCCTGTCCCATCACCCTCGTGTCCTGGTATACATGAGAGAGAGTCCGCGTTTTGGTGCTTCGCCCCTGCCCGGTGCGCGACCTCGAAGTGGTAGGGTTGCAGGCTCAGGTACCACCGCATGATCCTTGGGTTGGTGTCTTTCATGGTATTGAGCCATTTCAATGGTGCGTGGTCAGTCACCAGCATGAAGCGATCCCCTAAAAGAAAGTAACGGCAGGCCTCAATAGCCCACTTGATGGCTAATGCCTCTTTTTCTATCGTAGCATAGTTTCTTTCCCGCGGAAATAGTTTCCGGCTTAAGTAAGCCACTCTCTTCCTGGGCTAGAGCAGCCCCTAGTCCCACCTCCGAGGCATCAGTCTGGAGCAAAAAGGGTTTGGTAAAGTCAGGCTGGTGGAGCACCAGAGCCTTAATTAGGTGCTCTTTAAGGGTCCTAAAAGCACGGGTGGCCGGCTCGGTCCACCGCACCCGCTGAGGCTGCCTGCTTTTCGTCGGGTCAGTCAGGGGGGCAGCTAGGGTCACGAAGTCCGCTACAAAATGGCGATAGTAGCCCACCAGCCCAAGGAACTGGCGAACTTGTCTCTTGGTCATCAGGAGGGGGTACTCCCTGACCTCCTGCACTTTATCTAACAGGGGCTTTACCCGGCCCTGTCTCACCGTATACCCCAAGTACGATACCTCTCGCTGGCCGAAGCAACACTTCTTTGGGTTGGCGGTTAAGCCGGCCCGGGTGAGGCCTCCCAGGATGGCAGCAACATGCCAAAGGTGTTGTTCCCAGGTATCGCCAAATATTATGATGTCATCTATGTAGGTCACTGCGTACGGGCGGTGGTCCCTTAATATCCCGTCCATTAATCGTTGGAAGGTTGCCACGGCTCCATGCAAACCGAACGGCATTTTCCGGAACTGGTACAGGCCAAAGGGCATGGCAAAGGCCGTCTTCTCCTTAGCGTCCAGGGTCAGTGGTATTTGCCAGTACCCCTTTGTGAGGTCAATGGTGGACAGATATCTGGCCCGTCCTAGCTGTTCCAGTAACTCATCAATGCGCGGCATGGGGTATGCGTCGAAACGAGAAAGCGCATTGAGCTTCTGGAAGTCGATGCAAAATCTGGTGGACCCATCCGCCTTACGCACTAAAACGATGGGGCTTCTCCACTCGCTCCGGGATTCCTCTACCACTCCCCATTTCAGCATTGATTGTAATCCCTGGTGGACCGTCCCCCACAATTTTTGAGGCAGGAGGCAGAGGCCTTCCCGCACCTTCTGGCCTGGGTCAGTTATTATATCATGACTCACCAGGCTGGTCTGCCCCAGTCGGCTTGTCAGTCCCGTTTGGAATGTGGTGAGGAGGCTACAAAGTTCGCGACATTGTTCGGTACTCAGTTCTTTGCCCATCCAGACCTCCTCGACCGTTACTTCTTTCTCGCCCCAGGGGCCGAGTTCGACGTCCTCGGGTTGGGGTTTGCCGAGGAGCGCCTCATGGGGTTTCCATTGCTTCAACAAGTTCACATGGTATACCTAAGTGGCATTCCTCTTTCCCCCTACCTGTACCTCATAATCCACTTTGCCTATTCTCCTTAGCACCCTGTACGGGCCCTGCCACTGAGCTAATAACTTAGACCCTTCCATTGGGAGCAATACCAGGACTTGCTCTCCCGGCTGGATTTCCCTCAACCTAGTGCGTCGATTATACTGCTGGGCTTGGGTCTCCTGGGCCTTCTGTAAATTCTCCCGGTTCCAGTCCCCAAGGTTACGCAACTGTTGCCTCAGTTTAAGCACATACTGAGCGGTGCCCAGGCCCGGTGAGGGCTGTTCCTCCCACCCTTCTTGTACTAAGTCCAATAAGCCTCGGGGCTGGCACCCATATAGCAACTCAAATGGGGAGTACCCCACTGAGGCCTGGGGGACTTCCCAAATCGTAAATAGCAGGGCTGGCAATAGGGTATCCCAGTCCCGGGGATCTTCCTGGACAAACTTACGCAACATAGATTTTAAGGTGTGGTTGAACCTCTCGACCAGCCCATCCATCTGGGGGTGGTAGACAGAGGTCCTGATCTTTTTAACCTGCAGCCATCTGCACAAGTCTGCTAATACCCGTGAGACCAGGTTGGGGTCCTGGTCCATCAACAGTTCCTTCGAAAGCCCCACCCTCAAAAATATCTTCATTAGTTCCTCGGCTATCACTGGGGTAGTGGTCTTCCGCAGGGGGACGGCCTCCGGGTATCGTGTCACGTAATCTAATACCACCAGGATATACTGGTGCCCCCATCACGACTGCTCCAGCGGGCCTACCAAGTCCAATGCAATGCGCTCGAAGGGGACCCCGACTATTGGGAGGGGCACCAACGGGGCCTTCGGCACGGCTGCCACAGCCGTGTACTGACATTGGGGGCATGAGGCGCAAAAATCCTTAATCTCCCGGTACACCCCGGGCCAGTAAAACCGCTGTAACACCCACTGCTGCGTCTTTTCTGCACCCAAGTGTCCAGACCATGGGTTGTCATGGGCTAACTCTAAGACTTGTCATCGGTAGGGCCAAGGGACCAATAGTTGCGCCACCTCCCCTATCGCTTCCCCGCCCTGGGTTACCCGGTATAGGTGGTCGCCGCGTACCTTGAAGTAGGGGCCTCCCAAGCCCGGGGAAGTTCCTTGCCGAGTGGCCCCTTCCGGTCCACGTGCTCGTTCCCATGCTATCTGCAGAGTAGGGTCGCTGCCCTGCTGCATCAGGAAGTCCCCTTCGTGAAACGCCAGGTCGATCGGGGCTGGATGCTCAGCGGGGGTGGCTCTCACCTCAAGCGTCGTGCGCTGGGCCTCCTCCCCTTGTGCCGCTGACGCAACGCCGCCTCCTCCTCCTTGATCCCCTTCCTGCCTGGCCCGGCCCCACCGCTGTACCAAGCGCCTGAACCCGGGCCAATCTCTTCCCAGTAAGGCGGGGTGGGTTAGTCGGGGGGCCACCGCAACCCTGCAAACGGCCTCTTCCCACCCGTCATTAATTCGTATTTTGACCGTGGGGTAGGAGCGTACGTCCCCATGCACGCAATGGATCCAAATCCTCCCCCGTAGGTGGGTGCGCCCCCACCACGTCCGACTGCACCATCGTTTGTCCACACCCCGAATCCATTATTGCCTTGACCGATTTCCCATTTATCGTCACCCTTCAGGTGACTGGCTGTTGGGCCGGCCTAACACGCGGAACACCCACCTGGGTCGACTGTCCATAGGTGCAGTCCATGAGGGAGCAATCCTGGCAGAAATGCCCCTCTTTTCCGCACTGGTAGCAGGCCCCCCGGACTGGCGGGGCTCCCTTCAGGCGGGATCCCGGTTCCTCTCTGGCCAGCTTCACTCCGCCTGCCACCGGGTCGGGGTTCTGCCACACCGGCGCCAATTTCCTCTCTGTCCCCAACCCCGTGGTTGGGGTCCGCCCGCCCCTTGCCCATTGGGGCAGCGGGTGTTTTAGATCCCCAACTGGGCTGGGTGTCTTCCCCTTGCCTTCTGTGCCTTTGGCGGCGGTGAACCGCTCCATGAGGGTCACTGCCTCCTCCAGGGTATCAGGCAGGTGCCGCCGAACCCATCGTTGGCCCTCGGGGGGGAGAATCTGTACATACTGCTCCAGAATCACTTGGTCGGCGACCTGCCCTCCTGTTTTATTGTCCGGCTCCAGCCACCTCCTTCCGGCTTCTTTAACCCGGTGAGCGACGGCGCGGGCAGTTTTGCCCAGGTTATACTGGGATTCTCGGAAGTGCTGGCGGTAGGCCTCCGGAGTAACGCCCAGCTAGTCCATTATCACCTCCTTGACCTTAAAATAGCATAGGGCCTCCTTCGCTGTCATGCCTCGGTAAGCCATCTGCATGGGGCCAGACAGGTACGGGGCCAGCAGGGTCACCCAGTGCTCCTGCGGCCATCTGGCCACTGTCGCCACCCGCTCCAAAGTTACTAGAAAGGCTTCGAGGTCATCCTGAGGGCCCAGCTTAGAAAGCCATATCGGGAGCTGAGTCCCCACATTCAGTCCCTCTTCCCCGGCGAGTGGCCCTTCTCCTCCACTGCACGGGCCCCCCAACCCTGGGGCAGTCTCGCGCATCTCCTGGACCAGCTGCCTCCGCTGCTCCTGAAACTGTGATGCTAATTGTTGTAACAGTTGGGTTTGCTGCTGCTGTTGTTGTCTCTGGCTGTCCATCAGCCATTCGAGCAGTTTGTTAATCTCCATTTTGGCATCTCCTTGCAAAACAAAATCACACTCAAGTCTCTTAACCTTTTTCTCCCATTCCCTTAGCTCTACTGCAGGGCCAGGGACCGTACCTGCATTCTCCACCACATGTACAAAGACCACCCCACAGTCGTGGGAGGTGGCCGGTTTTTGTTCCACCCGTTCTACTGTACAGCACACGAGCCCCGCTGTACAGCAGTGGGGTAGGGGGGCTCGGGCCTGCCCACTCTCCCGAGCCCCAGCCCAGGGCCCTAAGACAGGGGGAAAGGACCTCCCACCTGCCTGCGGATGGGGTAAAAACCCCTAAACTCACCTGCACTCGGGGTCCTCGGCCCAGCCCTGGGCCACTTCCTACCCTGCCTGTGGTTCCCCCTCCGGGGCTGGCACGGGGTTGTTGCTCACCCCAGTCGGTTCTCGGATCCTTCTGTGCTCCCCCTCCTCTCTGGCCTCCCCTGCCTTCCCTCTGGCTGGCCCGGGGCTCACTCCCTTGCCAATGGCCTCTGGGCCACTTTTGAATGCTCCGCCGGCACGGCGGGTGATGTCATCGGCTGGCACCGGCATCGCCATGCTGGCTGACGCCGCGGTGACGTCATCTACTGGCACTGACCTTCCGGTGCTTTGCACGCCTGGGGTGCTGTGTCCGGCGGCGTCTGCCGGGCTGCTGCCATCTTGGCCCAGCAGCATGCGGGGCCACTCCGCCCCATCACAGCCTGGACAAAACAAAGGTCCAGATATCATGGCAAAATTAACTTGCCCATTTAGAAGTTATTCTCATCTCCATTAGTAGCCTGAATAATGTGCATTCATAGAAGAGGACCTAGAAGATGCTGAATTCTGCCCCTCTGTTACATTCTGTCTACCAAATCCAGCACACAAGTCCCCAAAGCCAGCAAGCATAGTGCATAAGTTTTGTCATTTCTTTCAAGTATACCAAGCTAATGGAATGAGAAATCTTATCTGTGTTTTTTATCTAAGAATGTTTGGCATAGGCAGGAGAGGGTTGGCTTTTGAAGTCCTTGTAAAACTTGGCCAAATATTTTAAGCCGACTCAAGCCCAGACAAAGCAAATTCAGATTCGGCTCTGAGAACTTGTTTACTCTCATACTAAACTTTATGGGTCAGACTCTCCATTGCTGTGAATCTGTGGAAATCTGTTGACTTCAACAGAGCTAAGGCAATTTACTCCAGTTGAGGATCTGGCCCCACTGTGAAGTGAAGGATGTAAAGAGCATTTGTGTTTTTAATGGACTTCATCTTAAGTGTTTGCCAGAATCAACTAATTCATCTCAAAGTCATGTCAGAGGCCAGGAGCGACTACCTATACTGTACACTATATCAGTCAGCCTATTAACCCAGCAATTAGTGCAGAGGGGGGCAATAATTTTTGAAGGGGGGCCACTTTATAAATTTCAGAAGTGGCCACAGGCTGACTTGGAAGGGGCAGGGCCTCGGGTGGAAGGGGCAGGTTTGAGAGCTTTGGGTTGCTGGGAGCTTTGCTTGGCCTGGGGTCCCTGCCCCCTGACTTCTGGCCAGTGGAAGAGACCTGGAGCAGATGGGAAGGTGCTGGGGGCTAGCCTCCTCCCAGAGTTGTCTGGGGTGGAGGCTCAGAATTCACATAACATGGTTGGAAGTTCCTGGCCCTGCTGCTATCCTGTTGTCTGGCAGCTGCCCGGCAGGCACGAGCCCTTTGAATAGAAGCAGTTGAAAGGGCTTGCGACTCCTGGGCAGCTCCCAGGCAATGGGCCAGTGGGACTGAGAGCTGCGGGCCCTTTCAGTTGCTTCTGTTTAAAGGCCTTGTGCCTGCTGAGTGGCTGCCAGGCAACGCACAAGTCCTTTACATAGAGGCAGTTGAAAGGGCTCGCGCATCTCTGGCTCCCAGGCAATGTGCTAGGGCAGGGGTCAGCAAACTTTCAGAGGTGGAGTGCCAAGATTTGACTTTATTCACCTCTATGTACACGTCTGAGAGTGCCTGTGATACTTTTTAAAGTCAATAATAGTCTTATTGACAGCAGCTTCATTAATAAATAAATAAAGATGCAGATCTTACCTTTTAGTGCAGGGGTCGGCAACCTTTCAGAAGTGGTGTATTGAGGTTTAACTTATTCACTGATCTGTGTGCCGGAGAAAGGAGGGAGAGGGGAGGCAAGAGCAGGCTGGGTACAGTGACCCTATTTTCTGAACCAGTTGCCGCTAGTGAGAACGATTTCATTTAAATTATGAAAAAGATTAAGCGTTTTAACTTTTTCATGTTAGTTTATCAAACTTCATTTTAAATAAAGTAAAATATTATGTCCAACATAAAAGGTTTCAATGTTTTCTTTATGAAAGGGCTGGGGAACCTTTTTTGGGTCGGGGATCACTGACCCCAGAAAAATCAGATGGGGACCACATAAGTGAGAAACGAAAAAACTCCTCCAAACACCCCCCAATGCTCACTGATGCGGCCCCAACTGAGACACCTTACTTCTCTGGTGCCCCAGCCTCACAGGGTGAGGGGAAGGAAGGGAAGGGGAGACTGAGGTTCAGGGCTTCCCATAGACCAGATTTCCTTTTCTGGCGTTCTGGAGTTAGTGGATTTTATGAACCTCCTTAGGCTCTGGGGTAGGGACAAAAATGAGGGCTATAGTATGTGAGACAGGGCTGCCCGCAAGGGATAGGGTGCAGGATCTGGGAGGGAAGTGGGGTGCAGAAGCAGACTGGGAGTAGGGTGTCTGGCCAGGTGGAGGAGCAAGGGAGGGTGCAGTATGTGGCCAGGAGAGAGGGTGCAGGAACAAGGGAGGAGCAAGCTGGGGGTGCTGGATCTTGTGGGGGGAAGTGAGGGGATTGGAGGATAGACATGAGAAGGGATCTTACCTGGCTTCGTACCCCCTTGCAGCAATGGCTGCGGCCACACTGTCCTGGCTGCCCCGGAGGGAGGCCCCGCTACCAGGGCACTCATGACATGGGCTCAGGCCCGGCCCCAGTGGCCCCGCTGCTACTTTTGACACAGTCCAGGGCCGCCCCAGAGGCCCCACTGCCACTGTGGTCCGGGGCCAGCCCCAGAGGCCGGAGGTACTGCTGCCGGCGCAGCCACATAGTCCCAGACTACATGGCCATAGCAGAGGCATCTCCAGCCTCTGGGGCCGGCCTAGACTGTGTGGCTGAGAGTAGCAGTGCCTCCAGCCTCCGGGGCCAGCCCCAGACTGTGTAGCTACAGCAGCGGCACCTCTGGGGCCAGCCTCCGACCGCATGGCCATGACAGCAGCGCTTCCAGGGCCAGCCCCAGACCACATGGCCATGGTGCCTCCAGGCTGGCCCCAGTCCGCATGGCCATGGCACCTCTGGGCCTGCCCTGGACTGTGTGGCCACGGTAACGGCACCTCCAGTTCCTGCCGAGGCGCTGCTGAGTAGCTTCAGCCCCAGCGCTGCCTCCTTCCATCGCAGCCTAACCTGCTGCAAGAAGGATGGAGCTCTTTCCAGTGGCTGCACAGGGAGGAGTGGCAGGGCTGAGCTCCCTCCCCCGTGCTGCTGAAAATTGGCACCCATGGCACACGTGCCATAGGTTGCTGACCCCTGTACTAAGGGGCGGGGCCTGGAACTGTCTCACGGGCTAGATCCAGCCTGCTGAGAGGCTTTTGCCCACCCCTGAGTTAGTGGCTACAGCCCAACACAAGAGTTATGCAATAACCATCGCAATTGGACCTCTTCTGTGATGGGTGCCTGAAAGGAATGGAAAATAGGAATTCATATGGTAATGACTCCTGTTGAAATAAGACACCTGTAATTTATAGCTCATACTAAGCAATTCCTGGGAATGTATAATGAACCTTATTTTTGTTGCCATAGTAATGACTAAAGTGTTTCCTTGACCAAAATAGATGGATATGAATCAAGGCTGTCAGTGGGAATATTATTGTTGTCCTTAGTGACTGAACATGACCTTGAGAATGGTTTTAGCTGTGGCTAGAAGGATGAATGTGTGCCTATGGCAGTTCTTTCCACATGAAGTGTACAGTAGCTCAGGGCGGAGGAAAGGTTCTTGCTGAGTCTGCTGCTGCTTATGATTCAGCCTCTGTGCCTCAAGATCCATACAATGGGTAATCTCGAACTGGGTAGCCCTGTGATTGATTACTGCTCACCAGCATGACTTATTTGTTGCTGTTGACTCCCAGGTGTCAGGCAATATTACAGTGGTTTCTAGTTATGCTTCACTGTGCATAGGCCCGACTCCAGGGCTGGAGCACCCACGGAGAAAAATTAGCTGGTGCTTAGCACCAGTGTTGCCTCTAATCTTTTTCCTCTATGTGCAGATTTTCTTCTTCCATGTGTGGAATACATTTTTATGTGCACCCAGTCATGTGCAAATGTGCATCACCAGTAGAAACAAAAAACCTAGCTGTGGGCACTCTGCTGATCACCTGGGCAGCATTAGGGGGAGAGGTAGATATGCTGGAGGGCAGGGATAGGGTCCAGAGTGACCTGGACAGATTAGAGGATTGGGCTAAAAGAAATCTGATGCGGTTCAACAAGGACAAGTGCAGAGTCCTGCACTTGGGACAGAAGAATCCCAAGCACTGTTACAGGATGGGGACTGAATGGCTAAGTAGCAGTTCAGCAGAAAAGGACCTGGGGATTACAGTGGATGAGAAGCTGGATATGAGTCAACAGTATGCCCTTGTAGCCAAGAAGGCTAATGGTATATTAGGAGGAGCATTGCCAGCAGATCCAGAGAAGTAATTTTTCCCCTTTATTCAGCTCTGGAATATTGTGTCCAGTTCTAGGCCCCCCACTATGACAGGATGTGGACACATTGGAGAGGGTCCAGTGGAGGGCGACCAAAATGATTAGGGGGCTGGACTGCATGATCTATGAGGAGAGACTGAGGGATTTGGGTTTTTTTAGTCTGCAGAAGAGAAGAGTGAGGGGGGATTTGATAGCATCCTTCAACTTCCTGAAGGGAGGTTCCAAAGCGGATGGAGAAAGGCTGTTCACAGTAGTGACAGATAGCAGAACAAGGAGCAATGGTCTCAAATTACAGTGGGGGAAGGTCTAGGTTGGATATTAGGAAAAACTACTTCACTAGGAGGATGGTGGAGCACTGGAATGGATTACCTAGGGAGGTGATGGAATCTTCATCCCTAGAGGTGTTTAAGTCTCAGCTTGACAAAGCCCTGGCTGGGTTGATTTAGTTGGGATTGGTCCTGCCTTGGGCAGGGGGCTGGACTTGATGACCTCCTGAGGGCTCTTCCAGCTCTATGATACTATGAATCTCTTCTGAAGGCCGTATGAGCACACAGCTTACAAGGAACACTGCTTAGCACCCACCGGAAGCCAAGCGCCTCTCCTCTCCCTTGCATTCCCACCCACTGGCAGCCTCCGCCAATCAACTCCTTCCCTGACCTCCCAATGCCTCCTGAACAGTGAGGATCAGCTGTTCTGTGGCATGCAGGAAGCTCTGGGTGAGAGGGGAAGGAGAGGGGACAGAACTCATGCGGAAGAGGAATGTAAAGAGGTGGGGTGAGAGTGGGAAGAGGCAGGGTGGAAGTGGGGACTCAAGGGAAGTGGTGGAATGGTTGTGGGACCTGAGGCTAAGCAGGGGTTGAATACCCTGTGGAAAATTAGAAGCTGGCACCTGTGTTACTGTGGCCTTGAAACAAAGGTGCTGTCTCTGTGGCAGTGAAGCTTCCTTCCTTCCCCACAACTTCTGCCACTGGTGACCCCTGCTGATCAGCTCCTCTGCCTCCCTCCCAGTGCCTTCTGCCTGTGGTGGATAAGCTGTTCTGTGGTGTGCAGGAGGCACTGAGAGGGAGAGGGAAGAGTGGGAACAGGGCGTGATCAGGGAAGGTGGCAGGAAAAAGAGGGAGGGCAGGTGTAGAGTAAGGTCAGGAAGAAGTGGGGGAGGGGCAGGAGCTTGGGGGAAGGAGTGGAGTGGGGGTGGGTCTGCAGGTGGAGCAGGGGTTGAACATCCCCGGGGAAAATTAGAAGTCGGCACCTGTGCTTTGAAGTGTTTCTTCTGGCTGCTACAAATGTAGTTTTCCCCCCATTCAATTTGCCATACAGCAACTGCTTTGGCATCCTGGTGTTATCTGTCTTCAACACAGAAACTGCCCCATGTAACTGTAACACAATAAACATGGCTTCAGTCCCCATGGAGTAGCTACAGTCCAGAGCCTCATAACTGGTGACTCTATCCTTCCATAGGATGAAGAATATGGCACACAGGTATCCTTAAATGGAACTTTCTTAGGAACTTAACGTGATGCCAGTAGCAGGTCCAGGTCTCACACCCATATAACAAGTGGGACAGAGCAACTGCTTTTGATACTTAATACTATGTTGCAGCTGATGTCTGCCAAATGATGAGCGGGCTTTGTTGAAGTGACTTGTCAGCTCCTTGTCTATAGTAACATCATTTGACAATGTACTACCAAGAGAGCAAAAGTCTGTAACAGCACTCAGCTGTGTGTTGCTAACATTGACTTTTGGCTTTGTATAGGGTTTCCCTGGTGCAGGTTGTTATGTGATCTTTGTCTTTTTCAGATTTATTATCAGTCTGTGCCTCTCTCTGCAAATCTGTCTGTAAAGAACTATAGATCTTTTAGTCTATGTATCTCTAGAGTAGTCAGTAGTATCAGCAGCTCATGAACAATTGATTTAAAGATCTTCATGAAAAATCATAGCCTGTTCAGATTAAATAATTTTTCAGAAGACTGGAAACATATTATGATACCATCATTCAGCTATCTTGTAGCATCATTGATATTGCTGCATAGAAAAGATTGAACAAGAGTGGACCAATTACTCAGACTTGCTTAATACTATTTGTAATAGGAAGTAGGTCAAATAGAGCCAATGGCCTTCTGACTTGTCCCAATGTTCCTTCATGAAATAGTCATAGAATGTTCATGATTTTTTTCTGGACAACCAAACTTACATAATAATTGCCAAAGCCCAGATCTATTGACATTTAGCTAGGTTAACACAGTTAGTCTCCCCATTAGGACTTTAATGATCCAATGTATCTGCATATTTAGAATTGTAAAATCAGCCAAATCCAAACTACATTCTTATTAAAGCCTAGAATTGGACTCAGCTTCAACCAAAGTCTAGCTAACTCCTGCCCCCCCCCATAACAGGATTCAAATGTAAATATTTCCAGCATCCTGTTGCTATTCTCTGTATTTCTCCTGCAGCTGACTGACAATTATGTTTGCCATTCCTTGCATTGACCTAATTCTGCACTACAACTCCAGTAGCACACAATTAGTGATGTTGTATAGCAGATGATCAGAGAGTACTCTAGTGAGTACCTTTCTGGCAATGGAGAATAACAAGATACTTAGTTGTACTTTTCAGTTTTCTCTCATGTATGGTGACAGTGATGGCATCATCTGTGAATTCCTGCAGTCTTCAGTGTGTGTGTATATATCTATATTTATATCTATATCTATATAAATATATGGAATAGTCCATGCAGTTGCCTCAGTAGGATCTCACTTCCATACTTGATTATGTCTACAGGAATGTCATCTGATTCAGGAGTGCTGAAGTTCTTCATGGTACTGATTGTAGTGCTGACTTTGCCAAGGGATGGGGCTGTGTCCATCTTGTCATTACATGCTGGCTGATCTGCTACTCTTATTAGAGCCTTACCTGTGTTGTTGGAGGATGTGTTCTAAAGATCACTGAAATACTCTCATCTCTGATAGATTTCTGTTTCATCAGAGATCAGTGTTAGGCTGTCTACATTCTTCAAAGGCACTGTAGTTGTATGTGTAGGACCATGTACATTTTTCAAAGCTGCATGGAAGTGTTTGGTGTCATGGCAGTCGGCATAGCTTGGATTTCATCTGCTTCACATTCCTCCACTGATTCCACATGTCTATAAGATTAGATTGCATGTCACAACACAGATTCCTGTATGTTATAATCTACCTAGATGCCTGAAGGATACAAGAATTTGACAATGCATCTGTCACGGGGTGGGTTCACCACCACGGGCACCTCCTGCTGGTCACTCTTGGAATTAGCTTCTTGGTGCTAGAGCACCTCCTTCTGGCTGGTGTCTCCCTGTGTCTCTGCACTCTGGGATCCTCCCCCTCTGAGAACTCCCAACCCCCTATGCTCTCCTTGCCTCAGTGACCCACTGCCAGTCTTCATCTAGCCCCTTACCTCAGGGGCAAACTGCAGTCTGAAATGCCCACTCATTATTGGTAAGGGAGTATGGACCTGCTGCCTTTGCCTATCCTTGCTGCCTCTCTGCAGCCTTAGTACACTCAGGCCTTGCTTCAGGCCCTGCAGCCTGGGAGCTTGCCTGGCCAGAGCTCCCCAGCTCTGCCTGCCTCCTCCCAGCACTACCCTGTCTCAGGAAGCCTTCAGCTTCCCTGGCAGCCAGGTCCCTTCCTGCTCCCCAGCCAGAGTGTCTGTCTCCAAGCCGCCAGGAGCCTTTATTTATACAGCCCTCAGCTGGGCCCTATTTGGCTCATGCTGGCTATAGCTGCTGGCACCACAGCTCCATTGTTCCAGCCCTCTCCCAGGGCTTGGTTTTAACCCTTAAAGGGCCAGCGTGGGGCAGATGCCCTGTCACAGCATCTCATGTATCTGTGAGCAGCATTTGAATTTTTGGACCATTCTTGTCAAACCAATCTTGATGACATTTTGTTATAATCAAGGTAGTGAGAGCAGCTTGATATACCATGTTGAGGAAAGTCACCCACTCACTGCTCACAGTAAAGTTACTTAATGTTATTACAGCCCTGTGCACATATAGCTTCATCTTATACTCACTTTCTGATGAGTAGTGCAATTGGTTTAGATGATGTCTTGTGATGCACTGGTTGATTTACAAATGACAGTAAATCATTGGAACAGATCATGCAGTGATCTGTCTAGCAGTCTGCCCTGTGCATGGTTATATCCTATAGATCTCACTGCTGTTGATAAGATGCCATCGTTTGGATCTCGGATGCATCCATGACATTTTCTTTTGTCTTGAAGCTGGAAAAAGGTATTCACGATTACACACTCACTAAGTAGCCTTGTTCCATTGCTACTCTCTTTCCCACTCCCATGCTGCCTAACAGCAGGCCACCAGATTACCACATACCTTCCAATCCTTTCTTTAAAGTCCCCCATGATAAATCCATTTATCTGACACTGACGTAGACACAGTGAGTTTGTATAAGTCATGACTGAACTTTTCTTTTTAATTGTCAGCGTTTGTCCTGGTAGGAGCATAAGTGCTGATGATAGTAACATACAACTTACATTTCAATAGCAACCATAGACTCATCAGAGGATCACTGATGCCTTTAGGTAGACTTTCAAGCTTGGAAGCAAAGGCCAAAGCCAACACCCAACTATGATGGCTCTGGGATGGGTGACCTTGCCAGTAGAATGTGTGCCTTGCACCGGTCTCTGCCTTCCATCAGAGAGTCTGGCTTCACAATGTGATGCAATGTCAACCCTATACCTGGCTAGTTCTTTTGCTATGCCTCAGGTTGGCTGGTGGTAGGGTTGATGCATAAAGTTCTAACATTCTATGAAGTTACTGGAATTGATGACATGAGCCACCTACATGCAGATCTGTGATTATGACCATAAGCATCACCACACACCTTACTTCACTACTTACCCATCACTTTAAAATTGTCCTTCCTCTTCAGTACACCCACACGAATTGCTAGATCTCACCTGTTGACCCGTGCTCCAGTGGCATGCATTAACAAAACATCTGGCAGGTATTAGAGTACAGTCTGTGGCCATCACTGTGAAATTATTCCATGCACTCTGTATACTAGTAGATAGCTGCATAGGTGCCAACACCGAGGGTATTTTGGGGTTGGAGCACCCATGGGAAAAAAATAATGGCTGTTCAGCACCCACCAATAGCTGTGTGTGGACCAGCCCCTCCCACTCTTCCCCCAGCCCTCCTGCCTGCCAGTGGGCCCCACCAATCAGCTCTTCTCCCTCCCTCCTAGCACCTCCTGCCTGTCACAATCAGCTGTTCAGAGGTATTCAGGAGGTGCAGAGGGAGGGACAGAACAAGGGCAGAGCATGCTCAGAGGAGAAGGCTGAACGGGGTATGAAGAGGCAAGATGAGAGTGGAACCGGGGTGGGAAGAGATGGGATGGGGCAGGAAGAGGTGGCACAAAGCAGGGTCAGGAAGAAGCTGAATGGGGGCAGAGTTTGGGGAGGAGCTGGGGTCAAGTTGGTGCTTCTGGAGAGCTACTATGCCTGCATTTGCATGCTACACTGTTGTAGAATGTAACACTCTTGCCCACCATAGAAACCATCGAGATCTTCGCTACTGATGTAGGTAGCTAAGAGTATGGGCTAGAGAGCGTCAGCGTGTTTTTCCACACACCAATGGACCTTTTTCCTACTCCTTTGGGGCCCATACTGCTCTGTGATCTCCTGCAGAATCTGCCTGGGCATGCAAGGATTCAGTTACTGGTTGGTATCACTCAAGAAATACTTCAGGAGTCTTGCCTATGGAGAGGCTATGTACCAACAGGGAGAACGTACGTACTTGATCTTCTTTTCACATAAATGAAGCTAGCTGGCAGCCAGGAGTGGTAGTAGTAGAATCACATGCACTAAAATGCTTCAGGAAGGCCTGTGCAGTGGCACTAACCAACCAAAGTGGGGCATGTTAAATGCAAATTCATCTTTACAGTTTCTGAAGTTTCCACGGTTTGTCTCAGCCTATCAGTATGTCTGGTTTTACAGACAAGGAAGAAAAGAGAGAAGGGGAAGGAAATATAGAAGAAGGAAGGAAGATTGTGAGAATCTTTCCCTCCCTCAAGCTTTTACATTTAAAAGCACACTGCCGACCACGATTTGAACTCCAAGTTCAGTATTTCATTTGACAACATCCAAATGCCCTGATCCTGCAAGCTGTTCAACACTCTCAGTTACCATCGAGCTGAGTGTGGTCAGGACCTCAAAGCAACAGGCTAAAGCAGAGTAGGGAGTGGAGTTCCTTAAAGTGCTTTAGGTGTTAGTGATGTTATCAACAGGTGCAAAGGCAATATTGAACCCTCAACTCAGGGCTTGGCAGGTAAATAAAGGGAGAAATTATTTTCAGCTGTTTTGTCCTACAATGTATTTATTGAAGTCTGCCCATATTCTATTAATGATCTAGCAACTGAACTTTGTAATTTAATAAGCTGTTGAACTCCAGTTCACCTTGAAGAAATTCTTCTTGTTATAAAGGAATACAGATTGTTTTCAAAGAGCTCCAGAAACAGTCCTTGAGTGATGACAATCACACTAGTATCTGCCTAGTGGCTGTTTAAATATTTAAATTCCATTCATTGTGCCAGATTTGGGGGACTTCTGGATTCTGAATCCCAGCAGGGCAATCTGTGAATACCAACTTGATGTATCACCACACATTCCACAGCATAATAGAACCACTTTTCTGCCTTGAAAAATGCACAATATGTGGTTATACCATAAGAACATAAGAACATAAGAACGGCCGTACCGGGTCAGACCAAAGGTCCATCTAGCCCAGTATCCTGTCTGCCGACAGTGGCCAGCACCAGGTGCCCCAGAGGGGGTGGACCGAAGACAATGATCAAGCGCTTTGTCTCCTGCCATCCCTCTCCAGCCTCTGTCAAACAGAGGCCAAGGACACCATTTTATCCCCTGGCTAATAGCCTTTTATGGACCTAACCTCCATGAAATTATCTAGCTTCTCTTTAAACTCTGTTATAGTCCTAGCCTTCACAGCCTCCTCCGGCAAGGAGTTCCACATGCTGACTACACGCTGTGTGAAGAAGAACTTTCAAACTAATAATTGCTTTTAGATACATTATTTATTAAGACTCGTTGGAAGCTTGAAAATAGCAAGTATTCAATTTATGACCAGATCAGAAACCGACAGATTCTGTTTGACTGTAGTTAGCCAAAATCTGTTGTAAAGCTGCATTAGCTCTATTAGTTTCAATGGATTTGAGCCCTCATGCTCCATCATGCCCAAGGAAGAGTGAGCCAGTTGTGACTGCCTGATTCTCAGTTGCTTAGACATGGTGGAAGTTAGAGCAGTAAGGGTCCTATTCTAACTTCCATCAATGGGGTAGGCTCCATAACGGACAAAGCACCATTTTAATTTTGTGTCATTTCCTACGAGAACTTCACCACTTTTCCTCACATGATTTTGTGACACTGGCCTCACTCCAAACTTTGCTTTTTGTGCAGCTTTGACAAAACAGCTGCTTTTGCTCAGCAAAGACAGTTTGTGCATTTTGGGGTGTGATGAGATGTGTTTCCTACCCTAGCCCTAGAAGAGCTGAATTGCGCCCAATCAGCTATTTAAGCTGCAAATAGGGGAGCATCAGGCAGGAGGCAGCTAATTGGAGAGAAGCTTGTCTGTGCAGGAAAAACAGGACCTATAAGGCTAGGCAGTGAGCTATAGAAGGGGCTGCTGGTAAAGGCTGCAGGAAGGCAGGCAGCAGTCACTCCCTGGGAAGAGGGAGTAGGGCTCTTGGAGTTGGTACAGGCAGAGAGAAGGGGAACCAGAGTGGCTGAAAGCAGTCCAGGGAAGAGGCAGTGAGAGGAAAGCACAGAACTGCTGAGCTGAGGGTCCCTTGACTGGAATCTAGAGAAGAGGATGGGCCAGGGTTTCCCTCCCAATGACAGAGGATGTGGCACAGACCTGAGGCAGTGAACGGGAGGACTGCCAAGGACTGCCGAGAGACTATACTCCTGAGGGGGGAATGCTGAGTGATCTAGCTGTAGGACTGAATCATGAAGAGGACGCTGGGACGCTGAATCATGAAGAGGCCCCTGACTGAGAAGAAGGACACTCCCCACATTCCCCTTGCACACCAGAGCCTAGTGGGGCCCAGGCTAGTAGATTTTGTGTGCTCCAGTCCCTTAGTAGGTCGGAGGCGAGCCCTAAGCCTCAGGGGCCAGATCCAGGCAACCTGGGGGCCGCATTTGGCACCTAGGCCTGAGGTTCCAGCGCTAAGTAGTGGCAAACATGTTCACAAACTAAAGATGTTGCACATATTTCAGCATGATGGACATTTGTCCAAACATTAAGACCAGAATTATTGGTTGCTATTGCTTATTCTCTTCTTTTAAAAGTTTTGGTCATTCTCTCAGGGTATGTCTACACTACAGCGTTATTTCGAAATATCTTATTTCGAAATAACGCGTCGACACACAAAATGCATTTTGAAATAGCTTTTTGCTATTTCGAAACAGCGCATCCACACTGAGTGGACTCTGAATCGCATTTAAGGCCGGCCAGAACCAGGTCCGGCAGGGCATCAGGTCAGGAGTTACTTTGTGTGGCTGCTGCCTGAGGCTATTTGAGGCCTGTGCTTAAAGGGACCCCCCCCGGACAGCCAGTTCTCAGGTTTCCCTGCTTGCTTGCCTGTCTCGATGAGGGACAGCAAAGCATTTTGTCTCTGCATGCTCTGGTTGCTCTTACTCGGGACACCATAGCACTCTGCAACATGGAGCAAGAACTGCCCCTGGGCACTCTGGTGCTTCTCATCGACGCGTTGCTGCGAGCCTGGCTGCACTTTCTGCAGGCTGCCATGCGGGAGGTCCATCGGGGGGCTGTCAGTATCCAGGAGGCCCTGCGGGAGAGCTTCCTCCCTGAGGAGCACTAAGAGCCTCCCTGGTCTGCCCCACTGGGGGCTTGTGCCTCATTCCTCCCTCACGTCCTTCCACTTACCCCTACCTAACCCCCCTTCCTGATGTAAAATACATGTATTTTCATGAACACAAACTCTCTTTATTTAACAAAACTGGGGGGTGGGGGGATAAAACTCTGGTGAGACTGGGGAAAGGAGGCGGGAGAGGAGAAGAGAGAGGGTGGGAGAGGGGAGGGGGAAACCTGGGAGGAGGGAGCTGGAAGGGGGAAGCAAGGAGAAGAAGGGGGAGGGGAAGCTCAGGGCTCAGGGGTGGCGGTCTTGCCGGACCAACTTGATTTTCATGCAAACCTGCTCCTGGGTTCGCATGTGGCCTTTGGTGGCCAGGCTGGCAGCTATCCTGCCATAGGCGGCCGCGTTCCTCCATCTAGTGTGAAGATCATGGACTTTGGGGGCATCCCCCCCAAACCTGAATAAGGTCCATGATCTCCACCCTGGACCAGGAAGGTGCCTGCCTTTTCTGGGCCCTGGCAGGCTCCTAGGAGCTGGCAGACTGCTCCTGGGGAGCGGTGGAGGGCTGGCTGCCAGTGGCTTGCTGGCTCATGTTTTGGGGCCACTGGGTCAGGGGCAGTGACTGCTGGCTCTGGGCTGGCAGGCTTGGAGCTGGCACAGGCACTGTGGCCAGAGTCAACCCCTTTAAGGACTCTGGGGAGGAGGGAGGGAGAGGAGTGTTCTTGGTTGAGGCTAGAGTGGCCACCAGGGCACCCTGGGAAGGCTGGAGGCCCCCTCTTTCAAAATAAGTGTCTACACAGCACTTATTTCGAAATAGCTATTTCGAATTTGGCGTTATTCCTCATGGAATGAGGTTTACCAAATTCGAAATAAGTGCTCTGCTATTTCGAATTAATTTCGAAATAGTGGTTTGGCTGTGTAGATGCTAGTAAAGTTATTTCGAAATAATGGCTGTTATTTCAAAATAACTTTGCTGTGTAGACATACCCTTAGGGAAAAGAAAACAGTACCCTGTCTCTTTTATTGGCCAGGCATACAACACCAAAGACAGTGAAGAGCTGAATCAATTGGGTCATGTAAAAAGCATTCATCTCCAAGACAAGTCTCTGCATGTCACTATGCAGCAAAAATCTGGTGATTCAACAGAGGAGGGACAAGAATGGAGCTAGTAGATTAGCTGCTCCATATGTTTCCTGGTGATAGGTATACAGCCTCTTCCCCGACTTATGAACCGGTTACGGACCAAGCAATTGGTCGTAACTCGGTTTGTTCGTAAGTTGGACCCCATAGAGTTACATGTGACCGTACTGTTCGTAAGCACGGATCGTGTTCGTAACTCGAGGTCCGCCATTTACGACAACTTTGGTCGTGACTGCAAACAGTCGTAAGTTGACCGTTCGCAACTCGGGGACCGGCTGTAATATAAATACCTAGATAAACAGCTATGCTAACCATTTCTTCAGTGAAAAGGGAATAAGTTCAGCAAAGGCTACTTCAGCATTGAGGATGGAATTTAAGGTGTGGAACTGTTGGAATCTTCTCTGCTTGTGGAGATGGATTCCTTTCTCCAGCTGCTGTTTGGAACACCAAGTACAAAAGCCTAATTCATCCATGCCTTATGACTCATTTGTTTGAGTTCCATTACACTGATGGCATTGATGGTATCAACACCCTCATACACACAATTGGGATTTAATTAATGAACAGAGGCTGAGGTACAAGTTAGTCAAGCACATACACATTTTGATGACCTTCTGTAGTAATAGTTCCCTCATGGTCTTCTGCTCTCTGCTGTGCTTGTATAAACCAGATGGAGTCTCTTTGTCTTGATCTGCCTTTTGGAATCAGAAGCACAGAGTGCCTAGGCAAAAGCTTCATTTTAGCCAATGGAATGATAGGGGCAGTACCACTGTATCACTTGAAAAATGTATTCCTGCATATTTATGTACAACTTACAAATCTGTGTAGCAGCCTCTAATATTTTGCCTGCTCTGTCTTAAGTTTTTCTGACAAAACTTGAGGAACGTCCACACCGCAATTGCATTCTTTCGCAAGAAAATCAAAAGAACAGAGGGATTTTTCTGGCATTGGTAATTCTCATTCTACGAGGAAGAAGCTTTTTTGCAAAAGAGCTCTTGTGGATGGGGAAGAGGGAGTTCTTTCAGAAGAAGAGGAAAGAGGAAAAAGCACAGGTGCCTGGGTGGCCATTCTGTTCATAGCAATCACAGCTTACATGTGAGAGCATCCATTCAGTATAGACACTCTCTTTCAAAAAAGCAGATCGCTTTTTTGATGCACTTTTGTGTGTGGACGCTCTCTTTCAGAAGAAGTTTTTTTGGAAGATCTCTTCCGAAAAAAGCTTTTTCTGAAAGAAGCCTGTAGTCTAGACGAAGCCCTAGTCTTCACAACATCCTCTGGCAAGGAGTTCTGCAGGTTGATTGTGAGCTGAGTGAAGTAAAACTTCCTTTGTTTGTTTTAAACCTACTGCCTATTAATTTCATTGGGTGACCCCTAGTTCTCACATTGTGGGAAAAAGTAAATAATTTTTCCTTATTCAGTTTTTCAACACCGGTCATGATTTTATAGACCTCTATCATAAAAAAAAACTTTCCTTTTTTCTAAGCTGAAAAGTCCAAGTCTTTTTAATCTTTCTTCATAGGGGACCCATTCCAAACCCCTAATCATTTTTGTTGCCCTTTTCTGAGCCTGAACTTCTAAATTTGGGCGCCCAGTCATGGCACTCGCATTCAGGTAAAACTCCCTGCTATCTGGTCTGCAGCCAATGCACTTGCCATCTGTCATGTGAGAAGGATAAATAGTCACATGAGGAATTGCTTACTTCTAACATCTCATTAGCACCTATTCTAAGTATTTTGTGCCTAACATTGTTCTCTCTGTGTCACTGCAAAGCTTTTACCTAGAACTTTTCCTAGCTCCCTTCCTGCCTCATTTCCTTCTTCAGATATAGAGAAACAGCACACATTTCCTTCTAATTTGCCTTCAAACTTGGGAGCAGATTTTGTAGTCTCAGAGTATAATCCAGACAGTTTTTAAAAATGAATTGGTCCCTGCTTTTAAATGTATATTATCTGAAAAAGCATCATGGAAAAGCAAAAAGATTTTGCCAGGTATCAAATGTGATAAATATTGTTACTAGATTTCATTCTCCTGGTTATTGTTTATAGCACCTTGGCATGCTACTGCATTTTAAATCAGTCGGTGTCCTCTAGGATAAGATAACCTGCTTTTCTTTGGCTTTTGGGCTCCAAGAAGACTGGACTTGCTGTTCTAAATGTAAGAATTCTTTGCAACATGTGTCTGTATCATGTAAACCAAAATTCTTGTTTATTCAGGTTAAAGGTTCTGTTGTACAATATTACATTGTCACCTTTGAACAAAATGCACCTATCCACTAAAATCAATGCATGAATGTAGCAACCATATATTATTTGTGATTAGGTTTAGGAAGTCTCAAACCAATCAATACCTCAAATGTAAACAAATCAGGATCAGTCACTTGACCCTCTTTAATTTTCACTCAGGCAAAATTGAGCATGAAGTGAGAACACTTAGGGTCTGTCTAGACTATATCCCTCTGTCACCAGAGGGATGTAAATTAGACATACTGACATTGCAAATGAAGCTGGGATTTAAATCTCCCACGCTTCATTTGAATAAAAATGGCTGCCACGTTTTGCTGAGTCAGCAGTTTGTCGGCAAAAAGTGGCTGTCAAGACGGGGATTGGGTGACAAAGAAAGCCTTTGTTGGCCGATCCTGTAAACCTCATTTTATGAGGCATAAGGGATCGGCCAACAAAGGCTTTCTTTTTTGCCCGATCCCCATCTTGACAGCTGCTTTTTGCCGAAAAACTGCTGCCTCGGCAAAATGCGGCGGCCATTTTTATTCAAATGAAGCGTGGGAGATTTAAATCCCTGCTTCATTTGCAATGTCGGTATGTCTAATTTACATCCTTCTGGTGACAGAGGGATGTAGTCTAGACATACCCTTAATGATTTATCTCTAAGACTATGTCTACACTACAAAGGTTTTTTTTGGAAAATGGCTGTTTTTCTGAAAAAACTTCACTTATGTCCACACTGCAATTGCGTTCTTTCGAAAAAAAATCAGAAGAAGAGAGGGGTTTTTCCGACATTGGTAAACCTCTTTCTATAAGGAAGAAGCCTTTTTCCGAAAGAGCTCTTTCAGAAAAAGGTGTGTGTGGATGGGGAAGAGGGAGTTCTTTTGAAAGAAGAGGAAAGAGGAGAAAGCACAGGTGCCCTGGTGGCCACTCCATCATAGTAATCACAGCTTACATGTGAGATAGTGTCCATTCAGTGTGGACGCTATCTTTTGAAAAAACAGATTGTTTTTTCGATGCGCTTTGGCAGTGTGGATGCTCTCGTTCAGAAGAATTTTTTTTCAGAAGATCTCTTCCGGAAAAGCTTCTTCCAAAAGAAGCCTGCAGTCTAGACGTAGCCTAAGTATGTTTTGATTCGGGTTTTCTTTTTCCTCCACCTACTGAGGTCCAGATCCTGCAGCACTGAAGTGAAGGAGTGTTTTTACTATTCAGGTCAGTGGGAGCAGGAGCAGGCAAGAAAAGCCTAATCCCATATCCCTTATGAGACAGATGCTGCCTGGACCTCAGATCAGCACAAGGACTGCTCCCTAGCTATTTCACTGGACACATACCAGGACCTCTCAAAATATGTAAGGGCAGACCATAGGTCGCTGCCTGTGTGGGGGTGCCTCTGCATTGCTTGCTATGCTAAATGGTACTGTCTAGCCCTAAGCAGTTCTGGAGACATATGAACTCTGGTTTTGCCCCATCTGCCATCAGCAGAGAAGAAAGTGCCAGTGTTGGACTTGGGAGCTAGTTGGAAGAGATTGCTTCTATGAAAGATTTGCTGTAAAGTAATATTACTCCTGAAGCTAAAGGTAAAGCCAAAACCAAGATGTCCTCACATGGAGGATGGTGTTTGATACAGGAAGATCAATGCATAAGCACATGAATCAAACAGATTTTAAAGCTCATGTTTCCTGAGCATGTTCTCCATTTGCACAATGGGGAGTTTGCAGACAGAGAGAGTATTGTATTATATCTTTAGAGGACAAAATAGATATGTTGAAATATACCCACCATCCATCATTCAGGAGGAGACTGGAGTGAACCAAAATATACAGTTAGATGACAGGCATTGATGTTGAAATATTGTACTGATGGGCACCAGAGCAGAGCGTGGTGAGTTGCATAACCAAATGAATTTATTGTGATACAACAGAAGTTGACTATGCCATTTCTAAGGAGAGAAACAGGCTTATTTGGAATTTGGAATTTTGTGTGGATGAAACACAAGTTTCTGGAGACTTCTGGAGAACGGTGAAAGGGACATCCCTCTTCCCCACTTATATCCCCTGAAATCACAACTTTTTGTCAGTTGTTTAACTAGAAAAGCATTAATTATTGAGTCTTGATAATGCTAAAATATTATCTACCATATACTTGAGAGTGTTTGTCTTCTGTTCAAGGTCAACTCCTGAACAGTGAGAGCTAGAACTACCAAATTTGGTATGTAGCTTCTTATAATAACGTAAAGCAAGGTGAGTGCTTGGTTGTGCCAGGAAAGTGGGATGTGTCTGAAACAGGATTGTTTCTCTCTTTTCTGTATTATTTTATGAGAAAGGGGCTAGCTGGGGGTGTGCCCTCCTGACTGTGACTGTCCCAGCAACAAGCCTCCCACCGCCCTGGCACCCTTTAGGGAAGGTGAGGAGGAGGGAGAGGGCTGAAGATTTCCCCCAATTCATACTGGGACATTGCTGGTTGTTCCTCTTCAACAGGGAGTGAGGAGGAAGGTGCAGTTTGCTGTATTCCTCAGTCTGGCTGGGGACCACAGAGGGCAGATGAACCTGGACCTACTCTAGTTGGGAGACATGCCTCCCTCTCCTAGCTGTGTCCACTGGAGCTGCGGCAGCCATGGAGAGGTGCTTCTCCCTGGCCCCAAGCTGTTTCAGTGAGAGAGGGCTGGGGTTGTTCTGAACCCCTCATCCCCATTCCCACCCTACAGCAATGTACATTTTCATTTTATTTCCCAAAAAACAAATTAGTTGAGGTAAGGACCCAGGCAATGCTGGGTAAATCTTCTAGTTAATAAATATATATCTATGACAATAATTTATAATACCTTGTCAGAAATAGTTGTAGCCTGGGAAATTTAGTGGGAGTTGTGTGTTTAACTTCCTAAGGTGCTTTCAAAATCCCAGACTTAAAGTCTGCTTTCATCTGTAATTTCTCCTTTGCCTCAGTGAGCTACAGAAATTGACTTGCTTCATAGCTGAACATCTGCAGTACCTTTGATACAGATTTATTTACTAATAGCATGTCTTTGAAAGACAGTTGGTCAACGGATTGTTCAGTCTGCAATCAAAGTGTCTCACAGTTTTGGATTGCACCAAGTGTCTTGAGAAAGTTACTCTTGGGCATATATATGTTTCATATTGCTCTCCTGCCAGTAAAGTTTTCATGTGTTTCTTTTATCTCAAGCGATGTTGCTAAAGCCCTGTGTCTTATTTTTATATATCACTGGGCAAAAGCTCTACTGTGCAGTGTGAAAATATATTTGCATAAATAAAATGATTATTAATCTGATATTGACACATTGCCTGTCACACATATGCATTCACAAGGGGGTGCATAAAGCAGTATTGCCACACTCAAACAATATGCACTAGTTAAGAGAAAAATTTCACTTTCAGTAATTGTGCATTTCTGAACACAATATCCAGATCCCAGTTCAGTTAGTACCAAAAAAATATGATGCTTTGATATAGGTTGAACCTCTTTCTCTAGTCCAGCACTCTGGTCTGGTAACATCAATGGTCCTGCATAATTTTAGTTAGCCAGATGTCCATTTATCATGGGTGTGGCCAAGTTTCCTGTGATCCCATAAAGTTTGTTTACAGCCACCAGTCCTGACTCTTAGTGTTCTGTGCTATTAGTGTTCTGTGCTGTGTTATTTAGCTCTAATTTACCCTTAAATATCTTCTAAGAGCCCAGAAAGCAGTGGAAATGCTGGTAATACGGCTAGACAATATTGACATCCTGTGGTCTGGCAAATTCTTTCGTTTGGCACCGGTCAGGTCCTGAGGGTGCTAGACTACAGAGGTTCAACATGTACATTTATTTCCCAATGCCATGTTGCAGCACTCTCTGGCCTTACATTGTACATACTTGGTCACTCCCATCTAGACTCTTTCAGTTCCCTCTTTTAGGGTCCCCCTAGAGCCTTTCTCTTAACTTTTGAATGTCCAAAGTACAGTGGCTAAATCGCTTTCCTACTCAAGGAAATGGAAACTTCTCACTCTTATCCTCAGCCACTTTCACTGCCCTTCTGGCCAGCTCTAAATCTAATTCAGAATTGCCCTTCTGTGTTCCAAACTGTTCATGGCAATCTTTACCCTCCCCCACTAAGGCTATGTGTACACTGCTGGTTTTTTTGGAAAAAGGTACACAGGGTTACCTTTTTCCAATTCTTTTTTCAGAAGACGGGCCAAATGTTGGAAAACCCTCCTCTTTTTTGGAAGAGCCCTTATTTCTCATGAAATGAGGAATACAGGACTTCTGAAAGAGCATGCCTGCTCTTCCAAAAAAAAAAAAAAAAAAATTCAGAAGAGCAGACGTGTTCCCTGGATGTGGCAGAGCTTTTTCCGCGATACTGGAGGTATTCCAGAAAAACTCCATAGTGCAGACATAGCCTAATACTCTATACCAGTGTTTCTCAACCAGTGGTATAAGTACCTTTAGGGGTATTCAAAAGAAGTCTGGGGGGTACATCAACACAACTGAAATTTGGAGAAAACTGAATTTTTGTTTTAAGTTTTACAGCGCCTTATTATTTTTATACACTTTACACTCAAAAGTTTCATCACCCAGCTGGCTATGATTAAGTTGTTTAAACAAATGTATTGCAATGGTAGAAAAAATTGTGTGTGTCTGAAAACTGTAGGTACTGGGGGTACTTATAATATTTTTTTAAAGGGGTACTTTATAAAAAAAGGTTGAGAAACACTGCTCTATACTTATTTTCATTATCATGACAGAAATTAAAAGTAGTAAATTCAGCTACTCAGAATTTCCACTTTATTGGAGCACCATAGACCAAATGACCACTACATTTCATTTCTATCACTTTGAGTGGGGATATTGGAATAAAAACCCTCATCAGACAAATACTGAGTGATGTGTCTCTGAGATGGATTCCACCCACATGCCTCTGGATAAAGACTGTTTTCTGGGCAGCAGTTCTCAGGGTGCACAAAGCACTGACAAGTCAAGATCTTTTAGATTTTCAGAAGTGATAAGGACCTTTGGGACTAAACCATTCCAAATGTGACAAATATTTAGAAATAGCCAATAGAGTGAAATTGTGACCCCTCTGAAGTTGGTTGCAAAGCTCCTACTGGTGTTCCATGTGATCGTCCACAGAGCACTGAATTAACTTCACTGGAGCTTCAAGTGGTCAATACAAGGCAACTTTGTAGCTCTCTAGACAGACCTTCCTAGCCTTTAAGTTGTAGCAATAGAAACCATTTGTGACAGATATGGCAATTTCCTGGCCCAGTTTTATTCAATTAAGTTCAACCTTAACTGAGTTAAGTTTAAGTATCATTATATTACAAAGACAAATATGTTTTAATTGTTGTGGGATTGCATGTATTGTCTCAGGGAGGGGAAGAACATGACCATTGTAAGTTTGGGTAAGTATTTTGAGCTTTAAAGGACTTTTTGAACTATTGTATCTTCTTAGGATATG
The DNA here is from genome assembly GCA_032595735.1 of Pelochelys cantorii. Lineage (NCBI taxonomy): Eukaryota > Metazoa > Chordata > Testudines > Trionychidae > Pelochelys > Pelochelys cantorii. The sequence continues at coordinate 301,524,947 of CM064326.1, read as the reverse complement.
CAAAAACTCATCTCTTTTGAAGCTTCACTTTGAGGGTGGGACTTTTGTCTGCTGGTCACCTGTTACAAGAGGACACGATCAGAGTAACTGTATAAAGGAGTAACTTGAACATTTATGGGGCTGTTTGTTTGGAGCTGACTGCTGTCATGAACCCATGGGTGACATTTGAAGGACTGCCTCCTATCTGAGCCCTTGTTGGAGTTAGCTTATTAGCATGTGTCCATTGTTCTTTTAGCTTATTAGCATGTGTCTATTGTTCTTTTATGGTTTTTAATTTTTTTTTCTGTAATGCTTTTGCCTTAAGAATCTACTGGCTTAGAAAGAGCTGTGTGATAACTTAAAACCATGGATAGTTACATTATGTCTAGCCTCTGAGAAAACAAAGCAGCCAGCTGAGGTAGTCTGACCTACTGGGGATTTCAAAGTATAAGAAGGGAATGGAGCAGCCTAAGCCTGGAAATGCACCATCAAGAGGGAGAGAGATGTGTGATGAGTGAAGAGCCAGACACCTATGAAGGGTGCCTGTGCTGGATGCCAAAAGGAGAACACTATTGTAGTTTCCTTTGACTAGGACACCTTTGACAGGGAATGTTTATATAATGAAATCTATTAAATGCTTATTTCACTGAAATTCTAATTGTACTACAGAATTTTCTCAGATTTAACACAATTTCCACACATTATGGTTTCACATTACAGTGTATCCTATGGCACAATACGTTTCTTCCACCTACAGTTTCCTTGGGGTTTCCTTTACATTCATTTTTCTGTTGCAAAGCTCAACAGAAAAATTTTTGGTTGGTTATTTTTGGTTGGCTATTTCTTCCCATACATTGTTTCAACAAGGTATCCTATAACACATTGGCAAGTCAAAGAAAAATGTGTATGTGATCAATGTAAAAAGCATGTTATAAATCCAGTCATGATAAACTTAGTCAAATCACAGGGCTTTATTATATTCCATAAGAGAAGAAAATATTATGAATGTAAAGATTTTTACCTGTTTCCAACACCTTATGTTCATTAGTCATTCTTTGCTTCCTATTGTTCATCCTTACACAACAGGAAAGGAATCAACTGGGATAACCATGGAATTCCAATCCATTGAACTATATTTAGGTTACAAAAGCAGCAAAACATAATGATGGACATCACAGGCTGTATGAACAATGCCTTTAGAAACATTCACGTAGATTTCCTTTGATTCTGGAAGGAGCTCTTTGAAATAAACAGTGTGGTAAATTATTTAGCCTCATTTTTTGGAGGTTCAGATGGCTAATGTTCCAGATGTGACAAAACAGGAAGCACTATCATTTCCTCAGTATATATGATGTATAGGCATTTTGGACTGTAACTTTGATATAGTGATATGAATATAAAACAACTAAGATCTGATTCCATTAAAATAGTTCTATTTCCTTATATAAATATTATGCCATGAATGTAGCTTGTGTTGCCATTGCTTCTAATACTGGGTTCTCAAATATGTGTGGTGTGTATGTTCACTCTTTAAATTGATAGGTTGGAAGTGAACCTTTAACAATTTGCCCAAAATGTTCATTGAACATTGAAATGAAACAGGTATTAATAAAAACAAGCAAAAAAGAGCATTCTTAACAGTCTGATTATAAATCACTTCCCCTGCCAACTGATCTAATTTTATTCTTTGGACTTAGGAATCTCATAATTTTACTAATTCTCCAGTATCCATGGGGTCTTCAAGGGTAGGTAAGACCTGAATTTCTAATGCAAAAACAAATAATTATTTTTTCTGGCTTCCAGAATAAAAAATAGCAACCTAACTCTTTGTTCTGGATAATTTTTTATTTGCATTGTCTCTTTATAAAAATATTCCATGATCCTAGGGCACTCTATTTGGTCTCAATAGATTTATAGTTCTGGGATAACTTATTTCATAGCCAAACTGTTTTGAACTGTTTTTTGACAAAAGGCAACTGTCAATGTCCGAAACAAAACAATCAATCAAAGCTATCAGTAAGGCTCATAGGAAAAGGACTCACCCAATTTTGATGAGACTAGAATCTGACTTAACGTTATTACTCTTTGATTGTTTAATGTAACCTGCTTCATTGTTTATTGACATTTTTTTCAGTGTGAAAGGGGTAGTACATGGTAGCAAGACAATATGTGTTTGTGATTCCTGTGAATTTTGGAAGATGTGAAGATAATGACTATTTGGCCAGAGCCTACACCATATAAATTTAAAATTACCTTCCAAAACAGCAGGTTTCGATTGTATTATTATATTAAGCAAACAACTCCAGCAGTCAATGAATCTCCATTTTCTCAATATTCTGAGAGCTGGAATAAAAATATACAGTGTCATGCCCCAGTATATTTTTTTCTTTCCCTGCTCATACATGACCTTGCATAATGGGATCCTAGTACAAGGTGCCGCTGAAGCATAAACAAACAAAAGAACATGGAGAGGATGAGGTACAGATAAGTGATTTTTTTGCTTGGATTTAAGGAAGAGCAACAGGACAAGATATATTCATAAAATACAAAGAGTCACATTGATGTAAATCAGGAGTAACTTTATTGGGAGTTAGTTCAATATAACTGAGAGCTGAATTTGGTTACCCAAGGTCTGCTTTTCAGAACTATCTGAAAACCAGGAAACTTTATAGTCCATAATCCTGAAAACACCAGGAAATTAATAGCTCCTTTCAACTCCCACTTTTTGGCTGTGCTAATGCATTGTTTTTTGGCCAGGTAACAGCTGTGAAAAGAGGAATACTTTCCCATTACAAATATAAAAATGTCCCTACCATGCAGAAATTTTAGAGAGATCATTCACTGGGACCATTTCATTGTTTTATTTATTAAAAAAAAATTAACATTCTGTGCACAGTTCATGTGTAGTCACCAAAACATTGGCTAAAACCATTGACTTAAACAAAAACAAAACAAAAACTTAAATAAAAGCTAAAGCCATTGACTTAAACAACACTTTATGGCAAGGATAAAGGATAAAAAATCTTTCTGTAGGATATACGGTATAAGTGCATGAACAAATAGATTTAATAGAAGTAGGTTCCAACATACTCAGCTTGATCCTAATCCTGCTCTCAGTGAAGTCCACAGCAAAACACCCAACAACTTCATTGGTGCAGGATTAAGTCCTTTGCTTCTAGCACATTCTCTTGGAAATTCCTTGTCCTAACACATTAAGACATGTTTTATTACGTTGCAGAAGAAAACAAACCAGCAACAGTGAGTCAGTGCTCTCCACGCCTAATCATTTGCTTGTTATGAAATATGGCAATCTGTAAATCCCAACACAATAAGATATAATAAGATATAAGAGTCTTTAGAAAAAAATCATGTGTTTCTAATTTAATCTAAAATGTTGGTAAACTCCAGGTTATGCTAAACTCTTCACCTTCTTTTAGTCAGATAAGAAGAAAAATCTATGGGAAGGTCAGAATTTAAGTGATTATCAATAAATAAAATGTCCAGTTTTTTACTCCTTCACACTGCTTTTATATTGGTATAACTTTAAGTGACACCATTTTAAAACTAGTGCCCTAGAAGGAAGATTACATTTGAAGGTGCTTTCCTGGATTCAAAAGATCTAGGTACTGTGTAGACACAGAAGTCACCATGATGTGTCACTGGCAAATGAAAATCCAGTGTGGCATGTAAAGTTTTCTTTGAGCTAGGCTTCTAAAAGGAGAAGGGATAGGAAATAGGCAGGCATGAAGATTCATACAGTCAGGCTTTGTCTACACTGCAGGGTTTTTGTGCAAGAAGCTTTTTGCGGAAGAGATCTTCTGCAAAAAATTCTTGCGCAAAAGCGCGTCCACGTCTCAAAAGCACATCGCAAAAGCAAGAGAGCATCTACGCTGCATGGACACTCTTGTGCAAGAAAGCTCTGATGGCCATTCACAGAACTGGAAATTGGACTCTTGGGCCACACCCCAAACTGAAGAACCAGACTCTGATAAGAGGCCGGAATTCCTAGGCCCAAGGCCTCAATGGCAGGGGCCTACACCCCAGGCCACCAGCTAACTCTGGGACCTAACCACTCGGCCACCCTGCTGCCTGCCACAGTCTACAATTCCATAAAGTATGCTTGAGCTATGGCATCTCTTTTAGAAAGATACCCAGGCTTGATTTAAAGAGTGCAAGTGATGGAGAATCCATCACATTCCCAGATAAGCTGTCCTGATAGTTAATTACCCTCACTGTTAAAAAGTAGTTCTGACTGACTAAGTATTTCAAAGCAATGAAACAAATGAGAAATTACAAAACAAACAAATTAATATAAAGTTCACTGAAAAATACCCAGCAGGTTAATCATGGAGAGGGAAAAAAGAAGGGTAGATTGTTATAACGCCACATTCACATTCCCCCACTCCAAAAAGAAAAGGCAGTATGGGCTGCGGCCTGATCGTTACTCCGGCGCCTTTGCACGCCACCAGCAGCACAAAGGGGCCTGAGTGTGGATCTAACAGTGTGCTGTACCTGGGGGAGAGAGGGCATAGTTAGCTGTACTGCACGGTCTGCTGATCCATCACATAGAGATATCACAGGGACAGGATAAGGCTTGGCTATAGCGTGCTGAGCTCTGGTGATCCCCTGGCCTTACTGCCTTTGTTCCAAGCTGGCTGAAGTTATGGATGCTTTAACATACACTCAGGGTCAGACCAGCCTCTAGGATCAATGGGATCAGGGAAGTACAAAACTGGTTTGAATCCACCTTTCCTCCTGCTCTGCTCTCCCTCCCCCCGCCAGCAGAATTGTGGCACAACCTGGGATCTGGCACCACATGTGATCAAAAAAGGCATAGCTACGTGTGCTATGTGCACATGACAAACACACTCTTCCGGTTCACAATGTCTTCTGAATAATCAATCTACTTTTTAAAGTAATCGTGCTGCTTTGTTCTTCTAGCAGGCATCAGTGGTTCCCATCCAGAACTTCCTTGTGGCATGAGTCAGGAGACAGGATCGCAAGGACCATGAGAGAATTCCTGCAAGAGCCAGAAGAAAGTAGTTAAGTGTGCAGCTTGTATCAGTCACATACAACCCAGCAGCCAGCTCTAACTGCATTCTACAAAAAATGCAGGTAATTGTGTGACTCCCATTAGCATAGTGCCTGAGCACCTCACCATCTTTAATGTATTTATCCTCCCACCATAGCTGCAATGCAGGGAATGTGAAGTGATGCACCCCATTTTACAGATTGGTGACTGAGGCACAGAGACACTAAAGCCTAGATCCTGAAAGATATTTAGACACCCAACTCCCATTGATTTCACTGACTCATGCTCTGACTCTCCAAGCTCACGAGGAGGGCTTTAAACTAGGTTCAAAGAAGGCAGGTGACAAAAGCCCATAGGTTAGCATAAAAAAGGGGCTAGATGTGGGCAGTGTTCCCTCTAATTTTTCCCACCCATGTGTGGAATGAATTTTGTTATGTAACAACTCACTTCCATAGTGATGCGCATAGGAAAATACATGTGGTAGGGCAAGGCTGAGGGGTTCAGAGTGTGGGAGAGGGCTCAGAGTGGGACAGAGAGTTGGGGTATGGGGGGGTGAGTGCTCTGGCTGGGGTGGGACTGAGGATAAGGACTTTGGCGTGTCCCAGGACTAAGGTGGGAGAGAAGACTCCCCCAACTCTCTCTCCCTGCTGAAACACTTGAGAAGGGGGCGGGGAGAAGAGGTGCCTCTCTCCAACTGCAACAGGTTTGGGCTGGGACTGGGTTGGGACCAGGGGAGAGGCTGGGAGAGGTGGACTGGGGTGTAGGGTAGGGGTGCTGGAGCACATCTGGGGTGTGGGGAGAGGCATCCCTCCCCGCCACAAATTCTCTAGTTTGGTACTAGTCAGGTCCCGAGGGCGCAACACTAGAGAGGTTCAATTGTACTAATATTCTAGTAGTGAGTTTTATCTCATCAAGTCTTTGTGATGTCAATTAAGTCATTGTTTAGTTTATGTACTAATACTTCCTGTTTAATTACTGTTTATTCACCATACTTCTTGCATTTGTATATAAACATTTAAGATGTTGAACAGATTTCCCTCGTTGATTTCCCTCTTGTTGCTCCTATGACTTTGTTGTAATTTTCCATCTCTTACCCCACAATCTAAATTCCCTCTGAACTGTGAAGCTGTGCAGCTGACTATTAAGAGCCATGTGGGTGCTCAGGGCTGTGGCGGGGAGGGATGCCTCTCCCCACACCCCAGATGTGCTCCAGCACCCCTACCCTACACCCCAGTCCACCATCTTGGAACCAAAACAAAATTCATTTTAAAAAGACAATAAGGCAAGTTTTGCTCACTTGAAATATGAGAATATTGTTTGTGGTTTCCAGTGATGAATGGAGTAGAAGGACCAAACAATCAATGCCAGAAACAGAATGTGTAACATGAAAGTTAAGATCTTTGTGTACAGAAAGTAGTACAATAGCTGAGATAAGGGCTTACTTCTTCTCTCTGAAGTCAACAGCAAAACTCTCCTTGACTTTAGCAGTGCAGGATCGCTCCTAAATTAAAAAAAGATTAAAAAAATACAGTCAAGTCAATAATGTTTGAACTTCCAGTTCTCTTGGTTGGTGACACAAGCCTCCTGCAAACAACAGATTTATATAAAAGTGAGGAAAAAGACTGACAGAGCCAGATGGGTACCCAGAAGTCACCTACTGCTGGATAGGCTCAACAAGTTAAAAAACAGAACACTGGGTGGTCATCACCTACAGCCCCCAGCTAAAACCTCTCCTGCACATCATCAGTGATCTACAACATATGGAAAACAATCTCTCACTCTGACCAAGCTTGGGAGGTAGGCCAGTCCTCACAGACAGCCTCCCAAGGTGAAGCAAAATATTTACCAGTAACTGCAAACCATGCAACAGAAACAATAACCCAGGAACCAATCCCTGTAATAAACCCTGTTGCCAGCTCTGCCTTCTAATCTCCTCAAATGACACCATCATAGGACCTAACCACATTAGTGTCTCACTCATCTGCACATCTACTAATATGATACATGGCATCATGTACTAGCAATGCCCCTCTGCTGTGTACATTGGCCAAACCAGACAGTCTCTGCACCAAAGGATAAAAGGACACAAATCAAGAATGATAACATACAAAAAACAGGAGGAGAGCACTTCAATCTCCCTGGACACTCAGGCTATGTCTACACTGCAGTGTTATTTCAGAATACCTGACGTTATTCCAAAATAACATAGTCCGCATCTACACAGAGCAGTTATTTCGACATAGTATCAAAATAATGTTGAGCTGGAGGACTGCTTACTCGACTCCTGTAACCCTCGTTGTCTCAGGAGTAAAGATAGTTGGGGGAAGAATGCTCCATCTCAAAATAACTGCTGTGTAGACAGTGCCAAAAGTCGAAATAAGCTACTTTGACTTTACGCAATTAGCATTACTCAAGTTGCATAGCTTATTTTGAGTTTAGCCCTCAAAACAGAAGTGTAGAAGTGCCCTCAGAAACAGATTTAAAAGTTCAAATGGTCCTGTAGCACCTTAGGCTATGTCTATATTACAAGCTTATTTTGAAATAACTCACGTTATTTTGAAATAACAGAGTGTGTGTCTACTCAACAAGCCTGTTATTTTGAAATAATTTCAAAATAACGGGCTTCTTACTCTGACTTTTTTAACCCTCATTTCATGAAGAGTAAGGGAAATTGAAGTAAGAGTGTTCTTCCTTCAAATTCCTGATATGTAGACAGCACCAGAAGCCAAGTTGAGCTACTTCAACTTCAGCTACGCAATTAACATAACTGAAGTTGTGTATCTTAACTCAACTTTAGCCTGCAGTGTAGATGTACCCTTAGAGACTAACAATATAGATAGTATCATGAGCTCTCATGGGCACAACCCACTTCTTCAGATGAATGGAGCAAGGGGTCCAGAGGTACAAATAAATAGCAGAAAAAAAGGAGAGAGGGGGAGGGAAAGAAAAAAAAACTTAATTAAAGTGTCTGTGCTAAATGAGGCTAATAGAGTGTGCTCCCATCGTCCTCCCACAGTGTAGATGCTGCAGCGGCTCAGTTTAAGGTAAGCCAAATTCAGCTACACATTTTGGCATACCTTTAAGCCAACCTGCCTGATTTAGTGTAGACCAAGCCTTAACCTTTATGGTGCTACAGGGTTTCTCATTGTCTTTTAAGAGATTTGTATGTGAATATATTTTAAACTAGTATTACATGTTTTCCTAATACATAGTTTGTATGCCTCCGCATTCAAACAGTATTGGCCATACTAGCTATACAACTGAAGCAGCCATTCAGCCTGGCACGTCAGTGTAGGTGTCAACCATTGCCTGAGCAATAAGTGGCCAGTACAGCTGGAGAAGCTCATGGCAAAAGTTGAAGGCTAGAGGTAACATTATAACCCCATCTGTGATCACTTTCCATATCACCTGGAGGAGCAGATCTAAAGACTTGGTCAATGTGAAGTTAAAATCTCTGGGGGATTGGGACTGGCTGAGTTTTTGACACATGGCTCTCCCTGAACAGACATAAGGAGTAAGGACTCCTTGAAGACTGGAGAACTCAAGGCTTTCTGCTTTATAACACTAACATTTGCTGTTTATTTCTGAATGTTTGATGAAATAACACATTTTGAAGAAGAAAATCAGAGAGATTGATTTTCTAAAATGAGGTGCTCCACACCCTGCCAGCAGCCGTTTCCTCACCTCTTTCTCCAGAGCAGCAGCCAGTTCCAGCCCCCTGCAGCCTCCTTGAAGCTGTGCACAGCAAGATGAATGGAACTGGAGTGTGTCTATTGCAGGGAGCTTCAAGGCATCAAGAGATCAGTCTCTGAGGAGAAGCAAGGTGCGAAGTAATCCTGAAAGAAGGAGGAAAAGGGGACAGAAAGGGGAGCAGCTTTCAGTGGGAGAGAGAAGGAAGCAGAACCAGTAATGAGGAGGAAGGGTTGGAGAAGCGTATATATAGGGAGAGCCCTGAGGCAGAAAGGGATTCTGGGAACAGCACTTTTCAAAGGATGATTTCTCTGATGACCTCAGACGGATTCAGCGGCCTCTATAGGTACTTCTATATACTGCACACATTTTAGGTTATTTTCTGTTTGAGAATTCTCTGCTCTTCCTCCACAGAGTATCTGAAGTCATCATCAGCTTTAACATAACTTCCTTATGAGGCAGAAAATATTCCAGTTGGGGAACAAAGGCACAGAGAGATTAAGAGACATGACAGATCACAGAGGAAGTCTCCTGATCTCTTAAAATCCAGTCCTGTGCCTTAACTATAAACTTATTCTTCTTTCTTAGTCCTTTTTTTTTCACACCCTCTAAGGTGAAAATCATCTAAAATTCACAAGAATGCACACATGACCTTCTAGCAGCTCTCAAACCTCAGTGTATTTGGAGAATTATCCTTGGCAAATATCTTCAAAATAGGGATGTAAGCGACTAGTCGACTATCTGATAAGCAAAAGTTTATCAGATAGTCGACACACTAGTCGACTAGTTGCTGCCCCCCCCCTTGCTGCCTCTATCACAAAGAGGCAGTGGGGGGGTGGGAGGTTGGGAAGAGGAGAGGGTGCTGGAGGGAGCCGACCTAAAACCTGGTTTTCCCCAGCTCTATGGGAGAGGGCAGCGGTACAGCCTGCTGGGGCTCTTGTACATTTCAAAGAGGAAGTGCCCATGTGGAGCCTGGGGTCAGCGGAACTCTGTGCTGGCCCCAGGCTCCATGCAGCATTTCAAAGGCGGAATGCAGAAGTCCTTATTGATTAATTGAATAGTCGATTGAAATCCCATCAACTATATGATTAGTTAATTAATCAAAATTTAACATTCCTACTTCAAAATTGTTAAACGTACCCCTCCCCCCCACACACAGAATAAGACATTCATTATTTTAGTCCCAGGCCTTCACTACATCAAATGATCCCAGTCTCTGCTTTGTAAATATTGATGCTTACAAAAAAAGTTCATAAGGAACAGGGAGGATTGAATGGCAAAAAAAAAAAAAGAGAAACAATGTTGAGCCCATCATCCAGAGGCATTCAGACTCATTCTAGTTAAGGGACCCTATCTTACATGGCTGGAATGTACAACTTGGAGCCTTTTCAATACAATTGTTTTGGAAGATCTCTTTTTCCTCTTCATTAGTTTCACCAGCGAAGCTTGCTTGGCTGTCCCAGATAAACACACATTTCACCGAGAACAATTTATAACAGCCTTATTCTAATCTTGTTTATAGAAATTTTACATTGGTGTTGACTTTAGCTGAGTCACTGCTGATTTACATTGTTGCCAGTGAGATCAAAATCAGGCCTTGAGTAATTACAGTACATTGTGAGATTTACTAAAGGGGGAAATGTCAAAGCCATCTTAGATTTTATTTTAATCTATACAGCACTAGACATTCCTATTTAAATTGAAAATGTCATTCTGTAAAACATCTGTGCAAGCAACAACACACACACAAAAAGCCACTTATCTGTTTCAGAAGATCACTTTTCACTGGTTGATTTCATTTAATAAGGGTCTGGTTTGTGTATCCAAAACTGCTTTGATGGTTAGGCTGCTCTGATTGATGCTGGATACCAAACATATACTGATTGGTAGCATGATCAGAGAAACAAAAAAGAGGGTTATAGCCATCTTTGCACCCAGAATCAGGTATTATGCCAAGTGCCATTTAGCCAGACTAGAAAATTAAGCCCCTTGTCTTTTTTTCTGCTCTACTGCTTTCCAAATATTTCTCCTCCTTTGGATAATTTCACCCTCATAATACTAGTTTATATTATTCCACATTGAATCATTTCCTGCCCATTTTCCTTTCTAGTTCCCTGTGCTCACAGCACGCCCAGTTTTGTATCTGCAAATTCAATTAACATTCTGTTTACCTGTTATTCCAGATTATTATAAGTATGACCGCAATGAACAGAGTTGAAAGGATAATATTTTTACAACATGTTATTTTGAATGGGATGCTCATTCCAGCCAAAGTCTGTACTGTTGACATTACATCTGTTTCTTTGTATCTAAAGCAGAAAAATTAAACACACACCCATCACCTTTAGCCTGCTTGATCTATTTCATATCATTACAAGCTCAGTCTCATTTCTGGGATTTCCTCTTGTCTTTTGCAGTAACAATCCCTTCTGCTGAATCAACATTTTGTTTTTCAAGAATAGTTACCTTATTCTTTTGAACCCCACCCCCCACCAGAATGTTATTTGTAAATCTCCACTAAATTTCAGGCTGGCAGGAGCTGGGTTGTTTACAGTTAATGAAATGAAGTTGCTAATCTCTTCCTGCATCTGATTCAAATATAAATAAAAAAAGTGTGCTTTGTAAGGAGTCCAGATAGAAATCCCTTCTGTAATGTTAAACCACAGCTATGACTCATTCTAAATGCAAAGCTTAGCAAGAACAGCAACATCTTTAAAGAGTATGGGGAAAAAATCTGTTTAAATGAATATTAAACTTCCAATTCCCAGCCCACGTGAACAGCTGCTTTCAAGTGAAGGTCTATCCCCTCTGATAGGCTAATAAAATTGTGCTGCTATGGATATGAATGATTTGAGAATTCATGTCATTTGGGGTTTAACAGAAATACATTTATGATTGCAGCATCAAAATGTTATACAGTCAAAAGATCGGTGGCAGACAACAAACACCATAGGCCAAAGTGATAAGCAAAGTAAGCAATACAGAACTAGAGGGAAGGGTCAGAATTTGAAGAACGGCCAGCTCTTATGTTAACAGATATTAGCTAAAAATTCTGGTGACCTTAATATATTTAAAAAATGAATGAAGTCCTGTCAGAGGCACTTTGCCCTCTAAACTATTTACAGATGGAATCCTTTCCCATGGTAATGTTACTTACTAAGTCAATTAGACTTCTTTTTTTGTGGCAAACTCACCTCTCCTGAGTTTAGATTCTCCCCCCCCCCCCCCCACTTACTAATTGTTCTATTAGGTACTATCACTATTGGAATGACACATAATGTTTCAGTGCTATGCAACCTTCCATTACAGGAGGTATTGCTGTCAGGGGCATAACCTCTGGACTGCAGCAAACATTTGGGCCTGCTGATCAGCAGCATAGCTCACGGACAGTTTTTTCTCTGAGGTCAGTTTGTCCTAAATGGGCTTGTGTTGTGTCTACCTTGCTAGTGGGTATATCTAGTACTAAGTATTACATGGGCATGTCTAGGATATGCACCACAGTTGGGTAGATTGCTGGGCACTGTGTGGTGGAAGCAGCTGTTTTTCAACCTCACGATGTCTGGAAATGGTGGCAATAACTGTGTACATACTGACTGTTTCACAAAGTTTTATTTACTGGGGAAGGAGAAAAAGAAGGTATTTCCCAACAGTTGTTCTGTTGATGTCTCCCTCAGCATGCTAGTAAGGCTCGTGTGTTTTCTTCCTGTTTGCAGTGTTTTGTACGTGTTCGCACAACTGCTGTATCAGTGAATACATATGTGTATGTAGTGACTGTGTCTGGAAGCTTTATGGTCAGGAGAGACATAAAGCCTTAGTGATAAGGCCAGAATGGAACCACCAGATCATTAAGTCTGACCTCCTGCTTATCACAGGCCTCCGACACCACCCAGCACCTGCCCAAACCCCCAAACTCAAACAAGACCAAAGGCTGACAGCCTGCGGGAGACTAGACTATTATGTGCCACAGGAGAAGCTCAGTTCTTCAGTATTGAACACATTTATCACACTTTCCAGGATGCACTTGTTCTTAAGGCACTTCCCTGCTACTTGAATGGACTGGTCCCAAAAGGACAAGTTTAGAATATCAAATGCAATTGCTGAAATTTATCATTTGAAATCTCTCTTAGGCCAATTTGCTAGGACTCATAAAGGAGAGAGAGCACACGTTAGTTAAAATAAAAAATGTGGTTATTTGATGTCTCAAGTAGAGAGTGCAGACTTAATCAAGATAACCTTCAGTTAGTCTTCGTCTGAGCTCTGGGTTGTGGGAGGAATCTTTTCCGCATGGCTGGTCTGGGCCTCTGTCACCATCAGGGGATTCTGCTGCTTTTTTGTGGGTTCAAGGGTGCATGAGTCCATGACTGAATGCTAGTTTCAGTCGGGGCTTGTTTAAGTGTTTCAACTTTCTCTTGGGTGTATGATCAACCAGGGTAAAATCACTATGCCAATGTTCCTCTTTTTATTTCTAGCATCACTTTTAATGCCACCCTCTCTTTCTCTTCCTAGCTACTGTGTGTTAGTGGCAATAAATCAGAAGGGCCTTAAATCAGAAGGGTAGCGTTCCCTGGATTTCATCTTCAGCTGTCCATGTGGGGTCAGTTACTTGTAAATACATTTGTACTGTGGCTTCTTCTCTATTCTTGTGATGTGCTATTGCCCACTGGACTAGTAGAAAGGCTGTTCACAATCATGATTGCAGATTTACAGCTTTCTGCAGCCTGGGTACTGATATTTGATGCTTCTCCCCCGTCCAGGTTTAATTGGTCCACTCCATTTCAAGCCCTTTTGTGATTTTTTCAGTACCCTCCCTTTGGTAGTAAAATTCTCCACTTACCTCTATCCACTGGCTTCTGTATTTTGCTGGATAGCCTCTTGGATGGCTGTTTACAGACTGAACTTACTTTTAATGCATTTTTTTGTCTGTTACAATAGCTTGTGGGCTTTTACATACACTGGCAAAATAAATAATTTCAAGTAGACTATAATCATGTATCTCACATTATATATATTTCTGTCATAACAGAGCTATTACCTTAACTTGGGCAAAGTTGAGTGCTACTATTATCAATACAGGCTATTGCAATAAATTAGAGGAATTCAAATCTCAAAGTTAGGCAGAAAATAGCTTTTAAGGTTCTGAATATTTTTAGCAGCATCAGGGTAAAGGCACAAATATTAAATTCCATCAAAAATACCATCCATGCACTATGGTATGTCCATACAAAGCATTTCTTCCTCATTTCCTATTCAGGAGAGTAGTTTATTAACAAATCAAACCTCTGTTTGTAGCATTAGTGGTAACAGGGACTATTATCCCAACTTTCATTTGCTTTCTGCCTCATTTTATTAAGCGCTTTATTTTAGAGCAACTTAAAAGTCTCAATGGGACAAAATATAGTCTTCTCTTTTTTACTCAACCTATTTTCAGAAAACTCTCCAAGAGAGAGAATAAAGATATCTAAATTTGGCTGTATAAATGTTCTTCCATATTGGGCCTAATCCAAAGTCCACTGAAATCAATGGAAAGACTTCCACTGACTTCAGTGGGATTTGAATCCAGGCTTAGATTGCAGTGTTTTTCCTTGCAGTAAAAAAAGAAGGTAAATAATTTTGTAGCAGGTGTCATGATTGCTTTTCAGTCATTCAGTCAAATTGTATTACACCCATCAATGAACTTCTTAAATAACCATAAATAAGAACATAAGAACGGCCATGCTAGACCAGACCAATGGTCCATCTAGACCAGTATTCTCTCTTCCGACAGTGGCCAATGCAACATGCTTCAGAAGGAATGAACAGACCAGGACAATTATTGGGAGATCCATCTCCTGTTGTCCAGTCCCAGCTTCTGGATGTCAGAGGTTTAGAAAAACCCAGAGCATGGGGTTGCCTTCTTAATCATCTTGGATAATTGACATTGCTGGATCTATCCTCCATGAACTTACCTAATTCTTTTTTTAACCCAGTTATAATTTTGGCTTTCACAACTTTGCCTGCATTGTTATAACTACGAATCAGTTTAAGGTAATAACAAATGGAAAATTAAAATAGATAGTTTTCAGGTAGAATGGTGCAAATCTCTCCTATTCTAATAAATTCAGCAAGAAATCCACAGAAGCCCTAGTTTTGCTGCGATTTAATTAGCAGACCAGCCTGTACTTTTGATACCCCTCTTCAATCCTTTCATTTCAGTGGAACATAACACAAATCAACTAATTATTTTCTCCAGATAGAAGAAAATAGAAAATAAGGGACAGACAAATATGCTCCAATCCTAACCTTTATCTGACCATTTTTGCAATGATTTGACCTAAATACTGAGACTTTTAAAATAATGTTTTTCCCCAAATATGCCTAAAATCAAGTAACAATATTGAGTGATTTATAGGTTTTAACTCTACCACTTTTTTCTTGATAATGTTTAACTGAAAGCGTATCTTCAGGGATATTATCCAATCTCTTAATGGACAAAGACTAAACAAAGCTGAAATTTGAATTTGTTCTCTGTCTGAGTAATGCTCTAATTGTAGAAAGAGGTAATCCTAGAGCTCTGGCCAAGACTCTATTTGAACTGAAGTGAGCAGCAAGCAAACATTTACAGCCAAGAACCCAGTCTTGTATAGGACAATTATGAAATCTGTTTGACCTCGAAAAACTAATAAGGCTGCTTAAAGACTTGTGCCCTTATTTGTAACGGACTCTCAAAGCTCCTCCTACAGATTGCATAGTTTTATCTTTATGCTGATCTTTGTGAATTTGCCAAAAACTGGACTTAGAAAGCTATGCTCTCAACTATTTATAACTTCTAATGCTTTCAAGTTACACTCAAAAAAGCAACAGGATATGTTCAGACCCTTAAAATAATAAAGAACTTGAAGCTCTACTGACTTCAGATTAATTGGGAATTACCTTGCCCTAAAATATTTAATATTTCTGGTTTAACTTTTAAGAGACCAGGATGCTGGACATCTTTTTTATTGCAGTCACTGATTTTAAATTCTGTATTATCATGTGTTGGTTTTTCTCATTAAGTTACATTCTGCCTCAGGGATTTGTTTACCAGCTGTTTACTAAATGTTCTACAAGTTACTATTGGAGCTTTGTCACTCTCCATTCTGTGGCTAAATAATTTCTTCTCAAAGAATGAAAAAAATGTATCTTAACAAATTAGTCAGTGACAGTTTTACCATTCAGGACTCTTTAAGAATGCATACTCCATGACTGCAAAAACTTAGATTAATTAAAAAATGGTAACTGTACCAAGAGGATACAATAGTGTAGGGGCATAGCCCTGAGCAGAGGATGGGAATAGTCTGTCATGGAGCAAGATGCTATAAATCAACTGCATCTAGGAGAAGTGGAACTCAGATTTCAAGCTAGGGCCCACAGGGCTCACTTAGCCTCTTTGGGAAGTCTGTTTAGGAGAAAGAAAACCTCACTTCAAGTCCAAGCAATACAAGCATATTTGCTTAGAAGGCAAGTGGACTAGGGTGGAATTGCTGAAACCTGTTCTTAGCAGCCCAGTATGTTATGAACTGCATAGGGTTAGATTGGCCTAATAAGTCATTACATTCAAAACTTGATATAGAAACAATAGAGCAAGCCAGACTGACTTGTGTGGATTTCTCACTGATCAAACTTAGCAAATGGAATTGGTCATGGATTTTGGCTAACAGCTCAATATATTATATGTATAGTGAGCTGGAATGTTAGAGCTCTATTTACGCCAGGTCAGAGTGAGCTAGCAGTGGAGGAGTTAAGGAAATAATGTTTGCTTTGCTGCTATACAGGAGACACACTGGCTGAGTAGAGGAGTGTTCTCAACTAGAAATTATACTTTCCTTCATTCCAAATGTTACAATGGACAAGTGACATAGGCTTATATTGTTGGTTGATGTAGATCAACAGAAATTAATGGAGCAGTGCAGATTTGGTGGGGATTTACCCCATCATTTGTCCTCTGCCTTCATTCTGATAAAATGTTCTTGAGAACGATTATCCCTGTTTAACTAAGCAACATCCTCAAATACCAAAGCTGTCAATCGACTGGATAATTTAGCCCAGTGGCTGGAGTGGGCAGCAAGCCTAGTGGTCAGAGTCCAAGCTGTATCAGTTGCCAAAGCCAGGGATGCCAAAGCCTGGAACTGAATACCACAGCCAGGCAGTCAAGCCATAATTTGTACTCAGGAGCCTAAGTCAGAGCTAGGGATCAAAGCCAGAGATCTGGAACTTGAGTGAGCTGGGGATCAGGCATGGAGGGGCTCAAGGGAGGAAACAGACAGAGGTAAAGCAGAAGCAGAGGAACAAGGGCAGCTTAAGAGCCAGCCTGTTGATCTTGGCAGTCAAGCAGGTTGTGTGGCTAATTTGGCAGCTGTTGCAGGCCAGCTGTATTGCTGAAGAATGGACCACATCCCTGGGTAAATTGTTTCAATGGTTAATTAACCTCAGTGTTTCAGTTCCTTAAATGGTTTTTCCCTAATTGTGGGCTTCTAATTTTATAGGTTGGCATTTGAGATATATAAACAGTGTATGGGATGCACTTTCCTCTGCCAAATGGGCACTATATCACAACTGCCCAGAAGCTCTAGTACTTAATTTATTTTTTTAAATGACCAATTACTGAAGTTTATGGTAAACTTTTCTCTGAAATCTCCACTTTCCTAGATAACAGCGTATTAATGCAGATTAAGTGAGCATGAAAGCAGCCATTTCAGCTTTTAATTCCTCTTGTCAATTACTCACAGGTTAGAAATTCTCCTCGACTGAGTCCATATCTGTGTCCAGTTTCAAAATCTGACTGCTTGTTGGCATCAAGGTTGGCCTTCAGCCTTTTTTCCATAGGAGTTATGGCCAGTAAAATTGTTTTTAATGAAATTTCTTGAGAAAATGCCTGAGCACCTGACTCCTCTGAGGTTATTTCAGAGCACAAAGAAAATGGACAGCTGTTGTGGGAGTCCTGCTACTTACAGCTGCCTACTGCTATCCATTAGGTTTGGATGTCAGGCTTTCTCTGGACGGATTTCTTCGGAGGTTTTTATTTAGGTGCCGTATCACCGATAAATTTCAAACAAACCAAAAAAAAAAAAAAAAACCCCAACCAAAAAGCACGTCAGGCAAAGGAACCCAGCAGATCCGCACTGAGAAACAGAAAATACTCCAAAGATACAGAATGGCTAGCAGCCACCGGATTTCATGATCTGCTCACAGGCAGAGATGCAAGCAGACTCTGGGAGTATGTTAACTAGGGCCCCTTCCCTATAAAAAAATGCATAGAGTCTGAGTCTATGTTAATCAGTAACTAATAACTGCTAACAATGTAAATCAGCTTTCTTTCCAGTGGAGTCAAGAGGTCAAATTCAGTGGAGTTGTGCTAATTTACACCTGCTAAGAATGTAGCCCAATGGTGAAAATTAGATCAAAATCAAGATAATTTATAATGATGTTAATCATGGATTATGGCTTGCTATGCTGATTGATGGGCATAGCTCATTATGAATGTAAAAATTGCATAGTTATATAATTCAAAATAAAGTTAAAAAGCAGTAATGGATGGGGATTTTGCCTCCTGCTGAGCTCTAGAAATTTCAATCAAATGAGGGAACCCAAGTTTATTTTTAAATATTAGCCATGTTTTAATCCTCGTGCATGGATGGGGAGTGAATGTTTTCAAACAGTGCCACTGGTCAAAAAAAGTATGTCAATATTATTTTGTCCAGTAATGAACAGAGAGCAGTTTAAATACATCCCACTATATTTTCTTTTGTGGACACAGTTTCTTTCATGCTGCACTCCCTTGGAAAGTATGGTCAAGGTTTCCTCACCTGTGTTTAACAGTTGATGAGAGCCAAGCTGTATTTTTCTTCAAAGGGAAACATTTCTCAGAAGCCTTTGCAATTGTCTTAACAATGTAGTCTTTGTTCCAGTACTAGTGTCCTTACTCCAACAAGACATATATATGCTTGAGCACACATTTGTATTGCTCAATTGCTCCTTGTATGGTATGATTCACCATCACAGCAGAACCGTTTCAGAGCTTTCATAGCAAGGAGAGATGAGCTTGGAACATTGAGTCTTAACTTTAGCCACACATTTTTAGACACTCCCATATGAGCAAATGGGAGTCTTAAGATTTCTTTTCCCCTAAGGCAGACTGGAATTACTAACTCTTGTTACTTGTTTAAATTTATAAAAAATACACATCTCAAAACTTACATTAAGTGGCTTTTCATAAATAAGATCTATCAATAGTAGCTACTCACAGTGCTAATCACCATAGTGTCTTGACTCCAAAAATACCATAATAAGATGAGCAAAAATTGATAACGTACATGCAAATCTTCAGCCCATTTGTCACTGGTCAGCCAACCAGATAAGAAAATTTGCAGAACTTTTTCTGCATTACATTTGTTTGCTGGCATTTTTATGACAAGTTATTCAGAGTGCTGTCACTGACTAAAATCACAGTTCAGAGTAATTCTGGTGTAGATGATATTGTCTGACCCAAATAAGCCACTGTGGCTTGGAGTATGGCCTTCTGTGGATATGCTCAAATTTTGTAGCTGATATTTACATTTCCTGATTGTACCAATTTTAGAGTGGCAAAGTGACAGCTTGGAAAATGATGAAAAGGTCAGTTCTGGGGTATACACTTTTTATTTACATGGATGCAAGCAAGGCTTTAATGTTAACTTGTGTATGATATGGGTAGCTATTATTTGCATACACATTTTTAAAAAATATATCTCACAAGACTATTTCCCAAATTTTTCTGACTTAAAAAAAATGAATGAAATGGTCTGGCCTATCACTAAACGGTACATTTATTTTGCAAAGTGTTGAACATCTTCATTCTCAGCTCTGCAGAAAGATGGTAGAAAGACATCAGCAGGCTGCTAATGTAACACAAGTGTTTTTATAAGTGGTGCTTCAGGAGAGGCATTGTAAGCGAGAGACTATGTTTTCTGAATAAAATCACTTTTAGCATAACTCTAGGCATGGGGGCCAGCTACACTGAAGATGATGTTTTCATGACGTAGGTTTTTCAGGGAGTGTCATAAATCATAACCAGTTTGTGATCAACTATTTGCAGCTTAAATGAAAGCAAATGGAAAACTAGTCCTATCCCTGAATAAGGCAGGGATTTCAACATCACTCATTGCCAGCGTGAGCCACAATTAAATGAAAGATTTCTTTGTGTTGTATTTCTTTTTAACTTTTTTGTAGCCCCAAAAATTTATTGGGGGGGACAACAGAGGGCTAAACAAAAACCTGAGATGATCTTAAGCTTTTCGGCAGGCATCCCTTAGCCTCAGATGATCCCCAGTTTTATTGGTGGGCCATTGCCAGTTCTCTCCTCCGCAGAGACTGGAATGTGCAGCAGTACGAGGCAAACAGATGGTGTGGATCAGAGGTTTTCCACTTTTCCACTCAGAAATTAGGAAGGATGGAAAAAATTAGAGCTAGACTCCGGAGGATCGCTGCTTCATGTGTTCATTGCATGTATGTTTTCATACACTACATGAAGCAAACACTGTTCTATGGCTCAGAAACCGTATTACATTTTTGAAATATTTCTTCACATCACTCCCTTTAAAGACATCACATAAAGGATATAGCATAAGGACATGTGGCATGTGAAACAGATGCACTTTTATGGAGTGTTACATTTTACATTCATTACTCATCTTTAATCATGTTTTACAAACTACCGTGTAACATGAGAACGTGAAATTTACTAAACAGATACTGACTTAATGATGCATCGACTTCTGTTAGAAATAATGTCATGTGAATAAAGACTTTGAAATCTGCATTTAAACACATACTTACAGTTAAACACAAACTTCCTGAGAAAATCCTATAGACTTGGCAAATGTTCTTTCATTCAGAATCTGAATCTGTGAGTTGTGTGTGTGTGTGGGGGGGGGGGTGGTGGTGGTGGTGGTGGTGGTGGTCAATATTCCTTTGTGATTATACGAGTGACAAGGCACATTGACAGCTTTCGAGGCATTGGGCTATATTAGTGCTTTTTATTCCAGGTACCATATTGATTGCAGCAGCTTAGAGTAATCTACAGTAGAAGCCCTGCAATGTTCACACTGATCATTGTGAATTCCACAGTCTCCTTCAATGCCCCTTGTGCAGTGTTCATCTCCATTTACTAACTTCTCTCTATACACAAAAGCTATTCCATTCAAAGATTTGTCAGGGTATCAGAACTAGAGAAGAACGTGAGCTGCAACTTTTGGATCCAGAACTGAACTTTTCCCAAGTCTCAATGAGTAGCTAAGACTTACACATACATACACATGTACACGCACACATGCATGGATGCACACATTGCTGTGCCTGGCCCATTATAAATATGGGCACTATCATGAAGCTTGGATCTTGATCCAAACTTTGCAAAAGTTTTAGACATGTTCAGACTAGGCAGTAAGCAATCTGTGATCAACTATTTGCTTTTTAAATGACAGCAAACTAAGCCACTCTGCACTGGACAGGGAAAGATGGAAGGAAATAGTGAGGGAGGCATTGGACACCAACGGGTGTTGAGCCCATGGTTGTTGATGATGATGATAATGAAATGGAAGACTCATCCGATCCCTGAATGAATTAGGGATTTCAACATCATTCACTTGCTGAAAGGTATTGGAGAGCTTCTGTGCACTAAGTGTTCTACTTGCCATGTTTGTTTTGGGGGTCAAGGGCCCGTGAAACTCTTTCTTTACTTTTAAGTGTTTTTATAATATCGATTTATTGCACTGTTTGAGCACTAAAATCAACAGTTTGCACCACCAGCTAGAAGCAGTTGCTTGAGAACAACAAAAAAAGCTCTCTTTCCCCCAAACATGGAAAATATAATAGTTCCTCCTCAGGATTTCCACTCCATGCTGTCCTAGGAAGCTTGGTCACAAACTCAGAATCCAAGTTTGAATCCCCCATATGTATTTTTAACATTCCTTGTTATTCTCACTGACATTTTTACTATCTTTAGCTTTGGCTCATTTATATCTTCTAGCTTGTTTAAATAGATTCTAAGTAAGTTCTTGCATAAAAATGGAAACTCTCTGCCCCCAAGGAGAAGTGAAAGAAGTCTTCTCCAGGACTCCCATGCCCAGAAGTGTAAGTAAGGAGAACCAGTAAGAAAATCATGAATACTATAAATGGGGCTTAAGCTTATGAAGACCCATGCTAGCAAAAGCGTGACAAGCTCTTCAGAACTGTGTTTGTTCAGGTTATATTAAGTTGAAGTAACAATTATATCTAACTATTCACTTGGGTTTAAAGATAAGACAGCCAAGGTAATGTAATGAGGTTCTAAAGGTAAGTGGCTTTTTATGAGAGACCCCAACATGGTGTAAGCATCTCACTGGTACAAACACTAATTACCTCATCCCAGTCTCTTTCCTTCTCAGGGGAAATAAGAGAAGGCAATAATAGCTGCTTGTCCTGAGAGTCAGAGCACCACTGAGAAAGAGGAAAAGTTCACTGCACATGCTGAGTAGGCCCAGTTTAAAAGAGGGAGGAAAGGACTGGTCTCTGGGTTTTTTCTCACTGCTTATGAGGGAGGGTTACAAAGAGGGTCTAGTCTAAAGCAAGGTCCTGTCAGCCAACATTATCCAGTAGCGTGTGCTAAGTATTTTATGTGCAGAATGCATAAAAAAGATAATACTGCTTTTCAAAGCAGTATTGGCAGGTTACCCATATGAGGACTTGACAGGGGACAAGCTTCTCATCAGCACACATTATCAGCAATAATTTGTTGTTGGCAGGGAGGGGGGAAATCAGAATCTGAAGCATGCACAGCTCAGCAGAGCACTCCAGAAGTAGAATCAAATGCAACTCCTGGGCCAGAATCCCTTTTAGAAAGCTGTCCACTGCTCCTGATGGGGAACCTGACAGGCTCCGTAGCTCTTGGCTCTCAAACAGCTTCCAGCAGAATAACAAAGCTTCCCTCCCTAAATTTTCCCTCTCAGACCACTTATGATGTCTAAAGAGCAACAGCTTTAATGATCTACTTGATTCTCCCACTTCACCACACATTCCTCGCTCTTTTAGCCTGCCTTTTAGCCTGCCCAGAGATTTCCATCTCACCTGGGAAAGATTATCAAATCCATCCCAGGGTGTCTCCCATCAGGCTTGTGCACACCCATATGAACCACACACATAGAAAAAAGAAAAACAGCCTGGAGTGGTGAAAGGGAGTTTAACCCACCATCAGATGAGAGAATTTAATCCTGCATATTAGCATTGCTGCCAGATGCTTCACATCAGCAGAGTACATGTAGGTGGAGGCCTGGGATCTCCCAGTTAAATGTATCTGAACCTGATGAACTAAGATAAAGAAGAGAGGACAAAAACAATTAGTCACCAAAAATCAAAAATCAAAATTTAAACCTCTTCCATTAGCTGTTTCCTCAAGCTACTCATTCAGCCAGGGGGGCTAAATAGGCCAGGTACCAGCTCCCTTCTAATGACAGACTAGAACAGGTCTGTCATTAAACATGGAGCTGGCCACAAAAACCTGTCTCCTGTGTCATAGAGCAGGCTGAGTCTGATCATGGGAGGGACCATAAGCCTCAAGTCAAAGTGCATATTCCAGGATAGTTGTAATTATTAATATATTTGCATTTTAATACAGCCTTCAATCATAAACACTGCTGTTGAATTTGTACTTGTTCATGTTGTTTCTGTTCGATGTGGCTCTTATTTTTCAAGTCTGTGTTTAGTAGACCAAGAATTAGTTACCAAATACTTGTTTAAAACAATTCATGGATTACAACAGCTTGAGCTCTAGAAAAGGTGAAGGTGTTTTTAATTGCAAAATTGGTACACAAGTGCAGTTGCATTCAACCAGCTGAAAAGAGGGGTCTGGGCAGGAAAGTAACCTTGACTGTCTTTGCAGGGGCATGTTCCACACCTACAAATTGAAGGTCCACAGGTCCCTCCACCCCAATTTCTCAGGACACTTCTGGCAGGGACATCCAGTGGCGAAGAGGCATGGCTTCTCTTGGCAATAGCATTCTCCTTGTCCCTGCAACCCAGGGAGAGAGAAAGCAGCAGGGCAGCTGGCTGCCAGCTGAGCTCCTCCTTCCTCACCCCTCCAGCTGCTGCTTCTCTTTCCCTGCTGCTGCTGAAGTCCCAGAATGGCTGCCTGCTATACAGATTCTTTGCCAAGGTGAGTCAGGGAGTGGAGACCGAGACAATGTGTGGGACTCCAGCAGCAGCTGTAGGGCTGGGAGGGGGAGGAGCTCATCTGGCAGACGGCCACACTGCTGCCTTTCCCTCCCTGGTCTGCAAGAACACTCAGGCTGCGTCTAGACTGGCATGATTTTGCGCAAATACTTCTAACGGAAAAGTTTTTCCGTTAAAAGTATTTGCGCAAGAGAGCGTCTACACTGGCATGTGCCTTTGCGCAAAAGATTTGCTTTTGCGCAAAAGGATCCGTGCCCAGTATAGACGCTCTCTTGCGCAAGAAAGCTCCAATGGCCATTTTAGCCATCGGGCTTTCTTGCGCAAGAAATTAACGTTCCTGTCTACACTGGCCCTCTTGTGCAAGTATTCTTGCACAAGAGGGCTTATGCCTGAGCGGGAGCATCAAAGTATTTGTGCAAGAAGCACTCATTTTGTACATTACAAAGTCAGTGTTCTTGCGCAAATTCTCACGGCCAGTGCAGACAGGCGGCAAGTTTTTGCGCAAAAGCGGCCGCTTTTGCGCAAAATCTTGCCAGTCTAGACGCACCCTCAGAGATGGGAGTGGGGGGAGAGTAGTGCCCCCAATTTGCCCCCTTGTGCCCTGCCCATGCTTTAAACATAAGCTCTTCAGAGCAGGAACTATGTGTTCTTCCTTGTTTATACAGCACTTAGTAAACTGGGCATTACTGGAAACACATATATCGTTTAATAAACACTGGTAATAGCAGAAGATTCAGGATGGCTGAGGATGGACAAGTCTTGTGACACGTGGGACTTTGTTAAGGGCAGGGTGAGTGGAACCTAGGTAGCAGAAGCCAGATCAGAGGGATTCCAGGAGACAGGAGTCATACCACTTAGGCATCTGGTATAAGTGATGGATTCAAGGACTCTGAACACAGAGAGAGAAGCTGGAAATAGTAGAGCCAAGCAAAGTTTCATTGAGCATAGGAGAGAAAATGACATGCTTGAAAGTAGAGGGCAGAGAGCTGGATGAGAGGAGGGTGAAGGGAGCAGGAGGAAGGGATGTGAAAAGCAGGAAGGAAATGGGGTTGTGGTTGCAGGTGGAGGTAACTATTGCTAATGGAGACAAGAAGAATAAATTGTAAGGTAGATTCTGGGGTTGATGAGGGGGAGTTGTGGGGGGGGGGAAAGGGGTGGAGCAAACAAGAGGGAAGGAGACAGAGAGGAGGTGATGGTAGCATATGGGATAATATATCACATTTCTCTGAAGAAATTAGCAAGGTGCTGGCAAGTTGCAAGAGCATGATTCATTCAGAGAGAATTAATAGGAAAGAAGGCAGCAGAACTGAAGATGGTTAGAGGAAAGATGCATGGGAGGAGGTCTGCATGGCCTCTCAATTTTGTGCAGGTGCATTCACTAGTGCAGTGGTTTTCAAACTATGGGTCATGACCCAGCACTGGGTTGCACAATGGCAGTAGGGTAACCCGGTGACTAGTCAGGGTGCTAAGGCAGGCTTCTTGCCTGTCCTGGCACTGCAGACCATGCTGCATCCCAGAAGTGGCCAGCAGCAGGTCTGGCGTCTAGGTGGGGGGACCATGGGGCTCTGTGCACTGTCCCCTCCCTGAGCACCAGCTCCACACTCCCATTGGCCAATTCCTGGCCAATGGGAAGCAGGGAGGCGGTCTGTGCCTGTGGCCAAGACCAGTGTTCAGTGTTGCTTGTGTGCCTCTGCCTAGGAGGCAGATCTGCATGTGACAGCTCCCAGTGCACAGTGTGGTCCATGGTGGAGGACAGGCAGGCAGTCTGCCTTAGCACCCCCACTGTGCCACTGAAGAGGAGCCGCTGGAGGTGATGCCCATGCCTAATCACAGTGAGAGTAAATACCCAGAGGGTTAGTCTAGATACAGAAAGCAAAAGGTAAAATAAAGGAATAACTATTATCCCGATTATACAGATGAGGAACTGAGGCACAAAGAAATGAAGGTTGCGATATCCTGGCTCTATCAAAGACAATGAGAATTTTGCCCTTGCCTTCAAAGTCATGAGAACTGCACTCTAATTTACTTGCCCTAGGACCAGTCTGCAGTGGTGAAGGGAATTAGAGCCAGTCCTAGTCAGATACCTCTGCCACAAGATCATCCTTCCTCTCAAGTCCATCAATTTCTTCTTGTCTGGAAGGAAGGTGACTGTGATGTGGAAAAGAAAGAAAATGTGAAGTGGAAGAAAAAAATGAGCTTCTATCTGATTAGCTACTACTATCCCAGTGACTATCCCAGCTCTGAGCTGTGGCATATAATCAGTACAGTATGCAAGTGTGTTAATTACAATTGCTCATTCTGTACTTCCATGGAAAAAGAAAGGAATTCAGTTCCCGGAGTGCTCTCAAAAACTATGTGAAATTTAAAAATTCAGGTCTGGCACCTGTATTCAGTAGGGCTGTTCAACAGAACACACAGCCACATGACAATATCATTTGTATCTCCCCAAAGAGCAGTGAAGAAGTTCATTATATATCCCTTCTGTTACACAAAAGAGCACTCCTGAGTCAAGAGAGCCAAAATACCATTCAACAGTCAGGAAAATTCATTTGTATTTTGAAAGCAAATAGAGCTTCAAGCTTGAATAAGAATGCTACATTCCCTTGTTCTTGTATAAGATAGTATTGCACAGACAGCCACTGTGTCATTGTGAAGTGTGAATGCATAAGGATTATGCACTGAAAGTGTAAATTCTCTAGCACACCCATATTCGTGAGCATCTATTAGAGAGCATACTTGATTCCATGCTTTATGAAAGTGAAATACTGGAAAATATTCCCCCCTTGGTGGGCTGCAATATTCAGAAAACATCAGTACAGCACTAAATCTATTTAGAAATAAAGACCTAAAGACAGATAATTCAGAATTAGAAATGCATTCATCCACACAAAACACCAGAAATTTCTATACATTTATTTATCTGATGGGCATTAAATGCTCAGAGTACATCTGCACAGCTGGGCTAAAGTTGAATTACTATATGCAATGTCAGCTACATCAATTGCGTAGCTTAAGTTGAAATAGCTTAACTTGGATTTAGGTGCTGTCTACACAGCTGGAAGTTGAAGGAAGAACACTTTTCCTTCAACTTTCCTTACTCCTCGTGAATGACAGTTACCATGAGTCGGAGTAAGAAGTCCTCCAGCTCGACATTATTTCAAAATAAATTCTTGTAGTGTAGATATGCTTTTTGTTATTTTGGACTAACGTCAGTCATTCCAAAATTATTCTAGTGTGTAGATGTACCCTCAGTAAATACCTTTGTATGTATTTTTCCTAATCTGTATTGGAAATATATGGTTCATTCGCGATCCTCTCAGTTATTTTAGCTTTCTTTTTTTCTTCCTTTCCTTAAATAGATTCTGAAAGGAATTTGTTAGGAGTCGGTTGTGGATGAGGAAGATGAAGGAGTTTGTTATTCTTTTGTTACTTGGGTTTGCAAATTGGGGGTTTTATTGTCTCTGTGACAGCTTCTGGATCTCCAAATGATAACAATGACTCTACTGGTACTAATTACATTTTTAGAATTTGTCAATATTTTTAAAACCAATTCTAATGCATATAGTGCACATGAACAGCTACAGGACTGGCATGGAGTACCAATATGCGTCCATATCACAAGCTGTGAAAATGGGGTTTTATTTAATATATCCTAACACATTCATCTGATTAGAAAGATAAAAAGGAAAAATATGAGATAGGACTTATGGTAGTTTACACTTTAACAGCTGCCTCCTCAGTTTTCTTTGACCAAGAAGTCTTCATAGAGCAAAAACAGTTTAAAAGTTTTCTTTTACTTTTTGTTTTTTAAGTAGGCCAAAATGTTGAAGTTCTAGTAATATTCCCCAGTAGATTTCCATTCTTGCAAAAATGTAAGTGGGTGCTTGTCATCGGAGCCCAGGAACCCAATCTAGTCACAGTGGAGTTAAGCATTTGCTTAAGTATTTGCAGTATCAAAGTCTATTTCTAGAGTGAGTTCTTGCTCAAAGAGATAATATCTTACCTATGAATAGAAAGGTTAAGAAAACCATTTTAACTGCATCTGCATACAAATGACATGCCAAAATTAATTAAAAAGTAGTTTAGTAGATCAGTTTGATCTTTTTAAACCAAAAACTTTCCTACTGAAAAATGGAATTTTATTGTGAACGTATTTTGTGGTAATTTTGTTTAAGTTTTCAAAATTGATTTATTTTTCAAAATTTCAAATGTTTCTTTTCTCCTTTTCCCTACACTAAATGAAACAGACTGAATGGTGTGTCTGAGATTTGGGTTTTTTCCCGCTTTTTCTTTTTTTCCACACTGTAATTTTTTTCAAAATATCATATTATCTGTGAGAGAAAGTGGTATTATTAATCTCATTTTACAGATGAGAAAATTGAGACAAAGTGACTTCCATGGGGCTACATAACAAATCAGTGGCAGAGTCAAGACTAGCCCTCAGGACTTCCTGGCTTCCGTGGAAGCTGGGAGTTTTGAGCAATTCTGAAAATCAGTCCCCACTGTCTTGAGATGGACACCCAGAAAATAAGGAACACACAATTACTGGTCCCCTGTGAAATGTTTATTTAAAGAACTTTGAGGGGTAGAATCCAGTCCTCCAAAGTGACATTCAGTAACACTGACTAAGAAACTACCTATTTTTCCTGCAGTCTCCCTACCTCATTCATTATAGACCTGGAAAAATTAGACAGGTACCCTATTGATGACAGCTGCATTCATTATACAGCCCTGATCCTTTCCTTAAAAACTCCATCTTGTGCAGGGTTTCAATGAAAAAAATAATGTATGATCATGTAAATAAAAACTGTGCTTAATTAGGGATGGTTCAAAATTTTCAGAGAAACTGTTTTTCCACCAGAAAATGTCTATTAATCAAAATCAAATTATTGTCCGAGAATGTGTTGATTTTGACAAATTTCATTAAAAAAACAAAATGAAGCATTTGGATAAGGTTTGACCTGAGTGGAATGAAATGTTTCATTTTTTAAAATTACTTTTCCTTGAGACATGTGCATTAGGCAAAAACTTTCAGTTTCAACCGAGCTCTGCCAAAACATCAACAATATATAATGGCATAGAGAGTATGCTTATAAAGTTTGTGGATCATACCAAGCTGGGAGGGGTTGCAAGTGTTTTGGAGGATAACGCTATAATTCAAAACGATTTGGACTAACTGGAGAAATGATTTGAGGTAAATAGGATGAAGTTCAAATGTTCAATAAGGCTTGCCTGGATCCAGTCCCCAAGGCTCAGGGCTCCTACCAGCATTGGGAAGTACACAGTGACACTCCATATACCCCCCACTGCCCCACCATGGGGCTGAAGCACACAAAATATACTAGGCTGGGCTCTGGCCTGGGCGGGGAATGTAGGGAGTGTCTTTCTGCTCCTTGTGTGCAGTTCCCAACTGATTTTTTTGTGGGTCAGTGCCCCCCAACCCCAAAAAAGGTTCCTCACCCTGATTTACACTGATTTGAATTTTGATGGCCCCGCAGTAGGCCAACATTTTTATGGCTTCCTCAGCTCCCATCCCCAAGTGCCCCTCCTCTACCTATGCTAGATCGATGACATCTTCATTATCTGGAGGTCCTTGAAAAATTCCACTGGGATTTCAACAATTTCCACCCCATCATCAATCTTAGCCTGGACCAGTCCACACAGGAGTTCCACTTCATGGACACTACAGTACAAATAACTGATGCTCATATAAATAGCACTTTACACCAGAAACCTACTGACTGCTGTACTGAGGGTACGTCTACACTGCAATCTTATTTCGGAAAAAGCTATTACGGAAGTAATCTTCCGGAATAGCTTATTTCAAAATAGAGCATCCACGCTACAGGGAAACCTCAAAATTGGTCAAAGGCAGGCTTCCCTAATGTAGATGGGCTATATCGATTTAGAGCCCCAGGAGGCACTGGGGAGGAATAACTTTGAATGGCCCTGATGAGGAGCTATTTTGATACAGCAGCAGTAGTGTGTCCACACACACCCTCTTCTGAAATAGCTTTCTTGGAAGAGGCATTATTCCTCATGGAATGAGGTTTACCAACATCAGAAAAAGCCCTCTGTTGTTCAGATTTTCGTTTGAAATAACATAATTGCTGTGTGGACGCTAGTATTGTTTTTCCGTAATAATGGCAATTTTTCTGGAATAACGGTGCAGTGTAGACACACCCTTACTTATACACCTCCAGCTTTCATCCAAAACACATCACACAATCCACTGACTACAGCCAACACCTAAGATACAACCATGTTTGCTCCAGTCCCACAGAGACAAACACCTACAGGATCTCTATCAAGCATTCTTAAAACTATAATACCCACCTGGAGAAGTGAAGAAACAGATTGATAAAGCCAGGTGGATACCTAGAAATGACCTACTACAGGACAGACCCAACAAAGAAAGCAACAGATTGCCACTAACCATTATCTATATCCCTCACTTAAAACCTCTCCTACACGTCATCAAGGATCTACAGCCTATCATAGATGACAATCCCTCGCTGTCACAGACCTTGGGAGGCAGGTCAGTCCTCACAGACTGCCCCCCTAACCTGAGGCAAATACTCACCACCAACTTCACACCCCACAAGAGAAACCCTAATTCAGGGACCAATCCCTGCAACAAATCCCATTGCCAACTCTGTCCACACATCTACCCTAGTGACACCAACACAGTACCTAACCACATCACCTATACCATCAAAGGCTTATTCACATGCCCGTCTACTAATGTAATATATGCCATCATGTGCCAACAATTCCCTCTGGACAAACTGGACTGTTTCTATGCTAAAGAATAAATGGATACAAAACAGACATTAAGAATAGCAACATCCAAAAGCCAGCGTGGTAGCACTTTAACCTCCCTGGGCACACAGTTTTGGATTTGCAAGTTGCCATTCTCAGACAGAAAAACTTCAAAAACAGACAGAAACTGCTAAACTGGAATTCATATTCCAATTTGATTCCCTGAAATAAGGATTAAATAGGAATGTGGAGTGGTTCTCCCATTTCACTAGGTTAATTTCCCATTCAGGTATTCTCACCTTTTCACCACTGTTGGAGACGAGCTTATATCCACTGATTTAATTAGCACCATTGTCCCACTCTCATCTCTGTATCCTTTTAAAATTCTTTTTCTTTTCTTTTCTTTTCTTTTCTTTTCTTTTCTTTTCTTTTCTTTTAGGAAGGGAGTTGTAGCTCATGAAAGCTTATGCTCTAATACCCTAGTAAATTTGTTAGTCGTTAAAGTGCCACCAGACTCTGTTATTTTTGCTGAAACAGACTAACACAGAGTTACCTCTCTGAAGCAGGTCATTACAAAAGGTGGATTTTAAATGTACAGTAATATTAAATTGCAGACAGTACTGTGACTTAGGTACAGCTGCAATGTTTGTATGCAAAAGACCTGTAATGTCTGCTTTACAAATTATAGTACATGTGGTATATGGCAGATTTTGTCCTGTGTCTATTTATGACAATTAGTTAAGTTTTGCTATCCCTTGGAGATGATGACAGAATCTGATCTCATCATTTTGGCTTGCAAATATTCTAAGTTGTCTCCCACAATAAGAGTAATTTGTGTCATTTCTAGTGTAGAATGAGTTGGACTAATTAAGGGAATGCAGGACATTGCTGACATCTGGGTCCAATAAAAATAAGCAAACAAAGCAAATAAACATGCAAATAAAAAAATCCGGTGCAACATGGTATAAAGTTTCATCCAAATAAGGCTAAGAGTGGCCCTTTCTGATGCCTCACTGATAAGAAAAAAAATGTACTTTGGCTGGTAAACGTGCAACAGCTGGCAAGAGTTTTTGCCAAGTCTTATTTTAGATTTTTCAGGGAACTGCAGTTCTCAGTCGACTGTTTCTCTGATTCCCGAGGTATGCTTAGCTGGGGTTTCTGGAACTTCACATTTTCAGAGCCTATTGGCTTAATAAATTTCATTATGGAACTGCTGTCCCAAGAGTGAAAGAATGCACAGTAGTTTCTGAGTTGATGAAAATGGAGCAAATGTAGACAATCCTGAGAAAAGCAAGTAGCATGTCATGCTCAATGAACTAATAGAGAAGTGTAAGGAAAACAGTCTTGCAAGTCTTTCAGTGACAAGTGGCTTATCGTCTCTTATAGAAATGGGAGATCTTGAAAGTTCATGCAATATCTGCTGAATGGTTTTATTCTGTTTTTTTGCTTTGAAATTCTATTTATATGTCTGCTTGGGAATGGGATTCATTTTAGAAAAGTTAGTCATAGATTTTAAAGCCTATAAACTGTAATAGGAGCCTTCTTAGAAAAAGCAATTTATTCTCAGAATTGGGTCCTGCAGAGGAAAGCAACATATAAAACTTGTTTCTGATGAGTCAGAAGTTTATTGCTTTTTGCTGTGAACTACCAGCTATTCCTTTTTCATCTACCTAAAGATCTGTACTTTCAGAAAGTACTGGATAAAGTGTCTCAAGAAGCTTTTATTGGAAATTAATTTAAATGGTTTTGGATATATGAGCAGAACAGCGTGGACTGAAAACTGTCAGAAGGAAGACAAATCACAGGGTGATGGTAAAATGAAATGTATCAGGTTGTGGTGAGGTTTCTATAGGGATTACATATTACATTCATTTGCACCCAAGCTTCCCTATTAAAATCCAGAAGGAAGTGGTTAGTGCATATAGATGTAACCCACAAATGACAGTGTTACTTCAAGTGACTTGGGTGGTCAGGCAAAGTCTGGGGCCTTTCAGATTGTTTCCATTAGAAGGAGAAATTAATTATATGAATCAGGTATGTTTGTTGCAATCTTATTTATTGACAAAGAATGTACCAAGCCTTGTTTTGAGGAACCAAATGAGATTGTTTCTTTGTTCACATCTCTAAGCCCCATTCAGCTACTACTCAGCCCAAGAGCTCTCTCTATAGACGCTGTTTCTCAGGCTTAAGTTCTCAGTGTCTGTTCAGGCTGTGTCTGGTGCTTACTTGCAGCTTTCTGTGGCTGTTTCTGGGCATTTATCTTGCTGCTGTCTCTCATGCACAGCCTTCTACTAAAATTGCTCTCTTGAACAAACTTCCACACCCTTCTCCCATATGGTTCAAGTTCCAGGCTGCTCTGCATATGGCTTTGTTTTGGACATAGGCATGTACATGCATTTGCCTTGAGGGCCACTGCTATTTCATAAAGAAACCAAAATGTAATTAAACAAAGGGCAAGGGGATACCCCACCAGCTTCAACAACATTTTGCCCAACCCACAACTACTACAAATTTTGAGGTGCTGCCAATAGAAGTGAGGTCATTTCCTGTTTTTCCTTGCAGATGACTCACACAAAGGGTGAAATCTTGGCTGCACTGAAGTTGTTACTCACACAATTTTCTCTATCCCTTCCACATTTTAGGGACACACACCTTTACCCAATTCCTAGGGCTTAGGGTGTAACTTCCTGTGGGTCTGCAGGATCTTTCATCACTGAAAGAGCCTTACACAGTAATATTCTTATTCTCTATTTATTGACAATTACCTGCTAAGCCTACAGTGTCATACTCACCAACCCTGATAAAGGCAGGCAGACTTCCCCTGTTGGCCAGGCAAGGTCAGTATCTCGGGATCTTAGCTGCTGCGTGACCTGGTCATGCAGAGGAGTTCTGGCAGCTCTGGTCTCAGTCTGTGACTTGGATGTGAGTTCTTCTTCCAGGTCTCCCCTCCTTCTTCATGTTCCTTTCCTTCTTCCCTTTTTCTGCTGGTCTCCTTCTTGGACCCCAGTTTATATAGTGAAACTTGAGTGCTGCTTAGCTATACTTTAACCAATTATTTTAGTATAATTTTACTAACCAATCATAATGTACTGTAACAGAATTACCTAACCAATCGTACCACACCACCTTAGTTGATTACACAGCAGACAGAAACAGTTACAAACCAGACAGAGAAACAATAGGAAAGTGAGGACAATAATCATAGAATGGGGATTCCACAACCTCAACTATTGATAAACAGTTTCTTGCCAGACAAAATGCCGTTAACTAAGTTTTTATCCATCTTAATATCTGTTTCTTTATCTGGTGACAGTGGGTGCCATTAGGGTAGGATCTCCATCTTAACAGCCTGGTGTGACACTATTTTAATTCAATTTAATATGTGACTCCAAGCTTTACAGCTAATGGCTGCTGCTCTTTAGTCTGGCTGCAGAGGAAGGCTTTAGGCCTACCAATATGGCTGCAGGCCTTCCAATATGGCTACAGAAAAACCATATTGCTACATTGTCAGTGGCAAAATCTCAGTGGCAAAATCGTAGGAATGTCACCAAAGCTCTATGCTTCATTTAAGAGTTACTTAAATTCTATTTTGAAGGTTTAATTTGGATTATATGGTGAATAACCTGTGCTGGCTGCCTACAAATGGGTGAGTTTTGTTTTATAAGAGAGGATGGTAAAGAACATTTTCTATGAAGCGTCACTCACTTGGAATCTTTACAAGCTTTGGGCTGTTAGAGCCTAAATTTGTTAAGGTACTTTGCAAACATACAAAACATAGTTTTTCCCCAAAAAATTGGGGAACAAAGAAATGACTGGACAATATTCCTTATTATTTTGGCATATCATCAACTTCATTTTTTTAACTGAAGTAGACAGTGCGGCCTGTCTGCAAAAGATGAGGGTTTTGTTATTATTCCCTGTTAATTTTTTTAAAATGCTTTGAGCTTGTCTTACAAAGCTGTGACATTATTGACTTTTTGAGAGGAACATGCAGAGCATTGTTTCACCCACTGTTGTATGTCTGCCTCAAATTTTGTACAAAGTGGGCCAAGTGAGGTTTCTATTAAAAGCTTGTGCTTTGCTGATTCTGTTTAAACTATTCATACGCATGTGTGATTTTTGTATTTTAAGTTATAAGTGTTGGCTACGCACTGCTATTCCAAATATTTGCTTCAGGGAGATATCAATAGACTTCACCCTCCTATTCTGAAAGGATGGCTAGTCAAGTGAATCAGAGTACTTGACTGACAATGGAACTTAAGTAGTGCCAATCCATAACTGAGGGAATTTTGCTATGAACTTGTAGAACAGCATGTACACCGTGGCTGCTTGCCTAAAAAGGACTGAGTCATGCATAGACAGGTGACTTGCTCGTGTGACAAACTGCATCTGGGGCTTAGTTTCACACAAGGACAACAATGAAATTCCCTCTGCATGGGTAAGGGTATAAAGAGGGCCCTGGGGATTCCTCCATCTTTGTCTTCACTCCAGCTCATCACTTGCTATGAACTGAACCCCACAAGGATGGATGACCCATCCTAACAAAGGATATATTCCAGAGACTTATAAAACATCCATCTCTGATACAAGCCTACACCAGGAACTTTGTAATCGGTGTATGTAATTTGTTTCCTTTTACAATTTTACTCACAAACTTTTTCTTTTATTAATAAACCTTTACATTTTAGATTCTAAAGAATTGGCAAAGTGTGCTCTTTTGGGTACTATCTGAGGTATAAGTTGACCTGGGAATGTGGCTGGTCCTTTGGGATCAGAAGAGCCTGTTTGGATTTGGTGAGACTGGTTTTTATAACCTCTCATCTGTGTAAGGTGTGGTACTGGTTGTGGCACAAGAGAAGCTGGAGTGTCTGAGGGGACTGTTTGTGTGATTTCTTCTTGGTCAGTGTGGCAAACAGTAGTGCTCTTTGTGACTGGTTTGGTGTGCATTATAGAGGAGGACCCCAGTCTTGGCCAGTAAGTAGCCCTGTCTCTAAACAATTTTCCCTGATTTAACCTCTCATAGTACCTGAAGGAAGCCCGTTATATTACAGAGGGCTTTTAGAGAAAAAGCCAAATTATAAATGAATGATGTAGCATTGTCTGCATATTATTTTATATATTTTTCTTTTCTCTCTGTTACAAAGCAATACAAATACCCTTTTAAACTGTTCAGATATGGACAGGAAATAACAAAATAAAACGAAATCTGGAAAAATGTACGCTGACACATCTGGTGAAAAACTAAGTCAAAACATGGATATTCAATGGGAGGGAGATCACTGGAAAACAGTAATAACAAAAGAGACCAAAGGATAGCAACAGAGAGAAAATTAAAAAGGAGTTGGCAATGTAATATAAAAATAATGTATTTTGTTCTATTATGTTGAATGATATCTTATAGCTCACCCTGGGAGACCCAAAGCAGCATAGTAGGTAGAGTCCATATGGAGCAATCACATCATCAACCAGTAGGGAGCAGTCATCTTGGGGATATTGTTAAGGAAATTGCAGGGTGAGTGCTATGTGTTTTGGTTTCTTGAGACACTGCTGCTGGATGGTGCTGATAGTGGTGTCCTTAAAGGGGCTGCTCGCTGCACTCCAAATGCTCTCCTGGCTGCTGAGGTGGTTGGCAGGTGGTTGGGTCAGACTGGAGTTGTGCTGTGTATTTTGTGCCCTGTCCCCTGCTGATAGTGTTGGGGTGTCCTCAAAGTGGCAGACTCATGCTGAGCTGGCTTAGCTGTTGTAGAAGTTGCTGGAACTGCCTCTACACATTTCATTCCCTGTGTGACCTGTGATTAATGCTGGTCCCGAGCAGTTATTTAGCAGTACCAGGGTCAAAGTGTGGTGACCATTTCCTTAGCATATAACAGTGAATGAGTTAGGTAGGTGAGAAAATGGAAGAAAATCATGGGTTCTCTCTCACAACCTGAGGCTCATATTTAGCTATTTTCCTGCTAGAGAGATCCATGGCTATAACTAATTATTTACAGGCTTAAGAGAGGTTCTACAATGACACAGTTTTTAAAAATACAGACTAATTAGTCATATTATAGGAGGTATAGTTTCCTTGAGTATGCATATGCATAATTTGGTAGTAGGATTGCCAATTTTCTATTTGCACAAAACCAAACACCTTTGCCTTGCCCCCTACCTACCTCCTCCTCCAAGGCTCTGCCTCTCCTCTAAGGTTGCACCCCTGGTTAACCCCATCCACCCATCCCTCTGTCACTCACTCTCCCCATCCTCACTCAATTGCTCATTTTCACTGGGCTAGCCTAAGAGATTAGAGTGCAGGAGGGGGCGAGGACTCTGACGGCAGGTGTTATTTCCTGTCCATATCTGTACAATTTAAAAGAGTTTTTATTGTTTTTTAACAGCGAGAAAAGAAAAAAATATAAAATAATATGGAGACAATGCTACATTATTTGTTTATAATTTGGCTTTTTTCTAAGAGGCCTTTGTAATATAACAGATTTCCTTGGGACAGCACTGAGAGGTCAAATCAGGGCAAATTGCTTAGAAACAGGGCTACTTACAGCCAAAGACAGAGGGCCTCCTTTATAATCATAGAATATTAGAACTGGAAGGGATCTCAAGAGGTCATCAAGTCCAGTCTCCTGCCCTCATGACAGGACCAAGCACTATCTAGATCATCCCTGATAGATGTTTTTTTAACCTGCACTTAAGTATATCCAGTGATGGAGATTCCACAACCTCCTTAGGCAATTTATTCTAGTGTTTAAGCACCCTGACAGCTAGGAAGTTTTCCCTAACATCCAACCTAGACCTCCCTTGCTGTAATGTAAGCCCATTGATTCTTGTCCTATCCTCAGAGGTCAGTGGGGAACAATTTTTTCTCCTTCCTCCTTTTAACAGCCTTTCAGGTACTTGAAAGCTGTATCCTCTCCAGTTTGTCCACATCTTCCTTGAAATGTGGTGTGAAGAACTGGACACAATACTCCAATTGAGGCCTAATCAGCGCAGAGTGGAGTGGAAGACTGACTTGTTGTATCTTGTTCACAACACTGCTATTAATACATCTCAGAATCATGTTTGGGTTTTTTTGCAGCAGTGTCACTCTGTTGACTCGTATTTCACTTGTGGTCCACTATGATCCCTAAATCCCTTTCTGCAGTGCTCCTTCCGAGACAATCACTTCCCATTCTGCATGTGAAACTGATTGTTCCTTCCTAAGTGGAGTACTTTGCACTTATCCTTATTAAACTTCATCCTATTTACCTCAGACCATTTCTCCAGTTTGTCCAGATAATTTTGAAATATGACCCTATCCTCCAAAGCAGTTGCAATCCCTCCCAGCTTGGTATCATCTGCAAACTTTATAAGTGTACTCTCTATGCCATCATCTAAATCATTGATGAAGATATCGAACAGAACCAGTGCCAAAACAGACCTCTGCAGAACTCTACTTATTATGCCCTTCCAGCAGGACTGTAAACCATTAATAACTACTCTCTGAGAATGAAAGTTTCAGAGGGATAGCCATGTTAGTCTGTAACTGGAAGCACTTAAAAAACAATGAATAGTCTTGCAGCACCTTAGAGACTAACAAAAATGTAGATGGCATCATGAGCTTTTGTGGGCACAACTTCATCTGAAGAAGTGGGTTGTGCCCATGAAAGCTCATGATACCATCTACATTTTTTGTTAGTCTCTAAGCTGCTGCAAGTCTATTCATTGTTTTTAAGTTTTTCTCTGAGAATGGTTATCCAGCCAGTTATGCACCCACCTTATATTAGTCCCATCTAGGTTGTATTTCCCTAGTTTATTGATAAGAAGGTCATGCCAGATCATATAAAATGATTTACTAAAGTCTAGGTATACCATGTCTACAACTTCCCTCTTATCCACAAGACTTGTTATCCTATCAAAGAAAGTTATCAGATTGGTTTGACATGATTTGTTCCGTACAAATCCATGATGGCTTTTACCTGTCACCTTATTGTCTTCCAGAAGTTTGCAGAAGAATTCCTTAATTATTTGCTCAATGATCTTTCCTGGAACAGAAATTAAGCTGACTGGTCTATAGTTTCCTGGGTGTTCTTATTTCCCTTTTTAAAGATGGGCGCAATATTTGCTTTTTTCCAGTCTTCTGGAATCTCTCCCCACTTCCTTGATTTTTCAAAGTCATGACTCAGATACCTCCTCTATCAGCTCCTTGAGTATTCTAGGATGCATTTAATTAGGCCCTGGTGATCTGAAACAATCTAACATGTCTAAGTAATTTTCTTACTTGTTATTTTCCTATTTTAACTTCTAAATCTACCCCATTTTCACTAGCATTCACTATGTTAGGCATCCCCTCACTATCAACCTTCTTGGTGAAAAACCAAACAAAGAAGTCATTAAGCACTTCTGCCATTTCCATGTTTTCTGTTATTGTTTCTCCCTCTTCACTGAGCAATGGGCCTACCCTGCCCTTGGTCTTCCTCTTGCTTCTAATATGTTTATAGAATGTCTTCCTGTTTCCCTTTATGTCTCTAGCTAGTACTGAGGGAGTTGGCGGGGTACTGAGGGAGTTGGAAAATGTCATTGCAGAGCCTTTGGCCATTATCTTTGAAAAGTCGTGGAGATCGGGAGAGATCCCGGATGATTGGAAAAAGGCAAATGTAGTGGCCCTCTTTAAAAAAGGGAAGAAGGACAATCCATACAGCCTTACCTCAGTCCCTGGTAAAGGGGATCTTCAAGGACTCCATTTTGAAGCACTTGGAAGAGGGGAAAAGTGATCAGGAGTAGTCAACATGGATTCACCAAGGACAAGTCATGCCTGACCAATCTTATTAGCTTCTATGATGAGGTAACTGGCTCTGTGGACGTGGGAACATCAGTGAATGTGCTATACCTTGACTTTAGCAAAGCTTTTGATACGGTCTCCCACAATATTCTTGCCAGCAAGTTAAGGAAGTTTGGATTGGATAAATAGACTGTAAGATGGGTAGAAAACTGGCTAGACTGTTGGGCTCAATGGGTAGTGATTAATGGCTTGATGTCAGCTTGGCAGTCCATTTCTAGCGGAGTGCCCCAACGATCAGTTCTAAGGCCAGTTTTGTTCAACATCTTTATTAATGACCTGGATGAGGGGATGGATTGCACCCTCAGCAAGTTTGCAGATGACACTAAGCTGGGGGGAGAGGTAGATACGCTGCAGGGCAGGGATAGAATCCAGAGTGACCTAGACAGATTAGAGGATTGGGCCAAAACAAATCTGAAGAGGTTCAACAAGGACAAGTGTAGAGTCCTGCACTTGGGATGGAAGAATCCCAAGCATTGTTACAGGCTGGGGACCGACTGGCTAAGTAGCAGTTCAGCAGAAAAGGACCTGGGGATTACAGTGGATGAGAAGCTGGATATGAATCAACAGTGTGCCCTTGTAGCCAAGAAAGCTAATGGCATATTAGGTTGCATTAGGAGGAGCATTGCCAGCAGATCTAGAGAAGTGATTATTCCCCTTTATTTGGCTCTGATGAGGCCATATCTGGAGTATTGTGTCCAGTTCTGAGCCCCCCAAGTATAGAAAGGATGTGGATGCATTGGAGAGGGTCCAGCAGAGGGCGACCAAAACGATTAGGGGGCTCGAGCACATGACCTATGAGAAGAGGCTGAGAGATTTGGGTTTGTATAGTCTGCAGAAGAGAAGAGTGAGGGGGGATTTGATAGCAGCCTTCAACTTCCTGAAGGAGGTTCCAAAGAGGGTGGAGACAGGCTGTTCACAGTAGTGACGGATGGCAGAACAAGGAGCAATGCTCTCAAGTTACAGTGAGGGAGGTCTAGGTTGGAAATTAGGAAAAACTATTTTACTAGGAGAGGGGTGAAGTACTGGAATGGGTTACCTAGGGAAGTGACAGAATCTCCATCCCTAGAGGTTTTTAAGTCTCGGCTTGACAAAGCCATGGTGGGGTTTATTTAGTTGGGATTGGTCCTGCTGTGGGCAGGAGGCTGGACTTGATGACCTCCTGAGGTTTCTTCCAGTGCTATGATTCTATGAACTTATTTTGTGCCCATAAGATACATAAAATGAGGAGTTCAGGAAGCAGGAGGGAGCTCTGGATTGAGATATGAGAGGGGGTGAGGCTCTCACTGGGGATGTGTGGTCTGGGGTAGGGCCTAGGATGATGGGTTTGGGGGTAGAAAGGGGCTCGAGTCTAGGGGATGGAGCTGAGTAGTTTGGAGGATAGGATTGGGATCTGGGTTGAGATGAGGGTTGGGATGTGGGAGTGAGTACAGGCTCTGGACTGAGGCTGCAGGTCCTGGGGTGGGGCCAGAAATGAGAGGCTCAGAGTGTGGGAGGGGGCTCTGGGCTGGGACAGGGAGTTGGGGTACAGGGGTGTCAGGGATCTGGCTGGGAGTACAAACTCTGGGATTTGGCTTGGGTTAAGGGGTTTGGGATGCAGGAGGGTTCTCTGGACTAGGACTGAGGAGTTTGGAGGGTGAGGGGGGATTGGGTTTGGTGCATGGGATTGGGCCATGTGTGTGGGGTGGTAAAGGCTCCAGCTGGGGATGTGGGCTCTGGAGTTGGGCTGAGAATGAAGGGTTTGGTGCAGAAGGGTGTACCAGGCAGGGACTGAGGGGTTCAGAAGGCAAGAGGGGGATTAGGGCTGGTGCAGGAGGTTGGAGGTGCGGGGGTCTGAAGCTCTGGCTGCAGGGTGCAGGCTCTATCCCAGCCCTGATTCCCAGCCAATGGGAGCTGAAGAATTGGTACTTTGAGTGGGCCCCCCCTGGGTGGAGCCTCTTGTCTGCCCCTATACATAGGAACCAGAGGAGGGACATGCTTCTGCTTCTGGGAGCCATGTGGACCCATAGCAGATAGCCCCGCTGTGCCAATTAGCCCGTCATAAGACGGGATTTTCAGGTCTCTCCTCCACGTCGGTCTTCTCTCCTGAGCCTCTGGTCTCTCCCTCCGTCTCTCTCTCTCTCTCTCTCTCCTCCTCCTCCTCCTGCCTCCCCCCCTCTTTCTCTTCTCCTCCCCCTCCTGACTCTCACTCAGGGGACTGCAGAGCCCAAACAGTTGCTTATGCCACTTGCTCCCACACAGTGGGCCGGCTGAGCGGCGCAGAAGTCAGCCGAGTGCCACGGCGCCGCCCAGAGGGAACAGCCAGCATTTCAGCGTTACAGAGTCACAGACATTGGGCTACTATTATCCCAAAATAACTATGCGAGTGTCTACCCAGCAATTCCGATATTTCAAAATAATTTTGAAGTAACGGATGGTTTATTCTGACTTGTGTAAACCTCATTGTATGAAGAATAATGCCTATTCCAAAATAGCTACT
The DNA here is from genome assembly GCA_032595735.1 of Pelochelys cantorii. Classification (NCBI taxonomy): domain Eukaryota; kingdom Metazoa; phylum Chordata; order Testudines; family Trionychidae; genus Pelochelys; species Pelochelys cantorii. The sequence continues at coordinate 301,482,998 of CM064326.1, read as the reverse complement.
TCAAAATAAGGCATGTGTAGATGCTCCACTTCTGCTATTTCAAAATAGCCCTCCCCCTCCAGGACCATTGTAAGTTATTCCTCCTGGAGCTATAAATCGAGATAGCACATCTACATTAGGGAAGCCTGCCTCAGACAAAGGGTGTGTCTAAACTACACTCCTCTGCTGACAGAGGGATGTAGATTAGGCACATCACTATTGCAAATGAAGTGGGGATTTAAATATCCTGCGCTTCATTTGAATAAAAATGGCTGCTGCTTTGTGCCGATGCAGCACTTTGCCGGCAAAAAGCGGCAGTCTAGATGGGGATCGGTCGACAAGGAAAGCCTTTTCCGACTGATCCTGTAAACCTTGTTGCATGAGGCATAAGGGATTGGTTGGAAAAGGCTTTCCTAGTCGACTGATCCCCATCTAGACTGCCGCTTTTTGCCGGCAAAGTGCTGCGTCGGCAAAAAGTGGTGGCCATTTTTATTCAAATGAAGCACGGGATATTTAAATCCCCGCTTCATTTGCAATAGCGATGTGCCTAATCTACATCCCTCTGTCGGCAGAGGGGTGTAGTTTAGACACACCCTAATTTTGAGGCTTCCCTGCAGTGTAGCCGTTCTGTTTCAAAATAAGCTATTTCAGAATAACCATTCCGAAGATTATTCACATCCCTAAGTAACATAAGTAACATTGAAGACATCTCATTTTCTCTCACTGAAGTTTGCAATATGCTATTTGAACTTCTTGGGGTTACTATGACATTTTCCATGTTGTTCCTTGAGGTCAGAGACAAACACTATTACAGATATTTATATCCCTCACATTCCAGTGTAAAAATGCCATCCCAGTTCTTCAGAGAACACGAGTCACAAATTGATTTAAATGTTCTTTTGAGATTTGGGGAGGAGGGTTAATTAGATGCTCATGTTGACTGGCACTCCTTACAATTTGTCCCCGTGAAAAGGAGAGATGGGCACACACAGGAACACTTTGGGTATTTTTCAGATAAAAACAGTCTCGTGGGACTAGACAGCTCAGGGGACTAATAATGCACTCCGGGGTCTAATTCTAAGCAGCACTCAGTTTTGGATGCTGAGTGCAGCAAAATAGGCATCTCCCTGATTCTCTGCACCAGCCATGGCCCTGGCTCGGGCTAGGGTTTGCTGTAACTTGTAGCAGCTGTCAGTTGTCTCCAACAGACCATGTGTGGATAGTGAGAGCATATGACACTCTCTCCACTCTTTTTTCTGCCCTCAACACACCACCCACTGTTCCTGGTAAGAAATTCCTAGACCTGAGTCTTTGCAAAGGGAGGATATGCTCCATTCCTGTTAGCTGCCTGAGCATCACCTAAGGAGCAATCCAGAAAACCTTACTTCCAAACTGTTAATTCAAATGTAGCCCTGTTCCTTATGCTGCTCTGTTTAGACAGCAACTAAATACCCATGTCTAGTCCATGCCAGTTGTCTTGGGCTCCAAAGGCTTGAACTATGGACTGGAGCCCAAGCTCTGTGACCCCATGAGGTGAAAGGGTTCTTGGACTGTAGATCATGACCTGAAGTCTACATAGCAATGAAACAACCCCACAGCCCAAATCCCACAAGCTTGAGTTGGCTGGCACAGGCCAGCTGAGGATGTCTAGTTGCTATGAAGATATATCCCTCCTGATCAAAAGTTATTATCCACTGGTGTCTATTCACTGCCCTATCTCAAATGCATTTTCCACTTTTGGTCCAGGCCCCAGTAGATGGGTGTCCGCATCACAAAGAGTATATCTACGCTGCAGCATTTTTCCGGGAAAACAGCCATTTTTCTGGAAAAACTATACTTACGTCCATACTGCTCGGCTGCGTCTAGACTGGCATGATTTTCTGCAAATGCTTTTAACGGAAAAGTTTTTCCGTTAAAAGCATTTGCGGAAAAGAGCGTCTAGATTGGCATGGACGCTTTTGCGCAAAAGCACTTTTTGCGGAAAAGCGTCCGTGCCACTCTAGACGCGGTTTTGCGCAAGAAAGCCCTGATCGCCATTTTCGCCATCGGGGCTTTTTTGCGCAAAACTGTTCTCAGCTGTCTACACTGGCTCTCTTGCTCAAAAGCATTTGCGCAAGAGGGCTTTTTCCCGAATGGGAGAGTCATTGTATTTGTGCAAGAACACTGACGATCATACATTAGATCGTCAGTGTTCTTGCGCAAATTCAAGCGGCCAGTCTAAACAGCTGGCAAGTTTTTCCGCAAAAGCGGCTGCTTTTGCGGAAAAACTTGCCAGTCTAGACAGAGCCCTTTAGCATTGTTTCAACAGAAAGTCGAAAGAACTGAGGGGTTTTTCTGACAGCGGTAAACCTCTTTCTATGAGGAAGAAACCTTTTACCAAAAAAGCTTTTTTGGAAAAAGGTGCATGTGGATGCAGACGAAGGAGTTCTTTTGAAAGAAAAAGCCTCCAGGAAATAACACAGGTGCCCTGGTGGCCACTCTGTCCATACTAATTACAACTTAAAAGTGAGATAGCGTCCAATCAATGTGGACACTATCTTTCGAAAAAGCACATCGCTTTTTCAATGTGCTTTTGCTGTGAAGATGCTCTTTCTAAAAAAGTTTTTCCGGGAGATCTCTTCCGGAAAAGCTTCTTCTGAAAGAAGCTTGCAGTCTAGACATAGTCAAAAAGCAGCAGTAGCAGAATCACTATCCTATTAGCAGTCTCCGCAGATTGAAAGAGCTGTAGAAACTGAACCAAGCTGGTTCCTCTATGAGGTATATTGGCAGAGTATTGTGGGAAGCTTTCCCGTATGGTCCCCATTCTGTGGAGGCATTCAGGCCCCGCACATGGCAATTCAGCATCTCATGACTACTATATTTAACTACAAAAGAGTAAAAAGAAATAAAAATGAAACTGTCATTTCAAAAGAAAATGACAGACTGCCTCAAAATGACCTTTGCAAGTTAATTCTGTCGGGGCAGACCATTTCTACTTTCACAGTTGTGCAAAAATCACTCATTCATACTCTGGTGGGGAGTAACCATGGGGGGGAATGATTTCAGAAAGTGAATGTGACAACATTGTCTCATGTCTTTGTGCTTTCATTGATGCATTTTTCATGTAGGCCACAAGCCTTCCGTTAATAAATCATACATCTTGACCTCGGGTTATTTTCCTGTCAATTGACTTCTGGCTTTGAGCACAAGCTTTTACGAAGAGCTTCTCTTCATTCAATTTTCCTGGTTACTTTATTTTTAATCCCAGAGGGGTAGCTGTGTTAGTCTGTATCTGCAAAAACAATGAGGGTGGCACCTTAGAGACTAACAGTTTTATTAGGGCATAAGCTTTTGTGGGTGAAAGTGGGTACCCGTGAAAGCTCATGCCCTAATAAATCTGTTAGTCTCTAAGGGTGCATCTACAGTGCACTGAGAGCTCGAAATAAGCTATGCAATTTGAGCTGTGCAAATTGCGTAACTTATTTCGAGTTAATTTTGAATTATCTTATTTTGAAATTTGGCGCTGTCTATACAGCACTTATTTCACAATAAATCGTTATTCTAAAATGTCCCTTACTCCTTGTGGAATGAGGTTTACGGGGACGTTGGAATAATGAGCCTGTTATATTTTGAATAACGGGTGCGCTCAAAAGACACGGAATAGCTATTTCAAGATATCTCCAGTATAGGTCTCCTCATTGTTTTTACTTTTAATGTAATTTAGAATGAGGATGCCCATTTCATAGATCCCATTTCGTCACATTAGATATTTTTACCTGTTCCCTTCCAATTCTTTGTGTACATGCTTTAGTCCTTCTTTTGTCTGTGATGTCCATAACTGGCACAAATTCAGAAACAATGACGCAGTTTAACCTCCGATCCTAAGTGAAAATATTGGATCCATGGTGCTAGTTATGCCCCTTGGGCTTTGAGGTTTTTTTAGTCTACAAAACAGAGACACTGTTTGTATGCTCCAATTCCCCTTTTCTGTTGTATTTAATCAGAGAATATATAGAACCTTTGATTCATGCATCCTAATAGATCGAATGTCCCATTGAAAGGATATGAAAAATATACTTTAAAAGTGGCTAGGACTGATAGACCAGCTCCCATTACTTTCAAAGTGCAACAAGGCCTGAATATTTTCTTAAGGGGCTTGTGTAGTTGGCAAATGGAACCAAAATAACTAAATTCACCCCTTCAGGTATTTTGAATCAAATCTGTATGTTGTCACGTTTATTAGAAGACAGAAAAAACATTTATGAAAAAAAAACTTTAAGGCCACCATGTCAAGCACTCAGAAATTAGTTAATACCAAAATTGAGATTATACTCTTTATTAATAATACAGACTTAAATTAATTATAGTCTTTAATTACATGATCACCTACTCTTTTTTCCTACACCACTGCTGCCTCATTTGGTGCACTGGTAGACCATGCTAACTGAATGGGTAGTTATTCAATATTTCTTTTTTTTCTGCATCATTTAGTGAGTAGCCACAAGCCTTATTTACTGTACACCAGCCAAACCCTGCACTGAATGCAGACTTATTTATTTAATTGTGGGCTTTTCTATGATGCTCTTACCACACTAACTGAATGCTCCAGAAACATGAATTTCTGAAGGGGAGGTGGTGTAACTCTATTTCTGCTCCTTTTTACAAATGGGAAACTGAGGCACTCAGGTCCAGACTCTCAAAGTTATTTTGGCATCCAATTTCTCCTGATTTTTATGGGAGTTAGGCACTTCAATGTCTTTGAGGACCTGGGCCTGAGTGACGAAGGCAAACGTTGTCACATGTGCCAAACAACTTTGAGTGACTAAATTGGGAAACTTTGGGCCTGATATTTTAAAAGCACCTATCCTTTTTAGAGCACAGCACCAGCTGCAAATGCTCAGCATTTCTCTAATCTTGCCTCATGTGTCTCAAGTTAAGCACGCAGATGGGTTGTGAGAGACTGCGAATGAAAAAGGTTTGTGACTTGCCCAGCACCACACAGAAACAGGGGCCAGATATCATGCATTTAAATATTGCATTGCATTGCATTGCATTAAGGTCTCATAGGAAACCTGAATTCTGGTATCTCCTGACTGTTGTGTCTTTGATTTTGCAATCTGTGTTCTTTAAGCAATTTTTTTTTAGACTTTCACTTTCTAAAGAACTGTAAAAGCAGACTGAAAAACACAGTAATTACATCATGTGGAAGCATATTAAACTCCACATGGATCATTAGCAGGACTGGGGGCCTTAAGATTCCCAGCACAGACATCTGCCACTTGAGCTAACAGTGGTTATTATCCCCAGTAGAGGGTGTAATTTGTCAGAAAAATATTGAATCCAGGATTCCTGTATTTCAGTTTTAGGTCCTAGAGAAGAATGTGCACTAACAGTTATACATGCTTCTTCTCATGTTCCCTCCTCGGCTCTGATCCCCTCTCCCCACCTGCTCTTGCCAGGGCTGCCCTGCCTGACTTCTGCCCTGGCTTTCTCCCCAGTTTGCTGCTATTACTCCTGGGCTCTCCCTCCTACAGCTCCTCATCTTCCTTTGGCTGCTCCTAGCTTCATCTCTCCCTAACTCATTTCTCACCCCAACCCCTCTCTTTTCTGCTCCTATCTCCTTCCCTTCCATTGTCCCCCACCATTCTTTTTGCATAGGGCCTTCCCATGCCTCCTCCCTCTGCATTTAAGTCAAGCTGATTCCTTCTTCTCCTCCACACTATCTATGCATCTGCAATGGGCAGAACTGACAGCAGATGGGAGAGAGATTTTCAGTTGTGGAGATCAGTGTGCAACTCCAGGATGGAACACATTCAGTCACTCTGTGGGGACGGTGCATATCCAGTCATGCAGAAGAGCATGGAGCATGCTCAGTGCAGATGGAATTTTTGAGACTTTAACCCCTAAACTCACAAGTTTCTACTGAGCATGTGTGAACAGATTTTCAGAGGTTTATAAACTCAGCCCAATGTAGGTAGATTTTCATGGGGATAGCATATGGCACTTTCCTGACATCAGGTTGACCTAGTTGCCAATTTTCAAGTCTCCGCTCCATAGCATGGATGTGTTAAGATTCTCAGTGAAACAGCTGTATGGAATGTAACACATGCAAACAATGTGCTTTTTTCCTTCTTAACCTCATTTGGGGAAAACGGATTATTTTAGATGAAACTTCAAAAAAGGGCCAAATTCCCTGTTGACGTAAAAGTACAGGAGTTTTATCCGTTTATGCTAGTGGTAGCTTTGGCCACTTCATATTTTACTCAAAAAAATGTCAAGAAGCACTCTGCATTAAGTGCTTTTCTTGATGCAGAGTGAAAAAGAGTGCCACAGCCTTAACTACTCCTTATGCCCTGTTATACAGCATTGGATATTACAACATTTTCTGTGGATAACGATTATGAAATGATTTTGCTGAAAATCTATGTGAAAACCTCACATAACAATCAGACCATTTGCCGCTTCTGTGTTTCCACACTTGAGTTGCACTGGACTATATCAGATCACATATTGCAAGTGTTGCACACCCATGTGTTACTATTCAAAACAATGCAAGTGTTGCACACCCATGTGTTACTATTCTAAACAATGTGCATGGTGCAGGGCAGGGCAGTTCAGTGTGTGAATTGCATCAGAGAAGTCGGTGACTGGATCAGATCACCCCTTGCTCATTTAAATGGAAATTGGGAAAACCAAGACCAGGGAAGGAGTATGTCCATGATTCTAGTAACTCTGTACAATGGCCCTACACCATGACAGATAATCTCAATTTTTTTTATAATAAGAGTCATAAAGGAAGATTTAAAACATGTATTATTCACTAAAATAAAATATTATCCACCAGGCTTAGGGATGTAATAGTGTAGTTGACTAAACGATTAACTGATAAGCGAGTGCTTATCGGTTAACGCTATCGACTACATGCAACACACACACACAAGTACATTTTTTAGTGGGCTGGCTGATAGGCTGGCTCAGTCCTGGCATGAATTCCGGCTGCGGTTCTGTAGTACAAGCACTAAGAACCGGCACACATGCAGGCTGGCTCAGTCCTGGCTCATGCCGGGACCTGGCATCAACCCCCGCTGCGGCTCTGCAGTACAAGTACCCCTCAGCAGGGGTAGTTGCTGAAACCCGGCACGAGCTGGGACTGAGTGGTAGCAGTGCCAACCCTCATCGATTAATAATGTAGTCGACAACATTTTTGTCGACTACACAATTAATGAATTGCATGCTTCTTAACATCCCTAACCAGGCTACAGAATCATTCTCATTCTTGGTTAGGACATTCCCCTAGCATGTGAAGGCCCTACGGTCAAGTCCCTGGTCCTCCTTCTAATCACAAAGACTTTTACAGACAGGAGGAGCAGTGCACTCTTCATTCATTTCTGCCCATGGTTTATTCCACCACTGATCCCAGCTGGTCATGTCCTGCTGTCTAGTTGGCAGTCAGCCTCTAATCTGACTGACCCCTGGGTTGTGTTTGTGCAACCCACACACCAACTGGGTGTGGTTCATTGTCTCCTTTGTAGTGGCACTTAGACCACTTACAGAGAGAATAATGAGTGTGCTCTACAGCCTTAGTTTAGAGCCAGCTGACTTTATAGCTCAAGCTGTAGAAGCTCACAGACTAAGCTCCAAAGGTGCCAGTTTTTGTTCTGTCTGTCAGCATTACATTTGCATTATTTCTTTTTGACATCCTATCATTTGTTTGTCCTCTATATCATCTTAATCTACATCCCATCATCTTAATCTTTTCAACTGCAGCCAATTCTGCACTCTGTATTCTGTCCAATTTTCCTTCTAACTTCTTCGTTTGTCTTATTATCATTCCTCTTCACACCTACCATCTTCTGAAGAACTTTCTACTGCCTTTAGCTTGCGTGGAGGATAAATCCATCAATGCCAAGGTACTCACAGATGAAATCTCATGCTCTGGGTATGCCATAACCTTTGGCTGCGAGAAGCTGGGATTGGACAACAGAGGATGGAACAATTGATAATGACCCTATTCAGTTAATTTCCTCTAAAGCCTCTGACAATGGCCACTGCAGGAAGGCAGGGCATTGGGCTGGAGGGACCATTGGTCTGATCCACTGTGGACATTCTTATGTTGTTGTATTCATGTTCTTCTGATAGCTGTTTCACTTAATGTAGCTGCTTCTACTTTATAGAATAATAATGTTAGAACAGCTCTATGGTGATCAATTTTCACTTTGGTACCAAACTTAAAGTTTTTATTAGTCCATAATTTCATCACCTGCTGGGCCGCACTTGCAACTAAAGTATAAAGTTCCATAAAGTCCCTGCTCCAATGTCTACTGGATTATTTATACACAGTGGAACAGCTTTAACAGGAGAGCTTGAGGGATACTCCCCATAGACTATCCCATAAAACGATGATGAAGACTCTCTCCCACAATGTGTATAACCCAAGTTCAAATGCCTTCTCCTTGTCAGACAGAGGAGGGAATTGAGCCCAAGTTCCCCACCTACCAGATGTGCGCCCTAAAGACAGGGCTAAAAGTTATAAAGGAGGTGGCCACCTCTACCCAGAAAAATCCACTTGGGGACAGTTTGTTCTCCCTGAAATTAATGTTTTTGATTCACCAAAATGTATTGTGTTCTTTGAATTTGGTTTGACCCAAACTTTCTTTAATTCAGAATGATCAGCAAACCAAAACATCACTCATTCACACAGCTCTAGTATATAGACTGGTCTGCCCTCTAGGGGTTAGCAGCAGTGGGACAGGTATTTCATCGCATTGAGTGTCAGTGAAACACTGGTGTGTTAAATATATTAAAAAGAGAGGGTACATGGGGGCAGAGATCTAGTGCAATCCAACCAGACTGATCATTCCCTTATTTACATACTCTCTCTCTCTCTCTCTCTCTCTTCACACACACACACACACACACACACACACACTCTGCTTTGAGCCTACAATTTTGATTCTGAAAATTTGGTGCAGTGTGATCAGCAAATAAGCACTTTCCCAGCTCTAGGAACATGATGGCACAGTCTCATGGTCTGCTTGAATGATCAGGCTAGGTATGGACCAGAATGCAAGCAAAGTGCCACTCTCAGGGGTTAACAGACATACTGCAGCATCTCCTTTACAGGCCCAAACAGGATAAACAAATCATAGATAAATTCAACAGCGCTCAGAACACAGCCTCCTTGTTAAGGAAAGTCCTTCCCTAAACCATGTGACTGTAGGAAAATATTTGGTGGAACTTCTGCTATCTAGCTGGCCTTTTGATTAAGTCAGTTTTTGTTGAAAAGTGAGGGTTTTACAAAGAGAGTATTGAAGAGAGAAGCAAAGCTGTTGGGAGCCCTTGTGGCATGAGATGTATGTTTTGTGTCGCGGATACCAGCTGGGGATGAAAACACAGTAAAGCTGCTGTGTGTTTGGAACCCTAGGCTGCAGGCATGTTGCTGTGTTTCCTTTATTTGTTTTACCACTTCCCCTCAAAACTTTTTGCATCATTTTGGAGATTTTCCCAAGTTGTGGTTTACATCTCCTGTTTGCTCACTGGAGACTGTGCATTCTCTTCAGTGATGGCATTAGGTTGCGTTGCCATGGTAGAGGCTATTTGTTATAAAGAAAGACTAAAAAGAAGCAAATACCATTGCCCTCGTGTTTGAAGGATGGTGAGGAAAATATGTAATGTCTTAATCAAAAACTATTTGACTAGGGCATGAACTTTAGTTATCTGCACATTGAAAACATGGCAGAATTTGGCTCCTTCGAACATATTTGAACTGGGCAGAGCCTATTTCCTCAGCTCTGACTAATCCACTTGTCATGGCCAGAATATTTAGGGTGGTTTTTTATGTCCAGGTATATCAAAGCACAATAGCTAAGGCTCTGAAAGCAAAAATATTTTAAAAGCCTAGGGTGCTGAATTGGGTTAGTGGTAAAAATCCACACACTCGACAAATGTCTCTGTTTATTGTTCGGATTTTCTCCAAGTGACTGAAAGCTTAGCTGAAACCTGACAGCTCTTTCTCCCCCCTCACATTCCAGCTAAGGAACCAGTATGTGGTAAGATAACAGCCTAGTGCAGTGACTCTGATTATGCTGAAATTATACATGGAAGTTGACTTCATCCAATTAATAAGAGCAGGAAATAGGTTTTGTTTTCTCTTTGAAGGGAAACATTTTGTAACGGCTTTATCTTAATTTGTCAGGCAGTGCCCGAGGGACCAAAATTAAATGGCTGGGGGCCAGAGGAGTGCTCAAGACCTGAAGAATTAACACCCTGATAAAAAATAAGAATCAAATTATTTTTCCAGCTGAAAAATAATATAGTTCTATATGCCAAAAATGTAATACAATAATGGAAAGCCTGGAGCTTATACAATGGGACCTGATTATAATCTCAGGGCTCCATTTGGATTCATTTGCAACATGAAACAAAGGAAGGTGTTTGGATCCTCTGTCTTTATATAAAGCCTCTGCTACAGAACTCGGGCTGGTCTTGAATCAGGCTTCCCACAGTCTCGCTGCCAAATCTACAAAAATTTTCCTGGCTGACATTCAGGAAAGTACAGCTCGGGCGGTAGGACGGAAAGTTAAAACACTCTGCCTGGATACACTGAAACATATACAAACACTACTTGACGTATGGCATTGATTCACGCTGCACAAGCTGTCCCCACTCTATCTGAAGGGGAGAGAATTGTGAAGCTCTTTAGCATCATTTCAGCTAAGAGCTTTAGATGTTAGCAAGAAGAGTGAACCTAAACACTCTTCCAAGCACTTTCACTCGGGGAATTAGCAATGCCCAGTCAGACTGTGACAATATTCAAACTGAGGGTGGGTTTGATCCTTGAACGTGCAGCAGCGGATGTATTTCTAAAAAACAGTGGTGGAAATTAGTGTTATTCCCCACATGACTAAATTATTTCCCTGAACATTAGGGAAATTGTAGGCATTTAGATGCTCATGGTTACTTTTCCAGATGGAGGATAGTTATTATAGCATAACCTGAGGCACAAGCTGGTTTTATTTACAGTAGTGCTATCCAGCTAGTACAGCTACCATAGAAAATCTCTACTCCTGGGACAGGAAATGTCTCACTGACATGGGGAGCATAACAGACACTTGCCTTGTTTTTAACAAATTACTGACTATGAGAATCAATATAAATGAAGGGGCAAAATAGCCTAGCTCTGGGCTGAAGATATGTCCTTAAGCACAAAATCCTGCAAGCTGCTACGTCACAGAGGCTATGTCTAGACTGCAGGCTTCTTTTGGAAGATGTTTTTCCGGAAGAGATCTTCTGGAAAAACATCTTCTGAAAGAGCGTGTCCACACTGGCTAAGCAGATCAAAAATGCAATGTGCTTTTTCAAAAGATAGCGTCCAGACTGATTGGATGCTCTCTCACCTAAAAGGCCACCTGGAACCACTTCAGGCAGGGCCTTAGGTCACCAGCTGCTTCCGAGTGCTGGCACTGGAGCCTAGCAGAGACACGCGCTTAAAGGGACCCCCCCAGACTGCTGTTTCTCTGCTTCTACTCTGTGCTTGCTACCTCTTCAAGGGACAGCAAAGCTCTCACAGTGCCTGCTGTGGTTGTCCAGCTTTTCTGGACACCTCAGCTTTTTCCTTTGTGCCATGGAGCCAGAGCTACCCCTGGGCAAGTGATGGCCCCACACGGCCATGCTGCAGTTTCTGCAGCACTTTGTGTCAGCTGCCTTCCTGGTCCTGACCAAACTCGACACTGAGCTCATTCTGGGGACCCTCTCCCTGGATGCTGGAGCAACACCCTTGCAACCGCAACCAACTATGGAGAGGTGTTGCTGAAGGCTGGACACCAGTTCCGACTGGTGGGACTGGCTGATTATGGAGTGGTGGGATGACCAGCAGTGGCTCCAAAACATCCGCATGCAGGCGGCCACCTTTTTGAAGCTGTGTGCCTGGCTTGCCTCTGCTCTCCAACGATGCAACACCCACCTGTAGCCCGCTATCCCCTCTGGAAGCTTGACACCCCAGACAGCTACTGGTCAGTGGGCAACCAGTTCAGCATGGGGAAATCCACTGTTGGGGCCCTCCTCATGGAGGTAAGGCACTCTCGGGCTGCAGTCCCTGCAGCGGGGGGGAGTCCTGGGAAAGGGGAGTGGAGGAAGGGGGTGTGTGGGTTGGAGTGGGAGTGGGGGGGGGATCCCCGTCCCCAGGGGGTTGTGCCATCCACTCTCACACAGCCCTGCTGCTGGGGGGTGGGGGTGAGGTGGCCTCATAGGGGGTGGCTCCTGGGGCGTTTAGGGGAGAAGGGGATGGGAGGGGGTGGGCACTTCCCAAGGGCTCAGGCACCCTGCTCTCTCATTCACTATTTTGTGTGTTTGTTTGTTTCCTTCTGCAGGTGGTGAGGGCCATCAGCTCCATCCTGCTGTGGAGGGTCATCCACCTGGGAGACCTGGACCCGATTGTAGCCGGATTTACTGCCCTGGGGTTCCCAAGCTACAGGGGAGCAATTGATGGGACCCACATCCCAATCTGTGCACCTCAGCATAGAGCAGCCCAGTACATCAACCGCAAAGGCTACTTTTCTATGGTGCTGCAGGTCTTGGTCGACCACTGTGGACAGCTCCTGGACATTTTTGTCAGGTGGTTGGGCAGGGCCCGGATTTTTCCCAACTCAAGACTCTACGGCAAGCTGGAGGTGGTCACATTCTTTCCCCACCAGGACTTTGCGGTTGGGGATGTGCAGATGCCATTGTGCATCGTGGGGGATGCAGCCTACTGCCTGATGACATGGCTAATAAAGGAGAAAAGAGTGGAGGGTCTCTGCTACTGTCCTCTGTCATAATTCAGGGTACAGTCCAGACCAGTGTGGGGGGGGTGGGCTGTGTCACTTCTTCCATGAAACCTTAGTTAGATGTTTTACAAAACTTTGCTAAAGTAGCTCCCAGCTGGGCTGCCCACAAACAGCCTTCTGCCATGAAAGCAATGCCATGAGTATTTGCGAATAATCGCAATCTGCCTGTCACAGTTGGGTTGCTCTCTCACACTCACCAGCCTTGGTTATACTGAAGGGTGACTATGAACAATGGGTGAACACCCAGCTAAGGAAGACAAACCCCAGCCCCTCCCCTTCTTCCAGAAGCCCTGCCCCTTCCTACAGAGGCCCTGCTCCTTTGGTATGGAGCCAAGCCTGGTCCCCACTCCAGTTACTGCACCATGTCTCACCAGTCCCAGTGGGTGGCATGGCCCCACCCTTCCTGACCAGCTGGAGCACCTGGTGACTGGAGACTTCAGAAGCTGCACCATGGCCCCTTCTTGGCAGCTGCAGAGCTGGGCAGCTGTGCCATATCCCCAGCCTTCCCAAGTGGCGGGAGCATGGGTAATTTTGGGAAGGCAATGCCACCACCCTAACACATCTCCAGTCTCGGATTTCCCTCAGAAGTGTATGGCCTGTTCTTCCCAGCCTCCCACTTGGACAGTACAAATATTTTAAGTCCATTATTCCTTAAAGGGAATAATATGCCATTTTAATATGGGTTGGACCTCCCTGGCCAAGCACCCTAGGGACCTGACCAGTCCCAAATGAGGGAGTTTGCCAGACTAGGGAAGGTCAATGTCAGCCCCCTTGGCATTGCCCCCCTCCCCACTCCCTGCTGCAAGCCTGGCTGGACTCCCATCCCTGGCAGGGCTCTCAGCTGAAGCTGCTGGCCCCACTGCCATGGCCCAGCAGGGCTTCTGTGTACCAGCCTCCCTGCTGCTAGCCTGTCTGGAATCTTGGCCCCTACAGGGCTGCCAGCCCCATTGTTGCTGGCCTGGCCAGGCTGCCAGGCTGGCCCCATTGACACCAGGCTGCCAGCCCTGTCAAGGCTCCCGGCAGCAGGCCCTTCTACCACACAACTCCCAGCCCTTGGGCTTCTCTGGTCCAGAAACGTTCACAGTCTGGCAGGACAACAGAGATTGCTGGACCAGAGAGCCCCAGTTTTGAAAGGTTTAACCTGTAACTCAAAGAGTTATTTGGACGCTTCACTTGAACACACTGGATTAAACAAGTTGAACAAGTTTATTAGCTAGAAAGAGAGATTTTAAGTGAGTGCAAGTAATGAGGCATAAAAATGAGAATGGTAACAGAAAAAAATTAAGATTAAAATGCTCACTAATGCCTTACTGCAATAAACTATATCAGTGTGATACACTGTACCCTATAGCCCCCATAGTCATTATTTGTATATATGGTTGTGATAATACAACACATGCCTTGTAAGGTACCATATGAAAGGTACCTCATTGTTCTGGCATAATTAGGGTTGCCAGGTGTGCCAGGTATTGAACTGGACAGCCCGGTATTTGTGCCTTCCATCCGGTAAAAAAAATTCAGAAAATACCGGCCATCTAAAATTTTATTTTTCCTTGGGACATGCTGGGGCGGAGGGAGCGGGGAATGGCCCGGGAATTAAAGAAGCTGCGACTGCATTTCAGCCCTGGTCCCTTTATTTTGTTTACTCAACAACTTTTCCTGCAACTTTTTTTTTTTTGGCTCAACACAATTATTTCCCAGTGTTTTTTGGGGTTCAGTATTTTTTGTGAAACCATCTGGCAACCCTAGTCAAAATATGTATATAATTATTGTATATAAAATATGAGATTTTTCTATATGGTTTTTGTTGAAATACATTTTAAGATGCTTACAACTAGCTCTCCAGTGGGTGTTAAATGACCATCACCAGCCATTGACTAGCAGGGGAATTGTAAATGAGATTCAATAAGAGACAGTTGCACAAGTACCGCACAATGGGACTTACTCAGATCTGTGACTCAGCAAGGCCCACCAGGACATGTCTGGGCCAGTACTTTTCCAGGGATATGAACTGAGAAGACAACAAGAATGCTGGGAAGACAAAGACTTTGAAGCGGAGTGACTGGTCCCAGGGTGAGAAAGGAATTCAGTCTGTGCATTAAGAACTGTAACCTGCCTGCAACATACAGTGGGTGAGAAGATGTTTGATTCAAATGATAGAATCATAGAAGCATAGAACCATAGAGCTGAAAGAGACCTCAGGAGGTCATCAAGTCCAGCCCCCTGCTCTAGGCAGGACCAATCCCAACTAGATCAACCCAGTCAGGGCTTTGTCAAGCCAAGACTTAAACACCTCTAGGGATGGAGACTCCACTACTTCCCTAGGTAATCCATTCCAGTGTTTCACCACTCTCCTGGTGAAATAGTTTTTCCTAAATCTGACAGTCTGATATACTTTAGGATTTAGAACATGTTTACCTCTTATTACTAACTCGCAGAAATACCCAGCGTCGCCCAGGGAAAATATAGTAAAATGTGTGACGAATGAACTATGTCAATTACATTAACATAGCATATTTTATTGGAAATACTTTTCTCTTATATATTACTTTAAGAAATTAACATAGCTAGTGATGTGCTTACAAAACGACAAATCCCATAGGGTTTCTTTTCTCAATCCCCACAAATCAGGAAGGCCCATCTTCCCTTAAAGACTCTACGCAAACCAATTCCTGCAGCCTCCTTGCCAGAAGCCCTGAGAAATGGAGGGGATGTCTCCTGGGCTCTGCAGCAGCAGCAAATCATTGCTCCCCAAGTAGCCACTCCCTGAGTGCCTTCAGTGCACGCTCCATGGGGATGGACTTCCTAGTGGCAGCTGGACCGGTTGCATTGATCAGACAAAGCGAAAGACCTTCAGACCAGGTGCAATGAGTGATATGTAGATGATCAGAACATGCAGCACCTGAACGTACCTGTTCTAATGAGAATAGGCTGTTCTGAATGTACAGTGTCCTCCTCAGGCTCCACGGTGCTCAAAACCTTGTCCACCTACCCACCTCCTCTTTGTACTGTGAGCTGAATCCTGCAATGTGCATAATGCCTGTGGCAGTTGCTGATAACGCACACAGCCCTGCCAGAAGAATGCATGCAGCCCAAAGGAGGGCGAGTGGTGGGATGGCTTGTTTGGGCGTGGGGGGAGGGAAGCAACTTCAATTTCCAGAAGGGGTTCAGTTGGAGCCCGGTTGCGTGAAGATGTTGAGAGGCTGTGATAGCTGGAGGTTTCTCCCAGCCACAATTAGCAAGGCTAGACCCCAGCTAGCATCAGCCACATTTGGCTCTGTCCTGGAGACCTGCTGGTGCCCTAGTATAGGGGAGGCTGCTGATTCTCTGCCCCACTACAGCCTCTCCCCCATGGGCTTTCCCTTGATGGTGCTGCAGGTGCCCACATGCTTCATCCTCTAGGATCTTGTCATTGCAGTTTATGTGACATGCTTAACAGAAGAGTCCAGCAAATGCCTATGATCAGGTGCTACTAAAAGCTAATTTTCAGTGGGCCCAATTGGGGCTCTGGGGGAACTGATTTTGAGATATTACCAATCCAGGTATGTAAGTGAGGAAATCAGTAGTATCCATGCAAAATTTGGTGTTTCTAGCTCTTATCGTTTTGGAGATCTTTTGGAATTATCAGTGGGCCTAATTGGGGCTTTGGGGGAACCGGGGGAAACGATTTCGAGATATAACCAATCCAGTTATGTAAGTTAGGAAACCAGTATTTTCCGTGCCAAATTTGGTGTTTCTAGCTCTTATTGTTTCTGAGATCTTCCGTTTTGGAGATCTTTCGGAATTATCAGTGTGCCCAATTGGGGCTCTGGGGGAACCAGGGGAACCGATCTCGAGATGTAACCAATCCAGTTATTTTCATTAGGAAATCAGTAGTATCCGTGCAAAATTTGGTTTCTAGCTCTTACCGTTTCGGAGATCTTTCAGGACAAACAAACAAACAAACAAACAAACAAACTTTCAGAAATATTAAGATATAACTATCTCTAACTTTTATGCCTGCTGCTTATCACTTGAAATCTATTGTTCGTAGTTAATGCAGAGTTTTTCAAAAGTTTTTAGGAATCTGCTCCGATTACAAAGTGATGCATGTCCACTATCCTTTGACAAAACAGCAAACTAATTAATGAGCTTGCATTGTTCAAGGGAAAGTTTTGGGCAGTGTTAAGACAGTATACTTCTGGGCTGCAGGGCTAGGAGGAGTGGGAGGTTCGCTGGTGTCTTATAGTCTATGAGTGGCTTAGCCAAGATTCCTACAACTTAGCTAGGTGTCTCTCTATGTTCTTGACTGAGAGATCATAGCACCTGGAGGGGTTTGCTGCTTTTCACTAACAAAGCATCATGAAAGACAGGCCAGGCTGGCAAGTGAAGAGGGCACATGGGTTCCATATTTCCAGGTGGTACCCCAGGAATCTGTCACAATCAGATTTAAGCAAAGTTTCTCACCACATGGTTTTAGTAGTGTTACTGAATAAACCTTGTAGCTCAGGGACCTTTTCTTTCAGAGCCCTGAGAATGCTTTCTTTATCACTTTAGGTACAGTAAATGTGATAGGTAGTGGTGGAAAGAGCGGTCCCTTGGGCTGTTTGTCACTTCTTTTTATAGTTTCAGACCGTGTCTTGAAAACCATTTCCAACTGAGAACAAGGAGTCAAAAAGTCTATGTGGAAGGATATTTCCTGATTGTTTTTTTACCTGCTTGAGCTTTTTTTTGTCTTTCCTTCCTGCTTGATGACTCTGTTTACTGCTTAAATGTAAATTAAGCAGTGCACACAATCCTTTGTTTAGGCCAAACCTGTTTGCCAACTTTTGTTCTGCATGACTGTGGAGTATGGTCTGGAGCATGTCTTAGTATCACGATGCAGGGGAATCTTATAACTTCTCATACAATGTCACCACACATATTTTATCAGGACTATATTGACCAGCAAATTATGAGTTTTCAAACAATATCTTACAAGACACGTCTTGTACAAAAATTATTACAATAGGGTATTATAGTGTCACACCTCTCCCCTTAAGAATGGCAGTAAAGTTAGCCACTGGCTGACCTGAAGGCAGTAGGTGAGGCTTTGTCTTTTTATATAGATCTGCAACTGCAGGTACAATGTCACTGAACCTGCACACAAACCTTTTGCAATAGTTTACCAGACCTAGGAAAGTCCTATTTTTTTGTTTGGGCTACAGGCCAGTTTACAATGGCTTCAACTTTCAAGGGATCAGACAATATTTGATCTCTCTCTAGCCCGTGTCCCAGATAAAGAAGTCTAGTTCCTCCAGTTTAACACGCAGAGGCTTTTATGCATAGGCCTGATTCTTGGACCTTTGACAGTGCAATCTTTAATTGTTTTGACGGGGTTTAGTTTGATTTGGTTTGATTTTCTGCTCAGCCCAAGCGGGAGCTACTTCAGCAAGGCATTGTAAGGCACCCATGTTTGGACAGGGATAACACAGCCCCATTCCCTCCCTGATCTGGACTTACCCTGGTATCTCACACCCTCCCATTCAGATTTCTCCACAGACATGTGTATATTTAGGAGAACAACATTGCAGTCTAATGTGCAGGTGAGTCTCTTTGAGTGAAGCAGCACGGCCATCAAAGGGCATGGTCATGAGCTTGGAGATGTGATACGGTGCCATGCCAGCATACACACTAGGACCTGCACCAGGTACTAGGTAGGAATGTCCTCTGGTAATTGTTAAAAGTATTGTTCTGCAGGACACCATGCATTGCATCTCAGCCCTTCAGATGGGTTTGGTCCCACAACATGGCTGACAATTGTTCACTCCCAGCCCTGATCACGTCACATGCCTTTTTCTTGTGACTTTGTGAGGCCAGTCTGCAGCCAAATCAAATAGAACAGCTAAACCTAGCTACAAATATTTAATAAATAAAATATTTAAATACAATAAACAATAAATGAATAAAAACTGGATGGGGATAGAAATAGCAATGGAGACTGTAGTGTGAAGAACAAAAACTCCATTGATTAAAAAGATTTAAAACATATAAAATGTGGAGGGAAAAATACTAGAGAAGTAGCCGTGTTAGTCTGATCTTGCTAAAAACAAAAGGAAAAACTATATAGCGCTTTAAAGACTAACATGAGCTTTCATCACCTATTAAACCATCTTGTTAGTCTTTAAAGTGCTACATAGTTTTTCCTTTTGAGGGAAAAATAAGGCAGTGTAAGAATAGTAAAATCAGTGAAATGAGGATCTGTTATCACTGAAAAATCCTATCATGTCAGCCATGGAATATAAAGCAATTCTTGATAGATTTTCTTTAGACTGCTTATTTCTTTCCAAACCCAGGAGCTTAATTAATTCCTTAGTACCTTCACTCCATTTTTCACAGGCCCAAGAACAAAGCCATAAATGGCAATAATGTAACACCAGAGATCTTTTTGATCTCCTTCTCCAGCTCAGAGTAGTAGTCCACCTTATTTATTTATTTATTTATTGAAAATATTTTTAATATTTAAAATATTTGAGGTAGCCCACAATTTTTTAAAAACCACAATACAAATATGTATAAAAAATTAAAATATGAGACCCCAGAGGGACATCAAACCTGCTAAAAACATCTCGAGAGGAGGAACACACATA
The DNA here is from genome assembly GCA_032595735.1 of Pelochelys cantorii. Taxonomy (NCBI): domain Eukaryota; kingdom Metazoa; phylum Chordata; order Testudines; family Trionychidae; genus Pelochelys; species Pelochelys cantorii. Next base: position 301,463,608 of record CM064326.1, on the reverse strand, counting down.
CACAGACTCAAACACCAATAAAAGCATGAGTAAAAAAGGTGTTTTTAGCCTTCTCCCATGGGCTGACTCCACACAACCGGAGTTATCCTCCCAATAGTCTGTAACATCAACCACAACATTTTCACAGTCTTTTATAAATACAGTGCTGTTGTTATTCCCCAGATACTAGCGAGAGAGGCTGGATGAGGTAATATCTTTTATTGGACCAACCTCTGTCAGTGACAGAGACAAGCTTTTGAGCTTGTCTCTCTCACAGATGGAAGTTAGACCAATAATAGCTATTACCTTTCCCATTCTATTCCTCTAACACAATTTCAGGCATTCTTAAGATAGTATCTTTATGCCTGATACGCAGTTCAATCACTGCCTTTCAGCCCAGTTTGGTCATTTTATAGACTAGGGAATGAATTATTCTATTGTTTCTTGTAATCCAGGCCTTTTTAATTTAAAAGACTGTTTAGAAATCTGGAGAATTGTGTCCTTGACCTAATCACACCATCTACACATAGCATTAACACTTGGCTAATCTCTGGCCAGTGCTTTCCTCGTAAGGTACAAGTTAGTTCTTAACTGAAGTGTAGCTATCAGAGTAGAAGATTTACCTATAAAAAAGGACATTTTTAGAAAGCAACTTGTAAGATAGTTCTTAAAATAGTGAATACCAGCAATTCCTTGGCACTTTAAAATTCTCCTTTCATTAAATTCCTCTACTCTCCATATTTTGGGGTTGAGTGTGAAGGCACTACACTTAAAATCTTTTCCATTAAATCTGTACCAGCATAAAGGATAAATCTATCCAGCTGTCCTTGGAAGCTGCATGGCTTCTCCATTTTTGAATTAACATGTTAGGACTTTATACCAAAAATGTAGTGTGAGGTCACCATCCTCAATGCTTAAATAAAATAGCCCATGGGTAGTGAACGATGAGAAATGAAAAGTTTTTGTCATTGTCTTTCTAACCGACATGTATGCATTATTTAAAACATTTAGAAAGTCCATTCAATAAATCATCTGCACAAATTATAAACTTTTAAATTATCAGTATTTAGCTGGTTGAAGGGGAGTGCTATCTAAATTGTTACACGAGTCCACCGGTTTAACTTCAAGTGATGCATCAACAATTCTAGTCCAAGGTTACCTTGGTGCCCAAATATTTAAAATTGTCCAGGCTCCTCCTGTTGTATCAATTCACTGTCAGTTACAGTTTGAGTAGTGTAGTGGGTCAGTGTTGCCTCCTGCTCACCCGGAAGGGGAAGCACTCCATGGTAGGGCCAAAGCCACCCAGCACCTCCCACAAGAAATGGAAGGCCGGGGCTGGGACTCTAGGAGCAGGGTCTGAGATCTCAGTTAGAGCCCAGGGAGCGAGCAGGCCAGATGCTCTCCCTGGCCTCCCCAGAAGGGAGGCATGGCTGCCCCGCCATACAACTGGGTTGGGCCTCTGGGGCCACTGCCAGACCTTGGAGATGGGCCAAGGCCACCCCGACCCCTACCAGGCTTCAAGAATGGACTGAGATGGCCAGATCCCAGACCAGGCCACGGAGACTTGGAGCGACCCTGACCCTGAGCCCATGGACAGCCTGCTAGCACCGTCGTCCTCAGAGGATCCTGAGAATCAGCAGTCATGCCAGGTAGGCCCATGGGGGGAACTGGGAAGTGATCCAGGGAAAGCCAACCCCGGGTTGGGCTGATGAGATGGAGGTTGGTTGGGCAGCATGTTGTGGCCTGGATCCCCGCTGACCCACTGACCTGGTCAGCATGTTGCAGGCAGGATCCCTGCTGATCCAGTGGCAGCCTGTGCTGCCACTGTTAGGGCCCTGGGCTGGGACACTGTGGAGAGGGTGGACCTTGGGTAGCAGGTTCCCCCTGTGGGGAGAAAACCCTCTGCAAGAGAAAGGAGAACCAATTGCCACTCAGCCTGCAACCAGGCCCGAGCCCTTGAACTCTCTATAACTGCTTGTTTGCTGCCCTGCCCTGAACCAGGGCCTGGGCTCTTGAACTCTCTATAACTGTTAGTTTGCTGCCCTGCCCTGAACCAGGGCCACTAAACCCCGAGACTGATAGTTTGCTGCTAAGTCCCGACCTGTTTGGGACCTCACCCAGGGCTAGGGCCAGGGAGCTGGAAATCCCTGTTTAGCCAGCCAGTGTAGTGAGCCCACTGACCTGGACGTTTACAGGTAGACAACATAAATTTTATGTCTGAATACAATGTGGAATCCCTTGGTCTTCTTGATTTTAATTTTAGACTGATATGGTAAATATTGATTGAAGATATCTACATTTTGTTTCATATCCTTATATGATTCAGCAAGGATTGCCGCATCATTGGAGAATGACCAAGTCATGATTTTTTTCCCACTAAACACAACCACATCCCTCAAAATCCACCTTTGTCAAAAGGGAACCCAAAGCAATATAAAATAATATTTGAGATAAGATATCTCCTTGTTTCACCCCACCATAAAATAGGATAAATTCAGAGCATTCCTCAGCTACATAATTTTTATAGAGCATTTAATATAGATCTTTGATAATTTCTATAAATCTTTCATTAATGATGAATTTTTAAAAGCAATAAATAGTATGTTCATGGCCTATAGAATCTAAAGCTTTGGTTGAAGTGATACAAAATTCATCCCTTTTATGTTTAGCACCTTGAATTCAGTTATTTAAAATACATATATAATCCCACATCCCAGAACTGAAATAAAACCTTTTTATTGCACAAATTAATCAAGTCACTAATATTTAGATTGTTTTATGAGCCAAAGTAACCCAGTAGTTATTGGTTTCCATGAAGAGAGCTGAGCAAACTTGTCAGGATCTTCAGATTTGGCAATTAAAATTGTCCTTTAAATACTCTGAGATTTGTAAATTTAAAAAATGCTTTAATTATGGTAGAATTTAAATTAAAAATATACTAAAGATCATTAACTGTACCTTGAATGGGATCCAAGGCACTAGTTTTACAAATTGCTTCTAATTCCTCTTGAACTACACCTGCTGATATTGGCCTCATAAGGAGGTTGCTATCTGCCTGCTCTTCTGCATGGGGCCATCCTATCATTCTGTCATGCCCAAACTTGTCCAAAATCTCTAAGTAATGTTGCATAATCGCATTAATAGAAATACAGCAGTTAGCCCTATCTAGCTCACCCAAAATAATGTGTGCTAATCTCTGAGGGTACGTCTAGACTACAGGCTTTTGTCGACAGAAGTTTTGTCGACAGATACTGTCGACAAAGCGTCTGTCGACAAAGAGCGTCTAGACTACATCCAGTTCTGTCGACAAAGCAAGCCGCTTTGTCGACATGACAGTGTAGACACAAAGGTCAGTGTAGATGCAATAACGCCTTCTGTCGACAGAAGTCTGTCAACAAAAGGCGTTATTCCTCGTAGAATGAGGTTTACAGCCTCATTCTACGTTATGTCGACAGAACTCAGCGGCAGTGTAGATGCAGGTATAGTTTTGTCGACAAAAGTCCACTTTTGTCGACAAAACCCTGTAGACTAGACACACCCTGACTGGGCCAGGCAATGGGCAGCTTGCATGTACCAATCAGCTACTAAATTGTGTTTCATGGGATGAGTAGCATGGTTGGGTCGAGCCAGGTCAGTATACAAAGAAGATGAGATAAGGTATCAAGCTGTAGACAAATAGCAAAAAGGGGATCAAACCAGGTCAGGGTATCTGGAAGTCATAGTCAGGCACCAGGTTATAGTAAAAAAGTAAACAGCAGCGTGGGACAAATCAGGGTCAGAAGCCAGAGTCTAGGGTCTGCAGCAAAGCAACATTTGGTTTAGAAGCAGCAGGCAGCCTGCATTATTGATGGGACTACTCCCCATGAAGGCTCCCTGGTTAAAATACCAGCATAAGCCAATCAGTGGCTGTGAAGAGCCCCATGCAGGCTCTGCAGGGTGGCACTTCCTGCAGAGCCATGTTTCAGAGGGTTCTCCAGCAGAAACCCAGCCAAAACTTCCAATGGCAATATAGAGGAATAAGTGATCCAGAACCCTCATTGTAGTCAGCTCTTAGACTCTCTTCCCTTTACAGGAATTCTTATTTGCATTAATATCATTTCTAGCCCAAATGAGATATTCAATTAAGTGAATCAGAGTGAACAGTTCTAGAAATTTCCAACAAGGATTTACATAGCTCTTTCATCAGTCTCCAACCAACTGAAATTAGCTGCAATCTCCAAAGGCTTTCCTTTTATCTTTTTCAATAAATTTAAGATCTGTTCTGCATTGCTGTCAGTATTAAGAGCCTTAAGCATGTTGAAATTAGGATGTTCCTTTAATAATTTAATGCTCTTATGTTGCTGAGATTTTCCAATATGCTTCCAACAAGTTCATTATCTAGAACTTGAACCATATTCATTGAAGCTTTTTAAACCCTTTTTTAAAGCGAAAGCCTTCCTCTAATCTGCTGTCTGTTTACTGGTTTTGGTCTTCAATTGCCTGTCAATACATCTATTAATATTCCTCATACTAGCATATATAAGGGTTGCTAGGTGTCTAGTATTCTACTGGACAGTCCAGTATTTGTGCTGTGTCTGGTAAAAAAAATCAGAGAATGCCGGACTCGTGCAATGTCCAATATTTTCTGATTTTTCCGGCTGCGCACTGAACGGAAGCCTGGTGTGGGCGGGGGGAGCAGTTGGAAGGAGGAGCCATGATTGGCGCTGGGAGCCTGTGATTGCACAGAAGCCTGGCGGGGGCAGGGAGAGTGGCTGGGACTCTCCTGCCCCCCCCAGGCTTCTGTGCAATCACAGGCTCCCAGTGCCGATTGTGGCCCCGCCTCCCAGCTGGGACTCCCAGTCTGGGAGGCGGGGCCGCGATCACCGCTCTTGGCGCATCAGAAGCTTAGCGGGGGCAGGGGGAGTGGCTGGGAGTCCCACGTTGGGTGTTTGTATTTTTTTTGTTTAACCAAAATACCGTGTGTCCAGTATTTTTGGGGGGACCATCTGGCAACCCTACATATATTGCCTTTTGTATTAAAAACTAATTTCTTTCCTTGGCCTTACCTTCGAATGAGGATTACATGCTTTAGCTTCTTTCCTCACTTCATTCTTAGCTGCAGGATGTTTAAATCTTGAATATTGATATAATCCATCTCTGCTATGGAAAGCAAAGAGTATACAGAGGGCAGATAAAGCCTTTCTTCAGGCTGGATGTCTTCTTGGACAAGCATTTGGGGAATGGCATGCAATACTGTATAGCCCTTATAGATATACTTCTGTGTACATTATTTATAGTCTTTGTCCACTTATAATTATAGCACTGTGCAGCATATTTTAATTTAAGTATCTCATCCTTGAATGAATTATTATTATGTCTATTTTCCACCAGATTAACTGTCACAGGTAAAGTTATTTGTATAATCAGTCCAAAGCAAATATAGATAATCTAACATATGTAAATTCTTATAAAAAAAAACTAGACTTAGAAGGCATCCCATTTCAACTCTTTAAAAAGGCCATTTGTAAAATCTGTGATTGACAAAACATTATTCACCTCACCACTGTCAAAACAGTCTTAATCGTCTTTTCCTTATAGGTGAGTGTATTTTTCCTCATCAGAGGCATTCCACTCAAGGAGAAACTTGTGATGTTGGCAGACTAGGTATCAGCTTATGCCAAAGCCTCAGGCCAATTCACTTGTGTTGTTAATATAGATCATAGTGTAAATGAATGTATTTGGTGTTTAAACTTCATGGAAACTAGTGGGATTTTACTTGCATTGTTTTCCGATATCAATATCCTGTTATATTGCAGTAGCAAACATTTACACTGTGTATAGCTTTATAACTAAGTAACCCAACAAAGGAGGAAGAAGCCAAATGGAATGCAAATGAAGAACTTCAACAGAAAAGTTCTAATTTCAAAGCAGGTGGTCATTGTGTCTATTCATTGAGTAAAAATGTATTTCTCATTGTCTGTCATCAAAGAAAAGACCAGGAACTAGTTACACTGTCAATTTATTTTCTGTAAGTAGAAGCTGTAAGTATGGATTCAAGATCATATGTCTCTGGACTGTTTGGACTCATATGGGAAATGTACCAGATATAAAACACAGATCCCCCCCAGAGACAATCTGGTACCCTGAAAAGATTTTTGGGAAACTGGAGTTTATTACATCATTACCATCATTTGGAATTACAAACTGTGACTCACCGGTGCATATATTTTATCTGCTTTTACCTCTCAATAACCCTCACTTCCCTTTCTTAGCTTATAACCCTTTAGTTAGTTTTGTATAGATTTGGCAATCAACATTGTCACTGGTGTAAGATCTAGAAAAACCACTTGATTTGGGATAAGTGATTAGTCTCTTGGAATTGGGAGCAACCTGACGTGACATGATTTGTGGTTGGAGTGACTTTTTATCACAAAGTTCAGTCAGTCTGGGTAGCAAGATAGGCTGCAAAGTAAGGGGACCAGTCTGGTAAAACTGGTATAGTGATCCAGGACTTCACATTTGTTTCTGGCTTGGTGAAATATCTCTGTTTTCTGACAATCTGCCCTGAAGTAATCACTCACAGTGTGACAAAAGTCTTCATGAATAGTACCTATAACCTCTATCTTATTTATTGGTGAGGGCCTCAAAGCTGGCCATGGGGACATTATTAATCTGATTAGTGCATTTCTAGTATAAATAAAATATTATTTAAAATCTCCATAGTTTTTAAAAGTATAACCCTTACCATAGGGAAGGACCCATGTCTGGAGCAGGTTACCCTTTTCAGTGGGGTAAATGTAATGGGGCTGTTCCCTTCCCAAAACCCAACTTCCCAACAATATAAGGGAGGATCACCCTCTGAACTCATTCCAGTGACTGGAACTGGTTACTAGTTCTCACCATGAGAAGGGTTGTGGTAGAACATTTCACTCAGGTGCTTTCCTGAAGGAGAGGTCCTAGAAAGATGTCTGCTGTGTCCTAATGGGAGGCTGGAAGAGGGCTTGGATCTTCAGAGTAGTGCTCTTACTTGGCCAGACTTACACCTCACCTTCCCTCAGTCCACCTTTTCCTCTTCAAGCATTTTGGGGGACAGCATCCCTCAACTGCTTGACTATTGAGACTTGACAATTGCAAGAAATCCAAAATAACTGTACAAAAATCTGATGACACCCATCCAACATAAAAACAGAAGTGGAATCAACTGCAACTACTCTACAACCTACAGAACATCACCTCTGGTCCCAATCAAGCTACAGTTAATGATCTTTGGGATATTTGAAGGCAAATAGGATAATTTTAATCCCCAAATCTGAAGATCCTGATAAGTTTCCTACTACATGGATGCCACACGACACTGGAACATAATCTGTTTATCAAGACTACCCCTAATTGGAGCTGAATTATCTGTCCATGCTAAGGGACTGAATTTGTGCCCAACCAAAGTACTGATAACCTATTAACATGGAGAACTTGAAGAATTCTTTTGCCAGCTGTGCCTCAAAGAGTTCTTTCACAACAATGTTAATGCCACTCACAATCACATCTCCGCTGACAGTTATAAATAAATCTGTTTTCTATAGCCACACACTCAGATATCGTAGAATAAAGCTTGAGGAGAAAATATGGGACATAAAACATAACACACTCAAACCTCCCAACCTCTCAATATTTCTCAACACATGCTGTAGGTCAAGACTGTAACAGGTGAAAAAATGCAAAATAAATAAATCCATGGAGATTAGGCCTCTCAATGGCTATTAACCACTATAGGCAGAGATCCAACACCATGGTCCTTTACTTCTGCCAGAAGCTGAGAATGAGTGACAGGCTGACTCACTCTGATTGCCTATTGTATTCATTCCCTCTGAAGTATCTGCCCCTCCTGTAACCTACCAGACCTTATTCCTCTCCCAGAGCTGAGACAGAACTCAGGAGTTCTGATAGGGTCTTTCTTCACAGAGTTAGTAACAAAGTAAGAATATATATACAATTTTAAATCAAACAGTGTCTCTTAAGTGACTTGCCACAAGATGTCAGAGAATGTTATTATTAGAGCTGACTGGGTCTATTATTTGTCTTTCATTTATATAGGAATTAGATACAGGGCTCCTGCCAGCTAACTGCTAAATTATCTACCAGAAAACTAAAGTTTCAAGTGCCTAAGTAGCCCCTGGAATAATACCTAAAGTTGCCCACCTCCAACCAAAATCTGAAATGGTGCCCTTAATTCATAGTGGTCTCTTTTGCTCTTTCAATCTATGAATCAATTAGATTAATATTTAGGTACTAATGTTGAAAATGTTGCCCTGTGTGAACTCTCCAGTATTATCCAGTGATGATGGGATACGTTGGAAATAAAATCCAGGACCTTCAGCACTCTGCTCTAATTCCTAGATAGTACTGCCTCATTGCTATTATGGAAGGGTCATACCCTGAGAATGCCACTGAGTTCACAATATGAGATTCAGAATAGTTTCAATAATACCACAAGGGTGTTACCACCACTAAAGAGATTACAGGACTTTATTCTTTTAATATTTTGGTGGCCAGAAGGAGCAAGTGGCATAATATTACACAAGATCAGCTTTCCTTTGAAGCAGGGAGTGAGGAACCTACAGGCCACAGGCAAGATCCAGCCCCTGGCTTGCTTTGATCCGACCTGCACTGAGGCTCAGGGCTACTACCTGCAGTAAATCTCCAAGCCTCAGCATTAATGTGAGCTTGCCACACTGCTTGGGTCAGCCCCCGAACCTTGGACTGCTCCAATGTCTCTGTGAGTAAGGTGTCTCTCTGGTTTTTTGGGGGAGGGATTGCGTCTCAGTTCCAGAGCCAGATCAGTCAGGGGTTTTCTTTGTGGTGTGGTGTTCTCCCCCCCCCCTTCTGACTTATGTAAGAAGCCCCTGACTGATTTTTAAAGTGGGTCAGTAGCCTCTGACCGAAAAAAGATTCCCAACTCCTGTTTTGAAGGATTGTTATTGCCTTGCCATTCAGCCTGACCTCCAAAAGGTGGCCCCACCAGAGCTGAATAAAGGGGAATAATCACTTCTCTGGATCTGCTGGCAATGCACCTCCTAATGCATCCTAATATGCCATTAGCCTTCTTGGCTACAAGGGCACACTGTTGACTCATATCCAGCTTTTCATACATTGTAATCCCCAGGTCCTTTTCTGCTGAACTGCTACTTAGCCATTCAGTCCCCAGCCTGTAACAAAATGTTTATTAACATTAGTAAGCAATGTGAGAGTATGGCATAAAAATGCTATAGAACTACAAATTAAAATTAATTACTGTTAGAAAGCAGGTGTCTGACATAATGTCGACTGATGTGGCTGATAAAATCAGGAATCTTGACTTCTTTGGTTTGGCCATATAGAGAGGATGAATGAAGAGGGCCTGATGAAGATAGCATGCCAGGAGAGGGACTAGGAAAAAGGACCTGGGGAAAGCCACGGTCCAGAAGCAATTAATGAATTGTATCATAAAATGATTGCACGTTAGTGCTATCTTAGGCTACATCTAGACTGCAGGCTTCTTTCAGAAGAAGCTTTTCCGGAAGAGATCTTCCGAAAAAAACTTCTTCCAAAACAGAGCATCTACATTGCAAAAGCGCATTGAAAAAGTGATCTGCATTTTCTAAAGATAGCGTCCACACTGATTGGATGCTATCTCACATATAAGACCACCCAGAACCAGTTCAGGCAGGGCTTTAGGTCAATAGTTGCTTCCGAGTGCCTCTGCCTAAGCCTAGCCGAGAGAAACGCTTAAAGGGACCCGCCCTGGACAGCTGTTTCTCTGCTTCTGCTGCATGCTTGCCTACCTCTCCAAGGGACAGGAAAGCTCTTGCATTGTGTGTTTTGGTTGCCCAGCTTTTTTGGATGCCACAGCATTTTTCTTTTTGCCATGGAGCCGGAGCTGCCCCGGGCATGCAATGGCTCCACACGGCCATGCTGCAGTTTCTTCAGCAGTTTGTGCAGGCTGCTTTCATGGCCCTCCACAAGCTTGACACTGAGCTCATTCTTGAGACCCTCTCCCTGTGTGTAGGAGCAAGACCCGTGCAACCACACACTTACAGTCGAGAGGCGTTTTTGGAGACTGGACACCAGTTCCAACTGGTGGGACCGGCTGGTCATGGATCAGTGGGACGACTAGCAGTGGCTCCACAACTTTCACATGTGGAAGGCCACCTTTTTGGAGCTGTGTACCTGGTTCACCCCTGCCCTCCGACGATGCGACACCCACCTGTGGCTCGCCATCCCCCTGGAGAAGCAGGTCACAATTGCCAACTGGAAGCTCACCATCCAAGACAGCTACTGGTTGGTGGGCAACCAGTTCGGTGTGGGGAAGTCCACTGTCGGCGCCCTCCTCATGGAGGTAAGGTACTCTGGGGCTGCAGTCCCTGTGGGGGGGGGGGAGTCCTGGAAAAGAGAGGTTCCTAGGGAAAGCAGAGTGGGGAGGGCAGGGGTGGTTGGGGGTGGGGGAAAGCCCCGTCCCCAGGTGGTTGTGCCATCCTGCCCTCACACAATCCTGCTGCTGGGGGGGCAGCCTCATAGGGGATGGCTCCTGGGGTATTTGGGGGGGGGCGAGGGGAAAGGGGCGGGCACCTCCCAAGGGCTCAGGCACTCCATCTCTCATTCTGTTCTGTGTGTTTGTTTGTCTCCTTCTGCAGGTGGTGAGGGCCATCAACTCCATCCTGCTGCGCAGAGTCATCTGCCTGGGAGACCTGGACCCGGTCGTAGCCAGATTTGCTGCCCTGGGGTTCCCAAACTGCAGGGAAGCCATTGATGGGACCCACATTCTGATTTGCGCACCACAACATTGAGAGGCCCAGTATATCAACCACAAGGGCTATATCTCAATGGTGCTGCAGGCCCTGGTCAACCACTGTGGACAGTTTACTGACATTTCTGTCAGGTGGTCGGGCAGGGCGCACGACAGGTATTTTGTAACTCAAGCCTCTACGGCAAGCTGGAGGCAGGCACGTTCTTCCCCCGGCGTGACTTAGTGGTTGGAGATGTGCAGATGCCACTGTGCAGCATGGGGGACATGGCCCACCCCCTCATGCTGTGGCTGATGAAGCAGCTGGGTGAGGTGGAGTGTGCCTTCAGCTGCCTCAAGGTGCAGTTCAGGTGCCTCCTGACCCGCCTCGATGTGGGGGAGCACAACATCCCCAATGTTGTCTCGGCATGTTGTGTCCTCCACAACATTGTGGAGAGGAAGGGGAAGGCCCTCCTACCTGAGTGTGGGATAGAGGCCAGCCGTGAAAGGAGACCCTTCGAGCAGCTGCAGACAGCTGCCATCCGCCAGGCCCATCAGTTGAGGGTGCACATCCGGGAGGCCCTGAGGGAGAGTTTCTCTCAAGGACCCCAGTAACTCTCCCTAGGAACTGCCCTCTAGAGGCCTGGGCCTTGCTTCAATATCCCTTTCCCACCACAACCCGTCCCTTTGCTCCTTCCCTGAACTCTGAATAAAGACACCTGTTTGGATTTTAACAGAATGAACTTTGTATTTATCTTTCATTAAAAAAAGCTGGGGAAGGGGAGAGGGTCTCATAACCTGCAGGAGGAGGGGGGCTCAGTGCTGGGAGTGGTGAGGGGGGTGGCTGGAAGTGCCACCTTGGGTGCGGGGTCCTTGGTGAATTTGGGGTTGGATGGGTCTTGGGATCACGGGGGCGGGAGGCTGGAGCGGGGTCAGGGATGGCAGGGGGAGGGGGCATGGGCATCACTTGGGGAGGGAGCAGAGGCATTGCTTCGGGAGCAGGGGGAAAGGGAATGGGCATTGCAAGGGGGATGGAAGGCAGGAGCAGCAACAGCAGCTAGGTTTGCCATCATTTCATGCATGATGGCACACATGTTATCGCCCTGCTGCATGGGCTGGTCCCACATACAGGTCTGCCAGTCTGCATCCTCCCAGACCTTCTGTGCCAGGGTCTGCTGCATGTTGCGCAGGATGCCCACATGCTGCCTCATTAGTTCTTTCTGGACCTTAGTGCATTTTCGGGTTCCCCAGAGTTGGGCGGCTGGCTCAGGTGGTGTGTCTTGCCCCTCAGTCACAGCTGGTCCAGCTGTGGAGAATAAAAAGAGGGAGAGGCGGTCAGTCATCTATGCAGACACTGTCACTGAGGCCGTGCCCTCCTCTTTGAGCAGTGACCAACAGTCCCTGGGCCAGAGGATGGGGATGTCCCAGGAGCAAGGCCATGTGTGGCCTGTACAGCAGGCCTGCCTCACAGGGGCCCTGAAGTGCCCAGGAAACCATGCTGCCCGCTGCCAGGGAACTATGCTGCCCAAGGTGCCCAGGGAACCATGGACAAGCAGGCAATGGAAATGTCCAGCCACAGTGGGATCCCCTGGGCGGCAGAGGAGCCTGGAGCAGCCTGGCCCTCCCTGGGACCCGCACACACACCTGCCCTTGCAACGCTGTCCGCTGGAGTGGGTGGTGCCTTGCACGGGCAGGCATGCCCATGCTCTGTGTGCGGCACTCTTTGGTGAGTCTGGTGTCATGCCTGCGTCCTTGTGGCTATCCTGCTTCCAGCCATGGCAGGTGGTGGGAGGGTGTCCCTGCCCCCTCAGGGGCTGCCTGTTGAATCCACGTGGCACACAATAATGTCCCACGTGGTTCCACATGCATGGACTGCAGCACGATGTCCAGCCCGAGCAAACTGAGTGACACTCACACCCCATCCCCTCTGTGCCCGCTTCCCCTACCCTGTGTAGGTTGAAACCTGAGAGCACTCACCTGAAGATCCCTCCCCAGCATCAGACAATGCCTGCAACATGTCCAGGCTCACAGGTACTGGCTCCAGGGACAACATGACTGTGGTCACTGTGTCATCCTTCTTCTCCTCCTGCCCCTGTTGTCCCTTGTCCTCCTCCTCCTCTGTGACCTCCGTCTGGGCAATTACGGGCACCTTGAGGCTGGAGTTGATGACCACAGGTGGGGAAAGGGGTGCCCCACTGCCCAGGATCTGGAGCAGTTTGTTGAAGTAGGAGCAGGAGTGGGGGCCTGCCACAGAACATGAGCTGTGCTCTCTGGCCCTCACATAGTCCTGGCGGAGCTCCTTCACCTTACTCTGGATCTGTTCTAAGGTCTGGGGTGGGTGTCCCGGATCCACCAGGGCCTTGGCCATCCGGCCATAAATGTTCGTATTGCGGCGTTTGGAGTGGAGATCCTGTAGGGTCTCCTCCTCCCCCCACAACTCGAGGAGGGACAGGATCTCCACTCCAGACCAGGAGGGTGCCTGCCATTTGGTACCCCTTGGTGGGTCCTGGGAGCCCCAGTCATGCTCCCTGCGAGGGCCAGGGGAGTCTTGGGGGGCTTTTGGCTGTGCCATGGTCAGAAGGCCTGTGGCAGGAAGAGCCGCGCAGTCAGGGTTCTGCTTCAGGGCCCGCTTGCTGCCACAAGGCTTGTCCATGATCCCTGCAGTTTTAAGAGGTGCCAGGAGACAGGAACTATAGAGTTGTGATTACTTTGGACGAAGTGGCCACCAGGGCAACTGTGTTATTTCCTGGAGGCCTCTTCTTTCGAAAGAAAACCCTCTTCCTTGTCCACACATGCCTTTTTCCGAGATAGCGCTTTCAGAAAAGGCATTCTTCCTCATAGAAAGCGTTTTACCTCTGTCAGAAAAACCCCTCCGTTCTTTCGACTTTTTTCAAAACAACGTGATTGCAGTGTGGAAGTAATTGAAGTTTTTTAGAAAAACTGCCATTTAAAAAAAAACCCTCTGTTCTGTAGACCCTGAGGCTATGTCTACACTACACATTTTTGCGGCAGAAAATATGCTAATGAGGGACTCATTAGCATAAGTAGTAACATCATTAGCATATTTTCTGCCATTTCTTTTTGAGCAAGGGGTTTTTGCACAAAAAGCAGTGTAGCTGCTTCTGTTTTATGCAAAAACCCTGTTTTGTGCAAGAGCCTTATGTCCCTCATTAGCATATTTTCTGCCACAAAAACGTGTAATGTAGACAAAGCCTTAGAGAGAACAACAGAGGTGTCACTTCAGGGATTGTGGCACCTCCCAGAATTCTCCCTGAGTTTATTTTATTTTTTTTGTGGAGAATGGGTTCAAAACAGTATATTCTGTATTCAACTGTACATCACTATGAACAAAAATTACCTGATGTATATCTTTAGGAAAGGTCAAGAGGATAAAGATGAAAGAAGCAAGCAAAACTGTAACAGTGAAGAATGGAAAAATGGAAGGAAGTCAAATCAAGATTAGTTTCCAAGGTAAATAGTACATCTTTCATTAGTTGCTAAGGTAAATTCTTCAGCTCCTAAATATTTTTCCTCCATCTTCAGTTAGGGAACCATTAATTTAATCACTGAGATTATTAAACGTACCCCTTAAAGCTTTTTTTTCTCTCTGATAAACTGTCATGGAATTGTTATAAGACTGTGCTGCCTGGCATGGCAAACTGCAGTATCTAAAAACAGACCAGACATATCCATCTGCCTTCTTAAACAATTACTTCTAGCATAATGCACTCTCCTCATTTATGGGGTTTTCATTGCTCTATGGAAAAGTTACTGATTTCCAGAGATAAAATTAAATAGAGATAACTCTAACTCTAGCAACAACTATAGCTTATACATTAGGGCCAACTCTTCAACTGGTACAACATTGCACAGATCCTTTGGTTTCTGTGGAACTAAACCAGCTGAGGATCTAACCATAGAAGTTAACATTTTGTCCAGTAAATCATGGCTAGACTTGAGAATTAGGAACTCAAGGCAACCTGTGGCTCATATGTTTGGGAGACCTCCCTGTGACTGTAATTGCTTGAGCAACCTCACCTTCTGGCAGCCAAACCAGAGATGGAGGAAATTCACTGTCTGATCTTCCCAGGCTTCCTAGCAGGAGAAATGAAGGAGATAACTCATCACAACTCAGCTACATCACTGGAAGGTTGGGATCTCACAAATCACCAGGTCATCTCAGCCAGATAATAGCACTGTAGCTCACTGAGGCTATGTGTAGATGGCCTTGCTTTTTCGGGATACCGGAAGTATCCTGGAAAAGCAATGCTGCATCCAAGGAACGTGTCTGTTTTTTTAAAATATTTTTCGAAAGAATGGACGTGCTCTTTCACCATCCCTGTAAACCTTGTTCTATGAGGAATAAGGGATGGCTTGAAAGAGCACTTTTTTTTCCGAAATTTGGTGCCGTGTAGACGTGCCAAATTTTGAAAGAGCCTCTTTCAAAAGTAAATAAAAAAATATATGCAATTTGTGTATTGCAAATTGCGTATCTTTTTCCGATTTAACAGTGCAGTCTAGACATAGCCTGAGTGATTAAAATAATATAATCTTTCTTCCTTTCACCTTTTTTCTCTCATTCATCAAGACCCCGATCAAGACTTCCTTTGACTTCCTGCTGGGTAGACAGCATCAAAAGCCAACTTAAAATACCTTGACTTCAACTATGCAATTTACGTTGCTGAAGTTGCCTATCTTAACTCAACGTTAGCCTGCAGTGTAGACTACCCTTTGTGGGGGTCAGGCATCCTCACAGCATGCCTTCTGGGTCAGCTCCACAAGCAAGACAGGCTCAGCAACACTTAGTTTGAGAATCCTGTTATGCCTAAGCTATAAGACAGATGCCTAGGCATTTGCACTTGGACAGCTGTGTGTATGTTCTTTGGTAGAAACTGAGGCACTAAGTGGACTTATTGGTAGAAATTTAGGCTCTCATGGACTTTAGTGCCTATAGTATTATGCAGCAGCTGAGCACAGGAAGAACTCAGAGGAAGATGCCTGAACGTGGGACTTACATGCCTAACTCCTTTTGTGGATCTAGATCCTCATTTTTTGAGGAGTACAGGATCTTTCAAAATGGGGCATTTCTGTCAAAAATGCCCCATCTAAACTGGCATTTTTTTTCGAAAAGCCCCATTTCGAAAAAAAGCGGCAGCTGCCATTATGCAAATGAAGCATGGGATATTTAAATCCCAGCTTCATTTGCACTTTCAATACGTCTAATTTACATCCCTCTGCCGACAGAGGGGTGTAGTTTAGATGTAGCCTCTGTCTCTCAATTATCCATCTATTAAATGGGGATAAAAATACTTTTTTATCTCACAGCTGTGTTGTGAGGATAAACACATTAAAGAGTATGTGGTGCTCAGATATTATGATAATGCACACCTTAAAGAGGTCTGCTAGTTATACTCTCCCCTTTACACGATCTTTCTAAATCTATAGCTTGTTAGAGTTCTCTGTGGACATTCCTCATTCCTGTGTCTAGGTGTCTCTTATGCAAATATATTAATATTAGCAAACACAAATTATGTTTAGTAACAGCTAAGGTTGTAATGGGACACACTTTCATGTCCTAAAAAACTTCAAACATGGAAATAAGAAAAGGAAAGACTTATTCATTCCCTTCTTCTCTCTGAGAGCCTACAACACTCCATAACACACCAACGCTCCATGAAGTTCTCAATTCCTTCTTTGACAAATATGGAAAGTACTATGTAGCCCAGCTTCATCAAACGTGTTCTTTTTGTTAGTCTTAACATTGACAACAATGAGAAATGACTGAAATGAGACTCTATTTTGGTGAGTCACACCATAATTTACATATTGTCATAATTTTTAAGTTTAAAAAGTGACCTTTTCACTGTTTGAAACACATGTAACCCCTCCCCCATAGATAAACAGCAGGAATTAAACTCCTTGAGCTTTGGGTCCCAACCATAGGCCCTTTCTATTTGAGTTAAAGGATCAATTGCTAATCCCTTTGTAGACAAGCCACAGGAGTAGGACTTGATACAGACTTTCACAGTAGGTTATACAACTATTTACTGGTCAGCAGTAGAATACAGGAATCCCAGATTCTTTTCCCAACGCAGCAGAAAACGTGTGGTTTACATTGGCCAGAGATGATTTAATAAAAACTGGTTTGATCTTTCTGACAGTGTGATTTAACAGCTAAGAGTGACACATGCCCTAATAGAAACCTGGGTTTCCAGCCTGCCATGACCGTACATAAATTCTTTTAAAAAACAACAAATAGGCTAGTAGCACCTTAAAGACTAACAAAACATGTAGATGGTATCATGAGCTTTCGTAGGCACAGCCCACTTCTTCAGATGACCAGAGTGTTGGAAGTCCAGATCCAAGAATAAATAAGGGAAGGTGGGGGGGAGGGGGAGAAGGAAAAAAATGGAGGGAAGAAAGAAAAAAGAAACAGTAGATAAGCTTCAGTAGTAGATAAGCTTCAGTGAGTAGATAAGCTTCAGATTAACAATGTAGAAGTCTTGAGTAGCTCTTCTATTTCTGTGTTCTAGGTTGGGATTCATGGCTGTTTCTATCTCTGGACAAATGGACATTTGCTCCCTCATTTAACAAGAATGAAAGGTGGCTAGCATGGGCAATGGGTGGAGCCACCCTCACTCTCCCCGCCCCCTGCCCTGTGGTCAGAGCCCTGAGACCTCCCTCCTCCCATCCCAGAGTCTGGAGCCCCAAGCCCTGGCCCCGCCCAGAGGAACCTGGGTTTCTCATCTGCCCCCCCCAGCCAAAGGAACCTTGGTCAGCTGGAGCCCTGGGCCGCAGCCTCCATCCCCTGCACTTCAATGGCCAGAGGAGCCCCAGGACAGCTGGATCCCTGAGCCTCCTCCCTGTGGCCAGAGGATCTCTGGGTCAGCTGGAGCCTCCGCAGCAATGCTGTGCCTTCCCAGATTCCAACCTGCCATTCAGGAAAAGTTCTTGTGTCTACTCTGCTGCAAGAACCTAAACGTTTGTTATGTGATATGCTGGAGCCTGGTGGCAGAGAAGGTGACATATATTAAGTGCAGGGAGATTATTGAGAATGCAAGAAGCTGAATAGCAGATACCACCTCCTTGGCTGCCCCAGCACCTGCATGGAGCATTAAAAAAACCTTTCCCCAACAAACTTGCAACTTGTGTCTGTTGGCAGCAGCTGCACAAGAGGATGCTGAGCGTCCCCTGGCCTATTATACCACTGTCCATGGAGGCTATCATGCCCATCAGCTTCAGTATAGTCTGTGATTGCCCATAGATCAAACACATGTTTGCTGATAGTCACCAACAACCTCCAGCACAACCATATCAGTCAATCTTTCTTGAGCACTACTGTGGTGCTCAAATATATTTGACAAATCCTTGTTAATTTATGGCAGCAGGATTTGATTTTTTCAGTTTTCTGTTGACTGTCCATTGAAGTATCTCTGTTTTATTCATATTGTGTCTAAGTATTTTACCTGCTTCTGATCATGAACAATCAAAAATAGATAAGTGCATACGCTGCAAAATTTAAATCCAGATTTTTACCCTTCTAAACTGAGAAGGCAATTAGTTCTGGGGTCAGGCCCTTCCTACAAAAGCCCAAAAAACAACAACAAAAAAACAAAAACATTTTTGCTTGTTGCATCTAATTTCCAAATTTACATCAATCAGTTCTTACAATGGATAGATTAGACAGAACAAACCTTAAACACTTGAGTTTACCTTAAGCATTTGAGCACATTACCTTTGAAAGCATATGTCCTAGTTTGTGTGTGTGAATCAGCAAACCTGAGGAAAGAAGCTCATATGAACTCAAGTCAAGGAGGAGAGAACTGAGAGTACAAGAATCGGGGTGTTCTGTGGGTGTGAGCATAACAAGAAAGAGCCAAGACAGTGCAACATTTAGGGCATGTCTACACAGCAGGGCAAAAATCGAAATAAGCTGCGCAACTTCAGCCACGTCAATTGCGTAGCTGAAGTCAAAATAGCTTAACTTGGCTTTTGGTGCTGTCTACACAGCAGGAAGTCGAAGGAAGAACGCTCTTCCTTCAACTTCCTTACTCCTTGTAAAATGAGGGTAATAAGTCCTCCAGCTCACCATTATTTCGAAATAATGGCTTGCTGTGTAGACGTGTTCTTTGTTATTTTGGAATAATGTCAGTTATTCCGAAGTAACGCTGCTGTGTAGACATACCCTTAGATTGTAAATCTTCCTCTGTGTATATTGTTGTCTTCCTCAAGCACTTCCTGAAAGTAAAGTTATCTAAGTTCCTATACATAACCACACTATAACACCCCCTCTAAAGTTATAGGGAACTTATTTATCATTACATCCTTTTTGCACATTTCACATAGGAAAATTGTACATGGATATCACAGTCTGCTTGTGCACTTAGCATTCCCACACAGCCTCTATCTTCTCCCATGTATAACATAGCATCAACTTAGAGCTGCTAACGTGGCACACAGAATAGGAATTTTTGGCATATGAGTCACAATTTACACATATTACTCACAACTTTGGTAGCTAGTGAACTGATTGCAGTTTATAACCTCCTCAGGGATTTCTCTAATTTTCTCTGATGGGATCTCTACCAAATAAATA
Source organism: Pelochelys cantorii (assembly GCA_032595735.1). NCBI lineage: Eukaryota > Metazoa > Chordata > Testudines > Trionychidae > Pelochelys > Pelochelys cantorii. The sequence continues at coordinate 301,444,298 of CM064326.1, read as the reverse complement.
AATAAAAAATTTTTGAAGCGGCCCCAGGCCGCAGGGGAAGGGGCGGGACCTCAAATGGAAGGGACGGGACCAGAATGCTTCCAGGCTTCCCCACCCACAGACCATGATTGGTCTGGGAGTGGGGGGAGCCCCTTTGCCCCCCCACCCCACCCACTAAGTACCCATGCTCCTGGCAGTGGAAGGAGACTTCCTGTGTTCCCCCACCCCCAGGCCAATCAGGACTGGGGGCAGGGGAGCACATGAAGCATCCTCCCACCCTGCCAGGAGCATGTAGCGATTTGTAATGCTCCATGCTCCTGGAAGGGTGGAAGAAACTTTGTATGCTTCCCCTTGCCCCCAGGTCCTAATTGACCTGGGGGCAGGGGAGCGGCAGGGCCTGTATGGGCCAGATCAACCCACTTGTCGGGCCAGATCCGGCTCATGGAGGCCCTTTTGCCCACCCCTGGACTAAGAAGTAATTCTGAGTAAATGAGTGATCTTTGCATCCTTCTAAGGCTATGTCTACACTAGAGAGCTTACAGCTTTTTCTGCTGTAAGCTCTCTTGTATAACCGCTCTATGCCAACCAGAGAGAGCTCTCCTGTTGATATAATTAATCTGCTCCAAAAAATCAGTGATGGGTATGTTGGTGGGAAAACTCTTCAGCTGACATAGTGCTGTGCACAGTAGCCACGACAGAACGAGTATTTCAAGCAATTTTTGAGGGGAGACTTTCATACTTCACCAAGGAAGGGGATGATATGATTTTAAAAATATCAATATATGATTGTAAAAACAAAACATTGTCTGAGGATTTAAAGGGTGAAAGGTAGGATTTAGATATAGACCATCCATTTTCTATGCCCTCCCCAGCCAATCTTAAAGAGACATCATCAACCTGAAATATAGTCAGTGTAAAAGAAAAGTTAATATAGCTTTTAAAAGCTGATCATGAAGTTGATGATGTCTCTTTAAGACTGGATGAGGTGCACACGAGAAGAATGGTCTATTTGTTAGGATAGTAGATATCAATTCTCTCCTCTGTTGACTCCCTCCCAGAATTAGGAGTTAGGCTGTGTGACCTTGAATAAGGCCTGGTCTACAGCACAGAGTTAGATCGACATAAGCATCAGGCTCTCTGCTCAAATGACTATGTTCCACACTGATGATGGAATGTTTTTCCCACCAATGTAATTTGCCCATTATAACAACTTAATAACACCACCTCTGTGAGAGACCTAGTGCATAAGCTGATGTAGTTAGATCAATATAGTGTCACTATAGACACAGCATTGCTTATATCAATTGTTGCTGCTTTTCTAAAGCTATCCCACAGTGCCCACACTAACAATTAAATTAGTACAAGCACTCCTGCTGAGGACATACAGCAGTAGCACAAGAAGAATAGTGCTGATATGCACAAGTCCACACGAATAAAATAAAATAAAATGGATAGAGAATAAATTATTGCCTCTATATAACACCATGATATATCCACAACTTGAATACTACATATAGATGTGATTGCCTTATCTAAAAAAAAAGATATATTGGCATTGGAAAAGGTTCAGAAAAGGACAACAAAAATGATTAGGGGTCCCATATGAAGAGAGATTAAAAAGACTTGAACTTTTCAGCTTAGAAAAGAGGATACTAAGGGAGGATATGATAGACGTCTATAAAATCATGACTGGTGTTGTAAAAATGAATAAGGAAAAGTTATTTCCTTATTCCCACAATATAAGAACTAGGGGTCACCAAATGAAATTAATTGGTAGCAGGTTTAAAACAAACAAAAGGATGTGTTTCTTCACTCAGAGCACAGTCAACCTGTGGAACTCCATGCCAGAGGATGTTTTGAAGACTAGGACTTTAATAGGGTTCAAAAAAGAGCTAGATTGATTCATGGAGGTTACGTCTGTCAATGGCTATTAGCCAGGATGGGTAGGAATGGTGTCACTAGCCTCTGTTTGTCTGGAAATGAATGACAGGAGAGGGATCACGTGATGATTACCTGTTGTGTTCCCTCCCTCTGGGGCATCTGGTATTGGTCACTGTTGGCAGACAGGATACTGGGCTAGTTGGACCTTTGGTCTGACCCAATAGGGCCATTCTTATGTTCTTATGTTCATATAATTTAATTACTGTGGTGGCTATACAATGACTTAATTTAGGTTGACTGAATTTTGTCGTGTAGACTTTCCCTAAGTCAGTTAGGCCCAGATACTCAAAGATACTTGCTGTGCTCAATGTTCCAATGCCTAATGCATAGATTGCTGCCCCCTAGTGGAATCCTCAGCGCTGCGTTACATAGCCAGATTCCCCATACAATGCATGGTTTGTAAGGAATGGATCCTCAGAAGCCACAAAGATGGCTTGGGATAGATAGCTCCTTCCTCCAGGGAGCCTCTCCCCAGGTAAGGTACCTAACCCACATCACTTGCTTAGGTAGCCCATGCCCTGGATCTGAAACCCATTTGGATAATACTGAGACCTTTAACAAGAGAAAGCACACAGAATAGCCAGCAGGTTGGTGGTTAGGAATTCAGAGCAGGGACATGAAACCAACACCTTCAATGTTTTAGGTTAGTACCCTAAATAGGCAACAGGCTATTCTGGAGTGAAGTTTTTGCAGTCTTTCCTGTTAAAGCTGGTTTATTTTGTATAAATAACTAAATATTCTGGGAAGTCAGGACTTTGACCGTGAGTCTCCCATATCTGAAGCGAGTGCTCTGTGCGTCAAACAGTGGGTATACAAAAACATAAACATTCCCAACTTTCTAAAACCTTGCTGGCTTTGGTGGCAGGCATCAAGTCTTAGCATACCTACATAGATCCTCTACCACCTAGTTATAGCGACAAGGAGTCCTGTGTCACCTTATAGACTAACAGATGTATTGGAGCATAAGCTTTCGTGGGCAAAGACCCACTTTGTCAGATGCATGTAGTGGAAATTTCCAGAGGCAGGTATAAATATGCAGGCTAGAGATAACGAGGTTAATTCAGTCAGGGAGGGTGAGGCCCACTTCTAGCAGCTGATGGGAGGTGTGAACACCAAGAAAGCTTATGCTCCACGAAAGCTCACGAAAGCTTATGCTCCAATACATCTGTTAGTCTATAAGGTGCCACAGGACTCCTTGTCGCTTTTGCAGATCCAGACTAACATGGCTACCCCCTGATACTTGACACCTAGTTAGAGAATCCTGCTCCAGGGACTTGGCTTATGCTAGAACGCTGAGCAGCTCAATAGCTGGAAAGCAGTATCAGCACTTAGGCCACTTTGTGAATGTCAGCCTATGGAAAATAAAATTCCCATGCGATTAGTGAGCAGTTGAGTGGTAGTTCTGAAAATGTGAGTAGTGCCTAAATGGCAGGCACCTAAATACATTTGAGGAGCTGTGTATTATGTAAGATGTTCACAGGAACTAGAGACAAGAGGCCCATGTTCTCTGGAGGGACTGTTATTGCCAGAATGCCAGAAAAAAGAATGCAGGATGTTAGGCTGGAAGCAATAAAGCCACATGGATGGAACAATGCACTTAAAATTCCATTTGTTCAACTTAACCTGCATTCAACATCACCTCTTTGGAATGAGACAATCTGGGCCTTTGTCTCTAATACTCAGTTTTCTATCTGTAAAATAGGAATAATGGTACTTTCCAACCTCACTGAAAATAAACTTCTGAAAGATCATGAGGTACTATGGTGATGGGGGCTGTAGATAGACTAATTTACAATTGTGGTAGTTTAATTTAAAAAATCAATACAGCTGGTGAAATCCTGGCTTCTTTGAAGCCAATGGGAGGTTTGCCATTGACTTCAATGGGGAAAGAGCTTCAACTGAGTTTTAGGTTAGAGCAAAATAAATAAATTGACAACTTTGCATCCATTTATTTTAACACATTTTGAAAATTATGTAAAAACTGTTAAGCAACCATTTCACTTCATACTACTTTTATTGGCTTTGATGCACGTGCTTTCCCCATTAGATTAATCTTCAAAATAGTTCTTTAACTCAGAAACCTTTGTTATCTGAACAAATTTTCTTGGGTTTTTCTGATTAAAACCTTATTGCCTTCCAAATGTAATTCATTAGGGTTTAGGGTATTAACCTAAAGTAACAGCGTGTTCTAAATCTGCCCAGAGTGGGAAATGAAATGAAAGCATCGTATTTTCAAATGATTCTTGTATTTTCCAAGCCAAGAATCTAATTAGCCAACTCCCCCACTGCTCTTACATATGTGCATACAGTAAATATGTGTGGGTAGCTTGTACAAGACTGAAGTAGAATAGGCTATTGGTTTTAATTATCAACAGCTGGTGTGGTCTACTTTTCCCAGCAATACCTGTTTCATTGGGGTCCCACACTGAGTAAACTATTTCAGCAGTATAAAATAAGATTATGTTATTGAGTACATTTTAATATTTGTCAGTATTAGTCATAGTTGCAGTGACTCATCAATTTGGCTCCAAAAGTGAAAGCAGATTTACCCTTTATGGGCTTTGACGGTTGGCAAATGATTGTTTCCCCTCCTTGAATCAGACCCGTATTTACTTAGACTAATCAAGAAGGAACTGTCTGTTTTGTGACCTTCTATGCTGGTGAAAGGGAACAAATGACTTTTTTTTTTGGCATCAGGAAGTTAACAGAACAATGCAAAACTGTAGACTAGTGACTGCTTCATTTGGCTGACTGGCCTGGGCATATCTGTGCCTCACATTATTCCACTTGGACTGTAGAATTCTTTTCCATTAGCAGAAACAACCACTTGTCTATAAATAATATGAATTCCAAAACTCATACAACTTTTTGAGGCTTATTCCCACTTTTCTGGTGACTTGGATGGCTTTTTCATGCATAAGACACTGAGGTTTCCCCAAATATCTGCTAGTAAGTTTTTGTTGGAGAGCCAATAATAAGGAAAGTTTACAGCACACTCTTAGACAGAAATGCTGCTGCTAAATTATGAATATTTCACATTCAAATTATAGAGAAGAAAATTGGATAACTAGGGAAAGTTGAAATTAGTTTATGGACAGTAATACTGAGGCCAAGATGCAGTGTGGATAACAGACCTCAAATGTGTACAGAGATTGCTTAAGGGCATTGGAGGTGAAAGAATTTCTAAAGAATTGGACGTTAAGAATAAACTATCCAGAAATAATTAACTGCTTAGTGCTTTTTAACCAGATGACGAAAATTAGAGGAACTAGTATTAGAAAATTATATAAAATTTCCCCCAAAAATTAAAAAGAGAAGTACACATATCCACATTTGAATGCAGGAATCTTGTAAGCATTTTACTGAGACTTATAATAAATGATCTGCAATAAGTTCTGTGAATGCCAACTAATATTTTTATTCCTTCAGCTGTGTTTATTGTGTAGCCATTGAATTGCTTTATTTCTGTTTTCTTTCTCCAGCTTGAGTTGAAGAACACTTTAAATTGCATTTGAAATATTGGTGATACTTAGTGAAACTAACAAGATGACCAATATGAAAATGAGCTGAATGTGAAATCCTGACTGCACTGAAGTTTTGCCATTGATTACAGAGGAGCCAGCATTAAAGTTAGGCATTTGGTCCCAGAGTTTTAAAGGTATTTAGATGTAGCTTTTCTAAATTCAGTTGATGGAAATGGAAAGTAGATGAGATGTAAGTTCTTAAGAACCTAAATCACTTTGAAAATAAGTTGTGAGCTTCTAAATTAGTTAGGTTTTTTACAACACTGAACACAGCAATGCCAGATTCACAAAGGTACTTGAGCACCTAATGGCCACTGAATTCAATGAGAGTTTGTGAATCGGGGCCTTGTGTAAGTTGTTTTCCAAATTAGGGGCTATTAGGGCTGCCACCTTTATAATATTTTAGAATTGGTCACTCCAGGAATTAAGTGATTACATAGAAATACTCCTCAGATCACAGTTTTATTCCATTGTGTCCATAGAAGGAATCTTTCATAAAAATGGAGTTCTTGAATCCGACAGTCTCTGCAACTTTACGTATTGGTGATATGAACAGGATGTGTCCTATTGGATTCATTAAGAACAAGATTAGATCCAGAATGACAATTGTTTGTGATGGATGATGTACAATTGTGTACTGTGTAGCTGCTGTTTTCCTGTATGCCCTAGAGCTACAGCGCATGCTGGTCATTTGATTAGCAGAATCACGAATTTTCCAGCAACATGACAGTAACTATAATATATGGCATTTAAGAACAAAGCACAAGGAAAAATGCTTGGAAAATGGTGAAGATTTCTACGTGCTTCTGTGTAATGTCCATGATAATTCCTATAGGATTTGGTAAGGGGGCTAAAGGCCACAGTATTTGTTTTTGTTTTGTTGTGTTTCTTTGACAGTGTCTACTAAAGCTCCATTTTCTTTAAGGAAGTAGTCTAAAATGCTATATAATAATTGGATTTAATTTTCTTTCCTGACAGTATAGTATCTGTACTACAGTCATGCAGCTCTAGTGCAGACCTACCTTGAAATCTGTTGCAGGAATTGAACTCAGTTCTTCTAGGTGATGGGAGACTATCTGCCAGGTGCTAGTGGGGATGTCTGAAGACCTTCTGCTGTCATCTTTTACCTTGAGACAGGGGTCAGCAACCTTTTCAAACCAAAGAGCCAAACCTACATCAAAATTCAGAACACGTCGTCAACAAGAGCTGTATAAGAAAGGCCATTTGCATAATTGAAAATATACAACTTAATATTATTGATAATTGATATAATGGTTAACAGAAGCATGAATGAAACGTGCTTACAGACTTTATGTAATGAGATTTCTGCTGCTGCATCTTTTCACACGTTTCTTTGAAATTTACATCATAACTGGTCAAATCCAGCTTTGTGCATGCATTGTGGCTGCCTTCTGTCAATCTTATGGCTGGGAGCTGGGGGATGTGGGCATGCAGGAGTCAGAGTTGGGATGTATGAGGGGCTTAGAGCAGGGAATTTGGGTGTATGAATGACACAAGGTTGGGGTGTGTGGGGTGTAGCAGTGTTATGGCAGAGGACTGGTGATGTGGGGGTGCAGGAGTTTGGGGATGTGGGGGAATGATGGGCTCAGGGCAGAGGTTTGGGACATGAGGGGGTGCAAGAATGTTATGGCAGGAGACTGGAGGGGGGTGCAGGAGCCTGGGGATTTGGGGGTGCATGAGGTTGGGGATATGAGGGACTCAGGGCAGGGGGTTCAGGTGTATGATGGGCTCAGGGTTGGTGTGTGGCGGAGTGCAGGAGTGTTATGACATTTTAGCCAGATGGGGGCTAGGCCCCAATTGGGGACTTAATGGCCAGACTTCATTTTTAAATACAGTAAAATATTATGTCCAACACAAAAGGGGCAGGGACGCCTTAGGCCAGATTTACTCTTCTTGGGTTCCAGGGCTAGTGGATTTTATGGGCCCCCCCTAGGATCTGGGGTGGGGCCAAAATGTGAGGTTAAGCGTGCAGGATAGGGCTACCAGTGAACGGGTTAGGGATGGGGGTGCAGGATCTAAGCAGGAAATGAGGTGTAGGAGGGGGTGAGGGTGCGAGGTCTGGGTGGGAGGTAGGAGCTGTAGGGAGTGCGGTGTAGGAGCTGGCTGGGAGTGCGGTGTCTGGCTGGGGGAGGGAGCAGGCTGTCTGGCCAGGGGACAGGAGTGAGATGGGGGCAGGGTGTCTGGCTGGGGCGGGGCTCAGTGAGGGAGGGTGTGGGTTCTGGGCATGAGGGTTGAGGAGCACTTATGTACTTTCGCACTACATATATCACGGCCTCCTGCTGCTCCCCAGAAGGAAGCCTGCAGGAAGTGTTTCCCAGGGGGGAAAAATGGCAACGTACACGGAGCTGTTTAGGAAAAGGGCAGTGCATGGAGCCATTTTTTGTTCCGTTTGTTCCCTACACAGCAGATTCGGCGGGGAGGCTTGGGGCTTTCTCCCCCCTGCAGGAAGCTGGCGTCCCAATTTTGCAGGGGGCTGTAAGACTGTAGCACTAGGGCTCACCCCCTGCTGTGGGGGGGAGCTAGGGGAGGCTGAGTTAGGGCTTTAGAAGAGCCACATCTGGCTTTCTACTGAGCCATGTTTGGCTTGTGAGCCATGGGTTGCCGACCCCTGCCTTGAGAGCACACTTCTGCAGTGCATTGTACATATTGCTTAGAACCAAATCTTGTGTATAATTTGGCAGCTTTTTCACTAAACAGTATGATTCACCATGGCTGTGTCTAGATTGGCGCGATCTTGCGCCAGAGCTATGCAAATGAGGCTCAGCATGGAATATCGCCGAGCCTCATTTGCATTACTAATGAGACACCATTTTTGCGGAAGAGGCTCTTGCGCAAGATGGAGCTGTCTACACTGCCCCGTCTTGCGCAAGAAAAACCCTCTTGCGCAAGAAAAACCCTCTTGCGCAAAGCCGTTATGCTGATTATTTTCAGGCATAACGGCTTTGCGCAAGAGGGTTTTTCTTGCGCAAGACGGGGCAGTGTAGACAGCTCTGTCTTGCGCAAGAGCCTCTTCCGCAAAAATGGCGGCTCATTAGTTATGCAAATGAGGCTCGGCGATATTCCACGCTGAGCCTCATTTGCATAGCTCTGGCGCAAGATCGCGCCAGTCTAGACACAGCCCATGAGTATACGATACAACTACTCTGCATGCTTCTCTAACTGCCTTTTAGAACTTGTGACTTACCTGCCTACTACCAAGGTGACTGCTCTGAACATGCTTTCACAGATGCAATCCACTGAGATATTCAAATTGGAGCTAGAGAAAGGAGGGTGTTGGCAGGATTTTCCAGAAGACAGCTTCTCAACTTTGAAATTTGCTTTTCCCCACCGTAAGCCAAAACAGCTGAAATTTGGTAACCATCAAGCAAGCTGCAAAGCTTACATAGTCTCCCTCACTTTGGGAGAAAGGATTGAAATTTGAAGTTGAGCATTTGTGGGACATGAGATTTTTCACTGACTCCCTTCAGCTGGTCTATTCTTGTTCAAGTTGGGAGGAGGGAGTAAAATAGATGGCACTGTAAATTAAAATAATATTTGTATTTGCAAATATTGCAAAGGGCACGTAAGGCCAGGAAGATGTACTGTTATCCTTTTGGGGTATAGATGAGAATAAATTAATCTCATGTATAATAGGAGGTTTGTAGTTATTTTGATTTTGTCATTCAGAAGAATTTTGTATTCTTCTAATGTGGAGAAAATACGGACCAGATTCTCAGATTCTCCCAGTAGTTCCATTGAGTCAATGGCACCATGCCAATTTATATCAGCTAGAGATCTGACCCATAGGCTATTCGGAGTGTACTCATATGCCAAGTAGCTGCTGCAGCTGCGAAGAAGTTCCCAAAGATTCTTCCTTCCCAGCATCTGTCAGCAATACAACCAAACCAGGCTGCGTGCTTTCACCCATATCTGGCTATGCTATCTCTGAGTCACTTTCCTGGAATGTAGCATATGGAAGCTGATGCTTCATTAGCTTCATTAACAATGGAAGACTGCATCACACTGAAAAATATTTTTCCCAGTATACACTTAATGGTACTAATTTAGATAATCTAGACTCTCAGGGTGCATCTATTCAGCACCCTAAACTTGAAATAAGATATGAAGTTTGCGCTATGCAAATCTATTTCAAAATAGTCTACATAGCACCGAAGTTCAAAATAATGTGCTATTTCATGACCAGGAAACCAAAATAGCACACCCGTTGTTTCAAAATACAAGGCAGCTCACGTAAACGCGGGGTAGCTACAGTGTAGACGTACCCAAAGATAGGATCTAATACTAATTTCTACAAATAAAAAGACTAACATCTACAGAATCTCTATCAAGCATTCGTAAAACTACATATCCACCTGGGGAAGTGACAAAACAGACTGACAGAGCCATATGGGTACTCAAAAGACACCTACAACAAGACAGAACCAACAAGGAAAGTAACGGAAAGTCATTGGCCATCACCTTGAGCCTTCAGCTAAAGCCTCTCCAGCACATCATGAAGGATCTGCAACCTGTCCTGGAAGATGAACGTCTACTATCATAGACCTTTGGAGGCAGGCCAGTCCTCACGTACAGACAGCCCCCAACCTGAAGCAAATGCTCTCCTGCAACGACACACCTCACAACAGAAACATTAAGCTAGGAACCGATCCCTGCAACAACCCCCATTGCCAACTCTTGTCAGCATATCTACTCAAGTGACACTATCATAAAACCTAACCACGTCAGCCATGCCATCAGGGGCTCATTCACCTGCACGTCTACTAATGTGATATATGCCATGCCGTGTAAGCGCCAGTCATGCCCTTCTGTCATGCACATTGGCCAAACCGGACAGTCTCTACATGAAAGAATAAATGGACACAAATCAGACATTCAGAAACCAGTAGGAGAGCACTTCAATCTCCCTGGACACTCAGAAACAGACTTGAAAGTTTTCATTGAAATTGCAGAGCTGGAATTCATATGCAAACTTGACACTGTCAGACTGGGTCTGAATAGAGACTGGGAGTGGCTAGTTCAGGGGTGGGCAATAATTTTTGCAGGGAGGCCACTTAATGAATTTTTCAGTGTGGTCACAGGCCAGCTCCACCCCAAGGAAGGAGCGGAGCTGGGGACTAGCCTCCCCCCAGAGTTTCCTGGGGCTGGAGGCTTTGAATTAAAAACACAGCAAAGGGCTTGTGGATCCCGGCCCCACTACACCACATTGCCTGGCAGGCCCCCAGGGTTGCTGCGGCTATTTCAAAGGTTTGCAGCTCCAGCCCCTGCCAGGTAGCACCATGAGTGTGAGCTGTGAACGCTTTAAACACGATCCTGCTGCCTGTGCCACCTCCTGGAAATTCGGTGGCACGGGCAGCAGGCTATAAATACAAAGTGACCAGATGCGTTCCGTGGGTTGGATCAAAGTGTTAAATGGGCTGGATCTGGCCTCTGGGCCACATCTTGTCCAGCCCTGGGATAGCTCATTCCAAAAAGTAATTTCCCCCCCTTTTGGTATTCACACTTTCTCATCAGCTATTGGGAGAGGGCCACTTCCACCCTAATTGAATTCACCTCGTTAACACTGATCCTTTGCATAGTAATGTAACTCATCCATCTTTGCATGTGTTTATATACCTGCCAGCCTGAAGTTTCCACTTCATGCATCTGATGAAGTTGGTGCCAGCTCATGAAATCTTAGTTCCAAATATGTTTTTTAGCCTTTAAGGTGTCACAGGTCTCCTCATTGATTTTACTGAAACAAACTAATCTGGCTACCCCTCTGATACAAATAAAAACCATCTGTATATTATCAGCATTGTCCATCATCAGTGTGGAACATAGTCATTTGAGCAGAGAGCCTGAAAGCACTGCAATCATATTCGGAATCTGCTTCCTAGGCAAATAGGTTAAGACCCAGATTCTCAAAGGCTAGATTCTTAACTTGATTTGCTATTAGTGGAAGTTACAAGTGTAATATCTTCCCATATCTGGGCTTAGGTCCCAGTCCTGCAGTGAGTTTTTTGAGGGCTAACCCTGGCACCAATAGATACGTCCACACTGCATTTAGATGCCTGCAGCTGGCCCATGCCAGCTGACTCTGACTCACGGGTTCTAGAATCTTGTGGGATCAGAGGGTCCCAGAGCTTGGGCTGCAGCTCAAGCCCAAAAATTGACACTGCAATTAAACAGCCCCATAGTCCAAGCTCCATGAGTCCAAGTCAGCTGGCACAGGCCAGCTGTGGGTGTCTGAGTACAAGGTAGCTGTCCATAGGACTGCCCATGCTAATTCAGTTGCAGAATTGGTACCTTTACTTTTCATCAACATGACAAGAGCTATCTGAATGCATACCTCAATCCTAGCTTCCATGGTTTGTATGGAAACACTTGAAATGTCATTACCTAGCCGTGACATTTAAAATTAATATTGATTTTGGAGTGGATCTCACCAGGATAACTGACATCTCTAAAGGCAAAAAGTGCTATTAAGATTGCATGAAGGTATGAGTAAGGCACATGCAAAGTTGAGTCAGAATGGTCTTCATAGAAAGCACAGTCTAGACTAGGGGTTTTCAAACTTTAGGTTGCAGCTTCTAAGTATAAGTTACAAGCTGGCCGTGAGATGCTTTCTTTACCTGAGCATCCACAGGTACAGCCACTGGTAGCTCCCAGTGGCTGTGGTTTGCCATTGCTGGCGAATGGGAGCTTCAGGAAGTGGTGGCCCAGCCCACACTACTTCCTGCAGCTTCTATTGACTGGGAGCAGCGTACTGCAACCACTGGGAGATGCGAGTGGACCCTCAACTAAAAAAAAAGTGTCTGGTGGCCAGCTAGTGGCTGATCCTTACAAGCTGAGACCCAAAGTTTGAAAACACCTGGTCTGGACGGTAGATTTAGCACCATGGATGATATTTCCACATGAATTAAAAGAACAGCCACAACTCATACGTATGTTTAACTGGACAAATAAGATGGAAGTGGAATGGTCAAACAAACCTTTTATTCAGAGAACACACCCAACTGAGCACCAATGGCTTTTGATGTGACATGACTAGCTTACGTCTGACACTCTGTTCAACTCATCTTAGTGCAGTATAAGTGCATTATACACTACAGGAGATAGAAAGCAAGTTAAATCATATCACAATCGCACTCTTCTTTAGATCAGACTTCTGCGTCGTTCACCTTAGTCTCTTTGGAGTCTATAAAAGGTGCACGATGCAGAAGTCTAATCTAAAGAAGAAGAGTGTGACTGTGATATGGTTTAACTTGCTTTCTATCTCCTGTCATGTATAATGCACTTACACTGCACTGCATTGTTATAATTAATGTAAGAAAACCAGTAAAATGTGATAACAAAACAAGTATGCGCTTTCTAGGGCCTAGATGAACAGAGCTATCCTTTCCTGAATTTCATAAAATAATTATATTAGGTTTCTTTTTATCTTTTTCTCTCTCCACAATCTGGACATTTATTTGCGTAAAACTCGGATTATGTTTGGAGCAAGAAACACCATGGCACACCTAGATCTTACAAAACAATGGGACATTATTCATGTGTAAATTAGAGAAGGGCCCTCAGTCTTCCAGAAGGATTGGGGCTATATTGGTTTAAGTTAGGGATGTTAAATTTCGATTAATCTGCTAATCAAGTAGTGGATGGAATTTAGTCGATTAGTCAATAAGGCTGCGCCTCTGCCTTTTAAATGTAGCAAGAGCGCCAGAGGCACAGCAGTTGGGACCTGGTGTTAACAGGGACTGCTTGAGTCCTCGTTTGCCCCGGGTTTCCCGCTGCACTTCTGCCTCCCTTGCCTCCCATGTGGAGATGGTGCTGGGGGAACCGATTTTTAAACTGGCTCCCCCCAGCACCGGCACCATGTGGAGATGGTGCTGGGGGAACCGATTTTTAAACTGGCTCCCCCCAGCACCGGCTCCTGCCACCCCCCTTGCTGCTTCTGATACAGACTCAGCAAGGGGGGGAGCAACTAGTCGAGTAGTGACTTGACTACCTGATAAGCCTTAGCTTGTCTGGTAGTTGACTAGTCACTTACATCCCTAGTTTACCGTGCTGTAAAACATGATGACACTGGCCCTCCCTGAGGGCTTAATATCTAAGGGTACATCTACACTTGCTCCTCAAAAAATGAGGAGTAACGTTAGTTCGAACCAAGGGCTTTGGTTCGAACTAACGCATCCCGACGCGCACTTCCTGGTTCGAATCAGCTGTGATTTGAACTAGCGCGCCGGGCAAGATCTTGCTAATGAAGTGCGGGATATTTAAATCCCTGCTTCATTAGCAATTTCGCTACACTACATTTGCATCCCTATCTCGAGATAGGGAGCAAGTGTAGACGTACCCTAAGACACAGATCTGGTATAAGTTTTGATCCTGTTAATAGGCAATATCTGCCAATCAGTGTTTCCTGTAAGCTGAGTGCTTAAGTGACCACCACCCAGGGAAAGCTTCAGGTGTTGCCCAACTGATTGGCAGAGCATTGACAACTCTCATAGGCAGCAGCATGTGTTTCTATTGGTGGTGCACATCTGCACATGCCTTGATGCATATAACAACATTTATTCTGCGCATGGATGGAAAAAGTGAGAGGGATCATTCCTTCCCCCATCTTCTGCCACCCATACTAAGGGAAAAATGTTTATGTGCTTATTTGCACAGGAATGCCCATAATTCTCTTCTAGTCATGGCTATGGCAATGTAGTGATGCCTTGGTTCTAGGATCAAACTGAAAATGGGGGGTATGATAATGTCTGTACAGAGCATTTATAAAAAATGAAGATTCTATAACTTTTTTTTCTAAATCTTGGTTCCACAGTGGTCCATTTACTTCTACACTGTATATTCAGAAATATAACACCTATATCTGTTTTTTTCCCATTCTGCCTATTGAAAAGTGTGACATTTAAGGACTAAAATTAAGTAGCTAAATATGTGAGGCCCAGAGATTTCTAGAACATATTTCCCCATTGTGAAATAATCAACTCAATTTTTAGCTGAATGTCAAAGTGCAGAGAACACAAAAAGAACAAAATCAAGTGGTGATTTTCTATCAACTTGAGACCAAGACTTTATCACCAGGATGTATGAGATAAAAACAAACCTGAGGGAATGCAAATGAATTGCCGGCGACAGACCCATTTACTCAAAAGAGTGAGGAGTTACTCACCCCAATAATTCTACTGATTTCAATGAGTTCTTCCTTGGTGTGAGTCGGGGTGCACAATCTGATCTAGTTGTTTGGACTGAAATTGACACTAAAGCTACATTTTTAATATAGCTTAACAGCATAGAGTAAAAGACATAACAAATGAAGAAAACCCTCTTCTTGATCTAGCCTGATGGTACAAAAATCTCCTGTGGTGCAGCTTCTGCTTCCTGTATCTCTGTTCCTCATTGACTATCTGGTTCAAAACATCTGAACCCACATGTTTTCTTTCAAACTTACATTAGTCTTAATCTGTCTCTAGGTAGTTTCATTTAACTACATTAAAAAAATGTGTTTGTATACTATGTTTTGTAAGGAATCCGCTATATACAATTTCATTTTTATTGTTATTAAATGTAATAATAAATATAAAGAGTAAGGGTAAGATTTAACTTTTTGCAGAATCCATGCATGGCTCAATATTTAACCCCTTCTCTTACAGTCTCATCCCCACTACCGTCTGTACTCACAGAAGAAAATAATTAGTAAATGTCAGAGTTGTTGACTTGAATCCCACGACTTGAACTCGAGTCCGACTTAAGTCGCCTAGGTGACTCGACTTGAGACTCGACTCGGGTTCATTGTTTGTGACTTGAGACTCGACTTGGGTTCATTGTTTGTGACTTGAGACTCGACTTGAGTTTGTTTGTTAAATCGACTTGGTGAAAAAATTGTCCGAAAATGCCGATATTGATGGCTTGTACAAAAGCGACTTGACATTTTTTAAATTAAGACTTGAGACTCGACTTGGGACTTGACTCGAAAGTGACTTTAGGGACTCGAGACTTGAACTGTAGTGACTTGACACTCGACTTGGACTTGACAATGATGACTTGAAGACAAAACCGGTAAATGTATATGAATGATTTTTTAGAAATTTGTTGTTAAAAAGAACTCAGGGCGTGCTCTTTGGCAAATATCAAATACATACTTATGTAAAGTATTTGGTGGCTGCTTTTCAGGAGCCTTTTGCAAATCCCTATCTTCACTTATGTCTAATTTTTTTCAAATACATTTTAGTATGTGTGTGTGTTGCTTTGATCTGGTCTAAAATCCCATTAGGGTATTCACTGATTTTATGTGGATGTACGACATTAGACTACACTCCTGGCTGAAGGCTCCAACACTGGAATGGCTAGCATGCAGCTGCAGCAATATGTCAGAATGCTTTCAACTGCAGCATCATGGCATAGGTGCCTTATTTCTTGTTTGTACAGATGTTAAGGAAATTGTGTAAAGTGAGAAAAGACAAGCATTAATTCTTTTCTGACAACTTTGAAAACCTGAGCAAGTTATGAAACTGTTCCTGTTCTTGCCTTCCATTAGCAGAAAAATAAAAAAGGAAGAAGAGAGATAAGTAGCATTTATTTACTACAGCCGTCTACTCTCTGGAGCTGTGAAAAGCTCTTGAACTTGGAAACAGAGAGATGGAGACCTTTACATTGATATTTAAGTGTCTATAATTATAGTAATTGTTTAAACTGCTCATTTTAAATATTTTACCTTTAAACTCTAAATGATGTACATGAAAAAATGTTTGTACTTTGGAGAACTTTACAGCAGAACAAAGATTCACCTTGCTCAATCCTGCAAGGTGCGAAGCATTCTGGTTCCAATCCAGCAAGACTTGAGCACACACTTAACTTGAAACTTGGGAGAAGTTCCAAGGATGTCAACAGGACGGCTGAATCAAGCACTAAATCTTGAAGAATGACCAACACCTGGAAGCCCCATTGAAATGGTTCCTTTTATGCACACAAATAGCTTTGAAATGTCAAGGCCAAAATCTTTTCCTCTATGTCACTTTTCATAAAGATGGGAACTGAAGGAGTACTCTGAGAGCTTGCACTTCTTGGGATTTGGCCCTGAACTAATGAATGGCTGAATATTAAACAACCAAATAATATTTTCAGTTACGTTCAGATTAAAAGCTCTAGAGACAAGAATATTTAGAGGACAGAGATAGAATCTCCATCATGAGCTCATCTAATGTTCACCAGTAACACTGATGCATATTCGTCTTGTGAACAGATATGAAATACAAATGGATAAAATAAATATTTGAACAATGTGGATGAGAATATGTATGTGTGGGCATGCGCGCACACACACACACACACACACACACACACTCACACACACACTTTCCCCTTACACCATCTGTGATGTGCTGAGCGCCCACAATTTTCATTTAGGTCCCACCACTGGGTTGGGCCTCTAATAAGCAGAAAATTATCTATCCCCAGAAATTTTCCATACTTTTGATTTTAGTGCATGAGGACTTAAATTCACAGTGTCATACCCAAGGCTTTTGTTAAACAGAAATCTGGATAAGTGTGTAGCACTTTGATCGTGAAAAGTTAAAACCTATTTATACACATTAGACAGATGATAACATTGTTAACTTGCTCAATTTTATGTCTGGGTTTTGAACATGATTAAAAGGGCCCACACGTTGTTATTGGGCTACAACAAGAACATAGCAGTTGAAACAAAGCTCCAGAAAACATAACTTTGATTTATTTAGCTGCCTGGTTTAGTTTTCAAAATGGCATGAAAGAGCAAAATGCCTCTTTTCCAACAATAGTATTGTTTTAGGCCAAGAGGAGGACTGAATTAAGCAGCACTGCCCTGATTTCAATTATATTGTTTGTATTGTTGCAGATCTAATGAAAACCAAGTAAAGAAAACACTTCAGATTGTGAAAGTTGTGTTACATGCTGACTGACTTACATCTTATGTAAAACACCATTTTACAAGCCTCAGACCATAATGCCAGAATAGCTGCCTATCAGGCAAAACAATGGGGTCTGACTATATTGGGAAGTGAGCTTAAGGAGGAAAAAAAGAGACCGTCTTGGGGTCTGTCTACATTACACTGTATGTCCAGGGTTAGTAGAACTTTTGTCAGCAAACCCTAGATTTGAGAACCCAGGGCTAGAGAGTCTGCGCCAGGTGCTGACACACAGATGCCAGTGTCAGGGGTGCCAGATGTTTTACTGACCATAAGGACAAGTGATGGGGGATGGATGGTCTTGGAGGGAAAAGTCAGTGCAGGAACAGGGCCTTGGGGAGGGGAGCCGACAACCTCCTTGGGCCCCCAGACAAGGTGTGTGGGGGGCCTGGCTCCATGCCCCTGAAAAGGTTGGGGCTGGGAGCAGCCAGCCCTCCACGCTGCCTGGACTGCAGTCCATGCTCTCTCCCCATCCCTCAGTGTGGCCCAAAGTGCACAGTGCAAGGCCTCTTCCTCCCTAGGCAGCCCTAAGAGCCACCTGGCTCTCCATGGCACTCCAGCATCAATTTAAAGGGACCAAGGTTCCGGCTGCCAGCATTGTGGAGCCCTGGGCCCCTTTGAATTGCTGGCCCTAGGGCAATTGCTCCCATTGTCCCCCATGTTGGCAAGTCTGGCTTCAGGAGAATAGGCAATGTGGGGGCAGGGGCTGAGGGAGAAAGGAGAGTACAGTGATGAGACCTTAGGGGAAGTATGAGGGCGGAGTCCTAGGGAGAAGAGATGGCAAGTGGGAGAGGCCTCAAGGAAATGGTCTGCATAGAATGGTGGGTCACAGCATGGGCCTCGCTGTTAGGAAGCTTCCAATGCTCTGGCCAGTACCTAGGCCTGAATCTACCCAGCCACACCCCAGACTTCCTGGTGGCCTCCAAAATGTAACCATTCAAGGGTTTTGTTTTGTTTTGTTTTAAGATAAGGTGATAATTGGATACAGTTTAAATGAACTTCCATTTCATTTGAGCTGCAACGCTGTCTTGCGCAGTTGCATGCGATTTTGTCATTGCCTGACTTTTGAACGCATTTTTTAACCTTATTTTTTATTTAGTTTTTTGTGTGGAATTTTGTAGGTTTTTTTTAAATAACAACAAAATGAAGACAGATTCCATGCAAAAAGCAGAAGATCCTTCTGCCCTACACAATAATATACTTACTATGCTCCTTTAAATATTGTATAGGAGGAGGTAGCATACAATGCTGTTGTGTTCTCCCTGTATTGCGAGCAGCTGAGTTTCTTCTCAGCCCTGCCTCTCTCCATATACACCTTGATGCACTCACTGAAAGAAGGAGGGACCCAATGGATGCATGTGACCTTCTCCCTAAGATGACCAGAAGTCCAGTTTTCGACCAGAACACCCTGTCAAAAAGGGATCCTGGAAGCTTCATTCAGCATCGCAGCTGGGCTGTTGATTTTCCAGTTGGTGTTGTCACACAGCAGGACTGGCAGGCTCCATGCTAGCTTTCATGCTACATGCCTGCTGGGAATCAGCGGGCATATTTCCCCTCTGGCTTTCACGTGTAGCACTATCCAGGGGGCTCTGCATGCTTCCCCCCATTCACAGCACCACTCCTGCAGCTCCCATTTGCTGGGAACCATGGCCAAATGGGAGGTGTGGAGTCAGTGCCTGTGGACAGGGCAACATGCAGAGCCACCTGGCTGTGACTACACATAGGAGCTGGATGGGGGAACCTGCCACGTCTGGGTGCTGCTTGAGGTAAGCGCTTCCCATAGCCTGCATCCCTGACCCCCTTGCTATCCTCCTACCACAACCCTAGCCCTTATCCCTGTTTCTCCCTCTGAACCCCTTAGTCCCAGCCTGGAACACTCTCCTGCACCCCAAAGCCATGATCTCCAGTCTCACTTCAGAGCCCACACCCAGCAGCCAGACCCCTCACTGCTCCTTGAACCTCTGCTCCAGCCCAGAGCCTCCACCTGCACTCCAAACCCCTCAGCTGCTATCCAGAGCACTCGCCTGTACCCCAACCCATTCATCCTTGCCCCCACATGAGCCCACATGCCCAGCTAGAGCCCACACACTCCAAACCTCTGCCCCAGCCCAAAGCCCTCTCCCACATCCTAAAGCCCTCATTTCTGGTCCCTCCCTGGAGCCAGCACCCCCCTCCTGCACCTCAACCTCCTGTCCCACCCCAGTGACAATGAACAAGTGAGGACAGGGACAATGAACAACAGGGTGGCCTGGAGTGAGCAGGGGGTAGGGCCTTGGAAAAGGGGCAGGGCATGGTCAGGGACTCAGCGGTTGGAGCAAGAGTGTTTGATTTTGTGTGAGTAGAAAGATGGCAATCCTACTCCCACATGCTGTGCCATTTAGAAAGCGAATGTTTTCCTTTGGACCCCTTCACCCTCCCACAGACCCTTTGATTCACCAGATATGTACATGTTTGTGATAATACTGAGAGATTATTTACTCAGTGGAAGTTTCCATTCTGCTGCTCTATGCACACATGTGCTGTGCCAGTGGATTTTTGGCACATCTGCAGTTTACTGTAAAACAAATGTAGTTGATATGCATGAAGTACATTTTTAACCCTTTTAACTCAGCTGAATCACTATGGAATCTTCTCAGAGCACTCAAACACACATAGGCATAACTCCTAACCTTGTAGTATTGGTCCCTGACAGTGCAGAACTCTTTGCTTGGTTTTTGTTCAGATTCACATCTCTTCTCACAACAACTTTCATCTGGAAAAATAAAAGCAGATCTGAAAATGACCCTCTAAAATAAAATGTTTGGGCAACTATAGGTGTTAGTAAACACTCTGCCTATCTGAAACTGCCCCCCCAACACTTCATCTTTAAAGTATTTTATATCAATTAACTCCAGAAGATTCCATTAAGTGTTGTAATCCCTGTTTTTAAAATGAGGAGACTAAGGGCTCATCTAGACTACGGGGAACGGCCAAAGAAGATATGCAAATTCCATGGGAATTTGCATATCTTCTTCTGATCGCACTTTCAAAAGTGGAGCTTTCGAAAGTGAAAGTAGTTAAGAGGCGGCTTTTTCGGCGAACCCCCCCCCCTTCCTTTTTTGAGGAAGAGCAGCTTTTCAACAAAGGGGGGGAATTTGCCAAAAAAGCCACGTCTTAACTACTTTCACTTTCGAAAGCTCCACTTTCGAAAGTGGAATCGGAAGAAGATATGCAAATTCCATAGAACTGGCATATCTTCTTTCGACTGTTCCCCGTAGTCTAGATGAGCCCCAAGGCAGAAAGGTTTTCTAAGGTGGGTAGTGATGAAAGAAGTAATGACAGAGCCAAAGAGTATCAGGTTCTCAGTCCTGGATTCTCACTGCTAACTCTTTAAGGGTACGTCTATACAGCAGTGTTATTTCCTGTAACCCTCATTTTACGAGGAGTAAGGAAAGTCGAAGGAAGAGTGTTCCTTCGACTTCCTGCTGCATAGACAGTGCCAAAAGTTGAGTTTAGCTATTTCAACTTAAGCTACGCAATTGATGTAGCTGAAGTTGCGTAGCTTATTTTGACTTTTGCCTCCTGTGTAGATTGGCCTTAAGTGACCAATTAGTCTATTATGCCGACAGAAGCACATCTGACATGCTTCACAAATTTTGCTTCTCTAGTCATTTGCTATATATCTGATGCTTAAAAAAAAAAATCAATCCTGACCTCTATATATCTTAGGATATGTGTACACAGCAGCATTATTTCGGAATAATGAACATTATTTTGAAATAACATAATGTGTGTCTACACAGCAAGTTGTTATTTCAAAATAGTGTGAAGATGAAGGACTTCTTACTCTGCCTCCTGTAACCCTCATTTCATGAGGAGTAAGGGAAGTTGAAGGAAGTGCGTTCTTCCTTCAACTTCCTGCTGCGTAGACAGTTTCAAAAGCCAAATTAAGCTATTTTGACTTTAGCTACGCAATTGACGTTGCTGGAGTTGTCTATCTTAATTCGACTTTTGCCCTGCTATGTAATCGTGCTCTTATATACTATCACTCTCACCTCCTTGCCTCTCCCCTGCAATCTTGGAGCAGAGGGGAGGGGTAGGGTACATGTGGATTGTAAAGAGAGAGCTTATCCCATACTCACTCTGCAAAGGCAACTTCTAGCCCTCAGGGCTGTGCCTAGCTTCCTTCTCCATTTGGTGCATAGGACTGCAACACTACTCAGGTTTGGCCTACTCACCCCTCCATCATGAAAAAGGGGAAGCAAAGCCAAATATGGGCATGGGGCATTACAACCTAGCATGCAGGGTCACAGTGCCACTCAGGTTTGGCTTGGTTGACCCTCCATCACCCCATACACCAAGTCACAACTACTGGACCAGGAAGCCAGGCCTAGCACTGCAGGACAGGAGTTACCACTGTGGGTTGAGTGTGGGATGGGGTTATTCCACCCCACCCCAAGGGACCTCCCTTCCACATCGGCCCATGTATACCCTGGTCAGGACCCTCCCTTTGTAAAACACTGCTCTACAAGGATTTTTTCCTCCCTCTCCACTATATGCACAATCCAGGGGAGAAATTAATTCCACCAACACACTCACAATGCGATTACTATAGAAACCTTTCTTGCTGAGTGGTAATAAATCAACAGCTGTTTAGGATACCAAGTTTTGGAAAGGTTTGCACGTGGCATGACCCTGTACCATTCTGGAACACAGTGTGCATTCCAAGTTTGTTCAAGGGCACATTTTACAATTGTGCATGAAAGCGAGTTTAAATTGCTTACATTAAATGGCAGCACTGAGCTTAGGGAAGTGAGTTCTATAACTATCAAAGAAAATAAGCTTTTCTTCTTTCACCTTCCCCAGACTCCACCCTGTTTCTCAAAATTGCTGTCCTGTTTACAGATGTTTAAATGAACCTCTGTGTTGGAATGTTTATACCACAGAGCATTTCAAATGCTGTCTGAACACAATCAAGGCCCACCCCAAAGACAAGACTTGTACTGTACTATTGAAGTATGTACTGGTTCTATGCTCTACTACCATACAAGGCAGTTCTGCATTCCTGCTGGTAACCTTTCATTACCTCTTAAATTTTCCAGATCACTGCCAAACTTCTTGAACTCCATGGAATGATTACAAGGCTTTATAAATATAAACCTCAGATTCTGTTTTGCAGTTCTGTAGACGAATGCTAAAATGAAGATAATAAGAGAGGCTCAAGACCCTATTTAATAACAGGAATAATCCTTTGTACTTCTAAAATGCTGTATATTAAAAAAAAAGCTTTAAAGGTTTTAGTGAATCAAGCCCCAAAACATTACAATGAGGTGATGTATTTTTCATGCCCATTTTATGCAGGGCTAAACTGAGGAACAGAGAGCTTAACACAGGACGCAAAGTGTGAGATTAGATTTTAGAAGCGGTGGTTTCTAGTCACACTGCTTAGTCGAGTGATTCTCAACCTTTCCAGACTACTGCACCCCTTTCAGGCGTCTGATTTGTCTTGCATGCCCCAAGTTTTACCTCCCATAAAAAGAACTTGTTTACAAAATCAGACATACAAATACAAAAAATGCTAAAGCACACTATTACTAAAAAAACTGCTTACTTTCTCATTTTCTCTGTATGAAATTTTAGTTTGCACTGACTTCACTAGTGTTTTCCATGTAGCGTGATGGAGACTAGGCAAATATCTAGATGAGTTGATGTACTCTCTGGAAGATCTCTGCCTTGCCTTTAGCGTATGTTGACCCCTGGTTGAGAACCAGGCTTAGGGCTTGTCTACACTGGCAAGTTTGTTGAGGAAAAGTGCATTTTGTCAACAAAACTGTGTGAGCATTCACCCTGCAAAGTGACTTTTGTCACAAAAACCAGCCATTTTCATTGACAAAAAACATCCAGCTCCATGAGGGACTTTTGTCTTTTCCCCTCCCTATGTTGTTGACGGTAATGTAGTGTAGACACCTTGAGGGGTTTTGTCGCCAATTCTGGCCTTCGGGAAGTGACCCACAATTACCAAGTAGCTGCTGTGGTCAGTAGTTTGAACTCTGCAGACAGATGACCAGCTATCTGCCCCATTCCCTTGCGGGACCCAAAAAATTTAAATCCCATTTCTTGAATCATGAGTACCTTGACCACCCTCCCCCACACAACTGATTCTGGGTGCAGTGGTCTCATGACATCTTCCCAGGTGCCCATGCCTGGCACCAAATGCTCACCTACTTGGACCACGGTGGAGCTGTTGGATCTGATCAGTGTATGGGAAGACGAGTCTGTCCATCCAGTCCCAGCTGTGAGTGATTTGTAGGAACTGGGACACACATGGGCAAATTTCTCAATCCTTGTGTGAAAAGGGGCATGGGCGGGACATGCTGCAGTGCAGAGCAAAGATTATAGAACTCAGACAAGCCTAACATGAGGCTCATGAAGCAAACTAGCACTCTGGTGCTTCACCGAAGACCTGCTATTTCTATAAGAAGTTGGACGCTATTCTCAGCATGATCCCACCTCCACCACCAAGAGCCCCATGGATATGTTAGAGAGCACAGAGACAGTCTACAAGAGTTTTCTAGCCTTGGCTGGAATTTCTTTTGCCCATATACAAGCTGCCATTACCTCCTTCCCCTTACTCACCACAATTAAGGTGCTCGTAAGTGAAATGTTACAATGTTGGGATTCATGTTAAGAGATTCCTTTTTGTGCATTGTGTTCAATATCAGAGACCTTTACGGTATGTCTACACTGCACACATTTCAAAATAAGCTATTCAGGAAGACATACTCTGAAATAGCTTTTTTGAATTAGCACGTCTACACTACAGGGAAGCCTCAAAATTAGTCTGAGGCAGGCTCCCCTAATGTGGACATGCTACTTTGATTTAGAGCCCCAGGAGGCACTGGGGAGTAATTAATCTGAATGGCCCTGGGGAGGAGCCATTTCAAAATAGCAGCAGTAGAGTATCCACATTACTGCTATTATGAAATAGCTCTTTTGGAATAGGCATTATTCCTCTTGGAATGAGGTTTACAGAAGTAGGAATAAGCTATCCGTTATTTCAAAATAATGGAATTGCTGTACAGACACTTACATAGTTATTTCAGAATAATGGCTGTTGTGTAGATCTTAGTGATCCCGGTGTGCACTGTCTCTGAGAGGTTGCAACTGATAAGGAAGTGCCCTCAGAAACAATAGAGAGGACATCAGGAACAGCGCTTAGAAAAGGAGCTGAGGAACTGCAAAGACAGCTAGGCCTTTAACCAGGCAAGCCACAGGGTCACGGAGGAACAGACTAAGAACCTAATGTGCTTGGTGAGGCAGCACAATGAGCCAATATGGGTTCTCCTCCGCCCCATCAGATTCAAAATTCTGTGTCCAGCAAACACCCTCTCACATTCCTGTTCCTCCTCTGGGAATTCAAAGTTTCCCATGCACTCCATCTCCTTTCTCGTCTTTGATTATGATGCCTGGACCTACACACGTTTGGGAGCTGTAACCCTTTGCCAGCATCTCCCTTAGCCGGGAAGGGGGCTGCTTCCTTGCACTTCAGTGCACTCCTTTCTAATCAATAAAGACACACTTTTAGAATGTTAAACAGTAAATAAAAGCATAAAACCACCGTCACAGATGAGTCACTGAGATCACAGGTACAGGAATTAAAGGCATGTTCCTGATTGTGTGTTGCATTGCATGGGGGGTGGGGAAGCATGGAAGCAACTGTTACAGAGGTTTACTTCAGTACCCCTCATTTTCAAAGTACTGTATACCCTCAAAACTTGTCTGATGTTGACAGCAGCCCTTTGAGCTCCTCTGACAGCTCTAGGGTCTGGTAGCTCAAACTCTGCAGCCAAGCACCATGCCTCAGTGCTCCACCCCAAGTAAACGATCCCCCCTTACATTCGCACACCAAGCTGTGATAACCATGAGAATATTGTCCTCAGCGAGGGTTAGCCAGCCATAGAGACACCTCCATCTCAATCTCCCAAAGGTGCATTTGACCACTATGAGGCACCTGCTCAGAGTATTATTAACACACTCCTTACTGCTGTCCTGCTGCCCTGTGATTGGTTATATGAGCCAGGGCCGCAACGGGTAAGCTGGGTCTCCAAGGATCACAATGGGCATTTCCATATCCCTCACTAATCTTGTAGTCTGGAAAAAAAATCCCTGCCTGCAGCTTTCTGGACAGACCAATATTTCTGAAGAGGCATATGCATGCACCTTTCCATACCACCTCGTGTGGATATCTGTGAAACGCCATGGTGAAGCACAAGTGCCTACAGCACCATCGAGAAGTATCCCTTCCTGTTGATGTACTTGGTAGGAAGGTGGGCTGGTGCTAAAATCATGATGTGTGTACCATCTATTGCCCCCTACGCCCACAGTTGGGAAATCCTATGTCTGCAGCGACGTCATGCATGTTTCCCAGCGTCATGGCTCTCCGTAGCAGAATGTGATTTAGTGCCTTGCACACTTCCAGCAGTACAGCTCCAATGGCAGACTTCTCCACTCCAAACTGACTGGTAGCAATTGGGAGTCGCCAGCTTCCAAACACCAATTGCCACATGCTTCTAAGTCGAGATGGAAGCTCTCATTCTGCTGTCCTGGTGCCACAGTTCAGGGGCCAGCTCCGCACACAGCTCCAGGAAGGTTACTTTACGCATCCTAAAGTTCTGTAGGCACTTGTCTTCATCCCTCACCTGCATGACAATGCAATTCCATCCATTAGTGCTGGTTTCCCTAGCCCAGAAGGGACGGTCTACCCTGCACAGCTGTTCTACAAGTGCCAAGTGTAATGACAGCTTGCTGCTGTCCATATCATGAACATTGTCCAGCTCCTCTGAGTCTTCTTCCTCTGTCAGTAACTTTGCTGCTATTCATGAGGGCCTAGCAACAGTCAACAGAGTATGAGAGAGAAGTGGGGGATCCATTCCTACTCACTGCAGATGCTGGAGTGCACAGCCAAGAATGGCAGTTGGAAAAAGAGTTCTGGAAACCCCTAGACAAAAGAGGTGCCCAACAGCATGTTTTGCACAGTCCCAAAATGCCCCATACTATGTTCTGTGGTCCCACAATACCTAGTGGCAGATGGGATACATACCTACAGTGCATTGCTCGTGCTGTCAATGGAGGAGCTAAAGATGTGGACACAATGTGTCAGAGAGAACAAGTGTAAGCATACTTTTGCAATTTTTTTTAGGTGGCTTGTGCATGTTGACATTACTTTCCTCAACAAAACTTGGTAGTATAGACATACCCTTAGTTTACTAAAGCCATGCTGCCACCTGTTTAAGGAAGTACTCCACAGTAATGATCACAAAGACTTCAGTTTACTACAATGCTTCTGTAGTATTCTGAAAGGTTGAGGTGGAATAGGCTAGGATTTTCATTTTGTTTTGGGAGAAGCATATGCAATGAAATCTAATTTTGATAGGGATTTATTTATTTTTCAAATGTATTAGGTAGATATACCTGGTGCTATGTGTTTATAACAAAAAAAAGACAGGGTCAAAGAACTGTACTTTGCATTTGGAGCAGAAAGTGGCAAGTTTTGTGATGGTCCATTGGTTCTTGGGGGAGTTGACTCCACAGTTTCAGACAGTCCCCAAGAAGGGGCTAGCTCTTGCACAAACAAATTTGATACTAATGCAGGGGTGGCCAACCCATTACAGACGAAGAGCCAAAATACTAGTGGATACAGCGCCAAAAAAAAGCGCCTTGGCCACCACGTTTGGTCAAGCAGAAAAGAAAAAAAAAAAAAAGGCTGCAGCTGCCCCCTCCCAAGAGTAGAGCAGCCATTGCCCTTTTAAGGTGGCCATTTTGAAGTCTACACTAGCATCCCATGCAGATAGAAACATGCTGCCCCTTTCAGAGCTGAGAGCTGTGGGTGCCGCAATTTTTTCTTTGAAGAACTGCATTTGGCTCGCGAACTGCAGGTTGGCCACCCCTGCGCTAATGGTTGAGAGCTCCATTGTTGCTTAAGAGTGAAACTGTTGACCATGGGCTTTGTGTGAGAGCTATAAACAGTCTTTTTAGACCCATGCCGTGGAGCATCTTGAAGATAAGAACTAAGACCTTGAACTTGATTTGAGTGCATCAGAAGCCAGTGCAAAGTGTGTGGTGGGACCAGGGATGTAAAATCCTGATTAATCAGGGAACTGGTTAAATGTTAGTTGGTTAACCTAAGCAGGATCTCAGGCAGGAGACCACTCCAGCCCAGCTCCTGCTCCCAGCCTCACATGGGGCAGGCTTCCAGCATCATGAAGGGGCCAGGTGGGGCTGGAGCAGGCCCCTGCCTGCAGCAAGACCCGGATGAGGGGCTGCTTCCAGGTAACTGGTTACCCATTCACATCCCTACGTGGGACAGGTGTGATGTGCTCGTGATAGCCTGTGTTACTGAGGTGATGAAGTGCAGTGGATTTTCACTACTTGCAGTTACCTAAGTGCTGCAAGCATCATGCTCAAGTATAGCACATTACCGTTGTCCATCTGAGAGGCAACAACGATATAAATAACTGAGGCTAAGTCTTTGTTCACCAAATGGGGGAGTGGGTGAGGGGCTCTGAAGGAGAGGAGCCAGGGCAGTTGAACCCTGTGGGAGTGGTGCCTCAGCTCAATTTAATTCAGCCCTGAATGCAGCAAAGGATAGGTCTACACAGAAAAGCTCAGGGAGCTCAGGTTGTGCAGCTCTTTTAATTGCCCTGTAGACTTCCAGGCCCAGGCTGGAGCCTGAGCTCTGGGTCCCTCCCACTCCACAGGTGAAAATAGCCCCGCAGCCTGAGCCCTAGTCCGCTGTCACAGGCCAGGCATGGGTTTTTCTGTACTGTGCAGACATACCCAAACTGCTAACATGGAGGTAGACCGACTGTTGCGTTGGAAGCACCTGGGGTCCAGGAGGACATGGGCATCATAGGAATATGAAGCAGAGAGAGACAGGGAGTAACATGCGTTTATGCTAGCTAGAGAAGAAAGCCAGGCTAGCCTGCTTCAAAAAGCAATGAGGTCATTACTACAAAACACTGAGCTTTGGCTTGACTCATTTCATTAGAAAAAATAACTGACTCGAGAACTCTTGGTTAGTCATTCATTGAGATGATGAGCATGCATTGCCTCAATTTGGCAGTTTGGTCTAAACCCACACACAATGCTATCTATAAGCTTCAAGGGGCAAAACCATATCACTTAATCATGACTGTAACCAGCCATCTCTGGGATGTTTGACTGTTTAAACACACACACACACACACACACACACACACACACACACACACACACACACACACACACACACACACACACACACACACACACACACACACACACACACACACACAAACCGCACAACAGCTGAAAGGACAGAAAGTGAACATCTTGGACAACTAGAGGATCATTTAGGCAAACCACATGCTGTTATTACAATGGAATTTGGTCAGATATCAGAGCAGATTCACCAAACATGAAAAAAAAGCAGCA
The DNA here is from genome assembly GCA_032595735.1 of Pelochelys cantorii. Taxonomy (NCBI): domain Eukaryota; kingdom Metazoa; phylum Chordata; order Testudines; family Trionychidae; genus Pelochelys; species Pelochelys cantorii. The sequence continues at coordinate 301,415,452 of CM064326.1, read as the reverse complement.
GGTAAATTTTTAGAAGTGACTGGGACCTTGTTTTATTCTCATCCAATGGATGGCGCCTCCACCAGCATGACACGTTCAGTGCTAATTCAAAGAACTGTTTATAGAATCACTCTCACCACTTCCGATAGCACACTTATTGTCCTTGGAGGTCTCCCAGCCAGCTACAGTTTAACGTTCAAGATCATAATCCATTGTGGTACAGGTTCAGGGACATGACCTTTACCTATGCCCTGTTGGCTGTTAAGATGCCTTGAGCCTAAGGAGAAGGTTGTACTAACAAAGGGTCCAGGGAACCAATGTTTGAGTCCTGCTAGACTGTACTATTAAATTAATTATTGTTCATGTAGTTCTAACAGTATTATTTTGCAGCATACTCATAGGATCTCAAGCTTTAGTGCTCTTTTGCTGTTCTTGCATATCAATCCCTTTCAGCAGACAAGTCACAGCCCTCAGGGTTCCCAGTCCTGTGCCTTAAACACAAGACCTTTGATGCAAAATTGGAACTAGAGGTATTTGAACAGTTGTATAAATGTATATGAAGATCATGATCAGTACATGATTTGAACAGGCCTGTCCCTTCTGTATTCTAAAATGCATAAAAAGACAACGTGAACAAGTATTGTCTCCAGAACAGTACAAATAAGCGGTTACCAAAAGACTACCCTTTGTCCTTGACATTAACTCCCCCTGCTGCAATAAAAGCACAATTACACCAACTAAAAGAGTGGAATAAAAATTATGCAACTTAAGTGAGCAAAGCTTTTTTATTTGTGAGCATTAAGATACACACATAGCTATGTGAAATTCTTAAAGAGCTAAAATTGAAGTTTGCATAGTTCTTTACAAGACCAACATTTGGCACCTGTATTACACAGATTAAGAAATATCAGCACAGAACTGTTATTCTTAGAAAGCAATCAAATGTAAATATTAGCTCCACACCCCATCTGATCACTCCCCAGAATAATCACAAAGTTAATTCATTCTAAAATCTAAAATAAGTAAAATTTGTATGCAGCTGTAAAGTTTTTTTTGTTCAAATACTGAAAAACTTCAGATCACTCAAAAGTTAAGTCCTTCACCTTTTGTGGAATGCCAGATCCTCAGAATAAAATAGATGTGTCACTCTGTGCCATGTCCCTTGATAAATTGCACACGTTAGGAAAAGGAATTCATAAATACTGGAAAAGCCTGTTTAGAATTCTTTACAGAGGAGGAGAAAGAATATGCCCAAAAGCTGATGGCCTAATCTTTTTGAACTAACAGAATGAAGCCTCACTCATATATTCCAGCTTGACAACCGTTTTCTTCAGTTTTCATGTGCAACTACTAAAAAATGAAGTTGTTTCCAAAGACCAAACATTAAGAAGATTAAGTGACAGGTTGCATTCTACTTTTATCAAGGTGTTCTGTAAATTTGGGTGTGTTTTCGCTTCAGACAAAATGTGCGGCCTTATCAAAGCGTATGATGAAAGCAGGAATACTTTTAAATCTGTTAAATTAATTTATCACTAGCTGAAATGAGAAACCTCTATGTATCTCTTGTAGGTGGGGATCTTTTGAAAATAAAACCCTTTTTCAAAAGATCCTGTAAACCTCATTTTTTGAGGAGTACAGGAACTTTCGAAAAAGGGTTTTATTTTTGAAAGATCCCTGCCTAAACTGCCATTTTTCTATCGAAAAGCCACGTTTCGAAAAAACCGCGGCTGCCATTATGCAAATGAAGTGTGGGAAATTTAAATCCCGGCTTCATTTGCAATTTCTAAGTGTCTAATTTACATCCCTTTTTTGAGAAAAGGGATGTAAGTCTAGACACACCCTCAGAAACAAACAGCCCCAGGCAAGGAAATACACTCTGTTAGTTCTACAGGTTGAACCCCTGTTATTCGGGATTCCCCAATGTGGCAACATCCGTTATCTGGCAGGACCATGAATGTTCCAGGAGCAGACACACCCGGTGGAGGGCTGGCAGCTGGGCTGCCCGTCTCCCCGAAAGCTGGGCTACCTGGTGTGCCCCATCTAGGTAGCAAGGGACAACCCAGAGGGGCTGCCCAGCGGGGCCAGGAGCCAGGTGCATAGGGAACTGGGCTGCAGCTGGGCTGCCCAGCATAGCAGGGAAGAACGTGGGGGGACTGGCAGGGCATCAAGGTTGGCGGTAAGGAGGAGTCAGCCAGGAGGCCGGTGGCTAGTCCAGGGCTGGGGTGAGCCGGTAGCTGGGGAGCCAGATATGACCTCCCCTGATCTGGCAGAATCCCTCATCCAGGACTGGTCAGGTCCCAAGGGTGCTATGCCAGGGAGGTCCAACCTGTAGATGGTTTTCTATCCTTTTGGTTAAGAGATTGCTTAAGATATGTAGCTCTGTTCACATTTTTCTACATTTCTGGGATATGAAAAAGTTTAGCATTAAGTGCTTAAAAGCAATACTATAAAGAATATAGAAATATGAAACTTTCACAAAGTATTACTAATAGTTAAAAAAAGAATGTTACAGAGCAAGTTTCTTGATTCAGAGTCTTTGGGAATATGCCAAATATTTGTAAATGCCCGCACATTGCATTAGAAATGCAGTGACTTTGAAACATGGTGATACTTAGTTTCATGTACATGTTCCCCCTTTTAAGACATCATCTTTTTCTTACATTCTACTGAGCAGAAGACCATTCCCTCTATTGGCATGAATTTCTGGCCAATTAGACTCTTGCTACAACAGGAACACAGGAAGCACTCTGTTGTGGCATGCCAGTTGAAGTTGTTGTAGGTTACACGTTGAACTTCTGGATCAATAGCATTATGACAGCCTTGGCAGACCTGATGAGTAAAAACAGCAATCCAATTATAAACACATTCTCTCTCCAGTTTCAGGAAGAGGTAGACAATAACCAATGGTGGAAGAGGGTATGGGAGCTGGGGGACTGGGCCCGGGGAGCAGTGGAGGGCTGGCTGGCACTGGCTGCCTGGCTCATGGTGGGGCCACTGGGTCAGGGGCAGCGACTGCCGGCTCTGTTCTGGCAGGCCTGGAGCTGTCACAGGCACTGTGGCAAGAGTCTACCCCTTTAAGGGCTCCAGGGCTGGGGGAGAGGAGAGAAAGTTTTCCTGGGGAAAAGGCCACCAGGGCACCCTGGGAAGGGCTGGAGTCCCCCTATTTCGAAATAAGCATCTACACAGCGCTTATTTAGAATTAGCTATTTCGAATTTGGCGTTATTCCTTGTAGAATGGAGGTATACCAAATTCAAAATAATTTCGATTTAATTTCGAAAGAGCAGTTTGGCTGTGTAGACGCTAGGAAAGTTATTTCGAAATAAGGGCTGTTATTTCGAAATAACTTTGCTGTGTAGACATACCCTTAGATGGATATTAGCAAATGTGCAGGGCTCTAGATACAAAATTAGTATCTGCATCTACAAAAATGAGCTTGGATATTTGCACCTACATCCACAGATGCAGATACCTGTGGTTATAAAGCGGACAGCCACAAATTTGCAGGGTTCTACTTATTTGGAACTGGAAATACAATCAGACAGCAGTAGAGCCCGACCTCCCTTCCCCCCCCCCCCCCCAAAAAAAAAGGGTAAATACTGCACAGTTCTATGTTGAGTAAACTGATAACAAAAATAAAGGAAGTGTTTAGAAAAAGATTTGAGTAAGTAAGGAAACTGTTTCAGTGCTTGTTTCAATTTAAATTAAGATGGTTAAAAGCAGCATTTTTCTTCTGATAGTACAGCTCTGAAGCTGTACTAAGTTAATGTTCGGTTGTAAACTTTTGAAAGAACAACCATAAAGTTTTATTCAGAGCTGCAAACATTTCAGTTATGAACAACCTCCATTTCCTGAGTGTTTGTAACTGAGGTTCTAATGTAGCATTATAATGTATCATGCCTAGACCTTGTATTCAAGGAGTTGAAAGAAAAATCTTAAACTCCAAGGCAATTCAGAAACTATGTAAAAAGGGGAATTTTAAATTCTTGGTAATATACAGAGAAAATCTTATAACTTATGCTCATACATAATTTAGGGGCTGTTCTTGCCCTCAATAAAAACAATCATTCACATCAGTGGTTGCAGGACTAAGCCTATAGAAAAAAAAGACACCCCTGAATGAAAAGCATTAACAACGCTTATAGCATTCCTTGTGTGGATCTCATCAATTAATCGTCAACATACCTACAGTAGATGTTCTAGTCATTTAACAGATGAGTAGACCAATGTTAACTAATATGTGAGGTTAAAGTTACTGCCAAAACTACAAAGTGAAAGTCAAAACCCCAACTCTTGCTCTTCCCACTAGACCACACTCACTTCCTGTTTCATGATGGATCTGCACTATTACTTTGTGTGTAGCTGGTAATACTTGAAAGGTAGTGATGAAGTCTGATATAAAACCACTGATGGTGTTGTGAAGAAACTGACAGAGTTTAAAGGTGTGAAAATGGTAATAGCCCTGCTTTACATTAGCAAAATGGATTAATGTCTCCTAGACCTTAAAGCTATCCTCCTAGCCTGTTAAGCTAAATAAGTCATCATTATTGTAATCAGTGTTGTTGCAGCTCTGTTGGTCTCAGAAAAAAAGAGACAAAGTGGATGAGGTAATATATTTTACTGGATCGGCTTTTGTTGGTGAGACACAAGCTTTTGAGCTTACAAAGATCTTCAGGTCTGGGAAAGGTACTCAGAGTGCCAAAGCTAAATACATTTCCCAGACCTGAAGAAGAACTCTATGTAAGCTCAAAAGCTTGTCTCTCCTCACCAACAGAAACTGATCCAGTAAAAGAGATATTATGTCACTTACAAAGTCATCATTATCCCAATTTAAAAATCTTTGTTTCTAAGCAGTCTTGGTTCAAGTTTACACACTAAATGCTCTAAGTTGTCTAGTAAGTTAACTGATTGCATTCTTTTAAACTGCTTCTATATAGTCACACGTTAGAAAATTGTTTCAGTATCAAGTGAAAGTAGAAAACAACTGATTGACTTCAACAAACGGAAACAAGTCATACTTTGTACGGATGAGAATGTGATAGCATTCTTTAGTGTCATATGATGTTGTGCTCCTTATTTCTGACAGATCAAGCTCACTTCAAATATCTTACCACAGCATGGTTCTTCACATAGCATGGTTTGCAGACAGGCTTGTCATTTACCATGACATAGATTTCCCCAGCCAAGACGCAGTCACAATCAAAGCAGCAAAAGTGTTTCAGATGCCAACTTTGACCCTCTGCCTGAGTATATTCATTGCTGAATATCAGCTATGGGGAGAAAAAACACCAGAATTGTATCATTTGAACAGTATTTCTGTCTAGGAAACTTTATACCACTACCAAGGAATGTTGCCATGTTTCTAAAAATTGGTGAGCTGATTCCACTGTTTATGAATCCAGACTGTTCCTATAAACTAGGGATGTAATAGTGTAGTCAATTAACTGATAAGCAAAAGCTTACTGGTTAATGCTATAGACAATGTTATAGACTACATGCATTCTTCCTCCCTCCCCCGCCTGCGAGTGAATATTTTAGCAGGCTGGCCAGCAGCCTTGCTCGCACTCGGTCCAGGACCTATCCCTGCTGTGGCTCTGCATTTAAAGTGTATTAGGAGCCAGGCAGGCAAGCAGCCCGGCTCAGTTCCAGCTCATGCTGGGTCTGGGAGCTTAGATTCCACCCCCACTTTCCACCCACCGGACAGGAACTGCTGCCACCCCATGCTGCTGCCTCTGTATCTGTGCAGGGCGGCAGGTGGGAGCCAGTATTTGTGGGGAGCTAACTTTTAAACTGACTCCTCTCGTGGACTGGCTCCCGCCTGCCACCCTGCGCTGCTGCCTCTAATACAGAGGCAGCAGCGTGGGATGGTGGGGTCTCCCTGGGAGTGGGGCCAGGAGTGCACTGGCTGCCAGCCCCACCTCAGGGGACTATAGCATAGTCGAGTAACCTCATGAATTATCACTTAATCGACTATTCAATTAACCAATATTTAACATGCTTACTGTAAACATGCACATTTAAAATTACATTTAGTTGGCTTTGTTTTGGAGACATTCTAGTGACTGTTAACACAGTAGGCATTGATCAGTCTAATCTCTGCATTTTTCATTAAGATATTTGTATAATTCACAGGGCATTCCACCTAGTGTCCTTAGTCAGAAAGACTTTAAACAAGACCAAGCTAACTGCATTGTATTCCACATAAGTCATCTCTCATTTAGTTGATGATTAAAATGTATCATTCAATGCTTTGTATGTCACTGTTTCGTTCAAATTCAATTACTTTCAGAATCAAAAGTAAAAACTGGATCACAGTAAAAAAAAAATATATTCTAAATATGCGCACTATGGGACTAAGGGTTTTGCCTACCTCATCACATCCAGCACACCGGGGTTTCTCGCTGTCACAGTAGTGTCTTCCACAATATAGCTTTCCGCTCTTCCAGAAGTAGATCATGTCCACAAGGAGTTCACTACAGGTGCAGCAGACAAAACAAGCAGGGTGCCACAGTTTGTCATATCCAGCACGCTCAGCATAAACAGCTGGATCACCTTCTTTCATGTTTAGTTTGCAGCAGTAGCAGGACTAGAATGAAGCCATCCAAATTAAGTCAGATACAAATATTGGATTTTTTATAGATATATTTATATATCCTCATTTTATATTTCAGTAAATCCTAACTTCCTAACCTAAAATTAAGGAGGTGGAGTTACTCCCAAAGTCAAGATTAGTAAATTTGATCCCAGATTTAATTAAGCAATAATACAAGAATGCAAATTAACTAGGTGGTGGGTTCTGCGTGTGTACATTTATCCACTGGAACTGGACAGAGTACAAGAAAATTTCACATGGTTCACGGAACAGTATGAAAGTGAATTAAGTGCATGTTACTACAGGAGTTCTATGGGCTGTGTCATACAGGAGGCTAGACTAAATGATCACAGTGCTCCTGTCTTGCCTTAGAATCTGTGCAGAGTCAAGAACAGCAACCAAGAGATGACTGACCATTCTCCCATTAGTATTATTTTGTGTTCCAATGTAGTATTGTGTGTTCCAACTCTTGGCTACACTGAGGAAACTAGTGAAACCAGCAGTTGCTGAAATAAAATTGGATTCCATGAAATAAGAATAACGCCAGATACTTTTAAGTATTGAGAAGAAATTCTGAAATAGTAGCTGTATCTGCCAAACATTAAACGCAGGTATTATTCCTATTTCAAAAATCTTTGTGTTAAGCCTACCCTCCTATACTACTGAGCCATTCATGGCTGTTGTCCAATTATCTATCTTTGGGCAGGGGGAAGGAAGAGAAAAGTATAAACACAATCACATTACAAATAGGTTCCAAGAAGTCTAGGGATATTGTTGTACTAATATTTATATTCTATACAGAAGTGGTTTTGTCTGCCAGGTGGAGAGCAGAGACTCTACATACTATGCAGTTTATTTATCACTTGTACATTTGCTGCACTGATTGATTTTGTCTTACTTTGTATCTTTTTTCCTTCCTCCAATAGCTTTGACTATGAAACTCTCCATTGACTAGCTACTGTGATCCCTCTATTCTGTCTCCTTTCAATTTTTTACAAAGCTTTAGCCAACAACAAAATAGGCTACTCTGCTTTTCACTCCTTTCAAATAAAATATCTCCTGGAAGTGTACATGAATGGGAGAGCCTGGATAACAAAGAAAATAGGGCAGTGAAACTGTTGGAGGGGAAAGTAGTGGAAGAGGTAAATATTTTTTTAGATCATCTCCTTACTTCAGGCCTGCTTATGCTCCCATAGGAAAAAACTTCTAGTTGGCTCCAATTAGTTTCAACATGAGCTAGAGTAGGTCCTCCACTAGCCTAGTGAGATAAAGAAGGGGCATTGTCCACACAAGATTTTTTTACACCAGACATAAAAGTTCAATTCACGGAACCCTGACTATCCAATGTCCCTGCTATACAAGACTTTTTATTTATAGCAAAACAAAAAAAATAATTTTAATGAAAATACTAGTGGGCTGAGCCCTGTGCTCACTACGCTTGCCAAGCGGCCAGAAAGTGTGACAACGTGATGACATCATTGCATAAGAGCTTGATCACCTTATTTTGTCGCCTGGAAGGAAAAACATATACATGTGAGTGAGAGAGAGATGTGAGTGTGCCCTGACATCTTGACAAAACCTAATTTTTACTTTTACTGGGAGAGTCCCAACTACCCCCCTTGTATTCGGTTTGGAAATATTTACATATATATATATGGGTCTCAATGTCCAATGTCACATGTCACTATTTGCCCCCTTCTTACTAGGGCAAATCATTCTATACTCAAGTGCTTTAGCTTACACCCTCCTACGAGATTTAAATGGGAGAGAACTGGCAGGAGGGAATTTTCTATAAATGTTCCTCCATAGGAGGCTGTGAACTATGTTCTCCTTGATCAAATGCAATTGACCAGTTTGTCATTAGGGTATGTTGTGAAGTATCACACTTTGCACATGGGATTTTTTTTTTAAACAGGGAAGATATTGTTACTGCAGTATCACACAAGAAGGTACAGAGTGCATGGCAATATCTTGTTGTATTATAGCTTAATTTCACCATAATAGGCAATTTGCTACACGTGGGCACATTATTTTAGCTTGCAGTGGTAGCAACCATTATTGCAATAGCAATTCTGTTATTTATTTCACGAAGTAGTTTTCAATATTTAAGTTTGTTGCAGAAGGTAGTCAGGATAGCAAAGATGGTCACAAAGTTCCTTAACTGCATCAGTGCACACTTAATTTAAAAACTGGACAAAAAGCTACAGAATCTAGCCTAGTGTTAGGAATAAATGTTAGGATGCACTTATACAGAATGAACTCTAAAGTTACAGATTCCTTCCCCATGCAGCCCAGTACCATCCATGTACTACCCCCCCGCCCGAGATACTCTGAAGAAAGAGAGGAGTTCCTTGTTAATAGTTCATGTGAATAATATGAATTCCACAGTCTATCCACTCTTCACAACCCAATAGCAATGCTGTACAGGGGGGAGAAAATAAATAAGTAGTAAAAGATGAATTCTTAATTTCTGGTAACAAGTCACCTGTGGTTGAATCTAACCTGCTAGCTAACCTGCACTTCTTTATATTTACACCCAGCTGGAGTTTGCAACCTTTAACCATAACAAAGCAAGTATGGCTAAAATAGGCTTGTATAAGAATACAAAGGAACACAAGAGGTAGTATTCATTTGCTGCATTTTTGTGGAACAGACCACTAAGAGATCTTATTCATATCCTTGTTGAGACAATTTACTACCAATACCAGGAATTTAATGCCATCCCCTCAACATTGCACAGAACTGAAGATAATGGCAGAGAAAGAAAATGTGGTTCTCAATATCAAAATCTGACTAGTCAAAATATCAGTTATACAGTCTGACTGGTGAGGAAACTACTTTGTTAGGAATATATAGTATTTTGGTTCTAGGTTTAAAAAAAGCAAAACTAAGAAACCAAAAACCAAAAGACCCCCAGCAAATTCCTCCCCAGCAAGAGAACAAAGGGAACAGGTTACTAAGAACATTTCTTCCCCTTAGGAAATCAGTTTATAGCATAAAGAACATTATTCCCATCCACAATCACCTCATTAAGAACCACACTGTTACATTACTTATCAGAATAAGGTACAATTGTCTACATAGTTAGAAAGTTTAGAAGTATTAGCTATAAGCCATTATTTAATATTACCAAGAGTCATGCATTTCAACCAAAGGATATTTCAAATGCCTCCAATGTACAAGCTCAGTAGGTTAAAATAGTAGATTAAATGGTATCTAACAGTCCACTTGTAGGCTTTAATATTACTGGCTGCTATCTTTACACTTACATATTGGGATCCTTTTTGATTTGCTGACTTGTCCTCCATTGCCCCTACAGCTGCTGAGGTGCTTCTGTCACCATTATTTGCATTATTCTTGTCAGTGGCTTTAGCTTCCACCTCATTAGGGAACTTGACATCTCCCACACCAAGTGCCTCGTTCTTATATTTCTTCACAAATTGCTCCATCTGCTTCACCTCATTAGGAGATAACTCATGGCATTTCGAAGGATCCTGATCATGAGCAGGCAGCTGCTTTGCCAACTGTTTCTTCCTATACTGAGCGCCTTCTGAGCCAGCCACAGGTTGTTTCTCCTTCGGAAGCATCTGCATATATTGTCTTGCCTAAACCAGGAAGAATTAGATATAAGATGACACTTCAGTTATGGAGTCTAGCTTTTTAAGCAAGTAGCTAAAAATCAACAACAGTCAAATTCATCACTTGCGAAATCTTCTGTATAAACATTAAGCTCCCAAATTTTAGTAGTTCAAGATGAATGCAGCAGAGTAACTGACTTGTGCCCATCATGAAAACATGCCCGTTTCTAACTGGAATGTTCCCTACATTTAAAAATTGTATTGACTCCCATAAGTTATAAATCCAATGTTTAATATTTATACAGCACTCTGAAAACACCATCAACATGTATGTAAAGTAGCTAAGTATTATACAGATGGAGAAACCAAACCCAAAAAAGCATTAGGCAGCTTGCCCAAGGCTCAGTACCAGATAAGCAAAAGAGGGAGATATAGCTTCAGGAAAGAAGGTACAAAACTAAAAACACAATCTGTAAATGAATGCTAAATACTGAAGGGCTTGGCATATGTAATTTTAATTAAATCATTGAAAAAAAGATACTGCATCCTATCAGAGAGGCAGGCCATAAAGACAGGATGTTACAGATATGGATCACACTGGACTCCAGTATATAAAGTCAACAATTCAAGTTAAAAAGTAAAATAAAAATCCTCAAAAGGCTATCCAAGTGTCTCATCTGGTTGAGCTGCTAACAAACTGAAGCGAGCTTTTCCTTTAGATATCAACACTGAGCTTGTTCTTACCATATACAGTAACAGAAACGTGTAGCTCAGAGTGTTTCCCTTTGCTTTAAACAATGACATAAATTGTATTTTTATAGTACATCTAATTTCTTTCAGACCTTCTAGAAAAGGACAGATTTGGATATCTGAAAATTCTCTTAACTGCTATTACTAAAGGCACGTGTCTAATAATTAGGATTAAACACTGCATTAGGCAATAACGCAGCTGCTTCCCCAACACTCCTGAAGTAAAAACCTCACAGACAGTGTTCATTAAACTATAATATATTGAAATTTGTATGAAGACATAGGTGGGGCAGGCTGAATATCAGAACATTTTTATTTGGGAAGTGGAAGGGCAGGGGGAAGAGAAGGAGAGAATCAGGTTTTAAAGTACCTGGACATTTTAAAAGCTATAAACAAGGATATCCTATACGAGGCCCACAAAAGCTAACCCTTACTGCTAAGTTGATTCCCACAGCCTCCCCTTCAACCACCAACACAGAAAAAACACTCCAGTAAAAATGTTACTACTAGTTCTGCATTTCTTACCAGGGTCTGATTTTGAACAGGAGGCGCCCATTCATAAGTCACAGTATTGATGGATATATTCTTCTTGGCAGATACCGGATTAGTCAGTATCATTACGTTGCGTTTATACATGGGAATCCCATCAGTTTTCAGCTTTGCAATAAGGGTTGTGTATTTTGTATCTTCAAAGAGCTTCCCTACTTTCCGATCTTCCTCGTTGCTTGTGAGGACATCGTGTTCCTCTTGGCCACATTTGCAGTTTCGACATATTTTTCTATACATTTTGGAGAAATGTAGGCAGTTAGTACCTTGACTTCAGGCTGCCTCTGAAACTAAAGAAGTTTTCCACAATTCCTGTAGTTACCTTCTTTGCTCTTAAAAGACCCATTCTTTATAAATAAACCTCAAGTTGTAATTTCTTTATCAATTTCCACATTCCCCTTTTATTGCACATGCACACTGAGGTTGTTATTACAAAGTTACTAATAACTGCAATACCTGGCTTTGTTTTAAAACATTTGCTCAAGAGGACAAATAAAACTCTATATTTGAAGTAGCTACCACAAGAACAGATTACAAGAACGGCTATACTGACTAAGAGCAATGGTCCATCTAGCTCAGCATCCTGTCTTCTGAGAATGGCAAGTGCCAGATGCTTCAGGGTGAATGAACAAAACAGGACAATTTACTCTAGTGATCCACCTCCTGTCATCCAATTCCAGCTTCTGGTAGTCAGAGGGTTAGGGGCACTCGGAGCATGAGGTCTTTACATCCCTAGCAGGTAGCAGCAGAAGGTGATTCACAGCCAGTGAACAGGTGACTGGTGGGATACACAGTGGAGATGAATTGCAGATAGCAGGGCACCTAGCCACAGCAAGTGCTCAGATGGCAAAGCAAGCAAGGGGCCTTCTCCCCGGGGTGGGATGTGAACTCACAGGGATTGAACTCTGAACTCCTCAGTGACCAACTACAAATGAGTGACACAGGAATGGGATAGAGACTATAACACTGCAATTCAAGTTTACTACTTTGGAACGAACCAAAGAAAACTGAAATAAAGTATGCCATCTGCTCAAATACCCTGCTACAACTCGGGACCAAATTTATATTAACACACCCGCAGCAGCACCCCAAACAGAAACATTCTTTCAATCCCTCTAAGACAAAGAAAACTGAGGTGATCAGAGAACTCATTTACAGCACAGAGAAGTTTAATAACCAAGAAGAGGAAAAAACCTCAAGATACTTGAATAGCTGGAAAGTTTTAGAAGTTTATACATCATTCTGACTGACTAACCAATCATGGGTTAAAATGAATATTTTTTTAATGGAGGAGTTTTTTTTATTTAAAAAATGTTAATAAATATCAGATTATTCTTCAGAATAAGCCTATTTAAAAGCAAATTTGGGAAAAAATGTCAACCTATGTTAAAGCCTAAGCTCACTGCAATCTAATCTATTAAAAATATTTAAAATAAAAATAGTAAGCAATATGAAGTTTCAAAGAAACCTACATCACAGAACTGGAGGAAGTCACTGGCTCAGCACCATCCTGGACCAGAGTTTCCTGAACTGCTAAACCAACTATAGACAGCAGCAGCCTCTTCTGGTGCTTAATGAATGTTTTTTCATTTTAGTGTATTCAAATAGTTCCATTCAATGACTACTTCAAAACTAAGGGAGCTGAAGCAGTTTGTTTTTCCCTTCCAATTTATGTGTAAACTCTCAAGGTGTGTCTAGACTACAGGGTATTTTCGAAAAAAGTGGCCTTTAAAAAAAAAAAACTCCCCCTGCATCGAGACTGCTGCTGCGTTCTTTCGAAAGTAAATCGAAAAAATGCGGCAGTTTTTTCGACCATGGAAAACTTTTTTACGAGGAATAACGCCTTTTTTCGAATGTGCTCTTTTGAAAAAAGGCACGATGTAATTCAAACTGTGCTTTTTCAAAAGAGAGCATCCAGACTGCCCCTTTCGAAAGAGGCATGCAGCCTAGACGTAGCCTCAGTGTCAGAAGAAAAGATATACAAGTTGTGACATCTTGAAGGACATGGTGACACGAAACAATCAGTTCATTCCAATAGCCACATATAACACTTCAGCTGTTTAATAAGCAGTTTTAAATGCAAATTATTTTTTGATAAAATGATACTTTGTGTCCTGTACATTAGAGATACATTTATTTAATAAAATTTTAAATGCTGTTGTGTATTTAATTGAATTCAAATTTCCATACAAAAAGAGCTTGATGCAAATAATAAGGAAAGAAAAACAATCTAGTAACTAAGAAGTGCAACATTCCCTATTGTCATAAAATGTTTAAAATTAACAATGGGTAAGTGTAAGTAAAGAAAACATATTGCTTAAATGTTCATAGATGCAGCATATCCTTCTGGTTGATAAAAAGAAGCACAAAATGTAGTGCAAAGACTATATTTAGCTGTAAATCAAAATGGGTTTAACGATTACAAACCAATGAGAGAATCAATCTTTCTGTAGGAAACTAATGCAAAACAGTTAACAGTGCCCCCATGCCTGGTGTTTAAATCCTCAAACCAGTAAATCTTCTTTTCAATCAAGTTAGGGTTGCTAATATTCTAATTGCACACAACCAAACACTTGTCCCATTCTTTCCCTAAGGCTTGGACCAACCCTCCATTCACCTCATCTGCCCTCCCTCTGTCACGTGCTCTTCCCCACCCTCATTCACTCATTTTCACCAGGCTGGGACAGGAGGTTGGGGTGCAGGAGAAGATGAGGGCTCTGGACTGGGGTCAGGGATGAGGATTTTGGGATGCAGGAGGGGTCTCTGGGACGGTCTGAAGGAGAGGTTAAGGGCTCCATCTAGGTGTGCAAGAAGGGACATTGGGTTGGGGGCTGGGGCCAAGGGATTTGGAGTCTAGAAGGGGGTTCTGGTTGAAGCAGGTGGTTGGGGCATTAGAAAGGGTTTGGGCTCTAGATTCGGGATGCAGGCCTGTGTGGGGCCTAAAATGAGGGGTTCAGTGTGCAGGAGTGGGCCTCAAGCTCAGGCAGGGGTTGGAGTGTGGGGGTTGAGGATTCCTGCTGGAAGTGCAAGCTCTGGGATTGGACCAGGTATGAGGCACCTACAGGAGGGAGTTTGGGTATGGGAGGGAGCTCAGAGCTGGGGAAGGGTGCAAGGTACAGGCTCAGGGTGGCACTTGTATCACATGGCTCCTGGGGAGCAGAAACATGTGCCTCTTTCTACAGGGCAGGGGAATGGCCAGACAGCTCTGTGGTGTGTGCAGTGCTTCCACTTGCAGGCACCACCCTGTAGCTCCCATTGGCTGTCTTTCCTGGTCAATGGGAGCTACAGAGCTGGTGCCTGTGAGAGCACTGCACAGTAGCTCCTAGGCAGAAGAGCTCCCACAAGCCTAGTTTGGGTTTTAGAAGAACCCTTGTTTCACCTGGAGAACAGGAGAGAAACAGTAGCTACACACAAGTAGATAGTCCTTGTTCTCAAGGTCTCCCCATTCTCCCACCATGAAATAATGGCCGCAGAAGATAACAAATCGGGGGGGAGGGGGGGATTAGGGTGGGGACTTGCCAGCCTGAGTCCCTGATGGAGGAATTAGGTGCTGAGAGACTGCCAAATAACAATCTCTTCCCTGGTTCTAGCAAAGGAGAAAAAAAAATATGCCCCAGGTAAACATCAACAACTTGAAGAGGGAAAGTGGTGACACAGTGGCTACTGTTTTCAAAAATCAAACATGGAGCAGGACAGAAATTATTTTGCAATAAAAAAAAAAGGAAAGAGCAACCAAGGAACTGAAATTCTGATGCTTCTGCCAGAAAAGATTGCAGTTAGATCTTGGTTCTGATTCTTGTGCTGACAGAAACACTTATAAACATGTGTTTGGGGGGTGAAGGCCTGGGCAATGGATATCAGGTCCTTTCCTATACTTCCCAACAGACCTACACGTTGTGGGTAGTGGTTTCCCCTCCCTCCTATCCTCAGGAAACAAACAAAAAGTCTGTGAAGGACATGTTCAGTGCCTCTGTCAGCGCTGTCCTCCTGCTGGGATATGTGTGTTAGTATAAGAGGGAGGGAAAGGCAGAGAATGAGGAAGCTGAGACAGTCAGTCTTTTAATACAACTCTGAACCACACCCTGGCTTTTAAAACATCCCCTTTTGCAGGCTCCTGACACAGGGCCAACCTAAACCTAAGAGATTCAGCTACCCCAGAAGAGTTCCATAGCATGCCCTCCTCTTACCATCAATAGCACAGATTTGGTTTAACAGTCCCATATCTTATGCTCTTACCCCTCAGCATAAAGGAATAATAGGTACTTCATGCTCCTTCTCTTTGTAGGCATAGATCTTTCTGGGCATGAGTAAACTTGCTTATAACTTGATTTGAGCACAAAGATAGATTGTAAATAAGGGTGTGTGCTAGAGATAGTGTTTTCAGGCTAAATGAAATAAATGGGAACACCCTGAACTGATAAGCTTGAAATGTAGACAAGGTGAGGACAAAGCAACTGGTCCTTGCACAATTTTGCCACATGCCCAAACAAGTTACATTCAAGAATAGATGTTCATAGCTACCAAAAAATGTGCATGAACAATGTAGTGTGAAACATGATTTTGTCTTGTGGAATCACCCTGTATGTAAATAGGGTTGTCAGATACTTTCACAAAAAAAAAAGACCGGGGCACCAAACTTGTTGAGCACAAAAAAAAAAAAAAAAAAAAAAAGGGGGGCATTGTGCCTTTAAATTCCCGCACTCTATGCCAGACGCAGCAGGGGAAAAATATACAGTATTTTCTGTTTGTCTGGTTTTTTTTAAACCGGACAGAAGATGCAATTACCGGACTGTCCGGGTGAAAACCAGACACCTGGCAACCCTATATGTAAACTCCGTGCCTGGGCCCGGCCAATGCGTGTATGTAGTTGTTCCATGGCCAAGTTACCTAATTAAGTTACATTGAGTGACAGAGTTTTTTTGATCCCAGAGAACAAGGTTTCTGCATAAGGTAAGTGGAAAAGGTCTCGAAGGAAATCCTAACATTCCCAGTCTACTGCTATAGCCTCTAGGAGCCAGTGCAATTTAAAACATCCCCAGAGCAGCTAACTGCTACCTGTTGGCCCCACAATGAGGTACAAAATCTGGCTTACGCCACCATATTTCCCAGCTCCTGGTACAGCTCTAGACAAAGGGTTGGAGCATAGACCTTGAAGAAAGTATTGGTCCCAAATAGCTTTTTGTGATCGAGGCAGGCTATTAGCATCTTTTGGTATTCACACAGTAGTACTAATTCTCACACTGCATTTCAAAGTCAAGTCGGAACATTCCTGGAAGCTTGAAGTAGTTTACATTATGGGACTCCATTCTACATTATGGTAGACTCCCATGTAGGGGAAAATATGTATCCATTCTGTTGAGAAGTATAGTTCTCAATCTTTTCCCTACCGACCCCTTAATAGATAAGCCTGCATGCAGATCCCCAACCAGAGGCTGTGTGTGTGTGTGGGGGGGGGGGGGAGGGCATGTGGGTCACATGTGCCCTCCCTGTTTTCTGCCTTCTGTTTGGCCATGCACCCTGAAGTGCCAATGTAGCCGGGTAGAACAGTGCTACTGCTTAATCCAGGAGTCAGTGACCGTGAGGTAACCCCCTTCTGATGGCAGGGGAGATATTTCTTCTGCAATGATGCTGCAATTTTTGGTTGCTCCCTCTCCCCAGCACAACCCAGGCAGCGTTACCTACTGAGGCGAATCAGAGGGTAGAGCTCTGCTACCTGAGGCTGAAGGCTGGTCCTTGGTGGACCCCTGAAATCTGTTCCACAGTTCCCACCCCAGTTGAGAGCCAGTGCTGTAGAATATTAATGTAAGAGAATTCTAGTTAGTACATGAAGTTTTTTCCCTTTGAAGAGCTGTTTTGCCAAGTTTATAGAAATATGCATTTCAACACTTTCCTTGCTTTCCAGAAGTGGGCAAAAACCTGAAGGAATTATTCTTTCATCAATTAACTCCACATTTAATTTGATTAGTAGATTCCACATTGCCTTACTTTAATAGGCTTTAAGTTTTTATTTTATCTAGTGTTTTATATAGCTACCCCTTAAAAAGAAAAATCCTGACTGTGATAAAAAGTTCAGAAATGAAAAAAAACAAACAGAAAAAGCTAAACTGCTCAGACAAAAGTAAGTATTGTGGGCAATTTGAAGCCTTAAGACTACAGGATGAATACCCCACTGAGAAGAAGCAGATGCATCCCCACCACTCCGGCTATTTGCAGGGACCACTGCATCGACTTTCTCAGTTATGATAACCCAGTATAGACAGAGGTGTTTATTTTTTAAAATCTTAGACTCTCAACCAATTCTGTAGCAATTCGAAAATCCTCCATAGTTACACGGCTTCACAATCATATTATTTAGAATGCCCTATTTAAAGCTTTCACTTTTGTCTTTCAAGCCATTTTGTGCTATGGATAGAAAAAGGCTGAGTTTCTAGACCTGGTCTGTTCCAAAGAAGGGAAAAGCAATGACCAGATAGATAGCCATTACAACTTTCACTCTTGTTCTCCAGAAAGAGCCTATGCGATCTTTCACACAAACACAAGGAGAATCCCAGCAGCCTTCTGAAGCGTGCTATGCTAGCTTCGGGCCTGACATTAGAGCGGGAGTTTCCAAACTGTGGCCATGCCATCAGCAGTTGGGGACATTGCAATCCCTGTGTGTGGTTGACACTATTTTGCTCTGCATGGTATGACCTCTTATACACAGTGCACACAAGATAATGATTCATGGAGGATGCCATTTTGTTGAGCAAAATGGCATCCTCCACATGATATGACCTCATAGTATGGGAATCCAAGGTCATACTGTGTGGAGGATGCCATTTTGCTCTTCAAAAATGGTGTCCTCCATGCTGTCTGGGGTCCTGGGAAAAAATAATTAAAAACAGGATGACACTAGCAAAACGCTTGGGAACCCTTGCAAGCCCATTAAAACTGAAACAGTGGTGTGCCGCTTCAAATTCTGTCCAGTAGAGGGGAGTGCTAGACTGGTATCATGCAGAATGTATTCCGACAGATGTTAAAAACCATCCTAACAGCTGTTGCATTTAACAATCTCATTTAAGCCTCACAGCTTTAACAGCAACTCAGGCTGCAATTGTCACTCCTACGGCCCACACTCTTGTTTCAGTGAAAATATTGCCTGGAATGGACTAGCTAACAAATGAAAAGCTGATCAAATTAATGTTTTGTCCATTTGGTTGATATCCTATTTAAAATACGAGCACTTTTGTTTCAAGCTAGTATGCTCAACTGAATGGTTTTTCAGTGATGTTTCCTGCTCCTGACTGATAAACTGCTGCAACATACACTCATAGGTCTGCATTTTCCTTTAGCAACAAAACTTGGAGTTCATTTTTATTCATTACCCATTTATACATCACAATGCACTTTACAGACTACTTGCTTCACTTTTTAAGGCCATTTGAGAAGAAGAATAGGTCAGTAGTTAGGGGCAATAGACTGCGGATTGGCAAACACTGGTTCAATTCGCCACACTGCCAGAGATCTCCTTTGTGATCCTGGGCAAGTCACTTAGCCTCTGTGCCTTGGTTCCCCCTCCCCGCCATGTAAAAAAGGAGATCTCTTTCCTACCTGAAATATTATTCATAGCCGAACACATTCTACTCTTATCGGATATAAAAATGGGAATTTTCACTCTCATTCTGAAAGTGCCAGTCTTGATTACCCATTTTAAATATTTCCAACAAATGCCTCCATGTTCTCCCATGAATGAATGCCCCATAAATATTCGCAAAGCCCCTGCATTGTCCTCAAAATTTTTCTATAAGATCTCTTAAAAATACCCTTCACAATTATTCAATTGATTTTCTGTGATCACTATTTTTTTTTAAATGATGACCAGTACTTTTCTTTCGCATCCTCCTGGTTGGTTTTTATCTGCCTATTATCTACAGTTTTACACTTAGATAGTAAGTTCTACAGGTCAGAGACAGACTCTTGTTTGTACAGCATCGAGCGCAAGAGGCCCTGTCTTCTACTACAGTACAAAAATACTAGGAGGGCAAGATCCCTACCCAAAAGGGCTTACAACCTTTACATTCTTCAAGAGTAAAGTGGGCGAAATCCGATGGCAGAAAAAATGTGTTGAGTGAGCACTAAGAGTCAGCATCTGTCACGTGAGAGCAATAATTGTTTGGACTCGGTCTTATGTTTCTCTTCCCGGACCACTCTCCCTAGAATAGGAGGGCTAGAATTTATATGGCCTATTCAAAGCCAGATTTAGAGGAGGAACAAGCCTGTGACAGTGAAGCTGAGCAGGCCAGCCATTAGGGACACCCAACCAAAAAAGGGACAAAACCACCAATTAGGTTATGAAGAATCCTAGATGGAGAGCTTTAGCAGGTTCTCTCAAAAAAACAAGTGCTTCATAATATTAGTATGGTAGCACCCATGAATCATATCTTAAAAGGTACTTAATTTATAAAAAAGGGGAAATGTATTAAATGGAATTGTGAGATATTGATTAATTTAATAATCGTGTAACCCACATCAAATCTTAGCAGTTACACAATTATTCGATAGCCCCTAGGGGCAGGGCCAGCAGCCAGTGCACTACTGGCTCCACTACCAGGGAGATCCCTGCCATCCTGCGCTGCTGCCTCTGTATCAGAGCCAGACGTGCAGGGTGGCAGGCAGGAGCCAGTCCAAAAGTTGGCTTCCCACAAAGAGCGGTTCCCACCTGCCACTCTGTGCTGCTGCCTCTGATACAGAGGAAGCAGTGCTGGGAAGCAGCAGCCCCCGTCTGCAGGGGCCAATGCTCTCCGTGGACAGAGGCTGCACTGGCATCCCACGGAGCAGGCTCCCCTGCACACACACCGTGCCTCTGTGGGAGGCAGCAAGGGGGGTGCAGGCAACTTCATGGAGAGCCCACTTGAAACTTGAGAGCTCCCCATGCGTATCGGCTCCCACCTCACCCTCCGCGGCCTATTAGAGGCAGCAGCTTGGGAGGGGGCAGGCAGCTCAGCAGGATCCAGTGCTCATAAGGTGCCTGCTCCTGCCCCCACTTGCTGCTTCTGATATAGAGGCAGCAATGGGGGAAGGTGTGTAGTTGACAGGATTAACCAATAAGCTCAGGCTTATTGATTAATTATGTAGTTGACTACACGGTGACATCCCTAGTATGAAAAAAAAAAAAAAAAAAAAAAAAAAAAAAAAAAGCTACTGACTTGTATACTAGTAGTTACTGACCTGAAAGATTTATATCCACTCCTTAATCCAATTCCCTGTTAAGTTTTCCAATAGATCTACATTTATACATACACCTACATAGTACTGAAGTGTGTCACAAGATGTAGTTGTATTCACAGGTCACATCCTGCATACGCAGCAGTGATCCAACAAACGGAGTTTACTCTCTGAAGCAGCAGAATGTCTAAATAGAGAGTGAATGAGCCACAGACCTGGTCTACCCTATTGAGTTTTGTTGCTATAACTATGCTGGTATAAAAGTGTCAGAGGGGTAGCCGAGTTAGTCTGTAACTGGAAAAACTTAAACAATGAGTAGTCTATCAGCACCTTAAAGGCTAACAAAACATGTAGATGGTAGCTGGTACCATGAGCTTTCATGGGTCTTAAGGCGCTGCTAATCTATTAGCTGTTTTTTTAAGTTTTATGCTGGTATAGTCAGAGCTGCACGCCCACCTCTGCGCTACAGTTCTACAGTTAAAAAGAGCTTATACTGGCATAGCTTATTCCATTTGAAGAATTATACTAAATTATATTAAGACCATTATTGTGTGTTCAAACTAGGGCTTGTATATAACTATTATATCTATCTATCTATATACACACACACACACGCACACACACCCCTATACACCTATTTATGGGACTTATTTGTAACTATTTCAGTTAAAAATACACATTCCTAACTGACATAAATTTTACTGATACTGTATAACTAAGTGTAGTCAGGCCTTAATAGAATACAGACTCTGGTATGTGCATGGCAACATGGGAGAAGTAGACATTCTCCTGTTCAGCAATAATACTGTAAAATACTAATGTTATAGAAGCCTCACAAAGTACTAACAAGCCATTATCTGTTTATTATACAGAAGATAGGAAGCCATAGCAAATCTTGGATTCAGGAAAAGTATGCCATCCAAGTCAAGTAGCATTTCATTTAAATTACTTCAATATGACAAAAGTTAAGTTAGCAATTGTATAAATACTCCACAATTAACTCAATTTCAACATAAATTAAGTTCCCAGGCAAGCAAACATTTAAGCATTTTGTTTGTATCAGGGGCACAACACAAATGGTCATCAAAACCAAGTTTGGGTTTTCTCATTTCTCCCATTGTATATAATAGAAGGAATGGAGTTTTTAATTTATGGTCTTGATTCAACAAGATCCTGAAGCATGCGCCTAACTTTTAAACACAAAGTGGTAATCTCAGTCCCTGTTGAAGACAAGGCACTAGAGCAGAGTGAAAATTTTCAGACAATTTTTTTTCTTCCCCAGCTTAAAAATTCAGGTCAAGCAAAACATTTCAGGAGTTTTTGCTGAATTTACCAAATTGTTCCAACTCCCCTACCCCCAACATGTTTTATTTAGACATGTAAAAAAAGTTTTGATTTTTCCATTCAAAAAAGGCTTTCATTTCAAAATTTACTTCCAATCTTTAAAAACGCTTTTAAAAATGAAAAGATTCATCTGACAAAATTTTGAGAATGGCCTGCAAGCTAAAAAAACCCAAACCAAAACAAACAAAAAACAAAACAAAAACGTGCCCCTATTTGCACAATTCTAGGAGGTGCAGCTCAAGTACCTTGTCAAATCATGGGCTTGATCCTGCAAACGTGAGCAGGTGCCTTAACAATAAAGCATTTAAAATAGTCTCATTAAGGACAAGGACATTAGCATTTGAAGAAACAAGCCTTATATTTTAGCTAAGTTACACCTGTACTCACCTCCAGAAGTGTAGTTCAAATCCTTCACATTTTTCCTTACATTTTAAACATGGGGCACCAAATCCTTGTTCATGACCCAAGCCCATCTGTTTAAAAGTGAAGTGAAAACTTATGAAACTTTAAAATAATTTTAAGAGATTATATTTTGCATCTCAGTTACTATTATTTGCCCTTATATTTTACTGTTGAGATATTAAATGTCAAAGAACAAAAGTTTAAATAATTAAATGACAACTTATGAGGCTGACATCTTAGTCACCAAGCTAAAACTAGAGACATTATAGGTACAGGAGTCATAAAAACTATTTCATCTAGTTATGAAAGGTAAACACTGAAAACACTTAAATAGCACATGTTCAAATGAAGGATCTAAACTACAGTCAAGAAATAATACCTCAAGACATTTATATACATTAACTTCAATGAGAGTCAGGAATAAAACAATACAACACAATAAACTTTAACCTGTGTTATCCTTACGTGTTATTAGCTACTGAATAGCTAAAAGTCTGGCATATCCCACCTTCAGTGTTTTAATTAGGAATGTAAAGATTAAAAGTTAGGTTGACAATGTTTAACCCGTTAACTGACTAAGCGGGATCTGGGCTGAGGACATGAACAACAAATGGATCTGAAAATGTGAGAAAGAGTTCCTGAAGATTGCCATGTCTGGGAAGAAAAGACTTTCAGATTTACATTATCCCTGTTCCCTGCATAACTTAATGATCGGAATATAGATAAACCATTTTTTTTTGAGCCATGATTAGCAGGTCAAGATTAAATGGAGATAATCAAGATTATCTATGTTCATTACCTATTCTAACATGTCCAAACAAAACAGAACACAACAAGCATGATTACACAAAAGACTATAAACCATCATACATGGAAGACATGAAGTGGGAAAAAAAATTTAAACAAAGGGTCAAGAGAATCATTTAACTTAAGCCCCTAAGTCCACCTCATGCTGGGTGCTTTAGCATATTTCACAAAAATAGATTTTGTCAAACCATCTTAAAGAACAGAATCAGAAGTTCTGTTGATAAAGGAAACAGTGTTGGTGTCATATACCTAGACTTTTGTAAGTACTTTGACTTAGTACTGCCTAACAGTCTGAATAAAAATACCACTATGCATTATTAATAAAGTACATGGCAAATGGATCACAAAGGGGCTAATAGATTTAAAAAAAGTAGATGTCAATTGGGAACCAACTCATCAGGGTATTTCTGGGAGAGTAACAAACAATGGGATACAATTTATAGGTGATACAGATCGGTGGAATGGTAAATAATTATTAGAACAGGGTAGTCAAAGAGCAATCTGGATTGCCTGGCAAGATGGGCCCTTGAAACAGAATATGCTTTTAAAAAACACAGTTATAGGAAAGTTATACATCTAACAACAAGGAGGCCACACCTATATAATGGAAATCTGCATTCTGGAAAGCAGTGACGCTGAAAAGGATTGAGGGTTGATAGCCAACAAGCAACTAAACAGGAACTCCTAGCACACTGTTGTGCCAACAAGGGCTAAGATCCTTGGATAAGATCCAGGGGGGCAACAATGCAATTTTACCTCTGTATATGGAAAGAGAGATGGGGACCCTAGGCTGTCCATATGAGCTAGTTACCTTAAAGAGACTGAGTTGCTTGATACTTAACTCAATCTCTCTGCCCACAAAGAAAAGAATTTCAAAGTTTCTGTAGAGTTTAAGCCTGTTAAGTTCATATCGATTCATAAGTTCCAAAGCCAAAAGGGACCATTATAATCATCTACTCCAGGGGTGGGCAATAATTTTCACGCGGGGGTAGGGGGCACTTAATTATGTGGTCAGAGGCCAGCTCCACACCTCAGAAAGAGTGGGAAGAGGTGAGGCTGAGGACTGGCCTCCCCCCAGAGTTTGTCTAGGGCTGGAGTCTTAGCATTAAAAACATAGCAAAGGGCTCATGGCCCCACCACTACCATGTTGCCTGGCAGCTGCCCAAGATTGCTGTGGTTATTTGAAGGGCTCATTGCTTTGGTCCCTGCCAGGGTAGCGCTGTGACTGGGAGCCTTGAACCATTTAAATAGGATCCTGCTGCCTGAGCCACTGCCTGGAAATTCAGTGGCATGGGCAGTGGACAGATAGAAAGCGGACAGATGCAGTCCACGGATCAAAGTGTTAGGAGGGCCAGATCCAGCACTCAAGCCACATCTTGCCCAGCCTTGATCTACTCTTACCTCTTAAATAATAATTTCCTCCAAAAATGTCTAGAGCATATCCTTTAGAAAAAAAATATCCAACCAGGATTTAGAAAATTGTCAGTTAGTAATAAGTTATTGCAATAATTAATCACTCAGTGTTACATTGTATGTCTTATTTCCAGTCTGAATTTGTCTAGCTACAACCTTCATGCATCTTCAGAAATGTATTAGTCTCTACCCCACTATCTGGTCATATTCAGTGCCTCTGTTGACAGCAGAACTACTCATTCCACCTCCGAAAACATTTATGTAACATCCATAAACAATACTGTTTCAGAGGTTTCTCCTTCACATGAGTACTCTGCACTTACCAACAGGTGTCAAGTAATATTGTCAAAGAATATTTAGGAGATGCCTGTCTTATTTCAGCAGTAAGGACTGACTATATACACAGAACTTTAGACAGCTCCTGAGTATTGACTACAACATACCACCTTTGGTGCACTCAAACAGTCTCTAAATTGGACAATGAAGCCAATGAAATGCACTTCATTTTCCCCATTGCCTCTCTCAAAATGGTATACTTCTGAACCTTCCAAATAGCACTTTATGTTGGATCTTTGGCACAGTGACTAGAGCCAAATCCCTGCAAGCTGCATGGAAACTTTTTAAAGACACCATAATAGAGGCCCAACTTAAATGTATACCCCAAATTAAAAAACTTAGCAAGAGACCTAAAAAAGAGTCACCGTGGCTTAACCACCATGTAAAAGAAGCAGTGAGGGACAAAAAGGCATCTTTTAAGAAGTGGAAGTCCAATCCTAGTGAGATAAATAGAAAGGAACATAAACACTGTCAAATCAAATGTAAAAATGTAATAAGAAAAGCAAAAAAAGATTTTGAGGAACAGCTAGCCAAAAACTCAAAAAGAAATAACAAAATGTTTTTTAAGTACATTAGAAGCAGGAAGCCTGCTAAAAAACCTGTGGGTCCCCTAGACGATCGAACTATACAAGGCGCAATCAAGGACGATAAAGCCATTGCGGAGAAACTAAATGATTTCTTTGCTTCAGTCTTCATGGCTGAGGACGTTGGGGAGATTCCCAAATCTGCAACGTCCTTTGTGGGTGATGAATCTGAGGAACTGTCCCGGATTGAAGTGTCATTAGAGGAGGTTTTGGAACAAATAGAAAAACTTAATGTGAACAAATCTCCGGGACCGGATGGCATTCATCCAAGGGTTCTAAAAGAACTCAAATGGGAAACTGCTGAACTATTATCTGTGGTTTGTAACCTATCCCTTAAATCGGCTTCCATACCTAACGACTGGAAGGTAGCCAATGTGACACCAATATTTAAAAAAGGGCTCTAGAGGCAATCCGGGCAATTATAGACCAGTAAGTCTAACTTCAGTACCGGGCAAATTAGTCGAAACAATAGTAAAGAATAAAATTGTGAAGCATGTAGAAGAACATAATTTGTTGGACAAAAGTCAACATGGTTTCTGTAAAGGGAAATCCTGTCTTACTAATCTATTAGAGTTCTTTGAAGGGGTTAACAAACATGCGGACAAGGGGGATCCAGTAGATATAGTATACTTAGATTTTCAGAAAGCCTTTGACAAGGTCCCTCACGAAAGGCTCTTGTGTAAATTACATGGCCATGGGATAAGAGGGAAGGTCCTTTCTTGGATTGAGAACCGGTTAAAAGACAGGAAACAAAGGGTAGGAATAAATGGTAAATTTTCAGAATGGAGAGGGGTAACTAGTGGTGTCCCCCAAGGGTCGGTCCTAGGACCAATCCTGTTCAACTTATTCATAAATGATCTGGAGAAAGGGGTAAGCAGTGAGGTGGTAAAGTTTGCAGATGATACCAAACTGTTTAGGATAGTCAAGACAGAAGCAGACTGTGAGGGACTCCAAGAAGATCTCACCAAACTGAGTGACTGGGCAACAAAATGGCAAATGAAATTTAATGTGGATAAGTGTAAAGTAATGCACATCGGGAAAAATAGCGCCAACTATACGTACAGTATGATGGGGGCTAATTTGGCTACGACAAATCAGGAAAGAGATCTTGGAGTTATCGTGGACAGTTCTCTGAAAACTTCCACGCAGTGTGCAGCGGCGGTCAAAAAGGCAAATAGGATGCTAGGAATTATTAAGAAAGGGATAGAAAATAAGACCCAGAATATCTTACTGCCCCTGTATAAAACTATGGTACGCCCACATCTTGAATACTGTGTACAGATGTGGTCTCCTCACCTAAAAAAGGATAATTTTGGCCTTGGAAAGGGTTCAGAAAAGGGCAACTAAAATGATTAGGGGTTTGGAATGGGTCCCATATGAGGAGAGGTTAAAGCAACTGGGACTTTTCAGTTTAGAAAAGAGGAGACTGAAGGGGGATATGATAGAGGTATATAAAATCATGAGTGGTGTGGAGAGGGCCGATAAAGAAAAGTTATTTATTAGTTCCCTAAATAGAAGAACTAGAGGACACCAAATGAAATTAATGGGTAGCAGGTTTAAAACTAATAAAAGAAAGTTCTTCACACAGCGTGTAGTCAGCCTGTGGAACTCCTTGCCCGAGGAGGCTGTGAAGGCTAGGACTCTAATAGAGTTTAAAGAGAAGCTAGATAATTTCATGGAGGTTAGGTCCATAAAAGGCTATTAGCCAGGGGATAAAATGGTGTCCTTGGCCTCTGTTTGTCAGAGGCTGGAGAGGGATGGCAGGAGACAAATCGCTTGATCATTGTCTTCGGTCCACCCTCTCTGGGGCACCTGGTGCTGGCCACTGTCGGCAGACAGGATACTGGGCTAGATGGACCTTTGGTCTGACCCAGTACGGCCATTCTTATGTTCTTACCATTACTCTATACCACAGTAGCCTATCAATGTATCCAAAAATATATCAAAGTGGACTGAATACGTGCATAAGTAGAGAATGAGAGTTTAAAGCGGATGGAACCAATTTCTCCATAAATGGAATTATGGAAGAAACTGGACAGATGGGTCAGATGAAATGCTGCCAAAGCAAGGTTTCTTCACGTCAGTTTCTGTTAAAGAAAATGTTATTTAAGAAAGCTATCCAAAAATATCTGCTATTTCAAACCAGATTGCTGACTTAGGGACAGGCTGGATATGGAAGATAGTACAAATATAATGGATACAGGTCATCTGTTTAATGATCCTTTCATGACTCAAGGGCACATGTTTTAAATGGTTACAGCTAAGCAACTACCAAAACACTACTCCATTCCAAGCTGAACAACTGTCACAGTTAACCAGCTATACATGCCAGAGCTTTTAGCAAAATTCTACAACCCCACTGGCCCTATATAAGCATTTAATAGTTTATTCATATGTAAGATATTATAGCAGCCTTGAATTTCTACTACAAGCCTGGATTACCAGGGATTTATAACTAGGCCACAAATATTTGACTGAGGCTGAAATTTGGCATAAAAGATATCTCCAGCGCTTCCCACCCATATTTTGTACTTCAAATATGACTTAAAAAAAATCAGGCTGGCAGCATGTAAAAAAGATTTTAGCAGTCTGCAAATGAGCCATTGCACTGGAAATGAAGTGCGTTTTGTTTTTACAAACGTTGATATGGAGGGATACAGGCAAAACAGCAGTTTAGTCTAATGCCCGTGACTAATCTGTAGCCTATAAACCAGCGTCACTCATAAAAGGATGGGAGTTAGAATGCAGAACATCCTTACATTTCCAAGATTCAGATGCATTCTAGCCTGCCTTAGGGATAATCAATTTCAGGTTTTAGCGTGTTACCATCAAGCATCACTTTCAGTTACCATTGCTGTTTGTGATTATTTTTACCTAGCACAATATTGCTTATAGCTAGAAATGGATAATTCATCTGTAGCCCTTATATGAGTTTTGTAGGTTATGAAATACAAGCCGCAGGAGTTATCACTTCAAGAGTTAGGTACAAGAGAGAGATTAAAGTCACATTAGAAGAAAATAGATCGTCTACTGAGATCTCATCTGAGGAGATGTAGTCAAGGTTCCTGAAATGTAACTGAAAATCCCTCTTACAAATTAAAGTGTGAGAAGTGATTCCACCAGACTTCTAGGGGATGCTATTTGGAAGTTTCCTTAAAGATTAACAGTCACACACTTTCCAATGCAGTACCCAAACCCAGGGATTAGTGTTAAGGATTCTCACTTTTCCTTAGTTTCCTCTACTGTACTTAACTGAAGAAAAAAGCTAAGTGAAGGAGGTAAAGGAGAGAAGAGACATAAATTAGTGTCATTTCTACAGATTTTCTACTGCAAAGCTTCCTTTTCACTCCCGAGTACAGTAAAACTCCAGTGGTCTGGCATCCAATGGTCCAGCACTCCAGATGGTCCGGCACCATCTGGAACTCGGAAGTGCTCCAGGCAGCTGGACAATTGGAGCTGCTCTGCCCCCGGCTTCCCCGATTCAGCCACTGCTGAAACTGACCAGCGGCTGACTCGGGGAAGCCGGGGGCAAAGCAGCTGGGGTGCTGCTGGGTTGGTCCCGCAGTGCCAAGGGGCGCATTCCCCCCACTCCACCCCAGATGCCTCATAGCCCCCCCCCCCTTCCGACAGTCCGGCATATCTGATAATCCGGCACCCCCTGGGTCCTAAAGGTGCCGGATTATCGGAAGTTTACTGTACCTCTCTTCCTTTAAGAGCCCCCTCCTATACTGAAATCAGTGAGGCCTATTTGGTTTGACTGTCATCATGAGTTACCCTAAACTAGCTCTATGAAAATATCAACCTCTAGGGGAAAAAAAAAGGTCCCTAAATACTCCCAATGTTTTTAGATCTCTCTGGGATTTAAAAAGTTGTGTTTCTATGCATGTCAGTCTCTGAGAACTCAATACTATAAGAACAGAGGTTTTTCCTCAGTCTTAAAGCACCTATAGAAAGAGGGTCACATTAGGATACCCAATACTTTATGTTGGAAAAGTCTTCAATTTGCTGTACTTTTTATATATATTCTTTTGCTGCTGAGAGAAAAGAATCATCCACATACTTATTAAGTTTGCAAAGCAACACAAGGTACATGCTTTATACACGTGTCCTTGGAAGAGTATTAGAAAACAAGAAGTTTTGTTGTTGTTGTTGCTTAAAGCATCTTAATTATTCATCCATATGGATGTGGAAGAGTGAAAAGAAAAAGAAGAAAAAAAAAAAACCACTTAGCTTTCCACAGTGTCTCACCATACTTTAGGGTCTGTCAGAAATCAGTTTGTTTTGTGATCTTTTTTCTAATTTAGTTTAGAGAAATGTCTAAAATAAGTGTAAAGACAACAACAAAGAGGACAAAATCAACTCAAGAGATTCAGCTGCAGGGAGTACCATATTGATACTATTTTCATCAGGCAACTAAGTTTATCCTCGCTGTTGATTTGGCTTTTACAATTGATAAACCTGATAAAATGCAATTTGAAATTAAAAAAATAATAATCAAGCAACAGATCAGAGTGGTATTAGATTTCACATTCTATTTCTTATGATTGCAATGTATAACTACAATTTATAGAAAACCTATTAAGAGAAAGAGTTACTGTCTTGATGTAGAGCTTTTCTATGTAGGTATAGGCTTCTCAGACAATGGCTATACAATTTAATACCAGCAATATGCATAATGAAGAGCATCATGTTACCCTCAACCCCAGCACATTCCATAGTTTTCTGACTGTAATCCGTCTTAAAACAGGATAATGGTTTTATAGAGGTATGAAAAAGAAATAAAATACCTCCTTCCCCCCAAAAAAAGATTAGGATTTAGATTGGCTCCAGTCCTGCCCAGTATCTTCATCAATTCCATACTGTGTCCAGTTCTCAGTGCCACATTTCAGGAAAGACATAGACAAACTGAAAAAAGTTGAGAGGAGTGCTCCCTGTAAGTTGTGCACTCGTACAGCAGCTCATTAGAGATTCAAAAGCCACCCAGCTAATTAAGAGAGCACCCACAGCTAGGTTTTTTGTTTTTATTCGTAGTGCACATAAAAATTATTCCTCACATGGATGGAAAATATTAGAAGGAACATTGGTCAAGAGGGAAGCAACAAAATTGATCAAAGGTCTAGAAAACATGTCCTGCAAGGAAAGATAGAAAAATGTATCTAGGTTTTGTTTCGTCTGGAGAAGAGAAGGCTGATAGAGGCAAAAATAGTTTTCAAGTACATAAAAGGTACTTTGCAAGGAGGAAGGAGTAAAATTATTGTCCGTAACCTCTCAGGATAGGACAATAAGCCAGGGGCTTAAATTGCAGCAAGGGAGGTTTAGGTCAGATGTTAGGAAAAACTTCCTAACTGTCAGGGTGTTTAGGTGTTGGAATAAATTGCCCAGAGATAGTGTGGAATCTCAGTCATTGTCTACCTGTTCTTAAAAACATCCAAAACACTTGTCAGGAATGGTGTAGTTATTACATAGTCTTGCCTTGAGTGCAGGAGACTGGACTAGATGACTTAACTAAGTTCCCTTTCACTTTTACACTTCTAAGATTTAGGAGCATGTGTGGGGGGAAAAAAAACATTTACCAATATTAAGATGCCAGAAAAATGTTTGCACCTAAGAAGAACATTAGTGAGGATGGATACCAGCATACATAACAGTATAAATCATGGAGCTGGACACAACAGATAAAGATTACTACATAAATAGTCTAATAATTCACTTGTTACAACATTCTGTAGCTAAAATTGTAAGTACACTGCCTAGCGATAAAATCTAAGGCTATTAAGGAGACTTACTTCTTAAAATTGATAAAGAATGCTAGTTATGTTTATTCAGATTGTACAACTATTTGCTGGTTACATATACATCCAGCTGTCAGAGATATGGGAACGATAACCATGGTCATAAACAGGGCCATTGATGGGGACAGGGAGACAGTGTGACCTGAAAACTGAGTGCTTGGGTGGCCGCCCAGGAGAAATTCAAATGCCACCCAGTTGATTAGCGGAGAGCCCACAGCCGTCAGTTCTGCCACAGCCGTTAATTCTGTTCTGGAGATTTTCCCTTCATTCTTTTGTATGCCTCACACATCTTTGAGAGGGCAGAGAGGGGGCATATGAAAAAGGAATGAGCCAAATACAAGAAACATCAGTCAACAGTTTAGTCTATTTCCACTTCAGTGAGTTATATAGTTGGCATCCTGCACAACAATCATTTATGCAATCAACTGAAATTAGACAACTGTGTCAAATGAGACTTTTTAAAAACACATGCGTAGAAGAGGCATACCTGATGTATCATATTTAGAAAAGGAACAAAAAAAATCAATGTTTTTCCTTCAAGTTCCTCTCATGCTTTGTTCAGTTTCAGTAACAGTAACAGTAAAAAAAAAAAATATGAATCAGAGAAATCTCTTGTTACAAAGGAGGATGTTAACCAGCATTCTCTTAACAATTCTCAGAGCCAAATATTGTTAGTAATCTTGTTATTTAGGCCTTGTTACTTTTGCTTGTGAGGAAAGGACTGCTTGTCATCTTGTCACTTGATGATTACCTGTTGTGATCATTGCCTCTGGGGCACCTGGCATTAGTCACTGTCAGAACACAGGTTACGAAAATGGGCCTTTGGTTTGACCCAGTATGGCCGTTTTCATGTTCCAAGTGCACTTGGAGGCAGTATTCCTTTTAACTTCTTAACCTAAACATAGGACAACTTTTTCACTTCAGAAGTGATTTGCTGATAGGAAGAACATGTTCCAGACAGCCCTTCAGGATGCATGAGCATTTCCTCAGTTTTGTTTTCCTCAAATGAAGAAAATAAATTGCTCAAAGCTTAACAAAACATAGAATTAGAATCCTCCTCCTCCACTTGCTGTGATTTTTCCTTGAGAACAAAACTGTTAGTCTGTACAGTACTGACAAGTTAAATGGATTTTCCTTAATTTTTTTAAACACTACATTGACAGTAACTGGGCTCAGCTTTCTGTTGTAAACAGTTTCCATGGCAGTAGTAACCAAACAGAAGTGTCACAAAAAGGCAGTGAATTTCAATAGACCTTACTAAACTATGCTTTGCAAAACACAGTATCCATCTGTATTTTTTTAGATGGGAAGTTAAAGGTTGCACTCTTTCCTCAAATATTTTTACTACTGATCTCTAAAGTTGCTTTCTTCATTTGTATTCACTTTTATTGGAGGATCTTGACATTTTAATAATGAAAAAAGCAGACACTCCACATTTTTAAGAGTAATGCTTTGATCTTTTTCTGTCATAACTATGTAGGTATTTTCACAAAGCAAATACTGTACCAGGGAAGTGGTACAGAATAGTAGTATTCATTGCCAGCTTTTCATTTTCTCTGGTAAGCCATGCTTACAGTATAATTACATTGTTTGTAATGCAGGATGGACCGTGACCTACTGACTCATTTTACAAAGTTCACCAGTGTGACAGACAGGGCAAAGTCAATTCAGACTTAGAACAAATGTCTTAACAGGGAGTTTAATGAAGTGTAACTGTTTGGTATTCTTTTGTTCTTTGTAGTGAAGTTAATGAAAGTTATAGAACAAGGCTAAACAAACCATTATTCTTATCACATGCCTATTATACGATAGGCATATGCCTATTACGTCCTCAAATATTGTGTTGTGTACTTCTTTCACATTACTTCTATTGTATAATCTTTTACACCCCACTTTAGATACAAGGCATTTTCATTATACCTAGTTTAAGGACAAAAAGGTTTTTTTTAACACTATTGAATTAAAGTAATGTTGTGAGAGTAGAGTGGAAAGATAAACATCTTTATATGCAGAAGCAATAAAATTAAAACATTAAGAAAAATAATCAAGTTCACTTGTTCCAGCCACTGTTGTACTGTTACATTATCAGTGTTGCAATTTCAGGGCAGTTTTGGAAGACTGTTTCATAGCTCAGGAACTCCTCTCATAGCTTGTGGCTTCCCTTCCTCAACACAATGCAGGAGGAGCAGTTAATGAAGATAACAGCCCAAGAGAAATCCCTTCCCCTACAGCCAAGAGGTAACAGGCAAATGGGACAAAGGGAAGAGAGAAGGGCCTTTTTGCATGTCCACTTTCAGCATGGTGGCATATATGTTGAAAATTCAGCTGGCAATTGCCACAAAACATACAATGGGAGTAGTTCAGAAACTAGAATACAGACTAGAAAACAAAACTCTACTTTGCTTATTCTGTTTACATTATTTCATGATTTTAGGGCAAATCTTATGAATCCTGGGTGCTGATTCACTCTTCGAGCTCATGAGTTGGTAGTACCACAAACTCACACGCACAAAGAAGATTGAGTTAATGGTAGTCAAATGAGTTAAGGACAGTCAAAAGAGTTTTACAGCACAAGGGGAGCTGAAGTGAGTACTACAGCAAATTCATTTCTAAGGGCTTGTCTGCACTGGCAAGTTACTGTGCTGTAACTTTCTTGCTCAGGAGTGTGAAAAATACCCCCTTGAGTGCAGCAAGTTAAAGCACTGTAAAGCATCAATGTTGATAGTACTACTGCACAGAGTCATACTCCCACCACTGCTAGCTACTCCCCTTGTGGAGGTGGTTTTCCTAGAGTGCTGGAAGGTCATGACCATGCCGTTGTATTAAAATGCAAATGTGGCTGTGCTTTAAACTCAGAAGTGTAAACAAAACAAAGATTCATATGAAAACAGCAGAGCCTGATCCTGAATTGCAAGTTCCCCCAGTCTTCACTGCAGTGCTCCTCAGAGGGGTGTTCAATATTACTGAACTATAGCACTGCTTGAAAAGTAGAAGGGTGTGGCCCAAGACCACAGTTTCCTGATACTTTGTATCCTCCATCTCTTGATCTGGAGCCGAAATAGAGACTCTGAGCTTATTTTTATTAGGCTAGGTGTATAGTGCACAGCTAACCCACAGTAATCAGCACCTGAATCTGAGCATTTGGAATAGTCTAGGCTAGGTATGATCTTCCCTCTTGAAAGACATAGGTGCATCACTGTTTCTGTATTTGCCTGTATGTAGTCAGGACATATCCCACAGTACTTTGTTCTGAGATGCTCTACGAACTTGCCCGGTCAATTGTGAAAACAATTGTCTGTCCTTCTGGTAAATAAGTGGGGAAAAGAAACTGTGAGAAGCGGACCCTGAATGATTTTTGCCAGTATCCTCTCTGCAAAGTGAACAGGTACCAGCCCAACTTTAAGTGAAGCTCAGATTCTTACTCATGCTCCCTGCTCAGCCCACTATCTTGAATTTACAGAACCACCAAACCTCAATGGGTGGTGCCAAGGGTTAAGGCTAAAATCTGAATAAATGCCATTGTTAATTGTCCAGCACAGACATACCTTTAGAAAGGCTGTGCCAGTGTAACCAAATCTATTTTTAAAATGGATCCCATTACATCAGAGCAAATTCCTAAAATACTTGTATTTGAATCAGTTTAAAAAGAAAAAGTCACATTTGAACCAATTTGGCAATTCCATATGCATTTACTGTGATATTATTTAAGTCTAAATTAAAAGCAAATTAAAGATTTCATAACAGATTGTGTCAGAACAATGGTCTATCTAGGTCTATCTTGTCTTCTGACAGTAGCCAATGCCATCAGGAGGACTTAATTTAACAGGTTATCATCAAGTCATCTATCCCTTGTTGCCCATTCTCAGTTTCTGAAAAACAGAGGGTGGGGACACTTCAGAGCATGATTTTACTTTCCCACTCATACTGGCTAACATGAGTTGGGGAGGGGGAGAGAGAAAGAAATAGAGGCTTTGATTTTGTTCTTTAGAGCTTGGAAGGAGTATGCTGAAAGATTCATTATTTGATATCTTTAGTAGCAGAGGAAATAAGACACTCAATGTTCTACAGGAAAAATACTGAATTGTCAAGAGATTTCTCTTTTTCATTTCTAATTTCTATCAACATTGTATCTTGGAGTTTGTGGTACATTCTACTCAATTCACTGTCCCTTGTTTCATTTTTAGAACATAAGTATTTCAGGACAACGAACTGCTATTGCGAACCAACCACATTATAGACTTAGGGCACCAGATACATCCACAACCACATCCATTACTAAATGGTAGGCTTCTGACCAAATACCAAGCCAAGTTTCTTCCTTAAAAAATAGGTTCTTAGGTTTAGATATGGTGATTACTCAGTTACCTTATCAGCTCTGGAGTGGCAAAATTCGCTGGTTGTATTTGTGTGAGTTTCTCTGAAAAATTCAGTGGTTTTGATGTTTGTTTTGATTGAATTAGAGAAAAACAGCTAGCGAAGTAAAATGAGTCTTGGAGAGAAATGGCAGAAAAGAAAATGGTTTTCAATAAAGCATAGAGAAGGCATTAGGAAGAAAGGAGACAGCTGGAATTCATTTGTTGTGTAATGTAGACATTCAGAACTGTGGCCTTTTGTAAATTCATGGCAGTATAAAACAATTTTAAGCAACATTTTATTCCACCATACACATTAAAGAAAGAAACTCAGTTGTACAATGAGGGTTGGTGATTGTTGAACATACGATCACAAAGTGAAGCTGTCTGTGCAGCCTGTTGCTGAACGGTTAACAGGCCAATTTCTCTTCCTTTGAGTAATATAAAGGTAGTCTTTATTTGTTTTTTTAAAAATTGAGGAGACATGATAAAAAGAATTATGGAGAGTTTCATTTTAATGTGTATAGTTGGGAGCGCTGGGGAAGTCTTCCCACTTCCTGACTGTCAGGTTAATTTATAGAAATGCAGCTATTCAGCTCTTTTTACTGTGTCTTCTTGAAAGTCTGTATATCTGATATCAACAGAAAAGTCTTTGGAGAAAGAATAGCTTTGGAGTCTAAGAGAGAAAAGTGAAAGCTGGCTAAAAACAAGACAGAACAGAAAACCCTTGCATATCAGATTATCTTTCACCATTTCTGTTAACTATTGTATGATTTAAAGCAGGTATTCATCGATGACAGTTTTCCTCAAACTAAGAGCAAACTATTAAACAAAAGTAGAACCTGATGACACCTATCTGTTTTCATAACTGATATGCTAACCTATGAAAACACAGGTGTGACATTTCAGATTTACTCTTCATCTCATACAAAAGTAATTTTTTAGAAACGGTGGGGACCCTAAGGTTGTCAAGCATCTAAATATTCTACAGGGGCTTAGAGAGTCCATTTCATAACTGCACTCAAATAGGGTTTCTTCCCCCCCACTAATTAAAGTTCCAGTCAGAAGAGATTGTGAAGGCACATTCCTGCCCATATGTACAGCCTCATTTGAAAAAAAAAAAGTTCAATGGATGTGTGTAGCTGCACACACCCACCATCAAGTGCGTGGTCAGGGCCTAAATAATGATGTGTGCAGGTTGAGAAGTGTTAGGCAGGTTGATTATGTTTGAGTAGGAGTCAACAAATGAGTTGTTAACCCAGTCTCCCATGACACCTTCATCATTTTGGTAAGTTTCTGGCGAACAAATTGAAAGACCACGCAGTTACTTTAAAATATTTTATTTTTAATCTATGTATGTATACACACTACACGCACACAAAGATGTAATGTTTACCCTTACTGGATTTTAACACTGTCATACAGCAACATTTCTATCAGAGATTTTAAGATGTCTCTTCCACTTATTTCTAAACAAAGGAGAATTTTATATGTCTGCAAGTTTGGATAAAAGAGCAATAAAAGTAACTTATGAATCTCTGTACCTAGCCAAATACTTACTACAAAATTGTAAAACATTCACATTTGCAGACAACCTTTGCTCCTCAAGCCAAGTTTTAATATAATCTTTTAAGACATTTCTATATTCAAATTTACAGGCATGCAAGGTTTCTTCTGCATTTGTGATATCTGTCACCAGACAAATGAAATAGTTTAATAAGGCTTCTTTTCAATATGAATAATTTGAGACCACTCACAACCCAATGCCAAGTCCTTAAAAAACATACCTTTTACAGAATCTCGCAAAGATTATATTCTAGCCACCTCTCCAAAATTCATTGCTGAAGAAATCTGCATTAAACGAGAACTTTGACTCTCCATCAGCTTCTCTTACTTCTTTTCAAATCAAGTTATAACAACATCCCAAAGAAAAATTTGATATCAGTAGCAGCGAGACAGTTTTCCATACCAATAAAACAAGGTCATCAGACAGGACATACAGAACATGAAATCCATAACTGACTTGAAACGGAATACTTCTTCCCAAAAATCAGTCAACTGGTTTTTGGAGCATCCTTATACTGCACTTAACGAATTAGCTAAAGATTTAATAGCATTTAAGATTTAATAATATGGCCTTTATATTTGGTATATACCCAAACACAGGTTAGCATGTTGGGTATATCACAATCTATTTTATTTTTTCAGTCTTCCCTTTTTCTTATATGGTACTAACTTTTGTTTGTCCTCTCCATCAGATGAAAAAAAAAAAAAAAAAAAAGTAAGGGCTGTAAGATCATCAGACCGCAGTGACATCTACCTGGAGAGAAGTTTTCTGTACTTAAACTGCAAGTGGAAAGAACTCTTCTTCAGCTTGGGAGCTGGGGCAGGACAGGAAGGTCACTAAGTTAGCCATTCAGTGCCTCTCCTACCTTATATTGTACAAGTTTAGTCTGGTCATATTAAACAATCCTTCCTATAATCTTCTACTTTAAAAAAGGCAAGTTCCCAACTTTCCCCCAGCCGCCACTTGCGCACATTACCCCACCCCCCCAACTTCCATTTATAAGTCTGAAGGCTAGCAGCAAGGCTAGCAAACTTGAGCGAGAACCAGGAACGGGGCAGGCATCAAGCAGGTTTGGAGCGCTTCACCTCATATTCAGCCGGATGTCCGATGCAGAGCCCCAGTTATCCCGAACCACTGGCACTCAAGCGCTGTCCCTTGAGAAGACAGCAGCAACTTGTGGGACAAGTGAATGCAATTCAGGCAGATCCTGGCCGACATCCGAGTTTAACGTGTGTGTTTGGGTCTCCCCACTCCGTACACCCTCCCCCCCCCCCCCGGTTAGCTACGAGTGAGCCAGGAGGAGCACGCTCCTGTGGAATGCGCTTCGCTATCCCCCGTGGATCTGTGGACAGGCTCGCGGAGGCAATGGATCTGCGGCTACACAGGGAGGGAACAATGAGGAGCGGCAGCGGGGAGCTGGGGCGTTGCGCACGCTCGCAGCGCGCGGGGCAGGTAACCCGGGGCACGCTCGCGCTCACCTTTTTCACTTTGCTCTCCAAGTCCATTGTCTCTCCCCGCTGGGCAACACGGCCGGGCGGGCGATCGAGGGAGGGAGGGAGGAGACACGGCCCAGCGGCGCGCGGGCGTGGCTAGAGCCGGAGGCGCCTGGGCTGCGCGAGCCTCACCCCCGCAGCCCGAGGAGCTCTGACACGCCAAACTTCCGCCACCCTGCGGCCCTGGCGGCTGCTCTTGCCGCCGCAGCGGGTGCGGAAAGGGAACAAAGGCAGCTCCCCGGCCAATCGCGGCTCAGCGGCTCGCAGGTCTGCGAGCCAATCAGAGTCGTACACCAGGCTCCGGCTGGCGTGCAGGCTGAGCAGCCCCGGGTCCCGAGGTGGGCGCGCCGCTGCCCGGGTTCAGCGCTGTGCAGCCGCCGCCGCAGCGGAACGTGGCAGCCTGCTCAGCGCCCGGTATCGGTGTGGGAAGAGCTGCTACGCATTGGGGACAGGGGGGGCCCGTCTGAGCTGGGCTTTTGACCCATTCACAGGCTGATGAGTCAGCTGATAAGGTCATGGAGAAGGTATTTGCTGGCACAGCTCTCCAGCTGTGGGCATATCCGCCTAGATTCAGTTTCGTTCCTCCCCAAAGGAGGGGAAATGGCCTGAAATCTAGTGATGTATTGGCAGGAGACAGGATCAGGGCCTGCCTCTCTCAAACGCTGGCCCCACGTGTTCAGTAACTTCCCGGCCAGAAACTTGTCTCTGACCTCTCCTCCCCCCCGCCCCGTGGTTTGCTTTGTCCGTTGATAAATATATTTCCTCTGCCTTCAGCTCTACTGCCTTTGGGCATCTTGCCAAGCCCTAAAGAATTTCGCTGATAAATCACTGTGGTCTGAGGATGACAAAGCAGCTCAACTGAATGTCAAGCTGACACAAACTATGTTTAAAGAAAATGTCCGGATTTTGGCTTTGTCTGTACCCTTCGCTTTGGGACATCTGGCCAGTTGCAGGCTACTTGGCTGGGACATCACTTTTTGCACTATTCTGGTCTGTTTATTGTATTCTATGTTATCATTTATATTCTTGTAGGGCCAAGAGGCCTCTGTCAATTAGCAGACTGAGGAGTTGGGCAGGGAGGGATTTTAAGCCAGCTTTTTCATAGTATGTAGGTTCATACTAAAACTCCATTAGCATTAGCAAGACAGTATTTGGTCCTGCCATGAGGGCAGGGGACTGGACTCGATGACCTCTCGAGGTCCCTTCCAGTCCTAGTATTCTATGATTCAGCACCCACACACAGGCACTTTTAAAAATTCAGTTAACAGTAGGGGTTACGAAAATATTTGGGGGATGGTGGAATCCACAAAGAGATTTAGGCATTGCAACATTTGCCGAATTTGTAGGCACCAACAAAATCAGAAGAATAGTCCTGTGATCTACAAAGCAGAATTAGACATCTAGACTTTCTATAGAATAGAGAGAGATAGGTGCCTTAAAATATGATCTATAAAGAAGAGCAAGCCTACATTGAGAAATGGGTGGTGCTGATCTATCAAACCATGCACCTTTCTCAGAAATAGGTACCTAAATCCCACTAGGCAGCTAGGGAATGCCTAGCTGTGCTAGTGATCCACATTCAGGACCTGTCTCCATACTTAGATTCCTGCATAGTTTCTTGTGGGAAAGTGTTATGCATCCCCTCACTTCCTGGTACTTAATAGAACCATATAAAGTTGTAAGTGGTGCCCACCTTACAACTTTTATCCCAGTTGCTGGAGCACTCATCTGGGAGTCCCCTGTTCTACCCACTTCCACCTGAAGGTCCTGCCCCTCTTCAACCTCTTCTTCCTGAGGCCCTGCCCATCACTTGCATGGTGGTGGGGAGGGGGAGAAGGAGAGAAACAAGAAGGGTTGGGGGAGAGGAGTGAGCAGTGGGCGGGGCCTCAGGGGGAAGAAGCTGAGTGTGTTTGGAGCAGGGCCCCTACTGAGTCTGGCCCTTTCAACATGGCACTGTTGGTGCCCTTGTAAACCTGGTACTTGTCCTAGGTATCCTGAGAATCATCACAGTCTCCCACATCCCAGGTGACTATTCTAATCATTGCACTAATAGGTATAAGATGGGTTCCATTTCCTTTGGGTGGCTTTTAAATGGGGCCTGGTGCCAGTAGGTGCCCTCTGATCATGCTTACCACATGAAGTCCATGGGCAAGTTAGGTGGTCAAATGCTTATGTTCCCTGGTTCATGAATTAATATGTTGCTAGGGCAGGAGATAGGAGTCTGGATGTCTAGAATGAGATAGCAGTGAGCATGCCCAGGAGCAACATCGTGCCTAGATAATTTTTATGTTGAAAAACTTAGGCACTAAGTATATTTTGGTGCCTACAGGGTTTGGTGGGAGTTTTGTGGCTCAGAGTGGGGGATTTAGGTGCCTACGTAGATTTATGCTTAGAAAATCAGCCAGATTCACAAAGCCTGCGTCTGTCACTTGGGTTTACACAATCCCTTGGAAGCATTTGGGAGTTTCCAGGGAGAGGGGTAAGTCGTAAATTACACACTTGTCAAGGCACTTGGTGCCTAAGTCTGGGCTAAAGGGACATTCCACCTTCTTTGTGTTGTCAACTGCCAGCCCTCTCCATTAATGGATAATTAATGAAAGAAGAAAAAGCAAGCATGAAAATGCCTTTGTAGCCTGGTGGTTCGAGCACTTGCTGGGAGATCCAGGGTCCAAGGAGCCTGGTACAATGACTTTTAAAAACTATGTATCCACCAGCTTCAGGTGAGGGAGTCCTCCCCATCAGAATAGCCCAATATCAAGAACACTGCACTTCAGAGGTCACAGATCCCTGTTCAAATCCCTTTTCCCCCTCAAGCAGAGAGAGAGCTAAAACTAGGGGTTTCCCACATACTGGGTGAGTTCCCTAACTGCTGGGCTAAAAGTTGTGAGAGAAACTATCCTCTTCAACCTGTTTGTGTAAGGTTGCCCACAGGGGCTGAATCTGGTTGATGAGCTCTGGGCATGCTTTTTGGATTGGGCCCCGCAGACGAGTTAGGCTGAAGAACACCCATCTGTCTCCAGTTTGTGCATCATTCAAAGGAAGGGTTGATGGGAGGGAAAAAAGGGGAGAACAATTGTGTTGGATATCTGAGCTCAGGACCTCCCCCAAAATCTGTAATGGGATGAAATGGGAATTGGTGAGGCCCCAGCAAATATGATGTACTAGGACCCAATTTTCTCTTGATAGGCCTGATTCTAGGGCTGGCTGAGGCATCCAGATGTCTGGCAGAGGCATGTGCACAGGCAGAAAGATAAGCTTTTAGGAAACTTTTATTCCAGAAAGTTAGCACTGAACATGTTTAGTAACCTACAAGTTTTGGACAGCTAAGTGGGGGTTTTGTGTATCTCATTGGGGCTTGATTCTGGGATCAAGATTATGTCTATACTGCACGGCTATTTCGGTATCCTGAAATAGCTACCCCGGGTCTACACAAGCCACCTGTTATCTCAAAATATTTTTCGAAATAACAGGCGTACTATTTCATGATTTCAGTAAACCTCGTTGCAATGAAGGATAAGGGATGTCTCAAAAAAGCATGTTATTTTGAAATTTGGCACTGTATAGAGGTGCCAAATTTCAAAATAACCTATTTTGAAATAGATTTGAGATAAGATATGCAATTTGCGTAGCTCAAATTGCATATCTTATTTCGAGTTTAGGGTGCTATGTAGATGCACTCTTAGATGCCCAAAGTGACAGTTAAGCACCTAAGATCTTCTGAGAATCTAGCCCTGAGAATTTTTCCCTTGAACTAAATGGATTTTGGATAAGGCTCTTAGCAGTGAAGCAGCTGTTCTGTTTATTTAGGTGTGAAGCAACATATTCCACCTTTCCTGATTGTGTAAAGTAAAACAAGTATATGTGTCATAGTCATGCTCTGGACTCATGAAATTTGTAATGAAAGTGGATGTAAAGCAGGGAAAGGTGTGTCAATTGTTCCTGTTTACACAGTGGGTGGAGGGAATCTGATTGATTTTTTTAGGAAATTAATATTTCAACTTATAAGAGGAAGTGTTGAAAATTAGCCTAAGGGTTTCATCTTGCACTCTTTAAAGTTAATTTAAATTTATTTTTATCTGCCTATTTTAAACATCAGATCCAACTTTCCCAAACACTAGGTCGTCCAATCACTATTGCAATAGAACCTATGGAAAGAAA
The DNA here is from genome assembly GCA_032595735.1 of Pelochelys cantorii. NCBI lineage: Eukaryota > Metazoa > Chordata > Testudines > Trionychidae > Pelochelys > Pelochelys cantorii. Next base: position 301,372,557 of record CM064326.1, on the reverse strand, counting down.
GTGCACTGTACGTCATACTGCCAAATTCTATTCTCACTTATACCAGTGCAAATCTGAAGCAAATGTATTGAAGTTAATGGATCAAACTAATGAACTTATCTCCAGATTAACACCAGTACAATTTGAGAGAACTTGGAGTCATGGTGCTTTGTAGTGCTTCTTTGTGTATCTGTGATTTTTGTGTACTGTAATTAACTTGCTACCAAAAAGCAGTGTGATTCAAAATATTAGTATTCTTTTTAGCAGTTGGTGTAAATGTAAATCTTTGAAAATGTAAATTGTGGTCCAGACTTGCAAATACTTATGCCCAGGCTTAACTTTAGGACAGAATTTCTGGAAGATCTCATACAAATCACAATGTTAGTACAGATATAAATATTTAAAGAATCATATCTTTGCATTTTGTCCTAAAGTGCTCAAACAAGTAAGTCCCACATACATTTTCTCCTTTCATTATTTTCCTATAATCTCGGGTGGAGAAATAGATATATTCAGTTAAACTGCCTCAGGGGACATTTACCAATAATTTGTCAGATTATTTTTTTATTTCACTGGTTTAAGCATCTCATATTCTCACACACACCAACTGTTCTTAAAGAATTGTCAGATGCAATGTGTTGTTTTCTCCTGCCCAAGGCCAAACAGGTCTTATTTCTAAAGTGTAGGTTTTTTTAAACTTTATAAGTGCCATTGTTTGCTAAGACATTATTACAGGGAAAGGAAGATCAATATTGAATCCTTTGAATTGGGGCCACATCACAGCAGCTATTAAAGGCTCAGTACTGCCTTCGCACTGAAGTAATGATAAAATTTCAAGTGACTTCAATTCTGCAACTCTAGTAGCAGGAGGCAAAGCACATTGCTAATATGCTAGTCGCTCCTCGTAAGGGATCTACAGATAGAGCCCTGCAAATCCATGGCTATCTGCTTTTTATCTGCAGGTAGCCGCATCCATGGATATGAATGAGGATATCCGCAGATCATTTTTGCAGATACAGATTCAGATAAAACCATTTTATTTAGAACCCTGCAAATCTATGGATATTCACTTTATATCTGTGGGTATCCTTATCTGTAGATGTGTATGTGGATATCTATGGGTCATTTTTGCAGATACAATTGTGGATACAAATTTTATATCCATGCAGGACTCTATCTATAGCATAGATACAACTAGACCTGTGGTGGTTCTTCCAGTCATGTCATGATGAGAAATTAGACAAAAGGCAATGAAGGCACCAGCTGGCAGCTGTGATAATGACATGACTTGCATCTGCATCATGTTCCAAAATGAGACTGATGGTGGTGTGTGTTTGTTAAGCAGGGCAGGACTAGATAACAACCTGTGAGCGCATTATAAGTAACAGTACAGATGCATTAGATAGGTAGGTAGATGAGACAGATGCATTTATAAATCCAATACTGAATCCAACAGGATGATGTCATAATGGCTTTTCATAAAGTTTAAAATTCACTTCGAGTGAAACTGATATTTAATAAACAATTTTTTAATTTAAACATTTAAAGTGGCTGTGTCACTTTAACTCGCAGTTGAATTCATCTGGTTGTGCTTGTTTATTCAAAGCTTCACATGTTATAGCAAATGACAGCGTTGTGCTTTTAACATTTTTTCTTAAGTACAATAAAGTGTAGCATAAATACAGATGTCTGTTTTGCCTCAATGTAGTTTAATACACTAATTTAGTTTTCAGAAAACAATTCAGCTCTAAAAAGGGATGATATTTGTCTTTTGGCATCAATTTAAATATAACAACTGATGTAACAGCTTGAGGAGAGACAAATTACTAGGAAAAATGAAGCTGGTTTTTAGTCCACTTATTTTTGCTCTAGCTCTTAATCCAGGTAGCAAAATCAGTAATTGTGTATATTCTGAAGTGCCCTTCTCCTACTAGAACATGATTGAATATGTTAAAACAATCTATAGTTTAAACAAAGTTAGCCAAAATATGTTAGAAAAGGACCAAATAAGGGCTGAGATACTCTTTGGCTCTGTGAAAAGCCAATTGCACAATAACAGTTTCCATAATATTTCATTTAGTTTTTGACAGTGCATAGAAGGACTATTTGCTTCACATAAAATGTGAGAAAATAACCAGGAGACAGCAGGGTAATTTTATCAGGGCTTTTTGTTGTATTTTTGCTTACCTTGTTTTCATGTATTTATCTTTTCTTATCTTGTCTTGATTTAGAACACTTATTTTCTGCATCTTTTGTGCTAAGAACAAAGAACATGAAATAAAATGGAGCTGGCTATCAGAAACAGACTGATTTTTAATCAAGTCAGTAGCATAGCATTTTTCCTTGTTATAATCTGGACCAAAGGTCACTGAAAAACTACCCAATATAAAAAAACCCCAGTGATATCAAATTATAAGTCCTTACATTTGGATTCCCTTCTATGCAAGGTGACTCCAGCATTCATCATATCTCCCTTATTTTTTCATTAGTCATAATTTAGAGATTTTTTTCCTGTGAGGATAATATAACGACCAGCTACGCAGAAAGAAAGTTATCCTTATGCCATACATTCTTATTTGGTAAACTCTGTCTGGATTGGGAGATCTCTAACATTGTTTAAGAAAAGTTATCACATTGCATGTGCTCATGCTTTCTGGCTACAAATGCTAAGACAAACAATAATTGACATATATTCTGTCCATTCAGTATTGCAGACTATTCTGAGCTTTGCCAGCCACACCCTAGTAGACCCAGCCAGCTAGGTCTTAGGAAACAGCCTCTATTCATCAACAATCCTAAATACTGTTTTCCTTTTTTAGCCCTAAGAAAACTCAGGCTTGGCTCCACAATTAGAGTATTTTCTTGAAGTGGATCATTAATGCTGTCTGGGTCATGCATTGTCAAGCTACTACTCGAAATACTGAAGAGCTCAAAGTCTCTCCCTCTCTCTATTTCATGCCTAGAAAGACTAACAATAGACTAGAAAAAGAGGTTTCCAACTGAAAAGTATCCCCTTGATCTTCCCAATAAAATCATAGGGCAGCTGTAAAATCATAGAATGTTCATAGAAAAAGCTTGCATCAAAATGATGAATAGTTCCCTTCCTACATCTACAAATAAAATTAGTTATCTAGGGTAAAGTCTAAACAGTTTCTCTCATTTTATATCCTTCAATCTGTGACTTCAGTACTTTACTGTCACACTCAAATCTTTCTTCAGATTTGCATGACAGAAAAGCAAGATATAGTTACCCTAAAGTAGCTATAGGTAGCCTCTTTTAAGTGCAAATTTAGGCGCTAATCCTGCAGATTGTTCTGCATGGACAGAATCCTGCATATGCAGAACCCATTCACTGGGACTTCCTGTGGGCACTGTGACCCACCTATAAAACACTTTTTGCCAGATTTGGATCTCAATTGCAGTGTAAAACTGGAATTAGAACTGTAGCTGTTTTTAAAGGTGTCTTAGCCCTTTGTTCTTAAACCTTTTGCTGGAGAGATCTCTAGATCTGCTATGAATTATAAAAAAAAGGCTATCCAAATACTGAGTGATCCAGGAGGGATAGGCAGCTAGATTGGTGCCTACTACAAAAAGGTGAAAATTCTCTCACAGAAAAACACCCCAGAGCAAATTGATTACTTAATCAACAAAAAATAATTCACAAAAGATTAAAAACAGGCTTGGTATCTTTCTTCTAACACGGAAACCTTTCACAAGTTGTCATTACTCTGAGCCTAAACCCATTATCACGTTTTATGTTCACTTCTTGTGCCTTGTTTTTAGTTAGGCCTTGATCCTGCAAAGACTTATGTGTGTGCCTAACTTAACACATTTGAGTAACCCCATTGACTTCAAACGGAGTATTGACAAGCATAAAGTTGAGCACAGGGGGTAAGATCCAGACTTAGGCATTTGCAATGCTGAGGACTGCAATACTTAGCTATGAGATGACTAGAAAATCACAGGAATATCACTGCAGAACACAAAGCCAAGTTAGATTCCGGGTCTCCCGATACAATGAATGCAATCCCCACAAGCTAACTTGGAGAGCTGTCTAAACTAGCTGAATGGAAATAACAAGAAGAGGGGTGTTTGCTAAGCCCTGGCTCAGAGAGAGGCATAGGTGCCTCCAGGAAGCAGACTCCTATATCACTAAGCAGTGATAGGCACCTACATTTAGGCTGTATGCAGGGAGGTGCCTATCTCTGCTTAGCAATCTAGGAACCTGCTTCCTAGAGGCACCTATGCCGCTCCTTGAGGGAATGAGTTAGGTGCCTGCCTCGCTTCACACACAAAAGGGTTGGAGGGAAGGGAGAGAAGAGCCCCCAAATCACTGCTCAGTGGTTAGAGCAGTCTCTTAAGATGTGAGAGACTCTTATTCAAATTGGTTCTCATCCTCTGGCAGAGAGGGATAAATTGAACCTGGATCTCCCACATTCCACTGGGCTAAAAGTTGTAAGATCTCCTCCTCCTCCAGCCAGACTTTACATGGGACCTGGTCTGGTAGGTGTGCTTGGAGCCGTGGTGTCCAACATGCTAGTGTGGCGAGTTGGCTTGAACAATGTGGCTATTTTGCTAAATGAGTGTGGCTAGTTCACTTCAGCTGTAGCCACTCTGGCCATGTCTACACTAGGAAACTATTTTGAAATTAGGACGTACAACTTAACTCCCAATTTAACAAATTCAAACTAGCGTGTCCACACTACAGGGAAGCCTTGAAATTAGTCCAAGACAGGCTCCGTTATTGTGGATGCACTATCTCAGGCTTATAGCCCCAGGAAGCCCTGGGGAGTAATTAGTTCAAATTACTCTGGGGAGTAATTATTTCAAAATAGCGGCGCCGGTGTGGCCACACTACCATTATTTCAAAATAACTATTTCGGAATTAGCATTACTCCTGATGAAAAGCAGGAGTACAGATTTAAAATTTCACAGTCCATTATTTCAAACTAATGGGCTTGGTAGTATGGACTCTCCATTTATAAATTCAACCTGTAGGAGGGGTTATTTTGAAATAAAGTCCTAGTGTAGACCAGGGCTATAGTGGCTTCTGCTTCAGAACTGGTTGGACATCACAGTTTTAAAGCTATCTACTGGCCTGTCCCTATACATGAGCAAGGAAGCCAAATGCCCATCCTCCCATGATTTGTTCTGGTAATTAGTTGGGTGATAGCCATTTGGATACTTAAAGGGAGGCAGCAGTGCCAATACTCAAGAGGCAAATGCTTAAGTGTTGACGGTAACTTTACCCTGAAAATGTAGGCACCAAGTGAATGTAGGCACCGATGGAGTATGGCAGGAGTTTTATGGATCATAGTGGAGCCAAAACTGAGATATAGTCATATAAATCTGAGGTTTAGGTGCCCATGTACCTCTGTTAATGCTGACTGAAAAGGATTTGCAAAAAGTCAAAATAAGGGCTTTTCACAGTTTTTGCTTATACTTTGCTTTATACATCCTTCCACATATTTTCTCTGTCTTCCTTGTCCATGTGCTGCTCTATTAATTGCATCTAAATTCTCTTGTTTTTCCTCTAAAGAAATCACAGATCCTAGCTCACCCATCTCATTCATTTTTCATTTGCTTCACAACCAACATATTTTTAATATATTTTTGTAGCAGCAATTCTTTATCTGTCACCAAGGCTGTGTCTAGACTACAAAGTCGGAAAAAGATAAGCAAATTGCAAACCACAATTTGTGTTTATTTTTCTGCTTTTCTTCCGAAAGAGGCTTTTCCAACATTTGGCCCATCTACACTGGGCCAAATGTTGGAAAGAAAGCCTCTTTTGGAACATCCCTTTTTTTCCTCATAGAATGAGGTTTACAGGGATGCCGAAAAAACGCGTCTGCTTTTCCCGGAAAAAACTCTGTAGTATAGACGTACCCCAGAATAGCTGATAAAGATACAAAAAGCAATAACTTAAGGAGATATTTAGTTGAAGCAGTGTTTCCAAGGACAGGCCAATCTCATTGTCTCTTTCCTCCTTCCCTCTATCTTACTATTAATCGTATAAATTATAGTGCCAATAGTTAAGGTTGCCAAACACTTTCTGTTATAAGACCTTGCTTTCAAATTGCTTACCAACTTCACCATATTGTATCCCTTTGGGATGAAATGCTTGGTGTCTGCCTCATGCTCTTTTTAAAACTTTTTTTCAGCAAACAATTCAGCTATTCTCAAAATGAGATTAGAGAAAAAATACTTTGTTTTGCTCAGAGGACTCGACTTGATACAGCTAAATCCTCCTAAGTTTCTGTTCTGAGCATGCTCCAGCTGTGACAATGAGCAAGACTTTCCCTGCAATTGCTGTTCCCAGCCGCTGTGGCTAGAACTAAGAGCAGGAAGACTTGTATCTCCTATGATCAGTGCACCCTTACTGGCAACCAAGAAGCATGCAAGGAGAAGGCGGAAGCATCTTAACTGGAATGCAGAGGTTAAAAACCCAAGCCTGGAGATCTGGAAGCCTGGGTCATGGATGGTGGTAGTGAAGACCAAAATGGGGAAGTGGGATGAAGAACTGATGAGGAGGGGAAACTGGAAGGTGGTGGTTGGGGAGGGGCGGTATGGAGTATTCTCCATCACTGAGAATTGAAAATGAAGATTGGATTTTTTTTCTAAAAGATCTGTCAGTGGGGGATATGTAGGTAGGAGATTAGGAAAAACTATTTCACTAGGAGGGGGGTGAAGCACTGGAATGGATTACCTAATGTAATGGACAAATTGAAGAAAGGCCAGAGAAGAGCAGCAAAATTGATTAAATATCTAGAAAACATGTCAAACAAACTGGGTTTGTTCAGTTTGGAGAAAAGAAGTCTGAGAAGTGACATGATTACAGTTTCCAAGTACATACAAAATTGTTACAAGGAGGAGGAAGAATAACCTCTGAGGCAATGGCTTTCAACCTTTCCAGACTACTATACACCTTCCAGGAGTCTGATTTGTCTTGTGTATCTCACAAGTTCCATCTCACTTAAAAACTACTTTCTTACAAAATCGGACATAAAAATACAGGAGTGTTACAGCACACTGTTACTGAAAATTGCTTACATTCTCATTTTACCTTATGATTATAAAATAAATCAATTGGAATATAAATATTGTACTTACACTTCAATGTCTAGTATATAGAGAGGTATAAACAAGCCATTGTATGAAATTTTAGTTTATACTGACTTCGCTAGAGCTTTTTATGTAGCTTTTTGTAAAACTAGACAAATATTTAGATGAGTTGATATACTCCTGGATGACCTTTATGCACCTCCCAAGGGTATATGTACCCTTGTTGAGAACCACTGCTCTGGGGATAGGACAAGAAGCAGTGGACTTAAATTGCAGCAAGGGCAGTTTAGGTTGGACATTACAGAAATCTTCTTAACTTACAGGGTGGTTAAGCACTGGAATAAGTTGCCTAAGGAAGTTGTGGAATCTCCATCATTGGAACTTTTTAAGAGCAGGTTTGACCAATACTAGTCAGGGAGGATCACTTAGTCCTGCCATGAGTACAGAGGACTGGACTAGAGTTCTGTCCCACTGTTATGATTAAACTGTAGCATGTGGCAAAAATGACAAATATCAGCCATGTGCAACATATTAACATGTTATGTTTGCATAGGACCTATTTCTAACTAGCAAAGTTTCTATATTTTCAAGTGAAATTTGCTGATCAGATCACTTTGTGCACCAGTAGGGATAGATTGCATGTCCATAGTTTGTACTTCTTAGTGGGTAGACATGAATGTACATGAGCTCCTAATGTAATTCTTCTCCATGAGTAAGCTTTTGTACATACAATGTAGCATCTACTCTGCCCAGTAGAAAGTTTAATCAGGTGTGAAAGTAGACACCGTGGTTTACTGGTGCACCCTGCATTGGGTCCAGCATTTTTAGCAAGGGGGTGGGCAGCTCTGAGTCCTCAGAGACTACATATAAACGTCAGGCTTCTTTGGGAAGAAGCTTTTCCGGAAGAGAGCGTCCACACTTCCAAAGCACACCGAAAAAGCGATCTGCTTTTTCAACAGTGTCCACACTGAATGGATGCCATCTCACATGTAAGCTGTGATTACTATGGGCGGAGTGGCCAGCAGGGCACCTGTGCTTTTTCCTCTTTCCTCTTCTTTCGAAAGAACTCCCTCTTCCCCATCCACACATGCCTTTTTCCGAAAGAGCTCTTTCGGAAAAAGGCTTCTTCCCTGAAGAAAGAGGTATACCATGGTCGGAAAAACCCTTTTGTTCTTTCGATTTTTTTTTGAAAGAACGCAACTGCACGTAAGTGAAGTTTTTCCAAAAAAAACCTCTGTAGTGTAGACATAGCCAGAAGGGACAAGGCCTCGGGCAGAAGGGGTGGGGTCTCAAGCAGATCCCTCCTCCCCCCCCAGCCAGTCCTTCATGGCTGGCAGCCGGGACCCTGGGACTGCAGAGGTGGAAGCCAGGAGCCCCTGTACGCTGGCAGTAATTTGAAGAGCTCAGGGTCCCACCTGCTACCGCAGCAGCCAAGAGCCCTGGGCCCTGGGGCAGCTGTCCCTTTGTTCCCCTGGCTGTCAGTGACCCAGCTATAGAGTGTGCTGCCCCTTTAAACTTTGCTGCCCTTTGTAGCAAAGCACTGCCATAGCAGCATTACCTGTCCCTACTTCAGGGCTGCCAGCATGGGGGAGCAAAACGTTGGCTATGTGTGGACCGGTTTGGCAGTTGGTTCTTACTGGTGTGCCTCACTGGCCCATACCAGCACACTTAAACCTCTGGTTTTAATTTGAAATTGTCTAGGCATGCTTTATTAGCCTTTGGAGTACTCTAGAAACTAGGTTTCGGTGACACTCATGACACTTTCTTTAGCTTTCAGTGACACTTATACACAGTATTGGTGTTAGAGATGACAATACACATCTTCATGTCATAAATATACAAAAGCTATGAGGGAAAGAAATTAACTAACAAGAAATACCAAGGACAAAATCCACAAACCCTCTGCACTGAAGAGCTCTTACCATGTTACAGCTCTTACCAACCATGTCCTCAATAATATAACCAATCTATTTTACTGTGAATCACATCCAGAGGTAACTGATCAATGTATGTAGAATATATCTACTGCATTCTAGGCTTTTTATGGGGCCTTGGCGAAAGTCACATATGGTAAGAATTTTCAAAAGGAATTGGAGTGCTTCACAGGAGTGTGGGGATAAATACATTACAGACTAAGAGGTGACTAAGATGCTTAGATAATGTGGCAAGCAGGGTAAATATAATGCCTCATAGGTTATATGGGAGTAATGAATCTCCATATTTGAAAATGACTTAATATTAGAAACAGCTGATCAGTTGTTTATTTAATTCTGTTGGTGTGGTCTATTCTCCTCTTTTGAGAGGATAACGTTTTAACAAGAATTCATTTGGTGATTGATGCAAAACCTATTTAGATTAACAGAAAAATTCCCATTAATAACCACAAGTTTTGGATCAGATCCTTGGCTAGGTCAAATTATTACAGCTTGAATGACAACTTGATTTATTTCCTTCCTAAATTACTTAAGTTTGTTCATTACTCCATATAAAGAAGATGCTCTGCATTTGGAAAAACTGTATTTAAAAAAAAAATTCAAGTTGCAGTTTAAACACTGTTTTCAAAACAAGATTATCAAACATCAAATACAAGCAAAGCTCTTAGTAAATCTCAATGCAAGTTGGCAATCATTCATTGCATATTATTAAACATTTTTCACCAATCACAGTGTTGTCACTGTACTTAAAAGCCTCTTTACATGGCATTATTAGTGTGTTAATTTGACACAAATATTATTAATATCAGGGTCTTAAATATGACATCTACATTAAAACATTCTTGCTCTTGAAACACCCTGATTATTCTGTTTACTTTAGAGATTTTCACATCATTTAGAAAAACTTAATAATATATTAGAGTATGTCTAAACAATAGGGCTAAAGTCAAATTAAGCTATGCAACTTCAGCTATGTCAATTGCATAGCTTAAGTTGAAATAGCTTAATTCAGCTTTTGGCATTTTCGACACAGCAGGAAGTCGAAGGAAGAATACTCTTCCTTCGACTTCCCTTACTCCTTGTGAAATGAGAGTTACCATGAGTCAGAGTAAGAAGTCCTCCAGCTCAACAATATTTTGAAATAATGGCTTGCTGTGTAGACGCACACTATGTTATTTAAGAATAACTGACATTATTCGAAGTAACACTGATGTGTAGACATACGTTTAGAGACTTTGTATTTAATCCTGGTGCAAATCTGATTTAAATTTGTAAAGCCAGTAATAGTCTAAGCTGATTATATTTGCAACTTACATGTTATAATTAAGGCTGGACTTCTGGTATGCTTGCTATAAGTTTTGGAACCAGTGATTTTTACAAAACAGCTATGGTTGGTGGATTTTTGTGTGGTTTTTTGCTTTTTTTTGTCATTTGCATTTTCTACATGTATGTGAGTGGATGGGAGAAGGCTGAATAATAAATAGGGGAAGAGACTTCAATGAGGACCTCAAAAGTTTCAAATTTAAGTCTTGGACTGCCTGAGGAGCTATTGGAGAAAAAGAGCTTATTAACAACTATCTTTAAGAGATTAAATCCTCCATTATGTCTTAAAGCCCCACCCCCTTTCCAGAAAAAAATCTATTAACTTGGAGAGCCAGAATGTATCTCCATTATGGCAACACATTTGTTGAGACTTGTTCACTCCACTGTTAGTCACAGGACTGTGCATTTTGCATAGTTTTGTTACTTGCAGTAAAAGTATTTGGAAAAAATAAAAGCCGTGGTGGATGCAAAATAATGCCATGATGTCTGACATTTTTAAAACTATATTTCCTTGACTTCTGCCTTTCATGTCACAAAGCCCCTCTGATTCTTTACATAAAATACCATTTAAATTTAAAAAAATCCATGATAAAATAAGTCTTAATTAGAATATACAAGTATATGGATCAGATTGTGACCCAGATGCTTAGGGAAGTAAGAAACACAATCTCCATGGTTCTCTGGAATTTGGGAGTTCTTTCTTGCACCACTCTTTGCACAAAGTAGACTGTACATGTCAATTTAAGATTAAAATTATAAATATAAATGCAAAAAAATCAGAAAACGGGCAGAACGGGGAAAGAAACAAGAATGTCACAATAAGATTACCTTCACCATGTTACAGGTACAGAACCAAACTCAGCTGAGGTGTAAATGTATCTCTAATTCATATTGACTTTGATGGGAGATGCTCTCATTTACACAGCGGTCTCATGATAAAAATACTTCTGTTACTAGTTAGGTTGCTAAATGTACACTTTACTATGCAGGGGGCCAACAAACTTTGTTACTAAGGGATTTCTCTATGCTCCTAAAATGAGCAGTGAGAAGCTGCACAGTGGGAGTTCTCAGGGAGAGCAGAGTGAAACATAGAGGCTGCTGTGAATAAGCAGGCTTCCTCAGAGAAGCCTTGGAGATTGGAGGGACGGGGCTGAAACTACATATGGGAAAGACCTGGGAATGACTTGATAAAGAGGTAAATGGAGGGACTTGAAAACTGTGTTTTTGAATGTTTCTTATTTTAATAAAGCAGAAGCTAAGAAAGGGTGTGAATGGACAAAATGATTTGTGACAGAGGCGCCAACTCCATGGGTGTTCTGGAGCTGGAGCACCCAATTAGTGTGTGTGAAGCACCACCAGCATCAAGCTCCCCCCAATCTTCCCTATTGTCCCCCATGCTTCTTACTCGCTTACCAACTCCTCCCCTCTCAGTGCTTCCAGAGCCCCACCATCAGCTGATTGGCAGCATTCAGGAAGCTCCAGGAAAAAGGGAAAAGAGTGAGGGCAGGGCACGCTCAGGGAAGGAAGTGGAAAAATGGCAGGGTGGGGATGAGTTCTTGGGGGAAAGGGTGGAATGCAGGTGGGGAAGGGGCAGAGCAGGGACAGGGATTTGAGGGAAAGGTGTAACCTCAGTTTTGATGTTTATTGGTTGTGTGGATGGACAATGGTATAATAGTGCGGCTATGAGCCGAACTAGCAAAGTTAAATTGAACTAAGCTGTTAATTCGAACTATCTTCCCTTGGGTCGAACTAAGGAAGCTTGACTGTTAGCAGCTTCCTGCCTTTTTAGAGTTGCACACGGTACTAGTGCTCTGCACCCCATCCCATTCCTTTGCACCCAACTAGCTGCACACGGCTCAAACTAGCTGCACACGGCTCAAATTGTTATGCACACCACCCGCAAAAGAGTGCACCCAACTAGCTGCACATAGCTCAAACTAGCTGCACACGGCTCAAATTGTTATGCACACCACCCGCAAAAGAGTGCACTCAGCACCATTAGGGTCTTCCCGCCTAAAGGTGCATAAATACCCCAGTTAACATTAGTTCGGGTTCCCAGTTCTGTTTGGGTTCCGGAGTGTGTGTGGGTTCTGTGGAATGTCTCTCTTTGTTTAGTGTGAATGATAGAGTGAGTGAGTGCAAGGGTGTGAGTATAGACAGCTCAGTCTGCATGTGAGTGGAGGGATATATTTTTGGGTTTTGTATTCCTGTGGAGTATTCCTGGGGGAAAACCTTTTTGGATCCCATTGGATTATCCTCGGAGAGCGGAAGGCCTTTGAATAATAGTCCACTGTCCGCCTACCACCTGCCCGGAGAACCAGATCCTGAAGTGCCATCGAGGGTCTCCTCACTGTTCCTCTGTCACAGCTTCCAATTAGCCAAGACATAGAGGTCGTGAGCTCCTAGCTGATCTGAGCCACGTGAATGTAATGTATAGTCCTAATGTTTAGGGGTCTTTACTATCTGCTTTGTCTTCAGGGATAGGGAGGTTTATAGAGTTTTGTCATATTCTGTTCAGTTCTGTATTCTAAATTTACAATATATGGTTTGGCCCCAAACTGAGACTCGGAGTGTTATTTGGTAAACCACGCGCTGGTGATAGATACGGCTACAAGTAATCGGCCTCAGGCAATCTCTTCTTCTGGGACCTGGGATTTTTGTCATCTTCACCATAAGTCAGGGCGTGTCCTTTCAATTGGATTTGGAAAATTATTCGTTACTGTGTCCCAGGGTAACAAAGGGGTGGAATGGGGGCAGAGCCTAGGGGCATCCTGCAGAAGGTGCTGCAGGAGGTGCAGCACAACCTGCAAGAGCCGTCAACTGCTGGGAGGCAGGTCCGGCTCCGTGTCTAGAGAGCTGAGGTGTCCGCAAGGGCAACCACATCAGACAAAGGAAAGGCTTTGCTGTCCCTCAAGGAGGTAGGCAAAGGAGAAGGACTTGAGACACAACTGTATGGGGGAGTCCCTTTAAGCAAGAGCCTCAGATAGCCTCAGGCAGCAGGAAGTAAATGCTGTCCTGATGCCCTGCCTGAAGAACTTCCGGGTGGCCTTAAGTGTGATTCAGCATTCATTGAGTGTGGACACTCTGTTTTGAAATAGCTCTGTGCTATTTTGATGAGCATTTGCTGTGTAGACGTACCCTCGGAGTATTTCTTTTGGAATAGCTTATTTCAAAATAAGCATGCAGTGTAGACGTATTCTCATGGAATAAACCCAGAGTCTCTTTACTCCCAGTGTAGGAGTCTCTCATCTTGTGCGACTTAGAATCTTTAGAAGGCTGTAAAGCTTTTCTTAGGGCTCCAACAAGGATGCATTTCACTACACTAAATTGCATAAGCTTTCAGACCAGCTTTCAGACCAGCCACATCATTTCCATTTTTCATTGTGTGCAGTTGGAATGAATGTCATATTCTTGAAAGCCGAGTGGCTTGGTAAACAGGCTGCTTCTCTCTTTTTCTCTCTGTGAAGTCGTTTCTTAAGATTAGCTGCCTTGAAAGCTTCTAGGTCAGATCCTAGGGTTTGGCTGGTGTGCAAAGAATGCAGGTTGATGTGGGTGTGCACACAAGTGCAAAGGGGGTGTAAAAGCTCTGCAATGTACTCTCCTGATTTGAGGTCATTCTCCTGTGTGCCAGGCAAATGCAACCTGAAGGCTGCTCTAAATTACTTGTAAACAATACTACAGTACAGCTGGGAATTAGCTCCTTATTAGGGCACAAATCCTTTCCCCTACTACACAGACATTAGGAAAGGGGAATGGAGTAAGACCTCCCTATACTAGCTCTATGCAATTGAGAGGAACAGCATTACTTTCAAGTGATTTTGCCAGGATGATTATACTTGTTTTAGGAATAATTTATAATGACAGCTGCACCAGGCCAGTTAATCCATCCCTTTATGTTTGATGGGAAAACTTCAAAGATCTTGAACAAAGTATTGGATGAGGAAAATTTCTTTGTAAAGATAATTTTCTTCTGTTATTTTAGGCTACTATAGGGGTATGTCTACACTTGCACCCTCTTTCGAGAGAGGGATGCAAATGCAGACACTCGATATTGCAGATGAAGCCGTGATTTAAATATCCCGTGCTTCATTTGCATATTTGCGTTATGGCACTATTTCGAAATAGTGCTATTTCGAAATAACAGACGCTGTTAAGATGCGGTTATTTCGAGAGAAAACCCTTCTCTCGAAATAACCCTTATTCCTCATACAATGAGGTTTACCAGTTATTTCAAGAGAAGGGTTTTCTCTCGGAAATAACCACATCTTAACAGCGTCTGTTATTTTGAAATAGTGCCATAACGCGAATACGCAAATGAAGCGCGGGATATTTAAATCCTGGCTTCATTTGCAATTTCGAATGTCTGCATTTGCATCCCTCTCTCGAAAGAGGGTCCAAGTGTAGACATAAACTAGTGATACAACACTTCAGAACTGAATCATTGTGCTTTTTATTGTTTCTTTAGAACTTTCTCAAATATATATTTGCTAGATGCAGGAGCTTCTTCCAGGCCTTGAAAGATTTAATTTTTGTTACACAGATGAGAAGATTTTATTTGTTATACTGCTTTTTCCCAAGTGTCATGGTTAACTTAGCTTTTGAACAAAGTCCAATATATATATATAGTACTGGTGAAGAGTCACAATTCTTCAAAGTAAAAGTTCAACTCATACATTTTCTCAGCTAATGCTGCTCTAGTTTCAGCTCTATTTTTCAAAAGGTTTAGCCCAGTTAAACTTCACATCTGCTCAATGACCTAATGTGATATTGTTTTCTTTAAAAAACTTATTTCCCTCTTCTTAATTTTAAAAATGTATCATGATTAATGTTGGTACTTTGTACATGACAGGGCAAAACATGGTCACTATGTCTGCATTAATCAGGGTAGTATAAAAACAGATGGTTTCCAGTAATACATTAATTAAAATAGACAGGGAAGAATGATATTTCTCTAAGGTCAGGGACAATATATGTTTCCATATCTACATATTCCATGCTCATTTATTTTTACTTGAGCTGTTAGGAGTATGTTGGGTGCACGATTCTTTATCGCAGCACAGGAATTAGGACAATAGTGTTACTTATGACTCATGTAACAGTAAGAAATGAATGAGATCTAGACATGGGAAACACCTGTGTAAAGACTAAGAAACCATAAATGTGTCCCTTCACAGAGTTGGTAAGGTGTGAAATCTGCTAAAACTTCACTTGGAAATCCTGTGGATCTTAGACACTCATGGAAAGCAGAAACGTTCTGATGAAGGCTCTTTCTTCTTCCCTTTTCCTTAGTCCCAGCACTAAGCATCCATCTTGTTAGAACCTTCCCACAAGAGGCTTTCTCATTCAGTTGAAATTACCTAGCATGCTGGAGAACCCATGGAAGATAATGCTGATTTAGATTAACAGTCTTTGTTCCCCGGGATGGTGCACAAGCCAAAAAAGAACACAGCGGCTACATCTACACTGAAGGCTTCTTGCGCAAGAATCTTTTTGCGGAAGAGATCTTCCGCAAAAAGTTCTTGCTCAAGAGAGCGTCCACACTGCATGGATGCTCTTACGCAAGAAAGCTCTGATGGCCATTAACAGAATGGCCATCAGAGCACTTGTGCTTTTTCTGATAAGCTGTTTTTGCGCAAGAAACCCATTTGCTGTCCACACACACCTTTTTGCGCAAGAGCAAAAAGAGGAATAACTCTTAGAAAGAGGAATAACTCTTGTGCAAAAACCCCTCTCTTCTTACAATATACTGTAAATTTTCTCACACAAAAATGGCTGGTTTTGTGCAAAAACTCTGCAGTGTAGATGTAGCTAACATGACTTTCAAATCCTATGTTGAGAATTCATGTCTGGAAGCCAAGCGGGTAAAATCCTTCATGTGTAAACTGAAGAAAATTGATGGGGGAGACATTAAGAGATATTAAATGTGGAACTCTAATCACACCTTTATTGTGGAAACACATTTCCTCCACCAGGTAGGAGGGGGATTTCTGTTCATGCTGTGTCACATGAAGCACCAGATTCCAGCAAGCAGTACGTAAGTATATCCAGCAGAAAAAAACTTCCAATTTACCAGCTAGAGACCATGATATCTCCATACGACAGGTGCTACAAATGCCTCAGAACTTGAAATGTCTGTTCTTAGTCAGCTCTCCCACATCCTGGTTTTGCTATCAAAGGAGAGCAACATTTGCCTGGAAGGAGGTAAGCTAGGTTCTAGACTGTGTTTCTTAAACTTTTTAAGGCTGAGGAATACAGTTTAAGAAACACTGTTCTAGAATAATGTCCTCAGGAACTTGAAGAAAGGCAGGAGGACAGTTGCATCCTCAGTATTAACCCCAAGTGTTCAAAAATCAAAAGGCGGGTGCCCAAAATCAAGAGGCTGGTTTGTTTTTTCACAAGGAGGAACAATTGCATAATCTGTGCTATTAGTTTTTCTTACTTGAATAGCCAATACATTTTGATACTGCTGTAGGCATGGGACCAGAGGATTTGTGTTAGACTGAAAGACTTGTCAAATAGACTCGAACCAGGCACGTGGTGTTTTTGTCATACAAAACTTTTCTAGCCAGCTAATTGGCATTAAGTCTCAGTGTACTGAAATGTCTAATATTTCAGGACTTCTGTGGTTTTTTATTATGGAAAGTTATGTGTTTAAAAAACCCTTCAGTGTATCAGTGACTCTTGTGGGATTTTTTTCTAATGTAGAATGAGATATAGCAAACTGCACAATTTCTTTACAGAACACAGAAGGATATTATGAATCCCAACTCCTGCTACAGAAGAAGTTTGCTGCCACCTTATGGGTCTGTGAAGTATTTTTTGTGTTCCTTGTAATAATTCATTGCCATGGTTGCAATGAGCTTTTTCTTATTAACTCATTTTTCTTTTAATTTTTATTGGTTATTTGTATTAGAGAAGCATGGAAAATCCCCACTAAGGATAGAAGCCGCATTTGCTGCATGTTAAATAGAAGTATACTTTTGCCATATTTTTTTTAAATATATTTTTTTATTCCTTCTTTTTCTGACATTAAAAAAAAAAGATGCCCTGGTATTTTATTTTTCCATTATAGCTTTCCCCATTGAGACTCCTTTGATTAGCTACTAACATATTTATAAATTCTTCTGGGTAAGTATATCTTTACAGATCTATTTGGTGTAACTTTTAAAACCATTAATAGACTGAGTACCAGAAACTGTACCCCTTGGCTCACTTCACTACATACTTTACTGACAACAAAGTCTAATAGGAGAAGGCTGATGGAATCTAGTCTTGGATATGCAGATGTACCAATTTTATATTTTCTTCTATAGACCTGTAACTATGGAATATCCTGCTCCCTGGCCCAGAACTAGAATTAGCTCTTTTTCAAAGAGATTTAAAGCCTTTCATTTTAGAGGATAGTCATTTTAAGTACTTGGTACATTTTCATACCCAAGAAACTTACAATATTCTAATGGTTGTTGATAGAGAATAGGGAGATGGACAGCAGCAGCCACAGGCCACTTGAAACAAGTGACTCCATAAAATGCCAAGGGGGAAAGATAGACCACAGGTGCCAGTAATATTTTACATTTTTTACTGGTACAGATGTGCGTTTTACCTCCCAAAATCTAATCTAATCTCTGTTTTGGGAATCAAGCGTAATTCATGAATGGCTTTAAAGAAAAACTTAAGAAACAACGAATGGTCTAGCAGCACCTTAAAGACTAACAAAACATGTAGATGGTATCATGAGCTTTCGTGGGCACAACTCACTTCTTTCATCTAAAGAAGTGAGTTGTTCCCATGAAAGCTCATGATAACATCTACATGTTTTGTTAGTTTTTAAGGTGCTGCTAGACCATTCGTTGTTTTTTTAAGTTTTTCCAGTTACAGACTAACTTGGCTACCCTTCTGAAGCGTTTAAAGGAAGAGTTCAAAGAAAACTGTCCACATGTTTTTTGCAGGTAAATAATTACTTTGCGAGTAAATCATTAGCCCAAACATGATATTTGAACTTCACTTTTATTTGTTCCTCTAACTGAAAACACTAAACTGCTAACCTGTCTAACTTTCTTCATAGCTACAGCTTAAAATCATGTCTCAGTTATTTGAAGACAATAGGGTGAAAAATAAGCAAAGTTCTTAACAATTGTGTCTACTTTATTAGTTCTTGTGTGAATGGGGTTAGTGTTCCCTCTAGTGGCTAGTTCCAGCTTGGAGATAACAAGTGAAATGGTTCACTCTGCAGAGCTCCAGCTGGTAGGAACTGCAAAAGAATATCTGCCTATCAGTAGAGGTCACTATAAATCAGGGCAAATTTTTTTGGCCTGAGAGCCACATCTTTATATGAAAATTATATGGTGGGCCATGAATGCTCTTGAAATTGGGAACTGGGGTGTAAAAGGGGTTGAAGACTATAGCAGGGTGTGCAGGCTCTGGGGCGAGGCCAGAAATGAGGTGTTTTGAGTGTAGGAGGGGGGCTCTGGGCTGGGGCAGGAGGTTGAGCTGTTAGAGGGGGTGAGGACTTTGACTGGAGGTGCGGGCTCTGGGATGAGGTCATGGATGAGGGCTTTTAGGTGCAGAAGAGTGCTTGAGCTGGGAATAAGGGGTTCAGACGCTAGGAGGGGAATCAGTGTTAGGCAGGGGGTTGTTGTTTGGTGGGTGTCAGGGCTCCAGCTGGGGGTAAGAACTCTAGAGTGGGGCTGGGAATGATGGATTTTGGATGCAGGGATCAAAGGGTTTGGAGTGTGGGAGGGGGATCAAGGCTCAGGGGTGTGCTTACCTCAAACTACCCCTAAAAGCAACAGCACGTCCCACCTCCGGCTTCTATGTGGAGGCATGGCCAGGCAGCTATGCATGCTTCCTTGTTTGCAGGTGCTGCCCTTGCAGTTCCCATTGGCCACTGTTCCCTGCCAATGGAAGCTACAGAGCTGGTGGCTAGGGCTGACACAGCATGCAGTGTCCCAAACTGCCCCTATACATACGAGCTGGAGGGACGTGCTGCTGCTTCTGAGAGGCACACGAAGTGGGGCAAGTCCCTGACCCTGCTCCCCAGTGGGACCTGGAGGGCCAGATAAAAGGTCTGATGGGCTGCATGCAGCCCATGGATCGTAGTTTGCCCACCTCTGCTGTACACACATCATCCTAATGCTGGTCTCCCACTTTCTATGCACTGGATTTCAGTTGAATGCAAAGTCCTGATCAAGGTGGCTCTCCTATTATGCAAAGCCCTCCATAGGGTTGGCCTTACTTACAGACTCTTTCTCCATGATTCTGACCTGCTGCATTAACTACATTGTAATGAAACAATGAAACTGACTAATACTGATCTCAGGGGTTAGGAGAAGAGGTGCCAACCTTTCACAGGAGTAGATCCTGGTCTATGGAACTTATTCCATAAGGGTACGTCTACACTAGCCCCCTAGTTCGAACTAGGGAGGCTAATGAGGGCGACGGAAATTGCAAATGAAGCATGGGATTTAAATATCCCGTGCTTCATTAGCATGTTCCCGGCCGGTCGCCATTTTGGAAACTGACTAGCCCAGAATAATTGCCCGCATCTACACGCGGCAGAGAAGTGCGATTCTGAGATAAACCCCTTAGTTCAAATTAATAGTTAAACCTCATGGAATGAATTAACAGTTTCCAAAATGGTGACCTGCCGGGAACATGCTAATGAAGCATGGGATATTTAAATCCCGCACTTCATTTGCAATTTCTGTCGCCCTCATTAGCCTCCCTAGTTCGAACTAGGGGGCTAGTGTAGACGTACCCTAAGAGATCAAATTACGATGGGCCTTTCAGAGCTAAACTTCAGCTCTGCACTCCCTCAATGTTTTCCTCACACTTCACTCATATAGAAAAAGAAATGGAGTTTGAATGTGTGGTATATCTAGTTCTGTAATTAGGGTTTGTGGGGTTTTTTTTTTAGCAATGGATACATTGCACAATAGCACCCAGAGGTTCAGTGCTTGAAAAAATTATGGAGCATGTGCTAGCCTGAAGACTATGCATACTAGCCAGATTTTATTTTTAAATGTATGTAATACCATGCAGCCCTTATCCCCAGCTCATATGCCGTCTTAATGCAAATGAATAAAACATTTGGAGATATGTTATTTGGTGACATATTGTCATTCAACATAGAAGAATAATATTGGATTTATTTGATATATTTTACTAATATCTCTCCAGTAATATCCTCCCTAGCTAATGTTAGACCAGATATAGAGGTGATTGGATGCCGTTTGATTTGTTCTACTTTTAGGCTCATCTAAAATCCACTGAGGCTAGCACAAAACTGCTGGGAGAGAAGAACCACGACTGATTCATGGATTCCCTTCCTTCAGCTCCATTCTATCCCATCCCAGTATAGAATTTGGGCCAGTATCTGTTTTGTGATTAGATATTAGTCAACCCAAAGAGACCATGGGGTAGTAGGCATCTTCAGGTGTGTTTGCCTGTCTGTGTGCATCCACTCATGCTCCTGAAGGACAGCACCCATCTAAAAAACACATTAATCTAGCAAGCAGGTGATAAGGGCATTGGTCACCATCATGAGCTCTATTTACAGAAGAAAAGTTGACAATTTTAGAATACTGACTATCACTGCTCTGAGAGTATGTCTACACTTTGAACTGGGGCTGTGATTCCCTGTTCAAGATGATGTATCCATACTAGTTCTGATCAAGCTGGTGCTCTCAAAATAGTGTAGCCACAGCAGTGTGAATGACAGGTTGGGCTAGCTGTCCTGAACATGTACTTAGGGTCTCTGGCAGGCATGCACTCAGAGTGGCTAACCCTCCTGCCACTAACACTTCTGCAGCTACATTCTATTTTTAGAATGCACTAGCGCTAAAAGAGCTAGCATGGATATATTATCCTGAACTGGGTAGAATTGTAGATGTACCATGAATCTGCTTTATTGGTTACTCACTATGTAAAAGATGCTTGAAATTCATTAAAATATTTTTTCTAAGACTGGTCTTCTTTATCTAGCTATATTTCTCTGACTGTATTTAGTTTACTTATAAAATGATTGAAATATATTTTACCTTACAGTTTTAAAACCAAAATGCTCTGCATTGGTGTAATGTGGGTCTTGTTGAAGCCAAAGGAAACTGAAGACTTCAAAAGTCCATCTGCAAGGGATAGCTGTGTACACACAAGTCATCTCAACTGTAGATTGGGACAGGGAACCTCTAGCCCATGGGCCAAACCTGGTTCATAAAGGTTTGCTCCTGGTGGATCAGCAGGCACTTTGTTTACCTGAGCATTCACATGCACGGCCACTCACAGTTCCCACTGGTCGTGGTTCACCATGCCCAGCCAATGGGAGGAGCCAGAAGCAGTGGCCTGGCCCACACTACTTCCCACAGCTCCTATTAGCTGAGAACAGTGAACCATGGTCACTGGGAGCTGTGAGTGGCCCTATCCGAGGACACTTCAGCAAATAAAGTGTCTGGCCTCCTGCCAGGTGCTAACCCTGGCAAACCACATCTGGCCAGTATGCCAGAAGTTTCTCACCCCTGCAGCAGTTGAACTCAGAGCCTGGTTCTGCTGAATAGTACCTTACTCCTTGAATATTCTCTCTGAAATCAGAAGGAGCACCGATGAAAAAAAGATGCTACTCAGCATGAGCAAGGGTATGAGAGTCTGATCCACAGAATTCTGTTTTGGATTCTCTTGAATATTTACAAATTGGACCTCCCTGGTCCGGCACTCTAGGGACCTGACCAGTCCCGGATGAGGGATTTTTTCGGATTGGAGAGGTCATTTCAGGCTGCCCCCAGTTACTCCCACTTCCTGCCTCCCCCCTTCACAGCCCAGCTGAGCTGTGCGCCTGCTCCCTTCCCCGCCCTCGCAGCTCAGATGAGCTGGGTGCTGGCTCCCAGGCCCCCCTCACATCCCAACTGCGTAACAGCTCCTAGCTCCCCCCTTGCAGCCCAGCTGAGCCGTGCACTGGCTCCTGGGCCCACACACCCCTGCAGTGCGCTGGGACTCTCTGATCCTGGAACATCTGTGGTCATGCCAGACCATGGATGTTGCTGGAGCAGAGAATCCCGGATTTTAGAGGTGTAACCTGTATTTTTGGGGTGGAGAGTCCCTAACCTAGTAATTCTCTTTTTGTTTTTCTCCTCTTATGTGCCGTCCCAGTCACATATTTATTATAACTTTTGTACACTAACCCCTCCATACACAAATCACTACTACCATTGTAAGAGAGTTCAGCATGCTGTTTTATTACATCTACTTTTGGTGGCTAGATTGTTCTGAAGTTTTTTTAAATTTTTGCTAAGTATCAAGAGTTTCCAGAATGTCTTTTTAAACTTACAAATATTATATATAATCACAGAAACCAAAAGGACACTTCTAGGTGATAATGACATGCCTTTATACTGAGTGATGGACATTAAACTCCACTCTACTGAACAGCTTGCCACAATTCTCCAGCAACATCACCATGTTTTTGTAACAGTTATGTTCAAATTGGGATCAATGAGAGAAAAGAGTTAAAAATGTTGCCAACGTCTTGTGATTTGCAACGTGTTTTTGATATAATCCAGTAAATTTAGAAAAAATATTCAAGTCATTTATGGTACAGTCAGATGACAGTGACTCAGCAGTTAAACTCCAGCGTCTGCCACAACAACACCTCTTGGGAGTTTCTAACAAGAACTAGACAGTAATTAGTTCAAAAATTACTTGAATTGAACAAAGAGGAACTACTCTGAGTGAAGAAGGGGCATATATAAAAACTTCCAACGACAAAATGGGAAAGACTCTATTATCTTTCTTTCCCACTTCAGCTTGAGTGTTGCATGAAGCAATCTGTTCTATAAGGCAGATAAGATGTTTAGGAGATTGACTCTTGAGTATTCTCTGTAGTACCAATAGGATAAATTCTGCATTCAGGAGAGGCTCCTGCTCTAATTAAGTCAATGAGAATTTGCTACTGATGTCAACTGGAGCGGGATTGGACCCAGAAGACCAGTAAATATTCCACTGAGGCAATGAAATCTATTAACAAACATTAACACATTACCTATTTCTACCATTTGTTTTTCTCCTATCTAGTGTACTGCTGTTCTGTGAGAACTTACATAAGGTGTAAGGAAAATATAACATTTTCCAAACTATATATCTTCCAGCTTGCTTTTCCTATGACTGCTATCACAAAAAGAGTGCAAATTAAATTTTATAACAAGAGACAATATTTTGCATAGGTGAGTAGGAGAATGGTGGAGGGGGAGGGAGTCTGCTCTGGGAATTTTAGGGCATCCAAAACAACATCAGAGAGGGTTTGGTGCTAGTGTTTGGAGTGAGGGTTAGTTATCCTTTTGCTTGTAGGATTATCAATGCATATTCCATCATATGTTTTACATCCAACATACAGACAGAGGTGGGTGCTCCAGTGAATAGTGGTTGGCGGGTCTAGTGTGGAGTCCTGAAATTAGATGTTCAGTGTCAAGTTGAAGGCCTTTTATTTGAGGCCTGGCTGTCATGCAGAGTTGATATTTCTGGGCCACTAATGTTTGTATTGGCCATAGCTACATCAGCAGCAAACTTGCCAAATAGTCTGGCAACTGACCAGGGGGGATATTAAAACAAAGGGAGGGATGACTAGAATCTTGATATTTAGATTCAAAAGTCATAATTAGGTCCTTAGAGGGTTAAACCCTATTCATTAACTCTTAATTGTAATGGTTTACAAAAAATTGATGTGAGTTCCAAACAGCTGCTTTGTGAAATAAGCTCTAAATTACTGTTTTGTAAAATCTCTGCTAGAGGGACAACCCTTTTCTTTGTTCAGAGAAGCCGTTCTATGGGTACAGAAGGACCAATACTAATGAAGTAGTAAGGTCTGAAACACAGAATTTACTTCACAAAATTAATTAGTGGAAAATATCCAATTGAACTCGTGCTCAACAAGTTACGCAGCAAATATAACTGAGAAAGAGAAACTATTCAACACAATTTTCAGCCAAACATTGTGCTTCTACATCCAAAACTTTAAGGATGGAATGGTACATATTTTTATCTCCTGAATCCAAATGTCATTTTATAATTAGACTCCCAAATTGTGTACATCATATATTATCATCATAGTGTGTGTATAATATACATTTTAATAATATAAGATTAATTAATTGAAAGATCTACATTGTATAATGAGAGAAATCAAACTCATACATTAAAATGTTAAAATAGTTATGTATATTTTACATTAATTTATTTGGACAATAAAGATAAATATTTATTTGTCCTATTTTGTTTATTTTTTACATTGGGAATTAATATAATATTTTGGAATAAAAATGTGCATTTTAATTTTTTTCTGTAACATGGTATATTGTATTGTAAGGAATATTGTACTCTTTCACCTGCAGTGGAATTATTTTAGAGGAATAGGCATTTTAAAAAAGCACCCTGTTCATCTTCTTGAAGAAACATGCTAAAATAATCCAGCTGGTTGTGAACTCTTAAAACAGTGATACTTACTATTAGTCATTCAGTTGAACATTTTAGTTTTAATAAATGAGAGATGAGTCTGATGTGAAAAAGAGGAAGCAACTTGGGTTGATATAGCTTGACCTCTCTTCAGGGGACAGAACTGCTCGTTTAAAACTGAAGGAAAGCACATACTGTGTCTGAAAAGCCAGTGAAGAAAACACATACGGCAGATCATATGCCTGAGACATTACTGAAGGTAACGTTTTTCTGAATAACTTTACAGGAAGTGGATACAGAGTACCTTCATTATAGCAAGTTGTGAACATTACAATATTTTTGCTAGATTAATTCGTATTTCATTGTGCCTAGAGAACCCAACAAGGCTGGGTATCTATATACAGATTTATAGAAAAAGACACTCCCTGCCCTCATAGAGTTTAGAATCTTAGTTTAAAGCAAAGTTCAACATGTCAGTGAAAAGCTGGGGATGAGGGGGACGGGTTGCAATAAGACGAACATTTATTCATAGACAGCTGTGTACATGTTGTGGAATTCAATACTGGGTCTGAAATTCAGTTGATACTGTGTTTTCTTATTGTGTATAGTAAATTATAATTTTTAATGATGCGGAGGCTAAGCAGATGTTATCTTTAAAATACACTCCAATTTGAGTTTCATTCTTCAATGTATATTTTAAAAACTGTCTTAAAACTTGTGTAAATGTAATGCTTATAAATGGTCAGCATTGGCTGGAGTCAGTATTCTTATGGTATACTTAGCGCTAATTACAGAAAAAACAAGGAACAAGATTTTATCATCCTCCTTAATAGGATTGTGATCCTGCTCTTTTGATGCAGGCAAAACCTTTTGTTGCAAAGGGGCAATTTGCTCTTAGAAAGGCTGTGAAATTTCTGAGTTCATTGACTAAACATTGTTCCATTCAGTAGTTCATGACAAAGTGCCAGAACATCTCTCCAATAAAGAATACTTTTCCTATATTCCACATGGTAGTCACTTTCTTCACATTGAACACATTCATGGAGCTCTATGTTCTTAAAGCACTTAGCATATGTTTGGTCTAACAGTAAATCTCAGATTCTCTAGCAAGTTACATATATCATTAGGGTTTTATAATTACTCAGGTGTACACACATCTCCCAGGTAAAATAGTTGCAAAGAAGCATATGTGAGAGAAACAAAATGTAAAACAAACAAAAAAGTCTCCCACAGCTTCCTTTGGGTTCAAACGGCGAACCAGACCCAATGGGAGCCACAAAGCCGGTAAGTAAACAAATCAGTACAGCCAGTTAGCATGTTTCTCAAAGTGGTTTTGCAGACCACTTTGAGAAACACTGGAACAGAACATACATGTCAGTCAAAGGGAACGTATGTATGTAGTAAAGGGATCCTACTGTTCAGTGAATACATATGCTCTGTTGAGCAGCAAATGATAGCTGGCATCAATAGCAGGCTTGTTCCTTGTGCTACAAGAAGCAAAGCAATAAGACATCTTGCTGTGACCTCAGTTTATCTCTGGTATTGCAGACACAGTTGGAATTTTGTTTATGCTGCATTTACCTAATTTTTAATCAAATGTTTTTTGAAACCCCTCAAAGACATATACTTGTTGGTAACAATTAATTATGTATTACTTTGATGGTGACTGGTGTATCTATATTGTTTAATTTTAGTTGTTGGATGGATATGCTGCAGATTTGTTCTGTTAAATCCTGAACACATTGGCAGGCATCTTGCCAAATATTTTACCAAATTCAGGAAAGAAAACCCACTCCATTTTTATATAGTAGATATCTAGTTTACTTTTCATTTAAATTGGGTTCTAATTGTTGACTGTTCTAACCACTGGGTACAAATTTTAAGGGAGGCACTACTTCATTCTCTATTTCTTGAAAGGAGTGACTTGGGTGCCTCAGCTCTGAGTCAAGCAGAGTTCTTTTTTGCTGTGGATTGCAAGCAGAGTGAGGTGTGGCCCAGCCTACAATGCATATCTCTGGGGGGAGGGAGGGATTTAGACACATCTCACTCATCAGCATCTGCTGTTGGCTATTTCAGGTGGTCACCTGCCTAGCATGCTGGCTTTTGTGGATCTCATACTTGGATGCCTATTTCTCCCATTTCTCAAATAGAAAGCCTAGGCACTTAATCCAGGCTTTTTGGACTTCAGTGATTTTTCAAGGTGCCTAAAAGTTAATTGTTACAATACCTAAGTTCTCTGTAGATGTTGACAAAACTATAAGTTTGAAGGAAGTGGTGGGGACATTACACCACTCGAAAAAAGAAATTGAACATCAGGGATATTTGGGGTAAGATGGGATATTGGGAGAAGAAAATAAAGCTTATAGTGTAATGTGCAATGAGAATAATCAAATCTAGTTCTGGGAGAATCTGTTAGTATTGTATTTGATGTAGGAGGCAATTTGGACATGGAAGAGGGCTCTGATTTTGGCGTAGGACTGATATCACATGGGAAACAGAGAAAGTTGCAGTTGGGACAAAAAGTTCAGGTAAGTATCCAAAAATGTAGGAGGTCATTTAACCTGAGAACTATTTGAGGTCAGTCCAAAATACAACTCAATATTTTTACATACAGCTTAATTGCCATTTCATACAACATATACTTAGTATCATACATTAACTATTCAGGCTTCCTAAGAGTTGACTGATAGGAAAGCACATTAATTCGAGTTTGCTTTCTTCCATTTATAAGACCGATCCCAATAATGTTCTTACACAAGAAATTCACAAAAAATGGAATAATGGCACATTATAAATGGCATTTCCCCTGCTCACCTCACTCTTTTGGAAAATCAAGGAACAAGTCATTGTGTTTTAAGAAATGCATAACACAATGCAATGCTAAGAATCAGATTCTGATACATATATTCATAAAGGAGTGCCACCTTGCTTCACAGGTAATCTTGTGGATTTCATTGAGGTTATTCAAGAAGAAGGAACTACATTACATGAGTAAGCGGTTCAGAATCTGGCCCCACACACTTTGGAAAATACATGTTGTCCTGTAAATGCTCCACTTCTGGGGATGCTTTAAGAGTATATGTAACAATGATTTAGGTTTTTAAAAACATACTTGACCACATAACATGACAATGCTGAAATCCCCACATCTGCTTATATACAAGGGCACACTTCCTCCTTTCAAATGTCACTACTTATTTTTAGATACAAAAAACCTGGGATCTATATTCTTACAAGAGACTGCACAAACAAGAAGTTTGGAAAAAGACAATGTCATGCATGCCCTTTTTTGGTTAATTTTTGGCACAAATTACCCATACCCCCACTATTTCCCTACTCCTTCTTTCTCTGAAATGAATCTAGAAACTTATGGGTGAGGATGTTTGGAGACTTCCTATTTTCTGGTTAGTGGTGAGAAAATTAACACACTTTCCCAGCACATATTTCCAATTACACTGCAGGAATTGTCTACAGAAGGTGAGAGGACTGTGGCTGGGCTCAGCTGGAGGGAATTATTCTGTCAGGTGGGATAAGTTATAAAAGGAATGAATGGATTTAGCACTGGATTTGGAGCTAATATGGAAACCAGATTTGCCATGGCTTAGAGAAGCTCTTTTTATTTTGTTTGCTTGACTCTCAAATCTGTGTTGCTTTTCTTTCATGTGACCACTGATTTACTTTTTCTATCACATTGTTGTCTGAACTCACTTCTACTCTTTACAATGATTTCTTATTAGTTTGTGTGAAACAGTTCTGAGCTGTACCATTCCTTTACTTCCTCTCTTTTGCATACAACATTTCACTATTCACACTAGTAATCCTCTCCATTATTTGAAAGTGATTTGAAAGAACATGGAGGAAGGCAGGGAAAGAGTATCACATAGGTAAAAGAAGAGAAGGAAAGGGAACGAGGAAGATGAAAGGAAAGAGAAACTAACAGATACTGAAAGATCAGCATAAGACAAAAGATTTACAATAAGACTTAACCACTAGGTTACATTTGATCAGTTCTCCTACTACTGGCACCTGAATCAGAGCAATGGCA
Source organism: Pelochelys cantorii (assembly GCA_032595735.1). Lineage (NCBI taxonomy): Eukaryota > Metazoa > Chordata > Testudines > Trionychidae > Pelochelys > Pelochelys cantorii. The sequence goes on along the minus strand of CM064326.1, from coordinate 301,343,778 downwards.
CTAAATGTGTTTTGGAATTCCATAATGATGTGTCCTAATGTTTGGAATCAGAGCCAGTCTGGAATGGGTTACCTAGGAAGGTGGTGGAATCTCCATCCCTAGAGGTTTTTAAGTCCTGGCTTGACAAAGCCCTAGCTGGGATGATTTAGTTGGGGTTGGTTCTGCTTTCAGCGGAGGGGTAGGATTTGATGACCTCCTGGGGTCTCTTCCAACCCTATGATTCTAAGCAACATAATGAGTGTAGCTGGCCTAAAGTAGTAGGCTACCCTAACTGATTGGTAGGAAGAATCAGCAGACCACCTGTGAAGCCCCACAGCAGTTTAGTGGCTGCTCAGAACATTCACCCATAGCAGTGATAGTGTCTGTACATGTTCGTACTCATGCTCCTGCATCAGACTATCCTGTTTTCCTCTGACCATTTTGGTTCTGACCTGTGACTCCAGTTCCTGATTTCTGTGTCTAGCATCAGACTCCAGTTCTGATCTTGGCCTTGCTGGCTACTGACTCCTGTTCCAGTCAGTAGGCATGACTGCCCCAAATTCTTGTCTCTGATACTTGAGTCAAGTCTGGTGCATTATAGGGTAGGATGCCTGTGAAAGACTGGAGTCTGATACCATCCAACATCTTCCAGGAATTCTTTTTCATCCTGGTTTCACTAAATCAAACTCTGAAGTGATTCTCATAGGAAGTTGGTAGATAGACTACCTTAAAGAGCACCTTAGAGAGCACTGTTTGAGACAGCAGGACCTTCTTTTCTGTTTTGATCATGAAGGGCCGTGTTTTAGTCCCATAGGTCACAATGCTGAGCATTAACCATTATATGTCCTTAGCTTCATCTCTCTATTTATCAAGGTGGTTGGGGTTTTAGTGATCTTCTGGTGCTATAGTAATAATAATAATAACAAATAATAATAAAAATTAAATGAATGGAAAGAAAAAAGTGAAAGGCATACGTGAGAAGCAGCAACAGCTGTACCAAATTTTAAAAGAATATATTTAATAGAAAGTGGAATTTTCATCTTAGAAAAGAGGTGGATATGATAGAGGTCTATAAAATCATGACAGGTATGGAAAAAGTGAATAAAGAGAAGTTATTTACTTGTTCCCATAACATATGAACTAGGTGTCACCAAATGAAATTAATAGGTAGTAGATTTAAAACAAACAAAAGGAAGATTTTCTTCATGCAGTGCACAGTCATCCTGTGGAACTTCTTGCCAGAGGATGTTGTGAGACCAGGACTTTAACAGGGTTAAAAAAAAAACTAGATAAATTCATGAAGGTTAGCTCCATCAATACTTATTAGCCAGAATGGGAGGGAATGGTGTCCCTTGCCTCTGTTTGTCAGGGGCTGGAAATGGATGACAGGAGAAGGATCACTTGATGATTACCTGATTCTGTTCACTCCTTCTGGGGCATCTGATATTGGCCACTGTCAAAAGACAGGATACTGGGCTAGATGGGCCTTTGGTTTGACCCAGTTTGGCTATTCTTATGTTCTTATGTTCATCTGATAGTTCACAGTGCTATCTTTCTGCTTTGGTATCTTCTTACGTTCAGGAATAATTGACTACACATAGTGCAAAGCAGTGAAAATCAGGCCCACTGTTCTATAAGGTGTGCATGATTTTCCTGCCTGGTGGAATCTACCCCTTACAGAGGACTGCTATATTATTTCTACCAGAGTTAACTTTTATCTTTAAATGATTAATTTATGTTGGAGGCTGGTGTCCTTGGAATACACCATATAATCTCAAATAGTATGTGCTGTCTTAAAGAAATATCCTATGGAAGGATACTCCTGGGTCCTGCATAAGGGATTTATTCTTTTCACTACTCCTCAAAAGATAACACTCAGGTCAATTTGCAGCTGCCATCTTCTATCGTTGTCTTTGCAACACTTGGAAAACTCAAGTGCAAATACAGGAAATCCCTTTTGAATAAAATTAATAAATGTGCTTGACAAAAAGGTTCTACAGATTGTGGGGGGAATATGGTAGGGATCCCTTAGCTTAAGAAGCAAGAGAATTGCTGTGAAATTATCCTCCTAGATCTCTTCCATCTCAAACCACTGTGAGATTACAGCTCCCAGATTACACATTACATGTTTTCCACACTTTAATACCAACTGCAGAAACTCACAGAGCTTTTTCAGAAAAATAGGCCAACTGCCTTGAATCAAAGTCAATACAAAGAGTTTGAATTGCTGTGTGTCAATCGGCTTATTAGGACTCTTGTTAGTGTCTGAACTAAGAACATAAGAACGGCTATACTGGGTGAGACCAAAGGTTCATTTAGTCCTATATCCTGTCTTCTGACAGTGGCCAATGACAGATGCTTCAGAGGGAATGAACAGAATAGGCAGTCACCAAGTGATCTATTTGCTGTCACTCATTCCCAGCTTCTGGCAAACAGAAGCGAGGGAAAACCATCCCCACCCATCTTGGCTAACAGACATTGATGGAACAATCCTTTGGGGACTTTAGTTCTTTTGTGAACCCTGTTATGGTCTTGGCTTTCACTACATCCTCTGGCAAGAGTTCCACAGATTGACTGTGTGTTGTGTGAAGAAATACTTTCTTTTATTTGTTTTAAACATGCTGCCTATTAATTTCATTTGGTGACCCCTACTTCTTGTTTTATGAAAAGGAGTAAATAACACTTACTTATTTACTTTCATCACACCACTCATGATTTTTAAAGACCTCTATCACATCCCCCATTAGTCGTATCTTTTCCAAACTAAAAAAGTTCCAGTCTTCTTGTTTCTCATATGGAAACTATCCCATACCCAGATCCGTTTGTTGCCCTTTTCTAGACCTTTCTCAATTCCAATAGTTTTTTTGAGGTGGGGCGACCATATCTTCATGCACTATTCAAGATGGATTTATGCATACTTTCTTTCTTATTAGCTATCCTTTTTTCTAATGATTCCCAGCATTCTGTTAGAGAAACTATGCACTTCAATCTAGTAATTCTATCACTTCACCTAAAGAAGAATGTCAGTGTTTGCTTCCATGTATGTATTTTTCACTTTCACTTTCACATTATAATGTCATTTTAAAAACATCCCAGTCTTTATTGTTCTCTGGTTTTCATGGTTACAATGCCCTCTGTTTGCCTGCTGTTTTATTCTGTGGCTTTCATCTTCCTTCTTAGTACATTAGTTTCTATTTCTTGTTTAGAACCTGATGCTGCCACATTTCTTCATGTTGTCTTCTCTGTGGATAGTCTGAAAGAAACCTAGAACTGGGCTCTTGATTTGAAAATATTAATGCTAGGAAGCCTCTCCAACTATATACATCATTTTATGTCATGAGAGAAATATGATTGTGTTCAATGACCCAGATTCTCTAACCTGGCAGCACTGCTCCTGACACTGGATCAGAAGAAGGGGGAATAGATGACTTTATACCACTGATGCAGTTCCCTAATTCAGAGGCTGGTAGGAAGGCACTCTGTCCCCATGCTGGGGCTATCCAGCAGTGCAGTGGTGCTCCACCCTTACCTGCTTTTCTTCATCTCACTGTGCTCAGACTGGTAGGGGTTGGCACTAACAACCTGGCTCTGACCATCATCCTAAGGAATGCCTTTATGCAGGGGAGATCCTCAGAAGGCCAGTTAAATTAAGGCTATGTCTACACAGCAGCGTTATTTTGGAATAACATCAGTTATTCTGAAATAATGTAGTGCGTGTCTACACAGCAAGCCCGTTATTTTGAAATAAATTTGAAATATTGGGCTTCCTACTCCAACTCCTGTAACCCTCATTGTATGAGAAGTAAGGGAAGTCAGGGGAAGAGTGCTCTATCTCAAAATAACTGCTGTGTAGGCCAAAAGTCAAAATAAGCTATTTTGCCTTAAGATATGCAATTAGTGTAGCTTAGTTCTAGTTTAGCTCTGCTGTATAGACATACCCTAACTTCATGGCTCCTATTCAGCTTTGGAGCTGGATTGAGGATCTGGCCCAATGTTTGCATAACTTTATTTCAGGATGTTATGTTGACAAGAAGTGAAACTGTACTGAAAGCCCTCATCTAACATCTATGAGGTATGGGTCTCGGGGATAAGAAATTGTGCATACTTTTTTTTTTCTTTGTGGGCTCTGAAAATCATGAGAGAGTGACTCAAACTCACATTGTATTTATGTGACTTAATAAAACACCATCAAATAGTTCCATAGTAATTGTAAGTCAGTTTGATAAACCTGTGCTGCAGCATGGGACAATGTAAAGTACCACTGGACAACGACTACAGCTTATAGTTCAGAAGCATCTTTACAGATCCTTTTTTAGGATCTAGAACAATGCAGAGAAAGGGAAAAATATCAGCTTATCACTGAATGCTTCCTTAAGCTTAAAACATGAAGCATGGGATCTAAAAATTGTTACTTGCAGTTACTGCAAAACTGTTTTGCAAAAATTTCAAAGTAAAACAAAAAACAAAAATGTGAATTTTGTTGCAAACTTTGATTTGGTTTTTTATTGTTTCACTGTAAATAGTTAAGGCCAAATTCTGGCATCATCCCTACATGTATTTTCATTAAGAAGTGTGAAATTTCTATCAGAATTCAGGAGGGCAAATGTTACTTAATATTTATGTTAAAGTGTCCAAACAGTGAGCTGCTTTGAAGACCTTACCATCTAAATGAAGATATGTTTTTACACATGCATGCAGAACATGGGGCTAGAGCCTAGGAGAAAATAAGGAAACATTTAAAATAAGGAAATTGTGTGACAGTTTAGACAGTACTGCATGTGTCCTGAGGCACTGAGAAATCTATTAGTTGTGAATTTTGTTTTATTTCTTCATACTAAACTATCATTCTGCCTAGAATCTGATGGCAGAAAACCTGGCAGAACCCATCTGAATCTACTCATTTGTTCCTGCTTTAGAAGAAAAGAGCATGGTTTGGGGAGGGCAAAAAAAGGAACATATTCCATGCAAAAATCCATCATTTCCTGGTCTTTGCTAACAGGCTCAGCAAAATGCTCTGTGTACCTTAGCTGAGACAATGATGACAACTCAGTTGCTACAATAACAGTTTTGCTAACCCCACATGTTCAGAAATCATGAGTGAGTCCCTAAATAATCATGGGATTGGTTTACACATGAGATTTTTAAAAGATAACACAACTTTGAGATTTATTTTTGTTTACTGCTGATTACTATTTTTATTATTTTTGAGCCCTTACGGTTCAAGTTTGATCGCACCCTTCAAAACAAATCACTCCCATTCATTGAAACAGCAATGGTACTTTCCCTTAAGTACAGCTTTCTGAATCCTTTCTCCATATCTCAGACTTAATTAGGTTTCTGTTTAGGTTCTTATTCCCAGAAGAGCAAGTAGACCTCCTTATAGCAGAAGTTCTCTCTCTCATTCATAAGGACAAACAGGCCTATCTCTTTGCATCAATATTCACACTTGCGTAAGCTCTTTGAAAGCAGATTTCCATTTTTAATGGTTTTAATTAGCATTTACGGAAAACTGGTTTCATATGATATAAAGTGACAGATTTAATTCGTTAAGTGGCTAATAATAAAATGTGAATTGATTTGTTTCAATAGAGTTTAAAAGGCTTCTGCTCAATGGGGCCTCCTTGTTAATTCATTAAGCATGCTTTGGACCTTATGGAGATTTTTTTATTTAATTAACAGATGACTCCCAGGAGATAGTGCCCTCCACAACCGTAAGTGATAAAGACAGTAATTCAAAACCTATTTATAGGTCTTTGTTTTAATTTACTTTAAAAGGGGATTTTTTTTTTAAAACCCTACACAAGATCACTGTAATACAGCAATAGCTATTGAAGTCCTGGAACAAACACACATATTATGGAAAGATGGTCTTGCAGTTAAAGCACAGGTCTGGGCATTGAGAAATCATGTTAAGTTCCTGGCTCAGGCACTGACTTCTTGTATGATCTTGGGCAACTCACTTTAGGCAAATTTTTTAAAAATAGACACTTATTTTGGGTGCATCACTGTGTAGGATCCTATCCTTAGACATCTGGAGTGTATATTTCTGAAGTTTTGAGCACCTGAAATTCCCATACAGTCAATGGGAGCTGTAGAAATTCAGCACATATGAAAATGAAGTCCAGAATGGAAGGTGTCACCTGAAGCATGAAAACTCATTAAAAACAATTTGGCTACTAACTCTATAACTTATTTTTTCCATCTATACAATGAGCATAAATATATTTACTTAACATCTCAAGGACATACTGTGAAGATTTATTCAGTATAAGTGTCTTAGGAATTAACCCACCAGCTTCAAAATTCTGATTAGTTCAAAAAGCATTTGCCCATTAACTCAGGAATATTAGCTGACCAAATGACATTATTCCAGTGCTCTGCTTTCTACACCGGCTCCTCATGGAATATAGACTCAAGTTAAAGGATTTGGACCTTATTTTTCAAAGCTCTTCTCTGGAATTGTCCCAAGTTACCTCAGGCACTACCTTATACTACATGGTCATGATCTTCTGTGGGAGCTATGTTCTATGAGTGCCATGGAACTATTATACTCAAGAGAAAAACTTTCACATTTTGGAGGGAGGGGGGGAGGGGGTGGGGAGAGAGAGAGAGAGAGAGAGAGAGAGAGCTTTCTTGACGACTGGCTATGGATTTCTCTTATAGGAAATAAGAACCCCATGAATATTACTGACTTCAGATCCATTATTGGCAATCCTTAAATCAAGAGAGGATGTTTTTCTAAAATATGCGTTCATGTTCAACAGAGAATAATTAGGAAAGTTCTACAGTCTGTTATGCACAAAGATGACCATAGTGGTCCCATTCTGCCCTTTATAATCTATGAATTGGATCAAATAGTAAAATCTATTCTTTTGACCTGATCTTCACAGAATAATAAAGCAAAAATAAAACAAATCCCTGCAACAAGTAGATGATAGAGACTGAGATAATGTCTTTTAGTTTTAGGGTGGTGGAATACCGTGGTATAAATGTCTAGACAGAGTAATATTTGACATCTTTGGTTGGAAAACATTTAGGATATGTCTACGCTATGGGATAAGCAGGGCTCGACAAACCGCAGCAAAATCCACTCGCCAGCCCCGCACCACGCATGTGCTAGACCCGCACTGAGCATGCGCGCACCACCGGTTAACGGGGCGACCGGCTGAAATCTACTCGCTACGGGCGAGTAGATAAACAGATTTGTTGAGCCCTGGGGATAAGGATGAATTAAGATACGCAACTTCAGCTATGTTAATTACGTAGCTGAAGTCTAAGTACCTTAACTCGACTTTTGGTGCTGTCTACACTGCAGAAAGTCAAAGGGAGAACATTCTCCCTTCAACTTCCCTTATTGCTCTTGGAAGTAAGACTACCAGAGTGCCCCTCTCAGTTTGAATTTGCGTGTCTTCACTAGACCCACTGATTCGAACCCTGGAAGATTGACAGCAGCAGCTTCAATCTCCTCTGTAGTGTAGACATACCTTTACTGATATGCACAGTATTATTATCCGCAGCTGGATTTATTTTTTGGTATCATGCACTATATATCATCCAATTTCTGCACGAGATGAGGCAGGGTCCTGAGGAAAAAATATTATGTGATTCCACAATTAAAGACTGTACCCGATTTCATAATTAAAGACTATATCCTAATGCATTTGCATCAGGGAGTGCAGTTAATGTTGCATGACAATCTTCCCTGAGGGTCCGTCTACACAGCACCCTAAACTCAAAATAAGATACACAATTTGTGCTATGCAAATTGCATATCTTATGTTGATTGAATTTTGAAATAGAATATTTTAAAATTTGGCACGTCTACACAGCACCAAATTTAAAAATAACGCGCTATTTTGAGACATCCCTTAACCCTTGTGGAACAAGGGTTACAGGGATGCCGAAATAGTACATGCGCATAGCGAGACCTATCTCAAAATAGCAGGTGCGTTGAAAAGACACGGGGTAGCTATTTCGGGATACTTCTGGTATCCTGAAATAGCCCCGCTGTGTAGACATACCCTAACATTAGGGCAGCTTATCTTGCAAACTTAATATATTTTGCCTATTGTTTTTTGAAATGGATTTTCCTGGTTTTTTTAAATAAATAAAGATTTAAAATGCAATCTTGTTACTATAAGAATGCTTTGTTTCACTGAGTGTGCAACTCTGAGCACTGAATGAGGCAGATCTCCTCAAGGCTTGCCTCCTTCAACAAAAATATTAAGGCCATGATTCAAAATCCTTTGAAGTCAGTAGAAAGATTTCTGCTTGACTTCAGTGGGCTTTGGAGCAGCCTATAATAAAGCACACAAAATGCTCTTCTAGCCCTGCTTTCTTCATAGCTCTACTTCACAGAACTCTATGGTAATGATGGCTAATCTTTTTTTAAAACGGCAACTATTGTTTGTATTTGTTTCAGGAAGGTTTGGTAGAAATCTTCCCAATAGCAAGTAGGGCTCAGAATCTTGTGCTTTCTATGGGCTTTAATGACATTTTCTTGTTCCTTTGTTTCTGGTGATTCTATGAAAGCTGCTGGTGTGCAATATGATTAATCGGGAAATTCTGTATTTTGGTGCTGAGATCAGGGATTGCTATTATTCACTGTAAAGTTACATACAGTTAGCAAAGGTTGGAGATTGTTCTTCTCCTTTGTTGGTTATTTTATTCTGTATTGGATGGCAAATGTAGAGGATTGTTCTGGAGGACTGCTGCTTCCTCAGATAAAATGCCAGCAGTGTCCTTCCTCTATTCCACTGTTCCTAAGTTTTATTTTATACATGCCGGTTTAGTTTTCATTTAATTTTATTCAATTGAATTAGATTGTGCTTTAGAGATTTTTAGCACCTGTTGGTTGGATTTTTTTTGTGTTGCATTTCTAAGTCATGAATTATAGAAAAATTCATCGCTTGAGACTATCTCTGGCTTTTTTGTTTTAAGAAAGCATTTATTTTTCCTTTTGAGGACTGCTTTTAGGATTTGTCACAGTATTATTGGTGATACATCTTTATTGTTGTTAATTTGTAGGTAATTTATTATTTCCATCAATATAAAATATTTAAAAGGAAAATCTTTCAAGGATGGGCAATTAAGCTGCAATGATTTTAATATACGGTGTAGGGACTACTTGTGGTCATATTGAAGACAGTTGGCTGATGCATGAGATATTAGGAGGGAACTTTTATCTTCTGAAGGTTTGTTTTCCACAAGATAATTTTAATAGAGCTCCTTGAGAAACCAACATTTTTACAACCATTTTTATTTTAAAATTTTTCCATTTTTTTTCCACTTCAAAACAATTATTTTCATGAAAACATTTTCCAGAAATTCAAAATCCAGGAAATTTCAGCGTCCTATAGAACGTACACACATTCTTAACTTTTAAGTCCCAACAACTTCACCTATGGGCAGAAAGTTAGGCATGTGTTTAAGCATTTGTTGAAGCAAAGCCTGAATTTCTAGGATATGAAAGGACCCTATCCAGGAGTAAATAATTCCCTCACAAGAAAAAAAAATCTTTGCTAAGGTTGTGGGCACCAGAAGTTGAAAGTATATTACCTATCAAGAACACCAGAGTTACAAAAACAAAACAGAGCAGACCTTAGAAATTTGAGTAGTTCAGAGTTAATTGCACTGCTTACACAAGGCATCTTGGACTCTGTCCATTTAGGAATGCCTTGAGAATGTCAGAAACTTGTACTACTTCATCCTTCCCGGTGACTTAATTTTCTCAATGACTATACCAGAATACCTTCGTTGCATTTTATTTTATTAGGACTATCAAATGATTAAAAAATGAATCATAATTAATCATTAGATTAAAAATAATCAGTTTGAATCACACTGTTAAAAATAATAGAATACCAATTTAAATTTATTATAAATATTTGGGATGCTTTTCTACATTTCCAAATATATTAAAACACAGAATACAGAGTGTAGATTGCACAATTTATATTATTATTTTATTACAAATATTTTGCCATCAACAAGTTGAAGCATAAAGGAGCATATGAATGTTTAGCATTTTTGGCACATAAATACGTTGCAATGCCAGCTACAACAATGAAATGTGAATGCCTCTTCTTACTTTCAGATAACATTGTAAATAAGTAGTGGGCAGCATTGGCTATGTCTAGACTGCAAGCTCCTTTCGCTTTTCTGGAAGAGATCTTTCGGAAAAGCTTATTTCGAAGGAGAACGTCCACACAGCAAAAGCTCAAGGAAAAAGCAATGTGCTTTTTCGAAAGATAGCATCCACACTAATTGGACACTATCTCACATTTAAGTTGTGATTAGTATGGACCGAGTGGCCACCAGGGCACCTGTGTTATTTCCTGGAGGCCTCTTCTTTCGAAAGAACTCCCTCTTCTGCATCCACACATACTTTTTTCCGTAAAAGCTTTTTTGGAAAAAGGCTTCTTCCTCGTAGAAAGAAGTTTACTGCTGTCAGAAAAAACCCTCCATTCTTTTGACTTTCTGTCGAAAGAACGCAATAGCCGTTTTTCTGGAAAAACGCTGCAGTGTAGACATACCCCTTATGTTCCATAAATGGAAACAAACTTGTTAGTTTTACTGATTAGCTGAACAAGAGGTATGACTGAGTGGATTTCTAGTTACTAAAGTTTTACATTATTTTTGAATGCAGCTATGTAAAAAATTCTATGTTTGTAAATTGTATTTTCATGATAGAGATACCACTAATGTACTTGTACGAGGTAAATTGAAAGATAGTATTTATTTGTTTATCTTTTTACAGTGCAAATTTTTGTAATTAAAAATAATATAGTGAGCACTGTACACTTTGTATTCTGTGTTATAAGTGAAGTATATCTGAAAATGTAGAAAAACATTGAAAAATATTTATAATACATTTAAATCGGTATTCTATTATTGTTTAACAGTGTGATTAAAACTGACATTAATCACAATTAATTTGTAATGGACTTAATTTGTTTTTAATTAATCATTTGAGTTAACTTTGATTAATTGTTAGGCCTAAATGTTTTATTGCTTTATGGGAATATATAATGAACATAGAAGTAGAGCTTCTTGGGATTTTTTCAACAAAATATTTTTTGTCAGTAAAAGCAGATTCACTCAACCCACAATTATTCACAGTGGGGTGACCACATGTCCTTATTTTATTGGATCAGTCCTGATATTCAGGGCTTTATCTCAGGGCATGTCTATACTACTCACTACTTATTGATATGGCTGTGTCAGCACAGTCATATTGCTAAAAATTAGGCAGTGTTAATGCTGTTTGCCAGCATTTTATGACAAAAACCTTCCACCCCCCACAAGCGGCGTTTGCTTGCTGATAGGAGTGCTCCTGTCCCGATTTTTCACACTTGCCATCTGATTACCCTAGCTCATGGGAAAGGGTTAGTTTTGATAAATTTTCCATTTTGAAAATATTTGAATATTGAAACAGTCAAATCATCCCAATTTAACATTTTTTAAATAAAATAGTTTCGTTTTCAGGTCAAATGGCTTTTTTATTTCAAAATTTAATTTATAGTCTTTTTTTAAAAAGTAAACAAAATCAAAATCAAAACATTTTAATGGACTCGATCTGAATTCTTTTTCAAAATATCAGTGTGTGGAAAATTTTGAAATTTCATCCTGATTCGGTATGGTGACTTTAAAAAAAAATCTCCTAAAATCTCATAGGATGGAAAAGCACTTCCCTCCTCGTTTTACATAAAATAATACTAATGCCTTGGCTAGACATACATAATAAAACATCATTACAGTCTGGATCCTGTGCGGTATTCTGAGAGTATTCTGATCTATAGGCAGTGATCAGAACCTCTGAGAGTTGAGCTGAAGATCCTGCAACCATCCAAACGTTATATTCTTCATGTGCCTGGAATAATGTTCACTCTAATTTTTCCATCCATGTGCAAAATAAATGTTGTTTTGTGCACCAAGGCATGTGTGGATATGCACCACCAGTAGAAACACATGCTGCCCATTGTGGGTGGCTGAGGGCACTCTGCTAATCAGCTGAGTGGCACCAGAATCTCTTTTGGGTGGCAGCCCAAGTGCTTAGCTTACAGGGAATGCTGGACTGGAGTGAGAAACAACTGCACTTTCATGAGTAAAATAAGAGTATTCATAGCATATAATATTGCATATGCACAAGTATGAAACAAATGATAAAATCAATATGTGCATATTTTTGATAAACTTTTATAAAGTTGGGGAGATGGTAGGCTGTCTTCTGGGGGGAAGAGTTAAGTAGTTTGGGTGTCCTGCTCCTGCTTGAGACATGTAACCTTAACTTTGCTATTCCTGGGTTTCGAATGTCAATCTTATGGTAGGTGATAAGGTGGGGCTGAAGTTCTTGCCAGTAATATACAGTTAAACCCCTGACATGTGCCTATAATTGTAGCTTCATCTAAATGAAGTTTTTTGTGTTTGTTGTTATTTCCTTCATTTTCAAATAGTTCTCCGATGGTGATAAAGTGAGCACTGTACACTTCGTATTCTGCGTTATAAGTGAAGTATATCTGAAAATGTAGAAAAATATTGAAAAATATTTATAATACATTTAAATTGGTATTCTATTATTGTTTAACAGTGTGATTAAAACTGACAATCACAATTAAAACTGAAGAATGCCGAGGGGCATTATTTTAATTTAATTTAATTTTATTTTATTTGCATTCACTGGCAGCCAGCTGCTCTTCCTCCCCATGCCTCCCACTCACCTGCAGCCCTGCCGATCAACACCTTCAGCTCCCTCCCAGTGCCTCTCACCTCCTGTGGATTAGCTGTTCCACAGTGTGCAGGAAGCACTGGGGGAGGAGGAGGAGTGAGGCAGGGTGTGCTTGGAAGAGGGAGCAGAATGGAGAGGCAGGACAGGGCAGAGTGAGGATGGGAGAAGGCCGGTTGGGGACTTGGGGAAAAGAGATGGAGGAGGTGGGGCCTGGGGTAGCGGGGGGCAGAAAGGGATACAACGGGATGGGGTTTTGGGGAAGGGGTGGAGTGGGGGGGTGGGGCTAGCGTGGAGCAGGGGCAGGAAGAGATTGGGCTGGGGGAAGGGGTGAAGTGGGCACAGGGTCTGGGATGAAATGGAAGCCCTAGGAACTTGGCAGTGAGAGTTGCTGAGGGCATTGGAGGCTGGAAACATCAGAAAGGGCTAATTGGGGGAACTGAGGAGCAGCTCACCACTGCAGGAAAAGACGTTAGAGAAGCATTTTCAGTTCTCTTACGTCTGTAGCCAATGGAACTTGGTTTTCAGCAACAGGACACCATCCAGATATGAGGGGAGCATATGTTTTTCTACAGGGCATAAGGAATCTGTCAGTAGCAAAGAATTCGGGGGCAGTTGAGCAGATTGAAGTGCAAAAGATGGCAAAGGAAAACCACTAATGTTTCCTTACACTGTCCACCATATGAACCTTCTGTGGTATGTCAGAAAGGAGGCTCACTCTAGCAGAGTATTACAGGGCCTGAGAAATTTATACACAGGTGAAACTGGGGAGAACCAATGTCTTAATATGGAGGAAATTGGGAAGGTGGAGGGATATTTCCCTTTGCTGAGGTATGCTGGAGGGAGAATCCCCACCAAGCATTAGTCAGTCAACCACATGAACCTCTGGGAGGAAAAGTTCTCCTTTTCTATTTACAAATACCGCTCATAGTCTGGTTACACTTTAGCTTTTTTTTCCTTGCAGACAGTATGCTCAGAGATGAAGGCTTGGATCCACAAAATGACTTATGCACATAGAAAATCACTGGACTTTACAAAGCCTGAATGAGGCTTCCTGTATAATACATGGGGAAGGACACATACCTGAGAATAGGAGCCAACATTCTTGGGAGAGAGTTGCCGAAGCTAGCCAATGGGCAATGTTGACAAGATGAGTGTATCTTAAGTCCTGATGCTCTCACAGAGTTCAGACTGAGCTGTAGGGAGATGTTTGTCATCTGCAGCCAAGAACCCTCTTCTAGAGTCAGGTAGCTTAGGTGTCTGAGGCCAGTCTATACTAGGGGTCAAAGTCGAACTAAAATATGCAATTCCAGATACATGAGTAGTGTAGCTTGAATTGACATATCTTAGTTCAACTTACCATGGTATCCCTACCGCAGGGGGTCAACAGGAGAAATTCTTCTGTCGACTTCCCTTACTCCTCATGACCCAATGGTGTACCGGAGTTGACTGCCTCATGAACAGCAGTTGATTTAGTGAGTCCTTACTAGACCTGCTAAAATGACCTCCAGGAGATCGATCTTCACAGTGTGTAGACAAGGCCTAAGCCATTTTTGCAACTCCACACAAAAGAGCTGAGGGAGGGGAGGAGGAGGAAGCCATTTCAATATGGGATATTTTGTTGTACATCTCTCTCAGTCTCTCCCTCTGAAGCCATTATTAAATAATTAAACATTAATTGGCCAGTAAGTGAGAATCACCCTATAGTCCAGTGGCTAGTACATGTATCTGAGAGCTGTGAAACCCAAGTGCCAAATTCCTTCATGTCATCAAACACAGGGGGCAACTGAACTGAGGTGTCCTACATGATCCCAGGCTAATGTCATTAAGGAAGCCTCCTCTTTGCTGTTTCATATAGCGCTTCAAAAACAGTTTAGGGTTGGTGGTTCTCAGTCATATACAATGTCAGTATCAGAAGAGAGAATTAAACCCAGCTCCCGTAATTCCTAGTTTGTCGGGACTCACTGACTTGACTACACTGCCCAATATGTCATTTTCCTTCATAAATGCATGTGAGATTTCAGTGTTGAGCTGCCCTATGTATTTTTCAGTTGAGGACACAATTTAAAAATTATCTCCCATGTGAATTTAGGGGTAAATTGGACATCACTTCAGTCAGTTTGAAAATATCAGGAGGATCTTTGTTTGATATATGGTTTAGCTTCCCCCCCTCCTAATATTAGTGTTCTTTTGTTCCATAACTGGATATGTCTATTTTTGTGACTGAGAATGACTATGCCATTTTTTTGGCTCTTGTATTTTATGTAAGAGGAATAGAAATGTTGTCCTGTACAGCTCTGTTAGTGGAGTTGTGATGGATGTAATTTTGAAGTATGTCAGCTTGAACACTGTTTTTTGGTTTGTTTTTTGTTTTTTCCCCCCAGAATATTTAATGTTCACTACCCCCTTTTTAGCTGGGTTAATCATACCCCTCAGAGCCACTAGAGCCTAGAGCCACTAAAAATAACATACTTTCTGTAGACATTTTCATAAAAACTGTAGGTTAGGAATTTTTAAAAAAAATTTCAATGAAAAAGTATCATCACATTGTCATCTTTTATCCATTTCTATCATAGAGCTAAATGGTGAAATCTTGGCCCTGACCCTGATGACTCTGATTTCACTGCAAATAGAATTTGAGCTCTCAGCATTCAGTTGCTCTATTCTTTTATTTAAAGTGTTTGCCTTATTTCTCTCTAGCCACTAGGTGTCTCTCTACCCATGTTATTAGGAAGTTATTTTTATTTGAGACTCTCTTGTTTTTGTTTTACCTTGTCTTGCTACATTTCAAGTCTGTGTCTCTGTACATTTTACTCTTGTGCATTCTTTTTTAGAGCAGTGATTTCATCCCCAGTTCCCTCCACTTCACCTATGTGTGAACTGCAGACATGGTCAGTGATCCTTTTTACCCAGATGAGGTTAAAGTTAATGATACAACTTTTGACCCTACTTAGATTCTAGCACCATGGTCATCACTGTGTTATTTGCTCACCTGCACAGTGGCAGCTCATTTCTTATTGTTTCCTACTCCACTGGCCATTTGCACTTCCTTTTTGATAGTTAATGGAACTAGTTGTATTGCTTTTCAGTAGAGCTCTGGAAATCCATGGATATCCACGGGTATCTGCAACTGCAGATGTGGCTGCAGATATTCACAGCTCATTTTTGTGGATATGAATGTGGATACAAATTTTGTATCTAGAACCCTGCAACTTTGCGGATATCTGCTTTATATCAACAGGTATCTGCGGCTCATTTCTTTTTCCAGATACGAATGTGGATACAAAATTTGGTATCTGTTCAGGGCTCTACTTTTCAGCTTGCCTGCTCCATTCCAGAGCTGTGGTGACACTGAATTCAACACAGGGCATAGGGAATGCTGAATGCCTCTGAGAACCCCGAATGTGTACTAGAGATATGTCTATACTGCAACAAGCTTGAGACTAGGCTCAAGTCAAACACCACTTGTGTCGAACACTGCAATTGCATAAATCCAAGGCTTGGACCCAGGGTGCCAGGACCCTGGAGGGCTGTATGAGCTTGAGTAAGGACAGGACCCAGGACCTGAGCTCTAATACTTTACAGTGAAGACACAGCCTGCTGGATTTGAGTCCTGGGAGTCAGCAGGAAGTATCCTACTTTTGCTGTGGGGCAACTTGCTTTGCCCTCTCTATTCTAATAATCTGCAATCCATTGTATGGAAAATGGAAGCCACTCCCCCCCTTTGGAAAGGCAGCAGCTCAGGTCAGCAGTAACTCATTGTCTTCTAACTAATCAAGCTCCTGGGTTTGCAACTGAGAGTGAATTGATCAAGTTATTTGCAAAGAAAGCTTCTTGGCAGTCACTGAAGTTTTCCCACAGTGCACTATGGTGCACCTAGCACTAGAGTGGCCCAATTTTGAAGTGGTGGAGAGGGGAGATGCTGGGAATTCTGGATTATGGTTACTTAGACTTGTGTCTGTGCATTGCACTGTGGATGCTAGAGCCCTAGGTTTGAGCCTATGTTACGAAAATCTTAACATAAGGTTAAAATACTGGAACCTCAAGCCCAGAGGTCCCTAATACAAGTCATTTGACTCAAGTCCAAGTAATCCTGGATTTACATTGCAATATAGACATACCCTAGGTGTTGTGCCCTGCTGGAAGAAGGGCCGAATGGGGAGTGGGTATCTTATCCCAGCTCCTTTGTCATCTAGGGGAATGCATCTATACTTTATCCTCCCATAAGCAGCCATGGTAGTCATGTAACAATCTCAGTCCTGTTTTTCACTAAACCATGATGAAAGCAGTCTCAGAAAGAACTCCCCACTGTTCCCCTCCTCTCCTAGGCATTGGACCATATGCAATCAATCCGAAAGGGCTTCTCCAAGGCCACAAGGCCTGATATGTCACATGGGAAGATGCTGAGAATTTCTCAAAAAAGGCTGTTGGAACTGAGATAGAACAGAGATGGGCTGAAAGGATTTGTAAATTCAAAAGTAAGGAAAAAGTAATCACCATATTCTTAGCTCTTGATACTGTCTGCTCCTCAGCCCCACAGCACAAAGAAACCACAAAGCTGCCCTAATGTGGTAACCAGAGATTTCCCCCAACAAAGGAGAATCTAGGAGGCACAAATGTTAAACAATCTGACTACAAACCTCTTCCTCACTCATTGCTTGTCAGGTTATTTCACTAGTTTTTCAGGTCTTGTCATAAAGACTCACGGACTAGAGAGGATCTGAATTTATGAGGAACAAACTGAAAA
This sequence comes from Pelochelys cantorii, assembly GCA_032595735.1. NCBI lineage: Eukaryota > Metazoa > Chordata > Testudines > Trionychidae > Pelochelys > Pelochelys cantorii. The sequence continues at coordinate 301,326,328 of CM064326.1, read as the reverse complement.
AAATAACTCCTGTCCCTATCCCCTCCCCTTTGAAAAAAAAGAAATTAGTAAGCAAAAAAGCTGCCTCCTCTTCCTTTTTGTTATTAGTCAGTCTTTTTTAGGTGTGGTTTTTCTGTTGAAAAAATGTTTGAGGATTTTTGCACACAAACCACTATTTCAGCCCTGGTAGAGGCTTAAAGGCATATTCAACTGATTATTGGAAACTGACACACTAGAAAGGCAGTGGACAATGTGCACTGGTGGGTTAAGTGCACAGTGCTTTGTTTTCTTTCCCCTTAGATCTAAGTTTTGTTATTGCTGGAATCATGCTCTTTATTGTCACATTAAGTCCCGCTGGTGATGGTGATGTGCCATGAAACCACTGGAGGCTGCAAACCCTCAGTCAGTGTTTACCATTGTTCAGGAGCGTGTATTAGCTGCAGGATGAAAGGTCATTCAGACTACTTCTTTTTTTGGTTTATTATTTTGGTTCTTTTTTGTTTTGGTTTGCCCTCCCTGCCCCCACCCTCTGGCGCTGCTCATCTGCACAGTGTGAACTTTTTACCTGATGCCCTAAGAGTCAAAACATGCTGCTAGAATGTTTCCAGTTTGAGACCTACTGGCGCCGTTTTGGAATCCTTTTTGCATTCCCTGAGAGCAGCAGACGCAGAACTGCTCTATTCTACTGATCTCCCACCCACAGCAGCACTCACAACTGAGTAAGAGCAAAAGCCTAAAGCTTTATACAGCTTACTGAGTTTTCAGAAAAGTCGAGGTATTGCAAGATTAGTTCTAGTTCCACTTGCCTGCTTTAGGTTTCTGATATGCCAGCTTTGTTTCCAGCCTCCCACACTCTGTTGCAGAGGGCTTTTTCAGAAAGGTGGGAAAGGCTTAAAATGATATTTGTGATCATGCCAGAATTTACTGTGATCTTACCTTAAAGAGCCATTAAAACTCAAATAATCAAGACTCCTGCTGTTAACTCAGTCTACTGTAAATGGGCCTATGTAACTGTTATATCTCTTTTGAAAGTACAGGTAGTACCTCCCTTAATTGGGACTCTCTGTTCTGGCAACATCCATGGTCCGGCAGAACCACAGATGTTCCTGGACCACAGAGCTCAGGTATAGGGAGTCTAGCTGTGGCGCAGGAGCATGATGGGGGGGGAGCGACGACACAGCTGGGAGCCCCATGTCGAGGGATGGGGGGGCAGTGCAGCAGGGAGATTTGGCTCCAGTGCTGGGCAGTAGTGTAACCCACACACCTAGTGGGTGTGGTTCACTGTCCCATGTAGTGGCACTTAGGCCCCTTACAGGGAGAGATAAGAATGAGGGAGCTTTACAGCCTAAGCTGAGAGCCCGCTGGCTTTATAGATCAAGCTGTAGAGGCTCCTACACTAAGCTCTGGAAGTCCCAGGTTGAAATCTGCCTGGTGGCAGTTACAGTAGCAGCAGGCTAGCAACAACCAGGGAACTCTGGCCCCAGCCATACAGTTCCTGCCCTGGTAGCAGCCAGGGAACTCTGGCTCCAGCAGTAGTGGGGCCATGCAGCAGCAGGGCTGGGCTAGACCCTAGCTGGGGGCCAGTGTTAAGCATGGGCCATGACGGAAGGAGCCTCCCCGCATCCAGCAAATCCCTTCATTTGGAACCTGTCAGGTCCTGAGGGTGCTGGACCAGGGAGGTCCAACCTGTAATACAGTTAGAGGGTGTTTGCTGGGGGGAGGGAGAGGGATTGTTACAGCTTCCTTTTTGAAATATAAGAATTTTTTTACTGTAAGGATTTCTATTTTTTACTGCTTTGATTGCTTAAATATTTTCATGGAAAAAAGCATACAAGATTCTTAATTGCTTCCTAAATTGGGTAGCTTCTATATCTTAGACAGAGAATTAAATTATTGCATTCTTCTTGTAGATCTGTGTCTTATTAATCTTCCAGATAAAATGAACTCTGGAGTGAAAATAATTAATCACAACATCTTAATAACACGCACTTCAAAAGAAGTATATGCCCTTTCAGATTAAAAAGATTCTATCTGTGAAGCCAATGCTTAATGCAACATACTGGGGACATCTAGTGGCAGAAAGCTAAAATAGTCAAAATACTGTAAAGTTTGCTGAGGATGCTTCTTATTCATTATCGCTGAGAGAGAATCAGGATCCACATTACTTGCACCAAATTTTGCTCTAACTTAAAACCCCATATTATTTACTTCTAGACAATAGAAAAAACATTCTGAGTTTTTGTATGGTAGCGTTAGTAAAAATCAACTCATTGTACATGCTTTAAGTAACACATTTTAAATATTTAAATTTAGTTTTGGACACATGGTTTCATACCCTTCTTCAGAAATGCTGTATATCCATCAGCAAGTAAATTCACTTCTCTGTCTCAGATTCCTCATCTGTAAGAAAGGGGGGACAATATTTACCCAATTTCCTAAAGTGCTTTGAGATTCCTGGATGGAAGATGCTCATATAGGGTACATCTAGACAACGGTGCTATTTTGGGGTACTTCCAGTATTCTGAAATAACGTTTAACATGTCTTGACAACACACCCGGTATTTCAAAATATTTTTCAAAATAACAGGCATGCTATTCTGACGTCGCTGTAAGCCTCATTCCACAAGGATTAAGGGACGTTCGAAATAGCGTTCTATTTCAAAATACACTTGAAATAAGCTATGCAATTTGTGTAGCTCAATTTGCATAGCTTATTTCGAGCTATGGATGCAGTGTAGCTGCATCCTTTGACTCACAACCTTAAAACCAGAAGGGACCAACATGATCATCTGCACATTATAGGCCACAGAACCTCATCCATCCACTCCTGCAATAGACCCTAACCTCTGGCTCAATTATGGAAATCCTCAAATAATAATTTAAAAATTTGAAGTTAGAGAGAGTCCACAATTTACACTCATTTAAATCTACAAATAATTCATGCCCCGAAGCTGCAGAGGAAGGTGAAAACCCTCCCAGTATCTCTGCCAATCTAACCCGGGGAAAATTCCTTCTCAACCCCAAATATGGTGTTCAGTTAGACCTTAAGCACGTGGCCGGGCTGTATTAGAAGTGTAAATGGGACTTCTTTCACAGGAAAATCTGGCATTGAAGTTAATTTGCAACTAAGTATTATTATTTATTATTGAACTTACCCTTTCATTAGCTGTGATGGTAGATGGAACATTATCAATGTAATTTGATTTTTGGGACCATTGCATCAAATTCTAATCTCTCAATCTGTTTCTCCCCTATCACTAGAGTATCTAGGCATTGGCCCTACTTTCTGACTCTATCCTGAGTAATTCTGACTCTCCCACTCTCCCACTCTTCATTCTGAAGAGGTATATTGGCTCCTGACATCTGCTAATGGGAGCTCTGCACAGGGCTGGCATATGCTGAGATTGGTCAGGATTTCAGAAATTCTGTGGAAGCTTTTGCAGCAATGTGGCTGCCTGTGGCATTGCTACACTCTGAAAGAGAAGGCTGAGAATGAGGGCACAAAAATGTCCTCTTTGGGTGGAATAATAGCTTGGGGCTTGCCAAGAGCTGTACTCTGTCTAATATGCCCTCGATTGCTTTGGTACCCCTGCATGTATGAAAGAGTAATTTGGGCCTCAGTAGGTTTTTCGTCCACACCTGCCAGCCCTCTTGAGAGTGCTCTGTCACTATGTGCCTGGCTCCCCCTCAGCTGGGATGCTAACATCCCAAAGGCTGGGAAGTCAGGACGCTTTCCAGTGCCCTTTCTCCTACATATGGCGGTATGGCAAGGCTACTCAACACATGGCCCGTAGGCCTCATGTGGCCCGCAGCCCACTTGTTTGCAGCCCGTGGTGCAGTTTGGGTTTACACAGGGCTCAACATGTGGCCCACAGGTGGGATCCTTTGAACATGGCCTCCACTGGGCACATGTTCCACAATGGCGAGGAGTCTCCCAGGTGGGCTGAGCACTGAAAGACCCAAGTGGACAGACTGGCTGAAACAGACGAGTACAGGGTGTCAGCGTTTCTAGCCCCCAGGGAAGAGGTGCCGGGAGCATTGGGTCATTGTGTGAAAGAAGCTATTTCCATATTTTTGTAATACATTTGCATGTATATGCAACCACACTTAAGTTGCGGCCCTCGGCATGTGCTGTGAGTATCATTGTGGCCCCTGGGACTTCCAAAGTTGAGTAGCCCTGCAGTATGGGGTTACTGGCTCTGTCCATTGGCGAGGAGGATGGGCATCCATGTTTGCATCCATATTCCATCTATGCAACAGCCACTCTGGGGATGAAGCTTTCCTCAAAATTTAGCTTGCCCATTGGGATCACAACAACTGGTTGAACCATGGCCTAGGAAGCTGGACAGCACCACTGGCTTTTGGTTGAGGATTTGGTCTGTGGAATGAAATGGCTCTCAGAATATTGCTTTCATTCTGGCCACTAGTAAACAAGAATTGTAACATATTGGAAGGAATTTTAAAGAAGAGTAACAAAAATGATTAAACTGCTGAAGAGATTTAATATGTAGAGTGTGGTCCAAGTAGGGAGAGATGTTATAATAATTTTGAAGTGCTATATCAGAAAGTTTAAATAGCGAGGAATTGTTTAGGGTGACCAAGGAGGTATATCTAGAGTAATGATTTAAAATTAAACAAAGCAAATTTAAGCTGCCTACCTAGGGGCAATTATAAGTTCTCCAGCTTTTACCGTAGTAACAATCTCATATTCTGTATGCCTCTGCTAAGTGAAGAAAAGACTATACATCACCAACAATTTGGATCTTACAATAATGTGTGAACTGCCATTATAATATGACCACAACCTTGTCAAGTAATACTTAATATTCATCAGCTGTCTCCTCAGATATCCCACCTCATTCTCCTACCCACTCTCATACAGGTCTGGCAAGCGAACCCCTAGGTTTTGCTGTATGGCAAGGAGGTTATTAAATGAAGGTTCTTGGACGCTAGCTAGGGCAGTGTTTCTCAAACTTTTGGCAGGTGACCCCTTTCACACAGCATCTAGCTTCAGAGTGAGACTCCCCCTTGTAAATTAAAAACACTTTTAAAATTCTTAACACTGTTATAAATGCTGGAGCTGAAGCAGGGTTTGGAGTGGGAGCTGACACTCTGGGTGTGTCTAGACTACATGGCTCCGTCGACAGAGCCATGTAAATTAGTTTATTCGGCATAGTCAAAGAAGAGGGATTTAAATAATCCCCGCTTCATTAAAATAAACATGGCCGCTGCGCTGTGCCAACGATCAGCTGATCCGACACAGTGTGGCAGTCTAGACGCAGATCTGTTGGCTGGGGAAGCCTTTGCCGACCAATCCTCTAAACCTCGTTTCATGAGGCATAAGGGATCGGTCAGCAAAGGCTTCCCCAGCCGACAGATCCACATCTAGACTGCCGCGCTGTGTCGGATCAGCTGATCGTCGGCACAGCGCAGCGGCCATGTTTATTTTAATGAAGCGGGGATTATTTAAATCCCCGCTTCTTTGACTATGCCGAATAAACTAATTTACATGGCTCTGTCGACAGAGCCATGTAGTCTAGACCCACCCTTCATGACTCCCCATGTAATAACCTCATGATTCCTGGAGAGTCACAAAACACAGTTTGAGAACCCCTGAGCCAATGGAATAAATTCCAAAGTCAAGCGACCTTCATGAAGAACCAGGTAACCAGCAGCTATCTTCTGTTCCTCAGTGTTTCACCCAAACACTTTCACTGCTCACCACTCTGCCAGTATCACATAGATAAAAAGATGACCTGCCAGATAAATGGGTCCCAAAATGTTTAGGGCTCTCCAGGTTAAAGCCAAGACCTTGACTTAATAGATTAAAAATAATGGCAGCCCATGCAAATCTCGGAGCAGTAGTGTAATGTGCTCTCTGCATGACACACCAGTTCATAAGAAGCCAGTCATATTTTGCACTAGTTTCCGGTCAGAATAGTTTCAATACATAGCCCCGTTTAGAGTTGACTGTGGCCTAGTCTAAAGATGATAAAGGCACAGATAATGGTGGCAAAGATCACCATGGAGAGTATTGAATTCGTTGTCCTGTCAGCAAGAAGTGGAACAAAGCTCTCTTTGTTCCTACTGCCATCCACATGTCCAGAAGTATCTCAGGATCTAATGAAGACACCCAGATCCTGATCTGAAGGTGCAAATTGTGAATGCTAGTTCTTCTGAGCACTTTCTCCAACCCTCTAATGTTGTCTTTGCCTGGTCTGGCATGGACTGAAGTTACTTAACCCTCACCCAAGTTCAGTTTAATGCAGGCACTGGGTCATTATTTCCATTGGACAGGACCAGTCAGAAATACAATCAAGATAAACCTGGGTTGGAAGTGAGAGAGAAATAGAGGTAGTTATCAGTATAGTGAGACATTACCACTCAAGTCTCCTCACAAACTCCCCTAATGGCTGTTTATCTGTCTGTCTGTATCTCTCTCTCTAATAGGAGGGATGACAAAATAGACTCACTGCAGCATTATGCAGGAGAGCTTTATTTATTTATTTGCCCCACACTTTCCCGTTTGGGACATCTCCAAAAGAAAAGAACAAAGTCACTTACAAGCAACTCTATCTGCATTTCCCAAGAGCTGTAGTCATGGCAGTAAACTTCATAATTAATAGTAGCAAAGGAAACTAATAATTCCATGAAATGCAATGGTCCTCATCAATCAGAGTTAATCTTGTGGTGCAACTGATGCAGTTTCTGTCTCATGTCCAGGCCTATAGCCTGATTATCTTGGTTACAGAAAATCAAGACTCCAAAAACTGCCATCACAGCCTAGTCATAAACATATGACATAAACATTTCTGTTCCCCAAAAAAGAAGATTTGAAAGCAGTTCATAGTCAGCAAGATTGTCAGTGTGCAGAGTTAGCTTAATGAGTGGAAGCCCCACTCACTGTAGCTTCTCTAAGAACAACTAGTTCCAAGATACCATGTAGGGCAATGAGGACTGCTGCTATTGGTCCAGTACTTCTGTTGGCCTTCACTGGGCTCAGTTTTAGGCCATGTCTACACTAGGAAATTATTTCAAAATAACTAAATTTGACTTAATAACTCCTAATGTTACAAAATTGAAATAGCGTGTTCCCTCAATGGGGAAGCCTCAAAATTAGTCCGAGGCAGTCTCCGTGAATGTGGATGCGCTACCTCGACTTAGAGCCCCAGGAAGCACTGGGGAGTAATGAGTTCGAATTACTCTGGGGAATAGTTATTTCAAAATAGTGGCACCAGGGCATCCACACTAACGCTGTTTCAAAATAACTATTTTTAAATTAGTGTTATTCCCTGAGGAAAGCAGGAGCACAGATTTCGAAATAAGCGGTCCATTATTTCAAAATAATGGGCTTCGTAGTGTGGATGCTCTGCTTATAAATTGGACATGAAGGATTATTTTGAAATAAAAGCCTAGTGTAGACCAGGGCTTAGTGCCTTCAGTTCACCTACAGCGATAAATGCCATAAACCCAGCAAGAGTTTCCCAGGTATAATAGGTTGTCTGATATAGCAGCACTAGCCCCATTCTGAGATGTGCACATGAGATGGGAAAACTTGGTTAAATATTTGTTGTAGTCTGTCTCCTATATTTCAGACTTGACACAGACAAAAAAAGCACAATTATGTTTCCAGTACAAACTTCATTTTCCTCATGCTTTAGGAAGCACGACCAAAGAGCTGCCCCAGTGGTGCTCCCAAAGCATCATCCAACCAGTTCTAGGATATATATGCACAGTCAGCAGCCTCATCGATTGAAATAGCATATTTCATCGTGTGAAATAGCGTCTCAAGGGAGCTGATGGAAGATCTGTAGTTTGACTAATTTAGAACTGGATAAAACATTATACTATGTATGCGTGCTTGTGTGGAAAGCTCATTGGCAGGAGAAAGTGCTGAGATGACCTAATAGGTGGAAGTTATATATATATATATATAATGAAAAACAGTCAAAAATGGTGGGAGATTATGATGGTTATAGTTATTTGGAGAGTTGAAAGACATGACTGACATTTGCCTACTGACATTTGTTTTCTTTGGAATTTGTAATAGAAAATTATTTATAATGAATTTAGGATTTATTTGTACTGTGTAAAAGGATTACATCATTAGAAATGTAAAATTTGGATCTGGTAAAAACAGTAATTTACTGTATTAATGACAGCAGATTAATAGCAACTAAAAATTCAGACTGAATTTAAATTTCAGTTCCAGGAATTTCTAAGTTCCAGGAATTTCTGTCTTCCAGAAAAACATATCAATACACAGGAACAGTTAATTGCCTAATGGTTGCATTTTACTGAGATAAATAGATGAGATTTACCAAACATTTTGTTAAGACAACGCTGACCAGAATTGTGAAATATTCCCTGGGTCTTGATTATCTGCTTTGCGTCACAATGAAAGCAAGTGTTACTGGGATAGATGTCCCCTGGAGACTATGAATGCAAGGAGTGCTGTCCTTAAGACATTACACACTCTCCTTCATTCCCACAGTAGATGCTACATGTGTACTCTGGAGGATTTGGACTCCACAGTCTTGGAAGGGAAGATGGCCAGGATGGGAGGAACTGATATCTCTGGCAGTCTCTCCTCAAGAGACAGTAAATACCCATTCAGACATGCACACTCAAGTTAATACTGCTTTGAAACAGTATTGACATTAGCTCCATACCAGCAATGCCCTCAGAGAAGGAGATTTCCTCAGGCGGGACATATGTTTACATAGGGCAGAAGAGGGATTAGCTAAGAGGGCTGTTCTACTACTGGACTCAGGAATCTCTGTGTTGCAGGTTCCCTATGACTTATGGTTTTCGGAGGCTGTGCTTTCCTTCTTCTGAAAGGCAATACTTTGTAGAAAATTGTACAAGGTCTGCCTCTAAGAATTTTCTGTCCCTCCTCCTGCCTTTCCCCTTCCTTAGAGATGCCCAACGGAGGATAAGAGAGGGGCTTTTTGCCTCATGAATAATATTTTCACATGGAGGGCCTGAGCCTTCTCTCCCTGAAGTAAATGGGAGCAGAATCAGATCCTCAAGGTATTTAGACAGGAGTGGGTTATATTTTAAAAGTGTATGCATATTTTTTTCAAGATGTATACTTTGTATAGACATAATTAAATTAATTTAAAATTAACATGTATTAATTGAAAATGAAGCACAAATAGAGTCAACCCATCATTATTTTTTTGCTCAGTAGCTATTAAAGTGTGTGGTGAGGGAAGAAGCCCTAAGCTAATTCAAAATGCCAAGCCACATCACCTCCCTTTCCAGGTATATGCCTTATGCATTAAAAGAAAATGCCCTTGCTGTACCTTTTTACAATTTACATAAGCTCAAAATCCATGATATGGAGAAAAATATGACTTGCATAATGAATTTATCACTAAAAAATGACGGTATGTAAAATAAACAAATCAACCAAATGAATACTAATTATCTATAAGCAAAATCTGGAAACACTCAGTATGCAGAACAAATCACTTATTGCAGTGAGCACTTATAACTAATTTCCTGCAGGAAGAATTTTTTCCACTAGCTTTAGTGAATTTATATACACTATAGAAAGGTTGTAGCTAAACAAATATTATTTTAGTTTAATTGGATTAAAAATTAGAAATGCAAATTCATATGCACTATGTCTCTAAATCCTTGCGTCCCTTTTTATGGTAATACCCTTCTAATGGTTTACGCCTATGAAGAAAAAACACTGGAAATTTTAACTAGCAGCTTTGCAGGGGGGCAGAAAGAAGCAAAGAAGATTTAGTGGTGAAAAGAGCAAATAAATAGGTGCTCCAAGATTAAAAAGAGGGTAGAAGTGCATGCTGAGCTGTTGAAAGACCTCTCTGTGTTTAAAGAAAAATATTGTTTGGTTCTTTCACCAGTGCATGATCAAAATAAGAGGTACAAATTAGTTCATGGCTGCTGAAGCTACAAAACATCATGCAGAGAGCTGTCTTTGGGAACGTTTTAATGAGGAGAAGAGGTCATCAGACTGTGACATTGCTTTTCAGAATTCTTCAAGAACAACACAGACTTCCTGTTCCAAATGTGGTAAAGAATAAAACAACCTTAGTAGTAATCGTACAACTTTTGAACCGTGTTCCTTGGAAATACAGTACAGTGCTCATTTTGTAGCTTTAGTTAGCCATCTCAAAGGAACGCTTCCATATTTTCCATGTGCCCTTATTTCAAAAGTACAGTGAAATGGTAGAGCTTCAACGAGGATTATATTTATAAAATAAAGTTTTATTCAGTCTTCTAAAGAGATTTTAATGTTTTCATTGCTCTAGGTGAAATGGTACACTGTGGCTCTGTTCATTAACATTTATCATCAGTGCAAAAATCAAGGATTACCACATGCAGTTTGAAAGGACATCCAAAATGACTTTGAAATTAAATTCACTACAATCTTAGTTTTGCAGCATTTCAAAACGTGATTTTAAAATGTATAAGTTAAGATAATGGCATTCTAGGTCAAATATACCCAGTCCAATAACAAGTCCCACATAGAATGTCATTACTTAAACTTGCAATGTACCATTGTGTGCTGAATGAAATAGAAGAAGCTTGATTTTATTTGACCAAAAAAAAGTCTCAATATTGTTTAGAGAAGCCATTGGGGGACAGCAAGCATTGGTAAATCAAATAATCGTTCTATATCTGAGTAGCAGGAGTTTCATAATTTAAGTGGCTGCAGGATTAGACTCTATATTAGTACTATTGTGAACAATTCTAGTCAACAGTGTACTTTGCTCCTAATAAAGAAATGTTAGTATACAAGCCAGCCCTGTACTGACACATGCACACAATTCTAATTCCAAAATCTCTATTACAAAACTCCATGACAACAATATGGAATACAAATAGGTACAAATAGAATACAACCAAAATAGTGATATTATTTTAATTTAAGGATATCCTGGCTGATAGAGCCAATGCTTTACTTATAGAAAGCACCATGTGGCATTGTGCACTTTATCTTTCTCTTGTTTAGAATAAATTAGCTCTAAATGAGCATTATCAGTAGTGATACTGAAAATATAGGAGAAGGAACAGTGTTAATTCTGTTGCAGTGTTATGCTATGTTTCTGTTATGTTTCATATGCCATTATAGTACAACTTTTACAGAAGAAAAGTGAAATAAGAACTCTATCACTTCAGCCTTTTGTCTCTGTTTATTTCATCAAATGAAGAAAAAGTTAAAATGCATGCCCAATCCTGCTCCCCTAAAAAAACCCTTCTCATATTAGTTTCAATAGCATTTTTTCTGGCATAAAAAAATGAAGGTGAAGACCTGTCCTCTGACTTTTTGTTTACATTGTACACAATTATGACTAATATTGGATGTTTACAAAGGATGCATAGCTATGTATATGTCATCTCCTTCTTCTAACAAAATAATGAATGAATTATGAAATGCAATTTTAAAAATATTTTTATCTTAATGTTACAAGTGGAAATATTAACAGCTACCTTCATTTATAATCAGATCATTCCAACACTGAGGAAACTTAGATCAGTTTTCTTAAACATAACCACTACTTGTTTTCAGTATAGAATATACTAGTACTTTTTCATATTTACATGTTCTAAACAGCACTGGGAAATTATTTAGTTGGATATTTCAACTAAAAAAAATCCCATTGTCAATTTTTCCCACAAAGACTAACAAGTTTGTTGATTTTCAGTTTAAACCTTTAATCCTGTTTGAATGGATTGATGTCTTTTGCCTTGATTTACCATAGTCTTGTGTCAGTGATTAGGGTCTGGGAGTTTGGGCTAATCTGAGATTTTTCCTCTTTTGGTATTGTCATTCCAGTGCCCATTATTCTTCTTTTTTCCCTGTCTAAAAATACCATTGTATTCTGTTCAATAACCATTGCTCACTAAAAGAAGATGTCTTCGATAGCCAATTAGCTGTTATGCATAGAGTTTTTAGCCAGCATGGTAGCAGTATTTGTTACACGACTGTAAGCAAAGCACTGAAAAGTAAATGTTAAAAAAGAGACAGTAGAAGAAAAAGGAGAGTCTGAAAATCTGAATTTTGCTTTCAATTATCCCAAACTACATCTACAGGCAGTAATGACAAGTGTCAGTTTTCAGAATCAACATGATATGAGACAGGAATCTTTGATTCAGTGGATAAACTGTGATGTGGACTAGCTTTACTAGTAAGTATGCTTTTATAATTAGTGTATCAATGACTCTATGTTTAATGCATAAGTGATACTGGGATCTTGGAAACTTTTTGCAACTGTCGAAAACAAGACACTGTATCATGTTCTTCAGGTCAAATTCAGTTAAACCAATGGGACCTTATTGACTCCAGCAGCGTTACAGTGATGTAACTGAGTGCAGGATTTGTCCCCATCTTATTCAAATTGTATAAATTTCAATAGGCTTTGAAAAGCAATGACCATAGGTGTTGCTAAAATTATTGGATATTTTGTGGGAAAAAAATCTTTTATATAAGATCAGAGTCTTTTCATGGTAGAGTACTGTTAAAATATGTTTTGAGTGAGAAATGAGTTCTTTGCTTAAGCTAGGGATATAAAATCAGTGTTTTTATTTTTTTAAAGGAGAACAGATCACTCATGCTTAATGATAATTTAAAACTAAGGTCCTATAAAACTACATATATCACATTGTGTGTACATTAGTAACATAAATATTCATTTTTTTCAGAATTAGTTATTTGATAAGTATTTTAAGTGATTTTATGTTTATTTCAGATCTAGATTTTTTTATCTGTTGGTTCTAATTTAATTTAACATAAGAATTATAAAAATTATAGTGATATTCTATATTAGCAATGTTCTATTTTCATTCTATTCTTCAAGGGATTTATTCTTCAAATTCCCAGTAAAAGACTTGCACATGCCTAACTTTAAGACCATGAATTAAAGTTGGTTGAAAAATTGGAAAATGACTTCAAATGAAAAAAAAAAAGACCCATTTCCTGGGTTTTGTAAAATTTTCAGACACACGCTTTATCTACATCTTTAGAATCTGGTTCCTAAAACCTGGGCTTCACTGAGAAAATATGGGTTTTGATAATCACATTGAAAAACCAATGACGATTTTGAAAATGATTTCAATAAAAATGTTCGTTAAAATATGGCAGCAAAATTGGCCAAAACCAGTACATTTCTGTAATGTAGACATTTTTTCAAGAAAAATTCCTTGTTTTAAAAAGGCCATTTTTCAATAAAACAACCCTGTTTGAAAACTTTTGACTGCATCTAATGTGAATAGTCCTACTGAAGCCAATGCGACTTGTGGCCAGAGTGCTTGGCACCTTGGTAAGCTGATTCTTAAAATTCTAAGTATGTGAAAGAAGATCATACTGATTCACTATAGGATATATTATTTATCACCAGATTAGACAATAAGTAAACCTGTGATTTTATAATCTAATAGTATTTTAAATAACCAAACTTATATATGAGTAGGAGTTGTATAGAGTAACATAGAGACCCTATATTGTATTATATCTGACCTATGGCCATAACATCTTGTTTTATGGTCTGATTAGATCTCACACCCAATATTTGATTAAAACTAGTTAATGCAAATGTGAGAGATGTAGGAGGAAAATCTAGGTTCTGTAAGATGTGGTGCTGGTGATTAAGCAAGTGGTATAGCTCCCTATAAATCAATAAAGAACTTGGGATACAGGAGTTTGTTATGGGGTACTGTGCTGCTTCAAGTCACTCATTTTTGGATGAGATACTAAGCTGATACTATGCTGTTGTGCTTGGTAAAGATCATATGGCAGTATTTGAAGGAATAGGTATGTTAGCCACTGTATCCTAACTAATTTCTTGTTTGATTAATTACATTCTGCCACTTCAGAGTTCTTTCACTTATTTCAACAGGACACGGCTTTTGTTTTTGTTTTGGTTTTTTTTCATTTCCACATTGTTTTCTCTTTGCTACACAGCTGTCATGTCCTACAATTATTTTAGCATTGGGCACAGTGAGCACATAGATATTCTGGTCTAGAATTTTCATGTGCACCCCCTGAAGTTGACATGAGTTTCCTCTGAGATAAACTAAAACCTAGAGATGGAAATACTTTTTTGGATAAAAGATGCTATGTATATAAAATGTAAGAATTCATTTGTGGACTATTTTTCTATATATAGTCTATTATAGGTAGATACATGTAGTCAGAAGAACTCCATTTAAAACACTAACATTTTAATTATGAGTCATTCCTATCTTGCTTGTTGACATTTTTATGTTTTTAATGAGCTGTGCAACAATGCATATGTAGAATATTACATCATTAAACCTGAGATCTCTGGAATTCTGAGTCCATAGTCCTAATTCTTTTTCCCTCAGTGGAAAGGAGCCAAATGGAACCTAGCTGAGTCATGGAAATGGAAAAGCCTTCCCTATGAACTAGTTTCCCATTTCTTGGGATTCTATAGAAACTCCTCCAGCAGAACCCTATAGCATTGTTCATTCTAAGAAATTTAGTGATGGAGCAAGAAGCAACTACCCTTGGAAATGTGACTGGGACAACATAGTGGACAGCCAAGATGCAGTTAGCCAGTGGCAGCATTGGATTTAAAGGGCACATGCTGCCATGGGAAAGAATGGTCAACAGGGCAGCTGTTTAAAGACAAAGGACCTCTGCTGGTCCCCTAAGATCCAGTAACTTAGTAGGCCAAACTCTCTATTCGCCCATTCTATGGTGGCATGAGGTGGTAAACTGGCCCCAGCTTCAGAAGTTCCCTTCACAGGAAGATGAGTACTGGGGAGATCATGGCCCATAGGCTTACAGACTGAGAAGGCATGTCGTCACTACAGCCCAGATCAACAGGGCAGTGATTGATCCAGCAGGGGCCAATTTATCACCTCTACTATAGATACAATAAATCAACTGCGGATCGCTCTTCTCTCCCGGCGACTCCAGCACACCACCTCAATGAGAAGCCCGAGGGGAATCAACAGGAGAGTGTTTCCCATCCATGCATAGGCAGTGAAGACACTGCAATAAATAGATCTAAGTATGTTGATTTTAGCTACAGTATTCAGGTAGCTAAAGCAGCGTAACCTAGCTTGATCTCCCATGGTAGTGTAGACCAGCCCCGAGTGAAGAAGAAGAACAGAAAAATAACAGGAAAGAAGCAAATAATTGATCATATAAATCCAAGGCCATATAAATCCAAGTCACATTTTAATGAATTGATAGCTGAACTGTGAGCCTGTAGTAACCGTGCCTTTCTTGTACCACCAACAATCATAAAAGCTACAAGGTTAAGAAGTAAAAATACAAATTCTGGTCTTCTAAACGATCAGAATTATTATAATCATGGCCAGACTTTCCACTTGATCCTGTTCTCTAGGATCTGTCACTTGGTAGAAGACAGTCAACCAGAACAGCATGTGAGGAAGGGGCAGGATGTTAATTTTTTTGTAGCAGGTTCTAAGTCAGGGATGGGCAACCAGGAAAGGTGGGTGGGCAGAATGAATGGCCCTCCTTTACCTTAGTGGGCTGCAGCAGTCCATGGCCCCCTGGGGTTCCACCTGCTGCCCAATGGTCCTCTTGTCTGACCCCGCCCCATGCACTTTGTGCACACCGGGGCACCAGAGCCTGACACTTACCTGCTCCTCTCCTCCCTTCTGGCACTTTCAGAGTATGCAAATCACTTGATTTGTTCTCTGTCCTGGCTCTTCCTCCTTCCTTACTGAGCTGGAACACTGCAAACAGCTGATTTGTGGTGTTCCAGCTCTGGGAAGGAGGGAGAGGAGTGAGGACGGAGTGGGGATGGAGCATGAATCAAGTGATTTGTGGCTCCTACGAAAGTGCTGGGAGGGAGGCGGAAGGAGCAGGAAGTGCAGGGCTCCTGTGCTGTGGTGCGCGGTGCAGTGGGGTTGAGCAGGCATCCAGGAGGTCCACGAGCCATGGATGGATCCTCATTGGGCTGCATGTGGCCAGGGGCCCCCAGATTGCCCACCACTGCTCTAAGTGATGTTATCAGTTATTCTGAAAAATAAACAAAAATTGAATAGTATTTATTTGTTTTCCCTATTGGATCAATGTATTGCAGCATGCATATCTGTATTTCAATACAAGTTGTGAATGTTTTACTCTTTCTGCAAAGATGCATATTCCAATTATTTTTAAATCATGTAAACTCTTGCTCACTGCCTGAGCTTTGCATCTGAATAATGAGAAACTGCCTGCAGTAGCCAAAACCCCAAAGTGATTTTCAGATCCCTACGGAAACACCTTTATATTCATATGCCATCGCTCTTCTTTATTTCAAAGAATAGAGAGACTATCACAAGGCAAAGGTGAAGAGCAGGTAACGAAAGGAGGGTAAATAGATCAATTTTCACAGTCTAGCTAATGCATTTTGCTGAATTTTCAAAACTATATACAAAATACTATCAAGGTCAAAGTTTGAAATTTTTTGCAGCGCTTATAACTTCCTACCAAAAGAAATGTGTGGTGCTTTGGTTGGTTGGTTAGGTTTTTGTAAAGAAATTTACCAGTATGTATTTTTACTACTCTTTACAAGGCTGGGAAACCATTTTTGGTTGGGGGCTGCTGACCTACAGAAAAATCAGTCAGGGTCCATACACAAGTGAGAAGCAAAGTGAGAAGCCCCTGACTGAGGAGGAGAAAGACACTCCCCACATTCCCCTCACACACCAGAGCCTAAGGTGGCCCAGGCTAGTAGATTTTGTGTGCTCCAGCTCATTGGATGGGTAGGTAGCTGGAGTGCCTGCGCGGGCTCCCCAATGCTTAGCCTCAGGGGCCAGATCCAGGCAAGCGGAGGGCCACATTCAGCCCCCGGACCTGAGGTTCCCCATCCCTGCTTTAATACCTAGCACTGAATTTTTAGGGAGACCATGTCTGGAGGAATGTTAACTCAGCACGTAAAAAGTAAATATGTATGATTATTATTCTCATGGCGGTATGGCTGAAAACTGCAATTCCATTCACTCATTTTTTTAACTCTACATGTCATGTAGCGTGAGGGAGAAAAAGGTCTCATGCAGGCAGGAAAAACAGCACTAGCAAATGCACTTGCCAGGACAGTTCACCTTTGTATGATGCAGTTGCATTTGCTAGCAAAAAGTTGTTAGAGGTGTGTAGTGTTAAATGTGAGTCATGAATGAAGCAGGAAATAGCAGGAGGAGAAAGGAGGGCCTTGTGATTAAGGAAGTAGAATCCAATTAAGTAAATATACTGGATACCGTCAAATGCTGCTATCCAAATATCAGTGTGGATTGATTGATCAAACAGGTGTTTAAAAAGAATAAAAAGGTATACTAGAGGTGAAGCTGGCAGCAATATTTATTGTTAAGGTTATTTAAAATGTCCCATTATAATACACTGCTTTCAGTTACTTGTAACTTTTCTAAATCATTTGGCGGGGGAGGAGGGTTAAATTTTTCATGCCAGGTCTCTTCCTGAATCTGATTTTTTGAATGTTTCCCCCAAAATGGTACTAGTGTCTCTGAGAATGAGGTTAGGGGAAAATAGTTTTGTTTTGCTAATATTAAAAAGTTCTTACAATTCTTGGAATTGATAAGCTTTTGAGCTACACAGAGCTCTTCTTCAGTACCTTTCCCAGAGCTGGAAAAGAGCTCTGTGTGCTTGAAAGCCCATCTCTCTCACCATCTGAAGCTGGTCCAATGAATGATATTATTTCACCCACCCGGTGTCTGTAATATCCTGGAACTGACATGGCTACACTACACTGCATACAACTCTTGGAATTGAAACTTGCCAGGGGATTGCCATGGGATTGAAGGGTGAATGTCTGGTTTTTCAAATAATCTGTAGACCCTTGTTAGATGGTGCAAACAAAATCCTCCGATTCCCTCTGCCCTGAATATGCTTCATATCCCCAGAACTACTGAGAATGTTTTAGCCTATGTTTGCAGAGGCTGAGTAACACTTTTACTGCCGTTGCTCCCTCTAGCTGCCAGGATCCACTTTGGTGGCCAGACATCAGAAACAAAAGCCAGGAGACTGTCTTTCCAGTGCTGTCAATGTTCCTCCTTCAGGTATGTCACAGGCATAAGGGGTAAGAAAACTGGTTGCAAAGTCAGCTACTCAATAGTTAGAAAATGATCAATTTAAAGTAGCCCTTTCAAGTTTATTTTGCCCCCCTTCATGTTCATCTATAATTATACCATCTTTAATTATGTGGTCATACACTATTAATGCTAGAAAAGCTCTGTTTTACTTTCTGTATAAGATGGATAGTGTTTTGGGAATGAATCAAGGTTGTGTAGAGAGTGTTGTGTATAGAGCCCTGCTGCGTTTGTTGCAGAAGTGAATGAAGCAGGAAATGGAAGGAAGAGAAAGATGTCCTTGGGATTAAGGAAGGAGAATCCACTTATCCAGGATGGCATTCAGTCGTCTGAAACTTTTCACAAATGCCCATTAATTGTGTTCTGCATTTTTGGGTTCCTCACTTTTTGCAGAAATGCTGAACACATACAAGTGTAGCTGAAGTCATCGACAGCTTGTGCTTTGAACATATAAAGTGACAGATGCTAAGTACTGCGAAAAATCAGCTCCTTGGTTTCTCACCCTATGTACCCAAAAGTAAAGGTCACTTTTGATAGTTAATCTCTCTGTCATGGTTCCACATTTGTGAGATGGGCATAATAGTACCACCTTACTTTGCAGGGATAGCGTGAAGACAAATTTGTGAATGTGAAGCATTTACATGCTGTAGTCCAGAACTCTCTGGTCTGGAAACATCCGTTGTCTGGAATGATTTTAGTAAGTTAGATGTCCGCTTTTCATGGGTGTGGCCAAGTTTCCTGCAGTCCCATAAAGTTTGTTTCCAGCTACCAGTCATGGCTCTTAATGTTCTGTGCTTTTATTTAGCTCTAATTTATGCCTAACTGTCCTCTAACAGCTCAGTAGGCAATGGGGGTGTTGGCAATGCTGCTAGACAATAATGACCTCCCGTAGTCCGGAAAATTCTCAGGTTCAGAACTGGTCAGCTCCCGAGGGTGCCAAACTAGAGAGGTTCAACCTGTATAGAAAAACCCATGAAGAAATCAGAACATTTTTATTCAGTGCAAGCTATGAATGTTGTACAGTACATAAGGCATGTGGCCATATACTGAATGATGAGGACAAAAAGAAACAATTATTAGCAATCTGTTAATTGAGTTCTGAATGAGATAGGGGTTCTTTAGGAAAAAAATAGTAGGTTATCATATAATTAAAGACTTTTGCCAGGTCTACACTATAAACTGGAATTGGTAGAACTGTGTCACTCAGGGAAGTGAAAAGTCCGCACACCAGTGTAGATGGTGCTATGTTGGCAGGAAGGCTTCTCTTGTCCACACAGCTACCGTCTCCTGTAAAGGAAGATTAAGCTTATGTCCACACAACTATGGCCTCCTGCAAAGGAAGCTCTCCTGCTGGCCTAGTAGCATCTCCCCGGGCTACATCTAGACTGCAGGCTTCTTTTGGAAGAACCTTTTCCGGAAGAGATCTTCTGAAAAAACTTCTTCCAAAAGAAAACGTCCACACAGCAAAAACACAATGAAAAATCGATCTGCTTTTTCAAAAGATAGTGTCCATTCAGTGTGGACGCTATCTCGCATTTCAGCTGTGATTATTATGGATGGAGTGGCCATCAAGGCACCTGTGCTTTTTCCTCTTTCTTCTTCTTTCAAAGAACTCCCTCTTCCCCGTCCACACATGCCTTTTTCCAAAAGAGCTCTTTTGGAAAAAGGCTTCTTCCTCATAGAAAGAGGTTTACCAATGTTGGAAAATCCCCTCTGTTCTTTCGATTTTTTTTGAAAGAATGCGATTGCAGTGTGGACATAAGTGAAGTTTTTTTGGAAAAACGGCTGTTTTTCTGAAAAAAACTCTGTAGCCCCTGAAGCACAACAGTGGCGCAGCTGTGCTGTTGCAGCCTCTTACACGTAGACCTGGCCTGTGTCGTAATGCATTTACACAGGGGGTTTGAGCTAAAGTTGCATGGACAAATTAATTTGGGCATTTCCTAACTGATAAGTGCCTTGGTTTGCAACCTTAATGGTCTTTAAGTATAGCTTTTCTAACATAACCTAACATTCTATGCAATTCAGGCCAGTTGTTGAGAGAATTTTTAGGCTCTTCATCTAATGTAACATGTGCTAAATGTTAGCATCTGGCAGATGGGTTTGTAGTGGTAGCTCTATTGTTTCTTATAGCAGATTTGTGTCACAGTAGGGTTAGATGCTCCCAATATAGGAATTTCTCTGTCCCAGTCTGCACTCAGGACCTGGTTTTGACACCATTGTACCATCACTGCTGCTACTTCAGGTTCAAAAGTGTCAGCATGGCTTAGTTTGAAACCCTGACTCAAGAAGGAGGCTCTTGTGTAAAGACATCCCATGCTATAAAATAACTGGTAAGCAGCTGCATACTCAAACAATTATTCTTCATTTTTTTTTCTGCCAAAGAGGTGTAGACTTGTCCTGGGGACCTGATAGAATTAATCACAGAAATGCTAAAACTCACAATTTTCTCACAAGTCTTGCAACATTTTGTATTTTTCTTAAAACCCCCAGCTCAAGGCATCATGTAAACTCAACAGAGTGTCAATTTTCATTGTTTTTATAGTAAATGTCTCGCTCCCTTCATTGCTGAGAAAAACTGGAAAATGTGAACTCTAGAGGCTCTTAAAGCAGAAGGCAATTAAAAAAGAAATCCAAATTTATTATTGTTAATAAATCTCATGTTTTTCAAAGCAGTTCATAATTTTGAGACACAACTCAGTTTTTTAATGGTTGGAATTGACAATTTTGCTTTATATGTTTTTGAAGGAAGTTGAGCCTGGCAAAGTATGGCCGTTTCTGATAGCCCCGGAGCCTTACACTTGGGGACAGAGAACAATATGTCCTCTTTAAAGGGCCCTTGATTCAACAGTTTCCCCTCCTCGCCAGCTGAAAGAGACTGACTTCAAGACATATTTTACAAAGACAAAGTAAGGGAAGGATTCTGCAAATACACATGACAACTGCGTAGCCCCACATGTGTTTCAGAATCATAATCCGTCCTGACACGGCCCATTTTACCTTGGAAGCATGCATGCTGCACCATCCCTTACTATGAGGCTGCTCACTTCCTTCAGCAGTATGGAGTGGACTGGATGGAGCCTTCCTCGCCCTTTTTGGAACTCCAGGCACTAGGATGAAGCAATCTTTGTGCTCTCATGAGACCTGCAACAGTGCACTTCATGGGGAGCAGGAGAGGGAGGGCTGCTTGTGCCCTGATCCCATATGTCTATGTCGAATCAGGAAACAATGTAGTCATAATGAGGTTTTTGATAAAGATTTGTTCTGGGGAGAGGGGTTTACTACCTATTATGGTTTGGGAAGTTGTTTTAATATACACAATGTTATATTTTTCTACATGCATGTTAAGAGGTATTGATTAGTGCAATATAGAAATGGGGGGAAATGAAAAGCTAAATACAAATGCGGCATCATTAATCATTGGACTGCTGGTGTAATGTGCTTAATTCAAAGTAGAACTGAGCAATAAGGACTAAAATCGTGCCACTCAAATTAAACAGCTGAGTGTGTTGATCTTGCCCCCTAGTGGCTTGCAAAGAAGATAATTGCTAGTACTACTGTTAATTATTAGATCTACTCTTTTTGGATCCATGGGTGGGAAGTTTAAATCCCAGCAGGTATAGATTCCTCACAAATTAAAAAATTGCTGTTCATATCAAAGGGACTGATTTAGTATTGCTATCGGACAAGTCGTTTGCTGCAAATCCAACATCCTGCATCGGCTATGGATGTTTGTGTAGTCTTCTATATATAATATTCATCAGCTTCATTAACATAATTAGGAACAGAACTTATTAAGCATTAGATACACTTTTAAAAATAGAGGCTGCTTGTGTGCTGTCTTCATTTCCATCTTGAACCCGCAAAGGTATGTCTACACTGGGGTTGACAAACTTGGGGTAGTAGAGGGCCCCCAAGTGCTCTAAAAATTGCTGTGTTGACAGCACTTTGAAGTAGAGGCTCAGGCTAGATCCAGGGCTCTGAAGCTGGCTCCAAAATGCTGTGTCCAGAGCGGGCTCTCGAGTGAATTGACATTAAGGATTAGGGGACTAGACACTGTGAGGAACTGAGCACTTTCTGGAAGGGGCTAAGTGCCCTCTACTCCCAGCCCAGGTCTACACTGGGGAGTTATTTTGACATAACCCCCCTTACAAAAACTTATTTTGAAATTATAACTTATTTCAGGAGTTATTATTTCAAATTAAGTTATTTTGTGAGTTCTTATCATATATATATAAGCCAAATGTCTGTGACTCTGTAACGCTGAAATGCTGGCTGTTCCCTCTGGGCGGTGCTGTTGCCTCCCTGGCTGTTCTCTCTGGGCGGCGCTGTTGCCTGAGTCACGTCCTTCTCCTCCCGCCGTGGCGCTCGGCTGACTTCTGCGCCGCTCAGCCAGGCCGCTGAGGGGGAGCAAGCAGCACAAGTGGCCATTTGGGCGCTGCGGTCCCCGTGCAGCACGGGGATAGAGAGAGAGAGATAGAGAGAGAGAGACATGGAGCGAGAGACCGGAGGCTCAGGAGAGAAGACCGACATGGAGGAGAGACCTGAAAATCCCGTCTTATGACGGGCTAATTGGCTAGTTTTGGAATAATAACTCCTAAAATAACTATTTTTAAATTACTGTAGTGCAGTCCAGGGCTAAGGCACCAAAGAACTAATTTCTTCTTCGACCCATGTACATTACATATAAAACTAACAAACACAAATGGCTTTTCTCATTGGGAATGTGTACACTAGGAAATTATTACAAAATAACTATTTTGAAATAAGCGTATTGCTCTTCACAAGCAGGAGTTATTATTTCAAAATAACAGGCTTGGTAGCGTGGACACTTGTCTTGTTATTTCAAAATGTAGAAATGCCAGTGTAGACATGCCCCCATTATATTCAACAGAAGTTAACGCCACTTGGCACTTATTGATTGACATCAGGCCCCCAAAGCAGTTGTTCTGCTAAAATACTCCTTGAAATAAGTCCATGGGCAGCTCAATACTGTAACAGCCTGAAAATAGGAATAGAAATCAGGAGCAGAATTTTTAAAAGCATCTAACTGACTTAGAAGCATGAGGGCCATCTATGGTCCATGCGATATAACTCTGAGGTCACTGAGGCTCTTTTGAAAATCCCATCATAGAATGTCATATTGGGATTATAGAGTGGTTGAATTTTTTTGAAAATTTGAATTTTCAGTGACTTTTTGGGGGGCAGGGACATGGATGGCAAATAGACTGTTCTGAGGGACTTTGAGAGCCTTCCCCACACATACTGCCATCTCTCATTTCTATTGCTTGTATTGCCATAAAGCCAAGGAGCCACAACTATAGAGCAGGGCCCATAGACACTGTAAATAACCAGAACATACCTTGCTGCCCACTGTAAACAAATGACGGAGGAGTGAGGCAATTTCAGGCCATTCATACAAAGCCTCCTGGGGTGCATACATTCCAAGCTGCCATATCAACTGGGCTGCAAGCCACACTGACTAGTTCTGGGGCTGCACCCTTTTCCAGTGCACAGAGGAAAAGGGAAGCAGAGAAACAACACCACACTCAGCCTGCAGGAAAGGAATTGCTAGAGTGGTGGGAGGCACGTGTATCTCCATCTACTTTTCTTCCCCTGTTGGGCTTGAGGAGGAAGCCCAAAGTCTTCATCATCCCTTACAGCTTCAGCAGGTGGGACAAAGCCAAGATGAGGATGGGTTTGTTTTCTTTTAAATTAAAACAACAAAAAAGGAGTACCTGTAGTGGTTGGAAAGTGTTTCTTGTGCTGTATCGCTGCCTGGGATGGCTGTGGAATCTCTATTGCTAGAGATTTTTAAAAGCAAATTAGACAAACACCTCTTGGGGATGGGCTAGATAATACTTAGTCCTGCCTTGAGTGCAGAGGACTGGACTAGATGACCTCTTGAGGTTCCTTCCAGTCCTACAACTATGATTCTATATTTCAATTTCCCCCATACTCGGTCACCAAGGGAATACTTCATTAGGCTTCAGCCTTGAGCCTCCCACCCCCCAAGCATCCTTTAGGGAAGGCAGGGGAGGGCTGAAGCTCCCCCATCCCTCATTTATACGGGAACATTGCTGGCTGTTCCCCTTCATCAAAGAGTTAGGGGAAAGCACAGGGTTTGCTCGATTCTCATTCTGGCTGGGGGGAGGGGCGCAGGGGGCTGACCAACATGGAACTGCCCCAGCTAGGGACATGCATCCCTCCCCTGGCTGTTTCCACTGGAGCTGCAGCGGCCATGGAGATGTGCTTCTCACCTAGCTCCAAACTGCTGCGATGAGAGAGGGCCAGAGTAGTTTCTCCTCAGGGCAGCCTGCATACTGAACCCCTCATCGCCAACCCCACCCCAGAGCAATGATTTAAATGAAGCATTTACATTTTCATTATATATTTAAAAAAAACCCCAAAATTATTTGAGTTAAGGAACTGAGCAATGTTGGGCAAATCTTCCAGTAATTATATATAAGAAGAATGTTTAAATATTATGGGTTTCTTCTGACTTTTATCAGAGAACTGTACAACCACTCTTACCTTTCCATTTCTCCCAGGGGTGACACTGAACAGTGCTGATTACATGGACATATGATGCAAGCATCTGACTTAGAACTTTATAGGTTCAAAAAACATGAACGAGGAAAAAATACCTGATAGGTCATTTTGTCCATTCTCTGCCCATACAGATTCATGACCTCCTGTCCAGTAGTTGAACTAGTGCTTTGCCAAGTCTAGTTTTAAAGGACTCTGATGATGGGGCTTTTTTGGGACAAAATCATTGTCTTTTAAGATTCACTGTCAAGAGTATTTCATAGTATTCTACCTGTTTAACATCCTTAATATGTCTGTCATGACTCCCAGTGATAACCTCTTGTATTACTATAAACAATGACGGAATTACCATCATTGGAGGTATTTAAGGGCAGGTTAAATAGATATGTTAGGGATGATCTGGATGGTGATTGTTCCTGTCGTGAAGGCAGGGGACTGGATTTAATCACCTTTCAAGGTCCCCTCCACTTCTTGTATTCTGTGATTCTATTATCTAATCTCTTTCCTCCGTATTTACATCTTCCATCAGCTTTTGGATTGTTACGCATCCCCCCTGCCCATTTGTCACTGAATTCTTATAAAACCCCTTATTCTGACCCCTTAGAAATCCTTGCTATTCTCTTTCGTATAATTTCCTTCTATGTGTACTCATCTCTGGGTACGTCTAGACTACAGGCTTTTTTCGACAGAGGCTTTGTTGACATACTGTTGACAAAGCCTCTGTTGAAAAAGAGCGTCTAGACTACAACTAGTACTATTGACAAAGCAAGCTGCTTTTTCGAAAGAGAGTCTAGATGCTCACTTTCTAAAAAGCACAGTTTGCATGCAATAGCACCTTTTTTCAACAGAGTACTATCGA
The DNA here is from genome assembly GCA_032595735.1 of Pelochelys cantorii. NCBI lineage: Eukaryota > Metazoa > Chordata > Testudines > Trionychidae > Pelochelys > Pelochelys cantorii. Next base: position 301,300,884 of record CM064326.1, on the reverse strand, counting down.
AAAAAGGCATTATTCCTCATAGAATGTCGACAGAATATTCCCCACTTACTGTCGACAGAATGCGGCGGTAGTGTAGACACGCGTATAGTTTTGTCGACAAAAGCCCACTTTTGTCGACAAAACCCTGTAGTCTAGACACACCCTCTGTGGTGAGAGTACTCAGACCTATATGTAGTTGTAAGTGCAATCTGATCAGTGGAATAGAGAGAAAAGATATTGCCCGGTCCATAATTTGATATAACCCAGAGTCTCACTGTTCTTTCTCCCTGCAACATTGTAATGCAAGCTCATACCTAATTTTCTGACCACTTCTTTCTCTTCTCTTTCTATGACTCTGGTCTACTTTTTAAACATTATTGTTGAAATTCCAATTCAAATTCCTAGTTTCAAGCTAGCCCACTTATTCATTATCTCCATTGTTTAGTAGTGCAGCTCATCTGACTTATTTCCCTGTACATGGTCTTTTCTAAACTTGTGTCTTTTCGTACAAAATATCTCCATCTTCTGTTTCACTCGGGCTGGAAATGAAAGGCACACCTCAGACTTTGAGGTACATATAAACTTTGACTTAAAACTAGGGAGTTGGGGGAGGGGGCGGGGTGACTACAAAGAGGACTCATTCTCCAGTTACCCTCTCTCTCATGGCCTCCCTTCCACACCAGGCCAGGACTAGGGTTCTGCAGCTGGGATGGAGGATGCTGCTGTAAGGATTCATGGTACCACCAACGATACATAGCACTCCCTTAGCGTTGGTCATCAGTGGGGCAAAAGCAGCAGTTTCTTGAAGGCTCCCCTGTTTGAGAGCACCCCCAAACAGCATGCTCTTGTGATCAGGTGTGGCAAGGTCAGAGTGCCACAGGTTCATCACAGATGCTCCTTCATTAGAATGGAGGAGTGGCCAGGACAAACCTGAATAATGCTGTGATCCCATGTGCTGGATTACAACACTCTGAGTAGGGAGCCTAGCCTCACCCCATGGGACAGGAACTAAGCCAGTGCTATGGGATAAATGTAGGTAGGGTTTCTCTTTTCAATGACAATTTTTTTGGAATGGTGGGCAGTCTGAGTTTTTCATAGGCCCCACAAAAACTACACACACACACTAACACCCTCCGTCCATTCCAGTTGCAAAACCCAGTTCCATCATTGCTTAAAACTATCTTGACAGTTTTGAATTCAGGAAGTTGGTATCTCAGATGACAACAAAAAGGGAAAATATGAAAAGGCCATAGCGTGCCTTTAAAAATCAGCTTCACCTAATCTTGGTTCACAGATTATGCCTTAGTCATGATTGTATTTTATAGCATGGTATCACTACAGAGTAGAGTTAAGTTTCTTTGGATTCTTTAACTCTGCATTTCCATACCTGAATACATGGAGCGGTTTTTTAAGTGTAAACTTTATTCCAAATCTCTTCAAGGTCTTTTACCTTTCAGTTAGTGCTATGTACTCTCAATCTGAACTCCATTTTCACATTTGTTTTTTTCTTTTTTAATCTTGGCATTCCCTTGACCAGTGGAGTTAGTCTGAAAATTTTGAAAAGTTCAAGCAGGAGGCAATCTTTCATATATATATATATATATATATATATATATATATATGATTACCACTGACTGAAATAGATTATTGCTTTGGGGCATTTTTGAAGGGGAAAAATAAATGAAAATGACTAAGTTCCTTTGTTTAGAAGAACTACTGTTCTGCATATAATCCAGTAACATTTTTAGTACACTAGAGAGGGAATTTTATTTACATGGGACTGTACTGCAATAGTGGTATCCAAATTGACATAAGATTGCAGAGTCAGAACTCACTGGGGGGGTCATATCCAGTAATGAGCTTGAATAACTCATTTATGCCCTGGGCATGCAAGTCATCGGTTTGGAAGGAGAAACTCTAAGGGTTGCAGAGTGACTGTATAACACTCTGCAGAGGCTAGTATAGATCAATGACTGGAATAGTTTTCCTGTGGCCTTATGTGGCCCTCTCAACCCTGCAGTACAAAGAAGAGAATGTTCCTGTAACCCACCTCTTTGTTCCTCATATCACACTTCCTGCATGGTGCTGCATAGGGAGCTCATGCTTGAGCCAAGTTCCATGCTGTGAACAGCAGAATCAGATCCATCTCTCAGTGAAGTCATTGGGAGCAGAGCATGCCCAGGGTGTGCACGCTTTGAGCAGTACCCCCACATTCAGCCTCCTTTGTGTGGAAGAATGGCATTCATACTGCTGCAAATGGGCAGGAACTATGTGTCTGCCAAAGAAGGGGATGGATTTTCACTCTTAACACCTGATTCTATATTCATACTAAGCCCCCAAATCCCATTGAACTGAGAAAGGCAGTTTGGGATGTTCAAAGAATGCATGATATTATGGATGTGTTGGAGCTAAAGAACATCAATGAATATCTCTGTGATAAAATAATTCAATAACAAGGAAACAGAACAGCAACAAAGCCGTCGGGTTTATTTTCACTTCTTCTTTGGTGGCTTTGGGCTGTGTTCAGCTACACAAGCCATTTAATACCTGTGGCTGAGGCATAGCCCTGGGGACCAAGAGATGTAGCAGGGTTCTAGTCTCAAGGTTCTAGTCTCAGCTCCTTTGTCACTTTGGGCAAATTAGCTAAATCACCTGTCCTCAGCTGTAATGCAGAACTTTGGTAATACGCTATTTTGAGATTCAATTTGCTTATGTTTTGTAAAGGGCTGTGAGAGCCTCAGCTTGACAGTGCCAGAGGAGAGGAAAGGAAGACCTTGATCCTGAAGCTTATTCCAAGTGGGCAGGGCTCCATTGACTTCAGTGGATCTCCATGTCCACTTTCATGGAACAACTTGCAGGAGCAATACTTAAGTTATTACACTCTTGTTCAACCAAGAATGCCCTCCTTCTGAGTTTACCTTAACCACTGTCAAATGAACTAAAAAGGATGAAACCTCAATGAGAGAAAAGTGCACAGAAGTTACTAGGCTGTCTTCCACTGAACTTCAAATAACAATAAGAATAAATAGTAATATTCGATGTAATGCATTAAAACATTTTTAATGTTCCTTGATATGTATTGACATGCTAGTTCATAACAGCTACTTAAGAGCTATCATGGTCTAAAAGATTCATAAAATGCATTTTTCAAGAGACTCTAAGTAAGAATTTGCATAATGGGGAAAGGGACTTGCAAAAAATAATGTACATTTTAAAAAGTCCCAGGGATGTACATTTGGAACATTGTCTTAATTCATATTTAGATGGTAGACTCTAATGGCTTCCTATTTGGTCATTACAGATTTTTGGAAACTGTCAAATTTCATACTTGTCTCTCACAGGCTTCTTCCTTTCCTCCCTTTGTTTTTTCAAATGAAATAATTTATTAATTAATATTATTTAAAGTTGATTAAAAACAACCCCCACAAGAAAGCTGATTGCACAGTGTGAAATTTGTCCCCATTTTGCTTGATCTTTCACCTACTATAACCCTCTACCAGAAGCCTGCAACAGTGATCTCATGTATCAGGCTTGTTGCAGCACATAGACCCACCAGAGTGAATTAAAGAAGCATTTATCCTGAATTTCCTCTGGCAAGTCTGTAGATGCCATCTGCATAACAGTATTTTAAAGTCTATAATGCATATTCTGTAAATCCTTACGTGAATTACACTTGCTTATGCCTATGAATACTCCACTTCTGCATGACTATATAACATTTATAAGGATTACTATTGAACTGCAGGGTTTTGCAGGAGTAGGTCTCTATTTTGTATGTGAGGCCTGGTCTACATTATGGCTATGTCTAGACGGCAAGCCTCTTTTGAAAATGAGCGTCTAGACAACAACCAGTACTTTCGAAAAAGCAAGCCACTTTTTCGAAAGAGAGCACTCAGGCAGTCTGGATGCTCTCTTTTGAAAAAGCATAGTTTGCATTACATAGCGCCTCTTGCGTTATTCCTCGTAAAACGAGGTTTTCCGTGGTCGAAAAAACTGCCGTGTTCTTTTGATTTACTTTTGAAAGAACATGGCAGCAGTCTAGACACAGGGGAAGTTTTTTCAAAAAAAGGCCAAGTGTTTAGGTTGAAGTTAGCCACTTTAGGTTGATTTTATAACCAGTGCGTCTATACCACCAAGCCCCTGTTGCCAACTTTAAGGGCATTTAAAGTTGATTTCTGTACTCCTTGTTGATGAGTGAAGCAGTGCCAAATTCAATCTTGTATGGTCAACTTTGGGATAGTGAGATGCTGTGCTGTTAAAGTTGATGCTCTTGGACTCTGGGAGGTGTACTACAGTGGCTAAGTGTGGCTGCTCTGACCGCACTTTCAACTCTGCTGTACTGCCAGGTGCACAGGAAAAGTCCTGGGAAATTTTGAATTTCATTTTGTGTTTGGTCAGCATGGCGAGCCCGGCAGCACACTCCACCATGATTGTGTAGGGTCACAAATTAGTGCCATCACTCATTTGTGCATTAGTTCCTAGACCTGATTGCTGTGTAGGGAGAGGCAGAACTCTGAGGCAGCAGAAAACCCACTGATATATATGCCAAAATTGTACAAGGCATGGTGGAAAAAGGATATAGCTGGGATACCCAGCAGTGCCAAGTGAAAATAAAGAAGCTCAGGCGAGTGTACCAGAGACAAAGGAGGAAAATGGTCAATCTGGGTCATCACAGCAATCATGCCATTTTCTATGAGCAGGTGCATGAGATTGTAGGGGGATCCAATCACTCTCCCAAAATTGTCCATGGATACATCCCAAGTGACTCTTCTGGTAGCCACAGGCAACAATATGAAGGAAACTGTAGATGATGATGATGAGAATGCTCAGTAGGCAAGTGGAGGATCTGAGCTCACTGGCAGCCAGAACCTTTTCCCAACTTTGGAACGAATTCCCTCACAGGAATTTTTTTCTGCCAGACCCTGATGTCGGTGAGGGCAATTCTGGTGAGTTTGCATTTGTAATCTTGCTACAGTGGTTAAATGTAATTGGTGTCCAGTCTGTCTACACAGTGGAAAGTTCCCCAGAAAAGTTTGTTAACATGTCTGGAGACGGAGCGGGAATCCTCTTTGCACAGCTCCATAAAGCTCTCCTAGAAGAACTCTTTCATCCTTCTCAGAAGGTTTATGAGGAGGCCTGCCTTATTCTGTCCTCTGTGGTAGGACACCTTTCTATGCCAAGGCAGCAGTAAGTGATCTGGCATCATTGCAAAACAAAGCTTTGCAGCATAAAGTCTACAAGGGGCATCTTGATAAGAGCAACATACATTAGGTCATTCATGGAACTGGTTTTCAAGTCTCTCTGGTTCACAATATCCCTCAATGTGCTCTCCTTATTTCCCTGGTATCTAGAGGCTCATAATTAGCCATTAGATGACCTGCCTCGACCCCCCCATCATGCCAGAAACTTTCCCTCCTTACTTTCACATATATTATGGAGCAAACAGAAAACAGCAACAACTATGGGACTATTGCTTTTGCTAAGGTCTAACCTAGTCAATCAACTGTGAAAACATCCCTTTAAATGGCCAAAGCCACATTCTGCCACCATTCTGCACTTCCTCAGCCTGTAGTTGAACTGCTCCCTACTGTTGTCTAGGATGCCTGTGTATGGCCTCATGAGCCATGAGAGCAAGGAGTAGGTTGGATCTCCAAAGATAATTATTGGCATTTCAATGTCTCCAATAGTAATTTTCTGGTCTTAAAAGAAAGTTCCAGCTTGCAGCTTGCTGAAGACACAGAAGTTCCTGAAGATGCAAGCATCATGCACCTTTCCCTGACCATCCCATGTTGATTTCAGTGAAACAGCCCTTGTGATCCACCAGTGCCTGAAACACCATTGAGAAGTACTTCTTGTGGTTCATGTAATCTTTGGCAAGGTGGACTGGTTCCAAGATATAGATTAGGGATGTTAAATGGCATTTAATCAGCTAATCGACTAGTCAATGGAATTTTAAATGTATTAAGAACAATCCACTATGTTTCCTGCATGTTTCCTACAGTCACTATCCTTTCTAGTAAAAGGGTATTGATTGCCCTGGGTACTTGGATCACAGCAGCCCTCACAGTTGTTTTACTTCTAATTGATTCCCAACTGACTGGTTGCAGTCTGGTGTTGTAAACTTCCCCAGGGCAATTGCCACATGCCTATCAACTGTCAGAGCGGGTCTCATTCTGGTATTGCTGCACTTCAGGATGGAGGAAAACAATTCACCAAGTTTGATGAAAGTGGCCTTACACATGCAAAATCTTTGCAGTCACTGCTGATTGTCCCATAGCTGCATAACTGTTCAATCTCACGTCTTTGCTTGTCTCACGGGACAAGAATCAACATTCCACTCTGTCAACAGACCCAACTACTGCCAACATATGCCAATTGCTCAACTCAATGGGTTCCTGCACATCTATGTTCATAGCCTCCTCACATTCTTCCTCACAATGGTGGCTTCTTCCTAGGGTCTGGACAAACTGTAGCATAATGTGCAAGATGTTTGCAATGCTTGCAACAGCAGTTTACAGCTGAGCATTTGCCTGGATAACCAGGGAAAAAAGGGTATGAAAAGATTGTTTGCCATTGCTTTCAAGCAAGGAGGGAGGGGGGAGATAAGTGAATTATGGGAGACTGACAACATGTACCCAGAACCATTTGCTGCAGTGTCTTTGTCCCATCAGGCACTGGGAGCCTAATCAAAATGCAAAGGAGTGGCAGGAACTGTGGGATAGGTATCCACAGTGCATTGCTGTTGATGTCAAAGGTAGCCACACTACTAGGGACATACTTGATCAATCTTATGTGCCCAGGGAGGACCCAAACCTTCGACTTTTTGAATTTGGATGCTAAAAAGTCGATCTTAAAAATTCATCCTACATCCGTAGTGTACATGTATCCTGATTGCATAGATTGAGGACTGTAAAAGATGTCTGCCCCCTAAACATGGATCAATAATATACTTGGCTGTTAACAACACAACTCCTCTAGCAAACTAGAGTGGACACCACATATGGAATTAGTATTGCCCTTCATTGTTTTTTTTCAAGAGATTACTTACCTATAAAATATAGCTGCTATAGGACAAGTAGGAAACAGAGTAAGGAAAAATACAGGCTTCTATCAATTGTACTCTATTCTTTTTAACTGGCAGTTGTTCCTATGTTGAGTGTTTGTTTCTACTTTAATGAGGATATCAACTTTCATCCAGTGAGATATGTGGGTCACTTTGTTAGTGCACTTATACACACCAAGGCAATGCAGCAGCTGGAAATTTTGACTTTTAGCTGAATTATTTCTCTCCAGCAAATGGCTTTCCTTTTGACATATTTTAATGTACTTGCACACTGAGAGGAAGAGTGGGTGAACAGAAAACAGACTGTTTTATTAACCCAGCAGTCACCTTTGAGGTTCATACATGTCCACTTCTTTCTTGCCTTTGTACATAATCCCAAGAGACTAGTACCTGGCTTCCCTTGGAATAACAAAGTCAGTCACAAACCTCCAAACATGATTGTTAACTGAATGCCAACTGTTTCTTCTCATCTTTTAGTAATACGTTGGGGATTGTGTTCTTATGGGTGCACTCTAACCACCATAACATTAATTTGGTTTTCTATTTAAGGAACTGTTCTTTCACTGTAGTAGCCTTACATTGTGAAATAAATTAAATTGCTGCTACTATTTTATTTTTGTGTTTTTTTTACAGTGATTCTTCCCGCTCTGCTAATAGTGAAACAGGAGGAAAGAAAGCTATGTTGCAGACACTAACTGGACTACAATTTCAGCTCTGAGGAAAGATACCAGATAAGGAGCGGATGGACAAATACCATCAAGAAGAGGCCCAGGCACATTATTCATGGTGCTATATGCCCATTCCACAGTATCCAAGATTCAAAGGATATTTTCCAGTGGAACCACAAATTTCATCAAATAAAACATCTGATTTCTCTGAGGTACCTGTATTACCAACAATAATTGATAAAGCAAAATTCAGCATACTATACTATCTGTAGAAAGATGGGTTTTTAAACAATCTTGCAGTAGAATTAACTCTCTTGGATCCTGAAGGGGAAGGAAAAAATGCTGCTGGAATAAACACATCTTAACAGAGGTCCAGGCGGAAATTAAATCTTAGCACATTGCTCCTCTTTGGGCCCATTGCTGGTCAAAAACACCCTATGTGAGCCAGAAAAAGTTTAGGTTCAGCCTTCCATTGCCCCTAAGCCTGCCTAATTACAGTGGATCGGTGGGTGACCTTTGAAAGCCTAACCCTTTCTCTAAGTGTGGTGGAATTGTCCCAAGGTTCACCTTATGCACCTTACTATACTCATCAGCAGCAGATCAGTGTATGGCAGCTTTCCTGGCTCACCTTTCTTCCACCATTGATGGTGGGAAAAGTCCCAAGTAGCCTTCAAAACTCAAGTCAAGTCAACAGCAGCAGAGGAATAATAAGAGGTGGGATGACTGCCCTTGCCCCCACTGCTCCCAGAGCCCAATGGCTCTGAGGGACAATAATACCTAATCCATCTCAACCAGGATGAGTCTGAGGTTGATATCTATGGCCATACTCACCCATGTTATTTTGGTGATGGTGGTGCATTACGATATTTGCCAGCAATTTCCAAACAGCGGTATCAGCCCATACAACTATATTTCCCTCTCCAATAGAAGATTATTGTGGTCTCTCAAATGCCACACGGTGGTAGCAGTTGATAAATGCTGACAATAGTTTGCTTGTTTTTTAATGCATTAAACCAAGGGACACTAATTTATAAGGAATGAAATGGCCAAACACCCATTTCAGATGTGATATTCCAGGGATCATAATCTGGAATTTTAGTGGGTTTCTTTCTTTCTTGAAAATAACTACATTTAGCAGCGGGAAAAAGACACAAGCAGAAATTCAGTTATTATACAAAATCTGAATATGACCATGAGTTTTCTAGGACTGTGTTTGACGGCTAATCAACTTTCCTACCCCTACTTGCCATTCCTTTTCCTTTGCCCACCCCTCCAATCACCCGCTTCTGCAGTCTACCTCACCATAGCCTGGGGAAAAAAGAAGGGATTTTTTTAAAATAAAGTTTTTATTTATTCCTTACAGCTTTTCTGCCCCTGTGGGCATTTGTCTGCCTGTCTGGCTAATGTGCTGTAATGAATTTGCTCTCTGCCATATATACACCGTTCTATCAATCAGCGAGAAGAAATGCTGAGTATGGTGAGCACTAACAAGCACTCTCAGTGGGTCGGTACACGTCAGTTCAAATGTATTGGCACTTTACTTTTCCCCTACAGGCTGCCTTTAATTGGGAGGAAATAAATGAGGCCTGCATGTGGTTGGGACCATGACTTCCTGCCAATCTCCTGCTTTGGCAAACTGACCAACAGTTTCAACCTGCAGGACAGTGTTCACTCCCCTTTTTCTCTATGGTCACCTGAGACAGGGGGCGCTGCAGGAACAGGCACTCAATACTGTGTCTCGCAGGTGATCAATATGTGCTTAAGAGCCTGCAGGGATATTACTTGCCTTCAGCTAGAAAATCATAAGGGCAAATGGAGAGGAAGGGACAAATGGAGAAGGAGGAAAATGAGAGGGTGGAAAAATGGAACATGGTGAGAGAGGGGAAGCGAAGCAGGCTTGGTGGGTGGCAAGAGAAATTATTTGAAGAAGGAAAATGGGGGAGGAAGCAGGGATGGCAAGTAGGTTGGAAAAGAAAGAGAAGAGAAAATGGAAAAGGAGGAAATGGGAAAAGGGATGCAGAGGAGAAAGAGGTGGACAAAGAGTGCAGAAGTGGAAAGAAAACAAGCTAGAAACAAAAACAATAGAGAGGAAAAAAGTATCTCATATCAAACTGTTTGCCCCCTTAGAGTGGATTTGTGGGTGATGTTTAAAAGCCAAGGGCTTTCCCTATAGGTGGTGGAATGGTCCCGGGTTTCACCTTATGCATCCTGTCATTGGATCATCTTATGGAAGCTTTCCTGGGTTACTTTTCCTCCTCCATTGATGGTGGGAAAAGTACTGTGTAGACTTCAAAACTCAGCTTCAGTCAACAGCAGCAGATTGCCCTTGACCCTGCTCTGTTCTCACAGCCCTAGTTGTCAGTCACAGATAGGAAATGTTGACTCCAAAAAGCAGGAAGTGTCTAAGGATATGTCTACACCATGGGATAAGGTCGAATTAAGATACGCAATTTCAGCTATGTTAATTGTGTAGCTGAAGTTGAAATACCTTAACTCGACTTTTGGTGCTGTCCACACTGCAGGAAGTAAAAGGGAGAACACTCTCCCTTTGACTTCCCTTACTCCTCATGGAAGCAGGACTACCAGCATTGACCGGAGTGCCCCTCTCAGTTCGAATTAACATGTCATCACTAGACCCACTAATGCGAACCCTGAAAGATTGACGGTGGCAGCTTCGCTTTTCTTTGTAGTGTAGTCATACGCTAAAGGTTCAAGAAAGACCAAGTCACCAGAATTAGGGTAGACATTTTTTAAAAAGGCTTTGAACAAAATAGACAAGTTAGGCTGAACACTTTATCGAAGTGTTGGTGCTTTAAACTACCATGCTGGAGACAGGTTCATTTCTAGATATGATCTGATGTGCTGGCTGGGATGGCTAAGAAACTCACTAGCTGGAATGTATGCAATGCTTGTCATCACAGAAAACAAGTTGTCTGATGGATTAAGATTTGCATTAATTGACTTAGAGGAAGTCCTAGCTCACCTCAGCTGGCAGCGAGTTCAGCAGGCGAGGAGTTGCATAAGATGATTAGAAGGGTTTTCAAGCTCTGAAAAAGATACAGAGGCCCCAATATGAACACAAGGAAATATGGGTGCAGTAAATGGTTTCGTGTGATGGGATGCATTAGGCATTTGTTCTCCACTGTCTTGGCATACCTCGTCCTCTAAAACTATGCTTTTGGTAGAGAAGAGCAATGAGCTTGGACCTGCAGGGGACTCCCAGGATCAGCTAGTGGCAGAACGAGTGAGATTTAGTTCTCCAGCTGCTAGAAGGGCTGGGAGGAGGCAGAAGCCAATCAGGACAGAACTGGCCAGGTAAAAAGGATTACCTGCTTTTTTTCAAATGCTGGTTCTGGGTGAGACTGTGGTAGACCAGGCTGACAAGCAGTCAGCGGGCAATCATTCCCTGTCTTAAACTTAGATGCCTGGCCTAGTCAGGGGCCAGACTCTGAGAGCATTGTGGTCAGATCTGTGAAGGGCTATTTTTTCATATTATAGCCCCTAATGCCTAGTTGGGCTAACTGTTTTTCTGTAAAGGTGAACTTTGTCCATAGGACACCCTGGCACAGGCAAGCCCATGACAACTTTATTTGGAAAATGCCACCATTTCCTTCATATGCCTGACTTCCAGCCCTAGCACTGATGCAATCATGTCACAACTGCAGCAGAGCAGCTTAAACTCTATTTTAAAAATGAATCTCAATCTTCTTTTCTCACTGTTCCTGGCTCTGGGCTATGAAAATCCATCACGAATCAGCAGGCTGCCATAAGACAGTGTTTGGAATCAGCTCAAGAACTTGAGAGGTGGCAAAAGCTCCTAATTCGAACTACTGTTACTCCTCATTGCAGGAGGAGTAACGGTAGTTCGAATTAGGAGCTTTAATTCAAACTACCTAGTCCATGCCGCGCGTAGCCGTGGGCAGGGAGTTTGAACTACGGGGCATTTAAAAATGGCGGCGCCCGGGAACATGCAAATAAAGCCCGGGATATTTAAATCCCGGGCTTCATTTGCAAGTTCGAATGCCTACATTAGCCACCCTAGTTCGAACTAGGGTGGCAGTGTAGACATACCCTAAGTGAGCACCAGCTCCATTAAACTCCATAGGCATAAGCCTGCAATGAGGCAGTAACAGGGCAGGTAGGCTGTGCAGTCCTCTGAGGCTAAGCAAGGCTGTGAACTGTAAGGTATTGACACTGGAATATATGTCAAGGTCAGAACTATATTTTTATTGCTTTTCTATATTGTTTGTGTAGGAGAAGAATAAATGAGCCTGAAGGCTGGATGTGGCTGACTATTTTATCCCCAAGCTTGTGGGCAGATCCATCAGAGTATGCAAGGGCAGTAAAGAATGATAGAGACCAGGCTGCATCTGATAGGGCAGGAAGGTCAGTGACAGATGGTTGGAGATCAGGGATCAGTATTTGACCCCTGCTGAAGATCCTTTCTATTACCTCAATTCTAGATCGGAACCAGCTACTCTGATCTTTCTCTTCTAGCAGCCAGGACTGCATACAAAAGAAGTTAGAGGCAGTAATAAAGCGAGTAGCCATATATCTGTGTGGTATTAGTCAGGTCTCACCAGGTAAGAAGTTTGGGCCTGGTAAATGAGTGGGAATGAGGGGAATTTAAAAATAAAACTTAGCGTTGTTCATGAGTCTCTAGAATGATGTGACTAAGGTGGCCCTGAGATTTTTCATATGGAATGCATAATGCCTGGAGCTTTCAGGGGTTCTGACCCAAAGTGTTTTCTCCAACAAAAACCCCACTTGGAGCAAGGAAGCGCTATGGAGTCAGCTGGGAGACCTAGCACTGGGCTGTGGGCACATGTACCCCTTCATGTACACTGCTCCTCGCCTGGCTGGCTCTCATGTGCCAGCAATCACTGCAGCTCCCATACTTGTGGCAGCACTTGAGACTGTCAGTGAGCAAATCCTGCAGGCAAAGCAGAGGGGACAAGAGCTGGTGAAGCAGGGCAAGGCTGGCAAGGTCCTTGGTGCCCTGGCCTGCTTAGATTTGTCCTGATGGCCCTCTGGAATGATGGGGAGGAGAAATTTGAGTGATTGGCTTCGTGGCCTGCTGTTTGGGGATCACAATGCCATTCAGGTTTGGCCTTGTGGCTGCTCCATCATGACATATGCATCATGACATATGTGACCTCTTTAGACCACATTGCTATGCCACTAACTTAAGTTGGGACCCACTCATTCTCTTCATGATGGAGGGCCATGGGGACAAACCTGAGTCAGCAGCAGCACAACCATTGCTCCTCCTCATTAAAGCTTTGGGGCAGGCTCTGTCGCATGAATGGTACATATCAATATCATGGGTGTATGGCAGTGTGTGCCACCAATATAACTTCCCTTTCAGTCAATGCTGAACCACTGTGCAGCTAGAAGGGCCATTATTCAGATACAAAGCCACAATCAATGTTCTGACCGCCTACGATCCCATTACACTTCTTTTAAGAATACTCTCCATGTAGAAACTGAAGTTCAGTTTGGATAATTACTAGAAGTGGTCCAAAAGTTTGAATGAAATATGTTTTCCACTGGAAGAATTGCCTTTATTAGGAATTATTTTATGTGAGTTTACTTCCACAATATCCACTTTTTCAGTTTTTTTAACAAGTTATGGTGTTTGGTTTATTGTTTTTCCTTTTCCCCACCTCCTGTTTATCCCCTCCTTTTCAGGGGCAACGTGGGGAGAAAAGAAACAAAAAAGCACAAGCTAAAAAATAGGAAGAAGGTGGGATATTAGAGAACCCCCCTGCCAACATTTCAAAACTAAATATTTTAATTTTTTAATGAAAAATACAGTAAACTTTGAATTGTGCTGTTTTGAAATCTGGACCAATAATGACTTTAAAACTTTCCACAAATAATATTTTGCATTTTTTAACCAGCTCTAGAGATTACACTTAGCTCACCAAAGTTCCCTTTGCAGATTCAGCTGCATACATCACTTGTCTTCCTTATGTATAATTAAGATACTATATGAATTATTATTAATACTCAGTGCAAGCTACGTTTAGAGGGGGGAGAGTAAAAACAATCTTTAAAAAAAATTAACAGAAAATTAAACCATAAAGTATAGATACAACAAAACATTTGATTAGTGGCCTCTGTTAACCCTTTGGATTGTATCTGTGTGTTGTAGGAGAGATTCTGTCTCTCGTAATAGCTGCTCTTAGTTATTCTCCCAGCAACTTGCTTTAGCTCAGTTCTCTGTGAGAAAATGAACCCTTTGATGCCTCAGAATTTACAGCTGTTCCAGCCAAAACAAACTAGAATGACTACTTCTCTAGTGGAATGTCCTGGTCTGGTGAAGGCAGTTTTAAATGTGTTTCAGGTTTATATCCTAGACTTTTGCCTCGGAGCATATTCTGTGGTATCTAAGGTAGATAGGTTCTGTGGTGTGATTGAGTTGGTTACTGGAGCTATATGATTGGGCAGCGAGGTGATTGAGCAACAAAATGGCAAATGAATTGTAATGTTGATAAATGCAAAATAATGCAGATTGGAAAAAATAATCCCAACTACACATATAAAATGATGGGGACTAATTTAGCTATAACCACTCAAGAGAGAGATTTTTGAGTCATTGTGTATAGTTCTCTGAAAATATCCACTCAATGTACAGCTGGAGTCAAAAAAGCAAACAGAATGTTAGGAAACATTTAAAAAGGGATAGAGAATACATAATAAAATTATACCTCTGTATAAATCCATGGCATGCTCACATCTTGAATACTGCATATAGATGTGGTCACCTCATCTAAAAAAAGATATATTGACATTGGAAAACGTTCAGAAAAGGGCAACCAAAATGATTAGGGGCTTGGAATAGGTGCCATATCAAGAGAGATTAAACAGACTGGGAATTTTCAGCTTAGAAAAGAGGAGACCAAGGGGGGATATGATAGAGGTCTATAAAATCATGATTGATGTGGAGAAAGTGAATAAGGAAAAGTTATTTCCTTGTTCCCATAACATAAGAGCTAGGGGTCACCAAATGAAATTAATAGGTAGCAGGTTTAAAACAAAAGGAAGTTTTTCTTCATGCAGTGCATAGTCAACCTGTGGAACTCCTTGCCAGAGGATGTTGTGAAGACAAAGACTTTAACCGGGTTCAAAAAAGAACTAGATAAATTCATGGAGGTTAGGTCCATCAATACTTATTAGCCATAATGGGTAGGAATAGTGTGCCTAGCTTCTGTTTGTCAGGAGCTGGAAATGGATGACAGGAGAGGGATCACTTGGTGATCACCTGTTTCTGTCCATTCCTTCTGGGGCATCTGGTCATTGGCCATTGTTGGAAGACAGGATACTGGATTAGAGAGACCTTTGGTCTGACCCAATATGGCTGTTTTTATGTGATTTGATTAGTGAGTCTTCATTGTAGAAAGAAGGATGGTTCCCATACATATATACATATTGATCTTTAGGGCATGTCTAGACTACATTTAAAAAAAATGCCCTTTTTTCTAAAAAACTTCACCTGCATCCACACTGCAATCGTGTTCTTTCAAAATTAAATCGAAAGAACGCAGGGTTTTTTTCGACATTGGTAAACCTCAAATTGCGTGGAAGAACACTTTTTCGAAAGAGCTCTTTCGAAAAAAGGCGTGTGTAGATGCAGTACAGGGACATTTTTGGAAAGAAGACGCAATCGAAAAAAGCACAGGTGCCCTGATGGCCATTCTGTGAATAGTAATCAGGGCTTTCTTTCGAGAGAGTGTCCATGCAGTCCGGACACTCTCTTTCAAAAAAGCAGATTGCTTTTCCAATCCGGTTTTGAGGTGTGGATGCTCTCTTTCAAAAGAAACACTCTTGAGTGGTTATACTTGGTGGGCAAGTGAAGTAAAGCATTTACTATTACTTCAAATGTCTCTAATATTGTTTTTGTATCATAATAGCAAGTTGGCAACAGCTATTACATGATGCCAGAACAAAACTACAAGTAAGAAGGGTATTATAAACTTGGGGAGAGGGCGAGGGGGAAGGACAAACTAAAGCCTCCAGGAAAGTTGTGTTTGAAGGAAATGCAGGAGAAAACTGGAAAAGTGGAAGCAAAGACCAGTACCTATAGTGCAGACAAAGATGAATGGCTGCAAACAGCATTACTTCTTCGTGAGGCACTTTAAAAGCAAAAGCATTTAAGAAGCATTCAATTTGATGCAGGACATAAAGAAAAAATACAGATTTTAAAGAATAAGTTGGAGTCATACTGTGCAACATGAAGAAATGTCACACATAAGAGTCACAGATTTTCCCCAGAAGTCAGAAAGATGGGGGAAATATACACCAATATGTGACTCATTTACAACTGGCAGTTACACAATCTTATGAATTTGGAGAAGTGTGTGAATTCCTCATTAAAGGCTGCATTGTAAATTGTGCTGTATCAGACTCAGTGCAGGCTAGCTTATTGAGGAGACTAATTTAACCCTTACACATACTGTGGACATATGTTGTGTGAAAAAATGACAGCAAAATGGCTGAGTGAACTGGAAAATCAGGTGCATACTTTGCAGTGTACGTCTGCCTTTAGTAAGTCCCCAGACATACAGTCATGCACTACTAGAGGCTCATCCTGCTGCTAAAGAAAGCCTGTGATCAAGAGAAGCCAGTTTAAAGCAAACAAAAGGAAGTACTTCTTCACAAAATGCACATTCAACCTGTGGAATGTGTTAGCAGAGGATGTTGTGCAGGCCAAAAATATAACTGGGTTAAAAAAGAATTAGCTGTATTTATGGAGGATAGGTCAATCTGTGGCAATTAGTCAAGGTGGTAACAGACACAACCCCATGATTTGGTTGCCTCTGATTTGATGGCTAGATGCTGAGATGGATGAATCACTGGGTGATTACATCTTCTGTTCCATTCTCTTTGAAGCATCAGGCATTGGCTACTGTCAGAACAGAGGATACTAGATTGGCCACTTGTCCAGTATGACCATTTTTTATGTTGCTGTGTTCTAAGTGGTCATTTCAAATACAGGAAAAATTGAATTCCTGTCACTGCATCTAAAGGCAGAGTAATCTGTAAGATACAGAAAATTATTCAAGTTAGAGTTATGGATGTTAAATTAGGTTCATAAAATGTCTATGATAGTAGGAACCAAAGTGATCCATAATGTTATATATGGGGAACATTGTGTAGTGAGAAATGTAAAATAAGCAACTTTGGGTTTACTTTGGTGAAGTTGAGTGGGATTTTTCATACAGTTATGTCTGCATTTATTCCCCTGCTTGTGGGGCTGTTTCTTTTTCTTGGATGGTGCTAGATAGGCATTTTTGCTGTGGCTCACTGCCTAGCATGCACAATGCAGCAAATCCTCACACAGAGTTTATATATTTTTTTTCTTGACAATCAGGTTTGATTTTGGGTGGGTTTCCTGCAGAATCTATCTGTACCAAATTATATATTTAATATTACTTAAGAAGTCTCCAATATCTTTTTTTTATGATACCAAGTTGACAGCAGCTATTATAATAGGGTTCTTACCAGCACATTACCAGCAAATAATAGGATAGAGCCATGCTCTTCCCTCTCTTACTTCCTGTTTTATTCAGTGGGAGTTCCCTTTCCTCCCTACCCACTCTGGTCTTTTGTGATGCAATCAAATCAGCAAGTTCCTCTGAGTAGATTTATTTTTGTTAGACTGAGTGGCCCCTTTGAGAAAAGTAGTTGTGTTCATAAAAAGATCCGTCAATAGAATGACATAGACTAACTGTAGCCTTTTAAGAATATTTTGTTTTCTTGGTAACAGTGATCTGAGGCCTTTTGTGTCAAAGTATTTGAAATCTACTTAGTTAGTGAATGAGGGGAGCAAACAGAAGTTTGAGAGGCAAATCACCTGATGAAGAAGGAGCAAGAACTAAATCTTGGGGTGAGTGAGCTTGTTTGTCTGTTTCGTTTCTCTTTTGGTTTGCTTAAAATTTACAGTGTGACCTGTTGGGGATTGTGTAGGAACAGGCGGCAGTCACCCACCAGCTGCTCGCAGAATGTGCTCTAGTAAGACTTGATCCTTTTCTCCCTTGACCCTTGATCGTCCTTGTGACTGTCTTTCCCTTGGTGTATTGACAATGGGACGAGAACTGACCTTGGAGAGAAAACTTAATGGGTACAGCAAATGGGTGTTTGAGAGGAAAGAAAAGAATAAAATGCTTTGAAAAGGCCACATTGTCAGTGTCAACACTGCTTTTGGCTCCTCCACCTATGTCCTGATAGAGACTCCGACCATGGATGCCTCTACCCAGGTTCTGGTGTGGATTTGCAGAGACTGTGGCCTGATTTCTCTATCACAGAAAGCCAGGCATATTCATATCTCAGAGCAACAAAACATATACCCACATACACTGTAGTGCGTACATAGTCTAATAGCCTGGGATCCATAGGGCTACAACAACACTTCATACAGTCTGTATTGTTTGTTAAGCATCAGCAACTGGGCTATCAACAACCATTGTCTGTCTTCCCACAAACAGCCATCTAAGAGTGAGTTAACTCTTTGCACCCATGTAGTGAGAGAGTCCCTACTGCTAAAATCTCTCAGGAAGCAGATTGGAGAGGTAGCTAAGCTGTGGAACATCAGTGCACAGGAGGAATTCATTCAAGATTTGCATATAGATATTTGCATATAAGGTTAAGGAGGTAGTCCAACTGGAGAGGAATGCAGTTGCTCTGTGGCGGGAGTGGCGGGAGAGCAGGACTACTTCATAGAGAGGAAGCTGGATGCTGATTACTTCTGGCAGTTGGCAGTGCTCTACTCCTGCACCCAGTCTGCCCTCCACTGAGATAAATAGTCTGTATGCTGTGTGGCAATGGGAAGAGAATTTCACAAGGACGGAAGAGGAGAAAGAGCCATGTACCCCAAGGTAGGAAGGATCATAATGTAGGGCAATCCAGCAGGAACAAAAGAGGTAAGTGGGAATGCAGAGGGGAAATCAGTATTAGCATAGAGGGGTACAGCTTGTTCAGGAAGGACAGGCAGGTCAAAAGGGAAGAAGTTTTGCCTTGTATATTAAAGATGCATGCACTTGCACTGAGGCTGAAATAGAAGGGGGCGACAGACCTGATGAAAGTCTTTGGGTAAGGATAAAAGGAATGGAAAACAAGGGTGATATTACGGTGGGAACTTCCTAAGAAGAAGAGGCGGGAGAGGGTTTTTTTTTTAAATAATGAACAAAATGATGCCCTCATAGCCAAAAAGACTAACGGCATATTGAGTTGCATTAGTAGAAGCATTGCCAACAGGTCTAGGGAAGTGATTATTCTCCCTGTATTTGGCACTGGTCAGGCCACATCGGCAGTATTGTGTCCAATTCTGGCACCCCCCCCCCCATTACAGAAAGGATATGGACACATAGTAGAAAGTCCAGCAGAGGACAACACAAATGATTAGGGCTCTGGAGCACATAACTTATGAGGAAGTGCTGAGGGATTTGGGCTTATTTAGTCTACAGAAGAAAGGAGTGAGAGGGGATTTGATAGCAGCCTTCAACTATCTGAAGGGGGATTCTAAAGAGGATGGAGAGAGGCTATTCTCAGTGGTGACAGATGACAGAATGAGGAGCAATGGTCTCGAGTTGCAATGGGGGAGGTCTAGATTGGGTATTGTGGGAAAATTATTTCACTTGGAGGGTGGTGAAGCACTGAAATGGGTTACCTAGGGAGGTGGTGGGATCTGAATCTCTAGAGGTTTTAAAGTCCCGGATTAACAGAGCCCTAACTGGGATGATTTAGTTGGGGGTTGGACTCGATGATCCCCTGAGGTTTCTTCCAACTCTATGATTCTATGACAGACACAGAGCCCTACCTAAGAGGAGAGTTTGAAAAAATGGTTTTATTTAATTTGGACAAGGCTCTTCAAGTATGTAAAAGGTTGAATTTATAAATAGGAGGGTGATGAAATGTTCTCCTTAACTACTGAGGACAGGACAAGAAATAGTGTTCTTAAATTACATTGAGAGAAATTCAGGTATAACATTAGGAAAAACTTTCCAAATGTAAGAGTAATTAACAGTAGAACTAATTACCTAGCGAGGTTGTGGATCTCTGTCATTTGGGGTCTGAAGAAAAGTTTAGATAGGCACCTGTCATGTATGGTCTTGATAATACTTAGTCCTGCCTCAGTGCAGAGCACCGGACTAGGTAGCCTATTGAGATCTCTTCAAGTCCTACATTTGTACAATTTCTATTTGTAATCTAATACTACTTAATGGTCCTAAGTGAGACTGAGCCCCATGTTTGCTAAACGCTATAGAATCAGTAAGGCCATGTCTACGCTACAGATAAGATTGAAGCAGCCACAGTCGATCTTCCAGGGTTTGAATTAGCGGGTCTAGTGAAGACATGCTAATTTGAACTATGAGGGCTCTCCCGTCAATGCCTGTAGCCCTGCTTCTACAAAGAATAAGGGAAGTCAAAGGGAGAGTGCGCTCCCTTCAACTTCCTGCAGTGTGGATGGCACCAAAATTCAACTTGAGATACTTCGACTTAAGCTATGCAATTAACGTAGCTGAAGTTGCATATCTTAATTCAAACTTATCCCCTAATGTAGACTGCGGGGGTGAGAGACTCCCTGCCCCCAAAGAAATTACAGTCTAAATAGGTAAAATGCACTAGCTGAGCGGTTTCCCAGGATTCTTGAAGATATGCAAGAAAAAATGGAATCAAAGCTTCAGACACTCAAGAATTGTAGCCAGTTGTAGTTAGCTAGTGCTCAGCTTGGGCTCAGCTGTCAAATCTTTGTGTCCTTTGTCCCTGCCGCTTTCTGGAACCTCAGTCCTGGGCAAGCTCACTGTTCCCCACTGGTGCTGTGCTTACTACCAGAGTCTTCTCTGATTCTAATTACCTTCAGTTCATGGTGCTGATTGTCCAGCTACAGGGCACTGAGGGAGAGCAGATATCTCAGTCAGAGCTGCAGTACCTGTCTGCCCTAAGTGTGTGGGAGGGTCAAATGGAGCACATAGCTCTCCTAGTTAGTGGTGTCCTCTCCTCTTAAGCAAACTTCTCTTTGCTTTGTAGCCAGCTTCACCTTTTACAGCTCCCCTTTCTCAGGTAGAGCATGCTCTGCATATGCACATATTTGGAGCTGCATGAATGCGTGGTACTCAGGCTTGCTCTCAGTGGGATGAGTCCATGTCCCATCAAGCCAATTCCACAGGCAGGTCAGTATATTTTCCTTCATTTTGGAGGATCTACTTCACAGAAAATCCTACTCGCTATAGGGGGCCAAACACTTGGGAGTCTGCACTATATGAGAATTTATCATTTATAATTAATCATAGCCACCTTATTAAAGGCACAGAAGCTAATAGAACAGCTGCTTTGATTCCACCATATAGACAGATAGATATAGCCTAAATCCATTGCTGTCTGCATGGTATGGCATCCTACTCACAAGTTTGTTAGATCCAAGTACAAGGCAGTTAGAGATGAATCTGCGTAATATGTGTTAGCTGTGCTGAAAGCAATTGCTTCTTTGTGACAAGCATAGGTACAGTAACAGCACTCAGGAGCAAAGAACAGACGAATGATCCACCTATTCTGTGTTTGATGGGTGTCTAGTGTCACTTGCTTTGAGGAAGGATGGAAGCCCCAATTCTTCCTGATTCCAACTAATAATCCATTTAATAACCCATACCATATGAAGTTATCCCGGCTAACGTCACTATGGTTACATTCTTTTATATATATATATCTTGCCAGGCTATTTGTTGAAATAATATCTAGAGGCCAGAAATCCCACAAATTAATGATATATTGTATTCCCATGTATTTTACGATATTCATTTTAAATGGGTTGCCTTTTAGATTCAGGAGCTCCCTTATTCTTACATTATGGGAGAGGATAAATAATTATTCCTGCCTCATTTGCTCTTTCTAATTCATTAATTTGAGCATAGGCTTAGACTTTTTAACTCGTCCTCACAGGAAGTCCACTGTCCCACAGTGTGCCTCATCATTTTTTGTTGCCATTCTTTGGACCTTTTTTTATTTTTGCAATGTCTAGTTCTGCACATAGCTCCTGACACCTGTGCATTGCTGTTCACCCACTTCTGGGCTATCGTTCCCTTACCATGGAGATCACCAAATCTAGAAGATTTGCAAATAACTAGAAGATTTACCTGGTGTTTCTTGGGTCCTTTACTCAATTTTTGTTTTTCTTCATTTAAATCAGTAGCTTGGGGGCAGGTGAGAAGCGCCTTTCCATAGCTGCTTCAGCTCCAGTGGGCACAACCTAGAGAGGGGCTCATGTCCCTTAGCTGGAACAGATCCAGGTTCATCTGCCCCCTGTAATACCTTGCCATAGTGACAAATGCAGAAAACTGTACTTTCCCCCCATTCCCTGATGAAGGGGAACAGCAATGTTCCCATATGAATGGGGGGAGCTGTGTCCCCCCATGTCCCCTAAAGAGCACCTGGGGGATGGGTGGCTTGGGACTGGGGCAGTCTCAGATGGGGAGGGGGCATGGCGTGCCCCCACACAGCTCCTTTCACTTGCTTGGTGGTTTTGTCTCTTTTCTGTATGGTTTTATGCATTCCCAAACTCTCTCAAATATACAATAGATTCTCTAGAGACTTAAAACTGGCACCTCTTTGTTTGACTCATTGCAAAGCACTTTGTGATTCTTTGTATAAAAGGTGATGTACTGTATAGAAGCGAGAGCTGAGCAGGAGAGGAAAAGATTTGATCCAGCCACAAGATGTGCTGCCTTCCACCAATATCTCCTGTTCAGAGTCTCTAGTGGTGGGTAGGAAGTCCATCAAGAGTGTTCCACAAACCTTCTCAGCAGAGCGTCATGGAACTGTCTAGTATACACCACAAATGGTGTTGTTAGCTCAGAAGGAGCATGGCCAGGTGCCCAACAGTTGGAATTCAGTCACACTTTAAAGCTAGACAAGCTGGGTGAGGCAATAGATCTGTAGAAGAGCTTTGTATAGCTTGAAAATTGCTTTGTTCACAAACAGAAGTTGGTCCTTACCTCACCCACTTCTCTAACTAATATCCTGGGACCAACAAAATCACAACAGCATTGCAAACGTAATCTAAAGCTGTCCTTCCATAGGAAAGTAGAGAGTGATGGTGCAAACAGTCTGTGCTTCCCTGGCTATGAATCCATCTCCTGAATTACAGCAGTTTCACTGGTGCAATGGGGGGCTGTTTCCACCTGCTTATGACAGTGAGGGTAAATGAGCCCTGTGAACTTGCAGATCAGAAGTGTACCAATGATAGGCACTTGGTGTGATAGTCTAGGGAACCAACCAAACTGCATTAGCGGCGCATCTAAAAAATACCAACTCAAGGTTTGCACTTGCATAGAGAAAGGTAAGTTGAAGGAGCACAGTGAAAAAAACACTTTGAGATTACCATGCTGTTGCTTTGTGGCAACTGAGTTTTCGAAGAGACTTAACTTCCAAGCTGTTAAGTAGCATGGGTTGAATTAATAATTATATGAAATATTGAAGGATAATATGAATGATTCTTATTCAAGTGTTTGTTAAGCCTGTATAGGAAACCTTTACCATTCGCAGTGAATGCATTCCTGGCACTGCCACGAATGGCTCTGGGTCCCCGTGCTCCTGCACCCAGGCTAGGAGACACCTGCAAATACATGGAACCACGAATAGTGATTCCACGGATCATGAGGGTCTCTTGTCATTCTGATCTAATGGATAACCAAAGGCCTTATATTTATAAAGAAAAGGAAGTTACACTTCACTTGTGTGATTGATCTTATTTACAGCAAGATCTCTCTCTCTCTAGAAAGCTGGTGGTTATTCAGCCTAAATTAGCATTTAGTCAAGTGAGTGGCTGAGCTTCAACTAACATTTATTTGGACAAATGCATACAGGCTGTGCTTTGGTGATACCACTTTGTTTTCAGTGCAGTTAGTTGCCACTTGAGATGCCAGAACTATCACTGGATAAGAAATCAAATGTAGGGAAATAATCTCTTAGTTATTAGGACCCAATGAATAATTGCTTTTTTTTTAATGTACATTTTGAGGCAGAATTTTATACTACTTGTGAAAGTGAGAGACTGAGCTCTCCGGCTATATAAAGGCATAATGGAGTGTGTGGGGGGGAAATAATCATATTAACAGTGGTTGGTCTTCCTTGTATGACTGCAAACCAGCTCTGACTTTTACAGAAAACACTGAAATTATTAGATGTGTTTAAGATCACCCATCTCTTTAGAAGAGCCAGGATTATTTATTTCCTACTGCATTCATATATTACCATTTTTAAAAATCCATTTTGAACTTCAATCTATTAGCTATGAAATTTACCTAGAATTCCTTTAATGAATCAGACATGAAGTTGGTCTAACAGTTTAACTGATTCCTTTTCTTTACAAGATCTTTCTTGTTGTTTTAAATAACCATAAGCTCGAAAGCATAATTAAGTACTATCCCAAAATGCAGAGATGACTCCAAGTGGTGCAAATACAAATGTAAGACTTCATCACCTCTTGTTATGCTCTTCTCAGTCTGCAAGTAAAGTTCAAGATTATTCCTTTCAAATTACATTTTGTATATTTGCCATAAAATGTAGTAGTATTAGGGGGCCAGAGATGATCCCAAATGGAGAATTAATTCTCTCCTATTGAGAAGGTGGTCCCTTCATGTCAAGCCTTACAAGCAAAAGCAGTGTCTGACAGCATGCACTGTACATTGTACAATGGCTGGCCTTTGGATGAATAAAGGAATGCATTTTTTAAGAGCTGCAAGTTCTTTAATCTTTATAAAGAATGACAATAATATCTAAATGTCTGATTTCTGTTTCTCTTTTTCCTGTTGGGAAAGTCATCCAGATAAACTTTTGTATCCTGGAGTTTTCATGCACTGTTTGTGCCCACAAAAGCTCAAGATATAATCTACATGTTTTACTAATCTTTAAAGTGCTACTAGACTATTTGTTGTTGTTTGGTCAGTAATGTGAGACCACATGCAGTGGTCTGAGACTGTAATTTTGGTGAGAGGTTGAATTGCTGTCCCTTGAAAGGTAGAAATTTGAAATGGAATTTTTCTAATTAAGTCACTAGAGTAGAACTTGGGAAATCTGGCCTCTTTTCCTGAGAGTGCTATTTATACTTTGTCCAAACTATGAACACATTACTTAGATTTAATCTATGCTGGAGAAATGTGATGTGCTAACCACATTAGCTCTCCCTAGCATGCCAGTAACAGAGCTCATACTCCCATATACAGTTATTTCAATACACAGATGTTCACATCACTGTTTAGATTAGACTTGTTTTGAGTGATGTTAGCAATCATGTCCTCCACTGTCCTCATGCTTTCTGCCAATTCAGCACCAGGCTGAACATAATGTAATAGCCTGAAAGGTGCAAACATTCTTCCTCTTCAATTTATCCAGCCACATAAATTCTCTATCTAGCTTCTGATCTTCATGACACAAAGTCACATAACTGTTCAAATAGTGATACCTAGCTACTATCTTCTGACAGAGATCATGGGATTTAAGGGTCAACAATAAAAAAAAAAAGTCTTGGACAATAGTAATAGGTCAGGCCAGAAAAAAGGTCTTTCTTACAAACAACAAACAACAAAAAACAAAACAAAAAAACCCAAAACCAACAAACAAAACAAAAAACAAATCTTTTCAATTCACTTTTCCATTTAGTTTGAGGTACTTTACAATGCAGTTGTGGGATTGGCGGGAGGAGGGGGGTAGGTTGAGGAGAAGATTGTTATGCCCCTCTCCCTCTTTATAAAAATTGGCTTAAGAATAGCCATACTGATCAGACCAAAGGTCCATCTAGCCCATCCTGTCTTTCAAAAGTGGCCCAAGCCAGGTGCCCCAAAGGGAATGAACAGAACAGGTAATCATCAAGCAATCCCACCCCTGTTACCCATTCCCAGCTTCCACAGACATTGGCTAGGGACACCATTCCTACTTATCCTGGCTAATAGTCATTGCTGGACCTAACCTCCATGAATTTATCTAGCCTTTCTGTAAACCCTATTAAACAGCTGGCCTTCACATCCTCTAGCAAGGAGTTTTACAGGTTGACTGTGCCTTGTTGTCCTTTTCTGAACTTTTTCCAGTGTTAAGATATCTGATGTTCAAGATGTGGATGTACCATGAATTTATATAGAGGCAATACGATATTCTCTATTTTATTTTCTATCCCTTTTTAAATTATTCCTAACATTCTGTTTGCTTTTTTGACTGATGCTGCACATTGCATGGATGTTTTCAGAGAACTAGCCACAATGACTTCAAAATCTCTCTCTTGAGTGGTAACAGTTAACTTAGGACATGTCTACACAGCAGCGTTATTTTGAAATAACAGACATTATTCTGAAATTACAAAATGCACGTCTAGAGTACAAGCCTTTATTCCAAAATAATGTTGAGCTGGAGGACTTTTTACTCAGACTCCTGTAACCCTCATTTCATGAGGAGTAAGGGAAGTCAAAGGAAGGGTGTTCTTCCTTCGACTTCCTGCAGTGTAGAACGAGCCAAAAGCTGAAATAAGCTATTTCGCCTTAAGCTATGCAACTGATGTAGCTGAAGTTGTGTAGCTTATTCCGACTTTAGCCCTGCTGTTTAGATGTACTCTCAGTCCCCATCATTTTACATATATAGTTGGGATTATGTTTTCCTATGTGCATTGCTTTGTGTTCATCAACATTAAAATTCATCTGCCATTTTGTTGCCCAGTTTTGTGAGAGTCTTTTGAAGTTCTTCACAATCTGCTTTGGACTTAACTATCTTGAGTAGATTAGTATCATCTGCAAATTTTGCCTCACTTTACTTGAAGTCAGATTGGAATACACCTGAAATATTGCTATGATATTATGATTTAGCTGTGGGACTCAAGAGCCAGATAGAACAGTGTAGGTTATAGCCATGCTGGTTCAGTAGGACAAGAAAACAGCAGACAAAGGGATTTTCTGCAGCAGGTAAGCATCCTTTTATCAAAACTGGAGAGGGAATTTCCTTAGTCTTCATGAAAACTGTCATTAGGATTTGTAAAAGGGTAGGTGTATCCTTCTTTTTGCTGAAGATGTTTCCCCTTATTTAGTCTTCACTTGTTTCCAATGTGGCCATCCCTCCCATTCTCTAATTCCCAAGTAGAAGCTATCATGCTTATTCAAAAGCTTCATTTACCTCTGACACATTGACATGTCCACTTTCCTGACATCCCCACCCACTATGACCTTCTGAATCCCAAACTGTGCCCAAATGGCCAGTAACCAGTTTCCCTCAGGAAATTGCCACTTACTTTTGTATAGTGAGTAGAACTGTCATCCTGTTGGTCTGACAGGACAGTGTTGGGTCGATGAGCTCCCCAAAAAAAATCTCTTTCCAGATTCTGGCATTATAGATTCTGCTCATTCCAGATCTTTAGAGCAACTTGCTTCATCTGTCACTCTGGATGAAAAAACAGCATTCCATCATTTCTACATACTCTAGAGAGTCACCTTTTCCAGGCCAGGGGCCACATGACTATTGCAAACAAAACACTATTAGCTGCTGGTTTGTGTTTCTCATCTCCACATGGAATATGTTCCCCTACTTTGCTGTAGCTGACTTGCCACCGTATTAATTGCTTTTTTGAAGTTCCACGCTAAACCTCCCTTTCTGGGCAAGGAGTGAACACAGACTATGTATCTTGGCCTCTGTGTTTTGAGACAAAGACAAGAAATGCCTTGGTACATAGGGGCCAACAATTTTGAGTTATGGAAAACTGATATATTTGGCACAATTCAAAGGGCCTCCCCAAAGCCCCTCAAAAATCTCCCTCAACCCACTGATTCAGGAACCCAGGCAGGAGGTACACAGAGGACACTGAAATTACAGTAGTGTATAGGAAGAGTGGATGCAGGGTAAAAATGCAGCCCAAACTACATAGTAATGTGCACATATGCAGCACTGATGGTATCCAGTGCTGCGCACTGGCTCGAATACCAGTGTTTCAGTTCTCTAGTGCAGATAGATACATAGCTTTAATTTCTGTGCACCACTTGTAAAATGGGCACATGACTACACATGGGAGTGTTAGAAACCCCTATTAATAAATAAAAATGTGATTAAGCAGGACTGGACACTATTTGAGCATAACAAGTTGTATCACAGTTGCATGTGAAGAAACCTACTTCAGCTAGCAATATCTATTTCAAGGATGTTTAGGCCAAATGGAGAAAAATACTTTTCCAGCTTAATCATAATTCACAAATTGTAAATTGTACCAGTTGTCAAAGGAGAAGAAGAAGAAACCCCAACCATTCTACATTCCATTTACTTTACCCAAGGCTGCATATTTACTTTGAGATTAATTTGGTACATGCAGTGAGTATTTGCCAAGGTTTTTTTCCTATTTAAATCTTCAGTTCCAAAGCTATGTTTTAATCCTATTACTGCTAATTGAGTGAAGTCTGCAGTCTTTTTCAGTTAGGTGAAGTTCAAGTTGTAATTGGTATCAAAGAAAGGCGCAATGCAAGAACTAAATATTAATATTTAACTCTTGCCATTTTATTATTTCCACTTGAAAATCACAGCAGTGGTTAAAAAACCATTTATGAGTTCATGAGGGCAGCGAATTGGGATGAGATTTTCACTTAGGCAGTGAGATTAACAAAAAATTGCTAGCTTTATAAGAAGTGTAAATTAAATATTATATTGGTGCCCAGTAGCACTGGTTATAGTCAAGGGTCTGGCAGTATTCCCATTATAAAGCTGTACCTACAGGTTAAGTATCCCCATTGTAAAAATTTGCTTTAGGCTAACACTTGGCATATGAGATTCCAGTCCAAGACATACTTTGTTTTAGATACTCAGTTTGGCCTTTTTGAGATAACAGGAAAATTGTGACAATATGGCATGCTGTTTTAGACTCCAGTAGCATTAAAATGTCTGTGATTTGTAAAGCAGAATATATTCACTTATAATTGTAGAATGTAGACTATTTGATTATGACATTGAAAACAAAGACAAGGGACTATATTCTGATGTTTACATTTGAGCAAATTCATGTTGCTCAAACTCAAGGATGGTTAATTTGCTCAGTCTGTCCATAGGACTTAATCCAAAGACCACTGAAGGCAAGAAAGACTTCTATTGACTTAGTGACTTTAGAAGTAAATATCACCTTCAATTAAAGAACATTTGGGAAACTTGTCAATTAAGAGCAATTTCTGCCTATAAGTATTCCCTGCCCCTAGTTTTTCATGGTTAGGGACATTCATATGGTTACTGGAATTCATAAGCCAGAATCCTGAATACAATGTTACATCTTTCAGTTCCTACAACTGATCATTTGAAATCAGATTGGATATTTTCCACTTGAGAGGAATCATTACTGCATCATTTTAATTTTTTTTTAATTCTGAATGAGATATTCCTATAATATTATGAGTGCCAGCAAAACCATGCCTAATAGGGAGAAAATTGATAGGGAGTAAGGCTGAGAGTCTGAAGAAGGAAACAAATGAGATCAGTGTACAGAATGTAGAGCAAAGAGAAGAAAGAAGTAAGCAAACAAGCAAATATAGAGCAAATAGGGCAAATAGAGAAATAAAGAAATAGAATATCCAAGTCAAATAACTCTTGTATACATGGATATATAAGACAAGAACAAATCCTCATTATTATTATTTGTTTGTATCTCACAAAAGTGGTATTAAGCACCTTATTGGACATAGATAGTGGCTATTTCTTGCGTTGCAGACTTTACAGTCTAGGTTAGTCATTTGGTATAACTAGCAGTGATAATAAAGATGGTTCCAGATGGGGACACCTGATTCTAACCACCAATCCCTTGAACACCGTGATTTCAGGACAACGTCTAAATAATTAATAAAAAAAGAGTAGTCATTATAAGGTTTATTTTCTCTTTGAATCATAATTCTCATTAGTCTACTGGGGAAATTGACCAGACCACTGAATTTTCTACATTATAATTCTATTTATGTCTCAAACATATCCCAATATCTTATACAGGCTCAAGATGTCTGTGCCATTTACAGTACATTAATTTGTGTCTAAGAGACCCAATTTTTACAGAATCAAAGATTCTAATGACTCATGGCCCAATGGCCTCCTAAAGCGAATGGGAGATTTTCCTGATCAAGCGACAATGAGTCCTGTGGCACCTTATAGACTAACAGATGTATTGGAGCATAAGCTTTCGTGGGCAAAGACCCACTTCGTCAGATGCATGTAGTGGAAATTTCCAGAGGCAGGTATAAATATGCAGGCCAGAATAAGGCTAGAGATAACGAGGTTAATTCAGTCAGGGAGGGTGAGGCCCATTTCTAGCAGCTGATCTGGAGGTGTGAACAGATCAAGAGAGGAGAAACTGCTTTTATATTTGGCTAGCCATTCACAGTCTTTGTTTAATCCTAAAATGATGGTGTCAAATTTGCAGATGAAGCGTAGCTCAGCAGTTTCTTTTTGAAGTCTGGTCTTGACGTTTTTTTGCTGCAGGATGGCTACCTTTAAATCTGCTAGTGTGTGTCCAGGGAGATTGAAGTGTTCTCCTACAGGTTTTTGTATATTGCCATTCCTAATATCTGATTTGTATCCATTTATTCTTTTACATAGGGACTGTCCAGTTTGGCCGATGTATATAGCAGAGGGGCATTGCTGGCACATGATGGCATATATTACATTGGTAGATGTGCAGGTGAATGAACCAGTGATGGTGTGGCGTTAGGTCCTATGATAGTGTCGCTGGTGTAGATATGTGGGCAGAGTTGGCACCGAGATTTGTTGCATGGATTGGTTCCTGAGTTAGAGTTACTGTGGTGTGGTGTATAGTTGCTGGTGAGAATTTGCTTCAGGTTGGCAGGTTGTCTGTGGGCGAGGACTGGCCTGCCTCCTAAGGCCTGTGAAAGTGAGGGATCGTTGTCCAGGATGGGTTGTAGATCACTGATGATGCGTTGGAGAGATTTTAGCTGAAGACTGTAGGTGATGGCCAGTGGTATTCTGTTGGTTTCTTTCTTGGGCTTGTCTTGTAGTAGGAGGCTTCTGGGTACATGTCTGGCATCAGGAACTGGAACCAGATGGAAATGAAACCAGTGTGTTTAGAATAAAGATGTTAAGTAGCAAGTAAATGATGAATTGTGTACTCGATAGAATTTGTATTGAGTACACGATTAGTTGATAAGGGGCCACTGTGGCGCTGCAGTTTAAATGTAGTAGAATGTGTAGTGGGCAGCCCGGCTCCTATTACATTTAAACTGCAGAGCCACAGTGGGGGTTGGTCTGGGACCTGGCATTAGCGTCTGCCTCCCCTTCCTGCCTCCCCTGCCCCCCCCCGCACCACAGAGATGGTGCTGGGGGGACCCACTTTTAAGCCAGCTACCCCCAGCATCTCTATATTCCACCCCCCCAATATAGAGGCAGCAAGGGGGGAGCGGGGAATGAGAGTAGTTGATTCAGCTACCCGCTAAGCCTAGGCTTAGCGAGTAGTCGACTAATCGACTACTCTTTTACATCCCTAGTTTAGATAAGTATGAGCCTGTAGCTGTCATTGATGTTACTGGAATGTAATGTGTGTATATGTCAAAGGAGAGCCCAGATTTTTCACATATTTAAGTTATAAATACTTGACACTATCCTCTCTCTCACACGTCTACTGTTGTGAAAGGCAGTTTGGTGCTCTGTACTTAAGGACCTGAACTTACAAACAACAAGTCTGAATAGTCTGTCCTATATAGGCTATGTAATATCTAAATATACAGATAAACAAATTCCCTGAACCTGGTCTTCCAACAGAAAAAGCCTAGTGAAACCATTGGGAGTTCTGCATGGACTGCAGGACGAAGCGCAAGTTAAGAATGCAGTGGAATCCTCCTTACTGAGATCCTTGATTTTTGTAATGATAGAAAAAATGAATTTGAAATGGGAGGATTTAGGTCACATGGCAGCTGATAAGCAAGCATGGGAGAAGGTGGTTAGTTCAATGTGCTGAAAAAGGACAGGATGGGACTAAGGTCTCAGGTACCATTTCTGATGTGGTTAACATGGATCTTTTGAGTCTGTTTCTTTCCTAGCATGCTCCACAAAGTCAGTCTACATGCTATGCAGAGACCAAATGTCCAAATTAACTCTTTTCTAGGGAGTTGGCTTTGTTATAAAGGAATTTTAAAAAGATCAGCTCAATCCTTTTACCCAGAACTGATGATCCTGGGGTTCTTCTCTACCTGTCTAAATACTATTCTAAGTACTTTTATAATCCCTCTCACCATAATGTGGAAGTATCATATAAGCTTTGACACATTTGTCTTCATAATTAGAGCAAAGTAAGTTTATTTCAGTAAATAGTTATTTCACTAAAAATTGTGGCACCAAAACTATTAATAAATTCTTATTTAAAATTAAATAAGAAACATTAGAAACATTCTAAATATTTCACTTTGACCTTTTATGTATAAATATTTAATTTTGAAAAGATCACAGTGTTTCATTTCAACATTTAATTTTACATTTTGAAATGGCATTTTGTTTTCATGTTTGGCCCAAAACTCACAAAGATGAAAAAACACCACTAACCATCCAAACTGAAATTCAGAACTTGGGGGAAAATTTGTTTTGAGTCAAAGGAAAAGTTTTGGTCAATTCAAAATGAATTTTTTTTCAAAGTTTTTTTTTTCAATTGAATGACTATTTTTAAAAAACTTGTTTTGATTTGGATCTGATTTTTTTCCAGTTCAGTCCCTTACACAAATGCCATCATCTGTTTAACTCTACTCACATTACCTCTGTGAGAGGTGTTACCCATTTTACAAATGGAGTCCTGAGAACCAGAGAGACTATCTGACTTGACTAGAAAGTCTGTGGGGGCATGTCTACACTACGGAGAAGATTGACCCTCTAGAGGTTGATCTTCCAGTGTTCAATTTAGCAGGTCTAGTGTGGACCCCCCAAGTCAAACGCTGAGCACATTCTGCGAGGAGTAAGGGATGCCGATGAGAGCATGTGCTCCCATCAGCCTCCCACAGTGTAGGTGCTGTGGCGGCTCAGCTTAAAGTAAGCTGAATCCAGTTACGCATTTTGCCATCCTAAGACATCTAGTATAGACCAGGCCTGGTAGAACAAGTAACTGAACCTAAGCTTCTCAAGTGAAGTCTTGAGGTAGCCCTTAATCCACAGGACCAATTTTTTTTCAAGTTGGAGTCTCTGTTTCCAGAGAGCCAGTCCTTGAATTATATGCAGCTGAGGTAACTAGTCACTGGTCTCAACAATTCAGCAGAAGTTACTTAAACCTTTTCCTGCAAGATCAACACCTGCTCCAGGGAGGCATGTTTCAAGCAAATACTACTTGCTGTTATGATATCTGAGCAAATGTTACTAAGTAAAATGATATGTGCTATTAATTCAAGGGCAGAAATCAAATTGCTATGGCAATTAAAAATGCCAACATTTTAGAAGGGATGTTAAACCTTGTGCTTCAGAGCTTCAGCTTATTTCCACATCTGCCTACCATGGGGCTCTTTCGCCTTCTTCTGAAGTATCTAGACTACATCGATGCCAGGTCTATGTTCCTATGAAATGGAGTCCCTTAGGAAATGTGATGTGGTATTACGTTATTATGTTATTTTTGTTCTTCATAAAATAAATGCTGGTTTCTTGCCTGCCATTTGAGAACTGCCAGCTGACCAACAGCCTGTTCCAAAGGACATTGAAGACAATAGACAGACTCCTACTGACTTTTTTGCAAGCGTTGGATTAGGCCAAAAGAGAGTAGAGGGTTTTTTTTAAGTTAACAGGGGAAAATATCACTCTGGTTTTAAAAAGAAAAATGACTCTGAAAAGGTTTCTAAAGCAGTTGCATTCGCCATACCACTGTGATGAGATTTTGTCTCAGCAGATATGCCTCTTATTCTAAAAAAACCTGCATAAAATGAAAGGTATAATTTTGTTTTTAGGAAATATAACTTAAATGGAACCTAAATGTGATCACACACAAAATGGGAAAAATGTATTTCTTCTGTGTTCATTATTTGAAATCTTTATACTATGTCATTTCTCCATGCACGCAGGGCTATTTTAAGCACACTTCCTAGCAGCAGAAGCTCTGATGACATCTCAGAAGTGATTCCCACACTGCTGTGCTAGTTATCACCACAGTTAATGGGCTACTCTTGTGATAACAGCAGTCTTGCTTCTAAAAATGTGATGATCCTCTACGGCTAGAAACCTCTTCTCCTGCATTATGCACATTGATTAAAAAAAATTACTAAAACACTTCTCCATGGAAAGGAGATCTGGAAGAAATGAGGTTCATTGGACTTTTTTTTTTTAAATTAAAAATGGAAAAGAATACAAAGAGACTCTCTTTTAGAAGGGATGGATTCCTGTCCTTTTTATCCTCCTCATTATTAATAATATTGAACACACACACACACAATCTGTCCTTTTCCATATATAAATAGCCCTGTATGCATGGTGGCATGACTCATTATAAAGAGCTCAGATGAGGGTACAGTAGCTTCCAAAGGCCTCACTGTGTGAAGCATTGTCAAAATACAAAGGAAGACCCCGTCCCTGCCCTAAAGAAACAATTATCCAGTTCTACAAGGTATTTCTGGTTGAGTCTTGTTGACTTCATTGTGGCGTATAGGGATCCTTCCATGCTATGCCCCTTGCAAGTAAGAAAGCTAATGACATAGGAAGTTAGGAGAAGACGTTATAACCAAATATTTATATTTTTGTACATATTTGCAATTTAAAATATGTAAGTAGATAGAGAAAATGTCACTGGCCACCATTTTCAAAACTAGGAGCCTAAAGTTAGTCTACTAAATACATATTTAGGCACGTCACTATAGCTTGGATTTTCAAAGGTGGCAAAGGATATTTGGGCATTGCATTCAGGAGGGTGTGACTGCAGCATGTGTAGAAACACCTGAGCTAGCTAGAGTAAAACTGCTTGAGTATCAATTAGAGTGAAGCAGCAGCAGAATGGGCCATGGCAGGTCAGTTATGTACAGAGGCTTCCAGGAAGATGAAACTAGCCCATGCCATTGTCTGTCGGCACAATGTCTTAAATGAAATAGTAACCAACAAATGGTGTAGAAACGAGAGTGTATCTGAAATTTTCTTCATCTGAAACTCTCTAGTGTCAACAGTATTGTTGTTAGCTCCAGATTATTTCTTCCACAATTGGAGGATGAAAGTGATTATCTTGATTGCTTTGCTTAAGTTTCTCTGAATCTGGGCATATTCTCAGTCTTGTTTGCTTTTCCAGCAATCTCCTTCGGCTGAACCCAGTCATTTGGTTCACTGGCTTTCATTACCACTCTTAAATTCATCGTGTATGTTAGGTCTTTTAGAAACTAGTTTCTCAGTGGAAGTGGAATTTTCCTAGGTAAAGAGATAAATGGGGTTACCTAAGGGGTTAAACAAATGTAATTTATGTATTTTATGCAAGAAAATTAATTAAACACATCATAAAAGTCTTCTATTACTGCATTTTATTTAGAAAGTAGATCGCACAAGGCTTTAATTATATGTTTGATTAATTCTATTTTTTCACAAACTTTAATCATTTAAAAAGGTTGAGCTTCCACACACTAACTTTCAAACTCAATTGGATGTACAATTTTTATATCCATACACCTGAGATTTGATACTTGAGGTCTCATGATTTCTCTCCACTCTGCTGAGAATATTTTAAATTTGTTTTCTCTCTTTCCACTACTCATTTTCTGACAATATATTGGCATGGGAACCTCATCAAGTTTGCATGTGTCAGTATCTCTGTTTATAAAGTTATTTTCTAGTTTTTATTTTCCTCAGTATTGAGGAATGTACAATGCAATAACTGTGATTGTGCATGGTGATGATTATTGTTATCATAGTTTTAGCTGACTTTCCCACAAATAGGACATTTCTTATTAGGATGTCTACTGCCATACTTCCTACTGTGCAACTTTCGTGTTATGTTACTGATCATTGCTTCTGTTGATATTTTATGAAATGCACTATATCTAGCAGCTATTTCATTTAAAAGCATACATAGTAGGTACTACTTTACTTTCTTCCTGATTTGTTGGGGGGGGGGGTTATTTGATATTGTGAAACTCTCTTTTTTTTTCAGATCTGCAGACAGACACCTATGTTAACACTGTTGCCGTAGAAAAGGACAATAGGCTGAACCTCTCTAGTCTGGCACCCTGGGGACCTGACCAGTGCCGAATCA
The DNA here is from genome assembly GCA_032595735.1 of Pelochelys cantorii. Lineage (NCBI taxonomy): Eukaryota > Metazoa > Chordata > Testudines > Trionychidae > Pelochelys > Pelochelys cantorii. Next base: position 301,264,982 of record CM064326.1, on the reverse strand, counting down.
GAGAATTTGCCAAACCATGGGAGGTCACTATTGTCTAGCAGCCTTACCAACACTTCCACTGCTTATTGGGCTCTTAGAAGTCATTTAGGGGTAAATTAGAGCTAAATAACAGCCCAGAACACTGAGAGCCAGGACTGGTGACTGTAAAACTTTATGGGACCACAGGAAATTTGGCCACACACATGGTAAATGGACACCCGGCTAACTAAAATCATGCTGGACTATGGATGTTGCGGACCAGAGCATGCCAGACTAGAGAGGTCTGGCTATTATTATATCTTGTTTATTGTTACTGCACTGACTACTCCTGTTTTGTCAGCCCATGTTCACTTAGTAGTGATTTGCTGCTTTTCTTTCTCAAAGTATTTTTATGCTGTAAGTTGTTGTGGCAGTACACCAAATAAATGGCTTTACCTATGTGTATAAACTTGTCACATTTAGTAATGAGTCACTCTGTTTGTGCTGGGGGAGACATAGAAGTATAAGACATTGAAGTATAAGAAGTATTTCTCCGCATACCTGAAAACCTGTAGCACTTCATCTATTTCTTGTGAGTTTTGTACGCTGTAAACAATGCTTGGAAAATTAAGTAAGATCCTCAAATGAAACACAGTGTGGAAAAGCAAAGTATTATTTTTATTATACAAAATCCTGTAGCCCTTACTTAAGTTAAATTCCCATTCAATGAAAATATTGCCTGATTAGAATATAAGGATTTGGCCATTTATAAACAAAACATACTGCTTACTAGCTCAGAGAAAGGATCTAATAATAAGGTTTCTGATCCACATTGTTTCGAGAAGAAGATGAATGCAGAAATGTATATGGTTTCAAAACCATCAAATTGTCTTGCAGTATTCAGCAATAAGATAACCTTGGGCAACACCATTTTAAATAAGAATTTAAGGTTGTCGTTCATATAATCTTTACTGTAGCTCATTTATTTTAAAGAGGGTTTTAAATTTGTTACCACTTTAGAAAAGAAGGATGTTTAGCCTAAGGATGCACAGTTCAAGGGTAAGATAGCAAATCTTTTGAAAATCTCATCCAGGGTTGAAAGAGCTCATTGTCAGATATTATTATATATCGCATTAATGCTTAGAGGCCTCAGCCAGATCAGGGCACTGCTGTACTAGGCACTATACAAATATATAGTGAGCTCCTGCACCAAAGAGATTACAGTCGAAGAGAAGTCATATGTTATTTATTGACAAGTTTTATTTGAAGGCACATCCAAACTTCCAAGATCTAGGTGTTAAATCTAGCAATATATTGATAAGAAGAATGGGTCATAATATACCCTGGACTCAAATATTCCAGTAAGAAAGTTAGGTTTAGCCCTCTTGGAACAGGGTTGTAACTTCTATTTCCCTATTACAATGGGGATGCTACACCTCTCTGTGGGAGTCACCCTGGGAAGCCAGATGGTGTTTATACCAGCATCCTGCCTACGCGTTCTGTGAGCGAAAGCAGGAGCGTCCCTAGACGAGCTGCCGGCAACTGGCGCCCTAGGCGAAACGCGCGATCGGCGCCCCCGCCTCCAAAGCCCTCAATGGCCATTTATCTTGGCTCCCTAGGCGACCACCTAGTTCGCCTGTACTGACGGGCCACCACTGGGTGAAAGCCATCCTCATGGCTGGAACTCTAGAAAAGTCCTGGTGAAACAGAGTTCCTTGGGGGTATAGTGAAGCAGTCCATTGCTCAGCCACTCTTGCCATAATCTGTTCTTGACCATTACTTTCCACTTTTGGGGTTCCTCTGGCCAGCTCTGCCCCTCCACAGTGAATGGTGTCTGGAAACATTTCCTGATCATTTGTCAGCCAGTGGTCAGGGCAGGGAGTGATGTGTGTGAGTTATACACCCAAGACTTCAACTGCTAGGACCGGGGTCCCTTCGCAGCGGGCAACCTGGAGAAGGTTGATGGGCGCCCCAAGAAGTTTTACGTCCGTGTCTTTGACCGCTAGGACCGGGGTCCCTTCGTGGCGGGCAGCCAACAGGCTGACAGACGCCCCAAAGTTTACAGGGAGAGCTTATTACACCTCAGACTTTAACTGCTAGGACACAAGGTCCCGTCGCAGCGGGCAGCCTAGGGAAGGCTGAGAGGTGCCCCACGGATTTGTCCACTGGAGGCGACACAATCCAAACGCCCAGCTCTCCCTATATCTGTCCCTTATGACCGGCTGGAGTTCCTTTTAATTGTGTCTGGTTCTGTTACAGCAACAGGAGGAGTCAGGCTAAAGCTTAAACAGTTACTATTTTATTGTTACAAGGCAAACTTAGTTGTTAAATGCTACTGCTGTGTTACAGATAACACAGCCACTACAACAGGACAAGACAGAAATTACACTAAAAAGTCACTTACAGGTACCATGAAACCCTTTGGTTCTCTGAGCTCTTATTAGATGCATGCAAAATAGACACCTAGCAGGTATATTCTCACCCCTGCGATCCTTATTCCAGCGAAGCCAGGTTCCTCTCAATCCCAATGGGAAGCAGTCAGTACAAGACTAAGGCGTCCCTAAAGTCTTGGGGGTCCAAGACTGCCTGACTAGCAGGTATGTGGGTGGATCTCCAATTAGAGTGGGGCACAGGGCCCTACTTTATACCCCTGTGGTCACGTAGATGCTTCTCTTGTCATTAAAATGCCAATTAAGTTGGAATGTCTTTGTGACGCCCATTTCCACAGGGGGTCTGAAGCTTAATTTGCACCTGTGAGGTGGAGGTAACTAAATCATTAGGACCGGACATCCTTTGTCTGATGGGGCGACAGATTCCTCTTCTGGGACGGTGTGTGTAGGCGTAATAATACTGGTACCAGCCATAGGTAGCCCAAGGCCCCCGACCGCCTGCTGGCCCAATTGCCGCTGTTATCTGGTTCCTGTCTAGCATCCAGGGCCATTGTTATTCCAGCACCTCTGGAGGCCCTGGAGTCTTTGAAGACAGAGTTTCGCTCTCAAGGATTCTCTCTCCCCAGGATGTCAGAGGGAGGAGGGGGAGAGAGGGAGGAGGGGGTTCTGTCTGGCTACATCACTGGAGGGCTGTTCTGAATCTTGTGTCCTGAGATATGTTGGTCAGTCATAGCAAATTCATTCTCTCTCTCACTCAGAAGCTGTCATGTCCCCATAGCTGATTTGTATCTTCTGGTTGGTAGTTCAAAGGATTCCCTGTGTGGATTCTTGCATGAGTGAGTCAGCACGTATATAGTTTGGACATTAATCCTTGTTTATTTGTTACATATGACCCAATACTCCCCTGTTTTGCACTTTAACTTGTCATTTACCTCGCTGAAAAATATGACCAGATTGGATTCTGAGAGCTTTAAATTCACTTTGTGTAGCTTTAAACATTTACTGAAGGTGAAAGGCAATAGAGAATCAGGATTAAAAGCAGGGGTCCCCAAACTTTTCAGAGTTGCAATACCTCCACCTTTCACCTTGCCCTCCCAGAGCTAGGGCTGGTAGCAGGGTCATGACTCTGGGAGAGTGGGGTGAGGGGACCTGCAGATGGGATACAGCAGCCATTGGAATGGCTTTAATGTATAACAGGGGGAAGAGGGTCTGTCATTTCCGCCTGGAATAGCCCTGAATCCAAAAGGTACAAAGCCACTTTTGCCCTGTTCTTCCTGGTGTGCACTTCCTGGTCTGTGCTGCTTATTATGTAATATATACTATATTGCCAATGCCAACTTCAAGCATTCAAAAATGAACAGTTAAGCCAATCACATTATTTTGGGGGGATTAACATTTGATGAGATTTTAAAAATAATAAATATGAATATTAATCTTTAGGATTGATGTGTTCAAGCTTTTCTCTGTATCTGTGAGGCATAACAATGTATTTTAAAAAAAATGAAAGCTGAGATTTCCACATAGCTAATGTCGGGAACTGGGGTTTAAGAAAAAGGCCAAATATTGTGAGAATTAAGATATAGAATAGTCCACTATGTAGTTTTTACTCAGTCTCAAGCCCAAGTCTGTATAAGTAGCATTGCTGACTCAAGCCACTTTTTGTTTTACAATTATAGAACACTTAATCGCTATAATATCAGAGGGATAGCTGTGTTAGTCTGAATTTGCAAAAGTGACGAGGAGTCCTGTGGCACCTTATAGACTCACAGACTTATTGGAGCATAAGCTTTCGTGGGCAAAGACCCTCTTTGTCAGATGCATGCTCTTAATCTCTATATACTAGCTTCATTTTCATTTTAATTTATGAAAAGATTGCTGTATTATTGCAGAGAGAGACTCATGTCTTGGTTCTTTAAATCACGTATTATAGGATAGAAACCTCATGTTTGTTTGTTTTTAATGAGGAATTGGCAAGTCATAGAATGTGGAAGATTTTACTCTATGCATGGACATGTTTATGTAAGAATGAATTATTTCACAGAGATCTTTGTTGTCATCCAAGTTTTGATGTTACTGTAGCTTTTGAGTCTGAGTTTGAAAGTGAACACTTAATAAGTCTGAGTTTGTGAATAATGAGGTTTTTTGCATTGGCCAGGCCAACAGATCAATCTAAAAGGAAAGGTGATTGACAACATCTTGATTAGACTAACCAGAAATAATTTACATGAGGTTTCAGCTGAAGATAGAACATGAGTGGTTCTGAATGCATGTGTAAAATATGATGAATCTAAAAAAGATGTTATTAATAATCTTGTATTATGGCATTTGCCTTTGTATGGGGGTAAAAGCACCTTCCTTAGCTTATTTAAGTTCTTATGGCAGAAAACTGAAATCTATAAACAAACTTTTTCCTTTAATTTTTTTCAAGTAGCCTATCCTGCTGGGTGTTACACAGATTCTTATGTAAGGCTCTTAATTATTGGACTCTTCTTTTGGGCTGGTTGCATGTAGGATGTAGGATTTCTGTCACTTGGTGATAGCGATTAGCAGGCACATTGTCAAAAATGCCAAAATACTGCTAAAATTTGCTTTGAAAACAGATTTATTATAAAAATCTCCATTTTGTTGCTGTAGCTTAAACATCTTCAGAGCTTCCATTTTCAGCTGTTTGCCACTATATCTGTTAATGATGAACAAATATCTAATAAAGGGATGCTGTTCCTTAGTTGTTAATTGCACAGAAACCCATATTGACAGCATCATGTAATATTAACAATGAATGGTACCCCAAAAGGTAATAATTAGATATCTGAAAGATTACTTAAATTCCTACAATTATGAGTATATTAAAGTTGTATAGCATGTTCCTTGCAACTACTGTATTTTTTGTTTACTTCACAGTTTGGACCTCCTTAAAGGGTAAACTTTTTGTGTACATGTGAAATGTCTACATTAAGAGCTTGGTTTTCAGCTAAGCCTCCATATACTCTTAAGGGTGTGTCTACACTGGAGCTGGACATGTCATTTGTGGCTGGAGTAGACTTTCCCAGGCTAGCAAAGTTTGAATTCATATGAATAAAAATGAAAAGAAGGCCCTTTAAGCACGTTGTGCCCTGTCTTTATTTCCACTTTAAATGGAAATGTTTCAACTAGCTCTACTCAGGAAACAAAACAACTTGTTTCTTTTTTCTAACAGACTATATCCAGAAATTATTTATTATAGATAGATATAGATACCTCTCTCTCTCTATTTATATATATATATATATATATAGACTCATCTATCCATGTACCTATATAAAGACCTGTACAGTTCAGTGTACTTACTCTCAGACAAAGGTAAAAAAAAGGAGGAAGCAGTCCATTATTATTTGGTTGCTGTCAGTGGCTTCCAGGGGGGAGAAAGAATGCAATATTGTAAAATTGTTGCCAATTAGTTCTCAAATCTGCCTGTTTCTGTATCGTAAAAGATCTAGTCCAAACTTGCAGCAGTTGCGAGTAGAGTTGTAGCAATGTGGGAAAGAAAACCAGGTTGTGGTAGCTCTTGCCCTCCATGGAGAGAAAGAATAATACAATTGTAAAATATTAGCAAACAAGTTCTTAAATCTGCTTTGGCCTCTGTCATAGTAGCCCTAGTGAAAATATTTTAGGCAAAGCTTTAACAAAACCTGGAAGGCCGTACAAAAATGCTAAGAATTGGATTAATTGGCATAATACAAGGTGGCTGGGCACAGTTGGGGAAAGTGTCAATGTAGGGAGAATCCCCACCAAGTAAGACTGTCTCTGCAATTAGCTATCTGAACTCTAACCCTTCTAGAATAATTAATGAATAACAGAAGGGATCAAGACAAAGACACAAAGTGATTTGGTGGGTGCTAGCAAGTAATACATCAAAGAATGCTGGTAATTGGCCCTGTGGCTTTCATTCTTTGCCCTATTTCTTTCAATTCATTGACTCAAAATAATGGGTTCAGGTTCATTATCAACAGGTTTTAGCTGTAAGAGCACAACACTTCAACAAAGCTATGATTGTAGCAGTGCTGGTGGCTAAGTAAAAAGTTTAGACTGAAGAATTTGAAAGGGAAAGTAGCAGCATAGGCGTATGCTTCGTATTACGTGAAACCGTATTCACAAAATTATTCTGAGTTTCCTAAGGCTTGGCTTCCCTACAGTTACAATGCTGGAATACAGTTGGTATGAGCAGGTATGTATAACTCCACTTAAAACAGTCTTGTAACAGCAGTGAATATATTATGTTCCTTTAGCTGTAAGAAATAAAATTGAACTATTGGCATCGTGTGTCACATGTTTATGTCACTATTTACATATTAACTGAGGCAATTCCTTATTTTCTTTCGTTGTTCAGGAAGCATTGTAGTAAATTGCAAGTAGTTTGTTTTCAATGCCTAAAAATATGTTCTTCTTTTGTAAATGTTTGGGTATGGGGGGGTAAGGGGTGTTGGCCTGGATTAGACATGAACTATATCTAACGGTTGACAAGGGTTTTATTCTATAAACTCACTGAAAAGATATTAACCCAGCAAAGGAGGTTCTCTTTTCATTAAAATATATACCTTTTTTTATATAGAGTTCAAGATACAACAGAATAGTAGGGCAGGGTTCTCTAGCAGACATTTCAGATGAGTAAATGATATATATTGTTTCGCTAAGGCTCTGTATTTCCAGTTTTCCATCACTGCTCTCATATTTTGCCCATTAGTTACAGTTTGTAGTATATGTTGTTATTTTATAAGTAATATTTGAATTAAAAGTCCATTTGCAGCAAGGATGTAATGATAAACTTGTCATTTTTGTCTAGTATTTGAGAGATGCATTTACTGATGGTTTAAGTTACATAAGCACCAATGCTGTCATCCTTTGTTCAGTAAAATGTGGATTTGTGCACAGTGAATGTGAAAAATGGTGCAGTTGCTTCAATGACCACATTACACTTTCAAACTGCTTCAGAATACCGAACATCTCAAAACATTGAACAGTGAAAGTATGTGTCTTACATTCGTCATTAAATTAAGAAGCACATAACTTGCTGTTTCAGCCATAGGACCTGGTCCAAAGCCTACTACAGTCAGTGGAAGGACTCTTACTGGTTCCAATGCGTTTTGGATGAATACCTAATTATGAAATAGCTGCTGTTGCAACTATTGGCTACTTGAACATTCTAGGTCAGGTTCTGAACTCATTTACACCCGTATCTATTGGATTAGCTGCATTGGCCTCAGTGGAGGTACTCTGCATTTACTCTGTACAACAGAAGTCAGAATCTCATCCTATGCATTTTAAAGTTTGCAGATATTAAATCAGAAACTCAGTGGTTAACCTCTTGGTTGCTTCACAATTTACAATCTTGTACAATAATAGAGGTGGATAAAAAGTTCCCATGGCATTTCATGGTGATCATACTTAGTCTTCTGAGATGACATTTGTGGAACATTCACATATAAGTATGATGAGTCAGACTGTAAATATAGCAGGCAAAATCCATGCTAGTGGTCCATTTATAGGCATTATAGACAGATGTCTTTGTCATGCTTTCGGTCTCATCATTTCGATCTTCTGTGTTAACGAACCATTGTTTACTTACCAACAAATTATTTGCAGAAGAACTTTGGAGGACACAGAAAAGATCATCACAAAAAATATTGAGATAAAATGGTTGAGCAACATTTTTGGTTTTTATGATGTTTTCCTCTTCCAGCTGATTTCACTTTAGATTTTGTATGTAAAACAGGTAAACAATATGTGAAATAAGGTTGAACTAATGATCTGAGACAGGATCAAGAGGATTGTACACCTGAGTTCAGATTTTAGCTCGGACACCAGCTTTTTATGTAGGGCATATGTACTTCTTGGCCTCAATTTTCCTATCAGGAAAATGGGTATGATAAAATTTAACTGTACTTTCTTGAGAGTGTTGTGTTTTTAAAAGCACTGTGAAGGTGATGAACTTTGTGTAAGTGTTGAATACTCTTCTTGTTCTTCATGCTATTACCTATTGGTAGAATAATAAGAAATAGATACTATCATAAAATAAAATTGTATAGCATATGAGCTACAGAAAAGTGATTCCTCACTAAATCATAAGAACTCATTGATTAAGACAGAGGTTGATTCCTTCCCCTGATGTGGTCATGCTTTTTAGGACAGTCACTTCTCTTTGTGCACCTTTGTAACCTTCAAATGAACAAGCAATTATGTGTCATGTATTGAAAAAAAGTGCAGATTATAAAAATATCTTTGCCTTCAGTAATAAGAATATTAACTTGCTTGGACATTTATTTTTGGGGTATGGAGGGTGTATGAGGCTTGAGAATCCTGATGGTAGCTTGGAAAACTGGAGGCTTTGTTTTAAATTAAATATGCTTCTCAGTTTTCTTGATAGTCTTATATCCAGAGCTCCATGAATGAGTGTAGATTTACATGAACTCTTGAGATGTGTGGTTGCTAAAATATCTGCTATTGTTTCTACCAGTGGAAACAAAAATATACCTGCGCTGGGGGGCTAACCTAAATTGCTCATTGCTAATGGAAATATGAAGGAAAACCCACCTTTGAGCGTATACAGTGCCTTGCAACTGTATAGGATGTTATCCCCACCTTTCCAAAGTCAACAACATTTTCCACTTTAGCCTACAGGCAGGCAGTTTTTTCTAGTACTGATAATGAGTGCTGCACATGCATATTGACAGATGATTATATTTGGTAGCAGAATGTGTCTTATATTTTGGGGGACCAATTAAGCCATTTTTTGCCCCTCACCTGTAACCTATTCCTGTCCATTATTTTGAGTAGGGACAACTTAAACATTTTTAAATAAGGTTATTGGACAAGAATCTTAGCTGTTTTATATAAAATGTGTGCAGATGATAGAGGAGATTTTTACATGGATTTAGATCGGTTTCTGTTCTCCAGTCTTGAAAAAGTGGATAGTAAGCTCTTTTAAAAATGAAAGCTGAGACTCTCTTTTCAATTTCTAGTTTCTCCATATTACTTACTTATCCATATGTTCAATGTTTACTCACCTGTATAGTGCAAGGGACTCTGTGGCTGGTGGCCCAATGGATAATTTGATTCAAAATAGCTCTTAAGTATTTGTTTAACCAAGTCCATCCTTGTTCAGGAAAGCACACTGCTTATGCATATGTTTAAATTAAACACATCCTTAACTTTAAACATATAAGTGCCATTCCTCAATAAGGATGTTTTCTTAAATCAGGGCCTCTGTATGGCAAGTATTCATGTGTTTAAATGTCTCAAAAGCTGTAAAACTGATCCTAATTGTATTGTCCTCACATGGCCCATTGTGTACTTTTAGGCATGTAACTCCCCCTCCCCCGCTCCCTCCCTGCAGCAAATTAAAAAAAAATCAATTATTACATCTCTTGAAGTTCCATTTTGGATTAGGCGGAGGAAAACACAGGGCATCAATAGTTAGAACATAGGTCTTGAGTCTGTAATTGTGGGTTTTATTCCTAATTCTGCCACCAAAGCTGTATAACCTTAGGTACATCCTTTAATTTCTTTGACTCAGTTTCCACATCTGTCAGATAACAATACTTACTTATGTAATACCTTTGAGATTCTGAAATGGAAGATGTTTGGATTACTGTGGTTATTTTATTATGAAAATAGCTCATGAAAATGATTAATTCTCATGATCATTAGTAGCAAAGTTAGTTTGATAGGTATTTTTGTGAACTCCCTCATGGCTAATATTTTATCTGTTTTCAGATGTACTCATGTGGCAGGCTGATGACATCCTCTTTTGATTTCAAACAGAAGGATGTAAGGACTTTGTCAGGTGACAGAGACTTGGAGTCCTGATGTGCATTGCAGGCAAGGGAGGGCCTCTCTCAGCCTCCTTTTTCCAAGCTCCATGTTGATTTCATGGAAAGCAATGACTAGAAGTGAAGGGAAGAGGCAACACGGGGCACATGGGAAGGGAAAGGGCAGTATAGGACATTACCTCTACCTTTGTGTTTCATTGGCCAGTTCATGAAGACGGCATGGCCTGATGGGTTCCTCCATCCTTCCCCTTGTCTATAAATGGCTCTTCATTGGCCAAGGCTGCCATCTTGCACCTGAACTGTGCCATTCACCCTCCTTACTTGGCTTTTGTTGTAGTTTACATGGGTTGGTTCTCCAGGATTCCCAGGGGCCTGGCCTCCTTAAGATGTCAGGATTTTCTCACAGGGTAAAAAAAATGCACGTGGACTTTTTCACTTCACCTCACGGGATTTAATTCTGTGGAATTTATTGCAAAATTTGCCGGTATCTAATGGTTTGAATGCTGGATTGTAAATGATAGTTCCTTGGGTAAACCCAAGCATGACACTCATGCAACTTGTGTTAGATCCTAAATTGCTTGAAAGACAGAGACACCTGCATTTGTACCCTCATCCCACTACAAGAGGATTTCTAGTTATCTAGCCTGATTACTTTGTTTGGAAGGCTATGCAGCGTGCAACCTGCATTCTTGCTGCTTTTAGCTTGAAGATGGTATTTGCCACAATGGACCTGTTCCTGTCTAGGGTTCAGTTACTAATCTCTTGGCTATGTCACAGTTAAAAGAAATTGTAGCATGTTGCTTAAACCCATTCTCAGCTTTGTTTGCTTATATATTCTGAATAATGCCTCCTGCAGTTGTGAATCTAGCAAATTAAAGTTAGCTTAGTGTCACCTTAATAGAAATAAATAAAAAGCCCATGAAAATACCGTACTTGTTACTTTATATAATTCATTTGCCTTTAGTTTATATTTAGTAGTTCCCTCTTTCCTCCATTCCATCACCCCTTCAGATATACCTCATCTCTTCTGGTATTCCCTGATGTAATAAGAGGCCCCTTCACTGAAACATATCTAGAAAAACAGAGGGAGAAGATGTGTGTCCTTTGGTTGAGAATCTTTGGACAAGTAGGTATAAATCTTCTATATGGGGGCAGTTGAATCTCTTCAGATACACATGCAGTATTAATGTCAGTCAACCCCAAAAATGAGGGGAAAAAATGTTTTTCTGAGGGCTTCAGAATATAGCACCAACTTTCAAAAAAAGCTCATGAAACTTACAATTTTTACAATTATTCATAATTCTGAAGAAATTGCATTATAAGAAGACCCTGATTATAGCACTTTTTAATCTCAGTTCAACAAACATTTCTGCATCACTACATATACCTGAGTTACCCTTTTAAATACCTAAACCTTGATCCATATTCAGAGCTTTTTTTCCCCTTGAGTGTGCCTGCTGAGATGAAAGAGTCATCTCATCATGTATTAATTTTGTCTCGTGTATGGAATATCCTTATGTGACAACTTTTGGGATATGTTTGCTGGTACATTGGAGAATGTATCACCTTTAAAGTAATTGTTAAATTTTTCCTTTCAGCTCAAAAAACATATATTTTGATTGGGGGGTTATTCAGGGTTTATTTCTATTTACCACATTCAATTGTTTTACAATTACATGAGGTTAATTTTGTGAGGAAACTATTCATCTTTGTTAAGTCACTGCTTGTTTTCCAAGAGACCCAAATCCTACCTCAATCTGTAGATCTGCAGACAAGTGAAGTGGGTGCTTCCTCTGTGGAATAAGGGGAGCTGCAGACCTCTGATCCTTAGTTGCTTGTGTAACCACCACCAGGCGGATTTGAATCTGGGATCTCTGAAGAGGAGTATAGGAGCCTCTACCCTCTGAGCCAAAAGCCAGTTCACTCCCAGCCCATGCTGCAGAGGTCTCTTGATCTTAACTGTTGCTGTGGTCGAGGTACCACTTGCATTGCTCAGTAATCACACTAGGGGTATGTCTAGACTACATGGCTCCGTTGATGAAGCCATGTAAACTAGTTTACCCGGCAGAGGCAAAGAAGCGGGGACGTAAATAATCCCCCCCTTCATTAAAATAAACATGGCCGCCACGCTGTGCTGACGATCAGCTGATCCGGCACAGCGCGGTAGTTTAGACGCAGATCGGTCGGCTGGGGAAGCCTTTGCTGACCAATCCTGTAAGCGCATAAGGGATCGGTCGGCAAAGGCTTCCCCAGCCGACCGATCTGTGTCTAGACTACCGTGCTGTGCCAGATCAGCTGATTGTCGGCACAACGCAGCGGCCATGTTTATTTTAACGAAGCGGGGATTATTTAAATCCCCGCTTCTTTGCCTATGCCGCGACGGAGCCATGTAGTCTAGACATACCCTAGGTGTGTGGGTTACACTTGCTGGGGATGAGACAGGGGATATGAAACCACCTGGATCCACCAGCCAGACCCTTGGGAAAGGATTCTCTTTAATAACTCAGAGCTCTCCCCATCTGGCCCTCCTTTGTCACCTCCAACAGATAAATCCACAGCTTATAGCAAAATGTATTATTAGCACCTAAATGCATGACCTTAAACTTTGCACTATGAAATTTCATCCCATTTCTATTATTTCAGTTTTCCAGATTGTCCAGATCTCTTGTATGAAATTCCAGCCCTTCTCCTTAATGGCAATACTTTCCAACTTTGTGTTGTCTGCACATTTTTAGTGTACTCCCAAAGGTCAAGATCATTAATAAAAACATTAAATGTGATTTGTCCCAAGATGGATCCCTTGGGGGATCTCCACTTGTAACCCCCTCCAGCCTGACAGTTCACCTTTCAGTATAACCCATTGTTGTCTCCCCTTTAACTGGTTCCTTATCCACCTTTCAATTGTCTCATAATCATCATATTTTCCGATTTAACTAATTTCTCATATCTAACTGTATCAAATGCCTTACTAAAATCCAGGATGATGAAATCTACTACATTTCCCTTGTCTAAAAGATTAATTATGTTACAGATTGTGCCAGACCAACCTAATCACCATATACCTTTTGTAAAATCATGTTGTATTTTATCCTAGTTCATTTATCTCTATGTCCTTAACTCCTTTCTCTTTGTTCTAAGTCCTTGCATACACTGAGGTCAAACTAAAATGCCTGTAATTTCCCAGATTACTTTTTCCCTTCTTAAAAATAGGAACTCTGGTTCCAGCTGCAAGGAAGTACTTTAACTATGGAACAGTGTTTAAGTGTTTAGACATTAGTCATTGATTTAAATGCTTATCTTTTAACTGTAGTTGAATTTGCCATGCTTTTTTTGTGACAGGAACTGATTGAAAATAACTTGTTAACCAATGCATCTGGATTGAAATCATGTCACAATTACACTACTGTTCCTCTCGGGTTGTTGTATTGCGCCATAACTAACAGGGGTTATGCTAGGCCATTAACCTAACATACTACTTACTGAGGAGACATGAACATTATATTTCCTGGTTTGCTAAAATTATTTTTTTTATGAATCAGTAGCCATAATGACTCAGGGTATGATCTTTCACTGCTTACCCATACAAAGCTTCTGGTAAATGCAGTGAAAGATTTGCCTGTATATTCAATGCAAGACTACATTCAGGTAATTGTATATGCACTGTAAGCTAACACACACTTTTATGGTATATATTTATGCTTCACACAATTTTAATTTTTTTTAAATTTTGATGAATATTTTTATTTAAGCTTTTTTACACTTTCCATTTAAATTTTCACTGTTGAATAAATTATGGGGTTTAAGCCTTTATTTTTATCATTGTAAATTTTCCAAAATTGCCGGCAATGAAAGCTGTGTCAGACAATTATTTAATGGTAGTTGCAGCTTTATAATGATTAAAATATATATAGCATCACACATCATAATATACAAAAGTGAATACCCTTAAATCAAACGCCAAGAAGTGTTCAAGCAGCATTTTTCTCACTTTGCCTATACATACATATTGTGATCATCATAGATGGAAATATTTTTAGTCAGTTTGTGTGTGAAGTCTATTTAAAACTCTCCCGGAATATCAGACTGTCTATTTAGTTGCCTAAATGTTGATTTAAGATAACATTTCCAAAAGTATCTAACTTGCTTAGGAGCTTCAGTCACATTTTCAAAAGTGACTTATGTCCATCTTTTTTAAAGGTACTCAGACATTGCTGTTCTCAGCATTGCAATGCTTAACTGATTAAGGCCATTTGTCTAAGTGCCTAAATGCCTTTTAAAAATGAGATGTAGGCTCCTAAATCAGTTAGGTATTCCAAGGTTGGGTGCACAGTGCCTAAATACCTTTAAAAACTCTAAGCCAGGGCTACTCAACACACGGCCCATGGGCCACATGCGGCCTGCAGCCTGTTTGTTTGCGGCCCGCACGTGGGAGCCAAAACCCAAAAGTAGTCAATATAATGGTTTTCTGTTGATTTGCGTTTTAGTAGTTAAATTCCTGGACTATCATTGCTCATTAAAAGTGCTATCATATGGGTGGAAATTGGGTAAATATTGCATTTTATTAATATCAGCAGAACTGACTTAAATGGGCCCGGCGTGTTGTGTAGTCTTTGTCTTTAATCTTTGTATCTATGCCTGCGAGTGTGAAGGAAGCTATTTTCATATATTTGCAACCACACTTAAGTTGCAGCCCTTGGCATGTGCTGTGAGTATCATTGTGGCCCCCAGGGCTTCCAAAGTTGAGTAGCCCTGTTCTAGGCGTAGGAATGTAAGACTGACTAAAAGCTAGTGGAAGTTAAGCTCCTGAGGGCTTGATTTTCAAAGGTGCTTAGGTGAGTTTCAAAAGGGTCTACATGGCTAACTTCCACTGGTGGTTGTGAAATTCCCCAGGGTACAATCAGGACTGTTAGACAGCTTTGTTCCCTCAGTTCTTCAATCTGGGATGCTTTTTACACTGTTTTGTTGTGATAACGACAACTTCTGGCCTTGCTCACCCTTGCATCTAGCATGAAAATTACTCGCAGCGGAGATTCCCAAACACTTTAATATGAACATACTTGCTTAGATAAATGATAAAACAAAAAGGTAGATTTTAAGTGATTACAAGTAAGGAGGTGTAAATTAGAATCGGTTACCAAGAAATAAAAGGTAAAATGCAAACTAATGCCTAACCTAACAAGCTAAATGAATCCAAAGCAAAGGTTTTTCTCACCACACACATTTCCTCAGTGAACTCCTTCAGTCATAATCCCTCCTCTCAATTCAGTGTTTCTGCAGGTATTGAAACTATGAGCAGAAAGAAAGCATTTGGGGGCTTCTTTTTAAATTTCTTATAGTTCTCATTTCCCTTTTGAGATTATCTCCTTCTGGAGGACAGAAGACAGGAGGCCTGGAGGACAGGAACCACTAGCTGTACCTTTGCCAATGTATACATTTCTTGCTCACTGTCTTCTTCCTGCCAAAAAATGCCTGTTTAATCAGGTGAAAGTTCACCTGATTATGTTGACGCCTGGCTGAAGGGTTAGCTAGCTTTGTCTCTGATGAAGTGGCCTGAAGCTGTTTTCCCAGGCTTGGAACATGCCTCATACAGTAGAATTTTATAACTTTACATACCATGTTGCCATACAGTTTACCAGGACAGTTATGTTCAGCAGATTATGATTTTTTCCAAATTATACCTCACAAGACATATTTTATACAAAATTTATCATAGACTTGTAAAAAGGGTGAATATAAGAATAGTCTCTCTCAGTGGTTCATATCCAATCAACATGCATACTGCTATTTTACTTTAATGGAACTGTGCTTAGTTATTAGCTGAAGATCTGGCCTTGTAAGTACAGAATGAGACAGGACATTAGTTTCAAAAACTGTATGTCAGAGGGACTCCTTCCTTTAATAAAAAGGGAGCAGAGGACCCATGCACCTAACATGATTACCTGCTACCCACTTGGTCTTAAGGGAGGCACCTGCACCTTTCCCAGAGGAGATTGCTAAAAACCACCTGCAGCTGTGTCACCCTTGATAACACACAGGTTCATTCCTTTTAGCCAGGTGCACTGTTCCCCCCCTCCCCATTCTTAAGGGAGCCAGTCACTCTGTGACAAATGTGCATCTTACACATTGTTTCAGAATTAATAAATGACATTTCTAGTAGCGTTCATAAATTGCTGTAATGTTCATTTCTGGAAAGTTAAATTTTAGCATTAGTCTTCAATATACTATTATTATGGATTTATGTTAAGATACAATGAAAGATTTTTAAAAGAATCTCACATTTAGAATGCAAGATTTCTTTAATAGTCCCAGTAAAAATCAGCTGAACAAACCAGAGCACAATCTAGTAATTTAATCCAAGCTTAATGCTCTTTGTTCTGAATGCTTCTGGAAGGCAGCAAAACTGAAGAGCGATAACAAAGTTAGGTTCTAAAACACACATTGCATTTTAAATTTTATCTGTTTAAGTTTGATTTACATATAAAAAGACTAAGGATACCGCATACCTTTGAATTTCAAGAATGTTCAACACCTGAACTGACAGGAGACTCCAAAGGTGACAATTAGGAAGAACAACTCTTGCAGAATTCTTATCTGTGTTAATTTCACAAGTTGTTTACACATGCTATGGTGGGAATTGCAAATGCATTTGAAAAAAATGTAAATTAAAGAAGCTGACTTGAACTGTGGCTATAAAAGGGGAACAAAGGTGGCTTTTAAACTGTTTGCACAGCACCAGTCTTCAATTAATATATACTGGTCTGGCCCACCTCTCCAAACTGTGCAAGCTTCCTACAGCCCAAAGGGGTGGCTCTGGCAGCCAGGGATAACTAGCCATTCTTCCTATCGTCTTTGAAGACCACTCTGTATAGATGCTTCTGGATAAAATGACTAGGGCAGCTTTGCAGCAGTAGAGCATTACAAAGCAGCCCTAAAGCAAGATCTTCACAACAAACTGGCAAGGTTTCAGGATCTGCTTGCTCTACTCACAGTTACCATTTTGTTGTAAGCTTTAGAGGGGTAATTAATTGTTTGTCTGTTTCAGCAAAAACAACAAGGAGTCCTGTGGCACTTTAAAGACTAATGATTTTAGTTGGGCATAAACTTTCTTGAGATGAAGCCTACTTTGTCAGATGCATGTAGTGGAAACATCAGATTGGCAGATATACACATATATACAATCATGGGAGTGTTATATAACTATGTAGAGGACAGTGTTAATTCAATCAGGATGAATGTAGCCCATTCCCAATAGTTGATTAGAAGGCCTGAATACCAAAAGGGGGAAACATTGCTTATCCATTCTTTAGGTGCATATAGACTACCAGCTCTGCCTACTTGTTTTTCCCTTTGATATTTTTATACCCTCTGCTCCTTGTTTCCTGCCCCCCCTTTTTTTCCTTCCCCCCTTTCCTTTCTCCTCTATTTATTTTGGGTCTGCACATCCTAAACTTAAAACTCCGGTCATCTGAAGAAGTGGGCTGTGCCCACGAAAGCTCATGATACCATCTACATGTTTTGTTAGTCTATAAAGTGCTACCAGACCATTTGTCGTTTTTTAAGTTTATCCTGTACCGACTAACTCGGCTATCCCCTGAAGTTCTTTGTAGTGAGTGAACCATTCCCAGGGTGCATCTACACTGCACCGTTTTTCCTGGAATAACAGCTGTTATTCTGGAAAAACAATACTAGCATCCACACTGCAATTCCTTTGTCAAAATAACAGACGGCTTTTTCCGACAGCGGTAAACCTCATTCCACGAGGAATAAGCCCTTTCCCGAAAAAACTTTTTTCGGAAGAGGGTGTTTGTAGATGCTCCACTGCTGCTATGTCGAAATAGCTCCTCACAAGGGCCATTCTAAAGTTATTCCTCCCCAGTGCCTCCTGGGACTCTAAGTCAAGATAGCGTGTCCACATTAGGAGAGCCTGCCTTGGACTAAATTTGAGGCTTCCCTGTAATGTGGGTGCTCTATTTCGAAATAAGCTTTTCTGGAAGATATCTTCCGGAAAAGCTTATTCCGAAAGAAGCTTGCAGTGTAGACATACCCCCAGTCTCTGTTCAGACCCAGGTTGATACTGTCCAATTTGCATATGAATTCCAGCTTTGCAGTTTCACACTGAAGTCTGTTTTTGAAGAGTTTGTTTGCTCAAGAATGACAACTTTTAGGTCTGTCTCTGAGTGTCCAGGGATACTGGAGTGCTCTCCTACTGTTTTTGAATGTTACCATTCTTGATATCTGATTTGTGTTCATTTATTCTTTTGCATAGAGACAGTCTGGTATGTGGCAGAGGGGCATTGTTGGTACATGAAGCCATATATCTCATTAGTACAAGTGCAGGTAAATGAGCCCCTGAAAGTATGACTGATGTGCTTAAGTCCTATGATAGTGTCACTAGGGTAGATATGTGGACTGGGTTGGCAATAGCATTTGTTGCAGGGATTGGTGCCTGGGTTAGTGTTTCTGTTGTGTGGAATGTAGTTGGCGGTATTGGTTTCATGTTGGGGTTGTCTGTAAGCGAGGATTGGCCAGCCTCCTATGGTTTCTGAGGGTGAGAGATCATCATTGAGGATAGGTTGTAGATCCTTGATGATATGTAGGAGATGTTTTAGCTGGGGGCTGTAGGCAATGGCCGTGGTGTTCTGTTACTTTCTTTGTTGGGCCTGTCCTGAGGTAGGTGACTTCTGGGCATACATCTGGCTATGTAAATCTCTTTCTTTACTTTTCCAGGTGGGTATTGTAGTTTTAAGAACATTTAGTAGAGATTATTTATGTATTTGTCTGAGGGATTGGTGCAAATGTGGTTGTATCTTTGGGCTTGGCTGTAGACAATGGATTGTGTGATGTGTTCTAGATGAAAGCTGGAGGCATGCACAGTAACTCTTCATTTAAGGTTGTAGTTATGTCCCCGAAAAATAGTACTTTAAGCAAAACGATGTTAAATGAATCCAATTTCCCCATAAGAATTAAAATAAATAGGGAGGCTTAGGTTCTAGGATTTTTTTTTTCAGCAGACAAAAGGCAGAATACACAGTAAAAGTTTTAAACAAACAGTTCAATACTGTACTTAGCAGTGGTGATTGTGAAGCTCAGCCGAGGGGGGGAGCCAGAAGGTGAATATTTCCCAGGGAATCTTTTGCTACTAAATGATGATCTAGCACTTGGCTGAGCCCTCAAGGGTTAACACATTGTTGTACATGTAGCCTCACATGCAAAAGGGCAGTCATGCCAGAGTAGCTGTGTGCTGATTGCTCAGTGTGGTGGCTCCATACTCCGCTCCTTTTGCATACTTTTGCTTCTTCTGCTCCTTTATCATCCCTGTGGCTCTGTGGATACAAATTTGTATCCGAAGATATCTGTATCCACAAATATAAATTTGTATCCACACAGGGAGATCTAAAAATTAAGCAACTGTGCACATAAAAGTCTTCAGATAGATGCTTGAGACACATAGGTGAGTCCAAAACTCAGTCACTTGGGGTGTGTCTAGACTACAGGGTTTTTTCGAAAAAAGTGACCTTTTTTTGAAAAAACTTCCCCTGCATCTAGACTGCAGCTGCGGTCTTTCGAAATTAAATCGAAAGAATGCGACAATTTTTTCGACCGTGGAAAACCTCATTTTACGAGGAATAACACCTTTTTTCGAAAGTGCTCTTTCGAAAAAAGGCGTTATTGAACGCAAACATGGCTTTTTTGAAAGAGAGCATCCAGACTGCCTGGGTGCTCTCTTTCGAAAAAGCGGCTCTCTTTTTCGAAAATACTGGTTGCTGTCTAGACGATTTCTTTCAAAAGAAGCTTTTTTGAAAGAGTCTTTCGAAAAAGCCTCTTTCGAAAGAGGCTTGTAGTCTAGACGTAGCATTGAAGTTTGGTTGGAAAGAAATGTAAGTGTGAGCTGGGGGAACTTGGAACAAAAGTCTCAGAATAAACTCACTTTATGAAAAATGTTAGCCAAAAAAAAAAAAAAGTCAGGAAGAGAAAATGTATGTATGGCTCACCTTTCTTTGAAATTGGTGCACAGCTCCAAGGCAAGTGTTCATCCTGCTCTTTCACTTTAAGGATGGCCCCATACTCCCTTCCTCTTCCTGAGCAATTGGCTCCGCTGGCCTGTGATTTGGGGCCGGGGGGGGGAGGGAGGGCGGAGGTAGCCATGGTTTCACTATCTCTCACCTTACTTATAGCAGAAAGGTATTTTCATTTTAGGTGCTTAACAAACATCAGCACTAAAGAAATTAGGAGTGAATTTGTGTAGAGAAAATAAGTTCAGTCAAACCTAAATAAAACCTGTGAGGTTTGGAAAAGTAAGAACTCAGGTCTCAATGGTCATCAGGGACCCATTGTGTTAGACACTATACAAATACATATTTCTAGACCCTCCTTGCCCTAAGGATCTCACGGTTTAAATAGAAAAGACAGTCAAAGGGAGACAGAGGAAAGAATGGCAAATTGAGATGCCCAGATTCACATAACAGGTCACTTTCATCCCTAAAATAAAGCCCTTATATCCCAGCTCAGGACTCTTAGTCCGGTGTGCAATCTACTAAACCTGACTTATTTAGTATATTTTTCACTCCGCTTTCACACAGTCCCACATCCCGACACTTAGTTCTGTATTTCCTGGTTTCAGGCAGTGCAGGGTTGGAGACAGTTGTCAAAATAGCAGTAGGGGAAGAAAAGAACCTTCTCTCTTAGACTTTCTGCCTAACCAGAAACAAGAAGTACTGAAAATATTCAGAGCCAGACTCTCACAGGACTTTCAGTTTTGTAGACACAATGGGCCAAATGTGTCTGTTCTGCAAACCAGTTAAACTCCATGGATTTAACTGGAATTGTTCCCACTTGAACCAAGTTTGAACTTGGTCCAATAAATATGGAGGGTTTTATTTGTCCTTTGGGGGAGGTAAAGGCAGCCTTATTTCGTTAATTAAATAAAAATTGTATCTCTAACACACTGATAAAGTATTTAAGGCAGATAAACAGTAGCTGGCATTTTATACAATTTTAATCTTTATGTACTTGTTTAGCTTTAGCCCTGGAATGTTCCAGCCTCTGCTGATTTAGCCAAAGAAGCTGGGGTTTCAAGTCTATGTAAGGTGGTTTAATAGGGTGCTGAGATGGCTGGGTGGCCTCACAGTTAGCACACCTGATGCTCCCAACTGTGAGTGACCCAAATTGTGCAGCCTCTTCACGAGCCCAGCTTGAACTGAGTCAGGGGTCCTTTCCTTTTCATCCTTCTCCAGGCCTGGCATTGGCTGCAGGCATAGCAAGGCAGGGCTAGCTGGTTCTTACTAATTCTTCTGCTGGTTTAAGGGCTTTCTTCTCCATCACAGTGGGGCAAGATGTGAGGTGCCCACCAGATTCCACTATGCTAAGGGGGCCAGAAATGCCAGCATTGACCTCAAAATGGTGTGGATGAGGAGGTTGCACAGCCAGAGGGGACAATGGGATTTGTTCTTTCCCAGTCTATTCCAAGAAGCATGCATCAGCAGGGCTCCTATGGAGCACTGGATGTGTTACGGCTTGATTCTGCCAAGTGCTCAGTGCCTTCTGGATGTTTTCACCTCCCATTCAGGCTAATGATGCTGGGGGTGCTCTGAGAAATAGAGAAGGCATCCAGCACCTTTCAACAAGAGCCACTTTAAAGTTCTCCCTTGCCAGATTCCCTGAGAAGAGCCAAACTCTAAATGTTGCTTGTCTTACCCCAGGGATAAATCCTTTTGTTGGTGACTGTGGCCCCTTCAGGGGCAAAGGGCTGTAGGTTGCAACCCACATTCCTTGCCTGAGTCTGCAGCTTCTTGCATTTCACAGTGAAATCCCAGAAAGAATGTCTAACCAATTATAAACATCGACAGGAATCCCAGTTTATCTTTATAGTTATTAACACGATAGTAAGTTAAAATATTCCTACTTTCTAACCAAACTGAATTAATCAAACTTATCTTTCTCTTTGATGCCCACAACTCATCTTCCATGATGCATTCTGCAAAATGCTCAAAGGGTTAAATTAAAGATGAAACAGCATGCAGTAGTGTTTGGCAGAGGGTCCCCCCCCAACCTCCCAAAATCATATTTAAATGATAAAAAGCCTGTCTACAGGGTTAGTTCCAAACTGTAGAGTTCCTGTTATATTTAATAATGTAACTTCATACATAATGATAAAACTTAATTCTTTAAATTTAATTTCTGGAATTACCGGAATGAATTTCCTATTGATGTACAAGAAGAGTTGAAATGATGTACTCTTTATCTGAATATTGTTTAAAGTTAATTGTTTATATGATTCAGCCTTTTTTCAGTGGCCTTAATGATTAAGCCCTTCTTTTATTTCCTTTGACCTCATTGTTTTTTTCTGAGTTCATATCATTGCAATTAGATTTTATTTTAAATTTCATCTAAGTAGAAATGTGCTCTATTAGTATGTTATGTAGGTTTGCCAAGAGCATGCGCTAGTGAGGACAGTTGGTGCTTAGTGTTTGGAACAACTTCATTACATAGGATATTCCCAAAGGCAGCAGAAGCATGGCCTGGAGTTTACTTTCTTTTTTAGTCTTTTTACATCAAACAGGAACAAAAGGCACATTCAGTGAAACTGAAAATTGATAAATAAACTTTTTTTTTAACGTAATAAGATGTAACTTGTGGAACTCATTGCCATAAGATATCTTAGAAGCCAAAAGATAAGCCAGAATCTATTTACAGTTACAGTAGAACCAGAGGTGAAAGTAACAAGTATCAAGAGCTGGCTGAGCTGCAGCAAAAGCCAGCAGGGAGCTTTTTAAAGATCTGGCAGGAACCTGGGTTGCAATAGGACAGAACCTATAAGAAATGTTAAGTTACTTTCACCCCTAATTAGAGCAACATTTTTTTAGCAGAGATAAATATTTATGATTCAGGGCAAAAGCCAATCACGGCTAAGGGTTAGCAAGAAACTTCATTAGGGACAGGTTATTCCGTAAACGTCTACGTTCTTACACCTCCATTTAGATCATCTATTATTTGCCACTTCAGAGAAAGGATGCTAGACTTGACAGACCAGGGTTTAATTTGGTATGACTTTTTCTTATGTCCCTATACCATCTCTGGCAATCACTCCTTTTCATAGACTTATAGTAAATACAGTGGAACCTTAGAATTACAAACACCAGTCAACCACACACCTCGTTTGGAACCAGTAATAAGCAATCAGGCAGCAGCAGAGACAGGGGGAAAAAATGAAACAAAACCCACATACCATATAGCATTGTGTTAAATGCAAACAAACAAAAAAAGGAGCATCTTTTATTTGACAACGTAGGGAACTATTTCTGCGCTTGCTTCGTTTAAATTCAGATGGTTAAAAACTGCATTTTTCGTCTGCATAGTAAAGTTTCAAAGCTGTAATGAGTCAATGTTAAGTTGTAAACTTTTGAAACAATATCCAGAACGTTTTGTTTGAGGTTACAAACATTTCAGACTTATGAACAATCTCCATTCCCGAAGTGTTTGTAACTCTTTTGGGGCTTTTCGGAAAAAATCGGCAGTTTAGACGAGGCATTTTCGACAGAAATGCCCCGTTTTGAAAGATCAGGAGTACAGGATCTTTCAAAATGGGGCATTTCTGTTGAAAATGCCCTGTCTAAACTGCCGTTTTTTTCCGAAAAGCTCCGTTTCGGAAAAAAGTGGCGGCCGCCATTATGCAAATGAAGTGCAGGATATTTAAATCCCCGCTTCATTTGCAC
This sequence comes from Pelochelys cantorii, assembly GCA_032595735.1. Taxonomy (NCBI): domain Eukaryota; kingdom Metazoa; phylum Chordata; order Testudines; family Trionychidae; genus Pelochelys; species Pelochelys cantorii. The sequence continues at coordinate 301,241,117 of CM064326.1, read as the reverse complement.
TTTTGATAAGTCTAATTTATATCCCTTTGCCGACAGAGGGGTGTAGTTTAGACATAGCCAATGTGTGGCAATTTTGCCACACTAGGTTGGCTCTGCAGCATCAAACTCTTGCAATGAAAAGCCAGCTGAAAAGGCTGTTTTATATAGACATACCAGTGAATTGGTTATTGCATTGAATATGACTCTCTTCAGGCCTGCACACAGGAATTTCGCTGTGGGGGTGCATTTTTTGTAAATTTGGGCTGCAAGGGTGCAAATGCACTTCCCTATGAACCCCCAAGTAAGCGTGCTCTGGCTGGCTGGGGGAAAGCAGGAGCGGCACATTGCCCCAGCCTCCCTCCCCCAAGCTCTGGCTGGTGGGGTGGAGGGGGGGGGAAGGCTGGGGCTGATTTCCCACCCCCCTTCCCCAGGAGCGAGGCCCAGTCCCACGCCCAGCTTAGATCCTTCCTCTGGCCAGCTGGAGCACAGGGGAGGGAGGCTGGAGCAATGCGCCCTCCTGCCTTCCACAACCTGGTCAGAATCAGTCTCATGGGGGACTACGGAGGTTCATGGGGGGTGCTTTTGCACCCTTTGCACCCAACCCCTCCACGAGCAGGTCTGCTCTTGTTCAGTTATGGGATCTGACATAGTGGTACTTTTTTAATGGATGCCTTTGAACAAGGATAATTAAGAAGAGTGGCAGCGATAGTTCACATGCTACTGTGCAAAGATCAGAATAATATAACAATGCTAGGTCCTGGTTAACTTTTAAGTTATTGTAATGTGCAAAATAACAAAGACTTTCAGAATAGACAGAATAATTTGAACAAAACATATAATGTTTACTATGTTAGATATTTCCAAAAAAGACGTTTTTGTCAAGTAGCAGCCTACCTGAAAATAGTTTGATTTCTATTTTGTACAATAGAGAACAAAGTACACATCTTTTTTTCTAATAACCTTAGAATTTTCTTAACATACGTGCTTCTATACAGGATGAGAATGTCACTGCTTGCAAAGGGTTTAGAAACTAATTCAAAGTCAATTGAAAACAAAGAGAAGACTGATTTACTTCAGTGATCTTTGTGAGTTAACTTAAATGTCAATAATATGTAATTTTTAAAAAATGTATAGTTTTTTGTATGTATGAAGTTAAGTATTTAACAAAATTGGACCAAAGGAAAATCTGATGAATTTCATTGTGTAATCATATATCAATGAGGGAGATTTCAGAACCTCCCTAGGCAGTTTATTCTGATTCTATATGAAGTCAATGGAAGTTAAAGATACTCAGCCCCTGTAAAAAATGAGGGCTGAATTTAAATTTTTGGATGATTGGATTGGTCTTAGATGTACATTTTCAAAAGAGTATTCCATATTTGCAAATAAGTCACGTTGTTGGCATCTGTCTCCCTTTGCTAAACGACAGGAATCATGGTCATAGCTTTGCTGTGAAACCAATCCAGCCTCCTTCTTTGGAACCCTACCTAGTCTACATTTTCCTGCTCCTTGCATGCCAGGTGTCAGGGTTTACACACAATTGTCCTCCAGCACCAAAAAGCACTTGCAAAATGGGAGAAGGTTCTTCTGTTGAACCAAGTACTGTGCACAGGGCCTGTAATAAGTTGCTGAACATTCGTGTTTCTATCCAGGAAAAGGACAGTGGCATACTTACACACAAGTCAATGTGTTTGTGTATACCGTATTTTGGTTAGATATGTTAACAGCCTCTTCATTAAGTTACCTGAAGTATTATTAGTACTGCATTGGTAGATTGGGTGTGTAGTAATCCACAAAGGTATCTAAAGGCAAGTTTTCTTAGCTAGATATTATTGTGAACTAGATATTGCTATAGCTTATGGAAGACTTTCATATCTAAAGACCCAGGTCCAGAAACTTGCTGTTGTCTTGCAAATGAAATGTATTTAGTGATATTAATCTTGTCCTAAGCAGACATTTATCCTTATCACAAAACCACTGCACAAGATTTCATCGATGATAGAGGTAAGCCCCAGTAATTGAATAACTGTAGTGTTGCAGGTAAGAACTGAGATGTGTGGAGAATCTTTTATGGGATCTGCCTGCATTATACCTTTATCTATCTCACTTTTATGAGTGCTACAATTCACATACCGTTATTTTTTCTCTGAGAAAGGGCAAACAGTTGGTACCAACCTACAGTGTGGCTATCTATTGTTATTCCTTCTATTTTATTAACAAAAGCACACTGAATATTCATAAAAAGTTAACATTATCTCACTAGTCATTGTAGGGATATGTATAAACCTACCAATATGTTCGCTGCTGGATGTCTGCATGAATGTTTCTAAAACCTGACTTTCGGGGAGCACTGCAGGACATACAGCAATACACAATTAATATTATTGAATGTGTTTTCCCAGCCTTTCATTCCCTCTCTCTTCTTTGTTAATTCAGAACTGTGTTGATTATTATGATGAGCTGTGGCACAGGAGCTGTAAGTCCTGGTAGAGAGAAGCAAGGAGGTGGGATAGAAAAGGAATGCTTTTCATTCCTCTTGCATCTTTAGGTACAAGAAAAAAAAGCACCCTAAATGTCATTAAGACTTTGTTTATGGGATGAGGCTGTCAGGCTTTTATTTCCAAATGAGTATTGCAGAACTGCCAGTTCCTAGAGTTTAAAAACCACAAGTCTGTACCCCACCAGCGTTCCCTCTAATTTTTCCATCTATGTGCAGAATAAATTTTGTTATGTGCACCAAGATGTGTGCAGATGTGCATCCAGTTCCCCCTAAGCATTAATGTTACGTGTTAAAGAGTCAAGTTCTGATCTTTTGAGAGTTTGCATTGGCAAGGTCTTCCTGTCTCTGGCCCCACATGCAAAAATCTTCCACACCTTGTTGTCTCAAACACTCTCTGAGTCTAGTACACCCCATTGTGGAAGGGGAAACTCCTATTAACTAAATACAAATAATAAAAATGCAGCAGTAAAAAACATGCATCCACCTTCACTTCTGAATATAGAATCATCAAGCTTACAATTACCCCAGGTCCTTGCATTAACTTTTACCCATAATTTGTTTGTCATACCCACATGGATTATCAGCAGGATATTAACTCACAACCCTCAGATCGATAGCACTAAGGTAGGAACCCTGGCAGGAGGGATGCATGCTGTTGTCTTCTGTGTGGACCAGTCAGTGCAGGCATATGCTCTCAGTACCAATGAGTTACACAGATGACAGTGGAATGCTGGGCATCAGGGTTCTTGTTTTGCATACCTTGGTCTGGAAGTGGAACTTGATCTAGTAGTTACAGACATCGGAGATGAGTTATCTGAGAGAGTAAACCCATACTGTAAAAGAGCGATTTTTCTTCCAGTTCAGATAAAGATTCAGATCTTCATATGAAAGCAGATGAAGAATCCATAAATTTGTCATATTTGTCCCAATGCTACAGTGTGATACGGAGCCACACTGTGTAAATAAAGTCCATGCATTTAATTTGCCATGCTCCTTCCATAAGACTTTGTGGCAAAGTGGATGAGATTTAGCTCTGTTCTGTTAGAAAGCTGGGTTCTATTTTCGTAGTGATTTTATGAAAGCTGTCAGTTATTTCAGTTGTGAAACTAGTGAATTATAATTACAGTACATGAAACCTTGGCTCATAAAAAAGGCAGTGAAGTGCATAGACATATTAAAAGCAGTCAATGGAAAAGCTGGGACTGGAACCCATGTTATGTGGGCTTGAAGCTGAATGGGGCCACTAGCAGAATACTGTCTCCTAGGAACAGGGAAGAATTGTTTCTCTTGAGGCGTGATTCATAATCTGTGCTGCTCCTGGGGGCAGATTGTAATGGCATGGTCTAGCCCTAAATTTGAAAGGAACAAGCATCTGGTCTTCTGTAGCAAGAGTCTAAAAAATACCCCCCCTCTCCTTCATGCACACATTTTTTATGGAAAATGAGTCAGTTAATTTTAGGATAGAGCTGAGATTGTGCATAATTCATTCACTCACGTGGTTGATCATATGCTGTTTCTGGTGCCGCATTGAAGATTTTTAAATGAATGTTTTAGTGACAAATGATGAATAGTAGATGATGTACTTCTAGTGTGAACTGGTAAAACTTTTGACATTCCTAGAAGGAATCAAGTTATATTTGGGATGGAGGTTTAACAGTTTTCTGCTGATCTGCACTAAATTGCAAAGCCAGCTCAAGTTCCATCAGACTTTCACTGAGGGCCACTGGGTTTGTAAACATTACGTACAAGAACAAGATTCTAGTATACCTTTCCAAAATCTCTACAGAAGTGGTAAAATATATATGCATAAAAAAGTTGTGTATTCTGTCTCTGGATAGCACAAGTTATTTTGCAAAATAAAAGTCCAGTTTCTCAGCTGGTGGAAGTCACTTTAACTCCATCGATGTTAACACAGCTACGTTGACTGACACCAGCGGATCTAATCCTACATTCATCTTAGATTTCTTTCAGTTTTGCAAACAAGGCCATATTTGGAGTCTATCTTTTAAAACAAAGGACACATATAAGTCATGTAACATCTATATTCGTTGAACATACTATTGAATTTGATAGTTATATCACATGTAAAGGTACATATATTGTTGCTTTAATGCATTCTCTTATTACTTTGATAAAAGCCTTAAGATGTTGCCACTAGTTCTTTGATGTTTTCTTCTGATGTTACAGGACATCTTCCTCCCTCCCCCTTCTTCTAAGAATTCTGGTTTGCATAAACATGAGCTGGCAAGTTTTTTTCTAGTTAAGTGTAGGAACAAAGTTTTATCAAAGAGAACAAAAAACATAATGCAAATTTCATGTACTCAAGCACAAAAATGTTCCATGTGGATGTTTACATTGGACTTGTGGCAAACATAATTAGTTCTTGCCTACTTCCCAATAGCATTTTTAAGAATGATCTCTGGGAACTTGGAAGGAATAATTCCCACAGTGTTTATTACCCTATAGTTCAGAGATTGCTTGTGGAGCCAATCCTGGGCATATAGTATAGTCAGCCCTAGTCACAATTATCAGTGGTTGATCTATTAGGAAAATTCAATCCAGCCTGAATTTCAACATACAAGGTTTTTTAAAAAAAATACTATTTTTATCTTGAGAGAAAAAAGTGGTTATATGATTCTTAATTTATACATTTAAAATAATAATAAACTATTTGGTTATTGCTGTTGTTGGGGCCAGAAGTCCCAATCAATATTAGGTTTCCATTGTGCTAAGCACTGTACAACTTCTCTGTCTATAGAAGGTGCACACTCACTTAAGGTACCACCTAATGCAGGGGTGGGGAACCTTTTTTGGGTCAGGGGCCACTGACCCAGAGAAAAATCAATCGGGGGCTGCACACAAGAAACAAAAAACTCCAAACCAAAACCAACCCCCCCCCCAAAACAAGAATCCCTCACTGATGTGGTACCCCAGCTGAGAAGGAGAAAGACTCTCCACATTCCCCTCGCACACCAGAGCCTAGGGGGGACCCAGCTAGTAGACTTTGTGTGTTCCAGCTCCATGGTGGGGCAGCAGGGGGAGCTGGAGCACCAGCATAGGCTCTCCAAAGCGGCGGGGGGCTGAGCCTTGGGAGCCGGATCCAGGCAAACTGGGGGCTGCATTTGGCTCCTGAGCCTGAAGTTCTTCACCCCTGACCTAATGGTTAGGGTGGGTTTTAGCATGGTGCTTCTCCACTCCCCCAGTGCCTCTGCCCCAAGGGTTTCCAGTCCTCCCCTTTAGGCTCCTTTCCCTGTCACTGAGTGAAACATGGTCAGTGAACTCACATAGTCACATTATGCAGCTCTTCCCTGAATCCATCCCCAAAACTCCCTTTAACAGAGACTCCCTTGGAACTTGGTTCAGCATCATACAGGGGCATGTGGGGTTTTGACTTGGTTCAGGACCATGAGATGCTCAAAAACCTCACTGAAATTAGCACCATCGTTTTATTTTCCTTCTAAAGCCTTTCTTATGCTAGTCATTTCACTCTGGCAGAACAATTTACACCACTTTTTGGCTGCTGCACTGTTTTGTTCTGTTCTCAAAGAGCCATCCGTGTGCTTTGCTGTGCAGGAATTGAATGGAAGTTGTGCATGAAGTGAATTTCAATTGCAATTAAGGAAATATTTAAACAGTATGTGCCACTTATGGAAAGAAAAGAGAGTTATACTCATTCTGCACATTCCCTGATTTATTTTTAAATAATCAAAAGCTTTCCATACAAGACTGCCAATGATTCTTTTCTGGAGCCATAGCTACTCATGTCTATTTTTTAACGTATCCTTCCATGTTTTCTGCCACCTGTCCTAACTTAGCAAACTACCATGGTTCCCTTCATAATAGTTATCTATATTTCTTCTGTTTCATAACATTTTTCAGTTTTATTGTCATTTTACCTTCTTCTTGCTCAATTTCCTTCACCTGGTTTTGCCATAGTAGTAGTTGTTTTTTTTATCCTGTAGGATGTCAGCTGTACTTTCCCCCCTGCTTTACTATCCAGCTTTATCCTCTTGATTTAAAACAAAGATATCAAAAATACAATTAATAGCAGAAAAGAAGACTTGCTGATCAGCCTTCAAAAGGCTGTTTATCAGACCTTAATTCTTTTCTTGACCTTGTCGTCTTGCCTGGATTAGCATGCAACAGTTGGCCCACTTGCTAATTATTCTTCATACATAATACTTTCCACTTTTACCATTGTATTCAATATACAATTCTGGTCTTTCACATATTCATTATGATCCAATGTTTCCTACTCTTCCTGATAAAATTTCTGATCATTGCTTCAAAATTTTTCAGCAAATATAATATCACCTGCAAATCTAAGGTGACTTGGGCATTCTCCCTTGATATTGCCTTTCTTCTCAATCAAGATTTATGAAGACCTTCTCCAGGCAGGAGGTGAAGTATTTTGGTGACATAGCTCAACCTGATCTATTCACTCTCCTTGTCAGACATAAATGTCAACTCAACTGCACTAAAAGCTTTTTTGAAGACAGAAAATTTTCAACAATGTGAACTGAACCTTTAGAAGTAAAAATGAAACTGTAGTGGTTAACATGAAAGCCTCGCTTCAGGAGTTGAAAATATAGGTTAAATTTAGCTAGGCAGAAGACCTGAGTGTTAATGTGCGACACTATATTCTTACACTGGCTATCAGGCTTGGGAGTGACAGTGGGAATTCTGCACTTTAAATTAGTGGGATTTCTTGATCTTTTGGGAAGGGTAGCCTTGTGCTATACTTGGAATGTGTACAGTAGTAGCAGTGCACTGTTTGGAAGTACAGTATGAGAAGGGGAAAATCAGCAGAACAAAGAAGGGCACAGATCCAATATTGGAAGCCTACTTACATTCGTGCTGGTTTACTTTGGTTTACATTCCTAGTTTACTTTGTGAATTCTTTACTCATTCTGACAAGCAGTTATTCATGCTAACAGTTCCATTAACTTCAGTAGGATTTCTCATGAATTGAACTGCTCACCAGTGGAAATCTAGACCTTAATTAGAAAGGTGAAAACCTTATTGACTGAGGGAAAGTTAATAGAGAAGACACTTGGAGTGCCTTGCCACCAAACTACATGAGTATATAATAGCTGTACCAACATGTATATAAACCTGGTAAAGAAAAAAACTACTGAAGCCAAATATATTGGATAAAATTATGGAATTAAGTGACTTCAGAAAAGCGAGTCACAAACAAATATATTGAACTATATGGGGGATATTTCCAGTACTTGATAAACTGTTAGTCTTCAAATAGAGGAAGTTAGTCCATTCTAGATAAGAATAATAATACGTTGTTAGGAAAATGCTGCCTTGGCAGGTTTTTTTTTTTTTTTTTTACAAAGAAACAGTGATGACAGAGCAATAAAGCAATTAAGGAAAATGACTAACATGGCTATACCATTACCCTATGGTTTACTCCAGCACTGATTCTTCAGTTAGTAACACGTTTTACACACACATAGGAAGTGTCTTTCCTTGAAAGTGCTGTATCATTTCTTCTTCCTTAACTGAAATTCCAGACTGACTGTAATGAACCACTTCTCTTTTTTCTCCCCTCAGTTAAGTGGGTTTTGCACAAAACATACCATACATTATTCGTGGTCAGATATTTTACTGTGTTATTCTCTTGCTTGTCCTTAGCAAGCTGCTTATGTTCTGATAACAGTGTTCTGAGTTGATGCTGTATGAGGTGATAAAACTGATAGAAATCCTATTACAACTGGTAGGTAACTAAGCTGGCGGGTCAATATTTGTGCTTTAAGTGGTAAAAGCAGCCTAATCACTACTTGCTTAATGTTGCACTTGTAACTTAACAGAAACTGCAATTATCTTGTTAAAGCAGAAAGAAAGGAATACATAATTCTGGTAACAAAATTCAGCTGTTGGCAACTATCACCCCGGTTAACATTCATAGATCTTCAGTTGTTCCACAAATTCTTTGTCATTCTCCCATTGTTAGAAGTTCCATATCTCTTGTACCTTACAATTGGGAAATATTTTTAAATTTTAAAATTATCCAAAATATAATGGAAATCAGAACACGAAAAGACATAAATATCAACAAGCCTGCTTAATAAGATGTTTTTATTCTTTAGTGATGGTTTAATGTGAAATTCACCTCATTATTACACAGTTCATGGCATTAATTTAGAACCAGATTTGGTGTGATTTAATATTGTGTTCTTTGCTTTTAAAAATGCTGGATCCATATTTCCAACTAGAAAAAATGAAATTTCCCAACTGAAATTTTTTTTCTGTGCAATTATACATTTATAACTTGTGTTTTAAAGTGTTTATAGCATTTATAAGTCTTGTTAAGCCTCACTTATTCTGTACCATACATCTCTGAATGAATAATCCTAATAATATCATATCCTTGGCAATCCTTAATTCCTTATTCACAGAAACCTCCCCTTAAAATTAAAGGGCGTTTCACCTGTTTAACAGACAGCAGGATCAATCTTCTTAATTTCATTTTTTATTTGATTAAAGTATTCTTGAGTAGATAATGATTAAAAATTATTGATTTATAACGCAACAAATCAAGAAAACTACCTTTGATAGTGACAATTATTTGCATTTGAATGTTTTTCCAAGTATCCACCTCTAAGTAGCCACTTCTGTAAATGCTGACTACTATGGATTACTGCTCACACAGAGAGCTCCTTCCTAAAGTCTACTTAAGTGAGTGAAGGTTTGTTACAGCAAGCTCTAAATGTAAATGAAAGAAACTAAAGTTATAATACTGAATGAACAAGTTGTGTTTTCAGGTCAGTTTGTCTCTAAATCTGTTTGTCTCTAGATCTGTTTATAGTCCAGCATTTTCTAGTCCGGCAACATCCATGGTCTGGCATGATTTTAGTTAGCTGGATGTCCACTTAACATGGGTATGGCGAAGTTTCTCGCAGCCCCATAAAGTTTTTTTTACTGCCACCAGTCCTGGCTCTCAGTGTTCTGGGCTGTTATTTAGTTCTAATTTATCCCTAAAAGTCTTCTATGAGCCCAGTAAGCAGTGTAAATGTTGGTAATGCTGCTAGACAATATTGACCTCCCATAGTTCAGCAAATTCTCTGGTTCAGCACCAGTCAGGTCCTGAGGGTGCCGGACTAGAGAGGTTCAACCTGTAATATATTCATGGTACTGTACCTAAATAGAAAAGCTCTTTTTTTCCCCAAAAAAATGGTTTCTCAAATAATTCAAGACCGAAGTGAAACTTTCATCCATCGCATATTAGAAATACTCTGAATGATTTTTTTTCAGCTAATTGAATGACCATTGAATGGGAGATGTGGTAAACTAAAATTTGTTAATATGTTGAGTGTCAAAATCATTTGACATGTATAATTGCAAGTACTAATTATGCTCTTTTTGTAGGATTTTCAGTTAACTGAAGAGTATAATAAAAATACACATTGTGCAGTTTGCAGTCACCAATTTTCTTTTCACGAATTCCCATCTTCTCTTCACCCCTGTAAACGTCGATTTCTGAGGAATAAAGGATCTTGTGCAAAAGTGGGGTTTTTTTCGACAAATGTCCCCATCTACAAAGGGCTTTTTATCACAAAAACCTCTTCCACAAAAAGAATTGGAAGAAGATATGCAAATGAGAGCGTGATCTGCATATCCTCTTCCGCAGAAAAAAAAAGGCAGTGTAGCTGCAGCCTGTGGGGAGGAGTGGGGAGAGGCAGGGAGTCTGTCTGAGGCTCCCTGCTGCCTCTGCAGGCCAGATCTGGTGGCTTGGTGGGCTACATCCGGCCTGTGGAGGGTATTTTGTCCGGGCCTGGTCTATAGCCACCACCAACTATAATTCCTCACTAGCTAGCACGTTGTATCTTTTCACTGTGTCCTGGGTGTTTCAGGTGATATAACAGCACTTTTTAAAATAATACTTCATTTCCTTAATATTTTTTTCTAAAGCACAATAACATTTTTAACAGAGTTTTTTCCTCTCTTTAGCAAAGCCTTTAACATGTCCATAGAAAGTGATCAAATAGTGTTTTTTCTGCCCTACAGAGCACACATAGTCCATCTTTGTCTGTTTATTCAAAAAAGATTTGTGTAGTTAGTACTCTTAGAAAAAAAGCACTTCATTAGTCCTATCCAGGCCCTGAAGTATAGCCCTCTTCAGCTTATTTTCCATCAGATCAGTTCATGAGCTCTCACCTCAAATTGAGTATCAGCCCTTCCATTCCAGGGCTTGTAGTCTCTTTCTGACCCATGGTTGCTTTCTCAGAATTAGGCTGTCAGCCTTCCACTATCCCAGACCCTTCTGCCTTCATCTTGGTTCTCTCTCACTTCTGGCAGGCCTTGTTTTCTCTGTTGGTCACAGGTATGGATGCCTGTGTCCATGATTAGCAGTGTCCATGGTTGGCAGTCCTAGCTGCTGTGTGGTGCAATCAAACTAATAACCTGTAACTAGAGAAGACATCTCTCCATTCTGCCTCTGCTCAGTATGAGGATTGTAAAACACATGAAAATATCCAAAAATGTTGTTCAATTTTTTTGCATTCTATTGCATTGTTGATGCATATTTAGTTTGTGATCTATTATAATCTCCAGATTTTTTTTCAGTAGTACTCCCTCATATGGAGTCATTCCCCATTTTGTATTTAGGCAATGGATTGTTCCTACTTAAGTGAAGCACTTGGTCTTTTTCCTTATTGAATTTTATCCTACTTATTTCAGATCATTTCTCCAGTTTGTCAAGATCGTTTTGAATTTTAATGCTGTCATCCAAAATGCTCACAATCCTTTTCAGCTTGTATGAGCCATAAAATTTATAGTATACATTCTGTGCATTTACCCAAAACAGGCGAGCTGACAGCCAGGCCAGGCCCCTGGACAAGGTAGGAAGGAGTGGCTCCATGCTCCCAGAAGGGGCAGGACTTCAGATAGAAGGGGAGGGATGGAGGTCAGCTGACTGCCCCGCCCCCTTTGCCCAAAGCATCAGGCAGCCCTAACAGCCTCATGGAACTCAGGGTTCTGGCTGCTGCTGCTGCCACTGTGGCAGAAGTGGCGGCAAGAGCCCTAGGCCCCTTTGAATCAGTGGGCCCCTGGAAATTGCCCCCCCCCCCATTGGCGGGCCTGACCCAAATTGTTTATCACATATATGGATGGTTATCTCCAGAGCTCAACTCCTAACTTAATTGCCAGCTACTCATAACTGAAAAATGTAATCAGACTCTCAGTAGACTGCGCAGATCTTCATAATACAATAATTTCTCTGTTTTTTTATGTGGGCTTTGATCAATAGTCAAATAGTTAATTATATGGACATTTTAAAATATTGTAAAAGCATAAAATGCTACTTTCCCCCCACAGCTTCATACTTTGTGTACTTTGAGTTCTAGTTTTTTACAATAGACATTTGTCATGAAGTATTTGTTATAATACTTTATATCTATGAATAAAACACATCCTTCCTTTCATAGATTTCCTTCATTGATGACATTATTTTTTTTGTAAAAAATCAGCAATTTTAATTGCTGTAATGGACAAATACAGAGCAACTCTTCATATTACTGTTTTGCTTTTGCTATTGGAATGCAGCAATACGCAGTAGCTGCAAGCTCATCCAACAAAGGCCTAGTTAAAGCCAGATAATCCTTGGTTTATGTTAAAAAATAGTCTTTCCTATCCAGATGGTGTCACATCCTGAGCTCTTCACTAGGGGCATGTCTACACTAGGACATTATTTTGAAATAATAACTCATAAAATAACTATTTTGAAATAGAATGTTCACACTACAGGAAAGCATCAAAATTAGTCTGAGACAGACTCCCTTAATGTGAATGCGCTGCCTCGACGTAGAGCCAACAGTTGTCAATCCCTTACATTTAATAATGTTAACAACAATGTCTTTGACAGGGTTACTGGCATAGTGGATAGTGGGGAAGCTAGAGATGCCCACATCTGGATATTTGTGTTCTAGATGAACTTACCATGATGTGGGTACAAAACTGGTTGAAAGACCTCAGAGGATGTATCTGGTGGAGGCCCACAGGGTCAGTAGTGACTTGGATAATGGAGTGGAGAGTATACTTATAAAATCTGCAGAAGATGTGAAGCTCAGAGGGGTTGCATTTTGGAGGACAGAATTAGAATTCAAAATGACCGTGATGAATTGGAGAATTGGTCTGAAATTCACAAGATAAAATTCAGCAAAGATAGTGCAAAGTACTTCACTTAGGAAAGAAAAAAAATCAAATGTACCACTACAAAATGGGAAATAACTGGCTAGGCAGTAGTACTGCTCAAAAGAATCAGGGGGTTATGGTGGATCGCAAATTGAATATAAGCCCAAGAATGTGATGTGGTTGAAAAAAGGACTAGTGTCATTCTGAGGTGTATTAATGGGAATGTTGTTGGAAAGTCACAGGAAGCAATTGTCCCGCACTACTTGGCACTGGTGAGGCCTCAGATGCAATACTATGGCTAGTTCGGGGCACCACACAAATGTGATATGTGGGCAAATTGGAGAGAGTCCAGAGGAGAGCAACAAAATGCATAAAAGATTTAGAAAACCTGACCTATGAAGAAAAGTTAAAAAAGAATGGGTATGTGTAGTCTTGAGAAGAGACTGGGGAGGGAGGGGGAGGGCTGATAATAGAGCCCTTAACATATTTGAGGGTGTAGTGGTGTATGTATAGCCCATCACGAGGGTGAGGGTGTTCAGGGGCACGTACACTGCCTGGTCAACTGCAGGGTTGTTGGCAATCGCTATAGTCCATAAAGACCCACCTGCGGTTTAGGGTAGTTGAGCTGAGTGGCTCAAGTCAATAATGCTGTCCCTTCTCTCAGGGCAGTACAGTCTACGGGTCGAAGTCCGTGCGTAGCCCTTACTCCAGGTATGGCCTAACAGCCAGAGTCTGTAAGAAGCCCTTGTCTTGGGGAAGTATGGCCTAGTGGCCAGAGTCAATAGGATTGGTGGCCAGCATCTCAGTAGGGGGACCTGGGCCCACCCTGCTCCACTGGGTCCCAGGTCAGGGCCCTGTGAACAGCAGATCAGTCTACCACTCACTCCCTTGGTGGGCAATCTGGCCAAAACATGCCAAGTGTACTAGCACTGGTGAGGTGGCATCCTACATAATGGGTGGGTCTCCCCGTTCTCCAGAAGTGGCTTCTCACTGGGGCTCTGCTGGGGCTGTGTAGAGGCAGTCTCCTGGTCCTTCGAGTCTCACTACCTGGATCACCGCCTGCTGCAGCTTGGGAGCTCTAGCTAGAGGTCTTTGTCCTTCACTGGCCAGCCCAGGCTGAGCTCCTCTCTTGCCTTTTATATTGCCCCAGCACTTGGCACATGCCCAGTCTGGTTGAAGGGGTGGGACTTCCTCCGCCTACAGGGTTTTTACACTCTGTCACAGAGGGCTGTTAGAAAGAGGATTGTGATCAATTATTCTCCCTATCCAAAGAAGGTAGCACAAAGTAATGGGCTTAAGCTGTAGCAAGGAAGACTTAGGTTATCTATTAGGAAAAACTGTCTAACTGTAATGGTAAGCAAACTCTGGAATAGCCTGTCAGTGCAGGTTGTGAAATCCCAGTCACTGGAGGTTTTAAAGAACAGTTTTGAAGAACTCCTCTCTGGGGTGGTCTAGGTTTACTTGGTCCTGCCTCAGCTCAGGCATCTTTTTTAGGTCCCTTGTAGAGCTACATTTCTCATCGTAACTGTGCTGTTTGGTCTCATTTCTGGTTTATTTTTCACTTCCAATCTTTCATTTAAATGACATAGTGTATAAAAATAATCCCTGTAGTATGTTTGGTTTGTTTTAAGATTATATACTGTTTATAGACTACATGTTTTGAAACTTCGATCCTTCTGGGCTAGGGAGTTAAACTGTTCTTAAATGCCAATAAAGATTGCCAAGTTATAAAGACTTATATTTTACTTTTAAAACCTGACAAGCTAGCCTTAAAGCCTTAGGGCTCCTTTCAGCAAAAGTCAGAGTGAGATGATTTTGGCCAAGGAGCCATCAGAGGTTCATGCATCTTGACTGCATGAGTTCAATTAAAGAGCCAAAAGTCTCTCCAGTATTCTAGTGCAATTGGGACAGCAAGCTTTGATGATATCCCTGCAGTCGTATAGTATAGCTAGTTGTCTTCATGCAACTCATTTCCTACTGAATGAATGTTGTGTGAACAATGATGTTAACAGACAGACACAGAGGAAGGAAAGGACTGAGACCAACCAAGGAATGTTAGCAAGTATCTCCTTAGGGAAATCCTGTCAAAATAATCACCCTCCCAATTGTTAAAATCACTTTACAGGGAATGGCCAGTTCTGAGCTATAGCCTCTAATGGTCACATGCTGTTGTGTTGATCTTCTGTCTTTCTGGCCATGGGAGAGCTGTTGTTCTACATGTACTTTGTCATATCTTGCAGAGAGCTTTTCCTTATGCAGCGCTGGTATCTGCAGTCTCTTTTATTACATTTGACCCACATTGTCAAATTTCTTCTCTTTGCTAATTTGCTGGACCACATTTTTTTATCTCCTTTGGCTGAATTGTGTATATTTAAACTTGTTTCCTATGGCCATCGGTCTGACAAGGGGGTGGGCTTTTAGTAATAGTCTATATATCAGGGCAGATTAACTGTGGGCAAGGCAGGTAGTTGCCTTTCTATCCTGGGGCCATGTGGATTCCTCTCTTACCTTAAGATTAAAGGACTTCAGTTATTCAGTCTTTACTTCCTCCTTTTAATCTAACTCACTTCTCTTCCCAGTAGCCTCTAACTTAGAGCTGGGTCAAAGTATTTTTCAAAGTATTGTGAAAAAGGTCAAAATGTTGAAAATGTTTCTATTTTGCAGAGCTTGAACCAGACCTATTTTCCACTAACAAACTGTGAATTTTTACACTGTAATTTTGTGTAAAAATCTTACCAAGGGCCATAATTGAAATGATGATTGACATTTTTCACTTAGCAAAAATCACATTTGATTGTCAGCAACTATTTTAATGATAATCACACCATTGTATTCAAAGATAGTGTCCAAGACTTTGATCCCTGCAGACACTTGTGCTCAGCTTTAACTCTTAACTTTTTTTGCTGTCCTATTAGCAAAACTTTTTCTTATACAGTATCTGTCAAAAAACATTGACTTGTTAAAGGTTTCAAGCCATTTTGTATACATTTTTACAACCTCAAAATTTAGCATTTTCATTGTAAAAAAGGTCTGCTATGAATGTTCTATTTTTCTCCTGGTCCTAGTCTTACAAGCTGCTGAGTATGAGAAGGGTACCATTGAAGTGCATTTTGTAATACACTCTCACATTCAATGGGGTCACGCCGGGGAAGCAGTGTCAGTCACATAAAACAGCTTGCAGGGATGGAGTCCTATTTATCCTTGTTATTTGCAGGTTTCATGTAGGCCAGAATATGAAATATTTCTGGTTGTATTTTGCCATTTGGAGCAAGACTGGAACCATAATGTCATTCATGTTTAGTAGTTTGTCTGTCAAGTTAGAAAATTGTGGTTAATTTTAATTAGATTCTGGACACTAAAATGGGCTTCATGGGTGTTTTCAAGGTCTCACTGAAATAATGACAAAGCTCCTTTTGATTCTAGTGGGAGGAGGATCCGACCTTCATGAAGATCTCCCTAATGGTGAGACTAGAATACTTCAGTTTAAGGTCTAGATTTGGGAAAGTATTTAAATGAGTGCTTAGATTATCCCTATTCAGGAGAGCACTGAAACGTATTCTTAACTTTTAACATACATTTAAGTCTCAGGACTAATCTAAGCAGAATATTAGTCTGCACTAGACAGATGTCAAATCTAGTGCACACTAGTATTTTGCTCAATAACGGGCCTGTGTGGACCCTGTTGACATGCACAGAAATTTCCCTAGCATGCATTAATGTAGCATTGTTTGAAACAAAACTATATTGTGCAGTAGGAAACTTTTAGTTCACATGAAGAAGGGTGTTCATGGCCAGTTCTTCAGCAGCATATTAGTGCTCACTAGAATGTACACATCTGTACGACAGACTAACGTGCCCTGTTGACAATCACCCAGTGACTTATTTGTACTTACGTACATACATAAGTGCTTTCCTGAATTAGAACTTAAATGATATTTTCCCAAGATTATATCATTTGTCTTCTTTTTGGACAGAAATGCCACATAACTCTATTTCAGTGGAATATAAATGGCAAAAGTTAATAGATTTCTCATAGCTGATTTTTTAAAAAGTTTTTTATTAAATTTATACCATGGTTCTAATAATGACTGACAGCCATGATAGAGTATTTTAGAATTCTTCCCCTTCCATTTATAGCTGTCAGAGTTATTTTAGGACATAGAGATACCAAAATAGAGAAGACAGTAGCAATTGTCAAAGATGTGGCCTTTGTGAAAGACCTTAAAAACCACACTTTTAAAGTCTCTTCACCCTTGAAAGAACATTCACAACTTCTTGATGAATATGATGTCAAAAGGTTAAGCAGGATGAAAAATAATTCATTAGAGTCACATGAGAATTTTGTTTTAACTTGAAAGCTGCTATATGGCATCAGCTAAACACAGTTATGGATTGCCAGACTGGATGTCTTTTTTTTTGTAATCTCTCTTCATGCATATTAATAGAAAAGG
The DNA here is from genome assembly GCA_032595735.1 of Pelochelys cantorii. Lineage (NCBI taxonomy): Eukaryota > Metazoa > Chordata > Testudines > Trionychidae > Pelochelys > Pelochelys cantorii. Next base: position 301,224,044 of record CM064326.1, on the reverse strand, counting down.
TCTCTCATAGTCAGATCAAAGTTCCAATCAACAGAATTTTACATAAAATAATTAATTACTGTGTTTAACTTGAATAATTGACATCATCACACATACTTTGACAGAAGCCCTAAGACGAGCAACATTATTTGGTGATAAATTTTAGATAGAATAAAATTGTTCTATTGTTAACTTTAATTGAAATGTAATTTTGGTATGAAACAGTGTGACAAATACTTGCTGTTTTTAACAAAGCTTAACAAGTTTAATAAGATGATCAGGACAAATAAACAATTTATATTTGGTGCTGCTAGCAATTAGGAAAGGCATCACCAAATATGCTATCTTTCTGAAAGCTACTTGAAAACTCACAGAAAAATCATTATAATAGTTTATGTTGCTGTTGCACTTATCTTAAAATGAAATTACAGCTTCAGGTTCTTACAGAATATTTTATTAACAAAGAAGTCATAATTCAGAGCTTATTTTCTAGTACTAAGATTGAAAGAACATGAAATCCTATAACTAGAATAGTTACAGTTGAACATTTGTATTCCTGTCAAATGGTGATTAGGGTGTTCCCATCAGTATAACTGTGATTACCACCTGAGAAGTTTATTTCATAAATAGTTAAAAATATGGTAGTACATTCATCTTTTACGCAAGCAGGAAAACTATAGTGAAATCCATTGAGTTGAATCCACTAGAACAAGAGTGAATTTAATCCAGCGATTGTATAACAGGGCTTTCAGTTTTAATGCTGTTTGCTGAAAATTCAGAATTACTTTTCATCAAAGAAAAAGGAGCCGTAAAGAAGCCAAATTTAGAGATTCATAGAGTAAACTTCAGAAGGACATTAGATAATCTAATCTGATTTCCTGTATATTACAAACTGTTAAATGTCATCCATTAACCCTGAATTGATCCCAATAACTTGTGTTTGGCTGAAGCATACCTGCTAGAAAGGCATCTAGTCTTTATTTGAATACATCAAGAAATAGAAAAGCCATCACTTCCTTTGTAAGTTTGTTCCATTGGTTTGTTCTAATGATTAATAACCTGGATTGTTACAAATGTGTGCCTTCTTTCCAATTAGAATTTGTTGGGTTTCAGTTTTCAGCCGCTGGTTCTTGTTATGCTTTAGTTCATTAGTTGAAGAACTAATTTTTTCCAAGTGAAATTATTTATATGCTTTAATCAAGCCACCTTTCAATCTTCTTATTTGTAAACTAAATAGATTAGGTTCTCAAAAGTTTGTCACTGAAGGGTATTTTATCCAGTCCTTTAATCATTTTTTTGTCTCTTATCTGTACCCTCTAGAAGTTTTTAGCATACTTTTAAAAATGTGGATGTTAAAAATGAAATCAGTATTCCAGTACTGGACTGACTGGTGCCATGTATCATGTTTAAATGACCTCTCTTCTTCAACTGACTGCATCCAATGATCTCAATAGCTCTTTTTTCCCATAGCATCACACTAGAAACTCCTGTTGAGTTGCGTTTTCACTATGACCCTAAATCCTGTTCAGAGATACTGTTTTCTAGAATGCAGCCCACTGTTCTGTTGGTTTAGCCTTCATTCCTTGTGCTTAGTTGTGTAACTTTGAATTTGAGTGCATTAAAACTCATTTTGTTTGAATGATTTTCTTACTTTTAACATGAGTGCTACAAAAACCATAGAAATTGTTTGTTTTCCAATTGAAAAATCCCATCAGCAAATAATCAGGTTAATTTTTGATTAAATAAACAAATTGGAGATCCTAGCTATGACATTATGTAAGATACTAATTTTACTTTGATTTTTAATCTAAATGCTATACTTGTGCAGAAATAGAATGTATATTACACAATTTTACCACAGATTTACAACAGTCAAGATGTGTGCTCAAATTAGAAAGTAACGAAGACTTTTGCAGTTGAATCTCTAACTGCTAAGAGGGTTATATTTGTACTCAGCTGACTTTATACATTAGAAATGCAGTAGATATGAATGACATGTGAGCTGATATTTCAAAAACAAGACGTAAACTTTCCCCAGAATTTGGGAGTTTGGGGATTCAAGGTTTTGATTCAGCTTAAATTGTGACATTAGGCTGTGATTTTGGGTGTGGATTTTAATGCCTTCAGTGTTCAGGATGATTGGATTTGGGATAATGGATCTGGACCATCTGATTATGTAACTCTGCCTGGAGTAGCTAAGCAGAAAATAGAGCTTACTCTCTTAAATTACTTAGATGCTTTTGAAAATCTTTCTCTTACTACTGTTTAAAAAACCATTTGGGATTAAAGCCCACATTTTTAGTGATTTTTGTCACCTAAATGGAGAAATACATGGTAAAAGTCCATCATGTTAACATGTCAAAATTGGAGCTCAGGTACCACATATCCCTCTCCACCCTTGACTAACTCTGCCAGGTGCTGAAATTTTGGCCAGTCAAAATTTTCAAAGCAATTTAACCACTGCCTCAACTCCATAACCAATGAAGAACTCAGGGCCCTACCTCAAGATGAAGTCCCAGAGGCCCTGAGGTGGGGAATGCCCATCTCATCAATGGGACTTGGTCCCATAGACCTCCTTGAGCAGGCCTAAGACTTGCTACCTTTCAGAACCCACCACAAAAAGGCAGACCAATACAGGGTGGTGTAGCTGCGCTCATGCAGCAGATAACCAGGGACAGAGAGAAATGTGAGTCAATAGTTAGAGAAGTATCAAGCATGAACTGAAGACAGATCAAAAAAGAGAGAGCGAGAAACATTTTTTACTATTACAACATGAAACAGCTGACTTAATTAGGTGCCCAAGTTCAAGAGTGGGTTTGTGGCTAAAACACATCTGATCAGTAATTTGGGTTCTAAGCCCCTCTCCTCACCTCAGCATTTTACTTGTGGGCAGCTTATACACTCCTTGCTCAGCTGCCCAGCTTCTGAAAGTCCCTTTCTTAAGTACTTGACTTATCCCATGAACTTTATAGGGAGCCTAAACAGCACATAGCTTCCTCATGTTAAGTCTGCTAGGCTGCATGCCACCTAGTGTGTGTCTACACTGCAGCAGCAAAAGAACCTGCCAGTCCAGACTAGATGCACTCGTGCTAGTAGGGCTTTTGCTACTGCACTGAAAGCAGCAATGTGAATGTGGGGCTCGGGTTCCAGCCAAGCTGCAGTCTGCAGTGTCCACACTATTACTTTTAGCATGCCAGCATGAACCCCCATTGCTCAAATCTGTCTGCCTGGTCTGTGAGGCTCATTCCCAGCTGCAGCGTAGTTCTTGGCTGAGTGGGCCTAAGGGCCTAAGTGCCTAAAACTTTTGAAAATGGAGCTTGACCTGCTAATGGTATGTCCATGGCTCCAAGTCTCAGAGAATATCTACACTGCAACATAAGCCCAGCACTAGTGGCACTGGGTTAAAGAGCGCAGGGCTTGAACCTTGACACCAATTGTTAAACCTAGGTTAAGAATTTTCTAACCTGGGCTCAAACCTGGGGCTCTGGCATCCACGCTACAGCATGCAGACCTGAGTCAAGCCAACCATAACTCAGTCCCCCTATTGTTCACCCAACACCTGGTCACTCTTCCTTTGACCACAGTGCACTGTGAGAAGACGTGACTGTTCACCCTAAACATATCAGGCACTTTAAACAACCTGCCAATACCACCTACCATGTCATCATTTTGTCAGTGCACTCCCAGCTATTGGAGCTAGCAACATGGAGGAGGCACTTCTGAAAGAACTTTTCTTGCTTGTGCTTTCACTTCTGCGTCAGGAAACTGGCAGCGTGCCAGTGAGACACTGGTGGACATTTTGGAAGCATTTTCTGACCCCCTCAAAGGCATCTGAAACTGCTTATGATGGAGGAGAAGGAGGATTAGTCCAGCATGGCAAACTCAAACTCCCTGATGCTTCTCAGTACACTCATTATAGCTCTGATGCCCTCTAGATAGACCAGTGGGATCACATCATCATGCAGACCTGAGGACAGTGCATCCAGAACTTTAGCATGGAGAAAGCTATGCTTCTGGAGCTTTGTGAGCAGAATAAAGACACACATGGGAGGCCACCTCTACTGGTCCAGAAGTAGATTGTTATCAGGGAACAAGGGCAAAGTACACAGTGTATTCTTCTCACTCCTGGCTGGTGAGAGCAGAGAGCAGAGGAGTAAGTGATGCAAGCTGTGTACTTTCCCCTTACTCCCTGATAGGGTACGGCTACACTGTGGGTTTTTTTCCAAAGAAGGTATGCAAATTGCACTTGCATTTGCATATGTTCTTCTGATTTTTTTTCTGGAAGAGGATTTTCCAATATTTGGCCCATCTACATGGGGCCAAATATTGGGGAAAAAACCTTCTTTCAGAAGCCCTGTGTACACCTCGTTTTATGAGGAATAAGGGGGCTTCCAAAAGAGGGTTTTTTTCCGACATTTGGCCCCATGTAGATGGGCCAAATATTGGACAATCCTCTTCCGGAAAAAAATCAGAAGAAGATATGCAAATGCGAGGGCAATTTGCATACCTTCTTCGAAAACAAACCCCACAGTATAGCTGTACCCATAGTGAGGGGAAGAGGAAGAAGATGCAGTGCTCCAGTTTGCATGGCTGCAGTCCCCTCCTGCCCTCCTGAAATGGCACCCATGAGAGGAACTTTAAATGCTTTCCTGCTTGTAAAACATCTGCTACAACATTGTCAGGATCTCTGTTGCTCCCACTGAAAGAAAACCACCCAAGAAAAACATTGATGATGAGCCTGACTTTTGATTTACTACCGCTCCATGGCTAGCTGATTTTCGTTTATGGAAATCACAATGCGATATGACAAGGATTGAAGTGGTGGTCCAGTTGGCAATCAGGTGCCACAAATATTCACTGATCTTCCCAAAAATCAAAGAAGAAAACAATAAAAGCATCAGTGATAAGTGGTAAAGAATGAAGTGGACAGATCACTGATTCAGAGTGATCTGGATCATTTGGCAAACTGGATGAACACAAAGATGATGTGTTTTAATATAGCAAAATGTATATACTTGGAATAAAGAAGGTCGGTCATATCTACACAATGGAGGACTCTATTCTATGAATCAGAGACACTAAAAAAAATTGAGGGCCATGGTAGATATCAGCTGAATACAAGTTTCCCCACTGATGCTGTGGCCAAAAGAGCTAATTCAATCCTGGGATGCATAAAAAGGGAATCTCTAATAGGAGTATAGAGGTTGTTTTATCTCTGTATTTGGCACTGGTACAGCCACTGCTGGAACACTGTGTCCAGTGCTGGTGTCCATGATTCAAGAAGGATGTTGATAACTCAGATAACTTTTATAACACAAAAGCCATGTGAAAGACGCAAGAATTAGAAAGCATGGCTTATAGTAATGGATTCTATCCATTTAGCATAACAAAGAGAAGGTTACAGGATGGCTTGATTTATAAGTACTTGCATGGAGAACTGTTAAAGACTCAGTGTGTAATCCCCTTTTTAGTGTTCCATCTTTCACCAGACTGGCTCCTTTTGGTGAAATTAGCTCAGTCCATCAATTTAACATAAAATGACTCAGTCAGCCCTTAAGCTTCAGGGCTTGCAGTCTTTCTTTACTTCCCTATCAGTTCCCTGGAGTCAGCCTAGGTTTGTAGTCCCTCCATCATCTCGGGTCCTTCTGCCTCCCTTTTCTCTGTTTGCCTTCCTTTGTAGCTGGGCTTGTTTTCTTTATTGGTCTTAGCTGCGAACGCGTGTCTCTAGAAGCTTTGCCAGTGTGTTCAGCCTGGTTGCCTGTCAGTGGGGAATCCTCTCCTCTTTCCTCTGCTTATGTTCTGATTATGGTTTGTAAACCCCATTACAGGAACAAATATTTAATATTGGGCTCTTCAGTCTAGCAGAGAAAGGTATAACATGATCCAATGGCTGGAAGTTGAGTTTAGACTAGAAATAAAACATAAATTTTTAACCATGAGTGTAATTACCTATTGAAACAATTTACCAAGGTTTGTGGTGAATTCTCCATCAGTGACAAGATTAAATGGGGTTTTTTTCTAAATAATCTGCTCTAGCAATTATTCTAGGGGAGTTGCATGGCTTGTGTTTTACAGGCAGCCAGACCAGATGATCACAATGGTCCCATCTGACCTTGGAATCTACATCTATGAATATTTCTTGTGAATTAAGTGATTACAATATATGTATATATTTATGGCAGCTATGCATAGAACATATATATTCATAACTTAAAATTATAGGATTGTTTAAATAGCATTTTTAATATTTTACACTAATGTTCTGCTAAAATGTTGTTTAGCATCTTTAAAGTCTGTATCATGTACCCAATAGCAATATGTATATTTGTTATTGCAAAGTTTAATGTTTTTATATGACTAATAAATTAGTTTATGGGAGCTACAATTAAAATAATTCTCAAAGTACCAGTATAACACTATTAATAAAATAAGTGCAACAATATTGTACTAAAATATAGCTAATTTAAATGCTAAACACTTTTTATAGACTGTTTGTCTATGCTGATGTATGTTGGGGGAAGTAAAAAGAAGCTTACTAAATGGAGTGAAAAAATAGAGAAAATAAGGGCTGCAAAGCAAGATTTACTATTGTGTAAGGAGTATTAAACATGTCTGTACAAAGGCCACTTGAAGAAAATTGATTACAAGAAAATTGTGACTAGTCATACCGTAGCATAGAAAGAGAGCCACAGGGCTGAATTGACAGTACAGTTTGTGTGCATAGTTTTCTTGTGGTGGTTGAATTGCAGGAATGTGACAGTGATCTGAAATGGGACCCGTTTGAAGTAGTAACTGTCAATCTGTGCAATTAAAGGATGGCCTAAAGTCTTACTCAATTAGCTCCTTTGGCATGACCACTTTGTTATAAAGTCCCATCGTCTTCAAAAATTGTCATTCTTCAAGTGGAGCCTGTAAGAGAAATGGTATGGTTTTGGGTTGGTTAGTACCCATCTAGGATTGTATTTGGAACTGCATTGTTTTTTACTTTGCAAAAATACAAAAATGCCTCATTTAACAGACTGCTCTTACTACAAGGTGAGCTAAGCAAATATATTATGAGATTTGATGAATGAATGCTACTGTTTACTTGCTCAAACAATTAGAGTTGTATGTTTTAGAATCCTTTTATTCATGTGACACTTATAAAACAATATTTATGCTTTATTGTGCATACATATTTAACCATATGATTGCCAGTTTTTGCAGGTCAGGTTAGTGTTTTCAATTAGAAATGAACTACAAGTTTGAAAAAAGGAAAGAGATGTACCACATTTACTCTGTATTCTCAAGATTATGTATAGTGATTGTATTTCTACTCTCTTATCCCATCCCATCATTTAAACTAATAATACAACTATAAAGTGTATTGGGGTGGGACAATGGTTTGTGAAATATCTATTTAATATCTAAGAGAGTGAAATCTACCAAAAAGTTGAAATATCTATTTAATATCTAAGAAAGTGAAATTTACCAAAAATCACTCTGAGAGAGTGAAATCTACCAAAAAGTTGAGATTCTGGAATGCTGATTTAAGGGCCAGATCTTCACCTGGTTTAAGTCAGCATAGCTCCATTGACTTTAATGGAGCCATGTCTATTTACTCCCACTGAAGCTCTGGCCTTGTATGTTCTTCTCCACAATTACATTCTAAAGCAACATTATATATAAATAATTGTTTTTGTAAGTATAATCTTTGAAAATTATTTCCTTTTCCTCACAGGTGCAAACACACTTGGAAAATCAGTCTAGATACCACATTCAGCAAAGCCAGAAACATCAAGTGAAACAATACCTGACACTTGACACCAAGCTCTCCAGCCAGACCCTTGCACTGTCCCACTGCCACACAGTCCAGCCTGCAGGAGCTACACCCATACTAAGAAACGGACACATGCCTCCTGTCAGCGATATCGGTGCTCCAGACAGTCCGGTTACCAAATTATTGGCTCTTGGAGGACATCATGAAAATGTGGTATGACGTATAGGTTTAAGATATAGGCAGGGCTCAGGAAAAGTATGGGAGAATGGAGGTTATCTTGTACATCATGTATGATTTGTGGATAATAGTTAAATAGATATGTACCAGTTCTTTGCTGCAGCGCATCAGTGTTCCCTTTCTTACGGTCTGGCTTTGCAGCCGTCGTTCAGCTGAGTACTCTGTGCTTAAAGAAACAGTCCAATTGAAGTGTATGTAAATAGATGCGTACGGGATCAGAGACTTAAACTTTCAGGGCACATCAAGTTATTTTGTATTTTCAGAAAGATAGCAAAGTCAAAGTCTGACAGTAATATATTACTCTCCATTTTTTGAATATGTGCCTAGATATGAAAACCAAGCCCCTGTCAAATGGAAGTCTAAAAATATTATTTCAAATATATAGTAACATTAAACACCAGATCAGACTACATTTGCTCATTGACTTTTCAGTTAATTGCTATATTTTATGTGGGTCCAATCTTAAGCTGTTGTAAATCAGTGTAGTTCCATTGACTTCAGCACCACCACTGACTTCAGTGAAGTGACACCTCTTTACATCAGCTGGGGGCTTGGCCTGTACACCTTATACACTCAGATATAAGTCTTCAGGAGGCCTTCAGTACTTCAGTAGATTTCAAGAGATGTTGCCTACTAGCAAAAGGAAAATTCATCCAATGGCATAAGAAAGGGGGTAGGTTAATCTCATGATGGTATTTAAATATAACAAAAAAGACTCTTATGAGTATGGTGTGGATGAAAGCCTTTCAACCTACATATTCCCGAGTAGCTGAAGTCTATGTTGGTGGAGTGTAAAAGGAGGCGGAATCCTGTATCCCAATGTAGAACCAATAATGAGGGAAGCTGCCGTCTAGTTCCCCTCTCTCTGGGCATGCTGCTGTAGTGGCTGGAGCATCCCAGTGCCAGTTGCATAGAGTATTGGAGCCACCAGAGCTACATAAACATCACTGGATTGCCCCATTTGTGGCCTTTCATGCTAGCTGACATGTGGGAACATAGAGTGTGCAGGCATCTCCTCATAGCTTCTTCGTTTACAGTTCCCTTAATAACTCCCTTTGTATAGAGTCTCCTAACATGAATGACTCTTACATATTCACAATTTAATTAGCAACAATATTTGACTAAGGGGCCTTCTTCAGGACTGCTTTAAGGATTTAAAACATTTGTGAACCAATCTACACTGTTACTCAAACTCAAACTGACCCTATATTGAGGTTTCAAAAAGTATTTTAACATATTTTTCAGTTTACTTATTTATCAGTGTCATATGTTTCTGATTCTGGCTAGGATCAGACAGGTTGTTTTGGATATACCCAGACTGAGATATTGTCAATTTGTGTGCTTCAAAACACATTACTCAGCCTGCTGAATTTTGGCAGCAGCATTATATGCTGCAGTATGAGTGACCCGGATTCTTGAACAACCACAGATTCCTGGCAGCCTTCCTGGACCAGTAGACAAATGTGTTACGGATATGACACACTTGAGAGGGGTTTGGATTGATGGTTGCTAGTTACCCACAGCCCTCCTGACATCTGATCTTGGTGTGACAAAGTGGTAGGCTCAGAAAGGGGGAATGGGTAAAGGACTGTTGGTATTCAGGGAAAAAAAGTAACTTAATGAACCACAACCACTTTCGCTTTACACATGGGAACTAATATATATGAAAATCTTGCACAGATGGTAGATTTTGTATGAGACTTAAGAATTTGATCTTTGCTTTTAACTCACTGTTGTCTGCAGTTTATTTTCTCTTTAGTTTCATAGAATCAATATATGGATCATCATTAATAGTTTAAAATTATTATTTCCTTAGATGGAGGAGGTTATTGATGACATCATCAATATGGAATCAAGTTTTAATGACGAAGGGAAAGGTTGCTCCGAAGCTACACTACTAAGTGTAAGTATAGTACAAAGAACTGTAAGTATTTTATGGACTTTCATCCTGCTACTAGTATTATACATTTGTGATATAGACTTGAATTGTAAACTACATCTTGAGGGAATAAGCAGGATTGTCAAGAAGTGAAGTTTCCTCCCCATTCTCCTCAGTTATTTGTCTTTCTGCCAGGAAATGCCATAGGGGTTGAGGGAATCCACAGCCCCAGGATGTGGCCAGGATAAGGACAGAGGGTTCCAACAGAGTTCCTCTATAGCTGTTATTGTAGACTCATGGTGGAATCATAGTTTCAGGTCCTTAATACCCCTATGCAGGGGTTTTAAGACTAAATAGATTCATGAAAATTGGTATAAAGTCTCCTTCCGACACCACAGACAGCATGCAAGAAGTTCAGAGATCCTTGACGTAGCAGCTATTCCTACATCCTCCTCTGAGGTGAGAGAAGGTGGGATGGGCTCAACTGGTTGCAGAGGCCTTTGTACAGACTCTCTAACATCGGTAAACAGCTCCCATCTGGAGTAATTATTAGCAATGAGATGATAATACTACACCTTGTATGAAAATACTATCTGAATAATGATACTGAACCATTAGATTCAATTTTTAAAAACTCTGCTGAATAGTGTTTTATATTGTCAAATATGTTACAAGTTTGAGGAAGGAGAGTGACAAGTTTGAGAGAGAAAAGTGGATAAAAATTGGGTAGTAAATAATATAGAGCACTGTGTATTTGCAAAAATATTTTGAGACTTTACTTGATATCATCTGATTTCTCCTCTCAGCCCCAGCTCATGTTGTGATCCTTATTTCCAGACTTCACCTTCAAAATTATAGTGCCCAGATTGGCAATTAGATCCTATAGTGAATGTTCAAACATCTATATGGCAGTACAGAGCTCAAATTACTATTTTATACAGAGTTGTAAATATGCAGAACATTTTACAGAACATACACTTTACAGAACACTTTACAGAACATATCAGGCAAATATTCAGAACACTTTACAGAACTCCTTGATGAGCAGAGTTAATACTGTCACTCAGATCAGTCTGATGCATGGGAGGAGCAAGATGGTATGAAGGGATGGACAGAGAGTAAAAGGCTCTGTGAAAAGTGAGTTTTCAACCAGCATTGGAATCCTGTAAAACTGAAGAATTTTCATTATGCTAATTCCAGGCTCATTAATGTTTAGCTTTAGTCATGATGTTCACACAGTCTGTGCAGTGTCTATGGCTACTCTCATGTCAAACACTATGGACCTGAGTTTTCTCTTATTTATACTGTTTGACAATGCTACAACTTCTCAGGGCCAAACACTGCCACTTACCAGCTGGCACCTCTTGGAGATGCTGGAGGGCCAGAGAGGCACCACCTCTTTTTGAACAGCCAATTGTGTGTCCTTTAGGATGCTACAGCCTGCTTCCCTGGAGCACTTGGACTGCTGCAGGCTTCAATATGGAGGGAGGACAGGCCATGGCTCTGCCCCCTTTGAGAGGTGCACTCTAACAGAAGTACATGACAGAATCAGCCCTCACTAAACGTTTTTCATCTCAGACTTTTGGCCGGATAGACTCAAGATTTCATAGGATTTCTCAAGCCCCCAGCCCAGTCTCCAAAATCTAAATAATCACAGTGTAGTAGCAGTGAAATGAACATTGCACAGAGCAAAGGAAGGATAGAGAGATGAGTCCTGTTCAGTAAGGTTGCAAAGATGACAGTTCTTGATCTCTTCAGACCCACTGTGGTCCAGCATCAAGTAAAGGAGAGGACTATATTATTTTCTTGAATTAAAACATCCCTCTGCATTTGGTCCATGTTATAAAAAAGATGTCCCATGGACAGGGATGAGGCAGCAGCCAAGATTAAAACCTCAGGTGTTTCAGTTTCCCACATGAGGCAAGTATCTCATATTATATATCATCTTTGTGCCCCAAGCAGAGAGACTTCAGTTGTACCCATTCTCTTGCACAAGCTCGCAAGGAACAGGGGGGGAGAATCCTTGTGCCTTCCCTTGTGCTTCTGCACAAATGCCTGACTTAACTCTTACAGTGTTGTCAGATCAGAATTAGGCCCTAGGTCAGTGAGGGGCAACCTAGGCTAGTGAGTGGGCTGCATGAGTGTCCCTCCTTCATCTCGGTGGACCAAAAGTTTGTTGTAACCAAGATGGTCTCCTGGGATAGGATAGTTTTGCTAAGTGCATTTGTGTACGTAAAATTTGAGGGGTGTGGCGACTGTGCCATAACAGCACTTTGATTGGAAACAGAGGAAGTGCACAGCTTTCACAATGTGATGTGCAATCAGTACACACCTCACTTCACATGCTCTTGCTTTAAGCGCATGTCACTTTTGTAATACTGATAGGAAAAAAACTATACAGACAAAAACCAGCATAATCTGGCAACCCTGTGCGTAGGCAACAGTAAACAAAATGTCTTGTGGGCCACGTGTAGAAGCCCAATGGGGTACACGTAGCCCTCGGGCCGCAGGCTGCCCACCACTGTCCTAGTGATTGTGGGCCTGGATCACTTAGGCTATGTCTATACTGCACCCTTCTTCCGCAAAAGCTTATGCAAATGAAGCGTGGAGTAGAATATTGCTGTGCTTCATTTGCATAATTAATTAGGGGCCGTTTTTGCACAAGAGGCTTTTGCACAAAAAGGAACTGTGTAGACGGCTCCTTTTTGTGCAAAACTCCCTCTTGCGCAAGAGCCATTCTTCCTGAAAAAATGAGGAAGAACGGCTCTTGTGCAAGAGGAGGTTTTTGCGCAAAAAGGAGCTGTCTACACAAAAAAGCCTCTTGTGCAAAAACGGCCCCTAATTAACTATGCAAATGAAGCACAGCAATATTCTACTCCGTGCTTCTTTTGCATAAGCTTTGGCGGAAGAAGGGTGCAGTATAGACATAGCCTCAGTGATCTACTCTCTCCTTATCCTCCACTGCAGCAGCTGAGATTTACAGAAGCATTTCTAGAGATATAGCTGCTGCAGCACCCCCTGGCTTAAAGTGGTTTCCTTCATATAAAGGATTTATAGTTCAGTTCAATGGCTGTCAACACCGCCTCTATAGACACACTTTAGATTTGTGCATCTGTGCCATTGTCTATGGTTTGTTGTTGCTCAGTTCTGGAACACATTGTCTATGGTTTGCTCCTCAGTAGTCTTACATACTGCTAGAACCCAGATTATTAGTCTTCAAGGTAAAGGTCATTCTTTCAGTGAATTTTGGCTTCACAGGTTAATCCATAGACCATTTTTTTTTCCTACTTTTTCTTAGCCCATGTCATTTACCAGTACATCGGCACTGCTGCGATTGATAAAGCAGTGGTGATTCAGGGGGTCTAGTAAACACCCACTAAATCACTTTCAGAGTGCTCTCTGGTTGACTCTGGTACTCCAGCTCCCTGAGAAGAGTAAGGTAGTTGATGGGAGAGTGTTAACACAGTGTCTTTCTGCACCACTTCTTGTGGCTCCCATTGGCCAGGAATGGTGAACTACAGCCACTGGGAACTGCAGGGCTCCATGCTGGTGGACACTCAGGTAAACAAAGCATCTGGCAGCCCACTAGCGGCTAATCCTGATAAACTGTATGTGGCTGGTGTGCCAGAGATTCCCCACCCCTGCTGTAGGTACTCATTGCAGATCCATCCATGCCAAAGCAGCTGGTCATCTGGCTTTTGATGAAATTCCGTCTAATTTCATTGGATCACAACATCAGTTATCTTTTATCATCAACTTTTTAAATCACTTACGAAAATAAAGATAAGGAGACAGAACAATTAATCAGTACGTGTGCAACTATTTGTAGCTCTGTTTCTGAACATGAAACACTGGTTTAAAATAAAGCATATCTATTACTCTTATCTATTGCTCAAAGGCAATTTAAGACTAGCATTGTTTCAGAAATACTAGGTTCTTGTCTACTCCGAAGACAGCAGTTTAAGAATAACAAACCCAAATATCACTTAGGAGGTTTGCATTTTAACATGGTTTTTAAAAAGAATGAGTCTTCAGCCTGAAACTCTGTCTCAATTTTGCTGACATAATCTCAAACTTTAATTAGAAAAATGAAAGTAAAAGTAGAACAGAACGTGACCAAGGCTCATTTTCCCATAATCATGAGGACTCAGTATGATAAGACCTGTTATTTTGACTGTTATTGGTGTGAGTCCTAGAAAGTAAAAGCCCCGTTGAGAGGTCACTTTGAACACTGAGGACTACTGTGCTGAATGTATCATGTATATTAAGACAGTAGGCCAACTACAACTTTAGTAATTATTCAATAGCTTTTATCTGTAGAGAAAGAAAGATTAAATTAACTACAGGAAAACCTCAAAGTTATGAACACTTTGGGAATGGAGGTTGTTTATAACTCAGAACAATATGTTATGGTTGCTCTTTCAAAAAATGTACAACTGAACATCGACTTAAATACAGCTTTGAAATTTTACTATGTGGAAAAATAATGCTGCTCTTAGCCATCCTAATTTAAATGAAATATGTATTGAAAATATCCTTCCTTGTCAGATCTTTTTTACTAAACTGTCCCTTTAGTTTTTAGTAGTTGATGTTTAACACAGTACTGTGCTGTACCATATTTGCTTTTTGTTTGTCTCTGTTCCTTGGTTTGAAAAGAAGCATGTGATTGACTGTTAGTTTATAACTCCAAGGTTCTACTGTAGGTATGAGTACTGCTATAGCCGGAGATGGTCACAGGTGCCCCAAAGCTATCCATTCTCCATCTTCATCAAACTTTCACTGTAACAACACAAAACCTTAGTAGCAACCTCAGCATTGTTTAAAAAAAAAAAAGGTATTAACTTTCCAAATACTTGGAATGTGTGACAGTCAGATATCTGTTGATGTAAAGTATATGACTTCACCCTTCAGATTTTGCATCAAAGTGCAAGTCTGATGAAGTTGGGGAACACATTGCTTTTGGTATCTGTTGGAAATGGAAATGAAAGCCTGATGGAGCTTGTTATGGACAGTACATCAGAAAATGTCAAGGAATGCAAGAGAGACTTTTTATTTCCAAACTTTTCAGGTTTTGGGTCAACTGAGATGTCGTGATGCTATCTTAGCTACCACTAACCATGGCTTTTGTTTGTGTTACTATATGTTTCTTCCAAAATTAATGGGATGACTTTTCTGTTAGTTTGCTAAGAACAGTGGTCTCTCTGCAAAGGTTGTTTTTGCAAATAGTTATTATACAATGATATCCAAAACACCACTGATACTAATACTTTAAGAAATAGCTGCAGCATTTTAGATAACTGCAGTGTGTCAGCTGCTGATGAATATTGATTTTTTAATGGCTTCTACTTAACATGATTTCCAGCAAACCTTACATCAAAAGAATTAGAAGATTAATACCCTGGCATTTGGATTCTTATCTATCCCAAACCATTATGCAAGGGCCTGAGCTTCACCAATAAAGTACTAAGTGGGGTTGGCTGGAAGACAAGAATTCTAACTTGAAAAAAAATAAAGATTTTGAATTTTTTCATTCCAGTACAAAAAAATTGGACCTTTTGAATATCTTCATGAAAAAGCACAAAAGAGAAACCCACCAAAGAGCAGCCAGAATTCTAATAACTGGGGTAGTGCACTCCCTAAAGAAATGCAAATTCAGGTCCTTTCTCTGAATCTAGGGAGATGAACCCAAATTTCTTATATCAGCGCTGAGTGACTTAACTATTAGGCTATTGAGTCACCTTTTATTTCTCTTTCTTTCTGTCCCAATGAATATTTAATTATCCATACAATGCCGAGTAGCTCTGCCAGAAGAACTTGAGAGAGAATTTCTTTTTAAATGGAAAAAAGTGTCATTTTTTTTATCACCTCTAGTGGTCAACAAAAAGTCTGAATATTCCTTCGCAATTTGAATGTGGTTTTTTTATGTACATTTTTTTCTGTGAATATGCTAGTCAGTGTGTTTGCTAGCAGTACTATTTCTTGAGCATAGCAAATTATAAGTAAATACTAGAGAATACTAGTGGAAAGCACATTTTGAATTGGTAATTATAAGTACTTATTCCAAAAGCATAATTGTTTCTATTCCCTAAATGAAGGAGTATAATTCTTCCAAAACATATGACCTAGACATATTGAATCAATATTGCTTGTTCACTGATTACTGAAAATGACTTCTTCTAATGAGAACAACAAAAAGTGTTTGCTAAAAATATTCATGAATAAAAATGGTTTAATACATCAAATATTTTGAATTATTCTATCATTTCTACAGTTCTACCTCGGGACTTGTAGCCAACAATCTCTGTTGGGATTTAAGGGTCTGTGTGCTCTCTCCAAGATCTTCAGCATCAGTGCTAGGTCCTTTAAATTTAATCGTTCTTTTGGGCTTCCAAGTGAGTCCTGCCACTTCTTGAAGCACCTAGGCTAAGCCATTACTCCAGGTCCAAGCCAGGAACCCAAAAATCAACAACCAGATAATACTCAAATCAACTTGTTGCTGCTACTTTGCTAGTCCTCTTCATGTTCACCCTTAACCGAGGGTCAAAGTTCTCAGATCCTTCTTTCCCTGCAAACCCAGCTACACAAGTGCAGCCAGCAATAAACCCTGGCTGCCCTCATACTCCTATAACCATAGAGAAGTATGCTTCTTTAATCCTCTTGTTCTAGCCAGGGACTGACCTACATCTCAGCCTGCTAGGCTCTGATTTAGCTATTGGTAGTAGGTCTCTGTAGTTTCCAAGATGGCTGTACCAGTGAGGCCCCTGTTAGTAGTCCTTGAGGACTTGCATTTTGTGCACCCTTTCTCCTGTATTGATGGTTTCTTGGGTGGGTTGTATTAGGTCTGCCATGCCTTCTGCAGGGAGCTGCAAAGTTTAGGTATGCTCCTTCACAAGGTGATAATACGCATATGCAGAAAAGAACAGCTCGTGCAATGGAACATCCCACTAGGCAGTCTGTAAGAATTGCTTCAGCTTGATAAAGAGATAGGTAGCTACAATCTCACAGGGGCCTGCAACCACTGGAGGAAAGGATATAGACAAGCCTTGTAGCTCTGACAGGGAAACAACGAATTAAGCAAATTGTCACTTGCCCACTGGCTCTGTCCAAGCTACTCCTTGTGATGTTGATAACCTGCAAAGCAATAGGAATGTTCCATAAGGAATTATCTTTTCCTGATCAGGTTATGGATTAGATGACCTGATAGGCCATTAACCATCTATAATTTTTATGATTATGTTAACAGCAATAGATAAAAAACTCTCATTAAATCTCTCTGAACTATGCTTTTGACAGTATGGAGATTCTATTTATTGATGAACGCACAACGCTATCTATCTGCAAAATCCCATTGCTATCACAAGGTCTTTGAGGTCGTCATTGCTCATCATAGCATTAATAATTTGTATTTATATTAATTATTTGTCAAGTACTGATGGTTACCATTTGGTATTTGGATGGATTACAAAAAGTGACTGTCCCATTCCTAGAAACTAGACAGAAAAAATATCAGGTAGAATATTTCTCTAAGTACTCTATTTAACAACTACTATAATTATTCAGGCAGGTATCTTTTCTTTATAAGATTCACAGAATAAAGGGTAGTCCAGTGCTGCATATTGTATGGGTAATTTTCAATAAGTTAGCAGTGATATTATTTGGCAATTTTCATAAACTGCTCAGGTTCAAAACCATTCTAGGGAAAGGTCTAGAGTAAATATTAACAGCCCTCTTTACTTACTATGTGGGTAATTTGTAAAAGATGCATAACATCAGTGTGAATGCTGTGTCAATCACATTCTACACCAGATTAGTCTTAAAGTCCAAGGAAGAATCAAAGTTCACCTTGGTACATAGGCTTCAGCTTAGTCCTCTTGGGCATTGTTTACAAGATTAATGAAAGAGAAAAATGAAGGAGAAAGCCCAAACTATTGCTATTGTGGAACTTACAGACTCTTCAAAAATAAAACTGGTGAGGAAATATTTTCTTTGTCTTTCTTCAATAATTTTTAGTTTAAAAATAAATAAAGCATGTGGATCATAAAATACTAATCTTAGAATAAAAAAGATAAAGTACTGGGTTAGAAACTGTCTCTAAAATGCATAGAACCAATAATGTAGTTAGTTAAAAGAGAACATTCTCTTCTGTTTGTTACCAAGCTGTCAAAACAAATGTTTAGTAGCATTTTTCATGAGTAATATCAGTCTGAAAAGGACTTTGTGTGTGAAATTCAATCATAGTGTGGAAGGCTGGCACACAGCTCTCTGTCCCAGTGAAGCCCTTCATAAGGGCTGCATGGAGGTTGTTTTGAATGAGTGGCAAATCAAGGATGGCAACCACAATGGGTGGGATCCAGGCAAGGGACCTCAGGTCTATCTCACTCTAATCAGACTGCATTTTGTTAGTTTGCTTTTAATTCACATTCTTAGGTTCTTTTTGCACCCAGAATGGCCAAGAACATTTTTTAAAGTACTTAAAATATATAGCCCCATGCACAACTCAGCAGCAAGGAGTTGATTCCACACCAAATTCCAAAGCTGTACAGGATATGTAAGGCCCTGTTCTTATTTGACCAAGCCTTTGGCTAGACCAGGAACAGTTATGTAGGCACTAACATTTCTTCTGGTCAGATACAGTATGTAGGAATCTGAAACTAGTTCATTTTTCTCTTGTGAATAATGAACAAGCTTGCCGCTCATTATTCAAAGATAAAAATAGCCCGTTTTCATACATAATATATCTGAGCATTAAGTACCAGGTCAAGCAGTATACAATTATTAACCAGGTTAAAGATAAATGTAGAAAGTGCTGGAATTCATGCTGGGTGCAAGTACAGAGGTCTGAAACTTGGAGCACTTGCTAATTTGATGTTTTACATGAAAATAAAGAGAAAAGAATAAGGTGTAGTTTGTATTAGCAACAAAGCAGGGCTATTTCCCAATATACTGTGGTTGCTATTTAAAAGTCAATATTTGTAGCATGTAATTATTTAAAAGTTTCATTACTGTAATACCTACTGCAAAAGGGATCCCCAGACTCTTGTAAATACTCATTGTGAGAGAAACCAGATAGACAAAAGGGATATTGTTATCTGTGATCTTACAGAGGCAGTGTATACAGAGAGAGATTTACTGAGTTGCCCCGGGTGACACAGCAATTCTACGACAAAACCAGAAGTTGGACTATCTGTCCTATCTATATCCTTTCCTTTATGTGAGCAGTTAGTACACACAAAGCCAATACTAAGAGGTATTTTAGATATCTTCCCAATTTCCCACCTCTGTTTAAAAACAGAAAGTATTTCTGGCATTGCAAATAATGTTGTATAGTAATAGTATGAGCAATGAATCAGTCACTACATAGTTATGGACTAAAGTGCAGAAAAAATCAATGCATGTTTTGAAATTCATATCCATACTTCAGAGATTAAAGTCAACTGTGTCAACTGGTTAAACTGAACAAACAAAAGGCCAAATGATAAGGAATAAAATATTTTGTTTTTTACTGTTTGAATCTGAAGAAATAAAACAAATTCCTAAGAAGTTATATTTTACTTCGTATATGAAATGTACAATTCATATGGTTCTAACTTTAGAATTCCTTCCATATTAAGGATGCAAATGACACCAGTGTAAAAACTTTATGAAGGCCCTGTCTACAGTTACAATTTAGAAAATAGCCAGGCATTTTTAAGTAGAAAGGTGTAACATACTTTTCCTGGATGGTGTGGGCTAATAAGAATCATTTTATATAACTGTGCTAGTTTACGGTCCAATATTAACATGATTTCAAAAGGTTTACAAACAGGGGCTACATCTATACTGCAAGAGCTCATCCACACGGCCATGTGCTTTTGTGCAAGAGATGTGCTTTTGCGCAAGAGAGCATCCACACTGTCATGAATGCTCTTGCGCAAGAAAGCTTTGATGACCATTCACACAATTTCAAAAGGTTTACAAACAGGGGCTATGTCTATACTGCAAGAGAGCATCCACGCAGGGGTGGTTTTTCCAATAGGGGTTTCTTGTGCAAGAAACACGCCTTTTTACGCAAGAGCTCTTGTGCAAAAAGGCTTATTCCTCATAGAGAGAGGAATAACTCTTGCGCAAAAAGCCGTGTCTTAAGACAATCTACTGTACTTTTTCTTGCGCAAAACGCTCATGTAACCATGGTGTAGATGTGAACAGCAGATTCTCCTAACATTTAGTATGCAAGAATTGCAATTTAGATATCATCTGATGTATTAATTTCTATCAAGCAGAAATGGAAATTTACAATTGGAGGTATTGTTATGATACTGTATGCTCAAGAAGATGGACCAAACTGGTATAACTATTAGGGTGTGTCTAGACTACATCCCTCTTTTGACAGAGGGATGTAAATTAGACACTTCGAAATTGCAAATGAAGCCGGGATTTGAATTTCCCATGCTTCACTTGCATAATCATGTCATGGCACTCTTTCGAAAAAGCGCTATTTCGAAATTGAAACTGCAATCTAGACGGTTTACAGGATCTTTCGAAAAAGGCTTCTGTTTTCAAAAGAACCACGTCTAGACTGCGGTTTCAATTTCGAAATAGTGCTTTTTTGAAAGAGCGCCATGAGGCGATTATACAAATGAAGCACGGGAAATTCAAGTCCTGGCTTCATTTGCAATTTCAAAGTGTCTAATTTACATCCCTCTGTGGAGAGAGGGATGTAGTCTAGACACACCCTTAGAGATGCATGTGTTTGTAGAAGGTATCTGTTCTTAACATGTATCACTTCTCCTCAATGGATGGTGACATGCATTTTAAGATCTAATGGAATATGATAGCTGCTCACAATATGAGTGCCTTTTGCCATCTAATTTTATGAGAATTAAGAGATTATTGATTTTGGCTTACTGGTGTGGGTGGTAAAAAACAGTGCAGATTACTAGAGTGTAATAGAGGTTATGAAGTTAAAACTCTTTCCTGAGCTGGACTTTGCTGCATTGAGGAGGACATTGCAAAAGCAATAACATCTATTTGTGTTTGTATAAGATCTAATAGAATCAGTAGATCCTGATTGAAGACTTTGGCTGCTACTGCAATGCAAATAAATAAAAAAAGCCTCCAAAAGAGGCAGCTTGGAAAAATAGCAATGAGATCATGCAATTAAAGACTGTATCATTCATAATTAAGGATACACTTGTCACAGAAGTCATGGATTCCAGGTGTTTTCAGGACTATGGTGTCGTCTTCTGAGGCAGGGCTGAAGCAACAGCTGAAGTAGGTTGAGCCCCTGCTTCAGGAGCAGCGGCAGACTATATCAGTGGTAGGCAGCCTGCCCTTGAGCTACTGGAGCCTTGGACTGTAGCTGGCCCCAAGTTTGCTAGGGCAGCAGTCCCTGGGCCTGCCAGATCTGTGGTCTTTGGGCCTGCCAAAGCTGTGGTTCTTGGGAAAGTGGGCCCGAGAGGGCTGCCAGAGCAGCTGATTGGTGGACTGTCCACCAGACCAGCAGGAGTCTCCTGGGATTGAAGCACCTGCTGGAGGTGAGCCCTAAGCAATGTTCTGACTTTTAGTCTCCTTCAAATCCAAGGGTATTACTCAATACTTATTAGCCAAAATGGATAGGAATGGTGTCCCTAGGCACTGTTTGTCAGGGGCTGGAAATGGATGACAGGAGAGGGAGCACTTGGTGATTACCTGTTCTATTCACTACCTCTGGGGCATCTGGCACTGGCCACTGTTGGAACACTGGATACTGGGCTAGATGAACCTTTGGTCTGACCCAGTGTGGCCGTTCTTATTATTGTCTGCAATCTGTCTCTGATTTTTATTAAAAATACTTCGGACAGAATCTTAACCTTAATCATAATGAATATGCATAATGGAGCCAAATTAAGGCAATTTTAATTCTGGGATTTCCTCATTTTTGTGCGCTTGAATTTGAAATCTTAATGTTCTTTTAACACTCTGTGTGTGTGTGTGTGTACTTGTACATACCCAATATTCATATAAGTGGTCTCCACTGAAAGACCTCTGCCAACAGTTCCCTTGCTGTGATATCTGGAATAATACAGTATTTTCCTACATTAGGAAATTGGTTTGCTTATCATCATGATGTTTTCTTTAGAAAAGGAACAATGGTATTTCAGACTTTGAATTGTGATAACTGCCAGCTCTTCAATAGCAACCGTGAACTACATTTGTATAACATGCATGTCTGCAGTCATACTACTTCAAGCTGTAATCTCATTACATGGCATGAATTCTTCAGGGTCAGGCATAGGTGCTGGAACTAATGGTCCTGGGGTTGCTGCCCTACCCCCTGGCTTGAAGTGGTTTCTATTATATACAAGGCTTACAGTTTGGCTCAATGGCTTTCAGTACCCACTCTGTACAATTTTTCCAGCACCCCTGGGGTGAGGCCTGAATAGTAGTTGGCCGGGAGCCCTCTAGCAAAATACTGGAGCTTTAGAAAGTGATGTCGGGGGTCAGGGCACTTGAAAAATGCTGCTGAGTCCTAGCTAGAGACTCACTCACAAAGTTAACATTAAGCATGGACTGAAGTCTTTATTGGTCTATGCTGGAGTGCACTGTTCTGTACCTATAGATGAGAACCACTATCTTCAGATGAGATGTAAAATTAATATTCTGATACAATCATTGAAGAGGTAGTGACATTTTTGTTTATAAAAGCAGGGTTGTTAACCTGGTATCCTTTGTAAATTCAAATATGGTTAATTAACAATCTGCTTTGATTAATTCCCCTTGCAGTTTCAGGTAGATATAGTATTATCCACTTCCAATACTACCCCTATCACTGGGTTTGCCTAGTTAATCATTTTTTGTGTTAATAGTTCCTATTTTTCTCTAGCTGCAATTTTTAAGTGGGTGAAATGATTAATTATATGTGTTAGAGTAACTGCCTCAAGGCATAACTGAAGCTGGGAACTCTGTGGCTTTGTGTGGGAACCACTGCTGCTTGAGCTATGAAGACAACTGGCTCTCAGGTTAGGCTGTAGAGCTCCCTTGTTCTTATCTCTTGCTGTTCGTGGTCTAAGTGCCACTACCATAGGACAGTGAACCACTCTAGGGCTATGTCTACACTCGCGGCTTCTTGCGCAAGTACGGCCGTTCTTGTGCAAGAATCTGCAGAGCGTCCACACTGCCTGCCCGCTCTTGCTCAAGTAAATTTACAGTACGGCGTGGTAAGAGAGGGCTCCTTGAGCAAGAGCTACGCTCTTTTTTAACAGGTGTAAGCCCTCTTGCGCAGGAGCTCTTGCACAAGAGGGCAGTGTGGATGCTCAGCAGGGATTTCTTGCGCAAGAAAGCCCTATGGCTAAAATGGCCATCAGAGCTTTCTTGCGGAAGAGAGCATCCACACTGCCATGGGCGCACTTGCGCAAAAGCACAGCTTGCACATGGCAGCGTGGACGTTTTCTTGTGCAAGACTTCTTGCTCAAGAAGCCGCCAGTGTAGACAAAGCCTAGGTGTGTGGGTTATACTGGTACATGTGTATGACATGCATGTCTACAAAGTACATACACAGACATGGGCATGTAAACTGAGAGCAAGCACGTATATTTAGTACAATTAGGAACCGTTTTTATTGCTCTAGATTCATCACATTTAATAGTGTTATATCATTGTAAGGTCACTTCCACATACATCATGTATAATTATATCATTGCAAAAGTATTTGTGGGTTTTTTTGGTAAGGATACTGAGTTAAGAGTATATTTGATTGAAGCCCAATATGGTGTATAATGTTTCAGTTCTATGTCACATACCATCATGAAATCCTGTTGAGACATAAGGAATCTTAATATATGTGCAAGTGACCTCATATAATGTGAATGATGCCTAATAATTTGGATAGTAGTTTGGGGTATAATTTTTTCTTTTGTATTTAATTCCAAAATGCCCACATTTGGGGTCACAACTACACTAACTTCTGTAACATTTAACCAGGAAACAAAATTTCTCATCTCTTAGTACAGCAAGAGTGACCGCTATAGATAGTTAAGGTTATTATGCAATCTAAGGTTATAATGTCAATCTAACTATCTAAGACTCTACACTAAAATGTCATTCCCATCAATGCATTTCACAGAGTAAGCCAATTTAACTCCAATTTCATGAGACGTGTAGTGTCAATGCTGATGTAGTTAAGTTGAAGCAGTGTCAGTGTAGACATTATGGGTGCATCTGCACTGCAGGGCTTAACTCAAAATAAGCTACGCAAATTCAGCTACATCAATTGAGTATGTTATTTCAAAATAGCTTATTTAGAAATTGGGAGCATCTCACAGCACTTATTTCAAAATAGAGCACTCTTCCTCCAACTTCCCTTACTCCTCATACAATGAGGGTTACAGGAGTCAGAGTAAGAAGTCCTCCAGCTTGACAGTATTTTGACACTATTTTGAAATAACTGCCTGCTGTGTAGATGCAGACTAAGTTATTTCATAATAGTGCTAGTTATTTTGAAATAGTGTTGCAGTATAGATGTATATTGCTTTCACTGACTGTTGCTCGCTTTCAGAAGCTCTTTCATAATGCCCCACACTGACAGTTTTAATCAATGCAAGTGCTCTTGGTGAGGATGTGTGCCATTGACAGACGGACCAAGTGTAAACATGTACAGGTGAGGCAATTGCTGCAGCAACTGTATGATGATGTGAGTTAGGCTGACTCAGTTTTGTAGTAGAGATATGCCCTCAGGGAGTTTATCCACCCTTTGTTGAGGTGACCATCACTGAAGAGGTACTTTCGAATACCGATCTTCTCTTGGGTTCTCAGGTGCAATTTGTGGTTTCATACATCACTTTTCATGGGCATTTGGTTCGATCTCTGGATCTTTTTTCTCAGAGTTGGGCCTTATCATTCTAGTTCATGCCTTTATGATTAGATTCGGGACACTGGATTAAATCTACATGACAGATGGCTTAACACTTGAGCTTTAGATGTGTTTTTCAGTTTAACTCATCCATCCCATTCTTTGTCATCTACATATTCTTTCTTTTCTTCAATTACATTGGTAACTGATCGGGTGGTGTACTGCCCTCTTGCCTTTTCTATGAACGTGGATAACATTGAGACATTCTGGTTTGTAAATACCATTGTGTAGTTTATTTACAGTATTTTAATTCTTCCCCAACACATTTCAATGCCACAACACTTTAACAAACTGTATCTCAACCTTCTATGAAAGGGGGCAAGGTTGCTTGTCAGGAAAAAACCCTTTGTCGGGCCACCCCAAAATTCTGTTTCTCTCCTTCTCTTTCCTCCTGGGCACCTTCTGTGCCTTTTTGTACAGCTTCCCTGTTAATGGGCTAATCAGGTACATCTCTGCCAAATTAGGCCTTCTCTGGGGGAACCTAATTTGCATTACTTTCTCTTGCTCTTTTACCTTTTAATGGAGATTCCACTAGGCATCTGCCCCTCTTTGCCTTCAGATTCCTCATCTTGGATCCTATTTACAGGGGTCACTCATTCTCCACCCACAAAAATCACATTTATTGGATGGGGGTCCTCCCCATAAATCTGCCTCTGCATGAAGTCATCATACTAAGGGCAGCCTGTTGAACTGTCCCCCCTGCCCCACACCTTCTTTGTTGGTGGGGTCATTCTTGCCCATGTGGCTACTGGACCTCTGTTTCTGTACAACTCTTGCCACACTACATTTCTTGCCATATTTTTCTGAGGACAGGCACACTGGATCCAAGACGGCTGCTTTGACCCCGCTATAGGGTCCTGCATGGTCATTACTGAGAGCCATATATGTTGCTTGTGCTTTCTCAGGTATATAGGCTACTAGTCAGAAGGCCCAGATTGTTCTGTCCCAACTGACTCCTATCCTCTGTGCCTAGTTTCTCTTTCTCCTTGTAGAACTCAGTAAACTTTGTAGAAATTTTGCTAACCTGGGATTGCTCCTCTATAAATTCTTGCTGCCATTTTTGCTGCTCTTTGCGCCAAGCAAGCAGGGACTATTTTTCTGTGTGGTGAATTGTTCGAAGGCCTACAGGGTGTGGTACAGCTCTCTTTGCTGCTGTACCAGCCATTGTGGTGTTCCTGGCATAGCCCTGGCTACCAAACATCTGGCTTCTTTGTCAGGTTCCCATTTCACACAGATATAGGCACAATCCTGAACAAGCCTCCAGGTTGTGGTGGGGCAGTATGGCACACCCCTACTCCTTCCGTGAAAACACTACAGAGATCTTCTTGCTTGTAAACATCACTATGTAGTTTGCTTATAATATTTCAATCCCTCTACAAATACATAGCATTCTCTCTACACCTTTACACACTGTATCTCAACTTCCTGTCCCTGTCCCCAAAAGGGGAAGAAGAGAAGGTGTTTCCAGTCAGAAGACCGCCCTGCTGGCCGTTCTACCCTCCCCCCTGTACTTTACCAAGCTTTCCTAACCTTTTGTTTCTATTTCCCCCCTGAGCACTCCTTCCTGTTCCCTGTTAGTGGGGATAATTGGTTTATTGACTGTCAACAATGTGGCTGGATAATCCATTGCACCTCTGTCTAATTAGGTCTTCTCCAGGAGAATTTAATTAATATAAATAGTGGTCAGAGTGCTGGCTCAGGTGCTAATCCACAACACTCTCTTACATAACATTAGGAATGATAATGTATTTACCATTACTGTGATATGAATATCCAGTTTTAAATATGCATGCATAGCTGAATGAGATTTGTATTGCAGTTATTTGAACAAATCTCATTTGTACATTTAAAAAACCCTATTGTTTTATTAATAATTATTTCCCCATCATTTCATTAAAATAATAAAATTAATCCCAATAAGGGCCTGATCCAAAGCCCATTGAAGTGAAAGTTAACATTCCCATTATGATTAAGTTGTAGGAAGTCATTGATAGAGTCAGGAGACCAAATTCTGCTTTAATTTACATGGATATAATATCCGAGTAGTTCCTAAATACACACCTGGAGATGATACAGAGCCCACTGTTACAGTTCAGCTATAGCATGACTGCAACACAGACACTACCAGCTTCAAATTATAATAAATACTACTGTACTTTTTGGTTCACTACTCAGGAATGAAAGAAAGGTGCTTAAGATAGGAATTTGCTTAGCTTTCAAATCCTACATATGAAACATAGCTTGTTCTTGAGTAATGCTAAAGTGAATTCCAAACATTTTTTTTTAATTTATATGCATTGAGAGATCAAATATTTAAGCAGATTTTCAAAACTGACTTGGCATGGTGATTTCTAACTGTGTTTAGGAGCGCTCAATGCTCTGAGGCATTAGTCTTCCCTTAAGGTGCTTAGTACATAGGTGGTGTTACCTTGTATGGGTGCAATGTGTGCAATGGTGAATTAGACAACTGGTTATTAGGAGAATTTGCAGTGAACTGGACTCTCAAGTGGAAAGGCTTTTAAAATAGGAGAGTTCTTCCTCGTGGAAGATAATACTTCTTTGTAATTAGATACCTAAAATGACTCACAAAAGAATATAGTAACACTAGAATGAGGCAGAGAAGCATTAAACAAATCTTTACCAAAGTGCCTTGGTCCCAAGCAGCTTGCAACGAGGTCTGTGCCCAACCCCGGGGAAGGTACAGAATAGTTAATTAGGAGCTCAGGAATGGAAAGGGGAGGCAAGGGGAATCTAGTGGAGACATCCTGAGTGGAAGATCTGGAAGTGCTTTCCCAGACCAATCATATGGTCAAGATGCAAGAAAGAAGTGGGAGAATGAAGGTCTACACAGTTTGAAAGAGACTTTGTATATTAAGGACAGTTTATTCCCACCCACCCCAACCAAAACAAAGTGTCTTTGCTGTTTTTATCTACCATTTTAATTTTTTTGGGGGGGGATCAGGCTGACAAAAGCACCAGCCTTAGCTCATAATACATTGGCCCCATGTGGAGAAATGCTCTTATGCAGTAGTTCTTTGTGCCTTGAAGTGGCAAAATTCAATAGTTGGCATCCTTTCTTCTCATTTTCCCCATCTTATTTTTATGGGGCTGACTTGAGTCACATTTGTTTTCACAGCTGTTTTCACATGGACACACAACAGTGTTTAATTTTAAGTTGGGTATGGGAATAGTGAGTGATGAAGGATTGATTATATAGGACTGGAATGTTCATTTCTAGATTTTCAGATATTTATTTTAAAAGAGTTTAGAATTATTCCAAGAAAGGTTAATATGTTGGGATGCTCGCAGGAATCCACCGAACCATTCTTTCAACCTTCACACCCTTTTAATATATATTTGTTTTGTTTTCGAATATTGCATTGCATTTGACAAAGGAAGGAAATATATAATATGAGTTATATTCAGGCACACATCACAGTCAATAAGGACAAAAGCAAAGTACTCCACTTAGGAAGGAGCAATCAGTTTCACACATACAGAATGGGAAGTGACTGTCTAAGAAGGAGTACTGAAGAAAGGGATCTATGGATCACAGTGGACCACAAGCTAAATATGAGTCAACAGTGTGACACTGTTGCAAAAAAAGCAAACATGATTCTGGGATGCATTAACAGGAGTGTTGTGAGCAAGATACGAGAAGTAATTGTTGTGCTCTACTCTGCACCCTCAACTGGAGTATTGTGTGCAGTTCTGGGCATCACATTTCAGGAAGGTTGTGGAGAAATTGGAGAAAGTCCAGAGAAGAGCAACAAAAATGATTAGAGGTTTTGAGAGCATGACCTGTGAGGGAAGACTGAAAGTTCTGGGTTTGTTTAGTCTGGAAAAGAGAAGACTGAGAGGGGACATAACAACTTTAAGCACCTAAAAGGGTGTTAAAAGGAGGAGGGAGAAAAATTATTCTCCTTAACCTCTGATGATAGGACAAAAAGCAATAGGCTTAAATTGCAGTATGGGAGATTTGGTTGGACATTAGGAAAAACTTCCTGTCAGGATGATTAAGCACTGGAATAAATTGCCTAAGGAGGTTGTAGAATCTCCATCTTTGGAGATATTTAAGCATAGGTTAGACAAATATCTGTCAGGGATGGTCTAGATGGTGCTTGGCCCTGCCATGAGTGCAGGGAATAGATTGATGAACTGTTGAGGTTCTTTCCAGTTCTAGAATTCTATGATTTTATGGTAGAGCTGAATCAAGGCCATTGGAATTTCTGGTCTATCCTTGTAACTTTGCAAGGTTTGCCCAATTGCATGTTCTCCAGTGCTCTGTTCACTTATATTTTACATGCAATTAAGCCTTGACCTCTTTACATTGTTAAAGCATAACCGATCTGAATTACTAATTCTGAGTTCAGAGGTGTGATTAACTATCTACTAGGGGCTAGGTAAAGACCAGCAAGGTTATTTTCCTTTTCAACTTAGCTTAGCTTTGAAGTGAAGTTCCAGTAATCCTGTTATTGGAAAAGAGGCTACAGTATTAATTCAAAATCAAACACCAAGAGCCATATTCTTCTATCACTCTACATTCAACACTTGCAATGACTTCTACCAGCATTCTGCATGTGGAATTATGGCAGGTTTTGACCCTTAGCCTTTTAATTTTATTTAATATAGGTTAATGAGAAATTCTCCTTTAGATGCATCTGTACAGCTCACACTGAAAAACATGAATCATGAGTACGCAATTGGGAGTGGATTTTGCTCTTGACATTTACATATTTTTTACCTTTTAAACTTGTAACATATTGTGATTTTTTTTCTATTTTTTCTTTGTTTCTCTAAGCTGTCCAATAGCATTTTGGATATATACAACAGTGACCAAGGAATGTCACCTGCTAATATGTGTCTTACAAATGCTTCCTGCCCATCTACTCTACCAGTAAAAAGGGAAATCACAGGTAATATTGCTCTGGGATTTTTGCATGTAATAATTCAGAAGGCAGTGATGTCTGGTATTAAAGTTCAGTGAACTTTTCTAATAAAATATTTGTGAAATACATAGTAGTTTTTGCTTAAGAATTTGTAATGTGTAATCACTTTAAGGAATTGAAGAAAAGGCAAGGGAAACGTTTACACCGTGTCCTCTATTTTAGCAACTCAGAAACAATGTGTACTCTGTCATCTTTATGAACATCATGCTTCTAATAAACCTAATTATTTTAGGAAACATAGAGGATTCTTCCACATTTTGGCTCCTAATCAACAGTATAAATAAATTATTGCCCATTAAATTTGTTCCAGGATTGAACAAATAGCTCTTTTAAAAGCTCACAATAAGTCTATTCAAGGAAAATCTATATTAATGGATTAACAACTTTAAAAGTTATGTTCAGTTAATCCAAAGAATGCTAACAACCATGTACAGTTTATTAGTGTCACTCAAAAGAAACAGTGAGTTTGTTCAATATGAATATCTTAGAAATCTGATTAACTCTTGCATTATGGGATATACAAATCCAGATTCACATTACTTTATTGTAGAAGTTGTGGGTACGGAGACTCTTCCAATGTAAAATACAATAAATTGGAGAAAAATACTAAATGTGATGTTCTTTCTTAGCACTTCTAATTTTTTAATTTAAAGTACATGCAATAAAGTCTTATGAAATCTGTCAGATGCACTGGAAAATGCAATACCGGTCAATTAACCAGTATTCTTTAGTAAGGCGGGAATTGATAAAAATGCTAAAGTCATTGCCTAAAACCTTCGTCTTAATGAAAATGGGACAGTGTGATGGGGACAAAGCAGCAGACATGTGATCAAAGGACTGTTTTAATAAATGTTACTTTCTGTCAGAAGCAGATACACGAGCAATGGCAAAGGAGAGGCAAAAAAAGGATAACCACAACCTTAGTGAGTATATATTCTACTTCTATATCATTATATGTTATGTGCTGAGGAAAAAGAAGTAAAGTGTGCCAGCTATCATCTATCTGCTGGTGTCCAAGACTAACAGAAAGAATCTGTTTCTAGAAGGGAGACAAAAAATAACTTGCTTTTTTTCCCTGAAATGATAAAATAATACTGTGCACTAGTAGAACATTTTTTCACCTTTGACATACTTTACATATTTTCATGAATTAATTCTTACAACATATAAGCTGGACTGAGACATGTGGTCTGCTGATTCCCACTCTCCCATACATCTGAATAAGAATACAGGATAGGAAACTGAGATCCAACTATTAAATGGCTCCCCAATGCTGTGATCAGCATCAGACTAGGACTAGATCTCAGGTGTTCTTATCTCAACATCTGCTCACGCAACATTTGACGTAGGTTAAACAGGATACTTCCTGGTATGATACTAGAAGTGTAGTGTCACTCACTCACCCAGGCAAGTTACTCTTCAGTTGTGTAAAGTATGTTTTGCTCACTTAGCTTTCCTCCACCAGAAGATATCCTTGTTTCCATTCAGATGTTTGTAGAAGGGTCTCTTTGGGTTGCAAACACACTCTGGAAATCTTTCTGATGGATGCTGTGGCATCCTTTTTGCAGCCCTACTGTAACCACTGCCTATTTCAGATGATTGGCCAGAAAAAGATGAGTCACTTCTAAAGGAGGAAAAGTCACAGGTAAGAAATTCCTGGTGACTTGTTTGGATTAATGAGAGGGAGGAAAGAGAGAGGAGCAAACATATATTTAGGGAGCCAAATCTTGTCTTTCAATAGACTGCTCCCTCTGACTACTAGGCCATAATCACCACACACAAATTAGGTAATTAGGCATCTCAGTGGATGAAAGAAGGATGCATTTAATTGTACACAATATTGGAGGCTGGGTGGAAGCATAGCTATATGTCATGACCACAGTAATCAGCCATGGGGCATGTTCCCCATTACTTTGGTTCTGGGTGTATAATTTGGAGCTCAGACTCTCTCTGGAGGCTAACCCTTCTTTTGTTTGTTCATTTTATGGCCTTGAATATAAAGGTTTTGCTGGTTAAAAAGTAACCCTTTAAAATAAGCGCTTCTGTGAGGAACATATTTTTAGAGATGATCTGAAGAAGATGAGAATTACACTAGCATTCGGATACCAGGAGGAGTAAAACGTTCACATTTGTAGTTCTGATCAAAATTTTATAAGTACATCTGAAGAAGAACTGGAAAAAGAGGCCCTGTGAATTTACTGACCATAATAATAGAGATAGGTTTGGATCTAAGAAATCAATTCTAACATCTAGGAAACTGTCAGAGTTTGGACCAGTTTCTACAGTTTTAAACTTAAGCTTCAATATTTATTTTAAAAAAATTGCTAGAAGTTTCACCAGATCAACAGTCACAGCTTAGCTGGTCCATAATGGAAGGAGAAGTGGCTGATGGCTTTATGCAGTGTTTTGTTTAGTTATCTCAAAAATAAATTCCATGTGTTCACTTTGGTACAAAATGCTCTGTCTCCTTGTCCTTAATATACGGACATGCTGATGATATAACTGCTTTTCCCAGTAATGCACTCTCCCATTGGCAACACATAAAAGGGAGAATACATCTTTTCATAGATAAAATTATTAACCAGTGGACTAGACATCCTATTTGTGTCTACTTTCTTATTGTTTCAAAAGAATTAATGGGGTGTGGGAATGTAAGTTGCCTGATGCTCTGTTTAGCTGGGTAGATACTTAGCTTTAGTGGCCAGGTGTGCTTTCAGTGACTTGTCTCTTAGAAGGAGGCAGGCATTCCCGGAACTTTATTCTTGGCTTGTCTACATAGTGGGCTAATGTGCTTTGTGGGGAAGTGTTTTCTAAAGCTCACTATCATATTTCACATTAATTGCCCCACATAGACTCTACTTAGGGATATTAAATAGTGGTTAGGAAGCTAATCAAGTAATCAATGAAATTTCCATCAACTAGTCAATAGGGGGAGTTGCTGTGACTCTGCTTTTTAAATATAGTAAGAACCACCAATGGTGCGGCATCTGGGACCCAGCAGAGGTGCAGCGTCTGGGACCCAGCACGAGCCTTTTTCCCCCTCTGTGCCTTTGCTTCCCCATCCCCGCCACAGAGACGGTGCTGGGGGGAACTGGCTTTTAAGCCGGCTCTCCCCAGCATCAGATCCTGCACGCCCCCCCCCCCGCTGAAATAAAGGCAGCACTAGGGGGGAAGCGACTAGTTGAGTTGTGACTCGACTACCTGATGAACCTAGGCTTTTCGGTAGTTGACTGGTTGACTAGTCACTTATATCCCTAAATCTACTAGTGCACTTTAATGTAGTACAATTTGAAACAATATTGCTTTAAAGTGCACTAGAGTAACTTTAGTACTCACCACTCGGGTGCCTGTGGACTGATTAATGTGCCACACAGTGTGCTTTAGAAATCATACCTTGTAGATTACATTACACTATTGGGTAGATAAGCATTCAGTTTATAGATAACTGGAGGAAAGTGGTTTGGAAAGCAAGAGTGGATTTCCTAGACTGGTGAGAGGGGGAGGGAAGGAAAAAAGAAGGACAAAGAGTGACAAAACTATTGACTGAGGGAGACTTTCCCGTATCTTGCTGGACAGCAATGCTATGTGGATGAAGTTTCCGAGTTTCCAGACAAAGAGGGAAGAGCTTTCAAGAGATGTAAGCTATTCACTTTTCCATTTTTCCCCTTTATAACTAAATTGAGAATGTTTTATCTAGATCATCTTATGAGCAGTGTTAATCTAGATATGTCAAGGAAATACCTTGTTTTGTTTTCATTTCATTTCCTTGTTTCTGATAAATCTTGGTTTAAGATTACTGTTGAATGGGTAACTTCTATAGACATATGTAAGGAGAGTGTTGATAGGTAAAATCTTTCTGGAATGCACACTTTACTCAATCTCTTTTGAGGAGCATGGTCAGAAATGCCCTCTTCCAGTGATTTACATTGCTATCAAAGGAAGAAACTGAAGCACCTACAAGGAAACAAGTGTTGCCCGGGCTGTTGGTCACAATCCATAAAAGGAGCTTTGACAGATTAAAGACTGTGGGATCAATCTTATCATGCTCTGATTGAAGTCAAAACACTGGAGCTATCAGCATTGAGTTCTACTTAGGAAGAATTTGGCTAATGAGAAGTTAAGTATGACCTTGTAAGCCATATGAGTCCAATTCATTCCTAGGATTGAACCACAGTGGAGGAAAACACATCAACTACTGTGAGGACTAGTGGTGGCCATTGCAGGCAGGAGAAGGAAATGCAGAAGGGACAGACACAGGCACATCAGAGATGTGATAATGGGGCTTCTATGGAACCCCAGCCATAGTAAATGGTGGCAACCGTAATACCATCTGCTCTGAGGTAATTCACCTGCAGGTAGAGTTGCTTTGTGGTTGGAGGGACATTAATTTGCTCCTTCCTTTCTGGACCACAAGGGTAAGTCAAGCTCTGTAACTATATTTTACATTAAAAATCAAAACAAACCTACTGAAGGGATGTTGAGCTATATAGGTTTTGAATTTGACTTGGTAGTTTATTATTTCTAAGGTAATTTTAGGATTAATTCTATCATTGTGATTCAGAATGTCCTTACATTGGGCCACTTGTTTTTAACTAATTACAATGTTTCATTAGGCCTTTCCAAAAGACTGTTTCACAATGAAAACAGTAAATTGTCCTCTTTTTTTTAACAGTTGAAAGAAGAAGAAGATACAATATTAATTATCGAATCAAGGAGCTTGGCACACTTATTCCGAAGTCCAATGATCCGTGAGTTCAATAGTCATTTCTATAATAAAGTCTAAAGTGTAAACACAGAGGGGAAGGAGTGATATGAAAGCCATGAGTCTGGCTAATGAGATACAGAGACGTTCACTTCTAGGTCACTATTTCAAAGTCAGTCTAACTCGTCAGGTAGGAAACAAAATCATTAACCTCTGATGGTTGTAATGAAAAGAGTTGGTGGTTTTATCATTCCATTTCCTCAGAGAGAAGTCTCCACACCACAAAACCCACCATTATGTATAGGAATAATTGCTATTCCTGTTTGGAGTCTCACCAGACAGTCCAAGGGTGGACAGATAATGGAGGATGAACTACCTTCTCATCCCTAGAGATGGTCTCTTTAATGGGATGAAGCAGCACATGCACTGCTGCTATCCACTCTCTAGATACACAGAATACTTCAGTCTCTGAGGCTGATGATTTGGCGCCTTTCATAAAAACCACATTCACTGAACAAGAAGCTGAAAGGCAAGGAAAAATTAGGTACTTTAAATAGATACAAAAATGTCTATAATTTTATGCTAATGTACAAACAAATGTACAGCAACTCAAATTTTATACTGCCAAACCCTAATGTATTCTCTTAAGCCTGGTCTATCCTACATGGAAAGGTCAAAGTAAGACATGCAACTCCGGCTACATAAATTATGTAGTTGGAGTTGACATCTCTTAAATCCCCATCCACACAGCGGGAAGGTTCCCTTACTCCTTGTGAGGAGTAGGAGTACCAGTGCCGATGGAGGCACCCTTTGAGTTCGATATAGTGGGTCTATACTACACCTGCTAAATCAAACCCCGGAAGATCGACCATGGCAACATTGATCTTAGACACGCCCTAAAGGTTTATATTTTCATCATCTCTTTTAAATTAATTATAGGAAAATAGCTTGTGTTGTCAACAGTTCTATTTAATAAATAGTATCTAAAGTTTAGCTTTGGGGAAGTCTTTGCAATAACCACGGCCAGTTAAAAGACACTACTTTAACTGTCTTAACATGGAAGAGAGGGAAGCAATGACCATCAATCTGCTGGCTTTACCTAGTATTAGCAAACTTTCAAAACTCTGCAGCAAACAAAATGGAGGAAAATGACACACCATGGTAAAGTCTATTGCTGGATTAGCAATATCAATTCAGTAAGTTATTTAACGCTTAGACTTTTAGCCTTGGATTTCTCATGTCACTCAGTGAAGCCTAAAAGACTGTGCACCAGTGTGATTGTGACTTGGATATAATTGGTTATACAAATATTGTGGGATTCATTTGTTCGCCAGTGGCGGCTTTGTAATGCTCAGAATAAAATTATCTGTTGACACTTTAGCCTTTTTTCCTCAGGGCTAAGAAGTTTTTATTAAATTATGGATTTTTATAACAATTTAAAGCTGTGTGAGACTTACATAAGCATAAGCTTGGCATGACAAGCCACTATGAGTGAAATCGCCAGTGAGAAAGTTAACACAGTTATAGTCCTTTGTAGAGAATGACATTTTCACAAGCTCAGCTCATTCTCTGGCATCAATCCAAAATGAGTAAAATGAGCAAGTTATTGTTGATGCTACTAATACATTGATGGGTGTGCCAATTTAGTTGATTCAGTAAAGCCCCTTAATAAAATTTTGTTCACATTGGATGTCCTGTATAACGCATTGGTAACATTGTTTTAATTGTAGTGTTATATCTTACAGTACTTTAGACCATTTTCGGTAAAGAAATGTGAGGAAATATAACTCTGAGAAACAGTGGATGGCACTGTTGGTTTGCAGTTATGAAGCGCTAATGGATGCAAGTCTGAAACTGTGATTAGAAATAGGTGTGAGCTGCAAACTTCAGATATGAATCAACATTTGTCAAAAGTATTTAGGGGTATTTGGATTGAATATTTTGGTTTGGATTCAAGCCTTGTTTTGATATTTCATACATTATACTGATCTCATGTTAAAACACACAAAATTGGGCCTTAAATCTGTTGTGGTACAGGTTGGATTTAAACTCCTGTCACTCAGTGAATCCTAAAGAGTATTCTGAGGCAAAAATAATGAAGATGTCACATGGTTGGTTTTTTCAGTATTTGATTAGTTAGATGACATCACAGTTACAAAAAAGTGACAGTGAATTTGATTGCCTCCATTTTTGAGTGCTCAGGTGGAGGTACTTTGAAGGTGCCTGATTTCAGTACATTCTGAAAATCAGATCCCTTTGAAGTAGTTCAACTTGAGCATCTCAAAACTGAGACACTCAAGATGACTTTTGAAAATGTAGCATGTTTAATCTTGAAAAAAGATGGGGGGGACCTTATAACAGTCTTCAACCATGTTAATGTCTGTTACTAGGAGGACTATGATCAATTGTTCTTCATGTCCACCCAATGTAAGACAAAAAGTAATGGGCTTAATCTGCAGCAAGAGAGATTTAGATTAGCTATTAGGAAAATCTTTCCAACTATGAGGACAGTCAAGCACTAGAATAGGTGACAGGCCGTGGAATCCTCATCACAGGAGGTTAAGAACAGGTTAGATATTCACCTTCAGTAAAGGTCTAAGTTTACCTGGATCTGAGTCAGAGTAGTGAGGTGGACTAGATGACCTCTGAAGATCTCTTCCAGACCTATGATTCTATGGTCTACCTTTACAAGGTAGATTTTGCTTCTTAGAGGTGTTTCTATCTCACTTCTTTAGTATGAACTGAAATTATTTCGATCCAGTTGAGCTCACTCCTGATAACATTGACATCCCCTTTTCTTCTTTTTAGTTTAATTTTAGAATTTTCTGTACCAACGGGAAAAAACTTGAGGTGGGGATATTGTTTCTATTAAGTTGCATTTTTCCCCTCTTTTTAGTTTAATTTTAAGTGCTTAGATAGCCAAGTAATAGGTAATTTCAAAATGTAAAACTATTAACAGGCAAGAAAAACATTTTAAAATAAAACTGGAAAAAAACCCCAACCAAACACTGATTTTTGCTGAAAATTCAAAACCAGATCATTTAAATATATTTATTTTGTTCCATTTTCCTTTTAATTTGTCTCAACACTTCCATGTTCCATTTCCAATTAGTTAAACCAGGCTCCAGCTGGAACCTGGATGTGCCAAAATAATAACTGCAGGGGTGCTATTTATGGAGGGTTGGGGCAGTAGCCCCCTCCTGAGTTTGAACCCCTGGATTTCATGTTTGAGGTCTGCTTAAAGCTGCATACCCTGACTCCAGAGGCAGTTCTTAAATGCAACAGTTTGGGCTGCTTGTAGCTTTGCATTTGGTGCAGGGAGTTTGTTATAAAAAGAGGGAGGGGACAGGATGATTAAGAGTAACAAAAGGCTGGTTATTCAGATAATTGAAGGATCATCATGAAAACATTGCTGGGTACTCCACTTAAAAGACAGGGGGGAAAGTGTAGGGATGACTGTTGTGCTGCAGGGATCTGGAACAAAGCTGAGCATCTTGAAAATGTGTGTATTTAGCAGCATGTTGTGAGACATGGGTGATAACGAAAGATTTGAAGAGAAGGATATTTTCATTCATTCAAGGATATAACATTCATTTGTTATAGAAATATTCTGAGAATAGGATGGATGCAGAAGGTCACCAACGAGGAATTATATAGGAAGATACAGCTGAAAGAGAACCTACTGCAGAAGGTTACACAATGAAAGTTACAGCTATTCGGGCATATCTGAAGAATGAACGACGAGCGAATAGTTAAGACCTTGGTATTCAGCATAATGGATGATCTGAATAAGAGAGGCAGACCCCACAGAGAATGGGGAGATGATAAAGTAGATTGGTGCAGAGCTAGTCTACAGAAACTAAGCCATTCCACAGGGAAAGATGGACAGGGAAAGATGGAAGGAAATAGTCAGAGAGGCATCAGACACCAATGGGTGTTGAGCCCATGGTTGTTGATGATGATGATGTTGTTAAACTTCTCATGTTCTTGAAAGGGGGTAAACAGTGACTAATCCAAAGCTGACTGCAAAGAGTTACAAAGGGATCTCATAAAACTGGGTGACTGGGCAACACAAAGGCAGATGGAATTCAGTGTTGATAAAGTGCAAAATAATGCACATGGGAAAATATAATCCTAACTAGAGATAAAAAAATGATGGGGTCTAAAATAGCTGTTACCACTCAAGAAAGAGCTCTTGGAATCCTTGTGGATAGTTTCCTGAAAACATCGTCTCACTGTGCAGTGGCAGTCTAAAAACTAAAAAGCTAACAGAATATTTGGAATTATTAGGAAAGGAATAGATAAGATAAAATACCATATTGCCTCTCTATAAAATCATTGTACACTCACATCTTGAATACTGTATGCAGATCTGGTCACTCCATCTGAAAAAAGATATATTGGATTTGGAAAAGGTACAGAAAGAATAACAGAAATGATTAGGGGTAAGAAACAGCCTCCATATGAGATGAGTTTGACAAGACTGGGACTTTTCAGCTTGGAAAAGAAATGATGAAAGAATGGGAGGGATATGTTAGAGGTTTAGAAAATCATGGTGTGGAAAAATAGAATAAGAAAATGTTATTTATTCCTTCACTAACATAACACAAGAAACTGACCCAATTAAATTTATAGGCAGCAGATTTAAGACAAACAAAGTAAATTATTTTTCACAGTCAACCTGTGGAACTCTGGTAGGAGATGGTAGAAAGGCCCAAACTATAACAGGGTTCCAATAAGAACAAATAAGTTCAAGGAGGATAGGTCCATCAATGGCTACTAGCCAGAATGGGCAGGAATGGTGTCCCTAGCTTCTGTTTGCCAGAAGCTGGGAATGGGCAACGGGATGGATCATGATGATTGCCTGTTCTGTTTATTCCTTCTGAAGCACCTGGCATTGGCCACTGTTGGAAGACAGGATACAGGGCTAGAAGGACCTTTGATCTACCCAATATGGCCATTCTGATGTTCTTATATAGAGCTGAAATATACGTGCCCCCTTTGCTGTAACCCACTAGACACCACTCCCCTTCCAAAGCTGAGAGAGCAAGCCCAGGAGTCCTGACAGGGTCTCTCTCTTCCCAGAGTTAGTATCAAAATAAGATTATACATTACATTTTTAAAGCTAACTAGTGTCCCTTAAGTGACTTGCCACAAGATGTCAGAATATGTTAGTGTTATAGCTGAGTGGGTCTAATATTCAGGGCTCGACAAATCCGTGTATCTACTCGCCTGTAGCAAGTAGATTTCAGCCGGTCACCCCGTTCACTGGTGGCGCACGCATGCTTAGTGTGGGTCTGGCACATGCGTGGTGCGGGGCTGGAGAGTGGATTTCACCACGGTTTGTCGAGCCCGGCTAATATTTATTTAATCTTCTTACTTTTATATAGGAATTAGATACAGTGCTCCTGTCAGCTAACTGCTATGTTGTCTGCCAAAAAAAGCAGAGTTTTCCAGTGCTTTGGTAGCTCCTGGATAGAGATGATGCGTGTAGAGGGGAGGGCGGATGGGTTTGGTTCTCCTCTCCCCATTTGGTGCTTGGTTTGTGCTGTGTCTGCTCAGTAACACTGCTGAAGTGGCTGTCCTCAATCTGCCTCCCATCCTCTCACTCTCCCCCCCACAACATCATGGCATGCACAGGTTGCCCCCCCCCCCACCAAAATCTGAAATGGTGCCCCTGAATAACTGTCATTCTCATGGTATCTCCAGCAAAACTGAAGAAGAAATGGGGAAAAAATGTCTGACCTCAGAGCTATGAGCCACAGCAATGGCGGGCAGTGAAACCCTTCCCCTCCAGCAGCAGGGCTCAGGCTGTCATCCCCCCCTCAGCCCTATTTTGTCACCATTATTTTTAATGATAGTCAGGAATAGATCATGGGATTCTGTGAATTTTTGTTTATTGCCTGTAACCTGTGCCTAGCTTTTACTAAAAATAACTGACAAAATCTTAATTTTACACATTATAATAGTCTGGGGTCATATTATTGTTATAGTAGCACAGAGATGCCATGGGAAGTACTGAGGTTTCATTGTGATGGACTAAAACATAGGACGACACAATGAAGGCCAGATTAAGGGGCAGATGACCCAGCCGATTATCTGGAGGTGGTTTTTTTTGTAGTTAGCGACAAAAGGGTAAATTAGAATGTTTAAAGTAAATATGTCTGGTATTTTATATATATATATTCATTTTTCACTAACCTCTTAGAACACTCTGGATCTTAATAGAATCTCGTGGGGTTTCTGGGAATTACATTTTCCTTCAACTTCTTAGAATGTACATATGGGGCTGTGTGTTGCCGGTCCATCAGTGAGATATAAGAATCAACTGAAGTGAAATCCAAGCTGCAATATGGTAAACCTTGTTTCCTTGTGTAATTGTGAAAGTGTCTTTGTGTTTTAAGACTTGAAGAGTGAAGCAGAGAATAATAAAGAATATAT
The DNA here is from genome assembly GCA_032595735.1 of Pelochelys cantorii. Classification (NCBI taxonomy): domain Eukaryota; kingdom Metazoa; phylum Chordata; order Testudines; family Trionychidae; genus Pelochelys; species Pelochelys cantorii. The sequence continues at coordinate 301,183,232 of CM064326.1, read as the reverse complement.
TTAATAAGATGCCAGAGTTAACTATTGAATCCCTACCAATGCATCTATATAAAATAAACACTATTATGTCCTTCATCAGACTTGACACATAACTGGATGGAAGTTGAGTCTAGACTCAAGCTGATTAAAATGTATAAACACATCACATATCTGCGATGATTGGCATTGCTTGCTATTTTGTTGCTTAAAAATGTGGAAGGGAAACCTCTGAGATGCATAGTCAGCACAGAAGTTCGTTCATCACCTTTCTTCTTCTGCTGACATAAATAGGTATGGATGGAACAAAGGGCCTATGTCTGGCACTCCCGTACACCCGCTTATCCTCATCCAGTCCTTTTCCATTGCATGTCTTTCCCCCCCATGCATCAATCCTAGGGTATGAGGGAACTTCTGTATGCTGTAATACTCAGAGTTTGTAAGATATCCCACCAATGCTATATATGTATATACCAATTAGGAATAATTTTGTACTATCAGGTATTGAACAATATCTTGGCTATCACACTTAAAAAAAATGTGACTGATATTGCAAGGATTCAAAATTCATTACTAAAGTGACACCAGAAGGGATGCAAGCTTTTCATCAGAGTTCACACTGGTGAGCAAGCCTCTCAAATTTGTAAACTTCACCTTTTGAACACTCTAGCATTTGTGCCTTAATTCTTGTGAGCCATGTAGCAGTTGATATCTCCATTGTAAATCTGAGTGTAGCAATTAGACTCTCAGTGAAGATCTAGTTTAAGAGATAAAAATAGCACCATTTTATCACTAGAAATACAAACTGTCCAGCCAGCACAATTAGGAAATGTAAATAATATTCAGAACATAATATTACGGTTACTAACATTATTCTGTAAAAAAAGAAAGATTTCTAGTAGTTGATTAGTGGGTTCAAATAATAGTCTGTAATGCATGGCATATTATTATATCAAGGAAGAATTTACATTGTAAAAAAAACACCCCTTTTGTCAAATTCTCCTGTTTTTGAATTAACAACACTTGCGTGAAACAGTTGCAAAAATATTTGTAATTTTTCCACGGTGAGGATGATTCTATCTTAATAATTTCTAATTTGCTGAACACTGAAGTATCTTGCCACCTAATTTTGCAGGATTATATTATTTATTTTCAAGATGAGCCAGATGGTTGTGAATGGTCACATAATTCTCATGGCATTGTTCTGGTTCCTTGAGGCTGACCTCATGTGGCTAGGAGGATTGGCAAAGCCCATTTTGGATGTGTTTCTCTGAAAAATATGCTATAAGGATTCTTATTTCATTATCACTTTGCAAAACTGCCATGAATGCATATCAAATTGGGCACAAAAATCTAGTCACTCTTTCCTTGAAAATAGAGACAATATTAATGATATTCTAGTAACCACAGGTTAGTGACTAAGTATAGTTTTCCAAGGCTGTCTCTGAAAGAAGTATCATTCTGTGCTCTTTTTGGTGTCTACAATCCAAAAAAAGACTGATTTTTTATTTGTTTTAAAATTTGTATTTCATTTTAACCATTTACAGAGCACATACAAGTATACTTTGATCCTGCAGTGTAGCCTATGTGGGTTATCTTACCCCACCTTCAGAGCCTGATTAACTACATTCAGTCAGTGTCACTGTTCATGTCAACTGCACCATTATTGCCCCTCTGAGGCTTGTGACTCCATGACTCTTGTGGCTCTTGGGAAGGGACACACATCTCACTCACTCCTCACTGGAGTATTTCTAGGTGGCACCGTTCCTTGTCTACTCTGTGAATTCCCCAGCAAGTCAGACTGACTGAGCAAGCCTGCTTTGCTTTTCTCCTGATAGACTATAATCAGTATAATTGGCTACAGCAGTACCACACAACTTTTCCGAATCAAGCCATTTATTCTTAAGATGAAAACATTGAGAGAGAATATATTTAAACAATTAAAAAAAAACAACTACAGACATGCTAAATTTACCAGAGCTCACTGCAACTGTAGCAAAGTGACAGACTTTCAAACCCCCACCACAGGGTTTTTCTGTGGTTACAAGTTCATAACCACTTGGGCTTCGAACAAGCACACTCATGAGTGTGTGAGCCACTCCTTAATAAAGATTAGGCCTCAAATTTTGTCCTCATCTAATAGGCAATTAGTGGATAAAGGTCCCCTGCTCAGGGCAATGTCTCAAAAGGCTGAGTCCTGGGATAACCAGAAAAGTTATATTAGCATGGGCTACGCTCTAGAGCAGTTGTGAGCAACCAGCAGCCTGAGGGCCACAAGCAGCTCATCAGGGTAATCCACTAGTGGGCCGCAAGACATTTAGTTGACTTTGACCATCAGGCATGCCCCCCTTCTCCTTTACCTTGCAGCTCTTGGAGGACACAGTTCACTGTTTCTAGCCAATGGGAGCTGTGAGAAGCAATGGGCCTCAGGGGATGTGGTGGCTGCCACTTCCCACAGGTCCCATTGGCCAGAAACGGCAAACCTGCAGACGGTTTTGTTGTGAACATCAACAAAATGTCTCACAGCCCACCAGTGGGTTACTCTGATGTTCTGCATGCAGCCCACAAGTTGCATGTTGTTCTCCACTGCCCTAGAGATTTCCTAGGAAACCCACTTAACTTTAAAAGTTCAGAATTGTCTATCCCACTGTTCCAAATAATCCTCGGAAGCTGATAATACTTCCCAGGGCTTACATTAGGCATGTTTCCCAACTAGAAATGTTACAACCCTGCACTGATGGACCAGCAAGGAGAGCAGCTGGCTCCAGGTGCTGCAGCTTTGCTCTACCACCAGGCTTGCATATCCACCTCCATAGTTGGCCACTGGACCCTCCCACTCACTGTACACAGGTGGGTAGCTGGCAAGCCAGGATCTGACTAGCATCAGGACTCATCAGCATTGGATGGAGAGGAGACAGAAAATTCAGGACAATTTGCCCATTTTTAAAAAAAGTCAGGACCCCAGTAGGAGGGATTAAATATGGGACTGTCCCTTTAAAAACAGAACATCTGGTCAGCCTGTCATAATAAGTTATTACATGTACAGGGCCCATGTGAATTCTTTCCTCTGCAGAGACTCTTACTGGCATTCTGGCTTTGATGTTGTTGACATGGATGTTCTAAAACCTTGCAATCTGTATCTGTCATGTGGGCTGTGCTCATATCTGTATTATAAGATTTAAAACTTTATCCAAAAATTTGCATTTTTGTTTCAAGGCCACACAGCCAACAAAACCCGTAAGTGCAATGTTAACTTTAAGCACATTGAGTTTAATGGGACCACTTGTGTGCTTACAATTAAGCATGTGCTTAAGATCTTTGTTGGATCAATGCCACAGCCAGTGTAACCCTCGGAGAAGTAGTATTTGAGATTTGTTTTCAGTTGTGCTGCTTAACCGGCTATATATTGTTTCCAGTGTGGTCAAATTGATAAAGTTTTGTCATGTTATACTCTGTGTGATTACTTAAACTATAATTTGTCTGCTTCATCTCAATGAGGACCAGCATTCAGGAAGACCATTTTTTTCCCCAACAAGCATAAAAGCTACCTCATTAGAAAGTCAGGTAAAAGGAGAAGTATATTTGAAATGATCTTTAAAAATTTAGGCTTAAGTCCTCAGTAATGTATATTTCCTAGTTCATTAATGCAGAAATACTGCACAGAGATTTTAATCTTAGAGTTAATAATAAAAGCAATTTTCACTAAAAATATAAAAACTGTAATGGTAGAATCATGATATTGCATTTAGCTCTCCCACAAAAAGTCACTTTATTACTTTCTTTTGACACTTATTTTCATTCTGGGATTAATTTTACTATATAAGGGCTTCTTAACTATTCTATTAAAATTTCCATTCAGAAGCAATAATATCTAAGAGTGAATAATAGTCATGTAAATCATTATTTCATATTAATGTAAAAGATTTTGTAAGTTCTTATGAATTCTGCTGACATGCACAATTGTGAAAAGGTTATCTCTACATTCCGCAGTGATATGCGCTGGAACAAAGGAACTATTTTAAAAGCATCAGTGGAGTACATCAAGTGGCTACAAAAAGAACAACAGAGAGCCAGAGAATTAGAACACAGACAGAAGAAATTAGAGCAGACTAACAGAAGACTTCTACTTCGAATTCAGGTTTGTATGAGAATGTCACCATGAACTACAAAGATTTCTCGCTACTTATCCATCATCAAATTTAATTCATCTATATCATTTTTCTCCTAAATGCCATTTGTTAAAAGTGGATTGGCCTTTTGCAGGAATGATACAATTTTACATAATTTTACAATTCTGTATTTATTGCTATATAGGTATCTTAGATTTCTAAAAAGCCCTTTGATAATTAGGCCATATGTAAGGTAACACATGTATAGAGAACTAATAAAATATTTGAAGAAATGTTGCCTTCTTATGTAGTATATCTACATTATAACTACAGCAAAAAAAATCATTTGTTTCCCTAAAACAATATTGAACACTAAATCCTCCTCCATATTTTCTTTTCCTCTTTGTAAAATTTCCACGGCATTGCATTGCCTTGGGGTACATTGTGCCATGTTATATTAAGTCACACATCATCTGCTCATGTGACACAAAGTATCAGAATCTGGGTCTCCATAGTTTGAAATTCAAGATATAAAGAAATATATAATCAGGTAACCTACCTGCTCTCTCTCCAAATAGCAGCCCTGAATTTTTGTGGATAATTAATAAGTAGAAATGTCTGAGGTATTTTTCCATCACCTTTAAGTGGTTCAGTACTGTTGGTAATGGTGTTATGGGGCTGTCATAACTCTTATATTCCATAGGGCTTCCACTTTAATACAGGCTCGGAATTAAAAAGAAAACCAGCTCATGTTGTTTATTGCTATTTATCATGGATTGTCCATACATTGCATTTTTAAACATATTGCCACATCTTTTGGATTAAGAATCACTGTGAATGTGCATCTCTTACATAGAGCAGTTCTAATGAAATCAAGTTTCCTTCCAAAACTGTTATTTAAGTCTTTTTGTTTGAAACCATAGGAACTAGAAATACAAGCTCGTGCACATGGGCTACCACTCATGTCTTCACTCAGTGCTGTGGATGTAGCTGCCCAGGTCATCAAGCAACAGACATACCCAGCAGAAAATGCCACAGACTATTCTCAGCAACTGGTTCTGGTACATGGACCAAGTGCTGACCTTTGTGATGGATCAACAGCCTTTTCGGATCCTCTCTCACATTTCACTGATTTGTCTTTTAGCGCTGCTTCAAAAGAAGAACAAAGGTTAGAGGAAATCTTACTGGATAATACAATATCACCATTTGGAACTGATCCACTCTTATCTTCAATCTCGCCTGCTGCATCAAAAGAAAGCAGCAGAAGAAGTAGCTTTAGCACAGATGATGGAGATGATTTCTAAAATTAGAAAGGGCATAATGAATTTTTATAATCCTTTGCTGGTGCTAAGAGATTGTGTTACGAATTTAAGTGTGATGCTTGTACTCTGTGAAAAGAAGGTGGAGAACTGTTGTGGACATAAGCTGCTGCAAGGGTAGGATGTAAGTGAATGCATATTTCAAAGAAAGATGAAAAATGGACATGGATTCTTATCTCTTTGCCCAGAATTGACTTCATCTGTTCAGAGCTAGCATTTGCACAGACCCTTCCTTATTTACTGGAAGGCTTTAGCCATTTCCCTCTGTATTTTCGCAGCAGTATTAAAATAGTTCTCAGAAAAATGAACACCTGCATTGCAAAAACATATCCAAATCTCTTTTGAACCTACCACACTCTGTTGAATCTACCACGCTCTTCTCTCAAATTTAATGATGAGTTTTAGTCAAAATATTTGTTAATTTTTTTTAAATGAAAGCGAGAAATTTCAGTAAACACAACAATTGCAACACAAGAATGAGGAAATGTTAGAATGTGATGTACCTGCAATAGTGAGTTTGCAAACATCACAAACAGGGAGCACAGTGCTCTTTTCAGACTAAAGTCAGCATACATTCAGTGCTTCGTGAATTGCATCTACTTCAGAGTCCATAAAGTTGTATTTAGAATCCTTAAAATTTCTATTTTATTCCCATGTATCCAATGTTTTATATTTATTTTTGAACGCTTTAGATTTACAGAAGAAAAACAAAAGCTAGCTAACATAATGAGAGTGATTTAAAAGAATCAGGCAGAAACAGATGCAAGATTTAAGAAGCTTCAAGAGAGATTCTGTTTAGGCAACAGAATATACTAAGTGCAGGTATGTTCAAGACACAATGAACATAATCAGTACAAATAAAACCAGCCATTACTGCTAATATTGCTACCAGCTCTTTGCGGCAAACTCTTTCTCTACTGTTTTTCCTGATAAAAGTTTTTCCAGACATGAAGTGTATGTGATTTCCTGTTGTGACATAATAAGGTTTTTTTTCTAAAGGGATAATATCTAAATTGACACCTACGTCTTTGAGCCAGCTGGATATGGAAGGCAATGAATTGGGTTCCCATTATATGCATTTTGTCAGAGAGAATTATAATTTGTTTCTAGATTCACTATAAAAATGAAGTAGGCAGATTTGGAATCAAAAGGGATATTCCTGATTCGTATTGATATGATTCACTGCTTTCTAACATGCTAGTCTTGGGTACTCACAAAATATGTGGATTGATAACGCCACAGATGTTTGGCAGTTGGAGGGTAGGTAGAAGACATATAGTTTTTGTACACAGTGAGATTTTGGAGATGTATATTCTTGGAATAGATTGAGTGCAATCATTCTAAATCTAATATTAATACACTGCAAATTGAGCTGGCACTAGCTCTTCACAGCTTTCTTCAGCTGAGTCAGAAGAGCTTGGGGGTGAGGGGAGAGTGTCTTTGTGCAAGTCAAAAAATGTTTCAAAGTAGAAATGTGTTCAACTTTGCTCTACCAGAGCCTGTCTAAAAAAAAGGTATCATGTAGATGTGGCTAGTGCAGTAGCTAAGGGAGAGTCAATCAGGCTGTTAGTTGAGTGAATGTTTTAAATTTATTGTCATAGAATATGTCTTTACCCTGCTTTTCTTTTTTTTTAAAAAGTGCCATATATCAGATGAGATCTCCTGGAATATCCATTCAAATTGCTAAATGGATAGTTCCCTTAGCTAAATGATTTACAGAGGCCATAGCCCATACCTGACTAATGTGCAACAGCATAGCCAGTTTGAGGCCCATAGTTTTCTTATCTGGTGTATTCTTGATCAAATTTTATCTTTTCATTCCATTTCAGTTGGACTGACTTCATTGCACTGCTAGGAGCTTAAGACACGTGTTTATAAACTGTATAATTGCATCTGAGGATCTCGGGAGTATTGCAGACATATAGTAAAACCAATCCAAATCCATCTAAAGGAAACATTTTCAGTTTTCCCGACAATTCAAGAAGCTGTATTAGCTCATATATATCAAATTATTTAGACTGTAAACACTTTGGGGCCAGGACTCTCTTCTTTTTATATGAGCCTATTACAATAGGGTTCTGATTCTTGACCGAGGCCTTAGTTGTTATTACAATGCAAATAACAACAACAAATGAGATGCTAAGTATTTGTTAAAGAGCATGGGGAGTGGAGATGGGAGCATGAAGGGATATTAACCAAAGGTAAATGAATACAGGAAAAAGAGCCATTTCTAATGGCTCAGTAAACGAGGGTCAGACTAGAAGAAGAGTCTATTTGGCTAGAGTTCAGTTTTGTCAGGGACTAGCTTGTAGTGAAAGTTAAATACAAAATAGGATATAGCCAAATATTCATGCACAGATATCTAATTTAGGATGTGTATTGCCCATTTCAGCTGCTAATGGGAGGGAATTGTTGGCTAATGTCAAGTATTTTAATTTGTCATTGTACTGTACCTTCTACTACATTAGTTTTAAATGCACCAATGTGAGTTTGCTCATAATGGAGAAAACTAAATTAAATATGAATATGTTACATGATTTTCCCATTGCATTTTTAGACCATACCCTGAAAATATACTGACTTTAAGGAACATCCCGAATTTAACCAGTTCTACAAGTGCTGTCCCAAAAAAAGTATTACAGTGCATCCACGATTTTTTAAAAAGTTCATTGTTATTCATCTGACAATGCCCTCAATAGGAAACACCTTATATATTTTCTGCATGAGAAATCTAATGGCGTGCTTCTATTTCCATATACTGAATAGCTGTCTCTGCAAATAAATATATTGACAACTGCACTCTCATCAGATGTAGTCGTTGATAATGCCATGTCAATGCCATTAAATTATCTTTCCAGTAGAAATTCATAATTTCAGATCATCGTTAGAGTTTTCATGAATTACTACAACTTAATATTTTGTCACCCCTGAAATCATTTAATCGTATAGGGTGGAAAAGACTTCTCCTGCCTATCTGTTAGGGGATGAAACTTTGGAGGAAAAAGAATTAAGTTGGCTCCCTAGTGACAGAGTCTATAGTCTCCTGGTTTGATCTATTAATACAAACATTTTAATGTTTACAAAAAGGGCAATGGAGAAGCGTCCTGCTGGGTTGAAGAAGCATTACAGAGAGCTAGCTGGCCAGAGGTATTTACGTGTTGGTCTCACTATCCCAAATTTCCAAGAATAACCAATTCTCTTTCAGCTCAGATATAGTGAATTGGTTCTAAAGTTTAGTATTTTTTAAAACCAGGACACAATACTTTCTTCATTGCACGCTTGTGCAGAGGAAAGGGATTTGATGTATACACGGACAAATCCTGAAGCAAAACTCAGGCAAAACTATTAATGTCAATGAGTAAATTATGTATTAGGACTGCAGGGGAATATGTCAAGATTATTTCTAATACAGCCTTGTTTGTTGAAATCTTATATGCAAGAGGTGTGGAGTGTGTCTGTGACTCAGGCCCTGAGAAAGGAAGACTTCTACAGTTCTGGGATATCCCCTATCCATAGGTGCTGGAATTAGGGTGTGATGGCACCTTTGGGCTTGAAGTAGTTTCCATAATATAGAGGCTTGACAGGTTAGTTCAATGATTCTTTGTGCCCCGGTTATATAAATTGTTCCAGCACTCCTGTCACTAGCTTCATTTTTTACAGATATGTAAAATGAGAAGTTTTTGCCTGTTTTCAGTAGGAGATATTAAAAGCTGGTCATCATATTCTTACAGTATACATGAACCAGTGAACTGATAATTATACAAAAGGAAAGGGAGTTGAAATATTACCATCTTGTTTAATTCATGAAATGGATATAGATACTATACTAAGAAATGAGACCTAAATTATTTCTCTGTCTAGAGTTGGGATTCTGTTTGAAAAGGTAAAATAAGTGCAAACATTTTAACAAACAGAACTGCAGTTGCTTTATAGGGTAAAGGACTAAATATAATTCAGTCATTTAATCTTAATAAGAACATTGTTATTATAATACCTTTTGACTTTAATAGGGCTGTATATATGAATGGAGGTTGTAAAATTATTGTAATTTAAAATTATGTTAAGTCTGTTAGATCAGTAAAGACATTTACATTACTAGCATGAGACTAGAATATTTTTATAATTGCTATTTTTCATTGTTAACCATACAGTATCTTGTTTTCTAAGTAAATGTATGTGACAGAATATACTTTATTACATACAATACATGCAATTTTTATAAAAATGCACTTGATATGTCCTGGTATTTTATGTTTATTGTATTAATGCAATTAAAGAACTAAAATTAAAACATCTTTTTATATGTCCCTTGTGAAATCTCACTGTCCAGACTCACTAAGAACCCACTGTAAAACAATATAATAAGCCAAAAGCATTTGAGAAGAAACCTATGAGATTTCACAACTACTAAACATTTAGTCCATTATGATATATCATGATCCAGAAGCCTTCCATTAATGAAAATAATTGATACATTCTTTAATATGGTCTCCTGCTGTCTGCTTATTCCTGCTGCTAAGGCTTTGATTTATGGAAAGTGTTTTCAGAATGTTGCAAAATTGCTAGCAGGCATGATGATATCTGTTAAATCACTTAGATGCCTTACAAAAATCTCTTACTAGACTAGAAGTTCCCCAGACAACCTAGGATAAACAGAATATTGTGTTTTAAGATGTAAAACATTTTAAAAGCTGATCATCGGGCAACATTTTGAATTAAGATTTGGTTTGAACATTCTGAATTACCAATATCAAATGTGCCATCTCAAGAATATAGCTGGCATTTTATGTACATGAATAGTACAAATATTGTTAATTAGGAATATATTTCAGCCAGGTTTGGTAGCATTTTTGTTCCTTTCTTTGAAATTAAGGATTTTCTTTGTTTCATATAGTACTAACTAAACACTGTATTTCAAATGAAGATAAGTATTGTCATCTTTTTTACTATTATTTCATAAGTCCATTCATTAAGATTTCCCTAATTAATGTTAAAAATCACACAGGCTAATTATTACTTACATACACAAGTTCTGTGATTAGCCAAAGGAAGGAAACTTTGCTTGTGCATACATTATACACAAATCTGATTATGAAAGGTTCTTTGTGCAGTGCTGAGAACTCTCAATTCCATTTGAAGAATGGAGAAGCTCAGCATCTTGCAGAATTAAGCTCCGAATGGTTAAATAAATAGCATCAGGAAATCCAATCAGAAGTTATTAAACAGATTAGTGAAGACACTGTGTGTTGGGCTGCTTGATTAAAAATGGTGATGTTAGAAAATGATAGCCAGTCAGGTCTGATGTAGCATCACTTGTATTGACAACCGATGGGAGATTAAAGGAAAACCCTGAAGTTTTGATACTAATCAGTTTCAGGGCCAAAAATCTAATTATAAGGGTGGGTACAGAAGTGAAACATGCTAAGGCTTATTGGTTAAATCACTGATACCCATCAAGTTAAATATATATCAGTTTCATTAATTGGCAACCACAAGACAAGTATACTATATTCCGGATGATGATGATTTTGATATAATTCACCACATCGTGGTTAAGTATATGATTCATGTAATAAGAAAAAGGTGCCTGCAGGCTATTGTTCCTAGCATGGATTAAAATTTACATATTGCTTCTCCTTATGTCAAAACATCTGGTGTCTGCAAATGCTAACATTTCGTTAAAAAGTTTCATGAGCTAGGAAAAGTGGATTGGAAACATTGGCTGTGAATCATTCAAGCATTATAATGGAATAAGAGGCTATGTTAAGAAAAGGCAGATTGCTGAAAACAATAGAGTCAACACAGCAGAGTGCTATGCTTGTCAATGTGATGGGTGATTCTGGTTGTATGAAAGGTGAAATTGCCTGAAATCTTATGAAATAATTAATAATTTTCAATTATCATGAAAATTTTCTCTTAAATTCAAAACTAAATGAAATACATATTTCTTTCATTTAAAAAAATCACTGAAAATTGCCACAAAAATTTGAACCAAATGAAAAATGTTAATTTCCTTTCCAATGTGTCCCTGAAATTGATTGCTGTGTTTCTGCTTGTCCTATTCTGGAGCAAAAAGTATAATGAATCCAAGTGGAGGGGCTATGGAGGACACTGGCAGTGTCTCATGGAATCAGCTGGACAGGGAGACACATGCCAATAAACTGCCTATTGAAGAGAATATGTAAGAGAAGATTTGTAGCTTTTAATGTCACCTTTTCTTCAGCTCCATGTTTTGGTATATACATGTCATGCTTCCTCTGAATGCAACCATATTTCCCATTTACTGCATAGGTTGAATTGCTATACAATGTTTAGCTACCTGTTGTTCAGCAGTCTTTTCGTTTACAACTATGCAGTCACTTGAATCTCTGAAGTTGTTTGCGTGTGATAATGTGGATCCAACTACCAAAGAAAGATATCTGTGGCAGGTACTCTAGAGGAGATTTTTGGCAGATGATTTGGTTCAGCATGTCATCCATACCGGCTCGATTGCTTTAAAGTTTGGTACAACTCACTGATACAACTGACCATAAAAGTAAGCATCAGGGCTTGTGAATGGCTGAGATTAGTCTTTTTTTACTGTTACTTACTGTTACTCCAGATGTAGAAAAACATTAAGTAGGTCTACACTGCAATTAAACACCCAGAGCTGGCTCATGTCAGTTGATTTGGGCATGCTTGGCTTGGGATGCTAGACTCTACAATTGCAGTGTAGATGTCTGGGCTTGGGCTGAACCCCTGGCTCTGAAACCCTATGGGGAAAATATCTCAAAACCCAGTTTTATAGTCCCACAGCCTAAGCCAACTGCCATGGACCAACCACAGGTTTTAATTGCAGAATAGACATACCTGCAGTGGCTCCTCAAGGTAGGTCCACCCTTCGATGTAAACCTAGAGTTCAAGCTTGGGCTCCAGTCATATCCCCCTCCCTTCTACATACAATCTGGGCGGAGGGCACATGGTCAAGGGTGCAAGCCCTATTGCTTTGCAGGGTAGCGGCAGCTCCATGGACTCGTGCACAGGGAGTCTCTACAAGCCCATGGTGGACTGTCTCTACAAGTCTGGTGGACAGTCAAGTTTACCCAAACTCTACCAAGAACAAAGGGCTAGAGTAGCTGCGTTTTGCGAGGGCGTTAGGAAGGTGATATAGGGCATTGGACTTGGGCATGTATAAATGCAGTGTAGATGCTGAGTGCCAAGTGGGGACCCAGGGTTCAACAGTTCCTTGACTGGGGCTACAAATGAGTGCAGATGCTCCGGTCTTACATTAAAACATCCAGGGTCTGATAACTCAAGTTCTACTAACTCAGGTTGCATTGCAGCATAGGCATACCCTGACAGGTGACAAGGGATGAAGCCAGGATAATGAGCTTGATGGATCTTTGTTCTGATCCAGTATGCCTGTTATGTGGGTAGAAGCTGCACCAAGGTAGATTCTTACATTACTGCAGGGCCATGGTAAACTGAGGCAGCAGCAGATGCCCCAAAAGACTGTAGCAACACCATTCAAACATATTGACAAAAAAGCTGGGTGGAGTAATTAACATGTGATAGTCATTCCACTGTAAAAACCGAATGGGTACAAGACACTTTACTTTTACTGTGAGGTAAACCAAGCATAGACAACAGTTGGTAGGAGATCTAGTGCCGTGGTCACCAACCAGTCTATCGTGAGGCGTTCCAGGCCCCTCATTTCCCCCCACCACCAAAAAGCCCCACTAACTACTTCCAGCGACAATGGAGGTAGTAGCAACTTCCTGCGGGGTGGGCGGAAGTTCTGCAGCTGCGCGTCACTTCCGGGCGTTCCGGAAATGCGCTGGCTGCTTTCTTGCCCCAGGTCTGTGGCGTGCCGGGAACTTACCAGGTGAGTCCCGAGAGGCATGCGCTGGGACTTCCCTTCTCTGTGGGAGGGGGAGTCGGGCCCAGAGGGGGTGTGCAACGGGGGATTCCCTGCTCCGCGGGAGGCTCACGCTGGCCCCGGAGGAGGTTGTGCGACGGGGCTTCCTTCCTTCATAGGAGGGTGGGGTTGGCACTGAGGGGGTGCTTGATGGGGGCTTCCCTGCTCCGCGGGCTTCTCTGCTCTGTGGGAGGGGGCAGTTGGGCCTAGAGGGGGCACGTAATGGGGGCTTCCCTGCTCCGTGGAAGGGGGGGAGTCGGGCCCGAAGGAGGCATGTGACGGGGGCTTCCCTGCTCCGCGGGAGGGGGGAGTCGTTCCTGGAGGAGGCGTGCGACAGGGCTTCCCTGCTTGGGGGGGGGGTGTGGAATCCTGAGAGGAGGTAGGTGCAGGGGACTCTCTGCCCCCCACTGGCACCCTGCCCCCTGCCACAGAACCCTGTCCCCTGCCCTCCCAGCACCCTGTTCCCTCTCCCCTGCCCCCACTGGCACCCTGTTCCCTGCCCCAGTACCCACTAGCACCCTTCCCAGTACCATGTCCCCTGCTCCCACCAGCACAGTTGGGGCCACATTAGTGAGACTTGGTGGGGGGGGGGGTTGGAAGAGGTTTTTTTGTTTGCATCTCACTTGTGTGGCCCCAGCTGACTTTTCTGTGGGTCAGTGACTCCGACTCAAAACAGGTTCCCTGCCCGTCTCATAAATAAAGACAATGCAAAACCTTTTTCTGTTTGACATAGTATTTTATTTAAAAATGAAGCCTGGCCAACAAACCCCCAATTGGGGCCAAGCCCCCATCTGACCACAGCATCATAACACTCCTGCACTCTCCCTTCCCCCAGATCCTACATCTGAGCCTATCATACACTGGAACCCCCTGCCCTGAGCCCCTCACATACCCCAAACCAAATTCCTGAACCCTCACATCCAGAAGCCTGTGGCTTGCTTAGTACCCCAATCCTACATCTGACCCCAACACTGTCCGTCCTGGAGCCCCCTCCCTGAGCCAGCATCCCCTTCTCCACCTCCTCCTGCATCCAGATTTCCTCCAAGAGCTTGCACCTCTGAACCCTTCCCACACCCAAATCCCTCATTCCCACCCCAGAGCCTACACATCCTGTCTCAACCCAGCGAGGGTACAGCTAGACTGCAGGAGTTTTTCAGGATTCCGGAGATATCCCAGAAAAAGTCTTCTGCATCCAGGGATGTGTTTGTTCTTCCACTTTTTTTAGTGGAAGAGCAAACATGCTCTTTTGGTCACCCCTATATTCCTCTTTCCACGAGGAATAAGGGGGCTTCCAAAAGAAGGGGTTTTTCTGACATTTGGTCCAGTCTAGACAGGCCAAATGTTGGATAAACCTCTTCCTATTGAAGAACTGAAAAAAAAAAAGCAGCAATATAAGGGTTGGGGATAGCAAGTGAAGGAGAGGAGGAGAATAGAGAGGGCGGGGCTTCAAGGAAGGGACGGGGCAGTAGATCTTGGCTTGTTCTGTCATTTAAAAAGTGATGCTGGGTGTAAAAAGGTTGGAGACCACAGATCTAGTGCAAACCTCACCTGGCTTACTTACAGTGAACATTACAAATGTCTTGGCTATGCTTAGGATTTTACAGTGCAGTAACTATCAGAGTTTAACTCACTGTAAAAAAACAAACAAACAAAATATCTTGGTGTCAGTGAAAAAGCCAAAAACAATTGAGGGCAAGGGGTGTGGAGAAAAGTGCATTTTGTACCTGCAAATGCCAAATTGGCATCTGGAGTTGGTGCACCTTTAAAATGGGGTGGGGAAAAATACACTGAGCAGTAGCAACTGAAAGTTCTCAGGTGGACAGAGATTGGAAGAACAGAAAGTTGAAAGCTCAAGGCTAGGCTTGGTAACCAGATTCCCAGTATAGATCCACAACTTCTTTGTCAACTGCTGCTTCTTTTTTTTAAAAAGAGTGAGTGAATGAGACAGGGGGCTTGTTCTTCCTCAGCTTCCATAGGGTGGGTTACAAGTGCTCCTTCCCAGGCCCCCACAACTGTCTCTCCTCTTACTCTTTTCAAACAGGACTGCATTAGCGGAGAAGGAATGTGCAGCTGATCCTAAACCCCGCACTGCTGTCTCTCTCTCCCTCCTTGGATGTGTCTAGGCTGTTTCTCCCCAGGGAAAAGCTGCTCCAGATGGAAGGAGTAAAGATGCACCTTTTCCCACTTCCCCTCACCTGCAGCTGTTGAGGGCTGCTACGGCACTTGCTGGCCCTGGTGCAGAGGGTCAGCTGGGGCTGCTACAGGTAAATTAGTCCCACTATATAAGTAATAATTAAAAACATGTTTAAAAGATCAAGATGGGCTATTTACTTATCCTGACCCTCATTTTTATGAAATATCATAGGCAATTAAAAATGAATATACTCCCTTTTCAGCTGGGATTTCCCAAGGGCCCTGAAGATGCTAAGATTTCCTTGGGATCCAATGGGAATTGGCTGCTTCACTCTGTCAGCTCTTTGAAAAAGCATTATTTGTTTGTTAATATTACCATAATGCTTAGAAACCCCAGTTCTGAGCCAGGCCTCCATTATGTTTGCGCCAGACATCTAAGTTGCCATTGAATAAGAGATGTTTCAAACTTACTCTCAAGCATTTTCCCTGATTATAGGAGCAATCCTATTGACTTCACAGGGCTTTCTCTCATAGCAAGGTTTTGGTAAGTCAGACTTTCAGATTCACAAGTAAGGCACAAGTATTGAAAATGAAAAATACACTGTGTTAAAAGCCATTCGACTGTCTTCTCAATTCAGCAAGAAGTAGGGTCAGTCTTATTTTATGCAAAGCAAATATCTCATCCTTAACAGTATGTGTGTCGATTCAGTTTATAGCAACTGAGCTGCACTGGGGTAAAGGAGTTGCATTGGCCCTTATAAAATTAACAAGATAGTTGTATGGTTGTACATATACATGTTTGAATGTACATGTACTACACTCAGACAATTAGAAGGATACAAAACATGGAAGAGCAGAGAAAGATAGAGTGGAGAGAAGTAGTCATGTTATCCACCCAAGACAATAGGGTCCTGTCTGTTACCTATCTGCAAACCAGTAAAAATAAACTTTTCTCTGCAGTTAACTGACTTGTTTCATGTTTCTGTAAATGTAGTTTACAAACAAACTAGTAAATTGTTCTGCAAAATGCAAAATGCTCTTGCCTTTGGGCATTTGCCTCCCTGTTTGGGAGTCTGAATAGGGGTCGTGAGCTATTTTTTATTTTTTGATGGGGAAGGCTAGAGTTTGGAGAGAGCTGAGGGCAAAGAAGTTGGGGGTTGTAAATTAACCATTTTTTTTTGTGAGGAAAAAAACCATAGTATTGCTATTTTAGTTTGTGATTGCACTTCACATTCTCTGGTCAGGCCCTACAGGTTGGCACAGGTATTTTTTTTTTGTGTGGCTGTACTTTGAAATGTAAGGCACATATTCTGCATCCTTTGCTCACATTGGCCTGGACTACACTAGACCAGGCAGGTCAGTTTAAGATACGCCATCCAGCTATGGAAAAAGCCGAGCCACTGGGGCATCTTCACTATGCAAGGCTGAAGGGAGCACATACTCCTGTCGGCTGCCCTTGCTCCTCACACACTGAGGAGTACCAGACGCCAGCAGGTGCTGCTCTCAGCATTTGATTGGGAGATCTACACTAGATCTGCTAAATCTAATGCTAGGAGATCAACCTCCAGTGGGTCGATCTTCTCTGTAGTGTAGACATGCCCATTAAGTAGTGCCAATGGGACTTTATGTGGAATAAGGTGCTCTTCAAAGTGTATAAGGGTATAAAGATCTAGCCCTAACTAAAACATGTTAATCATATTACAACTTATCCCTTGCTCAGAGTCTAGTATTTTTCCCTTCTTGGTGACAGAACATTTGTAAACGTCCTATTCCATTACAGTGACACCAGTGAGAAAGCGGGATGAGGAAGCTTTAGCTTTAGCTTTTAGCACCAAGTCCTCAGGCATCTTCCCCATTTATAAATTATCTGGACCCTAAATCTGTATTATAAATAATACATGTATGTGGTACATAGTCCTAATGATATAATTCAGTTTTGGATTTTTACTACCATTCATAAACTGCTTCAGCAGACCTCTTGTAATTTATTATATCAATAGAACCCCTTAAATTACATCCTATATTCTGCCATGTGTTGCCCTATAAAATAAAGTGGCTTGTATTCAATAAGAGCAGCACTAAAAGCAGAATGAGACAAAAGTCAAATGTCCTTTATTGAGGATGGAAGTTACCGCACATGACAGGGTACAAGACAAGTGAAAACTTGAACAAAATTAATATAATGCACAACTTAATTATTTGCTTCTGAAGTTTTCCAAATATACATATGAGGGTTATGTAACTCTGGGTGAGTCTCTCAGCATCTCTTTGTACATTCCTCACTCTACTTGTACCAGAGTTTAAAATTCAGATTTCTCTGTAAGCTGGGTGCTTGTACAGCTGCTCAGGAAAGATTCAAGTGAGGCCCAGGAGAGCACCCACAGCTAGGTTTTTTTTTTCTACTGGTGGTACATATCCACACATGCCTTAGTGAACATAAAATTTATTCTGCACAGGGATGGAAAAAAGCCACACATGGATGGAAAAGATTAGAGGGAAAATTGGTGCTAAGGTTTTCTCTACACTGCAATCCCCTATAGCTGTGTGTAGAATTCATAAATTGCATGGCCCGTAGCATAGATACAAATAGCAGTGTGGATAGTGAGGCACTGTTTAGGTGAGTAAAGACACATCCAAATTCTACAGAGCTCATTGCGTGCTCAAGCAATGCTTCCTATCTATGCTGCTTCTGGTTTTGTGGATGCAGAGAGCAAATCCTAGTGAAACCAGTTGGGGTGGATGACAGAAGGGTAGGCAGCACTCCTTTCATCTCACACCTGGACTCCCATTTAAGAAGGTCAAGAACTGCAGATGTAAGGGGGTGGGCAGGGGACTTTTCACAACTCTCTCCACATGAGTGCTGAGTATGTTAGCTTTATTTCAGATGCTTTCTTCCTCTGCAGTGTCTAAGCTCTCCTTCCAGGGAGTCCTGGGGGGCAGCAGCTGGAGGGGGATGCCTCAAAGCCCTTCTGCAGTGAGGGTTCTTCCTGAGGATTTAAGTGTGGAGGTGCAGAAACTTTGAGGGGAAACTCATGTTGTTTTCTATCGCATGACTGTTTTTCTCCTACATGAGGCATGGCTAGCCTTCAATTATTAACATCATTAGGAAATAATGTGTAGAATTGTGCTGCACAAATTGCACTTGCAAAGCCACTAGAACTCCTCAATGACCATGTTTAATTTTATCCTGTGATAATTTTCTGACATTTAGTGCATTTGATTGTTTCAATGATGAAAGTCATATGTATTAAGGCATCAAAGAGGGATTCAGAAGAGACACTAAGCCCAATATACTGGACAAAATATTTGAATGTTAATAGGATCTTTAGTAGTTGACAATGACCGCTATGATTTTTCAAAGCATTTTAATGCAGTTTGACCTTGTTACCTCTGAAGGAAGATGATTTTAGACTTGAGTTTTTCACTTGCAAAAAGAGCAAAAACAATTGCAACGTATTTTATAGATCTAGAGAAACTCCTGTAGTTCTTGTTTCAAAATCTGTACAATTGGTATTGTCCAAGTGCATTTGCTTACATGAAAAATCTAAAAGATTTGTTCTGAACATCTAACAACTTCGGAAAAAAATGTATCTGGATCTAAACTACTGGGCTTGGTTATATTAAAAAAACAGAAAATGTAATTTTGACACAAATGAGACACAGCACTTTAAAATTTATAGGATTTTTATACAGTTTCCTAATCTTATTGTAGATGCACCTAACTATTTATATAGAACAACCTGCTCGCTGGTGGGAATGTTATCTATACTGCCATTTATCACATTTACTGTATATTGCTGCAGGATTTTATTTAGCAAATTCTTTTTGTGGAATTTAATTCTGGTTACGTTGTGTATTTTCCATCAACAAATGAAATGAAATGTATACAGTAGAAAATGAGCTGTGTTTTAAAATGTTCAGACTTGTCAGGTATCCATTAATCTATAGATATATTCTGTGTAGGAAGTAGAAAGGAATATGAGTTTTTTACATTCTTTGTATTTAATATTTACCTGTGGCCATGTATGAAATAATTCTAATAAAACTGCAGCTACTTACAGTTTACAGAATGGGGCTAATGCTGGCAGTTGATCCTAAACTGACACAAACCAGATATTCTCTTAATGTTACTCCAAGGAATTTTAAACTGACTCTGTTAAAGCCAGGGTTATTTGCCTTGGGGATGCCTAATGGAAGGGTTATTATAACACTGTCCACAAATAGGTGTCTTGAGAGAGCTAGGGCCATAATACTTCATTGACAGCTAATAGATTGTGCTATTGCTGTATCATAGTGATCTCTGAGGTCAAAGGTCATATCTCTCCCTTAATATTTAAATAAAGATACTTGACTAGAGCAGAAAACAGCTTATTGCCAGTGATGGCTGCTGCTCAATTTACAAGAACCTTTACAAAGTCATGCTAATTCCTGGCCTTCTTAGAATGCACGGTAACCTTTCATAAATCCATCTTTTCCAGATGTCCTTGGAAATGACAGTTATAAAACTACAAATGATTTGTAATGCAAAATGGGACTGACAGACTTGAAGATTAGTTCTCAATGTACTAAAATGACTAACGACTATAGCTAACAAAAGGCTTAAAATGCATCAATAAGTATCTGCCAAAACAGCTCATGACTATCTTAAACATACTTAGTAACTGCTGGAAAATATGTTTATCATATGACAAGTAGCAGTTTTCCTCATCCTGGAGCAGAACTTCCTGTGCTTTGGGTCAGTCTAGAAGAGAGATTTTAAACAGATCATACTTTAGAATCCCTGACCTTATTGTTTGTATCATTTTCTTTATGATTGAAACCCTGTTTGAATCACAGGATGATTGTCAAATAACAGGGGCTGAGGTGTGGACAAGACATGAAAAACTTTGTTAAAGTAATAATGGACCTTTATTGTTTGTGGTAATTTGGAAAAGATCTATTTGTTTAAGAAAAATTTATAGGAACACTATAAACACTCAAGTATTATGTTATGCCTGCTAATTGTTTTGATAAACAGGTATTTTATGGCACGTATATTGCAGCAATTAATGCGGTGAGGCTGGCAGCGGGAACCCCATGACTGTCAGCTTTGATAAATATGGTTCTACTGTACTAATGGGGAAAAAAAGTCTGTGTAAAAAAAACCTTCAAAATATATGCAAAATTGCGGGCTGTGCAAACTAAGATAATTAAAATTAAAAATATTGTGAAAGCCTAATATTGTGGGATTAGCAATATCAAAAATTATGTAGGGCTTTATTTATTACGCATAAACAAAACCGTGGGACCAGATACTGCCCTTTTCTAAACTGGGAGCAAATCAATGAGGTTTTATGAGGTTTAAAGGAACATTTAGATTTAGAAATGAATGCAGAAAATGTGGCTGGTTGAAATTCATAATAATTTCTCCATCAAAATTTAAAACACACACGCATAAGCCTGCTTATTTTAGTCTATAGGGTTTAGGAAGTATATATGACCATGGGTTCAAATTTAATCATATAGGATGGTGTATATTTATAAAAATATTTTCTGCTACTTCTGAGGCTGTTTATAATTTGGAAAAAAAAAGATGTTTTAGAAATACGCCTTATGAGCAATACATAGCTTTACTATCTATTTTCAACTAATGGAGAAAATCAGTGGGGAAAAAAAGGCACCAAAGATTTCTGGATCTAGTAGAAGGCAAGAAAATATTTCCTATTACATTTTGGAAATAGCCTTTGATAGCCCAAAACATAGAATATGTGCTGTCTGGCCGGATCCAATCCTCTGATCAGAGTTAGCCTGCTTCATAAAGCATTAGGATGATACTAATAGCTCGTAGAACTAGTAAGACTTGCTGTGGGAAAGGAATCTGCTTTATAACCTGCATACAACAACACCTCTCTTCCTCATTCCCTCTCCTACTTTCAGTTTATGTACCCTCACTTTCATTCTCATGTCTATCAGCCAGAATAGGTAACTCCAGGGAAATAATACTACACAGTATGACTGGAATTCTGTGGCATTTTTGTTATTGAGGTGTTTTGGGTTATTGGTTGTGTTAGACTAATATACTGCTGATAGTGTCATCTTATTCATATTTTCACACCTTGAAAGTGACTTAGAAGAAAGTTAGTTCTTATTAGAACCAAATTATTAGCTGTGATACATTGATACATTAAACCTGGTTATGAATTTTTTGCCAATTCTGATAGATCTGTGGAAATCAATTTAAGTACAATATTGAATAGTATATCAAAATATATTCCAGCAGATAGGATATTCACAAACTTTCATCTAAGCTACTTAGCATTTTGTATTTGAGGGATGTGGCTCTTTGCCCAGATCTCATGGTAATATTTCTGCTCTCTGACTGGATGAATGAATGTTATTAATCAGCTGCTCCCCGACATTTGAATAAAAAGTTATTCATACAGATATTCATTAATAGCAATTAATGTAGGGCTCAAATATGGTCAAAACAATTATTTAGAATCAGAATGAATGTTTATGAAACTTGTGTATGTACTTTTTGCCAGTCTTGGACAATGTGTGTGTGACATTTTCCCCTCCCTGAAAGTCCTTAGGCCTTGGCTGAGAGCACATAACAATAGTTACTATATTCTGTTTTATGCATAGTTAAAAGATGGAATGAATAAAAGGGATTAATAGAAACAGCATGACTTTTATGTGTAACTGCAGTATCTATGGCTTACTATGTCTATGAATGAGTATAACCACCCTCAGACAGATTTGAACCTGAGCCCTCTAGAGCTTGGAATAGGAGCCTCTACCGCTTGAGCTATAAAGTCAGTATGCTAGCTGATTGGGCTGTAGAGCTTCCTTGGTCTTATCTCTCTCTGTAAGTGGTCCAAGTGCTACTACATGGGACAGTGAACCACACTGAGGCTATGTCTACACTGCAGAGTTTTTGCGCAAAAACTCATGGCACGTCCACACTACAAGCACATTTTTGCGCAAGAAAATTTACAGTAAATTGGAAGAAGAGAGGGCTTTTTGTGCAAGAGTTATTCCTCTTTCTACGAGGAGTGTGTGTGGACGGGAAACAGGAGTTTCGTGCGCAAAAACAGCCTATCAAAAGAAGCACAGGTGCCCTGGTGGCCATTCTATGAATGGTCATCAGAGCTTTCTTGTGCAAGAACGTCCATGCAGTGTGGACGCTCTCTTGCGCAAGAAGTTTTTGCGGAAGATCTCTTCTGCAAAAAGCTTCTTGTGCAAGAAGCCTGCAGCGTAGATGTAGCCTAGGTGTGTGTGGGTTATATGAGCATCAGAACAAAGTGTTCCGTTTTGGAGCACCAGTACTGCCTTGACCCCATAACCCTTTCATCTAGCTGGCCATGACAGGATAACAAAGGAAGGGAATAAAGTGTTGGTGTTCACCCAAGTTCTGAGTAAAGCTGGCAATTAGCTTTCCATATCTTGTCTTCCATGCAAGTGTGTTCTTACAAGCAGGTTGTCTTCTGCATTCTAGTCCCAGTGCTCACTGTTCTTTCTCCCTCTCCCTCTTCTAGAACCTTCTGATCTCCTCTCTACATAACTCACAACTACAGCTACATACTTGACAATTTCTTCTTAACCACCAATTACACAGAGACATCTGTGACATCTGAAATCAAATTAAGACAATGAGTAATTAGATTTGCAGTTATACTGATGTAAATTCAGTGGCTTCAGGTTTACATTCAGGTTACTGAGATCAGAATCTGTCTTTCCATAAAAGTTATAAATAAATTTTATAAAAGAGTTGAAAATACACCTCTAGATACATGCCTGGCTTGTGAGTGGTATATGGACAGTTTGTTTGACTACACGGATGTTTAACTCATACAGGATAAATCAGCAATATCATGGCTTTTAAAAAAAAGAGACAGTGAAAAGTACAAAGGCCAAAGCTGTTCATTTTGTGGGGAACAGAAAATTAGGAGATAAAAGAAACTTCCCAGTCCAAGTTAACAAGAACTGAACATGCAATGTAATACGAGTAAATCTTTTACCCAAGTAGGTAAAAAATATGACAGGGCAAATAGTACTGTAGCAGCACCATTGTTCTAAAATCTCTAGCTACATGTCCACATAATAAATTCCTCTGTCCTAGCTCTGACCATTCACCATCAAGAAACTACACAAGAAAGGAAGGGGACAGAAAGGGTTTTAGATGGGATGCATGAGATAGTTTGACTAAATACATCCCACCCAAGCTAGTAACTTAAATTCCATTAGGGAAACAAAAAATGAACCACAAACACTGTCTCTAAAGGATATAGTTTGTTATTTAAATTAAGTTAAAAGTAATGTGCCTAATCTGCATTCCTATTCTCTTAGGGTATGTCTACACAGCAACATTATTTTGAAATAACTAGCGTTATTTTGAAATAACTTAGTCCGCATCTACACAGCAGGCAGTTATTTTGAAATAATGTGGAAATACTGCCAAGCTGGAGGACTTCTAACTCTGACTCCTGTAACCCTCATTGTATGAGGAGTAAGGGAAGTCGGTGGATCTTGCCTCTGATCCAAGGGAAAATTTTTTCCTGAACCCAAATATGGTGATCAGTTGAATCCTGAGCATGTCATCAAGACCCACTAGCCAGACACCTGGGAAGGAATTTTCTGTAGTAACTCAGAGTCTTCCCCATCTAGGGCATGGAATATTGATGTTGCTGTGGTTGATCATCCGGGGTTTGATTTAACAGGTGTAGTATAGACCCACTAGATCAAACTCAAAGGACACCCTCATCAGCACTGGTACTTCTGCTCCTCATGAGGAGTAAGGGAAGCTGATGGGAGCATTTGCTCCCATTGACCTCCCACTGTGTGGACATGGATTTAAGATTCACTGACTCTAGCTATGTAATTTATGTAGCTGGAGTTGCATATCTTACTTCGACCTTCCCTTGTTGTATACACCAGGCCCTAGTACCTCAGTGCTGGCTGTTGGGGATTTTTAATGCAGTGGCAGAGGAGTCACATACCATTGTAGATGTTCCCATCATCCCCTCTGTAAACTTATCAAGCTCAGGCTTGAAGCCAGTTAAGTTATTTGCCCCCACTGCTCCTTTCAGGAGGCTGTTTCACAACTTCACTCCCCTGCAATTAGAAATCTTTGCTTTCAGCCTAAACTTGTTGATGGCCACTTCATATCCATTTGTTCTTGCATCAGCATTGGCTCTATAACTCCTTTCCCTTCCTGCTATTTATCCCTCTAATATAGTTATGGAGAGCAATCATCTCTCCACTCAGCCTTCATTTAGATAGTTTAAACAAGAAAAACTCCTTGAGTCTCCTCTCATAAGGTAGGTTTTCCAATCCTCTGATCCTAGTATCCCTGCACCTCTTCAAGTCTGTATTCATCTTTCTTAAACACAGGAGACCAGTATTGCACACAGTATGCCAAATGAGGTCTCACCAGTGCCTTGTGTAATGCCAATAATAGTTCCCTGTCTCCACTGGAAATATTGTATCTTGGCTAGGATTGCATTAGTTTGATGGACACACAAAAATAAGTTGGTGGTCAGAAAGAATATATCATATAATTTGTACATTACCATAAAACTTCCACAAAGAAAAAAATAGTAGAGTTGCAAAGAGGGAATTCGATCTCTTTTGGGGATCAAGGTTTCCATTTCTTTTTACAATTTAATTGGTTCTCTATATAAGGATTTGTTTTTCCTTTCTCCTATGATGTCTTTGTCATCCAGAAAACAAAAATATGCGTACAGGTATTTTGACCTACTAGTATTTATTTCACACAAAAACAGCTGCCACCCCAAGGTATCCATTATCAGAATCAGAGTGCCTTGTTTTATGAAATGCTCACATTCAGGTAACTGTCAGTTCCTCTTCAGCATTAGTTGGGAACTATTAGTATAAGGCTTGAGAGAACTATGAATAACTTGCCTGGTGAAAAGGATTTATAAATGTTCTCTTTCTCCCATGTCTGAGGAGAGTTTAATTAATGCAAATTAAGAAAATTAGAGGTGAGTGGAAAAATTAGGACAGAAGCTGAAAATAAAAATAGATCTGCAAAATATTAGATCTCCCTTGGTCTCAAAAGAGATCAATAAAATCTTAACAAGAGAAAAAGCACTTAAAGAATTCCTTTGGGGCCAACAAAAGTCTAATGTGTGATATTTTGAAAATGCCATAATTTAAGGACAAAACAATGTTATTTTTATATGCTACAGAACCACACACTCCACCTCATCCTCCTATTAAAAATCATACTCAACTACTCACACCACACTGACACAATATCTTGGGGGGTGGGCATTTCTACCCATTTTCCCCATGTTTCAGCAATTCCAGAAGTCAGTCACCGGAGAAGTCATAATTATGAAAATATCCTTCACAATTCAGACAGGAATTACAGATTCCTTTTTAAGTTATGTACCACACAGGAGATTGGCTGGTAAACAGTACTATAGTAAATAGGCCCAATAATTTTTTCAGGTCATCCTACTCTGAAATGTTTGAATCTCTGATGAATTGCTTACTCCATCTTTAATTAGCATTAACACTAATAAACACTATTTACTATTCATATTTGCTCATATCCTTTAGATTAACCGCTGTTTAATATGTAGTTAAAATTATTCTGCTCCTCATCAGCTGATCTATGTGAAATAGCAGAGAGAACAAAAGAAGCTTAATCTTCCATGAAGCTTCAGTCAAGTGAAACTGTACATAATCCAGAGACAGTTTCTTTTTGATAACCTGTCCTTGATACACACTGCATGTCCCATATCTCTGTCTCTGCATATTTTGTACTTGTTCATAAAAAATCATGATTTATCATTAATTTGCTGGTTTTCACCCACTTGGGATCTGAATGTGCAACCCCTGAATGTAGTGCTTTTTACTGTGACCTGTCCCAGTGACAGCACTGTGGGCTAACTACCATGATACCAATAGAACCACTAATAATATCATCATACCCAGGAAAAGAGAAGGGGCTGCAGGAGTCAGGCTTTGAATAGGAACTGTAATTGCAAACTCCTTGAGACAGGAACCTGTCATTTTTGTCTGCTAAGTAATGGCACTTCTGTCTATGGGTGTTGTACAAATAAATACAAATGAAAAATAATAGCAGTTGGCAAAAAACTTACTCAGTGATAAAGACAGCAGGATTGCTGGTGATCACTTCCTCACACGAGTAGTCCCAGTGAAGTGGCTGGTTCCCCTGCAAGATTATTCCCCTTTTTAAGTGCACATTAGTGTCAGGGCTTCACGAACAGGACTTCATTAAATAACCTAGATTTTCAGAATAAACACTCCTGTAGCTTGAAATAGTGAATATTATTTTAAAATCACATATAGTAGCAGTAGGATTTTAATTTATCAAATTGTTATATCCATTAACAACTTGGGGCTAGATCTTGGCATAGCTTTATTGGTGTCAGTGAAGTTACTTACACCAATGTATTGTAGCTGAGCATATGTTCCTTGACACACATCTTTTATTCATATTTCACTCTGGTCATAATATCTGTCTCTCTGAGGCTCCATTTTCACATATCCTCCCTGATTTTGTATCATATATGTGTACGGTGTGCACAGTAAATTAAGCATTTCAGTAATTCTTCAAGGTACCTATTCTTTCCTGGAAATAACTTCCATCCTCATGAATGGAAGATTTGTATGTATTTAGAGACACTACTGCCCTTAATTATCCAAATTTAGGAGGAACAAAAACAGTATGCTTACCAATTAGTAAAGCAAAAGTTAAGACTTTACAAACTAGGCAAAAACAATAAAACCCTTTTTAGTTACACTTTTTATTCCACTAGAGGTCTCTCTCGTAACAGCTTTCCTTCTGCTGGGATCATTAATTATTTTACTCAAAGGAACAATTCCACCTTTTAGATTGGAATGCCTCACTTTAAGTATTATGCTAGAGAAAGATATAATGCCTCCTTAGCTTTTCCTCCTGCTGATGAGTAGATGTTGGGTTCACTGAATGAATCATCTTGGATATTTTAATACACAATGGATATACTTTAGCAAAGAAGTTTGAGCTTTCACCTTGGCTTCCAAAAGGTTGAAAATTTGACCAGATAAAACAATATGTTACTGTAAAAAGTGCCTTCTCATTGAGAGACAGGCAGCATGATACTTCAGACTCTCCTAAGGACACCCATCAGTTGGAATATACTTAGATCCCATAATTGCTAGTATGAACCCCCTCACATTCATTTCTGTTTCTTTTTAAAGGAAAGTGTTTTCCCACTTGAGTTAGTCCTAAATATTTAGTATTTTACACTTTCTAATCTTGAATCTATTTTTTTTTATAAAATGGGAATATTACTTTAAAGAGATTCTAGCTCTTTTCATTGTATTGTCATTATGAAATAATCAATTATTATTCATAATTAATAAACAAACTATTGAAATACAATCCTTCAATTTTTAAAAATTCTGGTAGGTGTCCTGTACCTGGAACCTCCTACTTGGATGAAACACAACAATAACTAGCTTAAAATAGGGATAATTCATTGTGATTCGTAAAAACAGAAGAAATGAAAAAAATGCAAAGAAATGACCCTCCCCATAAACAATGCAAACCATGTTTGAACAAAGTACAGTAAAACACACTGATATCACCTGAAAGACTGTATAAATATTCATGGGGTATAAAGAATTTGCAGATTTCTGAGGACAGTAGAGGAGTAAGGTGGAGAGACAGTTGCATCTTTCTCAGCACAGGGAGTTGCACGTAAGAGGCAAAGAGGGACATACTGTAGCAATCAATTCCAACGTTATGCTGGAGGAAGATTCAATGTAAGTGAACAGATGCCACAGCTAAACACAGAGGTAGGCATTGTATAACAGTGAGGGGAAACAAAGAGATTTGAAGGAATAGCAGTAATATGACACAACTTGGTCAAAATCAGAAGAAAAAGTCACGAAGTTCTGGAAGGAGACAAACAGTGTTGTGAATTGAGCAAGACAGCATTTTAAGGAGTGTATAATTCCAGAACCACAACATTCAGGCAGTGCTGAAAGATTTTAAAATACAACCTATTTCCTGTAAGTAACTGGAATGTACAGTTAGTGTGCAAATATATGCACACCACAATACCATATCAGTGAATTTACTTTTGATTTTCAACCCATTGAGATCACACCAGGTGCTTAAAAAGACAATGGCTTTTTTTTTTTTGCATATCTTTTATGACACCAAAGTATTTGTTCAGGATTATGCTGAACTGCAGCAAATATTTCCTTTAAGGTTTTTAAGGGCCAGACTTTCTACTCCATGTCATTCCCATCTTTCCAAAATGGTACAATTCTGATTTTGCAGCATTTCCCCCCCACTTTGTGCTGCCCTTGTGCAAATTTGAATAACTGCAGAGAGGCAGGGCAGTGTAATCTTTTTTCAGTGATATTTTTGTTTGTTAAAAATGGCTCAAATCTTGGGCCATGGCACATCCAGTGAGTGGGCGGCACAGATCTGAACATCCCTGTTGGACCCACCCTCACACAAGCCAGTATTTATTCTGAGGCTATCTTGTCACACTGGTCCCAGACAGGATACCTTTACTTCATTACTGCTGCACTGCTAGGGGAGAGAGTTGTGTTACCTAGTTCAGCAGCCAGCCAGGAGAAATGGAAGCAATATCCTAGAGTCAGGATCTCAAAGCAGGAGCAGCAAGCCATAGGCAGCAGTTGGGGCTGCCGGTGACCCCACTGAATACAGAGTAGCAGCTTGTAAGGAGAAATGACAGCACATGTGATGGAAGCGGTGTTGCCTCCTTACTTTAATGTGGTGGGTAGACTCCTGCTCATCTGCCTGACAGTCCAGGAGACTGAAAGTGCAGCTCTCAGAGAACTCCTGCCTGTGAGCGCTAGCAAGTATGCAGTCTGGGCCCCACTGTGCAGAACAATCTTCCCATTGCATGGCCATCAAGGTAGGAGGACATCCCTTTTGCCTCAGGAAACCATTTTGTTTTGCAGCACTGTTAGGGACCCAGTTCAGTCTATCTTTCCACCTTCTTGAGAAACTCCATTGTAGCCTCAGGACAGTAGTCCTCCCTATGGTTCCAGGAAAGGGAGAGAAGGCCCAAAACTGCTATTTATCCTTTGTAGTATCCCATATTATGATAGTAGCCTAGATCATAGCACTGTTGTATTAGGCTCTGTACAACCCTAAGTAAGAGAGAATCCCTGACCCAGAGAGGTGAAGTGGTCACACCCAGGTCTCCTGTCCGACCCTCCTACTTAGCCTTTCACAGGGGCTGAGGAGGCTTTGTTCTGCGGGAGTGAAAAAAGTATGGCAAATGCTTTCCTGATTCAGATGTGGAGGACAGACTCCTGCACTTGTCTTTGTGACATAGACTGAGATTGAAGTTGGCCTCTCTGAGTCATTTTACACCCCCCCCCCCCTCCAAGAGGCAGGATAATCCCTAGGGCTGGTTTGTTCAATGCAGTACCAGATAATACTCCAGCAAGGGGGCACGGACTAAAACTAAATAAGAGGGGCTGGAAGATGCCTGGTTTCCTTTGCTCTTCTAAAAGTAGAGGGGAAATCTCCCCTTCCCCCACCCTGGCTTTTCCTACTTTGGGGCAGCAGCATCTGCCTACAATGACCCTAATCATTAATTGTTGCAATTAGACTCCTCACTCCTCTTTCAATCTATTTCAGCCACTCACAAGGGCCTAATCACACCCCTCACTGCTGAATAAGATAGTCATGGTGCCCACATTTTAATTGGATTGTAATTAGGCTAATGCATGCATTAGGAAAGTGGGAGAGGGCTTTATAATCTCTGGATGTGCCCTTGTTCTTCAGGCCCTTCACCTAGTATCAGTAATCATTAAGGTTTTCAATTTGCCTGTTCCTCTGATGTGAACTGTTTTAACATGCACCCAAAAAAGAATTGCAGCCATTTTGGAAGGTATTGTGGGTGACAAATCTTTAATAACTGACTGGGTGTTGAATATAGATGGTACCACTCATTTAATCAGCTGTTTCTATATAATCTAGGCTGAGGGCTGGATAGAAGACAATTTAAAGTGA
This sequence comes from Pelochelys cantorii, assembly GCA_032595735.1. Classification (NCBI taxonomy): domain Eukaryota; kingdom Metazoa; phylum Chordata; order Testudines; family Trionychidae; genus Pelochelys; species Pelochelys cantorii. The sequence goes on along the minus strand of CM064326.1, from coordinate 301,152,776 downwards.
AAGCATCACAACTCTGAGAAGAATTCCACTGCAGGAAGAGAATTTCTAGTGAGAGGGTTTCCATGATAAAGGAAAACATTGCTTAACTAGGGATAGTCAGGGCTTTCTGGCTCCAGAATTTCATCCAGGGAGCATAGGCTAAGGAAGGAAGATGACCAGGAAACAAGTCCTGCTTTAGCAAGGAAGAGGATGAGAAATTTGGAGGTCAGAGGTTAGAAGAGTAATGTAGGGGAAAGAAATGAGACTCAGGGAATGAGGAAAGAAAAGAGAAGATCCATCACTAGGCTGATTTGAGGGATAGGGTGCCAGAAAACATCTTTTCCAATGGCACTAATATGTACATACTGCCCTGTAATAGAGTTTGAGTTTTCTGAACCTAGGCTACTTCCTATTTGAAGGGAAGATTACCTGCTTCTCCCTTGACCCCCTCCCCAGTGACTGTGCCATATTAAATCAGGCATTTTCCAGTTATTTCCTTCCTCCTTCACAAATCCCAGCACATAAAGGAGAAAAGCTCTAGGTGGTTAGTAATTCCTTTGCATGGCAGGAACTAGGTGAAATAGTCCAAGTATAGGTGCTATAAATCTAAGAGTCTGCCTCTGTGGAATATAAGAGGCAGGAAGCAAGCTCATTTCCATCAGCTCTTCACTCCACCCCCATAGGGAGCTTCATAACTTGCTTCAAAGGTTCAGGGTTTTTTTTTTCTCCCACAGAAGACTAAACTTTCTGCTTACCCAGCCCAGACCATTGACCTTCTGATCAAGCCCTAAAAGTGTTCCCAGGTTTCCTTTGAAATACTGTATTACTGTTCTGTTGCTTAGGATTTTCACCAATGAGTAAGATAAGAGAGTGATTTACAGCTAGTGATAAGGCTTTTGAGCTCCTGCACTATCCCTGCTATAGGATAACTCCTCATCCGCCAATGAAATTATGTAGAGCTCTGCATATAGATAGTAACAGCAGAATGTTGCAATTGAGTTCCATGCAAGACTTGGGGAGCAAAGTTTTGCCAATAATAATTTTATCTTTAAAGAAATATTATGTTATGAATCCTTTCCTGATTTGAGTCATTCTGAGGAAATCCTGTATTTACTGGTTTTGCACGGTTTTCCAGTTTTAAAGATTATCAGTGCTCTGGGTTGGAGCTAAACTTGCATTTATCAGAGCAGAGAATCATACCAAAACAATCCTTGAATTACTGTAGAAACCTATTTGGCTAGCTTTTAACTCAAAAGATATATGGAATGCCAGTATATTTATATGATTTCTGAAGAACGTATGGGCTTATGTGTCTGTGCATGTGTTTGTGTTGAACTTTAAAAAGTTCTTTGTCAGTAGCTGATGCATAAAGTGAATGGCTTTGTTTACAGCAAAATGGTGACATAAATAAATAGGAATATCAAATCAGAATAATTGCCTTCAGCAGCCTGCACTGTAAGTCATACACAAGCTGTCATCATGACTTGAAACACGTCTGCATATTTAGTACCATGTTTGGCTTGTCTAATCAGAACAATATGTAAACTGTTAGTGCACAGGAGAGCTTGCCAAGCGAGAATTATTTACAAGTTGCATTTTGTGTTTCTGGAAATTTTCAAAACAGAAAATATTTTGACTGTGAATATGGGAGGAAGCCAACATATTGGTCAGAGTAATCAGACAAACGCTGATGATGTTTTGTGCTTTGACAATATGTTGTATTAGATCTCCAGCTTGTATAAATCAGAATAGTTTTACTGAAGCCAGTGAAGCTACACAGATTTACACCTACTCCAATTGACTGGTCAAAATGTTACTTTCTGCTAAAATCAGATGCATGTAAACCAATTATTAAAAGCACATAGATTTTTCAGCTTGTACCCTTTTTCAAATCACACCATCTTCCAATGGTTTATTCTGATCATAATATTCATTGCTGTTAGCTCACAGTCTTTGGAATCTGGATCATGAGCCAGGTTCTCAACTGGTATAAACTGAACAATTGGTTTGAATGGTGTAACATCAGAGTAGGTTCCAAGGCCAGATTCACAAAAGAAATATTTGAAAACAAGAAAAACAAAGCAACTATAATTCACACACCTTCTGAGTATGGTTCACTGTCTGATTTAGTAGCACTGACATCACTTATGGATATGTCTACACAGTAGCGTGTACCTTTACATAAGCTACACAATTTGAGCTATGCAAATTGCCGAGTTTATTTTGAAATTTGGTGCTGTCTACACAGCACTTCTTTCAAAATAAATCGCTATTCCACTGACTTCCTTAATCCTCGTACAACAACAAGGTTTACAGGAAGTCAGAGTAAAAAGACCTTTATTTCGAATTTATTTCTAAATAATGGGCTTCTTGTGTAGACAGCACATAATGTTATTTTGGAATAACAGACGTTATTCTGAAATAACTCTCTTGTGTAGATGTACCCTTAGAGGCTACGTCTTCACTGCGAGATCTTCTGGCAGAAAATATGCTAATGAGGGGCTCATTAGCATACATAGCTATCATTAGCATATTTTCTGCTGTTTCTTTTTGCGCAAGGGGTTTTTGCGCAAAAAGAAGCAGTGTGGACGGGGTTTTTTTGCACAAAAACCCCGTTTTGCTCAAGATCCTTATGCCTGTCCTGGAGAGGCATAAGGATCTTGCGCAAAACGGGGTTTTTGTGAAAAAACCCCGGTCCACACTGCTTCTTTTTGTGCAAAAATCCCTTGCGCAAAAAGAAACAGCAGAAAATATGCTAATGAGCCCCTCATTAGCATATCTTCTACTGGAAAATCTCACAGTGAAGACGAAGCCAGAGAGAATAATGAGTCTGCTCTACAGCCTTAGCTGAGAAGCACCTGATTTTTGGCTCATGTGATAGAGGCTCATGCACTGAGCTCCTAGGTTCAGTTCAGCCTGGCAGTGTTACACAGCAATTCTCCTTTCTATTACTTGGGGGCATGGGAGTGTGGAGCCAGGGTGTCACAGTCTGAAGGAGAGAGGCAGAGCCACTATTAACAACTCACTCTAAAATGTACCTCAGCAGTAGCCTGTTCTGAACCTGTTCTGCAACCACTTCCACAGTACATGGGGACTGTATAGGCTTGGCTATCTTGTCCCGCCCAGGATTGGGTTAGGGGTGAACTAGCATTCTCTATTGGGATGAATTTCTCAGGTGGTTCTGGACTGAGCATTTAAAATAAAAGGCTGCATTGGAGGTGAAGCAGAGGTGCCCTAAGGAGTTAGCTTTGGGTGGCATCGCAGACAGTGTCCAAGACAAATTGCCTCCCAGAATTTATTGATGCACAGTCTGAGTGCATGGGCAGTAGCTTTGTCTTGGGAAGGTGCAGCTCTGATGGAAAGGGATGGAATTTTGGCAGTGGGTCAGTTGCCTTGCCTTGCCTTCCTGTGCAGAGAGGCGAGTGAGTGGGAAAGGTTCCTTAAATCCTCCCTCCATTGCAAACCATCACTAGGGCCAGAAGCGAGCTGTCATTAATATACAAAATAATATTACTGTTGATTATTAAACCAGGAGAAAAATGCAAAGCAGCAACAGACTTCACATTATGAATAGTCTGCCGCTATCTTACTGACAATAAAGAGCACATTAGTGTAGCACAGATGCTTTCCTTGAATGTTTGCTTTTCACAAATACGATTTTCTTTTGTTACGAAACATGCCATCCTAGTAGAGGATCCTTTCTAAACTTTCTGGTTTCTTTGCAGGCCACACACAATTTAATGATGGTGGGCTACAAGGAATAAGTAGAATTATAATGGCTTCCTTTAAATCATGCCTTGGCACCTGACCATGAACATGCACATACTTGGAGGTTTCCACTTATTAAAAATTGAGCACTTTTTATTGATCAAATGAAATGGTTCAAAATCACAATGAAAAAGCACTATTACAGTTGATCTTACCTAGAAAAATATGGCACTAAACCTAATGAGAATGAACTGTTCTGTCTCCGTTTTACATACATTTCTGACATCCATATGTGGCTTTAGTAAAACTATCTTTGGCCTTTTTAGAAAATCTTAATGTGTATTTAAATGAAAACATAAGTGGACTACAATCCACTAAGCTCCTGCATTCAATTAACTTTTTTTTTCTTTCCTCAGTAGAAAGATTTGAATTATTTTATATTGTTTTGCTCCCGGAAAGTCTCTGAAATGATTACTGTGATGGTGCCATTTGTGCCACTGTGGGTACATTTACATCATATTGTTCATTTATAACACCTTATTTCTGAATTTTATGAAGGAGCCATTTAGGAGCCTACTTCTGCAAAGACTCAGGCCCCATTCCTGGAAACACATGCATGTGCTTAAATTTACAACTGCAAGAAATCCCACTAGTAAAATTAAGCATATTTGTAAGTGTTTGCAGGATTGAGGCCTTATGCATATGAGTAATACAAATAGCCACAATGGGGCTCTTCCCACTGTGTAAAATGACACATGTGCCTAAATCTTTACAGGATCAGGGCCAAAGTTTGTTTTGGAATGATCTTCTAGGTCTTTGATCAAAAAGCAAATGACTTGAAGCAAATTGAAAAAAAATGTTTTAGTTGTTGTCATATAAGTGCAAAATATAGAAATGATGTAATTTTCAGATGCTTTCTTTAGCTCATGAAATTTTAAACCAATATTTTAGATGAAATGTTAAAAGGCAAATGGATAGTCGAGGCTAGTTTGAAATTCTTAGATAAAAAATTCTTAGATAACTGGTTTGTTCACATGCACATAGCCACAACCTAATTTTTAAAATAGAACATTTAATAACAATACACAGATTACTCTCTTCATGCAGTAGCCACATAGACCTGAGATACTGTAACAGAGTTGATGAAGCAGATGTTGTCCATTGGGGTTAAAACTGCCTACAAGAATTTAAATAATAGACCATAGTGATTCAAAAGCCTTCTATAGTGTACAAGTTAAATTCAGTAGTTGTCAGTGAAAAGTCAGCATTTGCCAACAGATAGCACTCAGAGATACACGGACATACCAGAGTTGAAATAGATACTTAAATAGGGAATAGACACTTTATACTACAACCTTTCTCATGCAGTGGTCTTCAGTCACACAAATAATGCTGTTGACTTTCATAAGGATTGCTCAAAGGTTAGATTATAAACCCATCACTCACATTGCTCAACAGTTAGACAAATAGTCCCATTAAAGTCAAAGAAACTCCTTGTATGAGTAACTGTTTTCTGTAGGTACAGGGTTCCTAATGTGGCCCCAAGTGATTAAGGATTTGCAGAATAGCACTTTCCAACGGTTGTTACTGTGTGATAAGCATTGGCAAATGCTGATCTTTTTACTACAGCCACGCTAGTATGTTCCTTCTAAATTACTGTGAATTAGCGAATATAGCCCGCAGGTTGTCCATGTTTTTACCTACCACGTCCCCGCCCCATCCCACGGGGTATATATGTCCACATCTAATGCAATTTGATTTTTACTCAGATTACAAGAAGACAAGATCAACATAATAAAATCAGCATCACCAGATTCTTTTATGAAGGCGGCAGAAGTTATGTACGTCCGTGGGTATTCTAATATATTTTTTACACATGATAGAAAAACTGCGGGTAATACGTGAGTGCGTGTTATACTTGGACGTGTGTTATGTTAGCTAATTTATGGTAGCTCATATTCTGAAATCCATACTTACCAAATAGGCAGTTTTCCTTAAATGCAACAAGTGCATCAAACTGCAGCCCCGATACTGCAGCTGTTTACAGATGTGTGTAACTTTTCATATCTTAGCAACGCCCTTTACACACATGCTTAAGTGTTTGCTGCATTGGCGTCTGATGTTAGACTTACATTTTTGCATTTAACCTACACATGATTTTCTTTTTTTTTCATACTCTGAAGTTCTGAGTCTGTGAACTTTTACTTATATGAGAACATTATACACACAACTAGTTTCATTGACCACAAAGACACTACTCAAACATGTGAAGTTTCTCATACGTGTAAGTGCTTGCAAGTTGATGGTCTTAATTTCCTATTTGTACAATTTAATATTTAAAACTGGATTCAGAAGTTTTCTTCATTGTGATTAAATACAGCTGAGGAGAAGAGATTTTAGATACACAGCCTCCTTTCATCTTTATTAAAACTTTTTTTTTTTAAATTAAACTCTTCACCTTCAAGTGGAGCTTGAGGTATGATAGTACAATCCAGATGGGAAACTTCCAAAGACATGCATAAAAGAAAATGAACTGCAAAAGGGGGGCAAGAGGAAAATAAGTTGACAAAGCTGTAATACCACCTTCGATTTTGTCTCTAGCTGTTTGTTTTTGCAGGGATCGCAAGTTTCCATTATAATATTTGCCTGTATGAAAAACTATGGCAAGACTTGGTTTCCATGGTGACACTTCTCTTTTCATACATATTTATCATTAAAAAGCAAGAAACCCACCCTTTTCTATCAAAGAATGCTACTTTTAGCACTTAATAATTGAAGTCAAAGCTGATTTATTTTTTATGTCGGTGTCTTATACACATCCCTCTATCAGTGAAAACTCATGCGGTATTACAGTCATTTTTCTGTAAGTAGTTTATTTCATATGTGACTTCAGAAAAACATTCACAGTTTTTAAAACTGGAGAGAGCCTGCCTCCCTCCCTCCCTGGACTTCACCACGGGGATTCATGGCTAAGCTTTCAAACTATTTGAGAACACAGGCCCCACTATACACAAAACCTTCTGTTTCATTAATATGGCATGCAAGAATAAAAATGGCATTTCTAACCCTTGCCAATAATCAGAGAGAACTGAAGGAGCAAGGTATTTGATGAAACAAACCATTTTGCCTTTACCTGGGTTGCATTCTTTTGAAATTGCACTATAGCTTCCTTTTTCTACAGAGCTCAAATGCACACAAAAAGAATCTAAAATATCCCCAATGTCAGATTTGCTTTTCTTAAAATCTGCACTTTACTTGTCACTTTGCTAACATGTGATAAAAGTTAGAAGCACAAACCCAAACAATTTTTCCATTCGTAAGACCCCATGTGGCTGCCTTTTATTAGCTGTGCTTTGTGTTCTGAAGGATAGATACCCTTATGGAATGTGTTGTCTAATTAGTTTTGAATCTAAAAACGCAAAGGGTAAGTGACATGATTAAATATACAAATGCTACCTGAACCTAAACAAAGCTTACAGAAACCAAACATCTGATATGGTTCATTAAGGGCAGGGATGGTCAAACTTTTTGGCCCGAGGACCACATCTGAGTAAGCAAATTCCATGGCAGTTCATAAATGCTCATTTGCCCGACTTCCTCCCAGTAGTGCATTAGCCATTGGGCCAAAGGGATGTGCCTAGGAGGTCCAGACATTTGGGGAGTATGGAAAAATGGGCACCCCCATGCTGCCACAAGCTCCAATCCCCCACCTGGTGTTCCAGCTGAGGAATGGGGTCAATGGAGCAAGGCCCAATGAGAGCTCAAGGACTGGACAAAAAGATCTGACAGACCAGACATGGCCCACAGGCTGTAGTTTGCTCACCCCTCACTTAGGATCATAATAAAAGACAATGAATGAAGTGTAAATCCCAGTATTTCTCCTCTTAACCAGAGATATACAGGGGGTCCTCAACTTAACCTGGGGGTTCTTGGCATTGAGGATGGCAAGCAGGACAATTGCCAGGGGCCCCATGGACCAGCAGCCCTGAGAAACTAAGTTACATGCTTTAGCCCCAGGTGGCAGATCTTGGGTTTCAGCCCTGGGCGGTGGGGCTCAGATTTCAAACAAGGCTCATGAGTGAAAAGCAGACTCTAGTGTCACACTGAAATGTAAGCACAATATTCATATTACAGCCAATTCATTTTATACTTACGTTGGAAAAAGTCAGCAATTTTTCAGTAAGTGTGGGCTGTGCACTTTGGGGTTTTTACGTGTGATTTTGTAAGCAAGTAGTTTTTTAAGTGAGGTGAAATTTGGGGTACACAAGATAAATCAGACTCCTGAAAGGGGTCCAGTGGTCTAGACTGGCTGAGAACTGCTGTATAGTCACACATATTCTATAGAACAGTTACCCTAAAAACTTGCCAATTGCCACAGATAGCTACATAACTTTACTTTAGTATTTGCAGTGTTTGTAGCATTCTCTTATCTTCAGGAGAGCCGACAGCCTCCCTGGGCCCCTGGGAAAGGTGCGGGGGGGGGGGGGGGGGGGGAGGTTGTGGCTCTGTGCTCTTAGAAGGGGTGGGGCCTTGGGCAGAAGATGTGGGGCTAAGGGCAGCCAGCCCTCCATGCCACCTGGAGTGCAGCGTGCCCCCTCATCCCTCAGCGCTGCCTGGAGTACAGAGTGTGGTGCTCCATTAGTGATATAAAAAGCCTGGGGCTCTGGCCCGAAGCCCCGGACCCATTGAATCACCAGGTCCCAGAGCAGTTGCTCCCTTTACCCTCCCACATCAGCAGACCTTCTTGGCTTTAGTCAGCATAATAAAAGAGATCCAATGTATCCATGGAAAATAGTGTAAATCCATGCTTAAGAAGGTGGATGATGTGCAAGACTGGCTGAATAGCTTCTCATATCTGGGATAGCTATTATACAGCTGTGGTGATGAGTGTGGTATAAAACATAGACACTTTATCATTTAATGGCAGGGAATCACTACTATATTAACCAAAAGTGGGACAAGTATTACAGACCACAGTGCAAATGGATATAAGTATTAACAAAAATACAGCATGCAATAAATAGCAGTTTCAGATTCTGTTTTTTCACTCAAATCTAGATGCTAGGGCTTGGTATGCATAGCTGAACTAGGCATGGGGGAAATGCATAGGAGAAAAGGAGGGAGGAATCCAGTGGTTGAAGTAGTCTATCCAATTTATTTATGAAAACTCCATAATTTATACAGATGTAAGAAGTGGGAAGATCCACAGCAATAGAGTTACTGTCTTGCCCCTAAGCCATCTCCTTGCATACCTATGTGATGCTGGGGAGCAGGCACTCACAGAGCAGTCTTTTGTGGCACACCAAGCCCGAGTGTGGATACCTTTGCCTTTACCAGTCCTTTTCACTCTTTGGTGCAATTCCACTGCTTCTGGACCCTTCCGGCCTTATTCAATATTACATAAAAAGAAACAAAACCTGCTGGAAAAACAGTACAAGCACGAGCTTTATACAAGAGAAGAAAGAGATATGAAGTTGAAACTCAGGGCATTTCAAAATCATATCAAGGTTATGTTCTGCGGAAGAAAACTTTTTAACATGCAAATTTTTCCATTTTAACAGTATTTATACATTCTTCGTTTTCCAACAACCTAACAAAGACACCTAACTGTCCCTTTCTAGAAATGTCCCATGTGCAGCTGTTTCAGTCTAGGCCTTGGTCATATCCTCTGGATTTATTTATCTTCCAGTGTAGTACAGAGATGGTCTTTCATATACGTGCTAATAATGCTTACATTTATAAAATGGAACACAGACTTTCTGTTGAAGTAGAAGACCAGAAGGCCAAAGAAATACAGAAATTAGATCTTCTATCTAAGCAGACTGTAATGTAGAAAAACTTTAGAGATCTTGATCTGTAATGCTAATACCCCACTTTATGGCCGGAGGTCAAGGCCTTGTGTACACTTTCATTTTTCTTAGAATTAGCCTCCACAATTTCTTTAAATTACCCTCAGCATCAGAGAAGCTCTAAGCATGGTAGCTAGCAACGAGAGCATTAATGTAGCTTAGCCATTGGCATACCCATGCTTGCTCTAATCTAGTGGGGATGAGTAACAATAGTAGTGAAGATATACAGGAAGATATATACAGGCAGGGACTTGTATTTGGGCTTGGTACCTGAACATAGGCATGTACTTGAGTTGCTTGTTTATGTTTAAGCTCGTGCTGCTGCATCTTCACTGCTGCTGTTAGTTATGCTTGCTAGCTCAGATATGCCTACCTCTGCTAAAATACATCTTCAGTTTGCTATAATACACACCTCTGCTATAATACACTCCTCTAGTAAAGGAGAGTTAGGGAATCAAATTAAAAGTCCAGTGGTCACTGGCAGCCATTAAAACTCACACTCCTTTGTTATGATTAGATAGCAGTTGATGGTAATGATGCAGTGAGAATGTTTAAGAAAAATACTGTAGTGTAGTATTGTGCTAGTGTAGAGTAGGTTCGAGAAGGATGACTTTTTTTTGAAGAAGACATGCATTTATCAACTCAAAATGATAAAGACAAAAGTCAATATCTTGACTGAATTATCGGGGTAGCAATATAAACAATTAATTATACTATACTGCTGAAAATACTCTAGAGTACAGAATTAATTGGTGTCCATATCTAACTTACTCAGATAAGGGTTCAAAATAAAATGGTAGGGGACTCAGGAATTCCTAAGTCCTGAACCATGGTAAAAGAATCAAAAAATTTTCCTAAGGAGATAGTCACCTTTTTACAAAGGACCAGAACCAACACTATTGCATTTGCAAGTAGTTCTTACAAACAATCCATGAATATCTGAAGTTTTTGCACTATTCAGTAGAACCTCAGAGTTTCAAACACCAGAGTTATGAACTGACCAGTCATCTCATTTGGAACCAGAAGTATGCAATCAGGAAGCAGCAAAGATGGTAAATATAGTAAGTATAGTACAGTGCTGTGTTGCACCTAAACTACTAAAAGTAAATCAGCATTTTTCTTCTGCAGAGTAAAGTTTCAAAGCTGATTTAAGTCAATGTTTGGTTGTAAACTGTGAAAACATGGCCATAATGTTTTGTTCACAGTTCTGAATATTTCAGAGTTCTGAACAACCTCTATTCCCGAGATGTTCATAACACTGAGATTCTACTATGGATGACAGACTCAATTGCACAATGTGCTGAAGTCACTTGCAGACTGTGTTCAGCAGCGCTACGTTTTTGGTTCCTGTCTGAATCATTTGGAATTTTAACATAACGCCAGTCAAAGACGTGGATGACTGTGACTTTAATTCAGTATTAAAGATGACACTGAAGAGGAAATTCACCCCTCCCTTCATGAAGGTCGAGGTATTGAGTTTTATTTAGGAAGTTTTGCATCATTTCTGGGAAAGGAATGCACTTCATTTACCTTTGGGCAGGCTTTTGAGCTCTCCTCCATTTCCTCTAATGCTGCTCTCTGCCCTTAAATGTTCCCTTGGCTCTTCTGCTGGTCCACCTCCAAGAATCCTTCTGCACTGGTGCCATTTGGTTTACAAGATTTGGAGTCTTACATGGTCCATTCATACATGGTTGAATTGCAGTCTAAATCATTAAAACCTCTTTCATGAATCAAAACATGTATATTTGGTAAACAATTGCTGGAGTGCACATAACCTACAAAATCCATGTACCCGAAAGAAAGGGTTGGATAGCTGTTGGGCTCTTCCGCCTCCCTCTTCCATTCACTACCCAAAACCTCACTTTCATTCTGACATTTGTTGCTTGAGTACTTTTATTTGGCATACAGTAACACCACACTTAAGCTGGCTAAGGGGAAATTCAAGGTACATCTCAAAGTTGCACAGAAAGCTTTTCCATATCTAACTATCTAACACCTGCATTCCTGATACATTCTGTCATGTGCTTTAGGATTGTACTGGTTATTTTTCAGGAACCAGTCCCTGTACAACATGTTTTGTCCATAGTTGTTCATGTATAACATGATGTCCACGTTCCATGTTTATCTTGTCCATTGTTGCTAGTACGAGTGTGTTCCTGCATATCTTAACTAGTCTGACTCCAACCTAATGCTTACATCCTTATTTATAGCTTAATCTTCCATTCACTTTCCCAGTCATTCCCATTGAGAAAGGAGAGCTTACTTAGGTTAAGGAGCTTCAGGGGGTAGCCGAGTTAGTCTGTTACAGAAAAAAACAACAGATACTTAATGATGCTCTGTCTTCCACCCCCTCCCTTTTTCTTTCTCTCCTCCCTCCCCTTCCCTTCTCCTATTTATTTCGAGTTTTCATATCCCCAACTCATAACTCCGGTCATCTGAAGAAGTGGGCTGTGCCCACGAAAGCTCATGATACCATCTACATGTTTCGTTAGTCTATAAAGTGCTACCAGACCATTTGTTGTTTTTTACTTAGGTTAAGTTACTCATTTCAAGTTACGCCTACAATGCCCTGACTCGATAGTGACATATAAGCTATATAAGAGACTGTGTCTGTTTTTCTTTAACTGAATGGTCACCTATAGCATCATTTATTCTGTTCCTGTGCAGTTGGGAGGGCTTGACAGGTCAAGATTCCAGTGTTAGAACAAACATGAGGCACCCATGTAATAGGTGGTCTGCCTCTCAGCTGCCGCCACCCCTCAGTTGATGGAGTTGTATTCCGGACGTTACAAGCCACCTGGAGAATGGTATTCATAGGAATGTCTTGTAGCATTCTTATAAACATACCTGGAAAGCATAAGATGGTGTCTACAGGCAATGGCCACAGTAGGCTGTAGACCAAAGCATCATAAAAAATTAATTACAAAGCATTCCACCCTATGCACAATAAAGGATGTTGGCTTTTTGTGTGGACTGAATACAACTTGAGTAGATCCTAAACTTGGCTGTTCCTCTAACAGTGCCTGCTATGCGGCCTCTAAGACATATGGAAGACTGTTAGCCATTGCCACCGTGTTGTGACATGAAGGTTAAGGGCTCTGTATAGAGAAAGGGTGGTGGGAGGGGGATATTATGTCTTGCCAGGGACAGAGACATATTTTTAGTTGAAACCAAAACATGGGAGTGAAGCCAGATCATACGTTATTCCAGATCCAGACAACCCCATGGATTTCTGACTCCAACCACTTTCTAAAAATAACATGAAGGCTGTGCTAAAAACTGATAAAAGCCTACAAATACTAGATTCTATTTAGCACTCAGGTCCTGATTCTCAGTTGTAATAAAGCCCGTTTAAACGGCTCTGGCAGTGTAAAGGGGCTTTGAAGTGGGTGTGAATTACATAATTACATAATTAAATAGTTACATCAAAGTAGAACAAAAATAGTGTTGCTACATAAATTAATGGGAATAAGTAGTCTCTAGTTCTATCTTCCTGACCTCTACTGGTCTGTAGAATTTCACATAATTGTAGGGTGTAATTAGGTAGGGTACAATCTCAGTTTTACTACATGCACTATACTATTAGAAACTTATGTTTGAACCTCAAGCTCACATTACTCAATATAGTAAGTTTTAATGCACAGGATATCAACATTTAAATTAAATTGTCGGAAATACTTTTTATACTATATTCCCAGCTGATCTCTGTATAGTCCCATAGTAATAGAAATACAGCCTGTTTAGACAGTTATATAGACTTGATATAATAAAAAGTCTAAAGTGTACTCTGTAAATAACATTTAATTCAACGGTTTCATCTTAGCTTTAATGTCATTAAGCAAAACATACTCAGTTTGAGTAAAAAAGTGACCAGACAATGGTTTCCTGGCAGTTGTACCTAATCCAGCTGAAGCTGCTTTTAATAGCCATAATTGGTGATTTTCTAAAGGAAGGGTTTTACTCAGATCAACGACAGTAGCTTGTGTATATTGATTACAAACCATGCCTATGAAAATATCATTTGTTACCTTGGGAATGATAGTGGATGAACAGGCTAACACCAAATTGGATGGATCAATGTGTTGCATGTAGGTAAAAAGAAGCTTGCTATCTGAGGAAGCATCAATTTTTCATGGGCTATGGGCAAAACACAAAACAGAAAGAAACACACTAGGTTAGTCACTCAATTGTTAAACTCCCGCGTTTGTTTTCTAGAAAAATTCTGAATCAAGTACATGTTGTGTAGTTCATTTTCCAACCAGAGAGGAGAAAATAGGAATTCCCTAATCCTTGTTAAACTATGCAAGGCACATCGATTACAAACTAAAATAAACCCAGAAACATTCACTAACATTCTACTCATATAGTTAGTGTTACAGAAACTCAAAACAATGTATCGTCTTTTAAAAACTTACTGTTGATTAGGCATGTGCTGAGCAACCCACATGTGATTTGTGAATCATATGTGGAGCGAGGTGACCCCCAACACCAGTTAAAGCTACGTATAAATCCCATCCAACTCTTTTCCCCAAATGTCCTGGAAATTAGGAATAAAAATAGAGTCACACAATTCATATACAAATATGTTCCTTTGTAAGCATAAATCTTAGTAGGCTATTTCTTCATCTTCCTTGTAGTTGAGCAAAAGGGATTGACTAGCTTTGTAGGCCTGACTGTGGGATGGTAGGAAGACAGCAAGCATAATGAAGTACAGGTTGAACCTCTCTAGTTGGGCACTCTCACAACCTGACCAGCGCTGAATCAGAGAATTTGCAGAACCACATGAGGTCAATATTGTCTAGCAGCATTACTAACACTTCCACTGCTTACTGGGCTCTGAGAAGATATTTAGGGGTAAATTAGTGTTAAATAACAGTACAGAACACTGAGAGCCAGGTCTGTTGGCTGTAATAAAACTTTACTGGACTGTGGGAAACTTAGCCATACCCTTGATAAGTGAACATCCAACTAACTAAAATCATGCCAGACCAGACATATTGACAGACCAGAGATATTGCCAGACCAGAGTGCCAGACTATTGGGCTACACCTAGACTGGCATGATTTTGCGCAAATACTTTTAACGGAAAAGTTTTTCCGTTAAAAGTATTTGCGCAAGAGAGCGTCTAGATTGGCACGGATGCTTTTGCGCAAAAGCACTTTTTGCGGAAAAGTGTCCGTGCCAATCTAGACGCGGTTTTGCGCAAGAAAGCCCCGATCGCCATTTTAGCCATCGGGGCTTTTTTGTGCAAAATGAATCTGAGCTGTCCACACTGGCCCTTTTGCGCAAAAGGACTTTTGCCCGAACGGGAGCGTCAAAGTATTTGCACAAGAAGCACTGATTTCTTACATTAGAACGTCAGTGCTCTTGTGCAAATTCAAGCGGCCAGTGTAGACAGCTGGCAAGTTTTTGCGCAAAAGCGGTTGCTTTTGCGCAAAATCTTGCCAGTCTAGACGCAGCCTTGAGGTTTAACCTATGGCAACCTTGACAGTTCACACCCAGGATATTTCAAGGAAGACATGGAGCCTAAAATGAAAAGAGAAAATGCATACTTCTAGCAGAACTATATCTTAAAATTCAGACTCCTGGTGAACAGAAGGTATCCCAAAAGCTGCAGTAGCAGACAAAGAGATTCTGGGCAGTGTGCCTTCAAGATGGACATGCTGGAGGAAGCTAGAGAGGGGGCTGGCAGCGCAGGAGTCAATCTGGAGGCTCAGGGTTGCTGTGCAGACAGCTCTGGATCTCCAGCAGACCCACTGAAACCAGAACAGTCACCAGGACTTGTAGGTTCTGTGGGTCTATCCCTTGCTTGTCCCAGGAGTACAGGCAAGAGGAGGCTAATCTTACTTCCTATATAGCGATCTGATGGAAACTCTGTGGATTTTTTCCTCATTGTTTGGCCTATTCCATTGGTTTGATTTTTTTTTGTTTTCTGCAGAAGGGAGTAATCTGTTCTTACAGGCTATGTAGGTGAACAATTTGAGATTACCATGGTTTCTGATACTAAATGGCTATGAGTTATGCACCAGCTAGGTGTGCTAAAACAACCTATAAATTTAGTTAGGCCAGCTTCATTTCCTCTCTACTGGTTGTTTGATTTATCCACTAGCCATGTCATGTCTTGTCTTTTAAACTGTAAACAGTGTGGCTCCTTTACTAAGTGTTTATACAGTGCCTAGCACTAGATACGCACACCTTACTTAGTTGAGACCTCTAAACACAAATAATAGTAAATGTTTATTATATGGCATTTAAATGAACTACAATAGTAATCTGATTAGAAAGACATAACTGCCTTTTCCATGATCTTTTTATTTCATCTTCATAGGAAGAAGTTTTGATGTAGTTATGTCTAGGAAATTCCTGCAGAATAAGCCATTTTTATCTGTCAGTCCTGTGAAGCGTGGAGTGCTGCCACATCTTGTAATTTTTACTATCCATGAGTCCTGTGCTATTTGGCGCTTTTCTCAAAGTTCCAGTTTCTTGATTACAGAGATTCTCTGCTCTCTTCTTAAAACAAAAAAGGAATTTTCTAACCCTCACATTTGTAGAGAAAAGTTTGAAAATATGATCTGAGTGCCCCCTATAGGTTCAAAAACCAGAAGGCAAATGAAAGCCTCCACAAAGAGGTTTTTTGTTTTTATTTTTTAAATCTGGTGATTTTTAAACCACTCTCATGATTTTGGAGGGCTTGGGGCAAGCAATATTGAATGTAACTGTGAATGTTATAAAAACCGAAGAAATTGCTTACTTTTCAATTACATTAGCTTGAAGTATTAAAACCCTAGGAATAGATGTCTTAACAGCCTGTATCTCTTTTAGTTTTGTTTCCATCGGGTGACAGGATGACTACAGAATAAAAAGGCTTTCTACTTCATTAGTGAAGACCACTGTGTCATCACAGACTTTGCAAATTATCCACCGCTACTTCAAATAAATACTTCTCCATAGTACATATCCCCTAAAATATTCTGGACAGATGAAACAAACCAATTACACTACACACAGATGGAAAAACAGAAAAATAGGAAAACACAAATACTACTGTGTCTTATGGAATTTATAGCTTAAAGTAAACAAGTAGCTAAAATGTTAATCCTTTATTTGTTTAAAACAATGAAGGTCACGGAAACATTTCACAGTGCAGAATTTGGCACATGCTAGAGAAGTGAGGGCCTCATCAGAAAAGGAAAGAATGGTGGTATTAGTTAGGTAAACTGGATTCATGCTGCTTTCTGCTTCTGCTGCTTTCCCTTTGTTTCTAAACATTAGTTAAAACTACCTTTCCTAGCTTTGTTTTCAGGCAACATGATTAAAACTAGGCACTGCCTACATTGCAAAGAGCAAATACAGGCTGTCTCAGAAAATTAACACCCTTATTACATGGTGCAGGATTTAAATCAAAATTGACAAATAAGAGTGGGCACACTACTGTATATGAACCATAGGGCAATTTTTACATATATAAACATAAATTAACATTTTGCATCAATTTGTTAATTTAATTAGGTATTTTCAGCATTTTTTCAATACTACCTAAGTGGAACTTCCATATTTAAAGCTTTTATGTGAAGGTCACATGGGCAAATCTTGTTTTGCCAGGTGGACTGTCTACAGTGTACAGAGTCTTGATAAAAACCAGCTGCAACTGCCTGATACTGGTTAAGACTGAAAAAATCAGACTGTGCAAACAAATATATCTTGGCCCTCAATACTTGCCACATCTGCCAACAATTAGTTCTATATCAGAACTAGAAAGAGGCACAGAATAAACAAGATCTGATTTCAGAATAAGCAAATAAACAAGGGGCACAGCATCATTATTCATCAAGTAGATGTGGAATTACCTAACTTTGAGGCTCAGACTTAGAACTGTCAATCCTGGAGATTTAGCTAAACGTATTAAGTAACAAAAGATCTGATTGACGAATATTTTGCAGATGTCCTGGGAGCAAAGGGCCTGTTTGCCTATTCAAGAGCGCCTCCCAAACTGTCAATTGAGATGCTTACATATCTTGGGAATGCTTATGCATCTTTCATATTAGTTTGGAAGTACCATCTCTAAAGTGTACACTAAAGTATGCCTAACAGTGTTGTTGTATGCAGTTTTGTTGCAGTCATGTTGGTCCCAGGATATTAGAGAGCAATTATACTGGAATTATACGACATTGATAAGTCTAGTATTTCTAGAAATATTGGTCTCAGGAAAGTTGCTTTAGGAAAGTTATTGTTCCAGAAAAGAAAAGGCCATAAGGATACCTGACTGCCGAAATTAGACAATTGTAGTGTTGTGAGTAATGCCCTGGTATCTTGGCTCTAACCTTGATTTTCAACAAGCACCTGAAGGTTTTCAAAGCTTTTCCATTTGTTTGCTATGTTGTTGTAGCTATGTTCATCCCCAAACATCCCACTTTGTCTCTGTAAAGTTTTCCAGGGCATTCTGACCTCATTCTAAAGATAGTGCAAATGGAACAAAGGTTTCAGTAATCATAAATCACATAATGAAAGTAAAATTGACAAATAATAGGTCACGTTTACTTTATTATCGAGCCAAAGCAAGCTTTTCTGATATTCTGTTTCACTTGAAAGATTGTATTCAATTAAAATCAAGGCAGAAAGGAATTTTATTAGCTGCATGCAATGTGGGATATAACATAATGACCTTCATTCAAAACCCCAATCATTAAAATTCTCTAACTGGTGACCAGGGAGGGCTTCAAATTTAGGTCCAGCAGCTGCAAAATATGAATAAAAACCATAGCTTAATTGAATCAATGATTCTAAATCGTAATACACAGATGGAATGAGCAAAGCAAGTGAGTGGAAAAAAAAGTTCTCACTCTAATCTATTACATTGTATTTTGAATAATTTGCCATGCCCGTTATGGTGGTAAAACCTAGAAAGATATTGCACAATATCCATTCTGCCTGGTGCGCCAGTTTTATTCTCTTGACTGAGCTAATTAACGTTTGGTTCAAGGGAAAAAAAAGTTACAAAATATATTGATTCGCCAAAGAAAGAGCAAACTCTATTAGAAGCCATTTCTCTCATCTTCTGTACAACACAATTTTTATATTGGGTCAGATTCTGATCTACTGCAAATCAAGAGTTAATACACTCTAGAGCCCAACCATTTGCCATGGTGGGTGACAGAGGAGGTACTCTGAAGACATAGTTTTGAACCCATGTGGATGGGGATGATGCTCAGCCATCTCCACAGAGGTGTTTCCAGGAGCCTGTCAAGGGTGCTCAGGATCCATTGATATGGCCTGATCCTACAACTTATTGAAGACAACAGAATGACTTTTGTTGTCTCCAGCCAGTTTTGGATGAGCTCATGGAGAGCATGTGAGCCATGGCCAAGACTGACTGGGATCCATATTGTCCTTCCAAATTCATTAAGCAGAGCAACTTCTCATTAGGGAATAGCCATTCAAAAGGGAAGTAACAGGTGCAACTGCCTATTTGGGATTTTCTAGCTTCCCAGAGGCCACAGAGCTAATGTTGAGTCACAGGACCTTTGTATCCTGGGGCACCTGTAGGCGGGTGAAAATAACTTAAACTTCTTTCAAGGCACTGGCCTATTGTAAACTGCCTCCCCTTGGATGGGGCATGTATATTCTTAGGAGGCATTTTTTCACTTACTTTCCACTGTAAATTGTGCACCTGACATGGCAGACTAATCTAAAAAGGGTGGGAGACATTGTCCCTATCTACGTTTATATACTGGCTATACAGTTGCTTTATTTCAGCAAGGGGAACTGTCTTTACTGTCTATTTGAGTGAGGCCCAGATAGTACTGATATGTCACATCAGACCAGAAGTGAACCTGTTCCACCTGATAAGAAGTAAAAACTGAAACATGAAGCTGAGGATTTGTAATGTAAAATATATGTAATTAAAGCAATAACTCTGATTTTCTGTTATTAATGCAATTTTATTCCAAGGCTCAGGGCAGAGTGTGGGGAGCTCATGGCAGGAGTTTTGAGGTATGTGGGGGGCTCAGGGCAGGGCTGGAGTGCAGGGGACTATGGAGAGGGTACTAGAGGGCGATCTGGAAGGTGTAGGAGTCAGGGCTGGGAGTGGGTATGGATAGTATTCCAAATTTTGGGTAGTTCAAGTAAAGAGTCCTCCTAGATACAGCCCCAAGGAGAAAAATGAAAACTTTTCTTAAAGTTGATCTAGTCTACCAATATATTTTTGACCAGACCTGGGGATCAAACCATGGCTTTGATCATAATACAAGTGTCTCACTCACTTGAGGTTTGTTCTCAGAAAGTGCGTGGCACCCACTGTCCCTTTGTTATTAGCAAAATAGTTCACTTCTTCAGTTAGTCTTGTGCCTAAGACTCATGACACTGAATGGATTACACTAATGGTTTTCAGTCTCTCTTTTTCAGAACCTCCTAAACATTTTGACTGGAGGTGCAGACCCCTTTGGAAATCATGGGTCTAGGCTGCTGTCCCATAAATATCTGCAGACCGCAGGTTGAAAGCCACTGGAATCCAGTTGGCATGTGTAGCGAAAGAGCCAAATGGAGCTGAAAGCTAGCTTGCCTCATAGAAAGTGTGTGGCTCTGGGAAAGTGGTTTTCAACCTGCAAATCACAGACTGCTTGAGGCTTACTCAGCACACACCTGCAACACATGTAACATCCTCAAGTGTGTGTGTGTGTGTGTGTGTATATAGTGTATGTGTGTGTGTGGATGTGGCCCACATAACACACAGAGAGCTGCATATGTGGCTCACAAAGATAAATGAGAACCACTGCTCTGCAGCAATGTTGTTGTGTTTTTTCAACCTGCTCATCACCCAGACATTATGAATTCCAGCTCTACTCTGAGCAGAAGTCTGAAATAAAAAGGCATGTTCTTATAGTCCATCTCTGCTAGAGGGGTTTTGTATTTTGGGGAAATGTAATCCGAGTAAAGCTGAATATTCAGAAAGCCTGAAAACAATTTTTAAAAGAAAATAAAAATTACACATGCAAACACTTGCTAGAGGAGAGGGGAAGTTAGGGAGCAGAAGAATATGTGGGGAGGGATTGGGGCTGCTGAAAAAGGGAGGATAAATAGAGAGGAGAGATAAGGGAAGGGAGAACAGCTTGGGGCATAGGTTAGGGAAGGGAAACATGGAGGTCAAATGGGGGGAAAAATAGGATCAGATGCACTTGTCAGCCTCACATCCTCCCTTGATCTGGCATCTCCTGTATGGGGAGATTATAGGGGCACCCCTGGGGCTGGGTAACTTTCCTGGAAGCAGTGCCCCCACACAGGCAGCCCTTGTGGGCAGGTAAACTGGCAACAGTGTGAGACACCCCCTGTAAATAGCTCCTTAATGGCTGTTTAAATAGCTTCCTGCCAGCTCTTTAAATAGTGCTCCCGGCCAGCTCTTTATATAGGTCCCTGCTTAGTCTTTAAATATCTCCCCACAGCACAGCTACCTTTTGTGGGAGCAGCGCACCACCACACTCCCCCTTACTTTCACCTCTGCCTGTGGGATATGCAGAGGCAGGTGCAGTACTGGTTGCTTTCCCCATGGGGAGGAAGATGGAGCTCTGCCAGATTCTCTGGTGGAAGATATTGAAAGAAATTCCACAAGTGGATCCTAAGGGAGTTTTGTCTCCCAGAATCTCTCCAAATCTTTTCTCACACAAGGTGATACTCTTTTCCAGAATTTGATTTTGATTAAATTCAACAAACACTTTTCTTTTAAATAAATTTGGCTGTATTTATTATACCTTCTTCAGAGTTACAGCACATTAAGGATGGAGGTTGTCAGTAACTCTGAACAAAATGTTATAGTGCTTTCAAAAGTTTAAAACCAATACTGACTTAGTACAGCTTTGAAACTTTTTTATGGAGATGAAAAAATGCCACGTTCCCTTTATTTGTTTAGTAGTTTACATTTAAATTAGTACTGCACTCTATTTGCCTTTTTCCCCCGCTGATGCTGCTGGATTGCATACTTCCAGTTCCAAATGAAGTATATGGTTGACTGGTCAGTTCGCATCTTTGGTGTGTGTAATTTGCAGGTTCTACTGTACTATCCAAATTCCTGGCTAACTTGATAATGCTTTCAAAACTCACTGATATATATTGAAATATTTTCTGGGCTGATTAAAACAATCGTTTTTATCTTATTAACTGTATTTAACCAACTCAGCTGAAGCTCATTTAAAAAAATTAGAAACTAGAAATGAACTCATTAAAAAGTAAATTAGCATTTCATTGACATATATGTTTAACATGGATGTATTTATACAGTACAAATATGCTATGTTACAAATAATAAATATATGTACCTATTGTATATTTTTACTTTTGAAGTTGAAGCAGAGTATGTGGCTACATCTAGACTATGGGGTTTTTCTGGGATACCAGTTGGAGTATAGTGTCCAGTTCTGGGTGCCACATTTCAAGAAAGATGTGGAGAAATTGGAGAAGGCCCAGAGAAGAGCAACAAGAATGATTAAAGGTCTAGAGAACATGACCTATGAAGGAAGACTGAAAGAATTGGGCTTGTTTAGTTTGGAAAAGAGAAGATTGGGAGGGTACATGATAGCGGTTTTCAGGTATCTAAAAGGGTGTCACAAGGAGGAGGGAGAAAACTTGTTCTTACTGGCCTCTGAGGATAGAACAAGAAGCAATGGGCTTAAACTGCAGCAAGGGAGGTTTAGGTTGGGCATTAGGAAAAAGTTCCTAACTGTCAGGGTGGTTAAACACTGGAATACATTGCCCAGGGAGGTTGTAGAATCTCCATCTCTGGAGATATTTAAGAGTAGGTTAGATAAATGTCTATTGGAGATGGTCTAGACAGTAGTAGGTCTTGCCATGAGGGCAGGGGACTGGACTCGATGACCTCTCGAGGTCCCTTCCAGTCCTAGTATTCTATGATTCTCAGATTCCATGTGCTCAGTATCAAGAAAACCAATCTTTTCACAACATTTGTGCTCTTTTTATCAGCCAATGGATAGAGGACTCTAGTGGATTCTAGAAGTTCTCTTCTGGGATTGGTTCTGTGAAGTTACATTTTCTCATTCTTTAAAAAATGAAACAAACTGATAACTATTGCTATCAGAACGCTGATGTGTGATTTCCAGTTCCAAACATGTCCTCAGTCAGCTACTGTCTTAAAAGGTTAATATTCCTTATCATGTGCATGTGTAGTGTTCATAGAATGTGCTAGAACAATAAGAAGCTGAAATCTTATGTTAATGCACAGAACAGGTATAGCTGTTGTAGAATCTATATAAGCTTCTCCAATGTCTCCCACGAATGTGCCTTAGTTTAGTTGCATAAGGATCTGAATTGTGAGGAGAGGCTAGTCTGCATACACATCCAGTTTTTGCCCTCCCTGCTGAGACAGCCACAACGATGCCAGCTTTAAATTGTGCCACATGTGGTATAGTAATGTCGGCAATTATACAAAGAGAACTGGACTGGGAACAGCAACTCACTGCACACAAACCACCCAAAAGCCTTGAAATGGTAATAAGGTTCAGGCTCCACTGATTTGAGCTGGATTCAAACTGACAGGTGAAAAACTGCAAACCCTTTGCTAATCCCTTGAGTCCAGATTTCCCTTTGCTTTCCAAATCCCATACCTTTAAGGTCAGAAGCATGACCAGCCAAACTTTTATCATAGTCTGTTGTGCCTCTGTGTTGTTTTTTTTAGGTTATTTATGTCCTGGGCATGCAGGAAGAAGGGTAAGATGCAAGGGACATGGTTTAAATTGGCCACAATTCTCTGCATTTGAAGATGCAGAAGTTCAGTATATCAGATTTTATTATCTAAGCACTTACAACTTGTGTGGGAATATTGTTTATATTCAGTTTGCTGTAATTTGCAAAAAATGTTTTGTGTCAAACTGAAATACATTTTTTAAGTTACTAAGGGTGCGGTGTAGATGCACCCTAGGAAAAAAATCTTGATTCATTTGTAAATATTTTTTAAAAACTCAGTTTGTGTGTGTGTGTGTATTATTTGTTTATATGTATGTCAGTGAATAATTTATTGAAGAAAAATTTAATAAAAATGAGCTTCGCCCTTCGTTCTGAATGGAGTTAGTTCCATGGCCATTGTCAATGAGTTCATAGACTAGTTCCAGATCCCCTAATATTTCACTATCCTGCACTTGAACATCTCTTCTTACTAATCACTGTAATGCTGTCTGTAATGACTCAAGAGAATGAATACCAACCTCAGAGCAGACTACTAAGAACAAGGCCACAAACCCCAATGTTGCTTGTGAATTCTATTTTTAGATTTCACCAGTTATCATATGTTATTTAGCTCCTCAGGTACTATAACAGCTTAAACGTTATCTAGTCCCCTTAGATATCCCAATCTGTTTTGCCACCCGGAGTGAGCATACCTTTGTGATAGATGGCCCCTTACATCAAGAATCAGAACAATATTCAGTTACTCACAGTCCCAAAGGACCAGTCACGTAACCCAGGTCAATTGGATTTTAGATCTTGCATCAAATACAACGCTGGTAGCCAATCCTATAATAAACTCTATACAAGTTTATTAATAAGAAAAAGAAACAAGAGAATTATTTACAAGATAAACATAAAACAGTTACAATCTTTAGTTTCAAAAGGTAGTAGAAACTTCTATATGATTTTATATAGTCAGAGAGGTTTACCTTACAACCTCCCAAATATTATCGTACAAAATGGGATACAGAAGTTATAAGTGAGATTAATGCATGCAGCAGCTCCCAAGCAGCCAATAAAGTTTAAACATAAAGCACATTCTTATCGTTCTATTACCATGGAGAGACCTTCTCTCAGATAGTTATTGCCAATCACATGGTGGGCTTTGAACAGCTATTTTGAATGAATGTTTGTTTTCAGAGGAGAGATGGTATGCAAAACACTACACCTATTTGTACACAGGGTCTTGCTCAATAGACAGACTGCTGTGTTTTAGAGCACTGGAGTGTTTTCATTCCTAGTCATGAGTTGAAATAATCAGGTCCAGGGAAAGTGGGGTCCATGTGTTTCATTCTGGCCAGATGGACAGTCAGGATATGTCTATACTGTAGGAAAAGGTCAAATTAAGATACGCGCCTTCAGCTACGTTAAATGCGTAGCTGAAGTCGAAATACCTTAACTTGACTTTTGGCACTGTCTACACTGTGGGAAGTTGAAGGAAGAACACTCTCCTTTCAACTTCCCTTACTCCTCATGAAAGTAGGATTACTGGCATTGACCAGCGTGCCCCTTTCACTTTGAATTAGCTGTCTTAACTAGACCGCTAATTTGAATTCTGTAAGATTGACAGCGGCAGCTTCCATCTTCCTCTGTAGCAGAGACGTACACTATGAGATGGGAATGGGTGGGGCTTCCTGTTGTGGTATTTGAGCATCTAACAATAGTGAAGGCCTGAAGGCTGAAAACGAATTGAGTGTAAGGGCATATCTGTTCAGTAGTGAAGCATGCTACAAAAGAAGCATGCTTGTCTTCCTACCAGCAATTCTTCAGTCTCAGCAACATTTTCTCAGCAACAGCAACAGTAAAAATACTGTACTGAAAGGTTAAAAAACCACTTTTCAAACCATTTTACCGATGTAAGTATGGAAAAGCCCTGTTTTGAATATATTATATGAGAGTTAAAAGAAGACTAATAAAATGTATTTCTTCTTTTACAGTCATGGCTTGTATGACAGAAAGACTTGGAAAAACTGTACTTCACACCTCCATCATCTTTTCCCTAGACATAAAATAGCAGGAAAGGCATAGATTAGAAATGAACATCCCTTGATTCTTGTCACCTGCATACAAATGTATGGGGATAATATAGCACTACTAAGAGTGAATCTGTTACAGAGAAACTCTCCTGATTTCACTTCCACTTGTTACTGGTTTAGTTATAATAGATGAGTGTTAAATGGAAATAAGTCAAGGTCATGGTTTTGGACTATCAGTGAAATTCATCAGCCTCAGCCTTTCTTCCCCTATCTCCTCTGATTTGTGCTAAAACTTTTTTCTTTTTCAGATGGCTTATGTGAAGAATTCTTGTAGTGTTTTCTGTGACATATTCCAGTATGATACTTGGAGCCCTCAACAGGGAAATTACAGTGCCTGTCAAATTGTTGTTCAAATGCTACTGAGCTTTTGTGGGGTAGTTTTCCTTTTCTTTGATATTTGTTTCCCAAAGAACAGACAAATTTGTATGAGGCTGAGCAAAAGATATTCATTATCACAGAATGTTGTTTAAAACAGCCAAAATATAAAGAGTAAATTATTGGCTGAGTATTTTGCAGTCAATCCAAGATCTCAAAATTTAACTTCCTTTCTTTCTATTTTTTTAATCTACCGCTAAACCATTCATAACAGTTTTGTGTTGTGGGAAGTATATAAATTACTGACATAAATATACAGGAGTAAAATGTATTAAAGGAAAATTATTCTCTCAGGGTACATCTATACTGCATGCTTATTTAAGAATAAGCGATTCCAGAAGATATATTCAGAAATAGCTTATTTCGAAATAGAGCATCCACACTACAGGAAAGCCTCAAAATTAGTCTGAGGCAGGCTCCCCTAACATAGATGCGCTATCTCAATCTAGAGCCCCAGGAAGCACTGGGGAGAAATTACTTAGAATGGCCCTGGTGAGGAGCTATTTTGAAATAGCAGCAGTGGAATGTCCACACTGCAGCTGTTTCGAAATAGCTATTTCAGAAGAGGAGTTATTCCTCGTGGAATGAGATTTACAGAAGTCAGAATAAGCTGCCCATTATTTCAATATTATTTCAAAATAATGGAATTCCTGTGTAGGTGCTCACATTGTTATTTCGGAATAACACTAGTTATTCCAAAATAACGGTGCAGTGTAGACACACCCTCAAATCCATGTAGGTACTCATCTTCATTATTCTGTTCTCTCTACATATATGTATCATTCATTGTCACCAGAAAAAAATGGAGTCCTTCCATACAGATCTGAGAATATGTTTCCTGAGAGTTCTAAATGCAAAAATATGGTCTCTAATTCTACAATCTGTCATGAATGTTAGAGCCGGCTCAAGTTGGTGAAAACTTTTTCTCATGGGATATCTCACAAAAGAATTTAGCACTTTGTTTGGGACAGGTTCAAAAGTTCCTCACAATTTTTTACATATTAGCTTGTTAAAATTGGCTTCTAGCTCAAAATTACATAATTTCACAAATTTTGAAACTTCACCCAAAATACAGTTCAGGGATTTTGACTTGGGAAGAGAAACCCAGGAAGAAAAAAGTAACTTATACATGTAGTAACATGAAATTCATACAGTTACAAACATACAAATTCATACCAAGTTAGGTGGGGACTGATGTGGCATGGGTTGTACACACTTTCTACTATTAGTAATGAGTATCACTCTCACATCCTACACTTGCCAGTTGAGGAGATGAATGGATTTAAATTGGCACTGTGATCCCCTGAATAAGCAAAGACAATTTTTGAGGTTGTGGGCATGTGTTGAGGGGCAACCTAGCCTCTGAGGCCCCTCGAGTCAAATCTCCTTCACTAGGGATAATACGGCCTAGTGACCAAAGTCCACACACAAGTTCCATTACTAGGGGGTAATGTGACCCAGCGGCCTAGTCCATATGCAAATCTCCTTTACTGGGGTAATACAGCCTAATGGCCAGCGTCCATACACAAGCCCTGTTTACTAGGGGTAATATGTCCTCGTGGCCAGACTCCATACACAAGACTCGTATTATAGGAGGAATACGGCCCACTGGCCAAAGTCCACATGCAGGTCCCCTCTACCAAGTCTTATATGGCCTAGTGGCCAGAGTCCATACACAAGACTCCTCTAATATGAGTAATCCGGCCCAGAGGCCTAGTCCAGAGGCCTGTAGGGAAACTTCACCCACACAGACTAGCTATGGAAGAGGTAAGGGGAGCTGGGCCCTATCTCTCTACCGGGTCCCAGCCCAGGGCCCTGTTGGCAGTGGCACAGGCCACTGCCCGCTCAGCGGGGAATCCTGCCACCACACGCTGAGTGCCCAGAGAACAATTCCCTGCCCTGAGTTACTTCAAACCGTCACCTGGTGACTGCATTCTCCGTAGTCTCATTCTGATTCTGGGGCTCCTCGGGTAGCTCCTCTCGGTCCGGCTACTGCTATGTGGTCTGGCTTTGCTTCTTCTTCCATCTCTGGAGTTCTCTCAGCACCTCCTTCCCAAGGGCACCATTTCAAGCGTGTAGTGGGGACAGCAGCCATGCACTCTGGGACGCGCCTTGCTTTTCCTCCCGTTCCCCGGACGCTAAGGGAGTGGGGGGAAAGTGCTTGCATTCTGTGCATGCCTCTCACACCTGGCTGGTAAGCTCCCTTCACCAGCCAGGTGTGAAAGGAATGCACGGAATGCAAGTACTTTCTCCTCACTCCCTTAGTGTCCGTGGAATGGGATGAAAAGCAAGGCGTGTCCCACAGCACATGGCTGCTGTTCCCCCTACGCACTTGAAATGGCGCTCTTGCTCCCTCCCCTTCAGCAGTCCACCTTAATTGAGCTGATCTAGAGGTTTTTATAGTCTGTCTACAGAGAGAACATGCCCAGCAGGGCTGTGGGAGTGGGGCCTTCTCAGCCAGCTGGGCCAAGGCTATTCTCAGTTTCAGTGTGGGGTTGGTACACCCTGTCACAGCATGACAGCCATTCTTTGACTTATGTTTGGTATGGCAGCTTTGTCTATTCCAGTGCACCCATCCTTTATCCGTTCTAATAAGGGATCCATGGGTCAGATGGATACCCTGCACTGGTTTGGCCCTGACACAACTTTGAATGAGTTGGGTGTCTAAATTTGGGATGATTTTTGGGTTTATATCAAAACTATGTGACATTGGCCATTCAGCTAAGTTTTGTATTGATTTTTTGGGGGGATTCATTTGAACACGAAACTCAAAGTGAAATGGAAAAGATGCACAACCACATAAATCAAAGCAAATATCCACATAGCCACATAGATATCTGTGAAGTGAAACCACCAGCCATCAACTGAAGTTTTCTGATTCAGTTGTACCAATGAGTTTGGCAGCTAATTGTCTTTTACTTTGCTCAGCTCTTTGTGAGCCTAACACAAGCCTCCTCCCACTTCATACCCAAAGTTTTGTGTGCACAAAATATGTTTGGGTATAACTGATAGCATTTACTGGCTAGTACATGATTGATTAGGGTGACCATATTTCCCTGTTCTGAATACAGGACAACTGGTAGAATTACTTGTATTCAAGCAAGTTCAATGGTAATCAATCAGAACTACAGCAGTACAAATGTTCAAATTGAAGTTAATGAGCATTTATTAAAAAGAAATACTGCTGTGGTTGAATTATTTGTATTGACCTTATCCTTCAACACTTACGGGTTCACACAAGGTGAGGTGACACAGACACCCCTATCTCCCTTCACACACACACACATATGGAGAAGTTACACACAAATATTCTCACATAGGAACATTTCTTTCCACCCTCTGTGCCTGACTGGGTCCCCCGGACAGACCCACCTTTCCTATTACCTAATGCAGCACCTTCCTGAGGCAATGTGTGTATCTGTGTGTGTGTGGGGGGGGTCACAAACACCCCAACAGCAGCTTTTCAGCATTGCATGGGAGGGAAGAGACAAGAACTGCTTCATAAGAACATAAGAACGGCCATACTGGGTCGGACCAAAGGTCCATCTAGTCCAGTATCCTGTCTTCCAACAGTGGCCAATGCGAGATGCCGCCAAGGGAGTGAAAAGAACAGGGAATCATCATGTGATCCCTTTCCTATTATCCGTTTCCAGCCTCTGACAAACAGAGGCTATGGACACCATTCCTCCCCATCTTGGCTAATAGCCACTGATGGACCTCTCCTCCATGAATCTATCTAGTTTTTTTTTAACCCTGTTAAGAGTCCTGTTATTCACAACATCCCTGGCAAGGAGTTCCACAGGTTAACTGTGTGCTGCATGAAGAAAAACTTCCTTTTGTTTTTTAAACCTGCTACCTATTAATTTCAATTGGTGACCCTAGTTCTTATGCTATGAGAACAAGTAAACAAGTTTTTCCTTACTCAATTTTTTCCACACCAGTCATGATTTTATAGACCTCTATCATATCCCCCCATTAGTCTCCTGTTTTCTAAGCTGAAAAGTCCCAGTCTTTTTAATCTCTTTTCATATGGGACCCGTTTCAAACCCCTAATCATTGTGTCGCCCTTTTTTGAACCTTTTCCAATGCCAATATAATGCATTGGTCTGAGATGAGGGGAACCACATCTGCACGCAGTATTCAAGATGTGGGCATATCATGGTTTTATATAAAGGCAATAAGATATTTTCTGTCTTATTCTCTATCCCTTTTTTAATTATTCCTAACATTCTATTCGCTTTTTTTACTTCTTCTGCACACTGAGTGGGTGTTTTCAGAGAACTATCCACAATGACTCCAAGATCTCTCTCTTGAGTAGTTGTAGCCAAATTAGTCCCCATCATATTGTATGTATAATTGGGATTATTTTTTTCCATTGTGCATTACTTTACATTTATCTACTTTAAAGTTCATTTGCCATTTTGTTGCCCAATCACTTAGTCTGGTGAGACCTTTTTGAAGCTCTTCACAGTCTGCTTTGGTCTTAACTATCTTGAGAAGTTTACTATAATCTGTTAACTCTACTACCTTACTGTTTACCCCTTTCTCCAGATCATTTATAAATAGGCTGAATAGGATTGGTCTGAGTTCGGACCCTTAGGGGGACACCACTCGTTACTTCTCTCCTTTCTGAAAACTTATCATTTATTCCTACCCTTTGTTTCCTGTCTTTTAAGCAGTTATCAATCCATGAAAGGACCTTCCCCCTTATTCCATGACAACTTACTTTACTTAAAGAGACTTTGGTGAGGGACCTTGTCAAAGGCTTTCTGGAAATCTAAGTACACTATATCCACTGGATTCCCCTTGTCCACATGTTTGTTGACCCCCTCAAAGAACTCTAGTAGATTACTAAGGCATGATTTCCCTTTCCAGAAACCATGTTGACTTTTCCCCAACAAATTATGTTAATGTATGTGTCTGACAATTTTATAATTCCAGCCACAGGGATGCAGGCAAGAGGGAAGGGATGACCTGGCCTGTGCCTTTACAGAGCTTATCTTGTCCCCACCTCCACCTCCTGTCTGGCTGCAATCAACTTGTCCATTCCTGTTTGCACAGTGTCGAAAGCCAGCTAAGACCTCCAGCCTGCTGCTGGCCACCAACATAATCTAGCAACCTCCTGTCCCCTGACTACAATGCGGGCAGGACGGAGTTAAGCCCTAGGTATATTGTGCATCAAGGCCCAAGGAACCTGACTGTAGGGGCTTCAGTGAACCTGATCAGAAAGATGACTCAGCAGGGGAGGGATGGAGCAGCCCCACACTTCCTGCGGGCAGGACCCAGGGCTGTGGGTGAACGGGGTGCTAAGCACCTGCCCAGGAGGCTGCTGTGGAGCTTGCAGGTTCAGAGTGTAAACAGGCTGGAACAGGAGTGTAAACAGAGTGTAAACAGGCTTTGTCACTCCAAACTGGAATGCTTCACTGTGACCGTCCTTTGCAGGCAGGAGTGGCCCGAGGCTGGCTGCGGCAGCTGGCGCTCCAGGCGGAAGGCGCGAGCGGTGCCCCCGCCTGCACGGCCGTCAATGGCCATGACATAATCATCAGGCACCTGGGCGCCCCGTGACGTCATCATCGGGCACCCCAGGCCGGCGGCGCCCTAGGCGACTGCCAAGTCTGCCTATGCTCACGGGCCATCCCTGTGTGCAGGGCTTTGGCTCCTCCTGGACAGCACTTTGGTATGTAAGGTCTAAAGTGTTGCTGGGGTGCTGGCCCAGCCAGAGGTAGTGGAGGAAGGAAGCAGCCTGCCAACCATGGGCAGCAGCTATTATATAGCAATTATTATTGCTAACCTGCCTCTGGATGCCTGGGTTCTGGTGGCTGTCACTCCACCACTATCACCCCTGTGGGAGTCCCCACTGCTGACTATGTCCCTTCCCCTTTTGGGAAGGGGAGTGAGGAGGGAAGTTGCAAGCTAGTGGGTGGCTGGCCAGGGGTGTCTGGTGGAGGAGTGAGGCAGCTCATCCAGGTGCTTCCTGGTGCTGAGGTGGGGTGGGTGGGGCTGGCTGCTTGAGGGGGTCAGAGATTGGCAGCTCTGCCAATGCTCAGGGACTGGCAGCTTGGCCCAGTACAGAGGGCTGGGGGCTCGTGGCTCAGCCCAGTGCTGGGGCCAGTGCAGCTGAGGGTAGTGGGCTGGTGGCTCAGCACAGGTTTGGGTGGAGGTTTGGCTAGGCCAGCACAGGTTTGGCTAGGCCAGCAGCTCAGACTGGTGTGGCTGGGCACAGAGCTGCAGGCGGAAAGGGTGAGGCCAGCAAACTAGCCTCGCCAAAGCAGGGGTTCATCTGCTGCTCATGCTGTTACACTAGCTGCTGGTGAGCTGAGCACGCTGACCAGGGACTGGTTCTCCACCCTGTGCTGGGAACACAATGCACCCTGCTAGGGGGAATATGGAGGAGCAGCGGCGGGAGGTGGGGAAAGCATGTACAATGTCGATGGCTGGGCAGCAGATGTGTGTAAGCGGTGCTTGTCAGAAATGGGATGGCAGTGGGGCCCTGCTGGCCTATCGTTGGCATGCAGTGGGGCCGCGTTGATGGACCAGCAGGAGGAGTAGTTGGCTTCACACACTGCATCTTTGACTCCTTCACAGTCATGAACACTGCTGGCCTTTCCTATTGTCAGCAACTGGACCCCGCCCCCCATACACTGCTGGTGGGTGGGTAGCTGGCAAGCAGGGAATATGGGACTTTCCCTTTGAAAATAGGATGTCTGGTCACTCTGATTGGCTTTAAGTAAGGAATCATTTGACAGACACAGAGGGAAAGTTCAAGGCAAGGAGACTTTAAAATTTGTTTTCTTCAATATCTTTATAATCAAAAAGATATAAACAAGACATTATGTATGCTAGTGATATTAAATTAAGAGATTTTGCAAATACCTGTGTGGACAGTAAAATAATAATAGGAGTTAGGGGCGTTAGTAACATGGGATGAGAATATTTGAAGCACAGATATTCAGTAGAACAGTGGTCCTTGAAAAGTAACAATGCTAAGAAGACCTACTGTGATATAGTATAGTGAATGGGTTCCAAGCTTACAGTATGACATAATGGCAAAAAACCAAAGAATTATTATAATTAAACCATTTTTGATAGAAAATTCTGGCTTGCCATTTTGCAGCTGCAGCATATCTTGAGGCAAGGTCACTGTCTCTCGTTAAGTATTTTATTATACTCCAATTAAAACTGCAGAATTTCCACAAAAGAGAAACATTTTAGTATTCTACATAGTGAAAGGAATAAAACATGTCTCATTTGTTCTTTCAGCCACCATCTATATGGCTACTGCTCTGGTGAGACTTTTCAATTCCCTTGTTTGCTTATGCAATAATGGGCTCATCAAGGATCACCTGAAGATAAAAGTCCTAGTTTATCAATTTCTAGCATAAAACAGATTTTTTTCTATCTTTATTATCTTAGTGTTCTGAAAATAAGGTACATCGAACAGCCAGCACAGGCAGATCCCTGCGGAGTCCATTGCAACATTATCCAGCAGATTTAAGAGATGATCTAATATCATGAATTTGTTATTTTATATTAAGTTTTCTTTTAACCCTAACAGGGGAAAATGCTCTTGTCAATTGATTTAGTTTAGCAAAATCTGATTTATAGATGTAATTATAGGAGATATTTCCCTGACACTAGAACTGGCATAGGAGCCCCTTCAATGTGATTCATTTTGCCTTGCAGTGAGAAAGTTGAAATCAGGTGGATATTAGACAATGTTAAGCTGTTACAAATGCATGTCAATGAACATAATCTTCTAAATGAAGTCACTGAATTATCTGATTCTGTAAACAATTTTATTTGTCAGCATCTGCAGAAGATTGAGGGTCACTGAAACTGAGATGAGAGGAAAGATGAATATGCCTGAAGACATAGAGGAGCACCTGAATTGGCTGGTTTTGGAATATTTTCCTTGTAAAATGATACTTCAGGGAATAGCATCACAATTGCTAACTGAAATGAATGGTTGTTTCTGTATCAAAAATCTATTTCTTCCTCCTAGGCAATCATTCTGGGAATGTTTTTAAAAAATCACCTAAAAAATTTATACCTATGCCTAGTGGAGGACCATCTTCAGGAACTGGTTATTCCAGTTGGATCTCCATTATGCAACGGAGAGTCAATGAGGAAGGGAAGGGAAAACCTGACGGCAACTTAAGCATTCAGAAAACATTTATAGTATTTTCTTAGTTTTCATAAGTATGAATAAAAATGGCTATCACAACTGTCATGAGTCAGAGGGCACGTCTACACTGCAGGGCAAAAGTCAAATGATGATACATAACTTCAGCTATGTTAATTGCGTAGCTGAAGTCGAAATAGCTTAATTTGGCTTTTGGTGCTGTCTATACAATAGGAAGTCAAAGAAAGAACACTCTTCCTTTGACTTTCCTTACTCCTCTTGAAATGAGGATTACAGGAGTTGGAGTAAGAAGTTCTCCAGCTCAACATTATTTCAAAATAATGGCTTGCTGTGTAGACGCGCACCATATTATTTCAAAATAACTTCAATTATTCTGAAATAACAGTGCTGTGTAGACATACCCGTGGATTCCTTGACCTCCTTCTCTTTCCTTTTTCTTTCAAAATGGAGTCTGACTTACGATATTTGGTTTTGTGTGTGTGTGTGGTTCTATGAGCGGGGGACCAGGGGGAATGGAATGGTTAAATAAATAGGCAGTTGTACATCCTTCACTGAGTCTTAAATCTTTAGTTCTGATATAGTATCTGAAACTGAAGGAGAGAATGAGGGGGTTTCACAGAATGATTGAATCAGAGCCCCATTGCTCAGTTGTTTCACATGTTGCAATTTTCAGATGCTTGGTTTTCACAAGAATAATAATGCACTTAGGCAGATAGTAGTTGAAGAGGAAGTGGAAAATCCTCACATAATCTGGAAAGCTCTGATTCTCTGCTCTCTCTGTGTTCTGTGGAACACGGGAAATAATGTGCTGGGAAGCTGTTGATTTTTTCATCTGGTTTTTACACAGACTTGCTTCCCTTCTGCTTTGAGGAGGAAAGTTTCTCACTCTAAGAAAATATGCACATTCATCGAATCAATCCATTCATATTTAGTAACATTTTGCATTCACTATGCAATCACTCTGTATAAATGTAAATGAATTCAAGGTGTGGAAAATCAGGCCTATAGAAATTGGGGCAGCATGCACTTGGAGCGATAGAGAGCTACAGGTGAATAAAAATATTGAGACTAGTGTCTTGGTTGGAACTTTGTGAAGCACTGCTGCTGTTTCTGCTATCTTTTTTCATGTGAAGAAGACATGTAAAGTGGCATGTATGATATTGGACATTAGGGTTGTCCTTAGGATTTATGGGGTTCTACACAGTCCTATTGAACTGGTGTTCCTATGCCCAATGGCAGCCTTGGAGATGGGATGATGATTTTTTAGAGATGTGATTTTATAATCTTCAGCAAAAACACTAATGGAATAGGTTAAAGCAAATTTTAAATGAAGGTCCTGTACAGTAACACAGTAAATCACAAACTGATGGTATATACCTGGGTTTGGCAAATGCCTGTTAAATGGTGTCATTATCACTTGAATGGCTCTTTCACAGGTCCAGTGTACTGCTAATAGGTCTGACAGGGTTTTTCATTTTTAAGTTAACTAGATCCTCTCTGGAAGAAGCATAGCCACAGAACAGGGATAGGAAGAGGTGGGTAAATGGACATTAAAACCCAGTTGGGTCCCAAATTTTCAGGTGCCCTCTGCTGCTGCATATTCTGCATATGGGTAAGGACAGCTCTTCTGGGCTTGATTTACTAGTGTGACTTGATGTACGAGCTGTGACAGTGGGTCTATACTACCCAAGAAGTCCTTTAAGCAAGGGGAATCCTTGTGTGGCTGGATTTGTTTGGTTTTTGGATGTTTTGTACCTTGAGAGTGACACAGAATAACCAGAGGACATCTCAGGATCCAGCCCACATACCCTAGTGGCCTTGAATTTATTCTCACTTGCACTCATGTAAATCAGTTATAAGTCCATTAAAGTTGATAGTGTTACAGTGTAAAACCGTTAAAAGCAATAGTAGATTCAGGCCTCAAAAACGGTGGTTGAAGTTAAATGTCTCAGTGTTATCTTTTTCTGTGTTATAACCTTCTGGGCTCTTGAGATGAAAAGTTTAACATAAGAAAACAAAGGTTGGCAGCAGCCAGGGAAGAATATTTTGGGAAGAATACCCTCCAGTGCTTCCAAGAGAATGTTAATTTTGTTCTTAGATATCAAACTAAAAAGTTGTGTCACTGGTTATTACATGTGGATAAGAGGAAAGTCATACAAGACTATGATGCCAGTAGTTTCCCTAGGAAATCTGACAAAACATGAAGCAAAATTATTGTATAATGGCTGGGACTTGGTACCTGTTAGTCATCCCAGATAAGAGGGTGTGCTGTTTATCAAATTGAATTTCGCTCAGACCAATTGTTTGCCATTTTTGAAAAGACGTAACATAAAATGATAACAAAACCAGGCTGATATCAGTCAAATAGTCTCTCTCATCTGTGATCCCACCTCATCACACTGAAAACCATGAGAAAGGATTTTGAAAAGTTAGTAGCCAGTGCAATAGAGATTTTTCCCCTTTTAACCAAATCAAAAATGCTATAAGATTTTTTCTACTTGAAAAGACTCCTCCTATTCCATTTATTACTTACCTTACTTGATCCAGGGTTTAAGAATAGCGTACATGCTTCTTTCTATTCTAGAGTCAATCTGAAGAAGGAAATACAAAGACTTATTGAAAGTCTAGTGTGATGCTGCTGCAAGATGTAGTTTAATGAAGAGAATGGGAGCTGTAAAAGCTCATCTCCTCAGTCTCCTGCTTCTTCCATAACTTCCAGTAGCTTTGCCCACTAAGCTGTGGCTCTGAGTGAAGAATAATGGAATTGATGATAACTTGTGACAAAAACCTCAGCAGAAAAAAAATCTGCCTACTTCCATTCCATTACCAGCTCCTCTATGGCTGAGTCGTACTGAAATCACAATAGAAGTCAGGCAGTCTTTCGAAGATCGCATTGCATATTGACTTCTGAAACAAAATGAGTGGCCTGCCTATCACAATTTTTAATACTTCCCTTTTCAGCTTTTATGGAGAACTTGTTCATTTTTATTTTACTGCATCTGCAAATATGGTTTCTACCAACCCTGCAGTAGGATTGGGGCATAACAGGTGAGAAAATATGGTTGGTGAGCTTGGTGCAGGTATTGCCATGCAGAGATTTTTGCAGGATAAGGAGTTAAAGGGGTTAATTTGTCTTGTAGGGGTTTTTATGTTTTTTGTTTAAGAAATGAAAGTGACACAATATTGTACATATTAATTTTTCTTTGGAAAAATATTGTAATTGTCATTAATTATTTTAAATCAAATAAAGACAACAAACCCCAAGAAAGAGCCAAATGTACAAAGATATTTTGAAGAATATAGAATTGAATGGAATGGAAAATACCTAATTTAAAAAAAAAAAACCTAAAATCCTTTTTTGCTAAAAGAATTATGAGAAAGAAGGCACCGTAGTTATGTTAGCATGCTATAAAAGGTAATCTGGAGCAGTGTTTCTCAACCAGTGGTATGAGTACCCTTAGGGGTACTCAAGAGAATTCTGGGGGGGGGTACGTCAACACAACTGAAGTTTGGAGAAAACTGAATTTTTGTTTAGATTTTACAGTGTTTTATTATTTTTGTACTTTTTATACCCAAAAATTTCATCACCTGCCTGGCTATGATTAAGTTGTTTAAACAAATGTGTTGCAATGGTAGAAAAACCGTCATGGATGGTAAAAAGGAATTGAGGGAGAGGAGGGCCAGCAGGGGTATATATGCACCGATATACCGGCTCCACTCCAGGAGGCTCCCTGGTTGGCCCAATGGGTACTGCTAAGGGTAAAAAGCTTCCGGAACTCATGTACACAGCATGCACACACCTAAGTGGAATGGACATAAGCAAGCACTCAAAGAAGAACTGTAGGTACTGGGGGTACTTATAATTTTTTTAAAGGGGGTACTTTATAAAAAAAGGTTGAGAAACACTGATCTGGAGCAGAACATGTGACATATATTATTATTTCACACACCCCACCACCACCACCCAGCCCAGCCCAGCATGAAGCACTGGAGAATTATGGAAGTCCATTATATATGGGGTTTGTCTGAAATATTCATCACTAATAATTGCAAGGAAAAAAATGCTAGAGGAAAATGGCCTGTATGTTGTATTGACTATAACATATTTTATTATTGCTTTTTTCTTGAAGACTCTCTCCTTTAAGTGACTATAAATCAGCACTACCTTCTTTGTCGTGAAACAGATGAGAGAAGAATCAGAACCGGGGATATGAAAGGGCTTTGTTTCTAGCCAGTCATTTGTTGTCATATATAATAGGAACTGTAATAAGTCATTTCTTTTTTTTCCAGCTAATCCAATGGAAGGCTCAATGGTGATTAGTATGAGACAATCCCTTCACTGGAGAGAAGAAATTTTTGTCGAAGTAAATCAGAATTTCTACAAGAGATCCCACTTTTCTGCAAAGACCATAGTTGAAAGCCATATTCTAGCTCATGATGGTTACTGCATTATAATTGTTGCCTTGATGAATGATAACTTTAGAACAAAGATGGTAACATATCCTAGATAAATCATTCTAGAAGATTTCATAACAAGGTATCAAATGCAAAAATCCAATTTTTCAGTTGTTTCCTCTAAGGACTTTCATAGTGCAAGCCACCCAGCCATGTGTGCTGGGGAGCTGGTCTTTGGTTAGATGATATAGAAGTCATCGCATGCCAGCTATTAGCCTGGACAGACCATCACCTCATGAGAGTTATAGTCAGAGTTCTCAGGTAATAAGACAGATCCAAGAGCCTGATTTGTCCATGAAAAAATCACGAACTCCAACAACTTTCAAAACATGCTACTAGACATCAGCATTTCATCCACATGCTGAGAGCATTGGCAGGGGAATACACTGAGGGTATGTCTACACTGCAAAGCTAATTCAAAATAACAGCCATTATTTCGAATTAACTTTAATAGCGTCTATACATGCAAACCACTATTTTGAAATTAATTCGAAATAGCAGAGCGCTTAATTCGAATTTGGTAAACCTCATTCTACGAGGAGTAACACCAAATTTGAAATAGCTATTTTGAATTAAGTGCTGTGTAGACACTTAATTCGAAATAGGGGGCCTCCAGCCCTTCCCAGGGAGCCCTGGTGGCCACTCTGGGCACAACCAGGAAAACTTACTCTCCTCTCCCCCAGCCCCGGAGCCATTAAAGGGGTAGACCCTGGCCACAGTGCCTGTGCCAGCTCCAAGCCTGCCAGCCCAGAGCCAGCAGTGGCCACCGGGGCCCCTGACCCAGTGGCCCCAAAACATGAGCCAGCAAGCCACTGGCAGCCAGCTCTCCACCGCTCCCCAGGAGCAGTCTGCCAGCTCCCAGGAGCCTGACAGGGGCTGGAGAAGGCGGGCGCCTTCCTGGTCCAGGGTGGAGATCATGGACCTTATTCAGGTTTGGGGGGGATTCCCCCAAAGTCCATGATCGTTGCACTAGATGGAGGAACGCGGCTGTCTATGGCAGGATAGCTGCCAGCCTGGCCACCAAAGGCCACATGCAAACCCAGGAGCAGGTTTGCATGAAAATCAAGTTGGTCTGGCGAGACCCCCCAACCCTGGGCCCTGAGCTTCCCCTCCCCCTTCTTCCCCTTGCTTCCTCCTTCCAGCTCCCTCCTCCCAGGTTTCCCCCTCCCCTCTTCCACCCTCTCTCTTCCCCTCTCCCACCTCCTTTTCCCAGTCTCCCCAGAGGTTCATTCCCCCCCTCCAGTTTTGTTCAATAAACTAAGTTTCTATTTTTGAATATACATGTCTTTTGTTTGACATCAGGAAGGGGGGCTAGGGAGGGGTAAGTGGAAGGACGTGAGGGAGGAATGGGGCATGAGCCCCCAGTGGGGAGGACCAGGGTTGCTCTGAGGGCTCCTTGGGGTGGACGCTGTCCCGCAGGGCCTCCTGGATCCTGACAGCCCCCCGATGGACCCACTGGATGGCAGCCTGCAGCAAGTGCAACCAGGCTGATGGCAATGACCCCACAAGATGCACCGGCGTGCCCAGGGGCAGCTCTGGCTGCATGTGGCCGAGTGCTGTGGTGTCCTGAGTGCTCATCGAGGTAGACAAGCAAGCGGGGAACCCTGAGAACTGTCTGTCCGGGGTGGGGGTAGGGTCCCTTTAAGCATGGAGCTCAGTTAGCCTCAGGCAGCAGCCCCACACACTAAGTCCTAACCTGATGCCTTGCCGGCACTGGTTCCGGCCATCCTTAACTTCGGTTCAGGGTCCACTCAGTGTGGACGCGCGATTTCAAAATAGCAAAACACTATTTCGAAATAGGTTTTGTGTGTAAATGCGTTAATTCGAATTAGCTTAATTTGAATTAACTATTTCGAATTAAGTTAACTCGAATTAACGCTGTAGTGTAGAAATACCCTGAATGATTTAAGTTTTCCTGGATGAATGCATTCAAAGTGTGATGTGTAACTGTGCCTCCTCCATTAAACCTCTCCCTTTTGGAGTCTTACAAGGAAGGATCAATTTTCTCTCCACTCTTACTCAACACCTAGATGCAATTGCTAGGTGAACCAGCAAGATGACATAGCCACTAGTGCCAGTAATATAAGATGATTCATATCTCTACTTATCCATTACCACCAAGATGACACAGTGCTTTGTCAAGATCAAGTCATGGATTAAGAAAAGTTGAACCCAATCACAACTGAGGTTATGCTGATGGAGAATGGAAAGCACTTTGGAATGGAAAGTTATAATGTCATCTCCTTTGGTTAAAGGTACATACCCATAGTTGGTAATTCAATCTGAGGTTTATGAGCCCTCCTAGATTCTTTACTGATGTTAAACTCTTGCATGCCAGCATACATGCATAACACTTTTTGGCTGTTTGGCAAGTAAGGTCGACCCATTCAGGTGCATGGTAACCTATTCTCAATTATACATTCCTGTGTCAATACCCAGCTCTACTCTAACTCATGCAGGGATTACTCTGGCCATGTGAGTTCCCTGGAATTCAGAGGACACAAACTTTTGCCCTTACACTTCCTTGGTTGAGGAACAACATACTACCAGGCCTACAGTTTCTAATCATTTAAATGGTCCTTTTGTTTCCTTCTTCATGTAGCTCATATAAAGAACAAAGTCAGACTACTGGCTTATTGGCTCATACTTGAATACACTGCTGTAAATTGGATGAGATTAAATGTCTCATCAGTAATTGTATCTTTTTGTTTTGTTAGTCTCTAAAGTGCTACAGGACCACCCGTTTTTTTTCTTAACCTCAGAGACTCATTCCAGAAAGTTCTGGATGCATAAAGCAAGAAAAAATTCATAAACACATCAATACTGCAATATCTCTAATCTTTAGGTAATTTGTAGACTGGTTTTGCATAAAAAAGATAATAGTATTTGTGAACCTGCATACCGCCTTGGCTTTATTGGTATCTTGTATTTCTTACACGTGGTCCATAGGCTGTAAGTTAGAACATGGTTTGTAAGTTTGTTACAAAGCCTTTTAGTATTTCTCTAAGGTTCATTGAACAAAAGGCATAGATTTAAGTGATGCCAAGTATAATGAATAAAGACAGAAAGGGTTATAAGTAAATAAAAGTAAAACTTGATTTAACAAATTACTCTTGTTCAAAGAAATTTCTCACCAAGTTTCACCAAGTCTCTTTTCCGGCATGGCTATCTGGCCAAGACCTTTCACAGAGCTTAGAATGCTCTGGCCCTTTGTCTCCTCAGGAGAAGTATGCCAGAATGGCTTTTTCTCTCTCCTTGTACCTTCCCATAGTTCATTGACTCTGTTTCAATAGCCAATAAAGATTTCCAAGAGCACAGTCTCCATCTCCCTGTGAGATTGGTAAGTGGTCATCTTTCTCCACTTGCTCTCCTGATGGCTTGGTTTCCCTTGTAGGTAGATGTGCTTTTCTTTGTCTTTGGTCACACCTGGTTTCATTTACATTGGAGACAAATTCAAGCAGGCAGAATCACATTCCTTTGTCTAAAAAAGCCCTGTTATAGATCCTGCTTAGCAAATACATTTTAAGGACAGATTTTCAGCACATGCTTATAACTTTGTATACACTCGGAACATATACCACAACATGATTTTTGGACAATTGTGTGTAGTCCGCTTACTAAAGGTGGCTCTGCTTATTCTCTGGGAAGATCCTGTGTGCTGCAATCTAGCCCCAGAGACTATAATTCCCATGAGCCCTGGAGGAAACCAGGAAGGAAGTGACTCTTTGTTTGGGTGCTGGGTCTCTCCACGTGTATGGAGAGACTCTGAGCAGTCTGTGGACT
The DNA here is from genome assembly GCA_032595735.1 of Pelochelys cantorii. Taxonomy (NCBI): domain Eukaryota; kingdom Metazoa; phylum Chordata; order Testudines; family Trionychidae; genus Pelochelys; species Pelochelys cantorii. Next base: position 301,110,723 of record CM064326.1, on the reverse strand, counting down.
CTTCCCTTTGTTTTTGGAACAGAGGAGCCAGGCTGCTGTGGAGGAGTTCTAGCCAGTCTAGGAGCTGTTAGGTTGCAGCTACAGACTTGGATTCAGAGCCTTTGGGACTAGAATTTAGCAGGTTGCTTCTGATTGCCCTTTAGCTGTCTGTACCTGTGGCTAGAAGTACTACTCTGCACCCAGAACACAGGAGACTAGAATCATCCACTCCAGCTGCAAAATCTTCAAGCGTGCCCATGCAAGCAAGAGTATGGTACTGTGAGTCCTGAGGAGTGCATACTCTGGGGTGTGATAAACAGGGGCAGTGCAAATGCCAGATAGATACATTCCTATTATTTCTGTGTACTTTGTTAATGTTATTCACTGTTAATCTGTAAAACTCTGTTTCTTTAAGTTGTTAAGTAAAGGTTGTTCTTTCTACTGTAATCTATCAGATGTATACTATTTATGATTTGTAATTGTTGTTCTGAAGCTAGATCCAGATTATTGCTGGAATAATTTTATTCCTGGAGGCTCTCAAGGCACACCATTAAGTGTGTACAGGGCCAGCCAGGTGAAGGCACCGGCATTATATGTTCTTTATGAGCAAGGGACAGCAGCAAGGGGGTGGATAGTGTTTCCCCAACTAAACAACATCACCACTGGGGTACTCAGGATCTCCTTTTATGTTAAAACCATCAGGCACCAAGGCACACCTGTGGGTGTGACCTGCTCCTGAGTAACCTGGGGAGGAAAAAGGGGGTTATATGTGTTGCTCATTTGTATTGGACACATTTTTCAGGGGTGGGGAACCTAAGGTTCAGAGGCCAGATGTCGCCCCTGGCTTGCCTGGATCCAGAGTCTGAGGCTCAGGGCTCCCCTGACCCCAGTATTGGGGAGCCAGTGCTGGTACTTCAGCCCCCCTGTCCCAACACATGACTGGAGCATACAAAATCTACTAGCCTACTAGATGAACACCTTTTAGGTACAGATTATGATAACAGTTTGTGAGTAGTGAAAAGAATTGCTAACATAGTGAAACACCAATAGTGCTCTGTGTCACAACAGTTCTGAAAATATTTTACATAATATAGTAACAAATGTTGTAAATCCTAGATTTGCTTTAATTGAGGAACTAAAGAAAGGAAAATACTTTCAGATAACTTGTTTTTTGTCTGCTTTTTAGGCAAGTTAAATTTGTTCTGAACTCTCAGTGAGTCTGAGGGACTCTGAAAGAAGTCCAAATTGATTGCAACATACCAGTTGAGAAAACTGGAAGAGAGCTTAAATTACACTGACATAGGCCTTGTCTACACTTATCGGGAGATTAACACTGTGGAGTTTGATCCCCCTGGGGTCAATTTAGTGGGTCATCAACTGCTGATTGTGCTCTCATCTCTGGCACTTTACCAGCTCAAGAAGCATAAGGGGAGTCAATGGAAGAGCTTCTCCCATCGACCGCCCACAGTAGAGATGCTGTGGTAACTCAGTCTAAGTTACCTCAACTTCAGCTACCCTATTCACATTGCTGGAGTTGCGTACCTTAGTTCAACATTGCCCTCAAATGTAGACCTGGCCTTAGTCCTTCTTCAGACTCTCTCAGTCTCACCTCTGAATTTGGTCCAGTTGTGGTTTAAGTGAATTCAAAGTGAATTTTTCCATTGATTTAGGAGGACATTGGGTTAGAACTTTAGTTATCCAGTTTCCTCTGTTATTTGTGTCTGTATCAGATAGCAACTGGGAAAAGAAAAAATGTTTGTGAAAATAGGAAAATATGATTATAAACCTCTGGCAGAGGGTTTCAGGAGCAAGTTGGCTTTAAATTTACTATGTGACTTTTAAAAATAACACATGTTCTATCTAGCATCAGTAGAAACTAGATTTGGTTTGAATCTTCTTTAATTTGCACTGTTTGTCACTGGTTATTTTTAGAAGAAATCCATTATTTAGAAACAAACCCAGATGACAACATATGACAAACTACAACAGACATCCAAAATGAAATGTGGATTGTAGCAAATAATTCTTCTGAACAATATTCCTTTTTTCTCAAATTTTGAAAATTCTGGCTGTAGCCTACAACTAGGCTTTCTATGTTTGCAATATTTCCATCTCCAATACAATATATTCTTGTCTATGTATATTTTCTGTGTTCAACACTTGATAAAACTATTTAAAAATTGACTTACTTCCCAGGATATATAAATGATTTTTCATCTAATCATGTTTTTTATGATATGGCAATATTAAAAAGGATGACAACAAAAAAATATTTCTAGTAGAATAGCCAAGGGAATATCACCAGATTAAAACCCTGAGATAAGACTGAAAATGGTGTCTAATTAGTGACAATTTTATTTGATATCACAACTTCTATCTTCAGAATGTATTATTTCTTCAGTTTTTCATTTATGTTACAAACTTTATACATCAGAAGAATTATAATTTTATTTTTCCCTAATGATTTATGGCAGTATATTCTAGTACCTATTTTGACCTCTGAAATATAGTGCATTTTGATTGGCTTACTATTCCACCTTTTTCTGAAAGGTTTTTGAGGCTGTCAACAAGAGAAGGACCAGAATTACCATCCAATCAAATTACAGAATACTTAAAAGGTCAAAATAGTACAGCACACTAACATAATTCAAGGAATATATGAGGCATTAAAATCTCAATACCTCATTCTTGTAACAAAGGTTGTAATGAGAGGAAGAAATGGCACAACACGAATTCATTCTTGTGACAATAATTATAACAAGAACATGAAATGCTATAAACTTAACCCATTGCTTCTGCTAAAATAAGATTGAATTGTTAGGTGCCATTGTAATGCCAAAGTACCCCCAACAATGGCTTGAATGCAAAATATTGACTGTTACTGGGGGATACATGGCTTTTTATAATGTGCACCAAATTAATTGTTAATCATCATCCTATATTTGTCATGCGTTTTACATGATGTCAAAAACAGGCAGTTAGAAAATAATATAGGGGATTATCTTCCGCATTATGTTTATTTGCAAGAAAAACAATTTTTGTTTTTCACACTGTGGTAAAATGTTACATCTGTTTCCATTTTGCTATTAATAAACTTAAGATGTATTGGCTAACAACTGGCTTCTCTGCAAAATGGAAATGCAGAAGTGCCACCCAGAAGTCCAGACACAATAGATTTCTTTTTTAGCATAGAAATTGATGTGTTGCAAAGAAACTTGTTTTTGTAGGACTCTTTAGTTCCCCAGCATTGCAGTTATTAGAACATGTAAAAATCTTATAGTTTTTCTTTCTGATGGACCTTTGAGCTTCAGATCATAAGCCTTGTCAGTATAAATAAAGGATAACTCTGACAAGTAGGCCAAACTTTAACTTCCCAGTATTATGGGAAGGGGGACAAAGTTAGTTTTAAATAATATAAAGCGTTTTTATTTTAAACATTCTTTCCTCGGTGAAACATGTAGGATAAATCCATTAAGTAGTTCTGTCTATGGAGGGGAAATAAAGACTGATTTAACATGGAAACCTTCGGTTAACTCCTTCATAAACTAAAAATAAAATATTAACTCATCTTGAAATTAGTAGTGGAAAGGGGAAAAAACCCCATACATTCCCTCATTGAGAGTCCCTTATATATAAAAAGAAGAGTCTGCATATAAAAGACAATCCACAGACATCTTTGAAGGTTCTCTTTCAAAGCATTTCTACTTTCCAGAGTGTCTGGGGATTTCTGTTATTAATTGAAGTTAATTTTCTAGGATATCAGTTTGCCGTGCACGTGGGAAAGATTGATAGCCTCTTCGATTCTCAAGAGGGTTGAAAATGACACTGTTCCATCACCGGGTGCCTTCACTTTTATCATCACAAATCAAATTATAAACATTGGGGCAACCTTGCTGGAATCTGGCTTCGGGAGATTTCCATAAGATTAATTAGGCGGCCAAAGCAAAGATGGTAAAATATAAAGGGGGGCTAGCGTGGAGGAGAGTGGCGGGGGAGGGAGGGAGGGAGAGAAGAACCATTCATTCCTTGTAGAATGGGAAGTCATTTCAACAATGGGTAATTAGCGTGGGCCATGGATTCTCAAAGGCACTGAGGACACTGGACTCTTTCTCTCACTCTGATGTTTAGTGCTGTATTGTGGACCCCTCATTTAATTAGTGCACTTTGATACCCACAGGAGCTTGAAGCTCCAGGGCATGCTAAACACAGACTGACACCAGCAAGCTTCTGCCTCCTTCCACTCTAATTAGAGACACAATGAGCTGCAAAGACAATGTTTTACTCCAAGATTTCTTCTGCAGATACCTCTGGCAGGAAACAATCGTTTATTTTGTGTCTATATTGGTATTCAGATTAAATTGTTAGCATGCAAAAGATGAGCTTAGGGCACCCAGCTATTAATGTTTAGCAGAGTTCAGAAATGATGGAAGCAATTTGTGTGTTTTTTTAAAAGTGTCCCTTTTGGAATCTTAGGTCTAATAGTTTTATTTTATTTTATTTTATTTATAATTCTCTCATCTAATTAGAAGTAAATGGCTTGACTAAGAAAGCCAAAATAGGTTGAACTCCAAAGCATCTTTTATAAAAAAACATTTTTTCTCTTTACATTAATATTTTTTACTTCTCAAACAAGGGAATTTTTAACTTAACCATTTACGGAAGATGGGGTGGGGGAGGTGGGGAAGAAACCAGCAAGCTCTTTTCTTCATCTTGTCTATTGAAACGAACAGCCAACTGATTGTAAAGTCATTTTTGCAGAAGGATTATTAATCTGACTGCTGCTCTTTTAAAGAAGCCCTGAAAAGTTTGTGGTGGCAAGTTAAAAAATATGTATTTATAATGTTACTTTTGATGGACAGTTCTATGCTGATTGCAAGAATATAAATATCCCAAGGGAAACTGAGTGTTGAGAATTAATCTCCGCATACACAAAATAGTTGTATGAGCTGCTTAACAATATCTTGGAGATCTATTGCTCCTAAAAATTCAACACTGATATTTCTTTACTTTGTCATTATTTTCTATTTATTTCTTGAAATGATTAGTAGGAAGCTAAGGTTTATTAATATGTTGGCACTGGCAATCAAACAGTGCTTCTCTAACTCGTACATGATGACCTTGAAAAATGTACAATCTCTACAGTAATATAAGAAAAACACCAAACAAAATAAGTTCCATTTACATACATAGGGGAAGATCCTTGCGTTTGGCAAAGGAGTGTTTAGAAAGGTCAAAATTAAAGTTATTTCATGCCCTATTCCTCCCTCCAAATCTTGGCCAACTGAAGCTAGTTTAGCTTGTGTCACAAGACAGAGCAACCACAATGTTGCTGTAACTTGAACCAGCTGCAGAGGGCCCTTAGCAGCTAGGCTTCTTAGCAGCACTTCCTCCATACTCTCCAAATTCCTTCAGCACTAGGGCCAGAGAAGGGAAGTAGTGGCTGTACCACCTCTGCACCACCAGCAAGTCGAAGCAATATGAAAGCAAGTGATAAGGGAAGTGCATGCTCCAGAGTCTAGCCCATACATTTTTAAATGAGTGGCTGAATTTGGGCAGCAGTGGGAAGCAAAACAGAATTTTTTTTTATCTTTGTTCTGGTTCCACATGCAGCCCAGAAAGGGAACATTGTAAAGGTTGTCTAAGAATAGAGCCAGGAACGGTCATACCAGTTCAGTGTGCGGTTTGTATGATTCTCATCTATGACCCCTGGCAATGGCAGGCACCCCCTCCCCTATAAAATAACTTCTAGTTTGGGCAGGAATAATCTGCCTGAGAGCTCTGTTGGCCAGAACAAGTGCATCTTAGTGCTCATCCAACCATGTTCATATGTGCCTGTACTGGGGGTCTTTTCCATTTGGGTCTTATACAGCCCTTATCCCTGTGATCTCTGAGTAGCCAAATGGGGCCAAACTGTAATTGGCCAAATGAATCAGATCAGAATTTGACCCCATGAAATCCTAACTCTTAAACTTTTTGATGAATAGGGAAAACATTAAATTCTCTTCATGAATCATTGTAATCAGAGGTCTATTCACTGCCCACTCGTGGCTAATCCTGTAGGCCTGGCTCTGGGAAAACTTTGGAAGTCAGATGCTTTATGTAAGCAAAGACATAGTTACTGGGGCTCTGATCCTTAAATATAGTCTCACTTTCTAAGTAGGCTAGAGCAAGATGGTCAGCTTTAATCTTTGGGGAGAGAAGGAAATGGCTGCAACAATATGTCTTCGTAATAATACTTTACTGTAGCTAGTCTTACTTTAAAGGCAGAACCTTTTCTCCCAAAGGCAATGTATTCCCTACCCAAAACATTAAAGTAATTGCTGAATAATTAGCTGTGGATACCTGGGAAATTAATGTTTAAAATCAGCCATAACTTGAAAAAGATGAGTACCTTTTCTCAAAGAAAAAAGTGCTCTAAGATAAAGAAAATGGTGTGCTCTTTATATGTGTGTGTGTTTCCATGTATTCATTTTTTGTCTCTGTGTGTGCACTTGCATCTTTTGTGAAAAAAAATCTAAAAATTAATAAAGTAAGTGTAAGGATTTCAATAGATTATAGGCAACATGTAGCTTTTCACATGAATAGAACAAAACCTGTGCCTAATGGATATGAGCCACAACTGAAACAAAATGTTTAATGCTATGTAATAATTAATTATCTCCTGGGCTTGAAAAATTGATGTCTTCACCAACTTTCTCTGGCGAGCATGGAGTTCCAAATCAATTTCTGTATATTTTAAATTTTCATTGTGGCTCTTTCATGATATAAAGCGATGGAGTGCTGTCTTCCTGAGTGTGCACAGGCAATGCCAGTGCTTTGATTGCTGCCCATGACAATGATGTAGTTTCATTCACACAAGTGGTGCAATCATGCCAGGGTCCATGAGTTAACTCAGAGAGGGGAACAGCAGAGGCTGCCATATTTTTGTTATGCCACTGTCTGCCTATGAGCAAACAACCAGCTGCAGTTCCGAAGGGGAGTAAGTGGCCCTCAGCTGGGATGCCAAGAAAGACCTCCCACTTCCTCCCTGGGCCCTGCTGCTTGGGGGCCTGATCTCTGACATGGACTTGCCCTGGAGCACTTCTACAACAAGGTGCTCATCCAGAATGGTGTGTGGTGTCAGGCGGGGGGAGCAGTATGAGGATACAGAGTGTGGGGCTATACAGGGCATACAGGCTGGGAATACAGAGTATGTGGGATGGGATTAGGGGCATGGAGAGTGGGGGGAGAGGGGGCAGAGAGAAATTGTAGGCTTGAACACACTGGGCTGGAGGCTTGGGGGCATGGGGTGCTGATGTCCTGTTATGGTTGAACTGGATGGTTACAGGGGAAGGGCTGTAGGGGGCAAGGTCCCTAGCCTTACGAGCAGGGTGTTGGAGGATGTGGAGACCAGGGAAATGTTGCAGGGGATGTATGGGGAGCAGCCCCTAATCAGAATTAATCCCTTTAGTCAGAATCCCTTTAATCTCCAAACTAGGCTAAATTCACTGATGCACTCTAGCTCCTAAGGAAAATCTTCACAATGGAAAATCGTTGTCAACCTGGCCTGATCAACCACTTTAATAGGGTTTATGGAGGTGCCTAAATGTAACCAGAACATACCAAAGAATCTTTCCCCATATAGAGTAAGATGAAGGCTGTGTCTATACAGCAGCATTATTTTGGAATAACTGTAGTTATTCCGAAATAACAAAGACCGTGTCTACACAGAAAGCTATTATTTCAAAATAATGTTGAGCTGGAGACTGTCTTACTCTGAAACCTGTAACCCTCATTTCACAAGGAGCAAGGGAAGTTGAAGGAAGAACACTCTTCCCTTGACTTCCTGCTGTGTATACAGCACCAAAAGCCTAATTAAGCTTTTTCGACTTCAGCTAAGCAATTGACGTAGCTGAAATTGCATAGCTTAATCTGAGTTTTGCCCTGCAGTATAGACGTGCCCTTAGAAGTCTTTAGAAGATGTTGCAGATATTGTTCAGGGATGGTATTTTTTAATGTAGATCAGATAACTTTCCTGTGGTTTGGAAGCCATCATATCATAAGCATCTGATTTATACAGTGATGGGCAACTGAGTATGTATTGTGATCCCATGAGATGTGCTGAGAATATTGTTGTTTTAATAGTTTAAGTTTGATTTGGTTTTTGCATTTTAATTCCATGACTACATGGATACTTGTATTTTTTTCCATAACATATTTTCAAGAGTGATCTCCATATGTATAGCAATGCTGTTTTGCAGTTGGTGTCTAGTCACATGATTAGTGAAAGCAGAGCAAATGGTGTTGGTGCTTACATTGCAAGTTTTTCCATGGGCAAAATTTTGGATTTGGGTAAAAGGATCTGGGGCTTTTTCCCAATGAATTACTCTACCTTTACAGACCCATTCATTTAGTTCCAATGAAGTTGCACCAGTTGAAAACTGGAGCAAAACAAGCCTTAAGACTTTTTGGACTAACTATATCTGTTTTTGCATGTGCCTCACTACTTAGTTTAATCTGGCTTATAAAAACTGAGTTATGCATGCTTTATGTTTGTACTATATGTATATTGATGACTAATATGTGAAATCTCATAACTGCTGTTGTGCAGCTTTTCAACTAAATGTTTACCAGTGAAATGTTTGAATAGATAAGTTTTGAATATGGGTGCTTTGTTTTAGAATAACATCATGCACAAGATAGAGTTTGGAGACTATCTTATGAATGACAGAATGACCAGCCTGAGATCATTTCTGAAGGACTCCTGCACAGTGAGCATTTTGTATAAATGTATAGATGGAACTTTTCTGTGGAAAGATAGCCCATGTATTGTGCTTCTGTATTTATGATAAGATGGCTATGTTCTGATTCTCCAAGATAGTAAAGGTAAGCAACATTTTAGATTTTGGTATCAGGCCCCTAATGTATTCTTGCACTGGAACTGTCAGGGGCTTGTCACTCTCCTGGCTTATGACTTTGTACAGCAACACCAGAGTGAAAATAATGTGATAGTGGCTTATTTCTATGAAATCATTTCAGACATATGCTGCTATTGCTAGGGAAAGCAGCAAAGACAGGTACTAGAATTATTGGCAGAGGAGGAGAGTCCAAAATGGAGGCTGGAGTAGGTAACTGTAGTGCAGATCTGGCCTTCAGCAGAACCCAGTTCAATCTAAAGTGGGGATTAGTGATAAAAAGCTTTCCTCTTAGTAGTTAGAATGTGGCAGAGCCTCCACGACCCATGAAACCAAGTAGCTAAAGCTAAATGTATAATCCCTAAACAGGAGGTTGGTACAACACCCTGCTAGATACCCCACATCCCCTCATTTCCCTGAACTATCTAGGGTTGGGAAGTGGAAGGACAGCTCATCAGCTATTGTCCCAAGATTTTTCGGCCGTCAGTTTCTCACTTTCAACTTTTTTATTTAGTAGACTTAGTCCTTTGGTTAGTTATTGGTTCACTTTTCAAATCCAAGTTAACTGATATTGGGCCAAAATCCAGCAGTCCCTTAATGAGCAAAATTTTTAATTGTGATGGTACTTATATCTGTGTGATTGAACCCAGTTTCTGATGCATTATTTCAGATGATAAGGTAAACCAAAAGCCAAATAACAGCATTGCCAAGAAAAACAAGAAATGCCAGAAAAAAGGTTTCTGTGCTCATATTCCCTGTTCCTTATTGTTTTCCTTAGTTCCATTTGCCTGTTTTCTCCCCTTCCTGCACTGTCTTTGTTTAGAAATTCATGGCATTCCCTCTTGAATTCAGTGATGCTCCTTGCTTCAGGGTCCTTTACAGTAATTTATTCCATATGCTTATAACTCTTTTGTGTAAGATAGTTTTGCCTTAGCTTTTTTCCTTGTTCCCTACTTTCTAATTTTTAGATCATGTCTTCTAGCATCTGTGGTCTTGCAAGTGTAAAGAGCTTGCTTGGATCAATTTTATCAATCCTCTTCATAATTTTTAAAACTTCAATTGGGCTTCAGGAAGTCTCTTCTTTTCCACTGAGAATATGCTCAACTTTCCCAGCCTTTCCTCATAACGTAAATCGTTGAGATCTGGTATCATTCAGATAAGTGCACTACACTGCTCCCCCGAAGAGCAATTAAACCTTTGCAAAGATATAGTGGCCAGTATTGTATCAGTTACTCAAGGTGAGGGTCTAAAAAGTACCTTAAATAGGGATAATTCTCATTCCTTTGATTTAGATAGGAATTCCCCTAGCATATTTACCTTACTTCCAATTTACTGTATTTTTAATATCAGTTGTGCAATGAAATGAAGCATCCAAGGTGATTGAAATCATTTCCCCATGTATAAATGGTGAAGTTAAGACCCTCAGCTTATACACCTATAAAGGTGTGATAGCAAGAAAAACAGTGCCAAATCAGAAACAGGAAAAGGGTTAGTTAAATGTCTAATTAAACAGGCCCCAGTAAGGGGCTAGCATACCCTTCTTGATCCTTCTAAAATGCATAGAGCAGTTGTCAATTGAGAAAGAAGGATCAATTTAGCCCTAATTACAAGAACACTGAAAGAATACATTTTCAGTGCTTGCTGTTGTCAGAGCCCTCTCTCAGATTGTGTAACACATTTGATCTCGCACCATACAGACAAATAGTTGTGCTTTGTCTAGCTCAGCTTTAAGTTACTACTGTGACTCTTAAGCTCTTTCCCCTTGGTAGGAGGAGCACCATCTCCCCATTAAGTAGGGTTTTTTCCCTTGTCTCTGAGCTTTATATTTCTCCACAGTTTTCTGTTCTGTACTGCATAGACTACTGCTGCACCAATCTACACAAAATGTGTGTGTTCTTCAGAAAGCACAGCAGTTCTTAAATATTTCCTATTCACTATGTGTAATTTTGCAAATCTTGCGTTCGCTAACTACTCATGTCATATTCCTGACCTATAGGTGGAACATTTTAAAACAGAAAAGTATTCATATATATTTAAAAAGTTAAAGTGGTTGAAAGCTTAAAAAAATTAAACTGTTAATCTCAATTTTTTTTTTAAAAGCTCGTTTTTAAAAGCCCTGTGTTGACTTAGCTTTCTTCTGAACAACATGAAAGACCTGAAGAAATGTGGGTCTAGGAAAACTGCACTTAAATATTGAGTATATAGAAATATTTTGACTTTCCTTTTTTAAACCGAGTTAAATAATAAGGCTAATAAGGCTAAGTATGGCTAAAGATGTAGAAGAGCATACATGCAACAAAAAGACACTTCTACTACCCTCATGGTTCAAACTTCTCTTTGAGATGTTCCTTTTGGTAGTTTCTTAATTTCAGGAGTGGCAGATATTGTATCTTTCAGAAAATGAGATGCTTTCCTGTCCCACACGTTTGTATTCTGTGACTCCTATTAAGAAAATGCACCAGATTCTGACAGCGTACATTGTCTTAGTTCCATGAAACCATCAGACCTTTGCCAATTTATAATCACTGAGGCTCTGGTTCCTCAACGGGTCCAAAGTCAACCTTCCTATATGTACATGCAGCTGGAGTATAAGTCAATGGGATTGTTTCAGCTTTATTCTTGGGAAGAATCTGAGACAAAATCTTTAGACTCCTCCACACAACAGTCTGATGAAGTTATTGAAAAATCCTTTTCCAAGAGAAACTGGAATTTGAAGAGGAGGAATTCCCTGCAGCACCACAGCAATTTTTGGAAAGCAATTCCCTGCTTAATCTTGGGACTCTTCAGAAGGAGAACCAGCCTGCTTAAGAACAAGAAGGATCACTGATGACTCAAACCTATTTCTAGCAACCTGAGATCTTTGGTAGGGGGATTAAGTTAATACTGCTTCTGTATTCACAAGCTTCTTAAATAGCTACCACCTACCCATTCACATTCTGCAACCTTTCCATTTGCTGTATTCCATTAAGATGCAACCTGGCTTCTCTTTTAGCTCCAAATCAATCTCTTACCCATAGGTTTCACCCATCTACCCTGACTACATTTATAAAGCCATAGTCATACTTAGAAAGTTGTTCTTTGACTGGCAGTATAAAATGAAAGCTCCTCTTTACAGTCTAATGTACTTGTACTTTCAGTAAGATGTCCTGGTTTTTATGTTGCAAACAGAGACTATTTTCCTTTATCTCATTTATATCCATCACCACAGATGGTGCTCTCTTATGGCACATTTAAAACAATGTATCTCTTCCTTTAATATCATTCCAGGTGGGAAATCAGTGTCTTAGATATACGAAACATGTCTGTAAAGTATTCCATAGTCTCCAACTGCCAGCATGTCCTTCCTCATTGCAAGCACCATTATACACTCACTTGTCCTTTGAGATACTTGATCGGTCAAAGTCTACCATAAGCTCTGCTGTACCTTGCTCTTACCATACATTTTTTCTTTTGTTTGTCATTCACTTTTAACTCCCTCTCTTTATATAGACTATATTTCTCATCTTTCTCTTCTCTTTCCAAAAAACTGTTCTCAGCTTCTTTCCATTGACCTTCTTACTGCTTCTCATCATCTGCATTTTAAACTAGCCATGTTTCATTGATACATCTTACACTTATTTATTCTCTTGAGGGCCTCTACTTCTCTAGCCAGCTCTTCCATATGCAACTTAAGATTCTCAATTGTTAAACATCCATCACATGTACAATCCTTTCTAAGCCCCTCTTTGTTCACAGATGAATGCAAACCGCAGCTCTAGCAACTGATGACTGTGCCATATTCAATTTAGAGGACTCTGGTTTTAACACAAAAAGGGCAAAATCATAAACTGATAGAAACTTATCACTAGCACAATTGCAGCTATTTTACAGAAAAGTAAAATGCAAAGTGCACTATCATCTTTGTGGTGCTAAAATAAATGTATTGAGGAATGTAATACACTGGAAATAGAATGGGAAAGAATATACACAAGAATCATAGGGCTGGAAGAGATCTCAGGAGGTCATGGAGTCCACCCCCCTGCCCAAAGCAGGACCAACCCTAATTAAATCATCCCAGCCAGAGTTTTGTCAAGCTGGGACTTAAAAACCTCTAGGGATGGAGATTCTACCACCTTCTTAGGTAACCCGTTCCAGTGCTTCACCACCCTCCTAGGGAAATAGTTTTTTCCTAATATCCAACCTAGACCTCCCTCACTGCAACTTGAGAATATTGCTTCTTGTTCTGCCATCCGTCACTACTGAGAACAGTCTCTCTCCATCCTCTTTGGAACCTCCCTTCTGGTAGTTAAAGGCTGCTATCAAATCCCCTCTCACTCTTCTTTTCTGCAGACTAAACAAACCCAAATCCCTCAGCCTCTCCTTGTAAGTCATGAGCTAGACAAATTGGAGGATTGGGCCAAAAAAAATCTGATCAGATTCAACAAGGACAAGTACAGAGCCCTGCACTTGGGATGGAAGAACCCCAAGCACTGTTACCGGCAGGGAACCAACTGACTAAGCAGCAGTTCATCAGAAAGGTACCTGGGGATTACAGTAGATGAGAAGCTGAAGTCAACCGTATGCCCTTGTAGCCAAGAAGGCTAAAGGCAAGTGCAGTAGGAGGAGTGTTGCCAGCAGATCTAGAGAAATGATTATTCTCTTTATTTGGCACTGGTGAGGCCACATCTGAAATATGGCATCCAATTCTGGGCCCCCCATTACAGAAAGGATAATGACACATTGGAGAGGGTCCAGCAGAGGGTAACCAAAATTATTAGGAAGCTAGAGTACATGACCTACAAGGAAAGGCTGAGGGATTTGGGCTTATTTAGTCTGCAGAAGAGAAGAGTGAGGTGGGATTTGATAGCAGCCTTCAACTTCCTGAAGGGAGGTTCCAGAGGCTGTTCTCAGTAGTGACAGATGGCAGAACAAGGAGCAATAGTCTCAAGTTGCAGTGGGGGAGGTCTTGGTTGGATATTAGGAAAAACTATTTCACTAGGAGGGTTGTGAAGCACTGGAATGGGTTACTTAGGAGGTGGTGGTATGTCCATCCCTGGAGGTTTTTAAGTCCCAGCTTGACAAAGCCCTGGTTGGGATGATTTATTTGGGATTGGTCCTGCTTTGGACAGGGGGCTGTACTCGATGATCTCCTGAGGTCTCTTCCAGCCCTAGGATTCTATGATTCTATAAATTCCAGCCCCCTAATCATTTTGGTTGCCCTCCACTGGACTCTCTCCAATGAATCATTATCCTTTCTGTAATGGGGGACCCAGAATTGGATTCAATATTTCAGATGTGGCCTCACCAGTGCCAAATAAAAGGGAAAAATTATTTCTCTAGAACTGCTAGCAATGTTCCTCCTAATGCACCCTAATATGCCATTAGCCTTCTTGGCTACAAGGACATACGGTTGAGTCCAGCTTCTCATCTACTATAATCCCCTGGTACTTTACTGCTGAACGGCTGCTTAGTCAGTTGGTTCCCAGTCTGTAACAGTACTTCGGTTTCGTCTGTCCCTTGGGGTTCTTGTTGAATCTGATCAGATTCTTTTTGGCCCAATCCTCCAATTTGTCTAGGTCACTTTGGATCCTATCCCCACCCTCCAATATATCTATCTCTCCCCTTAGATTAGTGTCATCTGCAAATCCAGGTCATTAATAAAGTTATTGAACAAAACCGGCCCAGGAACCAACCCTTAGGGCACCTGCATTTGACACTGACCACCAACCAGACATCGAGCCATTGATCACTATCTGTTGAGCCCAACAATCTAACCAGCTTTCTATCCACCTTACATTCCATTTATTCAATTCATACTTCCTTAACTTGCTGGCAAGAATACTGTGGGAGACCTTATCAAAAGCTTTGCTAAAGTCAAGGTATATCACATCCACCAACTTCCCCATGTCCACAGAGCCAGTTACCTTGCCATAGAAAGCAATCAGTTTGATCAGGCATGACTTGCCTTTGGTGAATCCATTTTGGCTATTCCCGATCACTTTCTTCTCTTCCAAGTGCTTCAAAATGGATTCCTGAGGATCCCCTCCATGATTTTTCTGGGGACTGAGGTGAGGCTGACCAGTCTATAGTTCCCTGGATTGTCCTTCTTCCCTTTTTAAAAGATGGGCTCTACTATTTCCAATCATCCAGGATCTTCCCTGAGATCCATGAGTTTTTAAAGATAATGGCCAATGGCTCTGCAATGACATCTGCCAACTCCTTCAGCACTCTTGGATGCATTAAATCTGGCCCCGTGGGTTTATGTATGTCCAATTTTTCTAAGTAGTTCTTAACCCATTCTTTCTCCACCATGGGCTGCCCACTTCCTTCCCATACTGTGTTGCCTAGTGTGGTAGCCTGGGAGAATCATAGAATATTAGGATTGGAAGGGACCTCGAGAGGTCATCGAGTCCAGTCCCCTGCCCTCATGGCAGGACCCAGTACTGTCTAGACCATCCCCAATAGACATTTATCTAACCTGCTCTTAAATATCTCCAGAGATGGAGATTCCACAACCACCCTAAGCAATTTATTCCAGTGTTTAACCACCCTGACAGTTAGGAACTTTTTCCTAATGTCCAGCCTAAACCTCCCTTGTTGCAGTTTAAGTCCGTTGCTTCTTGTTCTATCCTCAGAGGCCAGGAAGAACAAGTTTTCTCCCTCCTCTTTGTGACACCCTTTTAGATATCTGAAAACCGCTATCATGTCCCCTCTCAGTCTTCTCTTTTCCAAACTAAACAAGCCCAATTCTTTCAGTCTTCCTTCATTGGTCATGTTCTCTAGACCTTTAATCATTCTTGTTGCTCTTCTCTGGACCTTCTCCAATTTCTCCACATCTTTCTTGTGGAGGCTGAGGCCTAATCAGCGCAGAGTAGAGCGGAATAATGACTTCTCGTGTCTTGCTCACAACACCCCTGTTAATGCATCCTAGAATCATGTTGGCTTTTTTTGCAACAGCGTCACACTGTTGACTTATATTTAGCTTGTGGTCCACTATTACCCCTAGATCCCATTCTGCCGTACTCCTTCCTAGACAGTTGCTTCCCATTCTGTATGTGTGAAACTGATTGTTCCTTCCTAAGTGGAGCACTTTGCATTTGTCCTTTTTAAACTTCATCCTGTTTACCTCAGACCATTTCTCCAATTTGTCCAGATCATTTTGAATTATGACCCTGTCATCCAAAGCAGTTGCAACCCCTCCAAGCTTGGTATCATCTGCAAACTTAATAAGCGTACTCTCTATGCCAATATCTAAATCGTTAATGAAGATATTGAACAGAACTGGTCCCAAAACAGATCCCTGTGGAACCTCACTTGTTAATCCTTTCCAGTAGGATTGTGAACCGTTAATAACTACTCTCTGGGAACGGTTATCCAGCCAGTTATGCATCCACCTTATAGTAGTCCCATCTAAGTTGTATTTGCCTAGTTTATTGATAGGAGCTGACCTTGTCTCTGAAGACAGAGGCTAAAAAGCATTGAGTACTTCAGCTTTTCCCACATCATCTGTCACTAGATTACCTCCCTCATCCAGTAAGGGTCCCACATGTTCCCTGACCACCCTCTTATTGCTAACATGCCTGTAGAATCCTTTCTTGTTTCCCTTTACATTCCTTGCTAACTCCAATTCCAATTGCTCTTTGGCATTCCTGATTACACCCCTCCATGCTCGAGCAATTTATACTCCTCCCTAGTCATCTCTCAAAGTTTCCACTTCTTGTAAACTTCTTTTCTGTGTTTAAGCTCACCAAGGATTTCATTGCTAAGCCAAGCTGATCGCCAACCAAATTTGCTTTTCTTACTGCACATTGGTATGGTTTGTTCCTGTGCCTTCAATAAGGCTTCTTTAAAATGCGGCCAGCTCTCCTGGATTCCTTTCCCCTTCATGTTAGCATCCCAGAGGATCCTGCTCATCAGTTCCCTGAGAGAGTCAAAATCTGATTTTCCGAAGTCCAGGGTTTGTATTTTGCTGCTCTCCTTTCATTCTTTTGCCAGGATCCTGAAATCAACCAGCTCATGATCACTGCTCCCAGGTTGCCACCCACATCTACTTCCCCTACTCATTCATTCCTCCCTATTTGTTTGATATACACACTATATTCAAATGGAGCCTCCTTCACGGAATGCCCAAATCCACCATTTGGATGTTCATTACTACCGGTATTCCACCATTTTGGATGTTCAGAACCACCAGGATTTGGAGAGGCAGATTTGTAATTGTGCTTCCCAAGTGTATGTAAAGTCATGGCAACACTGTACCAAGTGCAGAATCCTTTTGAGCGTCAAATATTGGAGAATCATCATCAAGTTCAATAGAACAAAAGGCAAGATCACAATTTTTTAAAGTGGCCACTAATTTTACATATGTCTGCTTTGAAGGGCCAGTATGGGACACCTAATCCTGATTTTCAGAGACACTCAGGGCTTAAAGGTCCAAGAAATCAATACATTCAGAGAAAAATTACCTTTACAAAACATTACAATAACTGACAGACTTTAACCATTAGAAATTATTCTCTTTTTTCCTCCAGGGAAGTCCCTTTCTCAGCTGTGTAGTACTGATGTCAACAAATTTCTCCTAGAACAGAGGTGGGCAAAATATGTCCCTAAAGCTGGATCCAGCCCACCAAGCTGCTGGATCTGGCCCATTGGAGCCTCTTCTAGGTTCCCTGTTTGCCTTGTCACTTCACACTGCTCCAAGCAGCTCTTTGAACACTGCGAGCTCAGGGGGAGGGGCAAGAGACTTTGCGTGCTTCCACCCACCCCCAGCACAATCTTGTAGCTCCCATTGACCAGTTTCCAGCCAATGGGAACTGCCTTCTTGCAGGACAGACAGTGTGCAAAGTACCCCTCCTAGCTCATAGGTTTCAGAGCCACACAAGGTCCCTGCAGTCAGTGCAGAGGCTAAGAAAGCAGGGACCCTAGCTGAGGTACCAGCTGGGCTGCTGGCTGGGAGCCACCCAGGTAAGTGTCTCCAGGCCAGAGCCTGCTTCTAGCACTTAGTCCCTCCCTTCCCCAAAATCTTTGCTGTTTCCTGCACCTTACTCCATATAACCCAAACCCTCTGCACCCCTGCTCCTATACCATCCCACCTCCCAGAACTTGCACCCTCTCTTACACCCTTCCTTTGGATTAAAATCCTCTCCTGTACCCATCCCCCCTCCTGGACCCAGCACCCCCTCTTGCATCCCAGTCTCTTGCCCCAGGTCACAACCCCCTCCTTCACCCAAACTCCCTCCCAAATCTCACACCCTCTCCTGCATCCCAGTCCCTTATCCCAAGCTCCCTTCTGCACCTAACCTCCATCCCAGACTCTTCACCTCCTCCATTAATATTATAGAACAGTGCAGCCCTTGACTACTTATCAAATTCTTGGAGTGGCCCCCATCAGAAATTATTGCCCATCTTTACCCTAGAGAAAGCTACAGAGAGGCAAGGTGGAATGTTCCCCTCTCTGTGTGGCCAATAAGTGAATAGGTGAGTGGTCTAGGAAGCAGAGGAACAGTGGAACAGTCACTTTAAGCAGCATATTCCCTTTGCAAATGGAAACAACAGGAATTGGTTAATGGTACTCAGAACCCTACTTATCACCCTCACGGCATGATAGGAGTCAGTCCTATTAGACACCTTGCATCCAAGAAGGAGAAAAGGTGGTTGCATTCCCCCCCACTTTTTGTGCTTTTCAGTTTCCTGCTACTGCTATAGTTCTTGTTTTGATGCCAAGCAGAGATTGTTAGAATTCAGTCCCACTCCAGTCACATCTGTTTGTCCTGAGTGGTGACCCCAGTATGCCCCATATGCCAAATTGGGAAGGGGTAAAGGATGGATTAGGTCATCTCTCTTCCTCTCCTTCATTGCCATTTTCCAGATCCGTTCAGTGAGGGTTGATAAGGGGCTAGAGCCTGGTGCTATTGATTTTTTGAATTCTCTTTCTGTATGTAACCTCCCCTCAGCCCCAGATCTCTTCATAGTTTTCACTGCCCTTAGTTTAAATCTTTTCTATTATGTCGTGTCCAATATTGGATAAACTAAACATAGCATTGGATTTAAGATGAGTTCTTACCATTGATTTCCACAATGTATGTGTGTGTTTGTATATTTGATTGACTTATATAAGATATAGGTTAAACCTCTTTAGTCCAGTACCCTTGGGACCTGACTGGTGCTGATCCAGAGAATTTGCTGAACCATGGGAGGTCAATATTGTCTAGCAGCATTACCAACACTTCCACTGCTAAGCGGGCTCCTAGAAGACATGTAGGAGTAAATTAGAGCTAAATAACGGTGCAGGACACCAAGAGCCAGGACTGGTGGCTGTAAACAAACTTTATGGGACCATGGGAAATTTGGCCACACCCTTGATAACTGTACATCTGGCTAACTAAAATCATGTCAGACCACAGGTGTTGCCAGCCCAGAGAGTGCTGAACTAGAGAGGTTCAACCTGTATTACAAATAATACGTTCTGTTATCTATCTCCTTTATAATAGAGCCCAATATCTTAGTTAATATTTTGCCAGTTGCTTTTCATTGATCAGTCCATAGTGATGCTTAGATCTTTTTACTAATTTACTGTCCAGTACCTGTTGTCAATAAATACTGCGGGTTATTCCTTCTAATATATTATGTTGTATTTCATCTGATATTGTCTTCTTCTTCTTCTTATATTAATAATAATAATTATAATAATATCTTATGTAGCAATGTTGCCTACTGGCCACAACCATCTTAAGCTCCATTGTGCTAGGTGACGTCCAGATGCAATGCTTGCCCCCAGGAGTTTAAAACATAAGAGAGCTGACAAACCAAGAGAATGAGCCAACCAGCAGGCTGGGGCAGGCGACCCCCCAGCATTCATCTGCTCTTCCAAATTAGCCATAGCTATATTAAACAATGCTGGTCCTTGTACTAATCTCTGATTTAGCCTCATGCCACACTGAGAACTGGCAATTTATTTCTACCCCTTCCTTCCCATCTCTTAAGCCATTTCTAATCTATGCAGTGCTATATTTCTCACCTTGGGGTTATCGAGTTTCCTTAAGGGAATCTTATGAGGCACTTTAAACAAAGGCTTGTGAGAGTCAAATATAAATTTGTTTTATTTGTTCAAATTTTAAGAGAGTGTTTTGTATTGGTAATGTTTTCATTGTATTTTAGATTGTTTCATTATGTTGCCCAGGGATCCAACTGCCTTAGTGGGTTAAAATAATAACGTTATATATAAAAATTATACATCAAATTATTACAGAAAATTATATCCAGTGAATGTCTTTATTTCTGAAGTCTTTCAACAGATTTCAGAGAAGCACAGTATGCTCCTTGTGTAGCACTATACTGTATAATTCAGGTACAAACCTACATTTAGAACTTTATCAAAAATAACTGATACAACACAAAAACACAGGAAATTACAGAAACAATCCCAGAAAAAATATATAGTCTATCTGTGAAAAAGAACTATTTGGCAGGGAAAATGGAATATTGACAGTCCTTTAATACAGGAATACCCAGTTAACCTCTGGTGCAAAGTCTTTATAGAGGGTACTCTTAAGGCTGAATGACCTGTCCTAAGAAGGAGACAACCTACTGTTAAAATTATTCACTGCCTTCAGAGTGTAAGGATAAAAATCCTACTCTCTCTCTCTCCCTCTCTCCCTCTGTCAAAAAATAATGCTGTCTGAAGCCTCTTCCCCATGCAAAATGCAGCTAACAATAACAGTGTCTCCTTGAGTATTTGTAAATAGTAGATTTTGACTGTGAGTGGTAATTTGTTTTATTGATTAGTGTGTAGCACCCATTGATTTGTTGTTCTAGGATGCAGAGTTTATCAGTCTTACCTTTACATGCCACAGTGTAGGATGGTCCAGTTGATGCAAGTGAGGTTTCCGGCAGAAAATAATAGGAGCATTATTGCTCTAGGCTCCAGTTCACATATCAGTGTGACTATGCTCGTGCATGTTCTTAAAGTATGTGGGCATGCTTTATTGAATTGGAGCTTTAGTTGTCATCAGGAATTTCTTTCATAAGAAACCCTTAAGAGCCATGGCAACTGTGTTGTTTTAAAATTCTGAAAGGGATCACTAGTCTTCACAATGTGGCTAATAAGAGGTATATGGGAAGTCCGCAACTTACAAATGGGTTGTGTTCCAAAAGTTCATTTGTAAGTCAGTTGTTTGGAACTAGGAATGCATTTTCCTATAGAATCAATTTTATAAATGGTAGTTAGGTTTCCAGGCTAGCCCACAAAAGCCTATTTAACCCAGAATGTTGCTGAAATATTCTATATTTGCAATGAAAAATGATAGAAATAATTTTTATTTAACCTTGACTGCTGGTGCTAGAGGAAATGCAGGTTTAACTAGAGGAGGATGAGCAGGTAGGTGGAGATTCTGAAAGGGACTTCTGGGATCCCCCAACTGCCGCCCCTCCCCTCCCCTCTGTCTCTTTGCCAGTTCTTGCAGCCAGCCCCATCCCTTGGCCGCCGCCTCCCCCTATGGGCTGCACCCAGTCCTTGCTCACCAGGAGGCGGTGAGCAGTGTAAGCATGGGCTGGAGGACTCCGAAGGAGCAGGGGGTGACTCTGGTGGCTGAGGAGAAGTAGCAGTTTCGCCTTCAAAGTGCCATTTCACTACTGGCTGCGTCAATGCTCCCTGCTTCTCTGGAGTCCTCCAGCTAGCATGTGTGCTGCTTGCCACCACTTGTGCTGGCCTGCTCCCTGCAGCTGCAGGTGAGCTTTTGTGTGTATGTATGGGGAGTGTTATTTTCAGAAGTCAGATGTTTGTAAGTCAAGGAGTGCCTGTCCAGCTATGATGTAACAGGGTCACAGGCAAAAAAGCTTACAGAAAAAAAATTCTCATTCCCTATCTATAGAACAAGCACCATAATTCAGAAGACAAACTCTTCTATTGGGTAGCAGGGATTTCAAGTAAAAATCACTTCACACAAGCCCGAAGTGGTAGTTCATTGGCATACAGCTGAATGTTTTACAGGATTAAGTCTGTCAGGATACCTCTGCATTATACACCAAGCCGAGATCAGGGTTCTGACTCAGGCTGGTGCAGTTACTGTGATCTGTCAGGTATGTGGGTTTGGAGCTGATTAACATTATTCTACTCAGGCTGAGCCTCCTGATGAAATTGCAAGAGTTAGAAGCACTGAAACTCTGTATGAGCTTAAGAAAAAAGAAAGCTATGCAAGAGCAAAACAGATAGAATGACACACTTCTAGCTTTAAACAAAAAAGGTAATATATTTGGCATTCATTCATCCCATTAATACCGATATGAAGATGACTCCTTCCATTTTATCAGTAATAGGGCTTCTTCATTATCCTGGGCCATCACTGAACCATTAGCACTGGCAGCTATAGGCAAGCATCCTAAAATCCTTTTTGGACACGCATATTCCATCATTGCTTCCTGTAATTAGGGGGAAAATCTTGAAATATAAAAAAAATAATGTCGCTCTTTATTTCCAATGCTTTTGACTCCTCAGTGAGAGGAGTTTTGCCTTATCAATGAAACAATGGAGCTGCAGTGTAAGAGCTTTGTTGTTTGGAATGAGAGGGGAAAAAAAATTAATGCACAGTGAGGAAGGTTGTTTTTAATGTGTTTGTATCCAAGGATGAAAATCTGATAGAGCTTGTTTCAAATAAGGTTGTGGGAGGGGGCCTTCATCCTCCTCCAGGGGACCTGCACTGTGCAAGTCCCTTTATTTTTGTTTTTTGAATCTTTCATGTGCTTTCCCATTATCACTCCACTCCATCTTTCTGGGTGAACGTGCAGCAGGTTAGAGATCATTTCCTTTGCTTCCCTATCGCCCACTCATCCCACCAATTGACTAAGAACATAAGAACATAAGAATGGCCATACTGGGTCAGACCAAAGGTCCATCGAGCCCAGCATCCCATCTGCCGACGGTGGCCAATGCCAGGTGCCCCAGAGAAGGAGAACAGAAGACAATGATCAAGTGATTTATCTCCTGCCATCCATCTCCTGCCCTTGTTATGAAGGCTAGGGCACCATACTTTATCCCTGGCTAATAGCCATTTATGGACCTAACCTGCAAAAATTTATCAAGCTCTTTTTTAAACCCTAATAGAGTCCTGGCCTTCACAGCCTCCTCGGGCAAGGAGTTCCACAGGTTGACTGTGCGCTGTGTGAAGAAAAATTTCCTTTTATTAGTTTTGAACCTACTACCCATCAATTTCATTTGGTGTCCCCTAGTTCTTGTATTATGGGAAAAGGTAAATAATTTTTCTATAATCACTTTCTCCACACTATTCATGATTTTATATACCTCTATCATATCGCCCCTCAATCGCCTTTTTTCCAAACTGAAAAGTCCCAGTCTCTCTAACCTCTCCCCATATGGGACCCTTTCCAAGCCCCTAATCATCTTAGTCGCCCTTTTCTGAACCTTTTCTAATGCCAATATATCTTTTTTGAGGTGAGGAGACCACATCTGCACGCAGTACTCGAGATGTGGGCGTACCATAGTTTTATATAGGGGAAGTATGATATCTTTTGTCTTATTATCTATCCCTTTTTTAATAATTCCTAACATCCTATTTGCCTTACTAACTGCCGCTGCACACTGCGTGGATGTCTTCATAGAACTATCCACTATAACTCCAAGATCCCTTTCCTGATCTGTCGTAGCTAAATTTGACCCCATCATGTAGTACGTGTAATTTGGGTTATTTTTTCCAACATGCATTACCTTACACTTACCCACATTAAATTTCATTTGCCATTTTGCTGCCCAATCACTCAGTTTGCTGAGATCTTTTTGTAGTTCTTCACAATCCCTTTTGCTTTTGACTGTCCTGAACAACTTTGTGTCATCTGCAAACTTGGCCACCTCACTGCTTACCTCATTTTCTAGATCATTGATGAACAAGTTGAACAGGATTGGTCCCAGTACTGACCCCTGGGGAACACCACTAGTTACCCTCCTCCATTGTGAAAATTTACCATTTATTCCCACCCTTTGTTTTCTGTCTTTTAACCAATTCTTGATCCATGAAAGGACCTTTCCTCCTATCCCATGACCACCTAATTTACGTAAAAGCCTTTGGTGTGGGACCGTGTCAAAGGCTTTCTGGAAATCTAGGTATATTATATCCACTGGGTGCCCCTTGTCCGCATGTTTATTAACCCCTTCAAAGAATTCTAACAGATTAGTTAGACACGACTTCCCTCTGCAGAAACCATGCTGACTTTTGCCCAACAATTCGTGCTCTTCTATGTGCCTTGCAATTTTACTCTTTACTAGTGTTTCTACTAATTTGCCTGGTACTGATGTTAAACTTATCAGTCTATAATTGCCAGGATCTCCTCTAGAGCCTTTTTTAAATATTGGTGTTATATTGGCCATCTTCCAGTCATTTGGTACCAAAGTGGATTTAAAGGATAGGTTACAAACCACTGTTAATAACTCCGCAATTTCACATTTGAGTTCTTTCAGAACCCTTGGGTGAATGCCGTCTGGTCCCGGAGACTTGTTACTATTCAGCTTATCAATTAATTCCATAACCTCCTCTAATGTCACTTCAATCTGAGTGAGTTCCTCAGATTTGTCACCTAAAAAGGCTGGCTCAGATTTAGGAACCTCTGTAACATCCTCAGCCGTGAAGACTGAAGCAAAGAAATCATTTAATCGCTCCGCAATGGCACTGTCTTCCTTGATCGCTCCTTTTATATCTTTATCATCCAAGGGCCCCACTGCTTTTTTAGCGGGCTTCCTGCTTCTAATGTATTTAAAAAACATTTTACTATCATTTTTTGAATTTTTGGCTAGCTGTTCCTCAAACTCTTTTTTGGCTTTTCTTACTACATTATGACACTTAATTTGGGAGTGTTTATGTTCCTTTCTATTTTCCTCACTAGGATTTGACTTCCACTTTTTAAAAGCTGCCCTTTTCTCTCTCACTGCCTTTTTAACATGGCTGTTTAGCCATGGTGGTTCTTTGTTAGGTCTCTTACTGTGTTTTTTTATTTGGGGTATACATTTAAGTTGGGCCTCTAGTATGGTGTCTTTAAACAGTTCCCATGCAGCTTCCAGGGATTTTAGTTTAATTACTCTCCCTTTTAGTTTCTGTTTAACTAGCTTCCTCATTTTAGTGTAATTCCCCTTTTTGAAATTAAATGCCAGAGTGTTTGACCGCTGCGGTGTTCTTCCCAACACAGGAATATTAAAAGTTATTATATTGTGGTCACTATTTCCAAGCGGTCCAGTAACAGTTACCTCTTGGACCAGATCCTGCGTTCCAGTCAAGACTAGGTCGAGAATCGACTCTCCCCTTGTGGGTTCCTGTACTAGCTGCTCCAAGAAGCAGTCATTTAAGGCATCAAGAAATTTAATCTCTGAATCCCGTCCCGACTAAGCTTTCCAGCTCACACATTTACAATCAGAAGTAGCAATAGCCTCGGTTGCAATTAAGATATTGTTTTAAGGTTAAAGTATAAAACATTGAAGGAGCCTTATTTTTGTGAAAGGGGTTTAGGTCTTAAAAAATTGCTGTTAGCTACTCCTGGAATTTTCAGAAGTACTGGTGCAGATTAGATGCTTAATTTAAGTGCTTTTAAAAATCCATCTGGGTACCTACTTGCATTTTGGGGTTTGGACAGCTGCCCCAGGGAGGGAGCAGCAGAGTCAAGGCAGCCCCACCCCACAGCCAAAAGCAGTTGGCATGTACAGCAGTGGCTCCATGTGCTGCCCCTCATCCACAGGCACCAACCTCACAGCCTCCACTGGCCACAGTCCTCCATTATTGATCAATGGGAGCTGCAAATCAGGCCCTGCGTGGCATATTAACTTAGACCCATTTTCAAAAAGCATCTAATCAAATAAGAGTGAAAGTCACTGGGCCTCATGCTACTGTTTCCTTAAGTCACTTTTGAAAATAAGACTTAGGTCCAGACATAGAGGGATTTAGGCATTGCTCCACTCAGTTTTGCAATGGCTAGCTGATATAAGAGCTAATTTTCAAGGATGACTTAGACGTTTAGGAGCTTAGGTCTCATTGAAAGTTAATTGGGAGTGACAGCATTCCCAGTGACTTCACTGAGAACAGGATAGCACCAGTAAACTGTAAATGCAGTAGCACTGGAATATCTCACAACAACTTGGTAACAGGGGTCTGGAACAAACTGTAGAGTGGAGTGAACCAAACTGTAAAGTCTGTGTATAATGGAAACCGCTTCCAGTCAGGAGTGTGGGACAGCACCCTTAGTTCCAGCACCTATGGTTGGGAAAAATTGTCTTGCCTTTTCAGGATACGGGCTGGTAATGGAGAACAAATCATACCCCATGTCTTCTATGTCACTCCCCAAAAATATAATTTCAAAGAAAAAATTACAAGAATGTCAGTCTTTCCTGTTATATAAAGAAAAACTCCAGAAATATTAGTTATTACACATACCACTTTTGCAATTCCAGTCTATATTTTTACCATTTTTTGCTTCCATAACTAGAGGACAATTATATGACCAGAGGTTATAGTCTGTGCCATTTAACATACAATGTAAAAACACACATTTACTGCCAAAATCATTTAGTTTTTATTACAACTTTTTCCCTTCCCATTTTCTATGTGTAATGAGTGCATAAAGGAACCCCCTTTCACCCTATTGTTTTTAGTCTAAAAGCCACTTTGCTCTTAATAAAAGGAATAATAAGTACCCATTGTAAAATAATCTGTCAATCACTCCAGCACTTACTATTGTGTAGCACCTTTCCTTTGGACCTCTCAGAGTGCTTCAGAAAAGAAAAAAACCCCACAAATATAATCAAATTACAATTGCACATCAATGCAGAATTAAAGTAGACAATTTTTGATTACCTGAATTTTGTTACTAGAAGCTGAAAAGAGAAAATGTTCCTCTGAACACCCAGTGAGGAGCTGAAAGCCCCAGTAGCATTGTCCATGCTGATCGTTGCATGAGACTTTTCATAGGACTCTCATTAGGTGCAAAGCTGAGCAGTGGCAGGAAACATCATCTTCTGTCATTGACTGCCTTAGTGTATAACATAAGAATGTTGGTGGCTGAGAATGGGATCAGGGTGGCCTTCTTGTCAGCTCTATGAATCATCTCCCTAGATGACAGGGACTGGAAGCTAGCAAGAGATGGGCCTTTATTTCCCATCTCCTGTCACATGATATACATCAGAAAGAGTTAATATACTTATCACATGGCAGGGGTTAGTATGAACAACTGACTCCAGACATAACTGTTACATCTTGCTTTACGTAAACAACAATTATAAATCAAAACCACCATCAACAAACGAATACAGCAAATCAGTAACACACAACACTGAAGGTATCTAGGATGGAAGACAGTGGAATGGAGACTTGTTGGCGGCTCCATTTTCTATAACTTAGTGTAAAATAATTCTGTAAACTCTAACCATTTCTTTCTAAATTGTTCCTGTTTGAATTGGATCCACCTTCTGGAGCACATGTTCGTTGTTTCTGGTTTTCCCATTGTCTGTGACTCAGTGGCAGTGTTCTAGGTAGCACTCAAAAATAGTCATTAGCACTTTGGGGGGGTATCTACACAGCAAAGTTATTTCGGAATAACGGCCGTTATTCTGAAATAATTATGCAAGCGTCTACGTAGCAATTCAAAAATAATTTTGAAATAACGGACAGCTTATTCCGACTTCTGTAAACCTCATTCTATGAAGAATAATGACTATTCCGAAATAGCTGTTTCAAAATAAGGCGTGTGTAGACGCTCCACTTCTGCTATTTTGAAATAGCCCCTCACCAGGGCCATTCTAAGTTATTCCTTATAGGGCTCTAAATCAAGATAGCATATCTACATTAGGGAGGCCTGCCTTGGACTAATTTTGAGACTTTCCTGCAGTGTAGATGTGCTATTCTGAAATATGATATTTTGGAATAACTATTCCAGAATAGCTTATTCCGAAATAACTGTGCAGTGTAGATGTAGCCTGGGCAACCTCTAAAAATAGGGAGCCAGTAATCCCCTGTATTGTCTTTAGATATCTTCTGCTACTCCTATAAGAATTATCCTCAAGGTGGTTAGGGGTGGTTATGCTGGTTGTACATAATATTGCCATTGTAAGGTTCTTGGATGGGAGTTAAATCAGTTCTTAGCTGGAAACGAGCTTGTCACGTCATAATTGTTTTGTCTATTTCCTTTGGCTGTTAAGAAACCCTGACAGTTCAGTAATCTAGTCATAAAAATGTCCTTGGGTTCCTGTAGGCCTCGAATCAACAAAACACCTAAAACATATTTAATTTTAAATTGAAGTGTTTAAGTGCTTTTTCAGTTGGGGGCCTTTTAGAGCAAAATACAAACTTCTATTTGTTATACAGAACTAGTGACTCAAAAATGTTAATTCCTCTAGAGCTAGCCTCTAAAAATATTTTTTTCCATGTTTTTCATGGTTTTGCTGAAAACATAATTGGCCATATTAGAAAAGGAAGGGTCTACCATTATCTTCTTTAAAATTCTATAACACCATTAGATTTTTTCCAACCGGTGGAACTTTTTAATTTAACTTTAAAATTTTTTTAAAGTTAATATGACTTGTTGCAGCACTCTTCTAAATTAATATTTAATTTTTTAAAATACATTAGAAATGTCAGTGTACACATACACATGCCAAAAGTATTAGCAGAACAAGCTAATAGTATGTTAAAATTCAAATGGTAAATTTATCTACATTATAAAAAACAGTGTTCAGATTTGAGGCGTCAAGTGGAACAAAGGAAAAGGAAAGCTGTTAGGAAAAATGAACCAGTAAAAAGGATGAATTAATAATGGCTTACAAAAGGAAAAGTTAAAAAACCTGGACTACAGCAAAACCTAGGATACATATTATAACTCAGAACTATCGTCGAGATCACTGATACTTTAAAGGTGCTTCTGAGCCATTTTGAACATATAGATGTAAATGATTTTTTAAAAATATTCTATCACATTTGTAATTCTATATAACTTCACGGTATTAAGCACAATTTCTAAACATTTAAAACATGCCATTTTTATTAGTGGTCCATTTTAAAACCACCAAACATTTTCATGTCAATTACTAAAACAAGGTTTAACGCTGTCAAAAAGCATTACTGCAAAAAACAGTCATCATCTCTGTGTTTTCATCTGCAAAACATTACAGTTTATAAAACAATTTTAACTTGAACTATGTAAGACTCTCTATGAAAGTTTCCATATGTTAAACATTTTATTTGTGTATTTGATTTTAAATTGCTTTGAAAAACAGACAGTTGAGGTTTTTAGAAAGGAATCTAAAGTTTAGGAAATAAATGTCTCTAAAATACAGGGAACCTGCAGTAAAAACATTCTAACCATAAATCAAAAACATATTGTGAAGTGTTTGTCGAGTACACCTTCTGAACCAGAATTTGTTTCTATTTGCTGGAAAATTGAAAAATATGTTGTAGCTTGGCAGCATTATTTGCTGGTTCTTTCCCAGTCTGCTTATGCAGTAGAGGCCTTATTGTACAAAAAGACTTAGAGAGCTTTTCAAGTTCCTTTTTCATTTAATTACTTAATATGTTCTCGTCAATACTTTGCATATAACTAGCAAATACAGTTGTTTTATGAAATGAAAAATAAATGCATATTCTCATTGTATATTTCTTAATAAAATGTGTTTTTTAAAATAAATGAAGACAATTAATCAGTGTTTCTGTTTCTCCATGGCACCTAGCCAGAAGCCACCAGGCAGTCAACTGAAGTTTAGAATGTTTTTGAAAGGCTAATTTAAGGTGAATTTAGATGGATTCAAGATTTATAAGCACTACAAAGTCCTGACTGGAGCAAAGTTCAAATAAGTAATCCACTGCACACTATGCAGACAAAGTGCTGCAGCTGAAACTTCCCTGTGATTTAGTCTACAGTCAATGAGACTTTTCAAAACAAGGAGGAAGACTGAGTTGCACTTCAAAGGTCTTCTAATAAGTGGGAGGATTATACTCTTTTAACCAGTTAAGAAGGTTAGATGATTTTGAGTTAGTGGCTTTATATCCATCAATAATTCTAAGTTTAAAGATAGTATATGCCACTATACATGTTTTAACTGTTTAATGGTTGCAGTGTGCCAATGCACCTGCTTTGTATATTTGTCACTGTTCCAGAATAAATCATTATTTTTTCTGAATTATTTTCTTGAACCAGGTTATTTGTAACACATTTATTTATCGAAGGCAGGATTTTTTTTATCGAAGACACATCTTTTTACTCTTCTTTTTAATTCTTTAAAATATTGCCAGTAAATATAAATGATATAGACTTTGATGCTGGTACCTTTTACCCTTTGCATGCTAATACCATATGTATATTTGAACAAATTAGGAGGAAATTTCAAGTAACGAAGGTACTGCCAAAGTAAAAAGCTAAGGACTGTCAAACTAAACTAAAAAAGATGCACTCAGGAAGTGGCTATACATTTTCCTTTTTAACATAATATTAGAACTACCCTTTATCATATCAAGTGGTTCTTTTAAAATTTGTTTTGCTCACATTTACGATTATTAGGGCAGTCAGAAAGCCCAGTTACAAAGAATTACTTCTGCATTATATTACTGTACCTACAGTGAAGTCAGGGTACCACATGTACATGGAATTCATGAAGAATATCAGAGAATATACTGTAATTTTGCCTCTCTATCAGAGGCAGCAGCAGTGGAGGAAGGCAGGGGGCAGGAGTGGCTCCATAGAACCTAGTGCTTATGGGGAGTTGGCTTAAAAGCTATGCTTAAAAGCCAGCTCCCCCTGAGCACCAGCTCCTACTCCCCCCCCCGTGCTGCTGCCTCTGATACAAAGGCAGCAAGGAGTGGGTTGTGTGTGTGTATTCGTTGGGATTAATCGATAAACCCAAGCTTATTGGTTAGTCATTTAAACAAATATACACTAACATCCTTAGCAGAGATCATTTTAATGCTACATGTCTGTACAGAGCGTAGTACAATGTAGCCTTGTTTCATTATTGAAATCTCTAGACCCTACCTAAGTACAAATAATAATACTTAATATGTTAAGGGAACAACTTTGACTCCATAATAGCAACTATATGTATAATTGCTATTATGGAGTCAAAGTTGTGTGTGTGCGCACGTGTGTGTGTGTGTGTGTGTGTGTGTGTGTGTGTGTGTTTGAGATTTTCATGTCTGTCTGTGTGCCCATCCATCCATCTGTGAATCCATTTGTTCAAGAACTCCTCCTAATTGGCATGCAGCTTCCTCCTAACTTAAAGCAAGTTCAGGGTTTGCTTGTGCCAGGATAATGGGATGTGCCTGGAATGTGATTGTTTCTCAGAAAATGGAGAAGGAGGGGTCTGGTAGGAGGGAAAGTTAAACTATCGAATGACTACAGGAGGGCAGCAAAGGGCCAGAGATGGGGACCAGGACAACTATAACCCCATTGAGCCAGCAGGGGACGAGGCAGAGAAAGAGACAGCTATCCACTATATATTTGAGAGAGTTAGTTGGTGTGTCTGTTTGTCTGTGCGTCTGTTCCCTAGCCAGGGGATATGCACACCTCCCTCAGCTGTGCCTGCTGGAGCTGCAACAGCCATGGAAAGGTGCTTCTCATGTGGCCCCAAGCTGCTGCAATGAGAGAGGGCTGGGATTGTTCTCTCTCCCCAGAGCAGCCTGCATACTGAACCCTCATCTCCAGCCCCACCCTATAGCAATGATTTAAATGAACCCAAGCAAAATCTTATATACAGTCCCCAAGTTGGAAAAGCTTAGAAGAGTATTTTGTATTGCGTATTATAGCTTCATGTTAAATCTTCCTGCAGACCTATAGTAATCTGGATTTATATACAGGTACTCCCGTTACAGACAACCATGACTTAGCATTGCAAATGTTTACTAACAGATTCATTATTACATCTATACAGTAGGAGGTTAATTAGTCTGTAGTCTTGTAGGAGTCCTGGGCTCAGTTCTTTGCTCTCCCATGGGCACATTGTGTGACCTCGGGGAAAGCACTTTATCATAGAATCATAGAGCTGGAAGAGACCTCACAAAGTCATCAAGTCCAGCCCCCTGCCCAAGGCAGGACCAATCCCAACTAAATCAACTCAGCAAGGGCTTTGTCAAGCCAAGCCAAAACTAAATCTCTAGGGCTGGAGATTCCACCACCTCCCTAGGTAACCCATTCCAGTACTTCACCACCCTCCTAGTGAAAGAGTTTTTCCTAATATCCAACCTAGGCCTCCCCCACTGTAACTTGAGACCACTGCTTCTTGTTCTGCCATCCGTCACCACTGTGAACAGCCTCCTACCATCCTCTTTGGAACCTCCCTTCAGGAAGTTGAAGGCTGCTATCAAATCCCCACTTACTCTTCTCTTCTGCAGACAAAACAAACCCAAATCCCTCAGTCTCTCCTCATAGGTCATGTGCTCCAGCCCCCTAATCCTTTTGGTTGCCCTCCGCTGGACCTTCTCCAATGTGTTCACATCCTTTCTATAGTGGGGGCCCAGAACTGGACACAATACTCCAGATATGGCCTCACCAGAGCTGAATAAGGCGAATAATCATGTTCTCTGTGACACAGTACTTCCTGGATTGTTATGTGAATAAATGTGCTAAAAATTAGGAGGTGCTCAGATATTGCAGTAATGGAAGCCATATCTGGACCTGAGGTAGATACTAACTTTGAATTATTTCCATTGAATTAGCAGTGGAAAGACTTCACTAGGAGCAGTAAGCACTTTGCCTCATAGTGTTTGCAGCACTGGCCCTTTTTTACTTTCTGTTGTATTTTATGGGCATTGAAGCTTGGCACACATATCCTTTTGTCTCCCTTTTCTGGGCTATATTTCATTCTGGAGATATTGCTTATATGTTAAGAAGATGAAGTTAAATGATTCAATGTGCGTCCCTTTGGAGAGAGGTTGGGATTCTGTTCTCTGTAATGAAATGCACTGAGGTAAACCTACAGCATGTAAATGGTGGGCACAGCTTTTAGGGAATTGAATTGCTTGCTACATAAATGCTGTGGGAAAAAAAGACTGAAATAAAACAGGATGTAATAAGTGTGGAAAATGGTGGCTTAGTATTCAGACTTTAATTCATAATAACTACCATTGGGCATATTTGCTGCATTTCATTTTTATTTTCCCTTTGTTATGTATGTGTTTTTTAACTAGGAAAAACAGTGTTTTTATCTATGTGGAAGTCAGATGCAAGGGTTGGGTCAGTAGCTGCTACATGTTGAATGAGTTCCTCTGCAGTGAATACACAATCTGGCTCAGCTCATCAAGGGTGCAGTTCAATCACTCCTAGCAAGAAGGGTTTTAAGCTGGGTGAATGTGAGTCCCCATGAGCTGCACTCATATTTCTTGTCCATCAGAAGAATGGATTAATGTGGTTTTTCATCTGATAGCTCTGAGACATTCTTAAGTGTTGCCTTTATTATCAGCTGGTGGTACAGCCTGCTTGATATAGAGTGGATGCTTCATTAACCAAAGCCTGACTGCATCAGAGAGGCACTATAGATTCTAGGCCAGGTTGTGTATTATTAACTCACTCCTGCACAGTGCTAGGCAAGGAAGCCAATGAGAGCTGAGGATGCTGAGCACTTCATGAGACATCTCAGCACCCCACAGTACTGAGCCCTAAATAATGGTGTTGAATTAAAGCAGCATATTAAATTTCACAGTCTTCTTTATAATCAGGTAAGGGGAAAGGTCATGTTATATCCACCAGTGGTTCAACAGTAGTCAAGTTTCATCTATATGTATGAAAAGCAGCAAAATGTAGTTTGAGGAATGTACTTTTAAAAATTGATCTAAGCACTGTAAAAGCACTCGTGGCCTTTTAATATGCATTCTTGCAAAATGTGGTTGCACAAAACATAGAAATTTCAGAACAGAAAGTATATGCTCATTTTTCTGTAGCATGTCAGTGTGAAATGGAAAAGTTTGTCATCTTTCTAATACAAATGAAACAGAAAACTATCACCGACATGGGACAAAGCAGTCACACATTTTGGAAGCAATTAAGACTGAAGATCAGTAAATGGTCAGAGGTAACTGCAAACATGTTGATACTGTCCATTTGGAAACATAGATATTTTTATATTTGTAACTAATTTACTATCTATTTGAGAGAGTTGGTCTGTCTATTTGTGTGTCTGTCCATCCATCTGTCATTCTGTTCAAGAACTCCTCCTTAACGGGAAGACCACCAAATTTGGTATGCAGTTTCCTTTTATTCCGGCTTAAAGCTAGGACCACCACATTTAGTATGCACTGGCCATGGACAGGCACTTCTCACCTGGCTCCAAGATGCCTCAGTGAGAGAGGACTGGGGTTGACCTCTCTCCTCAGGGCAGCCTGCATACTGAACCCTTCATCTCCAGAGCAGGACACAAACAACACCCTGGCAAATCTTCTAGTAGGTAGATACTTCATAACAGGCATACAACATATATACCCTGCTATCCTTAATTTTATGATAAAGTCACTGTGACTGGGTTTTAGATTTTTCAATATATTCCAAATATTGCATTCCTGCCTAATGCAACACTGCCACTGAAACCAACTGAAATGAATGACCTAAATTCAACAGGAATTTTGCCCATTAATTAAGACCCACAGAGTTGAGTTCCAGACCTTTAAATAACATTAGATAACTATCAGCTGAAATACTCAGCACCTTATAGGAAGTGTACAGCCCTTTGCTGGATCAAATCATTAGTGATCACATTGGAGCAGGTAGTCCTAGCTTACAGGACCAGTAGATGAATGGGATCCGAAAAGATGCAGAATTTGGCCCATGATGTGTAATGACAATCCAGTACTGACCAGCCAATGTGTGTCCATATTTCAAATTGCTGGTGAGATTCCTGATAAACAGTACAGTTGTTTGAGCTCTGTGCTCCTGTCCAAAACTACCATATATATTTGTTCCAGTCTAAAAGGGGAGTGAAAAAAAAGTATTGTGTTATCCTTTGGGGAAAAATAAATCCTTTTTGTGCTCTCTCCTTTTGTTCATGGTGAACCATAAAAAGAGAAAAAGCTTAACGGGGCTATAGGTGTTCATCCCAAATGGAATCAGTGAACACTGTAGGAACTATATAAATGTATTTAAAAGCTTTTGAAAGGTTATTAATGTCTCGATCTCTCATTCTTCCTCCCCCATCCCAAACTGTGTAGCCATACCTGCACTGGAAAGGTCTTGGTACATGGGGAGGGCAGTGCTTCTCCAGGAGGCTGAGTATTTCTTACCTATCTATCTCTGCAAACAATCCACATAAATTTAAAACAGAAAGAAAACCTGCTGCTGCCATGCAGCAAGGAGTCTATTACGAATCCCTGGGTGGCATGGAAAGCATTTAGACTCATTTCATTCACATGTCAGGTAAAGCCTTTCATTTAGAAGTGAGATGAATGCTGAATAATGGATCTTTTGAGTAATGTAATTAAGAATTCATTAAAGCAGCCTTTAAAATAAAATATCCGAAATGTAGTACATGTATGCTTCCCAGTCTAATGTAACAGAGAAATAAAATGAATGAACAGAAAACAATATCATAATGCTGTTTACACAATTTTCATATTAAAATTAAATAAACATTCAATACAATACATATTAGGAATGATTTATGGTTTCCAAGCAGGTGGGAAGTATTTGGATGCTTGGAATGAGTTTATTCCTTTTTGGAGAGAACAAAATGTATCTAGACTGAGGATATTCTTTCTAAGTCTATTTTATGGAACATATGCACACTGTGAAATCATGGCCCCACTGAATTAGTTCTCGGTACACTTTTGAGACAGCAAAAAAGCTTACACAGAGTTGACCCTATCTTCCAGTGTGGAAAGCTTGGTGTCTTCACACCCTGCCAAGCACTTTGAAATAGCTTTACCAAAATATGTTCTGTTCTTGGGCTGCAACTCAAAAAGTCATAGGCTCAGCATAGCTTCCACCTGGGGTTGCTTAGCTTCCTAAGAAAAGTGATCTAACTGATCCAGACTTGTGTCCTCTCCAACCATAGGTGCTCTGGGACTGGAGCACCCACAGAAAAAAATCACTGGGTGCTTAGCACTCACCAGAGGCCAGCTCTCTCCTCTCCCCTACTGCCTCTTGCCCTCCAGTGGCCCTGCCAATCAGTTCCTCCCCCTCTCTCCCAGTGCCTTATGCCCACTGCAATCAGCTGTTTCACAGTGAGCAGGAGGCATTGGGAGGGAAGGAGAGGAGTAGGGATGAGACACATTCAGAAGAAGAGGTAGGAAAAGGCAGGCTGGGGGGCAGGAAGATGTGGGAACTTGGTGGGAACTTGAGGGAATGGTGAGGGCTGGGCCTGGGGTGAAGTGGGGGTGTGAAGAGGTGGAGTGGGGTTTTGGAGGAAGGGTCAAATGCGGAGGGCATGGGGGGGTTGAGCACCCCCCCCCAGTCCCAGAGGAAACCAGCACCTATATACCTAATCTTGAATTCAAACAGCACAGTGGGCATTCTGGGATAACTATATTCAAGAACAGCTGATTCAAGATAGACTCCTCCCTAGCTCATCTTCCAGCCAGTCCATGAATTCAGCAGTATATAGGGAGGCATGAGGTTAAGCCTCTTAAGGCAGCCTTGCCCCACAACCTAAGAAGTACAACTCCTGCCGAATTTGGAAAAGAGGCTTGGATATTTACAAAGTTGTGTAGAGCAGGAGGAGATTTTAAAAGATTGAGCTACAGTGATGTAATTTGGATATATGGAGACTTGTGGTGGGAAGGGATCAGTAGTGCAGTCCTAGACCCTTTGCCTTCTGTCATGGTGGGGAGGGGAAAGAGGAAACAAGGCAAGAATAGATTTTTAAAGATGTGATAATGAATGAGGCTCCTGATTATGCATGCATGACAGAACAAACACTGGAAGACAGTGGAGGCCTTTTGTTAGCTCAGATGCCTTTGCTTGGGTATTCAGTTTAGTATCAGCAGCAGGTTGGGAAAGGGGAAAGAAGATGAGGTGAGGTGGGCTGCATCTGACATCAGATTCAAGAGAAGGGATGTTAGATATCAGGTATTGAATAGTCGTATAACTGCATGAAATCTTTGTGGTTATGTGACAATTTGATAGTCCCCAGGGGTGTGGCCAGCAGCCAGTGCGCTCCCAGCCCCACTCCTGGGGAGCCCTCTGCCATGTGCTTCTGATAAAAAGGCAGCAGCGCTGACTGCTAGGGGAAGTTGGTCCACAAAGGGAGCCAATTTAAAAACCAACCCCCCACGCAGACTGGCTGCCTGCTGCCCCATGCTGTTGCCTCTGATACAGAGACAGCAGCACATGGTGGCAGCAGCCCCTCTCCATGGGGAGTCCAAGCGCCCCAAGGACAGAGGTTGCTCCGCGGGATATGGAACAGCTTCTGTCCGTGGGGCGCTTTGACCCCCGGGGACAGGGGCTGCTGCTGCGAAGCAGTCTCTGTTCATGGTGAACCCAGGCTCACTGCAGACAGAGGCTGCTCTGCAGGATGCAGAGCAGCCTCTGTCCTTGGGACGCTCAGGCTACCGTGGAGAGAGGCTGCTTCACGGCAGC
The DNA here is from genome assembly GCA_032595735.1 of Pelochelys cantorii. Lineage (NCBI taxonomy): Eukaryota > Metazoa > Chordata > Testudines > Trionychidae > Pelochelys > Pelochelys cantorii. Next base: position 301,073,341 of record CM064326.1, on the reverse strand, counting down.
TTCCCCCCTCCCCTACTGCTGCCCCTAATAAAGGCAGCAGCGTCGGGGAGGGGCAGGCGGCACTGCAGAGCCAGTGCTGAGGGGAACCAACTTTTGAGCCAGCTATTCACAACACTAGCTCCTGCTCCCCACCTCTTGCTGCCCCTGATACAGAGGCAGCAAGGGGGTGGGATACATGTAGTCGATAAGATTAACTGATAAACCAAGGCTTATTAGTTAATCGTATAGTCAACTACAAGTAGACATCCCTACTCAAGAACTGTCCTGTGTAACAAATGGATCTAATAGAGGGTGATCATCTGCTGAGAGAATCCTGGGGTAAAATAAGTTGGGAACTGAATTGCTGTAAGGACCCCTTATTGCACCATGGAGTCTCTGGCTAAACTGATCACTTTCCTCAGAAGCCTGGGACTTGCCAAGGCTCCTTGTATTGGATGATTATTCTTTGGCAGGGGCAGGCAAATTTGGCCTGCAGGCTGCATCTGGCCTACCAAGAGCTCTCTGCCTGCCCAGCCCCTGCACGCTGCTCAGAGAAGCCAGCTGCAGGGAGCATGTGCTTCTGAGTGCTGCGAGCCTTGGGGGAATGAGGGAGAGGCTTTGCACACTGCTCCTGCCCCCCAGCACAATCTTGCAGCTCCTATTGGCCAGTTTCCAGCCAACGTGAGTTACCTGTTTGAAAAGCAGGCAGCACATGAAGTACCTTTCCCCTCCTCCCCTCAGGCTTGAAGCTTTTAGGGAAGCACATGGCCGCTCTAGCCAGCTGCTCTGAGTGATGTGCTGGGGTGGGGCAGGTAGAAAGCTTGGCTGAGGAACCTCTTGGGCTGCTGGTTTGGAGTCACCTAGGTGAGCATCTCCTGGCCATAGCCTGCCTCTGGCATCCAGCCCCTCCCTGCCCCTAACTCTCTGCCCCCCTACTCCACATAGCCCAAACCCTCTGCACCCCTATACTTACACCCAAACCCCCTCCCAGACCCTGCCTCCAATCCTCTGCCCTGTTCATAACCCAGATCTCTGCACCCCCATTCCATAGCCATTCCCAAACCCTGAACCCCTACTGTACCCCTCTCCCAGGTCAGAATCCTCTCCTGCACCCATACCTCTTCCCGACCCTGCACCCCCTCCTGAACCCCAATTCTCTCCCCAGGTAACAACCTCCTCCTTCACCTAAACTCCTTCCCAGATCCCACACCTCCTCCTGAACCTCAATGCCTTACTCCAAGCTTTCTTCTGCACCCAAGCTCCATCCCAGACCCTGCGTCTCCTCCATTAATATCATGGAAGAGTGTGGCCCTTGACCACTTTTCAAATTCTGGGAGTGATCCCCCATCAAATATTATTGCCTACCTTTGTTCTTTGGGATCAGCTCAGAATGCAATGACCACCATTGCAGCCATGAGAACATTATAGCTATGTGTCCAAAAGGTGGGATGGTGAATGCTGTACTGCTATAAGACTCTGATACTTTTTGTTTCAAAGCTTACCTTTCCCATTAGGGCAGAGGACCAGTTTGAGGGCCTGGCTGAAGAAGTTGAGGAATTAGTTTCAGAAGTCTCAGGGAGACCATTTGATTGATGGCCTGGTTACCATTATAGCTATAGCTATACTGGGTTTCATCCAAACTTCCCTTTAAGACTACATAGGTCCAGCCATTTAAATCAAAGTCCCATCGTTCCAAACAAAGTGAATGATCAAGGAGTTAAGCTTCATAAAGAAGTTCTGACACTGATATTACTCTTCCGACCAAAACAGATAAAATGTGGGAAGGGTACCACTTTGGCCACATTCATGTTCCCTTTTCCTCTTATAGCAAGTTCCTGCCAATGCCCAAGTCATTCTTCATTTTCCATAGAAAATATTTACAGGAAATAGGGAGGAAGATGGGAATGGGATATGAATTGCTGTGCTTTAAGTGAAAAAAATGGAAAAGGCCATCTGTTTTCTTTTACATGTTGCTTCACACATAGATAAGAGGGTTCAGCATTCCACAGAAGGTGTTCAGCAACTCACAGGCTCTGGACGTAGGTTTCCAGTAGTACATTCTATTCATATCAGGGTCTTACAGGGTTTTTTTTAAAGCTGCTCTTGGACCCTGCTTTGCAATACTATTTCTGCTATTCCAGCAGTAGAATTGGGAACATTTGGTACTTCAAATCATGGGCCTTCAAAAGGGTGGTTTCCTCGCACTACCATAACTGCTTCACCTATGCAATGCATTCTTTTTTCCCCTGTGAGACCTATTTGCATGTGTGTGTGTGGGAGCGGGGTGGGGTGGGGGAGGGGGATGGGGATGGGGTGGAACAAGAGCCTTATCCTGTTTCTAACAATGCTTGCAAAGGACTTTGAAATCAGAATTCTGTCATTTCTGCAGCCACCTGACTAGCTGTTCCTCTGGATTCTTGAATTTTGAAAGTCAGCCACTACGCAAAAAGCAGGACCCAACTTGAGCGCAAATTGCCTTCCATATAGGAAACTGTGAAATAGTCAGATGTATTAGGTCTTAAGCTGCCTTAATCTGACCATCCTCCTGATCTTTAAGTTTCCCCGTACTCCAAGTGTGTTCAGCATCCACAAAGCACATCCAATGACAAAGGCTCAGTATTCCCAGAAGTTTAGCCAGTATTTCAAGCATGATCATATAGTTATGTAATGGAACTAGAAGTCAGGAGTTATGAGCTCCATTTCTTGCTATGCCACAGTCTTCCTGTATGCAGGTCAAGTTACTTAACTACTCTGTGCCTCCATTGCTCCACTGTAAAACTGAATTAAGAAAACCTAATTAATAGGAGTGTTGTGAGGCTAAATTCATTAATTTTGTAAAGCACTTGGAGATACTTGGAAGGAAGGTGCTACAAAATTGTAAAGTATTTTAATGCAGTGTCTCCAGAGAGCAGACAGATTGAGATCTTGTGTCACCGAGAAGTGGGGCAGCTCTGTTTGCAGAACAAGTTCAGAGAGGATGGTAGAAAGCCACCAACACAAGAGCCACCACCACACAGGTCCTCCAAGAGGCAAGCAGGAACATTCTTTACAAATGGATCCATCCCACTCAGAGACATTTCTGGGATGCTGCTTAAGAGTCCCCAACAAAGCTGGAGCCTTCAACTCAGACCACCTGGGCCTAAAGGAGGATTCAGCCCTGAAGGGAAGAGCCCATATTTTCATTAGAGACTTAGAGAAAAGCCGTGTTCAGTGGAGGTCCCCTGTGTCACTTGTAGTCAGTCAATTGCCATATGTGACAGACAGACTAAGTTGAGCTACAGGCAACTTTTTTTATTATTATTTATGGTTAAGAGACTGGGAATAGCCTGTGCAGCTGGGAAGTCAACCAAGCCCATGGTACTTCTAACAAGCCAGCAGCCATAGAGGCAATTTATTGAAGAATAAAGCCCAGAGCTAGAAATTCATAGGGAAGAAAAGCAATGATATGTTTTACATTACAGAACTTCCCTCCGTCTAGGTATCAGCTTCTGAATATTTCAACGACGTTGCCTCTCACATCTCATCTACATATCCACTGAGGAGTGTTGAGCAGAAATTGCCCTTTGTTCTCAAGCGCAGAATTAAACGGGCTTGCAACTCAGTGCTTTACTTCGACCCCGCTACACAGAACTGAGCTTTGTGACAATTTTAGAATTGCCTAATCTTTGCTCTTGTCAAACTAAACTGTGGGATTATCGTATGGAACTTTTTCAGATGTCCACATTAATCACACATGACAATCAATCTTTTATTCTACCCAATAGGGAGCTTCTGTTTTGTGTTTTCTGGGCTTTATTTAACAATTGTGTTCTGCAGTTTGTGACATTTGTTTTGCATTATGCATCATCTTACTGGGGAAATCAGGAAAAATAAGGTTTACTTTAGTCTCTTCTAGGAATGCTCTAATTTTCTTTTCACCTTCTCTGTCTAAATATCTGCCTGCTTGTCTGTATCTCTATCTAGGCATTATAGACTATACCGCATGTTTGACATTGGCATGATATTGTGATACGCAGCCTGTTACAGCAGAATACTAATTCCCACAATGAGGCAATCATGGCAGTTTCAGTGATCATAAAATCATCAGCTATCAGTTTTAATAGCTAGAGTGAGGTATTGTTTGCACATCAGAGATAAGTTATAGATTCAGGCCCCAATCCTGTAACTGGATCCAGATGAGTGCATTTTTGCACCCAGACAGATCTCTTTTGAAGAAATGTGGTTCTTTAAGTTAGCTAGCTGCAAAACTGAATGATTCCATATCATCTGAAAGATTTTTTCTTTTATCAATAAATGAAACAGGGAAAGATTTTTAAAAGAGTAAAGTGCAGCTAGGCAAATAGCTCTCATGGACTTTAAATAAAATCAGCTATTTCCTCATTGCTTGGCTGATCTCTTATAAGTATCCCAGCCTCTTATACATGAAGTTAGTCAAAATGTTAGCAAGGCCATATTGTCTTAAAAACGAGTCCACCCAGCATGTAAGAATGACCATTTCTTTTTCAGTGGGAAATGGCATTTATGAGGTAACAATGTGAAATTGGAGTACAGGATGCTTTCCTTGTGCAGGCATTCATTGCAATGATCTTAAGCACAAACTTCTTGCATCCCAGTGATGAATATATGCAGGTGTGGTGGTTTGCAAATCTCTTAAGAGATTTCCCATTTTCCAGGTTGTATTTCACCACCACCGGCTTAGTAGGTGCATTCTGGGTGAGCAGAACTCACTCACTCCCCACTAGCAATCTCCTGTGAAAATGTACAGTGATTGCAGATGCTACTGGTGCCTGCTATTGCAGAAGAACGGGTCCTGTTTAGTGGTGCTAGCAATTTACAATTTTCCTTGTATTTTCAAAATAAGATTTAATGTAATGACCTACCAGCACTAACTGCTTGTCCCCCAGCTTGTACCCTGTTTTGAAGATTGAAGATATGAATTATATTGGGGAGCCATTGGTTATATGGCCCCTGAGAGTAGCTTAGAGTTTCTTAGAATTTGGGATATTTATAAAGGTATTTTACTTAGAAAGAATAGCTACAATAACATAGGTTCAAAGTAACATGTTTTTAACAGCAAATGAGAGGATTTTTGTTTGCTGGATTGATGGCTAAATATAATAAAAAACCTGCAGCACATTTTAATTTTGAGCATGAGTGGTCACATTCAGTAAATAAAGGCTTCCTCCTTTAGTTCAGAAATCACTGATGTGGTGGCCCATTGGAGACAATGAGACCTATCTCATCTATGCAAGTTGTTGCAAATTAAGGATCTCCAATCCTCACTTAAACATGAACTTAACTCTAAGTACATGAATGGTGCCACACATTAGAGTAAATTGTATTGATGCAGATAGGTATTATTGTCTCCAAGAGCTGATGGACCATCACACTAGTGATTCCTAATCCTCAATAGAAAATAAAATGGCCTTTTTCCTGGTTCATTAACACTTCCCTAAATAAATATTGACAGGATTTGAGTCCATTAACATCTTTTATAGAGTTATTTATAGTGAAGTACACATGCATTTACAGACTGTGCTTTTAAAATGAGAGATGGGGGTAGGCAGATTTGCACAGGGCTGGTTAGAGTAACTTAAATTAAGAGACAGTCATGACATAAAACCCAGACAAAAGAGAATACAGTTATACTAAGACAAAGGACTGAAAACAACCTAAATAGAACATAGAACAACTACTTATACTCCTCCTATTTGTGTTTTTCTGTCTCTGTTTCCTTTCTCTCCCACCTCCACCAACCCTCTTCTCAGTTATTGAAAGGAAAATGCAAACAAAATGTTCATACATATAGTCAGTGGGATGCAAGGAACCTTTTTCAGTCTGAAACTATGTGATGTCCTCTAGAAAATAAATTGTCCCCACAACACTTTAGGATTTTGACACTCTGAGATGCAAACTATGCAATTTCTTGGGGGGTTTTTCCCCCACCTCAGATAGTTTGTTAATATTGGAAAGGCAAATGGACAATGGGGCCTCCTCAATCTTGGAACCATTTCAAAAGCAACTTGAAATGACCTGACATCTGTACTTCACACAAAGTAATGTTAAGGTTGTGACACCAACCAACAAAAGGCTAACACACTGTCTCTAGCTTACCCTGGTGTGCTTAGGTAATGATGGGCTCTCAGATCTATGCGTGATGTTATCATTATATGTTCTTCAATAACGAGGCATAGAAGCATGAATTGAATGTAGTATGTTATCCTTTAGCTTTGATTTTCCTGGTTTGGACTATTTTCTCTCCCCCGGCCTTAAAATTAAACATTTTTGTATTTATTAATTGTATAAAATATTGATAAAGTTTATGCTATAATAGCTCTTTAAAGATATTTAGAGTTTGGGGGTAAAGTTTTCAAAAGTGCCTAGATATAGCAATAAAGTGTCAAACTCAGTTAGGTGTTTTTTAAAAGAAATATCCCCTATGTATTAAAAAGACTGAGCACCTAACCAGGGACAGGCATGAGTTAGCATCCAGAAATAAATTTCTGCACATTTAGGCTTGTTCAGAGTTGGGGTTTTGTTCTGAGAACATTTCTGTTTTTAACAAAACAGCCACTGCAAATTGCTTCACTTAGTTTTATGTGACAGTTAATCCAGAGCTGGAATTTGGGGTCTGAGTTCCACCACAGCCACAGTAAAATAATAACAATAATTTGACAAAATAGAGCACAAGTAATACCCTCATATTTTTATAAAATAGGCTAATATCAATCGCTGTGTGAACCACTGTGCCTGTTAATGGTTAGCAGCTTCCAGTGTCTCTAAAAAGAGAATTCACATGTTTCTCAGTAAAGCCAAAGACAAATTGTCTCCTCAAAAATAATATTCAGTATTTTTATACTCTTCAGTTACTTTATACCAAAATATTAACTGTTCCTCTCTTCTTACATCTATGATGTTAGTGTAGTAAGTTTTTCCCAAAAAATGTTTTACATTATATTATTTTTTATGTAATTATGCAAGCATGCCCCCAAAATGCAATTTTGCAAGCTTTTTAGCTGAAGTTGTAACTTTGAATCCAGGATCATGCACAGACTTGAATTTTCAAGATTGTGATAATAAACTAAACGTAACACACTACCCTTCTAATGTTTTTAGAGAAGGGAAGGATGTCATTTGCTAAGCAGTATATTTACCTACTGGTTGATGATTCGGTCATTCGAGGGCTTTGATCTAGGAACCAGAGCCCTTTAAGAAGCAATTTCTTGGATGTCGCCTTTTTTATGTTAACATTACATTATGTGAAAGAGAGATAGGACCTTATTACTGTAGGACACATTCTTTGTTAAGAGTGTTTGAAGGTGATATTTGTGGAACCTTCATGGTTCTCCATGGAACCAAGTAATAAGTTCTCTCTCTTCTACAGAAGGAAGTACCTATTATTATATACAGAAAACCCTCACCATTCTCAGTGGATGCATTCCTGGCACCATTGCGAATAGCAAAATTTGTAAATACTGGGAACTGTGGCTCCCAGCCTGTGTGATACGCTCCCCACAGCTCCGAAACTCACCACACAGGCCAGGAGCTGCAGGGAACTCGCTGCAGGGGCCAGGAACCATAGTCCCAGCCCCCACTACCCTCCCTTAAGCTGGAAGATACCCACAAATAGCTATTCCACACACCGAGAGGGTCTTCTGTATAATTTTTCAGTTCCTGAGGCAATTGTCTTCATCCCATTCTTTTTACATCTTCTCCAGATGTCTCTCACAGTCAGCAGCAGACAGCTCTTTCATTTGTTATTTAGTCCTAAAGCTATTAGAAAGAAATGTGTTAATGAGAAATTATTCTGAATTAGGTCTTTTATGATGTATAGACAATCTCTTGGGTAATCCCTGGACTGGGGACAAACAGCAACTATGTGTCCTAAAAACACTAATGCCAATAATAACTTAACTCAGAGATGCAAAAGCTAAATATTTTGAAAACAATTTCTTGATTGATTATGCCAGTTTACACCAGTTAAGGATCTGGCCCATCTCTATTGAAATCAAAAGAGTTATGTCAATTTATGGTAGCTGAGGAGCTGGCCTTTGAAATTTAGCAAGTTGGGGTTATCATCTAGGTTTGCAGTTGAATAACCAAGGCAGAGACTTGCATCTATCTTCTCTATTTGGCAGTGTCCTCGAAAACAATTCATAACATTTGTACTAGTCATTCCAATTGCTGGATCCAAAGAAAAAATATTTGTGGTGGGGTTATAATAGGGAAAGCAAAACAAGTACATTGCTGACCTATCTTATTTCACTTGTTGCCAAAAGGGCTAATATATCAGGTTGTTTAAGGAGGTTTCAAGGTTCTTGCTATAAAAACCACATTCTTCATCGTTTAGTAACAGCAGCAGATTCCTTGACACAATTCTCTATCATCTTCTACATTAAGAGGCTCTATGTTGTGCAGATCATCTCAGTGGAATAATGCAGCAGTGCAAAGGAGCACTAAATCAAATGATAAATTGAGTGTAACATCGATTATGTTAACTATACATAGGAATACATACATTTGATGGTTATTATGACACATGAATGTTCAAGACAAAAAGTGAAAAATACATTTCATGTTCTACATTTGAGAAAATCTGACAGTGATCAGCAGTTTGCATCTAGCATTTAATTCTATAAATCTGCCAGTGTTTGCAGCATTGAAAGCCTGATTCGAAATGGAAAGGTCATTATCATTATTAAATTTTATAAGAAAATCGGTACGTGTACCAATATCTATTTAATAACTGAGACATCATGAATGTCAGACTTAACACACTTTGCTGGGTGCTAATAACTCTTTAAATGTACCCTTGACTCAAGTCAAAGGCAGTATTGGAAATTTTATATTCTCTGAACTGCCTGGTAGCATTTAAAAGTATATCCATAATAGCTAGGTAAAAATATAGTGACTTCACACAACTTTACCTAATTAGGCTCCTGTTACCAAATATTATACTAAACTCCTTTTTCTCTTTCCATAAGAACTAGGATAAAGATAGAATCCCAACAACCCTGTTCTAGTTAACTATTACTTCAGTTTTTATTAGAGCATGTTGTACTTATGCAAAACATATATGTCATCAATGACAACAAAATGAAGCACTTTGTATCCAAGTTAAATGTTGGGCACAATATTTTCATCTATGTCAAAATGACTTCTTAAAGTGTCTTGGTGGAATGGTGCTGTCTAAATATATTACATGAATTTATTCAGCATTTTTCCAAAAAAACTTTTGTAATTCTTGCATTGTATTATCTCTATTTCAAGCCCAGTGATAAGTTGATAGAGCTTATTTCTTTTTCTATTATATATTTAAATTAAAAATAGAAAGATGTAGTTTCTATTAATGAGTTTTGTAGGGGTCTTTTAGTATTCTGTCCCTAGGCAACTTCCTTATTCAAAATGAAGTCTTCATAAGAGGTGCTTGTGCACCTGATTAATTCATAAATGGGGTTGAGGGCTGCATATTTGCACAATTCTTGTTAAATCATGGAAGTCTGCTATTTCTCTAAAGGATGTATTGCAAATTGTGATGCCCACATTATGCACCTAATCACAGCCATTCTGTGTCAGTCCCAAATTTTCTAAGTATTCTCATCTATGTGACAGCCATCTCATGAGTTAAAGGTCAAGGTCCATCAGAAACATTTATACCAATGTAGACGAAAAATAGATAGATGAAGTGAATGCTAAGATGGCTTAACCCTGTACTGAAAAAGCAAGATTAACAAATGTATAATGAATGACCAGAAAAATCAGGAAGCGATATATAAGGCAATTTAAAAAATTTATGCTAACTAGATATGGACCAAGATAGGCTATGATCCCATAAACACTGGGATCATTTTACTGATTAATACTTGGCCTACAGATTGTTGTTCAAACTTTAAGCTGTATTGGTTAGCTATAGGCAGCCACAAAAGTTGCAGTTTTCTCTCTTCTGACTGGTTGAATTTGGATTCAAATATTGCTTTCTGCAAGGTGCTAAACTGCCAGTTGGCACTGATGGCGTTGAGTGGTCAATGTTCAGTTTGATTTTCTTTAGTGTTTTCAGATAGATATAATTTGCTAGACTATTTATTATGCAAATAGAAAAGGGCCATAAATATATTAATAGCAAATGGCTTTAAAATTCAAATGAATATTACTTTTTGTGATAAGAATCCAGCTCTAACTTGTGTCTCTGTCATCAAGATTATGGTTATGTGTCTTCAGGTAAATGGCCAAAATCACATGAAATGGACCATTTGTTACATATTATTGTTTACCGTATGGATGGTAGCTCCACTCTGTCAACCTGGGTATTAATGCATAGGATCACAGTGGGAAACAAATGATGGTAGGCGACCAGATTGGCTTACCGGGGAAATCCTTGGTGAGCTTAAACACAAAAAGGAAGCTTACAAGAAGTGGAAACTTGGACGGATGACTAGGGAGGAGTATAAATATATTGCTCGAGAATGCAGGGGACTTATCAGGAAGGCGAAAGTGCAGTTGGAATTGCAGCTATCCAGGGATGTGAAGGATAACAAGAAAGGTTTCTACAGGCGTGTTAGCAATAAGAGGGTCATCAGAGAGGGTCCTTACTGAATGAGGGAGGTAAACTAGTGACAGATGATGTGGGAAAAGCTGAAGTACTCAATGCTTTCTTTGCCTCTGTCTTCATGGACAAGGTCAGCTCCCAGACAAATGCACTAGGCAACGCAGTATGGGAAATAGGTGGACAGCCCTTGGTGGGGAAAAAACAAGTTAGGAACTATTTAGAAAAGCTAAATATACACAAATCCATGGGCCCGGATTTAATGCATCCGAGGGTACTGAGGGAGTTGGCAAATGTCATTGCGGAGCCTTTGGCCATTATCTTTGAAAACTCATGGAGATCGGGAGAGATCCCCGATGATTGGAAAAAGGCAAATGTATTGCCCATCTTTCAAAAAAAGGGAAGAAGGACAATCCAGGGAACCACAGACCAGTCAGCCTTACCTCAGTCCCCAGAAAAATCATGGAGGGGATCCTCAAGGAATCCATTTTGAAGCACTTGGAAGAGGGGAAAGTGATCAGGAATAGTCAACATGGATTCACGAAGGGCAAGTCATGCCTGACCAATCTGATTAGCTTCTATGATGAGGTAACTGGCTCTGTGGATATGGGAAAGTCAGTGGATGTGATATACCTTGACTTTAGCAAAGCTATTGATACCGTCTCCCACAATATTCTTGCCAGCAAGTTAAGGGAATATGGATTGGATACATGGACTGTAAGATAGATAAAAAGCTGGCTAGACTGTTGGGCCCAACGGGTAGTGATCAACCACTCGATGTCATGTTGGCGGTTGGTTTTTAGCTGAGTGCCCCAAGGATCTGTTCTAGGACCAGTTTTGTTCAACATCTTTATTAATGACCTAGATGAGGGGATGGATTGCACCCTCAGCAAGTTCGCAGATGACACTAAGCTAGGGGGAGAGGTAGATATGCTGGAGGGCAGGGATAGGGTCCAGAGTGACCTGGACAGATTAGAGGATTGGGCCAAAAGAAATCTGATGAGGTTCAACAAGAACAAGTGTAGAGTCCTGCACTTGGGACGGAAGAATCCCAAGCATTGTTACAGGCTGGGGACTGAATGGCTAAGTAGCAGTTCAGCAGAAAAGGACCTGGGGATTACAGTGGATGAGAAGCTGGATATGAGTCAACAGTGTGCCCTTGTAGCCAAGAGGGCTAATGGCATAGTAGGGTGCATTAAGAAGAGCATTGCCAGCAGATCTAGAGAAGTGATTATTCCCCTTTATTCAGCTTTGGTGAGGCCACATCTGGAGTATTGTGTCCAGTTCTGGGCCCCCCGCTATAGAAAGGAGAGGGTCCAGTGTAGGGTGACCAAAATGATTAGGAGCTGGAGCGCATGACGTATGAGGAGAGACTGAGGGATTTGGATTTGTTTAGTCTGCAGGAGAGAAGAGTGAGGGGGGATTTGATAGCAGCCTTCAACTTCCTAAAGGGAGGTTCCAAAGAGGACAGAGAAAGACTGTTCACAGTAGTGATGGATGGCAGAACAAGGAGCAATGGTCTCAAGTTACAGTGGGAGAGGTCTAGGTTGGATATTAGGAGAAACTCTTTCACTAGGAGGGTGGTGAAGTACTGGAATGGGTTACCTAGGGAGGTGGTGGAATCTTCATCCCTAGAAGTGTTTAAGTCTCAGCTTGACAAAGCCCTGACTGGGTTGATTTAGTTGGGATTGGTCCTGTCTTGGGCAGGGGGCTGGACTTGATGACCTTGTGAGGTCTCTTCCAGCTCTATGATTCAATGATTGGGTGGTGAAGAAGGTGTAGCCTACAAGCAAAATGATCAATGTGTTGATTGGCTCATCTCTTGTTAGCTATGTTTGTTGTTGTGTTCTTTTTAATGTTTTCATTGTTCGCAAAGTATAACATGGGGAATTGCAAGAAACTTGTTGAAAAGTTGGAGGTATTTAGATCAATGTCAACCCCCCACCACCTGACTGACTTTAGTAGGATCAGGATTTCATCCATGGTGTCCTATGAATAGGAACAGTAGGAAGTATCAAGAGTCAGGCAACCCCTGCTGCGTATTTCTAAATCATGCCATTTGTCTCTTTCTTCTGCTACAGATGAAGCGCCTGATTTTCAATTTGACCTTAATCTCACCTTCCTTTTTTGGCGCAAACAAGTACCAGAGCAATTGATGTAATTTAGACTTCTTACTACATAATTGCACCCCCATGTTTGGTGGCAAAACAGCCAAATAATGTCAATTTGGGTGCAGGTGACTGTGGGAACAAAACTGCAATGGCAATTTTTTGCAATTTGGGGAAGTAAAAGAGAAACTGGACTTTAAATATGTTGTCCAAAAAGACATAAGATACAAGCAGGGAAAATGCAAGGGATTAAAAGAAAACCCTAACTGATAAAAAGGGTTGGCATAGAAGGAATGTTCTTTCTGAAGAGTGTTGGTGAGAGTAGGAGTGGCTCTGGCTCTTTGTGTTAATCAGTTGGATGGTGCCTGTTGCACTCATGGATCAAATTCACCCTGGTACTTAAACATGTGCCTAACTATAAGTACCGATGTCCCATTGATGTAAGTAGGACTATTTGCATGATTAAAATTAAGCAAGTGCTTAAATGCCTTGCTGAACTGGGACCATTATGCAGGAATGTAATGTCCTGTGGGCTAGGGTATAACTAGTGTAGTCCCCAGGGAGTATAACTTTTTTGTGAGAAAGGAGAGTTGCTATAGAAAGTGAGTACTATAGAGCTGCCTGGTGTTCTTTGTTTCAACTCACTAGGGTGCTGTCTTTGCCTATATTATTATTACTGCTTGCTCTGCAGTAATTTAACATCTCAGAAAGCTAATAGTTCTCCCTAAATTGTAGCCTGCATACCATTACTGATAGTTACAGGAGAGTACAAAAATCTATTTGCACACTCCAGTGCCTATAGCTTTTTGGAAATGGAAGAACATCAATAAAAAATAGCTTATGTCTTAGTTTCACAGATTTCATCTGTATATTCTTTTAAGTTTCAGCAATATTGGAGCAAACTCAGCCCCCCAACAGAAGCAATACAACTCTTATTGAAGTTAATGGGAGCTATACCTGATTACATTGGTATCAAATTTAGTCCATTATCTAAATAGCTCTGAAGATACTTCTAGGTAGCTAGATCATGGCCCTCATTAAGTCTGCTTTGTGCCACTCCACATCACAAAGCAGGTCTAAAGCTTTTCTGAGAAGACAACTGAGGATTCTCATTTTTATGAGACTCTTCCAGTGCGGTATAGTTGTTGCTGCACCCACAGTTCCTAGTATAGGGGGATTGGTGGGGAAAAGGAATATAGTTAGATCACTTCTGTCCCTTGACTCTTTGGCAGCCATAACTAAGAGCAGCTCTTGCACAATTTGAGGACAACTCCAGGCTAGTGCTGATTGCTGTGCTAGCTCCCCTGAATGAGGGTGTCCTGTTCACTGTATATGCACAGGTCAGAAGAGCTGGACCACCACGGCAGTGAGTCGATATGTCAGAAACAATATTTTGCCATTTACATTGCAATATAGCTGAAAACAATTGATCCTCCATAAGTTAAGCAATAAGCAGAGATCTGAGAAAGGCTGACCAATGAAAAGTTGTTTTACTCTAATGCTTATATGTTGTAATCTGGGAGAAGCACATGGGAGAGGCATACTTCAGATCACATTAGCTAACATTCACATCAGTAATTCTGTAGAAATCTAGGTGTTTATTATGCAGGCAGGCATGATGACAGAAGTCCCATTAACCAGGGGGAAATAGCTTGATGTACTATGACAAAAACATATTCAGCCCTTGGCCACAGGCTAAATCATATGTGAATTTGTTAATCACATATTGCATGTTGCAGTAGGTTTTCAACATCTCTTTGAGGAGTTCCCCGTAAGCAAACAGAATGGATGGTGTCCCAGCTTCTACATCAGCACAGAAAGCAGTGCTATAGACAATGGATAGCCAATGTAACTGGTTATGGGGACAGTCTGTTAATCGTCATCTCTGCTATTTAATTTACGTCTAGATTGTACTAATTTGTGTCCCCATTTTGATCGTTTATTTTGCTTCTTCCATTATCCTTTTTTTATCTGACACATTTTTTCCCCATTGTCCTGCACACTCTTCTTAAGCCACACCCACTGCCACAATCCTTTAATCAACATCACTATTCATTTGTACCTCCTCATTGGTCAAATAGCACTTCTCTACCCCACAAGGAGGTTGGATAAATCCATTAAAAGATCGTGAGATGCTCAGTTTCTATGAGAATTGGGCTTGTACAAGCATTTGTGGTAGCCCAGTTTTGCAGATATAGATGAAGGTGCCCTTGCATTGGTGCTGAATGTTGTCATTACCTTTAGCTCTAGCACCTCTTTCTAACCCTTCCACTTGCCCCTGGTCTTTTGTGGCTCAGCCTGCAGCCATGCCACCTTAGTTCAGACCCTTGGCTGGGCACCATAAACAAATCCAGGGAAGTCCAACACACACTGAATAGTAAAGCCCTGCGCAGATACAACATTTTGTATCCCCACCTGCATCTATATCTGCAAAAATGAGCTGTGGATATCTGCAGCCCCATCTGTGGTTGCAAATGCCTGCAGATATAAAGGGATATCTGTGGATTTGCAGGGCTCTACCATCTTGGGCTAGTGAAGTCTTTTCCTCCATACTTACAAACTCTGTCTCAGGACTTACTTTGCAGGAGCTTATCTTGCCATGTGCTCCCTCCAACTGCCCCTTCTGTTTGTCTAACACAGGGCTTTTCTCATTCAGAAAAACCTGTCTCCTCTGCCACCTCTCCCTCAACTGAGCTCCTTCCGTCTTTTTATTATGGCTTCATTTTGAGTTCGTTGGCCAGGAAACAATTAACTACTCACCTCCTCAGGTGAAAAACAGACTAATTGGACTCTTTGGCTAGCCTTCCACGTGATGAGGGTTAAGCCCCATTATGCTATCATAGATAGATATACGATCTTATACTTTTTGCATATATAGTGTGACAAAGCTCCTATGAAAACTTGATGGGTCCTGCTCTTCCTGGCAGATCTGCTTGCCTCAGATGCTCACAGCAGCCCACAGTTTTAGGCACTATGCCCAGGGCTTTAGTTTGTTGGTTTCTGAGCTCTTCTCATCAGTCAGCATATGATAAAATGGAGAATAACATTGAGGGGAACCCAGACTCACCCTCTACTCTGGGTTCCAGTCCAGGGTCCTGTGTTAGTAACTGTCTGTGTGGGTCCCTGACACCTGCTATAAGACAGCTCCAAGACCTCTGGGCTACTTCACCACACCTTCCCCAGCACCTTCCTTCTCTCTGGTTCATTCTCTTTTCCTTGTTGTTGTTGTTGTTGTTGTCTCCTTTCCTTCTACTCTCAGAAGCACTTTCCTCTGTCCTCTCAGCTACACACACAACCTATCTGCAGGCAAAGCTTCTTTTATAGCCAGTCTGAACTGTCTTTCTTAATTAGCCCACGGTGTCCTAATTAGCCTAGGCTGGCCTGACTCTGCAGGCCTAGTCAATTAGCCCCAGGTGTTGCACTGCCTCTGATTGCCTCTGCTGGTTCTGAACCATCTGCTCCCTGTTACTCTGGGAACAGAGATCTCCTCAGTCTGAGGCTAATGTTCCACTTTTCCATTCTTTTTTGTCTCTCTCATCTGACCCTGTCACATACTCCCCCCCCCTTCCCCGCACCCTTCCTTTCTTTTTTTGGGGGGGGAGGGGTGTGTGGAGAGCTACTTCTGTTGTGGCAGGCAGGCAAGCCTTGGCTACACCCTTATGCTGGGCAAGGCCACTCCCTGTGGCACCAGGACCTGGCACTAAGAAGACACAACTTCCCCTACCACCGCTAATGATCCCCTGCACCCTGGCGCCTCCTCTGCTGAGGCTGCTTACCCTGTTCCTGCTCCTGACACCTGTCCTACCCTTGTTCCCTGCTCAACCCCTCTCCCAACCAAATGTTCCACTCCTCCTGTTCCCCCTCCACACCTTTCTCTTACTCCTTTTCCTGATCCCCTTCCTGTTCCTTCCCCTTCTCCCCTTCCTTCTTTTTCTCCCCTTCCTCCTCTCCTTGATCCTCTCCCTGACTTTTCCCTCCACTTACCCTATTCCTGCCACCCCCAGGGTTGCTGCATTTACCTCAGACGTTGACACCCGGGAGGCTGTTCTCATTTCTCCCACTCCCAGTACATCTGAGGCTGTTCTCCCTCCACCACTGCCCCTACCATCATTGCAGCAGAGACTTCATGGTCCCTTCTTGCCTATGTCAGTCAGCCATGGGACCTGTAGAGGGGTCTATCCTGAGCACATTCAGGGGCCTGAGGCCCTGATGCACTGAAGGACGAGATGTGCAGCTTCTTGGAGGACATTCATGGTTCCTAGAGTATGGTAGTTCTCTCCCTTCAGCACCGGGGAGACTTCCATCTCACCATCCGGACTGTAAGGGCCACTTTTGGGGAGGGAAAAGGGACTAGGTGGCGGGAGGCTGAGGCCTACCAGAGCATCCACTGCTTCTATGACACCTGGCTCATGTTCGGGTTCAGTCATGGTTTGCTGTGTGGTCCAATGGAGGCTGCCAGTGCTCCCACCAGCAAGGATCTTCTCCAGCCTTCCCAATGCCATCATTCATCTTTGCCACGCTAAATAGCTGGGGCTGTCGGATGGGTCTCCATAGGTGTTGGGTACTCCATCATATTCCTGCAGGAGACCCATACTGCTCTGGCCTCTGAGGCTAGCTGGTGGTGAGAGTGGGGGGACAGGGTCTTTTTTAGCCACCCGTTGGCTTGTCAAGCTGGGGTTCAACACTTTTCTCCCTGAACCTACAGCCTGAGGTGCTGGGGACTGCCAAGGTCATTCAGGGTCGTTTGCTGTACCTCTGGGTTTGGGTGAAAGGGCTAATGTTACACCTCCTTAACATTTACACCCTGGTGTATAGCCCAGAGAGACTCCACTTCTTCCAGCAGGAGTCTGCTTTCCTCAGCTCTCGGGATCCTCACTCTGGAGAAAAAGAGGAGGGCTAAAAAGCACATCGTCCGCCTTCTGGCAGAAGGTAGCACCCCCTTCACAGACCCGGTGGAGATGCACAAGAGAGTTCAAGCCTTCTAGGCCTCCCTTTTCTCTCCTAATCTGATTGCAGAGTTTTCCGGGACGAACTCCCCACTGTCAGTTCAGGTGGCTGGGACTGGCTAGAGCTGCCTGTCACGCTAGCTGAGTTCTCACAAGTCCTCTGTCTCGTACCCACCAATAAGTCCTCAGGCAGAGTCCTCCCTTTATCATGCAGGTGAGCTGTGCTCGCCTTGCTACCTAAGGGTGTGTCTAGACTACAGGGTTTTGTCGACAAAAGTGGACTTTTGTTGACAAAACTATACCTGCGTCTACACTGCCGCTGAGTTCTGTCGACATAATGTCGACAAAACTCAACAGTTTTGTTGACAGCTGTAAACCTCATTCTACGAGGAATAACTCCTTTTGTCAACAGAGTTCTGTCGACAGAAGGTGTTATTGCATCTATACTGTCCTTTGCGTCTACACTGTCATGTCGACAAAGCGGCTTGCTTTGTCGACAGAACTGGATGTAGTCTAGACGCTCTTTGTTGACAGAAGCTTTGTTGACAGTATCTGTCGACAGAACTTCTGTCGACAAAAGCCTGTAGTCTAGACGTACCCTAAGAAGGGAGACCTCTGCGATCTGAGGCATCCCATTTCACTTCTCAGAATGGACTATAAAATCAGTGCCAAGGCCATCTCACTGAGGCTGTGGTCCATGCTGGTGGATGTGGTTCATCCAGACCAGACCTACACCATCCTGAGCCATACCATCTTCAATAATCTTTATCTGGTCCAGGATCTCATAGACCTTGGGTATAGAGATGGTCTGTCATTCTGTCTCCTTGGCTCAGGAGAAGGCATCTCCTGGGCACTCTGTGGGCCTTTGGCTTTGGGCCCCACTTTGTGGGGTTTCTTCAGGGGCTGTATGCTTCCACGGAGTGCTTGGTCAAGCTCAGTTGGATCCTGACTGCACCGGTCAGCTTTGGGCAGGGAGTGCATCAAGGCTGTCCACTGTCAGGTTAGCTGTATACTCTGGCCATCGAGCCCTTCCACCATCTCCTATGCAACAGGTTGGTGGGGTTGGTGCTCCGTGAGCCACGGATGCAACTGGTCCTGTCAGCGTGAGCTGACAATGTGGTCCTTGTGGTCCAGGCCATCTACTCAGCAGCGTCCTTCACTCAGATCAACAGGGTCAAGAGCTCTGGCCTCGTGCTCAGGGCCAGATGGCAGGTGAGCTCCCTCCCACCCACACTTCAGGCCATCCAGTGGAGCACGGGTCCACTGCTCTGTCTTGGCATTTTCCTTTCTGCCACACATTCCTCTCTGCCAGAGAACTGGCAAGGTTTAGAGTCCAGGGTGGCTGAGCGGTTGCGGAGATGGACAGGACTCCTCCAGTGTCTCTCCCTGCATGGGAGGGCACCAGTGCTTAATTGGTTGGTCCTGTCCATGCTCTGGCACCATCCCAACACCCTCATCCCAACCCTCGGTTGGCTGGCTCAGATCCAGCAGCTGATGCTGCAATTCTTCTGGACAGGACTGCACTGGGTCTCTGCTGGGTTTCTCCATCTTCCCCTGGAAGTGTTTGCACACACATGGATCCAGGTCCTTCACCTCCAGGCCATCCAGAGGTGCCTATATTATGCAGGTAGTCCAGCATGGAACATGTTGGTGCACACTATCCTTCGCCACTTCCAAGAGGGCTCTGATAGGACCATCAGTTCCTTTACTTGAGAGGTCTTCCGCAAGACCTCTCCAAGCTGCCAACCTTCTACCAGGACATCTTCTGGACCTGGAAGCTGCTTTCAACAACCAAGTCCTTGGGGGCCACTGTAGGGGCAGACATCCTCGTGGAGCCCCTGCTACAAAATCCCCATCTCTGTGTGCAGGTGGTGAAGTCTCCCTCAGTGCACCAGAGGTTGGTCCTGGAAGAAGTCACCAGGGTCGGAGACTGTCTGAACTACGACTGGGAAGACTGGATGGATCCTCTGATGCTTGCTAAGCGCATAGGGCTCTCCACCCTTCATACTCCCCAGCGCACACTTCAGGAGGTAAGGGACACTTTGCTGCCTGCTGCTTGGGTTTACTTCACCTGAGTCCTGTGAGAGGGTGCACCTCATTTACCCCTTCCCTCTCCCTCTGTATCTTTCCATTGGCCTCCTGGCCCTGCATGCCTTCCCAACCACCTCCCCACTGTATACATTGCAGCTGGTCCCCTTTTTCAAACTGCACCAAAAAATCACCTGAATATGCTCGTGCTTCACATCTTTCACTTCCCCACCCTCGTATCCTGCCCAGATAACAAATGGCGGGACCTCTTACCTCCAGTTGAGGGTGGAGAGCCCTGGTTGGCCAGTCTTTACCTTGGTTCTGTGCCCCCCCCCCCCCGCCAGGGATATAAGTTGGAGAATTCTTCATGGCACTGTGGGCATGGGTGTGTATTTAAAGTGGTTCACCCGTGTTCCCAACACTTGTGGCATGAGGGAGACCTTGGCTCACATCTATCTTGAGTGTGCCAGATTACAGTCCCTCTTTCAGCTCCTCTAGAACCTATTGCTGAGGTTCTGGCTGCACTTCTTCCCTCATCTATTAATTTATGTGCACCCCATCTGTGCCCCCACAAAGTCATGGGACCTCCTCATCAACCTCCTCCCGGCTTTAGCCAAGATGGCCATTTACAAGACCAGGGAGCAGAGGTTGGCTGAGGGAGGGGTCTACAATTATGGAGCTTTTTTCTGCTCCTGTATCTGTTCACGCATCTAGGCAGAGTTCCACTGGGCAGCATCCGCTGGCTCTTTCAAGAACTTCAAGGGCCAGTGGGTGCTGCCCAGGGCTTTCTGCTTGGTTCCCTCATTTTAGCCCGTTGACCTCCACACCTGTCCCTGTTTTTTCTTTATTTGTCCCCCATAATCATTTGGTGTTTTGGGTTCTGTGGATCCTCCCCACAGGCTGGGGAAGGTCCTTTAGATGTGGACAGGCTTATGCCCATCCACCTCCCAGACCCCAACAGGACTACTTTTTTATAGCCTTCTGCTCTGATCCTGTAACAATAAATGTGCATAACTGTGGCCAGAATCTGGCCTGGAGCTATTATTGTTATTATTGTTGATGTTGCAGTCACACCAAAGACCCCAAAATGGTCTCTGCTCCAAGAGTGCTAACAGTCATGTGACAAATGACAGGCAGTAAGGTGAAAAACAGCCAATAAATAAATTAAGTAGTAATTTAAAAATCTTGCTGTCCTTCTCCAAATACCTTGCAACATTTGGCTCAGCAGCATTAATCACCAGAAAACCAGACTGATGGGACAGTGTTGAGCCATATACTTGGAACATCCTTTGTACATTTTTCTCCCCCATCAGCTGTACCCTATTTTAGTTTGCTTTTGATTACTCTCTTTTGTCTGTACTGGAGAACAGAACACTTGATGTGATGTGAGCAATAAGTGTTCCCAAAATGTCTATATATGGTGGCAGTGGAATGCCTTTTACATCTCAAAATATAATTCATTGAGGGTATGTCTA
Source organism: Pelochelys cantorii (assembly GCA_032595735.1). NCBI lineage: Eukaryota > Metazoa > Chordata > Testudines > Trionychidae > Pelochelys > Pelochelys cantorii. Next base: position 301,052,262 of record CM064326.1, on the reverse strand, counting down.
CACTAGCCCCCTAGATCGTTCTAGGGAGGCTAATGAGGGCGATCGGAATTGCAAATCAAGCACGGGATTTAAATATCCCATGCTTGATTTGCATGTTCCCGGCTGGTTGCCATTTTAGAAATTGACTAGCCCGAAGTAACTGCCTGCGTCTACACGCAGCAGTGAAACGGGTTTCCGATTTAAAGCTCTAAATCGAATTAGGTGGTATTCCTCCTGCAATGAGGTTTACCACCTAATTCGAATTAGGGGCTTTAAATCGGAAGCCCATTTCACTGCCGCGTGTAGACGCGGGCAGTTACTTTGGGCTAGTCAATTTCTAAAATGGCGACCGGCCGGGAACATGCAAATCAAGCACGGGATATTTAAATCCCAGGCTTGATTTGCAATTCCAGTCGCCCTCATTAGCCTCCCTAAATCGATCTAGGGGGCTAGTGTAGACGTAGACTGAGTGATTTATCCTGGAATAAGATCAACTTAGAATAGTTTTGAGTTTGTCCAGTAAAGCATTTAATTCTGAAGACACAGCAATAGGGACTAAAGGAGGTGCATGATATTCTAACTCCACTAAAATTGATGGGAATTTTGCCATTGACTTCAGAGAGGCCAGGATTTCATCCAGTACTTTTTGTTTTTCTTCACATGTCAGTTACCTGCATACCTGCATAATGTGTTGCGGGCGGAGGAGTACAGCAAAGGGCTGAAATAGTTAACAAAATCAATAAATGTGTGGAGTGTAGATGAAAACATAAACCAGACTGAGATTTTTTTTCCAGACCAAGATTTTTAAGTCTTCTGTATTTTGTCATTTGTTAAACCACAAATAGTTATAAACAGAGCTGCAGTTCAGAGAGTCTTTGTTTCTAACATAAACAAGGTATAGGGCATAGCTCTGTATGTCAGCCAAACATGACTATAAGTTACAAAAATGATATATATGTATAAAAGAAGTGTCAGACACAAATTGAAAAATTGTAGTTGGACATGAATAAATATAGGAAACACACTGAACTCCAGAAAGTCAGTAAGTATTTAGTAGAAAAATGGCCCAGACTGAATCCTTACAGGTACTATACTGTATTTGTGAAATTTATTGAATTCAGCATATTAAACCTCAGAAATTCAGGAAGTTTATACCATTTAGAGTATCATTATTCTTAGAAGAGCTTGTCTGTCTTGTCCAGAAAGGTTGTATTATAAAATCAGTACTGAACAAATGAAACTTTTCATTTAACTAAAGTTAGTAAAGATAGCATTATAAAGCTGAATTAAATGTAGAGCACAGATGATTTGTTTTAAAGAGAGGAGCTGTAGTTCACTCATTAATGGGAATAACTCTTTTCATGTGTAAAACTACTGTTTCATAATTATCAAGTCTCATAACCAAAAAAATCTGTAAATGATTCATTTTAAATACATGTTTAGTTTAATCAAGTTATTTTTTAGGAATAATACTGCTCTAAACTTAAATCAGGCAGTGCCTAGTTTGAAATCATTATTTTGAATGCATTTTATATGGTTTCTTTGCAGAGTTAAAATGAAATCAAACTAATCAGATAACTCTTCCAGCCTGTGTGTTGATACCATGAACTCAATTAACTATATATTAGATGGTAGCAATATTATTCAAGTAAACAATGTTCCAAATTTATAAAACCTGCAGAGGTCAGTATAATAACATCAACAAGACATTGCATGGCTATCTGAAGAGATTAGCAGTCCCAAATATTTATTATGAAAAAACACACAAAAATGATGAATTGTTCTTTCCATTAAGGTAAATGTAGCTGTTATTGTTCAGGATGAACATTCTTGTAAAGTTACTGTGCTGTAGCAAACACTACAATTTTAAAAAGGATTTTTGCTTTTGTTTTTAAAACAACTTGATTATACAAACATCACAGGGTCTGTAAATTAATATCAGTGTGAAAAATACTTAAAATTCTTTATTTTCTAGTGTTTAAGGCAAAAAGTTTATTACTTAATAGCCCTTTATATCTCATATATTTATGAGGTATAGACTACATACACATGAACATATAACATACATATGCATATATGTGTGTGTGTATGACAGAGAATGTATATATCTACTATATATTTGAGAGAGTTTGTGTGTTTGTCTGTCCGCGTGTATGTATGTCTGTTTTTTCAAGAACTCCTCCTAAATGGTAAAAGCTATGACCACCAAATTCGGTATACAGCTTCTTCTTATCATAACTTAAAGTGCGATAAGTGTTTGGTTGTGCCAGGAAAATGGGATATGACTGGAAGGGGGTTAGTTCTCATAAAAACCATAAAGAAAAGAGACAATCACCAGGCAGGGGAAAGGGGCTGGCTGGGGATGCTCCCTCCTCCCATTTGGGACTGCCCCAACCCCAAGCCTCCCACCTCCAGGCAGCTTTTAGGGAAGGGAGCAGGGGGTTAAAACTTCCCCAAAATGATTCATACAGGAACATTGCTGGCTGTTCCCCTTCATCAGGGAGTAAGGGGAAAGTGTACAGTTTGCTGCATTCCTCACTCTGACTGGGGAGAACAGGGGGCAGATGAACCCTGATCTGCCTCATCTGGGGGACATGCACCCCTCCCCCAGCTGTGCCTGCTGGAGCTGCAGTGGCCATGGAGAGGCACTTCTTACCTGGCCCCAAGATGCTGCTGTGAGATGGGGCTGGTGTCTCGGGGCAGCTTGCATACTGAACCCCTCATCCCCAGCACCACCCCAGAGCAATGATTCCAATGAAACATGTACATTTTAATTTTATTTTACCTGAGCAGTGCTTGGGTAAATCTTCTAGTGTATATATATTACATTCATTATTATATTTTCAGTTAAATGTATTGTCTTTAAAAGTGTTTGAAGAAAGTTATTGGATAGGCAGCATGGAAAACTGCAGTTCGCTCTCCAGAGGCTGTCTCCTCTGTGCTGACCTGTCAATGACCTCAGCCATGACATTGAAGAACTACCCTCTCCATGGGTGAGAAGTAATTTGCTTCAATAGCTCTTCTGCCCCAGACATGTATAAAACAGAGACTGTAAACATATATGCTAGGTTTGTTTTGGCTCTGGCTGAGCTGAAACCATCAAACTCATTTAGTTCAGAACTTTCAGAGATTGTTGCAGAACTAAATCTGGATATCAGTTCAAAAGGTAAATGACAAGCTCTGAATTCAAAGCAGCCAAATATCCACACTTCAAATGGAATGACAGATACCTGGTGCAAATGAGCCCCCTCGAACACGGCAAGATAAATGTCGTTCACCCAATGGGCTGGCTTTTCATCATGTGCTCAGATACAATATTGAAAGCCAGTCATATTACTGTATAGGTGAAAATTCATGATTATGTGGTGAAGTGTGCATGTGTGGGTATGTGTGAACATGACTCCTTAGTCTATCTATAACAATTCTCAGAGCATGAGGGAAAAGAGGAGCCTAGAATTTTTAAAGCTATTTTCTTCCCTCAACGCAGTCTAGTCTGTATGGGAAATAGGTCAGAAAATACATTTTGTGAAAGTTTTCAAAGGGAAATGTTAGCTCTTTGAAACAACACTTTTAATTAATTTTTGTTTCAAAAAGGGTTCAAGACCAATTTTTTTCTCACAGATCCCAATCTTATACATATGAAATGTATATTTCTGTATAAATGCTATTAAATGGTTTTGCTGTCAACCTTTAGAAAGCACAGGTCTGTATAGCCACAAATCATCTACATTTTACGGCAGCTTGACAAAAATAGATCTGGTTTGGCCCAAAATGGACACTGCTTGCAAAAACATACAAAAGTTGTGTGCTACTGTCTGAAATAAGGATAGCTTAGTGAATATCTTATTCTTCCCTCCTTCTATTAATCTCTTCTTTACTTTAATGAAAGTTGGCCATGCAGATCAAGAGTGGTATTCAGCTCTATACTGGGAAGATTAATTTATGCTCTTGAGACTTTCTGGTTACACAGACCAGTTTTTTTCCTTTAGGGTATGGCTAGACTGCAGGGGGTTTTCGGGATACCAGAGGTATCCCAAAAAAACTCAGCCGCGTCCAGGGAACATGTTTGCTCTTCCGCTTTTTTTGCGGAAGAGCAAATGCGCTCTTTTGGAAGCCCCTGTATTTGTCATTCTACAGGGAAGAAGGGGGCTTCCAAAAGAGGGTTTTTTCCGACATTTGGCCCAGTCTAGATGGGCCAAATGTTGGAAAAGCCTCTTCTGACAAAAGAATCGGAAAAAGGTACGCAAAATGCGTACCTTTTTCTGACAAAAACTTGTAGTCTAGCTGTACTGTTAGATGCAAAATTCACAGAAAACTCCCACTGGACTCAATGGGAGAAATACATGGAGATCCTAAACTAGATTTTGGCTCTATGTGTTTTTTTACAAGTTTCTTAGCATAATCAGAGATGCACTGCAGGAAGAAAAGTTACCCCAGGAAAGAATCTGGTGCATGATATAGATTTGTGATATGGTGTTGTATATAGGCTATACATTGACCATGTCTGGTATAAGCCCATGGTGGCAAACTGAAAACATAAGTGATGGTACTCTACTAAATAAGTAGTGATGGCACTCTACTCCGCTACTCTCCACAATCCCAAAAGAGTTGGATATTTTTCTTAATGTAACCCGATACAAATTGTTTGTTAACAATTTTGATATTTACATTGTTATCATTAGGGTTCAGTGTTAACACACCGTTGCATATAGAGCTATTGTTTTTGAGTAACTACCTGATGTCTCAGGAAGACATAAACAGTGCCACACTGAGAAGATTATCCTGATTGTCATGAAAAGGTGTTTTGTTTTTTAAACAAAATTTAAACCCCAAATTCTGACAAACATGCACCGTATTAGTGATACATACAATCAACTACCTGCATGGTCCAGATCCTGAAAAAATAGATCTAATAACTCATCCCTCTGCCAAATTCATAGTCACTGATCTGTGAAAGTCAAAGAGATGTAGAATAAATTACACAGCCCTAACAGTGCACTGGTTCCACTAATTTTTTAAACCCAAACTTATGTATTCAGGAAAGTACTGAATTTTGCCACTTGGAAGAAAAGGCAACAAATCTTGAATTATTAATTAATCTATTAAAGAGCAGTTTTCTATACAATGTTCTGATCCATTCAGAAAATGTAGGAAACCTAAAGACACCATTTCATGTGCTTTTATTCTTATAGATTTTGTGATAACATTCAGGAAGAAAAACTTTTCTAAGAATGACAAACTACCTAATATTTATATTTTCTGCTAGAAGATTTATTTTATTTTGTGGTAGATATGAGTCCAGTCAGGACAAAAGCATATACAAAGGAATTTTATTCTGAGTCTGAAACAAAGCACAGTTGACTAGAAACTCAAACATAACAAGGAAGGGAAAACCTAAAGCAGAGAGCATTGGCAATGTCTGGTAATATGGGTTTGTTTCTATACTGCCTCGCACGTTGTGTGCTTATTTACATCTGTGCAATGTGAAAAAGTCTCAACCTTCAAGTTTGGGAATGTAAATGACTCCACAAAGTTCAAATCAATTGAAAGCGAGGTCTGAAATAAAAATCAAATGAGACCTAAAGCATTTGCAGTATTGCCATTCCCAAATGTTTAAAATCATGAGTCAGGCTCACCAAAAATAATGAGATTGGCTTCAAAAGAGATTATGTACAGATAATACATGTGTTCTTTTTATTTGCCTTCTACTTTTTGAAGCTTTAAGGTGCACTCGGGTCACATTTTGAAGCCCTCTCCACAGCCACAAGGGCTAAGAGCTTCCTTTTTCTTTCAGAGTGAAGGCTGAAATCATTACATATCCACTTGACTCTAGTAGCTGGGGCTTAAGGAAAGCAATTATCATGAGGCATATCGCCAAATCATGAGAGCTGGCAACACTGTGTCCAAAGTATTGTAACACAGATAAGCAAAAACTCATTTTATAAACATCAGTAAGATGATAGACCGAGACCACCATCAGCCAATTGTTCCTTAGTCTTCTACTGAAAATACACATACATCTGACAATGACAGAAGCCTCCAAACTTCCAGCAGCTCAATTTCTCTGTCTTTATGCAAAACCAGAGTGTGATCCCTATAGATATTTGGCTAACTAACAATTTCAAAATCATACACCTGTGTGGCTGATATGCACAGCTGTGTATATGCCACTGTTGATCACACACAGAAATCATCATATTCTAGTAGCCACATAAAGATGTACATGTTTGTTTACAGTACAGAGAAAATCCTTATTATAAATATAATTAGGAAACTTGTTTTTTATCTTGCCATCCTAATTTCTTCACGTTAGAATTCTTCATTGTCTTTACTTAGCTTCAGACTATTCACAAGCCTGGAAAAATAGGAGAACTTTTTAACATAGATGGATTTTGTTCGATTGCTTGCTTGCTTAAAGTTGAGCTTTGTTACCAGAGGCCCATTTGCCTTTCTGAATTGAATAGTTTCATCAGCTTCAAGGAGGCAGCTATTAAGAGGAAGGTGGACTACAAATCATGGAATATACACCAAAGCTTTCCTAATAAAATATTTAATATTTATGGATCATATCCTTATCTAATATAAATCAGTATAGCTCCTTTGACATCAATGAAGCTATACCAATTTGCACCCATTAAAGATCTGGTTCTGTGTTCCCAAAAGTTAGTCTTTAAAAATATTTGTCCCAATTAAAAACTTGTGCTTTTTGCTAATGAATTTGCCTCATTTCAAAACTGACCATCATATAATCACCATTGATGACTCAAACCCAGTATTTGACAGGAGCACATTTTCCCTAACAAGTATCATTTTTATGGGTCCACATGAATCAATATATATGCCTTAAAGCTTTGCTGTTAATGACTTTTGCTCCATTAGGAAATAGGATGAAAATTTTCATTAGTTGCTAAATAATATGAGCCTTAGAATGTTCTGCTGGAGGTGGAGACACTCTTGTCCTTGTGATATTTCAGTGACACTTTCTATTTTACGTGTCAAAAACAACTCTGCTATCTGGAACATGTAGTGTAGTATTCTCTCCTTTTAATATTCTAATCGTGAGGTGTAAAGTGAAATGGTTGCACAGTGTAATGGTGGTAAAGAAGCTGAGTGTCAATGAGACGGGAAAGGTGACAGACATGGAATGAGTCCCCAAGGTGCTCTCCAAGTGCATTGGATAAAGATTCCTCTGGGATATGTTTCTCATTAGTTCTCAGACACAGTTCAGTAATTCAGTAGCACCAGGTTACCATTAGTCACAAGACCAAAATATGTTACTTTCCATGCATTAGTTCCTTTATTTGTAACTGTCGTTTTATGAGTGGAAATTATGAGATTGCCTATCATTCAAAGCAAGTCAGGAAGTTGTTTACATACTGAAGGATGATACATGACAAGAAGACTCTATCCGTGACAACTTTATTACAAAAGTGGGATGCAAATTAAAGAGAAAATAGATACTGTAATGTTATTTGAAACTGCTTCACTGAAATAATCACTCACACAAATATGGGGAAAATGTTATGGCTTGATTCTATACAATAGCCCTACAATATTAATTACAGGCAATTTTGATACATAAAAACTAAAATTATCAACAATTATAAAACAGCAGATCTTAAAAACGACATTATTTCTGGCCTGCTTAAAATAATTTTCTGTGCCTAAAGATGAAATGTGTATGTATTCAGTTAATAGATGGGGGGGAGCAGCTAGAAACTTTGATGGTTAGCTAATTTTATGTGTAATTACTTTGTGAAAATGTTAAACTGAATAGGTTAGTCTCGATGTTTTTTCCCGTGCAATAAAAAATGTACTTACTTCTATGCTATCAAAGTTAACTGCACTCCCACTCAGCACTCCAAGGAATAATGGCTTGGGGTGTTGTCTATCTCATTACCCACTAGGTCAGGAACAAAAGGAGTATCTGTCCCCAGTGGTCATTTAAATCCTCATTGTTACGTTAGAGAAGCAGTGGTAAAATTTAGAAAACATGAAAATTAGACACACAAAGCTAACAGGTTATTATATGCTTTACTTGCACAAGCACAGGAATTAGTTCAGTGCATTTGTTCCAGAAGAGAGTGTCTTATTCTGATTTAATTTTCACTCTTTGTTAACGTATTTTCCACTAATCATCATTACACCTTGTACCTGTATTTAAGCATAGCACTTATTGACAATTGCTTTGCCTAAAACAATTTGGAAAATTACAGACATTTTACCCTTCAAAAGTGATGATGTATTCGCCAGAAGCTTTTTCTTTCAAATTTAGGTTTTTGGGGATTTGCATTTTTTTTTGCCTCTTTTGCATTGCAAAGTGCATGCAATATTTAGCCAGAGAAATGGAAGCAAATGGCTACGTCTAGACTGGCATGATTTTCCGCAAATGCTTTTAACAGAAAAGTTTTTCTGTTAAAAGCATTTGTGGAAAAGAGCATCTAGATTGGTACGGACGCTTTTCCACAAAAGCACTTTTTGCGGAAAAGTGTCCGTGCCAATCTAGATGTGGTTTTGCGCAAGAAAGCCCCGATCGCCATTTTAGCCATCGGGGCTTTTTTGCGCAAAACAAATCTGAGCTGTCTACACAGGCCCTTTTGCGCAAAAGCTTTTGTGCAAAAGGGCTTTTGCCTGAACAGGAGCGTCAAAGTATTTGCGCAAGAAGCACTGATTTCTTACATTAGAACGTCAGTGCTCTTGCGCAAATTCAAGCGGCCAGTGTAGACAGCTGGCAAGTTTTTGCACAAAAGCGGCCGCTTTTGCGCAAAATCTTGCCAGTCTAGACACAGCCAATGTGTTTGCAAAGAATTGTCTGTGTCTTGAATAAAAGAAAATAAAATCTACTTGTGAATAAGAGCTTATTGAACCTCTTGTAATCAGAGAATTACTATATTGGGAGTGTGATCATCTAAGGTCACAACTGGATCCCCCACATTTTTAATTTTGTACTCTAGAAAGGTCATATAATACGTATCACATCCATGTCAAGTAAATCAACTAGGGCCAAATGCCATTGCCTTTACACACACAATTATTTCACTGAATTCTGCTCTACTACTCCTGTGAATAAATTGAGAAGGGTTTGGCCCTTACTCTTCAATTTTAGCATGGAAGTTGGGAAGAAAGATATGCTGTTTTCTTTTTTAAATTACATTGCAATATCACACTAAGGCTCTTTTAACAGAAAACGCTTTTTAGCACATTAATACCAAATGGTTTCCAAAATAATTATCAGGCTCCAAATAAACATGTCAAATACTTAATATTATTTATGCTCTATACACAGGCTTATCATTGACTTATGAATTGTAAATATTTATAAGTGGCTCATATTAAAGTAGTTGTCAACTGCAGCTATAGTACTTCACCTTCTGTCATTCCCAGGTATCAAGGGGGCTAATTCAATCACTCTCTTGTCAGACTACCTTTCTTCTCCCGAATACCCAAATCCCTAAACACAACAAAATATAAATGAATGAAAAGTGCTAATGATGCATCATTACCAAGAGGTATCAAGTTTTTTAAGGTCCTTTGCTGACTAAATTTTAAATTAGCACAATTATTCAGTGCATTCCCCAAGGCGCCATTCATTATGCCTAGCTGCTGAGCAGAAGCACATTGCAAAGAGAATGTATATTACTGTCCACATGTCTATCTGTTCTCCTGCAGTAGGGACAGACATACTATGTCACAAACTGCAAAACTCAAAATGTATAATGTAAAATAGCATGCTTTATAATGAAGGAAAACTAATGTTCAAATATTGTGGTGCTGGGAGTCATTGTTAGTGCTTATTTTTTCCTAAAAATGTATGTATTGTCTTCTTAGAAATTCCAAATAGGGCTAGCAGGGAGTTCTGACTTTTCATTTCAAGTGTACTATAAATATTGTCTGATCAAGTGACTGTAATATCTCTGAAGCTGTCTAATTTCTTCAAAGTCTTTACTGTGCGCAGTTGATTTGTATTTCTTTAAACATTGTCCTCAGATAGCATGATGCACTATTTGAGAAGACGCTTTACAGTAAAACACAGTTGTTCTGCCTGGAACCCCAGCTGTTGGGGTTCTAACAGCAGTGACAAGTGCTGTGTCCATCAGGTGTTTAAGTCTGCACTTGTGTTTGATATGCAGAATGGGCCAAAGGAAGACTGAACTTTCTGCTTTTTGTAGGTATTACACAGATTTCCAAATGATAATGTGTTGCATACCAAATGATAGAACAGTCAGATATAATCTCTAGTCAGACAGCCCATGAACTGCACTGGTCTGACGTGCAGAGTAATAACTGCAATTTTATTCTCCATAAATTCTGTTTATATTTTTGAGACTATCAAACAACTCAGTCCTATTCCCAAATTCCAATGTAAAGACGAGTGGAAAAATGTGTGACTGGCTAAGTGCAAGTGATGTGCATATGGGTGAGCAAACTACAAAGTTAAAATGCCTTTCAGTGAAAGCCCACTGCACATTTATCTCCACTCATATTAAAAAGTGTGTTTGCAGGAGAAAATTATTTCTTTATGTATCTAGCTGTGAAGTTCCGATTTGCTTTTTTAGTCCAATGACATCTTCACACACAAGTAGGGCCCCACTGAACAGATGTGCTTTCATGTGTGATGATATCACTTTCACTAGAACACCAAAGGCATCATTTTCAAGCAGTTTTAAAATTCAAATCAGGTCTTCCCATATTTAATCTAGACATGTTGGTTTAACCCCAAGCCAAGCCAGAACTTTTAATGGTCAGCAGCCATGACACATAATTCTTCACTATATTTCACCAGTAAATTCAGAAGTGTAATTCTCTCTAATGCTTGTGATTGCTGTGATATATAAACACAACATTAATACAGCCCCTTCGTTCTGTGTTTCATTACAATGACTTGGGGTTTTACAAACCAAAACAAAAACGTATAATTTTTCAGAACAATGAACCACGTGTACTTTTGACAGGTTAAGACTAGATCATGGTACATTGCAAAAAATCTTTTGCTTTAGAATATTTTCATTTGTGGAGTTATTGGAGATTATTTTTTTTTAAATAAACATTGAAAAGAAAACGGCACTTGTCCATTTCGTATTGTCAATAGCTCCAGCGATAGTACTATTCTTTTGACAGCTAAAAGCAGATGTGTGGGTTAAGTAGGGGAGCAATTCAAATGTCCATAGTAAACTGCAGGGGGGCAGAGAGAGCTCAGAGAGCAGCAGCTTTAAAGTAATTGACTAATACAGTAAGGATATTAAAGTCATTTAGTGCCAAAAGGGAACACACTGATCCTTGACCCTGAGCCACTTTGGAGTAATCTAGTATTCAATCCAGCGTGTAATGACTGCCAGGCCTGTCAATCCTCGGGGCTCTCCAGTCAAATGCCTGTGGCTACTATTGGCTTATGGTAAAAGGACAAAAATTCAAGGAAATGCCTCTCAATCAGGCTATGATGTGATAATGTTATTGCTCCAATGTATTCTATATTGTCCCTGCATAGTTTAATCTGTTGAGACCCATGTCAAAAATTGCCCTTGTTCCCCAGAGGTCTTTACTCAACCTTTTAGTAATACAAGTGGATTTGAAAGGAGCGGGGTAACTCACTTGATGAATTGTTTCCCGTTAATATAAAAAATAAGAGGTCAGCTGTAGCTTAAAGGCTAACTGTGGAAGGTATAAATTAGAATAAGTGAGCCAGTAATCTGATTAGTAAAGCCTTGCTCTTCATTTACTCCAGTGGGTAAAATATTTTACAATAAATAATATTGACACAAAAATATTTAGATACGTGATACAATTCCTGCCAAGTTTAGAAGCAGAAAGGACTTTGAACAGGGGAATTGGAGAGGAAAAAAAGCTCACTTGCCTGCGTCACTTACAGTCCTTAAAACTTTAGCAACATCTGGGAATCTTATAGTTTAAATTAGGCATCTTGCATTTGAAAAAATATAATTATTGCTTCAGGCTGAATGCTACACTTGATCTTAAAAGAAGGAAATCGCCATTTTTGTTGTTGTTCTGATTTTCCTAATTAAAGCGAGGAAAACTGACCCACATAGATTCTGTAAAGTTAAAAAGTCAAAATGGGATAATAAGTATGCAACTTTCACGGTATTGCTTTTAACGTGAATTTTATATTGCATTATACAATCTCCCCCTTTTCTCGTCCTTCCTTTCTATGTACTGTACATAAATCTAGGCGAGGGAAAAAGCTCAGGTGATCATGATGCCCCCATTATTTTTAGCAAACAGGCAGGTTATGTAATAAGCACTTTGCCTAATTTTGTTCTGTATGATTTCACAAAGCTTTCCACAGGGAAGGCACTGTACAAAAAGGAAACAAAAAAGGAACATCTCCTGAGAAATGTCTTGCTTATAACTTTGAAATAACTTTGGTGTCAAAAACAAGTGATTTTCTCCACTGCCTGTCCTCTTGCAGTTTGGTGCCTCCAAATCATTATTCAATGTAGAAGTGTCTTTCTAAAACCATTTTCCAGCTTGTATGTAAATTCCTATACATTTAAAATTATGATTTTGTGAACAGTTTTACAAGGGGGTGGGGTGGAAATCAGAGAGTAAAGAAAACTATCCCTTTTTCTTCACGAAATTCCCAAGCTATTATTGTAGAGGCACATGTCATGCAAACTGTGGTCCCATCAGGAGATGCCTGGCAATATTCCAATGGACCTCATCATAGGCAGTTTTATCACTAGCTGGTGTTTTCATATAGTAGAAAAATGTCTGGAAGCAAGTTAACCTGGAGCAGGATGTGACAGAAGTATCCCGTTATTGCCTCATCATGGCACAATTAGTGCCTGTCAGAACTGTGTAAGTGGCTTTAACACCCTCTTTCTCTGAGTCGTTCTGAACTGTTTGCACCTCTTGGCTCACCACTTGCCTTACCTTTGCTTCAGCTCATAGGAGTATTTCCCATTCTGAGGATTCATTTCTGCAACTCCTACTCTCACTGACAAGCCCTCTTACTCCAGAAGTAGTTCTATTAATATTAATAGGGCTATGTGTGGAGTAAGACTCTGCTTAGCAGGCTAGACCCTCAGTTGGGTACTCAACTGGATTAAACTGGTAGCTCCATTGATCTCAGTGGAGCTGTTCAGATTTATATCAGATGAAGAATCAGGCTCAGCATGAACAAGGCCACAGAATCAAGCCAGCTGTTTGCTCAGTGTTCCTGAACTTAGCAGGCTTCCTGTTTGATGAGAGGGCCACATTTCACCACCCTTGCTCATGGGAGTAGCCCTACTAAAGTCAAATGAATTTACGCAGAACACTTCACTCTGGTCAGGCTGCTTTGCTGAACAGTACCTTACACTGACAAAAGTTCCACTGATCTCAGAGTGGCTAAGCAAATGGCCTACTCCCTCACAAGGATAATAGGGAACGAAATCACCGCTCGCTACCACCCACCTCCACATAAAGGACAGTCAGGAGACATGGAATCCCATTTTGCCAAGTCCTGAGCATGCTCAATTTTCATTTAAACCATACACAACCCCATGACAGGTCCAAGCCTATTCTCCCTTTCCACTAATGGCATGAGTAGAACTTGCCTTCTTCTCCCTGCCTTTCACCATGACAATTTATGCTCACATGTCCACCCACCCTCACCCTTAAGGGGGAGTGAGAAGAAACACTCTCCTGTTCCTGTTGTCTGGAGAGGCGTGTGAGTGAGGCAAGGAAGATATAGATCCTGTTCTTGAGCTTTGCCTTTGTAACCTGCACACCTACTCGGTGTGGTTCACTGTCCCATGTAGTGGCTCTTAGATCACTTAGAGAGAGCAAGAATACTTGCGCTCTATGGCTTTAGTTGAAAGCCAGCACTAAGCTGCAGAGGTCCCAGGTTTGGTTCTGCCTGTTGGCATTACACCACCCCCTTCACCATTCTACTTCTGGTTAACATTTAGGACAAAGGATAGTAACATGGCTCCCCCGTACATGGACCAGATATCCTAATTGCTCTCTGGTCACTCTGTTCCCACATGGAAAAGGCCAGGAGATATTTAGTAGCACGAATGTGCTCTAGTATTTACAGATATATATTCAACTACAAATTCTGCTCTGCTGGGAACTATGCCCCTGCCATTCCTTTCACTAATGGCCCCACATCATGACACCTATTTGGTGTCCATTTATCTTCCATTGAAGAAGCCTCTCTCTTGCCCAGGAGGGCCTCAAAAGTGATGTTTTTGAGAGACTTGAAATTTCATAACATGCCCTTTTAAATTACAGGGGGAGAAAACTTTCATAGAATACAAGAACATGCCTGCTGTTACTTAACCTACTTGGAACCAGAAATGCCTTAAAGCTAATAGGTCAGGCATTGCTAAAATGCCCACAAGCAGTTTCAGAATGAAGGTATCTCAGCCCTGGTACATCTTTCTTTGTGTCTATTCCAAGATTATTGTGTTTTTATTTAAATGTAGAATGCTAAGTGTTGGCCTAAAAACCACCTGTACCCCTAAGGGGTTAGGATGTATTTTAAATGACTTGATAGGAATGCCTGCTGCCTTGCCTCTGCCTCTTATTAAACTTGTGTATTTTGGCAGCCTCCACAAATGTAAAACCCTGTCTTTTATTCTCCCCTGCTACAAGCATTTGAAACCATTAGGATTAGTTTGTAAACAAATTTTAAGATGACAGTGGAGTCTTTTCAAACCTGGGCTTCAAACACACATTCATCTACACACAGGTGTGCATGTATACATGCCACATTTATTACTTTGGAATAAAAATGCAAATGAAGTTATTTGCTTAAGAATGGCATCGAATAGAAATTTATGCACATACATTTAAAAAAAACCCAGAACCCTTGAAAATAAAGCAGTTGCAGCCTATTAATTTTCCTCTTTGACAGTTTTTAAAATTCCCTTAAAAAAATGAAACAGCATGAATACTGTCAATATATCACAACAGCCACATTAGGTTTTGTGATATACATCATAATATAAAGAGCACTATTAGAGCACAACCTGGGAACCATTAAATCATTCTAAATCACTGTTACATTCCATTAGTGTCAATGGTGAAACCACATAATAGGCTTTATTACAAACTTCACCTTGGTAGGCCATTGTCTCTAATAACCACTTCTCTATGATGTGGTATCATACCCAGAAATCCAGGGAGATAATAAAGGCTCCCTTATTTCTTTTTTATTGGATGGGTAAAGTTAAATTTAGCTGTACGTAAAAAAAAATCTTGTAGCTATGTTCACTAACTGCAAGCTGCTGCTATTTGGACAAAAAAATAGGCAGACTTGGGAGAACAGTTTGAAATAAGTTTGAATTTTGGTAAATGCTTGAGATGGAGGTAAGATGGACAGTTCCTGCAATTACCAAGGCATTCTGGAAAATCAGCTTAGTGCATTTATGCCTCTCTTTATACTTTTGTTGAGATATGGTGCATGATCATAAAAAACTTAGGGTACATCTACACTACGGAGAAGAGCGGCCCTCCGGAGGCTGATCTTCTAGCATTTGATTTAGCAGGTCTAGTGTAGACCCCCAAATCGAATGCTAAGGGCAGCCCCCTCCAGTGTCTTATACTCCTCATTCTGCGAGGAGTAAGAAAAGCTCATGGGAGCATGTGCTCCCGTCAGTCTCCCATAGCATAAGCGCTGCAGTAGCTCGGTTTAAGGTAAACCGAATGCAGCTACATATTTTGTGAAGCTGGATGGCGTACCTTAAGCTTACTTGTGTCTACTGTAGAACTAGGCTTCGAGGGATTAAACACATTTTCCTTCAGCTCCTTCCTGGGGAGAACCATTTTTTAAAAAGAACAAAGAAATTAGCATTGGATACCCATCTTTTTCCCATTTGGGATCATAGTTTGCATTACTTCCTCTGTCTTTTGCTCTGGCTGAGCTTGAGTGCTGAGTGGTTGGGAGAAACTGGTGTACAATGATAGGGTTCTTTCATCAGCTATTGGGCCAAATTCTGCTCCCAGTTGCACCAGGATAAATCTGAGATGTCTTGATTGATCGTAACAGTATAGTAATAATAATCCGTATATCCTACATAGTGTGTTTTCATCTCTCTATCTCAAAGCTCTTTGCAAAGATGGTTAATATCTTATCCCCATTCTAAATAGGGGGGAAACGAAGCACAGAAAGGCAAAGTAATTTGGCCTGTGTCTCCTGATTATCAATCTAGTGGTTTATCCACTAAGCCACACTGTATCCTAGAGGGTGGCTGTAACTGAAAGTGTTCTTTGACTTGTTGGCTTCAGAGTTCAGGGTACTCAGTTTCCATCCAGGTGTGGGCCTTTAAACATTTGGGGTAAAATCTGAATCTCACTGAACTCAATGGTAATTTTACTCTTGATTTCAGGATTCCACCTTTGCTTTATAAACCTACTCACATCATTGACCTCATCCTAATTTTGATGACAAAATTAGGATCTCCACATCCTCCACATCCACACAAAATCTCCCTCTCTACAAAACTTCAGGCTAGTTGTGTTAAGGAGGCAGCTCACCTCCCATGTGCAACCTCTCACCTTCCTTGGTCAGATACTAGTGTATCTGAAAAAAATGCTTATGGTGACGTCTAATGAATAGTAACAGTCTTTGTAATTCTTCCATGTGAGTTCCAGTCAAGAGCTGGAGTAACTGAAATGTGTTGTAACACCAGTCTCACACTGTAGCTCAGTTAATGAACTGTATCTCCTTGTCCACCTGGCTGAGTTCTAGGGGGTGATGATTTTTTAACTGTAAATTTTCCTGCAGAGTACTGATTAGGGATGAGCAAGGTGGGAAATAGACCATATCTAAAACTTTGTAAAGTTGTTTGGATGGGTTTGGCTATTCTCCCCCTACCTGTATCCCCACAGGCCCTCATAACTAACGATTCAGTGACTCTAATTTCTCTTCCTCCAAACCCTTCCCTTCCTTCCTCCCTCACCAAAGTTATGTGATGCCCTCGCAGCACCCTCTCAACTTCAAACAGTTCTTGGTGTCCCTCACCATAGTCATACTGGTGTCTCAGGGCAAGTCTACACTAGAAGTGCTATAGTGGCACAACTGCATTGTATCATGTCTGATGAAGATCCCATAAGCCAACAGGAGAGATAATAAAACCCATTTACATAATAAATCCACCTCCACAAGAAGCAGCACTTATGTCAGTGGGAGAAATTCTTCCCCCAACATAGCTTTGTCCACACTGGTGCTTAGGTCTGTGTAACTTAGGTTACTTGCGGGGTGGGGGATGGCTTATTCACAGCCCTGAGTAACATAAGTTAGATTGACACAAGTCATAGTGTGGACAAAGCTATGTTGGGGGAAGAGTATTGTGAGGCTGGCTCCTTTCTTTAAATCTTATAAATTTCCAGACTGCAAGACCCTATAGAAACATCAGGATTCCAGTATGTATGGTCAGAAGGCAGAATTATAGCCTACCCTATGCATGACAACATGTAATTTGGAATATATATGGGTCATTTATTGGAAGTGAAAGAGAATTTGGGTGAGGAACATAAAGGGAAATATACTGAGAGGAAGAAGAACTGAGAACAGGAATCATCTCATTCAGGCTGGAGTATAAGACAGAAAACTGTTGGCCCAGTTCATCAGCTGATATAACCAGATACAACTTTGCTGAACTCAGTGGAGCTGCATTAGGCATCTTCAGATGAACGGATAAAGTGAGGAAAATTTGTGGGAAGGAAAAGATGAGGATTAAGGAAAGTATGGTTGGAAGAAGAGGAACTGGAATGGGACATGGAAATGTGTCAGAGAAAGGTGAGGTTAAAGACCCAAACAGTTAGGAAAAACATCCCATATTTTGGGGGCTACTAAACCTCTGAATCTTTTCAGTGTTTATATATTATTTTATTTATTGTTTGATTTTCCAAGTCCTCAGAAGCAAAAATACATACTATTCTTAAAGCCAGGACCTGCCACCATGGTAGGTCTTCCTCACATCTTGAGAAAGTGTAGTGGTTAGTTTTAGTGTGTAAAGTAAAACATAAAGAAGGGTTTATAAAGAAAAATTGTGAAAATATTAATACTACTAATCATTGATATTATAAATCCAAAGTGGGACACAACATTTTGGCTGTGAGACCTTCTGTGGGCTGTGAAAAGAGAAAGCAGTAACCTTGGTTTAATCTCTCCAGTGCCTGCAGAAAGCCTCTTAGCTAAAACATCACCCTGACCTTGTTTTCTATTTCCAGTGTGGACTGTAATTTTGTTTTGTTTAGTTTTGTTTTATGACTGGTTTACAATGCCATTGGTGTTGATAGAGTTCTGAGACAATTTCTCATGATATTTAACCACACTAGTCTCTGAAGGATGCCCTTCCTTTCCTTTTTTGTGGCTGATTTGCTTGCTTTCCTTTTTAAATGGATTTGGGCCAGGCTGTTAAATACTTTGAAAGTCTCATTTCAGTATATTTTGCAACATTTAAGACTAATACAAGGGAAATGCTAGCAGTTTGCCTTCTCTTGGTTTTCATTTTCCTGTGGTGTTAAGTTGGCACCTCAGGCAACATTCCCCCTTCTGAGATGTGTCAAAATATATCATGTATTGGTATCAAAATTAAAATACATTCATTATTCATCATAATTTTTTTTAAGAGCTGACTCAAGGCTTCAGATGATTAACATGGAATATTAGCTATGGCTTGTTGTCATGCTCAGTTACCAGCTGAAACACTGCACTCAAACAAGGAGAAACCCAAGAGAGAAGCTTCTGCCTCTCCAATCCTTTCTTTTCCAATGTTTTTCAGCTTCCATGATAAATAAGGAGGGTGCAGAATAGAAATACTTGCTCCCTTACAGACACTCATGCTGCAGTGCAGTGGTTTTATTCCAAAATCCTCTCTTGGGAAGAGTTGCCACTGATCAGTGGTTATAACACTGGGGCAGGCCAGGGCATTGATTTCGAGGAATTGCATAAAGGAACCAGTTCTGCATGGTGCTGAGTGCTTCCAGCAATGGGAAGAGTCGAGGGAGCTCATACATTTCTGGACTGCAACCCAAGACAAAATGTTGTTACTTATATTCTTACAGGGAGTCAGCAATAATAAATCAGACATCTTTGGCTATATTCTTCCCTGTGTCAGGGCAGCTTTGAGTTATGCTTATGGTGTAAAGCAGGCATATAGCTGGCTTAGAGGGCCAACAATCCTTGGGCAGTGGAGAGTTATCTTACTTATTCCTATCTTCATCCACATCATATGCAAATGAAGCGTGGCGATATTCCACACCATGCTTCATTTGCATATGCTTTTCTGCAAGAAGGCTGCAGTGTAGATGTAGCTGATCCATGGCTTCCATGTCCATGGACTGCACTGTCCCCCTCCCCCCTGTCTTTTCTCTTTGGGGACACAAAGCCCCTGCGTAAGTTTGCCAGTGGACTAGCCCAGACAAAAGTGCTCCCAAAGTAACTTAAAACAACCTTTTCACACTCTTCTTGAGTTGCACTGAGTGCTCATCAGCGAGAGCCAACCACATCGCTGGTTCCAAGTGTCTGAAAATAATTTCAGCCCCCTCCTCTGCCCCACATCCTCCATATTGGCTGACTTGTCTATAGATTTTAGAAAAAATAGGAAATGTCTTTTGGTGAATAATGTGTGATAGTATTTCCTGTATGGCATAGACCAGCAAGAGCAGCATAAAGAATTTAACGAAGAAAGTCTGTTTCTGAAATATTTGAATGCTGGGCGTGTTATGAAGTATATGCAAGCATTCAATGCTGGATGCTTTATAAGGCCCTGCAGCAACTTGTAAGTCTTATCAGCATCTGGGAAGATCAGAACTTTCCATTTGGGTTTTGATTAATCAAATATATTATGAAATCTTTGCTGCGCCTGATTTTTGTGAGAGTCTATTTTTGATATTAATATGTCTCTACAGATTAGATACAGATCACTTGTTTCATGAAAATAATTCTCTTATCATTTCCTCTTGTACAAAAAATTATGGTTTTTAAAATAAAAAACATCAGATAAATATTTAAACACAGATTTTCTTCATGAGGGTGACAGTTCCATGCTATTTCACTTATAAGTCTTTGTATCAACCAAGCAGTGTGAAATGTAGGACAGTTAGGAATCTCTAACTTTTGAAACAATCACTAGAGGCCTAAAGACTCCTGCCTAGAAGGAGACAGCTAGTAATATTTCATGCAGATCCTTTTATGATTATATGTTAGAAGAATGAGTGCTAAACCACGAATCTCATCCTATTAACCCAGTCATATAACCTTGAGCTATCCAGACTTCCAGATGACAACACAAAGTACCTATAACATGTATCAGCCATAGTGTAAGCTTTTTATCAGAGACAATTAACACTTTAAAGTATCTATATTATTATGAAATAAACCGACGTATGTACAGTACAACTATTATACAGCAAATCTTCTAATATACACTATATTAAGGGTCTATCTGTAATTGCATTATAATCCTCACTTTTATCCCAATGGATAGGCCAAATGAACTATTTTTAATGTCACTAAACTGTAGAAAATTGATGTTTTAATGTTAAAAATGTTGCTAGCAAAAAGGGAAATGAGTGGTCTCAAGGGCTTTTTTTCTGCTCTCTGAGGTTACAAACTATGACACATGCATTTGTTTTTAAATGAAATTTTGCAGACAAGTAGTTCATTACATAGAATGGTGCTTTCTTGATGTGAACTCAAGCTTCTTTATTTTACAACAGAGACAAAGCCTTTCTCTTTAGGAAACAGATTTACTGTACAAATGCAATCTCTTTCAACCAAAATGTCAAAGATTTTTACTACACATGGTTAAGGGTCCAATCCTGCAAGATACTGAGGACTCACAGATATGAATGAAGTCAGCAGTGGGACATTCAGCACCTCACAGGATCAAATCCTTAATGCACAGGCATTGCAACTACACTGATACCAGCGACCTCAACCATTTTGGTCTACTGTGTCAATGATCCATGAACTAAAGCAGATTTACTATACACAACTGACAGTATAGCTCAGCGCGAATGAGTTAAGGAAGTAATGTCAGCCTTCACTTTGAGTCCCCTTGTTCACCAGATGTACCACAATCCCTGGCTTTACTTGCTTGTATCGCATTTGTTTCTCCATGGGTATACCAGCCTCACAAAATTCTCTTAACCTAAAGCAAGTCATGTGTTTCGACGGGTGCATAAATGATCATTAGTTTATCCATTGCAATGGTAGTTTTGCAAGACTGATTTTATACCCCTGCATGGAAACACACACTCATGTGGGTATTCAGAAAGGGGTGCTTTGGGGGCAGACCACGTCTATATTTGGCCTGACCCTATTAGGGATGTTAAATATCTGTTAATTGAATAGTTGAGTAACCTCAAGAATTCTTATCAGTTAGTTGACTATTCTATAGTCCCTGGGGGCAGGCCAGCAACCAGTGTGCTCCAGCCTCACTCCTGAGGAGCCCTCTGCCACTCTGTGTTGCTGTCTCTGTATCTGGGTACGTCTAGACTGCAAGCCTCTTTCGAAAAAGAGCGTCTAGACTACAAGCAGATTTTTCAAAAAAGCGAGCCGCTTTTTCGAAAGAGAGTCTAGACGCTCTCTTTCGAAAAAGCACAATTTGCATTCAATAGCACCTTTTTTCGAAAGAGTACTGTCAAAAAAAGGCGTTATTCCTCATAAAATGAGGTTTACCATGATCGAAAAACTGCCGCATTCTTTCGATTTACTTTCGAAAGAACGAGGCTGCAGTCTAGACACAGGTGAAGTTTTTTCAAAAAAAGGCTACTTTTTTCAAAAAAATCCTCTAGTCTAGACACACCCTCAGAGGCAGCAGTGCAGGGTGCAGGGCTGGCTCGAGCCATTCCTGCACCCCAGGCAGCGAGCGCGCGATGCATGCGCAGCTCCACCCCCGGGTGCGCTGCACACCTTACAGCTGCAATCGGGTGCACGGCACCTGATTGCAGCTCTAAGGGGCGCTGCGCAGCCCCTGGCCCGGACACACGGTGCCTGATGGCAGCTGTAAGGGGCGCCACGCGGCCCCTGGCCCCGGGTACGCAGCGCCCCTTACAGCTTCCATCAGGTGTCCCCCATAGGTTGGTGCCCCGGGCAGTTGCCTGGATAGCCCCCCCCTTAATCCGGCCCTGGCAGGGTGCCAGCAGGAGCTGCAAGGGGCTAGGAGCTGCGAGGGGTTTAAAAACCAGCTCCCCTCATGGACTAGCTGCCTGTTTCCCTGTGCTGCTACCTCTGATAAAGAAGCAGCAGCACAGGGTGGCAGCAGCCCCTGTGTATGGGGGGGAGGGTCTGAGCTCCAGGACCCAGTGTGAGCTGGAACTGAGCCAGGCTGCCTGCCCACCCAGCTCCTTATACATTTTAAATGCAGAGCTGCAGCAGGGGGAGGTCCCGGACCCATTTCAAACCAGGACTCTACCAGATTGCTGGCCATCCTGCTAAAAAATTTACTGGCAAGTGAGGAGAGGGAAGGGAAATGCATGTAGTCTATAGTATTAACCTATAAGCTTTTGCTTATTGGTTAATCGACTACACTATTACATCCCTAGACCCTATATTGCTGGTTCTCAACTGTGTCCCAGCTGAGCTTGTCCACAGGGGTCACTGGTGGCCCCAATGAGCCAGCTGAAGCTTTGTGGTCCTTGGCAGTCCAGTCCCTACCCTGAAGTCTGTAAAGGATTAGGCATAGTGGAGTTCCACTCAGCCATGCCCCTTCTGCCCATGTCTTGCCTCTCAGAAAGCCCCCCACCCCACCCGTCTTGCCCTTTATGCCAGGACTGGGAGTCATCTGGTACAAGACATAAGAGCCGCTTCTGCCAGCTTTCTCTCAGTAGAGAGTTCTCCACCACTTGTTTCCATCCATATGAAGGTCATTTTGTACCGCATAAAGCATAAGCAGCACAAAGGAGCCTTGGTTGACTAGAAAATGCTGCTCTCCCTATATGGCACTCCCAACAAAATCCGTAAGATTTCTTCAAAAGACTTTTGCTTTCTTGGAGAACCTGGCCCCCATTCCTGTGGGATGCTGACATTTCCTATGAGATACCACTACGAGGCTGAGTGCTCTTAATTCCTATTGACTTTAAAGGGTGAGAGGATGGTAAGCACCTCGGAGGATCAAACCCATGTACAGAAACTGATATTTAAAATACACACAGTCTTGTGGCAGTTTGAATTCCCCCCAGCACACACATACTCCAAATGCACACATATTGTCCTCCATTAAAGTGTGTAGGTAGCCTTCAGGTAAATGACTGCCCACAGAGTATTACTATAGATATTGTTAGTGGTTTCAATGTACATCCATTAAATACATGCTGTACATGGAAAATCAATATACATATGCATATTGCCTATTGTATGTGGAGAGAGATGCAGACAATCTTGTGCTTTAGAATAGAAGACCGATAAGCAGGAAGATTTTTTTTAAAAAATATGATGATAAACAGTGTCTCAGAAATGAACCTTAGTTTACCCTGTTAATTCTTACTGGGACTAAGTAATAATGAACAGAATTATACCAGACCCAAGGAAACAATGAATAAGAAAGAGCAATGACAACTAAAGGCCCTAGTGACCACAAAACAAGCTACAGTTTGTCCCCCAGAGAGAGACAGTGATGGGTTGAACTTGCCGTTAGGGGGAAGATTAAGTGTCCTTGGTTCCTCAGTTAGTTAATTATACACTCAAATCTTTCCAGTATATCACAGAAGCCAGGCGTTTTGCTTTTGAATATCTGTATACTGACTGCTTGGATTGCTTATTGGTTATTCCTCTTGACAAGTCGAACCTGAACATTAAATCCCATTGGCAACAACTATCTGTCAAGAGAAAAAAAAAATTAGATTTGTGTATTTAGTTTTCATTATAGAAGTGCTTGTAGTTGAAAAAATATGTACCTGTCAAGTTTTCGACATCTCGCTGGGGATGCAAGCAATGCTGTTGTGATTTCAAAACCTGGCTGACAAATTCACGTTTCAGTAGTAAAGACAAATCAAGTTTTCTTTTCTTTTTTTTTCTTTTTGCTTTTTTTTCACCACTTTGATAGTCATACATAACAATTTGAGACCTAAGTGGCACTTTGATGCACTATTCTATTATTAAGTGGCATAGTCACTATAGAATAGATGACGGGCCTGAACTTGAGGCATTGTGAATTAAACAGCTTTGTACAATGGGGGAAATTGAATGGCCTAAAGAATTCTGAAACATAAAAAAATAATGATTAAAAATGTGTTTCAGAATCAGCAAAGCATATAATTTAAAGTAATGTCAGGTGCTGAAATTCAAACTGCAGAAAACAAAGTACATTTTAGAAGAATTTTTAAAATTCAGAGGAAACATTAAATAATTAGCAAACATCTTTAAACCCACAATTACTAATTTTAAACATGACTGTTCTATGAACCTTAAAAATGAACTTGGCATAAAAAAATCCTATGTAGAATTTAAAATATGGGGATATAAAGCCATTTTTTCATGAGACAGTACTATGACATCATATTAATTGACTAGTTTTGTAGTGGCATTTCCTTGTGCCTAAAGGTAGAGTTTTCAGCTAAAGTAACATTGACTTAAAGTACTTAAAATAATTCTTTTGTCAATAGCTCTACAGCTAATCAATACACCTGGAATTAAACAACGTTTTTTTGGCCAGAAGGCATGTTAATCCCTGGTCTCTCTTTGTTCCAATTCATTAATCATTCAGCCACTCCCAATAATGTGATCTCTCTGTTTAAAGCGGGCAGATTGATGCCCAAAATATCCCACAATGGCAAATACAACAAGTAAAATTAGTAAGGTTTCCAAAATGACTTTTTTTACAGAGAAAATAAAAATTCAAAAGCTACATTAATAACAACTCATTACATTTTAGTTACAATGTGAGTAGATTTTTTTCTTATTAAGATAAAAAACAAAAATGTGATACTTTTTATACCCCAGAGCATAACTGGTCATATAGTATCTTTTATTTTTATGATTATTAAAGGCTAAGAAATTACTTTTCAAACGTTGATCCAGTGAGATTACTAGGAAAAAAGGACAGCAAGCGATGGAAATTCGATTAATCCACAAACTTCTAAAATATTTTGCTACAATACTTATCTCCCCTCAGTTCTGACAACTATATCAAACTGATCTATATCTCAAAATAGGATGTGGATTACATTTCCAGTGCTTAGTACTTCAAATAATTTTTTCCCTGTTCTTTTACACTTGAAAGACAAAATAGAATTATTACTTTATGCTTTTTAACTAATAATCCTACAAAGCAAATAAAACCACATCAAGAATATATGGTGCATTATAGAATAGTGGAGGATCTGGTTTATAGGTATGGTCAAGCAAAATAAAAAGAAAATAAATATATTGATTCTGAAGTGACATGTTAATTTGGGGAGGGCATGAAAAAAATCATCAATATTATGTTTTATTCTAAAGAACTAAGGTAGTAAAAAATGTAATTATGAGAAATAAAATAAGGATTTTCTTAGTTACAATTCCTGGCCGTTCACTGATTGCAGTAAATTATAAATTATGCAGCCAATGTAGGCCAACAAAAAAAGACATTTTCAAATCTCAGTCAAAGGTAATTACTTAAGTCGGCTGAATGTTCCCTTTTCATAGAGTGTGATCTCTCTTTGACAGCTCACACTGACAGATGACCTTCTCAGCAACGTTCTTATCCTTCGGATCATGAGCAGTGTGCCTCTCTCCCTGAATATCTCTATATATTTGTGACACTAAGCTTTCAAATACAGCTATTGACAAATCAGAACATCAGTCTAAGTGCTGGTCTTCCTATCACTCACAATAAAGTAGCTATCACTTGTGGTGTTGTAGAGCAAGCACATCTCTGAAAAATGAGTTCTCACCAAGTGCTAATTTGACACAGCTCGCTTGCCTTCCCATAATTGCTCTGTCATTGTCAGTTGGCAGTTCGGGCTCATTCCTGGAAGCTGTGCCGTACAATTGGATACAATTACTCCCATTTACCACCACTATTATGCCACTGATGTTGCCCAGTCCGCATATTGACATGCCTCATTAAACCTGGATGCAGGCTATTAATGAACATTGTTAGCATTTCTCTTAAACTTTTTTGCCTCTAATAAACAGTCAGTGTTCCATGAAGGAGCACTGCCATCCTTGTGATATGATATTTATTATCTTATGGGGGAAGGGGACTCTGCAAATGGAAACTATCCAGATGCTGTGAGAGAGATATATGGTTAGATCAGTGCAGAATAGCACAGATCAGTAGGACCTTTTCCATCAGGGGCATCCTACCATTAACCAAGTGACCTCTTCTATTCAAAAGAAGACAAGAAGGATAAACAGGATAACCTTACAGTGGCCCAATCACAGCAGGTTTCTCAAGGTTGCACTAGCTCCAGTAGCTGTCCTTAACCCTCTCCTACCCCCAGGTGGTGCTGTGTGACACTATAAAGATATTTTTGCCCTGGGTCCTCAATCCATTATGTCCAGCTACTACAATGTGCATTTTTATTCAGAGATAATTATGTGTTGATCAGAGAAGTCAGCGGCTGTCACCCATATGGCAGGCACACCTGCAGTGTGACATAGGTGGTAACGATAGCATGCTCTTGAGCTGTCATGGTAGGGACAGGGACTTTATTATGTATATGTCACCATTGCTCTTAGGGAAATTATCCTTTTCCGTACAATGACAATAATGAACCTTACCACACATTCATAAACTCTGGTTCCAGGTCCTCTTTTTGACTTTCATTAAAACTATATGCATAAAAAATCCAGAGCTTGTCAACAAAATGCAAAGTTCCAGAGCACATAAATGGGAGCTTGTTGAGTTTCTTTTTAATATCTCAGAGGGGTAGCCGTGTATGTCTGTATCTGCAAAATCAATGAGGTGCCACAGGACTTCTCATTGTTTTTTAATATCTGTGTTTCTTGTTGCTTATGTAAAGGACTAGTCCACTGCTAAACCAGAACACATTACACTTCCCCATGACACTTTCAGCAGTACAATGGCTGCAATTTAAAATGACTCAGACAGGAATTAGCAAGTTTTTAACTGCTAAAACATTTTCCAGATTTGAAAGGAACACAAATTGAAACTAGTTTTCCATTTGAGGTTACAAGCAAACCTCAAAGTTACTATAACATAGAGACAATGATTTTCCCTTACGATTTTTCTTTATGTTATTCATTTGGCAGCATTTTCTATATACTAATTTTCACTGACTGAAATAAGCTATCCCAGCCAAAAGGTTGTTTTTGCCAGTATAACTGTGTAGAGGGTTTTTGATGACATAGTGATTGGTTAGGAGTATGGGTTTTTTCCCACTTTTAACCAGCTAAGCTATACCAGCAAAGCTTTTAAGTGTGGAGTAGGCCTAAAACATTGTTTTCATTTTGAGAAGCATTACAGTATTATTTCAATAGCAGCAGAATATTTCAAAATAGAAGAAACTTTTTGAGTGCAACGTACTCCACTTAGTAAGGAACAATCAGTTTCACACATGGGCTATGTCTACACTATTTCGGGATAGCAGAAGTATCCTGAAATAGTTATTCCACATCTTTTATGCAATCCCATTATTTCAAAATATAACAGGCTTGCTATTCCAACATCCCTGTAAACCTCATTCCATAATGAGTAAGGGATGTTTCAGAATAGCGCTCTATGTAGACAGTGCCAAATTTCAAAATAATCTATTTCAAAATTAACTCGAAATAAGCTACGCAATTTGTTTAGCTCAAATTGCGTAGCTTATTTTGAGCTCTGGGTGCAGTGTAGATGCATCCATACAGAATGGGATGTGACTATCTAGGAAGGAGTACTGCAGAAAGGGATCTAGGGGTCATAGTGGACCACAAGCTCAATATGAAACAGCTGCAAAAAAAGCAAACATGATTCTGGGATTATTTACTTATTCCTGCAATATAAGAACTGGGGTCACCAAATGAAATAAATAGGCAGCAGATTTAAAACAAACAAAAGGAAGCATCTGATATTGGCCACTGTTGGCAGACAGGCTACTGGGCTAGATGGACCTTGGTCTGACCCAGTATGGCCATTCTTATGTTCTTATGTTGAGATGCATTAACTGGAGTATTGTGAGCAAGGCACAAGAAATAATTCTTCCTCTCTACTCTGCACTGATTAGGCCTCAGTTGGAGTATTGTGTTCAGTTCTGGGCACCACATTTTAAGAAAGATGTGGAGAAATTGGAGCGGGTCCAGAGAAGAACAAAACAAACAAACAAACAAACAAACAAAGATTAAAGGACATGATGGCAGTTTTCAAATATTTAAAAGGAAGAGGGAGAAAAATTGTTCTCCTTGGCCTCTGAGGATAGGACAAGAAGCAATGGACTTAAATTGCAGCAATGGGTGTTTAGGTTGGACTTTAGGAAGAACTTCCTAACTGTCAGGGGGATTAAACACTGAAATAAATTGCCTAGGGAGGTTGTGGAATCTCCATTTCTGGAGATATTTATGAGCAGATTAAATAGACATCTATCAGGGATGGTCTAGACAGTGCTTGGCTTGGTCCTGCCGTGAGGTCCCTTCCAATTCTAGTATTCTATGATTCTATGATAAGTGTCTTTATCTGTCTAGACAGAATGAATTGGGGGATTTAGTTAAAAATTAATTTTAGATAATTTTATGAAGAGGAGCCAGTAACCAAACCTATAAATTTGAGGCTGGTAAAAACTTGTCCTAGTCTCTTTTAAATGTAAATATGGTACAATTCAAAGGGTTTATGCAACATATGTATGATTTCCAGAATAATATGCATTTCTAGATTAACTGTTATCTAATAAACCATGTGGAAAATAAATGTGTAAAAAACCCTAAAATGGATATGCTCACTTTTACATACTTATTATTTCCCCCACCAATCTTTGAGTAATATTGAATTTGTGGCAACTGTAAATTGCTGTGAAGACATATATTTTGAGGCTCTTTTTTGTTTGAGTTTGAAGTTCTCAGGTGAATTCCTCTCTTAAGCTCTATAAATATGCCGTATTAATATTATAATTTTACATTTACAAACTGGTACACACATATTCTGGAATCACTTCAGCTACTGAGGTACTAGCATCTTAGTGTTATCATGTGATAGCTTTTTAACTGTATAAAGAAGTTTTGCGCTACCATTGGAGACAAAAAGAGAAGAGGAATAGAAGCTTCAATCAGAATCTTGGTAATTTAAAAGTTTTTACCAGAGTTGAAATCTGGCCAAGATATTGGGGGGTAAGAGGGTGAGAATCTTTAACCCAAAATGGTAAAAAACTCTCTCCTCTATATCTGGAAAATGTCATTGTGAATAGCGTGGTGTCCTCTAACAATCTGTGCAGTGGAACAGAAATATGCTTGTACTGAATCACCAACCCAACTTCCTCAAGTTTTTTGGAGATCTCCCATGCAATCAGTGATCCAGATTGGCTGGTTTAGTTTGTGAGAGCTGATGGGATTGAAAAACTGGGTGATATAGCTTTATAAGTGATAACTTTTCACCTACACTGAACGGCTCCTACATTTAATTGCTTGGGATAGATAGATAGATAGATTCCCATGGGCATCATGTCATGTGTACTGAAGGGAGGTTTTGAATTTGAGAGCTTTAGACTTGTAATGATATAAAATTATATAATCCTTCCTATTCTAAGGCTAGATTCTACCTTTTAGTTCTTCTTTGGTGAAAATATTTACAGATGAAATACCTCTGGAGTAGGGTAAGGAATAACAAACTACAAAATATGGAACTACCTTTTTTCTGTTTATTTACCTAAATGACTGGATTCGAAGGAAAACAAAACAAATTAATAAGAAATAAATTTAGTATTCATTTCTAAATTCAGCATTTTTTGTTTGGTTTAGTTGAGTTTACATGCTGATAAAAAATGACTACAAAAGCTACCATTTCAGAAACCTTATCTGGGACTTCGTAATAGCCAATCAGGAAAGACTGACAATACTCCAGAATTCCCATTGCAACTGATAGGAGCTACAGACATGGCATAACTATAGAATTATGCTCAATGGCAGTTATTGTGACTTTTTATTGGAAACCACAGAGCAGTAATTTATACTGATTGATTTCGGATGAAGGAAAACACTTCCCAATATGCAGTTTCCCTCCAGCTGAAGGATTAATGGGGCAGTATCAGTTATGATTGGGGATCAAGATGTATATATAATTAATACATTTATCGGTTAGCATCCTGTTAACAGCCTTTGTTGCCATGAAGAGTTATCATGCCTGTGTGCTGTTCTGCTATTGGGTTATGAGGAGCACCAAAGAAAATTCAAATAGAACCAAAATTAAGTAAACGTACTTCTCTGCCATTCATGCATGTTTTCTATATTTCAGAGGAAAGATCCATGCAGGACAGCTGCGTCAGTACCCCAAACTGTACTGCCTATTGTATTAGAGCAGCGGCAGGACTCCAGGGACAGAGTTCACTTTTCATTAAAAGTCCAACAGTTTGGCACAGAAACAGTACTGAAGGCATGGACAGCATGTTGAGAGATATTAGGTGCTGTCAGAGTTAGGTACAATCTGACAGGCATCCTACAGACAAGTTTGTAGTGTTTATACAGTGTCTACAGCTTAGCTGCTATACAGCAGCAGCATCTGGCTACCACAGCCAGACTTCTGGTGAGGCATCAGATCCTGAAGGTATGTCTACACTACAGAAAAAAAAAAGACACAACGGTGAGTCTCAGAGTCTGGGTCAACTGACTCAGATTTGCAGGGCTCATGCCTGAAACTAAAAATAGCAGTGTAGACATTCCCACACAGGCTGGAGCCCCAGCTCTGAGACCCATCCCCATCAACAAGTTTTGAATCCCAGCCTCCAGCCCAAATGGAAATGTTTACACTGCTATTTTTAGCCTCATAGTACAAGCCTTGTGAACCTGAGTCAGTTGACCTGAGCTCTCAGAGTCATTGCTGCAGGGTTTTTTTGTTTTGTTTTTTGTTTGTTTGCTTTGTAGTGTAAATATACTCTGAATGATTCAGTTGCCACCAACAAACTTCTAGTGCAGTGGTCCCCAACGCGGTGCCCAGAGGCGCCATGGCGCCCGCCGGGGCATTTATGCGCGCCCGCCGAATGATCTGGGCCGGCCCCGCCCCCGGCGCGTGGTGCATGTGCGGTGCCAGCCCCGGGCGCGCGGCGCATGGGTGGCCTCTGCCCCGGGCATGCAGCACATGCGCGGTGCTGGCCCTGGGCGCGTGGCGCATGGGTGGCCTCTGCCCCGGGCGCGTGGCACATGCGCGGTGCTGGCCCTGGGCGCGTGGCACATGGGCAGCCCCTGCCCCGGGCGTGCAGCATGCGCTGACCCGCCCCTGGACGTGCAGCGCGTGAGCGGCCCCGCCCCTGGACGCCCGGCAGCCCTGAAAGGTTGAGGACCACTGTTCTAGTAGATAGAGTAGCATGTATGTGGCAAGTAGCCAGTGGAATATCAGTAGAACAGGGATTACAGCAGCAATGGGCAACCTAGGCTCATGAGAGGGCTGCATGAGTGATCCGCCTTCATCTCATGATTATCATAATCAAGATAATATCCTGGGATAGGTAGTTGTGCTAACTGTGCTTGCGTGCCTAGAATTTATGGGGCGTACCGATTGGACCATTGCAATGCTATGATGCAGAGGGAGTGCACAGCTCTCACAGGCAATATTGTGTGCCATCGGCACGCACCTCTCTTCACGTGCCTGTGCTTTGCATGCGTGTTACTCTAATAATACTGGTAGGAAAAAAAACTACACTGATAGAAACCAATAGATTCTGGCAATGCTGGACATGGGTAATGGTAAACAAAATGTCTTGTGGGCTACATATAGGACTTCTGAATTTGGTGCTCACATGTGTATATATAGTTTTAAACACATGGGAGTAGAAGGAGCATTGAGCAGATGGACAGGGTTTCAGTCATGGAGGAAAAGATCTGATGTATGGGGTTGAGGATATTAAATAAGGGGAAATTCTGAAGAAAAAGTTAACTGGGTCTGCACAGGAAAGAGGAGGTGCATCACATGAGCATGAATGGGAATTTGAAACAGGGGCATGAATGAGAAGGAGGACAGGCTGGACTGACGCTACCTGTTGGTGTTCTGAGCTGGGATGGCTTAGTAGAGTTGTGGGTAGGTGAAAAGAGTGAATATATAATTGAAGCAAATACACTGAAATACTTTCTGAATGAGGTTGTGAGTACGGTAAAATTGTTGATGGTATATGAATGAGGCTGTATGGAAGACAGGATAGGAAGAAGAAGAGACAGCGAGGCTTCAAAACAGAAAAAATAAGAAAGGAATCACAATGAGAGGAAAACTGCCCCTCCCCCCCATGCAAACACCCTTTGTTGTGACATGCTCTCACCAGAAAGTAATGCTTTTCATCACAGTATGTCATGTGGTACATTCCATGTGGTATTACTCACACTGCTGCACTGCATTACATCAGATGTCATGATAATTTTTAAGCTAGCAAGTTTAAAACAGTGGAGGGTCTCACAGAATCTCAAGGTAAGTAGAGCATGTCACTTAGGCTACGTCTAGACTGCAGGCTTCTTTTGGAAGAAGCTTTCCCGGAAGAGATCTTCCAAAAAAATTTCTTCTGAAAGAGAGTGTCCATACTGCCAACGTGCATTGAATAAGCGATCTGCTTTTTCAAAAGATAGTGTCCACATTCATTGGATGCTATATTGCATTTAAGCTGTGATTACTATGATGGAGTAGCCACCAGGGCACTCGTGCTTTTTCCTCTTTCTTCTTCTTTTGAAAGAAATCTCTCTTCCCCGTCCACACATGCCTTTTTCCAAAAGAGCTCTTTCAGAAAAAGGCTTCTTTTTCGTAGAAAGAGCTTTACCAATGCCGGAAACACCCCTCTGTTCTTTCGATTTTTTTTGAAAGAATGCAATTACAGTGTGGACATAAGTGAAGTTTTTTCAGAAAAATGTCCATTTTTCCAAAAAAACCTCTTTAGTGTAGACATAGCCTTGGTTGATGGATCTCCACACTGGTCACTACCTCTAGCTTGATGGCATTTCCATTAAAGATGGAATGGCCACAAGTGACGTGAAAACACAACAATTCCTAGTGGCCTGTAGGCACCCACTGGCTGGCTGATTGTAACTAGGTCCCTGTGCTCAGCTCAAGGACAAGTCTCTGTCTGTCTGATGTAGCATTAGTAACTTTTTAATGCCCCATTGCATTAATCCCAATTTCCAGGGAAAGTTCTAGGTATCAATGTGCAGAATATGATGAATTTTGGTGAAAACTGGAAAACTAGAAGGCAGAAGTGGTAGAGACACAGAACATTTTTATTTAGCAGTCCCAGCAGGTTCAACCAATTCTGTAATTGTCTACAAGTGAAAAAACTGGCTGATCGCAGCCATTAACACCTTCTACTACAACAGTATCCCCATCTCAGCTCTGTCCACTCTCCCAATACAGTTTAAAATGTTGACATCCTGAAATGACTTATTTCCAAGATAGAAAAAAAAAAGATACATGATTAAAAGGGGTCATGGAAGGAAGGAGGGAATGGGGATGCATCCAGAGACATGGGAAAGAAGGAAATGGGGTACATAGAAACCTTGTCAGGAGCAGGAAAATGGAGCACCCAGATTTGGGAGCAGGGGACATGGATGAGATTTAAATAATTTAAAGAATGTAAAGAATTAAAGAATATTAAAGAATTTGCCTGTCATAATATGCACCACGCAAGAATACAGGATAATTTCATATTATTACACCATGCCTCGGCTAAAATGAACAGGATCAAACTTGCATCCTCAAGTGAGTAGTCCTTACTGATGACAAAAAACCCTACTGATGGGACTACCCACATAACTAAAACTTCAGGGTTAGGTTCATTAAAATTTAACTTTGTAATCTGAAAGCCTCACTCTGGCCAGCTGTGTTTCCGCTGTGCATTCTGTCTCACTTCATTACCATGTAATTGCTGGCTTGGACCCCCATTCTGCATATTCTTGTGCTAAATGGATTAATATATTCATGAATAGCCCTTCTGAAGTTAAAGGAACTCTGCATGCAAAGCAATCTGCTGGAATGCACAAAATGTCGGCTTGGGAGCTTGACTTTTACTCCTTTAGAAGCTTGGTGCATGGCTAACTACAATACCAAAGGTCCAAATTCTGAAGTATTTGGATAAGCATGCAAGCACTTTTGGCATGAATACTAACACGGGCAAGTTTAAAATATGGTTCTACTTAAGGCTGATGTATGCAAATTAGAAATTCACTTTCCTCAGCTATTATGAAAACTATAGATAGAATGTATGTTTCATGTTTGAGCATTTTGGTTCCCACCCCAATCATGCAAAACTGGGGTCTAAGTTGAAATAAATGCATTAAATGTATTCACTGATTTTCATTACATCTGAGACTGCAAGTTCCTTTAACAGTTGGAAAGGATCTTTCTGTGACACTAGTTCACAAGGAACTAGACTGAGCCCACCATCTACCAACTAATTTCATGTATGGCACCAAACAGGCAACTATATACCTTATCTTTGGTATCAGGAGCATTGACTTTTGTAATGTAGTATGCTTAGATGCTGATAAAACAAATAAAAAAGATTAAGTGGATGGACTAGAATGACTATGATATTTCAGTGCAGTAGGTCTTCTTACTCTAAATATGATATGCACAAACATCCAATTCTTATCTGATGTCTAGATGTTTCCATATTCCTCTCCACCGCCCCCAGCTCCTTAGATTTTTTTTATAGATTTCAAAGTCAGAAAGGCTCATCATAATTGTCTAGACTGAATTCCTCTGGGACACAGGCCACATAACTACAAAACTTCCCCCAAATAAATTGAAAGAGAGCATTTTGTGTAGAAAAAACATCAATCTTGATTTTAAAATTGCCAGCAATGGAGAACCCACCATTACTCTTGATAAAGTGTTCTAACGGTTAATCACCCTCACGTCTATCAAATGCACTTTTTTTCAGTGTAAATTCATCTAGCTTTAATATGCAGTCATTGAATCATGTTTATACCTATTTACAATAGACTGAAGAACCCATTACCAAATATTTGCTCCCCAGGTTAGCGCTTCTAGACTATGATCCAATCACTCTATAACTTTCTCTTTGTTGAGCAAAATATATAGACTTGAGCTCAATTCCTTATCACTTTGACCAGCAAGTGCTAGTTCTTCCCCATAAGAAGAACTGGCTCCTTGTGAAATCTGTCTCTTCTCCCTTTTCATCTCCTTTGCCCACACTGGTGCTCACTACCAGTGTTCTTGCCCAAACAGTCCCACTTTAGACCTCCAGCTTGCAGTTTCAATCTCTTCGTCTAGCCAGTCCCAATTTCCTGCCACTCCAAGTCCCAATTTCCCTGTAAATGAAAACAAGGTCTTAGAATGGTAAATGTCAGGCAACCTTAATAAAAGCTGCAGTTACCAGCCCCTTCTATAATGAAATAAAAGCTTGTGAAACATAGCATGTAAACAGTTTACAAAAATAACAAATATTTACATGGTCCATGAATGAAGTTATAGTATGAGAAATTGTTGAATAGTGAAGGATTTGATCTTACCCTTATTCGTATTGTTCTTTACCGATGTGAGTAAATTCGCTGCATGCCATGGGATTCCTTATCTAAGTAAGATTCATAGACTTGACCCAGTGAGATTATTTGGAAGAGCATGGATTACAGGATATAACATTGTAATAAGTCAGGAAGTAGAGGCAGTGCACGTGATTCACTTTGGCATTTCCCCTGGTGTAGTCATTTAAACCAGTGCATACATGTAAATGCCTACGCCATGAATTCAGCGGTGAATCAGGGCCAGAACTTCTAGAAATGACAGCAGTGTATCAATTTACACCTGATTTTTTGTACCTGGGAATACATTGGGTATTTTAGGTTTACCCACCAAAAATGTGATATACAGATAAGGTGGGATTTTTATTTATTTTTTGTTCTAGCTCATCATTTGTTAAAATTACACATTACACATTCATTTTTAACCGCCAGTCAATGTCTCTCAAATTACTGTATATTAAGATCTTTGACAAATTTTTCAATTCCATTAGATCCAGGAAAAGTCTTATATTTAAAATTAAGCATATATGTAAGTTGTACATACTGAATCAGGACATTAATATGATTTAACCAGAATATACTGTAACAAGAACAATAGGAAGAAACTATTTTCTAAATCCGGACAAAAAGACTATAATTGAATAGCATCGCAGAAAATTAAAGGCCTAATACTGCAAACTGTTTACATTCATGTGTGTAAATTTTACTCACCTGATTAGACCTCCTCAGAGGATCACATGACCATAGGCCCTAAAACTGGATGCCGCAGCCCAGATCCTCAATAGGTACAAAATGTCTTCTGTGAAGTTATGCCAAGATATACTGGCTAGCATCTGGCCCAGAAAGAGGAAAAAATAGCAGTAGGACAAGCTTGAAGCTTTCAGCCTGCAATGAGCTCTGAGCAATCCTGCATCAGTGAGGCATCATGTGGGCATAGTTTTTCCCATGGGGATTGTGGGATTTGGACCATAGAGAATGATGCAAAATCCATTGTAATTGATGGGACCCTTGCATGAATCTCATTGGTCTTTGATTGAAACCCTTTGTAGGTAAACTGAGAACTGCACTTAAACCTCCTAATAGAATTAATCATTACAAGAGTTAAGAAATCTAAGGTATTACTGGAAGTTTTCTCTTTTATTTATCATAAACCTGCTTTCCTAGGTATTTTTCATATACTGAATTATTTTGCCAGACATATTTCATTAACTAACCAATACATCATAATACAAATATCTCTGCCAAATAAAAAAAGGAATCTCATTTCTTAATTTATTTCACAAGTGGCTTCTTTTGCTATTCAGTCTAATCATTTATCTATTTTTCTCACAAAATTCAAGAACTCTAGCAAGCTTATAATTTTGTTCACAGTTGTAGATTATTCAGCAAGAAATTTCTAAACATCCATTTAACAGAGACAGCATTGTACCGTTTCTTGGAGAAACAGGCATGTATTTGTGATTGCAAAGAAAATGCTTTTAGAAAAAGTTAGAAATAAACTGTGTTATCTGTTATGTGTGTTGTCAAACTTGAAGACAAAGCAGCCCTCTGGATAAATTACAAATTAAATGAACTATGCTGAAGGAAAGAAAGCAAATGGGAAGCCTATGAGCCTGAAGCAATGAGATGTTCGTCAGCGGAGCCTGAGTCAACAGTTCCCTTGTTAACTTTTAGAAGCATGGGGTCCTCCTAGGTGTATGTACCATGCTGATCTTAAACAGAGCCCTCATTCATGACCAAAATAACTGAACAGGTCAACACAGCTTCTGTTGTGTTTGGATTTCTGAAGCAGGAATGCTCATATCTGATAATAAATACAACAGAAGTTCTTTGTTTCTGCAGAGGCTGAAATTTATGAAGGGCTCTGGTACTGATCTATTGAGAGTGTTATTGTTTAGAAATGTAAAAGCTGCAATGACTAGTCTTTAATGGCTTCTGTATTTACATTTCCCTGCAGAGATTCATTTAGATGGCACTGTTCAGGACATTTATGCCTGGTAATTGCATATTTTTTTCGTTTTCCTTTTACATACTATATTGTACATGTATGTGAAAGGGGGCACATTGTCTGGTGCATCATGCACTCGCTTTGTAATATAGGCCCAAGTAATGCTCATCATACTCATGCAAGCAGTCCTATCTACTCTCATGAGTAAAGCAAGCAGGACGTTTCAGTCATTCCAAGCCATCTTAAATCATCACCTTGCTTCCATTGGAGTTGATGTAGCTAATTTTGCTACAAGTATGGAAGGTCAAGTATGAAAAATCCATTCAAAACATGTACCCACAGATATACCCATCCTTCCCGGAAAAGCCCAGAGAATTCTGGGAATAACACAACACCATCCAATCAGTGTCTCATTCTGAAACAGACAGGACATTTCTAATAGTTCTGTGAAATAAGCTACTGCCAGTGAGAAGACCCAGCAAATGGTCAACTTATTGATTTCTAAAGCTGCATGTCACTGCCAGTAGATTGCTGGTCCTTCCTCCTGCCACAGTGATCACAGGGGCAGTGATATCATGATAAGAATTAATAAAGCTTCATGCTTACTCTATGTACTGTTTTTCATGTTCAGCACACTTCACCGACATTAATTAGGGAGGTCTCACAAGACTCCTGGGCTACGTCTAGACTGGCATGATTTTGCGCAAAAACTTTTAATGGAAAAGTTTTTCCATTAAAAGTATTTGCGCAAAAGCGCGTCTAGATTGGCATGGAGTTATCGTTATAACGATGCGCTTTTGCGCAAAAGTGCGTCTACATTGGCGGCGCGCTTTTGCGCAAAAGCAGAAGCCTGGAACCATTTTGAAGGGGGCAAAAGGGCATCAGCCCTTTCCAGGGATGGGGCTGGAGCTCTGTTCAGACACGTGCTTAAAGGGGTCTCGCCGGACAGCCGTTTGTCTCCTGCTCCGTGCGTTAGGACCTCTGGCAGGGACTGACAGCCATAGCAGGTTTGGTGGTTGCCGTATGCCTTTTGGACACCACCCTTTTGCCCCCTAGTGCTTTTTCCTGGTTTTGGTTTCTTGTGCCTTGCTTTGTCTGCCATGGAACGAGGGGTGGCCATGTGCCTGCTCTGGCCCCTGTCGGCCATTTTCGAGTGCCTGCAGCTGGTGCTCCAGGCTGGTGCCCTCATGTTCCAGGACCAGGAGGTGCAGATCGCCTTGGACTCCCTCACCAGGGAGGCCATGGAGTCCCTGTGGCATCCCCACCCCACCATGGAGAGGCCACTCTGGAGACTGGACACCAGTACAGACTGGTGGGACTGGCTGGTCCTTGGGCAATGGGATGACCAGCAATGGCTCCAGAATTTCCGCATGCGAAAGCAGACGTTCCTGGAGCTGTGTGCCTGGCTCACCCCTGCACTCCAGAGAGCCACCACCTGGCTGTGTGCGCCCATCCCCATGAAGAAGAGGGTCGCCATCGCGCTATTGAAGCTGGCCACCCCGGACAGCTACCGATCGGTGGCACACCAATTCAGGGTGGGAAGATCCACCATTGGTGTGATCGTCATGGAGGTAAGTCCCAGGGGGAGTGGGGAGTGGTTTGGGGGGAGGGTGCTGCACTCCATGCCCAGGGGCAGCCAAGACTCCAGGCTGGGTCACCCAGGGGTTTGGGCCGTCCCTCCCTTGCACAGGCCTGCTGTGGGGCGAGGGGGCCCTGGTGTGCGTGTGCGTGTGTGTGTGTGTGCATGTGCGTGAGGACAGAGGGAATCACGGGGGGGGGCAAGGGAGCGCACACTCACCCCTGCCTTATGTGATGTGTTCCCTTGTGTTTCTCTGCACCCTTCTGCAAGTCGTCCACGCCATCAATGATGTCCTGCTACCGAGAGTGATCCGCCTGCGTGACGTGGACGCTGCGCTGGCCGGCTTCGCTGCCCTCGGGTTCCCCAACTGCAGGGGAGCCCTGGATGCTACCCACATCCCCATCCGGGCCCCAGAGCATCGAGCAGCCCATTTCACGAACTGGAAGGGGTACTGCTCTATTGTTCTCCAGGCCCTTGTGGACCACTGGGGCGCTTCTTGGATGTGTACGCGGGCTAGTCCAGCAGGGCACACGATGCCCACATCCTCTGCAACTCCAGACTGTTTCGCAGGCTGGACACGGGCACCTACTTCCCCCCGGTGGGAGTTGACTGTCGGGGATGTGTCTATGCCCATCTGCGTCGTCGGGGACACGGCCTACCCCCTGCTGCCCTGGCTAATGCGGCCCTACACGGGGCGGCCGGACCAGAACCGGGCCCGGTTCAACAACTGCCTCAACCGGGCCCGAAATCAGGTGGAGCTTGCCTTCGGCCGCTTAAAAGCCCGCTTCCGTTGTTTGCTCACCCATCTCGAGATGGGTGAGCGGAATGCAACGGAGGTACTGGCCACGTGCTGCGTGCTCCACAACATTGTGGAGCGGAGTGGGGAGGCCTTCCTCCCTGCATGGATGGCAGCCGAGGCACAGACGTTTGAACAGCCCCACACATCCACCAGGCACACCAGGATGGGGTGCGCATCAGAGAGGCCCTGACAGACATGTTCGCACAAGCCCCATAGGAGGGTCGCTTCGGTCTCCCCATACGACTCCCTCCCATCCCCTACCCTTCCCCCCCCCTCCCCTTACCTCCCCCCATTGTAAAGCGTCGGTTCCAAG
Organism: Pelochelys cantorii; assembly: GCA_032595735.1. Classification (NCBI taxonomy): domain Eukaryota; kingdom Metazoa; phylum Chordata; order Testudines; family Trionychidae; genus Pelochelys; species Pelochelys cantorii. The sequence goes on along the minus strand of CM064326.1, from coordinate 301,012,111 downwards.
TACATCGGCCGTCATCGTGAATGTTCGTTGGGTGCGTCGGACATAGCTAGGGTTTTTCTTTTTAGTTTAGGCTAGGGTTTAGGCCACCATCGCCTGTCCGAGCTGTCCCGAAGAACAGGAAGAGGATTCGTGGTTCGTGCGGAAGGCTCGAGTCAGCGTACCTGATTCCAGTCATCTTCGAGGGATCTCCTGGCTGTTCCTCTCCCAAGGCCCGGAAGGACCAAAGGATTGAGGTTGCCATCTTCGCTGTCGTCTTCCATCGAGGGATCTCCTAGCTGTTCCTCTCCCAAGGCCCGGAAGGACCAAAGGATTGAGGTTGCCAGCTTCGCCGTCGTCTTCCATCAAGGGATCTCCTGGCTGTTCCTCTCCCGAGGCCCAGACGGACCAAAGGATTGAGGTTACCAGCAACACTACAATCGTCCCCTGCGTCTAGACTATGTACATATTCTTTTGTGTGCGTCTTTTAACATTTCTTGCTTGTTTGTTATCTATGTTAATATAGTTGTGGTTTAAATTTTACTTAAAAGTGTCAGTATTTATTTATGCGCCACAAACCAATGACCACTTAAAGGAACGACCGGTGATAGATACAGAATTTGGTGTCCGCATTTTGTAATCCTCTTAAATTTAGTTGGCTAATTGGCATCTCAAATCATTTATTACAGTTACCTCGAGTAACACAATAACCAACACAGTTTTGTTTTCAACTGAAAAATGTATGTTTTTATTTACAAGGGGAAGGGGGAGGGGGAGGAGACCTTCAACTGGGAGGGGGAGGAGCTACTCCTGGGAGGGGTGGCCCCTGCAAGCGCTCCTGCGGGGGCGGACCTGGACATGCGGGGCAGGCTGCATCGGGGCAGGCTGCATGGGGAGGTAGGCAGGAGGGGCTATTGCAGGGGTGGCAGGAGGGGGCATTGCAGGAGGGGGCATTGCAGGGGCAGGAGGGGACATGGGCAGTGCTAGGGGAGAGATGGAGGGGGCATGGGGTAAGGCCATGCCATAGTGAATGGCATGGGCTATGTGGGCAGTGAGGGTGGCGATGGAGTCAGCCATCTGCGTGCACTGGGCCTGGAACGCGGCCCAGGCCTCCTGGTGCCACTGCAGGTCCCCCTTGACGTGTTGGTGAATCGATGCCTCGATGCGCTCGACGGCCTGCACATGCCGGCGAAGGAGCTAATCACTGGTGTTTGACAGGGAGCGAGATGCATCCCCACACATCTGGCAGAGGTGGTCTGGGCTCTCAGATCCCCATCACGTGGGATATCTCCTGGACGGAACCAGGAGAGTGACTGGGGGGGGGAGTCCCATCCTTGCAGCAAAACTCAGGCGGCCCTAGGGGCGGCCCGAGAGCTTCCCCCCCTTCTCCCTCCCACTATCCCTCACACACGTAGCCCAGGGACACGTGTGGCCGCAGTGGGGACTTCCCTCGGGGAGCCAGCCAAGGCACCGGGAGCAGGCGAGGGGCTCAGTGGGGGCCACGTTCACAGGGCTGTGATGCTGTGGTTTTCCCAGGAGCAGCTGGCTGTGCCTCACAGCCAGGCATGGGACAGTGTGCTGTTCTGTGTGCTGCACCCTTGCGGAGGTGCGGGCTCTGGCCTGAGTCCCTGGGGCCCTGGCTGGTTCTAGCCAGCATCCACCCTTCCCCCTGGTCCCGCCGGATGTGTGTGAGCAGCACGGTCCCAGGTGTGCCCTGGAGCTGCCTGCCGCGGCCACGTGCCGCTCGGTCACCAGGCTGCACGTGGTTGCACATGCTGCTTACTGCCTAATGCTGCACAGCATGCAGCTCACGTGGCCTGAGTGACATGCTCTCCCTGTCCCCCCTCCAGGTGCCTGGCTCCCCCCCCCCGCCCTTGTGAGTGTAAAGTGCAACACTCACCAGTGGATCCTTCCCTGGCCTCCGAGGATGCGCGGGAGACGTCGGGGCTGCCGGAGGGGGCCTGCTGGGTGGCAGTGCTGGCCTCGTCCTCCGACGCACTGCTGTCTCCTTCCCCTGCCTCGGTGGTCCTGGTGATGGGGGGGCGCACGCTGCCGTCGACGGGGACCTCTGGGGCTTGCGGGGCTAGCTGGCCCAGGATGGCGTGGAGCCGGTCGTAGTGGGGGCAGGTGTCGGCTCCTGCCCCCTGGCCCTCGCTGGCCCACACGTAGCCCAGGCGCAGCTCCTTCACCTTAGCCCGGACTTGCTCGAGGGTCCGGGCTGGATGTCCCTGCTGAGCGAGCGCCTGGGCCATGCGGGTGAAGATCTCGGCGTTGCGGCGCCGGGAGTGGGTGTCATGGAGGTCCTCCTCCTCCTGACACAGGTCCAGCAGGCTGTCCAGCTCCCCTGAGGACCAGGTTGGGGCCCGTCTTTTTCGGCCCCTGGGGGCCTCCTGCGCTGGGGGTGCAGGTGGCTGATCACCCGGAGCTGCCATCCTGCTGTGGGGTGGCTGCTGAGCACAGCAGGGGCCACGTGGCAGACCTCTGCCTAGAGGTCCATGCTGGTCTCCTGCCGCGTGAGCTCAGCACCCTGCGTCTGCTTTGAGGAGCTCAGTTGCCAGGAAGTCCAGGGTGGCTACGGGATCTCCGTGCGTCCAAAGGGTTTTTTTCCGTGTAGCCTGCTTTTGCGCAAAAGTCTTAGCTAGCTGTCTACACTGGCCCTTTTGCGCAAAAGCTTTTGGCAAAAGGACTTTTGCCCAAACGGGAGCGTCAAAGTATTTGCACAAGAAGCACTGATTTCTTACATTAGAACGTCAGTGCTCTTGCGCAAATTCAAGCAGCCAGTGTAGACAGCTGGCAAGTTTTTGCGCAAAAGCGGCTGCTTTTGCGGAAAAACTGGCCAGTCTAGATACAGCCCTGGAGTATAGGCAAGTACATGATAATTATTCCTATTTCACTGATCCCACCATGTCAAGTATAATACATCTCATCTGACACTCATGCATTTGGCAGCCCTGTCACACATGCCAGCATATGTGTTAAAATGTTATCCGTCAAAGCATATCTGTAAGAGAAAGAGAGATGTGATCCCCCATTGCCTACTGATTACTGTTAATATCTTTGTACAACAGGTCACAAACCTAATTACTGACCAAGGCCTTTCCCCTAGCAGGCAGGGAGGCAGGCAGTTGCTATTTAACCCATTTTACAGAGGAAGTGAATGAGATGTTGCAGAAGATCACAGAGCTGGGAACAGAACCCAAGTCTTAGCCAGGCTGCCTTTCAGAATAAATCTGCCAAATACGTGTGCTTGACTACGTTTTTCTTCTCCATTCTTTTGATCATTAGACATCACTTCCAGAGCCAACATCTCTAGCGAATAGTTGCAAGTCACTGACAAAATATGCATTTTAATCATGTCTGCTTAAAGGACTATTAAAATATTGTATTTATTAGATCTATTAGAATATTGGATCATAAAATTAGAAGGGACCACAAGGGTGGATTAGTCTGACCTCCTGCCAAGTTGCAGGATTTGTTATGTTTAAACCATCCAAGATAGATGGCTGTCTTGTGGAATATGGAGACAAGTTGCTGTTACTCTTTTAGCTCAAGTGGAAGAGCTCAGTACTACAGATCTGAAAGTCTTGCACTCAAACCCAGCTGACAAATCATGCAACAGAAAGTAGGATGTGACCATCTAATTAAAGATTGTATCATAATTCATACATTCCAAGGGACTGATTTAAGGTTGCACGAGGATCATAACTGTGGTATTTGAATGGTCAATTTTAAAGTTCTTTTAACATAGCTTTTTGTGTGTATATATGGGTGCGTGTATATTGGTTTCTCTCTTAAGATCCACCTTCCAGTAGTCCAATTTATCATGGGTTTCTATAGCTGTTATCTTCATCCTCTCACCTGCGGTATCTCTGCCTGGGTTATTTTCACCCACCCATTGATCTTGTCTTAAATTGGGTGTTAATCTCTTTTGGGACAGGAGCTGTTTTCCTATCTTGTGTTTGTATAGCATCTAGGGCAATGAAGCCTCCATCCTATGATATGTAAAAAGGGGGCACATTTATGTGAAAAGGCACACATTATCATTTAATAAGAATAACACTATAACTTTTCATTTAGAAACGTATATGGAGATGTACTCCATTGTATGAAATAATATGGGCATGGACGTGTCCACGATATGTGCTAAAACTGTGTGATTACTGAGGATTCACTCCAATAGTTTACATCCCCTTTATTCTTTTTCCCACTTTGGAGTTGTCAGGGTATATTAGTACAGCACAGTGCAGAGTGCAGTTCCTCGTATCACTATAGGGTGCATATCTGATGCATCATGTCTCAGGCACACCATCATGTTATGTCTTCGGGCTGGAAGCCTTTCAGAGCAGGGATTGTGTCTTCTGTGTTTATACAGCAACAAGCACAATGGAGCTTCAGTCCAAATTGGGGCCTTTGGACACTGTCTGCAACAATATATTGATTACTATGTTGTTACATTGACATTCAAAGAAAAATACCCTTTTCTCCCCACCCACTTCCATTAAAAACATGCATAAAGAAAAATATTTGCATGCCCCATGCAAAAACTGTTGCTTATAACAGGTTTCAAGTGGCTGGGTGCCAGGCTGAGGGCATGCCAGAGAGAGCTTTAAACTAGAGTCTTATAGAGAGTGATTAGTGAACATCTTTTTAATGATGAATTAATGAGCAGTAATAGCGTTCTAATTCCAATATGTACAGAACCTTGTGTTTAAAGGTACAGGTTCAGGGAGAGTAGTTCTGTGACCTTTGTGATGCCAGTAAAGGTTGGGTTCAGTGTAGTCACTGTCCAATCAGTCTGTCAAGGTCAACTACACATGCAGAGCTGGGAAAAGAAACAATTACTGACAAATTTTATAGGCATATTCTCTCTCAGTTAAAAGACAATCAGAAACCTAACTGACAATTATGCCTAAGGTAAGTATTTAAAAATGGTGGGGTTTATTTTCTTTTTCTCCTTTGGATTTACGCTGAAGTAGGCAACTGATTTAAAAAATGCATATGAAAAAACCCTACACAGGCCTCCTCCTCCCCTTCAATGGTGAGTATAAGAGTATTCAGGAAGGACGACATCAATAATCATCTGGGCAACACTGGCACAGTGAGTTGGAATGATTCATTATACTGTAATTAACTTTTAATTAACTTTACTCTGCTTTACTTATTTTAGAAAATTAAATAAACTTCATTTTATTGCACTCGCTAAACCAATGAGCAGAAGCTAGAGTTCTGCTGTAATTAAAATAAGCAATCTGGCAAAACTGTGTGTAAAGCATAATGAAGAAATGTTTCTCTGCAATGGGATCATTTCTGATGTTCTGTAACACTTATAGTTTTTTTTAAGAGTTTCCCTGTAGTTGCAATGCAAGGAAACCTTATGAAATATTTTTAATAGTCTAGCCTTCAAAAAAACCCAGAAAACATTTCTTTAATTATTAAATAATTTCTCAGTATAATGTGATGTTTTTAAGTATATAATTTTAGCTCCCCTCAAAGAAACTGCAATTGCTTTTTAGTGGACAAGGAAGCCATGAAGAGTGCATCTAAATGTGCTATATAAAATATTTGCATGCAGAGCAATAATTCTGATGTTTCAGTTCAGTAAACCAAGGATATATTGATGAATTGCTACATGCTTCTGAGCTGACCTCAAACAATTAATTTCAATCACTGGCTTATTTTGGAACTTGAAGCTCTCACTCTTTCAGTTGGGCCAGCCAACTGCAGATTAAAGTTAGGTTCCTTGTGTGAAAGGCTGATCACATCAAAATCAGTGGGAGTTTTCTCAATGACTTCAGTGAGACAAAGATTTCACCCCAATGAGCATGGATCCAAAGTTACACTTCTACAGGAAGCGGTCTTAACAGATCCTACTGCCTGTAATGCATAGTGGTTGTGACTGCCATCAGTACATGTCCCCTCTGCAGGGGTAGTAGGGAGAAAGCCCCTCTCTTTCCTCCTGTAATAGTGGCCATCACTGGGCCTTTTGCTGTGCTGTTTTGGGGGTTCTGTTTTCTATATACCTATAGGCTACGTCTACACAGCCAGCTTCTTGTGCAAGAACTCTTCTGCGGAAGAGTTCCTGTGCAAAAACTCTTCCAGAAGAAAGCGATGTGCTTTTGCGCAAGAGCATCCATGCCAGTGTAGACACTCTCTTGTGCAAGAAAGCTCTGATGGCCATTTTAACCATAGGGCTTTCTTGAGCAAGAAATTCATGTTGCCTGTCTACACTGACCTCTTCTGGAAGAGCTCTTGCACAAGAGGGCTTATTCCTGAGCGGGAGCAACAGAGTTCTCGTGCAAGAAGCCCTGATTTTATACATTAGAACGTCAGTTTACTTGCGCAAGAACACGTGGCCAGTGTAGACAGGCAGCAAGTTTTTGCACAAGAGCGGCTGCTTTTGCGCAAGATCGTGCCAGTGTAGACACAGCCATAGCATGGGGTAGGAAAGATATAAAACTGATTACATCAAGAAGTCTAACAAATTTAATGCCTGATTTTCATTTAGTATTCTTTAGAAAGGTTAATAGTGACCCGATACTCAACACAATTAATATTAACAACAAGGGGAAAGTAATGCAAGCCATAATAGGGAAAAAATAGGTTAAAGAATATGTAGATAAATTATATGTATTCAATTTCACAGGGCCTGATGAAATTCATCCTCCAATACTTAAGAAACTAGCTGAAGCAATCTCAGAACCATTAGCAATTATCTTGGAGAACTCATAGAGGACAGGTGAGGTCCCAGATGACTAGAGAAGGGCAAATAGAACTTGTCTTTTAAAAGGGGAACAGAGAGGACCCTGGGAAATTATAGACCAGTCAACCTCATGTTGATCTTGGAAAGATACTGGAACAAATTATTAAACTATCAATTTGTAAGTACTAAGGGGGTTATAAGTTGTAGCAAGCATGGATTTGTGAAGCACAAATCATGCCAAATCAGCCTAATTTCTTTCTCTGACAGGGTTACTGGCCAATTAGAAGGGGGGAAGTAGTAGATTTGATACATATTGATTTTAGAAGGGCTTTTGACAATACCCCATGACATTCTTATAAGCAAACCAGGGAAATATGGTTTAGATGAAATTACCGTAAGATGGGTGCATAATTGGTTGAAAGACTGTGCTCAAAGGGTTTTTATCAATAGGTCACTATCAGACTGGGAGGCTGTCTTTGATGGGGTCCCATGAGTCAGTCTTGGGTCTGATAGAATTCAATATTTTAATTAATGAGTTGAATAATGAAAGGGTTAGTACTCTCAAAAATATGTAATGACACCAAGTTGGGAGGGGTTACAAGCACTTTGGAGGACATAATTAGAATTAAAAATTACCCTGACAAATTGGAGAATTGGTATGAAATTAACAAGATGAAATTCAATAAAGACAAATGCACAGCATAGCACCAAGGAAGGAAAAGTCAAATGCACAACTACCAAACAAGGAATAACTAGCTTGGTAGTAGTACTATGTAGGGAGTACAGTGAATCATAAATTGACCATAAGTCAACAATGTGATGCAATTGCAAAAAAAGTCCAATATCATTCTGGGATGTGTTAACAGTTTAGTTGTATGTGATGGTACGGCTAGACTGTGGGGGGGAGGGGGAGGTATCCCAAAAAAACTCTGCCGCATCCAGAGAACGCGTTTGCTCTTCTGCTTTTTTTTGCAGAAGAGCAAACACACTCTTTTGGAAGCCCCTGTATTCCTCGTTCCATGAGGAAGAAAGGGGCTTTCGAAAGAGGGTGTTTTTCTGAAATTTGGCCCAGTCTAGATGAGCCAAATTTTGGAAAAGCCTCTTCCGACAAAAGCATCGGAAAAAGATATGCAAAATGCGGAGTGCATTTTGTGTATCTTTTCCCAATAGATCCTCACGGTCTAGCCGTATCCTAAGATATGTTAGTGAGTTGTCCTGATCTACCTCACACAAACGAAGCCTCAGATGGAGTATTGTGTCCAGTGCTGGGAGACCACTTTCAGAAAGATGTGGGCAGATTGGAAAGAGTGCAAAGGAGAGCAAAAAAAATGACAAAAAGTTTAGTAAAGTGGATCTCTGAGGACAGGTAAAGAATCAGAGCATGTTTATTCTCATGAAAAGAAAACTTTGGAGTATGTTATAAGAGATTTCAGATATGTTAAGTGCTGTTATGGAGGAAAGTGATCAATTGTCCTCCATGTCCACTGAAAATAGGACACAAAATAGTAGCTTAATCTGTAGTGAAGTGGAAGTGATTAGATATTAGGGAGAAACTTTCAAACTATAAAGGCAATTAAGCTCTGGAATAGGCTCCTTGGAAGATTGTAGAGGTCCCTTCACTGAAGCTTTTTCAAGCACAGGTTAGATAAACATCTGTCAGGGATGACCTCAGTTTCCTTGGTCCTGTTTTAGCACAAGGGTCTGGACTTGACAGCTCTTAGTCCTTTGTAGCTCTTTATTTCTATGGTTGTGTGTCAGGTAAGGTTGTTTTGTCACACCCATCATTGTGGTATCTGGGTGTTGGTGCTTTTTCTGCAAGGCTGGGTGCCTGCTTTGCTTCCTTCCATTGGATTGCTAAACATGTCTCTATAAACAGGCGCAACTGGATGAAATTCTGTGGCCTAAGGTATACAGGCCATATAAGGTGATCTATTAGCCTTAAAACCTATACATCTATTATTAAGGCTATGATTTTGTCACAGAGGTCACATAAATGATGGAATTGGTGACTTTCAGAGACTTCTCTGATGTAAGCCCCTGTGGCTGGAGCTGAAAGGTCCCATCACCTCTTGCAGCAGCAGGAAGCTGTGAAGTACCCCTGCTGCCTGAGACAGTGGGCACCTAAGCTCCAACCTACCATGGGCAGTGGGGGTTCTCCACAGCTACCAATGGCCACAGGGGATCCCCACAATCAGCTGCACCAAGGAAGCAGGATCTCCATAACTCCCCAGCCGCCACAGCAGGGCAGGGGGACCCCTGGAACTCCAGAGTCATAGTGGTGGCAAGAGGATCCCAACAGCCCCCTGGCTACCACAGTGGCAGGGGGATCATCACAGGTCCACAGTTACCCCAGCAGGGCAAGGGGACCCCCAGAGTTCCCCATTCTCCTTGGCAGGGCAGTGGGATCCCCAAAGTTCCCTGCTTGTAGCAGCAGAAGGGGGATCCCTGCAGTTCCCCACCATTGGGGTAGGTGCAGAGGGACCTTCCAGCTCTGAGCCCCTACAGGGGGTGTGGTCCCTGGAGCTCCAAGCTACCCTGCAGCTGCCAAGTCCCTTTCCATTCACTCTAATGAGGCCTCAGAATTTAGTAGAAATTAGGGACAGGTCATGAGTTTCAGTGACAAGATCTTAGCCTTATCTATAAATCTACTCCGGTTACTGCTTGTTGGTTACCAAAGAAGGAGCCATTTTAGAGAGTGTTGTCTGGGAGAAGATAAGGAAGAAAATTTTGAGAGGTGGAATGGAAACAGACATGGGCGAAATGATTTGGGTTTGAATGTGAGAAGCTGAAAAGAATGGCAAAGCAAGAAGAATAGTTCATGAAATGAGAACTCTGCAGAAGGGAGTGAAAGAAATTGAGCAGAGAGAAAACTGAGACACAAAAATACAGGAGGAAGAATATCTGTACTTCTGGGAGCTGGACTGGAAGGGAAAAGGGCCAGTCAGGAGTCAGATGATAGCTGGACGAGAGAGAGATTTTCCATGGGCGGGAGGTAATTTTTGTGTGTTTGTTTTGTAAGGGAGAGGATTAGCAGTTACATATAGTGAGAACACAAGCTACTAGGGATCTGTTCCTCATTTTCTTTAATCTCTGCTACTAACCACTCAGGAAAGGGAAGTTAACAGAGTGGAATGAGTGAAGTTGACTATAAAGCATGGTTAAGTCCACCTTAAAGTACTGTTTTTCTATGCTAACTGAAACCAAGGCCATGTCCACAGTAGGAAACTATTTCAAAATTAGGAAATTCGACTTAACTCCTGATTTAACAAATTCGCATTAGCATGTCCACGCTACGGGGAAGCCTTGAAATTAGTCCGAGGCAGGCTCCATTAATGTGGGCACACTATTTCAGACTTAGCCCCAGGAATCACTTGGGAGTAATTATTTTGAATTAGTGGCACTGAAGCATCCACACTACTGTTATTTTGAAATAACTGTAAGCAGGGGCTGAACTGCTGCTTGCTATCAGCCAGCTAAAAGGAGGGGTGGATGTGCCCGCTACAATTGTTTAGCTCTGCAAGATAATTAACTGTTAACTGTTGATATGTAAATACAGCTCATGCCAGGATGGGGAGAGAATACGAGGTGTGGCTATGTAAATCCCATTCAGCCAGGGCTGATGGAGGGTCAGTGTTGGAATGGAATGTGGAGAATTGTAAATAATTTGGGGCTGTTTTGGGGGTCACTAATCATGCTACCCCTAAATGTGGGAACTGTAAAATATGCCACCAGTGCTTGCAAAAGAGACACCACCACCATGGTAAGAGGTCTCTAACGAACAAGCCTCCCTCCTTCCAGAGTTGAGTGAACTGAGCTGGGGGGAAGGGCTAAAGGGCTTGAGTCGGCCTGCTTCACACCTGCCAGGTGTGAGCTGTAAGACTGGCCCAACCTGCCCCTTTCCCCCTTTGTTTTAAAGACAGACCTAAAGCAGACTCCATGAGGAGTCCTTTTGCTAGTCCAGTGGAAGCTGGATTCCTTTGCTAGTCCAGCTGGTGGCTAAAGAGTTGAAATCACTGAGAGCTGAAATCACTGGTTTGGCTGAGAGCCAGACCCATTGCAGCCCGCGACCAGCGGCGGCAGGCGTGGAGTGGCGACCAGTGGCGGGGCGCAGAGCGGCGACCAGCGGCCGGGCGCAGAGCAGCAGCAGGCGCGGAGCGGCGATCAGCGGCGGGGCACTGAGCGGTGGCAGGTGGGAAGCGGCGACCAGCGGCGGGGCGCGGAGCGGCGGCAAGCGAGGAGCGGCAGCAGGCGACCAGCAGTGCAGCGCAGCTGGTAGGAGCGGTGGCAGGCAACGAGCGGAGAGTCCGGTGGCATGGGATGAGACAGCTGGTGGAGCGTGGCGGAGTGTCGTAAGGTGCCCCCTATCTATCCTCCCACCCCCATTTCTACCCAGGTTGGGAGGTGAAACCCTGCGGGTGAACTTTTGGACTCTGGGTGGCACTGACCAGGGACACCTTTGGGGTGTCGGACTCTTCGGACTTCGGGTGATTCTTGGCTGGGGGGGGGGCTTAGCTCATGTTTGGGTTATGAACTCTGTTTGTGGTATTTTCCCCAAGTTAATGCCGTATGACTTCACTCTCTGTTTCATTAAATGTTTCTTTCCTACACTCAGACTCTGTGCTTGTGAGTGGAGAAGCATTGCCTCTCAGAGGCACCCAGGGGTGTGTGAATTTCCCAGATTACTGGGTGGGGGCTCAAGCCAGTTCTGTGTGAGATGGACCCCAAGCTATTGAACCCAGCCCTGGTTGCTGCCAGGCCTACCCGGCAGAAGGGTTACATAACTATTTTAGAATTAGCGTTACTCCTGATGAAAAGCAGGAGTACAGATTTTGAATTCCGCAGCCCAATATTTTGAAATAACAGGCTTGGTAGTGTGGATGTTCCACTTATAAATTTGACCTTGGGTGGGGGGAGAGGTTATTTCAAAATGAAGTCCTAGTGTAGACCAGGGCCATGGAATTTGAAAAGCATGTCTGTATAATTTCAGAGATTCAGAGATTCTAAGGCCAGAAGGGACAATTGAGATAATCTAATCTGATTGCCCATATAACATAAACCATAGAACTTCTGCAAAATAATTTCTGATAGATCTTTTAGAAAAATTCCACTCTTGATTTAAAAATTGGTGCTGATGGACAATCCACCACAACTCTTGGTAAATTATTCCAACGGTTAGTTATCACACCATTGAATTTTTTTGTTTAGTTTACTTTCAAGTCTGAATTTGTCTAGCTTTATCTTCCAGCCACTGCATCATGTTAGACCTTTCTCTGCTAGACTGAAGAACCTGTTATTAAATATTTGTTCTCCATATAGATACTTATAGTCTGTAATCAAGTCACCGCTAAACTTTCTATGTTAGGCTAAATAGATGGGGTTCCTTGAATCTATCACTATAAGACATGTTGTCTAATCCTCAAAAGCATTTATATGGCTCTTCTCTGAACTTGCTCCAATTTGTCAACATATTTCTTGAACTGTGGACATTAGAACTGGATACAGTATTCCAGGAGTGGTCACACTTGTTTGAAATTCCCCTGTTTATGAGTTCAAGGAGTGCATTAGCCATTCTGGCCACAGTATCACATTGGGAGCTCTTGTCCAGGTAATTCTCTTCAAGGATTGTTTTGGGAATCATATTTTACTGAAGTTCTGAGAAAAATAAAAGGAATATTTGCATAAAGAAACTTGCACATGGATACAAGGATATCTTATGTTTTAGAACAATGAAGGTAGCCTAACAAACTCAAAATATTAAATATATATGTTTATAAATCTAGACTTTTCTATTCTAAGTAGAGATAATCAGAGAGCTAAAGCCATTGTCATTTAAATGAAGCATTATTGAATGAACTATCTCCACTCCATTATATGGCTGGGCTCACAACTACCAAAAGGGACCTCAGAAAATAAATAAGGAGTATATGCTGAATACTCACATGTTTTTTTTCCATTTCACGCCCACCCAGCATTCTGTCTTGTTTAACAAACCCAAAAACTTGCAATGGATATATGGACACAGCACTAGATAAGAAGAATCCCCTCACTGTGTGTAGGTCATGCAATTAGCCCTCTTCTCCCTGCCACATTTTGCAGGAGTATTTTCTACATAAATTTCCTTTGTATTTCTATTGTGTATTAGAATATATGTAGTTCTGGGAACTTAACCACCAACCCTGATACTGCATTCCTTTGCCCCCACTTTTTTTTCAAATAAGAAACCTTTCCTAATATCTAGCCTAAACATTTTCTCCCTTATATTCAGGCCATTTCTCCTAATCTTACCTTCTTAAACTGTGAATAACTATACTCTTTCATTTATATTGTTTCTTTGAAAGCATTTATAGGCTGCTATCATGTCTTCTATTCTAGACTATATAAACATAGATTCTTCAGTTTCTTCTTATATATCTTATCCTCCAGCCCTAATATTCTTTTTGTTGACCTTTTTCTATTTTCTCTAGCTTGTCTATTCTTCCTAGACTGCAGGGGTCAGAAATAAGTGCAATTTTCCAGGCGTAGTTGCAATAAGGGCAATGTAGAATGGCAATATCATTGCCCTGCTTTTATATGTAAATCTCCTGTGTGTGTCTGATAGTAGCATTAACTTTTTTTAATGGTGTCAAATTGTAATATTATGTTTAGTTATATCTGCTGTCAGCTCTGGATTTTTCTTGGACTGACTCCTTTTCAGAGAGCTGTCCCCAGCTGTGTTATTTATTTCCTCTCCCCTGGCTGATGACTATATTGAATTTCATCTCACTATTGGACCTACATTTTCAAGGTCACTTTGCAGTTTGCAACTGACCTCAGTCTGCTACTCTTTGATTTTTATTTCTGACCTCTGCTCCACAACTCCTGCCTCCTTGATTGCTTTGGACTATCAAACTATAATTACATTAGCTGACTAAAACAATGAAAACAAACACTAGGATGTAAATGTAACATAAGAAAGTTCTGCCCCTGTCACCCACCTTGGATTTCCATCTGATATTGTGCTTTGTCTGAGTTAAAGCCTGATTCTGGGAAGTGGTGTGCTATCCCACATTTGAACTCTCAGAACCTCACCAGACCTTTAGCCCAGAAATATCTTCCTCGTTTGTCTGGTAAGCTGCATGCATACTCAATAAGGCTTCATAGAAATGATAAAACTGGTCAGTAGCAAATTTGATCACAGCTGCATTTTATAACTTCCAGAAGATCATTAAGGCTGGGATTTTCAGAGAAGCTTAAAGGATATAGAAATTCACGGGTTCCCAAACTGGGGTGTGTGAAGAAATTCCGGGGGGGGGGGGGGGAACGAGGCAACCCAGCCTCCCCTCCCCATCAAATTTTCCTGCCCTGTTCAGTTCCTTTTTTCCTTTTTTTTTTTGCTCAACAAGTTTTGCTGCTATTTGGGGTGGGGGAGGGCGTGAGGGTTTTTCCAAAATCAGAAAGGGGGGCGTGATGCCAAAAAGTTTGGGAACCACTGAGATAGATGCTCAAGTCCCACTGAATCCAATGAATGTGGCGTATCTGGTCTAAGGCCAGAATGGGCCATCACGATCATCTAGTCTGGCCACCTTAACATCACAGGCCACAGTATCTGACCCACCTGACCTGTAATAAACTCATAAACTCTGATTGAGTTACTGAAGTCCTCAAATCATGATTTAAAGGTTTCAAGTTACAAAGACTTCACCATTTGCTTTAGGTTAAATGAGCAAGTGACTCATTCCCCATGCTGAACAGGAAGGTAAAAAAAACCCCAAAGTCTGCCAATCTGATCTGGGTGAGAATTCTTTTCTGATCTCAGATATGATGATCAGTTAGTCCCTGAGCACATGGGCAAGACCCATCAGCCAGACACTTGGAAAAAAATTCTCTATAAAAAACTCAGAGCCCTCCCCATCTAGTGCTTCAGCTCTGGCTGTTGGGGATATGTGCTACTAGTAGTCACAGATGGGTTACATGCCTTTGTAGGCAATCTAAACACACCATCCCCTCCATAAATTTATCAAGATCAGTCTTGAAGCTAGTTAGGTCTTTTCCCCAGTGCTCCTCTTTGGAAGACTATTCTAGAGCTTCACTCTTCTGATGGTTAGAAACCTTCCTTTAATTTGAAGACTGACCTTGTTGATGGCTTCAAACTTGTTGACATCATTTGTTCTTGTGTCAGCTCTGGCACTTAACTTAAAAAACTTTTCTCCCTGTACAATTAGATTGTCATTAAAAATAACATGGGTTCCAGCAGTGACCCTTGTGATGCCCCCAGTCTCCCTTGATAACGCTCTCCACTTGGTGGTTTAATTGTTAACAATTGCTTTCTGTTCCTGTTTGTCAACCTGTTCTAATCTAGACTATGGTACTGTTTTAGTATGTATGTATTTACTTAGTTACTTATTGGTATTATTAGTATTCATTCCAAAGTTTGTGCAAATATATTAAGTAGCACTGTATGTAGCATCCAGACCATTCCATATCCATACAGACTTTAGTCCCAGAATCTAATCTATGAGAGAGACCCTTGTGCTCATTTAGGGCCTCCTTGACTCTGGTGGGATTCTCTATGGGCTTAAAACTCTATCTTTATATCTGTGTCAGTAATTACATCAAATGGAATGACTAGATATATTTTAGCATTAAATACTCTCAGTAAGCCTAGTTTTAAATCACTGATTGGAGTCTTTTCCTAAATATTCACATATAGATTCCATTATATATGTGAAAATTTTGTCCAGCATGTAAAATCAATTGGCCAGTAGTTTACTATTCACCTTCCTGTTCTGTTTGGTCTTTTAATTCATATGGCTTTGATAAAGATATTTGCAGAGGTTTCAAAAGGCCCTCAGATATCTATTTTAAATATTCAGGTGCCTCTCTTCTAGACCTCCAGATTTATATACATAATTAGGATTGCTGCCTGGTCTTGTGTAGAAACTAGTGAAGTTATTAGAGGCAAAAGTAAAGGAGACCATTAATAAAGGTGAACAGTTAGTTAACTACAAACTCAATCCCTTATACTATATTAGTTTCACAATTAGAGCCCATACATATTTATCATTATTATTTCTATTATGCTGCCATCCAAAGACCTGAATCAGGATTCTGATGGGCATTGTACAAACCTAGATGAAGAAACAGTCCCTGCCCCATTCACTCAAGCTCATTTCTTAAAAGGGCATGTTGCCAACTCACACCAACAGCATGTGTAATGACCTTTAGTGTGAAGGAAAGATAAACAAGAGGATGATTGCATTTCATCCGTAATTGCATAGTGTCTATTTGGGGAAAAAAGTCCAGACAAGGAAGATCATCAGTCTTCTCTTCATTGCCACAGTCCACACATGGATACAATTGTATTCACACAGCAGGCTGCAAGCTTGAGTCTGAAAATACATTTAGCAAAGTAAAGCCAGGTATAAACTAGAACCATATGTATTGGCTTTTAAGGTGATCTGCTTCAGTAGTATTGTCGGCACCTCTGAACACTTATGTGTGGATGAACTTACTCTGTATAAAACACATTCAGCAGAATAATTCTGATGTCCTCTATTTATAAGTATGTAAAGAGGAATAACACCAAGCCATTGTAGATTCCGCTGAGTAATTTTTGGAGCCTGGTTGTAATGAAAACCACAAAGTATTTTTTTTCAAATTAAAATAAAATTATTCCAGCGGCAACATATTAAGCCTGATGCTCTTTTTTCATGTATTCCATGTTTACCCTACTTCCGCCCCATTTACTTCAGTTTAGTTATTCCCAATGCACATCCTAGGTAAGTGGAGAATTCTGAGGTAAGTGGAGAATTCTGACTTAGGTTTTCCTGTTGTTTTTATTTTCTTTTGATTTTTGTTAAATCCATAAATGTGTTAATTGAAGCCTTCATGTCACTGATCCTGAGCTGATCTTGCATTATTTAAAGGACATTTTTCTCACTAACATACAAATATCTAATGGAAGGGAATCTACCTGTCTCAGAACATCACGTATATTGCTGTAAAAAACACTTAGTACCTTTTAAAGGCAGCGATGTAACCTCTGACTCTTCCTCCATCACTTTGACCTCCTATAAAGGGGATGAAAAAAAGAAGGATGTGTAACTGAGAGCTTTTTGATCATTTTGTTCCACCATTTCAGCAGAGGCAAAAGTATTCAAACTGTGTAGAGAGGTAAAGGAGAATTGCTTCACCAACGCTACATCTACACTGCACAGTTATTTCGGAATAAGCTATTGTGGAATATTTATTCCGAAATAGCTTATTTTGAAATAGCACATCTACACTGCAGGGAAGCCTCAAAATTAGTCTGAGGCAGGCTTCCCTAATGTAGATGTACTATCTTGATTTAGAGCCCCAGGAGGAATAAATTAGAATGGCCCTGGTGAGAGGCTATTTCAAAATAGCAGAAGTGGCACATCTACACCCGCCTTATTTTGAAATAGCTATTTCGGAACAGGCATTATTCTTCACAGAATGAGGTTTACAGAAGTTGGAATAAGCTGTCCGTTATTTTGAAATTGTTTTGAAGTAACGGAATTGCTCTGTAGAGGTTATTCCAAAATAACTTTACTGTGCAGACACACCCCAAGAGATGTGGCATCCAGGCTATGTCTACACTGCAGCACTATTTTGGGATGCTAGGCTGTGTCTAGACTGGCCAGTTTTTCCGGAAAATCAGCTGCTTTTCTGGAAAAACTTGCCAGCTGTCTACACTGGCCGCTTGAATTTCCACAAGAACACTGACGATCTCATGTAAGATTGTCAGTGTTCTTGCGGAAATACTATGCTGCTCCCATTTGGGCAAAAGCCCTCTTGCACAAATGCTTTTGCGCAAGAGGGCCAGTGTAGACACCCCAGAATTGTTTTGTGCAAAAAAGGCCCGATGGCTAAAATGGCAATCACGGCTTTCTTGCGCAAAAGCACGTCTAGATTGGCCAGGGACGCTTTTCTGCAAAAAGTGCTTTTGCGGAAAAGCGTCCGTGCCAATCTAGATGCTCTTTTCTGCAAATGCTTTTAACGGAAAACTTTTCCGTTAAAAGCATTTGCGGAAAATCATGCCAGCCTAGACGCAGCCCCCGTGTTATCCCAAAATAGCTCTCCTGTGTCTTAACAGCAAGCCTGTTATTTTGAAATATAATGGACTCACTATCCCAACATCCCTGTAAATCTCAGTCCATGAGGAGTAAGGGATGTTTTGGAATAGCAATTTATTTCAAAATAAGTTCTGTGTAGACAGTGCCAAATTACAAAATAAGCTATTTTGAAATTGACTCAAAATAAGCTACCCAAGTCCAAATCTAGACTATGTGGAACAGTCAAAAGAGGATCTTCTAATCACACTTTTGAAAGTGGAGCCTATTTTCAGGGCACCCCTTATCTGGCCTTCTTAATGGGGGAGCTGGAAGTGACACTCCCAGGTGTGAGGGGCTCAAACCCACAACCCTGGGGTCCCCAGGCCAATGCCCTCACCCCCTCCAGAACCCACCCTACCTTCAGGGCATCCCTTATCCAGCCTTCCTAATGTGGCATCTGGTGCCAGCTGTGGTGACACTCCCCAGCTGGGCAGGGCTCAAAACCACAACCCTAGTGCCCCCTAGCCAATGCCGTAACCCCTAGGCCACTCAATAACCTGAGGTTTATGCTGCTTTTTGACAAAGGGCAGGTTCACTGAAAAAGCCACATCTAAACTTTCACTTTCAAAAGCTCTGCTTTTCAAAGTGCGATCAGAAGAAGAAATGCAAATTCCCGTGGCAGAACGGGGAGGCAAGATCAAATCAGTATCTTAGATGCCTATGTACAAATGCAAGAAGTATGGGTAATAAGCAGGAAGAACTGGAAGTGCTAATAAATAAATACAACTATGACATTGTTGGCATCACAGAGACTTGGTGGGATAATACACATGATTGGAATATTGGTATAGAAGGGTACATCTTACTCAGGAAGGACAGGTGGGAAAAAAGGGAGGAGGTGTTGCCTTATATATTAAAAATGTACACACTTGGACTGAGGTGGAGATGGACGTAGGAGACGGATGTGTTGAGAGTCTCTGGGTTAGGCTAAAAGGGGTAAAAAACAAGGGTGATGTCATGCTAGGGTTTATTACATGCCACCTGCCAGGTGGAAGAGGTGTATGAGGCTTTTTTTAAACAACTAACAAAATCATCCAAAGCAGAGGATTAAGTAGTGATGGGGGACTTCAACTATCCAGATATATGTTGGGAAACTAACACAGCAGAGCACAGACTATCCAATAAGTTCTTGGACTGCATTAAAGACAACTTTTTATTTTAGAAGGTTGAAAAAGCTATTGGGGGGAAGCTGTTCTAGATTTGATTTTAACAAATAGGGAGGAACTGGTTGAGAGTTTGAAAGTGGAAGGCAGCTTGGGTAAAAGTGATCATGAAATCATAGAGTTCGTGATTCTAAGGTATGGTAGAAGGGAGAACAGCAAATTAGAGACAATGGATTTCAGGAAGGCAAGACTGAGGGGAAAAACAACTGAAGAGAGTTGGCAGTTTTTCAGAGGGACATTTTTAAGGGCCCAAAAGGAAGCTATTCCACTGCGTAGGAAAGATAGAAAATATGGCAAAAGACAGCCTTGGATCAATCAGGAGATATTGTATGATCTAAAAATAAAAAAGTAGTCTTATAAAAAATGGAAACTACGACAAATTACAAAGGATGAATATAGGCAAACAATACAGGAATGCAGGGGCAAGATTAGAAAGGCCAAGGCACAAAATGAGCTCAAACTAGCTACAGGCATAAAGGGAAACAAGAAGACATTCTATAAATATATTAGAAGCAAGAGGAAGACCAAGGACAGGGTAGGCCCATTGCTCAGTGAGAAGGGAGAAACACTAACAGGAAATGCTTAATGACTTCTTTGTTTCAGTCTTCACTGAGAAGTCTGATGAAGGAATGCCTTACATAGTGAATGATAGTGGGAAGAGGGCAGGTTTAGAAGATAAAATAAAAAAAAGAACAAGTTAAAAATCACTTGGAAATGTTAGATATCTGCAAGTCACCAGGGCCTGATGAAATGCATCCTAGAATACTCAAGAGCTGATAGAGGAGGCATCTGAGCCTTTAGCTATCAACTTTGGAAAATCATGGAAGACGGGAGAGATTCCAGAAGACTGGAAAAGGAGAAATATAGTGCCCATCTATAAAAAGGGAAATAAGAACAACCCAGGAAACTATAGACCAGTCAGTTTAACTTCTGTGCCAGGAAAGATAATGGAGCAAGTAATTAAGGAAATCATCTGCAAACACCTGGAAGATAATAAGGTGATAGAGAACAGCCAGCATGGATTTGTAAAGAACAAATCATGTCAAACCAATCTGATAGCTTTCTTTGACAGGATAACGAGTCTTGTGAATAAGGGAGAAGAGGTGGACGTGGTATACCTAGACTTTAGCAAGGCATTTGATATGGTCTTTTATCAATTCTTATCAATAAACTAGGCAAATACAACTTAGATGGGGCTACTATAAGGTGGGTGCATAACTGGCTGGATACCCATTCTCAGAGAGTAGTTATTAACAGTTCACAATCCTGCTGGAAAGGTATAACAAGTGGGATACCGCAGGGGTCTGTTTTGGGACCGGTTTTGTTCAATATCTTCTAAATCAATGATTTAGATATCGGCATAGAGAGTATACTTATTAAGTTTGCAGATGATACCAAGCTGGGAGGGGTTGCAACTGCTTTGGAGGATAGGGTAATCATTCAAAATGATCTGGACAAATTGGAGAAATGGTCTCAGGTAAACAGGATGAAGTTTAATAAGGACAAATGCAAAGTGCTCCACTTAGGAAGGAACAATCAGTTTCACACATACAGAATGGGAAGCGACTGTCTAGGAAGGAGTACGGCAGAAAGGGATCTAGGACTGTCTAGGAAGGAGTACGGCAGAAGTGGACCACAAGCTAAGTATGAGTCAACAGTATGACGCTGTTGCAAAAAAAGCCAACATGATTCTAGGATGCATTCATAGGTATGTTGTGAGCAAAACACAAGAAGTCATTCTTCCACGCTACTCTGCGCTGATTAGGCCTCAGTTGGAGTATTGTGTCCAGTTCTAGGCACCGCATTTCAAAAAAGATGTGGAGAAATTGGAGAAGGTCCAGAGAAGAGCAACAACAATAATTAAAGGTCTAGAGAACATGACTTATGAAAAAAGACTGAAAGAATTGGGCTTGTTTAGTTTGAAAAAGGGACGATTGAGAGGGGACATGATAGCAGTTTTCAGGTATCTAAAAGGGTGTCACAAGGAGGAGGGAGAAAACTTGTTCTTCCTGGCCTCTGAGGATAGAACAAGAAGCAATGGGCTTAAACTGCAGCAAGGGAGGTTTAGGTTGGACATTAGGAAAAAGTTCCTGTCAGGATGATTAAACACTGGAATAAATTGCCTAGGGGGGTTGTGAACTCTCCATCTCTGGAGATATTTAAGAGCAGGTTAGATAAATGTCTATCAGGGATGGTCTAGACAGTAATGGGTCCTGCCATGAGGGCAGGGGAGTGGACTCGATGACCTCTCGAGGTTCTTTCCAGTTGTAGTATTCTATAATTCTATGACTGTTCCACGTAGTCTAGATAAGCCCCAAGAGACTGAGGAACTCAGCAGCCTGAATCTCATGGAAAGTCAATGGAACTTAGGCTCCGAAGGCCAAGACCATGCAATGTATTTAGCCATCTAATGCCAATTGAAATCAGCAGGAACTTTGTACCACTGTTCACCACCTTTAAAATGGAGGTAATAGAGAAAATGTTGGGAAAGATTATGAGATTCCCAGATTTTATGTTAATGGGGAACCATGCAAGTGCCATAAGCAGATAGCATGAAAGCAGACAGGTTTTCATTACAGCTTCATGTGAAAGCAATGAGAACTGCTGAGTGTGCTTTTGAGCATCTGGCCATTTATAACAATTATAGTTTGCATAAACCTGTGATCCGAAGTCAATTATTTAAGCAGATTTCTTGCAGATTGACATTGAAGTGCTCAGTCTTCAGAACAGATACAGCTTTATAAATGTTCTTCACAAAGCTGCACTTTGTCGATTGGATGGTCTGAGATGCACTAGATGCTATTTAGTGTTTTGGATTCTCCCAAAGGAGTACCACTAAAAAAGCAATGTGTATCATTGTCATAGTACCCATGTTTCCAGCTTTAGTAATCGCTGTCTTTCTAACACACTGAAAGACTGATTCAGGGAAGTTAAATATTCTGATATGGTCACACAACATTTCACTTCTCCATGGGAGGGACACATCAACTGACTTCATATTTCTTACTGTAGTCTTCTTGTAACTCAAAAACATGATCCCTCATTACCATTTAAGGAAGAAAATATCACTTCTTCACATTTGGCTCAGACAGAGTACTGTATCAGTTTAATATCTGATGTCATCTAATAGAGGGCCATATTCTGCACTGGTATTTGCTGGACATGGACATAATAAAGGTCTTTTTATCTATGCATTAACATTACCATTGTGAGAAGGTGTTTCAGTCTTAGGCCATAACCCCATTGCACTAAGTGCAGTACAGACACAAAATAAAAAGGCAGTCCCTGCATCCAAGATCTTAGATTCTAAGTATAAGACAAGAGACAACACATGGATATAACAAAAGGGGAAGTACAATAAAACAATTAGATGATGTTGGTCAACTTGATAGGTAGTAGTGGTGGCAGCACACCAGCTGGCTAACTGTTGCCAAGTTTTTGTAGTCATCACAGCAAAGAAGAGTTTTTAAAGGGGGAATCCGAAGATGAATACTGAGTTAGCTTTGTGGGATTTATTTATGGGGAATTCCACTCAAATGTGAGAGGTGCATGAGACAAAGATGTGTGTTTCAAAATTTAACAAATGGACAATGGAGGCTGGCATGCAGGGTCAACTGGAGGCAAGAACTGACATTTTGACATTGCCCTGTAAGTGAACACAAGTGGTTTATGTTTGATTGGAGAGAGAGAAGAGAGAGCCAATGGAGGGATGAAAAGAGAGGGGTACCATGGTCAAAGTGATGGGCTATGAAAAAGATTTTTGCAGCAGCTTTTTGAATGGAAATGGGCAGGACATGATTTCAGCTGTCAAAAGAAAAGACTGAGTTAAGAGAGATGCAAGATAATAAAAGCCTGGATGAGAGTTCAAGAGCATGCCTGACTGCATTGAAGGTAGATAACTTTTCCAGATGGAGGATGGCTAAAAAGACACCATTTTCAACATTAGTGAGATTTATTTGAGTGGAGTGCAAGGGGTGGAATATAGATTGAAATAGATCTAGGATGGGATTGGAGGAAAGGAAATCCAGGAAATCCAGAACAAAACTGAGGACAGCCCAATCAATGAGGGGAAAGAGCAAGAGGAGAGTGAGAGGTTAAGGAAGAAGTAGGAGAGAGGATGAGATGGAGTCACTGGTCACTGAAGACAGGGAGGAAAGTGGATAAGAAACTTTTGTGTCTGTGATTGAGAGGAGAGAGCTGTCGGAGGGAAGGGGGGAAGGAAAGGCAAGCTAAAAGGAAAAGGAAGGTCACAAATATTTTCTGATTTTCTTTCAGAGTAATTCAGCAAGATCCTGTCCAGAGAGAAAAGCAGATGGAGAAGAGGAGTGTTTGAGGAGTAGGTGAAAGCAAAATGGTAAAAAGTGTCTGGGATTTTTACCACGGGATTCAATTAAATGGGGGAAATACATTTGTTTAGCTAGGAAGATTAGAGAGAAAAGGTAGGTAAGATAATCTCTCTCTCTATATTAAAAAAAAATCCTCTGGGACGACAGAGTGACATCATCACACCACTCTGCATCCCGCCTGCCTCCTCCCTCTCTCCCCCCCTTTCCCCTCCACCCCTTCCAGCTTGAGCCTGACCTCACTGCTTCCCCTCACCACTTGGAATTGCTATTTTAAACTAAGCCCCTACTCCCCTTCTTCCACCCCCATCCCACAGGTCTTTCAACACCAAGAAAGCTGGCACAGTAGCTGGCAGACCCCACATCACAGCCATCGCAGCCCGGGATGGGGGCTGGGGTGAGGGGGAGGGTATGATGCTCGGGACAGCACCCCAGGGACAAGCGCTAGGAGCAGGGCTCCCAGCCAGGCTTATGTGCCAGCAGCAGGCTCTTGGGGAGCTGGAGCACGGAGCCTGACCACCCAGAGTCCGGCTGCCCCTAGAGAGACTCACCCCTCCCCAGCGGCTGTACTTTCTGTGGAAAAGGAGCCCAAGCTGGTATGGTGGGGCAGGGAGAAGCGGCCTAGGCTGGCAGGGGGAGGTGGATGGAGAAGGGATCTGGGCTGGAGTGGGGGGAGGGAGAAGGGGCCTTGCCTGGCGGAGTGGGGAAAGGGGTCCAGGCTGGTGGGTTGGGGAGGGAGAAGCGACTGGGTTGGGGGGTGTGTGTAGGGAGAAGAGACCCGGGCTGGCACAGCTGCAGCCCAGTCCTCCCTGGTGGCTGGGGGAGAGAGCCGGGGTTGCCTACCCTGCACGAGAGGGGGGTTGGCAAGTCCAGCAAGCAGGGGGCACAGCCCCCTAATATCTTCTATTGGAGCAACTTCTGTTGGTGAAAGAAATAAGCTTTGAGCTATCACAGAGCTCTTCTTCAGGTCTGGAAAGGATGCACAAGAAATCACCCCCCAGAACCAGGTGGAACAGGAGATAGATGGCACAACTGAAGGAAAAGAGAATGAACCCATAATGTAGGAAGTCAATCTAGCCAAGGCTTTTCTACCAAAAATGCTTTGCAATGTGACAGCAGGAGAGGTGAAAGTGGATGTTGGAAGTGCAAGGGACTGGCACAGTACAACTTGCAAAAGGAGAGAGAGGAGTTAAAGAAACAAGGGTGGATGAGAGTGAGGAATGCAGAAAATCAACAACCTTAGGGTATGTCTACACTAGCTCCCCTAGTTCGAGCTAGGGTGGCTAATGTAGGCATTCAAACTTGCAAATGAAGCCCGGGATTTAAATATCCCGGGCTTCATTTGTATGTTCCCGGGCGGGCGCCATTTTTAAATCCCCTTAGTTCGAACTGGCTGCCCGCGGCTACACGCGGCAGTCAGAAGTTAATCCGAACTAAGTCCTTAGTTCGGATTAACTGTTACTCCTCCTGCAATGAGGTGTAACAGTTAATCCAAACTAAGGACTTAGTTCGGATTAATTTCTGACTGCCGCGTGTAGCCACGGGCAGTCAGTTCGAACAAAGGGGATTTAAAAATGGCGCCCGTGCGGGAACATGCAAATGAAGCCCGGGATATTTAAATCCCGGGCTTCATTTGCAAGTTTGAATGCCTACATTAGCCACCCTAGTTCGAACTAGGGGGCTAGTGTAGACATACCCTTAGTGACAGAAGAAAGGGAAGACAAGGTAGGGAGTTGAGAGCAGAAAAGATGTCATCAAAATTGATGAACTGGATGGTATGTAAATGCCAAATGACAGGGCATGGCACTCATCAGGAGGCTGATGGGCAATGCTGAAAGGCACCAGGTGGTGGTTGGAGAGAATATAAGAACATAAGAACGGCCATACTGGGTCATATCAAAGGTCCATCCAGCCCAGTATCCTGTCTGCTGACAGTGGCTAATACCAAATGGGAGGGAACACAACAGGTAATCCTCATGCAATCCCTCTCCTGTCATCCATTTCCAGATAAAGAGAGGCTAAGGACATCATTCCTACCCATCCTGGCTAGTAGCCATTGATGTACCTAACCTCCATGAATCTGTCTAGCTCCTTTTTTGAACCCTGTTAAAGTCCTAGTCTTCACAACTAGAGGGGGAACTCAGCAACAGAGAGATCAGAGGGACAGCAGTTCTTGGGCAGGACCAAGTCAAGTGAATGGCCCTGTGGTGAGCAGGAGAGTTAAGCTAGGGCTGTAGAAAAGATGAGGTAAGGAAATGTGTTCCTAAGGGGTAGAGTGGGTCATCATGATGAAAGCTGAAGTTACGTCAAATTAAGATCCTATGGCCACAAATGTGCCTCTTTTAACCAACCTATTGGAAGTGCTCCTTTATGGCATGCATGAGTTGGTGGCTTTTATACCCTAGATAGGAACGTGCCAAGCACAACAGGCGATTAAAATGTACATGTTTAAATGGTGTCTTTTAGGGGAGCTAGAGTGAATGGAGAGCAACAGGGACTGGCTGGGGAAGAAAACAGATGGAGTGAGTGAATGAATGGCATTTACTAGACAGGAGGAAAGTGATAGGGAAAAAAGGACATCTGTAGTGAACACAAACAAGTATAGGTAGAGGAATGATGTGCTGGATTGAAGGGACTTCTGGTGCAAGGGGCAGCTAAAATGAATCAGTGACATATCCTAGATATCAGGTTGGAAGCACTGTACCTGAGTGACAGTCGCTTAGCTAGCATGAGTGATATGTCCTCCTCAGAGGAGTAGAGTGATGGATGCATGTGGCAGTAAGTGTGTACTGTAGCTTACTCATGGGGCTAAAGGAAAAATTAAATGGATGCCTGAGGAACATGGTCCTGCTTAAAAAAAGGAAGAATTAGATGCAACATACATCTGGAACGCACGGATAGCATGAAGTAGAGAATGTTAAGTAGGACATGTGGAACAGGTCCAGACTGGGTGACATAATGAAGCAGAAAAGGGATGTTGTAGATGTAAAGTATAGCTGGAGTATACTATGCTATAGAGCAGTGTTTCCCAATCAGGGTTCCGCAGAACCCTGGGGTTTCGCGGACCATCATCAGGGGTTCTGCGAGAAATTGCAGAATAAATAACGCTGGGCGGGGCCTGGAGCATCTGTCACTCCCTTTGCTTCCTGCCCTGGTGCTCAGCTGACTTCTGTGCCACTCAGCCAGGCTGCCGCATGGGAGCAAGCGGCATGAGCGGCGCAAGACGGCGGGGACTTCTGCGCAGCTCAGCTGGGCCGCTATGCGGGAACAAGCGGCCATTGGGGCTCTGTGAGTGAGAGGCAGGAGGGGGAGGAGAAGAGAAAGAGAGTGAGGCAGCAGGAGGAGGAGGAGGAGAAGAGAAAGAGAGACAGGAAAAGTGCTCCAATTTTTTTTCTTACAATGTAAGCTGACATATATATATATATATATATATAAAACAGCTCTTTACAAATAAATTTTCTTGAAAAAATTTAGCAGTAATTGAATTGCACTCCCCGCTGTCAACTTTTTCTGGCTAAACAAATGTTTTCATAGGTAGGGGTTCCTCGGGATATGAAAAATTATTTTAGGGGTTTCTCCATGGGAAAAAGGTTGGGAATCACTGCTATAGAGAGAACACTATCAATGGCCAAGGTCAAGGCAACAAACCTACATTCTACTGCCATCATTTCTAACCTTATTTTTATTCCTGTGCATCAGGCTAAATATGTGGTAGGAAGCAGGTATGGGAGGCCATTCAGAACTCTTGGATAATCACACTAGAGTTATGTTCCTGTTAAAAGAATGGATTAATAATTAGTTAGCAATATTGTTATTAATATTGTCATTGGTGGGTTTCAGAGTCAACAACTCAAAGATAAAAATGGGTAAGTTCGCATCTTTCAAAACTATTATTTTAGACTGCTTTCAGATAGGAAGACAACACTGAATTGTTTTACACTCTGACCAGATTTACCAGGTCTTATTCACAACCCTAAAAGATAGAATAGTGAAGAGTTTTCTTTGTTAAATTCTCCTATATTCCAGAGAATAATTCTGCAGCCAGAGGTGCATTCTGCAGCAACAGTATAAATCACAGAATATAGAGAGCTCCAGTCATCATCCATGTTATTAGAAAATAAGCAAATTACTTTTCTGAGGACATATACATATGTAGCAGGTGACTGTGATACATCATATGTCATGACAAAGTATACAGTGAAATTTACTGCAAAGTATACAGTGAAATTTACTAAAAATTACTACTGAGTATCATTGTAAATACAAGATTACACTATTTCCAACTCTGAGAGTTCTAACATCAGCAATCAGCAACTTCCCAAAAACATTAAAATTAGCTTAGAAATATTTTTTGTAAAAAAATACATTTGGAGTTCTTTGCTATCTGGTTTTTGAGCCCTGGGGGTGCATTTGGGTCACGTTCTGCCTGCGGCAAGAAAGGCGCTAGAAACTTACTCCTCAAAAATTGAGGTTTACAGGATCTTTCGAAAAAGCCTGCCATTTTTGAAAGAACTGTGTCTAGACTGCGGTTTTACTTTCGAAATGGTGCTTTTTCGAAAGAGCACCATGACGCAATTATGTATATGAAGCACAGGTTATTTAAATCCCCGCTTCATTTGCACTTTCGAAGTGCCTCATTTACATCCCTCTGCCAACAGAGGGATGTAGTCTAGACACAGCATCTTACTAAAGATAGCATTGTAGAATATAGTAGTGTAGATGTTTGCATATCTACAGAAATTAAAATACTTGATCAACCAGCCTACTAACAAGTAATTAACCAACAGTGTGTATTATTTATACACAGCACTCAGGCAAGTGTTAAGCTCCTTACATACTGTTAAAAGATAGATGCCTGTCTAAAGGGTTTAGAGCTAGATGTATCTTGGACTATACAGGTCATTGAACCTGAAGTCCAGGTGTGTAGGAGTAACTGAGGCTATTTCCCTGATTTCCCCTGGAGCAAGTGAGCAGGGGATTAATGGAGCCAATCTCACTCATCTTTGCTGGCAAGAACAGCTGAGCAAATATGGTGAGTTAATCATTTATTTCTGGGGTATTCTTTGGGACAGAATCCTGTTAGCAGCAGGTTCTATACCATAAGTGTCAGGCATGTGGTATGCTGTGGTGGCATGGGTCCAGAAATGTTTCTGTTAGGGGGCAGTAGGTCCGAGCACAGAGGCTGCCAGTCCATACACTAAGGGCAAAACAAAAAGGTAAAAATGATGTGAGGGAGCAACAAGAATGCATCTGAACTTTTCCTGAGTCTCAGACAAAACTCTGAGTTCAGTTTGAAGAATGGGATAACGTTCAAGTGGGCTTTTTCAATTGTCCAGGTAAGCTTACTTCTATCAAAAGGAAATTCTTCAGGTGTGCAACTTCACAAGGCTTGTGGGCTTCTAACACTTACAGCACATCTACACTATACGGAAGATTGACACTGCCACGGTTAATCTTCTGGGGTTCGATTTAGTGAGTATAGTATAGTTCCGCTAAATCAAACTCAAAGGGCACCCCAGTCAGCACCAGTACTCCTGCTCCTCACAAAGAATAAGGGAAGCTGACAAGCGCATTTGCTCCCTTCAGCCTTCCGCTATGTGGACAGCATGGAAACGCAATGTAAGATATATCAACTTCAGGTTCGACCTTCCCATGTATTATAGATCAGGCCTTATTGGACGAACCAAAATACAAAATCTTGGTGTAGCAAAGAAGAGTGACATATGGTGAGTAGTGATGGATTCTTTGTTCTCAGAGCCTGGATCTTCTCTGCTTCTATCAGCTCTCAGTGGATGATCTCTGGCTTTCTCATTTCCCTTTGAAAAGTGGGTGACCTATCGTCATTTCTTTAGCTGAGAGTCAAGGTTCCCTTTAAGCTGCCTGGCAGCAAAGCCACGCCACTGCTTAATCAATCTCCACCCAATCAGGGATTCAGGGCTCCATGCACGGAGCTGCCTGACGGACCAGGGCTGATTAACCTGCTGTGGGACTCTGGTGCTGGGTAGTTTAGTGGGAACCTCGCTGAGAGTTCATGTCTCACTGTTTGCTGAAGCTCAGTCTACTAGGCAATCTTACACTGACTAAAGTTGGTTTACTTGCATCAGAGTCCAGATTCTGGAAGATGGATGTCCACCATAAACGTTTTGAGGGCATAAATGCCTGGTAAAGACCTTTTCTGGCTTCACTCTCTTTCTCTCCTAGACCCTTACAACTTTAAACATCCTTTCCTGCTAAGTTGATGCTCTCACTTTCAATGACAAATCATCTCTCCTACAGGCTTTTTAGAATTCAAACCACTTCCTTGATGAATATGTGAATTGACCTCCCTTTCCATTGATGGCTTCCTTCTGCCAAAATTGGCCTGCAAATGGGATTTTCTTTTCATTTTTCACATTATCTTTCACATACAGTGCCACTCCCCCACCCACCCGGCCGCTCTATCCTTTCGATATATTTTATATCCCGGTATGATTGTGTCCCACAGATTTTCCTCATTCCACCAGGTTTCAGTGATCCTATTATGTCAACCTCCTCATTTAATACTAGGTACTCTAGTTCACACCATCTTATTAGTCAGACTCCTAGCATTTGTGTAGAAGCACTTTAAAAATTTGCCACTGCTTATTTGTCTGCCCTTCCCTGATGCATTGGATTCCTTTGTACACGGTTGTTTGTCTGCTCTGGCCCATGGTTTGCCCTCTCCCCTCCTCTCTTTCTGACTACAGCTTAGAGAATCTCTATCAATGGATTCTCCTCTAAGAGTAGTCTCCCTCCGATTTACGTGCATCTCCACACCAATCGGCTTTCCCCCATCTCTCAGTTTAAAAACTGCTCTACGGCCTTTTTAATGTTTAGTGCCAGCAGTCTGGTTCCACCCTGGTTTAGGTGGAGCCCATCCTTCCTGTATAGGCTCCCCTCTCCCAAAAGTGTCCCCAGTTCCTAATAAATCCAAACCCCTCTTCCCTACACCATCGTCTCATCCACGCATTGAGATTCTGAATCTCTGCCTGCCTACCCGGCCCTGCGCGTGGAACCGGAAGCATTTCCGAGAACGCCACCATAGAGGTCCTGGATTTCAGTCTCTTTCCTAGCAGCCTAAATTTGGCCTCCAGGACATCTCTCCTACCCTTCCCTACGTCATTGGTACCTACATGTACCACGACCACCGGCTCCTCCCCAGCACTACACATAAGTCTATCTAGATGCCTCGAGAGATCCGCAACCTTCGCACCAGGCAGGCAAGTGACCATACGGTTCTCCCGGTCATCACAAACCCAACTATCTATGTTTCTAACGATCGAATCACCCACTACTAACACCTGCCTCTTCCGAACTGGCGAGAAATTGCAGAATAAATAACGCTGGGCGGGGCCTGGAGCATCTGTCACTCCCTTTGCTTCCTGCCCTGGTGCTCAGCTGACTTCTGTGCCACTCAGCCAGGCTGCCGCATGGGAGCAAGCGGCATGAGCGGCGCAAGACGGCGGGGACTTCTGCGCAGCTCAGCTGGGCCGCTATGCGGGAACAAGCGGCCATTGGGGCTCTGTGAGTGAGAGGCAGGAGGGGGAGGAGAAGAGAAAGAGAGTGAGGCAGCAGGAGGAGGAGGAGGAGAAGAGAAAGAGAGACAGGAAAAGTGCTCCAATTTTTTTTCTTACAATGTAAGCTGACATATATATATATATATATATATAAAACAGCTCTTTACAAATAAATTTTCTTGAAAAAATTTAGCAGTAATTGAATTGCACTCCCCGCTGTCAACTTTTTCTGGCTAAACAAATGTTTTCATAGGTAGGGGTTCCTCGGGATATGAAAAATTATTTTAGGGGTTTCTCCATGGGAAAAAGGTTGGGAATCACTGCTATAGAGAGAACACTATCAATGGCCAAGGTCAAGGCAACAAACCTACATTCTACTGCCATCATTTCTAACCTTATTTTTATTCCTGTGCATCAGGCTAAATATGTGGTAGGAAGCAGGTATGGGAGGCCATTCAGAACTCTTGGATAATCACACTAGAGTTATGTTCCTGTTAAAAGAATGGATTAATAATTAGTTAGCAATATTGTTATTAATATTGTCATTGGTGGGTTTCAGAGTCAACAACTCAAAGATAAAAATGGGTAAGTTCGCATCTTTCAAAACTATTATTTTAGACTGCTTTCAGATAGGAAGACAACACTGAATTGTTTTACACTCTGACCAGATTTACCAGGTCTTATTCACAACCCTAAAAGATAGAATAGTGAAGAGTTTTCTTTGTTAAATTCTCCTATATTCCAGAGAATAATTCTGCAGCCAGAGGTGCATTCTGCAGCAACAGTATAAATCACAGAATATAGAGAGCTCCAGTCATCATCCATGTTATTAGAAAATAAGCAAATTACTTTTCTGAGGACATATACATATGTAGCAGGTGACTGTGATACATCATATGTCATGACAAAGTATACAGTGAAATTTACTGCAAAGTATACAGTGAAATTTACTAAAAATTACTACTGAGTATCATTGTAAATACAAGATTACACTATTTCCAACTCTGAGAGTTCTAACATCAGCAATCAGCAACTTCCCAAAAACATTAAAATTAGCTTAGAAATATTTTTTGTAAAAAAATACATTTGGAGTTCTTTGCTATCTGGTTTTTGAGCCCTGGGGGTGCATTTGGGTCACGTTCTGCCTGCGGCAAGAAAGGCGCTAGAAACTTACTCCTCAAAAATTGAGGTTTACAGGATCTTTCGAAAAAGCCTGCCATTTTTGAAAGAACTGTGTCTAGACTGCGGTTTTACTTTCGAAATGGTGCTTTTTCGAAAGAGCACCATGACGCAATTATGTATATGAAGCACAGGTTATTTAAATCCCCGCTTCATTTGCACTTTCGAAGTGCCTCATTTACATCCCTCTGCCAACAGAGGGATGTAGTCTAGACACAGCATCTTACTAAAGATAGCATTGTAGAATATAGTAGTGTAGATGTTTGCATATCTACAGAAATTAAAATACTTGATCAACCAGCCTACTAACAAGTAATTAACCAACAGTGTGTATTATTTATACACAGCACTCAGGCAAGTGTTAAGCTCCTTACATACTGTTAAAAGATAGATGCCTGTCTAAAGGGTTTAGAGCTAGATGTATCTTGGACTATACAGGTCATTGAACCTGAAGTCCAGGTGTGTAGGAGTAACTGAGGCTATTTCCCTGATTTCCCCTGGAGCAAGTGAGCAGGGGATTAATGGAGCCAATCTCACTCATCTTTGCTGGCAAGAACAGCTGAGCAAATATGGTGAGTTAATCATTTATTTCTGGGGTATTCTTTGGGACAGAATCCTGTTAGCAGCAGGTTCTATACCATAAGTGTCAGGCATGTGGTATGCTGTGGTGGCATGGGTCCAGAAATGTTTCTGTTAGGGGGCAGTAGGTCCGAGCACAGAGGCTGCCAGTCCATACACTAAGGGCAAAACAAAAAGGTAAAAATGATGTGAGGGAGCAACAAGAATGCATCTGAACTTTTCCTGAGTCTCAGACAAAACTCTGAGTTCAGTTTGAAGAATGGGATAACGTTCAAGTGGGCTTTTTCAATTGTCCAGGTAAGCTTACTTCTATCAAAAGGAAATTCTTCAGGTGTGCAACTTCACAAGGCTTGTGGGCTTCTAACACTTACAGCACATCTACACTATACGGAAGATTGACACTGCCACGGTTAATCTTCTGGGGTTCGATTTAGTGAGTATAGTATAGTTCCGCTAAATCAAACTCAAAGGGCACCCCAGTCAGCACCAGTACTCCTGCTCCTCACAAAGAATAAGGGAAGCTGACAAGCGCATTTGCTCCCTTCAGCCTTCCGCTATGTGGACAGCATGGAAACGCAATGTAAGATATATCAACTTCAGGTTCGACCTTCCCATGTATTATAGATCAGGCCTTATTGGACGAACCAAAATACAAAATCTTGGTGTAGCAAAGAAGAGTGACATATGGTGAGTAGTGATGGATTCTTTGTTCTCAGAGCCTGGATCTTCTCTGCTTCTATCAGCTCTCAGTGGATGATCTCTGGCTTTCTCATTTCCCTTTGAAAAGTGGGTGACCTATCGTCATTTCTTTAGCTGAGAGTCAAGGTTCCCTTTAAGCTGCCTGGCAGCAAAGCCACGCCACTGCTTAATCAATCTCCACCCAATCAGGGATTCAGGGCTCCATGCACGGAGCTGCCTGACGGACCAGGGCTGATTAACCTGCTGTGGGACTCTGGTGCTGGGTAGTTTAGTGGGAACCTCGCTGAGAGTTCATGTCTCACTGTTTGCTGAAGCTCAGTCTACTAGGCAATCTTACACTGACTAAAGTTGGTTTACTTGCATCAGAGTCCAGATTCTGGAAGATGGATGTCCACCATAAACGTTTTGAGGGCATAAATGCCTGGTAAAGACCTTTTCTGGCTTCACTCTCTTTCTCTCCTAGACCCTTACAACTTTAAACATCCTTTCCTGCTAAGTTGATGCTCTCACTTTCAATGACAAATCATCTCTCCTACAGGCTTTTTAGAATTCAAACCACTTCCTTGATGAATATGTGAATTGACCTCCCTTTCCATTGATGGCTTCCTTCTGCCAAAATTGGCCTGCAAATGGGATTTTCTTTTCTGGGTCTGTTTACCAAAACTAAACACTTGCTTGGCATCTTTATGATATGGACTTTACCCTTCTCTGTCTATCTGTTCTTCTCCCATAACCTAATTTTCTTTGACTATTTTTACCATGGGCCCTTCTCCAAACCAGAAAGCTGTTGTTCAAGTCTAAAATAGGCCTTGATTTTTTTCATGCTCAATTTCTGCTGGGTTTGATCATTGCTTTCCTCTGGGGTGACCTCCTGAGGCCCAGCTTGAAACTGCTTGTCTTACTGTTCAGTCATGTGTTTCCCATTGTTATCACCCCAAAATGTGTTGGCACTGAAATGTACCACATATATGTTTTTATGGGCCACAACTGACTCATCTGCCAAAAATCCTGACTGGCTCATTTAAGAAAATGTCACTTTAATGGGAGGATCTGTGGCCTCTGTTATGTAGGAAACAAGGCTGTATAATCACAGTGATCTCTTCTGGCCCTAAACATTATGATTCTGTAAACTTGGCTTTAAATGATAACATTCTTTCTCATTGATCAGACCCCTCTCAGAATTCTTCCCTTATTATATAATGACTTGGTCTTTCCACCTCCCCCTGACCCTTCTCCCACAGGATAGGCCACAAAGCCCATTTTTAAAGCTGGATCCACCAACTGCATCCTCACCTCACTGTCCTTCACAGCACAGCTCATATGGTGCCATGCTATTATGGACAACCCTCTAGCATGGCATCACACAGGATCCCCAGGTACAGACTACCAAGGAGCTCTGCAGAATAGACAATAC